>OX577861.1:5007500-10007500 GCA_951213275.1 Idaea straminata | reverse complement strand
GTAAAACACCTTCTCCATCGGGAAATTGGATGAACCGCGGATAGGGATCGCGGATTAGCCCATCCTTTACTGGTACCGCAGACGCGGCGTATACTGTGTGGACAGAGTAAGAATTTGTATTATTTACTAGCAGCGCCCCGCGGTTTCACCCGCGTAAGTCCCGATCCCGTGGCAATATCGGTTATTCGTTTTTTTCTTGCCTTCTAAACCTTCCCTAGACCTCCACGAACATTTCAAGACTAAGATAAGATAAATCCGTTCAGCCGTTCTCGAGTTTTGATCAGACTAACGAACAACAATTCATTTTTATTTATATAGATAGATAGATTAAAGGGTGTTGTATTGTATTAGGGATATAGAACTAAGTACATATTATGTTTACTTATTGTTTTGCCATTATATCTCGAAAAAATTATGTAAACAACGTAAGAAAATGTTGTTAAGCGATGGAGCTCATTTTTAATTGAACGGTTTCGTCAATAACAAACTGCAGCATTTCAGGGCATGTTTGATATGCCTGTTGTAAAACTGTTTGGAGTGTGCTTTATGGCTTGGCAGTACCAAAAGCACATGAGTAAAATGTGCCAAAGACCCAAATTCCTTTAAAAAATGAAGCTGCTCATGAAGTTAATGTCATCGTGGTCGCTATAAGAACCACAATTAAACACTGTCAGTCCCGAAATAAACCCTTATTATCTAGCTATTGTAAATATACAATAAAAATATTTGTGATTTATATTAGAAAGTTCAAAATGTACTTAGAACAAAACCTTTAATACATCAAGTTTTTAGTTAAAAAATATAATTGATTGGGGCTTCAGTCCTGAATTTGCCATTGAGGGACAAAGCGTGGGCTCAAGCCTCTCTTCCGGTGCGGTTCGGTGGCATAGGTGTGCGTAGGGTGTCTTCTGTGGCTTTGCCGGCTTTCTTGGCTTCTGCTTACGGGTGCCTCGAACTCTTTAACCAAATTGTAAGTCCTTCGTTGGGTTTGGTCGAGGTTGCCCGTCTTTTGGAGGCACGGAGTGAGTGGGATGTGCTTTGCTGCATATCTCCCACCTGTTTGTCTTCTCAAAGGTCTTGGGATGAATTGTTGTGTGAACGGTTGCAGCGGGAGCTTGTTGGTTCGTGTGTGGACCTGTCGGAGCGGGCTCGTTTGCTTGCGGTGTCCCAGCGGGAGTCTGGTCTATGGCTCAACGCGGTACCTTCACCTCATACTGGGACGTTTCTAGACGACATTACTCTGTCATTAGCTATTGGTCTACGTGTGGGGGTCAGGACGGTCCAGCCCCATCAGTGTCAGTGTGGGCAGCCGGTCGACGAGTTGGGGCATCATGGTCTCTCGTGTCAGCGAAGTGCGGGTCGCATCCCTCGCCATGCCGCTTTGAACGACGTAATCCGTCGGGCACTTGCCTCGGCGAACATTCCGGCAATATTAGAGCCAAACGGAATTGTTCGATCGGATGGCAGGAGGCCCGACGGATTATCGCTCATTTCCTGGAGGCAGGGCTTGTCTTTGGTGTGGGATGCGACGTGTGTGGATACGTTGGCACCTTCACACGTGCTGTCCACGTCCGGACAGGCTGGGGCTGGGGCCGCGCAGGCGGAGTGCCTTAAGTCCCGCAAATATGTGGACCTGGCGGGCAGTTACATGTTCGTTCCCGTGGGGGTAGAATCTATGGGAGCTTGGGGCCCTAGTGCCCATTTATTTTTTAAGGACCTGGCGGGGCGTCTTTGTGCGGCATCAGGTGACCGAAGGGCTGGCGGCTTCTTCACTCAAAGGGTGAGCCTGGCTATCCAGAGGGGGAATGCCGCCAGTCTCTTGGGGACGATGCCGCGTGGAGACGCTCTGAACGGTATTTTTTATTTGTGATGTGTTTTTATTATTATTATTATTTTTATTTTTTTTGTTTGTGCAGTTCAATTTTTGTGATCATTTAAAAAAAAATAAAAAATTTGATATTTAGAATGAAAATCTAATAGCAAAATATTAGATAACAGTTCTTTTCCTGACTTACCAGCAACGACAAGCGAAAACAACACTGCTCTTTTCATGGTTAGATCGCAACAACCAACTCTATATGAAAAGTGTTTGGTCATTTAAGAATATTTATAGAGACAGTTTTATCAAATTTCGATAATCTTGATATTAAAACATCATTATCCTTTAATGCTAATGGAGTGTGTAATGGATTTGTGGCGACTTGATTTTAAAAACTTAGGTTGATGTAAATAATTTAAACGCCTTTAACACGATCAAACTCAATCAAGCTCAAGCAGCAAGCATGAAACACACGAACATGCTTGAAGATCTTACCTGTTCCACTAACTTCAATCAGTTGAAATAATTCTAGATTTTGTTACCAAACATTTTAACAATGATATTATTATTTGTAAATTTTGCACTAGCTGTGAGACTGCAAGGTTTTTCAATGCATAATAAATTTTATATGTATCTGTAAATGTTGGTGTTAATAAAAGCAGTTTCCCTTATCGAGTATTAAATTTTTATGTTCAAAGTTTGGTATGTTTTAGAATAGGGCTACCCTATATCTTTCCGTAGGTGTCGTAGAAGGCGACTAATGGATTTGAAGACCGTGTTCAGACTATCGCATCAGCGAAACCATTGCAGAACAGCATTCCCAAGGTGGGTGGGTCTCAGGCAGGCGACCGGCAGAAAAAATAAAAGTTTGATATGTTTTTGATCGTTGCAAGGGCAGTTAGTATCCATTGTGCGAAACCCCCGATTAAGAAACGGATTCGTTTTATCATAAGGGGGCTGCGCATAAAGTATTTTTTTGTTGATATTGTGACGTCATATCATAGCTACGGCTCGGAATAATGCAGCTGCAAGATGCGGTCTATTACTGGAGTATAAGAAATTTTGAGCTCTTGCGAGGGGCGGGCTGAAAATTAATAGTTGTGAGATAGTCCAACAATAAATTATCTCCCGGTCCTACTTGGTTGATGGTTCCGTATCTCAAAAGGTAAAAGGAAGACTTATAATATCACTCTCTTGTCCGTCTGTCTATCCGTGTGTCACCACCGATTTTCTCAAGAACGGTTTTGGGTTCGTTTTCTGATTTTTTAAATTTTAATTGTCGGTAGTGTTAATGTACAAAAGTTTAGTGTAAGTTTGTAATTTTCAAGAAAAATGGGTTATAGGGGTCGAGAATGGACCCATATTGTCAACTACAATGACGTCAAAGTCAAATCCATGAAAGGTTATAGAAATATCTAGGTTTGACCTAGTATACTCTTTACTAAGCTGTATTTTTTGTATTTTTTACAAATCATTGTTACGTACGTATACTTACTATTATCTACACAAAAATACTTCTAATAGGTATTGCAATCTCACACTATCTTAATCCCGCAAACTACAAAATCCGTAAATCCTAAACAATATTATAAATCCGAAGGTTTTATAATTTATTTATTTGTTTGTGTCCTCTTCATAGTCAAATGTCTGGACCAAATTTGGATGAAAATCGGCATTGTTCAGGGCCGAAATTCCCACAGGATCGGGACTTACGCGGGTAAAACCGCGGGGCGCAGCTGGGAAACTAATAAATATAGACGCGTTTGAAACGGTTTGTGATATGAATCGAATTCTAGAAAATAATATATTAAATACTATGTAAAATCAAAGAGTTATAAGTAACTACCAATTATTCTAGTAATATAATATTTTTTTTAATTTAGATCGATTTTTAGATATTTTACGAGTTTGTTACATTGTAAGAGATGCGATGAATAGAAGTATTTTGTGGATGACAGGCCATTCAAATGCAGAACACATTGTGATGACCATGATTTTCAGTCAGGGGCCGTCTATAGAGACTTGACATAAAAACAGACAGACAGATGGACAAGAAAGTGATCATTTTTGTAACCTGTTGACTTACGGAACCCTAAAAAAGATTAAATTAACTAAACCCAACGAAGGCAACTATTACAAAAATCAGCAATCCTGCACCGGTAAGTACAATAGACGATTACTGAATAACGACGAAATGCGAGTTTGTTGAAACTGCAAAATGATCCCCCATTGAGGGATTACGGGATTGCAATCCCCGCACTAGTACACACTTAAGCTTGTAGGTAGATAAGATAAAATTATTGATAAGACAATTTTTAATCCGAATTATTATTGCGAATTAATTATTAGATCAAAAAACAATAGGTAATTCATAAGTAGCAATTCATATCAGTTTATATCGAAGCATGCCAAATTTTAATCGCAGCGACATTGACTTTGAATTGATTTACAGATTCTCGTTTATCTATGAAATACCTACTTAGACTTGCGTAAATACAATATGATACTTCAGTAGCGAGGGGTCCATTCATCCCTGTCGGTTTACCGTTACTGATTTAGGCATATTCTATGCCTAAATTCTATGGTGCAATTAAGGTAGGTTCTTCGCAAACACAAAATTTTTATTCTTTTTATAGTTCTAATTTTTTATATTTTGTGCTATGGTTTTATCGCGGGCTTTGAGCGCGGCGACCGAATCAAGAAATTCCGTAACAAAAGTAAAAACCTAACAACCCCACTCCGCCTACAATGTTTTTCATAAATGATCTACCTTTTACAAGAATTAGAGCAGGAATATAAACAATAATTCAGTGCTTTTTTATTGGTGTTTTATCGGCTTACCTTTATAGAAATATCATCCTTCGACACTGGTACATACGTACAATAGTACATTACGATATAAGTGTGGTATGACGCGCGAGCGGCAGCGAGCGTGTTATAGAAGCCAAGATGCAAATATCAATTCCACACGTATATCGTACGACGTTTTTTATCACAGTTGCGAATAAAAGAAAAGTCTTGAAAAGAAAACAAAATAATAATTAACAAAATATTTATGATAACTCTATGTTTACATTTTTTTACGGCAATATTTTTTTGTTAATTATGCTCCGGAAAGGCCAGGCTAAAGACTTTTAACCTATACATCCTCGTGTGACATACATTATTTTTTAGGGTTTTTCTTTTTGTTTTTGCGTCGGGGGTTAAGAACAAAATACAATGGTACGGAAAAACAATATATTTAAGTAAAGAAAAAACAAAAAATACACAACTCAATTTTTAATCGTTTTCTAAGTCATTATCACGTAAAATTTTCGTTCGTAAACCGACTTTAGAGACAACCATTTTTGCTAGCTAAAAAACTCTTTGGTACCTACCTTTTCGGGATAACTTTACAGCACTAGTTAACAAATCTAAAACGCACGCGTGCATAATATGTTGGATTATGAGCCTAAAAGCCGTTGAATAAGATCCACTTTATGAGCAACTGTGATAAAAAATACTATTTATTATTGACATTGTATTATTGTTCCTATTTACCTATTCTTTAGTAGCCTAATTGAATGCTAAAGGCAATGTGTAATGTAGTTCCTGTCTCTTGGGTTTCGTTGGTCTTCCGTTTCCTAAGAAAGAAGTTCCTTATAAAGTAGTTCACGTTAGTTTAGTAGTAAAAGCATTCCCAAGTAGCGAAATGTTCGACAGGCGATTGCATTTTAAATATTGAAAATAGTCTAGAATAATCAATAGTCACAATAAATGGGTATATCAATAGTTATTATTATAATGCTATTGACTATTATAGTTGTACAACAGAAGATAGAAACCAGCTACCCGATCCGTTGTTTCTAAAGTTTCAAATTGGCAAATCTATACCAATATTATAAAGCTGAAGAGTTTGTTTGAACGCGCTACTCTCAGGAACTACTGGTTCGAATTGAAAAATTATTTTTGTGTTGGATAGTCTATTTATCGAAGAAGGCTATAGGCTTATTTTAATTTTAATATTCCCACGGGATCGGGACTTACGTGGGTGAAATAGCGGAACGCAGCAAGTATTAGGTAAGTATATAAATACAAATTAATATTAATGCTATACGCAAGATTGGATTGGGTTTCATTTAACAGTTTATATGGTTGCAGGCTGGAAAGTCCTAGATTGGAGACCATGTACTGGAAAACACAGCGCGGGACGGCCTCCGACTAGATGGACAGGCGACGTAATCAAAATCGCGGGAAGCAGTTGGATGCAGAGAGCATGCAAGTGATCCTTTCAAAGTATGTCAAATTTTGTCACCAAAGCATATTTTCAGCAATGAATGTGCGGTGGCTGATATGATGACGGTTATTGGTAAGAAGGAAAAAATGCGCCTTGAAAATGTCACACAATACGTTTGCTATTAAAGTTTTCTAGGTGTAGTTAGTAGAAGAAAAGATGAAGCGAAAAATTACCACCTCCATTCAGTAGATGGTAATTTTTTATTGATAGTAAGGATATTTCGGAGTTTTGGCAGGAACGAGTTAACAACATGTAGTGCTGCAGTTTTATTTTTATGAAACTTAGTTGTAACCCGAGTTGAATTGTATAATTCTGGTGGAATGTTATTCAATTTAGTTCTGTGAAAGTGCACTTACAAGTGTAGTGAAAGTAAAAATCAGTGTCAAACATGAAGTTTTCTCGTTGCCTCCAAATCTCCTATTAAGGTTATGGTAAACTTGCCACCGCTTTACTATAGCCCCTGACTTGACGGACTATGACGACTTTGACTGTTTTGAAACACTTTAGGCCCGATTTATGAAAAATCGGGTCATGATTTCATGCAAAATATAACTTGATACTGGCTAAATGCACAAGCCGTGTGAAGCCATAATTATTAGAAAAAATAATAAAAAAAAGATATTTCGTCTCAAATTACCCCAAAATATCGGTAAAAATCTCACCTACAATTCCATCTCAGCACTTTTGAGAAAATAAAACACATTCGTTACAATCAGCAATGTTAGTGACGGGTATTTCTGGCGCGTTGCGTTTGGCAGCATACATAGCCTTAATAGTACATTACGATATAAGTGTGGTAAATTGATCTTTGCATAGAGGCGGTTTATGACGCGCGAGCGGCAGCGAGCGTGTTATTGAAGCCAAGATGCAAATATCAATTCCACACGTATATCGTACGACGTTTTTTATCACAGTTGCGAATAAAAGAAAAGACTTGAAAAGAAAACAAATTAATAATTAACAAAATATTTATGATAACTCTATGTTTACATTTTTTTAAGGCAATATTTTTTTGTTAATTATGCTCCGGAAAGGCCAGGCTAAAGACTTTTAACCTATACATCCTCGTGTGACATACATTATTTTTTAGGGTTTTTCTATTTGTTTTTGCGTCGGGGGTTAAGAACAAAATACAATGGTACGGAAAAACAATATATTTAAGTAAAGAAAAAACAAAAAATACACAACTCAATTTTTAATCGTTTTCTAAGTCATTATATCACGTAAAATTTTCGTTCGTAAACCGACTTTAGAGACAACCATTTTTGCTAGCTAAAAAACTCTTTGGTACCTACCTTTTCCGGATAACTTTACAGCACTAGTTAACAAATCTAAAACGCACGCGTGCATAATATGTTGGATTATGAGCCTAAAAGCCGTTGAATAAGATCCACTTTATGAGCAACTGTGATAAAAAATATAAAATGTGTTCATTAAAAAATTTAGGAACAATATATCTATACTAATATTATAAAGCTGAAGAGTTTGTTTGTTTGAACGCGCTAATCTCTGGAACTACAGGTCCGATTTGAATGATTCTTTCAGTGTTGGGTAGTCCATTTATCGAGGAAGGCTATAGGCTATGTTTTTTTTTTTTCAAAATTAGGGATCCGTAATAAAATTGCTATTTTGTAACACAAGGTGTAAAATCAAAACCTATTTTTGCGTGCGCTGCAAAAACTATTGACAATAGAACAAAATGATGTACTACAGGTTTGTAGATCCCATTAACACCTACAAAAAAGTCCGCGAGAACATATATCTAGCTATCATGGTTTAATCACAATAACCGATTTTGTGTTCAAAATAATTATTAAATCGTCTGAAGAAAAAAACTACGTTAAATATGTATCGTAATATTAAATCTTTATCAAAATTAAGCATTATGTTATCCAGAGTATTTATGTAGAAGTAAAATACTTTTTGTTTCATCTCAATCGGATATTTGGTTTAAAATGGTACCTATTAATGAGTTATGGGCCATAGAGTTTTTTATCTACATAAAATCCTGTAATAATCTTTTTCGAAATATATTTGTTGATGATTGTAAGTATAAGATCTTTGAAGAGTCTCTTATCCTACTAATATTATAAATGTGAAAGTTTGTGTGTGTATGTGTGTGTGTGTTTGTTACTCCTTCACGCTAAAACTACTGAACCAATTGCAATGAAATTCGGTATGTAGATAGCTAGAGGCCTGGATTAACATGTAGGCTACTTTTTATACCGATATTCCCACGGGATCGGGACTTACGCGGGTGAAACCGCGGAGCGCAGCTAGTTAAGGATACATTCCAGTCGGTATCCGTATCCTAATCTGGTCCCACATTGTTTAATAATTGCTTTTATTTCTTATCTTAGACTTCAATGATTTATTAGAGTTAGGCATTTATCATTATAATTTATGTACATCAGTAAAACGGAGACGCCAGTGGATGCTCGTCAGGGAAGGACCAGGAACTTTTTCAAAAAACCCTATGTTTTGAAAATGGAACCAGTTCTGTTTACGTTTCTTGTTTTCTTGCTTATTATTCTATGTCTATATTCTATCCTTCTATCCTTACGTATCCCAATTCGTATTTCGAATTAGCAGAGCAAGATAAGTGTAATATTGGAACCCATACTGCAAAGTGATTCGGCAAAAAGATTTTATAGTCGGCCATCTGCAAGGCCGGCCATAAAACCTTCCCTAAATTACCTAGGCTCTTTGCTAGACTCACCCTACGTGCCTAGGTGAGTTAAATGAGATGAATTTTGTGCACGCAAATTTTTCGTTAAAAATCTATTGGTGCACGGCCGGTCGGGATTTGACTCCACGACCTTTGGAATGTAAGTCGAGGGATCTACCACTAGGCCAACATTTAGTACACAAGTTGTTTTGAAGTTAGGTGGGAACAGATGAACATACAAACAGGTCAAACACATAACCCTCCCTTTTGGCTTCGCCGTAGTCGGGTAAAAAATGGAGGTTTATGCCAGGGTATAAGAAACGCAGTATCGTCGTGTTCTAAGATAGCTAGCTATAAGAAAGTATGAGGTAGGTATATGCTGGGGACTATAAGCACTCGGCATAAGTTTCTTTCATCTTTAAGTAAAAAATAACAGTTAATAATAATAAAAATTTCGTGTTACGAGTTATTTTTTACCATTTCTGAGAAAAGATAGGAATTAGGATATTATAACGAGCTAAGCGAGCAACCTACTGTCTATTACTCCCGTTTTGGTTGTCTGGTAGAAATTTTTTGTGGCATTAAGTCCGCCTTTGTTCTATAGGTAGGTATGTATAATACAGTATGATAAATAAACAGGTAAAAATAACTCTTTTGTCGTTGACATTACTATTTTGCACACTTCAATCCATTGCTATGGTTACCTATCATGTCAACAGAACCTGACACATTACTATTTTGCATACTTTAATACGTTGCTATGGTTACCTTGTCAATAACGTGACGTAACGCATGACGTCACACTTTTTTGTGAATGCCGGTTTTCTTTTTTGGCACATTTTTGTTAAAAAAGACAAGGAATTAGTTTTCTTTTATCACGTCAAAAGGCAAGGAATCAGTTTTTTTTTTATCTTCGGGCGTGCTTTTCCCCTGTACAAATTTTCAGAGGTGCGTAATCCCCTGAGCACCCACGTAGTTGGCTCTTGATAAGATAGGTATTTATAGATAAGCATTTAATTTATAATTATTATTTATGACTATACTAATGAGTTTGCTAATATTATCAATAGTACAAGTTAATTATCGCCTTTTGTTTAAGGATTGGTAAACAAAGTAAATGGGCTAGTACCGGAGCGTTCCGATCTCAAGGATCCATCCCATGTACATCCCCGAATCTTTTAATTTGATCATATTCAGCGGTGTGCGCTGGGCCTAAGGCTTCCTCTGATATACTCGTTTTTTATTTTTAACCGACTTCAAAAAAAGGAGGAGGATCTCAATTCGTCGGATTTTTTTTATGTATATCCATTCTCGTTAGGTACACATCCATCTCAACATTTCACTACATGCAATCTTTTCTCATCCATCTTTTTCATGTCCCAGCATTCCGATATGATCCGATATACATGATTAAAGGTGACGTGACGACCCAGTTGGCACAATGGTCATGCCGAACTGCCAAACACAGGGTTGCGGGTTCGATTTCCGCTTCAGACAAGTATTTATGCTTAGATATTTGTCTGTGGTCTGGTTGTTTCTATGTATTATAAGTATATGTTTACAAAAGAAAAGTATATAAAGTAGTATATCCGTTGTCTAGCACCCATAATACAAGTCTAGTAGTAGATGGCGATGTGTGTAATGTTCTGCAATAATTATTTATTTATTTAAATATATTAAGCGGCATCAGCCGAACCTTTAATTTTTCATTATTTAAAAAATAACTTGATTAAATACTTGTTTTTTGAAATTATTTCGAAATAATACTATTCATTAGATATAAATGACCTTGTCTATTATACCTCATAAGTCTCACTAAGAAGATTATACATACAGGGGGCAGGGAAAAAGTATAGCATTGTTGAAGTACTTATCTATGAGCTTAGCTTACAATATAATCGTAGTTGGATAATGTCATTTCGAAGTAATTTCTGTAATACATCAATTTCAAATCACAGTCAGATAATATATTGTTTAATCACTTGTTTTTAAAGTGATATCTGTCTTTTAATTACGCACGCAGGTGCTTTGGGGTATTGATAATACAACATTTTTTTGCATGATTTATCATATCATTATAGTTACTTCCTTGTAAAAAACCAACTTACAATTCCTACTTATTAAAATTACTGCGCTTTTAAAATAAGTGTGTAAACATTTTAAAGAATTTTTGTAGTTTCGGTAAAAGTCACGACTATTTTTATTGTTGCACGTACTCATAGAATATGTTATATAATATGTTGATAAAATTGTGATTTATGATTAAATATTATTAATTACAAATTAAGCAATTTATTAGGTATTAAGTTAGATGTCGACTTTAGTATTTCTAAATACTTTTGCTACCAGTCCTAATAAACCAAACAGCGTGAAGAAAAATAAGAAATGTATAAAATATATAATTTATTTTAACTTTTTAAGTAAAAATTATGTACGACTAGCTGCGCCCCGCGGTTTCACCCGCGTAAGTCCCGATCCCGTAGGAATATCGGTTATTCGATTTTTTCTCGCCTTTTAAACCTTCCCTAGACCTCTACGAACATTTCAAGACTAAGATAAGATAAATCCGTTCAGCCGTTCTCGAGTTTTAGTGAGACTAACGAACAGCAATTCATTTTTATATATAAGACTAGCTGCGCCCCGCGGTTTCACCCGCGTAAGTCCCGATCCCGTGGGAATATCGGTAATTCGATTTTTTCTCACCTTTTAAACCTTCCCTAGACCTCCACGAATAATTCAAGACCAAGATAAGATAAATCCGTTCAGCCGTTCTCGAGTTTTAGCGAGACTAACGAACAGCAATTGATTTTTATATATAAGAAGAAGATGTACGATAACATAATTATATTTTTTTTGGAAAAGAAGTTAACAACAATATTGCCAATCGGACATTATTTTGTCAGTAAATGATCGCTGTTGTCATCTTTGGTTATCCTAGAAAGGATGGCTTCGGCCGGTGTCGAGTCTGTACATGCCAGTTCTGAAAAAAGTAGTTACAAATTTAGGTAAACAGATTTGATCATATTAACTCTCTGCATCTGCAATGAATAGTCAACACCAAAACCTACCCTGACTTGGTCAAGATGTCATTGCCCATGTTATGCAGATGGGATGCCTACAAATTTCAGTCTAGAATGATTAATATATTTTTATTTCTTTTGTTTTTAGACTTTTCCCTGTTTTGGTCAATAGACAAATTCCGTACCAATGAAATACATAATCTTTATTTTAACTTTACTTTAATTCATTAACCGGACTAGTGCAAATGACTAATATAGATTTACCTGCCTACCCACGAGTTGTGACGAGAAAAAATAGTCAACTTAACGTTTGCATATTCTATAAGCTTCATACTTTCTATTGGTATGGCATTTGTCTCAAGGTTTAAAAAACAAAACAAACAATTAGATTGGTAATGTTCATATTTTGGAGTGAAATTTTTTAGGCTACATATTTGCAATATATTTATTGACCTATTTAATTTGATATAAAATACTTTTCATCCATTAAACAATTCGATGAAGGTCGTCCTTAAAGGGATCTCCGACTATAATTTGAAAGCTTGTTCGCGGTATATTTTAGCAGTATTTATAAGGTCTTAGATACAGAGATGTGCATATTTTACATCATTAAGCTGTCATCGATTCAAAATTCACCGAGCTGATTAATGAAAAGTATTTTAAATCAAACTTGGTGTCCTGGCAAACGTTGTTTTGCCATTGAAAAAAAAAGGAAAAAAATAGATGTTCGATTCTCAGACCTAACGAATATACACAAAAGATTTCATACAAATCGATTCAGCCGTTTAGGTGAATATTGGTCGAGAATTTTATATACATAGGGATAGGGATTAAATAGGTCCAAAAATATATTGCAAATTTTGGGGTTGCGAAGCAAAAACGAAGGACTTTTGTTCTACGACTTTTATCAAAATGTAAATTTTTAATTTATTGTCATTTATGGATTTTATTATCTGAAATAAATGAAATGAAAAAAATATTTAAGTGTTTTTAGTACTGTCTGGCCATTTTCTATGTATAGCGCGCGTAGAATGGAATATCATTTTTTTTTGTATGAGATTTTTTTTATGCATAAAGAAAAGTCGTAGAACAAAAGTTTTCCTCTTGATGTGGAGAACTACCCCCTGCACGGTTTGGATTGGATACCCTGTATATTTAATACTTCTGCAAATTTGTAGATTATTATTTGATGAACACTTTACTGAGTTTGTGCTAGTTTTACGTGACTATGTGTAAGAATTGTTGCCTTTTATATTTTAGTATGTTGGCAACACCTATTTAAATTTGTTAACGGAAGTCGTCAGTTTAGTCAAACATAATAATAATTATTTATTTTTATAAAATGTGATTATATTTTCTATGTAAGTTATTTGTTTAATATTACAAATTTATTGATAAATTATAGAAACGTGTAATTTTATAAAGTAAAGTCATAATGTTTGTTCAAGTATGACTTTTGTCTTAGTCAAAGATATCAATTATTAATTTAATTTCATGAAAAGTAATATATTTTCTGTTTATTTTGTTTATATAATATTTCTAATTAATTTATAAAGTATTTACATTAATCTATTTGATAAAATATGTTTATGTTACGACTTTTATATAAAAAGGTGGTTCAATTGTTAATTCCTTGTTAGATATATCAAAATGGAGGGAAAAGGTAGCCATCTTTTTATGTAATGATGATTAGATTAGGCATTCTTCGACTATCTGCTAAGAAAGAAGGTTGTCTATAACTTAAATAAACTAAAAGTACTTTCTGTTTCAACGATACTTTTATTATCACACCCTGGTTCCTTATATCAGAAGTGCGATAATTTTATAGACTTTTGGTGATTATGGATAACAACGGAAATAATGAAGGATCAGAGGGAGATCAGCAAGGGCGTAATCCCTCCCGAAATTCCCCTCGCCGCCGAAAACGCCGCCATCGACGTAATTATTCCAGTTCGGATGGAGATTCTACGCTTCGCCTCTTACCTGAAACCAGCTATTCGAGTCGAGACGAGGCGCGCAGCCGAAAGAAGCAAAAGAAGAGGCACCGACGGGGCGCTGCGAGACGGAGCCCGAGGTCCGCGACGCGTGATCGGACACCGGAAGCAAATCGAGAGGGCGCTCCGAGACGAAGTCGGAAACGAGCAGCGACACGCGATCGGACGCCGGAAGTGGATCAAGAAGGCACTTCGAGACTGAGCCGAAGGTCCGCGACACGTTGTCGGACACCGGAAGTGGATCGAGAAGGTACTTCGAGAAGGAGCCAAAGGTCTGCTACACGTGGATGGACACCGGAGGTGATTCAATCTGCCCCCCGCATTGAACCTCTTCAAGTGCTTCAGGCGAGTAATTCAATTGTTTTTTTTTTATCTCATTTCTCTTTTGGTACTTTTGATTTTCCTTTATTTTATATATTTTAACGTAATAACGTTTTGATTATACAAGTGTACATTTAGTGAATATTTGTGGAATTTTCTACCCTACTTTATTTTACTTTAATTTCAAATATAAGTTTGTTTATTTTACGTGAAATAACTAACACTTAGAAAGCTTTAGTGATATCAGGCAGAATAACTCACAATTACTGAACCGTTATTGAAAATATTAAAACTCTGTACCAACCAATTTAATCTAAAACATATTTGGGTGCAAGTGTTAAATGCCTTTAATAGTGCAACTCGTTCAGCCCTGATTAAATCAATAGCTTTATTTTAGGTAGATTTATAAGGTGTTATTTAATACGTTATTTAGAACTTAAATATGTTTCGCTTTTACTATTTTTACTGATTTTAACTACTCTTACTGATTTTAGCTTCTTTTTACTTTAAATTTAATGAACTTTTACTAAATTTTAAATCTCACACGTAGGTAGTTTGTTTTATTTTGTCCAGATTAATACAAATGTGTTTTCCACGGGGTTTCAGGAAACTAGATCAATGAACAACGATAGGACGGCTGGTTTGATGTTTCCGAATTTGGTCGAAGCATCGCAACCGTCAACAATAGATGGGCAAGGACAACCGGCATTGGTAGTGTCACCGAAGCCGCAACCTCAAGTAACGACTGTACCACCTACCACCGGTGAGCTAGTTCAGAATATTCCTTCAAATGTTACACTTAATGTCCAGGATTTTTCTCATTTATTACAAAATTTAATGCGTTCAAACAATAGTAATATTTCATATGATAAAAATATTATACCTATGTTTGATCCGACTCAAAAAAATCAGCGTATAGAAGGTTGGTTAGCTAAGGTTAACGAATGTGCCAAAATATATAAGTGGTCTGACGAACAAACTACACATTTTGCTCTTCCTAAACTAGCAGGACACGCTAAGAAATGGTATGAAGGTCTTAGTACAATTCTTTTGTCTTGGCGCGAATGGCAGGACCGTCTTGTTAGGGCTTTTCCTTCCGAAAGTAATTTCGGTGCATTACTTAACGATATGTTGAATTGTAGAATGTTGCATAATCAGTCTATTGATGAATACTATTATGAAAAAATGGTATTAGTAAATGCCTGCGAAATTACTGGAAAAAAAGCTGTTGATTGTCTTATTTACGGAATAGAGGATAGGATGATTAGAGCTAGTGCTACTTCCGCTAGGTTATTAGATCCTGAAGATTTTCTTAAATTTGTTAAAGACTTAAGTAGAGAATGTAATAGTAAAACATTTAAAAGAATATCGTCTACGGTCCCTTCCAAAGACATAACCTGTTTTAAATGTAATAAACCTGGTCACCGTAGTAATCAATGTAGGTTAAATGAAAGACCCGTACTAGCTTGCTTTAATTGTAAAGAAAAAGGGCACAGTGTCTCACAGTGCACTAAAACTATTATAAAATGCGATAGTTGCAAAATTTATGGTCATAAAACTGAGAATTGCTTTAAGCTAAAGGATAATAGAACAAATGATAAATCTGATAAAAGAACTTTGTTCACTTTGAAAGAAAATGTTGATAAGAAATATTACAAAAACGCTATTATTAACAATTCTATCAAAATACAGTGTTATGTTGACTTTGGAAGTGACTGTACCCTGATCAGGCAGGACGTTGTTGATGAATACTCTTTGATCAAACTAAAGAATGATGTTTCTCATATTCGTGGATTTGGAAACGGATCTATAACGCCTATAGGTAAAGTTAAATTGAATTTACAAATAGGAGAAGTGTCAGCTGAGATAGATGCTTATATTATTGAGACTAATTTTCTTAGTGAACCGTTACTTGTAGGTCATGATTTTACGGAGAGAGAAGATGTTTTAGTAATTAAAACTTTTGATAAATTAGATATTCTGAAGCGCTCGATACCTATAAATAATCTGACCTGTATTTCATCAGAAGATGTAGCGGGTGTTAATTCAAAAGTCGTTTTGAGAATAAAATCAGATGTCATTTTACAGACTAATGATTTTGTAGACTGCACGGTAGAAAACCATACCGATAGCGAAATATTAGTCGAGAATAATCTTCGTAAATTTGATAATGTTGAATATTATATGATGGGAGGATTATATAAAGTAAATAATGGAGATTGTCAAGTAGCTGTCTATAATTTGTCCAAAGAACCGTTAAATAAAGATGCTGTATTAACGCGTGCTCAACAATTAAAATCTATAGATAACATGAGTGACAATAATGACGAACCGTATCAAGTTATGAGTTGCAAAAGAATATCTGATTCATCAATACCTAAATTGATTCCAGTAGAAAAAGTAAAACTGAACCATAATCTGACTTCACAACAAACCGAACAAGTTATGACTTTGCTTAATAAATACAGCAAGTCCTTTGCTCAAGATCTTTCAGAATTAGGGTGTACTAAAATAGGTGAAATGAATATCGAATTAAATGACACCACCCCCGTTGTTTATCGCCCATACCGTCTCAGTCATGCTGAGCGGCAAATAGTTAGGGATATGGTCAAAGACCTTGTAGATAACGATATAGCGGAAGAGTCTAAGTCCTCATATGCCAGTCCAATTATTTTAGTGTCAAAGAAAACGGGGGGATACAGGTTATGTGTAGATTTTAGAGCATTAAATGCAAAAACAAAGAAAGATCATTATCCCATGCCTAGGATAGATGATCAATTAGACTTGCTTAGTGGTAATAAATATTATAGTAGTCTCGATTTAGCAAGTGGGTACTATCAAATACCTATTAAAGAGAGCTGTAGATATTTAACTGCATTTATTACGCCTGATGGGCTATACCAATTTAAAAAAATGCCTTTTGGTTTAGTTAATTCTCCGGCAGTATTCCAAAGAACTATCAATCAAGTTTTGGGCAATGCGCGATTTAATTCGGCTCTAGCATATATGGATGATATTTTAATACCGGGAAAAGATTTCGACGAAGAATTAATGAGATTGGAGAATGTTTTAAAATTATTAGAATCAGCGGGGCTAACTTTGAACTTAGATAAATGTAACTTCTTTCAGGAAAATTTAGAATATCTTGGGTATGAAATTACTGAGAACGGTATAAGGCCAGGAAAAACTAAAATTGCCGCTGTATTGCAATTTCCAAAGCCTACAAATGTTCATGAAGTTCGCCAGTTTGTTGGGCTGGCTAGTTACTTTAGAAAGTTTATTAACAATTTTTCTTCTATAGCGAGACCGTTAACAGACTTAACTAAGAAAGATAGTGATTGGGTTTGGAATACTGCTCAGGAAAATTCTTTTCAGTCTTTAAAAGATATACTTGTAAATCGTCCTGTACTTGGTATATACAATCCTAGCGATAATACATATTTATATACCGACGCTAGTAAATATGGCTTAGCTGGTGTACTAATGCAAAAGAATAAAGACTCCGATTTGCAAAAGCCTATAGCATATTTTAGTCGGAAAACTAATTTGCATGAACAAAACTATCATGCGTATGAATTGGAGACTTTGGCGGTAATAGCTTCCCTTCAAAGATTTCGTGTATATTTAATAGGGATTAAATTTACAATAATAACTGATTGTAATGCTCTGAGAGCCACATTCACAAAACGTGATCTAATACCTAGGGTGGCTAGATGGTGGATTGCAATCCAAGAATTTGATTTTGCTATTCAATATAAACCAGGTCATTCACTCTCTCATGTTGATGCCTTAAGTAGGAACCCTCTGCCTTGTGATTCGGATGCTGAAGCCATGGACGTCGTCCCTTCAGTCCTTAGAATTTCCCACGAAGACTGGTTGGTCAGTCTACAGCAAAGTGATAGCGAAGTGCAACGCATTAGACAAGTTTTGGATGACAAAGAATATACAGACATCAAGAGTAATTTTGTAATTAAAAACAATAGATTGTTTCGTAAAGTAAAAGATAGTTTAAAACTAGTGGTACCTAAATCAGTGCGTTTCCAACTATGTAAATTGAATCATGATGATATTGGGCATTTTAGCGTAGAGAAAACTCTTGATAAAATTCAAAAAGACTTCTGGTTCCCAAAAATGAAACGATTTATCGAAAAATATGTTCGTTCATGTTTAGAATACGCATATAGTAAAGGACCCTCAGGGGCAAAAGAAGGTCTCTTGCATCCGATTCACAAAGTAGAGAAGCCTTTTGATACAGTTCACATTGACCACTTAGGTCCATTCGTTAAGAGCAAAAAGGGACATTCGTATCTTTTGGTGTTGGTAGATGGTTACACGAAATTTTGCATACTTAAACCTCTCAGAGATTTAAAGTCTAGAGCTTCAATTAAAGCATTAGAAGATATATTTTATACTTTCGGGTTTCCTCATAGACTAATCTCTGATCAAGGGACTTCGTTTACTTCGAATGAATTCAAATTATTTTGTGAAACCTCTAATATAAATCATATACTAAATGCGGTAGCATCGCCACGGGCAAATGGGCAAGTAGAGAGGTATAATAGGACAATTTTAGATTCTTTGACAGCATATACAGATAAATTAGGTGAAAAATCATGGGATATAGTGTTAGGTAAAGTACAATGGGGATTAAATAATACTCTAAACAAAGGCATAGGCAAGAGTCCGTCAGAAGCATTATTTGGTATAACAATGGTTAGTCAGGGTGATAACATATTTAGCTCAATACTTACGGAGACTAGGGATTTGGGCAGTATAGAAGACATTAGAAAAGACGTTACCTCTCATATACAAGTAGATCAAGCAAAACAAAAAGAAAGATATGACAAGAATAGAGTTAAATCTAAGACATATAAACTAGGTGATTTAGTAAAAAATTTGAAACCAGTTGCTAGTAATGACGGTAAAAGTAAAAAGTTACTTCCAAAGTTTACGGGTCCGTTTAGAATAAGTAAAATACTAGAAAACGATCGATATGAAGTATCTAGTATACCAGGTACAAAGATTACTCAAAAGACTTATAGTAATATTTGGGCAGCAGATCGTATAAAACCTTGGATAACTTTTAATGATAAATTTTCTGAAGAAAGTAGTTTAAGTAACTCGGATAATGAACAAAATTAGTTTTTGAATCGGATCAAGATGTGGTAACTTAAGTATTTTATTCTTCCCATTATTATTATTTAGAAAACCAGGTTATATAACATTTAGAAAGTAAGTCTTAATAAGCCAATTTAATGATTATAAATATTCTAAAGTTCTGGAATAATGCTTTACAATTATTAGTAATTATATTTAAATAATGTGAGTAAATATGTTTGTAGAATGTACTTATGTTGGATGAGATTTATTCCTACTATGATATTTGGTTTTGTCCTTGTTAGAGAATTTGATGTTGATACTACTGCAACAATTGATGTTGATGGATCCATCATTGTCGTGGGGTAGTGGTTTGATGTTGACAGAGCCATCGGCACTTAACCTCCGCAGTAGTAATATGTTAAAGTACTGTTGCAACAACCGTGTTGATAGGGCCACGGTTGCAGTGAGGCAGTAATCAATGTTGATAGATCCATTGATTACAGACCTTTTGCAATAGTAATAAATTGTAGATATGATTTGATGTTAATACTGCTGCAACAATTGATGTTGATAGATCCATCGTTGTCGTGGGGTAGTGGTTTGATGTTGACAGAGCCATCGGCACTTACCTCCGCAGCAGTAATAATATGTTAAAGTACTATTGCAACAACCGTGTTGATAGGGCCACGGTTGCAGTGAGGCAGTAATCGATGTTGAGAGATCCATTGATTACAGACCTTTTGCAATAGTATGTTGTTGATATTAAGTGTTATGAGGATATTGGAAGTTTATTTTATCAATAATTTTATATAAGTGAAATTGATTATAATCGTAAGTTTTATTTTGATGGCTCAATGAATTATTATGATTATGTTTTGTTTTGAAGTTTGAGGTCAAACTTATTGTCAGGAAAGGCCGAATGTAAGAATTGTTGCCTTTTATATTTTAGTATGTTGGCAACACCTATTTAAATTTGTTAACGGAAGTCGTCAGTTTAGTCAAACATAATAATAATTATTTATTTTTATAAAATGTGATTATATTTTCTATGTAAGTTATTTGTTTAATATTACAAATTTATTGATAAATTATAGAAACGTGTAATTTTATAAAGTAAAGTCATAATGTTTGTTCAAGTATGACTTTTGTCTTAGTCAAAGATATCAATTATTAATTTAATTTCATGAAAAGTAATATATTTTCTGTTTATTTTGTTTATATAATATTTCTAATTAATTTATAAAGTATTTACATTAATCTATTTGATAAAATATGTTTATGTTACGACTTTTATATAAAAAGGTGGTTCAATTGTTAATTCCTTGTTAGATATATCAAAATGGAGGGAAAAGGTAGCCATCTTTTTATGTAATGATGATTAGATTAGGCATTCTTCGACTATCTGCTAAGAAAGAAGGTTGTCTATAACTTAAATAAACTAAAAGTACTTTCTGTTTCAACGATACTTTTATTATCACACCCTGGTTCCTTATATATGTAAACAGGAAATATATGACCATCTCTTTGTACTCCTTCTACATACTTACGGCCCATGTGGAACGGGTCCACGGTACCAAATAAACTATCCGTGCACTCATCCTATTCACAATGGTTTAATAGGCTGGTGAATGACATTGACAAAGATCTGAAATTGTTCAGTACTGGTGCTAAGACTGTGAGGCGGCGGTTAACTAAGCATTTCTTTGCTGGTGAATGATGTTTATTATTTGCGTAATTTCTGTCTTTTTTGTTTATTAATTTTTTATGATCTGTAGGAGGTATAGTTAGAAGAGAACGCTCACTCCTAATCTTATTAGATTATTTTATTTTATCATGAGATTTAGTTGTTATTATTTATATTAGCTATTGGATTTTTAAATAAATAAACAATAAATAGTACAAGGCTCTACGATCAACTAAAATCATGTCTTAATACTCAAACAGGGGAAATAAATAACAGGGTTCTGAATAGGAGTATTACAAGTTTTTTTTTTATAATCTAGCAAGCCAGCAAGGGATGCAGACTATGAACCATACATTGTTCTTTGATACTTAATGTTACTGACACTTATTTCATGTTTTGTACGTACTGAATGTTTCTTTAAATTACTCTGACTTCCTCTTATTATAAGACTACCTACTGTAAAAAAATCAACAATAAATATCACACTTAAATATTTTTGATATTATAATTTTAATAAACAAGTGTTTTTGTTTTTTAATAAGGTAGGTAGATAAAAATACTAAACTAAAAGATAGACTAAGTCTAATCTTTTATTAACTCAAAAAAATGGAAGTCAAATATTTCGAAATAATTTCGCTACCTAGTGGTAATTAACCTGTATTATACTTACTTAGTACTTAGGAAATAAAACTAAGAATTTGTAAAATAAATCTTTTATTTAAAATTTTCGATTAAAATGATAAATGTACGATTAAGTGATTATGATTTTGGGGTACAAAGGTCATAATCAAGTACCATCAATATTTAAGCATATGCTTTATCGGTTAATCAATTGATGTCGTCCTAAAAAGGATGTCTCCGGCCGGTGTCGAGTCTGTACATGCCAGTTCTGAAAAAAAGTAATAACAAATATAGGTAAACAGATTTGATCATATTAACGCTCTGCATCTGCAATGAATAGTGAACACCAAAACCTACCCTGACTTGGTCAAGATGTCATTGCCCATGTTAAGTTGGGCTCCAGTGCATGTATTCCACGTGATTTGGAGATTAGTGGTGCACCTCCTTCCAACAAGGTGATTGTTGGAGACGGTTGCAGCGAAGAGCTCCCAGGCACGTTCGTGGTTGCAGAGACTAAGGAGGCAGCCTGGTTGGGAGTTGCCACCGTTAGGGTAGAAGTCAGCGTCGGCAACGTTGGATCCAATACCGAGACCGCCAAGACCACCATCGGTGTGAATGGCTTCAACGTATACTCCATCAGCAGGACGAAGGCGGTTAACACTATAGTTCCACAATGGACCAGCAGGATCCAAACCTGTGAAATTATGTAAATTATAATACTCAATTTCACCCACCTAATATGAACCGTTCAGAAACATGTAAAACGTGAGTGTAAATGAAGATAGACGGTATAATTACCAGTGACACGAGCAGCTCTGCCTCCCAACTCACGTCCTGCGTTACCAACAAGATGAGCACCCAAACTGAAGCCGACAAGATGCATAGAAGACATTGGTGCTCCAGATGTCGTGGAGAGGAAATTGATAAACTGGCCGAGACCGCGACCGACTGCTGGAACTCCAGCTGCGGCCGTGTTGTAAGACGATGCTGCTAGGCGAGACCAATCTAACACAATAACATTACAATCGGTTATTGTAAGGGCGGCTGTAACAAAAAAATATGTTAAAATTTCAAATGATAGGTCCAAAAATACAAAATAAAAATTTAAGTTGTATGAAAATAATAAAAAAAGATGTTAACTTACCTTCACGAATGGTGGGATTGATGCCATTGAGTCGGCTACCAAGCCAGCCATGGGCTATAAACATTGTAGGTAAGTTAGGATTGAAGTTCGAGTTCCTAATCGAATTTGCGTTGTTCATTGTTAGAGTCTGCGATAGGCGTTGGTTGCGCCTGAAAATAACATTTGACAATTAGAGGAGTAAGTCATAATTGTGATACATATATTAATGCTATAGAAGATATCCATCCTTACCTTGTGTAGAGCAAGTAGAGGTTGTTTGCAGGGTTCCTGGTAACTTCATCCAACAGTTCCGTATCAAGGGGCGCTTCCAAGTCTACATCGTGAAGTTTGCCGTCACCGCCAGGGAACTTGATAAAACGAGGGTAGTCCTTGGTTAACCCATCGAAGGGTTTTTCTATTGGCACAGCTGATACTAGGAACGCTGTATAAAAAAATAAAAATTGGTATCTACATCACATTTTGTTAATAAACTTGTTATTATAAAGGGCCTCTTCGTGGTAGCTCGAATTGCACCACGAACGCCGATGGGTCTTGAAGACTCCACGTACGCCTTTTAAATTCCGGGCACCATAGCCCCATGAAATGGGACATATATGTATATAATTAATAAACATGGACAAACAGACAGACGGACAAGAGAGCGATCTTATAAGGGTGCCTTTTTTTACCTTTTGAGGTCGACGTATTGTATTGTTGAAAAACAATTTCATTGTCTTATGGGTGTGTTATCAATTATGTCTGTATTTTGCTCTTACCTGTGCCGAAAATGAATAAAAGGAGGGCCGCCTTCATATTGAACTGTAAATTTTGAAGTAATTAACAATTACAGGAAGGTCGAATATTTATATGGTTTTTATCTGTGTTATCATGTTTTTTGCCAGATTGATTGATATTTTTAATGCGAAAACACATACAAACTAATAATAATATTTAAAAAGAATATAAAGGTTTTTTTGTATGTAACAAATAAAGCTCTTGAAACTACCGAATGATTGAACTACTGTTGGTAAAACTTAGTACAAAAATACAAGGAAACTTGAGGAGAAACAAGGATCTCTTTTTATCCCATGGTATTTCCAGGGGATCGAGAGTTTATAATCATAATCATCATTTATTGCTTCGTGTAGGTACTGATCATGGTACTGATAGTTACAAGAATTAATAAAGACACAACATGAACCCGGTTGGGCACTACATGACTACAATAACATTATACCTAATATGGTATGGTATGGGGTTGTATAATAAGGTATATTATGCTTATACCTTATCTTATATCTTTAAATGAGCAATTCTTGTATATATATATACTAGCTGTTGCCCGTGACTTCGTTCGCGATGTGGTTTTGGTTTATTTAGAATGCCTAATTTTCCCGCATAAATACTATTTATCGTTCGGTGTAAGTTATAATAACAAAAATTGAAAACCTGAAAATAAAAACCAAAAAGTGAAAAATAATCCATTTCGGGTCACTAAGACAGCAGAAATCTACTTGGAAGTCGGACTGGGTTGGATTGAATGTCGAGAGGTATATAGAAAACATAGTGTCACATGGTTCAGGTTTTTATTAGATTTTGTTTTCAGGTTTTTTTTAGTTTTTGTTTTCAAATTTTTTTGAAGACGGTTTTTAAAATTTTAGTGCTGCTGTCACTGAAAATTCTACATCATGAGGCGAAAGTGACTATTTATTCAAATTGCAACCTGTACCTAATAGTAACCCATTGAGGTTTGGTGATGAGAAGGTGGTTTCAGATATTCCATTTATCGGTAACTATTTATGTTTATGGGCCAATTCTACTGGTGAAAATCGAAAAATGAGCAAATTGCTGCACTCTCGAGGTACTATTCTGCTCATCACTTCGAAGATCCTCATCGGATCTTATTTAAGATAATGGTTCTCTATCAACATTCATACAAACCTAGCCTGGCGACTAAATCTTTCAAATTGTAAAATGTATAACCGATTGAAGAGTTTTCTGATGAGAAGGTGGTTTCAGATTCTATTAGCGGAAATCAAAAACCGAGCAATTTGCTGCACTCTTGAGGTGCAATTCTGTTCCTCACTCCGATCCTCATCAGATCTTCATCCAATTTTTATGGGACCACCTGTGAGTTATCCACTTCCAATCAAAAAAAGAGTTTTCCAAATCGGTCCAGGCATCTTTGAGTAATCGGCGAACATACATAAAAAATATATATGTGCGACGAATTGAGAACCTCCTCCTTTTTCTGAAGTCGGTTAAAAATAGGTAGTTACATTGTTTTTAAACTATATTTTTTTAAATGTCTAGCGAAGGCACTTATGTAGGTAGTATTTTTTTTTATTTCAGTCCAATTCCTATTCGATACTATAACCTCTTCTATACTTCTATACTATAACACCAACATCCTGCAAATAATAATCTATTTTGGTGCAAATAATATTTTATATATTTTCAAATATTAATATTAATGAGGAAAAAGAAAGGCCATTGGACAGAACAAATACTTTTACATAAAATAACGCGATGCACATTGAGATCCTTACATATTGACAGCATTTATTACGTTAAATAAAAATGCTTTCACATAAAACACTAAAGTGTCTCGGAAGCGGGGTATTTGAAGGAATGTCATGTCCTATGATTTAACAAAAGTGCACGGCGCCCTTTGAGAGTCATACCTATTGATAGAGGGCATCAAAAAAAACAAATAATAAATAACACCAAACCTCTAAAGCGTCTTGGATACAGGGCATTGAAGAAACGTGATGTTCCATGATTTATCAAAAGTGCCCGGTTCACTTTGAGTACCATGCCCATCGAAAAGAACAAATAATGCCCTCATACAAAACGTATCAAGCGTAAGGGCATTATTTATTCATCGGGTCTAAAATCACAGCGCAAAAAACATAACATAACACATAACATACCACGCAATTTTCTGAATTCTTGACCAAATTGTCCATTTTTTTTATTAGGTAGCTGGCAGGGATACGTAATTTTGGGAAAAACAAAATATAAATCGATTTTTACAAATACCTATCTATTTTTTAACGGACTTCAAAGGAGGAGGTTCTCAATTCGCGTATATATATTTTATATGTATGTTCGCTGATTACTCGTAAACGCTTGGACCGATTTGGAAAATTCTTTTTTTTTGTTTTTATTTTCTAAGGTATCCGCGACTTGAACTCATAATTCAAACTATTTAATTAGAGATAAGCGCGATAGAAGTGTAAGGAGATCGGTAATATTATGTTGTAGTACCTCTTTGTACTAACCTTATTTTCAGTTTCATGTAGGTAGTATTAAATGCAAGATATTTGGTAGCCAAATATTTGATCAAAGACCGAATGAAAAAAAAAAAAATTTGGTTGTTGTATTGTTGTTTTATCCCGTACCAATTGAATGATTTGATTGATTTATTTTATTTTATGTATAAAATTGGAAAAATATGATTCTCTGTATTAGGGTTTATAGTTGCCTGAATAAAGATTTATTTAATTATATACATAATTATAGCCACGGGGCGCTGCTAGTATTATTTAATCTGATTTTTGTGCGAGATATGACGTTGGTATACATTATCTGGTAAGTCGCATGATTGCTGAGAGAAGCTTGTAAAGGAGAGGCAACCAATAGTCGAAAGGACATATCCACGAAGGCCGCTCCAAATATACCTCAGCCTAACAACTTTGTACGTAGGTGCTAACGACACACTCAGTGCATCTTTTTAATGTGTTAACTGCTGGCATATTAAATTTGTCCGCAGCAAGTTTCAGATAATTTTGCAAGATTCACACTACTCAACAAGGTCTGGGGAATAAGGATGAAATATTGTTTTTAGGTAAACATTTTGTTTTTTTTGTCATACTTCTATTCTCTATATTATATCAATAGAAGAAGAATTTAATATATTTATAATATTTTTATTTAATACTAAACGTTTATTTAAAGCTTGTTTAGAAGTCGTGTTTGCTGGAACGCAATCACGTTGTCGTCGACACAGGCGGGCAGTTTTTCATTGATTACTCGTTTTCTACTATTTGGATTTCGATGTAAAGTAATCCACGACCTTCTTCGAAAATAGAACTATCCAATAGAGGAAACAGATTTTAATCAGTTTAGCAGTTCTTAATTGTAACATGTAACAGATAAACAGACAGATAGACATGCATTAAAAAAAGTAAACATAATTGTTTTACTACTTTTTATAAGTCACATTTTTTTTTAAATTGCTGCCAAATACAGAATATGGTTAATCCTTTATTAAACAGGGTTATATTAGTATCCTTTAATTATATAGAGTTATTGGTAACTATATTAGCGAGCGGTTCAGAGCAAAATCTGTGCACTAAAAACAAACAATTTTTGTTCTATGACTTTTGGAAATTTGAATATTTTTTTGAAAATTTTGAGGTAATTTAAAGTCGAAAATCATATTTTGATTTTTTAAAACAATGGATATTCAGTCTTAGCACAGTAGATAAAACTTAAAAAAAATATATATTCTTAGGGTTATTGACCTCTCCGTGTAAGGAACAGCTGATTTTCAGGTAAACCTTAAAATTTACAAAGAATGTTCGAATTTCCAAAAGTTGTAGAACAAAAGTTGTTTGATCAAGTGCACAGAAGCGGCCTTCAACCGCTGGCTAATATAGTTACCAATAACCCTGTATTGATAGAATATAGATAATATGGGAGATTAATTAATTGCAAAATAAATAACTTTATCTAATAAAAAAAATCGAATGATAAAATGATAAATCGATCGAAGTTTAGTTTAAAATCATTCCAGTAACTTTGAAGTAATGTCTAGAACCACCCATGGCATTATTGACGACTCTGCATCGGCGTGGGATACTGAGCTAACAATCTTTGCCTGTAAAATAAGACTCCATACTCTGAAAAAGTACAAAAAATAGTTCTCCTTCCTCATCAAAATTTTGGGTAAAAATTCTAAAAGTTCTGCCTAGCTTATCCCAAGCATAACGAGCGGCACTGAAAATTTCGGGAATCAAGGAAGTGACACAACATTACTATTTAAAAATGTATTTATTGCTTTTCGAAGTATTCTCCGCGAAATTTGACACATTTTTCCATACGATGGAACCAATCATTAAAGCAACCATTCCATTCGGAAGTTGGGGTCTCCAAAATGGCCGTTTTGTAGGCGTCCACAGCTTCTTCAGGTGATGAAAATCTCTGATCACGCAATTTATTCTTTATTTTAGGAAAAGTATAGAAATCATTAGGGCTTAGGTCGGGGCTGTACGGTGGATGGTCTAATAATTCTATGTTTTCTTGCTCTAAAAACTCTTTTGTTCTGTTCGCGGTGTGAGAACTCGCATTGTCGTGATGGAGGATGATGCGGCGGCTGCAGTTCTCTTTACGGAGTTCAGAAACGACCTGTGGCAAACAAATGCTAGCATACCATTCTGCATTAACCGTTCTTTGTCCCTCAAGAGGAATAGTCACAACATGGCCGGTTTTGGAGACAAACGTGGCCACCATTTTTTTTTGCAACACTCCGTGAACGAACAATTTTTGTTGGCTTTAACTCATTTTCGAATACCCAAACTCGTGACTGGTTTTTTGTTTCGGGTTCGTACGCGTATATCCAGGATTCGTCACCTGATACGATGTTGTATACAGCATTTGAGGATCCTGCGTGGAATCTTTCGAGAGTTCTGATGCACCAAGTAACGCGAGCCACTTTTTGCTCTTCACAGAGCGAATGCGGTATCCATCGGGAAAACAACTTTTTTACACCTAATTGTTCATGCAAAATTATTTGTATTTGACTCATGCCAATGTCTAAAGTTGCCTGAATTTCGCGGTATGTTACATGTCGATCTTCCTCAATCAGCTTACGCACAGCATCAACATTTTCTTGGGTGAGTGCAGTTTTTGGACGACCTTGACGGGGATCATCACTGAGCTTGACACGTCCACGTTGAAATTCAGCAAACCAGCGATAAATTGTGGTTTTGGATGGGGCTTCATCACCAAATGCAGAAATCATCCGGTCAACATACTGTTTTTGTGATAAACCACTTCGAAAGTCATAATAAATCATCGCTCTTGAATTTTCTCGAGTCAATTCCATTTTCTCAACGACTAAACAAGTTTGACAAAACCTTGTGACAAGACCGAGATTCTTTTTTTAAATAAATAAATGGTATTCGATTTTTAAAACCAAGGAGTTTTCAATTAAAAAGATTTAAATATGACAGGAACAGTGGAAATATTCCATTCCCGATACTTTTAGTGCAGCCTATGTATTCAATAGAATTGAGATCGGCAGACTTAACAGGCCACTGTAATACCATGATATTAACACGTTTATACATGTTTTACGGTGGCAAATCTTGGTCAAGCTTTTGTTGGTGGGGTATCACCAGTACAAAAAAAATTTACGGTAGGAATTGCTCTGCATTTTAAGTGCCACGTGCCAAAACGAGATCTGTTCCTATTTGGGCTAACAAGAGGCTAACGCACATTTTCGATAGACTGCCGATCAATGGGCACGTGTTCTGTTTTCTGATAAGTCTTGCTACGCATTTCATCTTGATTCAAGAAGAGTATTTGTTTGACGAGTTCTTGGTAGCCAGAGTTGATTTTAGAATCCTCAGGAAGTTTTTTCTTACCAAGGCGCAACAGTCGTGTCGTGGGTAGAATTCGTCTGGGTGGAAGAACAGATCTAGTTTCGGCACTAGGCTTTTTAAATGCATAGCAATGCATGCATGGCTTTTTAAACCATGACGCGGTTTTGCGCCGATCCCAAAGAAATTGGGATGATTGGGGCAGGAAGATGATGATGACCATGACGCGGTTGTATTTTGTATTCTATGATGATACGAAGACCCAGTTGGTACAATGGTCACCATGCCGGACTTCGAAACACAGGGTTGAGGAAGTCTCTTATGTTCACGTCAAGTGCCAGGGGTCTGTGAAACCCTATCCCTACTTAAAGGTACAAATTGTCTGGCATATTGGTTATTAGATAGCAATTAATTTCGGGTGGAATTCCGAAATCTTATAGGAATTTTACATTATTTAATATCTATATTGTTGTATAGAAACGAGAAATACTACAGAACTGACACTGACATAGGAAATTATATAATACTCGCGGTTTCATACAAGTTCTGACCCCGTGGGAATATCAAAATTAAAAGTAGCCCATAGCCTTCCTCGATAACTGGACTCTCCAACACAAAAATCATTTTTCAATTCGAACCAGTAGTTCCTGAGATTAGTGCGTTCAAACAAACAAACAAACTCTTCAGCTTTATAATATTAGTATAGATTAACCAAACATCTATTTTAATCTATTTTAATGTTATTTTTGTTGTTATTTCATATAAAATTAACCCCAACATTGCAGGGGTCGGTCTGATAGGGTTCCACAGACTCCTGCAATGTTGTACGTTCTAGTGTAACAAAAAAAAGATGTTAAAGGTTAACTTTTTTACCGCGTTTATTAAGATCCATATAACTTTTTTTTACAACACTGGAGTGATTTTTCCGGCTTAGAGTGGCTAGATCAGAACGAAGTTGAAGGAGCAGATGATTTTACTGAAAATCAAATATATATCAATAGTCTCTCTTGACACCGCGCATGATTCTCCATGGACTGAATTAGAGTAGATATTCTTTTTTTAATCACAGTAGTCATTATTTAAGTATTCTATTGTTACATTTTTATTACACTTATAACTCTCAGCAATATTAAATAAATAAATATTGCAGGACGTTCCACACATCGCCAGTTAGCCCCAAGTTAAGTAACTAGACTTGTGTTATGGGTGCTAGACAACGGATATACTACTTATATACTTTTCTTTTTGTTAATATATACTTATAATACATAGAAACAACCAGACCACAGACAAATATCTAAACATAAATACTTGTCTGAGGCGGGAATCGAACCCGCAACAGAAAATAAAAAAAAATACCTCACGTAATTTATGGACGCCCTCTAACCTATTGTTCCGCTTTAGACGGATCTATGAAGCGGGAATATGGGAACTGTATGTGTGACATCCAGTCGTCATTTATAATGTAGGGGTAAGTTAACTAAAACACGCTAATGATCTTTAGGTAGGTAGTAGCCATACGCGCCCAGCGCACGACCTCACGACCTCACTCGCTGGCTGTTTGACTGCGACTGCTGTCGTTGCTCTGCTTGAGCGCATACGCTATAGTAGGCATACACAACAAACTGCTAAATCGATTCTGATTAAAATTCAAACTTCCTAATTTCCTATTTCCCTAATTAGTTTCGCATCAACCAATATTCAGTGAATCTAATATTAGACAGCTTTTTATTAAAATATAGCATAATAATTTATATCCATATATTCCGAGATCAGAGAAGGTATTCCCACACCGTCGCATTATTAGTGCTGTGCGGTTGCCTAGTCAATATATTTTTATCATAGGAATAAATATGTCTAATTTTAATACAGTCATTAAATGTTGGTTATTCGTAATTAAATAAATAAATAAATAATAAATAAATATTGCAGGACATTCCACACATCGCCATCTAGCCCCAAGCTAAGTAACTAGACTTGTGTTATGGGTGCTTGACAACGGATATACTACTTATATACTTTTCTTTTGTAAATATATACTTATAATACATAGAAACAACCAGACCACAGACAAATATCTAAGCATAAATACTTGTCTGAGGCGGGAATCGAACCCGCAACCCTGTGTTTGGCAGTCCGGCATGGTGACCATTGTGCCAACTGGGTCGTCAAAATTAATTAATGATTAATTAAGAATCTATTAATTAATGATAATTATACGTAATTAATTAAGAATCTATTAATTAATGACAGATTTGATTAATACGAATTTCCAAAATACCAAAAATGAATAGGTGAGTAAAATAAGTAATAGACTTGGTAGTTTGCGAATTGTGACATTTTTATTACCTAACTAGCTGTTGCCCGCGACTTCGTTTGCGATGTGGTTTTGGGTTATATAGAATACCTAGCATTTTTCGGCATAGATACAATTTATCATTCGGTGTAAGTTATAAAACAAAATAGGTAGTTACATTGTTTTTAAACTATATTTTTAATTGATTTGGCGAAGGCACTTTACTTACTCATACTCCGAAAGTAGGTCTAAAGATGCCTGAAGAGCGTGTAGAAAGAAAAACTTTCAGCCCTAGGGAAAATCGCTTTCACTGACAGCTGTCATGTCAAATTATGGCTTCGCACGGCTCATCCATACTGCCAGAGTACTGACAGAGAGTACATAATAGGTTTTTTCTTAGTAATCGAATTCAGGTAGATATATTTAGTTCAAGATATCTTATTTAATAAAATAAATGTAAAGGTGAAAATGGTCAAAGCGTATGACCATACTGCGCCTCTGCCGGCGCCCTGTCAAGATGTTGCAGATGTGGCTTTATGCGACAATGCGGTCAGTGTTGTTCCTTGAGTAAAAAAATACTGGCAGGAAATGCTTGCATTTTGAATGATTTTAATTAGTATTATCTTTTGTTATTTTATTATGTTTTTGTGTTAAGTTTAATCTGGTTTTTCATTTATGATTGTGTATTTTGTGTAAATAACATTTTCTAGACAAACCGTGTTACAAAAACTGTAATTTAAATCTACGGACTTCGCGTCATTACTCAGTGTTGGATAAACTAATTAATAAAAATCACTTCGGTAAGTACCGACGTATTTGAGTATTGAAAACATATTGAAAACAAACAGCAAAAACAAAAAAATCTACATAATCTATAACCTCTTTGGTCCCAACCTTGTAAGAGGATCAGGTAGTATGGAGTCTCTCATTCACTCTCGTTATTAGGAAGAATTTTATGTTTATTCGTAATGAAAAGCACAGTGTTTACCTCAGTTTTTGTTTTGTTTACCCAAGGTGTGAAAGTCACTCATTTAGTCCCTCGAACTATTAGCGCCCTCGCTACGCTCGGGCGCCAAACTCCGTCTCGGGACTCAATGAGTGACTTTCACACCTTGGGTAACAATGTACTATTTTTGTTAATTTTTCACAAATAAAACATAATACACAACAATATGATAAGCTAAAACTAAGTCCAATTTCTATTCGCACAAATTTTTCAAAATACTTTGTCTTCCTAGTTATCTTTAGATTTTTGTAAATTAAAGAAAAAATAATTATCAATTACCTTTGTGTCTCGATTCATATTCTTCAATTAATCATATAAGAGGTTATTATAGTATTTATTACACCAACATCATGCAAATAATAATCTATTTTGGTGCAAATAATAATATACATTGTTTTTATTATCAAATAATAATATTAATGATTAAAAAGAAAGGCCATTGGACAGAACAAATACTAATACTTAAAATAACGCGATGCACATTGAGATCCTTACATATTGATAGCAGGCGTTACGTTGAACAAAAAATGCTTTCACACCAAACATCTAAAGCATCTCGGAAACGGGGTATTTGAAGGAACGTGATGTCCTATGATTTTACAAAAGTGCACGGTGCTCTTTGAGACTCATACCTATCGATAGAGGGCATCGAAAAAAAAAACAAATAATAAAAACACAAACCCTCTAAAGCGTTTTCGATACAGGGTTTTTGAAGAAACGTGATGTTCCTTGATTTTCTAAGAGTGCGCGGTGACTTTATGCCAAAAATAATTGTGTATAATTATGTTATGCCTAGTTTAGGTTTTTATGTCAAAACCGATTATTCCAAAACCTTTATGCCAAACTACAAAAGGACATTTAACTTCTAAAGCGAGACGTTTCGGAAATGGAATATTTAAAGAAAAATGATAACCTATAATTTTTCAAAAATTTGCGGTTCACTTTGAGTCCCATACCTATTGAAAATGACAAATAATGCCATCAAACAAAACCTATAAAGCGTTGGGCATAATTTATTCATCGGGTCTAAAATCACAGCGCAAAAAACATAACATAACATATAACCACTCTACCATACTGAATGTCCGGACCCCTTTTCCAATTTTCTAAATTCTTGACCAAAATACCCAGGTTTTTTTATTAGGTAGCTGGCAGGCCTACGTAATTTTGGGAAAAAAATGATTTTTACAAATAACTACCTGTATATTTTTTAACCGACATCAAAAAAGGAAGAGGTTCTCAATTCGTCACGTATATATTTATTTTTTTATGTATGCTCGCTGATTACTCGTAAACTCTTGGAGCGATTTGGAAAATTCTTTTTTTGTTTTTACTATTTAAGGTTTCCGCTACTTGAACTCATAATTCAAACTATAGCAGGAGAAAAGCGCGATAGAAGTGTACCATCGGAGGTCTTCGGTAAAGGAGATCGGTAATATTATGTAGTAGTACCTCTTTGTACTAACCTCATTTTCAGTTTCACGTAGGTAGTATTAAATGCAAACTATTTGGTTTATGACAGCTGTCATCTTGAGCGGAGGCATGTACTGCAGCCCTACCATGACTTTTTGAAGAACTCGAAAAAAAGAAACACTTTTTCGATCACTCTCTTGTCCGTTTGTCTGTCAGTGTGTCACTACCGTTATTCTCAGAGACGGGTGGACCTAGTAAGTTGATTTTTAGGAAGTTTCATAGTAAATACTCAATATATTATGTTTAATCGAATACGTAAAAAACCCGTGGTAAGGGTACTGTTCCCTTCTGACGTTCGATTACGTTTTACCACGGAAAAATGTTTCGATTTCACATTTTTTAAATGTTTTTTTATGAAATATCTTAATTATTGTATTAAACTCAAATTGAAACATACCCTAAATGTTAATCTGATATTTCCTGAACATATTTGTGTGGACCTTGTCGAAATCTGTTCTGTAGTTTATGAGATTACCTGGTTCAAACAAACAAACAGACAGACAAACAGACAAACAGACAAACAGACAAAAATTCTAAAAACCACCCTATCGTGTTCAGCTAACGATTTAAAGACGACCTGTGTATTTTTTTTCTGGATATCTTACAATTACAGATTTTTTGATGTCTACAGATTTATTATATGTATAGAATAGAATAGTGTAGTTGTAGTTCAGTGAATAACGATGACGTCTTATTCCCAAAACAGTTTTGAGACCAAAAAATATTTTTCAAAGCGCAGCTAATTTTGTAGAAATGATTTTTGTCAAATTAAAGTTAACACTAATTCTCATTACGTTTTTATTTGATCAGTAAATCAATTGCTGTCGTCATCTTTGGTTATCTTAGTAAGGATAGCTTCTGTTGGTGTTAAGTCTGTACATGCCAGATCTGAAACAAAGGAATTAAAATTATTAGTAACAGATTTCATTACGGTAACGCAGCAGAGCGTTACCGTAATGAAATCTGTTACTAATTGGAATAATGAACACCAAATCCTACCCTGACTTGGTCAAGATATCATTGCCCATGTTAAATTGGGATCCAGTGCAAGTATTCCAGGTAATCTGGAGGTTAGAACTGCACTGCCTTCCAACGAGGTGATTGTACGTAATGGTTGCTGAAAAGAATTCCCAGGCACGTTCGTGGTTGCAGAGACTGGTGATGCAGCCTGGCTGGGAGTTTCCACCGTTGGGGTAGAAATCAGCGTTGGCAACGTTGGATCCGATACCGAGACCGCCAAGACCACCATCGGTGTGGATGGCTTCAACGTACACTCCATCATTAGGGTTAACGCGGTCACGGTTGTAGTTCCACAATGGCCCAGCAGGATCCAAAGCTGTAAAATTTTGTTAAGATTAGTATTAGACTGCACGTAATTCTTCACATAACATTTTTTAGAAACATGTAAATCTTGTGAGTATAAAAGGTGTAATTACCAGTGACACGAGCAACTCTACCCCCCGTAGTACGTCCAGCGTTACCAACAACATGAGCACCTAAACTGAATCCTGCAAGGTGCATGGAGCTGAATGGAGCGCCAGTCACTCTGTTGAGAAAAACAAGGAACTCTCCGAGGCCACGCCCGACTGCTGGGACTCCTGCTACTGCTGTGTTATAACTAGATGATGCAAGACTTCGCCAATCCATCACAATGACATTATTGTCACCTTTATCAAGGTAAGCTGCAAATAAATTATCAGTTAAAATATCAAAGTATCGTTCCAAATACTAGGTATATAAAGTTATGGTACGACAAATAAAAACTATGTGATATTACCCGTACGAATGGTAGGATTGATGCTAGTGTATTGGTTACTGAGCCAGCCGTGGACGATAACAAGGGTGGGTGCGTTAGGATTGAAGTTCGAGTTGGTAATTGAGTTTGCGTTGTTCATTGTTAGAGTCTGGGATATAAGTCGGTTGCGCCTGAAAGTAGCATTTGAAAATTAAAGGAAATTATAAAGACACAACACGTTGTGGTACAAATACCTACGCTTAAGAGATATTCATTTTTACCTTGTGAAGAGCAAGTAGCGGTTGTTTGCAGGGTTCCTGGTAACTTCTTCCACTAGTTCCATATCGGGTTCTTCTTCTAAGTCTACATCGTGAAGGTTGCCCTCACCATCAGGGAACTTGATAAAACGAGGGTATTCCTTGTTCAAGCTATTTTCTGAAGGTTCTTCTATCGGCACAGCGGAGGCTAAGTTGGCTGCAAGAGGTCAACGTAAGTTTTAATTAACTACAGTTGTCAAGTATTATTTATTATTATTATTTAATATTATTTATTTACTTACCTGCGCCAATCAAAAATATAACGAGGGCCACTTTCATGGTCGACTATAATTTTTGGCAACTGTTTATCCGAATATTTAAAATCTGGTTTTTATTTCATTTTGTTATCGTTCTTATCAAGTGATCAGTCCTATGTTTTAGCAATTAATCAATGTTTAATTGTGATTAAATGCCTAAGTGAAGTACAAAGAGTTTATTTCTATAGAAAATGGCATAAAGTCTTTCTAAAGCTGTATGGTATTATATTTTTTGCTCAAAGAAAGGGATAAGTTGTGAAATGGCTAGAGGATGATTCAGTAACACAGACAGACATGTCGATCAACTGATACAACAAACTCATGCTCATTTTCGTTGAAGTTGTCAGCACTAGTGATGGTAGTCGTCTTGATTTCGATTTGGAGTTCTTCACGGTCTAACGACTTACCACCTTGGCCATATGTTTTACCACCCATATGTTTTTTAAGACCTTTAAGGTATGTATTCCGGCGAATAAATGATCAACTGGCACACAGATGGCACCATAATGAAAATGTATGAGTCAACCGCATCTGCCAGTTGAGAGGTTATCTTGGATAAAAATTGCACAGGAGTAGTCTGTAAAAAATTATAGTTATTCTGAGTGCCTAAGCTTCCGAGAACTCACGTAGTCGGTTTCCTAGATAAGATAGATATTTAAGTACAATACCTATAGATAAATATTCAATTTCCAATGATTTATAGTGACGATAAGTATTAATAATGTAACTAATACCGTCGAAATTCTAAGTCAATTATCGCCTTCTTTTATTTTGGAACTAGCTGTTGCCCGCGACTTCGATCGCGATGTGGTTTTGGGTTATTTAGAATACCTAGCATTTTTCTACATAGATACAATTTATCATTCGGTGTAAGTTATAAAAACAAAATAGGTAGTTACATTGTTTTTAAACTATATTTTTAATTGATTTGGCAAAGGCAATTCTTATTCTAGACTTACTCATACAACGAAAGTAGGTCTAAAGATGCCTGAAGAGCGTGTAGAAAGAAAAATTTTCGGTCCTAGGGAAAATCGCGTTCACTGACAGCTGTCATGTTAAATTATGGCTTCGCGCGACTTGTGCAATGTGTTTGTAGCCAGTATCAGTATCATTACGCATTAGGGACTTCAAAAACCTAACCTCCTTGATTTAGGTAACACCAAAGAATAACAATTATGGCTTCGCACGGCTCATCCATACTGCCAGAGTTTAGTACATAATAGGTTTTTTCTTAGTAATCGAATTCAGGTAGATATATTTAGTTCAAGATATCTTATTTAATAAAATAAATGTAAAGATGAAAATGGTCAACGCGACGTATGACCATGCTGCGCCTCTACCGGCGCCCTGTCAAGATGTTGCAGATGTGGCTTTATGTGACTGTGCGGTCAGTGTCGTTTCTTGAGTAAAAAATACTGGCGGGAAATGCTTGCATTTTGAATGATTTTAATTAGTATTATCTTTTGTTATTTTATTATGTTTTTGTGTTAAGTTTAATCTGGTTTTTCATTTATGATTGTGTATTTTGTGTAAATAACATTTTCTAGACAAACCGTGTTACAAAAACTGTAATTTAAATCTACGGACTTCGCGTCATCACTCAGTGTTGGATAAACTAATTTATAAAAATCTCTTCGGTTAGTACCGACGTATTTGAGTATTGAAAACATGTTGAAAACAAAAAGCAAAAGCAAAAAATCTACATAATGTATAACCTCTTTGGTCCCAACCTTGTAAGAGGATCAGGTAGTATGGAGTCTCTCATTCACTCTCGTTATTAGGAAGAATTTTTATGTTTATTCGTAACTAGCTACGCCCCGCGGTTTCACCCGCGTAATAATTTTCTGCGCAACTTTCTTAATTTTTTATTTCATAAGAACGGACCAAAAAATGAATTGGCCAAATTGGTCCAGGCGTTGTTGAGTTATGCGCTTACCAACACATTTTGCGATTCATTTTTATATTATAGATGAAAAGCACAGTATTTACCTCGGGTTTGTTTTGTTTACCCAAGGTGTGAAAGTCACTCATTTAGTCCCTGGAAGTATTAGCGCCCTCGCTACGCTCGGGCGCCAAACTCTGTCTCGGGACTCAATGAGTGACTTTCACACCTTGGGTAACAATGTACTATTTTTGTTAATTTTTCACAAATAAAACATAATAAACAACAATATGATAAGCTAAAACTAAGTCCAATTTCTATTCGCACAAAACTTTCAATGTTCTTTGTATTCCTAGTTATCTTTAGATTTTTGTAAATTAAAGAAAAAATAATTATCAACTACCTTTGTGTCTCGATTCATATTCTTCAATTAATAATATAAGAGGTTATTATAGTATTTATAACACCAACATCATGCAAATAATAATCTTTTTGGTGCAAATAATATTTTACATTGTTTTTATTATCAAATAATAATATTAATGATTAAAAAGAAAGGCAATTGGACAGAACAAATACTGTACGAGGTCCAAGCATTCGGAGGAAGACAGAGGGTTAATTGAATTAAACTCACTCGTCTTTAGGTACAAGTATTTTAATTGAAAATAACAAAATATTCCATACAAGGTAGTAGTTTTACAAAAACACAACGCTTGCGCGATTCAGAAATACCGCAAAAATGTGGTGGCGCCATCTAGCGACGTACGATATAAACTTAACATACCGCCCACTAAGCACAAAGTTAGCCTTTGTGATTACAAAAAAATCTTGCAAACAATTTATAAAGTATAAAATATAAACATAACTTAAATCTAGTTACTTAAAGGCAAGAAACATAGCCTTGATACAGGTCTTTTAATCAAACCATTCTTTGTTTTTAAAGTTACCACTCGCACAACTTTGTCTGTACCAGGATGCATATTATTGATGACACCATACAACCATCTACAAGGAGGTAACCCATCCTCTTTGATGACAACTACGTCCCCTTCCTTTGGTTGAGGGGTTTGAGTTGACCATTTATACCTTCGAAAGAATTGATTCAAATAGTCCTGAGACCATTTCTTCCAAAAACACTGTAGCATTCGCTGAGTATGTTGCCACCTCCTTAAGGTACCTACATTATGAGTTTCATAGTTGCGATCAGGCACTGTTAGCAATGGCTCGCCAATCAAGAAATGTCCTGGTGTCAACACTTCTGCAGAATCTGAATCCGCAGTGGCAGAAATGGGACGCGAATTTAAACAGGCCTCCACTTGTGATAGTAAAGTCGTCATTTCCTCGAATGTTAGAGTAGACGCACCGATAGTTCTTTTAAGATGGTGTTTGACAGACTTTATTCCTGCCTCCCAGAGACCTCCGAAGTTAGGCGAGAGAGGTGGTATGAAGTGCCATTCGCAATCTTGACTTGCCAAAGCTTCAGCGACCTCTGGTAAGATACTTGCTATCTCTTCCTTTACTAATATTTTTAACTCTCGATCGGCCCCAACGAAATTAGTGTCATTATCGCTCCAAAGTTCTGACACATGACCTCGTCGAGAGACGAAACGTCTAAAAGCCTGCAAAAATCCTTCGGCCTTCACTTACGGCCTCCAAATGAACCGCCCGCGTTGCCATACAAACGAACAAGCATATGTATCCTTTATATGCTTTGTAGCCTCTTCCTTTAGTTGTTCGTATCTGAATGGGACCAGCGTAATCAACACCACTACAATTGAAAGGTCTTGATGGGGTAACCCTTGCACTTGGTAATTGGCCCATTAACGGATTTTGGATTTTTGCAGAATTTTTGGCGCATATTACACATTTGGACAAGTATGATTTAACCAATTGTTTAGCTCCAGGTATCCAATACTTCGTTTGAATATAGCTAAGCATTAGTTGGATTCCGCCGTGTAAAGTTTGATTATGGGCATCAATAATAACCAATTGCGACAGGAATGATAATTTGGGTAATATAATAGGGTGTTTCCGGTTTGCTTCTAATAGTGAATTCTCCAATCGCCCACCAACTCTTAACAATTGCTCTTTATCAAGAAACGGGTTTAATATTCGAAGGTTATTACGTTTTGGTAAGGGTTTGCTTTCCTTAATGCACGCTAATTCCTCCTTAAAATGTTCTTGTTGGTATTGTCGTATTATGACTGCTAAGGCTTCTTGTATTTCCTTTGCTGTAAGACCTTGTGACCTTCTATTTTTTTCTTCTTCTTTAATGTTCTTGACAAATCTTAAGCAATACGCTATCACTCTCTTAAGTTTGGTAAGTGACGAAAACTTCTCAAATATAGATTCTTCAACAGTAGCAAAGTAAACTTTCTTAACCTCTTCTAAATCTGTACTAATCTTTTGTAATTGGTTGTAATGAATAACATTTTGATACAAAAATTCAGGACCCGCAAACCATATAGTCTTCTCTATCAACTCTTTTGGATTCATCCCTCTGGAGGCACAATCTGCTGGGTTGTCGTCTGAATTAATATGATACCACCGATTAGGGTCCAAATGGGTTATGATCTCTGTGACTCTGTTGGCTACAAATACTTTCCACCTACTTGGGTGACTGTTTAACTAGGCCAGTACAACTGTTGAATCTGTCCAGGCGTAAAGTTGCACTTTTTCCCCGTTTAGAACTTTTGCTACCTCCACCATTAGCTTTGTGAGCAGAACTGCCCCGCAAAGCTCCAACCTTGGTATGGAAATCTGTTTCACTGGTGCTACTTTAGTTTTGGCGGACACTAACGTAACATCCACCTTGCCTTCAGTATTTATAACACGGATGTATACCACTGCTGCGTATGCTACTTTAGAAGCGTCACAGAAACCATGCAATTCAATTCGACAATTCTCCTTCCTGGTATTCATCCATCGAGGTATGGCGACGTTTTCCAATGTTTTTAATTCTTGCCGGTAAGTTAACCATTTACTAAGTATATGATCGGGCACGGAATCATCCCAACCAATTCCTGCTAACCATAGCTCTTGAATAATTATTTTTGCCTTTATTACGCTTGGTCCTGCCCATCCTAGTGGATCATAGAAGCGTGATATATCTGATATTATTTTTCTTTTCGTTACAGGTTGTTCCAGGTCTGGTAATGTTACCGTGTAACGGAACGAGTCATCGCTGCGGATCCAGGTGAGTCCAACTATTTTAATTACCTTATCTGTTTTAATTTTTATGCCTTTCTTCATCTGTTCATCCTTATTTCCCTTCATTCTATCTATTAACTCTTGACTATTACTTGACCACTTCTGTAATTCAAAACCTCCTTTTCTTATCAAGTCGTTCATTTCCGTGTATATTTGATATCCTTCTTCTACTGTGTCACATCCTGTCAACAGATCATCCATATAATAATCTTTACAAACCCTTACAGATGCCATAGGATACTCTTCACCCTCGTCTTTAGCTAACTGTTGCAGTGTCTTCACAGCCAAATGTGACTGTCAATAATCTATAATGTTCTATTTCAGCGTTTACATCTTCTCTCCAAATGATTCTCTGAAAATCACTATCTTCTTTGGCCACTAGGACTTGTCTGTATATTTTTACGATGTCAGCTATTATACAGATCGGTGGCCTTCTCCAACGCATCAGGATGTGACGTAATTCCGGTTGCAAGGTAGGACCTACCAGTAATTGCTCGTTTAACGACTTATCATTACTACCCTTACAGGATGCATCATACACGACTCTTAATTTCGTTGTGTCTTTGTCCTCCCTTACAACTGCGTGATGTGGTAAGTAAATGGTGTTCTTCTTATGTCTCTCTTCTGGCGGTATGACTTCCATATGATTTAAGGTAAGATATTCTTTTAACACCTCCGTGTACTGGTCGGCAATATTCTGATCCTTTTCCATTCTACGTTCTAAACTCTTAAATCTTCTAGCAGAGATGGACAATGAATGTTCCACCCGTGGATTTTTCTCTTTTAGCGGTAGTCTTACTATATACCTTCCATCTTCATTTCTTGTTGTAGTTTTTTGATATATCTCCTCACACAGTTTTTCTTCAGCTGTTAATTATTTTTCTTTTGGTAGGACGTTATCGGCTTCGAGTTCCCAGAATCTTTTGAGCATTTCATTATCTACTTCTTTTGCAGTGCAATGCATTGACATAAGACCACCAACAGCGGCAGGCGCATCTACTGCCCCCGAAATAATCCAACCTAAGCTAGTAGCCTGAGCCAGCAACCCTCCAGATGGATGTTTTTTAATACCATCTTCTAATATTTGACCGTATATTTCTGCTCCCAACAAAATGTCAATATGATTTGGTGTATGGTAATTTGGATCAGCCAAGGGTACATCAACAAGATCAGTCCACTGCAAAGTAGTAATTCTTCCTGATGGTAACAATGCTGTTATTGCTCTCAATACATAAGCTTCTACTGTGTAAACGTACGAAGAACTTATTATTGAGGACAATGTAATCTCTACCTTTGACTTGATTGAAACCTCGTTGTCTCCGCCAATACCCGTAACTTGACCCACAACCGCAATCTTTTGAAGACCAAGGAACTGCACCATTGACTCCGTCACAAACGAGGTCTGCGACCCCTGATCCAGCAACGCTCTAATAACCTGTTTCTCCCCATTTCTCAATTGGGCGTTTACCAAAGCTGTGGGTAACAGCACCTGACTGCAAACATTTTTGGCAGCAAAGTAAGAAACGGATAAGGTAGGCACTGCGGCAGCAGTCATAGAAGAATCAGCAACTCCCCCATCTAGTACTATATCAGACTTCTCTACGTCCTGAGATACTGGATGCAAAGTTGTATGATGTTTACTGCATCTAAATCTAACTCTACACAGTTTTGCTGTATGACCGCTTCCCAGACAGTTAAAACAAACATAGTGATTCTGAACAAAGCTGCGACGAGCATCAGCTCGTCGCAGCTTTGTTCAGAATGTAATAAGTTTATAAAAGAATCAGTTGATACTGATTCTTTTATAAACTTATTACACGAACTCAATTTAAATGCTCTTCTGAGCAAAATGGACATGACAACTGCTGTATTACATGTAATGACTTAATTCTGTGTTCAATTTTACCAACACTGGACTCAGATTCCAAACATTCTATCGCTCGATACCTATTGCCTACGAACTCTTTGAATTGACTATAAGTCGGTAACTCGGTTGATGAGTTTTCTTTGGTATAATTAAACTCCCACTGTCGTTTGGATTCTGGGTCCAGTTTCTGTACCAATAAATAAATAACAATTGTATTCCAACTACTTACATCAATACCTAACCCTAACAGATCTGCCAGACAGTCATTAGTAGTATTAATCATTTCTTTTAATGCCGTTGATGACTCCTTTAAAATAGGTTTTAGATTAAATAATGTTTTCATTACGTGATGAGAAACATATTTTTTGTTATCGTAAGTTTGCTCTAGTAATTGCCAACAACGGTTATAATTATCTTCCGTGATTTTAATATGCCTAAGAAGCTGCTCTGCATCATCTGTTACATATCCCTTTAAATAATGGAGCTTCTGTACATCGTCTAATGTTTTATTGTTATGTATCATTGACCGAAACATATCTCGAAAAGTTGGCCTTTCAGTGTATTTTCCAGAGAATGGACTTATATTTATTTTAGGCAACTTTACTTGTGCACTAGTCTTACCATCGCGATCGGATACTTCGTAATACGTAACTACAATTGCCGTGATCTATGTAAGTAGCCAACGCCTTCTTTAACAAACATTTGTAACTAAGATATGCTTCAGACGTCAACTCAAAAACATCATTTTTTATATAGCTAGTGGCGTCTAATTCTTTAGGCATATTTTTTGTCATCAAATCCTTATGAGCACACGAATATTCTAACCAAAACTGATCTAAAATTTCTAATCTTCCTTCTATGTAATCTTTACACAATCTTTCCTTTGGGGACTTTTTAAAATTTATTTCTGCTTTTGATATTTTAGAACTTACACTTTCTAAATAATTTATTAAAGACTCCATATTTGTTTTCAACTTAGTAATTTTTGTAAATACTTCGAAAATATTCTAAGTGTTTGAACTTAAAACAATCTTTAAAATTTGGGCATAGGTTCCCCGTAGGAACGCCTTTTGCGAAACTATTCTAAGTCCTAATTTACTTGCATGCAAATATTAACTAAATCTAAAATTACACAAATTTTCTAAGTTTAAAATTCCTTAACTTTAAGAGTCAATCTTCCTTGGCAAATTATTTTCACTGACTTCACATGTAAAGTTTATAAGTACTCACGATTTTACACCCACTCACACTGACACGTCCAATGATACTGCTGAACCCCTCACCAGACCACGCTGATGGTAGACTTCCTCCGGTCTTCAATGCCGGTACCTCCAGTGTCTTCAGCACCGGTTCTGCTCCTCCAACTGTCTTCCGCAGCTGGCACCTCCCTCACGTCTGCCTCCAATGTGCTCCTTTACTCCCAGCGCCTTCCTCCAGGATTTTCAGACCTGGTGACCTTCGGCAGTCTGGTATTTGACCAGTTTGCCAGAAGGCTGCTCTGAACAGCAATCCACTTTTCAGTAATCGCGGCACTATACGGAGCGATGACCTCACACGCACTGCACTTCCATCCGCTGGAAGGCCACGAACCCGACTCCGAAGGACCATGTACGAGGTCCAAGCATTCGGAGGAAGACAGAGGGTTAATTGAATTAAACTCACTCGTCTTTAGGTACAAGTATTTTAAAAGGAAAAAAAAAACAAAATATTCCATACAATGTAGTAGTTTTACAAAAACACAACGCTTGCGCGATTCAGAAATACCGCAAAAATGTGGTGGCGCCATCTAGCGACGTACGATATAAACTTAACAAATACTAATACTTAAAATAACGCGATGCACATTGAGATCCTTACATAGCAGGCATTACGCTGAACAAAAAATGCATTCACACCAAACATCTAAAGCGTCTCGGAAACGGGGTATTTGAAGGAACGTGATGTAATATGAATCCAATTTTCTGAATTCTTGACCAAAATACCCAGTTTTTTTATTAGGTAGCTGGCAGGGCTACGTAATTTTGGGCAAAAAAAATGATTTTTACAAATGACTCATCATCATCCGAGCGATGTTCCCGGTTGCATCCCTCTCGGGAGCCCGGGGTCCGACCCCTTTTCCAATTTTCTAAATTCTTGACCAAAATACCCAGGTTTTTTTATTAGGTAGCTGGCAGGCCTACGTAATTTTGGGAAAAAAATGATTTTTACAAATGACTATTACCTGTATATTTTTTAACCGACATCAAAAAAGGTAGAGGTTCTCAATTCGTCACGTATATATATATTTTTTTATGTATGTTCGCTGATTACTCGTAAACTCTTGGAGCGATTTGGATAATTCTTTTTTGTTTTTACTATCTAAGGTTTCCGCTACTTGAACTCATAATTCAAACTATAGCAGGAGAAAAGCGCGATAGAAGTGTAACATCGGAGGTCTTCGGTAAAGGAGATCGGTAATATTATGTAGTAGTACCTCTTTGTACTAACCTCATTTTCAGTTTCACGTAGGTAGTATTAAATGCAAACTATTTGGTTTTATGACAGCTGTCATCTTGAGCGGAGGCATGTACTGCACCCCTACCATGACTTTTTGAAGAACTCGAAAAAAAGAAACCCTTTTTCGATAACTCTCTTGTCCGTTTGTCTGTCGGTGTGTCACTACCGATATTCTCAGAGACGGGTGGACCTAAGTAAGTTGATTTTTAGGAAGTTTCATAGTAAATACTCAATATAGTATGTTTAATCGAATACGTAAAAAACCCGTGGTAAGGGTACTGTTCTCTTCTGACGTTCGATTACGTTTTACCACGGAAAAATATTTCGATTTCACATTTTTTAAATGTTTTTTATCAAATATCTTAATTATTGTATTAAAGTTTAATTAAAACATACCCTAAATGTTATTCTGATATATTCTGAACATATTCGTGTGGACCTTGTTAAAATCTGTTCTGTAGTTTATGAGATTACCTGGTTCAAACAAACAAACAGACAGACAAACAGACAAAAATTCTAAAAACTACCCTATCGTGTTCAGCTAACGATTTTAAGGCGACCTGTGTATTTTTTTTCTGGATATCTTACAATTACAGATTTTTTGATGTCTACAGATTTATTATATGTATAGATTATTAGTAAACAATGATCGTTGGTATAAAGAACCAGTTTTTGGAAAGTATTTTGACGTGTAAACGATTTTAAAATACCTAAAAGAGTAACATCACTTGCAAAAATGTGACGTCATAAATCCTTACGTCATAAATAAGCCATAATTTATGACGCATGTTCCTAATCCAACCTCTTTGGGATATTTAGTTTGATGCATTACAATGAAAACTCTTTGGTTTGAATAAGAAAACGAAGAGTTATAATAATAATAATAATAAATAGTTTATTTCAAAAACAGAGTTCGTTTACATTATTAGGAGTTGGAAGTACCTTTTAGGCATAAATATACCTGTGCCAGATAGTTCCGCTCTTCCTAACTACAAAGTCTTAAACTAAAGTACATTAATACTTTGTGAAACTAAATAAATATACAAAATTAAAGTTATTAATCTAACTTACGAAAAACAAAAACAAAAAAGAAAAAAAAATAATAAACAAGCGGGTAGGTACGTAACATCATAATACAATAGTTGAAACCAGCGATCATCTAATGCAAATTGTTACGAGCCGGTCGGTCACTCTCGTGCCGGCACAACAGGTTTAGAAAGGTGTGTGGTCCAAGTGAAGAACTTTTGTTGGTAATTTATAATTTATAAAGTTATTTTATAAAATGTTATTGTGTGGATGGTATGAATGTATGGTGATATGTTTTGTATGTGGGGCGTATTGTAAATATGTATACAATATTTGTTGTGTAATAAGGTGTGTGTAGGTATGTAATGCGTGTTATGTATGTGATGTATATGTGGGGGTGTATGTGCGTGTTATGTATTATTTATGCATGTATGTGGGTGAAGTGTGGTGGGAGTGTGACAAGGACCTGGATCAGGAAATTCCCCGTCACCCCAGGGTCATAGGACTCTGGGTACGAAGGCTGAATCCGGTTCGTGGTTGGGTGCGTGTGTGTTTGTTTGTGTTATGAACGGATGTGTGTACCTGTGTATTATGTGTTGTGTGTGTAGATATTGTGTTTGCAATTATACTTAAATAAATACTTAGTATATATATATATATATATATATTTATTACTCAATAAAATTAAATAAAGATTCTACTTCTTCATAATTCAGGGACATAAGCCAGTTATGAACAGTGTATTTACATTCATGTGTAGTTTTAGGGTAGATAAACAGTATCTTATTGACCTGATTGTATAGATGACTACTAAGCCTACTGTACTGACGCCTTGCGAATGCAGTTCTAACCTGTGTGTGTTTTGCGACCTCACGGTTGTTTCTTCTTTCTAGTAGATGATGATGAAATGGAAGGGATCTATGCGTCTTTAAAATTACCTGGAGTACATATAGTTTTCTAACACTAAGTACTTCACTGATAGAATACAGATCAGACGTATCGAATCTATAATGTTTGAAGTTCATTATTTTTAATAGTGATCTCTGTGCTCTTTCAACTTTAAGAAATTCGGTCTTAGCAGCACCACCCCATATGGAAATGCAGTACGTTGTTACAGACTGTGCTAGGGCTTTATATATTTTAAATAATAATGATTTTGAGGCTACATGTCTTAGAATTTTGAATATCCATTTTAGTTTCTTTATTCTACTAGAAACGAGATCTATCTGTGGATACCAAGAAAAATGTTGGTATAGCCAGCATAACCCCAAGGTATTTGACAGACGATAACTTATTTAAAGCTGTACAGTTGCACTGATTATGAGCCATACTGCATTCATGTATCTTAATGGAGAAATTGAGCTGGGGCTGATATCTGTTGTATATGGAATAGCACATGTAACTTGTTTTATTCGGATTAAGCGCAAGAAGGTTATTACTTAACCAATCAGAAACTCTGAGTAAACCTGCTTCGGTGTTCTTTTTAACTGCGTTCCAAGAACTGCCCGAAAATACTAGAGCAGTGTCATCTGCGTACGACAAAATATGACCGTTTTTCAACTCTAGATTGCATAAATCGTTAATATAAATTAGGAACAGAGTGGGTCCCAACACGCTTCCCTGAGGCACACCATAAGTAACATCAACGTCATCGCTAAAAGATTCAGCAATTTTTACTTTTTTTTGTGTTCTGTTACTCAGGTAGTCTTTAAGTAGGGCTAAGGAAACGTCTCTTATCCCAATGCTTTCTAATTTGTGTACAAGAATGGGCACAGACACAGTATCAAATGCTTTCCTAAGATCCAGAAATACACTCAAACATTTAACATTTTTGTTTAAATGTCGAGCGATTTCACAAGTCAAAACTGAAACAGCATCTTCAGTGGATGGTTATGCCTCAATAGATGTAAAAAAATATATACAATTGGGATTGTCCAAATTTCCTGACCTATGGTTTTTATATTATCCGTTAATATAGACTATAATTTGAATATTTTGAGATTTTCTAACTAGTTCTTTTTTAATACATTTTTTAATATTTCTAAACTTTTAAACGTGGTGACGTGAGCAATGGCGTAATAGCAATGTCTTCCATTGCCTAAGTTGTGTTAAAAAAAAGTTAGTCCATATCATGGACGTATTAACTGTAATTTTTTATTTATTTATTAACTCACTGTACCGTCATTCAAAGCTTATATTAATGAGAGTGGCAACTCTATTTTCCTTTACTATGGCGGAAACAGTGTTTAAACTACTAGCAACCCTACCTACGTCATCCCACTCTCGATTCCTATTGGTTGACGCTTAGTTCCAAAATCCCCCACCAGGGGCGCATCTGAGCTATGAAGCTCAGATCGGGATTTGAATCATTGGCAGTTTATTTTTCTAGCTGTGCGGACGTATAAAAATTGTCGCTCCGAGCGAACCTACGGTACATACTGTAAGTACTTAGTGTCTTTTGTATATCAGTGTCTAAATTACATCAGTGTTTAATAATTTTATTTAAATCTAGCTTTTATTTTTAAACGGTGTTACCGTTCGGTTTTTATAATGAATTGTGTGAGTTCATCGTCACTAGATTCTTCTTCTGATTCCGAGGGTCAAGCCGACCCGAGGGGCAATAATAAAAGAAAGTCCAAGGCGTCCGCAGCGCCGGGCAAGGGTGTGAAAAAACGTAAAAAGTCACACGAGTTGCGCAAACTCGCTAAACAAGTGAACAATATGCAAAATCTTTTGTTTTACAATCACATGGCTCCAGCGCGAGCGCCGCCATATAATTTGCCCAGTTACGAAGACTGCGACGATAGTGTTAGCCTCAACGTTAGCGGAGATTTATTTTCGGATAACGATGAAGCTTCCGTGCTGCCTAATTGTGACAAGCAGGTTAGCTTTTCCATAAATACAGTATTGAAGGAACCATCGTTTCCTAAGTCGTTAGATTCCCATCTAGAACTATTAAAATCCATCCAACATTTTGATTCCACTGAGTGGTGTAACGTTCGTTATTCCGAAGTACAAAAGTTATATTGTTCTACCCCCGGATTTTTGGAACTTGAATGTAATGACGAAGTTAAGCCTTTCGATAAATATTCAAATTTTTGCGTAGCGGAAAGAGGTTATGCCGCAATAACACAGGCATTAATTAAACAAAAAGAGGCCGCGCAGGCTGGTTTCGAAGCGCTCCTTTCTTGGGTGTCAGAAAATACAGAAGAATTATCTCCTTCTTTGATTAAAAACAAAATTAACGAAATTTTTGTTGAGGGTACTTATAATAAAATATCAGGCGACCTCTTACAACTCGCTTGTGGCCATAGGGCTGACATGATCGAACAACATCGGGATAGTATTTTAAAATCTGTCAAAGATAAGTTCATGCGGTCTAACCTGCGCAAGATTCCGCCGACAACCGATTATCTATTCAATAAAGATCTGTTCTCCGGAACAATAGAAAAGAGTGGAGGCATGGCTAAAGTATTCTGGCCTTCTCGAAACACCAACCAAAAGTCTAATCATTGGTCGGCTGCACAAGCTGGACCATCTACTTCTAAAACTTCCACACAGGGTTTTCGTATAACCCCCCAAGGGGTAGGAATACTCAAGGCTTAGGCATGCGTCCTTATTTTGCATCTCACAGTATGTGGCCCCCGGCGCCCAATTTTTATCCTGCGCAAGGATTTCATACTTACCCTTCGCAGGGGTTTATGAATAGACGGTTTCCGCAGAACCATGATAAAACAAGAACTGACTCTTATAGTTCCACGCGCCAGAGGTTCAATTATGACGATAATAAGGTTAATAAGCCGAAAAACAATAATAACTTTCGTTCAAAACGAAAATTATGACTCGGCCGCGCGTGTAGCCGGTCGTCTTTCCAACTTTGTCAATGTATGGCAGAAATGTGGGGCACCAGATACAATTCTAAAAATCATTCAGGGTAACAGAATACCCTTCAAACGAAAACCTCCTTTATGCATTCCAAGTGCCATGACCCACCGTTGCCGAACCAAAGTCTCGACACAGATGACAAACGTGGTAAATACCTTGATGGAGTCAGGGGTTTTAGAAAAGGGTCCCACTTGTCCCAGCTTTGTATCCCCCATGTTTTTAACACCCAAAAACGATGGGAACATGAGACCGATCTTCAATCTTCGTCTCTTAAACAAGTATGTCGTTGTTTCAAAATTTCGACTGATCAACATGCAAAAAATTCCCAATTTCCTGCAACATTACGATTATCTGGTGAAAATAGACCTATCAAACGCATACTTTCACGTACCCATTGCTGTAGCGCACAGGAGATATCTGAGGCTGATTTACGGTCAAAATTTAGTGCAGATGACTTGCCTGCCGTTTGGTCTGGCTACGGCTCCTCATGTTTTCGCGATTCTGAGCAATTGGGTCGCGCAGACCCTGAGAGATGCAGGCATCCGTATAGTAACGTACTTGGACGATTTTTGTTAGCAAATCAAGACAAAAACATCCTGTCGCAGCAAGTTCAGTACACAGTAAATTTCCTACAAAAGTTGGGTTGGCAGCTAAACCTAAAAAAGTCTGTTCTAGAACCACAGAAATCATTAGAGTTCCTAGGTATATGCTGGGACCCTTGGTCAAACCTCAAATGGCTTCCTTTCAAAAAAACAGCAGTCGATTTATTCAAAGGTTCAACCAATCCTGTTGAGAAAAACCGCAAATTTACGAACGATTCAAAGTCTTATCGGCCTGGTCAACTTCGCCAGTTTTGTTGTCCCCCGAGGTCGTTTGAACCACAGACACATGCTTCGATTTCTCAAATACCTCCTGAAAATAGAGTCTTATCGAAAATTAAAAGTCCCAGATCAAGTCGTGATAGAGCTAAGATGGTGCATAAAGAACTGCAGTGTTCGCTCTCCACTTCACCGACCCCCAGTCGATCACTTTGTGACAACGGATGCGTCACAAGTAGGTTGGGGAGCCCGAGTAGACGATCAGGAGCTCTGTGGTCGTTGGACTCCACTGGAAATAGGATTGCATTCCAATCACAAGGAAATGCTGGCCGTTCTGCATGCGATAAGACTACGATGCGTATACCTGGCGAACTCTGCAACGATGCTACAGAGCGACAACAAGACCGTGGTGTCTTATCTGAGAAAAGAGGGAGGATTGAAATCCTACATCTTGATGAGCTTGACGCGAGAGGTCTTCCAGATTCTCGACTCCTACCGTATAGACCTAGTCGCCTATCACCTACCAGGGAAACTGAACAACGAAGCGGATCGCCTATCACGCTTTCAGCGCCCTCCAGAATGGCATCTCTTACCGGCCATAACCAATGTGATCTTCAGGAAGTGGGGTGTTCATCAAATAGACTTGATGGCGTCGCAAACAGCGCATGTTGTCCCTCGATATTCGAGCCTAGATCGAACGGACTCGAAAGCCGAATTTCACGACGCGTTCAGTCAGCAATGGAATTACGACCTCGCTTGGCTGTTCCCGCCACCGTTTCTCATTCCCAGAGTCTTGAGGCACCTGAACACAGCCAAAGGCGTGTACCTAATCGTAACTCCAGTCTGGGAGAAAGTCTTCTGGAGACCCGATGTCAAGAACCGGTCCACAGCTCCTCCTTTCATAATAAATCGCCTACACCAAGTCCTAGTGGACACTTCGACCGGGATGGCTCCGCCGAAAGTTCACGAGATAAATCTACAAGTTTGGAGATGTGGGGGTGGACTTCAAAGCTAATCGACTGGACACCAGAACAACAGGAACTTTTAAAATCAGGTTGGCGCGAATCCTCTATCAAAACTTATCAAAATGCTTGGCGTAAATGGTTAAAATGGTGCTCAAGTAACAACGTCAATAACCCTGCTGAACCCAATGGGTCTCAATTAGCCAGATTTTTGTCAGATTTGTTCCAAAAGGACAAGTTATCTTATAGTACCATATTAGTTTACAAATCAGCTGTTTCTACACTTTGCAATCCTGATTTATCTGAACGATTAAGCTCTCACGTATTAGTTAAGAAGATGCTTGCTTCAATTGCTAATCAGAAACCTAAACAAACTCTGAAACCTCCTCTATGGGATGTCGACGACCTTTCGTCTTGGTTATTAGCTAATGATTATGATAATAATAATTTATATCAGTGTTCAAAACGTACTGCTGCATTATTGATGCTATGCTCTGGACGTCGCGTCCATGACCTAACACTACTTGCTGTTGACAATAATCACTGTTCCATTTCTGAGAATACTTATAATATTTTGGCCTAAATTCGGTTCTAAAACCGACAAATCGGACGTTCGTCAATCTGGTTGGCGTCTCACGAGTAACAGGAATCATCGTGCAATTGATCCAGTATATTGGGTGAAACAGCTCTTGAAGCTTTCTTCGCACAGAAGAAGCCAAGCTAATTCTAACAGTTTATTTATTACTGCGTGCGGCGAGCCAAAACCAGCTTCACGTTCTGTTATTGCTGGCTGGATAAAACGTCTGCTGCAAGAAAATAAAAATAAAAATAAATAATCGTTTATTGCCATAACATTACAATTTCATACAGTAAATAAACTAATAAAAGTAGGTATGGCAAAAGGAGCAGGCTCAGCATATGCTGTGAGACGCAGCTGCACAGCGCTGGTTTTCAGCCTGACCCTTTCTCTCTGTTTCTTGTATTACTTGGGATAGTCATGCACAAAAATAAAATAAAATAAAATCAACCCAGATCATAAAAACGAAATTATAAGTGAGCTTTAAGCCTTTAAAAAATATTCAAGTATTTCGAAAACTGGTACAAAAATAAAATCATCAGGTAAGTATTCGGCATGTTGTTAAAACGGTTAAAATATTAAAATTTAATATAGGTAAAATAAAATATCAATAAATAAAATGCAGTATCTTCTCAAAATATAAAACATCCAAGGTCACGAAGAAATATGAAAACCATATGGAAACAAATAAATAAAAAAAGCTAGTGAAATTTGTTACTAATTACTTCAGCAATAAAAATCTCTGCATAACAGAGAAACACTTATTCTTAGATTTTTCTTTCCTAATACATTTTTTATAAAAAAAATTATAAAATCTAGCCTAAAAGTCTGTCAGTTGCTGCTGCCTTAGATAAGCAGCACGTACATGCTTTTTAAAAGCAAACATTGAAAGATCAGATTTACGTAGCGGTGGTGGGAGGTCGTTCCAGATCTTTGCCGCGCTGTATTTAAAACTACCTTTATATCTCACTAGGTTATGTCTTGGTATCTTTAACCTATTCGCGTTTTGAGCTCGGTAATCCAAGTTATTACCCTTTATATTCCACTGCAAGAGCGAATACAGATAAGTAGGCCTCCTACCCGTCAATATTCTCTTTACCATATTGGAATAGTGCAGTTGCCTCCGCGTATTCATCTTAAGAATGTTTTTACTGTTCAAAAATGGAGTAACATGCACTTTCCTAGGAATTTCAAAACAGAACCTGGCACATGCATTTTGAACGCGCTGAATGAGTTTAGCGGCTTTAGCAGTCAAACGTGGCCCATACACAGTGTCACAGTAATTAAAATAGCTAAGCACCAAAGAATCCACCAGCTTAATTCTTATTGTCTCGGTAAGATAGTTTCTGATACCGTACAAAGTCTTCAGTCTAAAGAACGCCTTTCTTACATTCAAATTAACATGTTCAATAAATTTCAACTCACTATCCATTAAAAGTCCTAAATTCCTAGCTACGTTAACCTCTTCTATTTGTCTTCCATTCACTACAACATTAGGTTTACACTTTTTGATGCTGTCACATTGATGTTTCGTACCTATAACTATAAATTTTGACTTTTCCGGATTAATTACGAGTGAGTTATCTTGAGACCAGTTACATATGGACTTCAAATCACAGTTCAACTCTTCTATCGCTGCATCGGTATTCCCAGGCAAAAATGAGTGATACACTTGAGTATCATCAGCATACAGATGCAGTTTGCAGTGTCGAACGTTTTTCACTAGATCTGCAGTAAACAGTATGAATAACAAGGGGCTCAAAATAGAACCCTGCGGTGTTCCCTTAAGAATCGTTCTTGTCTGTGACTCGGACATTTCCCCGTGCTCATTCTCCACTTCGACATATTGTTTCCTATTTGTAAGAAAAGATCTAAACCATTTACAAGAGTCTTGTGAAACTCCATAATATGTCATCTTTGATAAGAGTAATTCAGCATCTAAACAGTCAAAAGCCCTAGAGTAGTCGAGTAGGACGAGGATACTCCCCTTCCCAGTATCTGACTCAGTAATTAGATCATTGGTGACTTTAGTTAGAGCAGTTGCTGTTCCATGATCTTTCCTAAAGCCAGACTGTACTTCGGGAAGTATCAGATTGTCCTCAAGATATTTGGTAAGTTGCTTACATATGATTCTCTCCAGGATCTTTGACAGAAGAGGTAGAATACTGATCGGTCGTAGATCTTTCATTTCTTCTACCGTAGCACCTTTGGGAATGGGCCTGACTCTAGCCAGCTTCCACTCATCAGGAAATTTATTGGAATGTATTGACTTATTTATAATCGCAGTGATTATCGGTAACGTTACGGGCAAGGAAAGTTGTATCATTTCCAAGGTTATACTGTCGTGACCTGCCGCATTACTTTTTATACCATTCAATATCATCAAGACTTCCCGGTCAGTAGTTAATTGTATATTAAACTGAGCGTCATTATTCACACTAAAGTTAGCACTACCACAATCAGCTATACTAGTCGAGGTGGTGGCAGATGTTGAGTAAAAAGTCATTTATGCTGTCGGGGTCGGCCAGTTGAGCCGGGATCGTGAAGGCAGAATCAGAACTACCAAGAGGAATTGTGCGTTTAAGGTGCTTCCACATTTTGACTGGACTTTTTACATTATCATTGACAAAATATGTGAAATATGCCTTTCTTTCCCTATGTAGGGACCCATTAACTAGATTCTTAAGATCTTTATAATATTTATAGTGGGCATCTTTCTTATAGAATATAGAATAGAATATAATTTATTGTTCAATCTGTGTAGGTACATAAAGATCTTATAAATAATATGGTTCCAACAGATTACTCATTTCGAGCATACAATAATGAAAACATAGATGCTTAAAACTTAAATCATTTTACTAAATTAGTACAGGTACACACTAATAGGTAATCTATTATTTTTCGTCATCATCGAAAAATTCCGATAAGCTATAAAAAACCTTAGATATTAACCAGGATTTTAGTTTTTTATGGAAAATGACACCATTGAGTTCTTTCAAGTGCAACGGTAGGTGATTGTAAATTTTAATAGCTGTATAGTATGAACTCTTATAAAATAAACTGTTATTGACTTGAGGTATAAGTATGTTATATTTGTGTTTATTTCGTTGACTTTGAGACCTGGATGAAATTATGCTAAAGAAATATTCTTTGTTGTTTTTCACGAACATACAGATTTCTAAAATATAAATACAAGTTAGAGTTAAGAAATTTTCGGTTTTAAAAATATGACGTAAAGTGTCTGTTTCTTGTAAATTGTACATAGTTCGAAGACATCTTTTTTGTAACCTAAATGTTGACTGCACTTCGGTAGAATTGCCCCAAAAGATAATACCGTAGCTTAAATGAGGATAAACATAACCATAGTACGCAGTTTTTGCTATGTTCCTGGAAGATATATTAATTATAACTGATAAACTGTAACAATATTTTGACAAAATGTTATTTACTTTTTTAATTTGTGATTTCCAATTTAAATGACAGTCAATAATAACTCCAAGGAATTTAGTTTCGGCAACTTCGACAACATTTGTGTTATTATGGAGAATATTCATTTTCTGAGGTTTTGCTCTGTAACTTTTGAATTGCATGAACATGGTTTTATCTATATTTACTCTCAGATTTAGATTGTTTAACCAATTTATTAACAAATTTAAAGTTTCATTAACTTCTTTTTCAAATTCTGTGTGGGTCATATTATTTTTGGAAATGAACACTGTTGCATCGTCTGCAAACATAACAGTTAGATGATTAGTAACTGATGGTAATTCGTTAATATATATGAGGAATAAGAGTGGCCCGACAATACTTCCCTGTGGGATACCCAATACTATATTTTTAGAGTTTGAAGAGATCTTTTCAATAGTCTTGGTTTCTTTATTATATACATCAAGTTGAGTTAATTGAGATCTATCTTTTAAGTAAGACTTTATTAAAGCAAGAGCGTTACCACGTATACCTACTTGTTCCAGTTTATCAAGCAGTATACTGTGAACAACACAATCGAACGCCTTGGATAAATCTAAGAATAAGGCTATTCCAGTTTTTTTCCTATTAATGTCATCCCACGCTTGTTTTAGCATTTTAAAGATAGCCAGAGACGTGTTTTTACCTTTTTGGAAACCGAACTGTAAATTATTTATTGTATTATTTGCCATGAAAAAATCAATTAGTCTATAAAATATTACTTTTTCAAATAATTTGGAAAAATTAGATAACAAAGCAATCGGTCTATAATTTTTCATATCTGACTTGGAACCTTTCTTAAAGAGTGGTTTAACAATAGCAATTTTTAGGTCATCGGGAAAAATACCTGACGAAATACATAAATTTATGATATAGACTAAAGGTTTAACAATATAGTTTATTGAGTGTTTTATGACTTGAATTGGTATTTGATCATGCCCTGTACTTTTTTTATTCTTTATTTTATTAACGATATTAATCAATTCGGAATTCGAAACTGGCTTCATAAATATACTTTTACAACTTTTATTATTTATGGGGTTTTGTGATTTTACATTACTGGTACAATTGTTATCTAAGAAATAGGTATTTAATTTTTCAGAGATAATTACAGGATCTTTAATTTCGATATTATTATGTTTGAGTTTGTCAATTGTTGTATGTATATAATTTGCAGGGGTAGTGTGATGTTTTATTACACCCCACGTAGCCTTCGTTTTGTTTGTACTTTTGTTTATATATCTTATATTCGAAATTTTTTTTGAGTGTTTAATTATTTTTTTCATTAACCTACAGTAATTGTGATATTTATTTTTATCATCTATATTCTTAGTTTTTTGACTTTTTATATATAATCTACGTTTTTCTTTACTAGCTTTAACTATACCTTTGGTTTTCCAATTTGGCTTTTTACTATAGGTAATTTTACATCTTTCAATTGGAAAACATAAATCAAATAATAATTTATACAAATGTATGAATTCCGAATAGGCCTTATTAGGGTCATCCTGGTTGTAAACAGAAGAAAAATTAATTTGTCTTAAATAAGAGACAAAAAGTTCGATATGAGCATCAATATTACGTTTCTTCACAAACCAGTATTTTTCAAAAAAACTTTTATTAGCTGCAATACTTATAATTTGGGCTGTATGGTCTGAAATTCCTAAATTTAGTATCTGTGAATTATATCGGTGAATGTTTGTTATAATGTTGTCTATACAAGTCTGAGAACGATTTGTAACTCTAGTAGGATCATTGATTGTTAGAGTCATGCCAAACGTAGTTAATCATTGTTGTGTCTACTTCTCAGTGCAAGTTTGTTAAGAATATTTTCTAAAGTTTGAATAAACAAGTTAAAATTGCTATTTGGAATTCTATACACACAAATAATAATATAATTAAGATCAGGTAGTAAGACTCCACAACATTCAAAATGCCGTTCAACTGATATTTCGGTTAACCAGTCTAACTTTCTATAGTTTACAGAATGTTTTGTATAAATGCACACACCTCCTCTTGCTCTCTTTTTCCTTGAAAAATGAGCGGCCTTTTTATAACCATCAAGTTGCAGAATATCGGCGTGTTCGTCACGAAGAAAGTTCTGACCACGGCGCATTTTCAAGGTCACATCTGAAAACATTCTCGTTAATTTTATTCAAGTTTCGTTTGAAGATAAACTTTGGTTTGTCCTTAGGTTTTCTAACACTACATTCAAATGATACCAGACCGTGATCACTCAAATCTCTATTATGATAAACAATTATATTTTTACATAGTCCTGGAGAATCAGTCACTACGAGATCTATTAAGGTGGCGGTGTTGTCAGTTATTCGAGTCGGTTCCTTGACTATCTGTTCTAAATTATATTGAGTAAGAAATGTTTGAAAATTTCTATTAAGTGACGTGTCTTTTAATTGATTTAGGTTGAAATCTGTTAGTATAAAAATGTGTTGACAGTACCTGAAAGTGCCCACCGATTCAGAAAGTGCGTCAATTGCCGTGCCTACCGAAACAGCGTCCGGCCGATAGGCAGTACCAATAGCTATACGGCCCGCCCCGGGCACCGTTAACTCCAGCCACATCTGCTCCAGGCTTGAGCTAGGATGAGCTCGATGACGCACGCGCACCCCGTTTCTTATATAGAAACCTACCCCGCCACCACCCCTCGAAGGGCGCGGGGTATGCTTAAGGTTATAACCTGGAAGTTTGAGGACAAACTTGCCCTGACCCGGCCTAAGCCACGTTTCGTTCAGTGCCAATATATCTAACTGTAATCGGTCCATACAAGCTAGAAATTCATCTTGACCGGTGTTCAAAGATCTAATATTTAAAAAACCAATCTTTAAGTTCATTAACTTTCGTTTAACCATTGTTAAAATGATAAAATATACTCATGTATAGCCGCGGCCAAAAGCTGTCATGTCTGGTAGTAGTAAGAACATTATATTCAAAATATAGTAAATAACTCCAAATAATTATAGAAATGAAAATACTCCTAACGATTACAATAAAAATTTCATTTTCCATCTTCGCAATGCAAATCTTACCGGAACCAAACACTCGATAACAATATAAAATCTTTAAAATGGGAAGAATATTGATGTAAAAAAATATCATAATAATACCACATACAAAAAAGAAATAATAATTACTATCTAAAATTATCAAAATTTCAAAACCGCAAAACAAATACGGGCCTTCAGAAAACAAACAAGACTCGTATTTCAAAACCTCGATTCGACATTTCTTGACAATAGAATAGTTATTTATAAAGATTAAAATAATGTAAACTCTAGAATAAAAATAAATATTGCATAATACTTTCCTACGCGGCATTACCAACATCAGTACAATTAAAAACCCGTTCTAAATCGGAAATCTGCCTGATTCGATATGCTGTCAGTCCATCCTTCTGCTTTGCTAGAATTTTCCCATTACTAGTCCACACATATTTCCAACCACAGCGACGGGCTTCTTCTCTGGTCCTTGCAAATAGTTTACGGTTCTCCCTTGTGAGTCGTTCATTTATGTACACTGGTCTGGTGGGTCCTGAGACTTCTAGGCCGGCCGAGGTAAGGGAGCGGCGCACGCGCGCCTCGCGCAGCAGGCAGTCGCGCACGGCTCGCCGCGCGCATCGCACTACTATAGCTCGCGGACGGACGCGCTTCCCATCATCGGAGGAAGTACCGTTCGTTGCCACAATATGCCTCGGACCAGTCCTGTAAATGCTTACTATGTCGTTTTTTTCTAGTGAAACGCTGATTTTAGTGGCAACAAGTTCAACAAGGTGCTGCGTATTTTCGCCGTCGGTCTCTGGAATTCCCGTGATTTCAACGTCGTTCGATAACAAATCCTGTTCCTTATCATTCAAATCAAGTTTTATACCGCTTATAGCCGCTTCCAATTGTGATACGCGATCGCCAGCGCCGTCACCGCTTCCCTGTATTTGCTCCATGTTGTCTATGCGTTGGTTAACCTTATGCATTTCTTCAGATACTACCGCCACCTTTTTGTTACATGATACAATTTCGGCTCGCATGTCGATTAGCTGCTCGCGGAAAGACACCAACTCCATTCTCCACATTTCCATTTCTTTGCGGAAAAGTCGAAACTCAGTGACGAGCTCGCTACAGTGACAACTGGTCGGTACCAGCGCCTTCTGTGCAACAGCAATCGGCGGTGTCGGAGCGGGCGTGGCAGCATTCGACGCCGGCGCCGGAGCGGACCTCACATCAGCTGATTGTGCCTTGTTCTTATCATCGTCGCGTTCCATCTGTGAATCTGTTTCATTGCACAAGTTTTTTATCGGAGTGTTGGTGTTGTCTCCGCGAGGTGTTCTCGGCTTACAGCCCGGGCAGGTCCATTGTTTAGGATTGTTCGTTTTAGATATGTTTACACATTGTTTGTGGTAATTTTTATTGCATATTATGCAGTTTATCAAATCCAGTGAGGTCGTTGACACGAACTTTGCACACCCACCGCACTTGTTCATTTTGATTGCAGTTTCACAAACAAAGTCAGGTGAATATAGTTTAAATAACACCACACACACAGTTATACACAGCCACACGCTGAAATTATTTGGTTTTACTCGCAAAAATAGTTAATAATTAATTAAAAACGATTTTAAATACGGAGCTGAATGTTACCCGTGAATACCCACGATTTTTTTTTTTCAAAAAAAAGACGCAGAAGAAGCAAAAGAAGAAGCAGATATTAAAGCCAGTCCCGGAAGTATTAGACCAGCGGTCGCTTCAAAGAATTGGATTTCAAATTGTCCATTAGACGAGATTTTAGCTCAAGGTAATTGGCGCTCCGAAGATACCTTCAAAAAGTTTTATTGTCGCGAAGTGAAAGCTACTAATCACCAAACAAATGTGGTAACTGCTATGTTTTCACCCATAGCAAACTGATCTAATAATTATGTAAGCATTAATTGATGATGGTTATCAAAGAAAATATTTTATTTTTCTAATTAATTAATTAGTTTCACTTATTCTACCTTCTGTTCTTTATCTACTTATCTGAGTTTATTTAATTAGTAATTAGTTTATAAATATTATGTACACCTACAAAATTATAATTTAACTATTTACAGTGTCATATTAAATTATTTTTGTTAACACAGATCAACTTGGTTGTATTCTTAAAGTGCTTAGAACACACATTACATACCTCGAATTCATTTTTAGAATATAATTATCTACCGCTTGTATATAAGGTGTTTGAAAGAAAATAAAACGTGCATTTTTTTCTATAAATAGTTTATTTATTTTTTCTCAGTCTGAGTTCACCTATATTTTCTAGTCGTAAGAAGGTATGTTCTTACAATAGGTAACTGACTTAGTTAAACTCTGTCCTTAAATATTGCTAACTAGCTGTTGCCCGCGACTTCGTTCGCGATGTGGTTTTGGTATATTTAGAATACCTAGCATTTTCCCGCATAGATACTATTTATAGTTCGGTGTAAGTTATAATAACAAAATAGGTAGTAATATTGTTTTTAAACTATATTTTTTAATTGATTTGGTGAAGGCACTTATGTGCTAGTAATATTTTTTTTAATAATTTTACACAAATAAAGCATAATACACAACAATATAATACGCTATAACTAAGTCTAAGTCCTATTCGCACAAAACTTTAAACATACTTTGTCTTCCTAGTTATATTTGGTTTTTTTATAAATTAAAGAAAAAATAATTATTAACTACTTTTTTCCCTGGATTAATATTCTTCCATTCATAATTTATGAGGTAATAGTATTTTTAACACCAACATCATGCAAATAATAATCTATTTTGGTGCAAATAATATTTTGTATTATTTTTATTTTTAAATATTAACTAGCTGTTGCCCGCGACTTCGTTCGCGATGTGGTTTTGGGTTATTTAGAATACTTAGCATTTTTCTGCATAGATACAATTTATCATTCGGTGTAAGTTATAAAAACAAAATAGGTAGTTACATTGTTTTTAAACTATATTTTTAATTGATTTGGCAAAGGCACTTTACTTACTCATACTCTGAAAGTAGGTCTAAAGATGCCTGAAGAGCGTGTAGAAAGAAAAACTTTCAGCCCTAGGAAAAATCGCTTTCACTGACAGCTGTCATGTCAAATTATGGCTTCGCGCGGCTTGTGCAATGTGTTTGTAGCTTTATCAGTATCATTACGCATTAGGAACTTCAAAAACCTAACCTTCTTGCTTTAGGTAACACCAAAGAATAACAATTATGGCTTCGCACGGCTCATCCATACTGCCAGAGTTTAGTACATAACAGGTTTTTTCTCAGTAATCGAATTCAGGTAGATATATTTAGTTCAAGATATCTTATTTAATAAAATAAATGTAAAGATGAAAAACTGTAATTTAAATCTACGTCATTACTCAGTGTTGGATAAACTAATTTATAAAAATCTCTTCGGTAAGTACCGACGTATTTGAGTATTGAAAACATGTTGAAAACAAATAGCAAAAACAAAAAATCTACATAATGTATAACCTCTTTGGTCCCAACCTTGTAAGAGGATCAGGTAGTATGGAGTCTCTCATTCACTCTCGTTATTAGGAAGAATTTTATGTTTATTCGTAATTAAAAGCACTTGTTACCCAAGGTGTGAAACTCACTCATTTAGTCCCTCGAACTATTAGCGCCCTCGCTACGCTCGGGCGCCAAACTCCGCCTCGGGACTCAATGAGTGACTTTCACACCTTGGGTAACAATGTACTATTTTTGTTAATTTTTCACAAATAAAACATAATAGGTACACAGCAATATGATAAGCTAAAACTAAGTCCAATTTCTATTCGCACAAAACTTTCAACATACTTTGTCTTCCTAGTTATCTTTAGATTTTTGTAAATTAAAGAAAAAATAATTATCAACTACCTTTGTGTCTCGATTCATATTATTCAATTAATAATATAAGAGATTATAGTATTTACACCAACATCATGCAAATAATAATCTATTTTGGTGCAAATAATATTTTACATTGTTTTTATTATCAAAAAATAATATTAATGACTAAAAAGAAAGGCCATTGGACAGAACAAATACTAATACTTAAAATAACCCGATGCACATTGAGATCAGGCATCACGTTGAACAAAAAATGCTTTCACACCAAACATCTAAAGCGCCTCGGAAACGGGGTATTTGAAGGACCGTGACGTCCTATGATTTCACAAAAGTGTACGGTTCCCTTTGAGACTCATACCTATCGATAGAGGGCATCGAAAAAAAAACAAATAATAAAAAACCAACCCTCTAAAGCGATTTTCTAAGAGTGCGCGGTGACTTTATGCCAAAAATAATTGTGTAAAATTATGTTATGCTTAGGGTTTTTATGTCAAAACCGATTTTTCCAAAACCTTTATACCATAACTTGACACTGGCTAAATGCATACGTGCGAAGCCATAATAAAAGAAAAAAAAACTACAAAAGGACATTCAACTTCTAAAGCGAGACGTTTTGGAAACGGAATATTTAAAGAAAAATGATAACCTATAATTATACCTATATTTTTCAAAAGTGTGCGGTTCACTTTGAGTGCCATATCCATCGAAAATGACAAATAATGCCATCAAACAAAACCTATAAAGCGTTGGGCATTATTTATTTATCGGGTCTAAAATCACATAACACATAACATAACTTTTCCAATTTTCTGAATTCTTGACCAAAATACCCAGTTTTTTTATTAGGTAGCTAGCAGGGCTACGTAATTTTGAAAAAAAAAATAAGATTTTTACAAATAACTACCTGTATATTTTTAACCGACATCAAAAAAGCAGGAGGTTCTGAATTCGTCACTTATATATATATTTTTTATGTATGTTCGCTGATTACTCGTAAACTCTTGGAGCGATTTGTAAAATTCTTTTTTTGTTTTTACTATCTAAGGTTTCCGCTACTTGAACTCATAATTCAAACTATAGCAGGAGAAAAGCGCGATAGAAATGTAACATCGAAGAGGTCTTCGGTAAAGGAGATCGGTAATATTATGTATTAGTATCTCTTTGTACTAACCTCATTTTCAGTTTGACGTAGGTAGTGTTAAATGCAAACTATTTGGTTTCATGACAGCTGTCATCTTGAGCGGAGGCATGTACTGTACCCCTACTATGACTTTTTGAAGCACTCGAAAAATATAAACCCTTATAAGATCACTCTTTTGTCCGTCTGTCTATCAGTGTGTCACTACCGATATTCTCAGAGACGGGTGGACCTAGTAAGTTGATTTTTAGGAAGTTTCATAGTAAATACTCAATATAGTATGTTAGATCGAATACGTAAAAAAGTCGTGGTAAGGCTACTGTTTCCTTCTGACGTTCGATTAAGTTTTACCACGGAAAAATATTTCGATTTCACATTTTTTAAATATTTTTTCATCAAATATCATAATTATTGTATTAAAGTTAAATTGAAACATACCCTAAATGTTAATCTGATATTTTCTGAACATATTCATGTGGACCTTGTTAAAATCTGTTCTGTAGTTTATGAGATTACCTGGTTCAAACAAACAGACAAACAGACAAACAGACAAACAGACAAACAGACAAACAGACAAACAGACAAACAAACAGACAAAAATTCTAAAAACGACCCTATCGTGTTCAGCTAACGATTTTAAGACGACCTGTGTATTTTTTTTTCTGGATATCTTACAATTACAGTTTTTTTTATGTCTACAGATTTATTATATGTATAGATATTAATGATTAAAAAGAATAGCCATTAGACAGAACAGAGACTCATACTTAAAATAACGCGATGCACATTGAAATCCTTACATATTGATAGCATGCATTACGTTGAACAAAAAACGCTTTCACACCAAACATTTAAAGCGTCTCGGAATCGGGGTATTTGAAGGAATGTGATGTCTTATGATTTTACAAAAGTGTACGGTGCCCTTTGAGTCTCATACCTATCGATAGAAGACATCGAAAAAATAAAAAAACAAATAATAAATAACACCAAACCCCTAAAACGTCTTGGAGACAGGGTTTTTGAAGAAACGTGATTTTCCATAATTTTCCAAAGAGCGCGGTGAGTTAGTGCCAAAAAGAATTGTGTAAAATTATGTTATGCCTAGGGTTATTATGCCGAAGCCAATTATGACAAATCATTTATGCCAACAACTAGGACGTCCAACTTCTAAAGCGTCTCGTAAATGGAATAAAAAATAACTATTAAAAATTTAAAAAACCCCCGACCCAAAATAATAAAAATAATATGAACGTAAAAAGCCTAAAAAAAACAAAAAAACTATGAATAAAACCCTACAAAAAGAAAAAATAACCCCGAAATTATTACCCTACGTCGTACATCTGATTTTTTTGGTTAAATATTGTCGCGTCGGAGACCGCTCTTATTTTAGAGTCAATTTAATATAATGTAAGAGTCGTCGTTGAATTTTTTGTTTAAGCATTTATTTGGTTAGTTAAGTTGTGTAAGTATTTAGTTTTTAAGTACTTGTAATTCTTAATACTTACTTTAACATTTTCGTTGAAATTTTAATATTATCATTTTATGAAGATGTTTTATAGGTAAATTATTAGGTATTAGGTAATTTCGGGGTTATTATTTTTCTTTTTGTAGGGGTTTATTCATAGTTTTTTTTGCCTTTTTTAGTCTTTTTACGTTCATACTATTTTATTATTTTGTGTCAGGGTTTTTTTAAATTTTGCATTTAATTTTTTATTTCATCCTTTTTGTAGGGAGGGACTTTTTTATTAACTACTTGTAATGTGTAAGTCATTCCCTTTCATTTGATACCCCACTCGGGCATATCTACTCACATTCGGTTATTAATCTTGACTTTTATCCCCCATAACTTTCAGATGGCTAAACCGATTTCGATAAAACATAGCTATTTGTAAAGTACAAATCATGTCCTTACATTTGATACCCCACTCGAGCCTATCTACTCACTAACATTCGGTTTTTAATCCTGACTTTTAACCCTCATAAACCTCAAACGGCTGAACCGATTTTGATCAAACATAGCTAAAAACACTCTCGACTTTCACCTTTCAAACAAAAAAAACTAAATTAAAATCGGTTCACCCGTTCGGGAGTTACGATGTCACAGACAGACACACACACACACACACAGACACGTCAAACTTATAACACCCCGTCGTTTTTACGTCAAGGGTTAGAAATGATGTCTTATGATTTTTCAAAAGTGTGCGGTTCACTTTGAGTCCCATAGCCATCGAAATGAACAAATAATGCTCTCAAACAAAACCTTTAAAGCATAAGGGCACTATTTATTCATCTGGTCTAAAATCACAGCGCAAAAAACATAACACATAATATACCACGCTCCCATACAGAATGGCAGGACTCCTTTTGCAATTTTCAGAATTCTTGACCAAATTGTCCAGTTTTTTATGAGGTAGCTGGCAGGGCTACGTAATATTCGGGAAAACAAAATGAAAAATTGATTCTTACAAATATCTATCTATTTTTTAACCAACTTCAAAAAAGGATGAGGTTCTCAATTCGTCGCGTATTTTTTTTTATGTATGTTCGCTGATTACGCGTAAAAGCTTGGACCGATTTTTTATTTTTTTATTTTTATTAATTATTATGGCTTCGCACGGCTTGTGCATTTAGCCAGTGTCAAGTTATATTTTGCATCAAATTATAACCATAACAATAAAAAAATTAGGTTATGATTTAATAACCTAATTTTTCATAAATCGGGCCTAAAGTGTTTCAAAAAAGTCAAAGTCGTCATAGTCCGTCAAGTCAGGGGCTATGCTATAGTAAAGCGGTGGCAAGCTTACCATAACCTTAATAAGAGATTTGGAGGCAATAAGAAAACTTCATGTTTGACACTGATTTTTACTTTCACTACACTTGTGCACTTTCACAGAACTAAATTGAATAACATTCCACCAGAATTATACAATTCAACTCGGGTTACAACTAAGTTTCATGAAAATAAAACTGCAGCACGACATGTTGTTAACTCGTTCCCGCCAAAACTCCCGGACCGATTTGAAAAATTCTTTTTTGTTTTAATTTTCTAAGGTTTCCGCGACTTGAACTCATAATTCAGTCTATTTCATTAGAGATAAGCAGGAAATAAGCGCGATAGAAATATAACATCGAAGAGGTCTTCGGTAAAGGAGATCGGTAATATTATGTAGTAGTACCTCTTTGTACTAACCTCATTTTCAGTTTCACGTAGGTAGTATTAAATGCAAACTGTTTGGTTTCATGACAGCTGTCATCTTGAGCGGAGGCATGTACTGTACCCCTACTATGACTTTTTGAAGCACTCGAAAAATAGAAACCCATAGAAGATCACTCTTTTGTCCGTCTGTCTGTCAGTGTGTCACTACCGATATTCTCAGAGACGGGTGGACCTAGTAAGTTAATTTTTAGGAAGTTTCATAGTAAATACTCAATATAGTATGTTAGATCGAATACGTAAAAAAGTCGTGGTAAGGGTACTGTTTTCTTCTGACGTTCGATTATGTTTTACCACGGAAAAATATTTCGATTTCATATTTATTTAATGTTTTTTCATCAAATATCATAATTATTGTATTAAAGTTAAATTGAAACATACCCTAAATGTTATTCTGATATTTTCTGAACATATTCATGTGGACCTTGTTCAAATCTGTTCTGTAGTTTATAAGATTACCTGGTTCAAACAAACAGACAAACAGACAAACAGACAAACAGACAAACAGACAAACAGACAAACAGACAAACAGACAAACAGACAAACAGACAAACAGACAAACAGACAAACAGACAAACAAACAGACAAAAATTCTAAAAACTACCCTATCGTGTTCAGCTAACGATTTTAAGACGACCTGTGTATTTTTTTCTGGATATCTTACAATTACAAATTTTTTTATGTCTACAGATTTATTATATGATTAGATAATAGTACAAGCACCTAGGTTCTTTATATATGTGACCTACTATTATATTTACATTTAAGGTTGGTATCAACAATTTTTATACTTACCCGCTCATTCACTGTTGCTTCCTAGCTGATGCATGTATTGCATCTATGGCTACCTACCTACTTCAGAGTTACTATAGCATGGCCTATAGTGTAGCTATTAGATTATATTTTTTACGATATGTATAATACTCTAATGCCCCACCAGGCGATATCAGACAGCTCTCATTAATATAAGCTTTGAATGACGGTACAGTGAGTTAATATCCGCGTTTTACCTAACAATAAAACGCTTATTAACTACTTACCTCATTCAAAGCTTAACTTTAAATTCTGCCTGGTTAATTCGAGTGCAATGATTCAAATCCCGATCTGAGCTTCATAGCTCAGATGCGCCCCTGGTGGGGGATTTTGGAACTAAGCGTCAACCAATAGGAATCGAGAGTGGGATGACGTAGGTAGGGTTGCTAGTAGTTTAGACACTGTTTCCGCCATAGTAAAGGAAAATAGAGTTGCCACTCTCATTAATATAAGCTTTGAATGAGGTAAGTAGTTAATAAGCGTATTATTGTTAGGTAAAACGCGGATATTATGGCACATGTCGATTTCGTCATAACGCCGATGGTGACGTCATAAGAGTGCAAGTAAAGGTCAAATATATTCAATCGAAAATATGCTACATCAACCAGACATCAACGTTTATTTTTGATTTTATGTTATCAAATGAACAATCCCAATTGTGAACCTTCCTTTTTTAAGTCGGTTAAAAAGAAGATCGGGAAAATGCCGCTCCTGATACGGTATACTGGGTTTTTTTGTTTTTATTCAACAGAGAAGTAGGAATTGTATTTTTCATTAACTTTATCAACTGACTAGCTGTTGCCTGCAAGTTCGTCCTCGTCGTAGTTCTGTTTTTTGCGCTACAGTATTATGTAATATGTGACTTCGTGTTTTCTGGGACGGGTTCACGCGACAGATATACATGAAACTTAAAAACTACTAGCAGCGCTCCGCAGTTTCACCCGCGTAACTCCCGATCCCGTGGGAATATCAGGATAAAAAGTAGCCTATAGCCTTTGTAATAGGGTTTCTATGGAAAGTAAACTAGCAAAACGGCACCAGAGGACCGTCAGGTCCTCCGTCAGGACCTCAATCAGTCCGCCTGTCACTAAATTCAAGGTCGGACCTAGGCGCAGGGAAAAAAAGGGTTACAGTGTCCCCTCACTCGCCAGAATTTTACGAGGATACGAGAAAAATTCCGCTGGCCTCCAGCCTCACATCTATGGTATACGGAAACACTGCGGATAGGTCCGCCTAGACATAACCATGACCACACGACTCAAGTCAACCAAGACACTTAATATCTTTTACATGGGTTTCACTACGTTTCCCATTGTCATCCTCTACTACATACACTAACTTAGACCGTTTTTCCACAATACGACATCTCTCAAAACGAGGAGCTAACTTATAAGAAAAATGCTTAGAGGCGTCACTCCGCACATGAGTACGCCGCCAAACTACATCACCAACATCAAAGCTTACATCTCGGCGACGCCGATTTTAATACCTAGCATTTCGCAAATGCGACTTTCTCAATCCTTCATCAACTCTCAGAAACACTTCCTTCAACGCTCCGATTTTATCCACATATTCAGCTCGCGGCGCAATACTGAAATCCTCCAAGTCCTCACGCTCACCATAAAGATTACCGTCCACTATCGCCTCGCGTCCATGCACGATCAAGAAGGGCGAAAACGACGTCGCATCATTCACTGCGGTGTTGACAGCAAACTGAATTTCACTCAAATGGGCGTCCCAGCTACGTTGATCGGTACCAACCAAGGCAGCGATGGCAGTCACAACAGTTCGGTTATAACGCTCCACGGTATTCACCTGAGGGCAATACGTGGGAGTAAAATGAACTTGTGGAACAGCGTACTTCTCGAACAAAGCTCTCACATCACGACCTACAAATTGGGGACCGTTATCTAAGATGACGGTCTGCGGTATTCCGTGAACCATGAAAACACGATCTTCTAAACGCTGGGCCACCACCTTGCTCGTGGCGCGTCTGAGAGAAAACAACAACACATACTTAGAAAAGCAACATACTACGACAAGGAGATACTCGTGCTGTTGCCGAGACCTGGGCAGTGGACCAACTAAATCAATGCTGATACACTGGAAGGGTCTCCGACAAACCTTCGGGTTTCCTAGCAATCCAGGCGTTGCTTGATTAGGATGCTTGAACGCCTTACAAGTAGAACACTTCGAAAAATATTCTTCAACATCTTTGTACATCTGAGGCCAATAATAATGAAGACGTAAACGCTTATAAGTTTTATCAATGCTAGCATGAGCACCTAAAGGAGAATCATGACAAGCAGCTATCAAATTCAGTCGGTCATTTAAAGGAACTACTTCCTTCCAATCAAAATCTCCTGTCAACGTGGATTTACCCTTAGTGTAACGATACAGCTTACTGTCGATAATTTGGTAATTCGGGCAGGTCTGCGGCCGGTTTTGACATCGAGAGTACAAATTGCGAAACCAGGGATCCACGTCCGTAGTGATTGCACACACAGGAATCGAACGAGATAGAGAATCGGGAACCGCATGTTCACGACCCCGTCTATGCTCGATTACAAAGTTATAAGGCGATAGTCTACAACCCCACCTTTCCAAACGTCCTGTAGGATTACATAAATTCAAAAACCATTTTAAACTAGCATGATCAGTAATGATCTTAAACTGCTTATGGCCTTCCAAATAAGGCCGGAAATGCTCAACCACTTGCACCACCGCTAAGGCTTCACGCTCAGTAGCAGAATAATTACGTTCCGGTCGACTTAACGAACGGCTATAATAGGCTATGGGATGTTCTTCCCCATCAAAGAATTGCGTCAACATTCCACCTATACCTACATCCGAAGCATCAGTGTGTACCACGAACGGAAGAGAGAAATCCGGACAAGCTAAAACGGGAGCGGAGGTTAAAGCGCTCTTCAACTCAAGAAAAGAATGTTCCGCCTCAGAAGACCAAACAAAGGGAGGCTTGTTCTTACGGGTCGACGTCAAAGCTTTCAAGGGTGCGGCTATTGTACTGAAACCTCGGATAAATCTACGATAGTACGACGCTGTCCTAAGGAATCTTTTGACATCTTTGGAGCAAGTTGGAATGGAAAAATCCGTAATAGCTCTAACCTTGTCCCGGTCCGTTCGTAAACCCATGTCATCTACCACATAACCTAAATATTTTAACTGTTTTCTGAACAAACAACATTTCGCCAAGTTTACAGTAAGTTTTGCAGAACGCAAACGTTCGTAAACCTTTTTCAGGAGCTGAATATGCTCTGAAAAATCCCGGGATACCACGATAATGTCATCTAAATAGATAAATACACGCCCTCCAAACTCGGGTCCGAACAACTTATCCATCAATCTTTGCTGCGTCGCAGGCGCAGAAATCAATCCAAAACACATGACCTTAAATTGGAATAGCCCACGCGACGGTACGGTGAACGCCGTCTTCTCCTTTGAAGAAGGAGAGAGCTTTATCTGCCAGAACCCTGATTTTAAGTCAATTGAGGAGAGGAAGCGAGCATCCCTAAGCTGGTCTAGGATACTATTGATGTAGGGTAAGGGATAAGCATCATGTTTCGACACTTCATTAAGTTTACGGCTATCCAAACAGAAACGCATCTCTCCATTGGCTTTAGGCGCCAACCTCACGGGATTATTCCACGGACTACAACTTGGCTCTACCACATCCAAATCCAGCATTTCATCCAACTGACGATTCAACTCCACCAACTTATCGGGGGACATGGTATAATAACGCTGTTTGATAGGGGCCGCGTCACCGGTATCGATATGATGAGTAATCAGATCGGTCCTACCGAGGCCGTGCTTTTCAGCTGAAATATTCTCAAACAACTTACAGACGTCCTCCGCCACCTTCTTATGCTCATCCGTCAGAACATCAAAAGGATGAATTCGGTTTACCTGCGACACGACACGCTCAGGGGTCTTTGGTTAAACTTAAAATATCAGGAGCTATTCGAAAAGCTCTCCAAAAATTTATTCCGAACAACAACGACGTTGAAATGTCGGGAATAACATAAAACTTAATCACACGCAACACATTCTTAACTACCACCGGCAAAAACAAATAACCGGAGACTGAGGAGACCGAACCATTAGCGGTCACCACCGACTCCAAATCATCGGACTGATGCAATTAAGCCAAATGAGTAAACCTATTCACCACAGAACCACCAACAATGGAAATTTCCGAACCGGAATCCATCAAACCAGAATAAGAAATATCACCTATTTCTACAGTTAAATAAGGGAGGATGCCCTTATTTTCAACCACACATACATTATGACGGACCGTTGTAGCGGCCATCTTACCACAATCAACCAACTTACGACCAGACTCACGCCTAGTTGTAAAACTTCTAGCTACATAACGGCCCGTCCCTACTCGTTTTTTGTCTCAGCCTGTCTCTTATGCGAGCAATTAGGGCACTCCACTATTGTCACATCCTTCTTCCCACAGCGATAGCAAATTTTAATTCGGGGCTTGGGACATTCAACCAACAAGTGACCTTTGACTCGGCACTGTACGCAGAACCGATCATCATCACCTCGATGTACCGCCTCGCACCGCACACTCTTCGCCAAACCTTTGTAGGAGAGATCAGGAGCAACAGAACTCGACTTATTTTTAGGAGGTTCGACAAAAGATTCAGCTCGATGATGAGCTGCCTCTAGCTGCCTACAACGACGATACTGATGACACTTGTCTAGTAGCTGCAAATAAAAGTCCTACAGCAGCAGCAGAATCGATTCAGGAAGACTTTACAAATTTGTGTAAATGGTCACACGATGTTGGGCTAGTAATAAACGCGGGCAAAACGAAACTTATGCATGTACGCTCCAGTTATCTCAAAAGCACTGAATCAATTTGTGTAACAGCACATAGCCATCACTGCCTACACTCGAGTAATTCTATTAATAACTAGCTGTTGCCCGCGACTTCGTTTGCGATGTGGTTTTGGGTTATATAGAATACCTAGCATTTTTCGGCATGGATACAATTTATCATTCGGTGTAAGTTATAAAACAAAATAGGTAGTTACATTGTTTTTAAACTATATTTTTAATTGATTTGGCGAAGGCACTTTACTTACTCATACTCCGAAAGTAGGTCTAAAGATGCCTGAAGAGCGTGTAGAAAGAAAAACTTTCAGCCCTAGGGAAAATCGCTTTCACTGACAGCTGTCATGTCAAATTATGGCTTCGCACGGCTCATCCATACTGCCAGAGTACTGACAGAGTGTACATAATAGGTTTTTTCTTAGTAATCGAATTCAGGTAGATATATTTAGTTCAAGATATCTTATTTAATAAAATAAATGTAAAGGTGAAAATGGTCAAAGCGACGTATGAGCATGCTGCGCCTCTGCCGGTGCCCTGTCAAGATGTTGCAGATGTGGCTTTATGCGACCGTGCGGTCAGTGTTGTTCCTTGAGTAAAAAAATACTGGCAGGAAATGCTTGCATTTTGAATGATTTTAATTAGTATTATCTTTTGTTATTTTATTATGTTTTTGTGTTAAGTTTAATCTGGTTTTTCATTTATGATTGTGTATTTTGTGTAAATAACATTTTCTAGACAAACCGTGTTACATACACTGTAATTTAAATCTACGGACTTCGCGTCATTACTCAGTGTTGGATAAACTAATTAATAAAAATCACTTCGGTAAGTACCGACGTATTTGAGTATTGAAAACATATTGAAAACAAACAGCAAAAACAAAAAAATCTACATAATCTATAACCTCTTTGGTCCCAACCTTGTAAGAGGATCAGGTAGTATGGAGTCTCTCATTCACTCTCGTTATTAGGAAGAATTTTATGTTTATTCGTAATGAAAAGCACAGTGTTTACCTCAGTTTTTGTTTTGTTTACCCAAGGTGTGAAAGTCACTCATTTAGTCCCTCGAACTATTATCGCCCTCGCTACGCTCGGGCGCCAAACTCCGTCTCGGGACTCAATGAGTGACTTTCACACCTTGGGTAACAATGTACTATTTTTGTTAATTTTTCACAAAGAAAACATAATACACAACATTATGATAAGCTAAAACTAAGTCCAATTTCTATTCACACAAATTTTTCAAAATACTTTGTCTTCCTAGTTATCTTTAGATTTTTGTAAATTAAAGAAAAAATAATTATCAACTACCTTTGTGTCTCGATTCATATTCTTCAATTAATCATATAAGAGGTTATTATAGTATTTATTACACCAACATCATGCAAATAATAATATACATTACAAAATAACGCGATGCACATTGAGATCCTTACATATTGATAGCAGGCATTACGTTGAACAAAAAATGCTTTCACACCAAACATCTAAAGCATCTCGGAAACGGGGTATTTGAAGGAACGTGATGTCCTATGATTTCACAAAAGTGCACGGTGCTCTTTGAGACTCAAACCTATCGATAGAGGGCATCGAAAAAAAAAAAACAAATAATAAAAACACCAACCCTCTAAAGCGTTTTTGATACAGGGTTTTTGAAGAAACGTGATGTTCCTTGATTTTCTAAGAGTGCGCGGTGACTTTATGCCAAAAATAATTGTGTAAAATTATGTTATGCCTAGTTTAGGTTTTTATGTCAAAACCGATTATTTCAAAACCTTTATGCCAAACTACAAAAGGACATTCAACTTCTAAAGCGAGACGTTTCGGAAATGGAATATTTAAAGAAAAATGATAACCTATAATTTTTCAAAAGTTTGCGGTTCACTTTGAGTCCCATACCTATCGAAAATGACAAATAATGCCATCAAACAAAACCTATAAAGCGTTGGGCATAATTTATTCATCGGGTCTAAAATCACAGCGCAAAAAACATAACATAACATATAACCACGCTACCATATTGAATGTCCGGACCCCTTTTCCAATTTTCTAAATTCTTGACCAAAATACCCAGTTTTTTTATTAGGTAGCTGGCAGGCCTACGTAATTTTGGGAAAAAAATGATTTTTACAAATAACTACCTGTATATTTTTTAACCGACATCAAAAAAGGAGGAGGTTCTCAATTCGTCACGTATATATTTATTTTTTTATGTATGCTCGCTGATTACTCGTAAACTCTTGGAGCGATTTGGAAAATTCTTTTTTTGTTTTTACTATTTAAGGTTTCCGCTACTTGAACTCATAATTCAAACTATAGCAGGAGAAAAGCGCGATAGAAGTGTACCATCGGAGGTCTTCGGTAAAGGAGATCGGTAATATTATGTAGTAGTACCTCTTTGTACGAACCTCATTTTCAGTTTCACGTAGGTAGTATTAAATGCAAACTATTTGGTTTTATGACAGCTGTCATCTTGAGCGGAGGCATGTACTGCAGCCCTACCATGACTTTTTGAAGAACTCGAAAAAAAGAAACACTTTTTCGATCACTCTCTTGTCCGTTGTCTGTCAGTGTGTCACTACCGATATTCTCAGAGACGGGTGGACCTAGTAAGTTGATTTTTAGGAAGTTTCATAGTAAATACTCAATATATTATGTTTAATCGAATACGTAAAAAACCCGTGGTAAGGGTACTGTTCCCTTCTGACGTTCGATTACGTTTTACCACGGAAAATGTTTCGATTTCACATTTTTTAAATGTTTTTTTATCAAATATCTTTATTATTGTATTAAACTCAAATTGAAACATACCCTAAATGTTAATCTGATATTTCCTGAACATATTTGTGTGGACCTTGTCGAAATCTGTTCTGTAGTTTATGAGATTACCTGGTTCAAACAAACAAACAGACAGACAAACAGACAAACAGACAAAAATTCTAAAAACCACCCTATCGTGTTCAGCTAACGATTTAAAGACGACCTGTGTATTTTTTTTCTGGATATCTTACAATTACAGATTTTTTGATGTCTACAGATATATTATATGTATAGATGTAAACTGCAATTGCTCGTGCATTGAACAAGTGTCCTGTTTTAAATATTTAGGTCTTACAATAGATGATAGGTTTAATTGGAGTTTACATATCGAAAATGTATGCAACAAACTAAGAGCAATATTATCTAAATTTAAGATCATAAAGTATAAAATACCAAATAAAATGTTGTTGAATCTTTATTTCGCGTTGGCGGATTCTTTGATATCTTACGGCTTAACGAGCTATGGAAGAACTTTCAAAACATATATTGAAAAAATGTATTCTCTACAGGTCCGATTGCTAAAATCGATAGTGCCTAGAAAAATTAAAAATAAAGCTAAACAGAATGTAGATGAATTATTTAATTTTACCAAAATATTGCCCATCCAAGATAAAATAAAAATGTTACTACTCATGGAACAATATTATAACACACAAATAAATAAACCGATAACACACAAAATTACAACGCGAAAAATAATTGAAGAACAATTAAATGTTCTAATGAAAAACAATTACTACGGAAGGCGTACTTTAAGTTTCTTAGTTCCTAAATTCATTAACGAAATACCTAAAAGTATAAAACATGAATTAAATTTAAAAAATTATAAAAGTAAACTTAAAATATATTTCTTAAAACTTCTTTTAAACAACTAATTAATAAATAACATAATATTTAGGTTAAAATAAAACTACTGATGAAAATAATTTAAAAAATAAATAAATCATATAAATAAATAAAATAAATCATTAACTAGTAAAAAGGTATCCAATTTATTTGAGTCACCCTGTATGTGTGAGGTGCAGTCTTCGCTCGGTTGCAATCAAACCGGTATGGCAAGATGCGCGCTCACGCACACATAAGTGTATGAAGCTTTGCGATCGGTGTGTACTTCCTACCTACTTAACCTTCCTATTGGAGTGTCAGATACTAACACAAACCTCATTATGTTTGGTTTTCTAGTACTTTTTTAGTTATAAGATGTTTTTGTTAATATATAAGTAACAAAAAAAAAAAAAAAAACGCTTCTTCAGTTCCGCCTAGGACGAGATATCCACTAAAGCCAACGGTACCGAATAGAACGGCCGAATATTAAATTTCACAATTTCTAACCTTTCAGCAGGAACTCCTCTAGCAGGGCGGCCTTCAATTGTTCCCAATCCTGTACCTCATCACCTAACCCACGGTACCAATACAAAGCCTCATCAACAAACAACTCCGCAGCAGAATTAAATAACTTTCCCAGTGGAATATACCTGGACCGAGCCAACTCATCGACTCGCTGAATGAAAGCGTGAACACTATCCTTACCATTGAACCGTAAATTTAGAGCTGACACGTTTGACGTACGATCACACGTCACCGTCGGACGCACAGGCACAAGTTCAGCAGGGGTCAAACTACTACTCCCAGCGGTTGATTCATCCACAGCAGGCTTAAACTCGAAGCTACTACAAAAGGTATGGGACATTCGGTCAATACGTTGCAAAAGCTCCAGCAATTGGTCGTCTAACCGGCTCTAAAGAGAAGTTTCCTTCGGGGACCTAGGTTCGACTCGACTTAAACGATGGAAGAGGTGGTTACCTAACGATTGAATTCGGTTCAGCTTTTTGAGCAAAATGGGCTTCGCCTCTAGGAGCTGCACCAGCTCGGCCAACTTGGACTCTATGGTTTTCAGCTCAGACTGCGCATCACCCTCGAAGACACTCACCTCATCAGTCGGGACCTCCTTCACCAGTTTCCTAATTTGAGCACGCAGTAGCTCAACCGTAGCAGCTGGTTCCGCATCTCGTATGGCAACCTCGTACACTAACTCAACTTTATTTAAAATATTAAAACGGATGGGGCGTTCCTCACTCATGGTAGTAGGTGACGTAAAAAGAAAAGTGTGTAAGAAAGAGAATCAATCTCCACGGTTAGTAATAAGTATGAAAAGTAAGTGAAGTGTATCCAAATCGTAGCAACAACAATCATAAAATTAAACACAGTATAGATAACGTTCTAAATAGTGACAATGCAATGCAGCACACATATTCATAGTTACTCTAAGTTCGGTTTCACAATCAACCAACAAAAGGTGACAACTGAACCCGTCTCGGGGCAAAAGACCAGAGTCAGGGAAGCTATACTTCGTAATGGCAGGGTCCCTGTTCGGGCGCCATTGTACTAGGGTTTCTATGGAAAGTAAACTAGCTAAACGGCACCAGAGGACCGTCAGGTCCTTGTCTAGACCTCAATCAGTCCGCCTGTCACTAAATTCAAGGTCGGACCTAGGCGCAGGGAAAAAAGGGTTACATAGATAAATCTTGTTCTACTACTTTTTCTCTAGACTCTTTTTTTTATTTGTGTACAAGTTCAGACTTTTTGTCCTCTCTTTCTTTATTGTAAGTATAGGTTAGTATAGATTGTAGGTGTTGAATAAATAAAATTAAAACAATTAAACTTTGTTTACATTATAAGTAAGAACCATAAAATGCCAGAAGGTAAAAAAAAATAGTTCTCTTTCATCACAAAATCACCAGTTGATGTCAAAGTCAAAGTCAAAATTGTTTATTCCTTTAGATACTTAATACCTAGGTACAAGATCATATGGACACGTCTTAAAAACTAAGTTAGGATGTGTGCCTTCGGAACGCGCCCACCAATGAGAAGAAGGCACAAGAAACTAATGGGGGTTATTTTTTCATGTGATCACGCTCACAAAGGTCATTATTGCAAATGTTTGGAAGTATTTGAAATGGAGCAATTAAAGTCACGTCCATGGGTTGTTATCATTAAGGTAAGACGAAGTATCATAGTACGCCTTACTGATGTTTCGCGTATATGGTGTTTTGCGTCTAATAGCTATCTTCTATTATCAATTTAACTCACTAGTCACCGATGGTTTAAATGACTATAGAAAATGAACCTACCTTAATCTATCATTAGAATTATACTATTATTGCTCGATATAAAATCATAACTCGACCCAGTTGGCACAATGGGCACCATGTCGGACTGCCAAACACAGATTTGCGGGTTCGACTCCCACCTTAGACAAGTATTTATGCTTAGATGTTTGTCTGTGGTCTGGTTGTTTCTATGTATTATCCTACTTCCTACTTTAATCCTACTAATATTATAAATGTGAAAGTTTGTGTGTGCGTGTGTGTGTGTGTTTGTTACTCCTTCACGCTAAAACTACCGGAACGATTGCGATGAAACTCGGTATCTAGATATCTGGAGACCTGGATTAACACATAGGCTACTTTTTATCCCGATATTCCCACGGGATCGCGACTTACGCGAGTGAAACCGCGGGCCGCATCTAGTAAGTATATATATTCACAAAAGAAAAGTATAAAAGTAGTCTATCCGTTGTCTAGCACCCATAACACAAGTCTAGTTTCTTAAGTTTGGGGCTAGATGGTGATGAGTGGTTTGTCCTGTAATATTAATTTTATTTATAACTCCACGCCTATAATATTTCTAAATATTTTTCCTACCTAATCAAATCGCACCAGTCTACTTTAAATAAAATCAATAATTCATAAATTACATCATTTATTACAAATTAATGTTTAAAAATTACATGCCTTTGTATGATAATGTGATTATGATTTTTCAGAAATTAAAGTCAATATTGACCATAGTCAATATCCCAAACAAGATTTATTTGATGTGTAAATCAATTTGCAATCATCTTCTATATATGATGTTAGAAAGGATATCTCCGGGCGGTATCAAGTCTGTATAAGCCAGATCTGAAACAAAGTAATCAAAGGTATAGATAACAGTTTTTATCATGTTAACAAAAACTGGATATTATTTTACAAAAAAACATACCCTCTCTTGTTCAAATCATCGTTGCCCATACGAAGTTGAGAACCACGGCAAGTGTTCCATGTGATTTGAAGGGTGGAAGTGCACTGCCTTCCAACGAGGTGATTGTAGGTAAGGGTTGCTGAAAAGAATTCCCAGGCACGTTCGTGGTTGCAGAGACTGGTGAGGCAGCCTGGTTGGGAGTTGCCACCGTTGGGGAAGAAATCAGCGTTGGCAACAGCGGATCCAATACCGAGGCCGCCAAAACCACCATCGGTGTGGATGGCTTCAACGTACACTCCATCATTAGGGTTAACGCGGTCACGGTTGTAGTTCCACAATGGCCCAGCAGGATCCAAAGCTGTAAAATTTTGTTAAGATTAGTATTAGACTGCACGTATTTCTCACATAACATTTTTTAGAAACATGTAAATCTTGTGAGTATAAAAGGTGTAATTACCAGTGACACGAGCAACTCTACCCCCCGTAGTACGTCCAGCGTTACCAACAACATGAGCACCTAAACTGAATCCTGCAAGGTGCATGGAGCTGAATGGAGCGCCAGTCACACTGTTGAGAAAAACAAGGAACTCTCCGAGGCCGCGCCCGACTGCTGGGACTCCTGATACTGCTGTGTTATAAGTAGACTAGCTGTTGCCCGCAACTTCGTTCGCGATGTGGTTTTGGTTTATTTAGAATACCTAGCAGTTTTCCGCATTGTTTTTATGTTTTTTAATTGATTTGGCGAAGGCAAAGTAAAGTAAAGTAAGTAAGATGTGTAAGTAATATAATTTTTTTAATAATCACACAAATAAAACATAATACACAAAAATATAATAAGCTAAAACTAAGTCCAATTCCTATTCGCACAAAACTTTCAACATACTTTGTCTTCCTAGTTATAAGTGTTTTTTGTAAATTAAAGAAAAAATAATTATTAACTACCTTTGTCCCTCGATTCATATTCTTCCATTCATAATATAAGGTGTTATAGTATTTATAACACCAACATCATACAAATAATCCTACTAATATTATAAATGTGAAAGTTTGTGTGTGTGTGTGTGCGTGTGTGTGTGTGTGTTTGTTACTCCTTCACGCAAAAACCACTGAACCGATTGCGATGAAACTCGGTAAAATCTATATTAGTATTAATGATTTAAAAAAAATGGCCATTGGACAGAACAGATACTCATACTTAAAATAACGCGATGCACATTGAGATCCTTACATATTGATAGCAGGCATTACGTTGAACAAAAAACGCTTTCACACCAAACATTTAAAGCTTCTCGGAAAACTCGGGGTATTTGAAGGAACGTGATGTCCTATGATTTTACAAAAATGCACGGTGCACTTTGAGACTCATACCTATCGATAGAGGACATCGAAAAAAAAAAAAACAAATATTAATAAACACCAAACCTCTAAAACGTCTTGGATACAATATTTTTGAAGAAACGTGATGTTACATGATTTTCCAAAAGTGCGCGGTGACTTTATGCCTAAAAGAATTGTGTAAAATTATGTTAGGTATTATGCCAAAATCAATTATGCCAAAACCTTTATGCCAAACTACAAAAGGACATCCAACTTATATAGCGTCTCGGAAATGGAATATTTAAAGAAAAATGATGTCCTATGATTTTTCAAAAGTGTGAGAAAAGAACAAAAAATGCCCTCAAACAAAACCTATAAAGCGTAAGGGCATTATTTATTCATCGGGTCTAAAATCACATAGCAAAAAACATAACATAACACATAATATACCACGCCATACTGAATGTCCGGATTCCTTTTGCAATTTTCTGAATACTTGACCAAATTGCCCAGTTTTTTATTAGGTATATAGATAGATAGATAAATTCTTTATTGTAAACACCAATTTAAAATAACATTAATAAAAAAATCAAAGCTTAAGTCTAAGTGTTACAAAGGGCTACCTCATCGCTCAAAGCGATATCTTCCAGGCACACTTTGGATAGATGGTAGCTGGCAGGGCTACGTAATTTTATTAGTAATTCGAGGAAACAAAATAAAAAAAATATTTTAACAAATATCTATCTATTTTTTAACCGACTTCAAAAAAGGAGGAGGTTCTCAATTCGTCGGGTATATATATTTTTTTATGTATGTTCGCTGATTATTCGTAAACGCTTGGACCGATTTGGAAAATTCTTTTTTTTGTTTTTATTTTCTAAGGTTTCCGCGATTTGAACTCATAATTCAAACTATTTAATTAGAGATAAGCAGGAAATAAGCGCGATAGAAGTGTAACATCAAAGAAGTCTTCGGTAAAGGAGATCGGTAACATTATGTAGTAGTACCTCTTTGTACTAACCTCATTTTCAGTTTGACGTAGGTAGTATTAAATGCAAACTATTTGGTTTCATGACAGCTGTCATCTTGAGCGGAGGCATGTACTGTACCCCTACTATGACTTTTTGAAGCACTCGAAAAATAGAAACCCTTATAAAATCACTCTTTTGTCCGTCTGTCTGGCAGTGTGTCACTACCGATATTCTCAGAGACGGATGGACCTAGTAAGTTGATTTTTAGGAAGTTTCATAGTAAATACTCAATATAGTATGTTACATCGAATACGTAAAAAAGTCGTAGTAAGGGTACTGTTTCCTTCTGACGTTCGATTAAGTTTTACCACGGAAAAATATTTCGATTTCACATTTTTTTAATGTTTTTTCATCAAATATCATAATTATTGTATTAAAGTTAAATTGAAACATACCCTAAATGTTAATCTGATATTTTCTGAACATATTCATGTGGACCTTGGTTAAATCTGTTATGTAGTTTATAAGATTACCTGGTTCAAACAAACAGACAAACAGACAAACAGACAAACAAACAGACAAAAATTCTAAAAACTACCCTATCGTGTTCAGCTAACGATTTTAAGACGACCTGTGTATTTTTTTTCTGGATATCTTACAATTACAGATTTTTTTATGTCTACAGATTTATTATATGTATAGATGATGCTAGACGGCGCCATTCCATCACAATGACGTTAAAGTCACCTTTACCAAGGTAAGCTGAAAATAAATTATCAGTTAAAATATCAAAGTATCGTTCCAAATACTAGGTATATAAAGTTATCATACGACAAATAAAAACTATGTGATATTACCGTCACGAATGGTAGCGCGGAGCGCGGCGTAGCACTTTCTAGTGTAATTAGCCCATAGGCCAAAAAAATAAAAATAAACTTTTTTCCAGAATTATTCATTTATCTTTATTTTTGTCTGTTTTTAGACTTTTCGCTGGTTTGGTTAATAGACAAATTCCATACCAATGAAATACATAATCTTTATTTTAACTTAACTTTAATTCATTGGGCAGAACAGTGTAAATGACTAGTATCGATTTAACTGCCAACCCAAAGTTGTGAACGTTAGCATATTCCATGCTTCATACTTTCGATTGGTATGAAATTTGTCTCCAATAAAAACCAGTGTAAGGTTCAAATATAAAAAAGTTTTTTTTTAATTTTAATTAAGCATATTTTTTAGACAATTCGTTTATAAAATATTGATTGACCTATTTGATTTGATATAAAATACTTTTCATCCATTATACAGGTTGATGAAGGTCTTCCATAAAGGGATCTTGGGTAGATATTCAGGTATGACACCCTATTCGCTTGTGACATGAAAATCTGTAGGTGTTCAAAGTAGAAACAAAAGGGGATCACTTGTTATTTTTATTCGATTGTCTTTTATTCTTTTCGTTCATCTTTTGTTTACTTTTCGATTGTCATTTGTTTCCGTTTATATTGCCTTTTGTGTTTTTCCTCGATCATCTTTTGTCTTTTTTTCCGGTCGTCTTTTGTTTCTGTTTCATGTTATAATTAAATTCAATATACCTAGGTAGGCAGTTATCATTGGTTACATGGTACCTACAACAAAATGTTTAGGTAATCAGAGGAATATTTTGTGTAATTTATCAAGAAATCAGAGTCAGATAATGTTATAATCACTTGTTTTGTTACGCGATTCAATCTATTAATTACGTACATTATCAGAAGGATTGGGGGGGGTTTATGTACGACTGTGTGTGTTATATAATTAAAAGGTGAAAGAAAACAATTTATTTAAATGAATATTTAATACATTATTAGATTTTTTTCTTTCTCTAGTTAGAACTAAGGATGAAGATATTACAATACTCATTAACCGACTTCACAAAAAGGAGGAGGTTCTCAATTCGTCGGAATATTTTTTTAAAACGTTTGTTCCGCGATTACTCGGATACGCCTGGACCGATTTGGAAAATTATTTTTTTGATTGAAAGGGGATAACTCATTTATCAAAAACAATTTTAACGATATGACTATATAGCTTGGAAGACACTCTTGGTCATGGTCATCTTTCGGCTTCATCGTCAGACCCTGAACAGCATGTATTTTTATCTCTTTGACGATGACATCCTATGGCTTCCTTATCAGATCACTTCCATGTTTATTATTGTCACCGAAGTTACCCTTTTATGTGATATCCCACTCCGGCATATTCCTTGCTTTGAGACGGGATTTTTCCCGTGCCGGACGGAACATGATATTTTTATAAGTCCGGCACGGGAAAGATCACGTTACGTATGTTAAAGTCCACGAACACTTTATGAACAATGCACGTCACGTCCCCGTCCCGTCCGAGTTTTTATCCCGTTACGTATGCAACGACCTTTGATTCATTCTCTTTTTGCATCCCCCTTATTTTAAAATCAGCATTATAGTGAGTTGCGTACTACTTTAATTATAAAAAAATTATAATAGATTCTTAAAATTATTGTATATATTCTTTAAAAACATGTTTAAAATTGAACATGTTTTTAAAGAATCTATATCTATCTTCTATAATAATAAGATAAAGAGGAAAGATTTGATTGTTTGTTCGAATTGAATAGACTCCGAAACTACTAAACCGATTTTGATGAAACCTGATGACGTTACATTCATTCATTGGGAGAGGCTACTTTTTATCCCTATTTTCTCACGGGATCAGGAGTTACGTAGGTGAAACCGTGGAGCGCTGCTACTATTGAATAAATAAGTTTTCTTTTCTTATCTTTGTAGCCCTCCAACTGATTGTGCTCATTATAGGAAAAAAACGAAAACGGAGCCAAGATATTTTTACATACTAAAGTTATTGTCAAACAAACATAAAGACGTGTCATGTATGGCAGCCCTACGGAAAGTGCATAGTTGCATTCGCCGCCGCGTAAAACTCATTGACGTCATTCGCGGCCAGAGTGCTGAATCAACATCGAACCATGTAGTCATTGTGACAATTTTAACGATTCTTATGTTACTTTAGATTCTCACTTCGAACTAAGTACATACCTTAGTATTATAATAGCTTGTAATTTCTTAATATAAAATAAATATCTTATAAGTAATTTTGGTTTTTTTTGAGATCCCTGCTGTGACCATATATTTTTGGCGCAGTCGGTAGGATCGCTTAGGGAATTAGGTAGGCAATATTACGAAACCTAACGAGGCGATGCAGAATCTACGTGTGGTTGCGGCCGGGAGAATCCAAACTTAGACTCGTCAAGGAAAACCAATGTGAGTACTTTGAATCTTTCAAGTAATCGCCGTCCTTTCTTATAATTTTTGATCCTTATATTTTATGTGTATTTTATGTGTTCAATTTTTGTGTATTACGTGATAATAAGGCTACAAAATTTTTCATCCACGAGAATTGCGTAGTGATAGGTTTAGGTGTAATAGGAATAGTAGATTGGTTATGGTAGACGAGTATAGGGAGCTAGGGTTGAACGAGTCAAACGAGTCGAACGAATTAAACGAATCGAATAATATGGCACACCCAAGTCCGGTTGATGTGGATACTATCCTCAAGTCCCTAAGACTTTTACCGGAATTTGACGGTAACCAGCACGTTTTGACCCGGTTCATAAATTTATGTGACCAGATAGTGATAACCCACTTCAGAGAGGGGCCGGGTAACGAGTTAGCTAATTTAGCACTTTTTAACGGAATACTTAACAAGGTAACGGGACCCGCGGCTAGGCTTATAAATACCAATGGTATTCCTGACACCTGGCAGGGCGTCCGCAATGCCCTTATTAATAATTTTGCTGATCACCGCGACGAGACCGCGTTATACAGTGACTTATCCCTGCAGACTCAAGGGAATAATACCCCGCAGGAGTTTTACGAACGGTGCCTGAACTTATTTAGTACAATTATGACATACGTTAGCCTTCACGAGAGTGTACTAACCACTGTAGAGTCAAAAAGGGCGCTGTATTCTAAATTAACGTTACAAGCCTACTTGCGCGGCCTTAAGGAGCCACTAGGGTCCAGAATACGGTGCATGCGTCCCGAGACCATGGAAAAAGCTCTCGAATTTGTTCAGGAAGAGCTCAACACCCTCTATATACAACAACGCAATGAGGGTGGCTCCAGTAAGAAAGAACAGACGGACCGGCAAGTACCACCTAGTACTTTTAAATTACCTTTTAATAACACGCCGGTAGTGAGAGCCCCTTTTAATATGTTCGGTCCCGCGACACAGCCGATTTATAACGCGCCGAGCCCATCTCGCCACCAGGCAACCTTGAACCAAGGTATGCAAGGGTGGAGGTCTAACTCTGGACCACCACCATTCCGGGGACCATCGCGCACTCAGCAAATGTTCCGCGCGCCCCCACCTAACTATAATCCACAGGGCAACGGCTTTAGGATGCCTCCGAGGCCCCCTCAGCAAACGTCGAATTTTAACGCACCGCGTCCCATGAGCGGAGTAACCCCGTTTGTCCAGAGACAATTACCATCTACGGGTCATGATTGGAGAACGCATGGTAACCCACCTCCGTCTAACTATTTTAAATCACGTGAGGTTAACTTTAACGAAAGCGGTTTTGATAACGACATGTATTACGCGTATAATACCTACCCCGAATACGAGCCGTACTACTACGCCTACGATCAGTATCCAGATTATTACGATAACACCTATGAATTTTCCGACGGTACGGTAGTAGAAGAAGTAGAGAACCCCTCGTCGGAACAGGAGAATTTTCAGAAGGCTCCGGATTTCGACAAGCAAAAATAGAAATAAATTTGCAAACTCAAAGACAGCTCATGTACGTTCAAATTAAAAATCCGCCTCTTAAAATATTGGTGGATACGGGAGCAAACCAATCCTTTTTAAGCCCTCGCGCTGTCCAAACTTATTTCTATAATTTGCCTCTAAACTATGAACCTTTCGAAGTGACTAATTCAAATGTTACAACTACACATAAACATTCTATCACGATACCTTGTTTTAATGAATATCGTGAGGAAGGCGATATGACATTATTCATATACGACTTCCATAAGTACTTTGATGGGTTACTAGGATTAGATTTGTTAACTATGTGGGATTCTAACATAGATCTTAAGAATAAATTACTAACAACAAGGAACGCGAGGATACCTTTAGAGATTTACGACTCACGTAACATCAACCTGTACGAGGACATTATTCCAGCACATTCCTCGAAGATGGTTCGTTTGCCTTTTAACACTCGAGATGATAACGTAATCGTACAGGACCAGATTATATGTAACTGTCAAATAACGGATTGTTTAACTGTAGTAAAGAATAATCGCGGTTGGGTAGAAGTACATAATAACTCTAGTAATGACGTAATTTTTTCAATGGATAGACCAGTAGAAGCTGAGATTTTCAATGCTGAAAGCAATCATATTGAGCACGCACCGGAACGCGTGGCTGAGGTTTTATCGCGATTAAGAACAGATCATTTAAACCCCGAGGAATTAGTTAATCTAAAAACATTGTGCTCGCGATACGCGGACGTCTTTTATATAGACGGTGAGCCTTTAACTTTTACAAATAAAATAAAACATCCTATTAAAACTACGGATGAAATTCCTGTATATACAAAAAGTTATCGATATCCTTATGTTCATCGTCAGGAAGTTAAAGATCAAATAGCAAAAATGCTTGAACAAAATATAATCAGGCCATCTGATTCTGCGTGGAGCTCGCCGATTTGGGTCGTACCTAAGAAGGCAGATGCTTCAGGTAAAACCAAATGGCGGATAGTTGTAGATTTTCGTAAGGTAAACGAGAAAACAATTGATGACAAATATCCTATCCCAAATATTACCGATGTCTTAGATAAATTGGGTAAATGTCAGTATTTCACGACCCTGGATTTAGCGAGTGGATTCTATCAGGTGGAAATGAACCCCGCTGATATCCCAAAAACAGCATTTAACGTGGAAAACGGCCATTACGAATATCTTAGAATGCCAATGGGTTTGAAAAATTCACCATCCACGTTCCAAAGGGTCATGGATAATGTGCTTAAGGACCTCCAGAATAACATCTGTCTGGTGTACCTAGATGACATAATCGTATTCAGCACCTCCCTGCAAGAAATGATGGTTAATTTAGAGAAGGTTTTTCAAAGATTGCGCGAGTCTAACTTTAAGATTCAGATGGACAAATCCGAATTCTTAAAGTTAGAAACCGATTTCTTAGGTCATGTGATATGTAGAGAGGGAGTGAAACCAAATCCAAATAAAATTAAAGCTATAACTGAATACCCTATACCTAAAACCCAGACTGAAATCAAACGTTTTCTCGGTTTACTTGGTTATTACAGGAAATTCATACCTGATTTCGCGAGAATTACAAAACCACTAACACAATGCCTAAAGAAGGGTTCAAAAATAACATTAGATGAAAAATACACGAATTGCTTTGAACATTGTAAAAGACTTTTAACCAACGATCCGATCCTCCAATACCCAGATTTCACCAGGGAATTTAATTTAACCACTGACGCATCCAACGTTGCCATAGGTGCAGTACTATCCCAGGGTACTATAGGCTCAGATAAACCCATCGCGTACGCGTCTAGGACTCTTAACTCGAGCGAACTAAATTACAGTACGATTGAGAAGGAGCTTCTTGCTATTGTGTGGGCCACAAAGTACTTTAGGCCCTATCTTTTTGGTCGCAAATTTAAAATCTTAACGGACCATAAGCCCTTGCAGTGGGTGATGAGTTTAAAGGAGCCTAATTCGAGACTTACAAGATGGCGTTTAAAGTTAAGCGAGTACGATTTTGAAGTAATTTACAAACAGGGTAAATGCAACACTAACGCAGACGCTCTCTCGCGTATTCAGTTAAATAACGAGGAAGTTAGTTCAATTATTGTAAATCCTTCGGAAAACTCAGGCCAGCTAGATGATTCTAGGACCCTTACAGCCTCAGAAGGTGCCGGTTCTAGAACTGTCACAGTACACACTGACACCGAAAACCCCATCTTAGAAGTACCGATTTCAGATGAACCTTTGAATAGGTTCACGAAGCAGATCATCTTCACCGTAGTCGGTGATATCAAAGGTAAGACCATTGTAACTAAACCATTTGATTCACACACCCGCATAACCATCCAGCTTTCAGAATCTAACCTAGAACAGGATGTCATTAATGCAGTCAGGGAATATGTTCATCCAAAAATAAAAACAGGACTACTTATTAATCCCTATGACGCTATGTTTAAAATAATACCAACCATTCAGAGTACATTTAAAAATTCGGCTATGAAACTATTTTTGGTAAAAGAGGAATTAGAAAATGTTCGCGACTTCTTACGACAACAAGAAATCATTAGTAAGTACCACGATGGTAAAACTAATCATCGCGGTATTAACGAATGCTACTTAGCTCTATGTCGTAAGTATTTCTGGCCTAAAATGAAAGAGCATATCACAAAATTCATAAATGAGTGTATCATATGCGGTCAAGCAAAGTACGATCGAAATCCAATAAAACAACAACTCAGAATCGTACCGCCACCCGGTAAACCACTAGAACTTGTTCATATGGATTTATTAACTATACAGGGTGATAAGTTTTTAACAATTGTAGACGCATTTTCAAAATATGCTCAGGCGTACAACTTACGGGATGGAACCGCCATCAGTGTCATTCAGGCTTTGCTCACACATTGTACCCATCATGGCATTCCTCATACCATCGTTACGGACAATGGACCCGAATTTGTTAACCAATTAATGGCAGAATTTGTAAGGATGCATAAAATACATCATCATAGAGTTGCGCCCCATACTCCTAATGAAAATGGTATCGTTGAGCGTTTTCACTCAACAATACTCGAACATCTTCGTATTTTAAAACTTGAGTATAAAGGGGAAGCTACAATTAATCTTATTCCATACGCCCTTCTGGCATATAATAATTCTATTCATAGTTTTACTAGATGCAAACCTATTGAGGTTATAACGGGACACTTCGATCCTCGAGATCCCTTTGACCTAGATCTTTCTTCTCACCTTTTACAACAATATATCATAGATCATAAAGACAAAATGTCTAAAGCGTATAACATAATTCATGAGTCATGTGCCATGCTTCGCTCAGACTTAACTAATAAACGTAACATTAATCGTGAACCGGAAGTAGAATATTCACCGGAACAACAAGTATTCATTAAAAATCCAATTGCAGCCAGGCAAAAACTAGCCCCACGTTACACACACGATAAAGTAATGGCTGATTTACCTATACATATATATACAAAGAAACGACGAGGGCCGGTTGCTAAATCACGACTTAAAAGAGTACCTAAAAGCGGTAAATTGTTACAGGGCTCCCCTGGTACTTCCACTTCTACTCCTGTCGATGATAATCAAAGCACAGGAGATAAAACTTGAAAGTATCGATGATGGTCCAGGAATTTTACCTTTCAAATTAGGTCCCACCAGAATCATTTCCCACTATCATTCATTCATTCAATCCATAAACTTGCATGAATTAGAAAGTAAGATAAACTCCGTAGCTAACCAATTAGAAACTATAGGGCCAGTGTTAATTAATAAAACTTATTCATTATTCGAACTTCATATTGAATACCTATCTCGTAAAGTTCATAGTGTTTCAGAGCAATTAGAGAGTTTTGAAAATGGTCGTGTAAAACGCGGCTTAGTGGACGGACTCGGTTCTATAATTAAAAGTATAACGGGAAATTTAGATCATACAGACGCCCTTCGGTACAATCAGGCTATTAAAGATCTCCAGAATACAGATAATCAGTTACTAACCGAGATGAACAGTCACGTTAGTTTATCTAAAGAATGGATGTCTCAATATTCAAAAATTATAGATAATATCGCAGCAAATCAAGGTAAAATCGAACAAATAGTTAATAAAATTAGCCAAGTCGAATATAATCGTGATTATGATCTAGTCAAATATGCACAGTTGGCACAAGCATTCTTGATACTTGACGACAACGTCGACTCCATTTCACAGGAAATACTTAGATTGCAGAACGTGTTAGCTTTTATTAAAATGTCAATTCCGCATCATTCAATTATTACTAGAAATTTATTTGACACCATTGTCAGCAAGTTGCGAAATTTATACACTAATGACAAAATAATTGAAATTGATTTCAGAGAATATTTCGACATAATTAAAGTAGGTTATTATTATTCAGGTAATGAAATTATTATCGTTTATAAATTCCCCTTAGTTTTACCCCTAGAATATGATATTTATAAATTATCTATGATTCCTAATAAGTATAATGAAATCCTTACCGCACCTTTCCCATTCCTGGCAATTCACGAGAAAGTATTCAAGTACATTGCGGCAGAATGCCTGAAAACCACCAAATGGTACATCTGTGACGAGGGACGGGGCCTGCAGCATCAAGCGAAACAAGATTGCATCTTTCGACTTATAACTGAGCAACGTAAAACCAACTCCTGCAAAACAGTACCAGTGCAACTGCAAACTCCAGCCTACGACGAGCTCGATGAAAAACATTACACTCTGTTTCCCTACTTCGACCAAAGTACATCTCTCCTGCGGACAAGACCTCTTCAAAGAACTCAAAGGAAGTTATCTCGCAGTCATCCCGCAGGGCTGCTCAATCACGACTCCTGATTTCGTCATCTCAAACGCTAACGATCGAATCAAAGGTCAAGCGCTCAAGATAATGGACATAGCTTCAGAAGAAGCACTGGGGCAGCCAGCACCCGCGACGATAAAGTTGAACTCCATCAACTTGGACCACCTGCACGCTGTCAACACCAAGGTCTCCATGCAGCAGCCAATCCACGAAATGCACAGAACGGACAGCAGCCTATATCATACCACTATACCCTTATACCTAATACTTCTGGGTATTAGCATCACCGCTGCTGGTATCCTGGTATATCGCAAGTACCACCCCAAGCAAGGACCTGTTGAAGTCAATGAACAAGGACTGTCGGTGATCTATGCTGTTCCCGATACCAAGAGAAAGGCTGACGCTGGTCAGCCTCCAGCTTCGTTCTCGACCAAGATCTTCACTCGCTGTTCTACGGGGGGAGGTGTCATGTATGGCAGCCCTACGGAAAGTGCATAGTTGCATTCGCCGCCGCGTAAAACTCATTGACGTCATTCGCGGCCAGAGTGCTGAATCAACATCGAACCATGTAGTCATTGTGACAATTTTAACGATTCTTATGTTACTTTAGATTCTCACTTCGAACTAAGTACATACCTTAGTATTATAATAGCTTGTAATTTCTTAATATAAAATAAATATCTTATAAGTAATTTTGGTTTTTTTTGAGATCCCTGCTGTGACCATATATTTTTGACGGACGCCTGATCATCTCGCAACTAAGTCTCTATATACATTTGAACCAACAAATATGTAACAATAAACACAGGTGATATGCGTGCAAATTACTAACCAGGATGCCGAAAATCGCGCAAAGTGGAGGCGTAAAAGTAGAAAAGCGGACCCCGGGCTCCCGAGAGGGATTCAACCGGGAACATCGCTCGGATGATGAAATACGTAACAATAAACAAATAAACAACATCGTAATTATCTTCATAATAAAAAATAACTAGATTTTAATCTTATTTATCAAAGCTACTACGTGTGTAAGTATTTGGCAAAATTTAATCGTATGATATTGTGCCTTGCTAATCAATTAGAATTACGTTGTTTTCCTATAATAGATACAATAATAGGATTCGCCAAAATAAAATTTGATTAAGTTGCCGAATCACATATGTCTTTTCTTAACATTTTTACACGTACCTAGTTCTGGTTATTTATTTCAACCTGAAGCTGAAGAGTTTGTTTGTTTGTTTGAACACGCTAATCTCAGGAACTACTGGTTCGAATTGTAAAATTATTTTTGTATTGGATAGTCCATTTATCGAGGGAGGCTATAGGCTACTTTTTATCCCGATTTTCCCACGGGATCGGGAGTTACGCGGGTGAAACCGTGGAGCGCTGCTAGTACTATATATTTATTAAATCTCATTGGGAGTTAATGTAAGAACTATTCATATTTGTCGTGGATCCATTAGGAACATTTTTAAAGGAGTCTTGGAGCTTTGGGAATAAGCCATCCAAGGGTTTATTCCTAACCTGACCCGAAAACTTGACCTTGTAGCAGATTGGGTTAGGAACAGCAAAAAAATATAGCTTTTATGCAGAACGTAATCCTCTTTTTAACCTAACCTGACACAAAAGAAAACAAAGGATGGGGGAAAACAAAAAAAGAAGTAAGTTCTGACGTTCTGACATCTCCCCTGGACTAGGGCATGTGACTAGGGTAGAAGATAATATGATTTAAAAAATCTTGATGTCTCCGTTACATAAGACCGTCACTAAAAGAATATTTACTTAATGATATGTAGTTACATTATCAACTCAAGTATGAAAGTTTTCAAAATCGAAAAGTTAACTAATCGATAGTAAGTACGATTAGTACACAATGGTACTAAACGTTAAAGGAGACATAAGACCGTCACCAAAATAATATTTATTTTATGATATGTAACTACATATCATAAAATAAATATTATTTTGGCGATACTTAAGTGTGAAAGTTTTCAAAATCGAAAAGTTAACTAATCGATAGTAAGTACGATTAGTACACAATGGTACTAAACGTTAAAGGAGACATAAGACCGTCACCAAAATAATATTTATTTTATGATATATAGTTACATTATGTATACTTAAGTGTGAAAGTTTTCAAAATCGAAAAGTTAACTAATCGATAGTAAGTACGATTAGTACACAATGGTACTAAACGTTAAAGGAGACATAAGACCGTCACCAAAATAATATTTATTTTAAGATATATAGTTACATTATGTATACTTAAGTGTGAAAGTTTTCAAAATCGAAAAGCTAACTAATTGATAGTAAGTACGATTAGTACACTATCGTCCGAATACTGAAAGGCTACTTAATCTTAAGTGGCGTTTAAATTGAAATTTAAGTGTAAGCTTCAATAGAAAGCATACACTTACCGTCAATTTAAACGCCACTTAAAGTTAAGTAGCCTTTCAGTATTCGGGGGAATAGTACTAAACGTTAAGGAAAATATATAAGAACGTCACCAAAAGAATATTTATTTTATGATAATTACGTAGTTACATTAAGTATACTTAAGTATGAAAGTTTTCAAAATCGACAAGCTAACTAATCGATTAGTACACAATGGTACTAAACGTTAAGGAAAGAGAAGTGGAGAGGCGTTGGAGAGGCATATGCCCTGCAGTGGGCTAGTACATGCTGCTGAAGAAGAGAAGAAGATTAAGCATACTTAAGTATGAAAGTTTTCAAAATCGAAAAGCTAACTAATTGATAGTAAGTACGATTAGTACACAATGATTATGATACTAAACGTCATTATCTTGCAACACAATTTCTCGAACAATCAAAAACCGATTTAGGTATGTAAGTACCATTCAGTAGAATTATTTTAAACTACTTAATTGTTTTGTTTTTAATCATATCGATAACAATAAGCGACTTAAATTGGTAAATCACAAATGAGCTTATAGAATACTGATAAAATACTACAATAATTTGTAATGATATTTAGGTACCACCAAGGTAGTTTCAAAGATAAACAAAAGCCACGACCAGTCGTGCGACACAGGTTACGACGACGCAACAAAACACTTACAGGTTTATTTTTTGGGAAAAATGTTTTCAATTAGGAACTTCATGCAATGTTTTTATGCAATTCTATTTTTGGGAACAGTTTCGCTTCGCTCCGCTCAACTCCTGTGGACGGGCATCCTAAGTGATGGAGTTTTGACTCTCGTGTGCTCTAGTCTAAACCAGTATCACTTTTTTATCTTTTTAAGTAAAATTTACATCCCTATAACGATTGGTACATCAGCTCAAAATTAATTTGCATCACAGACCTCAACTTATTTCATTCCTTCTACCTTAGTAGATGTAAGTCCCTATTATAGAGCTGTGTTGGTTTACCTAGTAGTAGAAGCCTCGACTTTTATTCTGAAGGTCGTGGGTTCAAATCCCGGCCGTGTATCGGTGAATTTTTCTTAAGAAAAATTTATGAGAGCTAATTGACATTGTTCTTACGGTGAAGTAAAACATCGTGATGAAACCCGCGGCTTTATTGGCTCCAGAAGTATTGACAAGTTCTCTCCTCTGGACATGGTCGACTAAGCTGAGAGGGTACTGTACTTGTACTTGTATTCAGGCTGTTTTCCGCCAAAGCCGAGAGGATAGTAGGTGCTGGGCAAGCCTACTCCATCCTCACGCAAAAAGGACCTAATTAAAAAGAGTCAAATTGCGGAAAACAGCCCGCATACAAGTACAAGTAGTCCCTATTAGCAACACCTGTTAATATTTATTGTTAATTAAAAAGAAACTGTAGTAAATGATGTGTAGACTTTTTTTGATAGACAAATTTCAATCGTCTGCGCCGGCCCTAATACCTACTACCGCACCCAAAGAGGTCGAATATAACACATATTTTTATCACATGACGTGGTGGGTGGTCTAATATCTATATATTACCATTTATTTTCTACGTGATATGCCAAATAATCGCAATATTATGCGCATTTATTTACCTAATTCAGATACCATAGTTGAACTTTGCTCTATTAAATTAGTCTCTAATTAAGTACAATTTATCATAATTATTTAATCATAAGGATTACGAGGTATTATAGGATTATGTGATCTTAATGTCTTAAATAAGAAATTTTCTTTAAAACATTCGAATGCTATGTGCAAAGTTCACTGTAGTTATTTGTTCCTAACGGAGTGACTGGTTGCAATTAATAGACCAAACATCAACACCCTTATTCTAAAACGAGGTTTAGGGATAGTCCGAGATGTGGAATAAAACTTTAGATTTAGACACAGATTTACTCGTGAATTATAGACTAAATACTATCTCTATAGATATTATAGTGAACTATAGTCTAAACACTATCCCTATAGATTATATAGGGATAGTGTTTAGGGTATAGTTCACGAGTACAAGTGTCTTAATCTAAGGTTTAAATCCATAACTCGGACTATCTTTAAACCTCGTTTTGGAATAAGGGGCCTGTGTTTGATATTATTATATGGTCTTGAGCAATTAGTTTGACATTCGTTACATGTCTTTTATCTGCTGGTATTTGTTTTTGGGATTCGACTCCTGGCTGTGAAGCTATGCCTTGTGAAAACTTTAAGAGTTTGAGACAAATTATTCAAAAGTTAAATAAATCTAAAAAGTCAGCAAAATTTCTGTGAATATCTGATCATGGATGTTGTCTTTATTTAATCAGTGAAAAAGATTGACACATTTCACGCTTTAAAAAGGTGTAGTCATTTAAAGCTTCAAAAACTGGTTAAAAATTATTTTTACAGTTCCATTTATATAAAAGGAAGTTAAAGGAAAGATAAGGAACAGTTCAAGATATTTCGGATATGGAATTTCGGACCATTTGGAAAGAAAGAAAGAAAACGTTTATTTGGACAAGCACACGATATAGGACAATCAGAAAAGTAGTAACAAACATAAAAGTATAAAATAAAAAATAAAAACGAAAAATTACATAGGTAAAGTAAAAAAAAATTGACTCCTTATTTACAAAACATAGGTATTTGGTCAAAGTGTTCCCTAAAGTTTTGCAAAATCAATAAAAGAAACGTTTTTAATATTGATTTAAAATAATTTAAATAAACGCAAGGATTCAACAAAAGAAGTGGATCAAAATTAAGTTGCAAGATTTGACCCGAACAAACATACATACATACATTGCAATATAAATAAAAGTTTTAAAATCTTACATTATTTTGCAGTGATACGATTGATGCGAATAGAACTTGACTTCTAAATCGATCAGGAAATGACAGGATGTCCCACAATTGAGCGGTCAAGTTTCATTGGCGCCTACCATAAGTTTCAATCTATATAAATACGTAAAATGTTTAATGGATCATCAGTTAAGAAATTTGATAGGCATATATAAATGAAACAATGTTTAATTAAATGCCGGACTTGAAAATATCTGTTTATGAAACATTTATCTTACAATAAATACGAGAAATATATAGTAAGTATAAAGGTAAGTATAGATCGTGGAAAAGTTATTTCCTGTAGTAATATTTTATACCCGGCCGCAAGGAACAGGTGGGCATAATATCAGTTAATTGCCCTTTGTTTCAACAAAATAATTATTTTAAACCAAACTTTGTTAATGTTTGTAATACTGTTTTTCATGGCGCACACGAAACTGTGTTAAACCTTTGGATACTTTAATGTACAAAGTTGCTTTGAATAAGTTAATTACGGTATTTTGATATCTATTGTTAATACGTATTTGGTTTTTGTAAATGTAATTATTTAATGACTCTTAACATCTTTAACATATTAATAAATAAAAAGTACTTAAGTAGATTTTGTCCATACGGCAAGGACCTTGGTACACAGCCTATTAAATAGTTACTACTGGCACCGGTCGCCTTTGTTGGTAAAAATCGTTGATTGTTACGAAGAGATGGAATTACGTGCTGAGATGGAATTATAGGTGAGATTTTTACCGAAATTTTGGTGTGACTTTGAGCCAAAAACTCCTTCTAGTAGAAGCTATCCTTAATGAAATTTCTCACCTAATTTTTTTTGAGAAAAACAAAACACATTCGTTACAATCAACAATGTTAGTTTTAAGCGACGGGTATTTCTGGCGCGTTGCGCCATAAATAACCTTAATAAATTATTTATTAGTTACACACAGAAATAATCAAAGGTTTTCATAAAACAGCAAAGAACTATAACGGAAAATTCAACTTCTAAAGCATAAGAAAGAATGGCATTTAAAAACGTTTATTCTAGTGCACCAATGGATTTTTCTTCAGAAAAAATGTGCGCTAATTGACATTGCTCTTACGGTGAAGGAAAACATCGCGATGAAACCCGCGGCTTAGTTGGCTCCAGACGTACTAACAAGTTTTTTCCTGTGTGTTGAGAGTATACATAGTCTACTCCTTTCTCAAGCAAAAATAATCCAAAAGAAGCAAAAAACTAAAGAGGTCTAATTGCGAAAAAAGCTCGTACTCAAGTACAAGTCGAGTCAAGCTTATATAACAAATCTTATTTCTTTTGGGGGTAACATGAACAGATTTCGATCGAACATAGCTAAGAATACACCCGATTAATTCTCCTTTCAAATAAAAGAAACAAATCAAAATCGGTTCAGCCGTTTGGGAGCTACGATGCCACAGACACACACACACACACACAGAGACACGTCAAACTTATAACACCCCGTTGATTTTACGTCGGGGGTTAAAAAGTTGGTTTTGATTTATAATTGGACAGATTATAATTTGAAGATTGATAAGTGCGATATACTTATCTACAAATTAGGTACAGTAAATAATCAATTAATGTATTATGACGTAAGTCAGTAATTAAAAACGAATAGATATACTTAGCAGTAAAAACGCGTTATAATTTTATAATAGCTTTAAACATGACACATAAAGCGATTAATATTAAGCTATTCTTTAAACGCTTATGAAGCCAAAATACTTATAATTAAATATTGTATATTATTTTGAAGGTATTGAAGATTACTTTGGGATCGACTTCAAAGTACTCCTTCTGTTCTTTCTTCTTTTACGCCCTCATAACCATATCCGAAAATCAAGCAATTCGGAGCCAAAAATAGTCCAAGCACATATGGGTTAATAATTTTATACCGAGCGAGATGACTGCTCTAATGTTTAAAGCTTATAAAAAGATACAGATTTTTTTAGTTAGTTTTGAAGTGATTCAGGAGGCGTGTAAACTGTTCTCAAAATTGTGAAATATGACCATGAAGTGCTGATTATCTGCAATAAATAAGAATTAAATCATCATCATCATATCAGTCACAAAACGTCCACTGCTGAACATAGGCCTCCCCAAAATACTTCCAGAGCGATCGGTCGCATGCTCTCTGCGTCCAGAATTAAATAACTTGCTTAAAATATCCACAAAAATAAAATTCAGCGTATCTTAATGATATATCAACGCACAGCTCAAACCAATGCAGATAGCAATTATGACGTAGGTATCTGCTAAGTTTCTGCTAAGTAAACATTTTGGAAAATTCAACCCTAAGTCGGATGAAAGCTAGAATCCAATGAAATCTTACCTTACTGAAACTACCGTAGCTTATTACAGAGAATTTGTAAGCCGTCAGTGTTTGTGGTTTATGACATCTGAAAAGTTACAAATTCACTTAACTTTATCTTATCTTGAAACTATGAACGCAATAGAATAGTTTTAGGTTGGAAATGTACGCGATCAAGTTAATTCAGCCACAGTCCTCTGTTGAACATAGGCCTCCCACAAAAACTTTCAGAGTGTTCGATCGAATTCTTATAATTGTTCAAAAATTTCGTCATTTTATAACAAATGAACAATCACATTTGTGAAAAGTAAGCATGACAAAACGCAATCGTAAAAAGTGGTTGTCATGTAGTCATCGTACTCCATGTTCGATCGCTCTCTCTCTCTCCTATTAATCCCATCTGATGGTGGGGTGTTCTTGTCTTCTTTTCTACTTCACTTTTTTGAATTGTTTTGGGAAACTTCGCAGTCTTTTAGGTTTTATTCAACCACATCTGTCCACTTCAATTTAGTCTACCCCTTCTTTTTAACCCCTGACGCAAAAAAGGTGTGTGTGTCTGTCTGTGGCATCGTAGCCCCCGAGCGGATGAACCGATTTTGATTTTGTTTTTTTTTTGTCCAAAAGGTGAATTAGTCGAGAGTGTTTCTTAGATATTTTCAATGAAATCGGTTCAGTCATTCAAAAGTTATATGCAATTTTTCTTAACCGTTCGGAGTTTTTTTTAGACCTGGAATTTTTAATGTTACCTTTTTCTTAAGGTAACTCTGGCTAATTTGTTACTTGATGAAATATAGCGCCTTATGACAGATTGTTTTATCACTACATAGTATAAAACAAAGTCGCTTTCTCTGTCCCTATGTCCCTTTGTATGCTTAAATCTTTGAAACTACGCAACGGATTTTGATGCGGTTTTTTTTAATAGATAGAGTGATTCAAGAGGAAGGTTTATATGTATAATACATGCATAATATAGCCGTGCGAAGCCGGAGCGGGTCGCTAGTTTTGTATAAAACTTATATTACTTTACCTTGATAACAGAATGATAATAATTTTTTGAGACTTTTTGTCCATTTCATACCATCTGCAATTATAGGCTGCTTGCCCAATTCTTGAACTCTAAGAATTAAAAGAAAAGGAAGAATAAAGTGCCTATTTGGACAAAAAAGAGGAAAAAAAGGAAATCATTCAGTTTTTACATTACTGCACACTGTATGCAGTAATGTAAAAACTGACTGATTTCCTTTTTTAATGAAAACTGACTGATTTCTAATTTTTCAAGTTTAAACTCGGTAACTAAGTAGTGGTAGTTACCTGTGTAATAAGATTTTCACCAAAGACGCTCATCAACAGTATCTGCAATATCACTGACGATAAAAATATTAAAACTCCAGGTATCTTTGACAGTTCTCCCATCTGAGGACAGATAATTATGAATTAGGACTTTCTTCTCTGAATGCAATCATTCTTTATTAGGGTTCCCTATTAACTTTTAATTTATTGCAGGTTTTTAGAGGTTTATCATTATCATATCAGCCCATACACGTCCACTGCTGGATATAGGCCTCCCCCAAATGACGTCATAAACAGCGGTCCTGAGTCGCCTCCATCCACCGACTACCCGCCAACGCTACAATGTCGTCAGTTCACCGGGCAGCTGGTCTCCCAACACTTCGTTTCGCGTTGCATCACGGCCGCCACTCGAGAACCTTTACTCCCCAGCTTTTGTCAGTTCTGCGAGCTATATGACCATTTTTTAAAAGTTATTAAAGGGGTTTTAGGATATTTCGTTAAGTAAAAGTTTGAAAGAAAAATGTATAGGATGGGAACTTTGGGAACATTATGTATTGTACATCAATCCTTGATTTTATGAAAAAAAAACTTTGCATGTGAAAGTTTGTGTGTGTGTGTATGTATGTTACTCCTTTACGCAAAAACTACTGAACCACTTGCGATGAAACTCAATAAGTAGATAGCTAGATACCGAGATTAACATATAGGCTACTTTTTACCCCGATATTCCCACGGGATCAGGACTTACGCAAGTAAAACCGCGGGGCGCATCTAGTAAAAATATATACCGTCAAATTAAATCCTAAAAGGCAAATCTCTATAGAACCAATGAGAACATTCAATAGATTTGGTGCCGTAAATATGTCTTCTAAATCATTTGACAATCTGAAATCAATATAATAATTTAAAATAAGTATTGAAATAATTAGTAGAACTGATGGCCGTTGGGGCCGAAAAGTCTTAGATTGGAGACCACGTATCGGAAAGCGCAGCGCGGGACGGCCTCCGACTAGATGGACGGACGACTTAATTAAGGTCGCGGGAAGTCGTTGGACGCAGAGAGCATGCGACCGATCGCTCTGGAAGTCTTTGGGGGAGGCTTATGTTTAGCAGTGGACGTCCTGTGGCTGACATGATGATGATGATGATTGAAATAATTTCAGTTTCAAAATGAGATTTATTTTCAGTTATTGTTTGCAAGGAATGAGCGAAACTTGAAGGCCCCCAAATTGTACACGTCAAGAAAGATGACGCAGCCAACTGATTCCATTCCCTAGCAGAACTAATAGGAATGAATGGAATCAGTTCGTTGCGTCATCTTTCTTGACGCAGCTAACTGATTCTGATCTTTTTTGACGCGGGTGACACCCGGATGGAACGAAAAAAGACGAAACGAAAATAACTGGCTTGCTTTCTATGAGAGAGAGAGAGAGAGACAGACAGAGAAATGCGCGCACGCTGCACGGCTTACAACTATAGCAAAAGGTGTCGTTACAACTTTTGGTCTTAATTTTTTCCCTTTCGCAACGCGCGATAAGGAACTTCGTTCCAATATTATGTCATCTAGTAGCAGTCCAAGTTAGAGGCTTTAAGGCGATCTGAAAACTTTAACAATACGTGAGCCACACCACTATACGAGAAGAAGATGAGAGTATTTCAACTAGCAAATGCCTTACATATGTTAGGTACTGTAAGAGAATTTTCCCAACACCAATGATTATGTAATTAGGAAATAAGTTATTGGTTATTGAAATAAATGATTTATTTATTTATTAAGAGAATTCCTTTCCGGATATAAACCAGCAACCTATCGCTGGTTCATATCCGGCTCGAAGGACGGCTGTTCGCTCAGAACATGGGGTTAAAATGATAAACTGCCTTTTTATGATAGATATGATATTATATTGATATATGTGGTACACGTCGATAATTAATTGATACAGACTGCTACACTAACTCAAATTACAACATTGTATTAATATGGAAAATGAATGTGCTGACAATAGAAAACTGTACGGAGCCAACCCGTACAAACCAACTTACTGTAAAACATACTGATGGTCCTTTATAGCTTGTTTTAAGCTGGTTATATCGGCAACTTCTAAATTTTCTAATTTGTCACTAATAACAGCAAAATTAGCGCAAATGTGTGTCGTCAAAACGCAATAAAGGATATCACACGTTGTAAAATATAGTACACAGATGATTCCTGAAAACAATAATAATCTTAAATACCGAATGCGTGCATTATTTTAGTTGAGCATAAAGATATGGTGACCGAAGATGTTACATTTATTTTTTCGTCAAGGTAATTACGTGTTAAACTTACCAGCTATCGCAGAATGAGCATAAACGGCAGCCCATATCGGCCACGAATCTATTTCAAAAGGCAAAAGAATAGCATATGGCAATGCAAATTCAAATTCATGGTAACGTATAAAATTGACGATTACCACGAGCATAGTCGAAAAGTTATATATCACAATCAGAGCAGCGTTGACAACAAAATAAAATGTTATAAAACGACTCAAAGATGTTGCTTGCGGCCTAACCACTTCTCTTTTTCTAGGATCATTCTCTATAACTTCATATAAACGTTTCAAATTTTCTGTTAAGTTGTAAAACTTGCGTCTTTTAAATGTTAAAGTTGCGATCTTTAAAAGCGAGAGGACACCGATGCACCAACATGCAGTCAACGCTGTGATTTCGAGAAAATCCACGGAGGTTAATAAAAATGCACCTTCTTCAACAATCATGAAACAGAGTGCAATATACATTGCATGATAGCGGAGGTAAATTTTGAAATCACCGTACGGCATTCCCATAGACCACATGTTGAATTTCAGCTGTTTAAAATGATCTTCGAATTTTGGAAGATCCATTTTGATTTGGTAAAATATTTGTTTGTATGATTTTGATATAAAAATATATCGTAAATATTTTTTTTTAAGATATTTTTTATCTTAAATTGCTAGGTCAGCGTTTGACCACTATCTCACACGATGGTAAGTGACGATGCAATCCATGTTACGATTACTTTCAAATTGGTCTCAATTTAAGGCAAAAGTTCCCATTTATATATCGAATGGACTAATTTTCCACTGTGATTTTTCAACTAAAACGAATCAAATTTTAATAGGGTTTTCACGTTTCTAAATATTATGCCTATTATAAGAAATTCTTGATATTGATCACAACCTTCTTCTTTTCGTGTCGATTACTTTATATTTTTCTAATTTTTCTTTTAAATATTACATTTATTTAGTTTTATATACAAAAGAAAAGTAATTTAAGTATTCTATCCTTTGTCTGGCCACCAAAACACCAGCTTAGTTGCTTAGCTTGGGGCTAGATGGCGCTGTGTGAAATGTTCTATATTAATTAAGACGTTTTGCAACTAACTTCGAAAGGTTTTTAAATAAAAGGTTAAAAGTTTTTTTTATAAACTAACTAGCGACCCGCTCTGGCTTTGCACGGCTATATTATGCATGTATTATACATATAAACCTTCCTTTTGAATCACTCTATCTATTAAATACCGCATCAAAATCCGTTGCTTAGTTTCAAAGATTTAAGCATACAAAGGGACATAGGGACAGAGAAAGCGACTTTGTTTTATAATATGTAGTGACAATCAGATGAAAAATATTTACATGGCAGAAATGAATGGTTGCTGAAAGGGACATCCCTAACATTGAATCAAATTCTCTATTCACTTTGTTTTATTAAGGTGACAACATCAAAATAGAGGGTCTTTTGAACAAATTCACACTAGGTTTCCGTCGCTAGGTTCGTTTCAAATTCCCTTTGATGTGTATATCTTTCGACATTTACAAATCGTTTAATTTCGTTTCAATCGCACAGGTTCCTTTTCATTAAACATTTTATTGACAGTTAAAGTATTTAAGTATTAATAAACGATTCAGAGATTTGTTTCATTAAATGGATTTTTTTATTTAAACCATTATCAAATTTCAGAATTCGTCAATAATGGAGCCAACATAGCCGCGGGTTCCATCACGATGTTTTTCCGTTTAAAATTTTCCGTTAGAAAAATCCTTTTGGTGCACGTCAGGATACGAATTCACAATCTTCAAACAAAAGTCGAGGTATAAACCACTAGACTACGCTGGTGTTTTATAAATGTATTTTTTATCACAGTTGTTCATAAAGTGGATCTTATTCAACCGCTTTTAGGCTCATAATCCAACGTATTACACACGCGTGCGTTATGCATTACCTCGACGCCACTAGTGTGCAAAAAGTTATCCGGATAAGTTAAATTGGTATCTTACTGCTAATTACATGTTAGGTAGATGAAACATTCTTAATTTATCTGGGTTATACTGTTTTGATGGATAAAAAAATGTAGGTACCAAAAAAGAGGTTTTAAAACAGTTTAAAATTGATTAAAAATTTAGTTTTGTTTTTTCTTTACTTATATATAGCTTTTTCGTACCATTATATTCTGTTTTTAACCCCCGACAAATGGAAAAAACCTTAAAAAATATTGTATGTCAGACGAGGCTGTATAGGTTAAAAGTCTTTTGCCTGGCCTTTCGGGAGTATAATTAACAAAAAAATATTGCTAAAAAAAAATTGTAAACATAGACTTATCACCAAATATGTTGTTCTTTATTATTTTCTTTTCTTTTCAAGTCATTTCTTTTATTCACAACTGTGATAAAAACGTCGTACGATACACGTGTGAATTGATTATTTAATCTCGGCGCTCTGTAGACCGCCTCTATGCAATGATCAATTTACCACACTTGTATCGCAATGTACTATACAAAACAATAGTGTTTTATTGTAAATTAAAGCACGTTGCGTCGCGTCGCTTGAATCTGCGCGATTTCTAGTTGTGCCTAATGCTTTCTCAAGAGCACAGAAACAAACAACACCAAAAACACTAAAATAGCACGAAAAATGTACTTAGTAGACCAATGACAAATAGTCCATTATTTTGTTTTTCCTGTTTTTTGTGCCTGGTTGTGCTAGGGAAGTGATAAAACCACAATAAAACTACATATTTTCTCTATCCGAATTCACCCATAAAAAGGGAACTGTATTGTTCCCCACTATCCCTGTGGTCCGAATCAACCCATTACAAAAAGTTCTTTTAATTTGCACCGCGGTGCAAAAGCGCCCATTCAAAAAAAGAGCTCGTGGGCGATTCCATGGGCGATTCGCACCGAGGTACGAAACCGCTGGCGCTGGGAATCGACTAACGACCTGTTTGAATAAACAGTGTACTTTAACAAAAACAAAAAACATACTCAAAATCATTTACTTTTTCTTTTTATTGTTATAGCGGCAACAGAAATACATCGTCAATGAAAATTTCAACTTTATAGCTATCATGGTTCATGAGATACAGCCTGGTGACAGACAGACGGACGGACAGACGGATAATCGGACGGACGGACAGTGAAGTCTTAGTAATAGGGTCCTGTTTTTACCCTTTGGGTAAGATTAATACAATATTTTTTGCAGTACCTATAGTTACCTACAAATACAATTTTACCCAGTTGACTATAGTTAGTTATATTTAAAAAAAACTGGGTAAATTTGTATTAGATACATCAAACTATGAGAAACCACATACTCATAACACGTATTGTTGCCTAAATTGATTTAGTTTTCTTATTTACAAGGAATAAGGCGCAATTATTATTTTTGTTTGCTCTGACAAGTAAATTATCTCGTATCACGCTATGTATGAGTATCTGGTGCCTAATAAATAAATAACCGCATTTTATTGTTGAGCAAGTCTGTCTTATTATATAGGTAGGCGTTTCTTTGGCCGGTCTCACGTAATAATTCACTTAGGCGCGGTTTGTTGATTAACTATTCCAATCCGGAAAAACTAAGCATTGTTGTAGTGTTTAAGGTTATTTATTGTTTTTTTGAAGTGAAAACTTCTTTAGCGGCGTTGAGCACTTTTTCTGTAATGGGTATTAAATCTTAAACTCGCGTCAGGACACGTGACCTGATCGAAAAAGCGTAAGACGGATGGAGAGTAGACAGCTATCCCCTCTCTACGGCGCCGTGCGCGGGGTTGTAACACGGCCGCTCGCATTCATTTATGCGTTGAACTCGAATGACTCGAGGTCACGCGCACAGCGGGCACAGCTGATACCGCGCGCGTGTGTGCGTGGAACGAGCTCGCGGATATGTCAGTGTGGGTGAGCGCTTGGGCATGCATTGCATTTCTGTAACTTCAAATGCGTAATTTGTTAAGAAAATTTAAAAATTTTGGTAATGTTTGTTTGGAAGAAAATTTTGTGTTAACGATTAGAATTCGATTTTGCAAAAAAGTTGAAAAAAAAAATGGACACTTTGACTTTCAATATCTCCAGAACCTGTGGTTTCCCAGGTATTGTCTAGAAGAAAAAAATGATCCCAATGATGGGCAGAATATGTGGTTTTCGTTTTCGTTAAGGGTCTTTTTACACCCTTTAGATACATATGAACTTACATAGTATAAATGTAATATTTGTAATATGTTTATACTTTAAAGCATTAACCTATATTTTCATAACATCACAATAAGCACATGTGCGGTGTAGGTTTACCAAACAAATAATTTCGAATGAAAATAAATGAAATAAAATGATAATAAATAATCTCCGTTTTTCAGAGAAAGAAAAGAAAAAAAAAATATGGATGAAAGTTGATTTTTCGGAGAGATAAACTTTTTAATGTAAAATAATTGTAATAGTTTTAAAGTGTTAAATTTTTAATGTAATATAAATTGTCATGTTTGTGTACGATAGCGCAATAAATGAATATTGTATTCTACCACATAAATGATAGTACTTTTATGCTGATAAAGAAATTGGTGCAAAATTATTCTCTAACCATTCCAAAATATCAAACATGCTCAACGTTAATAATCAAGTTTTCACTTCTGCCGGCACTCCCGGAGTGCAACCCGTTTTTTTTTTAAATCTGGCCATTTGTCTAGCCAGCACTGCCGTAAGCATACTTTATACGAAACGACTCGCGGTACTTTTGACCCCCTATATATCCGTTGTGGGTGAAGCTAGAGTTCTGTATTTTCGGTAACCATGAGTACTCTCCGAACTTATCTCTACCCCTAAATTCTAAGACCTGGTGACTGGAACTGTGTGATTCTAAGCATCTGTTTTAGTTGAAGTTTAAATTCTTTATGAATTTATCAAATGAAAATTCTTAGAATAAAAACATTCCAAGAATAGTAATTTTAGAACTCTACGGTGGGTCTGTAATGATGCAGGTGATCGTACCTATAATATTAAGGAATATCTAGGTCTAAAGTTTTCCTTTTTTTTACCCACTGCCACACTTACTCATCGGACATCAAAATTCTAAAGCAGTTATAGCAAATACCTACAAATGTGAAATTTTATAGATGGGTTAAATCTATAAAGCTGTGATAAGACCTGTCGTGATTTATGGATCGGAATGCTGGGCCATGAAGTAGAAGGATGAGAGAAGATTGCATGCAGCGGAGATGAGAATGTTGAGAGTAACGAGGATGGATAAAATAAGGAATGAGTATAATAGAGGAAGCCTGAAAGTAACACCGGTTACTGAAAAAGTAAAAGGGAGTTGGTATGGACATGTGATGAGAAAAGAAGAGACGCATGTAACTAGAAGAGTGATGAGTATGAATGTAGAGGGATGGAGAGGAAGAGGACGACCTAAGAAAAGATGGATGGACTGCGTGAGACAAGACATGAGAGAGATAAATGTTAACGATGAGATGACGACTAATAGGAGTGAATGGAAGAAGAAGACCCGTCGACCCCAAATAAATTGGGATTAGGGCAGGAAGATGATGATGAGGTGGGGTTTAGGGAGTAAAGATCTTACAACTTATTACGATAGAGGGATTGCGTTAAGATACTTGGCCTCATGTACATTTATGTTTTTGATGGGTGTCTTTTATTGGTCTTATTTAGATTGTTTTTATATAGATAGATAAACTCTTTAGTGTACCACATTAAACCTTAATTCTAACAAAAACTCCTGTTAGAAAAACAATATTAGACCTAACAATATGGCACAATGGGCGGCCTTATCGCTAAAAGCGATCTCTTCCAGACAACCTTTGGATGTCTAACCTTTGATAAGTGTTCCCTACTCAACAAGGAACCCTCATAGAACGCAGACGGATGGCCGGACGTCGGCGACTTAGATTAGTGACTATAAGTAGTACAAAGCTGTAATTTGACATGAATTTACATTTTTAATATAAATTTTGACGACCCAGTTGGTACAATGGTCACCATGCCAGATTGCCAAACACAGGGTTGCTGGTTCAATTCTCGCCTCAGACAAGTATTTATGCTTAGATATTTGGTTGTTTATAATATGTAATATAGGTAGTATATCCGTTGTCTAACACCCATAAGTCTAGTTACTTAACTTGGGGCTAGATTTCGATGTGTGAAATGTCCAAATGCATTTTTGAAGATTCCTACTCGAAAATGGGGATAAAGTTATAATTTCTCATTTATCCCACGGTATGGGAATTCGTTGGATAGGTTTAAAGAAATATATTAGAGTGTGTGTGAAAACCAAGATTGATTTATGTACCTATTAATAAAAAGTAAATAAAGAAAACAATAATAAATTTAAAAATCTAAATAAGTTTTCCTAGGTAGGGCCCAACTGCAAATTTCACATGTACCCGTATTTTGGTCTAACTTATCGGATAGGATAGTTATCATTACAATTATTCGCTTATGTCGTGAATGTAAACGAATAAAATGTATCAATTAATGGTTTTTTAAGCAAGTGTATATTTACTGTTTAGTTTTATAAAGTTCTCATAGATGGCGGTGTACGTTGATTCATCGATACAATTCTTCAACATTGTTTGACATCTAGGTTGAAAATACACCCAATAGATGACGCTGTGTTCGGGACTTACGCGGGTGAAATCGCGGGGCGCAGCTAGTATATTATAAACATTTAAGCCTTCCTACCTAAAGTGCAAGTAAGTTGTTTGAGTAGATAGTTTAAAACTCTCATTGCAATACTTTTGAAGTTTACGAGGTACCTATATGTAGCTCTGCATTGCAGGAAAGATGCCGCAGAGAGCTCAGGTGGCCAAACTTACTGCCCCTGAGTAATGGCAACTATAAAGAAACCTGTTTGAACATATCGGGATATCTTATTGCCAATTTACTGTCAAATGTTTGTGTAGTGTCTGTCTAAGATGTAGTAAAACCATGAGGAGTTGGCAGATAGATAGTGTTGGCGATAGAGAGAGTTAGTTCTCGGTCTAGACTACCTAGATCCACTGCTAGACTTAGAGTCCTAACCTACCAACCTTGACACCAGGGTTGCCGCAGCTGGTCTACTTCTTATCAAGACCCCCTAGTCGAATAATACAGTAAAAAGTAAAAACCCGCTTTGTTGTAGTCGGGTAGAAGTTCCCTAGGTTTCTATCGACTTTTATATAGGCTTCTTAGTCTATGAGTAAAAAGACTTGACGAAGTTAAACAATAATTATAATACACAAAGAACACAAAATTACAGAACCCTATCTTACTGTCTATAATCTACTTACAATGAGATAGAGTCCATATTGGCACAACACTTAAACTATGCGTTAACTAGAGCCGAGCTACTATAACTTTGATGCTATGGGTGACGGAGGCAAATGGTAACTGGTAACTGCCGATGCAATGCACCCCGGGCCTATTTATTAGCTCGACTCTAGCTCCGCCTTCAAGCCCTTAAAAAGCGTATACCTAGCGACGTGCCCAAACCTCATTGGCGAAGCTCCCAAGTACGCAGGGTGACGCAATCCCGAATTCCTGAGATCGGTTCCCAGGGATTTTGGTTCCCACGTACTTAGATGCTAGAGCACTTACAAGTCTGTCACTAGGTATACTTAGACCCCGACGAGTTGTCGCCAACAGTCTCTCCCCGGCGAAGAGCGTCATCGAAGCCCTCCGTTCCGGCTGGGAGAACAACGAGTCAAGGCCTAGGGCTTGGTTCCGATGTCGGTGTGCAGGTCAGTGATGACCCGGTCGCCGACTTGATGGTGCCGCATCGCTCGCCGGACGTTGTCTACCCTGTCTGGGGGCTATGGTGGATAAACTCGAACGAATCCACCGCGCCCAGAAGTTGTCCGCGAGTGTCTTCGTGGCACGCCTGGTCTGCGGGTCAGTCAGCTCGCAGGTACTGACCGGCGTTTGTACGGTTGAAAGCTCGAACCGTAGATGCGGAGCGCGGGCGGTCGTTCCTCGTAGGCGGCCCGTTGCTCGGCGTCGTTGGCACCCCCGGAGCACAGCAATGCACCGAAGGCTGATGAAGTCGCTGTCGGTCGTCAGTCTCGACAGCAGTTCGATGTGTATGGCCAGCGTGACCACACACGTGAAGATAATGCCGCAGCACATCTCCCGGCGCCCATCGCGGCGCCGTCTGGTGACTACCATGGGGCCGATGTAGGCAGCCCCACAGCGAGTAGCAGGCCTGGAGTAGGCGGCTAAGCAAGCCGCCGGCAGGTCGCCCTTCATCGGGATGAAAAGCACGTCCCTGCACGCCTTGTTTGTGACTGCACGCATAGTCGGGCGCAGCCGGAGCACCCAGCACCGTTGTCTCGCTAGATGCTCGCTCTCCATGGGCTCTCCCCGTATGCGGAGCCTAGTGAAGGGATGTCGTCCGTTGAGAATCAGGAGTACGTCTGAAATCAGGGGAGCTCGTCCCCGTTCAAATCTTATTAGAATCTTATCCAGTTGATATAATCCTTTTCCCTTTCCAACTAGATCTTTCTCTAGATTTCGCCATTGAAATCTAGATGCTGGCCGGAATTCCTTTCTTATTATGACCTGAAGGGTACCTATATCTAAAGTTACCGTACATCGCTCTCGGAATCGCCACATGACTCCGGGTAACTCTGGACCGGCCAGCAACTGCCGAAGACGGGTGACCGACGCGGCTTCCGCTTCTTTGTGGCCGCATCGCCCCGTCACTCGCAGCCGGTGGTCCGCACCTACTACATGCGGGCGGGCCTGGGCATAAGCGAGCCCGGCCGGCGGCATAACATCGGATAGGTGCGGAAAGCGAAGCATGCGGGCGGAGACGGACGCGTGGCGTAGCCTCGAGCCACGGTCGGTCTGCGCCTCGATGTAGTGGACCTCCGCGGAGGCCCAGCAGGCGCGAAGCAGGAGAATCTCGCTGTCCTGCTCGCGGTTGCCGTAGATGCTGAGAGTGCGCTTCCTCTTAAGCACTCCCACTGTGTTGGTGTCTCGGTCGACAAGGAGGGTCGTCGAGCCCTTGTCGAGCAACGCATGCGCGTCGCCAGAGCCCTCGGGCCCTACGACGCTCACCGCGCACTCGTTCATCAGCGCGGTCTCGGCGTCCTCGTTTTCTTTCTTCTCTGGCGAGTCCTCCACAGCTCGCAAGTCATGGAGGAGACTGTGGTGTGTCTGTGCGCACCCGTCGACAGTGCACCTTTGGGCTGTACACTTATAACGGCGATGCTTGCTTTCTAAACATAGGAAACAGACATTATTTTCGCGCCCCCAGTCCCAGCGCAGGGACACAGGGAGGCGTCTCAGTTTGCCACAGCTCGGGGTCAGATGATTTAACCTGCAGTAGAGGCAAACCTCTGACGACGGCGGCTTCTCAGAGTTGGAGGGCCCCGCGGTCTTTATCTCTGGTGCATAGACCACGGCCCCCCGTTGCGGCGGTCGTCCGTGCGGCTCGCTCACCGCAAGAGCGGGAGCCGAGCCAGGTCGCGGCTGCGCGGCCTCTTTTCCGACGGAGGCGGCGCGGGCGGCGCTCAAGGCGCGCAAGGTCGGCGGCACGGCCTCGGCTAAGGCAGCGCCGGCGGCAGATGAAACAGGCTGCAGGGCGGCCTCACTCTCTAGGGAGGCGGCGCCAGCAGCGGTCAGTGCGCGCGCAGGCTGTGGCGCGGCCACGGAGCATTTAAATGCTCCGTGGGCGCGGCGCAGATGGCGCTCGCGAGCCACGCAAGCAGTGGCGCGGCGCGGGCGGCGCTCGGGTCGGGCGAGTCCGGCAACGCGGCCTCGACTGAGGCGGCGCCGGCGGCACTCAGCGCGCTGGTAGATGGTGGCTGCAGCGCGGCCTCTCCCCCTAGGGAGGCGGTGCTCACAGCGTTCTTAGCGCACGCAGGCTGTGGCGTGGCGCAGAGGGCGCGCGCGGGCCGCGCAGGCAGTGGCGCGGCGCGGGCGGCGCTCGGGGTGCGCGAGTGCGGCAACGCGGCCTGGACTGAGGCGGCGCCGGCGGCACTCAGCGCACTGATAGATGGAGGCTGCAGCGCGGCCTCTCCCCCTAGGGAGGCGGCGCTCGCAGCGTTCTTAGCGCACGCAGACTGTGGCGTGGCGCAGAGGGCGCGCGCGGGCTGCGCAGGCAGTGGCGCGGCGCGTGCGGCGTTCGGGGCGCGCGAGTGCGGCAACGCGGCCTCGACTGAGGCGGCACCGGCGGCACTCAGCGCGCTGACAGATGGAGGCTGCAGCGCGGCCTCTCCCCCTAGGGAGGCGGCGCTCGCAGCGTTCTTAGCGCACGCAGGCTGTGGCGTGGCGCAGAGGGCGCGCGCGGGCCGCGCAGGCAGTGGCGCGGCGCGTGCGGCGTTCGGGGCGCGCGAGTGCGGCAACGCGGCCTCGACTGAGGCGGCACCGGCGGCACTCAGCGCGCTGACAGATGGAGGCTGCAGCGCGGCCTCTCCCCCTAGGGAGGCGGCGCTCGCAGCGTTCTTAGCGCACGCAGGCTGTGGCGTGGCGCAGAGGGCGCGCGCGGGCCGCGCAGGCAGTGGCGCGGCGCGGGCGGCGCTCGGGGTGCCGATAGATGGAGGCTGCAGCGCGGCCTCTCCCCTTAGGGAGGTGACGCTCACAGCATTCAGTGCGCGCGCGGGCGGCGGCGCGGCCTCGGGCGAGGCGGCGTCAGCGGCGCGCAGCGTGCCTGTAGATACGGGAGTCGGCCACATCGCGGCCTCTTTATAGACAGAGGCGGCGAGGGCAGTGCTCACCGTGGGTGCGGGAGTCGGAGCTTGCAGCAGTGCGGTCTCATCTCCAACAGAGACGGCGCTGCCAGCGCTCGGTGCGAGCGTGGGAGTTGACGCAGGCGGTCCAATTCGCTCAAGCGCATCTGCGAATCGGTCGACGCCCCGGTCTCTTTCCTGCTCAGGTGTGGAGGATCTTTGACGCCTGGGCTCTCCCCGCGCCCCAGGCTGATCCCTCCACTGAGTTACCTCCTCCATTGGTGTATCTTGACTCGCCTTGATCATCGCAACCTCGGCTGCGAGCCGCTTCTGGATTAGCCGTCTCTTCAATTCAGCTATCTGCTCCTCTGCTGCTAGCTCAGCTTGCCGGATGCGGGCAGCGGCCAACGAACGGCGAAACCCTCTGTCGCCGTCTATGTTGGACCGGGCAGCGGTGTCGGCACCGGGCGCTGAGGTAGCTAGGAGTGTGTTGAAGCGGTAATCGGGGCGCACCGCTGTCGTATAAGCGGGCGCGCCTTCGTAGTGCAACCTCGGTACACGTTCTACGGAGGTGTGCACTAACGCGGAATATCGGTCAGAAGTTAACGAGTCTGACGGATACAATGACGAGAAAAAATAGTCCAATTCGCGAGCGACCTCAGCCGCTACGTTGGCTCTAGTTACAGACATAGTTGTGCAATAAAAGTCCCGGTAAGTAGATCACAAAAACTACACTGACTCTACCGTTACACAAAGACTGAACACTGACTCTACGTTACAAACAAAATCAAAACATAAACAAAGAAGCCATAATTAGTGAATAGTATCAACCGGCAAACTAAATATCACTAAGTTTAACACATTTCTCAAAATAAACCAAAAAAAATCCATTCATTAGTTTTTGGGTCCCCAGCTACGAGCAAATCTACCTGCCTTGAATGCAAGCGACGGGACATTCAAGTGGCGTAAACAAAAAATCTTACCCTAGCGGGACTTAAGCAAGAACCGTTCGCTAACAAGAGACGATCGTTTCAAACCAAATTATAATGAGAAAATTAGACTTATTTTAATTTCACTTTTAAAATAATCCTGGCTAAACTGCGATAAAACCTAGGATCCAGATATCACATCCGGCTCGAAGGACCAATTGTTGTTGGCGATAGAGAGAGTTAGTTCTCGGTCTAGACTACCTAGATCCACTGCTAGACTTAGAGTCCTAACCTACCAACCTTGACACCAGGGTTGCCGCAGCTGGTCTACTTCTTATCAAGACCCCCTAGTCGAATAATTCAGTAAAAAGTAAAAACCCGCTTTGTTGTAGTCGGGTAGAAGTTCCCTAGGTTTCTATCGACTTTTATATAGGCTTCTTAGTCTATGAGTAAAAAGACTTGACGAAGTTAAAAAATAATTATAATACACAAAGAACACAAAATTACAGAACCCTATCTTACTGTCTATAATCTACTTACAATGAGATAGAGTCCATATTGGCACAACACTTAAACTATGCGTTAACTAGAGCCGAGCTACTATAACTTTGATGCTATGGGTGACGGAGGCAAATGGTAACTGGTAACTGCCGATGCAATGCACCCCGGGCCTATTTATTAGCTCGACTCTAGCTCCGCCTTCAAGCCCTTAAAAAGCGTATACCTAGCGACGTGCCCAAACCTCATTGGCGAAGCTCCCAAGTACGCAGGGTGACGCAATCCCGAATTCCTGAGATCGGTTCCCAGGGATTTTGGTTCCCACGTACTTAGATGCTAGAGCACTTACAAGTCTGTCACTAGGTATACTTAGACCCCGACGAGTTGTCGCCAACAGATAGATACATTCTTTGCTGCAAACACCATTTTGAAAATATAAATATATTCCCAGGACATTCCACTCATCGCCATCTAGCCCCAAGGTAAGTAACTAGACTTGTGTTATGGGTGCTAGACAACGGATATACTAATTAAATACTTTTCTTTTGTAAATATATACTTATTACTTAGAAACAACCAGACCACAGACAAATATCTAAGCATAAATACTTGTCTGAGGCGGGAATCGAACCCGCAACTCTGTGTTTGGCAGTCCGGCATGGTGACCATTGTACCAACTGGGTCGTCAAAAAACAAAACTTAAGTAAACTTAAGTTACAAAACAATACTTAAGTAACTTAAGTTGGTATTATAAAAAATAAAACTTAAGTTTAAGTGTAACAAAGGGCCGCCTTATCGCCAAAGCGATCTCTTCCAGGCGACCTATGGATGGACAAGAAGTTGAGGAAGGTGAAGGTTAGGGTGTCCAAACTCAGGAAATTAAATAAACAGCATGCAAAAGCTGCTTTATAAGACGCTCTAGTATACTATTGACGGCGAGAAATACCCTATTTCACTTAAATGTGGTATGCCAATGTAGGTTTGCCTAGAAAAATGTTTCACTCTCAGCGAGAGTAAAATGCAAAAGTGACCAACAAGCAGTTTGCTTAAAGTAGCAAACGCAGACGTGCAATTTTAATGTTGATACGAGAAGAAGAAGAAGATGCGAACATTTATCGCAGTTGTATTTTAGAAAATAACAATCGATCAATAATTCATCAATAGGTGAGATTCGGCTCACCTATTGTTAGAGTTTTCAGATCGCCTTAAGGCCTCTAACTTGACTAACGACTGCTACTAGAGGCACATAGCTAGAGGTAGCAACCGGGACCGACGGCTTAACGTGCCTTCCGAAGCACGGAGGGGCTCACGAAAACACATTTTTGCCACACTGTTAATTATTGGTCACCCATTGCTCGAATAAATCAGAGGGATATATAAATAGTAATGTAAGTCGTTTCAGAGGTGTTATCTATATATATAAAAATGAATTGCTGTTCGTTAGTCTCACTAAAACTCGAGAACGGCTAAACGGATTTATCTTATCTTAGTCTTGAAATGTTCGTGGAGGTCTAGGGAAGGTTTAAAAGGCGAGAAAAAATCGAATAACCGATATTCCCACGGGATCGGGACAAACGCGGGTGAAACCGCGGGGCGCAGCTAGTCTATAATATAAAAATGAATCGCAAAATGTGTTGGTAAGCGCATAACTCAACAACGCCTGGACCAATTTTATGTCGACCCAGTTGGCACAATGGTCACCATGCCGGACTGCCAAACCTAGGGTTGCGGGTTCGATAACCGCCTCAGACAAGTATTTATGCTTATATATTTGTCTGTGGTCTGGTTGTTTCTATGTATTACAAGTATATATTTACAAAAGAAAAGTATATAAGTAGTATATCCGTTGTCTAGCACCCATAACACAAGTCTAGTTACTTAACTTGGGGCTAGATGGCGATGTGTGGAATGTCTTGCAATATTTATTATTATTATTAATTTGGCCAATTCTTTTTTTGGTCTGTTTGTTATTATCAGGAGAAGGTTCTAAATGAAATAAAAAATTAAGAAAGTTGCGCAGAACATTATTACGCGGGTGAAACCGCGGGGCGTAGCTAGTTTTAAATAAAGAAGCAATAAGATCACATCGTTCGAGATCGTTCAATTTGTAAAATATCTATGATAGTCTAACTAATAAGGTACCTGCAGGTTATTTAATCTTAACCTTGATATTAGAGACAAAAAAAAATGAATTGTTTTTTTTTAGATAGCATTATAGCAAACATTTATTCTAATGACCTGTTTTTAAGTCATTTTCCCTATTTTTAGGAAATATTTAGATTTTAATTAAGGTGGTGAATATGTTTTCCCCTTTCACGGTCAAACGACGGAACCGATTTAGATGAAAATCGGCATAGTGGTAGGTAATTAATGGTTTTTGTTGGGTAGTTATTTAAATACATATATTTTTTACTGAACAAGTTTATTGTTGCGTTTTGTTATGCACATATTATAAAGCAAATTATTAAGATTATTTACAAATAACACATGTAAATAGGTTAAAAGCATAAATACATAATTATATAAAAATGGGAAACTTCTGTAATCGCTTAAGTCGTCTGTGTGTTTGACATTTAGTTAATTTATCCTACTATTTCAGGTAATTCAACAATAACATCATCAACTTCTTCTTCAGTTTCTTCAACCTCTTCTATCGGTTCGGTCACTGCCTCTTCTGAATCAGGAACTGCCTCTTCTTCTGAATCGGGAACTGCCTCTTCTTCTGAATCGGGAACTGCCTCTTCTTCTGATGATTCAGGTCTCAGTATCTTATCACCACAGTCTACAAATATAGGCCAGTTGCAAGTTTGCAATTTGTAGTCAAAAACGGTTAAGGCACCGCATGGCTTCTCGACAGGTCCTTGAGGTGTACACTGATAGAACCAATCGCAGTATTCATGAGGAACTAAAGCACTGCCTTTGTTGCATTCTATTTCAGCTTCAGACCAGTCAGGGTGGACAGCCACGGGATTCGTGCATTCAACGTTGATTTGCCAGTCGCATTGTCCGTTTTTCGGGTTGTAATAGAGGTTAGTTGGACATTGACGTACAATGTAGCTTCCCCAAACGCACTGGTAGTATTTGTTACAATCATTATGCGAAATCATTTTATTATCTGAGCCCTCTTTGGAACAGATCTCATCAACCTGGCTGGGGTCATCATAACCGAAAAGAGGTGTCTCAGTTGTTGGTTCATCAATACCTTCTGTTTTATTTTCTTCAACAGACAACGTTCTATCACCACAGTTGACTTGCTCTATCCAATCGCAGGTAGTCTTCTCGACGCTAAATGCAGTAAGAGGTGGACAATCCATTAAGATAGGCGTCCCAACAACGCAATGGTAGTACTTGTCGCATACTGTCTCGTGGGGAATGAGCCAATTGATTGTGATATCCATGGGGCAACCATTTGCGTTAAATTCAATGTCGTCGGTTGCAGAAGTTAGTGCAAATGCACATACGAGTGTCAGAAAAATACCTGAAACAAAAGACGAATGATAGTTAAATACTGAAGTAAGATTAACTCTTTGACTCAAAGACTCAATTGACGAAAAGCTTAAGAATCAAAGAAGTTGCAAAACACTTTGGGATTTTTTATGGCGATTACTTGTTTTTTTTCTTTTGTCCGGTCAGCTCTGTGACCGAACATTTATGGCCTTCCTTCCAACAGTTGCCAGTGCAAGTATTTTGATTACTTGTTACTCTTAATGAAAATAAGTAGGTACCAATTTTGTTTATAAATATTTTTACTCACCCTTCATTTTATTTATTTTTTGATATTTTCTTAACTCTTATTTCGCACGACTGATGCTGCACTGAAACTAATATCTTTGGACTAAAACCGTTAATATTTATACTATTTGACTATTAAACGTGTTGTTAATTTATCTGATCGATAACAGTTTATTGTTTTGATTTAAATTAGATTAGTAAGAATCGCCGCATTTTACATTCGCTGTTTCTGATAAAGCAATGCAATCAAAGGATGAGTCGGTTTATAACAACATACAAAAGTTGACCGGCCCCTTAGAAAACATCATCAAAGACTTGCCGAAGGCGAATGGTACATTTGTATGGATAGCAATTTTTTAGTCACTCAGTGTATACTTGTATAGGATTTTAACAAATCAATACCTACACACACAAAAACATAACGTAAGAGAACATCATCAGCCCATTATTGACCCAATATAGATATATATAGATGTACCCAAACTTGTTTCAATTACGTACGTAAATAATCCTACTAATATTGTAAATATGAAAGTATGTGTTTGAGTTGTTACTCTTTCACGCTAAAATTACTAAACTGATTGCAATGAAATTCGGTATGTAAGAAGCTGTATGTAAGTAGGAGACCTGGATTTTTGTCCAACGGGATCGGGACTTACGAGGGTGAAACAGCGGTTTGCTATCATAATAAATATCACAATGTCCCAAATGAAGAGGCTAAGCGCGGGAACAGCCCGGTAAAACTAAACTAATATAAGAAACACAAAATAACAAAAATATAATTTCTAAAAACAAACAATTTATCAACATTTACATCCTTCATCGTTGTTGAGGATTGTTGGCACAAAACGTAGATAAACAGAAAATAAACTTTTCAAATTTCCACATGAAATAACAGCAAGGTCTCAGTGTGAGGCAGTAGGCGTTCCAAGACGGGTTATGAGGAATTACTCTCCATGCATCACTCTAGCTCTGCAATATTACGCATTCATATGTGTTTTCTCGGTCGATTAAATCTCAACAGTAACATGTTAAATTTCTACGTTTCGAGCATTTTGTATTACCTACATGATATATTAAGGTTCCATATTACTCAGAGTTGCCTGATGGTTAAAGACTCAGCAGGTCTAAAATAGCTACTTTTGAAGACGAATCGTATCCGAAATGTTATACCAATTAGATTATTATTTTGATTGTGATTAACGGACGTCAAAGAAGGAAGAGGTCATCGATTCGTTGTGTATATTTAAAAACAATATTTTTAAACTTTTTAAACTTACGCGAGTTGTTTATTTTGCTTATTTTTTATATAATTTCTTACCAGACATTTCGACTACGTCAAAAAGAGAAATAAAAAAAAAATACGAGATTAAGACCCGGGAAAATAATTAACAATAATTTTGTTTAATATTTGTATGTTTTTTATTTATTTACTAGCTGTGGCCCAGCAATTTTGCCAAAATGAACAATAAAAAAAATTGAAAAAAAAAAAATGTGAATCTAAACCATCCAGGGCTTTATATATTTTTTTGCCATATTTTTTGTTTGCGTTTGGGTGGCCCCAAACGCAAACAAAAAATACATTCAAATCGGTCCAGCCGTTAAGGAGGAGTTCAGTGACATACGCACGTACAGTAACATTATATATATAAAGATATTAAATGGTCATATAAAACGGGATGGTTGCGACGCGATTCAGATTCGTTTCTATGAAAAAATGGCAGCATTGAAAGACGCTGCTAGTGTCGTTAAATTCTGCCTTTTGACCTCATTTTCCATAGGAGCTTTTCAAGATGGCAACCGGTCGTGACTATCTCAATTTGTATCAGACAATCAGCATACAAATCGCGATGGTCACGATGCAATTCGGTATTTATACAAAATCAAACAGACTTCGCTTCGGATACGATTCGTCGAAAGTAGCCATATTAGACCTCCTGTAGTCTTCAAGTATGACGCTGCGAAAATGTGAAAGAGGTTGTTATTAATTAGATTCGGTTGTTCATCTCGACATTGCTGAATAGATTACCATTAAACAAGCTATTTTGCAATTTGCAAAAAATACTTTCATTCATTTGCCACCTAGTCATAATAAATATATATATTGCAGGACATTCCACATATCGCCATCTAGATCCACGCTAAGTAACTAGTCTTGTGTTATGGGTGCTAGACAATGGATATATTACTTATATTACTTTTGTAAATATATACTTATAATACATAGAAACAACAATACCACAAACAAATATCTAAGCATAAATACTTGTCTTAGGGAATCGAACCCACTACGCTGTGTTTGGCAGTCCGTCATGGTGACCATTGTGCCAACTGGGTTGTCAATAATTGCCGGCCTAAAATCGGTTCAGATGTTCAACCGATGTTCAAAAGCTATGCCACAGACAGACACACATATACAAACGTCAAACTTATGACTCCCTTCTTTTTGTTTTAGGGTAAAAAGGTTAGAGGTGGCAGAAATCTCATGTTATTAATTAAATCTATAATATATAAATGAATTGCTGAATGTGTTGCTAAGCGCAAATCTCGATTACAGCTGAACCGATTTCGCTAATTATTTTTTTGTTGTATTTGTTATTGTCAAGAGAAGGTTTTTATAAAAGAAACAATCAAAAAGTCACATAGAAAATCATTACGTGGGTGAAACCGCGGGGTACAGCTAGTAAATAATAAATATTGCAGGACAATTTACAAAGCGCCTCCTAGCCCCAAGCTATACAACTAGGCTTGTGTTATGGAAGCTAGACAATGAATATAATACTAATATACTTTTCTTTTGTAAATATATTGTACTTAGCTATCTGTAAAAGCAAAAGTTGTTTTGTCATTTACATAAAAAAAGAGATGTTGTTCGATTCTCAGACCTAACGAAAAAAAAAATTCATACAAATCGGTTCAGCCTTTTAGGTGGAGATTGGTAACTAACAACAACACGAGAATTTTATATATATAGTCACATACATAAAGAAATCCCCAGACCAGAAACAAAACCTTTACATAAATACTTGTTTGAGGCGGGAATTGAAGCCGTAATCTTCTGCGTTGCAAGCGGTTGTTCTGACGACGTGCCACAAAAGACGTCTTTAAGGACGTCTTGTTTTATCACAGTTGCTCATAAAGTGGATCTTATTCAACCGCTTTTACGCTCATAATGAAACGTATTACGCACGCGTGTGTTTTACATTACCTTGGCGCCACTAGTGTGTAAAAAGTTATCCTGATAAGTTAAATTGGTATCTTACTGCTAATTATACGTTAGGTAGATGAAACATTCTTAATTTATCTAGGTTATACTATGTTTTGATGTATAAAAAAAGGGTACTAACAAAGAGTTTTTAATCTAGCAAAAAAGGTTGTCGGTTAACGAACGAAAATTTTACGTGATATGTTTTTTTTTGTTTTTTCTTTACTTAATATATTTTTTTCCATACCATTCTATTCTGTTTTTAACCCCCGACGCAAAAACAAAACCCTAAAAAATATTGTATGTCAAACGAGGCTGTATAGGTTAAAATAATTAATAAAAAAATATTGCCTAAAAAAATAGTAAACATAGACTTTTCACATATATTTGTTAATTATTATTTTCTTGTTCAAGTCTTTTCTTTTATTCGCAACTGTGATAAAAAACGTCGTACGATACACGTGTGGCTTGATAATTTCATCTCTGCGTCATAAACCGCCTCTATGCAATGATCAATTTACCACACTTGTATCGCAATGTACTATTAAAATCTGATCAAATTTTGGTTATAGTAGATAATACAAGAGTTAACTACATTACCCAGCATTACTATCTATTTGTGCAATCTTTAATTTGCATAGACAAATGATTCATGGCTGGTGTTATCCGTAAAACTGTTTTATATAAGTAATAATGTTGAAAATAGTTTAAACGTGAGTTAATTTAGTAAAAAATTGTTTTATTATAAACGTAACTCCCGATCTCGTGGGAATATCGGGATAAAAAGCCAATGTCTATCCAGGTCTCCAGCTATCTACATAATCAAGTTGACGACCCAGTTGGCACAATGGTTACTATGCCGGACTGCCAAGCACAGGGTTGCGGGTTCGATTCCCGCCTCAGACATATTTGTCTCTGGTCTAGTTGTTTCTATATATTATAAGTATGTATTCACAAAAGAAAAGTATATAAGTAGTATATCCGTTGTCTAGCACCCATAACACGAGTCTAGTTACTTAGCTTGGAGCTAGATGGCGATGTGTGGAATGTTGTGCAATATAAATTTATTTATTTATTATTAGTTTCATCTAAATCGGTCCAGTAGTTTCGAAACCTATTCGTTACAATCAAAAAAATCTTTCCTCTTTATAATATAAGTGTAGTGTAGATTAGCTTAAATTTATATTATTATTTAACCACCAGATCTCCTGAGCTGTGTGTTATTCCAGAGTTCCAGCTAATATCTTAATTAAAAACATAAACTTAGAACCAGTGTTGGCCTAGTAATAGATATCTCGACTATCATTCCGAAGGTCGTGGGGTTAGAATCCCGGGCGACTGTGCCCTATTTATTTTTTAAGGTAATTATGAAAGTTACACATTAGTGCTCGAAGAAATGCTCTAGTTCTTTGTGACGTTCTTACAAATTGTACGAATTGCAAATGTAAACAAACCATCAAAAGTTCTGTTACTAGTAAATGCTATATGTTAATATATGTAAATAAATGTTAGCGGACATACATTTCTTATAAAGGTGGATACCCACCTTTAAGATTACCACCAAGAAACTAGCTGGGCTCCGCGGTTTCACCCGCGTAAGTTCCGATCCCGCGGGAATATCAAAATAAAAATTAGCCTTCCTCGATAAATGGACAATCCAACACGAAAATAATGTTTCAATTCGAACCAGTAGTTAAACAAACAAACAAACTCTTCAGCTTTATAATATTAGTATAGATGTATGTGCGCTAATTGACATTGCTCTTACAGTGAAGGAAAACATTATTATTTTCACGTATTGCCAAGTTACAATACCTTTGGACACGCTGATAGACACGCTAGTAGTAGGTGCTGACTTTGACTTTGAACCCAACAAAAGAGGTCTTAGACGAAGCGCCCTTTTTACCTCATTTCTTTAAAAAACCCTGTTTAACTGCGCAAATACCACATTTTATAAGAAACTCATAAGCGAAGTTTCAGACTCGTAGCTTTTGTAGTTTCAGCGATTTCTTGATAGGTCTTTTTTTCGATAACTGTTTTTTTTATATATTTGCCTTCAGGGTCATATCCTATAACGATAGCGAAAATTCTGAAAGGACGCCCGATTTGGTCAAAAACTACAACTATATCATTAAATTTTCGGAAAAGTCATAACCGTAGACAGGAATCGAACCTGTAAATTTTTCAAACATATTCACTCCATGTATCAAGTGTTACTGATAGAGATTGATTCAAGGAAACAAATATAGTAACGATTAGCACGATAATGCCCTATTTCGGAAACGGACACAGAGTCTTAAAAGGACTTGTTCCAAAAAAGACCTATTCCGGAAAGGACTTACTTAAAAGGACTCCTATAAAGACTTATTCTTAAAGGACTCATTCCAGAAACGGCTTAAAATTTGACGATCGAAACGGAAACAAAAGACGATAGAAACTGAAACAAAAGACAATAGGTTTGCGAAATTAAAGGAAATACCTATTTTTTTACAAGATAGACAATAGGTTTTGTTTTGTAATATTTTATTTTAAGTAGATACCGCCGTTGGTAATTGTTTTATTATTTGTTTATCTTCGATATACAATCAGATGTAAAACATTTTGATTAGTTAAGATAACAGGATTATCGGCTTGTATCTTTGATTCTTTGTAGATTATATTAGTTATCAATTTTTAAATAAATAATCTAATTTTATATGTTTTCCGGAATACCTATATTTGTTACCGGCAATAAGTGGTTGTATTTTTAGATTTTCTTATAGTCGGAGATCCCTTTAAGGACGACCCTCATCGAGCTTTTAAATGAATTAAACGTATTTTATATCAAATTAAATAGGTCAATAAATATATTGAAAATGGGTTGCCTAATAAATTTCAGTTCAGAATATGATTAATTACCAATTTAATTTTTTGTTTTATTTTTTAAACCTTTCACTGGCTTGATTAAGAGACAAATTCCATACCAATAGAAAGTATGAAGCCTATAGAATATGCAAACGTAAGGTTTGACGATTTTTTCCCGTCACAACTCGTCGGGTAAATCGATATTAGTCATTTGCACTGGTCTGGTCAATGAATTAAAGTTAAGTTAAAATAAAGATCATGTATTTCATTAGTACGGAATTTATCTATTGACCAAAACAGTGAAAAGTCTAAAAAAACAAAAATATAAATATATTAATCATTCTGGACTGACATTTTTAGGCAACCCATTTGCAATATATATATTGGCCTATTTAATTTTATATTTAAAATACTTTTCATGTTTTAAACAGATCGATGAAGGTCGTCCTTATAGGGATCGCCGACTATTAATTGTTAATTTTAATTTAATGGGTTCTCAAATCTTAATAATATTGTTTGAGGTGGAAATTGAACACCAACCTTCTGCGTCGTCGAAACGTCTTCAATTCAACGGATTGTTATTTAGTTTATTTTTAAATCAAAATGCCATAGCTCATTATTGCAAACTTACCAAGTAAATACAACATTGTATGACAAACATTTTAGTTTAAATAACTATCATCAGCATCAGCAAAAGGTTGCATGGAAGAGATCGCTTTGAGCGATAAGGCCGCCCTTTGTAACACTTAGACTTAAGCTTTCTTATATTCAATATAATTTCAAAAAAGTGTTAATAAAGAATTTATCTATCTATCATCTTTAAGGTTATAATTATGGTGGTTATGGTGGTAATTATACCATTACAGACAACGAATCACTATTTACGATAGTATAATACCAATCTAATTTTCTGTAAAATACTGCATGCGGCCAATATTCACTAGTAAGGATTATGCTTTGATGGTGCAAGCCTAGGCTGTTTACCACAGAAGGAGGTTTATCAGCATAGAATTGGCCATCTATAAAAATATATTACCAGAACTGATGAACAAAGAGCGGTGGATGGTGGCGGCTCAGCTCTCTTACACAAGATTGTTTTCTATAAGTGATATCGCCAATCGACAGACTTTCTTATTATTTTATTTTGGAAAAAATCGACATAAGCCAACGAAAAGCCACGTAGTCTTGCGTTAGTGAAAAAAAAAGATAGATAAGTATCATCTTACGCAAATTTTATACAATGCTTTATGTCAATTTCATACAATTAAATCTATCGATTGGCGATATCGCTAATAGAAAGCAATCTTGTCTAAGGGAGCAGGACTGCTGTTTGTGGCGTCCTATGGGGAGGCCTTTGTCCAGCAGTGGACGTGGGCTGATATGATGATGATGAACAACGAGCGGTGTAAGCATAATGGTAAGTACTTCGACTTTCATTCCGAAAATCATGGATTCGAATCCCGGCTGACTGTAACAAAAACCAAAAGCTTATTAACTGAAAATTGTACAAATAGTATGGCTGAAGAAAAGTTGCCATCGAGAGCATCCTACATTTTATAGGTAAGAGATGGATTTGGTCCATCGTTCAATTGATATGTTAGAACCATTCTCTTTTACTCAGCATCATCGACACCGCACGTTGAATCTCATTGAGTCTGGGAAGACGTTGGCTTATACCGCGATAATCTCCAGCGCAATATCAAAAGCGCTTGCTGGCATGTAGGTAGGTATTATGTAAATTCGTCCGATAAGGGAACCATTCACTTCTCCCGCTGCGTATAAAGTTAGAATATGCAACGCTATTATCTCAGCCGCTTGATTCTGGCTCCTTGTAATTGATACTCCACTCTACCTGTCTACGGTTACAGAATTACTGAATTTCAGGTGATCATAAGTAACACATGTAATTATCTCATCTTTATTTGTTTAGGGATATCGTGTGTTGAATAAATGTTTCAATTTCTTTCTAAATTCAGTAAATGTGAGCGTTACGGCAACGGTTCGCGGAGTCAGATGCAAGGTGAATGTACGGTCGGCTGCATAATTGCAGACCCACCGTAGAGCCCCAAAAGAGCTGTTATAATAATGTTTTCAGCACAAGCAAGATTCTATGCACCTGCTTTAGTTGTAGTTTAAAGTCTTCTAACTCATGAATTTATCAAAAAAATATTAGAAATTAAACATGCCAATAATAGTAATTTTTGAACTCTACCGGGAGCTGCAATTATGCAGCCGACTGTACATTGTACACACCGGTCTATTTAGGTTCATATTAAAAGTAGGTTTGTTACGATCATCGCAGAGGCGTATTTGCGCCATTAAATTAGCTTTCCCTCTTGCAATCTAATGTCGTTTGATCAAACATTAATTACTTCAAACAAACATTAACACTTAGGCCCGATTTATGAAAAATCGGGTCATAAGTTGATGCAAAATATAACTTGACACTGGCTAAATGCACAAGCCGTGCGAAGCCATAATTAGTAGAAAAAAAAACTGCGTTGGAGACATGCGCTGAGAAATTCTCAGCTTGTATAAAATCACGAATGTTCGGTAGGCGGGATCTTTGTCTATTAGTTATATATAAAAGTCGTTGAGTAAGATACTTACCCAAAAGTTGTTGGGTTGGTCTTTTTAACTGACTGTGCAAAACAAAGCAGGGTGATGCGTTTATTATTTTATCAAATACTTCTTGTACCAAGCTGCATGCTACATCCTCAACTTCATCGTCGTCCCATCAGAGCAGATGAGGTCAAATAGGTTTTGCGTAAAACCTAAGAAATATATCATAAAAGTATTTTCTTTTTATTTTCTTTCAAACTTCATAAACGGAGTAAATTAGTGGAAATTCCTTTTCTATGAAGAAGTTAACTATCGAACTGAAAACGGAACAGTTTAAACTTTAGTTGGTTCGTTTTCTTTAGAACTCTAACAACGTCATTGGTGCGATTCTGACGTGTAGCCGTTAAACTTTCCTCTGGTTTCTGATTTTAACGGTCTTCAATTTTTTTTTATTTGCGCAGTAAACTGTTTGGTTTCATGATTTTAGTAGATCATAATTTTAAGAATATTATGGGTATTGTAGAACTTTTGTGGAAAACTTTTAAATTCTAAACATCATAAAGGCATTTTGTGAAACTATTATTAGGTATCTATATACAGGGTTGTTGGTAATTATAGGTATAAAAAAGCGGTTGAAGGTTACTTCTGTGCACCTCAACAATCAAAATTTAGAGTGAGGTTATGTTAATTTGAAAATCAGCTGATTTTCTTCTATAGAGGTCTTCAGACTTAGAACAGTCGATAAAACTTAAAAAATAGGTATAATTTTGACCGAGAGGTCATTAACTTTAAAATTATACCTATTAATTATATTACTTACACGGAGACGTGTAAGTAAGAGCTGATTTAAGGGTAAACGAAACCTTAACTCTTTCGAAAAAATATTCGTATTTCTAAAAGTCGTAGAACAAAAGTTGACTGTTAGGGTGTACACAAAAAGCAATCAATCGCACTAATATATACTTAATTACCCTGTATATAGTAATTATCTATACATTGCGCAATAAAAAACGAATCTTTGTATTAGATACGATACAATATGATTAAACAAATTACTGTCGGTATGTTTGCTGATAAAAATAACAATCGAACCGATAAAAAATAAAACTCTGTATATACCCAGGTTTACATATTAAACCTATGTCATCATCATCTTCCTTCGAATATCCCAATTTATTTGGGGTAGGCGAAGTATGTCTTCTTCTTCCATTCACTTCTATTAGTCGTCATCTCATCGTTAACATTCATTTCTCTCATATCTTGTCTCACGCAGTCCATCCATCTTTTCTTAGGTCGTCCTCTTCCTCTCCATCCCTCTACATTCATACTCATCACTCTTCTAGTTACACGCGTCTCTTCTCTTCTCATCACATGTCCATACCAACTCAAACGGTTCCCTTTTACTTTTTCAGTAACTGGTGCTACTTTCAGGCTTCCTCTGATATACTCATTTCTTATTTTATCCATCCTCGTTACCCCACACATCCATCTTAGCATTCTCATCTCCGCTGCATGCAATCTTCTCTCATCCTTCTTTTTCACGGCTCAGCATTCCGATCCATACATGACGACAGGTCTTATCACAGCTTTATAGATTTTACCCTTCAGTTTAAGGGGCATTCGTGGATCACATGTAGTTGCTGTGACCTGTTAAACCTATGTATTGACAAACAAACGAATGAAATAGAGCTTATATTTTATTTGATATCAAAACAATTCAAACGCGAAGTTCGGACGTGAAAATAGGCAATATCAGATATCAAAGAATGAAACCAAAAAAATATTTCAATTTAAAGATTTTTCGATTTACTTATTCAATGTCAGAGAAGTACGTCCAATAAACCTACTCTACAGACAGACTAAATTTAAGTTATATAAAACGGGATATTTATCTACTATGATTCTTTTTATTTTTGTTTTGAGGAGTTTGGTAATCGATGGTTCTAAAAAATAACTATTATTCGTCTTAGATTAGGTACTGATATCGTCAGAAATAAAGTCGAGAGTATTTTAAGACGAACGGAGGTTGTTCTAGACGTCTAGGAGAACAGCTTTTGTTTTACTTTTAAAAATTCTACTTTTTTCAAAAATGTTGAGGGCGTGTTAACTTGAAAATCAGCTGTATTTTGGACTTAGAGGTCAATGGCTTTGGTTGCACATAATAAATAGTCTAGACTACAATTTCAAACATTGACTTTCTTAATTTCCACAAATAGACGATTTTGTCAATATAACCCAAAAATTAAAAAAAACTTTGGAAAAAATTTGTTCGTCTTGAGTCTAGACGTATGAAAAAACTTCCTTTCGTCGAGTAACCGAACACCTTTTAAAACACGTCGCGTCAATGTCATTATAAAAATGCAGATTTACTAATGCTTTGTTCTTTGACGTAGGTGGTAATCTTCTAAACATATTAATTGCTTTATCCTGAATGACTGACTGACTAACTGACGGATCAACGCCTTAACCGCTGATCGTAGAGATCTGAAACTTGGAGGGTGTGTTCTTTGTATGACGTAGGCACCCGATAAGAAAGGATTTTCCGAAATTCTACCCCTTAGGGGATGAAAAAGTGGGCAAAGTTTGTATGGGACAACGTGATTGCTTGGTCTATTTTCGACTTCTACGCGGACGAAGTCGCGGGTAAAAACTAGTCTTCTATACATCTATACATATAAAATGCTTTGTCCTGAACTACTGACGGATCAACGCACAGCCTAAACCGCTGATCGTAGAGACCTGAAACTTGTAGGGTGTGTTCTTTGTATGACGTAGGCATCCGAAAAGATTTTCCGAAATTCTACCCCTAAGGGGGTGAAAAGGGGGAGCAAAGTTTGTATGTGACAAAGTGATTTTTGGTCGAATCTACTTCAAGTTTTGGACTTCTAGGCGGACGAAGTCACGGGCAAATGCTAGTATCCTTTATGTGTTTTGTAAATTATTCCCAAAAAGCTAAACTTTAAATACTTCATGCAAGATGATTGACAGTGCTCATTTCTATGATAACTAGTTTACAGAAAGCGAGGCGAACATTATTAAAGTTAGGCGAAGTATTTTAGATGTAGGGGAAGGTACTGAAACTTGGTTCAGTGACGTTACCAGGGGCTTTAAGAAAGTTTTTGAACTTAACAATCATAAACTTATAATATACAACTTATAATAGATATGAACTTATTTTAATTTTAATGTTTGATTTATATGGAATTTTCCTGTAACGGACCGTATCGGCCCTGTATTATGATGGCCAATAGCCCGGTGGGTGAACACCCGCCTTCGTCGAATAGGTTGCGGGCTCCATTCTTGCCATGGAAAAACGATTAATTAGGTTTGCATTGCACAACAAAAATAATTTTAAGGCCTTAAACATGATTACCCACTATCAAACTGATTAAATAATATTAACCTTAGGATTATTAAAGTATAATTAAATTCTAGATTACCCATTAAATGCATTTAGCTAGAGCTTAGTTAAACGTCTATAAACACAATGTTATGCAAGCCGCCCTTGATCAACGTCATGCAATCAGACCTATATTTAAAGATTTTTAAAGTTTGATGCTTGATAGTGACAAGTGCGTTTAATAAATTAACGAAGCAAACCAACAAAAGCAACAACAAAGATCAACGTCAGCGTACGTTTCTTTGCAACAAGAAAGTTTACAATCTGATCGCAGTAAAACTTATTTCCGGATCTTCTACAGGAGCATGCGAATGCAGGAATACTTTCCGCCATATTGGAACTTTAACTCGAATCCCGAAAGCAAATAGTGAGTGCCTACAAAAACTTGGGCTAACGTGTTGCGGACAGAGTACTGTGGAGATGTCAGTTGACATTGTTCCTGGTATGGGATGGTTGCGATCATATCAATATAGAGTGCGTTTCTTCAAATAGTTCCTATGCCGTCATGTTGGCTCCCTTGTTTTCCTTTACTAGACATTTAAGTTACTGCCCAGTTTACATTTGTCCAGTGCAGCAGTCTTAGATTGGAGACCACATACCGGAAAGCGCAGCGCGGGACGGCCTCCAACTAGATGGACGGACGACTTAATTAAGGTCGCGGGAAGTTGTTGGACGCAGAGCGCATGCGACCGATCGCTCTGGAAGTCTTTGAGGGAGGCCTATGTTCAGCAGTGGACGTCAGTGGACAGCAGTGTGGCTGATATGAATGAAATAATATAAATCGAATCCCGCTCTGGTTTGCAACTGGAAATATTTAAACCAAGACTGGAATGTACTGGATTCAGTGAGCAATCCAGTCCAGTAACTAGATTTGCGGTCTACTTTTGAATCCAGTACGATCATTCCATCGCAACTGGAATAATGTAGACGGCAGTCAGTCGCTTATAGAACAATTTTACAGGAAACATGATTCGACAGTTTCTAAATGACTGGAATCATGTAGACGATATCTCCAGTCCTGTTCATTCCGGTCCAGCGCTGAATTACTGGACTGGAATAATGTAAACCGGTCATAGGCAATACTTATTTGCATTGCTGCCAACATGACGGCATAGGAACTATTTGATGAAACGCACTCTATCGCCGACTCAATGAGTTAATGTTTAGTAGATTTTGTATGCTTGATTAGAAATATGCTTTGAACTGAGCAATTAAAAGTTTTTTATGTAGTTAACCTTTTTAGCTTGTAGAATCGACATTATTTTTATATGCAAATAAGTTTTGCTTAAAAATTACTAAATATTTTCGATATAGGATTTAAAACTAATATGATTAATTTCACTAACTTTTTATATTACTTTATTATTTTTAAGTCAAGAAAGCAAGAAGTGATTTTCTGAATAATAATAGGTATCTGTAAGAAAAAAATAATTTAATATAATAGCAGCTCCACATTACCTTGTTCCAAACAAGGGATTATTTCCTCGCCTAAAGGGAAAAAGAGTGCGAAAACTTTAATTAAACAAGTTTGGTGAGAATTGAGCTCGGGACTTTTGTAAACGGATAATCGAAGCCGTTGAATCCACCTGAGGACGGCGATGAACTTTGAATGGGCTGACAGTATAAGCGGCGGACATCGTTCTAACCTGGATCTTTAAACGGAATCCCTTTGTTAAAATTAAGGGTTAGCTGCCTTCGGTAATAGAATTATATTCATTCCTTTTTTTGTTCGGAAAAAAGTGTCACGACGAGCAAATGGTCCTTCTGAGTGGTAACCACAAGACTATTTACGTAGAATTTATTGGAAGCAGAGGTAACTCTTTAGTAATAGGAATATTATGAATCTGGTCAACATTACGTTCTTTTCTCGATATCAAGTCTGTCCCATGTGCTTATGTGTCTACACCATACGAATCCAGTTCAAAAGTATCTACCTACAGCTGCTGCATGGGCTGCAGACATATAAATAAATAAATATTGCATGACACTCTACACATCGCCATCTAGCCCCAAGCTAAGGAACTAGACTTGTGTGATGGGTGCTAGACAACGGATATACTACTTATAATATACTTTTCTTTTGTAAATATATACTTATAATACATAGAAACAACCAGACCACAGACAAATATCTAAGCATAAATTAAATACAAGTCTGAGACGGGAATTGAACCCGCAACCCTGTGTTTGGCGGTCCGGCATGGTGACCATTGAGCCAACTGGATCGTCAATGGAATTTAGCTATTTTATGGAAGCATAATATGGAGACGAGATCGTTGCTTCTTATCTAGTGGAAATAAAATGCTATTATAGACTTTGACATAAATCTTTTGACGTTTATATTTATTTATTCAGAGATCCAACAGCTATTTTATACTTATAAAACAAAGTGAAACAACAGAAAGCCAATTACAAGATCTCACGGTTAAAAAATGATGGAACTTAAGTATTCATACGTATGCGTAACTGCGAACTAGCACTATAAATATAAAGAAACATAAAACAAACAAATAATTATTAAAGTTACCATTGAAAATTTAACTCAGCATACTATCATCATTCATCAGCAAAAAAATGATTAGCTAAACGCCGTCTCGCAGTCGCAACACTAGTACAGAAAAAATCGCACATCCGCTCAAATAGTGTCATAACTCAAAAAAGAAAACTGTCGAGAAAAAGGTGTCTAAAATAATAGTCTGTTTTCCGGTTTTCTAGTCTTATTTGATATAATTTGAAAACTATTAGTCTTCACTGAAATGTCCGAATTAGCGATATGAACATTTCAGTAGATTTGAATGATTTTTTTAAGCTTCATTAAATAGTTTATTAAGTTTCCTGAATATATGAAATAAATAATATTGTTTTTTAGTTACGACACTATTTAAGCGGAGGTGCGAAATCCAGATTATTATCAGTGTTTCCCACAACTATAGGTTCTTAATTATATCGGTATCGATTGACTTAGTTGAATAACTTCCTACATTTTCATCGGTCCCAATAAATTGATTTTATAACTAGCAATTGGTCTGTATCGGTTGCATTATTGTAATAGGCTAAATAAAATAGCTAAATTCCATTCAATTCAATTAGTTCTGACGGTAGCTAAATATTTGCATCGTTAATTATTCGATTCAACAACAATGCCTACACTTTTGTTAGCTAAAATTTAATTAAAACTTTGATAGGAAAGAACTTTCATTAATTATTATATAATTTATAAATTATACTTACTCGTTCTGAACACGAAATAATTTCGACTTAGATGAAAAGTGTAATTCTGAAAGCATTTTTCATAAACATTTTAGTTTGAGTGTTAACTGATAGTCATAAACTAGACATTTACGATGAATAAAATCCTAAGAATAGTTTTGGTTACTTTTTGATAAAATGTAGGTAAGTTTTTTAAAAGTTTCCTTTAAATACCTACGTTTATTTTAAAGGTAGATTTTAATACCCAGAATTTAATACCGCTATTTTTCTCTCAATTTTTTTTCATCATCATAGTGAAAAAATTTACAAATTATTGCATTTGCACATGCTTAGTTGCAAATAATAAGTTGGTATCAATAAAGTAGAGCCATTTTTTTAAATTTCTAGTTAATAAACTTAGAGTCAACAGCACTAAGAAATAACATTGTAACTTGAACTAATAACCAAAGTTACAGACAGATCTTTAATGTTGTATATTTAGCTTTGGGTAGGTAAGAATAAATTTAGCCAGACGTACCCCCCCCTATCTCATCTTGTTATTTGCATACCTATTATCTGGATAGAGTTTATATGTTTATTTTAGTTGTATTGTAACTATTATGTGTTCCATATCACGGGGCTATAGAGTCCCGGACCTTTCTAAGGCGTGCGTGGAGCCGAACCTAACATGTAGAGGCCCTTAACAATAACTAATTTAATGGCAAAGTATGATGTGGGCACTAAACCGGCGATTATCCCTGTCTGCACTATAAAATGGAGCCTCCGAATTAGGGCATTTTTTTTGCAAAGTTAGAAAATATTCATGGGAAAAAATCACCAGCTAGCCAAGATAATATTCATATTTGCAAATGTTATGCGTGTTGTATGTTTGTGCAACACTTGCGGCAATCACCGCACTACCGCTGAGCTGGACATACTGAATAATCCATGAGGTGTTTTATATGTTTGACTGGGTTTCCTCTTTTTGTGTGCTCTACGCACTTTTTTATTTGATTGGAGCTGTAATTTATCGAGAAATCGTGTTCGCATTAGATAAAATTAAGACTTATCTAAATGTTTCTTGGCAGTTCAGTAAATTTGTCTCTTTCTAATTTTTAGAATATTTTGTAAGTTTATGATATCCCATCTGGGCAAAGGTCTTTCTAACCTTTAATTTTATAATTCTCTAATAAACATGGTTCTTATGTTTTGACTACAAATAGGTAAGTATTTACCAAGAAGCTTGAATATTCGGAATATTAATCAAAGATACCTAGTGGTTATCGCTTTAGTCTACCACGCCACGTCCACAACAATAGTGACCAGCAGCGTCTACTTAAACAATGTAACACAACGTCTCATTCATTCACACTAGTAAAACCTTCAATGTGTGAGAGTTCCAAATCGCATGCGCCCAGCATCTGTGCCTCTTCCCCTATCACCCAATCTCTCAGCTAAAGAAAGACGTAAGTACACGAAATAGATTTGAGCATTATTTATTTAGAAAAAAAGCTCAGTTAAGCTTGCATGTTGCGGATTTTAGACGTTCAACGGTATAGCAAAGAGCTTCCAGGATTCAGATTTTTTAGATGTATCTCGATTGTGAGAAGGGTGGCCGCATCGCGGCGCGTTCCCGACAAAATAATTACGCCGCGACAACAAACTCTTTCAAAAAATAAAATTCAGTGGTGTCGAATATCTGTGCTATGTTTTGTGGCGGTGTCTTGGATGCCTTAATTTGTGGGACAAAGTTTCTATAACTTTTATCGGAACGAATTAAGTAAGTCTAAACTTTATTTATTGTTTTTAATTAAGACGTCAAGTTCGTTATCCGTCTTCGGCTTATTTATATTCTGTAAATAGTTGTTTTGGTTTACGCTACCGTTGTTTTAATGAAGAACTTTGTTGGATTCTAGCTAGGAATTGAAATTTCGGAAATTTGATTTGTAAACGAGATGGAAACTTCTGAGATAGTATCTAAGTATTTAAATATTTAGGCTAGGTTTTGTTTGTATTATTTTATAATTAAGTCATGCTAGGCTTAATAAATAATAGTTTATATAACGAAAATAATAAAAAAAAATTTTGCACTAACAACGGAACTAGGAAGGAATATAAGTCCTGAATCTCGAAGGTACAGGAAAGATTACACAAGAAAGGAAAATATATGGTGAAAAATAGGTTGACGATATTTTAATAGTTTTCTGGATTTTGGATATTGGATTGCAACTTACCAAATAAGCTTGACACGGTAGGACATAATAGTAGCTAAGTGCCTAGTACATGTTATTTTTTACTATTTATGTGTTTTTAATTAGAATTTAGTATTCTACTACCAACCTAGTAGTACTACCACTACTGATACCAACCTAGTATTCTGGTACCAGCCCATATACCAAGTACCTACCTACGTACTTTGTATATGGGTTGGTACTGAAATGTGGTCTGAAATAAAGCATCATTTATGTCAAACTTAAAAATCTGTCAACGATGATTTGCTTATTTTTACCTAGCCTGTTATGCCCCACTGCTAGACAAAAGCCTTTCCTCCCCTAAGGAATTTTCCTCCAGTTGTTTAGACACCAACCCGCACTGGACAAGTGTCCAAAACCCAACATTAGCTTTGTAAAATAAAAAAAAAGAATAAATTACAATCGCAACCATATTATAAAGTATTCTTATTGGAACTTATTGTATGCCCGCAATGGGTAAATTGTTATTACTAAATTTTAAACCCACCTACCATCCATTGTATATAATTTATGCAATAAAAATTCTTATTCTGCTAATAACGTATAGCCTTTCTAAGATGCGAAACATTTGTGTGTCGGTTTGTAAGTACGTTTGTTAAACATTGATTCATTTACATAGAAAGGGGACGAATTGAAATGAAATTTGGTATGGAGCTTAACCCCAAGAATAACGTATAATAGGTAATTTCATTTCAATTGGGACCAAAACGAACGCGGCTAAAACGACAAGGTTATTATTACATGAAAGTTTATACATATTTGATATGCAATTTATTTTTTACGATATTGTTTATGGCATCTGGATATGATGTAATTTAAATATACTTATTACAACAAGCAATAAAATTCACCGAGATTGTAGGGTTGAGTATTAATGGGTAAAGACGGGACCCTATTACTAAGACTCCACTGTCTGTTTGTCCGTCTGTCTCTCACCGGGCTGTGTGTGGCTGTAGGGATCGCTTTTAGCTATAAAGCCGCCCATTGTGAAAAATGGTTTGGCTTATTTTGTTTTTTAGCAGAAATGTTAGAATTAAGGTTTAATGTGGTAATAAAGAGTTTATCTATCTATCTATCTCGTGAACCATGACAAGCCATAGCAAGACAGTTGAAATTTTCACAAAAGATGTATTTCTGTTGTGGGTATAGCGGCAACAGAATACATCATTTGTGAAAACTTCAACAAATACTAAAACAATAAAAGTATTAAGTTGGGCTCCCATATGTATAGCATGGTACGGAACCCCTTGAAACGCGAGTCCGACTCACACTTGGCCGGTTTATTATGACAAAAGAATCTGAAATAAAAAAACAGGACATAAATAGAAAAAAATACTAAAATGTGTACTCTTTTTACGATGGATTTTAAAAAAGCTATTTGTTGTTCATTTAAAGATTTCTAAGATATTTTATGTGAGTAATTTATACGAAAGTTAAAACAAGAAATCAGAATATCCATGAACATTTTCGTTTATTTTAAAACATAAAACAAATTAACATTTGTAAAACGGAAGCCCATCTTTTTATCTACGTTCTTTATTGTTAACAACCAAAATAATAAAATGAATGTTACATTTCCCAATAACCTAAATAAACATATCAAATTAAAAACTCATCTTAAGCGTCAAAATACACATTTTAACCTAATTAAATATATAATTAGAACATCCTCCATATCTATGTTTTCATATCGCTTTAATATTATGTTTATATTTTTATCGGATGCGATAAAAATGTATACAAACTGATCAAAGGTTCCAGTTTCGCTTCGAATTCGTTATACTATTAATATTGTAAATTAGGTTAAATATCTCTATTTAGTTATTTATGAATTTTTTTATTGGATTTATAGATACTATATTTCATTTAAGATTGTAGGTATAATTTATTTACCTACTTAGATTATTTATATTATCAAAATAAGCGAACTTTGATTTAAGATACTTCGTAATTTAATATGAGTACAAATTTGTAATTTCGGGGTTGAGCTTCATTGAGTAACTACAGCTTGGCAAAAAAGAGTAGAAAATCCGGAGGCCGCCACTGTGCTGCTCTTATGGCAACCCGCTGTGACCGTATAGCGTACGCGTACGCGTACCAACCTATAGTCTTGATACTTTTGTTACTTTTTTTGTACATATAGTTTATTTATTAAAATCAGTAAGTATCATTTAATTAAACAATAATTTATTACCTAAAAATAAATATATTATGCTAGTAGGTAATACTGTGTTTTTAAAATATTCTCTCTATTTTTTTCTGGGATTAAAATAAGACGCAGATACAATGTTATTGTAATTAATCTAATATATTTTCCTCCAAATATTCCACCCCCTCCATTTCATCCGAGTCTTGGCTAGAGTTAGCCGCAAATTCGTCTAAATCGTTCTCCGATTCAGAGGAACTACTATCGTCTTCGAGGTTTATTATAATTCGCTCCATGTCTTCGTACATAGTTAGTTCCCGCTCGTAATAATCTTTTTCTATTTTGATTACATGCTGGCATGAATTCTTCCAATCTTCCTCCGTAATTGATTGGAATGCGCGCTCAGCTGCTTCCTATAAAGACGAAACATTTTAATTAAACCTTCATCAACATTAAAAGTAAAACATCAATATAATCTCTCTCAATATCATACTTTAATAAGCCAAACTGTACCTTTATGTCGATCGAGCCTACATTTTGGGCTGCAATTTTATGTTTCGCTATTCCCCAAATCAGCTCAATAGGATTCAGATCACAGTGGTAAGGTGGAAGTCTTACCACTGTATGTCCATGTTCTCCTAACAGCTCGTCTATTTCAAATTTCGGCTCGGGCTTGTGCCGTTTGACCAGCATCAACAGCTGTGGCTTTTTCAACGACACATCAAATGGAATTCCATTTTTGAATAACCATTCCTTTATATCGGCTACTTTGGTAGCAGAGGTAGGTGCTTTGTTCAATACCACGGAATGATACGGCGCATTATCCATTACCACAATAGATGCAGGTGGTAAATTTGGAATCAACCTATCTTCAACCCATTTTTGAAAATTGGTTTTATTCATTTCCGAATGGTAGTCGGCATTTTTATTTGTTCCAGTAAATATGAGCAAAGCATTAGGAATAAACCCTTTTTCACTGCCAGCATGAACAATAATATAGCGTTTACCCTTTGAAACATTCTGCTTTACTCCACTTACATCAATCGACTGCCAGCACTTTTTTAATTTATACGATTGGTGAACGTAGCTTTCATCGAGGTAAACTATGGGCTTTCTAAGCTCTTCGGGCAAATTTCTATTGCTGATAATTTTATTTAAATACGCTGCCCGTTTCGCTGCTATATTCGGCCGTTCAATTAATGCACTTCTTTCTGACTGACATCTTTTATATTTGAATCCTAGGGCGATAAGTATTTTCCGTAAATGCTCACGGCTTCCGTCATATCCCAAATCTTCTCTTACTACTGGCAGTAAGTTTCGTAAGGTTGGTACCTGAAAATAAAATAACTATGTAAAATTTTTAAATTTGAAAGTTGCAGTGACGTGTCAAACGAATGAACACTGCTTATTCAGTTAAATTTTAATACCAATAATAATAATGATAAATGTACCTGTTTTCTCACAGTGTAAAAAAATTGAACTTTTTGTCTGATGGCACATAAGTCAAAGTTATCCAACTGTTTTTTAGGACGACCTTTTCTATTTTTTCCGGGTGTAGAAAATACGCCTTTGTTTCGATCTCCTTCCAGCACGACTCTTCTTACAGTGCTTACTGATTTACCTGAAGTGAATAAATAAATATACAAACAAAATATTAATAATAATACATTTTTGGTAAATTTCTAATTGTAATGATTTTCATTCAACAATAAAGTTTTGTAGAAATCGAATTTAAATTTAGGTACATATTGCAAAGTACGCCACTCAAGTATCAACTCTGATCTGTCGCACTATACCAAAGTAATGTTAGACAAAATGTAAATATAACCTATATGCTCGATGATTATTGTTCAAAATTCCACTTATTTCGTATGCAAGCTATTCAAAACAGAATAGGATTCATCAATTTACACTTAATTCATCTAAAAACAACAATACAAACAGTTACATACCTGTCATATCAGCGGTTCTTTGGTAAACATCGTTGAGATCGGTAAGAATGGTTTTGGCTTCTTTTTCTACCAAACATCGCCTATAAACCTTATAAATAATTTGTCTGCCAGCACTTCGGATGGTTTTATTCATTTTTAAGTTAGTTTTATCACGCTTTTATGGCACAAATTATAAATTGTATAAACTTCCGAACTTTGTTTACTTCAAGCAATTCAAACGTCATCATTTTTTAAATGTTGCCAGCAAACAAAAAAATTAGTTCCGTTTCTACTCGTTTTTGCCAAACTGTACGCTTGGTAACTGAAAGTATAAAACTCTAACGTTAATAACAACAAAGATTATGGGTTGCTTAAAGTACCGTAAGTTTCGTGTTTCGAAAACAGAACGACCGAGCTTTTTGACTTGGCCTAAATCAATTAATTCTTCTCTTCTTCTTCAGCAACATGTAGAAGCCCACTGCAGGGCATATGCCTCTCCAACGCCTCTCCACAACGTTCTGTCACAGGTCCTTCTGGACCACGCTGCCCTACCATGAGTTTTTATGTCGTCGGACCATCTGGCTGGTGGTCTGCCCACACTTCTCTTCCCGATTCTTGGTCTCCATTCGAGAATAGCTTTGCTCCACCTTCCGTCTTCCCTTCGACACACATATGTATTTAATCAATTAATTAAATCAATTAATTATTTATCAATAACCCGATACCGAATTAAAGAATTTACAAATTTAAATCAAAAACTTGGCAATTGACTTCCTAAACAGATACGAACTCAGGATCGGAAAACCTTACAAGTTATTTAGTATTATGATCGCCCAAGGTGTGTTTCGAGAATCCAATTTTCCGCACACGCTCTCTCCTTATTCGCCAACTGCGGACCGTTGTACACACCTGGGTATTGCTGCTACTTGACTATTTTAACAAAAATAATCAAATAAAGTCACCTTTTTATACAACTACAGCTAAAGAAGGTCTGTACAGCCACGTTGTAAGAAGAGCTTTTCCACTGAGAGCAATGAAAGAATATAACGATTCTAACGATACCTACGTACAAGTGTAGATACTTAGAAATTTAATGAGAACATTTTCTCGACATTCCGAACGATTATGACAAAAATAAATGAAACTAGTAATGTCCCGCGATTTATTGATAAATTTTGTTCCTGTGGCAATTTTCGTTAAATTTTCCTTAAATTTCTTCTCCGTCGTATATTTTAAAGACACAAACCTGATCTTTAGGTGAGAAACATTAATCTAACGATGTACCTTTTACATAAGAAGACGTGAACCACAGACTAAATGGTTGGAAGATAGCGCGCCAACCATTTATCGTTTGTTATTTCTTCTTCTATTATGTATTATCTTATACATATAAAATGCTTTGTCCTCTGACTGAATGACTGACGGATCAACGCCTAAACCGCTGATCATAGAGACCTGAAGATTGGTGGGTGTGTTCTTTGTGTGACGTAGGCATCCGATAAGAAAGTATTTTTCGAAGTTATAGCCCTAAACGGGTGAAAAAGGGGGGCAAAGTTTGTATGGGACAATGTGATTCCTTGGTTCATTTTCGTCTTCTATACGCGGACGAAGTCGCGGGCATAAGCTAGTTATTATAATATGACAAGTGTCAAGTCAACCCAATTCCTCCATTTTTTATATTTTCATTAATTTAATATACCTAAATGTTCTTTGCATGTAATCTTTGGTTATTCTTATGTACACTCATAACTTGCACGACAAGACAACCAATTTGTTTGGGGTAGTTAGGGGTACTTACTTATCTATCTATGTATTTAGGCTTTAAAAAAATATTGCCTTAAAAAAATGTAAACATAGACTTATCACAAATATTTTGTTACTTATTATTTTGTTTTCTTCAAGTCTTTTCTTTTATTCGCAACTGTGATAAAAAACGTCGTACGATATACGTGTGGAATTGATCTTTGCATAGAGGCGGTTTATGACGCGCGAGCGGCAGCGAGTGTGTTAAGAAGCCAAGATATTTACCACACTTATATCGTAATGTACTATTATAAAACATCTTTGAACAAAACTGAATGGAGTTGATCAATTTCACTTACGACTACATCAAAATGTTTTTTTTTGGCAAAATTTATGCAAGCAAGTAAGGATCTCGTTTTTACCCTTTGGGTACAGAACCCTAAAAAAACCCCAACACAATTTACCAATCGTTTAGCTATTCCAAACAATAAATCGGCCGACTTCAAGTCGTTAGTCTACAAAACTGTTACAACACTTTAGGTAACCCCTGTCAGAAGTTTTTCAATTAAGTTCACGAGATAACGTCGTAGCTACGTTACTATGTATTAACAAACATAATAATATTTATTGCATGAAACTTGAGGAAACTTACTTCAAGGGGTTCTTGGCGAAATCCAACAATAATATATTTTGATACTTAGGATTACAGAATCCGTGTCCATGAAATTACAATTCGGATAATTTAATACAGTAAGGTATAGCTGTGCCCCGCCGCGGTTTTGCCTTTATCTATCTAATCTTACCCCCCTCAGTTCCCCCCTTATGAGGAAAGGGTACCGGCGCTCTCTCCATTTAAAACGTTGTCGACTGTTTCCTCCCTTGATAATGACATTATAGCAAATATTTTTGTTGCATAAAACCTATTACTGCCATGACCATGCTCCTATGTCTTATTTTTTTATATATAATTTGTTTTTTTTTACTCTTACTTTCTATGATAATTAAAAAATGAAAACAAAGTAAGTAGGCATAGTCATGGCAGTTATTGGTTTTATGAAACAAAAATATTTGTGCTACTGTCGTAATCTAGGAAGGAAATAGTAGACTACGTATGTATGGAGAGAGCGCAGGTAACCTTTCCTCTTAATATGTTAAAATCCGAAAACCCTCCGAAGGCCCGGACTTTTGGAAGGCGTGCGAAAAGACCTTTACAATAACAAGTTTCTGATAGCAAAGTATGATGTGGACACCAAAATGGCGATTATCCCATTATAAAATGCAGCCTAGGACAATCGCCGGTTTGGATAGAACTATTGATAGGCAATAAATTATTAGACTATTTAAAAATACCAACTATACCACTAGTCTATTACTATCTATATATACTATAGATATAATAAAAAATCAATGCCACTTTTCGTTGTAATTTTATAACTAAAGAACGGGCTCACCTATCCTAACCCAAATATTTAAGCTTTGTTCGGACTATCTATTAGATGGTTTATGTGAAGTTTGCACAAAATCGATCGAGCGGTGCTTCATTTTTTCACTTTATACGTAGCAAAGGACGTACCTACCGGGCCGCTAGTAACATTAGTATATTTTTTGTTTGTAACGAATAGGCTCCGAAACCACTGAACTGATTTTGATGAAACTTGGTATGGGGATACATTGATTCACTGGAATTGACTTATGCCTCTTTTATCCCAATATTCATACGGGATCGGGCTTTACGCGGGAGAAACCGCGGAGCGCTGCAAGTACCTAATATTAAAATTGGATCATTTACAAAAACACTAACTAAATGTAGTGACTTGATGTATCTTGTTGTCCGAATTTTGTTGTTATGTTTTCTTTAACTTTTTTTTTTCATTCGGGTGGCTTGCTCGAGATTGTGCTTAAACAAATTTAGTTAAATTATAGCTAAATGCATTTAACGGGTAATCTAAAATTAAATAATATTTTAATAAGTGCTGAAACAGCCCCGTAAAACTAAACTAAACTAAACCACGGTCGATATTATTTCACCAGTTTAACACTGGGTTAAATAAGTTTAAAGTCATAAACGTTTTTTTGTTGTGCAAATATTTCTTACAACAAAACACATAAAATTAATTTTCATGAAAACGAATATCTACAGCAGGTACATCAAGTTATATCTTTGAATAATTCAGAGTTTATAATATGACGGACGGGACATTTTTTATTTAAAAGAATTTAATTAACCAAAGTATTTTTTACTTTAAAAACTGCTCAGTTAACCAGGGTGAACCAAAATAAACAAAATACTACAAAAATCTTGAACTTTCATGCGAAATTTGGACTAGATTTTATACGAAATTTTTTGAAATTTCCGGAAGCGTCAATTTTAAAAGTTATAATATTTTTGAACGTATATTTTTCTTGGTTAATACTTTTTCTTTTAGGGATTTTTCCTACGTTTTATATTTATTTTTTAGGCTCGTAAAAAAAATTGTGCCAAGAATATTATGATTTACATACATAAATATTACACCATATACAGGAAAAGTATTTTCAAATGGCGCAATTTCAATTTCCGCAATCCAAAAAAACTTTTCCTATAGATTATCTGGAGGGTTATGTATAGGTAAATACTTACTAGACGTGTCTTATATGTAAATATCTAAAAATAAAAAGTAGCTAATGTTTTTCATACTATATTTCATCTAAACGAAAAAAAAGGTTTCTTGAATTGAGAAATAATCCCCTTCCTATAATTTAAATATTATTTTGGTTTTGGTAAAAAAACCTTAATTATTCTTAATTTAAAAACAATATTCATTAAACATTTTGAAACGCTCACAGCTAAGCGAAGCTCGCTGATCGTTTACGGTCGTGCGGGTTAAGCGACGTTTGGCGTGGTCAGTACCTACTTCGATGGGTGACCAATTAGTGGTGTGGCAAAAATGTATTTTCGTGAGCCCCTCCGTGCTTCGGAAAGCACGTTAAGCCGTTGGTCCCGGTTGCTACCTCTAGTAGCAGTCGTTAGGTCAAGTTAGAGGCCTTAGGGCGATCTGAAAACTCTAACAATAGGTGAGCCACACCACATACGAGAAGAAGAAGAAGAAGAAGATTAAACATAAGAATCAGTCTCATTAACTAATAGTCTATAACTACCAATATAACTATTAAGTTTCACTTAAGTTTGGTAGTTGTGGTATTCATAACGAGGTATTTTAAGGTCTTGTTCCAACCTATTCAATTTGCAAAGGCAAGAGTTGTCGCAATCCGATTACGTATGTGAATGTTTCAGCAACATTGTTTAATACTTACCTTCATTAGACAAGCTAGCTATTTCATTTTAGATGATATATCTATATATACGAAATATTTAATAGTGTGGCCATGAATAACAGGGTAGGAACATATGGTGGGATTCTATCAAGTCTGAGAGCAATAGCATAATCTATACATTATAAAATGCTTTGTCCTGAATAAACCGCTGATCGTAGAGACCTGAAACTTGGAGTGTGTGTTCTTTGTATGACGTGAGAATTCGATAAGAAAGGATTTTTCGAAATTCTACCCCTTAGGGGGTTAAAAAGGGGGGCAAAGTTTGTATGGAACTATATGACTCCTTGGTCCATTTTCGACTTTAACGCGGACGAAGTCGCGGGCAATAGCTATAATTATCAAGCCATATGTCAGACACTAATCGCACCAAAAAAGAGAAAAGATCATTATCTGCGCTCCGAAGTTTCAACCGTGTAACTTTCGATCCCGTGGGAATATCGGGATAAAAAGTAGCCTACGTTATTCCCAATGAATTAATGTATTCTCTAAGTTTATTCAAAATTGGTCCAGTAATTTCAGAGCCTATTCGTTACCAACATAAAAAAAAACAAAAAATCATGCCTCTTTATAATATTAGTGTGTATACTTAATATAAAGCTACATAGTTTGTTTCTTTGGTTGACCTCGCTTATCTCAGGAACTACTGGTTAGAATTTAAAAAATATTTTTTATGTTGTATAGTCCATTTATTGAGTAAGGCTGTAGACTATAAGCTAGTAGGGGTACATTTGCTTTCCATTATGCTACTTCAGTTAAGTATATTCTAAAAAGATTTATGAAAAAAAAAAAGGTTTTTTTTTCAAAAATAAATCATTTTCCTCATATTCTTTTCTTACACTTTTCCTTATTATCTCAAAATATAATTTACATATTTGCTTTAAGAAGCCGTATGGGAGAGAAGAGGGAGTGAGAGGGGGGGATGACGTTGGATTGACGCCTGAGAGCATTCATTAGGGTCTCGTATTTCAAAAAGTAAAAAAGGAATCCTTATAGGATCACTTTTTTATCTGTGTTTACAACCACAGCAGCTTACGCACACACCTGATTTCGTAGCCCACTAATGTCCTAAGAAAGATACTGAGTAACAACTGCAAATTGTTTCCAACGCACTTCATTCCGTAACCCACTAATGTCTAAAGAAAGATACTGAGTAACAACTGCAAATTGTTTCCAACACACTTCATTCCGTAACCCACTAATGTCTAAAGAAAGATACTGAGTAACAACTGCAAATTGTTTCCAACGCACTTCATTCCGTAACCCACTAATGTCTAAAGAAAGATACTGAGGAACAACTGCAAATTGTTTCCAACGCACTTCATTCCGTAACCCACTAATGTCTAAGGAAAGATACTGAGTTTACAGCTGCAAATTGTTTCCAACACACTTCATTCCGTAACCCACTAATGTCTAAGGAAAGATACTGAGTTTACAGCTGCAAATTGTTTCCAACACACTTCATTCCGTAACCCACTAATGTCTATAAAAAGGTACTGAGTTAACAGCTTCCCTCGCAGCAGGTTAGATGTCTGCCTTATCTGCTAGATGCATTGCCACGCTGAATGGCGATGGCTAACCTCTGCGCCAGAAACGAGCCGGAGCGGGGGTCACCCCCCTACGAGCCGAACGGGAGTCACCCCCATAAAACATGTAAACATGTTAATAACATAAAATTCTTAAACACATACTCAATATTTACTTTTTTCTGTTTTAAGTCTGTTTAGTTGTTATAGCGGCAACAGAAATACATCATCTGTGAATTTTTTAACTCTCTAGCTATCATGGTTCATAAGATACAGCCTGGTGACAGACAGACATACGGACGGACAGCAAAGTCTTAATAATAGGGTCCCGTTTTTACCCTTTGGGTACATAACCCTAAAAATCAATACTAAATTATATTAAAAAAACATTTAAAACCTCTCTAACATTAGCTTTGGTTCCGAAACTCAATCATGATAAGAAAGATCCACAGAGCTTAACAAAAAACATCAAGATTTGACCCGAAAAGTTTCACTCAATGTAAATTCCGATGTCCAAGCGAGTTTCGAAGGGGATACTCGCTATTACAGTAAAAAGAGATTACGATCCGTCCTCTTCAGGTAAATTTCTATCCCTTTCCGGAACATTGATATAAATATCGTGATTTGTATCCCAATTCGACTATCTGGAATATTAAGGAGACGCGATACCTTTTTGTAGGTAGGTACACCCCTAAAATTGTTTCTCGTGCTCGAATACCTACAATATCAATTTTAGGTCGAAGAGAAGGGGACTACGGACTTGCTGCAGCAATCTGCACACTTTCTGTCGGCGGATAGTCTCGTCTCAGGTCGAATAATATAGCGTTATTGGTAATTATACTAGCAAGCCGTTGAGGGCTACTTCTGTGCACCTTAACAAACAACTTTTGTTTTACGGCTTTTAGAAATTCGAAAAAAAATTAAGATTTTGAGGTTATGTTAATTCGAAAAACTGCAGATTTAATAGATAAAACTTAAAAAATAAGTAAAAGGTTAATGACCTCTCCATGTAAGAAACAACTGATCGAATTACCACAAGTCGTAGAACAAAAGTTGTTTGTTTAGGTGTATAGAAGTAGCCCTTATCGGCTTGCTAGTATAATTACCATTAACCCTGTATAACTTCATGACGGCCAACTATCAGCCAACTGAATGTCCGTAGTCTGCTAGAACCATAAGTAAATTTCGACTTCATTTTTATGACAATCCCTTTCAATATATGAAGTTACGAGGACTGAGAGAAATTGAGCAATATTTTGTTATTTGCACGACTTTCGCAGATATACGCTTGTAGGATAAATTGAACTGGCCTTTGAAAAAAAAATACTTTTTTAAATATTTATTAGAATATCGAGAGTATTAGATTCAGATTATATTATAGCCAGCAATTGACTTCAATTGAATGAAAGATAAAGGTACCAGACAACGTTTTAAAGGTGTAAATCTTACAACTTTATAATTATACAGATTATTTACGAAAATCAACTTGATATTGGGTATAACATCTGTCACATAATAAGTACTTATATACAGGGTTATATAGGGTTATTGGTAATTATATTAGCAAGCTATTGAGAGTTACTTCTGTGCACCTTAACAAACAACTTTTGTTCTACGACTTTTGGAAAAAAAAAATTTAAATTGTAAGGTTAGGTTTACCTGAATATCGGCTGATCCATAAACGGAGAGGTCATTACCCTAAAAACTTTACTATTTTTTTTAAGTTTTATCTACTTTTCTTAGTCTAAATGACCTTTGATGTCAGCTGTTTTTTGAATTTACTTAACCTTAAAATTTTTATTAATTTTTTGAATTTCCAAAAGTCGTAGAACAAAAGTTGTTTGTTAAGGTGCACAGACGGCTTGCTAGTATAATTACCTACAACCTTATATTTTTTAAATATATTTATTTCCTTTTATTCTTATGTAAAACGTTAGGCGACAAGGACTCGACGACAGTCGTCCATAACTTGACTGAACTAAAACACATTCAAAGTTAAATCAAAGCACAAATTTTAAAACTAAAAAAAACTTTAAATTTATTTAGGCTACAAAAAGTTCAATTATAAAGTTTGAAAGTCGTTATGAAACTGTAAACAAAATTGGCAAACAGAATGGAGAGTTTAATAGACAAACATGATGAATTCCTAGAATAGATTAATTAAGTATATCGGCATTTATTTGCGTTAATTACAAGTAGGTAGGTATTGTAACAGCCGAAGCATAGACGACCAGTCTCTCTTTAAGTAAAATCAAACGTATTGCCTCCGACAGAGCGGAATGGAGAGATATCGAGTCTGTCCTACTATCCTACAGAGGGACTTAAGACCTAAAAGAAGAAGAAATGAAACGGAAAATCTTATAAAATAAATAAATAAATATTGCAGAACATTCCACACATCGCCATCTAGCCCCAAGCTAAGGAACAAGACTTGTGTTATGGTTGCTAAACAACGGATATACTACATAAATACTTTTCTTTTGTAAATATATACTTATAATATATGGAGACAATCAGACCACAGACAAATATCTAAGCATAAATACTTGGCTGAGGCGGGAATCGAACCCGCAACCCTGTGTTTGGCAGTCCGGCATGGTGACCATTGTGCCAATTGGGTCGTCAAGGTGGCCTCTCACCATTAAAGTCTCCTAGTCGACACATTTAGACATAAAGTTTTTACACCAAATAGTGAAACTTTTAAACTGTAATTTTTCACTAGTTCTCTGCATCAGCACCATTATAGTTCCGATTCTGCTAAATATTCTGGATCTCCATTCTGTTCATGTAAATAATCATTCACCGCTGAAGGACGAAAATTTAAAGAATAGAATAGAATATAATTTATTCGAAAAAATACACTACAAAGTATAGATACAAATAAGAAACAGTAAGAGATAGTTACAAATAAAAGAAATTACAAAAAACAGACAATAAAAATAAAATGTATCTGAGAAGTCGTGTGTTCCCGAATGGGTAAAGCCTCAGCGTATGCTGCAGATACGCAGGCGCATCTGCAGCGCTGGTCTTCCGGCCGCACCCTGTGTGTGACTTTTCCGCTCCCAAGAAACGGCTTGGTCACCAAGAGAATATAAATAATTTCGTTAGGCGATATCATTGTTTACCGACAGCTGGGTTCGCCGAAAGAACTACACTTATACACTACACTTTCTATAAAAAATTGTATCGTACACAAATCGTACAAAGGTAAATCGGTAAACGGTGCGGATTTCATATCATATGTCAGATAAAGCGAGTCATGTATATTGGACTTAAAGTTTCATCCAACAGTGTTTGACTACGAGCTCATAATTATAACGTTTTTGAAACAAAATTCTGAATGTACAGTCGGCTGCATAATTGTAGCCCCCGGTAGAGTTCTAAAATTACTATTATTGACATGTTTTCATTCTAATAATTTTGTTTGATAAATTGATGAGTTAGAAGACTTTAAACTTCAACTAAAGCAGGTGTCTAGAATCTTGCTAGGTTTGAAAACATTCTTATAACAGCCGTTTTGGAGCTCTACGGTGGGTCTGCAAATATGCAGCCGACCGTACAGTGACAGTTAGTTGATTTGTCAAGGGAATGACTTTACAATAAATAATTAATCAGTTGTGTAAAGGTCACGTAGATACAAATCCAATTGTGTCACAAGAGAATTTATTCTCTAAATAAACGTTGATTGGCAAATTGTTTCACTAAAATTTGAGAATATCAAACACAATTTACAGCGATACAATTATTCAACTTCAAATAAAAGGATTTGATTGCAAAGCTTCTTGAATTCTGGTCCTTAATTAAAATAAAAAGGTGACTACAGGGCTGAGTGCTAATGGATCGACATTGCTATCTAGCGTTTTGGACACCCCAGCTAGGCAAGTATTTTGATTTTTTATTTACCTATTTGTTAATAGTATGACGACCCCGTTAGCACAATGGTCACCATGCCGGTTTGCCAAACACAGGGTTGCGGGTTCGATTCCCTCCTCAGATAATTATTTATGCTTAGATATTTGTCTGTGGTCTGGTTGTATCTATGTATTATAAGTATGTTTAAACAAAATAAAAGTATATAAGTAGTATATCCGTTGTCTAGCACCCATAACACAAGTCTAGTTACTTAGCTTGGGGCTAGATGGCGATGTGTGGAATGTTGTGGAATATTTATTTATTTATTAAAGAGGAAAGGGTACCGGGGGCTCTATTCATACAAACGTAGTCGACTGTTTTCTCCCTCGATATTTTTGTTGCAAAAACTTTATAACTACCATGACCATGCCCCTGTTTCGTTTTTTTTTGTTTTTTAATCTTAATTACTATGATATTTAGAAAATGAAAATTCCAAAACATAGAGGCAAAGTCATAACAGTTATAGGTTTTATGGGACAAAAATATTTTTGCTAGTGTCATTATCCAGGGAGAAAACAGTATGGAGAGAGCGCCGGTACCCTTTCACCTTAAGTAGGCAAATCGAATTAAATAACAAATATTTTATTGAGATATTGAGTTATAGTCTCCGAACCTAGCGCAAATTTCAATGCGACTCATAAACTTTACTACAATAGTACTGCCGCCTGCGTCGCAAGCTAGCGGTCTTTAAATTTAGTAAACGCAATGAACAGATGTCTCTAGACATAAAGAGTTAATTATCTAAGAATACTCGGCAGACGGCCCAGAATAACTCCCAAGGGAACTGTCGGCTTTCTTTTTATTTCACTGAATGATACACTGAAACTTGATCGAGGGTACGAGTTTGTGTGCAGTCTCAGCGATATTCAGTTAAAGTGGTTTGAAATAAAGTAAAGCGCTGTCTAACTAATTAATAAATATTGCAGGGCATTCCACACATCGCCATCTAGCCCCAAGCTAAGTAACTAGACTTGTATTATGGGTGCTAGACAACGTGTATATTGCTTATACCTACACTTTTCTTTTTACTTATAATACATAGAAACAACCGCATCACCCAATCGAACCCGCAACCCTGTGTTTGGCAGCCCGGCATGGTGACCATTGTGCAAACTGAGTCAATTCTATAGGTAAAATATTATCTCTAATTGAAAAATAAAACCATTAAAAGTTTGTGAATGTAGCAGTAGTAGTTTAATCATGTGGTAGCATTTTGGTTTTATTAATAAGGAAAACTAACCTTTAGAATTTCGATGATCAAAACTTCGATGTAAGGTTTTCATAAAGTAGGTACGAATTTTTCAATGTAGAATGTTCGTCTTGGAGATGATTCCGTACATGGAAAGTTTTCTACATCGAATTACTCAATCTAGAATGTGAATACCTAATTGAATTGTAATTTATAAATTTAATGCATAATAAATTATTGATATTACATGAATGTATATACTACTAATATCTAGATGTTCGTAATATCATATACAAAGATGATATGCGATTGAGCTCTTCCTACTTCTAATAATAATTGCCTGCGATTAGAAATTACTTCGTTAAACATGTAAATGATGAAATGCAAATGAAAAGAGATGGGAGGGTGGGTGAACATGGGTTTTTAATCGACCACGGACAAAAGAAGGGTGAATTTACCCTTAAGTCGACTGAAATATTAATAATGGAACCCTAGATTTATTTCAAATTCACTGTTCTTCATTATTTAGGTTGGTACCGTCGCCGACAAAATTGCAGACCCTCTGTAGAGATCTTAAATTGTTATTATTAGAATGTTTTGAACTCAATTAATAAATACATAGGCTGCACTACAAGTATCGGGAATGGAATATTTCCACTGTTCCTGTCATATTTAAATCTTTTTAATTGAAAACTCCTTGGTTTTAAAAATCGAATACTATTTATTTATTAAAAAAAAGAATCTCGGTCTTGTCACAAGGTTTTGTCAAACTTGTTTAGTCGTTGAGAAAATGGAATTGACGCGAGAAAATTCAAGAGCGATGATTTATTATGACTTTCGAAGTGGTTTATCACAAAAACAGTGTGTTGACCGGATGATTTCTGCATTTGGTGATGAAGCCCCATCCAAAACCACAATTTATCGCTGGTTTGCTGAATTTCAACGTGGACGTGTCAAGCTCAGTGATGATCCCCGTCAAGGTCGTCCAAAAACTGCACTCACCCAAGAAAACGTTGATGCTGTGCGTAAGCTGATTGAGAAAGATCGACATGTAACATACCGCGAAATTCAGGCAACTTTAGACATTGGCATGAGTCAAATACAAATAATCTTGCATGAACAATTAGGTGTAAAAAAGTTGTTTTCCCGATGGATACCGCATTCGCTCTGTGAAGAGCAAAAAGTGGCTCGCGTTACTTGGTGCGTCAGAACTATCGAAAGATTCCACGCAGGATCCTCAAATGCTGTATACAACATCGTATCAGGTGACGAATCCTGGATATACGCGTACGAACCCGAAACAAAAAACCAGTCACGAGTTTGGGTGTTCGAAAATGAGTTAAAGCCAACAAAAATTGTTCGTTCACGGAGTGTTGCAAAAAAAATGATGGCCACGTTTGTCTCCAAAACCGGCCATGTTGTGACTATTCCTCTTGAGGGACAAAGAACGGTTAATGCAGAATGGTATGCTAGCATTTGTTTGCCACAGGTCGTTTCTGAACTCCGTAAAGAGAACTGCAGCCGCCGCATCATCCTCCATCACGACAATGCGAGTTCTCACACCGCGAACAGAACAAAAGAGTTTTTAGAGCAAGAAAACATAGAATTATTAGACCATCCGCCGTACAGCCCCGACCTAAGCCCTAATTTCTATACTTTCCCTAAAATAAAGAATAAATTGCGTGGTCAGAGATTTTCATCACCTGAAGAAGCTGTGGACGCCTACAAAACGGCCATTTTGGAGACCCCAACTTCCGAATGGAATGGTTGCTTTAATGATTGGTTCCATCGTGTGGAAAAATGTGTCAAACTTCGCGGAGAATACTTCGAAAAGCAATAAATACATTTTTAAATAGTAATGTTGTGTCACTTCCTTGATTCCCGAAATTTTCAGTGCCGCCCTCGTAAATATGATTGTATTGAAGATGAGTTTTGCCTGATTGAACGTCACCATACGCTGCTCGTGTGCCTTTTTTTTTCCTGTGGTCCACCTCGAGAAAATTGGGTGTGCCGAACAGCAAATTAAAAAAAATCTTAATAGTTTCCCTAGGAAGAGTGCCCAATAAAAGGCTGTGCGTTTCCCCGTTGAATGGCGACGCGAAATAAATAAATATTGCAGGACATTCTACACATCACCATCTAGCCCCAAGCTAAGTAACTAGACTTGTGTTATGGGTGCTAGACAACGGACATACTACTTCTACACTTTTCTTTTGTAAATAGATACTTATAATACATAGAAACAACCAGACCACAGATAAATATCTAAGCATAAATACTTGTGTGAGTACGCGGGTGAAACAGCGGGGCGCAACTAGGATATATGACTAGCTATACCGGCAAACGTTGCTAAATAAAAGAACAAAACAATAGTAATCGATTCTCCGACCTAAGGAATATACACAAAAAATTTCATACAAATCGGTTCAACCGTTTAGGTGGAGTTTGGCAACTAACACCGCGATACGAGAATTTTATATATATATAGGGATTTAGTATCTAAAGATATCTTACAGTATCAAATAAACATTTCTTTTGGTAAATTAATATCACAAAAATATAACAATGTAACACAAACATTTATTCTCCAACCATGTGGTTCAAGTTTTTGTTTTGTTAGGATTTCATGATGTGTTGATATAAATATCCTTTTGAATATGAATTCTTTCACTCATCGTAGTCAGAATAACGTACGGATCCATTTAAATGGGAAAAAATATTTTTATCACAGTTGCTCATAAAGTGGATCTTATTCAACGGCTTTTAGGCTCATAATCCAACATATTATGCACGCGTGCGTTTTAGATTTGTTAACTAGTGCTGTAAAGTTATCCCGATAAGTTAAATACGTATCTTACTGCTAATTACATGTTAGGTAGGTGAAACTTTCTTAATTTATCTGGGTTATACTGTTTTGATGTATAAAAGAGGTAGATACCAAAGAGTTTTTTAGCTAGCAAAAATGGTTGTCTCTAAAGTCGGTTTACGAACGAAAATTTTACGTGACAATGACTTAGAAGACGATTAAAAATTGAGTTATGTTTATTTTTTGTTTTTTCTTTACTTAAATATATTGTTTTTCCGTACCATTGTATTTTGTTTTTAACCCTAAAAATATTGTATGTCAGACGAGGATGTATAGGTTAAAATTCTTTAGCCTGCCTTTCCGGAGCATAATTAACAAAAAAATCTGCCTTAAAAAAATGTAAACATAGACTTATCACAAATATTTTGTTAATTATTATTTTGTTTTCTTTTCTAGTCTTTTCTTTTATTCGCAACTGTGATAAAAAACGTCGTACGATATACGTACGACGTTTTTTATCACATTTGCGAAGCGAGCGTGTCATAAGAAGCCAAAATCATCTTTGCTTCTTATGACACGCTCGCTACCGCTGTTTTCTCGTGGTCCCAGGATTTTGTCCCATTAATGGGACCACGAGGGAGAACTGTTTTTCGTAGTCCCATTGTTGTGAACCTACATCCTGTATAGTGATTACCAAAAAAAACGTTACAATAAAAATATCAATTTTATATAGGTATGTGGAAGATTACCGCTCGCGCGTCATAAACCGCCTCTATGCAAAGATCAATTTACCACACTTATATCGTAATGTACTATTATATATGATTCTTGCATATGTTGGTAGGGAAATATTATTCAACTAGCTTTTGCCGCGACTTCGTTCGCGTAGAAGTCGAAAACTTAAAGTAGATTGGATCAAAAATCACGTTGTCTCATACAGACTTTGACCCCCTTTTTCACCCCCTAAGGGGTAGAATTACGAAAAATCCTTTCTTATCGGATGCCAACGTCATTCAAAGAATGGGTGTATCCAAGTTTCAGGTCTCTACGATAAGCGGTTTGGGCTGTGCGTTGATCCATCAGTCAGTCAGTAGTTCAGGACAAAGCATTTTATATGTATGGATAGACTAGCTGTACCCCACGGTTTTATCCACGTTAGTGTCTCTTTAAAAGTAATATGCATTTCCTACAAGACAGACTTGTATACAGGCTGTTTTCTGAACCTTTTTAATTACGTCCTTTTTGTGTGAGGATGGAGTAGGCTTGCCCAGCACCCAATCCCCTTTCAGCTTAGTCGACCATGTCCAGAGGAGAGAACTTGTCAATACTTCTGGAGCCAACTAAGCCGCGGGTTTCATCACGATGTTTTCGTTCACCTTAAGAGCAATGTCCATTAGCGCACATACATTTTTCTTAAGAAAAATACATTGGTGCACGGCCGGTCGGGATTCGAACCCACGACCTTCAGAATGAAAGTCGAGGTATCTACCACTAAGCCAACACCGCTCCCATACAGATAGACAGACATGATAATTACTACAAATTACAAACTTTAAAAGCCTTTTTTACCACTTTAAAGGTCGATTTTTCTTAGTGCGTCCTAAATGGAAAACGGAACGGTTTCAGATTCGTAGCTCTTGTAGTTTCAGGGATTTCGTGATGAATATTTTTAAAGGTATATAGATATCATGTGATAGAATAATGTACAAAAACGACGTATAGGTATGTAAATATAAATGCTCATTTTTTTTAGGTCAACAGCTAATATATAACTATATAAACAGAACAACAACAGAAAGCCAATTAATTACAGAGTTCCACGCATATAAAACATAAAAAGTAAAATAAATTTTAATGTTAGCCTAACAGTAACCAACGACGCTATAAAAATACTTTACATAAAAATTATGAACATACCTAATATAAATACAGGAATAAAAATAATTATTCTGTGTAAAAAATGAAAATGTATTGTTGCTCCAAATCATTCGATGGTTCAGATAATAATACGTAAGATACAAGATGGAATAATATAAAACAGCCAAAAGTAATCTATAATAGTTAGGGAGCTTCAAATATGATTTAAGTGAATGTGTTGGTACCGTCTGGCCAAGTCGCTTGGTTATTGTTGTTGTGGCGTTTTTTATGAATAGAATATAGTTTATTCAAACCACTACACAACATAGTTTAAACACAAATAAAAAACAATAAGAGATCGTTACAGAGAATAGTAAATACAAAAGACAATAAATAATAAGTATCTGAGAAGTGTGTGTTGCCCGAATGGATAAAGCCTCAGCATGTGCTGCAGATACGCACGCACATCTGCAGCGCTGGCCTTTATCTGTTTTTGAACTGGCTGCTTTAAAACGACCCTGTTCCTGAGATCTGAAGAAATTAAAAAACCAGGCGACTTGGAGCACTATCACCTATGATATTTTATTATTGGCCCCAAGCTTGGTTATGGTTTCCAATTTTTTTCAGGCCAAAGTCGGGCCCGGGTACCTTTGCGGTCTATTTTTGAACTGACTGGTTTTAAACGCCCCCACAGGGACTGTGATATGAAGAAATTAAAAAACTAAAACCAGGCGACAAAGAGTACTATCAACAATGATATATCATTATTGGCCCCAAGTCGCTTGGTTATGGTTATCGAATTTCTTCAGGCTAAGTGCGGGCGATGTGCGTTTCCGGTCTGTTTTTAAACTGACTGGTTTTAAACGCCCACAAGGACTGTGATCTGAAGAAATTAAAAAGCTATAACCAGGCAACTTGTTGTAATACTAGGGAGCATTCCATGTCTTGTGTAGGGGAACCTCTCAGAATTCATCAAATTAAACAACAAATATGATATTACAAACAGATATTATTCCAATACATCAATTCCTAGCGAATGATACACAAAATAATAATAGGTATATTCAATTTACAAACCTTCCAGACGGTACAGCCGTCAAATAAAAATATATAAACGAACAGAGGATTTACTCAGCATTTTAAGGTTCTGTTACACTTGGTACCGTCTGCTTAGCATTAAAAATATCATTTTTGGGAGTGCCTTAATTCGACTGGCTATTTTTTTTATTTCTTTAGATTACAGTCCGGGCGGCCAGTTAAAACCCCCTGTGAACACGTGGTCCGACTGCTCAGTCCGACCGATCGGACCAGTCATTTCAAAAACAGACCGGAAACGCCTTCAACCTGAGTTGCTTGAAGATATTCGAAAACAATAACCAAGCGTTTGCTAAGTAGACGGTACTAACACCCGAATTCACAATCAACCGTATGAGATTGCATAGTACGCATGAACGCATAGAGCCGCAAATAATATTATATACTAGAGTGAAGAGAGCAGCACAAAATTTACCAATCATATAGCATTTAGCGCAATGCATTTACTTATCCAAGAGCAACTATAGAATAGAATAGAATATAATTTATTCGAATAAACACACGACATAGTATTGAATAGATACAAATAAGAAACATCAAGAGATAGTTACAAATAAAAGAAATTACAAAAAAAACAGACAGTAAAAAAAAAAGTATCTGAGAAGTCGTGTGTTGCCCGAATGGGTGAAAGCCTCAGCATATGCTGCAAATACGCGGGCGCATCTGCAGCGCTGGTCTTCCGGCCGCACCCTGTGGGTGACTTTTCCGCTCCCAGGAAACGGCTATAGTACTGTTTTTGACAGTATCGTTTCCAAATATTTCACCATGTTTGAATTTAGAAATTAGGCGAAATTGTATCTGTTAATAATTTAACTGTTTGCGCTCTGTAGTTAGATAAAATTATTTTGATTAAAATTAATTGGTTCTGCCTTTGACAACAGGTACAAACACAGTAATTATAATAGATTAGAACAGTCAAATTGCTCTATACAATTCCTTTATTTAATTTCTTGTTTTAAATACCTAAAATTCGAATTTAATTCAAATATTACTTCTTCTTAAATAAATATTCCTTTTGATTGATAATATTATGATCTCTTAGAACTAAGTAAGTTCAACCACCAGCCGAATCATAAACCGACGGACAAACGGAACAGAACAATAAGTTCGACCAATAATAAACTAATAATCACAAATCCAAGAAAATAAACCAACCCTAACCTTACCTAATCTTTTTTTTGTTACTCAGAAGAACACAAGATAGCGTATGTTCTAAATTCCGCTACCCAACTCGTAAAATATTCTACCTATGATATATCTACCTCATTTCAAACACCAAAATACAAAACCTTTACATTTCTTACCTCTAAACCCCTCGGTAGCAATACAAAACCCGGCTTAAGTAATTGGTCTAATTTAATCTCAACCATAAGGTAAGGCAATAAGCATAGTGGCGTGGTAAGGAATAAAATAAAATTGTACTCGCAAGTAGCAGTAGTAGCACTCTGCCATTCTTTGTAATAGGATTCCACGTTAAATGACGTCTGAAAGCCGAGATTCTTGGGACCACCGGATCAACGGACACGTAAAAGAAAATGTTTTTATAACCACAATAAGTTGCCTTCATCTACAGCCTTTCAACAGTTTTTATTCTGTTATACAATGTCGGAACGTGAAATAATTGGATGTCTTGGTTTAACCTAGTCAAATAAACGACATTTACCGTTTTATTTTTTACTAGCAGCGCTCTGCGTAACTCCCGATCCCGTGAGAATATCGGGATAAAGAATAACCTACGTTATTACGAATTAATCAATGTATCCTCATACCAAGTTTCATAAAAATCAATCCAGTAGTTTCGGAGCCTATTCGTTACAAACAAAAAATATTTCTTGTTTAGGTAAAATATTAGTGTATAATAAATAGAGTATAGATAAGTAAGTATAGATGTACGTTCAAATGCTAACTATTTATTTCCTCAATAAAACAAAAATCTCCTTTTTAGTACTTTTTATTAGTAAGCTGTAAAACATAAACCATAACCACTAACCATATGCTTATATTCATTAACATGTAATTAATTAGTCTTCGTCAGTTAAAATATGTTTTGTCACTTTCACACACCTGTAAAAGTACGCCTGTAAGTAATTATAAGTACACAGAAACAAAGGTTTCTTAGAAGCAAGATATAATCATCTCCCTCTATACACTATACGCTATACGCTATACACTATATATAGCGTCTAGAGAATAATTTCTTGGTTTTAGTAAAAAAATATTAAAATAATGAGCCCTATGCTTAAGGTGAAGTAGGATCTGAAAACCCCTTTCCCTTTGCCACGAGTGCGCTGCGCGATGACTATATCTCTTTCCGCGCGCCGTGAAATGGCCGTTTTAAGTGTTTTATGTAATTAAAAGACCAACATCTATTTTAGTGAAAATCATCTGTACTACCTTATAGGAATTGAAAATATAAATTTTGTACTCGTTTTTTTCTCTACAATCTCCGTAAAATTGAAAAGATCACAAAAATGATGATTTTTTAAGATTTTCACGATTTTTTTCCATCGAGTCAAATCACTCTAATAGTGTTTCGAAGTGTATGACAATACAAAGCTTTTCTTCACCTTTATGACGATACGTAATATCATTCTATGGATTTTAGTAGTTGATACCCAAAAACTGTTTCAAAGACACCTCTTTCGCGCTTCTGCACTTACCACCTCGTCTTAACTTAACAACAATATTCTTAAATTAAGAATACTGTTTATTATTTCCAAGAAAATGTACTATAAACAAGTTTTGTAAGGAGAGTATTATTTCTCACTGAAACCTTTTTTTCTGAGTAATTCGATTTGAACTAACCAAATTTTTTTTTGTTTCAGGTGTTAAACCGAGTGATCGCGTTTGTATAAACATCGTAACTCACACCCGCAAGAAACAAGGTCGCAAATATAAAAAAAAACAACGCGCAGTAACTGTCATACTTCGCTTAGTGTCGGAAGCTTTCTGAAACAAAGTGCGATTGTGATGTTGCCAGTTTCGTTTATAAAGGACGGCATTGCCGACAATTTGTGTATATACGAGTATGGGCCATAAACGTGAGTTATTCTACTTCAGAGGAACCAAGATGTTACTAACATTGTACACTGCGTTGCTTCTCTGGAGGATTGACTGTGTCGTCGAGAGTACGAAAGGTAATTTCGCGTATATTCAATGTAGCGAACATGTCACACCACTTTATGGTACATCGACGTGGATTTATTGCATCAGGGACCTCGATAGTGCTACATAGTAAAGTGCTAGAATATTTCGATCACGTGTTGAATAGCATTATTGTTGCACAATCAATTTACGTTGCTATGAACTGTTCAATAGACATGATAGATTCGTAATAACTCAAAGAGGGATCGATCCTCCCCTTCTAATAGGTATGGTCGGTTGCATAATTGCAGACCCACCGTAGAGCTCCAAACCGGCTGTTATAAGAATGTTTTCAACACTAGCAGGATTCTCGACACTTGCTTTAGTTGAAGTTTAAAGTCTTCTAACTTATGAATTTATCAAACAAAAATTATTAGAATGAAAACATGCCAATAATAGTAATTTTAGAACTCTACCAGAGGCTGCAATTATGCAGCCGACTGTACTTGTACTTGAACGGGATGTTTTCCGAAATTAGACCCTTATTAATTAAGTATTTTTTGGGTGAGGATGGAGTAGGCTTGCCCAGCTCCTACTACCCTCTAAGCCTAGTCGACCATTTTCAGAGGAGAGAACTTGTCAATACTTCTGGAGCCTACTAAGCTGCGGGGTACATCACGATGTTTTTCTTCACCTTAAGACCAATGTCAATTAGCGCACATACATTTTTCTTAAGAAAAATACATTGGTGCACGGCCGGCCGGGATTCGAATCCATGACCTTCAGAATAAAATTCGAGGTATCTACCACTAAGCCAACACCGCTTTCTAAAAGGTACAGTTAGCTGCTTAATTGCAGCCCTCGGTAGAGTTAAAAAAATACTATTATTGGAATGTTTTAATTCTAATAATCTTTGTTTGATTAATTGATAAGTTAGAAGGCTTTAAACTTCACCTAAAGTACCTAAAGCACCTAGAATCTTACTCGTGTTGAAAACATTCTTAAAACTACCGTTTTGGAGCTCTACGGCGGTGGATCTAAAATTATGCAGCCGACCGTACTTATATGAGGATAAATGAATGAGTAGAATTAATGGAGTAGACGGTTGTTAAGAAAGTAATAGGAGTACTTATGTAAGATCTATCGGTAACTTATCAAGGAACATACATAAGTAATACTCCTTTTGTAACGTCTGCCTACGCAGATTGAAGATAAATTTTATCATTCACCAAAGAAGACAAGAACTCGATTAAATAAATACTAGAGTGTTTTCTCATAATTCAAACACTCAAGGATTTCTATAACAGGAAAAACAGGACGTTATAGAATTTCCACCAAATAGGGGTGATATTTCACCGTTCGTTTGATTCTCCGATAATGGAAATGAGGAAAAAAACAATAATAAGTAACGAAATGTTATTATTATCTTCAATGCTCAAGTTAATTTATATTTTAGAACTTGAATACAAAAGGGCTTTCGATTTGTTATTGAGTGAGAAACCTTATTTATTTTGAAAATTAAATATGATATCAAGTAAAATAATCGACGTTGTGGTTGCTAAAAAAATGCACAGTAGAGACAAAAGAAAGTCTTGTTTAAATAAAAACAATAAAATAATTTACTAGCATCATTGTCGACACAGTTGGCACAATAGTCACCATGCCGGACTGCCAAACACAGGGTTGCGGGTTCGATTCCCGCCTCAGACAAGTATTTATGCTTAGATATTTGTCTGTGGTCTGGTTGTTTCTATGTATTTTAAGTTTAAATTTACAAAAGAAAAGTATATAAGTAGTATATCCGTTGTCTAGCACCCATAACACAAGTCTAGTTACTTAACTTGGAGCTAGATGGTTATGCGTGCAATGTTGTGTAATATATTTAACGGCGGGACTAAAAAAAGCGTACAGGACATCATCACGCTGTTTAAGGAGACAGACCCGGACGACGTGCCTACGTTTGTGGCGAGGGACCTAAATAAGCTCCCTCCCGTCACTTTCGACCACGTCGATGCTACGGGCCTCCTGAAGGACATCGTCCTTCTGAAAAAGAGTCTCAAGGAAGTGCATGAGAAGCTGGATGCATCTCAAAATACCGTTTCCGAACTACGCAAAGAAGTGGACGAGTTGCGCAAGAACGGAGCGGTAACGAGGTCACCAGTGTCGGTGACGCACGTCAACTCACCGCGCGGAGCTGTCCTAGATAATAGCTTCGCGTCAGCAGTTTTGTCGCAGTCGCCGTCGCCTCGTGCGCCGCTTGTAGACAGCGTGCCCCGCGCGTCCCGCGCCGCTGCGGTACCTCCGCGTGCTGCCGCACTACCTACGCTCCCCGCCCCGCCGCCTTTGCCTGCGGCCTCAATCACCGCGAGCGCCCTTGTCGTTTCGAAGCCAAAGGTTCCGAACCACGACGATGATGAAGGTTTTGTCAAGGTGCAAAAGAAGCGACGACCAAGACCTATCATGAATCGCTGCGGTACAGCCCCGACTGATTCTAGTCAGGGAGTTCGTGCTGCGACGCCTAACACTCCGGTGTACATCTCCCGCCTGCACTACACTGTCGGGACGAAGGACATTGTCGAGTACGTACGCCGGAAGCTGGGTTGTACGCTGAGGGTGCACATGCTGGAGTCGCATCGAAACGTCAATTTCAAGGCGTTTGTGGTGCGAGTACCGAACAGCTATCTGCCTCGCGTTATGGATGAAAGCTTCTGGCCGAAGGACGTGGTGTTCCGTCGCTTCCGCGGACAAATTCCACAAGAACAGACTAAGACGAAAGTGTAGTGTCATGGAAGTGCTACTAACATAGTTCTAAGCTATCTCTTTAACACATTCAATTATTGTTATTATAAAATATGTATGTTAGTCTATAAGGTATGTATCTATGGGCCTTTGTAGCCTGAAATAAATGATTTATTATATTATTATTCACTCATTCATTTATTATTCTTAAATTTGGGTTTTTATAAAAACAAACTGAGTACAAAATAAATACATCACTATAAAAACTTAGAAAAAAAATCCATCTAAGCACTTACATAAATACCTAAACAAAATTAAAACAAGTTTAAAAATAATGTATAAATTTTGCATCTAAAACAGTAAATCATTATAAAAACCTAAACCTAGAGTGCCGTCGGCAGCGAGGCAGGGCCCAGGCTACCGATGGTTAGGGCCGCAGAGAAAGGAATCTTCTGACAATACGTGCCGTATCCAAGATTACTGCCTTCTGGATCTGACCCTTGACCCAACCATCCAACGAGAGCCTCTTGAGGTGTTGATCAAGGCTCTTCGCTATTAGTCCATTTGCCGATACAACTATCGGAATAATACTCGTCGAATCAACGTCCCACATGGCGGTGATCTCGTGGGCCAAGTCCAAGTACTTAGTTTTCTTGTCCTTTTCGGCCTTTACGAGATTAACGTCATGTGGAACGGTTATATCGACGAGTATTGCCCGTCGCTTCGATCGGTCTATTATCACAATGTCAGGCTTATTGGCGACAATAGTCCTGTCAGTGACGATAGACCGGTCCCAGTAGAGCATGGCATGGCCGTTTTCTAGAACTGGTGCGGGTGCATATTGATAGTATGGCACCTCTTGGTCCACGAGTCCATATTTAAGAGCAAGTTGCTGGTGGATGATCCTAGCTACTAGGTTATGCCTGTGCAAATACTCACCATTGGCAAGATGAGAGCAACCGGAAATAATATGCCTGAGTGACTCCCCGGGACGGTGGCATGCCCGACAAATGTCGATCGTACCGTCCTTCAGGATATATTTCCGATAATAGTTCGTCATCATTACCTCGTCGGCAATTGCACAAACAAAACCTTCGGTTTCCCCAAAGAGATCACCGAAACGTAGCCAGTTTACCGAAGCGTGGAAGTCTACATCGGGATCCGTAAGAGCCCGATAAAACCTCCCGTGCAGCTCCTTGCTCTTCCATATGTCCTTGCGGTCCTCAACGCTGAGTATCAAGGGTTTACGCCAATTCTCTTTTGCCAAGGAGAGCGGAGTGAGGTTGTTGTCCACTGCTACCACATCACAGTGCATCTCACTCTCGGATCTGAGAAAGTATTCCCTGAGGCTGCACACTTCCCGATTGTGTAGGGTCTTAGCATTTAAAAAGCCTCGACCACCACTCTTTCGAAGAATGTACAGTCTCATCACCGATGAGCGCGGATGAAGCATGCGATGGGCTGTCAGCTGTGAACGTACTCTCCGATCCAGAGCGTCAAGCTCAGTCTGAGTCCATCTAAGTATACCAAAAGTATAGATGAGTAAAGGCATAACCCAGCCATTGAAAGCTCGCACTTTGTTGCCACCCGACAGAAGACTGTTAAGGACTTTTGTCAAGCGACCAAAGAAACGCTCTTTCACCGACTGTTTTATATCCCGGTCAATAGCTTGAATGCTTCTGCCATACCTAGATATTTGTATGTTTCGCCTTCAGAGAGAGATCTGAGCGATATTGTCTCTGAAAGTTGTAAATCTGATGAATTTACAACTTTCCCTCGTTGTACATGTAAGACCGCACACTTATCGATACCGAACTCCATATTGATGGCGCTGCTGAAATTATGAGTAATTTCTAACAAGGTCATCAATTCTGGTTTTTAGTAGCGAAAAGTTTGAGGTCGTCCATGTACAGCAAGTGAGAAATAACCTCACCCTCTCTCCGTAGCCGATAGCCTAACCCTGAATTCTTAAGCAAAGTGCTAAGAGGATTCAGGGCTAGACAAAACCACAGGGTACTCAGACTGTCACCCTGGAATATACCCCGCTCAATCCTTATGTAGTCCTCCGGCTCAGAAAGAGTATCTACACTGCCCGGTTGACAAAGCACCGTGATCCATTGCCTCATGCACGAATCAAGAAAGTTCTTAGAGTTGTATCGATTTTATACAACTCCAGGACCCTTCTTAGCCATGAATGAGGCACTGAATCGTAGGCCTTTTTGTAGTCGATCCAGGCAGTAGAAAGATTCCTTCTGTTCCGGCGAACCTGTTGGCATACGGCCATATCTATGAGGAGGAGCTCCTTAGTACCACGGGACCCTACCCTACATCCATTCTGAGCTGGGGCCAAAATTTTATTCGCGACAATGTGCGAATTGCAAAATGGATGTGAGTACCTAGCTTATAGATGGTAGGCAAGCACGTAATGGGTCTGTAGTTCTTAGCTTCCGTGGTACTACCGGACTTATGGAGCAGGAAGGTGACACCAGTTGTTAGGAAGCTCGGAAGAGAACCTAGTTCAAGGGCCTCTTGGAATTGTGTAGCGAGTCGAACGTGTGAGCTTCGAAACCACTTCAGCCAGAAGTTGTGCAACCCGTCTGGTCCAGGACTTTTCCAGTTCTGGGCCGTACGAATCGCACATTTTACATCTAACGGTGTAATACTTATGGCCTCCATGGTCTCAATCGGCTTACACGCGTTACTAACTACACGCATCCAATCACCCTCGGTGTGATCGACGGGCACCGACCAGATATCACGCCAGAAATTAATCATGGTTCGGCTATCTGGCCTTTGCTCGTCAATCACACGCTGACTAGGCTTTTCCCAGCTTCGGTATACCTTCCTTTGATCACTCTGAAACATGCGATTCAGTTGGTATCGATCCACACGCTGTCTGTAGCGCCGAATGCGTTTTGCCCTCGCGTAGATTTTCTGCTTCAGAAAGTCAATGCGTTCCGTGACACAAAACATGTACTGTTGCGGCCTGATACCGGTCCCAGCAAAGGCTTGGTTCACGAAACGCATGACTCGGGGGCGAGTGTTGCCTCCTCTGAAGCAGATTAGCTTTGCAATGAGTGTCCTAAATGTATCGATACGTTGCTCGATCCGCACCTGCCAAGCAGGGACATAAGACGGCGGACGAGGGGCTCGGTCAGGGTCCGGAAATCTGACACGAGCCACACGACACACCGTAATAGCCCCACAGTATAAGATAGAGTGAGTATCGATTAAATCCTCACTAGCACCCAAGTAGGGAGCTAGTAAATCATCCAGGGCACCCACTAACGCCAAATTACGTCTATGCGTAGGCAAACGGGGCAATCGTGGCCTAGAACTAGCTGGGGATCTATACGATTGAATCGCATCCTCCAAAGTTCTCCTCAAATGCTCATTGCACTGGGTACTTACGCTCATATTAGCAGGATTATCTTCTTCAGCGACCAGGTCCACCCGGGACATCGCAGCCAATGACACCTGGTTCGGTGTCAATGACGACGGGGCAGGCGGGACTCGTCGCGAGTCCGAAGTCATGCCAATAGGTAGCGCCTCAGTGCGAAGACGATCAAGGGTAGAGTCATTCAACAACTTACACCGTTGGATGGCTCTCACTTGATCCGACAGTCGTTGGGCAGACACTGACACGGCTGGTTCAAGTGTCTGAAACAAAGGCAGCATCCTGTCACGATACGAAGTCATGAAGGTTCCTCCCTTTGTAGCCCTGTAATAGGCGCGCATGCAGTTCTCATTCATAGTCTGAGACCATCGCATGCGACGCACTACACCATCGGTAGCGGGGGCCGGGTGCGGAACGGTGTGTCCCGCAGGTCCCAAGCGTGCCGACGGTGGTCGCCCTCTACGTCGCGCAGGTGGTGGCGGCGGCGTCGGCGACGACAGACTGGATTCGCTGCTGCTGGCGGAGCCACGAGTGTCCGGAGGTGTAAAGTACACCTCCTCATCCGACGACTCGTGGCTTGTCACAGGCTGCCTGGCTGGTGGATGTGCGTACTGCAGTGTTGCTGTCGATGCATTTTTCTTTTTTTCTCTTGTAATCATCACAAAGTATAACAAAACATGATAAATATTATTGACGTTGACAGGGTTTTGAAAGATAAGGATTATATATTTTATTTAATGTGGTTTGTTTTGTTTGTTCGAAACTGTAAAATAAAACTAGGAAATATAGGTTTAAAAATTAAAATAAAAGATTTGTGAAAAATGCGTGTGACATGTACGACAGGTTTTTTTTTTTTTTTTAATTATTATTATTGTCTGTTATACGTCCTGTATCACGGGGCTATGGAGCCCCGGACCTTTGGAAGGCGTGCGTGGAGCCGAAGCCAACACGTAGAGGCCCTTTACAATAACAAGTATAATAGCAAGCAATGGGGTGGATTCTAAACCGGCGATTATCCCTGTCTACACTATAAAGTGCAACCAAGGACAACCTCCGGTTTGGATGAAAACTATTGATAATCTACAGGACAAAACTACTGGAGCTATTGTGATGGGATGGTAGTGGACTAGATACTGGGGAACTATGGATACTATGGCACCTGCCGTAACAATGTTCAATAAACACGTAAATTTGGCAGGCGGAGACTCGCCAACTCTCAGACTGGGCCACCCTAATTAGCCGAGCAAATTACAGCAAGGGGGCAACAGGAACGTGAGTGGCTGAAGGATGGAGAGGCCTCACTGGATTTTAAGTCATCGCTGGTAGTCCAAGCGAGCGGGCCAACTCATCACTGACGTTCAGCATCCATCCTTCGAGCATTTCTGCTATTGCGACTCCACTCTGGACAGCCGGTGAAGGCAAGCCAGAGGCGGGGGACCGCTTCCTCGTCAGGTTTCACTCCGACCAACCAACTAAGGCAAGCCGGAGATGAGGAACGATTGCTTCCCCCTGGAGAACTCGGGAACAGCGGGGTCGCTACTCCCCGACACCTCGCCTCAAGGTGCCCTGCGGGCCAATTATTATTATTATATATTTATTTATTGTTACTGTTTAAGACGTCATATTATCCCGTCATTTGGTTTTAGGAAGTGAAGTTTCCATTCAGGGGAAGTTCTAGTTAAGGTGAAAGGGTACCGGGGGCTCTCTCCATACAAACGTAGTCGACTGTTTTCTCCCTGGATCCCATAAACTTTGGAGGAAAATGCAACTTTAAACTCTCATTCCCCAAATTCTTTCAAAAATGAATTCGACGGAAGTTGCTACTCCAAATAATGATGGCAAAGCAATACTTGAAAAAATAGAATAAATTTCTCTGTTTTTCTAGATTACAATTAAATCAATAGTATTTTGTGAACTAGATGTGGAAAAGCGGTGAAAGTCACGTGTTTTTAATTTTTTTTTACCAATATCTGACGCCATTACACATATAGGAACTTCAAGAATCTAACCTCTTGCAAACAACTAAATTAATTATTGTTCGAAGTTCTGCCATTATACTGTCCAGTTCCACCATTTATAGATTATTTTTGGGGATAATGGGAATATCCCTTATCTTCTGGCCGATTAAAAAAAAACCGTTTACATAGGTCTAAAGGATCTCAAAATTTTAAGATTTTAGCGGACAGTATTTATGTTCATTAAGCGTTGTCCATTTCAACTTTTTGACAACCCAGTTGGCACAATGATCACCATGCCGGACTGTCAAACACAGGGTCGCGGGTTCGATTCCCGCCTCAGGCATGTATTTATGCTTAGATATTTGTCTGTGGTCTGGTTGTTTCTATGTATATTAAGTATATATTTACAAAAGAAAAGTATTATAATATCCGTTGTCTAGTACCCATAACACAAGTCTAGTTACTTAGCTTGGAGCTAGATGGCGATGTGTGGAATGTCCTGCAATATTTTATTTATTTATTTTAACTGCCTTTTAGAAAGTGATTGTCAAAATACTTAGTAGAAAATATACCTACTTTTACTGACATAAATTGATGAATACTTTCATGTATGCGAATTAGCACTTATTGAAACACAAGTCACGTCACGGCATGTCTTTTTTTCTTCGCATTTTCAGCAACACACTTGATAAATTATTACATGGACCTAGACATAAAAGTGACAAGCTGACAGACGAAATGAGTTCTAGATAATCTACTTATTTCGTCCCTTTCTCGCTGAGGGAAATGGTTTTGGCCTGTTATTTAGGTTGCAAACAAGTTATTTGTCGGATGAATTAAATAAAACATAAAGGTTTTCAATGTAAAATGCTCATACTGGCTCAACCAATATTTATAAAAAATGTAGCTTTTTTTAGGAACAAAATCATTTTTTTTTATTTAATATAATGTTATATTTAGTACACAAGAAATAAACAAAATAGATATACATTATAGAGTTATTACTAAGGTGAGTCTGTTCCTGTTAAGACTTCAGAAAGGAATTGGTATAACGGAAGGTAATTAACAGTGTACAAACAGTTCTAAAGAGTAACAAATAAAATCTATACTTAATATTATAAAGCTAAAGAGTTTTATTGTTTGAACGCGCTAATCTCAGGAACTACTGGTTCGAATTAAAAAAATATTTTTTTGTTGGATAGTCCATTTTTCGAGAAAGGCTATCAGCTACTTTTTATTTTGATACTAGCTGCACCTCGCGGTTTCATCCGCGTAAGTCCCGATCCCGTGGGAATATCTGGATAAAAAGTAACCTATATGTTAATCCAGGCCTCTAGCTTTCTACATACCGGGTTTCATTGCAATCGGTTCAGTGGTTTTTGCGTGAAGGAGTAACAAACATACACACACACAAAAACTTTGAAGGTTAAAAGGCAAAAATTAGAAGGCTATAATGTGATGGCTATTATGTTAAAGATAATTTTCGATATTAGACATACTATCTGCTTTTTCTGTTAAATTTCAGTTAAGAAAAACCAACACATAAACTTGTTTTGTACTCTCCAACTACAAGATTTTATCAAACTCAAGATAAATCGTAACAACTTTCACGAAAATCGTCTGCACTCAGATGAAATTACTAAGATTCTTAGACAGAAACCTCTTTGCACTACACATTCGACTGCACATTTTCGAGATGGAAGCTATTGCTAAAAATATAAATATAAAAAGAAGAAACTCACATTTTCCATAACACGTTGCTATGCGGTATATTTTATGATACGATCTCATCCAGTCTTGCTGGGTATTTTACTGTTAGCTCTTTTTGGAGTTGGTTTTTAAATTTTGAATGAAACTTCCTTTATTTCAAGCCATCGCGTCGTAGGTAGACTTTTTTCGATATAGAAATGTGACGTTCTCATAATAGCTACATATTTTTTTATAAAGCCTATTGGGAAGGCTTATCAGACCGGACAACCCAAGACAGGGTGTCATGGCGCCAATCCCACCTGAAGTGGGAACTGGCAAAGAAGAAGAAGAAAGGAAAGTTTCTGACCTTTTTATGCCGGTTTATATAATAATAGAAGCTCCCCGTTAGCCTCATCTACAACACAGAATACATAATAGTATAAACTAGAAACTTTATCAACCCTTTTTACCCCTGTTTAGGTCACATTTCCAAAATTTTCAGATACTCTTGTACTTGCAGAGATTTCTTGATAAGTCTTTTTCTCTTCTAGATTATTATATAGATTGATTGCCTCTTTTGCAAATCCTCGCCACCGCAAAATAACAATACCTACGTACACGAAATGGGACAATAGAAACTATACGACTTCATCCGCTATCCGATTTCCTCCCACATTAGAATTATGTTCTTTCCGTATCATATTTTAAGCCCTTTGAAAACACGAAAAATATTTTAAAAAGTATTCAGGTCTTTAAACAATAGCCCCATTATAAAATTTCATAGTCATTTTACGAGCTTTTAAGCGTGATTGATGAGAATTAAATTAATGTGTCCCTCGAGACTTAAAAAGTATCCTATGCTAATATAATTCGAAAGCAAATCTGAAGGTTGAATACATCGAATAACATGGAATACATAGGGTTATTGAAAATTGGGTAAGAAAGCGGTATATGACTACCTATGTGCAGCTCAATAAACAACTTTAAACCTTAGAGGTAAGGTTAATGTTATCTCCTTGTAAAAAACTTATTGTGTAAACATAACCTAAAAGTTGAAAAGTCGTAGAATAAAACTTGTTTGTTAAAACGAACAGAGGTAGCTCCCAAGCGTTGTTTTTCAGTTAATTATCAATGAACCTATTTAATAAAGGATTTTGTGGAATCTCTATTCTAAAAATATTTTTTTACGAAAAATACTGGGTACAGGTTTCGCCCAGGGCTTCAATTTTTTTTATAAAAATAATATGGTAGTATTCGTGGAAAGTGAGAAGTTCTACCTTCTAAATGAAGTTATTCTGTATTCTAGTCTTAATTTTTATAACAAAAGTAGCTTCGCCCTGCGGTTTCACCCGTATAAGTCCCGATCTCGTGGGAATATCGAGATAGAAACTAGCCTATATATTAATCCAGGCCTCCAGCAGCTTGAAGGAGACACATACACACACACAGACTTTCACATTTATAATATAAGTAGGAAGTAGGATAAGTGTACATATTTGTAAATAAAAATAAACCTTTAAAGAAATAATCCTACTAATATTATAGGATTATTTCTTTAAAGGTTTATTTTATATATATTTTAAGACTAGCAGCGCTCCGCGGTTTTACCCGCGTAACTCCTAATCCCGTAGAAATATCGAAATATAAAATAGCCTATAGCCTTCCCCGACAAATGGACTATCCAACACAAAAAAAAATTCAATTCGAAACATTAGTTCCTAGTTATTGTAAACACCGTTATTTAAATAACTACATTAAATACAAAAAAGGTGATTTTTATTAGCGACCGCTCACTTTTCGAACAAAAATTTTTTTTAATCTGAAAAATGATTTTTAAACTGAAAGTTTCGATGATCCGGATCTAATAATGGAGCCCAATATGATCGCGAAAACTCCTTAATTAAATATAGGATATGCATAGATATCTATCAAATATTATCTTGCCGGAATCACCACAGCTAAGGTGGTGTAGAAAGCTGAACGACCGGAAGTAGACATCGTAATTGAGATTTTAATTGAGACCTGACATATAACTTGTCTTTTCGAAGCAAATGATTCGGATGACGAGTTGTACGGTCGGCTGCATAATTGCAGACCCACCGTAGAGCTCTAAAACAGCTGCTATAAGAATGTTTTCAACAGAAGCAAGATTCTAGACACCTGTCTTCTAACTCATCAATTTATCAAACAAAAATTATTAGAATGAAAACATTTCAAAAATAGTCATTTTCGACCCCTACCGGGGCCTGCAATTATGCAGTCGACTGTACCTACTTTTTTAAAGAGCTATATTCAGGATAAAGGCACACAACATAAAATCTACACATAAATCACGTATCCTATTAAACTGGTAGGTACTTAGATGTTCTTACTCCGTAAATTTATTATATTTGATCAAAATCTTTTGATACTTTACCCCTTTAACGCGCTTCGAGTAATTAATATCAGGTAACTTTGTCTTACGAGTTGTTTGTTTATGTTCCAAGGGTCCCAGTTTACACATAGGTAGTGTTCGTAATCAGAACCTCCGTTAATTAAGTTACTAGTTTGTTATGAATAGATATTTAAGTAATAAATTATAGAAAGTTTAACCCTATTTTAATAATCAATAAACAAGACACTTAGAATTGTATAAAATAAACATTTAATCATTTTTATTTTATTAGTATCGATAATGGCGACACAAAATAAAACTTTATTGTCTTTCTCTCTTTTTGTGTCTATTTGCGCAACGATGGCGCAAAGTTAATAACACTCAAAGTCCAGCGATCAACTTAATCTAAAAGGGTTCTTATAAACAGCAAAGATGCTAGTATGTCATAGGTTTTACGGCCGCTATCGTCCTACAAAGCCTATGCTTACGTAAACAATAGAATAATTTGGATCGTAACTATCATAGCAAAGTGTGTGGAACCTTGAACGGCGAATGCGAAAAACAATAAACACACCCCTTTATTGGCCAACGCGGGACAACAGTCGGCAGTAAACCGGCGCGAGTAGTGGATACAAATCTGAATTGTGACGCAAACATAAAACATTCATGTCGGAAAGGAGTATAGACTAGCCGCATGGCGCAAGGAACACCCTGGGGACCGACAAAACGTAACGAACCAACCTCCCCACCATCCTTTTATGTCTGAGATACATTTTTCTACCAGAGATGGGTCGACTTGTCTTCGAATAGATTATTTATGTTGTCACACGGCGCCCTTTGTGATCCGGAAAGGTGCGTTGATTGCTCCCTGAATCCACACCTAAACAAAAAGAAAAACAACAATATTATAAACGACTCGAACCCCACATTCCGACATTTTGTTTCTTATTTTGGCGTTTATTATACGAGTTTTACCGTAAAAATACTCCTTTATCGTATACAAAGACCATTAAATCAATCACGTTTTCAATGAAAGCGGCATTAAAGAGAAATCCGAGGAGTTTGCTTACCTTCAGTAAAAAAGTCGGTCTGCGGGCAAGGCTTTTCACTAATTCTGAATTTAAATGCATGAGATCGAATAGGTTCACGCAGGGAGTGTATCCCACCCCGAGTTTTCCGATTGCCACTGCTTATGTATTTAGAAGAAAAATGGAACTTGTTGTACACCGTTTACAAAAGGAACGTTATCAAAAGAATCTTTCAAGTAGATTTACGAGAGCGTTTACTGCTACCCTTTATTTGTTTCTAACATTGTTTGAGAAACCAATGATTTTTTTTGTGGTATAGACGGTGTGCGAAAATAACAGATGTGTGGAGTGTTGGATAGATTCTGAGGAGTTTAAATAGAGGCGAGCTGTCGTTGACATAAAGTGCTATTGTGGGCCACCCCTTATATAAGAGAGGGCGCAAAAAAGAGCTCCTTCTAATTGTTTGCACATTTCACGTCTCCCTTCGGTTCTGGGCCGCACACGACAAAAACTCGATGGTATGAGGTAGGGACGAGACAGTACTAATATCGATAATGATGTTGTTTGATAAAGCCAACATTTTATAAAGCAAGACGCATTATAAAATAACCCGTCACTATTTTTAAAAGCTTTTATTTAAGTTGCAATGTATTAATACTCAAGACCTCCTTTATAAAGCTAACTACGGGGTTTGGTATAAAACTGAATGTACGAATATAATGCTTGATTACGGCCGCTTAATTTATATTTAGATTTATCAAAATTAAAAGGCAAATTTAGCTTAATTTCAAGAGATGGTAAAACATTAAATTAAAATACGTCAGTATCGGTTTTGTCTTAATTGTGACAAATCCTACTTCTAGAGATATACCTACTCGTACTTGCATATACCTACCCACCTCCAATTTTTGCGCATTACTGAATTTTATTTCAAAATGAACTGCAAAAATTCAAATATTTTTATTATTTACTTTATGTGCTTTCTTTTCTATGTTGTAGAAAATAGGTTTTGGCTATCAATTTATTTTTGAAAATCAAATAACTACTTTTTCCACTGGCTCAGTAACCAGAGTCTTGACCTCCGAAACGATAGTTAAAAATCGAATATCGATATTTTAATGTTAATCACCTCACTAGTGTACAACATACATGTGCACGAATCGTCAACGCCCTTGTATCCCATTGTGTTTGTACTGCACTATTGTTGCAAGTGGCTTTGTAGACCGTTTTTTCTAAACGAGAACTTTACTGAAAATGAGAATATGGATAACGTTTCGTACCCTGAAGGCTAAACGGGATTGACTTTGAGGTTACCTACTTAGAGGTAAAGGGATAAAGAAGTTTCCGTTTCAGAAGGGTTTAAAACAACATTGAAGTTGGTGTTAGCTATTATCACAACCGCAATCATAAAAACGGTTTATCTTAACTAGTTATTCGTTCCGTTGTCTTGATTTTGTGAATACCTTTTAATATTTTAGGCAGCGAAAACGAAACAGTACGAGTATTAAACTAATCACCAGATTAACAGTGTTTTTAAGTGTGAAATCGTTAGTAACTTTACAGTATCAAAATCTTGTACTTAAGGTGAAGTAGGATTTGGAAACACGCGCCGCACAATGACCGTTTTAACTGTTTTATGTAATTAAAATACTCACATTTATTTTAGTGAAAAACCATCTGTACTATCTTATGGGATTTGATGTAAAGTTTATGAAAATATACATTTTTTGTTTTTATTTACAATCGCCGTAAAATTGAAAAAGCTCAAAAAATGACGATTTTATTAGGTTTTCCACGATTTTTTTCTATCGAGGCAAATCACTCTGATTGTGATTCGAAGTGTATGACAATACAAAGCATTTCTTCACTTTTACAACAGTTGGAATATAATTCTACGGATTTTAGTAGTTGATACCCAAAAACTGTTTCTAAGACTCCTCTATCGCGCTTCTGGTCATTGGTCTTCTTCTTCGTCTTTTCGATAACATACCTTCTTTATAAAGTATTGTTACTTTGGCATTGCATTGTACTGATAAGTAATAATTTAACATCATAGCTATAAATAAAATCTTAAATTTTTGGCAGTCATGTATTTCACTCGATGGTGTTTGTAAAGTGTTTGTAAAGTTCAATTTTAGTTTTAATATTGTTTTATGGAACTTTTTAAAATGTATGTAAAGTAGTTTGAACATAAATACAGGAACATACGTAACCCAAACCTTCGCATTTATAATAGGTCTTAGTGGAAGGTGATAATTTACGTACTTATACAAACTCATAATATTATTCCTTTAGCAAAAAAATACCTGAGTCTGAAACCATGTTTTATCCTCAAGCAAATCGTCTCAACAAAGAAGGTAAAGCAAACTTTTCACAGAACGTGTACAAAGTTACGCGAATTAGGTACTTACTGGAAACTCAGCTTTTCCTAAGCCACGAAAATAAATGGAACAAAATATTACAAAGGGTACTGTAATAATTTTCTGCGGTAGGTTATAACTTTTACTTAAGTCTTGAAAAAAAAAAGTATTCTTTACTCTGTTATGGGCAAAGTTACTAAGTCCTTTCATTACGACAATTAGTCTTGTTACCGCGTTTCTCGTTTATTAAATCTGTTAAATACATAATCGAGGAAACAAAATTGTATTACTACAAGTTTTCTTTTGTAGGTATAGCGGTGTGACTCACCTTTTGTTACAGTTTTCAGATCGCCCTAAGGCTTCTAACTTAATCTAATTTAAACAGCAAACATCCTCAAGTTTCTTTTGTAAATAGTAGATTTCAAGGAGCATAAAGATTAATAGACAAAATAACAAGTAAGGCATTAATTATTAACAACAAATAATTCTGGTAATAAAATAATACGAAATTTCAAACATCACAAACCATAAGGGTGAGCTATTGGAACGTTAATATAGGGAATCTGGAGTTCAACAGCCAATCCGTTTAGCTAGTAATAAATCACCCTTGGTCCCCGCGGGCGTTCCCCTGTATCTAACCTATTATCATGGGCATTCGTGCGTATTGTCTGTATATCACACCCTTCTGAGGTGCATCACAGATGTGCAACCGACCAATTTGATTATGTCATTTCCCAGGACACATCCTCCTCCATTAACTATTGTTGTCGCATCATCCCCGATCGATTCTCTTAATTATACGTCACAATATTATTTATGTCTTTAACATTGTTCTTTTAATCCTCACATGCAATTTTAGCTTCTTTATCGCCTACAAGGGAATTATGCGATTAAAATTTATCCCGATTCATGCTCAGCCCATTATCGCTATTCATTAATTAGCGCTGCAATATAACATTTGTGACGTTGTTTAAGGGTATTACGAGAAATTTCTCAGTAAAGTTTCTAAAGGAAACAATAGAGCCCTGTTGTTGTTGTCTTACTACGAAAACTTTGGACAAGTAATTTTACAACGGGAAGGAAACATTTTGAATTTAAGAGGTAGGTATAAGATTGTTTTGAATCACAATAACATTAATGAAGTGCTTACAAAATTAACATCCAATAATTTGTAGAAGCGAAACGGGTGGCGGGGTGCACGTACATAGTCGGGTTGCGGGGCTGGTTCGGGTGGAGTTACCTAGTGATAAATTTACGTGATTACGTTGATGAGGGTGTTAACATGTGATGTGTATTTTGTACAGTTCATCTGGCTAGGTTTAGTGGTATCGCGTGCGTTCATTACTGGCAATATGCCCTCGCAGGCTGAAGTATCGTTCTCATTGTCGCGGACTAACAGCGAACCATTCTGGCTAACGGCCCGCTTTACTGACCCCATACATCCGCCCGCAAAGAATAGAGCCTCTAGCTCTACCTACGATTCAGCTACATTATGATATTTACTAAGTATAACGCACATTATTGGTGAAAGTAATCTATAGACTTTTCGATCGGATGATAACTCGCCGACCAGCGACATTTTAATGTGGAAGCAAAACCTGACAGTACTTGATATTTTTATCACCGGGCCTTTCGAACTTAGTGTGTTTTTGTTTACGTTCGAAAGGCCCCAGGTTAATTCAATTTAGGCCAGGCAAAGTACCCACAAAGTACTTTAAAACTAACGACAAGAAGCCGAAAAGTGAAATTAAACTGCCGCGTTATTCGACTAAATAACGAAGGCCGCGCCCCAGCGAACTCGTTTGCTGATCAAAACGTCTGTTTGCGTCTGTAGTCTGCGTTGGCTCTTAGCTCCATTGTTTTTTCTATAAACAACAAGCACGAATAGTATCTAACTAATTTCTTCTAAGTGGAAATAGGAAAAGGAAACAACGTTTTGTTGGGAAACAAAGAGGAAAAATAGAGAATGAATCTAGAAAAAGGTTGCAGTGGACAGAACGAACAATTTGAAACAAGTATTTTGTTAGAGGTTTTTTGAATCGACCAAAAATAACCTAGTAAATGTTTCAAATGTCTATGTATGTGTATTGTTCAAGTTCTTTATTGCATAATCATGAGTAGTACAGTTGGTAATACAATACATAGGTAATAGTTTCATCATGATACCCGTTTGGGCATAGCAATGTCGTTATTCATTTTAATTTATTAGATTTAGGTCCGAAATTCGTAAATTTTAATTTTTTGAACGCGGAGCAGATCAATACATTATTTATTTTCAACTGAATGTGTTCTAGTTAGTGTTTTAGTTTACAAAATTAAATCATGAATAAGTTTAAATTTGATTATATAATATTATGTATATATATTAGATTTTACAATATTTTGTCAAAAGCTATTTAATAGTTTGAATATAATAGAAATAAATTAATCTTAAATAAAGAAAATTAATTAATTCGTATATGGTTATAATAAATAAATTGTAAATAGGTAAGTAAAATGTCATAAGTATGTAATATTATAAGTCACAATTGTGCGTCATTATAAAATTCATTTAGATTATAGTAACATTTATCATATAGCATTATTTTTAATTTATTAATGAATTTATCAGTACACGTTTCGTTTCGTAGTTCATTAGGTAGCTTATTGTAAACTCTTATTGCACTAGCATATGGGCTATTTCTAAACATTCATACACGACTATCAGGAATTTTAAATTTGTTTTCATGGTTTTTTCGAGGGGCATATAGTCTTTTAGGCTTGGCATCATTAAATATGGTAGAGTGGTTTCTAATGAATTTGCATAATTCTAGTATATAAATACATGGGACTGTTAATATTTTCAATTCATTAAAGTATGGTCTACATGACTCAGTATTATCGATATTTACGATAATACGTATCAGCTTCTTTTGTTTTATTAATACATCTTCCACGTCTGTACCGTTTCCCCATAAGATGATACCATAACTTAGCCACGAATGTGCATAAGCGTAGTATGCTGATATAGCAGTTCGTTTATCTGTACTCACTTTGATATAGGGCGTATGAAAATCTAGATAATTTGGATTTAAGGTTCTCTATATGTGCTTTCCAATTTAGGTTTGTATCTATTTGTATGCCAAGTAAGGAACAGGCTTTTACCTTTTCTAGTTGGGTATTTCCTAAAGGAGACGGGGATCGTTTCTTAGGATCTGGGGCCTGGATGTAGAAGGATGAAACTGGTGCCAAATAATACCTAATACATTATTAAACTAACCCTGAAAATTTTACGGGATTTGGCAATCAGAGAGTAAAGTTATGAGCTACCTATTTTTATGATTTTTCAGCGGTAAAATCCAAAATGACGAGTCCAGGTCAGTCGTGAAGGCAAGAATATCGGTTTCCGCTGTGGTAGCTATGGTGAGTTAGGGTTTTCAGGTTCAGAAGTCCAGGTGCAGGTGCAGGTGGTCAATAAATAAAACGAAAACAAAACTCAAAACACTTATCGCTCGATCGGAAACAAACGAATAAGTTCAGTGTTGCTACAAGTTAAAATTCAAAAGGATCTTTTTAATGTAGAAAAAGAAAAAAAATGGAGTTGCAACATTGTTTAAAAAAAGATTTAACAGTAGGGAAAACACTAAATATACAATAACCTGTTAAATATAACTATGTAGTCGAGGTTAGGTAGGTAAAAAATGTCAAATAAAATATATAATAATAAAGTTTTTGGGGAGGGCACACGACAATGGAAGAGTCAAAGTTACAAATAATGTGCAAATTGAACTCAATTGACAACACTGAGCTAGTGCTCAGTATGACAGTAGTTATGGCTTCGTACGATTTGTGTATACAGCCAATGTTTCTTTTTCGAGTGCAGTTTTTTCAAGTTTTCAGTTTCTAGATTGTGAATTAGACTGATTTTTAAAGTATTAATATAGAAAAAAATTAGCAATTTTTGAAGCTATTTCTCAACTTCCTACAATCTAGCCCATAGGTCCCAGTCTCCTTTATATTTAGGCTAGATTTTTGATGAGGTCGGAAATCTATTAATTTAGTTTTTGAATAATTGATTTTAAGATTGTGTGCTTCTAACCAATTTATGACCGTATTAAATGTTTGTTGTAGTTTATTTTCGAAGTCTTTTGAATTTTCGTATTCAAATAAGAGTGACACATCGTCAGCGAACAACACACAATGGGTATTAATAATTTTTGGAAGCTGATTAATGTACACTATAAATAGGACACATCCTAAAACACTGCCTTGGGGAATTGAACGGTTCAAGACGTTTTGCTCTGATAGGTAGCTTTCTATTTTTCCTGTACTTTTATTGTAAAAATCAACTTGAACATGTTGTATTCTATTTTTTAGATATGATGTTAGCCAATCGTATGCAATACCTCTAATACCTAAATCACTTAGTTTAGACAAGAGGATATCGAATTGTACTCTATCATAAGCCTTAGTCATGTCAAGTAGGATGCCTACTGCATACTTTTTTTTATTAATGTAAGAATAAGCTTTTTGGACATAATTAAATACTGCTAAGGTTGTTGATTTGTGTTTTCGAAAACCGTACTGATTCTCGTTCAAGATATATTGTAGTAGTTACTATCAGGGGACAAAATTACATATCCAAAGTTACACTGTCGAATAATATAGTATTTTTACTGACCTCTAGTTAAAGAAGTACAACTTATTAATCTATATATATAAAAGAAAGTCGTGTTAGTTACACCATTTATAACTCGGGAACGGCTAAACCGATTTGGCTGAAAATTGGTAGGGAAGTAGCTTAGAGCCAGGAGACGGACATAAGATACTTTTTATCCCAATATGCCCACGGGATCGGGACTTACGCGGGTGAAACCGCGGGGCGCAGCTAGTATATTATAAAGCTGCATGTGGGTACATATGCAGCTTTATAATAAAAGAATTATGCAAAGATTTATTAAAATATTAATAAACGTTTTGTAGGTACTTGTACTTGTATACGGGCTGCTTTCTTTAGTTGAGTCATTTTTGCGTGAGGTTAGAGTAGGCTTGCCCAGCACCTTTACCTACCACCTTCTCAGTTTAGTCGACCGTGCCCAAAGGAAAGAACTCGTTAAAAAGTCTGGAGCCAGCTAAGCTGCGGATTTTTACGATGTTTTCCTTCACCGTAACAGCAATGTTTATTAGTGCACATCAATTATTCCTAAGAAAAATCCATCAAAATCCAGGGATTTGAATCCACGATCTTCGAAATGAAAGTCGGGGTATTTACTACTAGGGCAACATGGCTCTTTGTTTCCTTGGTTTTTCCAATTATTAAATAAACAACTTTCTTTTATTATGTAGGTGCTTACCTATTTTAAAATCCTAATAGTAAAAACCCTTCTAAACATAGAGTTACAATGTTATTGATCAGTTTCCCAAAGTGATGACTAGAGTAGACTATTATACCTTTCCATCATTAATTTTCACATCACGTAATATCGGGCGTGTAAGGACGTGATATATTTACAGAATCACTTCAGACATTTACTCTGTAGTTTGTTATAAACTTGTTTACGGACCTTATTACATTTCCTGGTTCATGATAGGTATTCTCAGAGGGCTCCTTTTAGAAGAGAGCACAGAAACATATAAGATACCCACTCCGATTAAAGTAATCTCAAGATTTTTTACCAGATCCACGAGAGGTATGTTTTTTATGTCAGGAAAACGCATAACTGCATTTCCAGTGCTCTGAGGGAAAGGTGGGGGGTATGTAAGGCTTCCTCTGGTTCTAAAAGTATAGAATAAAAAAAGATTTATTTGAACAAGCACACGACACAAGGCATTTTTGAAAAGTAGAGAGACAAACAAACGGAACGCCAGACTAGGTGGTCAGGGTCACTAAAAACCTGAACTGAAAAGCTGTGGGCTTACCACCTTCTTAGATATTGTTGTCCGTAAGCGCTAGAGCAGTCAATCCGTGACCACCAGCTGTGGGCGATGTTAATGGATATCAGTCTTCGTTATGATCAGTCTGAATGCTGTACGTGGTTGTATCAACTAACAATAATAGAATTTAGGTTTTAACAATAATTTATTAATTTTTTTAGGAATACTCAACAGCTTTAATAAATTTTATTGCAATAACGCATTATGCAAGCTTCAATAATGTGGCAATAAATACTGTAGGACTTTCCACACATCACCATCTAGCCCCAAGCTAAGTAACTAGACTTGTGTTATGGGTGCTAGACAACGGATATACTACTTATATACTTTTCTTTTGTAAATATATACTTATAATACATAGAAACAACCAGACCACAGACAAATATCTAAGCATAAATACATGTTTGAGGCGGGAATCGACCCCGCAACCTTGTGTTTGGCAGTCCAGCATGGTGACCATTGTGCCAACTGGGTCGTCTACTAACCGTTCTTCCCGTGTTCGTAGTTAAAGCTTCATTTGGATCTTGTGTCTGATAGTATCCTCTTCTTTTCGAGTCAGTGACGTTCGAGCAGTAAAATTTTTACAGCCCAGTAGCTAGCCACTGCAACTGCAGCAGCATTGGCAGACTTGGGTGTTGGAAAGCTGTCGGTTTTGGCTTTGAGAAGAGCCATTTGTGTAGCTCTGAAAAGAGCCATTTGTGGGTCGAACCACTGTGGTGAGAGGATTGGTCACCCCACTCCAATACCGCCCTCTGTGGAGGGGTCTTAGAGTGAAGTGTCCAGGGTGCGCCGGATGTTCATGTGCTAGGTTGATAGCCAAGTTCATCGCTCGGGGAGGCTCCTCTCGTGCACCCCAATAGTATCTTGGATGATAACTTACTGTTAAATATACAAATTGTTGGTAATTTCCTCACCTAAATAATTGCTGCGAAGTCTATTCGGCCCTTTCATTACCTATTCCGTTTTCAACTACACAAAGGGATACTTTCGTGGAAATTATTAATTCAAATTTGAATCACGTTTATCGATTTTGTTTGTTGTTTATAATCATTATTGTTGTATAAATTTTTAACTACAGAGTAATTGTTTGAATTTTGTACTTGTATACCTACCACCTGTTATTCTCCAACTAGACCTCTTCAGTCTTCAGTCCTTTTTGGTGAAGATGGAGTAAGGCTTGCTTGCCCAGCATTTATACTACCCTTTCAGCTTGGTCGACCGTGTTTAGAGGAAATAACTTGTTAATATGTCTGGGCTAAACTTGTTAATGTATCTGAACCCCAGGTTACATAGATGTTTGAATGTTTTTGTTAATTAATCTTCTTCACAACCTACCATAAAAGCTAAATCAGTTCTTTTCCATCCAAAGGTTGCCTGGAAGAAATCGCTTTCAGTGATAAGGCCGCCTATTTGTGCAACTTGTACTTTATAGCTATTACTTTACTTTGCTTTGTGTATATCATGTTCTATGTTCCTTACTGTGTTGTATTAATAAAGTTATCTATCTATCTTCTTTTTTCTTCTCTTTTCTAACTATGTGAGGTCGGCACAAAATGTCGCTTTTTTCTACTCTACTATTTTCTCCGTCAAGTTCGCGTCTACCTTTATAACAAGTAATTATTTAAAGTATATTAAGTATTCCATCCATTGTCTGGCACATTACATAGCCAAGTTGCTCAGTTTGAGATGCAATGTTGTACAATATTTACTGAATTAATTATTCTGCACTCGTCCATTTTTAAATTAGAATTGACAGAAAGAATTTATAAAGAATCTAACCGTATTTTCACAGCGATACTCCAATAAAACATCTAGATATCTAATAACATTTCTTAGGTAATTCACTGTCAATTGTCTTAGTTCAGTCCAGTCACGCAATGAGTGAGTTATATATGGCAATATTTCTAAGAGGCTCTACGATAAGATTAATTATTATTATACCGCGGCTTCACTTGCTTAAAGTTCCGATCCCTCGGGAATTTCGGGATTAAAAGTATCCTGTGTCCTTTTCCATCCCCTAAATGAAGACTATGTCGATTTTCATACAAATCGGTCCCGTTGTTTGACCATGATACCAAACAAACCAACCAATGAATAAATAAACGAACTTTCGGATTTACAATATTAGTCAGGAATTTAGAATTAGGATTGAGATTAGGATAGATTGTTAGGTTGAGTTATGTTATCTAACTAAAAAAAGTTAAGTTATCTCATTAAGCAAAAGGTATTTAAAAAAATATAATTATAAAATCATTTACATCTTAGGCCGTATCGTGTCATACATTTGGCAAAAAAGTACAATTCCAACGAATTTTAGAAATGCAACAATCAGATAAAACTGCTTCAATATGGATTAAAATAGATAGAAAAAATATTTATTTCATCGGCACACGATTTACACAAGGTAAAAATAACAGTCAAAAGTTACATTTACACACAAAAACAAAACAAACCAAGAATAGATATTTAAAAACACTACAATTGACCAAGAAGCTGTGTGCTACCATCTGTAAGAGGCACATATCGGCAAATAAATTCTGCCGCTATGCTAGTCTGCCGGTCAAACCCAGTAGGTGACTCATATATTAAGCTACTAGCTGCGAACCGCGGTTTCACCCGCGTAAGTCTCGATTCCGTAGTAATATCGGGATAAAATGTAGCTTATATTTTTCAATTCGATCTAGCAGTTCCTGAGATCAGCGCGTTCAAACAAAAAACAGAAGCCCTCAAAGATGAATAATTTTCCCCGTTTTTTTCCACATTTCTCACTGATTCTTCGCTACTATTGGTCGCAGCATGATGTTATATAGCCTAAAGCCTAAAGACTATCCAACACAAAAAAAAATTACAATTCGAAATAGTAGTTCCTGAGATTAGTGCATTCAAACAAACAAACAAACTGAAGAGTTTGCTTTTTTTGACACAGAACCGTTACGGATGTAGTAGGTTAGGTTAGGTTTCTCCCCCCCCCTTCCTGCACACCCACTCTGCATTCCTCCCCTCCCTCTTTCCTACCCCCCATTCCCCCTCCCCATTTCTTCCTCTCTCCGTTTTCATCCCTTCTTCCCCTCCCTATTACCTTCCCTCCCCCTCTCCCTACACCATCTCCCTACACCCTCTCCGCCTCCCCCCTCACTGCAACCTTTCAAAATACATCTTTAGTCCTGATCCCGTAACTCCCGATCCCGTGGGAATATCGGGATAAAAAGTAGCCTATGTGTTTATTCAAGTCTCCAGCTATCTACTTACATAGTTTCATCACAATCGGTCCGGTAGTTTTTGCGTAAAGGAGTAATCCCGTAAGTTCCGATCCCGTGAGAATATAGTAGCCTATACGTTAATCTAGGTATCCAGCTATGTACATACCGAGTTTCAACGCAATCGGTCCAGTAGTTTTTGCGTGAAGGAGTAACAAACATACACACACACACACACAAACTTTCACATTTATAATATTAGTAGGAATTAAAATAGGAGATATAATTCTAATTTTCAAGTTTCTACCTTTAAAAAAAATCAAACCTTCATACAAACTTTCACCCCCCATTTCCCCTCCCTTAAATAGGAAAATTGAAAATCCCTGAAACACGTCATCATTTATTTACGATAAGAAGATATAATACTAATTTTCAAGTTTCTACCTTTAAAAAATCAAACCTTCATACAAACTTTCACCCCCCATTTCCCTCCTTAAAATAAGAATATTGAAAATCCCTGAAACATGTCATCATTTATTTACGATAAGAAGATATAATTCTAATTTTCAAGTTTCTACCTATAAAAAAAATCAAACCTTCATACAAACTTCCACCCCCCATTTGCCCTCCTTAGGGGTTGAATTTCGCAAAATCCCGTCTTAGTGAGCACCTACGTCGTAAAAGGAACCCCCATGCAAAATTTGAGACTCCTGCAGTTGCTCCTGCAAGAGACACTTGCAGTTTCTGAGATTTCGTGATGAGTGAGTGAGTCAGTGATTTTCCCTTTTATATATATAGATAGGACAATTAATCCCATCTCGATATTGAATCAGAAAACAAGTGACGTTGCGTGATAGACGGCAAACGTAGTCGGTGTAGACCCCGTAAATGATGGCGTGATGATCTGGATGCATTCGATGAAGACTGCCCAAACATAACTCAGGACTGACAGGCTTGTAAACAGATGAGGGAGACCTATACCCTGCAGAGGGACAACAGTGGGTTCATTACTAAAAATCTCATATTTTTTAATGTCAGAAAGTGCGTTATTGAGCTTGGCCGGAACAGCTAAAGAAATATGTGAGATATGTATGATTCCTTTATAGATAGATAGATAACTTTATTTGTACAACAGAAAAAACAGAACACTATAAACACAAAGTAATGGAATAGCTAGAAAGTATAAGTATAGAAGAATATAAGAATACTATAGTTATAGAAGGTACCTCGCTACATTTATGCGGTGTAGATAGATAGATAGACAAACACTTTATTTGTAAAACACACATAACATTGAAAATGACAAAAAAGACGAGAAAGCTTATTAACTACGAGATTGTACAAACAGGCGACCTTGTCGCTTAAAGCGATTGTTTCCAGGCAACCTTAGGATGGAGAAGGTCTGTTTAGCTTAACTGGTAGGTCGTGTGGTGTAAGGAACACATATAATAATAAATACCTACGTAAAATAGATATTATAAACGAAATACTTAAACATAGATATCAAACCATACACATAATAATACTAGCAGTGCTCCGCGGTTTCACCCGCGTAACTTCAGATCCCGTGGGAATATCGGGATAAAAAGTAGCCTATAGCCTTCCTCGATAAATGGACTATCCAACACAAAAAGAATTTCTAAATTCGAACCAGTAGTTCCTGAGATTAGCGCGTTCAAACAAACAAACAAACAAACTCTTCAGCTTTATAATATTAGTATAGATTTAGCAATACTATTCGTAATGAGAATATATTAACAATTATATATATAATATAAAATATATATAAATAAATAAAAAACTATGAAAATAAATAAGAAGCAAGAGTTATGTACCAATAAAGTGAAAGTAATGTTCAGATACCTATTTAAATTAAAGGAATAACCCAAAATACATTCTAAAGACTCAAAAGAGTCTCACTGATCAGCGTTTAATAAGGTTGAATAAGTAACTTGGTATTTTGCCGGCACAAAACTTTAAGCACAGGTTGATTACAGAGCTTTGATAGATGGTACGTCCGCGAATAATGGGCCATTCAGCTCGGCTCGGGACCGTTTACCTTTTCTATACCTACTTAATTACGAGATCGTTCAATCTGGGTTGGTTGACATTATTTCGAGAAGCCGTGATGTTATTATGTGGGTACGAAGTTTATTATTAGGCGAGGTTAATTTAAGTACAGTTTTGTAGTTAGTTTCTAATTATATAACTTTATTTAAATGAAACGTACATTCGACTGCATAATTGCAGCCCTCGGTAGAGTTAAAAAATTATTTAATAATTTTTGTTTGATTAATTGATGAGTTAGAAGTCTTTGAACTTCACCTAAAGCAGGTGTCCTGAATCTTACTCGTGTTGAAAACATTCTTATAACAGCTTTTTTTGAGCTCTACGGTGGGTCTGCAATTATGCAGCCGAACGTACTAAAACTGCTTTAAGTTTTAACGTAAAAAATTTGGTCACTATCCAAATCTATTATTTTTTTTATTCAATAGGAATTATTTAGTGCATTACATCACTTTGATGCGTCTTAAAAAATTCGTTAGGATGAGTGCCTTTGGAACGCGCCCACCTATGAGAAGAAGGCACAAGAAACTCAAGGAGTTTTTTTTCTTTTTTGTGATCATGCTCGCAAAGGTCAAGATAACAAATATTTTTGAAGATATATTTGAAATAGAGCAATTAAAGTATGTCCATGGGTCCTTATCATTAAGGTACGACGAAGTATCGTAATAGGCCTTACCGCACAATTTCTGCTTTATGAAAATTTATATAATCACAAATTTTTGTACCAAATTACTAAGCAATGTAAGGATCCCTTCCTGAATGGCCTTTTCGCTGAAAGTCAATTCAGTTGGATGACATGAAAGCAAGGTACTTAGATAGCCGCAAATCAGTTCAGATAGATGACACAGAAGCAAAGTGGATAGTCAGCAGAGAGTTAACTCAGCTGTATGACATAAAAACAGAATTAATAAGTAGCAAGTCTGGAATTGTGAATAGTTCTAGATGATTAGAATTTCTTATTAGACGGAAGTAAAATTTTGAGTTTATGTTTGCCCGAGAATCAGCTGTTACTTAACTTACTTATAAGATTTTTTTGCATTAACATAACCCTAAAAAAATTCTAAAAAATGTTCGAATTTCCATAAGTGCACAGAAGTAGCCTTTTATCGCTTTCTTATTCTCCACATTTTTTTTTTCTGTATATTAGTATTAAGAGCCTACACTGTACCACTGCAGGGCAAATACCTCTCCACCATTCTTCCATTGATCACGATCTCTCGCTGGTTTTCTCTGTAGCATGAATTAGTACTTTGCGATACAAGTGTGGTAAATTGATTATTGCATAGAGGCGGTTTATGACGCGCGAGCGGAACGCGGTCGCGTTTATAAAGCCGAGATGGAATGATCAAACAACACGTGTATCGACGTTTTTTATCACAATTGCGAATAAAACAATAGACTTGAAATAATAAAAAGTTAGCAAAATATTTGTGTTATTTTTTAAACAATATATTTTTTGTTGATTATACTCGCGAAAGGACAGGCAAAATACTTTAACCTATATATCTGACATATAATATTTTTTAGCGTTTTTTCCATTTGTTTTGCGTCGGGGGTTAAAACGGAATATAATGGTAAGGGAAAATATATTTATGTTATGAAAAACAAAAAAAAAACAAAATTCAATTTTTTATCATATAAGACGTTATCACGTAAAATTATCGTTCGTAAACAGACTTTAGAGACAACCATTTTTGCTGGCTTAAAAACTCTTTGTAGGTACCTACCTTTTTTTATAGTCATCAAAACAGTATAACCCAGATAAATTAAGTGTGTTTCATGTACTTAACATGTAATTAGCAGTAATATACGTATTTCACTTATGGGGGTCACTTTATAGCACTAGTTGTAATGTAAAACGCACGCGTGCGTAATACGTTGGATTATGAGCCTAAAAGCCGTTTAAATAAGAACTACTTTTTGAGCAATTGTGATAAAAAATATATAATTCTGCCCTCTCATTGCGAGCTTCGATATCAAACAAGTGTAACGTAACTAATGTATATCAAACACAAGATACATAAGACATACTATACAGGTATGTAGGTATTTAGAGACAGTGCCAATGGATTAGTCGCTAGGCTGAACTCTCTTGATAGACGGATCCTATTTGTTACTTGATTGGTTCTCCTGAGACTTGGATGAGTACGTACGTATAGTAGTGCAGTAGTTTGTGGAACTGAAACTAATGCATTTGTAAATAAATAAGAAAGCAGTTGGGGGCTATTTTCTGTGCACCTTAACAATCAAGTTTTGTTTTAAGACTTTTGGACATTCGAACATAATTTCGAATAAAGGCGCAGAAAAAGGAAAATCTTCAATAATTTGCCTCAAAGACAGTAATGGCACAAAACAAAACGATAAAAAAAGGATTTTGGAAATTTGCACGGACTATTACAAAACTTTATACTCAGATAATGTAAACAATGTATCAAATGTGGACAATATAACAAACTCTTGCTCAGATTATATTCCGCAAATCACTCCAACCGAAGTACATCTCGCGCTTCGTAGTATGAAGTATCGGAGAAGTCCTGGCAAAGACGGAATTTCTACTGAAGCGCTAAGAATTGGAACCGGTAGTCATGCATCACTTAACCGCCTTGTACAACGACACATTGCGTACTGGAGCTCTGCTACCTAATTTCTGTCACTCCACCATAATACTTTTACATAAAAAGGCGACAAAGCCGAGATTGGGAACTATCGACCCATTAGCCTAATATCTCACGTATATAAAACTTTTATTAAAATTATAGAACACAGAATTAGCTGTACACTTAACGAACATCAACCTCCTGAGCAGGCTGGTTTCCGCAGAGGACTCTCCACTACAGACCATCTCCAATCTATTAACCAAATCGTTGAAAAACACAACGAATTCAACATACCTTTATGGCTGGCTTTCATAGATTTCACCATAGCATTCGACAGTGTAAAACACTCTGCAATATTTGATGCCCTCCGCAACCAAGAAGTAGACAACACCTATATCCAACTTCTTGAAAACATACCAATACAGAAATAGCACTGCAGCCATCAAAACCCATGCCAGGGGTCCCACCTTTGACATACAGAAAGGGGTAAAACATGGCGACCCATTATCCCCAAAACTGTTTACCTCATTATTAGAGGACATTTTCAAAAGTGCGGCAGCCGATTGGACAGGGAAGGGTATCGCGGTCGGTGAGCGAAATTTGCGTTTTGCCGACGATATAGTTCTCTTCTCTAACACAGCACAAGTACTGTCTCAAATGCTCGAAGATCTGAGCAGGGCAAGCCTCGAGGTCGGACTGACGATGAGCATGGCAAAGACTAAAGTGATGACCAACAGCGTCAAACGCGCGATTACCATGGGAAATGGGCTGATTGAATACATCCATGAGTACATATATTTGGGTCAGTTAGTTTCCTTCCAGGCGAGACAAGAGAAAGAAGTTGCTAGACGCACCGAGAACGCCTGGAAGAGCTACTGGTCCATGAAAGAACTCATGAAGGGCAAATTACCACTATCCCTCAAACGAAAGCTCGTGGTCGCATTCTGCCCATCCTTAGGTACGTACGGCGCCCAAACTTGGTGTTTGACTAGTTATCAAAGGTCTGGACTTGGGGTATGCCAAAGGGCGATGTGCGAAAACTAGTACTTGCAAATTAGTTCCATTACTCATGCAACAAGTAAAATTTAATCTTTCAATCTTTTTCGTGAGTATAAACATTAGCCTCGTGCAACTTCGGTGTCAACTTCATCGTAGCGGTTATCAGAAAATTCATGTCCCACCTCTAATTTGTGTTCCGAAACTTTCATCAATACACAAATTTAATTTCGTTTATCTTTAACTACATTTCAATATAACCAAACTCGTTTAAAAACTTTCCGTTTGAAACCCTTTTCCTCTATCTTGAGCCTTTCGAAATTCTTAAAGCCCTCGCAGACTACAAATTTCATCGCCCGACAGATTGGTATCCGTATGAAGTTGCCGATAATTAAGTGCCAGCGAAGCCTTTAAATGGGAGAGAAGTATCGGCTGATCGAAATTGGTAGACTGTGGGTGCTCTTAGTGTGAAAGTTTATCCCTTGATTGATGGTTGTGTTTGGAAGATCGGAGGCTAAGGCCTGGGGCTCACGACGCGGTTTTTACCCGTTCTCATTTTACCGGAAACGTTAACTCAATGGCTATAAAAATGCGAGTGGAATAAGTAGATTTCAACATACACTGGCTTTACATTTTTATCGAAATCGTAAGAATGTTTGGTTTCAAATCTCTGCGTTACTTATGCAAGTAATTTGAATTCTTTCAAAATACTTTCTTAAGGGTATACGTATCTAAGTACTTATATTTTTAACAACATTTTAACTGCACCGAAAAAACCAGAAATGGTTTGCATCCACGGATATCGTAATCAGATAAAATTAGCCACCGATCATGCAAGTTGTATCCATTCATAACGTGATCAGTTTCCGACGAAAACGAATTAAATATTTTATCCATTGATTACGTTATCCGTGGCTACACGAAATAATTCCATGATCACATTATCCGTAGATCCAAACCCCAAATAGATCCTAGTATTGTTTCCAGTACGCCCTAAAAGTCATAGAATCAGTAACAAAACAAGTTTAACAAAAGAAACCGAGTTATTCCTAGGAAAGGTACATAATGTAATACAGAATTTGTAAACCCTTAACTATAAGTTAGTAGAACATAGGTGAAATTAATCTATACTAATATTATAAAGCTGAAGAGTTTGTTTGTTTAAACGTGCTTATCTCAGGAAATACAAGTTCGAATTGAAAAATACTTTTTGGTTTACTTTGGGCTACTTTTTATTTTGATATTCTCACGGGATCGGGTCTTACGTGGATGAAACCGAATGGGCGCAGCTCATCTTTGGTGAGATTAATGTCTAAAATATGGCTTATAGTAATTATTATGCTATTGCTGTCAGACGTGATAGAATCTCACCATATGTCCCTACCCTGTTATTCATGGCCACACTATTAAATATTTCGTCGTTGTGTCAAGATGTCTCTTGCGGAAACTAGGTTAACGGCTCCGCTGAAGGATTTTACAACCGTAAACCGCTGAGTGTGCGGAGGTATTTTAATGTGATTCTCTTCTATTATTGAAATGACAATTATGTAATTAAGGGCTAATTTAGTCGACTATTATGTTAATGGATTTTATGTTTTATAAACAACATTTTACTGTGGTTTTAGAAATGTAGATAGTCACATAACTTCACTACATGGTATAAAACAAAGTCACTTCCCGCTGTCTGTCACCATGTATACTTAGATCTTTAAAACTAAGCTACAGATTTTGATACGGTTTTTTTAATAGATAGTAGAATGATTCAAGAGCAATGTTTACATTTATTTCTCATCCATAATATAGACGTGCGAAGCCGGGGTGGGTAGGTAGTTAAGCAATAAATGTTGTAAGACATTTTACATAGCGTCATCTAAAGTTGTCTAAAAGGTTGCTCTTAAGAATCGAAGTGAACCGTGATAAATTGAACAAACCCTTTAAGGTGAGAGGGTACCGGCGCTCTCTCCATACAAACTCCTCACTGGTTAATGACACTACCACAAATATTTTGTTTCACAAAACCTATAACTGCTATGACTATGCCCCTATGTTTTTTTTTCATTTTCTAATTATCATAGAAATTAAGATTTAAAAAACAACAAGACATGGTCATGGCAGTTATAAGTTTTATGCAACAAAAATAATTGTGCTAGTGTCATTATCCAGGGAGAAAACAGTCGACTACGTTTGTATGGAGAGAGCCTCCGGTAGCCTTTCCTTTTAATTCAAGTACCTAGTTAAAGGTACTGCCAAAACGACGACGGTTTCCAACTTTGTTGGCTCCCATGTTTAAATCTAGATAGACATCATAAAGTTATAGATACTTACGTAGAAATTACCCTATTACTGAGTTTCCCATGACTAGCAACAAAATCGTCTTGGCAGAGAGACGGAGAGACAATCGAGTGAAAATTGAAACTAAAATTCTTTTAACTCAAATTGTTAATTTTCGGTTGCTTTTAGAATAAGCTAAGTTTGACAATCTGAGTCCGATTTTTTTGTCTTGAGGCACGGAGTCTTAAAAACAACCGAAATGGGATAATTTGAGCTTGAATACTACTTAAGCTAATCTTTTACGCGAGAAAGTCCCGTCTTTTTAACCGACTTCAAACACTCAATTTCTCAATTCTCGGTTCTCAATTCGTCGCGTATATATATATATATATATATATATATATATATATATATATATATATTTATATATATATATATATATATATTTATGTATGTTTTGGACCGATTTTGATTTATTTTTTGTAATCATAATTATTGCAACTCCATCGAAACGCTGGATAAACATTAAGATAACTAGAAGTCATAATACGATCGCTACCCGTGTTTTTAGAATTAATATTTTACCTTCACTTGCTTTTTCGTGATAACGTTTTTCTTTCGTTTCAATTCTTTTCACCGCGTCAGTTTTTTTAGACAGTACAAATAATTTTTATTTTAGTTTGAACCACGACGCGACGCGATTGTAGACACTACAACATGTTCCATGTCTAATGAATGTCTATGTTACCCTCTCAAGTAATGGCATCGTAAAAAATAGTGAGCCACGTTCACCAATCAGAGGTGAGATTAGATCCTTCTACGAGTGGGATAACATAGGCACCACTCTGAAACTATGCCGATCTCTAATCTCGATAAAAAGGAAAAACAATTTATTGAGGGAAAAAAAGGTCGGTAGTAATAGGTACATACTAACCTAGTTACTTATGTACTTTACATAAAGTTTTCTCTGTTCAGAACAGGTAGAAAATCTGTTGTAAGAAAATGTGGCATTGTGTCTTTCATTATTATTATCGTTCTTTGATTACGTAGTATTGGCCTTATAAAGTTAGGCCTTATTAAATAGGTAAAATGCGGGAATTTTTTGCTAGAAGAAAGAAATAAATATGTACAGTATACGTCATTAAGTTAACTATCAGTTAGCTACGATAATACTATAAACAAGTATTGGACTTACGACTTTCTTCTAATAGACGTTACACACAAGCATAAATACTTGAATTAAAAGTACTCAGTGTGATTATTATTTTCAACATGTTAGCTATGTTTGGCCGAGGGGTATAGCCGCCACCCACTACACCAACCGACGTGGGTTCGATCCATAGGTTACGTTGTTATAATGTTCAAATAGTGCTGCACGGGATTGTAAACGTTACGGTGCAAGTGACGTTTGAACGTTGATTGTATAAAGAAAACGGTTAACCTTTTCTTTGAAATCGTTTTAAGGAAAAAACTTGACGAAGCTTTATGAAAAAATTATATAAAACAAGGTTTTAGGCGTCAACTGATAATGATCTTGCTAAGTTAACTAGATCTAATTATCACACTTTTTTATTGCAGTGGTGAAGAGCAGTATGCGGCATCAAACTACCTCACCTCTGAGCCGGGTGGGTCCCACAGCGTCCTTGCGAGACACGGAGCCCGACTTCTTGGGGCCCATAGAGAACGTTACAGTACCATTGGGCAGGGAAGCTGTTCTCACATGCTCTGTATCTGATATCGGAGATTATAAGGTAAGAACCTTTTGTAACAGTAAAATAATTCAGTTTAATTTTTTCAAATGTTCAATTAACCTTACTGTACAGTGTTACGTACATAAAAATTAAATTTTAGTTAAAACTGACTGACTGACTGACTAATATATCAACGTTAATCTCAAACCAATAAACAGATTGGGCTAAAACTTGGCATATAGATACCTACTATAAAGTAGGTATCCGCTAAGAAAGGATTTCGGAAAATTCAAACTCTACGTGAAGAAAATCGCTGGCAAAAGCTATTTGGGACATAATACAATTAGTATATTATATATTTTCTTTAATGTTAAGGTGAAAGGGTACCGGCGCTCTTTCCGTACAAACGTAGTCGACTGTTTCCTCCCTGGATAATGACAGTAGCACAAATAGTTTTGTTTCATAAAACCTATAACTGCCATGAGTGTGCCCCTATGATTTGATTTTTAAAATTTTCTAATTATCATAGAAATTAAGAATAAAAAAAAGATTTAAAAAACAAAACATAAGGGCATGGTCATGGCAGTTATAAGTTTTATGCAATAAAAATATTTGCTCTAGTGTCATTATCCAGGGAGAAAACAGTGGACGACGTTTGTATGGAGAGAACCCCCGGTATGCTTTACTCTTAAGGGCAGGTGCTAATAAAGCTACTAAAATCGACCTTTGTTTTAAGCAACTCTAAGTAATCAAATACTCTTTTTTTGTTATTTGGATATAAATGGATATTGTAGTTTGATAACCATATTTTTGTTTATTGTGGTTGAAATCATGATATGAACAACTTCGTTCGATAAAAAAAATGTTAGAAAACAGAGAATTATTAGATCGTTTATCGAGTTTTATCCAAAAATAGTTAACGTTTGTTTCTAAAAATGAATCAAATTATAGGTTTTGACCTCTAGGAACTATATTTGTGGATAATAATGCTAAAATGTTTTGCATATCGATAAAATATAACAGTTAGCACGCAGCACGCTACGTTTGTGAGAGCGGGGGCTAAGGTAATGTGAATACCTACACACGGTACTGGAAGAGCGCCTTAACAATGAAATTTTCATTACGTACCTAATAAACACAAAAGATTAAAAATTCTTGTTAACTAAAAAAAATTCATGGTTTTAAAAATATCACAAGATTTTCGCAATTTAAATTGAATTGCCAGATTGATTTCAATTTTTAAGAGATGATGTGAATCTCGGAGCCTGGTAAGTAAGAATTTAGATTATTAAAGAAAAATATTTTTTAAAAATCCTAAAAAATTTACCTACACATTGGTAACACAGGAAGTTCTCTTTTGCACCTGTTATAATATTTTGATCCCTCAGAGAAATTCGGACCCCTCGTTCCCTTGGAAATCCTTACCGTCATTCAAATGTCAGCTTAATATTTTTCAAAGTGATTAATAATAGGTTGCTTCAACGTTATTTAAAATGTATTTTGGAACCCCTCTGCCCCTGTATTGGTAAAAATGTAAGGTAAGTATTTACTTTTAAAACAATAGAACAATTTAAATTGGTATAACCCCTTTGTTCTTGAACAGGTTCTTTAGCAATTCGACCATTTTTAATTGGGTCCGTTTTGTGTGAGAATGGAGTAGGCTTGCCCAGCACCTACTGTTCCTACGTTCTCAGCCTAGTCGACCATTTCCGGAGAAGAGAACTTGTCAATACAAGTGGAGCTAACTAAGCCGCGGGTTTCATCACTATGCTTTCCTTCACCGTAAGAACACATAATTTTTTCTTGCAAAAATGCATTGGTGCACGGCCTGCCGGGATTCGAACCCACGACCTTCAGAATGAAAGTCGAGGTATCTACCACTAAGCCAACACCGCTCTCTTATAACCCCTTTACTTTTAAAAAGTTAGATGATCTGTTAATTATAAAAAGTAACGAGTGATCATACGAGTATTGTAGGTTGATATACCTATTTTTTTTATATGCCAAAATGTGGGGAAATATCTCGTCTACAAATAGCACACAACACACCAACACAGCGGCGCTCAAAATCAATTTCTATAATTATTCTTAACACTTTTAGTTGCAAGTGAAAGGATTATTTCTATTGGCTCCTATATGTGCCTAATGCAATGGATCACAGTATCAGAGTTAACATTACATTGACCTCGTAGTAGAATTATTGATTATATTTCCATATAGCTCTGTGTATTAAGGGCAGGTGCTAATAAAGCTACCAAAATCGACCTTTGTTTTAAGCAACTCTAAGTAATACTCTTTTTTTGTTATTTGGATATAAATGGATTTTGTAGTTTAATAACCATATTTTTGTTTATTGTGGTTGAAAACATGATATGAACAACTTCGTTCGATAAAAAAATGTTAGAAAACAGGGAATTATTAGATCGTTTATCGGGTTTTATTAAAAAATAGTTAACGTTTGTTTCTAAAAATGAATCAAATGGTAGGTTTTGACCTCTAGGAACTATATTTGTGGATAATAATGCTAAAATGTTTTGCATATCGATCAAATATAACAATTGGCACGCAGCACGCTACGTTTTTGAGAGCGGGGGCTAAGGTAATGTGAATACCTTAAGCGAGCGCCTTAAACTTGAACTCTGACAGTTCAGTTGGCAAAAGGTTCTGCTACTGGATTAAGGTTATTTTACAATTGATCGCTCAAACTCGCGAAATTTTCTGACCAAAAAACAAAATAGGTATACAATTTGTCGCTTTCGAACTTTTTACAATTAACGAAGTGGAAGAAAGGTAGATTAACCATTGCCCTCACGCAAGACAAAGGTCTCTCGACAGTAATGGCTGTTAGGAATAATATTTTCAAATCCTATTGTACCTTGTGTATTTCTACGCATCATGTCCCAAACAGATCTAATTATTTCGTCTTAAACTAATTACTGTCTGCCATTATGGGATGACACGAGCAAATTGCAACGTTTATCCACTGCTAGCCACCACCGCAGGTAGCAAACCACAGACCTGTCTCAATGTCCAACGAGAAACTAGATAATAAATCAAAACTGTCTTAAAGTTGTACTAAGAAATGTTTAGTTGAGCTAAAAGCAGACTGATTTTTTTTGTCGGCTACTTGCTGGTCATGAATTTGAAGAAAATTAGATTTTTGCACATTCGCACTGTCATAACAAATCTGACGACGTATTACAATCGGTTCACAAGGTTTTAAAGGTCATATACCTAACTCATCTATATACACAGAACTACAAGACAATAAAAACATAACTCGCATCTATCTAGCTGTATAAAACACAGTTTGTATGAAAATGTCATAGATTCGACAATAAAAAAAAGATCGTCTAAGTATGGCATGAAATGTCGGGTCCGATACGGTCCAAGCATAGTTACATAGGTACGGTCGGCTGCATAATTATAGACCCATCGTAGAGTTCCAAAACGACTGTTTTATGAATGTTTTCAACACAAGCAAGATTTTAGGTACCTGCTTTAGTTGAAGTTTAAAAGTCTTTTGACTCATTAATTTATCAAACAAAAATTATTAGAATGAAAACATTCCAATAATAGTCATCTCAGAACTCTAAAGTTACCCTAAGGTAGGTCTGCAATTATGCTGTGACACAAGAAACTCATGAGGTAATTATCCCAAGAGTTTCTTGTGCCTTCTTCTCATTGGTGGGCGCGTTCCGAAGGCACACATCCTAACTTAGTTTTTAAGACCTATCCATGTGGTCTATGTACAGTCGGCTGCGTAATTGCAGCCCTCGGTAGAGTTCTAAAAGTACGATTACTGGAACGTTTTCATTCCTAAAAATTTTGTTTGTTAAATTCATGAGTTAAAAGACTTTAAACTTCAACTAAAGCAGGTGCCTAGATTATTGCTTGTGTTGAAAACATTCGTATAACAGCCGTTTTGGAGCTCTACGGTGGGTATGCAATTATGCAGCCGACCGTACAAATGTATTAAACATCCAAAGGCATATATTTTTTGACTATGACTTTGCTGCCGACCGTACATTAGAGGCAGACGCAGGCCGACGGCAAGATTAGTGCGTACTTAATCCAAAATACATACCATACCCAGTATTTTATTGGACGAATTCCTTATAAATGAATTCATCCTTGTCGTTATGACAAGCAATTAATCCATGTTATATTAGTAAGTAACATTTCTTATTTCGTTCGGATTATATTATGTTACATTTCAGTGTTTACGTTGGTTTTCATTAAGCCACAGAATAGATAATAGTTCAATCTACGCCCACACTACACTGATAAACCAAGGCGTTTACTTACGTTAGCTAGACTTACGTCTTTTAAAGGTTAAATTTTTGACGTGATAACGTCTAAAAAATCGATGAACACCGGCAGCACGCACAAAAGAGTGTGACGTCATCGCTCACGTTCCGTTATTGACAAGCCATAGCAAGGTCACCGATAATACGTTGCTATGGTTACCATTAATGTTTTCTTAGCTGACGTTATCGCATGAAATTATCTTCAGGAAAACTTCGCTTGCGCGATCTAGGATCAACGATTGGATTAGTGGCGCCATCTGTTGGTGTTGATGTGAAGCGTCGCCAAGAACTAATTATAATATGTTATTTTATCCGTAGTCCAGCTATCAATAAGCCTAGTTGCTTAGATTGGGGCTAGATGGCGCTGGGTACATTTTTATATTAGACTAAAATTAAGAACAGTAGCTTTTATAATATACGTTCAAATCCCGACCGGCCGTATCCCGATGAATTTTTCTTAACAAAAATGTATATGAGCTAATTAATATTGCTTTTACGGTGAAAGAAAACATCGTGATGAAACCCGCGGCTTAGTTGGCTCCAAAAGTATTAACAAGTTCTCTCCTCTGGACATGGTCGACTAACCTGAGAGGGTAGTAGCTGCTGGGCAAGCTTTCTCGATCCTCACGCAAAAAGGACCCAATTAAAAAGGGTCTGATTGCGGAAAACAGGCCGTATACAAGTACAAGCACATTATACGTAAGTTTAGCAATCGTGGGCTCACTATTTCATTTGGCAAGTCAGAGCTTTATCTTTATTTAATCAAGTTTCTCCTAAATGTTAAATAGGTGAGTCTGTAATCTTTCTGAAAGGTCACTCGTAATGTTTTGAAAATAAACCGGCTTATTCATCTTTTGTAATTAGTTTTCTTGATCCAATCAATCAGAATCTTATCTTCTTCTTTTATAATAATAAACTTAGTTATAGTTAGTGTTTTCTTAGGTTATTGCGATTTAAACTGATCAAAATATCTGCATCAAATTAGATCGAAATTGTTTAAATTATCTATGAGCCTGTCTGTTCATAAATTTAAATATTTTTTGATTGGACATAAAATAACCTGGTATGTCACTTGAATTTTATTTTTCCTATTACATAATTGTCCAGTTTATTTATTCAAATCTATATTTGTAAAATAAATAAAGATTCATCACGAAACCACAGGAGCTACAAGTCTGAAACTTCGCATGGGGATTTCGTTTAAATTCGACTTTCAAATGGGTTAAAAGGGCTGATGTAGTTTGTAGTAAATATTATGTGTTCTCTGTTTGTTCTTGCCAGCAGGAACTACGATTTCCTTTTTTAATCATTTGCTACGATAATGCGCTCTGTTGCTACTAAATACCTCTGTGATATTTCAACGGGATCGACACGAACGCTGGTCAAACTACCATTACCAACGCTGCTACTACTAACGCTGGTGGTGCTGGTGGTATATCCGTTGTCTAGCACCCATAACACAAGTCTTACTTAGCTTAATTACTTAGCTTGGGGCTAGATGGCGATGCGTGGAAGTGCCTGCAATATTTATTTATTTATCATTTAAAAAGCCATCACTAATATATTATCTCAGTTAAGTTTTGATTGCAGTGACATTTTAAAACTAGCAACACTGTATCTAAATACAAAGGCAGGTAAAATTAAAAAGCAACAAAGTTGTCTAATTAAACTAGGTAAAAGAGTTTTGGCGGGAACGAGTTAACAACATGTCGTGCTGCAGTTTTATTTTCATGAAACTTAGATGTAACCCGAGTTGAATTGTATAATTCTGGTGGAATGTTATTCAATTTAGCTCTGTGAAAGTGCACAAGTGTAGTGAAAGTAAAAATCAGTGTCAAACATGAAGTTTTCTCGTTGCCTCCAAATCTCCTATTAAGGTTATGGTAAACTTGCCACCGCTTTACTATAGCCCCTGACTTGACGGACTATGACGACTTTGACTGTTTTGGAATACTTTAGGCCCGATTCATGGAAAATCGGGTCATAATTTGATGCAAAATATAACTTGAAACTGGCTAAATGCACAAGCCGTGCGAAGCCATAATTAATAGAAGAAGAAAACTAGGTAAAAGCTGTGATAAAAATGAAATTACATTTTAAGCCACTGGGTATGTTGCTAGTAGAAGCATAGTTTTAGAAGGTATTTAGAGCAAATCCCCTAGTAATTGACATAAGTACCCAGATTTACAGACTTGAAACCAGAGAGCTAATTGCTAATAGTAAGTATAAAAACAATTTAATGATTGAGCTCTTGTTAAAAAATGCTATTCTTATATAAATGACTAGCAGTGCTCCACGGTTTCACCCGCGTAACTCCCGATCCCATGGGAATATCGGGATAAAAAGTAGACTTCCTCGATAAATGGACTATCCAACACAAAAATATTTTATCAATTCAAACCAGTAGTTCCTGAGATTAGCGCGTTCAAACAAACTAACAACCAAACAAACAAACTCTTAGCTTTATATTATAAGTATATATTATCAACCGGGTATCCGGGTATCTATAAAAGCTAGAAACATATATGTATAGATAGCGTGAAATAGTTAACACTGTGACTAAGACGAAAGTGTAGTGTCATGGAAGTGCTACTAACATAGTTCTAAGCTATCTCTTTAACACATTCAATTATTATTTTAAAATATGTATGTTAGTCTATAAGGTATCTATGGACTGAAATAAATGATTTATTATTATGCGTTTTATAAAGTTTTCTTCTCTCTTTTTAAGAGGTAAATTTAACACGGGCCGAAGCCAAGTGCGTTCTAGACTGGAAGAAACTATCCTGCATGTGTTTAAAATGACCGCCTTCTGCAAAGATATAGTGGATTTAGGCAAATCAAGTGTTGTTAGGTTTGTGTGTAAGGTCTTGGGGATGACTCCAGTAGAAGATAGTATGATTGGTATAGTCTTCACGTTTGTTGCATTCCATTGTGTTCTTAACTCTATAGATAGGTCTGTGTACTTAGCAATCTTTTCGGTGTGAGTGGTTAGTATATTTGTGTGTTGCAAATGGCTATGTTCTTCAAGCTTCTCCCCTCAACTCCACTTTCTACAATAAATCCTGCTCTTTTCACTCAGTGATACTCTGGAATTCCCTCCCTCAACCAATCCGATCTGCTAAGTCCCTACCCATTTTCAAATCTATGGTAACTGATCACTACCTCAGTACTGTCTAATATCCGTATGTATCCTCCTATATATGTTCCTGTATTTCCTGTATGTTCCTGTATTATTTATGTATGTATGTTTTTTTTTGTATCTATGTATATAATTATATATTGTATATAATTGATATTTTAAAGCCATATTTATGTAAATACTTTATACTATCACCTGTTACAGGTTATGTTTGGTATCCTGCTTTAGTAAATTCACAACCTACCATTAAAGCTGAATCAGTTCTTTTTCATCCAAAGGTTGCCTGGAAGAAATCGCTTTCAGCGATAAGGCCGCCCATTTGTGCAACTTATACTTTCTAGCTATTACTTTACTTTGTGTATATAGTGTTTTGTTTCTTCCTGTGTTGTACGAATAAAGTTATCTATCTATCTATCTATGTCTATTAGATATACGGTTTTAGTGGGTTTATGAAAGATTGTAATGTCAGGGCGGTTAAGGTGGATTGTTTTGTCTGTCTAATCGGTATTCACTATTTTCAAGAACGGAATTGTATTATTACTGTACTTAAGTAGACAGAAATGTATAGGTATTTCATATAACCCAACTGAGATAATAAGATAGGTCCCGTTGAAGAGCTTAGCGAAGTTTCCTTTCCGCTATCTGGCAACACCCTGCAACCAGCTTAATGCTTTAACAGTGAACTTAACTTTAAGGTCACTCGGATTATACTTGAGACGTTTAAGAACTGGCTTTCTTATAAAACTTTAATGAAATATGCTCACTTGAAACTTACTTATGAAATTTAATTTGTTTTGGTTGTCTTTTGATTGTGTTAGGATGGAAATTATTTAGTTAGTAATAATTGGTAATGTTTATTATTAGAAAAATGCCACTCATTTAATTGGTTATCTATTGAAGTAGTGATTGTGTTTAAACGAATGACAATGATATACCTTTTTTTTTGCAAATAGGCTTAATTTGACCTAATTAAGGTGAAAGGGTACCGGCGCTCTACCCATACAAGGAGGAAAGGGTATACCCTTTCCTCGACGATGAGGTCGATGATGTAGCATTTTCGCCTAGAAGGGGAACGACATGCCTGGACAACCGCTATAAGTCACTTGGCACCATGACTTTGTGCAGGGGGCGGGGCTTTTTGTTCTGTTCTTTTTGTTGTCTGCCAGTTGCTGAAATATCTTAGACATTCAATACAAACTAACGATTTCCTAATTAACTACTAACATATCTGTATTACACCTGTAAATAAAAACAACGTGAATCTTTTTATCACGCATAAAAGAAGGATAACCTTTTCCATTCAAAACACTTGAAAAATACCTAATCCTTGCTGATTCTCTATTCATGTATTATTTGACGCTAGTCGAGTGGTTGGTATATAGTTCGTTTATCTGGGATCCATTTAGTGTCTCCTCCATGACAAATGAGCTTCTTTCCTTTCGAAGGCTATCGATCAAGCAGTAATGACATTTAAGCTCTGTCTTACCCCTGCCCAATGACTTGCTGAATAAATAACTTCTTATTCCTTAATTTTATCTTTTCGATATTCTTGCTGTCATGCTTGTTTTTTCGGTTTTTGGTAATGGTAACTTTTTCTGTTATTAGATACGACTTTTCATTGACAGATGTTTTCAATAAAAAAAAAACAAATCTGAATAACGTGAGATAGGAGTTTTGGCGGGAACGAGTTAACAACATGTCGTGCTGCAGTTTTATTTTCATGAAACTTAGATGTAACCCGAGTTGAATTGTATAATTCTGGTGGAATGTTATTCAATTTAGTTCTGTGAAAGTGCACAAGTGTAGTGAAAGTAAAAATCAGTGTCAAACATGCAGTTTTCTCGTTGCCTCCAAATCTCCTATTAAGGTTATGGTAAACTTGCCACCGCTTTACTATAGCCCCTGACTTGACGGACTATGACGACTTTGACTGTATTGAAACACTTTAGGCCCGATTTATGAAAAATCGGGTCATAATTTGATGCAAAATATAACTTGACACTGGCTAAATGCACACGTGCGAAGCCATAATAAAAGAAAAAAAAAAAAAAACGTGAGATAGAAATATGGGTTAAGTGTCGGTCTAAAACGCAAGTCAATTTATGGCCAACTAGTCTTAAAATCATGTGCAACTAAACTAGTCTTCAATGTAAAGTCGTCTATGAAGCAACTCGTTATAATTGTTGGTCCAACAGTGGGACGCAGTGGTGGTAAGGCTAAAATAAGCGAAAATATTTCATGAGTTATTTCCCTCCGCAGTAATAGAATTGAATCGAAGGTGTAAAATAATTCTGTTCGACATCAAACTTCAACAACGTAATGTAAAAAAATCAATATTCTAACATTTATTAATATTTTCCAGCTGAACGAAATTATTATATCTGATGGAAGGAAGAATCCTATATTTATCTCAGGAAATAAACAGACCGTAGTAGATCAGTATTGGGTCCGTGCACTTGAATATATTTTCTTATGTTATAAGCTTATAAGGCAATTTTCATAAATATTCTAAAAGGAAGGTAGATAAGAAGAGAATTAAGTATATGAGAATAACATAACCATTTATGCAATACCTTCCTATGATTTTCTATTCGGTGCGGGGGAAAATGCAATCTTATATCATTTGTGAATGCCACAAACCTCTAAGGTACTAGTTGTCATCAATAAAATGTATTCGTTTGATTTTCGCCATGTTAGCGTTGAGAGCATAGTATTGAAGGGTGGTGAAAATACATAGAACCCTATTAGTTATGGCAACAATCTGGTTTTATACTTGATACTTAATAGTTTTGGAGTATTATCAACGTAGAGTAAACCAGAGGATAAGTTGAAGTGGTAATGGATGGGGCATGTGGCTTGTAGAACTGATGGCCGTTAGGGCTGAAAAGTCCCAGACCAGGCACCGGAGAGGATGGCCGATTACAGGGACGGTTGACTTATTCAATGTCGCGAGAAGTCGTCGATGCACGCAGATGATGATGATTCTCAACGGGGGTGCTTTGATTACCAAATCCTGTATTATACTTGTACTAGGATATCAAAGTGTGAATATCTGTTGTATCATTTCCCTCCCTTCACACTAAATCAAGGAGAGGCATTGTTCAAATGGTAACTTTGACAAACATACGTTCATATCAGATCAATCTTGGAATATGGAAAACGACAAACTTTTCTCGCAATCGAAATGAAAGTAATATTGAGAAAGTTCTTTGTTACGCTTCTTTATTCGTTTTGTCTTACGTGAACATTGGGTGGGTGTTTGTTTTAATTTAATTTTATTCGTTGTATATGGTGTATTCATAGGTTCAGGAGGGCGATTCTCGCTGAAATAGAGATGATGTCGAGTTCGACAAAACGTCGCTAATGCAATGTCCAACGAAAGTGTCACTGAAATCTCTATTGTTTGTATTGTCGAGTGCTGGGCATAGGCATTTCTCTAATGTGACATTTCGAGAATACGAAAATTCTGCTTCAATCGACATATGCCATGTTTTTTCGAGTTATCCGAGAATCGCCCTCCTGGGCAAGACCTATTCCATAAAATAGCATCCTAGGCATTATAATGTCATGAACATCACGGATTAAAGTTTATGACGCTGCATAAATAATCTAGATTAGATGTATAATAAGCCAATATTATACTTTGTTATGTTTTATGTTTTATTAATAGTAACGACTTGAACTATATCTTTCATATCTTTTAAACCATCTTTAAAATTATCGTCGGTTCTGTGCTATTATAATACAAACAGTTTTATACATGCCTCTTTACCGGTCATATCGGCGTAAACTCTTCTAATTAAAACTTTCTTTATCAAAATCCTAAATCTTTCAAAGACAATTTGTTAAAACACATCTAAATGTTCATCATCCTAATAGATCTATATCCACTCTGATAAAAAGATGTATATTTTCGTAAATGAACGAGCAAATTTTGGCATCTACTTCAATTTGTACAAGTCTCGTCCGGGACCGTTCCGTATCCATCCATCCGTCAAATTCATTTGCATCTCTACGAAGCTTTATCTCATTACGACCTTCCGATTTCTCTCTTCCGCCGTAAATTCCGTAATAATTCATAAGTCTCTCGGAAAACATCTCGTTCGTATTGAAATGACAAAGGCGATACATATTTATGGAATTCTGTATCAGCTATTGACAAGATTTGTCTGATTATTGTTTCTGTTTTTTTTGCCTTATTCTTGATTTTTTGTTTACATTATTTATTGTTATTAGAATATGTATGTTTAAATATGATTCTGGATTCCTAAAAAAAGAAGATATTAAAAGGTTGAAGTGTTTTTTTACCCGACTACGGTAAAACAAAAAAAGAGAGTTAAGCATATCTACTAAACTGCTTAATTATTATTATTGTCAACAAATATTTGGTAAATTTAGACAATTTGTATTCTGAATCCATATAGAGACCAAAAACCTTAAAGTTAAACTGTCTCTCTGTAGTTGGCTCCTCATGTCTGAGGATCGTGGTAATTTGGATCGGATGATCTGTTTCCAACGGCTTCTGTTCATCATGGCTGATAAGTTATCTGATCCGTCGACGTGGTTAGAGATCGAACTCAAAAGAGTTAACCATGAAAAGAAAGGGAAGTCAAAAGAGTTAAGCAGGAAAAATCTATACATATAAAATGCTTTGTCCTCAATGACTGACTGACTGATGAATCAACGCACAGCCTAAACCGCCGATCGTAGAAACCTGAAACTTGGAGGGTGTATTCTTTGTGTGACGTAGGCATTCGATAAGAAATGATTTTCCGGAATTCTACCCCTAAGGGGGTGAAAAAGGGGGGCAAAGTTTGTATAGGACAACGTCATTCTTTTGTCCATTTCCGACTTCTACGCGGACGAAGTCGCGGGCAAAAGCTAGTCTTTTTATAAAACAAGCGAAGCAGACTCCGTTTTAAAACCAAAGTACTGAAATATTTGATATAAATATTGATAAATAAATAATATATACTTAAGTAAATAAATAGTTACCTACGTAGCTTGACTTGCACAACAAAAAATATATAAGTACACAACAAATTGAGAGCAGCCTCCGTTTTTGAGGTCGGTTAAAAATAAATTGATTTAAGACAAAGTTATGTTACCAACTTGCAAAGTGTAAAATTGATAAAATAATTTCAACATCGTTGTTATTGAAATATATTCAAATTCAGAATACCCGTTAAATTCATTTAGCTAGAATTTAGCTAAAGTTTATGCTCAATGTCATGCAAGCAGCCCTAAGTAATGTAGGTAAGTTGAGTAATTTATCCAATTTTTACCAGACACAAACTCAAGATCCCAAGTTCTTACATAAATTACCCACAAGCTCCCCCAACGCAAAGCTAACTGGTTTACTAACTTGAAACCTCGTTTATAAAATTGCATAAAATTAACCTGCCGCATCCCTAACGTTCCTACTGCACGGCATCGGAAAATCCGCATATTATGGCGAAGCTTGATCAGCTTTTTCCTTACAAAGAGATCGACTTCGCTTGCAATTTTATTCCCACGGGCTAACAATCTACCGTACTCATCATAATTTAAATCTCTAGGAACTGTGCATTAATAGATGGTAGAGACTAAAGGTAGGATTACGGCTCAATTTAGGGATTAGGTTACTTAATAGATATTTAAGTTGCTTGATTTGAGTTTATATAGAAGACTAGCTTTTGTCCGCAACTTCGTCCACGTAAAAGTCGAAAATGGACCAAGAAATCACGCTGTCCCATACAAACTTTGCCCCCCCTTTTTCACCCCCTTAGGGGTAGAATTTCGGAAAAACCTTTCTTATCGGATGCCTACGTCACACAAAGAATACAACCTCCAAGTTTCAGGTTCAAATCAGTGGTTTAGGCTATGCGTTGATCCGTCAGTCAGTTAGTCATTCAGGACAGAGCATTTTATATGTATAGAATAAATGTAGGAATATTAAAAGGTTGTTACTCTACATTTCTTTTTGACGATTGATATGATTGATTGATTGATGATAAGATTTGTAGATTTTAAAAAGGAATGTATCATTTAGATGTTTTATTATTTTTTAATAAACATACAGTCATATTATGAATAAAATAAACGCTTCTTATGTACATCATAATGATCTTAACAAATAACTTTTACGATTTTATAAATTCGAAAAAAGTATACGAAAATTTTGAGGTTATTTTTACTCGAAAATCAGCTAATAGCTGTTAGGTACGTACACGGAGAGGTCAATGACCTAAAAATGTAAAGTCAAGTTTTATTGCCCGTTTTAGTTCATTTAATGTTTTTTTAGAATATCTTTAAATGAGCTGATTTTCGAATGAACATAACCTCTTTAAAATATTGCGATTTTCTAGAATCCAAGAACAAAAGTTTTTTGTTATGATGTTCAAAAGTAGCCTTTACTGGTTGTATTATAATGTATAGCAATAAATTCTGTATCATCATCATCTTCCTGCCCTTATCCCAATTTATTTGGGGTCGGCCGCAGTATGTCTTCTTCTTCCATTCACTCCTATTAGTCGTCATCTCATCGTTCACATTCATCTATTTCATGTCTTGTCTAACGCCCATCCATCTTTTCTTAGGTCGTTCTCTTCCTCTCCATCCCTCTATTTAATCCAAATTAAGATAGTAGTTAATATATTTTTTAATAAAAGATGATATTTTATTTATTCCGTAGAACAATGGTAGGTAAAGTACAAAACAAAAGCGTAGCGTTTGACGTTTTTTTAAAGTATTTCTGCATTCTTTAATCTGAAGCCAGCGTTCATTTAACATGTACAAAAATCACGTGAATTTGCGTAGGTAATGAACACACGCCGGAGGCATTTTCACGTCCATTACAGATTTATAAAGTAGCTTAAACATATTTTATACGAACGATTGGAATTGTAAATAACAAAATGCTTTGTTATGTGGAATTACTAGCTTTTATCCGTGACTTCAACCGCGTCCACAGGAAAAAAAGGTTTCTTGATGCAAGAAATAATCCTCACCCTATATTTTTTTGATTTTCATAAACGCACCCTCCCATATTTCTAGCCTTTATTCGGTGAAAAGCAGATTCTGGAAATGGCAGATTCTTAAAATGGCATTTTCTTAAAACTGTAGATTCGTAAAACGGCAGAAATATTACAGTCGGCTACAAAAATGAACCGTAAAAATACAGACTAGAAGTCTAAGCTGTACGTTGATATATTAGTCAGTCAGGACTTTTACTGGTACCTTCCTGTTGATCAATCTTTCTGGTCAAACTAGTTTGTCTAAAAGGAATAAATTTCCTCGTAGTCAAACTACTCAACTAAGTGGTTAACAAAAGGCGACCAAAAAATGAAGATCGAAATGGAAACAAAAGAAAACAGAAAAAAAACCAAAAGACGATAAAAAAAACCAAATAGGTACGATCGAAGAAAAAAAAGACGATCGAAAAAAATAAGAAATGTTTGAAATGGAAACAAACTACGATCGAAAACTTTTACTCTATAGTCGACTATCGATAGGTAACGCTTGTTCAAACCAAAGTCACTAGACGGATAAGATTAAAATTTAACAGTATGACGGATATAACATATTTTGGAAAATTCAAACTACACGGACAAAGTCGCAAACGAAAGCTAGTTTACATATACAGGGTTATTGGTAATTATACTAGCAAGTCGTTGAGGACTTCAGTGCACCTTAACAAATACCTTTTAGTCTACGACTTTTAGAAATTCGAAAAAAAATTATAATTTTGAGGTTATGTAAATTCTAAAAACAGCTGATCTTTTAAAAAAAGGTCAGTCAGACTAAGAACAGTAAATAAAAATTAAACAATAAGTAATTTTTTTAGGTTAATGAACTCTCTGTGTCTCAGCTGTGAATAGCTTTTTTTCAGGTGAACCTAATCTCAAATTTTTCAAATATGTTCGAATTAGTAAAAGTCGTAGAACAAAAGTTGTTTCTTTAAGTGCAAAGAAGTAGCACTCATCGGCTTGCTAGTATAATTACCAAGTACCTGGATGGTATTTTTTTAGTCTAACCTCAAAGCAAACACTCATTGACTTCGTGTTACTTAACAACGCCATCTGCTGGAATAACGTTGCTCACAAAAAATAGTATTAGTAGTTCGCCAATAGATGTCAGGAAGAGTCATATTTTTCAGATAAAAAAAAGTAAGTTTCGAATAAACACGAATAAAATGACATTTTCTAAAAATGATTCCTAGCTAGATCGATTTATCGCCCCCTATATACCAAATTTCATGAAAATCGTTGGAGCCGATTCCGAGATTCCAATTTTATATATATATATATATATATACAAGAATTGCTCATTTAAAAATATAAGATTAGATAGATAACCCTGAATAACAGTGTAACAAACACATATGTACTTGTAATACGATTCATGAGGCACATCACTCATATCAAACAAGACAGTCTGATTTCTAAGAGCGAGTAAGTAAAACTTATACGCGAATATATCAGATGCTCAACGAGTGAGAGGAAATCTCTTCAGGAAATTGGTACGTCTCGTAGAACTGAAAAACAAATGGCATAGTTCATAACCTACGTTTATCATTTCGAATTACTATTTTAAATTGCAAAGAAACACATACCAATGAGGTTTTTCAATGGCATTTTCGGTCCTGGGCATAAATTTTTTTTCATACTTTAAATTGAAACAAAATGTTATAATAATAAAATAAATAGTAGCCTTTAACTGGTTGTATTATAATGTATAGCCAATAATCCATAAATTCTGTATCATCATCATCTTCCTGCCCTTTTCCCAATTTATTTGGGGTCGGCGCAGTATGTCTTCTTCTTCCATTCACTCCTATTAGTGGCATAGTTCATAACCTACGTTTATCATTTTGAAGTACTATTTTAAATTGCTTAAGAGAAACACATACCAATGACGTTTTTTTGATAGAATTTTCGGTCCTGGGCATTCCTTATTTCATACTTTAAATTGAAACAAGATGTTATAAAAATCAAAAATTTTGTAAGAAGAACGTCATTTCAGTTTGCCTGTGATCATGGGATCTGCAAAGTTCGCCAAAACGTCAGGTTTGAAACAAAAATAAAAAAAACGCGAATATACCCGTTCAAATATTATAATTATAATTATGAGTTCAAGTCGCGAAAGAAAATACTTCAAAATATTATATCATCAATTTGCTTAAACGAACATGCGAAGCCTACGACTCGTAGTTTTTAAAGTTTCAGAGATTTTTTTGATGAGTCTGTTTCTTTATTTTACAATTTTTATTTATTTTAATACCTAGATGTTTATATTTAGAACATAGTAGTATTTAAATATTTAATAGATACGCTTATCTGGTCACCAAAACCAACCTAGTTGCTTAGATTTGGGACTAAATGATGCTGTGTGTAATGTCATACTAAAATTATTATTCATTAATTCAGATACATAATTTCAATTAGAAGACATTTAAGTTGTTTTGTCTTTATCTTTGACTATTCGAGAAAAATACAAGCATCTTATTTTGTTGAAATAGTATTGAGGCTACAGAAACAGTTCAATTGGTTCTATCTTTTATTGCTTCGCGTTTTTGCTTGTCTATTTCATGTCAGACTGATTTACTTGCCAAATTGTAAACATAAAACAATATGGGATGAGATATATTCAGGATATACGCTAAAATGTGTTTGTACGTTCAAGCAGCAAATGAATAGAGATTGTTAATTAATATCTATGCTTTCAAAAGATAGTTTATTCATTCTAGGAATTCTTGATTTATACGACGTGACTTAGTTTTTAACCCCCGACGCAAAAACGACGGGGTGTTATAAGTTTGACGTCTCCCTCTCTCTCTCTCTCTCTCTCTCTCTCTCTCTCTCTTTGTGTCTCTGTCTGTGGCTTCCCGAACGGATGAAACGATTTTGATTTAGTTTTTTTCGTTTGAAAAGTGAATTAGTCGGGAGTGTTAGAATCGATACTATAGAGCATAGACTTAATATTAGTGTATATTAGCGACCCACCCCCGCTTTGCACGACTATGTTATACATTTATTATACCTACATATAAACCTTTCTCTTGAATCACTCTATCTATTAAAAAAACCCCGCATCAAAATCCGTTGCGTAGTTTTAAAGATCTAAGCATACATAGGGACAGACAGCGGGAAGCGACTTTGTTTGATACTATGTAGTGACTAGCGTATAGACAACCTGACAGCACGATAATGCGTTACAAGTTCAATATACTAAGGAACTAGTTCCAAGCGTGGCTGAATTTTTCTAACCTGTCTATCAAAATCGGTCACAATCCCAAATGAATCGCTATCCTTTTCTTTCTTGCTATATCTCCGTACAAATGTTCTTCTCGCTCGCACGGTTTGTTGATCTATTGAACGTAGGGGAAAAATCTAGATCTATGAAAGAGTATAGGTTTCCAACGCGGGCGGTACAGCCTCCTAGCGGGCGCTGGAAGTTTGCGTGGGGGCGCTGTTGGAGCTTTTAGTTTCCTTCATCATACCTATTTTTCTGAGCGTGGGTTTAGTGCAGTAGCTAAATTGATATCTGAGAAAATAAATAGACTGCAGATCACTGAACTGTATTGAATTGCGACGGATGTTAACTATGAAAATAGAGAGAGGGAATTAATTCTTAATTTCTGACTATCAATAAATAAATAAATATTGCAGGACATTCCACACATCGCCATCTAGCCCCAAGCTGACTAACTAGACTTGTGTTATGGGTGCTAGATAAGGGATGTACTACCTTTATACTTTTCTTTTGTAAATATATACTTATAATACATAGAAGCAACCAGACCAAAACAAATATCTAAGTATAAATACTTGTCTGAGGCGGGAATCGAACCCGCAACCCTGTGTTTGGCTGTCCGGCATAGTGACCATTGTGCCAACTGGGTCGTTAATCGTATATGTCTGTCTATTGGTTTATTTAATTATGATGTTAAAGGGGGCGTTGGAATTTTTATATTGTAAAGGTAGTTCATATAAGGTTAGGAACCTATGGCCATAAACCTATGATCAATTGATCGATCTAGTATCTATTAATAGTATTGAGCGCTTAATATATCGAACTAGCTTATGCCCGCGACTTCGTCCGCGTAGACTTAATGTTTTTAATAGTTTCAAATCATATGCACTAAGGAGTATTGATATTAACTTCGAAGCAAATCACCCCCCAAAATAACTTTCTACCCTTTTTTACCCCGTCAAATGTATTCATTTTAATAAAATACGAAACACGTCTTCCATCAATTCTGTTAAAGAATGTTTATGCATTTGAAGTAGATTGGACCAAGGAATCACGTTGTCGCATATCCCCTTAGGGACAGAATTTCGTAAAATCCTTTTTTATTGGATGCCTACGTCAAACAAAGAACACACCCTCAAAGATTTAGGTCTCTATGATCAGCGGGTTAGGCTGTGCGTTGATCTGTCAGTCAGTCATTCAGGACAAAGAATTTATATGTATATACTAGCTTTTGCCCGCGAATTCGTCCGCGTAGAAGTAGAAAATGTCTCTTAAGGATTATTTACCCCCTAAGGGGTAGAATTTTGGAAAACCATTTCTTATCGGATACCAACTTCATACAAAGAATACACCCTCCAAGTTCCAGGTCTCTACGATCAGCAGTTTAGGCTGTGCGTTGATCTGTCTGTCAGTCATTCAGGACACAGCATTTTATATGTATCGATTTAAACCTGATCATCGTTCATTGGCAAGTTTACGTAATGAACTTTCTCTATCTTGACGAGCTTATTATCCTTCAAAAGCTTTTAAGATTATTGATCACTATTGTCTACTGTCTTTGATGTTAAGCGGTATCATCTACTCTTATTAGAAATACTTTTATCTTTTTGTTACTCAATCGATCTTTGTAGAAAAACAGCTTTTAATCTAGCTCTAATATTCCTATGAGATCAGAAGCTGGCGACATCTCTTGCTATACTAGATTACTTAGTAGGTAGTTGGTAACATGAGTTTAAATAGTGATTATGTATGTAACTCGATACCTACAGATGCCCAAACCGCTAAACGAACCTCAAATATTGAAATTATTAAATTCAAATGCATAGCCGTAATAGTTCGGGATCCCTGTAAGAACGACCTTTATCGAGCTGTTTAATGGATGAAAAGTATTTTATATTTAATTAAATAGGTCAATAAATATATTGCAAATGGGTTGATAAAAAATTTCAGTCCAGAATGATTAATTCATTTTATAATTATGAACCCCCGAAAACGACGGGGTGTTATAAGTTTGACGTGTCTGGGTGTGTGTGTGTATCTGTCTGTGGCATCGTAGCTCCCGAACGGATGAACCGATTTTAATTTAGTTTTTTTTTGACATTTCACTAGTTTGGTTAATCGACAAATTGCATACCCAATGAAATACATACTCTTTGTTTTAACTTAACTTTAATTCATTAACAAGACTTATGTGCAGTGCAAATGACTAGTATCGATTTACCTGCCGACCCAATTTGCAATATATTTATTAACATTGAAAAGTATTTTATATCAATTAATTTGATATAAAATACTTTTCATCCATTAAATAGCTCGATGAAGGTCGTCTTGAAAGGGATCTCCGATTACAATAATTTCACTTGGGCTGCGTAGTTAGCCGTTGGTAGTGCATAAGCACGAGGCAGAGCAGGTAATTTGAAGGCTTTTTGGATTTACATTTTTCCTGGAAAATATTTCTAGGAAAGGCAAGTGAAACTGTGACACGCAGCTAGTCAGCCAATAAATCACAATTATTAAGATTCAAGCCACGCTGGCACGTCATCATGCGTAACTTCACGAATAACACAATTATCTACATTAAATTGGATGTTTGTCCAACACATACACACAATATTACGGATCATTTCCATTTGTCACCGCTGTCTAGGTCCCCAGGAGGGATAACTGACATTTTTATTTAAAAATTGATAGGATCTAAATTTTATTAAGTAACATAAGCTTGATAGGAAGAACAGCGAAGTGGAAGGAGAAGACTAAGAAAGACCAGACTCACCTACCATCAGATGGTATAGAAGAAAGAAAGCTTGATAGAAACACTCTATAAATGAAGGTTTATGTATACATAAAAAATGACAAAATAATTATTAAAAATACTAGCTGCGCCCCGCGGTTTCCTTTCCCAAAGAAAAACTTTTTTTCTTAATTTTTTTCTTTTATAAGAACCTTTTGAAACAATAACAAACACAATAAAAAATAAGTAGCTAAATTGGTTCAGCCATGGTAATGATGACGCGTGATGCCGTGACCAAGGAAAATAGGGATTCATTTTTATATAAATAGAAGATTTGGATTAACACTCTCAAATACCATTCAAAGAGCCATTTAAAACAAAATGCTCAGTAACCACTGCTTTATCAATTTACATTGCATTGATATACAATAGATCGCTCTCTTAATACTGTTTCGCAGCTCGGTTTGAAATTCAAAGGGATAATAGGTATTAATGGATTCTCTTTTCAAAGAGAAAACTATAATTTCTTTTAAATCATTGTTTTTATGCAAAACTTATTTGTAATTGATACTTATTGAACGAATGATTTGAGTAGAGAAGGAAACAAAGGAAGGAGGCTTTTGTCCTCCTAAAATGAATAAATCCTACTAATATCATAATTGCGAAAGTTTGTGAGTGTGTGTGTATGTATGTTTGTTACTCCTTCACGCAAAAACTACTAGACCGATTGCGATGAAACTCGGTATCTAGATAGCTGGAGACCTGGATTAACACATAGGCTTTTTATACCAATACTCCCACGGGATCGGGAAATACGCGGGTAAAAGCGAGGGACGTAGCTAGTAAAATATTAAATTAAAAAAATTATTATCAAAATCGGACTACTCTATAAAAAGTTATCCGTGATCATACATAAAAAATATATACGCGTCGACTTGAGAATCTTCTCCGTTTTTGTTTTCGTCGGTAAAAAATAGAATCAAATCTAAAAGAGCGAGCTAATCGCTAAAAGCGATCTCTTTTTGACAGTCGTATCGTACCGTACTCAGATTCTATTATATTATCAGAATACATAGAAAACATAATTAAGTGAGTCTACATAAATACTTCTAACTTCACATGCTACCAAGTTTGCCGACAATCAATCAAAGCAGTACTTAGTTTAAACAAAATCGTGTCACAGACTCAAAGGAAGACAAAAAAATATACCCTCCTTTTTGAACCTTCCTAAAAATCATTATTTGTTCATTTCCAACGTTGCTTCGCTTTTTTACTTGATTTCGAGATTCTCGGATGGGAATTTTACTTGAATTCTTATGATTTTAGTATTAACGTAAATTCGTTCAAAGAAATGTTTGCACAACATTTCCCTTTTGATTATTATGTGACATTTGTTTGATCATACAAACGTTTGGGAAAACCTTTGATCTCATAAGGTAACCAATAATAATGTAGTAACATACCTATCTGGCAACTTGTGTTTTCGTTAAATGGGATAGGAATTAAACAATGTATTGTATAGAAAACGTCTCGTATAGAGGCAGAATCATGTTCGATTATTAACATCAACTTCTTTTTCTTCTTTTAGAGTAGGGGTGTGACTCACCTATTGTTAGAGTTTACAGATTGCCTTAAGGCCTCTAACTTGACCTAACGACTGCTATTGTAGGTAGCAATCGGGACCAACGGCTTAACGTGCCTTTCGAAGCATGGAGGGGCTCACGAAAATACATTTTTGCCACACTACTAATTAGTCACCAATCGAAGTAATGACCGCGCCAGGCGTCGCTTAACCCGTAAACGATCAGTGAGCGTCGCTTAGCTGTGAGCCTTCTCAAAAACATAAACCGAAGTTATGGGAATATACGAACTTACCCCTTCGGCCGCATACGAAACCGGAGGTTCGTAACCAGTTACCAAAGAAGAAAAGTACTCTACGTACGAACCCAGTTTCATAACAAAAGGTTTTTGCCTAACACGAAACCCATAAGACTGTCGAGATGGAGTTATTGAGAGAGACAATTGCAGACAGTGACAACATTCAACACAAATAACAGTCAGTCACTGACCTTAATAGGTACTTGTATTATATAGAGTTATATAGATAGATAGAGTTATCTTTACCGATATAGCATTGTTAGCTGACTGCATTGATTTCCTATAATAAAATAACTCAGCTGTAAGTTCTACATAAAAATACTTCAGTTTTGTGAGCAGATGTGGTCATTTAAGGTGAACCGGGGCTCTCTCCATACAAACGTAGTTTCCTCCCTGGATAATGACACTAGCAAAATTATGTTTATTGTAGAAAACCTATAACTGCCATTACTATGCCCCTATGTTTTGGTTTTTTTCATTTTCTAATTATCATAGAAATTAGGATTTTAAAAACAAAAAGAAAACAAGACATGGTCATGGCAGTCATAAGTTTTATACAACAAAAATATTCTATACAAGGTGAAATTTTACAAGGGTCTTCAGGGCTATATCCGAAACTAGAGATAAAGAAAATTCCTCAAAGGAATGCCTAATTTAGACAAAAAATATAACTGCAGCATTCGTTTTTTGAAAAAGTCATTAACCAGGAATCGAACCGATTGATTTTGCAAACAAATTTTCACCTATATTTTCATACCATCATCATAACAAAGAAATGCTATGATATAAAGAAAATATTTCTAGCATTTCCTAAGGTTTTCGCGACTTGAATTCATAATTCTAATTATACTAGCTGCGCCCCGCGGTTTCACCCGCGTAAGTCCCGATCCCGTGGGAATATCGGGATAAAAAGTAGCCTATGTGTTAATCCAGGTCTCCAGCTATCTATATACCGAGTTTCATCGCAATCGGTCCAGTAGTTGAGTAGTGAAGGAGTAACAAACACACACACACACACACGCGCACACACAAACTTTCACATTTATAATATTAGTAGGATGTGAACGGAAAACGCGAATATATCCGGTCAAATATAATTATAATTATGAAAATATTTCTACCTATATTTACTTAATAGATTTTTCCTTTGCCCCCCAGGTAGCGTGGATCAGAGCAGATGACCAGACAATCCTGACACTTCACACTCGGCTGGTGACTCACAGCTCCCGATACGCAGTCACGAACGATTCCCCTCGCTCCTGGCAGCTTCATATTCGACCTCTCAAGGTGGAAGATCGAGGCTGCTATATGTGCCAGATCAACACTAGCACAATGAAGAAGCAGATAGGTTGCGTTGATGTTTTAGGTAAGTTTAATTTAAAACAGTCTTATAGGTTTTGGAATGAAGTTCCTTATCGCGCGTTGCGAAAGGGGGTTGGCGGAAAAAATTAAGACCAAAGTTGTAACGACACTTTTTGCTATAGTTGTAAGCCGTGCGGCGTGCGCGTGTTTCTCTGTCTGTCTCTCTCTTCCTCTCTCTCTCATAGAAAGCAATTACTAAAATTGAGCCTACTGGTTAAGTTTATATTAAATTATATTTGTTAAATATAAAAAATAAAAAGCCTTCTAAAGGTCCGGGACTCCATAGTCCCGTGATATAGGACATAATATAACAAAAAAAAAATATTATAACTAAAAAAAAATACAATTCCTTCACTAATTAATAAAAAGGAACTTCGTTTCATCCAGGTGTGCCTTGACACCTCTCAAGTTTTTTTTATTATTATTTATCATGTCATGATCATGTCAACAATCATACACAAACATAGGTCTACTTAACATATAAAAACCACGTAGGTTCGACGTGATGCTAAGTAACACATAAGTTAACGTCAGAACGAGTAAGTTTGACTATCAGAAGATAAGTCGCTGAAAGGCTTTTGATCGCAGAACTTTTTTAGATTTCAGTAGCTGAGGACCTAACCTTATTTGTTTAATGAGACCATGAAAGTCCTTTTAATCTTTACATCTTCATAACTAAAAGAAGTGGGATTTAAGTTATTGCATAGCTTTTCAAAATAAAACCTAACACCCCCTTACCACTCCGCCTACCATGAAGCTCGGCCGAGCGGTCGCTTAACGTGTATGTATATGGTACGATTGTACGAAGCTCGCACGATGCAATAGTTTTACCGCGGCAGTCCCCGAGTGCCACACGTTTTTTTAGTAATAGTTCGCATTAAAACTAAAATAAGACACAGTGGGTCCCGAACTATGAATATCTTAAGATGGGTTCAGACTCCTTTGGGACCCACTGATTTAAGATGATGTGCGGAAAATACCCGAATGAAATCCTACCTATTACTGATCAGTTTGACTTCTCCTAGCCATTTTTACCACAAAGCACACCACCAGCACCATTTTTCACGTAAATTCTTATCCCTTGGGAGAATCAAGATAAAAGTTCACCCAAATCGGTTTAGCCATTTTGGGTGTTATAAAGAAATAACTCCGTTCTGTGTAGCTCTTCATTAAAAAATACTTCAGTTTTGTGAGCAGATGTGGTCATTTAAAGTGAAAGGGTACCGGCGCTCTCTCCATACGTAGTCGACTGTTTACTCCCTGGAAAATGACACTGGCACAAATTTTTTGTTGTATAAAACCTATAACTGCCATGACTATGCTTCTATGTTTCGTTTTTTTTTTCATTTTCTAATTATCATAGAAATTATTATTTTATAACAAAAAAAAACAAGACATAACAAGACATGGTCATGGCAGTCATAAGTTTTATACAACAAAAATATTTGCTCTAGTGTCATTATCCAGGGAGAAAACAGTCGACTGCGTTTGTATGGAGAGAGCCCCCGGTATCCTTTCTTCTTATGGCAATTTTTTTAAATTCAACTTATATTAGACACAGTAGCAACTGGACAGATTCACAGATTCGCAACTGGACAGATTACAAACTGGACAGAGTTCAGTTATTGCTAAAGTAAATGTCATGTCACTGTCATTTGCGAATAACAAAAGCCAATAGTAATGTAAATGACAGAAACATACCTACTAAGATAAATTAATCTGGCAAACTTTCTCAACGAAAATCGTGATATACATTTTCATATATTCCATTATTTGTGGTAACAAAAGCAATAATTTTATTGTCTGGACTATAACAAGTAAACAACATTCACGTCCAGACACACTCTGAATGTCCGGAATACTCGTGCGGAATACCATCACATTGTGACTACTCAGGGAAGGTTCAATCATGGTCTTATTTACATAAAAGGTCAGAAACCTTTACACTTGTATACTTTTTCAACTTATACTGATTGTTAGGAGATTGTTTGCGGAGTTCAAAGGAAAATTCGAGGTCGATGAATCTTATTTTGTGTAGATTTCACTCAGAGATTTACTGTCTCAATTGATTTTAGTTTTAGGTATCATTTACCTTTTGCCGTTTTGGGCTAGATCATTTCATCGAGGCGGTTTATGTCGCGCGAGCGGAACGCGAGTGCGTCTATAGATCGCCAAGATTAAATAGATCAATTTACCCCACTTGCATCGCAATGTACTATTATAATAAATCTAATCGGATTTTTCTATTTTAAGAATATAATTAACAAAAAAATATTGCTTTAAAAAATGTAAACATAGACTTATCACAAATATTTTGTTAATTATTATTTTGTTTTCTTTTCAAGTCTTTTTTTTATTCGCGACTGTGATAAAAAACTTCGTCCGATATACGTGTGGAATTGATCTTTGCATTTTGGCTTCTTAACACACTCGCTGCCGCTCCGCCTCTATGCAAAGATCAATTTACCACACTTATATCGTAATGTACTATTACCTAATCATTATGGCTGAACGAGATTTAGCTAAATTCCCATTATCTTAACCAAAGCATTAGTTCGAAATAAAACAGACAAAATAATTCTTATTGTCTAATAATGTTTTCTATAAATAAAGTCGGGCTAGGGCCGTCAATTTAATGGGACATAAATATGCCAATTAAGTGCGTTTATTTGGTCCGTATATCGTCAATGGTGGTAATCATGAGTCATGAGGAAAACGTCTGTTGCAAACTGGAAGCGTAATGTGATTGGAAACACGTTACCTGACGTGGTTAATACCTACTATCCGAGAGGAATTAGTGTTAATAAAACTGTCTATGTAACTTTTACACGTCGTCTCGTAAACATTGAGCTGGTGTATTTTATTAGAAATAAATAAAAATAGTGATAATTTCCGTGTAATTTTTACGTGACAGCTGGACAATTAGATGAATAATATGTACAAGTGTTATCCAGTGAAAATAAACAGTGTAAATAGAAATAGTGTAAAATTTGTGTGACAGTAAAAAAACGGTCTTACATTACTAAACCATTACAAAACTGCAATATCCTTTTTAAATATGGGACACATCACTGCTTTTTTTACACTAATAACTATCCATAATTAACTATCGAATCGTCAAAATATCAAAAAACATAGTGTATTTGTGACGGTAGGCCGCGGCCAGTTGATCAATTCAAACACTCGTATGACTGTCCAACCGTCTGCTTTGTTATCTACTGCCCGACGTCATTCAAACTATTCTATAATTTCGCCACTCAGTTCAAGTAACTCGGCGGACGAACGGTTACATACCTCGCCTGCAAATCTGGACACTCAAGTTCGAGCCTGAGAAACGGCAGTTGTTTTTGTTGGCAAATAATTTGTTCCTGTGTAATAAGTAAATAAGTCGTCAAGGAAACAGTAATATTATGGATTCCATAAATAGCGAATTCGTGACTCAAAGACGTCGTCCGATTCTACGATCACTGTCGACGGACAATGTGTCGCTTGATGACAATGAATTAAGTACTACACTATTCGACACAAGCAGTAGAAGTCTTCCACATACATCGTTAAATGATAGCACTAGTTGTACAGAGCTAATGATTGAAGTGCAAAAATTAAAAGAAGAACTTAAGATTGCTCACAATGAGGTCGATCGACTTAACTTAGAAAACAATGAACTAAAAAATGCCTTAGAAAAATCTCAAAGAGCTATTGACACTTATAAACTTTTAGGAACTTCCAGAACGCCGTTATCTAGCCAAAATTCTAATTCCAAGAAAAAGAATAAACGCAAACGAAACGACTGTAATGCACGTGATCTGTTTCCTCCCGAACAATGTGAAAACCCCGTTGATAATCACAATCATCAACCACTACCAGATATGTCTAATGATGACTCCAAAAGTAATCGAGATAATAAGGATGTAGTGCCATCAAGGAGAGAAATTACTTCGGAAAGCTTTCAGAAGCGGCAACTATGTATAGTTACCAACAAAAGTTTTACAGGCAGGCTGCAATCAATTGAAGATCCTTTCTCTCAACACTTTAACTACTGTCGCTATTCTTCGCCCAATATTGGCTTAAAACAACTATTAATTAATTTAAAAAATAAAATATGTAAATTTAATTTGGATGACTATTGTATTGTTGTAATTGGAGAGTCAGATTTCAGACATAATAGCAATTATATAGAATTAATAAATGACATCAGAGAGTCCCTCAAAGAACTCTCCCATACTAATATAATTTTATGTGTACCTACTTACATTCAGGGAGCGCTCATCTATAACTATCGAGTTGAAATGTTTAACAACTTACTTGCCTTAGACTTGCAAAATAATAATTATGCTTACATCTATGACGTAAATAAAACTCTCACCTATGACATGTTTTCATCCAGAAGTGGTAAAATCAATAACTCTGGTATAAAAAACATGTATGATAATATAATGATTAATATAAATTGTGATATTGAACGATCATTGGCACAGCCTAACAGTAACGTACCTTCTGAATTAGCTTCTATAAACCCTCCTCAAACATTTTTTCGTCTCTAACCTGATACATGTATTACACCAAAATATAGCTGGCTTATCTAAAAAATCAGATTCTCTTACTGTTTGTTTGGATACCTTGTTGGATAGGAGAATCATGGTAGATGTGCTCTGCATTACCGAGCACAACATGATAGAAAATGATTTACCTCAACTTAGGATTTCAAATTATAGCTTAGCCTCAGCGTATACACGTAAAAATAGGCGTGGTGGTTCATGTATACTAATTCATGTCAAACATAAATTTAAAGAATTGTTAGAGATAAACAAACTTAGTGTTCCTGGATTTTTTGAATGTTGTGGAATAGAGCTTACGCAACATAATATGATTGTAGTGTGTATATACAGACCTCCGAGATATTTGGCCTCTGATTTTGATATTTTTTTCAAAGCTTTTGAATCAACTCTTCATGAATTAAATAATACAAACAAAAAAATGGTAATTTGCGGAGACTTCAACATTAATTTATTAAAACAAACTACTTATGAGAAAACATTTAAAATCATCTCTAAAAATCATAATCTTAAAATTTCAGTTAATCAACCTACACGTAAAGTTAGTGGCACTTGCTTAGATAACCTATTACATAATTTCAGGTCATGTAAAGTGCAAGTGATTGAACTCGCTCTATCGGATCACACTGCACAGCTATTGTCATGCCCAGTTAAAACTTATTGTTCTTTAAAACATTGGTATGTCGAAAAGAGGGACTATAGTAAAGAAAACATGACAAAGTTTGTAGACTGTGTAGAAGCTTTATCATTTAGTGATGCCCATGATACTGATGATTCGGAAAAAGCTTTTGACATCTTTTATGAAAACTTTTCCCTATTTTATCATTTATGTTTTCCTATGCGAAAAATAAAAATAAATACGCATAAGAGACGAAAATGGATCAGTAAAGGCATAAAACTATGCTCCAAGCGCAAGAGACAACTCTTATGGCAGTATAAGAAAAATAGAAATGAACAGACACGAAAATCATTTAAATTGTACTCTGCACGATTGAGCCGTATCATTAAATTAACACAATAATTACTTCATTAAAACGGCCCCTAATAAGTCTAAAGCTACGTGGTCGATTATAAATAATAATAAAACGAATTTTCCTAACGATGACATATCCCAAATAATTGTAAATGATAAAATTATTGACAATCCTAGTGACATAGCACAATCGTTTAATAATTTTTATATTGACCAAGTAAAATCTGACATTAATGATAGCTTTGGAACGCTTAATTCTAATTATCCTAAGTCTATATTTATGAATCCTACTACTCCATTTGACATTTGCAGAATCATAAAAACAATGAAGAATACCAACAGCACTGGTTACGACGGTATTTGCACGAAGGTTTTAAAAATAGTTGCACCACTAATAGCGCCTATTCTTAGTCATATTATTAATTTATGCCTTAATACTGGATTTTTTCCATCTCAACTTAAAAGAACAATCATCAAACCTATATTTAAAAAAGATAATAAGTTTGAAATGCAATCTTATAGGCCTATTGCTCTCATACCTACAATATCCAAAATTTTCGAAAAATGTATTTATGAGAATCTTTACTGTTATTTTGAAAGGATGAAAATATTAGTTGAGGAACAGCAGGGTTTCAGAAGGCACAAGACTATTAATTTGGCAGTTTATAGTTTCTTAAAGGTTATACTGACCGATTTAGATTATGGTAGTAAGGTGTGTGCGCTCCTAATGGATTTAACAAAAGCGTTCGACCATGTCAACCACACAATACTTATAAAGAAGCTAGAAATGTATGGCATTAGAGGTAATGCACTAGACCTTATAAAGTCATATTTGAGTAATAGGCAACAGGCTACTCAAATTACTAGAATTTGTCCAATTACAAAAACAGAAAAGGCCTATCTATCTGATTATCGGAAGGTAAAATGTGGTGTACCACAAGGCAGCGTCTTAGGGCCCTTGTTGTTCATTATTTACATTAATGATTTTCCTAAATCAATAAAACGGCCTATGATACTCTTTGCCGATGACAGTACTGTTATGTTTTCAGCCAGAGATCAACAATCACTAGAGGTTGATGCTAATGAAACACTTAGGGATGCGGTAAATTGGCTACGATCAAATAATCTTTTGATAAACCTGAACAAGACAAACATTATACCATTTACAAATAGTGGCACACAACCTATTAATTTACAAATAGAATATGATGGTTGCTCTGTTCAGGAGGTTATGACAGCTAAATTTCTAGGCCTTACATTGGACCGAAATTTAAACTGGAAGGAGCATGTTGCTAATGTGTGTTCAAAATTGAGTCAATTCTCGTATGCATTGTACCATTTGAATAAAGTTGTTAACATTTCGGCCGTATTGACTTCCTATCACGGTCATGTAGAAGCTGCATTACGATATGGTGTCATGTTCTGGGGCAACTCAGTTGAGAAGACCACAGCATTTAAAGCGCAAAAAAAATGTATAAGAGCAATATTTAACCTTAAGCGTAGAGACAGTTGTAAACCCTACTTCCAAAAGTTTAATTTATTGACCTTGCCATGCCTGTATATTTACGAAGTGTCAGTATTTACCAAATCCAATATAAATTTGTTTAGTGGATTGCGCAGTAAAAGACATTGCAATAAGATACAATTTCGTAAAAATAAGACTGCTCTCCTTAGTAAAAGTGTATTCGGCATGATTCCTCACGTTTATAATCACCTACCAAAAACTTTGTTAGAGGAACAAAACATTGTTAGTTATAAAAATAAATTAAAAACGTTTCTACTGAGTAAGTCATACTACAGCGTTGACGAATATTTAAAGGATAAATTTTTGACATGTACTAATTAATATAATATTTAGATTTTCTTATTATTTGACATTGTATTTCAATTTCCATGACTAGATTTTTTATAAATTATTTTAACATTGTATTAATTGGTAATTTAATTTTTATCACAGTTGCTCATAAAGTGGATCTTATTCAACGGCTTTTAGGCTCATAATCCATCATATTATGCACGCGTGCGTTTTATATTTGTTAACTAGTGCTGTAAAGTTATCCCGAAAAGGTAGGTACCAAAGAGTTTATAACTAGCAAAAATGGTTGTCTCTAAAGTCGGTTTACGAACGAAAATTTTACGTGATAATCACTTAGAAAACGATTAAAAATTGAGTTGTTTATTTTTTGTTTTTTCTTTTATTAAAATATTGTTTTTCCGTACCATTGTATTTTGTTCTTAACCCCCGACGCAAAAACAAATAGAAAAATCCCTAAAAAATAATGTATGTCACACGAGGATGTATAGGTTGAAAGTCTTTAGCCTGGCCTTTCTGGAGCATAATTAACAAAAAAATATTGCCTTAAAAAAATGTAAACATAGAGTTAACACAAATATTTTGTTAATTATTATTTTGTTTTCTTTTCAAGTCTTTTCTTTTATTCGCAACTGTGATAAAAAACGTCGTACGATATACGTGTGGAATTGATATTTGCATCTTGGCTTCATTAACACGCTCGCTGCCGCTCGCGCGTCATAAACCGCCTCTATGCAAAGATCAATTTACCACACTTATATCGTAATGTACTATTATGGCTAGAGCCTTTGTGAATAATTTTTTGACTAAAATGATAAATATTGCATGCCTCATGTATAAGGCTGAATAGAGTGATCCTCTTATACTCTTGTAACACTGCACTATGTACCTTTATTCGCAATAAATGAATTGAATTGAATTGAATTTTATTTGTTACTTTTGCAATCTGGCGCATTGATATTGCCTCATTGCCTGAAGAAATTTTATTTAATTTTTATAAAAAAATTAAAAACCTGTATCAATTGTAATTATATAAGAATTTCCAAAAACCGTAGAACAAAAGTTGATTGCTAGAGTACGCGGAAATAGCCTTTAATTGCACTCTTCAATAATTACCCTAATTGTCCTGTAATATATCCCATCCAACTAATATTATAAATGTGAAAGTTTGTGTGTGTATGTTTGTTACTCCTTCACACAAAAATACTGCACCGATTGCGAAGTAACTCGGTATGTAGATACCTGGAAACCTGGATTAACACAAAGGCTACTTTTTATCCCAAAATTCCCACGGGATCGGGACTTATACGGGTGAAACCGCGGGGCGCAGCTAGTGACTATAGTGACTATGTGTTAATCCAGTTCTCCAGCTATCTAGATACCGAGTTTCATCGTAATCCAGTAGTTTTTGCATGTAGGAGTAACAAACATACATACACACGAACTTTCACATTTATAATATCAGTAGGATGAATATTTATCAGTTCCTACCATTTGGGACCTTAACTATTCGCAATCGAATTCAAATTTGCACTTTTATTGTTATGTAACAGTACTAATGTATTAGGCAACTGCCAACTCAGCTTTTGTCGACCTAGTTGGCGTTAAGCCCGATTTTACTCCCAATCGAAATCTATTAAAATACAACGAAAGGGAATAAAAGATAGTCCGGTTCGTATAAAATAATAAATTTAAATTGTTGTACTTACTAAACTTGTATGTCGGTGGTGAAAGGTCAGGACGTCTTTACGTAATGATTTTTTAAATCACATATTGATTAATGATATCCTTATGATGAAAGGGTACCGGGACTCTCTCCATACAAACGTAGTCGACTGTTTTCTCCCTGGATAATGACACTAGAGCCAATATTTTTCTTGCATAAACTTATAACTGCCATGACCACGCCCCTATGTTTTTTTTGTTATTTAATTCTTAATTGCTATGATAATTATAAAATGAAAAAACCAAAACACAGGCATTGTCATGGCAGTTATAGGTTTTATGGCACAAAAATATGTGCTAGTGTCATTATTCAGGTAGCAAACACGACTACGTTTGTATAGAAAGAGCGCCGGTCCCTTTCACCTTATTGGTTAAGATCAACTTGAGTCCCTATTATCAGTAACAGTAAATGTGTTAATTGGAAAAATCAATCAAATATAAATTAATAAATTATTTTTGATTACAGTAATCATCACTTCTGTGATTAAAAATAATTTATTGTTCAATATAAATAAATATTCAATATAAATATTGCAGGACATTCCACATATCGCCATCTAGCCTCAAGCTAAGTTACTAGACTTGGGTTATGGGTGCTAGACAACGGATATACTACTTATACACTTTTGTTTAGTAAATATATACTTATAATACATAGAGACAACCAGACCACAGACGAAATACTTGTCTGACGAGGGAATCGAACCCGCAACCCTGTGTTTGGCAGTCCGGTATGATGACCACTATGCCAACTGGGTCGCCATATTAAAGAATATTGTTTTTATCTAAACTTCTTTCGTTTGCAAAATCAAATAATACTTAAAGATACTCCTCTCTATAAATTGCTACCGTGGTCGGTTTCTAAGACTAATTTACTTTATTTCTTGTAAACACGAAAAGTTTTACTTCCTATAGGTTTATGTAGAGTTAGTAGGTATGTTTCATCTGATAGTTTTATTTTGACAATATCAGTAACTTGTTACTGCTTAGCTTGGAGTTAGAAGGCGGTGTGTGCAAACCATTGCACACACCGATTGCAAATGAATGAATGAATTAAAAAGACCACTTTTTAATTAATTCATTTAATCTTTCATAAACAAGGGTACGAGGGCGGTACTGAAAATTTCGGGAATCAAGGAAGTGACACAACATTACTATTTAAAAATGTATTTATTGCTTTTCGAAGTATTCTCCGCAAAATTTGACACATTTTTCCATACGATGGAACCAATCATTAAAGCAACCATTCCATTCGGAAGTTGGCGTCTCCAAAATGGCCGTTTTGTAGGCGTCCACAGCTTCTTCAGGTGATGAAAATCTCTGACCACGCAATTTATTCTTTATTTTAGGGAAAGTATAGAAATCATTAGGGCTTAGGTCGGGGCTGTACGGCGGATGGTCTAATAATTCTATGTTTTCTTGCTCTAAAAACTCTTTTGTTCTGTTCGCGGTGTGAGAACTCGCATTGTCGTGATGGAGGATGATGCGGCGGCTGCAGTTCTCTTTACGGAGTTCAGAAACGACCTGTGGCAAACAAATGCTAGCATACCATTCTGCATTAACCGTTTTTTGTCCCTCAAGAGGAATAGTCACAACATGGCCGGTTTTGGAGACAAACGTGGCCACCATTTTTTTTGCAACACTCCGTGAACGAACAATTTTTGTTGGCTTTAACTCATTTTCGAACACCCAAACTCGTGACTGGTTTTTTGTTTCGGGTTCGTACGCGTATATCCAGGATTCGTCACCTGATACGATGTTCCTGATACGAAGTAACGCGAGCCACTTTTTGCTCTTCACAGAGCGAATGCGGTATCCATCGGTAAAACAACTTTTTTACACCTAATTGTTCATGCAAGATTATTTGTATTTGACTCATGCCAATGTCTAAAGTTGCCTGAATTTCGCGGTATGTTACATGTCGATCTTCCTCAATCAGCTTACGCACAGCATCAACGTTTTCTTGAGTGAGTGCAGTTTTTGGACGACTTTGACGGGGATCATCACTGAGCTTGACACGTCCACGTTGAAATTCAGCAAACCAGCGATAAACTGTGGTTTTGGATGGGGCTTCATCACCAAATGCAGAAATCATCCGGTCAACACACTGTTTTTGTGATAAACCACTTCGAAAGTCATAATAAATCATCGCTCTTGAATTTTCTCGAGTCAATTCCATTTTCTCAACGACTAAACAAGTTTGACAAAACCTTGTGACAAGACCGAGATTCTTTTTTTAAATAAATAAATGGTATTTGATTTTTAAAACCAAGGACTTTTCAATTAAAAAGATTTAAATATGACAGGAACAGTGGAAATATTCCACTCCCGATACTTTTAGTGCAGCCTATGTATTACAAAGTTATTATTAAATTTAAATTTGGTACAGCCATGTTCCGCTATATTTTCATATTGTTTAAAAATAACAGTCAATTAAAATCACCTATCAAATAATTAATCAATTAGCTAATAGAATAAAAGAAAAAATATGAAAACATTAAAAATCAAATGATTAAAATTGAAATTATATGAATGCAAATAAATGAAATAAAATGAAATAAATGAAATGAAATTATAGTAAATTGTTATGTCAAATAGTCTCTTTTGTCTAATACTTAATATTATCATTAAAGAAGTATCAATATGCTCTTTCCGCAAGAAAGCTATTCCTATAGACCTGATCGACAATGGAATTTTATTATAAATACTGGATGCCATGCAATTTATACTCATTCTGCGAAGAAGGGTATAAGACTTATGAGTTGTTTTAAGGAGCCCGCAAGAAGACTCTTAGTGGGATATTGTGTAAAGTATTGAGAGTTGCTTCTGACGAAATTTGAAATCTCAGATCTTATAAGGACTAATAATGTAATAATCTTGCGTTGCAGTATTTATTTATTAGATACTTTTATCCATTAGTAAAGTCTATAATTGCTGCACCGGGCTATAGATTAAGAGCCACCATCACAATAAAAATATTGATTACGAAATGAAATAAGTTAAAAGCACCAGCAGATTTCTACTAATAGGTACGTGCTCTCACGTCCGTTTTACACCTATTGCATTGAGTGTTTTGTTGGGAATGCCTTCGTTTGTGATTTATAGTCGGCACATTCCCTCCGTGAGGGAGATACTGCCTTGAACTCACTGATTTATGTTAAATGGAAATAATGTAAAGTGTTTAAATATGAAGTCGGGAACGTGCCCGTGATTTTGACAAGTAACGCGGGTTGCCCGTCCGGTTTCTGTGTTGCCTGTAACAACTGACTGGCTGGAAATGATTTAAATTGAAATGTTCTTTTTATTTTTTAAATTATACTGGGGAGGAAATTATAGTTACACTTTTTATATTGTATTATGAAGGAGTTCATTTCATTAATAATTATCTGCAGCCCTCGGGTTCGTTCGATTTTTCTTATTTTTTTATTTTATTAAAACCTCGTGTTGACAATAACAAACTTAAAAAAAGAAACATCCAATTTGGTGCAATCATTTGGAAATTTTGCGCGTGGGCGTGGGTTTGGGCATATCTACATTATGACGATTCATTTTTATTTATATATAGATATTGTGGGTGCTGTTATACTGAAATCGTTAGGGTTCCGTACCTAAAAAGGTAAAAAAGGAACCCTTATAAGATCACTTTCTTATCCGTCTCTCTATCTGTCCGTGTGTCATCACCGATATTCTCGCAGGAACGGGTGGACTATAGCAAGTTTCAACTCTTACCAGATACCGAGGTCCCTAGTGTACAAAAATTAAGGCCCTGATTCAACACGATAAAAAAATATGGGCAAATTTACATTATTCGTCAACTCCATGTAAATCTTTAAGTCGTCAGTTTCGTTTAATTCGTCAGGTCTGTTTGAGTGTTTCGTCGATTTTCGTTAATGGGAAAGAAACAATGTCGTCGATTTGGTGTTACAGTAACGGGCCGAGTATAAAATAATATGATACAATTCTCGCAAAAAAAACTCTCTATCTATCTATCTCAGCCTTTGTTTGTCCAATCCAGGACGTAGGCCTCCTCCATCCTCTTCCACTCCTGACGGTCTAGAGCCGTTGTCATCCAATCATAACCTGCGTGTCGTCTGATATCGTCTTTCCATCTCATTGGTGGTCTACCGCGCGGTCTAGTATGTGCTCGCGGGCGCCACTCTAGCAGTCTTCGAGTCCACCTTTCATTGCTCATTCGTGCAATATGTCCCGCCCATCTCCACTTACGCAAAAAAAACTATTAATTGGGAAAACAAAAAGTTAATTAACAAAAAGAATAAATAAGTTTTTATTTAAACACATTTTTTCCTTTGAAATTATTCGGTCAACACTGAATAACAACCGGTTGGTACATAAATTACCTGTTTTTGGGTCGTTTCCTATTAAAATTCTTTCCTTTGTATTAACGAAAAATACTCTTAACTTTTTATTTGAATTTTGTTCGTACTTCTTATGAATTTCTATTAAACAACTTTTAAATTAAACTCGAATTTCGTGATCGACATTTTTTCTTAATATTCTTTTGGTTTGAGAACTCTTTAAGTATTCAAAAATACAACTGTATTATAATATCATTATTCATGCATGAAATATTAAAATTAAATTAATAATTAATAAACTGACTAGCATTAAGATTGACGTCCATTTTACTCATTTTTACCATATCTATACTTATAATAAAGGACAAAAAGTCTGTTAGCAATTTAAAAAAACTTTTAGAAAAAGTAGTTACATAATATAAAATAGATAATATTCGTAATTTTTTGTTCATCACAATGGCAAATATTAAAAAGTTGTACTTTGGTATCGTTAAGTTAATTAAGAGGCCTTTGTGAGAGAGACTCATGTATATACCTGGAGAACTCAAAGAACAATGAAAACAGTTGATCGTTACAGAGAAAAAATGATTATTAATTTGTAAGTGTAGTGGCAAATTACTGAGTATGGTGTGTGTGAAGTTATGTGATGTAAGAAGAAGTGCTTGAAGTTTATAAGACTTCACGATCGTAATATCGTGGGTATGCGTCCGTAGGATTTAATCCTCGATGAAAGTGACCTCCGGGTGGTGCTCTAAAAATCATTGTGGCACGTGACTCGTCACGTTCCGTCATGTTATCTAGGCATGCCGTTCTCTTTCTAGACGAGCATGCTTCATCGTCGACCTCATTGTCGCTTCCTATAAAGTGAAATGAGGTCAAATGCAAGTCTATTTTGTGTAAAAAAAATCGTGAATTTCAACTCGCAGGAAATAGAGAGTGTGAGATTCAGGCTGTATGAATGTATTTTGCTTCAAACTTTGTCGCATAAAAGCTCTAAGAAGCGTCTCTGATTGGTTCTTAATTAAAGCTTAATGTATAGCACGTTATTAAGACAAACAACAGGAAAATAATGAGTTTTTTCCTTCGTTTTAGTTCTTTAATCAGAAATGTACAAAGTATGCAGCTCACGTTCTCAATTACGTTAAATCGGACGTTTTATGATTCCAATCTCTGATAAAATAAACCGACTTTATAAGGCGATCTCTAAACGAGTATATAGTTGCATAATATAAAATTTGTAATGACAGCACCGAATATTGCAAATATGTAAGCAATAATTTATGTTTTATAGCCTTCCATTTCCGAGGTGCACCTACAATTTGTATTATTACATATATTTCAACATATAAGGGTCAGTCTGGCCATCCAGAGGGGAAATGTTGCCAGCCGTCTAGGAACGATGCCTCGGGGAGACGCACTTGGGACTGTCTTTTGTAATTTAATTTAATTTTATTTTTCTTCCTTCGTATATTTTAATTCAGTGATTGTAATTATTATTTTGTTTTATTGTGAGTACTTATAATTATGATATTTGTGTCTTAACATTTATTTTTTGAGGTGAATTCGTCTTATAAATCGATTACCGGCATTCACAAAAAAGTGTGACATCATGCGTTACGTTACGTCATATTATTAACAAGTTAACCATAGCGACGTATTGAAGTATGCTAAATGGTAACGTCAACGATACAAAAGAGTTCAAGACAATATCAAGTAAAATTATCGTCCATAAACCGACTTTACCATTTTTATTTATTTAGTAAAGTACACTTAGAACAAATACAAAATAAACAGATACAATCAAATTATATGCAAAGTCTAATATTATTTTAAATTTATCCGTACGGTACGATTCCGTATGCCATAACCTAGTTTTCACACTTAAATTGTAATAATTACCATTATATTGTTTAGATGAAATTTGTTAAACATTAGGATAATTTGAGTCATGAGAGTTATTCCTAAACTAGCTTTTGCCCGCGACTTATTACAGCGTAAGGTTTAAATTTTCCACAATGCTTTCTCAACAGATGCTAACGTTATACAGCTAACTTTTATACTTTTTAGATAAGCACTAACAAATTTTTGCTTTTAGTTAAACAGTATGTACACACATTTTAAACTACATCTATTTTCCTAAAACTATAATATTATCTATAATATAATAGGTATCTCAAAATGGAGTATCTCACATCCCACTATTCCTAAAATACGAGCATTGCTCAGTTTAGGAATATAATGTGACACAAAAGATATACCTACCTCCTAAATTAGCAACAACCTTTATTATTTAGTAATAGGTGCCTTAAATATTGTACTTGTATATTGTTGTGTACTTTGCTGAATAAAAAATTATTATTATTATTATTAAATTAACTGTATGGCAAATTTTAGCTTGATCCATTCATTGATTTGAACTAAAATAAAATTCTAAATAAATCAAAATATTATTGATCAAACTCTTCAATACTACCTATTTAAACTCGTATATCCTTTGCATTACAATTCTAAGATCCCTTTCGATTGATATGGAATTTGTCTATTGTCTTTTGTATTTACTATTCTCTGTAATTATGTCCTATTGTTTCTTATTTGTTTCACTATTATCTATAACTATCTCATACTGTTTTTTATTTGTGTGTATACTATGTCGTGAGTTGGTTTCAATAAACTATATTCTATTAACCAAACCAGTCTTCTTCTTCTCGTATAGTGGTGTGGCTCACCTATTGTTAGAGTTTTTAGAAGGCCTCTAACTTGATCTAACGACTGTTACTAGAGGCAGCAACTGGGACCAACAGCCAAACCAGTGAAAGGTTTAAAAAAATGTTAATTATAATAATATTCTGGACTGAAAATTTTTAGACAAACATTTGTAAATATTTATTAATCTATTTAATTTGATATTAAATACTTTTCATCCATTAATCAGCTCGGTACGATATCAATAAAATTGGTATTTATTTGTCAACAGTACCACCTAACATAGTCGACGAAGGCACCAGCAGTGACCTGGTGGCGAGAGAGGGGCAGGACGCTGGACTGTCCTGCAAGGCTGAAGGTAGACCACTACCCAGGATACTGTGGAGAAGAGAAGATGGAACTAACATACAGTTGAGGAATGAAAACGGAGAACTGAGGAAAGGTACGGAATTTAATCCTAGAACTAGCTTTAGCCCGCGACTTCATCCGCGTAGAAGTAAAAAATGGTACTAATAAGATTGGACCAAGAAATCGCACGTTTTCATATACAAAGTTTGCCCCCTTTTTCACCCCCTAAGGGGTAAAATTTCGAAAAACCCTTTCTTTTTTGATGCCTACGTCATACAAAGAACTCAACCTCCAAGTTTCCAGGTCTCTACGATCAGCGGTTTAGGCTGTGTCTTGATCCGCCAGTCAGTCAGTCGTTCAGGACAAAGCATTTTATACAGATAATACCTGTAGTTCTTACGTTCCAGAGTCAGCATTGCAACCCACAGTTGAGCTCCAAAACTGCTGTTATTAAAATGTTTTCATCTCAAGCAAGATTCTAAACTCTTGCTTGAGTTCAAGTTCAAGTTCAAGTTGGGTTGAAGTTTAAAGTCTCTCAACTCATGGATTTATTAGATAAATATTATTGGAATAAAATATTTCAAAAATAGTAATTTAAAAACTCTACGGTGGGTCTGCAATTCTGACACCGACTAGACGTAGATATGTTATCTCTGACCCAGTTTTTGTAAATAATCAAAGGAAAGTCCAATCCGTTGTATATGACTGTAACCGCTGATTTTCAAAAGAACATAACCTCAAAACTTTAGTTTTTTTTAATATTTTCTAAAAGAAACAAAAGTTGTTTGATAATATATACAGAAATAACTCTTAATAGGTTATATAGCTATTTATTAATTGCCCAATATATGGGTATTTTTGTAACCTCATTGTTAAACTCGCGGGGGGAGGGACGTAAAAATTAAACATCACTCACTAGTACACTATACTTATATTCGCACACACTAGGTACATATAAACTCAAACTCGAACTCAGTACAAACATATTCAAAGCTTTGACCTATACTAATCGTTGCGACACAACGCTTGCGCGATTCAGGCAAACTGCACACTGCTGCCGTCTAGCGTTAAACACTCATTAAGCGAAAACTAATAAACCTATTAGTACGTAAATAAGTGGAACTCCGGAAAAACATTAAGGCTACTTTTTATCTCTATATTGCCACGGAATTGGCACTTACTCCAGTAAACTCGCGGGGCTTAGCTGGTTTGTAAATACTATTAGTACTAGTAAATACCAAACATCAAGATTACGTAAGTATATTAAGGTTCCCAAATGATCCAATAGGGTTAGTAACAACTAAGAAATAACTGCCGTCTGTCTGTCTGTTACCAGGTTGTATCTCAAGAACCGTGATAGCTAGAGAGTTGAAACTTTTACAGATGTGTATATTTGTTGCCGCTATAACAACAAATACTGGACTACTATAACAGCAAAAAAATAAATAGGGAAAGTAAAAAAATTACAAAATGGTACAAAACCCTTCGTGCGCAGGTCCGACTCGCACTTGGCCGGTTTTTTTTTAGTATGTCGTGCCTTTACTTTAACAAATCGACATGCCTTTTTTTAACTTGTTACACTTTTTGCTATCGTAAAACCAACAAAATTATGCCGTAAATTGGCTATAAATAAAATTTTAATTTCCGCGCCATTTCTTTTATGTTGTGTACTTTGTAAAATAAATAATCAACGTGATATTAGTCTTATCTAAAACGAGCGCTTTACTTTAGGTACTTACCTTCTTTAGACGCTCCGACTTCCTAGAAATTTTAATTTAATACTTTTTATTAAGAAAATGCAAAGTTCACCGAATTTTTTACCTACAGCATTTTTCGATTTTTATACAAAATGAAAGATAACAATTAAAAGTAAAGTAAAACGAGAATAAAAGTGGTACCTACATATTTGAGCATGGTTTTTAAACTACTAAAACCGCAATTAGGCTTGTAACTTTAGAACCCATCCTCAATTAATTGAAGATATAATGCACTTTACACTTAACAATACAAACACAAATGTCTTTGAGAAACAATGAACCATTTAAACATTGATTGGACTCAGTCGACCCTACTCCACACAAAGTTTGATAGAATTTGGTATAATTTATTGGACCTTCTATATCTAGAGTCTAAGTTTTGGAATATTCCAAAAACACTTCGACCGTGAAATTGGAATGGAATGAGTTGTGTTGTTTTATAAATATATATAACTAGCTACGCTCCGCGGTTTTACCTGCTTAAGTTCCGATCCCGCGGAAAAATCGGGATCATATTTATCGACCATTATGAGGATTTTCATCCAAATTGTTCCAGTCGTATGGCCGCGAAAAGGGGACAAACAACTAAACAAACAAACTTTTGAATGATGGTATAATCTTTTCGGATTTATAATATTAATTAGGACTAGCAACCCACCCCGGCTTCGAACGGGTAGTTCAGTAGTTTGTTGGTAGTTTGAGTTTACTACCAACAATCTACTGACAGACAGAAACGAACGGGGGATTATGTTAATTTATAATAATAAGTATATAGATTTATTAAGATAAAGATAAAAAAAACATTAGAAAAAAGTTCATTAGACTTGTTTCTACTCGTACATTACCTACGTCTAACATTTTTTTTAAAAATCCTATTTAAAATTACGTTTTCAAAATCTTAAATTATAATGTTGGATGGAACTTCAAAAGGTTATTACTAAGAAATCACTGTTATTATACCTATTTCGATCAGAAAATTGAATGAAAAAAATATATATCAAATTTTCTGTAACCAGTGGAAATATATTAATCTAGGTAACATTTTTTTAACGAAAATATAACACAAGTATTCTTTTAAACGGGATTTTACCACACAATGCACGTTACGTCCCCGTCCCGTCCGAGGTTTTCCCCGTTACGTAAGCAGCGACTTTAACATAAACGTAATAAAATATATACTAATATTATAAAGCTGAAGAGTTTGTTTGTTTGAATGTGCTAATCTCAGGAACGACTACTTTATATTGAAAAAATCTTTTTGTGTCCATTTAGTCCCTTATTAGTCAATTTATCGAGGAAGGTTACTTTTCATTTTGATATTCCCACGGAAGCGTGACGCGGGTGAAACCGCGGAGCGCAGCTACAGGACATTCCACACATCGCCATCTAGCCCCAAGCTAACTAATTAGACTTGTGTTATGGGTGCTAGACAGTGGATATACTACTTATATTCTTTTCTTTTGTAAATATATACTTATAATACGTAGAAACAATCAGACCCCAGACAAATCTAAGCGTAAATACTTGTCTAAGGCGGGAATCGAACCCGCAACCCTGAGTTTGGCAGTCCGGCATGGTGACCATTGCGCCAACTGGGTCTTAAAATAACAATAGGTTATAGGAGGGTTATAGGCATAGAGTGAGACTCAAGAGAACAAAAGACGACAGAATAAATAACTTAACTAAATAAGAGATAGAGTAGTACCTAATCTTACTAATATTATAAACTCGGTATCTAGTTAGCTGGAGACCTGGATTAACACATAGGCTACTCTTTATCCTGATATTCCTACGGGATCGGGACTTACGCGGGTGAAACCGCGGGCCGCAGCTAGTATAAAATATAATAAAACTAAATATATTTTGTATTTTTAGTGAAATTTTATATTTTTCGTTGTAAAATAGAACCTCATATCACATATCAAAACAGTACATTTTCAGTTCATTGAATGTATGTCCTTAAGGTGGCTAATAACGCCAATGACCTTGCTAGTGTGGGCGGAGCTAGACACTTCGTCCCGCGCGGCGCTCGCGCTTTCTCACACTGCCTCTTAGCAAAAGATCGCTCACTATCCTACCACCACAGAATGTATAGTAGTTACAAGCTACCACCTCAGTGATCGATAAGATAATTACTACATAATTTAAACAGAATGTCTGTACGTAGGTATGTATGTAAGGTTGTCGTGTTGCTGATACAGGCTTCTTTCAATCCTTATTTTATAAATCTGGTAGGACAGAGGTATGTACCGAGGTTGTTGGTATCTACCTACCTCGCACTTACTACACTGTATTAGTGCGAGGTATCACCTAGCTAGGTGTTAGGAGCGACGAGTCATGGCAGGCGACGAGCGAGTGAGGGACGTGATGACCTCCGACTATTATCGAGGTGGTGGAACCGAGGTAGGTAGGTACCGGCAACTGACTATGGTAGGACCGAGGTAGTTGTTTGACGGCATCTACCTACATTGGTCCCACTACCTCGGTGATCGGTGGTATCTCGCACTACTACAATGTGGTAGGTGCGAAGTAGGTAGGTATCGTCAACCTCACACCTACCTCAGTCCCACCACAGTCGATTGATGGTACCTACTTACCTCGCACCTACCACACTGGTAGTGCGAAGTATTATAGTCCGGCAACGTAACTCATACACCTCCCTAGGGGTAAGAGGTATGCGGGGGGCGAGTGACGCAGGCAGTCGATTAATTTGTAGCGGACGCTTGAAACAAAAGGCACACAACACCCCGATCCGACGATCAATGCGAAGATGAATCGAAAAAAGATGTTCGACAAGAAAATTGGCAGGCAAACGAAACAAATAGTGTACAATGTTTATTATTTCTTTGAAAGTAAAAAACAAGATACATCTTCTACGGAGTATCTACAAGACGTAAACTTGAAGAAAACTGTTGCGCAAGCAACAGGAATCTCAGTTTCTACTGTGAGTAAAATTATTAAAGAAGCCAACGATCTAAAATGTGAACAAAATAGCGTGGTTATTAAATCCCCAGCAAAAAAGAAACAAATCCGAAAGAAAAAAATAGAAATAGATAATTTTACAGAAGGCGTAATAAGACGAAAGGTAACTCAATTTTATAATATTCGCAAAAAGGTTCCTACATTAAAAACTTTGAATGCAGATCTTAAAGAAGACGGTGTTATTAATTGCAGTCGAGAATACTTGAGAAGAATGTTGCACAAACTTGGCTTTAAATTTCAGAGATGTCAGTCAAAAAGAAAGATACTTATTGAACAGCCAAATATAGTGTCTTGGCCATGGAGGTATCTGAATACTATAGGGAAGCATCGGAGAGATCAGAGGAATATTGTTTACTTCGATGAAACATACGTCAATTCCTCCTTGAATGTCTCATCGTGTTGGCAGTCTACCGATGAAAGAGGAGTGCTGTCACGTATTAGTAAAGGACCACGTTTAATTATTGTCCATGCAGGAGGCCGTGGTGGATTTATCAATGGAGCCCTTTTAATTTTTAAATCTAAAACGAAAACAGGAGATTATCATAATGATATGAATTTTCAAAATTTTAATAAATGGATAAAAGAAAAGTTATTGCCTAATTTACCACCAAATTCCGTTATTGTCATTGACAATGCTGCGTATCATTCAGTGCAGGAAGACAAGAAGCCCACGATGGCGTCCACAAAATCCAACATGCAGGCCTGGCTGCAAAGGCATAATGTGGACTTTGATATCCACTTAAGGAAATGTGATTTACTTATTTTAATCAAACAACACTGATATGAAAATGTTTATAAGATTGACGTAATGTTAAAGGCTGCGGGTCATGAAGTATTACGACTTTCCCCATACCACCCAGACTGGAATCCCATTGAGCTGGTCTGGGGAAACATCAAGGGACAACTCGCGAGAGATGAACTTGATAGCAATTTGGATAAGAAAAAAATTGCACTTGAGCAATTATTCGCGCAATTCTCCGTAGAAAAATAGGAAAGCTGTGATAACCATGTCCAGAAAATTGAAGAAGAATATTGTCACCATGATCGAATACACGATGATGTATTGGATCAAATAATAATTAATTTACAAGATGATTCGGATTCATCAATAAGCTCTGAAAATGAAGATAGTTCAAGTGAGAATTATAGTAGCAAGGAAGAATAATCTATCTAGTTATAGATAAGAAAGTAAAGATAATAATTAGAATAATAGATAGATAGATAACTTTATTTGTACAACACAGGAAGGAATATAGAACACGATATACACAAAGCAAAGTAATATCTATTCTATATCTATATCCATATCTATTCTATACTAGCTGCGCCCCGCGGTTTCACCCACGTAAGTCCCAATCCCGTGGGAGTATTGGGATAAAAAGTAGCCTATGTGTTAATCCAGGTCTCCAGCTATCTAGATACCGAGTTTTATCGCAATCGGTCAAGTAGTTTTTGCGTGAAGGAGTAACAAATATACACACACACACAGAAACTTTCACATTTATAATATTATTAAGATTCTACATTTTTCATAGTTTCAAATAATATTAATCGGTTCTGGCATAATTTATTGTTTCTTTTTTCATATTGCATTATAAAAATAAATTAAAATAGATATCATGTTGCAAATCATTTATTTATAAAGATTACATATTGAGTCCATCGAACATCTCTCTCATATCGCTCGATATATCTTGGATTAATTAACTACGTGTGTATCGATACCCGCCCCAGCGTACCTCCCCGCGAGAGGGAGGTCTATGAGTTATGTTGCCGGACTATAGCGAGGTGGTGGAACCGAGGTAGGTAGGTACCGGCAACTGACTATGGTAGGACCGAGGTAGTCGTTTGACGGCATCGATAATAGTTTCATTTTGCATTTTCCGCAACCGTCTGAAATAAATCAACAAATCAATATCACCAAAAATTAGGTATAGGCACATGAGTAGGAATACAACCAGAGACTAAGGTGTCACAAGGCTCTGTGACAAGTACACTCCTACAAAATTGACGCACGTGTGTGCGTGAGCACTGGCGGCCCGTCACGTACGGAGAGAAACCGGTCTATACTAGCTCGACCAGTGCCCGAGTTCAGGGCTGTCACACTCGCATGCTCGCGGGAAACGTCACGCGTCGAGTGTTTGTTTTTTAATGTTTAATTAAATATAGTGTTACTAATTTAAACTCAAGTAAGGTAAGGTAAGGTAAATATCAAAATAAAAAGTAGTCTTTCTAGAAAAATGGACTATCCAACACAAAAGATTTTTTCAATTCGAACCAGTAGTTTCCGAGATTAGCGCGTTCAAACAACAAACTCTTCAGCTTTATAACATTATAGTATAGATAAGTCCCGATCCCGTGGGAATATCGGGATATAAAATATCTATAGCCTTCCTCGACAAATGGACTATCCAACACAAAAATAATTTTTCGATTCGAATTAGTAGTTCCTGAGTTCAAAAAAACAAACAAGTAAACAAATAAACTCTTCAGCTCTATAATATTAGTATTCATCAAAATTCAGATTACATTGTCACCGCGTCAAAATAAACGCACATAATAAAAGACACTGATACACATTTTTTTTTATTTAATATAATTCACCTTTGCCAACCCTACGTGATTACGTATCAATTTTGACAGCTCCGAATAACCTTAGTCTCGGTCTCTACTCATGTGGTATAGGTACGGTCGGCTGCAATATTGCAGACCCACCGTAGAGCTCCAATGCGGCTGTTATAAAAATGGTTTCAACACAAGCAAGATTCTAGGCACCTGCTTTAGTTGAAGTCTAAAGTCTTTTAACTTATCAATAATTCAAACAAAAAATATTAGAATGCAAACATTCCAATAATAGTAATTTTCGAACTCTACCGAGGGCTGCAATTATGCAGCCGACTGTACAGTCGGCTGTTTTCATTCTAATAATTTTTGTTTGATAAATTGAATCTTGAATATTGCTAGTGTTGAAATAGTACATTACGATATAGGTGTGGTAAATTGATCTTTGCATAGAGGCGGTTTATGACGCGCGAGCGGCAGCGAGCGTGTCATAAGAAGCCAAGATGCAAAGATCAATTCCACACGTATATCGTACGACGTTTTTTATCACAGTTGCGAATAAAAGAAAAGACTTGAAAAGAAAACTAAATAATAATTAACAAAATATTTGTGAAAAGTCTATGTTACATTTACATTACATTACATTTACATTTACATTATATTACATACATACATACAGTTACATTTTTTAAGGCAATATTTTTTTGTTCATTATGCTCCGGAAAGGCCAGGCTAAAGACTTTCAACCTATACAGCCTCGTCTGACATACAATATTTTTAGGGTTTTTTCTATTTGTTTTTGCGTCGGGGGTTAAGAACAAAATACAATGGTACGGAAAAACAATATATTTAAGTAAAGAAAAAACAAAAAATAAACATAACTCAATTTTTAATCGTTTTCTAAGTCATTATTACGTAAAATTTTCGTTCGTAAACCGACTTTAGAGACAACCATTTTTGCTAGCTAAAAATCTCTTTGGTACCTACCTTTTCGGGATAACTTTACAGCACTAGTTAACAAATCTAAAACGCACGCGTGCATAATATGTTGGATTATGAGCCTAAAAGCCGTTGAATAAGATCCACTTTATGAGCAACTGTGATAAAAACATTCTTATAACAGCCGTTTTGGAGCTCTATGGTGGGTCTGCAATTATGCAGCCGACCGTACTTAGGTACAAACACTGTAGCTCGCGCGTAATGGGTATGACTACTATAGGTTGTAAATTGAACGTTCGACTCGACCGATAAATTTGCCGTAGTCTGGAAAAATGTGTGTATTTTATAATAGGTAGGTACTTGACTACTTACTAGGTAAAGTTTAGGTATGTACTTACGTTACTTCGAGACAATGAAGCATACTCCGAACTCTAAATTTCTTCAATTTACTCATTTTTCACAAGTTAGAAAATAAATAAGTAATAAGTCTGGTCACTATATTTTTATTTTAGTATTTTTTAAAGTTGGCACTTTCTTAGCGTCCGTAAACAATCACAAGTACATATGGAAGTAAAAAAAAGCGTCCTTGCGCAGTATGAAAATATGTATTTGAAAAAATAGCACTATACAGCAAAAACTTGGCACTATTCAGGCGTCCATTAGCCAAAACAATATATACTCGTATTATTTCAGAAAACAAGGTCCGAATAGGGATCACAAAAAAACATAAGTAAATATCCGTGCGAGAGCGCAGCGCGACGCAGCCTTCCCGTCCGAAAGCCAGCGGCGTACTGGCCGCGCCCACCGTCGTCACAGTCTTTTCAATAGTTACTACTGGCGTTCTTGCCCCCGGTCGCTTTCGTTGGTGAAAATTGTTGATTGTTACGAATGTGTTTTGTTTTCAACAAAAGTCAAAAAATAGAATTGTAGGTGAGATATTTACCGACATTTTGGTATAACTTTGAGTCAAAAATTCATTATAGTTTTGAAGCTACCCTAAAATTAAAAATTAAAACTAGTCTAGCTTTGAAATGACAAGGAATTTTAATCTCAAATTATTCCCAAAATATAGGTAAAGATCTCACCTACAATTCCAGCTTTACACTTTTGAGAAAAACAAAACACACTCGTTACAATCAACAGTGTTAGTTGTAAGCGGCGGGTATTTCTTAGGCGCGTTGCGTTTGGCATTAGAACCAACCTTAAACATTACAATAATGTATTCGGGTTTCTTAGAAACTTCTTTGAATTAAGTTCATTGTTTCGTTATGGTTCTTTGTTCTCTGTAATAAAACACATCCAGTAATTGAATGTTTTATTAATATAACATTTTTCACAGAACTTAATTCGATTCAGTAATTAAAAAAATTAATTGCACAGAATCAGTTCATTTACACAGTAAACAAATAAATCAACACAATACTGTAATTTACAACCGTCAGAATGAATAGGTGCGCCACGCCTAAAATCTTCCCTCGCAGATTTCTATATGAATATTCATAAAATAATTGTTTGTAACTGAGGATGAAATTTAGGACGCTACTGTAGGTTTTTATAAATGGTTGTGACAGTTTGAATTTACGGGTGCCACGATTGCCAGACACCGACGCTGTGCGGTGCGGCTTCGAAACTGGAGAAAGTAGAAATCTCTTTTACCTTTTAAATAGATATTCCTTTTTGTAGGGTCTTTCGTTCCTTCCTCCTTTGAGTTTGTTTATTTTTCTTGCATTAAGATATTGATGTTGACTTTCTATTTATTGATCTTGGCAAGGTAATTTAATTGAAACCTTTTGCAGTTCGTACTTTGTTTACACCGTCTTGCAATAAGTCTTATATTTCACATTATTTGAATTGTGTCTTGGAACTTTGTGCTTTAAATAACTAGTTCTTATACAGGGTTATTGGTAATTATACTAGCAAGCCGTTGAGAACTACTTCTGTGCAAACGAAACAAACGACTTTTATTCTACGACTTTTGGAAATTCGAACAAGTTTTTTGAAAATTTTGGGTTTAGGTTTAACTTGAAATCAGCTGTCCCTTACACGGAGAGGTCATAAACCTTAAAATTTTATTTGTTTTTTTTTTGTTTTCTCTACTGTTGTTAGTCTGAATGACCTTTGTTTTAAAAAATCAGCTGTTTTTTGAATTTAAATAACTTCAATTTTTTTTTAATTTTCAAAATTCGTAGGACAAAAGTTGTTTGTTACGGTATAATTACCATACTCTTGCTAGTATAATTATCAATAACGCTGTATAAATGTTCTCTTTTTTGACAGTTGACATGTACATGGGTCAAACATTGAACCTAACGAAGGTGGAGAGACGGCAAATGGGAGCGTATCTTTGCATCGCGTCCAATGACGTTCCACCGTCAGTCAGCAAAAGGATCCTGCTTAGTGTTACTTGTAAGTACCTATGTATTTATGTATACCGAATTTTTTCCGCAACTAGACTAGACTTAGACTAGACTTTTTAATTGGGTCCTTTTTGCGTGAGGATGGAGTAGGCTTGCCCAGCACCTACTACCCTCTTAGCTTAGTAGACCGTGTCCAGAGGAGAGAACATGTCAATAATTCTGGAGCCAACTAAGCCGCAGGTTTCATCACAATGTTTTCCTTCACCGTAAGAGCTATGTCAATTAACGCACATAAATTTTTCATAAGAAAAATACATTGGTACCAAATGAAAGTCAAGGTATCTACCACTATACCACTAAGCCAACACCGCTCTTTGTAAGTACCAATTTCATTTGGTCCTACTGCTTGGCAAAGAGCATCCAAGACAACAACGTCCCTTTAACTAAAAAGTTTTGGCTAGATTTGACCAATCAAATCGAAACGAATCACCGTTTAAAGGACTTATTTAGTATATGTCTATTTCTTCTATGGTTGTTAAAGTTTATGCTGTTAAAGTATTTAAGTCTTTATTACTGATTGTTTTTATCCTACAATTCGCAAGAACGGCACAACCATGGTCCGTAGAGTCCGAGCCAGTTCAAATAGCATTCTGAAAATGATTTCAGAGAGGCTGGATTGTCCTAACATGAATCAGTGTATTCATGTGGAGTACATTCGGAAGCTAGATATAGGTTTATTAATAATAGTTTTTAAGGTTTATTGTTTTTACTAACCCTTATGGATCTTTGGTCTGAAATAAACATATATTTTTTATTTATTTGTTTTATTAAAGTAATTTAAAACGGAATATTTTCTATGTTTTTGTTTATATTTTGTGGAGCTCTTTATGGTGGTCTATTTGAAAATAATGTTTGAAACAACATCGAAATATCGAGGTCCACACAGTAAAAACAAAAAAACATATGTAGTAATTAACAATTCTGGTAATCGGGGTTTCATTTCTAATTGTACCAAATAATTTCATTAACCCGTTGAGAAAGGAAATAATATTTATTTTAAAATGTCGTAGCATAATTAATTGGGAAGCAAAGTATGAAAGGGTTGTGCCCTTCTGGGAATCAGCCAATATAGTGATTTAAATTACTTTTAACGGGAAAATGACAATTGTAGATAAACAATAAATTTTGTTGGTTACTAAATATTGCAGGACATTCCACACATCGCCATCTAGCCCCAAGCTAAGTAACTAGACTTGTGTTATGGGTGCTAGACAACGGATATACTACTTATATACCTTTCTTTTGTTTTGTAAATATAATACATAGAAACAACCAGATCACAGACAAATATCTAAGCATAAATACTTGACTGAGGCGGGAATTGAACCCGCAACCCTGTGTTTTGGCAGTCCGGCATGACGACCATTGTGCCAACTGGGTCGTCGAAAGTGTTCTATCTTCAAACAACTTTATTGTTATCTTCACTTTAAACGTTTACCAATTGAATAGTAATTTAGTAGTCTTTGTCGGTACGCTTGACACTGTAACAAACAATTTGTCCTCAGTTGCTCCATCAATATTGGTAGCGACAAAGGTTATAGGTGTGCCCACAGGCGGGCAGACTAAATTGGAATGCTTTGTCGAAGCATATCCTCAAGCCATCAATTACTGGCTCAAAGGCGGTGAAGAGATGATACTGTCTGGGTAAGTGAAATTAGTGCATATAGATACATATTAGAATTGAAATGTCGTGTAGTTTTATTAAATCGTTTATTTCAACCAATTAAAATAGGTCATATAAAATATGTTAGTATACAACTTAACCTAGTGTTAGTAACCATCAAATTCATTATAAATTATACTAATCATAATCCAATTCATATTAAAATATCAAATCATATTGTAAATGTCAGTGAACAATAACAATAATAAAAGAACAATAATGTTTTTCATCTAAAACATTAAATAAATGCAACTTCTAAAATTAATATTAAGAAAGGTAGGTACTTATCACAAAACTAGTTAATCTAATCTGATAAACAGTTATTTCAAAAACTCAAAATAATAATTAGTTAAATTCAATATTTGGATAACTACATGTGTGCATTACTATGATTTTAAATGATTAAACTTGTATCCAATATTGCATTAAACCTAATTACTTTATCGAGCTAATTTTACCTTGTGAACGCGTGATAAAATCAGCTAAATATATGTATGGAAACAATCCGACAGATTGCTTTTGTTTTATGCCGAATATTTTCCTAATCTCAGGCTATTTCCAAGTTTATGAGGCATCAAATTCGTTGGAATCGTGGTGTCGTTTAGGATGATCACTCTATTAATTCCAACATCCATCTTTGGAGAAGTTAAAGCGAGAGTTTGTACCTGATTGTCGCGGTGAAGAAGTAATGGAGTTTACTGACTGTTATATAAAAGCTCAGACTTTGATAATTTTAAAATTTGTAGATTTTCTTAGCTACAGAATACCTCAAATGATAAGGAACGGTGATGAAGGGTTTGTTCCCACACGGATGATTTTTTTGGAAACTAAATTCTTATTTTTCTCTTAAGGTGAAAGGGTATCGGCCATCTCTCCATACAAATGTAGTCGACTGTTTCCTCCCTGGATAATGACACTATAACAAATATGTTTGTGCCGTAAAACCTATAACTGCCATGACTATGCCCCTATCTTTTGGTTTTTTCATGTACTAATTATCATAGAAATTAAGATTTAAAAAAACAAAAAAAAAACATAGGGTCATGGCTGTTATAAGTTTTATGCAACAAAAATATTTGCTCTAGTGTCATTATCCAGGGAGAAAACAGTCGACTATGTTTGTATGGATAGAGCCCCCGGTACCCTTTCCTCTTAAATTATTCGTTTTGTTCCACTGGGTAAAAACCTTGGAAAGTAAGCATTTAAAATAATATTTTATAGTATATTTGCCTTAAATATGAGATTTTGATGACTGCATGAAATCATATTTCCACATCCCTTGTTTACAAAAAGTTTTACAAACAATAAAGATTAACAATGCGTAAAGATATTGTGCAACACATATACGTATAAAAACAAATAACGCCAATAAGAATTTATGTTTCAGAAATAAAGAGACCTAATTTAAAGTGTGCTAGAGAGAAAATATAACCTTATTTTGGTCATACTTGAATCTCAACCCGAGAAAAATCTCGATTTTTATAACCTATCTGTCAAAAACTACCTACTTCTAAACTGACTAGGTACATCTACTGACTACTGACTAAATCCTGAGACTAAATTTAAGTTTATGTAATCGTTTGTTTGATTGTTTTGGGCACCCTACCTAGAAAAACTTATAGATATAGATTAAATAATTGACAAACAACCGGCAACGCTGGGGAGCGATTTGTTCGCATAGGATTAGATTGAATTTTTAGATTTTTTTTCTTTTTGATATTGTTTTATGTGCCTATTTTTTTGTATGAATAGAAATTTGTTTGTTAACAGTCATTGATAATATTATACTTCATTAATACCGATTAATAATTTGTTTTATACTATTTAATTAAGTTGTACCTAAAGATATATGGGAGGTCAAAAAAAATTAAAAAGGCATAGATATAAATTTAAATACCTATTTCATTTAAGCCGCAGTCAGGGCCACATTTGATGGTTTACGCCCGAATACTGAAATACTACTTATACTAAGTAGCGATTAAATTGACATTAAGTATCTTAAATACTTAGGGGGCTAAACGTTTGAGTATTTGGGCATGAGAGTTTTACTTTAATTGAATACTCTTTTGTTACAGCGGTAAATTCGACATATCCGAAGACCGTGTGTCTCAGTACCAGATGAGAACTACGCTGTTGGTAACACAGTTTAGTACGGAAGATGCGGGGACTTACACTTGCGTCGCTACTAATACTATAGGAAAAGCAGAAGGAACATTAAGGATGTATGGTAAGTCATAAAAAATCGAGTAGCCTCTATCAGGACACAGCCGCAACAAAGACATAAAAGCTCCTTCCAATAGTCACATAAAAATTAGCAGGGAATGAAGAAAATATATTAATTAGTTCCGTTAAACTATTTTTGAAATAGGTATCATTACAAAAATTCAATCAATTTAAAAATACATTAATATCCCCCACCCCGAAATTAAATATAAATAAAAAACAAATCAAAATTCAATAAAACCACGATTATAATAAAATATTCCAATCAAAATTAACTTATGCTCTAACTAACAAACAAGAATGTTGCCTTCGGCCTTCTAAGGCCTTCTTTCTTTCGCTCTTCTTTCTAGTTCTTTTTGGTATTTTTTCTTAAGACGAGGTGGTAAGACCAGAAGTGCGATAGAGGTGTCTTAGAAACAGTTTTTGGTTATAAACCACTTAAATCCATAAAATGGTATTCCTACTGTCTATAAAGGTGAAGAAATGCTTTGTATTGTCCTACACTTCAAAACACTATTAGAGTGATTTGCGCCATAGAAAAAAATCGTGAAAATCTTAAAAAATTGTCATTTCTTTGAAAATTTTACAATTTAAACGCGATTGTAAAGAAAAAACAAGTACACAATTTATATTTTCATAAACCTTACATCACATCCCATAAGGTAGTACTTAAGGTAGATGGTTTTTCACTAAAATAGATGTTAGTCTTTTAATTACATAAAACAGTTAAAACGGCCATTTCGCGGCGCGCGAGGGAAAGGGATAGAATCATCGCGCGGCACGCGCGTGGGAAAGAGTTAGAGGTTTTCAGGTCCCACTTCACCTTATTACCCGTATTTCTATTTCGATTTTGACTCATGATTGGAAATACATTTTGCGTGTACGTACCATGTACATATGTGACTGAATACCTATGGTTTTAAATCATCTTATTACTTTAACAAATTATATTAAATTGGAACTCATTTCCAGCAAATAATCAACCTAATTGGTTTTACATTGAGTTATTTCTGATAAATTAAACCACTTAACATGAAAATTATACATGTTAATTATTACAAAATGTAATTAACGTATTTATTTATTTTTAGATCCATTTTGCGCCATAGTGTTGACTGTTCCCTTCCTAGTTTTTGTTGTTATGCTTGTCTATTTAAAAAAAAACGATTGGAAGCTCTTGGCGTCGTCTTGGAGACGGGAGAGTATCTGGAAGTAAATGGTTAATTTCGGGGCTCCTTTTCGATCAAACCGTGGGTAGATATTTATTTTTTGGCGACCAGTGTTATCACACAACCTACATAATTTAAAATCATTTATCTATAGTTCATTATCTATATTGACTAAATTATTATCATAATCTTCTTCTTCTCGTATAGTGGTGTGGCTCACCTATTGTTAGAGTTTTCAGATCGCCTTAAGGCCTTTAATTTGACCTAACGACTGCTACTAGAGGTAGCAACCGGGACCAATCCGCTCGAGAAAATACATTTTTGCCACAATACTAATTGGTCACCCATCGAAGTAATTATCATAATCAATTAAAATTTCATATATAAACCATAATAATTAATTATTATCATACTCTCTTCGCCTTTTTCGATTCTGTGCCTGCATTAACTACATCTGTTAGAATTGTATCGACTTGACTTTAATAAGATGTTTCACGAACTTACCAAAGAATAATGGCAGAACTTTGAACAAAAATTTCTTGTTTGCAAGGGGGTTAGGTTCTTGAAGTTCCTATAGGTATATGTAATGGCATCAGATGCTGACGAAGAAAATGAAAAGCACTTGACTTTAGATGCTTATATCTTTCTTCCACATCCAGTTCACGGAATACCACCAATTTCATTGAAATCTAGAAAAACTTTTTTTTTCTATTTGTGTATATGCATAACAATTGCCTTGTCATCATTTATTTTGTTCTCTACTTGGCTAGCAACTTGTAATTGCTTTACCCAGCAATGAGCTGTAACACAAAACAAGAAACCGCAGAATCCGTAGATGCTAATATAACTGATGATCCTAAGAGATTGGCATGACGCGTTATTAAAAGTTAACCATTTTTGTTGTTTAGAAATCAAAATAACGACAACTACAACAACAACGACAACGACGACAACAACAACATCAACTACAACGACAACGACTACACCAGGGCCGACGACAACCGAAACACAGAGTAAGTAAAAAAAAGTGCATAACACTATATCCTGGGTTACCCTAATATACGTAATTGACCGGGTGCTGGTTCGGTATTTAGTTTCATTTTTTCCCGGTTTTTTATATAACTTTAGCCTGCAACTTCTTTCGTGAAGGATATGGTGTTTTAAAATCCTATCTTAACGGATGCCTACGTTATGGCAGCTATTTGTGTGCAATTTGTATGCCAAAGTTTTAACACGATTCATCCCTTTGTTTGAGCTATGCGTTGTTATACATAGAAAAGCTTTCGTCCGCGACTTCGTCCGCGTAAAAGCCGAAAATGGACCAAGGAACTTTGTCCCATTTAAACTTTGCCCCCCCCCCTTTTGACCCTTTAAGGAGTTGAATTTCGGCAAATCCTTTCTTATCGGATGCCTTACAAAGAACACACCCTCCAAGATTCAGGTCTCTACGATCAGCGGCTTAAGCTGTGCGTTGATCCTTCAGCCAGTCAGGACAAGGGATTTTATATGTATTGATCTATACTTACGTCAGTTGGCTTAATTTTTTTTGTTAATGGACAGACATTTTAATCTGTGCAAGTGGTCTTAAGTTTATTTTGTAGTTTATAAGAGGGGAGTTGTAAGTTTGATACTAAGTCTATTTATGGCATCGTAGCTTCAAAATGGGTGATGATTTAAAACTAGCGTAGTAAGCTTAAAATAAATACGCCATTAGTTCAAACAAATACATCGATTTTTCAGAAAGCTATTTCAAAATGTCCTCTGTCGAAACTTTTTGGAATTTTTGAAATTTAACAAAATTTGAACCACTATATTTCAGGCTCTAATTCAATTTTCGCTTCAAAAACTCACATAAGATACAGAAAAATTCTCATAAATTCACATACCTATTTCTTTTATTGTCCATACAAAACGAGGTCAACCTTTTCGACCGTTGACAAGTATATCCAATTTGAGAATACATAGAACGAATCATGTATAATAGGGTCGAAATAAAATATATAATCTATGAATAGGGTACAGTTTAAATAGATCCCTTTAGTCGGAGCCGTTTTGTTTCATTTTGTTTGATGTCTTTCATACGATTTACCTCTTGTGCAGATATTTTTGACCGGACGGGTAGCGTCTATATACTTTGTAGATGTCGGAAGAAATTTTGTTTACATTGCTTTTGACAATATTCAATTCATTTATTGCAAATAATAGTAAATAGTATATTTTTATATTAATCTTCTTCTATGCATTACTTTGTACTTTTTTGAGAGAAATAAATTTTATATTGATTGATTGATACATATAAAATGCTTTGTCCTGAATGACTGACTGACGGATCAACGCACAGCCTAAACCGCTGATCGTAGAGACCTAAAACTCGAAGGGTGTGTTCTTTGTATGACGTAAAAAACCGATAAAAAGGGATTTTCCGAAATTCTACCCCTTAAAGGTGTGAAAAAGGGAGGCAAAGCTTGTATGGGACAACGTGATTTTTGGTTCATTTTTTACTTCAACGCGGACGAAATCACGGGCAAAAGCTACTAATATATTTAGGAATCGTATGAAAATATTGCCTTTATTATTTTTGAGGCTCGTCTAGCACCACCCAGGACACACGTGCAGGTTAGATACGTCTTGCGGACGCAATCTTAAGACCGTCCCACAAAGCTCAATTTCATTTTTGTCTTTAGAATTTCCAATACACGTGTATACGTGAGTTTAATAGATTAAAAACGTATTCAATGACAGTTTAACATTCGGGAACCGTAGTTTATTATAGTTTAATCCATTTGTAAAGCAAATCGTTTTTTCAGTTGAATGCATTTATGTATTTGTGTAAAGCGGCTTGTACGCGAATATATTTGTATATAATTTTAATTGCTTTTCATTTTGTAGAACAATCGCTGTCACTACCTTTTTTATTTAAATTACAATGATGAATGCGCGATTACTTTTTCCACTAGTACGATACAACGTTACATGCATATATTTTTTTTACTAACGTCAGCGCTTGATCTCTTACACATCTATGCGTAGTCAAAGATGTAGCACGATTTCTAGAAGATACCTTATTCCTTTTATTTACCTAGATTTTCCTTTATTTTACTAGATTTCCTTACATTTTTTAACAGTGTCAAGACAAGGACTAGGTAGGTATTTTAACATGGGAAGGAAAAAGTTCAATGCATTAGCCCATTGTTATGGCAGGCCTAATTTAAGAAGGAATCGTGGTTTATGATGGCAATTTAGAGAGTCCAGATTTAATATATACATATAAAATCCTTTGTCCTGACTGACTGACGGATCAACGCACAGCCTAAACCGCTGATCGTAAAGACTTGAAACTTGGAGGGTGTGTTCTTTGTATGAGGTAGACATCCCATAAGTAGGATTTTCTGAAATTCTTACCCTTAGGGGGTGAAAACGGGGGGCTAAAGTTTGTACAACGTGATTACTTGGTCTATTCTAAGTCTAAGTCGCGAGCAAAAGCTAGTTGACTGATGAAAGCTTAGTTCCCCGTTATGTAGAAGAATATTAATGAATATTTATACCTATCAAGACTAGCTTTCACTCGCAACTTTGTACGCGTATATAGGATTTGAATTTTCTAAAATAATTTCTTAGTAGATGCCTAAATCATAAATCTATATGTATGCTAAATTCTGGCGCGATCCGTGCTGTGCGTTGATAGGTATAAAATCAATAGTTAATTACCATTCAACTTTTGTTAATTAAATCTGTACCTAATTGTATTAAGAGGTAACAATTATCCTTTCTTTGTACAGGGTTCGTGGTACCACTACAGCCAGCAGAGCAGAAGTTTTACACGCCTGACGTCACAACGTACGGTCAGTATTCACATCAACAGGTAGCGTCATCAGAAAAAATGAAATAAAAATTGAAAAAAAATATCACTGACTGTAACATCAATGGTCACTACTTTCAGACACAAAAATGAAATATTTTTTTACAAAGTTGTGTCAGATATTTATTCCATATTAAAGCTTTTGTATGTTAACTTTTTTGTAAAAAATATAAAGATATTTTATATAAATAAATTAATATAATAAAATTAAAAAGAAATATATATTCCTTGTTTTAGATACAATGCAAAACGTCATCGAACAGTCCGTTTTGGACAACAACTGGCTTCCAACAACTGAATCAAGAGGAACATCCTACCAACCCTTATCTCTCTCAACTCTTACCACAATATCCTTATTGCCATACATAAAAATATATTTATCACAATTTTTATATTTACTAGTTAACAAAACTAATAAATTATTAAGAAATGAAAGATGATAAGTTATTTTTTTATTATCGGATATCAGGTGTCAATTTATAATAGAAAGCGTAAAATCAAAATACTTTTTTTTATTCTATAAAAGTGCAATTAATACAAAAACGTTTTGAATTATTTTGGTTTTTATACATAAAATAAAATTGTAAAAAATAGAAAATATTTGAGTTTAGTTGAAATTAAATGCTTAGGAAGTAAATTTTTTTTATTCCCACTATCCCCTAAATTGGTTCGATTTTTAATTTAGATTTCCCCAAATGGGGGATAGCATTTGAGGGAATACCCCTTTTTTGTATGATCTCATTATTAAGTTTAATTTGAGAAAATATTTTGGAGACTAATGCTAACGTATGAGGTGAATTATTATAAATATAACTTTAATTATTAAGAGGGTACATTTCTTTCCCCATACAAATGTTTTGTTCTTTTTTCTTCCTGAATAATGTCTCTAAAAGAACCTTTTTTTATAAAGCTTAGGTTTGGTGTAGGTGCAAATGCTGTTTTCCTTTCTTAAGGAAATATTTCCTTTTGTTATTCGTTAGTAGTAACCGAATAGAGGGGTATGTGTACAAACCTTGATTTAATAAAAACAAAATGGTTGTCACGGATAATGATGATTTTAACTCAAGTAGATAATCATTATGTGTTTTTTTTTAAATATGTAATAGCTGTCCCGGCAAACGTTGTTTTGCCATATACAAAAAAAAAAGAAAAAAACAGATCTATTTTTCGACGATTCTATTTTTCATGAAAATTTCATACAAATCAGTCAGCTGTTAAGGTGGAGATTTGTAACTAACACCGCGACACGAGAATTTTATATACATACTAGCTGCGCCCCGCGGTTTCACCTGCGTAATCATTTTTTGCGCAACTTTCTTAATATTTTCTTTCATGAAAACCTTCTCTTGACTATATCAAAGATTACAAAAAAAGAATTGGCCAAATTGGTCCAGGCGTTGTTGAGTTATGCGCTTACCAACACATTTTGCGATTCATTTTTATATATAAGATATAAAATTCTCGTGTCGCTCTGACAGCTCGGCCATTAAGAGAACACTCGAGCCAACTATAATCGAACTCCAACTATAATAATTATCCAAAATAGAAAACTTATATCTGAAGAGTTCGCCTTTCATTAAACTCCAGCAATGCATCCCAAATAAGCAGGACAGTGATTATATTCTAGAGGCATTATTCAAGAAAATAAAGGAATACATTTGGAGAAAGCATACCCTCGTACCCTCTTAGTTTTAGTTAGTAAACAGGAACAGAAAGTCGTTAATTAACTTCATAATAAGGAATACGCGAACAAAATAAAACATAATCCACTGTAAGAAAAACATAAATATATTAATATTAAAAAGCATATCAAATTAAAATGTAAATTTGGGTAAAATAATGTAAATATTAAGTAGGTATTTTCGCCGAAAATCGAAAAGAAAAATTAATTGTAAAGAAAAGTTTCTGTTCGGCCTGTAAAATAATTTATTATTCTGTTGTTAATGTCTATAATATGATGAATTATTGTATTTAGTATTCATTCGATGTAAATATTATAAATATGGATTAATACAATAATCTGGATCTCGACTCGTCATTATTATTTGTAAAATACTGTTGTAAAGAGGCCGAATTATGTGTAGCAAAATAAAACGCAAACTTTGTAAAAACGTCGATTCAATTTTTCATACTTACTTACTTCATACTTAAAACATTTTTATTTATTACAGATTTTTACATTTTGGGCTATCTCTCTTCACCTTAACAATCAACTCTTGTTCTTCGACTTTTGGAGAAACACATTATTTTGTAAATTCCGAGATTATGTCTAGCTTAAAAATCAGATGTTACTTATATGGAGAGGTCATTGACCTCTAGCCTATACTTATTTTTTCTGTTTTATCTACTGCTTTAAATCTGAATGATCTTTAAAAAAATATCTGCCGGTTTTTGAATTAAAATTACCTCAAAAAATTCGTAAAAAATATTCGATGTTCCAAAAGACGTAGAACAAAAGTTTTTTGTTAGAGTGCACAGAAGCAGCCCTCAACTGCTTTCCTATATAATAACCATTAATCCTAATATTTTTGCGTTAAACATGTCGAGAGTCGTGAAAGGGCATCTTAACAATTTCAGTGTCAGAGATTTACCTTAAGAAACTGCTGTACTTATTATGTTTTGATAAGCGTTATTTAGTTCTAGGCTGTTATGTAAATACTGTCAGTTAGTTAGCCCTAATCGAAACGGATCGGTACCGATTTCATTACTGTCATCAAATGTTGTAAATAAATAGGAATAAAGGAAAGGTTTATAATTATTTTGTTGTTTTATTTTCTACTGGCTGTTCGACTTCGTACACGTGGTAGTGGTGTTTTATATACTAAAAATCTTCCTCGAGTACCACTCTATCCATTGGTGAAAATAGCATGATAACAGGTTCTGTAATTTTTGAGTTTTTAGCGAACAGACACACATACAGACGATCTTCAGCAATAAATCAATTTATAAAGTCAAAGTCAAATTTCTTTATTCATTTGGATGCCCTTTGTATATTTTATACAAAGATCACATTGAAACGTCTTAAAAACTAAGGAAGGACACAAAACCATACCATTACTCCGTCTATTGGTGAAAATAGTATGGAAATCAATTTAGTTGTTTTTGAGCTTCATATCGCGTTCAGATAGACAGACGGACGCAACGCGCGACGGTTGGGTGTTTTATAACAAGTATAGATAGATATGATATAAATGATATATGAATAGAAGATAGGTTTTAAACCAACAAAAAATTTTAAATCAAAATCGGTTCATCCGTTCGGGAGCTACGATGCCACAGACAGACAGACACACACACAGACACGTCAAACTTATAACACCCCGTCGTTTTTGCGTCGGGGGTTAAATAGTTGATTTTTACTGTCATAATCTTTCAACATATTGTATACTTACCAAATACTACTAGATGCTCTCAATTTTATCTCAACTATCGTTTTCGTGAGAATGTTGGGATAAAAAATAATTTCCTGAAAATCGGTCCAAATATTTTGCTGAATCAGTTCTTTTCCCATCCAAAGGTTCATCATCATCATCATATCAGCCACAGGACGTCCACTGCTGAACATAGGCCTCCCCCAAAGACTTCCAGAGCGATCGGTCTCATGCTCTTTGCGTCCAACGACTTCCCGCGACCTTAATTAAGTCGTCCGTCCATCTAGTCGGAGGTCGTCCCGCGCTGCGCTTTCCGGTACGTGGTCTCCAATCTAAGACTTTTCGGCCCCAACGGCCATCAGTTCTACGAGCCACATGTCCCGCCCATTGCCACTTCAGCCTACTAATTCTTTGGGCTATGTCGGTAACTTTAGTTCGCCTACGAATCTCCTCATTTCTGATCCAAAGGTTGCCTGGAAGAAATCGCTTTCAGCAATAAGGCCGCCCATTTGTGCAACTTACACTTTCTAGCTATTACTTTACTTTGTGTTTATCATGTTCTGTTTCTTATTGTGTTGTACAAATAAAGTTATCTATCTATCTATCTATCTACTCCTCTTTTTGAATTGGGCTTGAAATCGTAACTACAAGCTAGACATCACTTTAGAAAGTGTTATGTTTATTTCAGTTTTGATTGAACTTATATTAGAAATAATTCTAAATAACTAGAAAACAAGACTTTTAAAAGTGTTCAGTTTAATTTCCGTAAAAAAATTGTTTGTTAGAAAACAACAAAACAAAGTGTAGTATCTGTTCTTTTCAGCTTAATATCTGAAAGTTCCTCCATTGGAGGACCAGTATATTAAACTGATTTTTGTGAAACGACGGGATGTTCGGAGCTCGCTCCACTCCCGTCACGGGTCGGCCCACATAATAATATACTTTTTGAGCGTGGTGACCGATAAGAAAACAAATTTTCTTTTATTAAATAAATAAAAACGTCTCGATTCGTGCGAGCTCAATACGTCTAGTTGCACGCACACAAACACCGTGTCGAAGACTGCCGAAAAGAAACGACGTTAGACAATGCACGGCCTTCAAGCCACACCTCCGATTTTCTTTTAGCATATAAGTAGTTATAAGTTAGAATTTATTTTTGTTTTTGTTGTATGTAATCATTTTGCGTTCTGTTTTTATGGTGCAATAAAGTGTTTATCTATCTATCTATCTATCTATCTCCGTTCCCGTCGGAGTGGGGAGCGTGAGGTTTTTTCGTTACGGAATTTCTGGATTCGATCCCCGCGCTCAAGGCCCGCGATAGAAGCTATGCAATAGCTTAAAATACATGAAGTTAAATTAGAGATCAGTAACCGAGATAACTGACTAATTCTTTAACATGTCCGGTTAAATAAATGTCTCGTGGTCATACTACAATTAACATTTAAATTGTTTTGCCCCAAACATTTGCATTACAAAACAGGGGCTGTGAAGTAGACGCGACATAAATAACTGAAGAGGGTTATCTCCAACTTTACGCCATTTTTATGTTAATAAAATAGGTAATTTTGTTGAAGAAACGTATGCAGACTTGTAAACGAATATTTCGTGATTATTATAATAATTCTAAAAGGGTACACCGGTATTCTTGACTAAAAACAAATGTTTTTCCCTCTTTCCTTTCTGAATTTGACGACCCAGTTGGCTCAATTGACACCATGCCGGACTGCCAAACACAGGGTTGCGGTTTCGATTCCCGCCTCAGATAAGCTTAGATATTTGTCTGTGGTCTGGTTGTTTCTATGTATTATAAGTATATATTTACAAATGAAAAGTACGTAAGTAGTATATCCGTTGTCTAACACCCATAACCCAAGTCTAGTTACTTAGCTTGGGGCTAGATGGCGATGTGTGGAATGTCCTGCAATTTTATTTATTATATATTTAATTAAACTTCTAAAGTTTTTATTTTCAAAAGACATAGGATTATTTTATACATTTCTCCACTGCTTTATTTGTCTAACAACTAATTATTAAGGTTTTTTATTTGTATTGGTACTGTTCTCCTCGTACAATTAATGTTTTTCTCTATTTCTTTTCTTTTAAAGTTTTTAAATCAATCCTTTTAGGGGTCCCGTAAACTGTCTGTGACCAGGCTGTATCACATGAACCATGGTAGCTAGACTGTTGAATTTTTCACAGGTGACGTATTTCTGTTGCCGCTATAACAACTAATACAAAAATGGAATATAATGGTACGGAACCCTTCATGCACGAGTCCAACTCGCACTTGGCCGGAATTATTAGGCCTAGGATGGCTTTAAACATACTATCTGTTTTCTCTGTATCCAGCAACGAATGATTAACATATTTAATTATATACTCATTGTTAGAAAAAAAAAGAGGGGCATGTGTTGCCACATTTGACTAAAGTAAGAATTTATATAAAAATCGTTTTACAGCATTATTCAGGAAAAATAGCTAGGACTTTTACTGTTAATTTTTGTACGGCGAATGTCTTACCTATACGCTCTTTTACAGAAAGCCTAGCACGCTCAAAGGTCCTTGGTATACTTTAGGTGAAAAGGTACCGGCGCTCTATCCATAGAAATGTTTTTTTTTGTAATGATACTTAACATACCGCTACTGTCGCTAATGTAGCACTGAAGCCCATTTTTAAATAACCTTATAACTAACTATACAATAATTTAAAATTAAAAGTAAAAACACCAAAACTAAAATCTAACAATGTAATTTTTTTTCTTTTTTCTTTCTTTTTTCCCAGTCAGACTTTTTCTTTTTTAACATTTCCTTCTTTTTTTTAACTTTTCTCAAGTGCAGAATACAAATGTAGGAGACTGTTTCCTTCCTAGATAATAACACTAGCACAAAGATTTTTCTGCCATAAAATCTATAACTGAAAGAAAGAAATAAAACTGATTTATTCAACAACCCTTAAAAATAATAACAAGTTTCTATATAATAAGTTTTTTAATAATAAACATAACAAAACTAAGTAGGTACATTACTAAAATTAAAACTAAATATTGAAGAAAAAAAATCAGCTAAATTAAACTATAAACTTTAACTTAAGGTTGTTGAACGAGATGCAACTCAGCTTTATGCTGTGCTTACAGCACAAGGACAGCGCTGGTATTCTGTTGCACCACTTTCCATGATTTTACAAAAAATACGTATGTATAACAATCTAATTATATGCAGTCGCCTCAGCCAAAGTAGGTAGGTATGCAACAAAAAGATCTATGATTATTATAAAACCAATCCTATCCCAAGAAGTTAAGTAGGTATGTGTGTGTGTGTAAATTTTAAAATGTGAAATTGAATTGAGTGTCCGAAGTATTCATAACAGTATTGTTACCTATTTAGTATGTAGTGATTGTCTATTTAATAAAATCTGTTTCAATTTTAATTTGAAAGTAGCTGCCATGATTATGCCCCTAAGTTTTATTTTCTTATTATCGTAGAAATTAAGATTAAAAAAAAACAAAAAAAACATAGGGGCATGGTCTTGGCAGTTATGACAAAAATATTTGCTCAAGTGTCATTATCCAGCGAGAAAACAGTCTACGACTACGATTGTCAGACAGCCCCCGGTACCCTTTCCTCCTAAAAAGGTCAGTATCAAATATTGTGACCTTACATTAATTCATACGTATGAGGTACAGTCGGCTGCATAATTAGAGACCCACCGTAGAGCTCTAAAACGGCTGCTATAAGAATGTTTTCAACACAAGCAAGATTCTAGGCACCTGCTTTAGTTGAAGTTTAAAGTCTCCTGCAATTATGCAGCCGACTGTACCTATAGTTTCAATATTTTCCTATAATGACCTTAAGAATTAATTGAATCGAACCTTTTAACATCGCACACTCAGGATAATAAGAAACTTCCGCAAAGGCCGGTACAAGGAAATTAATTTACTCGGGGAGTCCAATTTATACCTACGTGTAATCATTGGATTAGGGTATCAAAGGGATCTTGTTTCCTAGGTTTCTGGTACTGTTTAATCATCTTGTTACAAACGAGCAATATAAACTAACACTATTCAGGGTTATTGATAATTATACTAGCAAGCCGTTGAGGGCAACTTCTGTGCACCTAAACAAACAACTTTTGTTTTACGACTTTAGGAATAAAAAAAAATGAAATGAAGCTATGTAAATTCGAAAAACAATAGATTTTTTAAAACAAAGCTCATTTAGACTAATAACAGTAGATAAAACTTAAAAAATAAGTATAATTTTACGTAAGTAGTATATCCGTTGTCTAACACCCATAACCCAAGTCTAGTTACTTAGCTTGGGGCTAGATGGCGATGTGTGGAATGTCCTGCAATTTTATTTATTATATATTTAATTAAACTTCTAAAGTTTTTATTTTCAAAAGACATAGGATTATTTTATACATTTCTCCACTGCTTTATTTGTCTAACAACTAATTATTAAGGTTTTTTATTTGTATTGGTACTGTTCTCCTCGTACAATTAATGTTTTTCTCTATTTCTTTTCTTTTAAAGTTTTTAAATCAATCCTTTTAGGGGTCCCGTAAACTGTCTGTGACCAGGCTGTATCACATGAACCATGGTAGCTAGACTGTTGAATTTTTCACAGGTGACGTATTTCTGTTGCCGCTATAACAACTAATACAAAAATGGAATATAATGGTACGGAACCCTTCATGCACGAGTCCAACTCGCACTTGGCCGGAATTATTAGGCCTAGGATGGCTTTAAACATACTATCTGTTTTCTCTGTATCCAGCAACGAATGATTAACATATTTAATTATATACTCATTGTTAGAAAAAAAAAGAGGGGCATGTGTTGCCACATTTGACTAAAGTAAGAATTTATATAAAAATCGTTTTACAGCATTATTCAGGAAAAATAGCTAGGACTTTTACTGTTAATTTTTGTACGGCGAATGTCTTACCTATACGCTCTTTTACAGAAAGCCTAGCACGCTCAAAGGTCCTTGGTATACTTTAGGTGAAAAGGTACCGGCGCTCTATCCATAGAAATGTTTTTTTTTGTAATGATACTTAACATACCGCTACTGTCGCTAATGTAGCACTGAAGCCCATTTTTAAATAACCTTATAACTAACTATACAATAATTTAAAATTAAAAGTAAAAACACCAAAACTAAAATCTAACAATGTAATTTTTTTTCTTTTTTCTTTCTTTTTTCCCAGTCAGACTTTTTCTTTTTTAACATTTCCTTCTTTTTTTTAACTTTTCTCAAGTGCAGAATACAAATGTAGGAGACTGTTTCCTTCCTAGATAATAACACTAGCACAAAGATTTTTCTGCCATAAAATCTATAACTGAAAGAAAGAAATAAAACTGATTTATTCAACAACCCTTAAAAATAATAACAAGTTTCTATATAATAAGTTTTTTAATAATAAACATAACAAAACTAAGTAGGTACATTATAAAAATAAGTATAATTTTACAATTATACTTATTTTTTAAGTTTTATCTACCTTACGGTTAATGAACTCTCCGTGTATGGAACAGCTGATTTTCAGGTATGAGTAACCTCAAAATTTTTAAAAAAAAATTTGTATTTCCCAAAGTCCTTGAACAAAAGTGGTTTGTTTAGGTGCACAGATGTAGTCTTAACAGATGTAGTCTTGACGATTTTAAGCACAGGTTATTGGTAATTGTATAATTACCAATAACCCTGTATGCTTAAAATACAGGGTTATTGGTTATTATACAATTACCAATAACCCTGTATGCTTAAAATCAAGAATTAATAAAAAAATAAAAAAAGCAATAAAAAAATTAAGTGTTCTGCCTAGTATTCTAAAATGTCTAGTAGCCTATGATAAGATGTCCAGTGTTCAATGTCCAAGCTCTGTTTTTTTTAAGTCTTGAAACAAAGGTACCTTCACAAAGCTATAACCATTCTCCAGGCTCGTTACTAGAGTAATTAGAAAAGCCAAATAGGTCCCTGTATTAACATTGGAATTGTATAATGCAGCGGAAGCAAGCCGCTTAATCGCTGACTGGATTTGGCACTCACTTTCAGAGAACAATAGTTTTATAGCTAAGTATTTGATGTAAAAAACAGGTTTGCTCTATCAGGAACGAAACTGCAGTGGAGTTCTTATCTTACGTTGAATCGACACAATTCTAACGGATGTAGCTAATTGACCTATGCAACTCTCTCAGCTTAGTCGAACGTGTCCAGAGGAAAAGGACTTGTCTGTGCTGGGCAATTGAGCAAGCCTACTCCATCTAATAAATGTCCCAGGCTGTTGCTGGACTTGCGTATTACTCATCTATGCCTATTAGATTAAAAGGTCAATTAATATTGACCTTTTAATCTAATAGGCTTCATAATTGAAGCTAATTTAACAAACGCCTTGTCTTAAAACAAAGCTAAATCAGTTCTTTTCCATCCAAAAGTTGCTTGGAAATAATCACTTTCAGCGACAAGGCCATTTATGCAACTTATACTTTCTAGCTATAATTACTTTACTTTTTGTATATCTTGTTCTATGTTCCTTACTGTTTTGTACAAATAAAATTTTCTCCAACTAAAATATTGTTATTATTTTCGAAAAATGATCACGCGAAGTATCGATTTTACTGACAAAGAAAATCAAATCCATTGCAGGAGCGTTAGCACACCGTTTCATACAACGTTGCTGGAGCGTTTCATACAACATTGCTGGAGCGCTGTAATGTTCCAAATTTAAAAAAAAACTCAACACCTCGTCTGTTCCCGCGAAAATAATGACAATAGATTATTTCCCTGCATTATTTTGAGAAAAGCACTATATATGCCTCAAAACAAACACTTGAGCTTTATAATATCTGTATAGACTAGCTGTTGCCCGTGACTTCGTTCGCGTGGTGGTTTTGTTTTACTTAGAACGTTTGCGATTGCCTACCTTACTTAATACGCGTGTCCTTATATTATGACAGCTACAAAGCTTTCTTGTACACAACATTGTAGGTGACGCCCCGTCGTTGGAACAATATACGAACATATTAGCTACGTCACTCACACTCGACAGAGCCAAACAGGTACAGGTGACTGTGACTACGACTAGACTTTGTAACTGTTCACAATAACATGGGTAGATATCGACTTACCTGTCAGATAGTGTTAGCCGTTACATTCCCTTTGAAAACTGACTAGAATTATTAGATATAATCCACGTATTACCTATCACAGCTTTAAATATAACGTCTCCTCTGAGAATAGATAGACAACATACCTACACAACTTTGAATTCTCAACAGACCCAGACCTAAATCGGATCTGATTAGATTTAACTTTCTTTGATACTAATATGTAAAGAGAAAGATTGTTTGTTTGTAATGATTATAATGGCTTTCCTTATATCCGTTGCAAATTATGACATAATGTTTATTAAATTACATCGGTTTCATTTGATTTTTGCAAGTGATCTTCTAACTTATTAGATGTTTAAACATAAAACAACCTACAAAGAAAAAGAGAAAATTAACAACACTAACAAAATTTAAAGTCTGGCAGTTTTAGGTACAGTAAGCATCATAAGTACACTATCAGTTTGCTACTATAAACAAGTATTGGACTTACGACCTTCTTCTAATAGACGTTACACACAAACATAAATACTTGAATTAAAAGTACTCAATGTAATTATTATTTTCAACATGTTAGCTACGTCTTTAGTTGGCCGAGTGTTAGCCGTCACCCGCTACACCAACCGAGACGTGGGTTCGATCCACAGGTTACGTTATTATAATGTTCAAGTAGTGGTGCACAGGATTGTAGACGTTACGGTAGGCAGAGACTTTTGACTGTTGATTGTAGTCGGCTGCATAATTGCAGCCCCCGGTAGAGTTCGAAAATTACTATTATTTAAAAGTTTTCATTCTAAAAATTTTTGTTTGATAAATTGATGAGTTAGAAGACTTTAAACTTCAACTAAAGCTGGTGTCTAGAATCTTGCTTGTGTTGAAAACATTCTTATAACAGCCGTTTTGGAGCTCTACGGTGGGTCTGCAATTATGCAGCCGACCGTACATTCCATTTTATAGTTAGTCATTTTCAGTGCATATTTCTACTGTTTATAAAAAAATCACTTGTTAATAGGAAAAAGGTAATAAATTCTTCAGATTAGTTTGATTATGAAAGATCTGAAACCTACATATAATAAAAATATCATGCGTTTTATTTAATTAATATCTAGTTCTCATAATGCAAGCTTTACTTAGTGCGAGACAAGTTGACACTAGAAAATGTGAAATGTGTATATTTATCCATTCAAAACACGAGCTATTTACATCCGAGTCTTAGAACTAAGCTCTGATTTTATCTTTTACTTCCCGTATAGTCATAGTAACTTTACGTTAGTGTTGCGGATCGATAGTCGACTATCGCTGAATAATCGAAAGTTCATTAAAAGCCGATAGTATCGATAGCCTATCGATAGTATCGATCGCTCAAAACGAGGCAATATTATCGATAGTATTGTTGCACATAAATAGAAAACTTTCGATAGTGAAACTATCTATAGTTCGGCAACACTACTTTACGTATACAACTAATGTCTACTTCGTGAAAAGGGACTATTCGTAGTGGATTTACATTCATTAACATCCCCCAAGATCTTCAAACATAGGTATAATTAAGTATTTAATACAATTGTTTCAGCCATTGTGTTTCACATTACTCCGGGTAATGATCTTAGGTTCGAGTTAAAGGCAATTAACAATGAGTTCATGAAATTGGAGCTTAGAGTGGTTTTTGTTCGGAGAATGAAACACACATAAGTATTATTTAAGTGAAGGGTATTAAAGAAATGAAATATCTTAGAAAAAAGATGTACAAATATATCGATTATATAAGAGAGATAAAGACTCATCAAATAATCTCTGAATTGGTAAAAAGGGCTGTTAAAGTTTGTAGTTCGTAGTATAAATAAATAAATAATATTGCAGGCCATTCCACACATCGCCATCTAGCCTCAAGCTAAGTAACTAGACTTGTGTTATGGGTGCTAGACAACGGATATACTACTTATGTACTTTTATTTTGTGAATATATACTTATAATACATACTTACATAGAAACAACCAGACCACAGACAAATATCTAAGCATAAATACTTGTCTGAGGCGGGAATCGAACCCGCAACCCTGTGTTTGGCATTCCGGCATGGTGACTATTGGGTCAACTGGTTGACGACCCAGTATCTTAGTAACCTGAGTAGTAACTAATTTATATTCGGTGTTTATATGAAATTAATAGGTATAACTTTAAAAAACACTCATGTGTCGTAAAAAGTCGTCATTTACATTAAGGTCAAGCTAATAAAAGCTCGCTAAATAGTCATTTTAGAAATTACAAAAATAGGAGAGATTATTTATTGAATTATAAATAAAAACTTCAGGCAAGGGTCACATGCAATTTTGGGCGGTCCGGGCGTCGATGGTGTTTGCATAAATAAATGGCTGGACCCTTTTCAACCCAAGTAGAAACAAATAGAACAATTATCCGTCCCTTTTGTGGCTTCAAATATATTATTGATGGGAAAGGTAAGCGTGAGCCCATCAGTGACATGTTCCCTGCAACAAAACGAGGGGTTTCAGCCTATCAATTTCCCTTCCAATTTGCAGATGAAGCGGGCCATTTATTCTGGGCAAAGCTGAAACAAAGTAAAAAAGTGTGTAAATTATAATTTTACTAGCTGTGCCCTGTGGTTTCATCCGCGTAGCTCCCGATCCCGCGGTATAAAAAGTAGCCTATGTGTTAATCAAGTTCTCTGGCTATCTAGATCCCAAGTATCATCGCAATCGGTTCAGTAGTTTTTGCGTGAAGGAGTACCAAACATACACACATACAAACTTTCACATTTACAATATTAGTAGGATTTTTTCAGATATCGAAATTCATTGAACTTAAAAATATACTAGCAAATACCTACAAAAATCTTTATTACCAAAAACACATAAACAGTGGATCCTGCACTAGTACTAAGGCCTTTTTGTATATACTTATCTAACTTATATTTTACCAAGTCAAGTCAAAGTAAAAAAAATATTCCTTTGAATGCATACATTTGTACAAAGACCACATAGAAACGTCTTAAAAACTAAGTTAGGATGTGTGCCTTCGGAACGCGGCCACCAATGAGAAGAAGGCACAAGAAACTCATGGGGTTTTTTTTTCATGTGATCACGCTCACAAAGGTCAATATTACAAATATTGGAAAGTATTTTTTCAAATGGAGCAACTAAGGTCCCGTCCATGGGTTGTTATCATTAAGGTAAGACGAAGTATCATAGTACGCCTTACTGCACAATTTATGCTTTATAAAAGTTTTTAACCTGTTAATTGATATGTCATCGTACATCTTTGGGTAATTTATTATAATAGAGCACAAATGTACTATTGAACGACCTGTTTATTTTCCGGAGCCTACTACCGGGCACGGTCAGTTCATTCTTATTTCTTAAGTTGAAATTATGAATATCGCTATTTTTACGAAAAATTTCAGGATTTTTGTCGACGTACGGGCGGCACTGAAAATTTCGGGAATCAAGGAAGTGACACAACATTACTATTTAAAAATGTGTTTATTGCTTTTCGAAGTATTCTCCGCGAAATTTGACACATTTTTCCATACGATGGAACCAATCATTAAAGCAACCATTCCATTCGGAAGTTGGGGTCTCCAAAAAGGCCGTTTTGTAGGCGTCCACAGCTTCTTCAGGTGATGAAAATCTCTGACCACGCAATTTATTCTTTATTTTAGGGAAAGTATAGAAATCATTAGTGCTTAGGTCGGGGCTGTACGGCGGATGGTCTAATAATTCTATGTTTTCTTGCTCTAAAACTCTTTTGTTCTGTTCGCGGTGTGAGAACTCGCATTGTCGTGATGGAGGATGATGCGGCGGCTGCAGTTCTCTTTACGGAGTTCAGAAACGACCTGTGGCAAACAAATGCTAGCATACCATTCTGCACTAACCGTTCTTTGTCCCTCAAGAGGAATAGTCACAACATGGCCGGTTTTGGAGACAAACATGGCCACCATTTTTTTTGCAACACTCCGTGAACGAACAATTTTTGTTGGCTTTAACTCATTTTCGAACACCCAAACTCGTGACTGGTTTTTTGTTTCGGTTTCGTACGCGTATATCCAGGATTCGTCACCTGATACGATGTTGTATACAGCATTTGAGGATCCTGCGTGGAATCTTTCGAGAGTTCTGACGCACCAAGTAACGCGAGCCACTTTTTGCTCTTCACAGAGCGAATGCGGTATCCATCGGGAAAACAACTTTTTTACACCTAATTGTTCATGCAAGATTATTTGTATTTGACTCATGCCAATGTCTAAAGTTGCCTGAATTTCGCGGTATGTTACATGTCGATCTTCCTCAATCAGCTTACGCACAGCATCAACGTTTTCTTGGGTGAGTGCAGTTTTTGGACGACCTTGACGGGGATCATCACTGAGCTTGACACGTCCACGTTGAAATTTAGCAAACCAGCGATAAATTGTGGTTTTGGATTGGGCTTCATCACCAAATGCAGAAATCATTAGGTCAACACACTGTTTTTGTGATAAATCACTTCGAAAGTCATAATAAATCATCGCTCTTGAATTTTCTCGCGTCAATTCCATTTTCTCAAAGACTAAACAAGTTTGACAAAACCTTGTGACAAGACCGAGATTATTTTTTTAAATAAATAAATGGTATTCGATTTTTAAAACCAAGGAGTTTTCAATTAAAAAGATTTAAATATGACAGGAACAGTGGAAATATTCCATTCCCGATACTTTTAGGGCAGCCTATGTATAGCAAGTTTTCGTAAATATATTGTGAATAGAGCGTTAATATATTTATCTCTTTAATTTTTTTCTCTAAGTAATCGCTATCATATATGGTATCTACAAAATGGGCCCCAGGGACTCCCCTGGGGCCCATTTTGAAGATACCATATAACAAGTTCAAATATAGATTTACTAAGAAATTTTTGATATATTCAATATTTTCACCGAAAACCTACAGATATGAGCAGTGAGCACGTAAGACATGTTCTCGTAAATATGAAACTTTATATGCGCCACGAGCTCAAGTGCAGCCCATAAAATAATCCCTGAGGCTTAGTCACGAGTTCAACGAAAATTCGCAACAGGGATTAACTTAAATAAATTTTCTTTGACGATTTGAAGCCTAAAATTAAATATGCTTGAGTTAAAATTTGTTTTTGTATATTATTTTATTTTTTGTGTTCGTTGTTATTGTATTAGTTATGTATGTAGGATATTATTATTAATTTATGTTTAGGTTTAATTAGTTTTTAAATTATCTTTTTTATTTCTTGTACTTTTATGTGTAATAAATGTAGCTATGTTAATTATTATTATTTTAGACTGTGTAGCAATTTGAATAAAAATCTCTAAGCGTTAAAATATAATTAGGTCGAGTTTAAGTTACTTATGGACAGTTTTTTTTTTGACAGGGTAATGAATGAATCTAAGCTGAAAGGTTAGGTTGTTATGTCCTAGGCAAGCTTTCTCTATCTAAAACATGTATAAGGCAATATAGCGTCCTGAAAAGCATGGAAAAGCACAATGGTCATCATCCCGGACTGCCAAACAGGGTTGCAGGTTTGTTTCCGCCTCAGATAAGTATTTATGATTAGATATTTGTCTGTCGTCTGGTTGTTGCTATGTATTATAATATATATTTACAAAAGAAAAGTATATAAGTAGTATATTCGTTTTCTGCCACCCATAACACAAGTCTAGTTACTTAGTTTGAGGCTAGATGGATGTGTGGAATGTCCTGCAATTTTATTTATTATTTATTTATTTAATGCTTGTCAGACATCATTCAGCTTTCAGACTTTCAGCAGAATTTATGTCGTTCACATAAACAGTTCAAACACGTAGACCACAAAAAATTCAGCGAACTACAAATAATATGGTAACTCTAGCATTAGGGCGACCGCAGACTAGATACTCAAAATACGTCTATCAAACATCAGTCTGTATAGTACCTAGCCTCAATAACATCAAATAATAGCATACCTAACTTTAAAAAAATCTAAAATATGTTCAAACTTTCAAAAGTTGTAAAACAAGAGTTGTTTTTTAATTGTATAGTTGTAACTCTCAACCGTTTTCAAATATGATTACTAACAAACTCAAAATCATTTTTTATTCAATAGTAGTCATGCAGTGCTTTATCCACTTTAAAGCGTCGTGAAAAACTATTCAGTTTAACATAGTCGATACTATGAATCTTAAACCATGGTTAAACCAATTTTTGATTTGTCATAGTTTGTGTTTTTTTGACCTGAAATATTTAATAACGATCAGGAAAGTTTGTTGCAAAAGCCAAATGTAATGGATGTGTCGTCATAACGTGTAATGGATGTAAGGAAAGACGATGTAGTTAATCTAACCTCTGCTTTAAATGAGGCAAGAGATTGCATGCTATAATCGTCAAAAATATTTGGAGGTACGAGTTGGTGTGTACCTCCAAAGGGAAGATCTTCCACCGGGCAGGTGTTATACCCGGTAGGCCGCGGTCCCACGATGTTTCGTTGGAACTTGTATATGAGCTTATCTTCAGAAAAATTTCGCCTGCGCGATCTAGGATCTCCGATCGGCTTAGTGGCGCCATCTGTTGGTGGCGATGTGAAGTGTCGCCACAAATATGTTGATTTGAAATAAGAATTTATGATCTCCGATGCGGATCCGTCTTAAAGACAGCCTATTGTCAACGATAATTATTTCTGGCCAAAAATTTGTGTAGGTTATAAATCTTTTATATATTTATAGGCACTTAGTATTAACACATCTCAAAATAACAGCAATACATACCTATCCATCGGAATTATTTTATCTGCACCTATATACCTAATCCCTCAACCTAATCTATACTTTATTTTCTTAAACTAATAAACGCAAATAAATTGGGAGACCTATAGACAGTTCAAGTTTTACGTAGCTACTGCAGCAGAATGGACCACGTTCCGTCATTTTATTTCTATTTATACACATATGAAATACTAGCTGCGCCCCGCGGTTTAACCCACGCAAGTCCCGATCCCATGAGAATATCAAAATGAAAAGTAGCCTATAGGCTTCCTCGATATATGGACTATTCAACACAAAAATATTTTTTCAATTCGAACCAGGAGTTCCTGAGATCAGCGCGTTCAAACAAACAACGGAAGCCCTCAAAGATGAATAATTTTCCCCGGTTTTTCCACATTTCCCATTGATTCTTCGCTTCTATTGGTCGCAGCGTAATGTGATATAGCCTAAAGCCTTCCTCGATAAATGGACTATCCAACACAAATATATTTTTTCAATTCGAACGAGAAGTTCCTGAGATTAGCGCGTTCAAACAAACAAACAAGCTTTTCAGCTTTATAATATTATTAGTATAGATTACAGTAAACAAGGTGGCGCTACAAACTTTTATTTGATCAGCGAGCTGTCGACCAACCTTTTAAATGTAGTCTACATTTGTCCTTAGCAAAAATAGCAATATCATTTAGTTACTAAGGGAAAAGAGTTTTTCATGTGTCACAGATGCATGTGATAAACGACCGAAAACGTTTCCCGTTTAGAATATGGCTTCTGAGACTTGTTATTGAGTAACTTCATGACTTAGCTTTTAGTCTGAGCGTTCATTTGTGAACTACAAACTAAACAGTCACCCGATAGTTTATCGTTTAAAGGCAAGAAATAAACAATTACCTTTATTTAGATTAGCTTTATAACCGACTTCAAAAAAGGAGGAGGTTCTCAATTCGTCTCGTATATATTTTTTTTATGAATGTTCGCCGATTACTCGAAAACGCCTGGACCGATTTGGAAAATTATTTTTTTGATTGAAAGGGGATAATTTTCTAATATATAGGACCGCGATTGAAAACATTCTTAAACGCTTTACAGTGACGCTTAGTTAGACAATACACTCGTGACTTAAAGACCCATAAATAAGCAGTACCTGGATGACCGAGCTTAGGTCGGTTTTTTTTTACTTAGTCTAACCGCAAAGCAAATACTTAACAACGCCATCTGCTGGAATAACTTTATTGCTTTATTGCAAAAAATAGTATTAGTAGTTCGCCTATAGATGTCAGGAAGAGTCAAGTTTCGATAAAACACGAATAAAATGACATTTTCTAAAAATGATTCCTAGCTAGATCGATTTATCGCCCCCGAAACCTCCTATATACCAAATTTCATGAAAATCGTCGGACCCGATTCCGAGATTCCAATTATATATATACAAGAATTGCTCATTTAAAGATATAAGATAAGATAAGATTAGCTTTAGAGGGACGCAAGTGAAGGTATAAATACGTTAGTAGAACGAGAAGTTTTTCGACTGATCTTTCTTTTGTGGCTGCACCGAGCTACGTATCTGAACACGGACAACGCCGCTTGATGATAAGATTTTGGCCGGTCTATTACCACGGTCAAACAACTATTTTTTCTTCTTCTCAGCCCTTTTAGGAAAGGCAAAGGGTTAATTAATTAGCCTATACAGCCTCTTTACACACGCTCGTCGTTGACTCACTCTTGTTCCAGCGTTCGGCGAGGCAACATCTCGGAGAGCGACGTCGTATCTAACGTTTGTCGCCCATATAGCGCGGTCGGGGTCCAATCCTGATGATGCGTCGTGTAGACGCGAAACACGTGTCGTGGTTTATGAATGGTGTCACTAATACTAACTTTTGCTTGTCCTCATTGCATGCCTCTTCAAGTGGGCGGGAGGGCGGGGAACTTTGCATTTTGTGTTTTGGCACTAGGCTCGGAACTAAAAACTAAATATTAATACTTCCATTACAGATACGGAGTTCCGAAAAGTAACGCCGGATTCAATCAACTAGAAATCTCTAATGTTTAGGGTTCCACACTCGAAGGGCAAAAAAAGGGACCATATATATTACTAAGACTTCACCGTCTGTCTGTCACCAGGATGTATCTCATGAACCATGATAGTTAGACAGTTAAAATTTTCACAGATGATGTATTATGTTCTAAGGTTTTCGCGACTTTAAGTTATAATTATATATTCCGTTAAAATAAATATAATTATGAGTATGTATTTCTATTGCCACTATAACAATAAAATAAAACATTAAAAAATATTTATGGCTCCCGTACAATTCCCGTGCGTCCGACTCTTATTTGGCCGGTTTTTTTTAAATCCTGTACTATACTGTGTCTGCCATATGGACATCTGAAACTTTTCTTAAGCCTTATTTCCTGTTTTATGTTAACTAGCAAGTATCGACCAATATCATGTCTGTATTCTGCGTTCACCCTTAGTTACTAAGATTCATTAAGAGTAAAGTTCTGCAGTAAGTTGGGGTGACCTTCGATCAGTCGTGTTGAGAGAATCAAGCATGTGAATTTGGTTATGTAAATCAAGGGTTTTGAGACTTAGAAATAATATCTAATTTGAGTAGGCTTCTACCCAACTTACGTATTATGTTGAGAGCATTGGCAAATTTTTATCCCGACATTCCCACGGAATCAGGAATTACGCGCGTAAAACCGCGGGGTGCCACTAGTATGTATATATTTACAAAAGAAAAGTAGTATATCCGTTGTCTAGCACCCATAACACAAGTCTAATAACTTAGCTTGGGCCTAGATGGCGATGTGTGGAATGTCCTGCAATATTTACTTCTAACGATATAAACGCTTCCATAAAACTCAAGACTTTTTGTCACACAGTCTTTTGTAGACTTACTGAGAAGTACTTATGGGTCTTTAATAATATTCAAAGCAACCTTCAAACAGGTTTTATTTAATTTTATTTATCACAGACACAATGAGCTTACGAGGTACGTTGACATCAAAGAGAAACGAATGAAAATTTGTTTACGTCATTACTTTTATTAAAGTACTTGCCTATTTCTACGTTTGATGAACTTAGACTTCGTTAAAATGAGATATTACAAGTTTTAATTTTCTCAGTCTGTGAAAAAAAGTTTGGTAATAATAAAGAATTCATGGAGGACAAAGAAAGTGATTTAATTATTTACTTATATAACTAAAGCAATTTGAATCAAAAACAGTATTTAAATTAAATATTACGATCTTGAATTATTTTTTTATATTATTTATTTAACCGTTTAGTCGCGAGAAGTAAAATGTATGTAAAAAAGTGTGGAACTCGTGGACTGCCGCGGTAAAGCTATTGCATCGTGCGAGCTTCGTACAGTCATACCATATACATACTAGTTAAGCGAACGCTCGGCCGAGCTACATGGTAGGAGGAGTGGGGGGTGTGAGGTTTTATTTTCGTAACTGAATTTCTTGATTCGGTCGCCGCGCTCAAAGCTCGCAATAAAAGCTATGCAATAGCTTAAATGTAAATTAAAAGGAAAATAACAAGTAGAAACTAAGCACAAAGTAGTAGAATAGCTAAAAATATTCTATCAGTTATAAACACGTTTTAAACAACAATCAGAATGAAGTTTTTAATAGACAACACAATGAGGTTTTTGTTTGTGTCATATTTTGACCATGCATCACCTAAGCAAGCATGGACTAACTTGAAAACGATTTGCATGCATGAATAAAATACAGTGAGAACTTTTACCTAAATAATTTGCGGAAGTGTGCGTATTATTTGCGAGTATATTTCGAAGGAAAACGCTTGAATAAAGAGCACTCATCACCAAAACACACTCACCATTTGTTCAAATTTTTGATTGAAATATTAGTAGCGTTCCGTACATCAAAAGCTAAAAAAGAAACCCTTATAAGATCACTGTCTTCTTTGTCTGTCTGTCCGTGTGTCATTAGGGTTCCATAACTTAAAAAGTTAAAAAAGAAACCCTTATAAGATCATCTTTATTGTCCGTCTATCTGTCCGTGTGTCACCATCGATTTTTACAGGAACGGAAGGATCTAGCTAGTTGATTATATTAAAGTTATTTTTCTTTGTTTACTAGCTTTCGCCTGCGACTTCGTCTGCGTAGGGTATGAATTTTTCAAAATTATTTCTTATCCGAAGCCTACGTCATACACAAAACACACCCTCCAAGTTTCAGATCTCTACGATCAGGTTCAGGCTGTGCGTTGATCCGTCAGTCAGTCAGTCAGAGTATTTTTTTATGTATAGATTGGCTAGAGAAAAAGAAGTAACTAGGTAAAGGCACCATGGTGCTAAAAAACTACGATAAAGAAATAAGTACAGAACAAATTATTATTGACTATCCTTCGTCTCGGTGGAAATAATGTTATTTTTAAAATATTTCCCGCCTCATTTTTACACTAAGGATAAGTAAGGTACAGTTCTTTTGAGGTATAAAAACTACAGTGCGATACGGGGCACGATTTATGGGCCGTTTTCTATAGCGGGCCTGCATTGGACGTTATTTATGAATGTAGTTAGATAATATGCTTTTTAAACATGCTTATAGTACCTACCAATTTTATTTGTATCAACATATAAGACTCATGTGATATAAGTATGAAGACTGGCTTACAGAAAATGAGGCGATTATTATAGTCACCTTAGTCTTTTGTTCTTGTTTTTCTTGAGGGCCTTTAAATAACAATTTTAATGCCGTGTAACAAAATCTTATTAAGTGTCAGGTTTGCCATGGGTTTGCCTACAAATTTTGATGTTTCAATATTTCAGAGGATCACATCTGTCGATGAGATTGTTTGGTGGAATTTTCGTTTTGGGGATTTCCTTTCACAAAAAAATTATGGTTTTAATGTTCATTAATTTGTATTTTAAGCTTAAGTTCATGTATTATTATTTAAAAACAAAATTTAATCTTAACTTGAAAAACCAAAAACAAAATGGCTACCTCACATGCTACGTAAATCGCAAAATTAACAATAAAAAACTGTTAACCTACGAATTTTTCATAAACTAGTCTAGTACGTATAAAACGATGTATGAAAATATTTCTACGTTTAATTTTTATAGCTGAATATTTAACGGGACGGTGATACATACTTGTATGAACTTCAAAAGTTTAGAGAACTAAGGATTTGTAGGTACTTTGGGCTTTTTCGGAATAAGCTATACAAATATTGTCGGGAAATGACATTACGGCACGTTTCGAGACTTTTTGTCTTTATCTCGTTTTTTGGGGAATTTGTGCTCAACTTCCTGGAAACTGATTTCATAGATGGTCGAGTCTAAACAAACAATTTTTATATTAAAAGGACATAAACTCATCATGTTGCCCATTTTTAGGGTTCCGTAACCAATGGGTAAAAACGTGACCCTATTACTAAGATTTCCCTGTCCGTCCGTTGTATGTCTGTCTGGGTGTCACCAGGCTGTATCTCATGAACCGTGATAGCTAGACAGTTGAAATTTTCACAGATTATAGTATATTTCTGTTGCCACTCCAACAACAACTACTAAAACAGAAAAAAGAATTAAGTAGGGCTCCTATACAATATGGTACGAAACCCTTCGTTCGCGCGTCCGACTCACACTTATCCGGTTTTTGTTCACTTTGTCGAAAGAGAAGTAAAATAATGCGGAATTTTGTTCCCTAATGAAACAGCTGAACCGCCAAGCACTTAAGGTAATACAAAGATCATTAGAGTCGTGCTATAAATATCAGACTGCGCTATCTCTAAGTAAACCACCTTAGACTAATGCAAAATTAACCTAAAACTGACTCAACTTGCTCAAATAATCTGAAGAAAATGTAACTTTGTTGGAAGTATGTAATCCTTTCGGGAACATTATAAAATTCATAGCGTTCTAGTTTGTTCGCTTTGATAATATTATGCGGGTGATATAATATCTATATCTCTACTATCTATACATATAAAATGCTTTGTCCTGAACTACTGACTGACTGACGGATCAACGCACAGCCTAAACCGCTGATCGTAGAGATGTAAAATATAACACGACCTTCCTCGAAAAAGAGCTAAGTATCCAATAGTGAAACCAGATTTCAATTGGTTTATGCGTTTTTTATTGTATAAGTAACAAACAAACAGACAGATAGACATGAAATTTAAAAATTAAATTTTTTTGTTCTACTACTTTTTCTACAGACCCATTTTTTTTGCTTCCAAGTACGTACAGACTTTTTGTCCTCTCTTCCATTATAATGAGTATCAAAGAAAACATGTGAAATATAAAAGAATATTTAAACGAACCTACCAATTTCGGTAATTTTAAAACCCAAAGAAATTTATTAGAGTTAAAACCAATTAAAAATCCTATTAGTACCATTTTAGACTTCTGCGCGGACGAAGTCGCGGGCAAAAGCTAGTAATATTATAAAGCTGAAGAGTTTGTTTGTTTACTACTAACATCTATTTTAGTGAAAAACCATCTGAACTACCTTATGGGATTTGATGTAAGGTTTATGAAAATATAAACTTTGTACTTGTTTTTTTTTAAATCGCCGTAAATTTAAAAAAAATTAAAAGTAATGACGATTTTTTTACGATTTTCACGATTTTTTCTATCGAGACAAATCACTCTAATCGTGTTTCGAAGTGTATGACAATTCAAAGCATTTCTTCACCTTTACGACAGTAGGACTATCACTCTATGGATTTTAGTGGTTGATACCCAAAAACTGTTTCTAAGACACCTCTATCGCTCTTCGTCTTACCACTCCGTCTTAACAAGTATTTAAGTATCCTTTCCGTCGTCTAGCAACCACAACACAAGCTTAGTTGCTTAGCTTGGAGCTAAATAAATATTGCAGGACATTCCACACATCGCCATCTAGCCCCAAGCTAAATAACTACACTTGTGGTATGGGTAATAGACAACCGATATACTTACTACTTATTTTATACTTTTCTTTTGTAATAACACATCTTTACTTATATGTAATACATAGAAACAAACAGACCACATACAAATCTCTAAGCATAAATACTTGTGCTTAGATATTTGTCTTTAAGCGATTTGAGGCACGAATCGAACCCGCAACCCTGTGTTTGGCAGTCCTTCATGGTGACCATCGTGCCACCTAGGTCGTCAAATGGCACTGTGTGGAATGTAATGCAATATTTATACTAAACTTTTTAAATTCACACAATTTGTATTCATAGTAGATAGATAGATAGATAACTTTATAAGTACAACACAGTAAGGAACATAGAAATATACAAAGCAAAGTAAAGTAATAGCTAGAAAGTACAAGTTGCACAAATGGGCGGCTTTATCGCTGAAAGCGATTTCTTGCAGGCAACCTTTAAAAACCAGTAATTATTTTATTATTAATCGCGTATTTACACACATACATAGTCGAAACATCGAGGTAAGAGAAATAAAAATAAATTTACGCGACTAAGATCCGGGAAAATAATTACTATGAATATTTATTTTATTTATTTACATATATTTCCTGATTTTGAAGTAGAATAAATAGAATATTATTTATTTGCAACAAAATAAGAGATCACAAAGACTTAAAAACTATTAACTAACAATTGTTGCAAAACGGACCCCAACTCAGCGAAATGCTAGTGTTTCCACTAGCGCTGGTCTTCCGTTGAGGCCGTTCCGGTGACGTCTGTAACAGACGGTACACGTACGTCAAACTATATTACAGTTACAAGTAAATGAGACTATGATAGGTACAAATATAAATTAAAAATATAAATAATAGGTATCTTACTCTACTTAGATATACGACACAGCATTTGAACAATGAGTACGATAGGCGAAGATCTTAAGACGTGTAATGTTAAAGTAGATCTCGCATTAACTCCGTCTTGACACTAGCATCGTTTCAATATAAAATAATCGATAAGGTTCAGAACATTTTTTGCGGGGTAAAAACGTGATCTATCAAGATTTTCATAGTGACAACCAACGCTGTGAACCTTTGTCAGTAAACAAAAGTCCCTGTTGATTTATTCACCGTTTTTGTGGTGTTTATTTGTTGTAGATATTTGAAACATCAGAGTACTTTTATTGTGAACAAGGCTGTGTTTTAATTCAGAGCTTTTTCGTGTTGGAAATTGTGATTTGTTTTTGTAAGGAAGACTGTTTTTTAAACTTTTAAGTGATACTTTTGATACGTTTAAATAAGTTTACTTACTTGTATATTCTGACAAAAGTGGGACAAGTAGAGTCGTCTCTCCATTATGATGTTGAAGGCTTTACTGCATAACCCAACAACACTCCGAGAAGCGTGCGAGGACCCTAGGAAGATTATGTGCTTCTGGTCAGAGCTGGGTTGATGAAAAATGATATCTTTGAACTATTCATGACCAATGTTTCAATTTAAAAAATCTTAACGTTCGTAGCACCGTAATTCGAATCCAAGTTGATATTTCGTACGAAACTCAACTCTTACTTCATCGAAAAGGCCATTTATATTTATTTTCCGGATTCTAGCTAGGTATAGGTCGAACAGCGAATCATGGCCCTCGGCGGAAAGTGGAAAGGGTATGCGTAGAACTCGATGTTTAGGTCCGTTTGGCGGGGGGACAGGAGTGAAGAAAGGGTCAGTTGCTCACATAATCACGCTTTGTTCCGCTCCCGCACGTCTTTAGTCGTCTAAGTACTGTCACGCACATAAAACCCACACACACCTAACTTAGCCTAAGTCTAAAATGAAAAATTGGATAACCTAATTAATTTATATTCAATATCATTTTACTACCGGTGCAATCACCGGTATAGGCAATGTATTGACATTGCCTTATTTTCTAAAGTAAAGGAAAGTTTTTCAGGTTTCGGGAAAGTTAAACGGAGGTAAAGTATGAAGGTTTGGCTCACAACAGTCAATAATAATGAAAACAATACTGTTCTACCTATAGATAGCTTGAACCCGGCAAATAATTATGAAACTTAAGATAGCCTCAAATGTAACTTCACAATCCTAGAAACAGGAAATGGAATCTCGATCCTATTTAGCTTTCGAGCAAGTTGCTAAGAGTCTAAAGGGGCGATCACGAGATTTGTTAAGTCCTCTCCCTATTAGGACAGCCTCGTGAAGAGTCCTCGATTACTCACAAACCGGGATTTTCACGTGACTCTGGAGTTCACGCGACAAGTCTCTGAGGACACTCATGTCTGTGTCACCCTGTAGTGCTTCTTACCAGTATTGTTGTCATTATTATTGACTGTTGTTTATTTATTTTACGAACGAAAGTGTTGCCTGACGCTCCGTTGAAGCTGTTGATATTTAAATATTTTTAACCCCCAACGCAAAAACGATAGGGTGTTATAAGTTTGACGTGTCTGTGTGTGTCGGCATCAGAGCTCCCGAACAGCTGAACCGATTTTGATTTTCTTTCTTTTGTTTGAAAGATGAATTATTCGCGAGTGTTCTTAGCTATATTTGATCGAAATCGGTTATTTAACTGAGATTTTAGTGCTCGTTTTATCAATAACTATACAATTCAAGTATATTAACTTCAAAGTTCATAAAATAAACCTTTCATATGTTTGTACTAGCTTCTGTCCGTGGTTTTGCCCGCTTGGTCTACAGGATTCAACCCCCTATTTTACCCCCTTCAGGGTGGAATTACGAAAAAACCTTTCTTAGTAGATACACTTCACAAAGACCTCTAAATGACATGTTTCTAGGACCGGCAGTTTAAGCTGTACGCTCATATATCAATCAATCAGACATTATTTTATTATTAGATATTTTTTATGGTTTTTAATTTTCAAATTAAAAATTATACCTACAAGTTGTATTTATTAAGATCATTAATAACATTAGTTATTAATGTTTTTAATTAATACTCAACTTGTATCAGGACTTTGAGTTTTATATTTACAGAGTTGTATATTTACTTCGCTATATACAACTCTGTAAATATAATGTTTCTTATGTTTTCAGTTATATATGATTAGATGTACTTGTACTTGTATACAGGCTGTTTTCCGCCAATGGACCCTTTTTAATTCGGTCCTTTTTGCGTGAGGATGGAGAAGGCTTGCCCAGCACCTACTACCCTCTCAGCTTAGTCAGCCATGTCCAGAGGAGAGAACTTGTCAATACTTCTGGAGCCAACTAAGCGGGTTTCATCACGATGTTTTCCTTCACCGTAAGAGCAATGTCAATTAGCGCACATACATTTTTCTTAAGAAAAATACATTGGTGCACGGCCCGCTGGGATTGGAACCCACTACCTTCAGAATGAAAGTCGAGGTATCAACCACTAAGCCAACAGCGCTCTTTAAGATTAGATAATTTACTATCAATCCATATATTACGAACAGCATGAATCAGATAATTTAAGAAAGCAAACTTAAAACCTCAAGGATAAAACCTTACCTATACAAAATATTCAAAAGATTAAGCTCTTGAATTTTCCAAACAATAGAGCTTAGTGAAAAGCGGGACGAAACCGCGAGGCATTGTAACCGAAATATGTGAGACATTTGTTCGGAAATTGTCAGAATGCAGGCAAGGCGCGAACCCGCTAAACCAAGATATAGTTAGGAAAACATTTGTTAGTAGATATTACAAACAGGTAGATTTTTGACGAGACAATAGCATTCACAAAAAACTGTCATGGTAATATGAACATGACACCGTGGTCCGAACCGCTCGCAGTGCGAATCGACTAATGACCCGATGGACGCGTCATGGCCACGTTACCATGACGCGTCCGTTCCCGTTAGGAAACAGAGTAAAATAGGGTTTCGATTATGTTTGATAATAATATCGCTCATCCGGGCTTGTGTCATGGTGACGAGTGACGAATAGAAGACTTATATAAAGGGAATTAAATATAAAGGAAAAAAATAAAGCAAAAACAAAAAAAGTGTGTGTGTCAGCTCCGACGCACGACAGGAGTTTACTCCTTAAGTACGAGTATCTAACCATGCGCAATACACTCACAGCAATTGCGCACTAAAGGTGCGCACCAAAAACGTGACACGATTTTCGTTACTTGTTAGTAGGTTTTACCCCTCGGATTTTTCTCATACCGGACGCCTTATATATGAAAATCGATTCTTAAGGAGTAAACTCCAATAAATACAACTAAATACAAATAAATACAAATAAATACAAATAAATACAAATAAATACAAATAAATACAAATAAACACAAATAAATACAAATAAATACAAATAAATACAAAAAAAGTGTGTGTCAGCTCCGACGCACGACAGGAGTTAACTCCTTAAGTACGAGTATCTAACCATGCGCAATACACTCACAGCCAAATTAGAAAGTTGCGCACTAAAGGTGCGCACCAAAAACGTGACACGATTTTCGTTACTTGTTAGTAGGTTTTACCCCTCGGATTTTTCTCATACCGGGCGCCTTATATATGAAAATCGATTCTTAAGGAGTACATAGGCTGCACTAAAAGTATCGGGAATGGAATATTTCCACTGTTCCTGTCATATTTAAATCTTTTTAATTGAAAACTCCTTGGTTTTAAACATCGAATACCATTTATTTATTTAAAAAAAGAATCTCGGTCTTGTCCCAAGGTTTTGTCAAACTTGTTTAGTCGTTGAGAAAATGGAATTGACTCGAGAAAATTCAAGAGCGATGATTTATTATGACTTTCGAAGTGGTTTATCACAAAAACAGTGTGTTGACCGGATGATTTCTGCATTTGGTGATGAAGCCCCATCCAAAACCACAATTTATCGCTGGTTTGCTGAATTTCAACGTGGACGTGTCAAGCTCAGTGATGATCCCCGTCAAGGACGTCCAAAAACTGCACTCACCCAAGAAAACGTTGATGCTGTGCGTAAACTGATTGAGGAAGATCGACATCTCAAAATACAAATAATCTTGCATGAACAAATAGGTGTAAAAAAGTTGTTTTCCCCATGGATACCGCATTCGCTCTGTGATGAGCAAAAAATGGCTCGCGTTACTTGGTGCGTCAGAACTCTCGAAAGATTCCACGCAGGATCCTCAAATGCTGTATACAACATCGTATCAGGTGACGAATCCTGGATATACGCGTACGAACCCGAAACAAAAAATCAGTCACGAGTTTGGGTGTTCGAAAATGAGTTAAAGCCAACAAAAATTGTTCGTTCGCGGAGTGTTGCAAAAAAAATGGTGGCCACGTTTGTCTCCAAAACCGGCCATGTTGTGACTATTCCTCTTGAGGGACAAAGAATGGTTAATGCAGAATGGTATGTTAGCATTTGTTTGCCACAGGTCGTTTCTGAACTCCGTAAAGAGAACTGCAGCCGCCGCATCATCCTCCATCACGACAATGCGAGTTCTCACACCGCGAACAGAACAAAAGAGTTTTTAGAGCAAGAAAACATAGAATTATTAGACCATCCGCCGTACAGCCCCGACCCAGTTGGCACAATGGTCACCATGCCGGACTGCCAAACACAGGGTTGCGGGTTCGATTCCCGCCTCAGACAAGTATTTATGCTTAGATATTTGTCTGTGGTCTGGTTGTTTCTATGTATTATAAGTATGTATTTACAAAAGAAAAGTATATAAGTAGTATATCCGTTGTCTAGCACCCATAACACAAGTCTAGTTACTTAGCTTGGGGCTAGATGGCGATGTGTGGAATGTCCTGCAATATTTATTATTTATTTTACCTAAGCCCTAATGATTTCTATACTTTCCCTAAAATAAAGAATAAATTGCGTGGTCAGAGATTTTCATCACCTGAAGAAGCTGTGGACGCCTACAAAACGGCCATTCTGGAGACCCCAACTTCCAAATGGAATGGTTGCTTTAATGATTGGTTCCATCGTATGGAAAAATGTGTCAAATTTCGCGGAGAATACTTCGAAAAGCAATAAATACATTTTTAAATAGTAATGTTGTGTCACTTCCTTGATTCCCGAAATTTTCAGTGCCGCCCTCGTAAACTCCAATAAACTCCAAAAAAATATCAATTTTTTATCATTTTCTTATGACGTTTTTTCCTTTAAGTTAATTACGTATAAAAATAAACACTAAGTATACGTATTAATAACATCTTGAACGTGGATGTTGTGTTATTTTTGTTATTCTATTTCAGGTTAAACGAATCTATATCAAGTTTCGTGTTTATAAATATATATTTAGGTATAAACTGTCACATTTGTGTTTTCGCTTACTTTGCTATTATTTTTATTTTATTTACTTTAAGGATATTCCTTCCCACTGCAGGATGAACTCTTTCCTGTCTTATACCATCAGTTAGGTCCAGCCCCAACGATGGATGGAAATAAATTATTTTTTTATTTTAAACTTATCAACACCTAGCCTGGCTTAGCAAATTAAATACTGCTTCACTTCATTATTGCAAATGTACGTTAAGATTTTCGTAAAATCGTGGTTTTGGTCAGGCTTCTTTCCTAACCGAGACGAACAAAAGTCTATTCTTCACTGTGGACATCACCTCTTCATGTGTGTTTCGTTTGAGGTAACGTTACAGTAATTGTCTTTTGATTTAAAACGCTTTCTGTTCTCATTTAAATTCCAACAAAACCCCAACATTTTAAATAATTAATGTTAATCTTAAAAATCTATATCTTTGTTGAAAATAAAATAATGTGCTTATAGGTACGACGTGGCGCGGTGCACTCTGGCTATGTGCCCGACTTGAACTCGCGAACCGATAAAACGAACTTCTAATCATAGTAGGTAGGTACTGGTATTATTTCTTACTGTTATTCTAGGAACGTGGGCTGCGGAACTTCATCGGGATATGAAGAAGTTTAAATACTATAGAGTAGTCTTTATGTTATAGGTTTTTATTAGTTTATTTGGGAGACTAAACAAATAAACTAAGGCGTTACACGAAAAATACAATTTACTATAGAAAACGTATTTAATGAGTCCAAGCCTAAATTACAGCTTCTAATCTTATTCGAACTACCATAGACACCAAAATGGCTGGCGCTTTTTTACATTTAGGTTTGACAAAGACAATACTTATTTTATTCTCAAAAGTTTCGTTGCTCTGTGCTTTGTACCAAGAAGCGCTGTTTCTCATTTGCTCGCTTGTTAGTCCCAATTCCTTGGAAATTTTAACTTAAAAAGTACCGTAATATTGATTACTAGTTTTTGCACGAAACTCAGTTCGTGTGGGGTTGAATTTTCTAAAATCCTTTCTTAGCGAATAACCTACGTTATAAAAAATATTTTTTTTTAAAGATCCGTCTATTGTTTTGACCTGTGCGTTGATATATATCAGTCAGTTAAGACTTTGAATTATATATTTTGACATATCAGCTGGCACAATGGTCACCATGCCGGACTACCAAACACAGGTTTGCGGGTTCGATTCCCGCCTTAGACAAGTATTTATGCAAAGACATTTGTCTGTGGTCTGGTTGTTTCTATTTATTATATGTATATATTTACAAAAGAAAAGTATAAATATAAGTAGTACAAGTTTAGTTACTTAGCTTGGGGCTAGATGCCGATAATGTGAAATGTCCTGCAATATATTTTCATAGATTACCTCGAAGTTAATTTACGTTCAAATCGATCCTTTCACCGTAAGAAGAGAAAGAAATACCTTTCGCATTTATAATATTAGTTATGATTAGGCCATCCAACATAAAAAGTATAGTTGTAGCACTTTCTTTTGGAGTTAATCGTAACGTCTAGATGAAAGTGTCAAATAACTTACTAAGAGATAGTGCTTGACGAACTAATGTTGGCTCTACGACTTGTGGAATTTAGTAATTTTAGTCATTTTGGTTGGAAACAAAAATATATAAAAACTTACTTTCCGAAATATAAAATTATATTTTCTTATTTCTACGATACATACTAGCGAAATCCTACTATGTATTATATTATAAATGTTAAAGTTTGTGTGTGTGTGTGTGTGTTTGTTACTCCTTCACGCAAAAACTACTGGACCGATTGCGATGAAACTCGGTATGTTGATAGCTGGAGACCTGGATTAACACATAGGCTGCTTTTATCCCGATATTCCCACGGGATCGGGACTTACGCGGGTGAAACCGCGGGGCGCAGCTAGTAATTTATATAAAGGTTTAGGTCTTCGATGTGTTGATGTTGCCATAAAAGTTGGTGAAGTTACGTTGACAAAACTCATACGAACGAATACAGTTTGCACAAAAATATATCACAAGTGTAATAACTATAATACGTTGATGGATAAAGTCTGACAGAATTCGTCTCCCACTAACATCAGAGAGTACCAACTAAGTATGGAAGTTGTACAACTTGGAGAATGGCTACCACTTTTCTCAAAGAACTGTGGAGCAAAAGTCTTGCGGTACCCTTTAATCGAATTTGAGGGGAAACTTCTTTGTTGAAAGTTGTAAAACACTAGTTTGGTACGAAGTAGATTTTATAAGACACTTTACTTGTATTATCTTTATTAGATCATGTGATCCTTTTAAATTATCTGAAATTGAATCACCGAATCAAGCTTGAAGTTCAAAACCCCGAAAGAAAAACCATTGGATATCACATTTTTAAATATATAAATAAAAAAATCTGAATCCTGTCTGACTGACTGGTAGGTATATTATCAACGTTACTAGCTTTTGCCCGCGACTTCGTCCGCGTAGAAGTCGGAAATGGACCGAGGAATCACGTTGTCCCATACAAACTTTGTCTCAAAAAGAGTTTTTAGCTAGCAAAAATGGTTGTCTCTAAAGTCGGTTTACGAACGAAAATTTTACGTGATAATGACTTAGAAAACGATTAAAAATGGAGTTGTTCATTTTTTGTTTTTTCTTTACTTAAATATATTGTTTTTCCGTACCATTGTATTTTGTTCTTAACCCCCGACGCAAAACAAATAGAAAAAACCCTAAAAAATATTGTATGTCAGACGAGGATGTATAGGTTAAAAGTCTTTAGCCTGCCTTTCCGGAGCATAATTAACAAAAAAATCTGCCTTAAAAAAATGTAAACATAGACTTATCACAAATATTTTGTTAATTATTATTTTGTTTTCTTTTCTAGTCTTTTCTTTTATTCGCAACTGTGATAAAAAACATCGTACGATATACGTGTGGAATTGATCTTTGCATCTTGGCTTCTTATGACACGCTCGCTACCGCTCGCGCGTCATAAACCGCCTCTATGCAAAGATCAATTTACCACACTTATATCGTAATGTACTATTCTTATCGGCCCACATCACACAAAGAATACACCGTCCAAGTTTTAGATCTCTACGATTAGCGGTTTAGGATGTACGTTGATCCGTCAGTCAGTCATTCAGAACAAAGAATTTTATATGTTTAGATAAAAACTATATATAGGTAGTGGAGTGTTTATGGAGGGGTTTAGACATGTTAATCTACCATTCTTGTCTAATGCGGGTTGGTAGGTGTGCAGTAGGCCGCCTAACTGGGAGGGAATGTAGACACCGCGACCGCCCGCGCCGGCGCCTTTGAAGTACTTAACGTTCATACGCCGCTGTGTTAAGGGTCTACCGGCACCGGTCGCCTTTGGTAGTGAAAATTGTTGATTGTTACGAATGTGTTTTGTTTTCTCAAAAGTGCTGAGATGGAATTGTAGGTGAGATTTTTACCGACATTTTGGTGTGACTTTGAGTCAAAAATTTCCCATAGTTTTGAAACTATACTAAAATTAAGAATTAAAACTAGTCTAGCTTTAAAATGACAAGGGAATTTCGTCTCAAATTACCCCAAAATATCGGTAAAGCTCTCACCTACAATTCCATTTCAGCACTTTTCAGAAAAACAAAACACATTCGTTACAATCAACGATGTTAGTTGATTTATATCTTTTAATTTAATTTGAGTTAATAAGTTAAAACTTGTCAAACATATTATTATGTTATTAATGTCGTTTTTACCTAAAATACCTATCAGAAGAACTTCATTAACCCGCTTTACATTAGGTATAAAATTTTGGTTGGAAAAAAATTCCAAGAAACCATCTTAAAAATATATTGATTCAGATCGATAAATTTTCCAGAGATACAGTTAAAATTACAAGGGATACAATAACAATCCTTCGTAATTAGCGTGAGCTTTTCTCAAAACTCGAATAAATATATTTATAACTGTTATCTTACCCGAATTCAAAATTTAACTAGGCTTGTATTAAAATCTTGGGGAACAACTTTGTGACTACATTCATATTTTAAAAGTACGTTACTTTGTTTAAAGTGTTGCCAGTCTTTGGTTGAAGTTTAAATAACGCTACCACGGGCCGTAGTCAAAGCAGGAAACTCTTTCGGCATAAGAAATTATTCATTAGCTTTGGGAAAAGAGCCGGGGCAGACAATAAACGCCATGTTAACTCGAAGCTCAAAGAACAACAACCTATCTAAATATTATGTACATTGTTTTAATTATACCAAAGTACTTGTTTCTCTTATGAATCGTGTTTTTATGAGCTTGTAAATTTAGGTTTTATGGACCAAAATTCAACGACGCAGTTGGCACAATGGTCACCATGACGGACTGCCAAACACAGGGTTGCGGGTTCTATTCCCGCCTCAGGCAAGTATTTATGCTTAGATTTTTGCCTGTGGTCTGGTTGTTTCTGTGTATTATAAGTATATATTTACAAAAGAAAAGTATATAAGTAGTATATCAATTGTCTAGCACCCATAACACAAGTCTATTTACTTAGCTTGGGGCTAGATGGCAATGTGGGGAATGTCCTGAAATGTTTATTTACCAAAGAACTTGTTTCTCTTATGAATTGTGTTTTTGTAAGCTTTTAAATTCAGGTTTTATGGACCAAAATGCACCTGTAAGGTTTGCAAACCTTATGTAAGTAATTCAGCTTGAGTTGCAAAGTACATCATTAATTTGGTTTAACTTGTTACCTGTTTCAAATGGTAGGTAAAATAAACAAGAAGTAAATTATCTGTCTATATTTTTTTTGTTTATATATATTTTTTCTTCCTTCTTTTTTTCCTTATTTTTCCTTTATTTTTATAAGTCTTCTATTCGTCTCGTCACCATAACACAAGCCCAGATGAGCGATATTATTATTAAACAAACACGAGACGTGTGACGTTTACCATGACGCGTCATGGTACTGGAACATGACACTTTTTTATGAATGCAGGTATTCCATCAATTTACTAAACGTTATCATGTCAAAAAGTGAATCGAAGTAAAGACCATACTCAGTAGTGTTGCCAACTCGGATTTTGAAAAATACGTAGACCCCATTAGAAAAGTTCGTAGTTTTACGTACTTCTTTCTGAGTGAAATGGAATAAAATGAGTGTTTTAACTCTGCATAAAACCCGAGCGCGGACCGTACCTAGTTCTTTCTTATGTTTATTTCCTCAGTTATGTTCAATTAAATAAATACTAAAAATAAAAAAATATTACAGGACATTCCACACATCGCCATCTAGCCCCAAGCTAAGTAACTAGACTTGTGTTATGGGTACTAGACAACGGATATACTACTTATATACTTTTCTTTTGTAAATATATACTTATAATACATATAAACAACCAGACCACAGACAAATATCTAAGCATAAATACTTGTCTGAGGCGGGAATCGAACCCGCAACTCTGTGTTTGGCAGTCCGGCGTGGTAACCATTATGCCAACTGGGTCGTCTAATTGATAGATATCAAAATAACAAAACAACAGTAACACCGTTGAATCAAAATACTTTTAAGTTAGGTTGTTCTACGAGGCGAGCTGGTGAGACGAGACGTTTCGTTTTACACAGTAACAGCTCTATGGAATAAGAACTTTGTTTCACTTGTGTTTATAAATAATGACAGAAGTAGTAATCTGTTGACGAAGCGAATATGATTTAGTCCAAAACGGAACGTTTATTAACTTTTTTTTTAAATGAATAGGTAATTATGCACATTCAGCTTTGAGTTTCGTTATTTTACAAATCGATAGAAAATACGTAGATAGGACTGAAGTTAGGTTTGCAGGAGATCCCTAAATTACGTTGATCTACGTAAAAAGACGTAGGGTTGGCAACACTGATACTCAGTCCTACAATAAATCGATTGTTGATTTTCGCGGTGTATTTTATTAGTATTATAAAGTTCGATTACATCGAGTTGAAAATACATACGCGTAATATTAGAATAATGTTATATTTACACATAAACCCAAATTGTTGGAGCAGCGGAAATTGGATTATAAATTGTGTTTTACTTTTGAATTTCGTCTTAACTGTTGCACAGAATTGTTCTTATTTTAACAAAAGTTGGTAAAAGAAAAACAAATTAACATACTTTAATTGTTTGTGTTGATTAAACACGTAAGTTAATACAATTTTAGATAAACTGCCGGCAAATTGGCCGTGTGAATGGAATGACGGTGTTATCCCGTTTGTTTACGATTTTTATTCTATGAGTGAGTATTATTTTGTGTACGCAACAACTACATTAAACTAGACAATTATTTACATCTAACACTAATAAAATGAATCAATCTGCATATTTTAGGGACCTCGGCGCGCGTCTTGTCGATGTGTCTGGTGATCGGAGGGCTGGTAGCTTTTTCGCTCAAAGGGTCAATCTGGCCATCCAGAGGGGAAATGTTGCCAGCCTTCTGGGAACGATGCCCTGGGGAGACGCGCTTGAGGATGTCTTTTATTTGTAATTTTATTTTATTTTCCATTCGTATATTTTGATATTGTAATTGTAAAAAATTAATTAAGTATATAAGAAATACAAAATAAGAAAAAAAATTAAAGGAAAGATCTTATGCTTAACTGGCTTCGAATCTACTGGGCCGATTTTGATAAAACTTGGTTTTAGGATACATCTATTTATTGGAAAAAACATAGGCTACTTTTAACCCTGGTATTCCCACGGAATCGCGAGTTACTCGGGTGAAACCGCGGAGCGCAGCTAGTACTTTATTAGACGGCACCGCTAGTCATGTGACTCAGGTGTTTTTTTTAAATAAATACATCAGGATTGACCACTATCTCACACGATGGTAAGTGACGATGCGGTCTAAGATGCACGCTTTCCTAGAATATACTTATACGCTTGTGACAAAGGCCCCCAAAAGAAAGGTGTCTTCGAGAGATCGTACTCCTATTGTAAGTTTCTAATAGGTATCAATATATTATGAGAATTATTTCAGTTTATTTTAGTTAGCTTTATTTTTAATCCCTGCTTGAGTTGAAAACATTCTAATAATATCAATATGGGCCGACTCTTTTGTTGCCGAATGTACAGTCGGAATTCAAAAGTTCACTAGTAGCGTAACGTTTACAATCCTGTGCAACACTATTTTAAAAACTCCATGCAGCGTAACTACGTAATCTGTGGATAAAACACACGTTGGTTGGTGTAGCTGGTGGTATACCACTCGGTCAACTTAAGGACCGGTATGACCTGAAAAACCCCTTTTCAAATGAAAAATTAAGTAACTTTCGCTACATCTACAATACTCATTTTTATTTAGAACTAGCTGCGTCCCGCGGTTTCACCCGCGTAAGTCCCGATCCCGTGGGAATATCGAAAAAAATATCCTATGTCCGTCTTCTGATTGTAAGCTACCTCCCCACCAATTTTCAGCCAAATCTGTTCTGCCGTTCTTGAGTTATAAGTGGTGTAACTAACACGACTTTCTTTTATATATATAGATAGATTTAGCTTCATTTTCTTGAGCAGTTTTTCCCCGAGTGAAAATATGATCACATCAATGTTTATCGATAGATTTGTTTTTTAAAAACTGGGCTTTATAAAATTCTTTTACGATATATCTTAAAAACTATAATGACTAGAAACACTAAACTTTTTATTTAGATAGTCGTTACAGTAATCGAGTTTCTGCCCGGCTGTATTCTCAATCATTAAAGTTTTTCATTCATAAATTACCAATTTTGTTAAAAAACGGCCATATCGCGGCGCGTGGGGAAAGGGATAGCGCCATAGCGAGGCGTGCGTGGGAAAGGGATAGCACTGAGTACAAATATACAAGCCTTAAGGCATAGCTAACATTTTGTAAATAATAATCACACTGAATATTCAGGTAAGTATTTAAAACGATATGTGTATAACGTCTCTTAGAAGAAGGTCGTAAGTCCAATATTGGTTCATAGTATCAATGTCGCGCACTGGTGGTGCAATTATTAAACAAACTGTAGGTACCTTAAATTAGATTGACCTCAACACTAACAATTTTCAGGTCCAAAACGACTGATTAACCTCGTAAAGAAAGGGCACAGCTACATCGAGAAACGATCCTGCTTAGTATTCAAAGAACATGATCCAGTAGAGTTGGCAAGGAGGGAAAACTTCACATACCTTTTCTACACTTACTCTGAAGTACTCGAAAGTTGCTGCTTACCATTTTTTACAAAGCCTGTGGGGAGACGGGTAAATAACTTTACAAAGAAAAGAATTGTTTTCAAATTAGTTAAGAGTTTATTTTTCAAAGGTAAATTTCAGAATGCTATTGTAAAGTTTTTCTCGCAATGAAATGATTTCACAGACGTTATGTAACTTGTAAATGTTCGACAAAGAAAAGTTACAAAACATCGGTTCTACAAAAGAAATAAAAGACAAGTAAATACCTATTCAAATCAATGATAGTACGGGATCCCTTTAAGAATGACCTTCACCAAACTGATAAAGTATTTTATATCAATAAGTTTCATATTGCAAAAGGAGTTACCTAAAAAAAATCAATCCAGAATGATAAATTTAAATTTTATTCACTGATTTTATTAATAGACAAATTCCATACCAATGAAATACATTATCTTCATTTAAACTTAAAGTACCTGGATGACCGAGCTTTGCTCGGTATAGTTTTTTTTTTTACTTAGTCTAACCTCAAAGCAAACACTCATTGACTCCGTGTTACCTAACAACGCCATCAGCTGAAATAACTTTATTGCTCACAAAAAATAGTATTAGTAGTTCGCCAATAGATGTCAGGAAGAGTCATATTTTTCAGATAAAAAAAAAGTAAGTTTCGATAAAACACGAATAAAATGACATTTTCTAAAAATGATTCCTAGCTAGATCGATTTATCACCCCCGAAACCCCCCATATACCAAATTTCATGAAAATCGTTGGAGCCGATTCCGAGATTCCAATTATATAATTGAGAATTGCTCATTTAAAGATATAAGATTAAATTAATTAACCAGACCAGTGCACATTACTAGTATCAATTTACCTGCCAACCCAAAAGTTGTGACGGGAAAAAATTGTCAACATAACGTTTGCAATTTGCATATTCTATAAGCTATATACTTTCGATTGGTATGGAATTTGTCTATTGACCAAACCAGTTCAAAATATAAAAAACAAAAAAGTTTCAACTTGTTAATTTCAAAAGACCGATTTAATTTCATATAAAATAATTTTCATCTATGAATGAGCTCGGTGAAGGTCGTTCTTAAAGGGATCTTAAACTATAAGTTTATAACCACAGAATAGTCCAGGATACTTTCATTACTTAGCAAACACATTACAATAATAATGATATTGTAATAATCATTGCTAAGTCACGCCGCGGACGGTGATGTGCACCGATCAGTAGGTATTTACCTCCTGCTGATCGGTGTACATGTATCTCTGTGGCACGTCGGGCGAACACCCACCTGCGACGCAGAAGGTTGCGGGTTCGATTCCCGCCTCACATAGGTATTTATGCTTTAGTAATTTGTTTCTGGTCTGGGTGTATGTTAAGTATATATTTATAAAAAAAAAATATTGTCTAGCATGTTATGAGAACATAAGCTTTGTATGTTCTACAATATATAGCTTTGGTATAATTGATTATCTAATAGTTCTGCTAACAATAGACGAGCACAAAGTTTGAGGGGTTTTGTGGGAGACGGTGGTTCCAAGTTCTCCATCAATCTCTAGCTAGTAGTTTAAGCGTCGATTCCATTGGTGAAAATTTACGCTCATTCCGAAGATCCTGAATTTTCTATGACACTAAATTGAATTGTCTATGAACTTTAAAATCAATAAAGAATCATCAAAATCGGATCTCATAAGGTAGATATTCTAGTAGCCTGTAATTTTATTTGTAAAATCGTAAAAGCAGTAAGTATACCAAGTTGCGTCCACATTGGCTGTAAAATAGGACCTGTAAGAGGAGTGCCAAAACATCATTGCCTCTGTCAATACAGAAGAAAGTAAATTTTGTCAGATCTGAAGCAGAGACGTTTAGCTCGCTTGGTCAATCATAACACACTGAAGTCAGTTGCCGTAGCCTCCTAAACTACCTATATTTTTTCCAGATAATACTAATAACTCCGGTATGTTCGCTTCCCAATGAAGTTAGTCATGCTACACTACATGGATTTGGACTAACTCATTCTAAAAAAGATTGGATCTCAAAAACAGACATGTTTAATATCTTTTTTATCGTCCATTGTCATGATAGCGAAAAAAGCTCGATATTGTTTAATAGTAAAGCATTTCTATAAAATGTAAACAATAACAAATTCTTTATTATACTTATTTCCTCACCATTATCGGACTTCGTTTCGACGTCCTTTTGGCAAAGCGATTTTCAAGTAGCGTTCATCTTTTGCTCCAGTTTCTTAGCAAATACCTAGTCAAATCATGATAGTACGGGATCCTTTTAAGAACGACCTTCACCGAACAGATTAATGAATAAAAATAATATTATATCAAACTAGCTGTCTCGGCAAACGCTGTTTAGCCATTAAAAAAAAAATGTAAAAGGAAAAAATACCACATGTTGTACTATTTCAGAATCTCAATTAAATAGGCAACTTTTTTTTTATTTCGGCACCTACATTTTTTATACCGGGAAAGGTTTTTAAATTCAGGTTAAAAACATAAAAAATCATGATGTTTGAGTTAAATTTTAGTTAAAAAAAACTTTCAATGTGTCATAAAAATAATTGTTTGCATTCGATAGCACATTTATCCTGAAATACTATCCAAAAACAGATTGGAATTATTCCTGCTTTTGCAGTTTTGGTATATAAAAATATAGAGAATGGAGTGAAGTTTTTAAAATTTTGAAAATGGCGTATAGCGCCTTACTTTTTTTTTCTGAACCGGCACTGTGTTCTCTATTTGTTGGTGCCCGTTTATTCATTAACTAGCTGTGCCTCGCGGTTTCACCTGCGTTAGTCCCGATCCCGTGGGAATATCGAAAAAAATATCCTATGTCCGTCTTCTGATTGTAAGCTACCTCCCCACCAATTTTCAGCCAAATCGGTTTAGCCGTTCCCGAGTTATAAATGGTGTAACTAACACGACTTTCTTTTATATATATAGATTACGGGACACCATGTATGGGGATTAAATCCTACTTCCTACTTCCTATCCTACTCCTACTATTCTACCTTCAATTTACCTGCTCACCCAAGAGTTGCAAAAAAATAGTCAACCTAACGTTTGTGTATTCTATAAGCTAGGTACATACTTTCGATTGGTATAGAATTGTCAATTATAACACACTGAAGTCAGTTGCCGTAGCCCTCCTAAAGTACCTATATTTTTTTCCAGATAATACTAATAACTCCGGTATGTTCGCTTCCCAATGAAGTTAGTCATGCTACACTACATGGATTTGGACTAACTCATTCTAAAAAAGATTGGATCTCAAAAACCGACATGTTTAATATCTTTTTTATCGTCCAATGTCCTGATAGCGATGAAAAAAGCTCGATATTGTTTAATAGTTAAGCATCTTTATAAAAATTTTATATTTTTTAAATATAAAATAAATCAAATAATAAATAAGCATAAATAGCATTTCAAATACAAAATCTAGCTTATATAAATATTAAATCAATAAAAACATATACAATAATTATTAACTAAAAGTAATACATAACAAAAATAAAAAAATAAAAAATAAAAATGTGGAACGCTTCACGATTTTGCGTGTCATCCTTGCGCAGGGGCCATGCTAATCTTCTCTGTATCGTTCCAATTTTAGTATATGTACTGCCGAAGCAAGTACATTTATAAAATGTAAACAATAACAAATTCATTATTGTACTTATTTTTTTACAATTATCGGACTTGGTTTCGACGTCCTTTGGACGAAGCGATTTTTAAGTAGCGTTCCAGCTTATGTATTGCCAGATCATTTTTATATTTTCTTAAGCTAACTAAATGCTAACTTGCCACGTCGAACTGTGTGATGAGGTAGGCGAATATTCGAAACAGAAGATTGCTTTAATTCTGGTTTGTATGGTATGTTTCTGGATTCAGAGTGCGGTCGGAAGACCAGCGCTGCAGATGCGCGTACCTATATGCAGCGCTTTCTAAGACATAAGTAGCTCATCCGGGCAACACACGACTTCTCAGATAGATACTAATTATTTGTTCTATGTGTTTTTACTTTTCTTTGAATATATCCTTTTTTTTCAATTATGGCTTCGCACGGCTTGTGTACATCAATTACTTTATTTCTTTACCCAATAAAATATTTCTATATTAAAAACAAACAAAGAATCTCTTGAGTACTATTCAATACCTGATACTTCTTCGTTGTTAGTTGTCGTATAAGTTGACCTACGTATTGTCTGTGCTAAGTTTTAATATCAGAGGAAATATGTTTATCGAAGGATCTTGTTTACTGGCTATTGTTTATATTGCTTGCCGTTTGCAGCATCTTTGTTTGCACACGGCTTATACTTACGAAGATTGTTAGAAATATAATATTTTATTTTAAAAACTACCGTTATGTTTATTGTAAGGGCATGATTTCCGTACCTAGAAATCTCTAGAGGCTTCGGCCGTTGCTTGTAAATAATTTTATCGCCATGCGAAGCTGTCCGTAACGTCCGTGTTCCGATACGTAGGTGCAATTACAACACGAAGACTAGTAAGAAAAGTTCTCGTTCAACTGCCGTATTCCAATTTGCACTGGCGTACCTTGAAGTACCTTCCTCCGTATATTTGGGGATCTGCTAGGTTAAAACAAGAAAAGAGTTTTACTTTAAAATAAGTGACAAATATGTTGTCATTAGTTGTCAGCCTCAGTAAGATAGTTAATTAGATGGAAGTATAGACACGTATAGACATGAACTATATGCAGCCCCCCAATCGCCGTAACTTATGACGTATTAGTCGAGTGCACGTCCAGTTGACGCATATGTCACGTGCACGCAAACAATAATCAGTATTGCTGTAAAATGAAGCTACGCGTAACCGTTACTTTAACTGCACCTACGCGTATCCTGCGCGTGAAACAAGCTGATGCCGTACGAAATTTTTGACTTATCTTCTTAGGTGACAATTAATTTGACATTTATGTCACGTAAAGATTTAGCGCGATACGGCGAGCGCGCGACGTTTAGATTTGCGTGACGTGTGCGTCACGTGTGCGTCTTAATAAATACGGCAATATGAAATCTATAGTTATGACGCAAACGCAGTCAAGACGCGCTGCATAAGAATACGGTGATCGGCCCGCAGGATATGCTGAATGTCTCCTCAATAGACTTCGTTGTTTAGAATATTAAATAGTTCATATATCTGAGTGTTTATGATTTAGGTAAAAATTAAAAAAATGTGTCTTCAAACGTTGTCGACAGTTTCCTCCCTGAATACTGACTATAACACTAGAGCAAATATTTTTGTTGCATAAAACTTATAACTGCCATGACCATGCCCCTATGTTGCTATGATAATTAGAAAATGAAAAAAAAACCAAAACATAGGGGCATAGGCATGGCAGTTTTAGGTTTTATGGTCCAAAAATATTTGTGCTAGTGTTATTAGCCAGGGAAAAAACAGTCGACTAAACAGTGAAAAACATAACGTGATTTATGCACTTAAAGTTAAATCTGCACAAAATAATTACCCAAAAGCTAGAATGTGTAAGTAATTAAAAACACGTCCTAGTCTCCTGACGCACTGAGATTCATTAGCCGAAACGAACTTTAAAAAAATGTTTTAACTTGATTACTGGCACGAGATTAAATAAGACCACGAAGAATTAGAACGTATTTCTTGGGCATTTTGAATAAAGCGCCAAAAAAGATTTTCCAAATTTTTAAATACACAAATTTTTTGGAACAATGTTTCGCGGGTTGGCGAGAAAAATGTTACGCGTTACGAAAACGTGAGAAAAACTAATCTCCCATGCACATTATAATATTATACATAAAAACTTTCACATTTATAATATTAGTACCTTACCTAGGATATACCTACACATAACTTCCACATATATAGTGTGAGATATAAAAAATAAATCAATTAAAAGTAGGTTAAGGGACTTCGTTCCAAAGTGTGTCCCGCGACACGGTAACCCACGAAGCTTGTGAAGAGGTAGCATATTTTATTTGTAAGCATTAACAAAGTTATTCTTTGATACTTTTTACCTAACTAATGAGAATTCCATGTGCGAAAACTGGTACGTTTGTATCAAGGCGTGACGATCTGAATGCATTCGACGGCAGAGAAGTTAGAAATTGCTGCAAATCGGGAAGAAAGAAAAGAAATTGTTCAGCTGTGAGACTCAGAAATGAAGCAGAAAAATCAATATTTTTTTAAATAAATTCCTATTTTTCTTGCCATAACTTGAGAACAGCAGAACCGATTTTGGTTTTGAAAAAGAAAAGTGAGTGAAAGTGAGAAAATGATCGGAACTTACGCGGGTGAATTTTTAGGGTTCCGTACCCCAAAAACTGAAAAAGGAAAGTTTATAAGATCACTCTCTTGTCCGTCTGTCCGTCTGTTATCACCAATTTTCTCAGAAACGGGTGGACCTGTAGCAAATTAATGTATACTAAGTAACGATGCGATCTAAGATGTAGCACGCTTTCCTAGAAGATACCAAAGCGCTCGTAACTCAAAGATACCTAAATTAAGGAGGGACGCGAGTGAAAGTAGGAAGAAGGCAGTGGAACAAGTCTTTGCTTTTTCAATGCTTTGCGTCAACTACTATAATACAACCAACTATAATAACTTTATATCCTTAATCCTAAACGCGGGATCCTATAATTGGCTGTCCGTTTTTTATATATAAGTTTATTTTTTGTTTAAGCTGTTGGTTCTCCCAATAAATAAATCAATAAATACAATACATCTTCATAATAAACTTTGTCCATTCCAAGTAATTGACTACATCAATTCCGTTTATATTCATGTATCCTACTTTTTATTCAGACTCCATGCTCCATCTGATAGGTCTGTATTGAAACATAATCTTATTTCCTTTTTGAGTGTAAAATAAATTTTAGTTTATACCAATCCAGTTGAGCCGAGTGAATGCGAAAAACATTGAATACGCAACACAACACCGTTCATATTTTAATTTCACCTCTGTTCGTGTATGGGAGATGAAATTTAAATTATACATGTGTAAAATCATGTTTTATGTGCACGTTGATATAATTTACTGTATATATAAACTGTAGTATAATTGCCTTAAGATTTAAGGCAGAAGTTTCATTGAATTACTAGCAGCGTTCCGCGGTTTCACCCGCGTAACTCCCGATCCCGTGGGAATATCGAAATATAAAAAGCCTATAGCCTTCCTCAACAAATGGACTATCCAACATAAAAATATTTTTTCAATTCGAACCAGTAGTTCCTGAGATTAGCGCGATCAAAACACAAACTCTTTAGCTTTATAATATTACCAGCAGTGCTCCGCGGTTTCACTCGTGTAACTCCCGATCCCGTGGGAATATCGTGATAAAAGTAGTCTATAGCCTTCCTCGATAAATGAACTATCCAACACAAAAATAATTTTTCAATTCGAACCAGTAGTTCCTGAGATTAGCGCGTTCAAACAAACAAACAAACTCTTCAGCTTTATAATATAAGTATAGAAGTATAGACTATATTAAATATAGATAGCAGCAAAATATACGTAATGAGAAATCGGACGGACGCGGCAGGTGAAATTAAGGAACTTCGTTCCAAAAACATAGTTGAGGACGATATTTTACCACGTCTCCGTCCCGTCCGAGGTTTTATCCCGTTACGTATGCAGAGACTTTTATTCTCTTATTCTGTTAAACCGGATTTGTTTACGACAAGGAATTGTATCAACAATTTGGTAGGCAAGTATAGGTAGGTACCACGATCGAGAAACGCTTCGAAAATGGACACAAAACCTGTGATACTGAAACCGGAGTAGATGAAACCTGCATAATTCGTAAAGGTTGCGATTCGCTGCCTAAATTCGGTTGGGTTTTGACCTCTTTGAATCAATGATGAATCCAATTTGGTTCTACCTTTACACGCGTTGCCTCATTTCGTCACGGTAAAAAGCGTTTTATCTAAAACATGAACTGGTGACCTGCGTCACTGTGATTTACAGAGGATTTGTTTTAGTATTTTGCGGCGAATTTTTGTTTCAACTTGAAAAAAAAAGGTGTGACAAAACTGACAGGCCAGATAAATATGAATCAGGGTCAGGTCTAAATGTAATTGCGGAGCAGAATATCATAAAGGAGTTTTTATGGAAAAGTTTAAAAGGACACATTGTTTTTAGCATAATCTGATATCAATTTAATGGGTAAAAGACTGATAATGTCTTTTATTACGATTTTGATCATACTCTAAAATTTAAACTGATTTCATTAAAAGGAAATTTGAATAGATGGTTAAGCCCCCTCACTATCTACCTAGTCCCAAGCTAAGCAAATAGGCTTGTGTTATTTTAACTAGGCAATATATATAATACTTATACCTACTTTTTTGTAAATATAATAATTATACTTATCATATGTGAGTTGGTTGACCAAAAAGGGACCTGGAGGGATTGGAAACCGTTATTCATTTTTTATTTTTTTGAATCTGTGGTTTAGCTTTGTTTTCGTCTAACCAGAATATTTTTAGGCGCCTTAGTTTCTATTTTATGAATTTTTTTGTGAGCCAAGGTGTCGCTTACTTTCGCCCGCGCACGAGTCAAAACTTGTTTCTACACGAAACTTCAAACGCGATTAACTCGAAATCAATTATTTTCCCTTGAGGTCCCTTTTTGGTCAACCACTCACATATATCTAAAACAGCCAGACCACACAAATATTTGTTTACAAAAACAAATATCTGTACAAAAATACTGATTTGATGGTGGGAATATTGCCCGCAATCCGTTTGCGATACAGAAGGATGCAGGTTTGCTACCCCCCGTCGAACAGAAAAAAAATCTTTTATTTTATAATAAACATGCACCGCTCCGCAGTTTCACCCGCGTAACTCATGATCCCGTGGAAATTTCGTAATAAAAATTAGCCTATGTTATTTCCTATAAAAAACCCGTTTCTTGTGCCTTCTTCTCATTGGTGCGGGCGCATTCTGAAGGCACACAGCCTAACTTAGTTTTCAAGACTATTCAAAGTGAACATGCACTGTACATGATTTTAAATTAATATTTTTTTTTAGATGGGGATGATAGATTATATATGTGCAACACTAAAATTTATCCCCCCGATTTTGTTATCAATAGTTTTTTTAATTGCATACCTATGAAACCAATTTTAAGGTGAAAAGGTACCGGCGCTCTCTCCATACAAACGTAGTCGATTGTTTCCTCCCTGGATAATGACACTAGCACAAATATTTTTGTACCATAAAACCTATAACTGCCATGACTATGCCCCTAAGTCTTGTTTTTTTTTTTCATTTTCTAATTATCATAGAAATTAAGATTTAAAAACAAAACATAAGAGCATGGTCAGTTATAAGTTTTATGCAACAATAATATTTGCTCTAGTGTCATTATCCAGGGATGAAACAGTCGACTACGTTTGTATGGAGAGAGCGCCGGTAACTTTTCACCTTAAAGAAGTATTCTCGTCAAAAATTTTAGTGGAATTGTTGGTGTTCAACACAATGGAACTATTTTTAATTGAAGAAATTAAGGGTGTGGTGGTATGTATTCTAGAAAATACATTTATATAACTCATGTCATAACCGCGAGTGCTTCGTTTGTCATGATAATAAACAGGAAGTCAGTACAATTTCAATTTACATAACATCCGAGTGATTTAACATCCGCGAACGTTCGCATCTTGCATTGTTTTACATCAACCAGTATTAGTATAGAATCCCTTTAAGAACTACCATCACCGAGCTGGGTAATGGATGAAAAGATTTTTATATCAAATTAAATATAAATATATTGCAAATGGGTTGACTAAAAAAACTCAGTTTAAAATGCTTAATTAGTTTTAATTTTTTTAGCCTTTGCTATATTTATAATAAAGGATAAACTGCTAAGCAATGTATTATGTAAAAACTCCAACACCATATTGTATCCAGTTCTTTAATAAATATTTTCTGAATCTGATTCTGAATTAGACATTTTACTGGTTTAGTTAATAGACAAATTCCATTTCAATGAAATACATAATCTTTATTTTATTTTAACTTTAATTAATTTACCAGACCAGTGCAAATTACTAGTATCGATTTACCTACTTATTAGTGCCTACCTAATTAGGAGTCGTGACGGGAAAAAAATAGTCACCCTTACGTTTGTATATTCTTTATGCTACATACTTTCGATTGGCGTGGAATTTGTATTAACCAACCCAGTAAAATGATTAAAAAAATTATAGTCTGGACTGAAATTTTTTAGTCAACCCATTTGCAATATATTTATTATAACCTATTTAATTTGATATAAAATATGTTTCATCCATTAACCAGGTCGGTAAACGTCGTTGCTGAAGGGGTCTTAGACTATATTATTGTGTAAACGACTATTCTGTACCGGTAATGGAAACTCGCTTTCGTTACGTAAAACACCCTGTATAATAATATGTTAAATATATTATTTTAGGTATTACGTTCGTACATTAAAGCAGTGCCTACGTTTTCTTAGGGTTGTTGTAATAATATTTTTATGTTGCCTTTTTAGATTCTTTCGAACAGGGTTTTAGTAATGGTACCTACCAGCAGTTTAGGTAAGTGCTCTACGAGGGTATGATAATATGAAAAGGGTTGTTCTAAACGTCTAGATGAACAATTTTTGTTCTACGACGTTAAACAAATATTTTTCAAAAAAAATCGAGGTTATTATTTACTGAAAAAATCAGCTAGTTAACCGACTTCAAACAAAAGGAGGAGGTTCTCAATTCGTCGCGTATATATATATGTAGGATTCTGAGTGAAAGGGAACGTAGTACGTAATGTTCCAGAGATGAATGTTTGATAAGTGTTTGATTGGAGTTTGATTAGATTGATAGAATGCTAAAGAAAGTGTAAGGGACGATTGAAACGTTTTTGAATGCGTGTGATTCTTAAGGTGTGAGCGAGGTGACGATAGCATGAGTGAAAGAGAAAGATGGTTAGTAAGGCGTGAATGAGAGGCAAGATAGTGTAAAGAGAAAGGGAGAAAGCTGATAGAATAAGAATTAGACGACGAAGATTGTAAAAAGACGGCTCGGCAGACGATTGTGAAATTAAAGATTAAAATAAAGACGAATAATAAAACAATACGGAGTTATTAATACGCCCATATATATATTTAATTATGTTCGTTTTAGTAATTAAGACCATTAACGTTTAAAATAATAGTCCAGACTACATGAAACTTCAAAGTCAATGACCTCTAATTATTTGAAAATTGTATTTGACTAAAATAATCTGAATTATATTTATACCTAAGTGATTTAATTGCATGGCTATTAATGTTTCTGACTTGATTTCCATTTGTTTTTATATCAACATTGAATGAAGAAAATTCATTTTAATAATACTTAACTGATGTGACAATTAAATGAAATGAATGATGTTATTTTAGGCAATTATTATTATTTTTTGATTGTTTTTTTGAATATTTGTAACTTTGACAAGTAATTAAATTGCACACCTTGGAAGGTAAATTGTAAGTGGACCTTATAAATTTTACTTAAATTTATAAGAACTTTTGTAACCTACAATTTTGCAATAATTTTTTTTTTAATTTAGTACGACCCAGTTGACATAATAGTCACCATGCCGGACTGTCAAATATAGGGTTGCGGGTTGGATTCCCGCTTTAGGCAAATATTTATGCTTAGATATATGTCTGTGGTCTGGTTGTGTCTATGTATTATAAGTATATATTTACAAAAGAAAAGTATAAGTATATGTAGTATATCCGTTGTCTAGCACCCATAACACAAGTCTAGTTACTTAGTTTGGGGCTAGATGGCGATGTATGGAATGTCCTGCAATATTTATTTATTTTATTTATTTATTTAAATCTACAAAAGTTCAATTTCTCAAAAATCGAAAAACAATAAAACACATTGTAGGTATAAAGTGTAAAGACCGCCTGCTGCTAATTACATAATGATTCTATAAATTTTCCCTACAAAAACAAGCATGACCACAAACGAAAGGTTTTCCCAGAATAATAAAATAACAGAATTATAATCTATTTTGATGGCAAGCGACGACGCTTGACGCTTCCCTCATTACTGTTAGTCCGAATGCAGTACTCGGAAAATGTCGTGTGACTATCTTAATATGGATATTTCTTAATAACTTGTGTAAACGATAATGATTTCTTGCTGTATGACACTTACGCCCGTATCCACAAACAGTACTTAAGTTGCTCTTGGATAAGTGATTGCACAGCGCTATATGCGGCTCTCTGATTGGTCACGTTTGTGCTGCTCTCTTCACTCTAGCCAATAAGCGCCTTATTTGCGCCTCTATGCTTTCGCGTGCATTGTCTGTACTTTTGTCTTAAAGCGAATCTTTCATAAAGCGACTCTGCCGTAAAGCGAATATGTCATAAAGCGAATCTGTCCTAAAGCGAATAAAGGCACAATCTCATTAGGGTTGATGTGAATAGAGGGTTGATTGTGAATAGATTAGTAAATCTCAAAATAATCGCAATTACATAAGGATCAAGTTTCTTTACCTGCACTCTAATCTACACTTTATATTCTTAAACTAAGAAAATGGGAGACCATTAGAAAGTTCAAGTATCATGAAGCTACTGCGACAGAATGAACCACATTCCGTCATTATATTCCTATTTAATTTTATAGACACATGTAATATTACAGTAAACAAGATAACGTCACAAACGGCGCACTGAGGTATATAAATATTATCTACTAAAACCACGACTTCCTTATTGACTACATTAATTTTGAACGCAAAAATATTTTTTTTAATTTTTACCACAAACACCTAAGTTTATGTACGGTCGGCTGCATAATTGCAGACCCACTGTAGAGCTCCAAAACGGCTGTTATAAGAATGTTTTGCTTGCAGCTTTAGGTGAAGTTTAAAGTCTTCTAACTCATCAATTAATCAAACGAAATTATTAGAATAAAAAAATTCCAATAAAAGTAATTTTCGAACTCTACCGAGGGCTGCAATTATAATAATAATAATAATATTCATTTATTTCAGATTAAATTACATTAAAATCGAATTCAATTATAAATTAATCCATATTTTGCAAGTTTGTCATTCCTAAAAAAAATAATAATAATAATAATAATCAAATATTGAAACAAAGAAAATATATAAATGATGAAAATTAAAATAAAAAAAGTCAGAAATCTTAAACTACAAAATGAAATGTCAACAATAAATAAAATAAAATTACATTTGTTACATTAAAATAAAATTCCAAATAAAATAAAATACTTAACCATAATCATAACTAGGACAATAATCAACATTAAAATACATAAAAATAAATTCATTCAAAATCAAAATAATATTAAACTAAAACTAAAAAATTGAAAAACGATTGATGAAAGCCCCAGAACATGCTATATTCTCAAATAGTTTTATGAGTCCCTATCCAATATCTCCAGATAGGAGACTCCAATTTATTAGCTATCAGTTTTAGCATACTGTTGGAACTGCCCCGTACCCGCTGCATTAGTGAAGCAATTCTTTGTCGCCTAATTGCCTGAAAAGTAGCCACACCATGCTCGGCATGCATGCCCGATGCGCTACAGTACCTAGGCAACCCCAACAGCACCCTAAGACCATTATTGTACTGGACACGGAGAGCGTCTGCTGCCAGCCTTGAATAGCTGACCCAAAGACTGCACGAGTAAAATGATTGACAATATGCTTTAAATAAAGTAACTTTAACATTACAAGTGCTGCGTGCAAATCTGCGAGCAACCATATTACACCTGACAGCCAACGCCCTCCGCTCCCGCTCAATGTCCTCATTATCCCTTAGGTCATCTGTAACCAAGTGACCCAGGTACTTAAATTTAAATACTCTGTTTAAGGGCTCATTCTTCAGATAAACTTGTGGAATCGTTGAATAAAGTTTCGAGCGCCCCCTGAAAACTAAAAACTCACTCTTCTTACCATTATATCGGAGACCATGAGCGTCCGCATACCTGACACATATATTCAAAAGTTTCTGAAGGCCACCGACCGAAGGACTCAGCAACACCATATCATCAGCATAGCTTATATTATTAAACGACACTCCGTCAACTGAGCATCCGATACCAGTGTTGCTGAGCTCCTCAATCAGGCCATTCAGATAACAATTGAACAGGCTCGGAGAATTATGCAGCCGACTACATATTTGAACGGTATGAGAGCTTTCCTGGCAGAATTTGAACCTGAAATTAAAACGGCGATCACTGGTTCGAACCCAGCACATCGTTGCTTTCTAACAGTACAGAGAGCTTATTGACAAATGCTTTTGATTGTACTTACACGAGCGTTAATCTTCAAATAATTCAAAGTAACACCCACGTTAACATTGCGGAATGAATTGTAACTTACGGTGAGAAAAATACGGCTGTCTTCTCGCGCCAAGATTATTAATCAAAACTGTTTGATACGAGAAAAATACGAATTCCCTTTTTTTGTGAACGCGTTGTTGTTTTAGATATGTTTTCGATTAAGAAATAGCTCAGTGGTTTTGCAACATCTTTTTCTTTTTAAGTTAGTAGGCCGTACTTTGAAATTTTGATCTTAAATCTAATTACCATTAAAGCTGACTCAGTTCTTTTCCATCCAAAGGTTGCCTGGAAGAAATCTTTTTCAGCAATAAGGCCGCCCATTTGTGCAACTTATACTTTCTAGCTATTACTTTACTTTGTGTATATAGTGTTCTGTTTCTTCCTGTGTTGTACGAATAAAGTTATCTATCTATCTATCTAATATTATTACAAAACTTTAAAAAGAAAGTCTTTTTTTCTTCGTTTTACTAAACATAAGAAGGTAGATTTATAAAGATTTCTGAAATACTTTGACTTCTTTTTTTATTTTTGAGTGGTGTGAATCTTGGTATAGCATATACCTACTTAAACATGCCTTTTCATTAATTACTTAGGTTCTATTAATTGGTCTACTAAAGTACTTACAAATTTCGATGTAAAGTACCCTTTTTCGAAAATCAATCCTATAGTGGAAACCAGGTTTCAATTGGCTTAGCAGTTTTTAATTATATAAATAACAGAGAAACAAACAAACAGACGGACATGAATTTTAAAAACTATAGGCACACTTTTGTTCTTATACTAGTCTCCTTTTTTTTATTTTCTTCCAATTACAGTCTCTTTGAATTGAATAGAAATAAGTTTATTCATGCCAGAAAAAAGACACATACACACAAAATAACCTAAAATACTTAACTATACATACAACAAAATCAAAAACTTGTGCATATGTATACAATTCTGCCACGAAAAGGCTCGAGTCTAGCTAATATGCTACTGATGACTGTAGCGCTGATTTGCAGCATTTTGGTCTACATCATAAATCTTTTTTTATTGGAAGTATAGATATCCAGAGTCTGTCTGTCAGTCGGTCTGTTTAGAAAGAATGCGTCTACAATGCTCTTCCAACTGACCTTAAAGCTCTACATAATAATGATATATTTAAGTCAAAATGAAAAAAATGGCTCATTGTAAAAACCTTTTATAGTTTGTCTGAGTTTTATGAAGAAACAAAGATATTTTTTAAATTGCTGACCTATCTATAGTATTATAAAAATATTCATTTAGTAAATAAGTTTAGTAGTAAGTTATTGTTACTTAATTAAGTATATTTTAAGATCCTTGTGTACATTGCAATAAATGTTTTGATTTCTTGATAACAAGTAATTACTAATTACTTAATTATTAACTGAAACGTGATGACTAACTGAAACATAAAAGCTAATGTGACCGCTGAAATAATTGAATGAACATTCAATAATTTCGCGGTTGCCGCGTATCCAATCAAACGAACTATGAAGCAAAACAATACAATTACCCTTGTTATTTCATTAAATTCAATAAATAAACCACAAAACAATATGACGTATTCTAACAGTTTTAAAAAAATAATATTATGAATATGTCCCGTATTTTGATGATTGACCCCAACTAGTTTTAAGTAGTCCTTTATTCATTAATCATCAACTAAGTTATGAAATGTACGCATTAAAATGTAATTTTATTAATTTTGCTGAAAACTGTCGTCCACATAAAATTTGACGTTCGTAGTTCTTTTCTCTAAGTTTTTTGGTTCAAAATTTGTCAAATTTGCGGTTGCTTGCTACATGTAAGTAAACTTTACTTTTTTTTAATTAACATGCTGAAACTCTGTTGTGTAAGGTGGATGTAAAGAGGCATTAGTTCCGTTCTTTTGTATAAGTTGAAAGGCTGTATTGAAGATGTTAAAATGTTTTGGGCATAAAAATGTTACAATGTATTAATTTTAAATAGTTATGGCAACCCTACCATATAAGAGATAACAATTAAATTTATTTCAAAACGAACGACGTGAAAACATAATCGTCTCTATAACATATGTAACACGTATTTCGAACGTTCGCTTTGTCATCGCTTCATATTTTATTGAGAAATTGTAACGCAATAATTTTCTAATTGTCATGAAGATTTCCTCACGAATTAATATGAATATTTTCCCGGAAAATTACCAGGAACATTGGAGTATTTAAACAATTAACATATAGGTTCTATACCTACTCGTAGAATTATTTAGTGAGCATTGTAATACCAAATAAATAAGGGTCTGGAGTTGTAACAATAAAAATGTGAGCAGAACAAGGGAAACCTCGGGACCGCTGAATATCTTTATCATTTTCATTAAGCTTTGGCCCAAATGAAACATAACAGAAGAAAATAAGTTTTGTAAGCATTCTCGTGTTGGTATCATGGTTGAGTTTTAAGTTTGCCTTGGGGAGTTTTTGTCGTTGTAGCGTTATACCACACAACCTTGGCCTTAACCTTGCTTTATTCTTTAGTAAGATCATTTATTTAGTTAGGAACATTTGTCTATATCTTCTTATCTATACATATAAAATGCTTTGTCCTGAATGACTGACTGACGGATCAACGCACAGCCTAAACCAGACCTGAAACTTGGAGGGTGTGTTCTTTATAAATAAATAATAAATAAATAGTTTATTTCGTTGGCAAAAAGTCCTTATGATATTAAGGTAGGGACTACGTTTTAGGTATAAAAACACCTGTGCCAGGTAGACCAGCTCTTCTTTAACAACATTGCTAAATAAAAGTAATATTACAACAGAATAGTGCTTAAACAAATAAACAAACTTAACTAATACCTATTACATCGCAAACACCATTCAATAAAATAAAAAACAATGAAAATAATTAGGTTAGTTTTGCTTAACAATTGTTTCACGTTGGCATCCGATAAGAATGGATTTTCTATGGAAGTTTGTATAGGACAAAGTGATTACTTGTCACAAATGTTTTTTGTGATATAGACAAAATAATATAAACTAACTCATTTTTGTCGATGATATTTATACATTTTTGCCGTCTAAGCGTTGTATAGGTATAATTTTCTTAAATAACAACATTTTGGAAAATGTGTTCCTTCCTTGAAACCTGCGACATTATGCACCATCGTAATATAATAAATTCACTATAAATCGAGCGATACCGTGGACAAAATCTAGTTCAAACTAACATATCAAAACTTATCATGACCACTTCCGAAAGCGGTAACTTTGCACTATAATTTAAGCCTACCGTTTTGGTCCTTAATTCTGAAGTAAGTGCGATATAAATCAAGTTAATCGTCGTCCAGCGAGGAGACAGCCCGGTCCACTTGGGGATTACTGAATGACGTCACAAGACCGAAGAATTCCACATACGTACCTTGTGCGGCTACAGTTAACTTTTTGTTGTCAAAGTTTCGTAATTGTCGGTTAACGAGACAGTTTTACAAACAGCTAAGTACAAAACTTTTTTAAATCTTTGCAATGGGTTCAACAATGTTCAACAATGATTTTTCATCATTGTTGAACAAATTCAAGCATACTTGAATATACAATTTGATAACTATATCTTGTTAAAAATTAGTACCTGGATGACCGAGCTTTGCTGGGTATTTTTTTTTTACTTAGTCTAACCTCAAAGCAAACACTCATTGACTTCGTGTTACTTAACAACGCCATCTGCTGGAATAACTTTATTGCTCACAAAAAATAGTATTAGTAGTTCGCCAATAGATGTCAGGAAGAGTCATATTTTTCAGATAAAAAAAGTAAGTTTCGATAAAACACTAATAAAATGACATTTTCTAAAAATGATTCCTAGCTAGATCGATTTATCGCCCCCGAAACCCCCTATATACCAAATTTCATGAAAATCGTTGGAGCCGATTCCGAGATTCCAATTATATATATACAAGAATTGCTCATTTAAAGATGTAAGATTAAAGAAAAAATGCATCTTAAAATTGCAATTATGACGAAACTCGAACTCTCAGTTGTTATTTCTAAAGAAACATTTTTTCTATAATAATTTTGATTTATTATAATTGTTGAACAAATTCAAGCATACTTGAATATACAATTTTATAACTAAATCTTGTTCAAAATTATTAAAGAAAAATGCGTCTTCCAAGATTGCAATTATAACGAAACTCGAACTCTCTTTTGAAGACACATTTTTTCTTTAAAAATATCACTTAAGGTATTTTTTTTACAAGAAACTGATAAAAATTTGGTTTTCGCAAGCAAGTAGGTAAACATTCACCTTAAACAGCATTCATTTATGAAATGAAAACTAAGCAAAATACGAATAGCCTGTTTAACTCTACGACCAGTCAACTTATATTGTATTTCCACAAGTATTTCATTATGCAAACTCGAGTAAAGACATTTTCTCAAGGGATTTTATGTCATCACTTTGCCTTATTACTCGTTATTATTTAATCTAAGCCGAGACTTTGTTTTGCTACAACTTATAAAACGTCGTTAAGGCTTAGACTTTGAAAGTTTTGTGTTAAGGTAGATTGGATTATTGTGTTCTACGAAATAGCATAGGGATACTATAATATTCTAAAAATATTTTCGTAGTAATAGCAATTTCCTGACGTTTTGATACTTACCTACTTATTCTGCTTTTATGTCGTCCAGCTAAGTTGACTCTCTGTCGTCTTGGTGTTTTACTTTTCTGTTATTTAGCTTAATTGTCTTTTGGCTATCTCGGATTTGCTTTCATGTCATCCAACTGAAACTGTCTTTCAGCGAAAATAATTACCTTAATTTTTTAGGTAGGTATGCATATAGAACTCAGTGTAGGGGACAAAAATCATACAGGGTAATACCTACTAGAATACTAACTTGCGACTCAACGGAACTGGCATGTATTTAAGGTATAAAAGTTCCTTAAAAAAAACTAACTTGCTGTAGTCTTCCTGGATTCTATTTGTCTGCTATTTGATCTGCATCGTTAAGAGGAGTAAGATGTGTGTCCAGGTTCAGTTTGGCCGTAGGCGTTGTTAGAATTGTTTATTGTGCTTTAAATTATTTGTGATGCATCACTTAATTTTAGGAAGCATCAATGAGTACCTGAAGTAAAAATACCTACGAACTGCGACACGACCACGTAAGCAGGGGAACTTCAACAAGCGTAGGTATGTTAAAAAAGATATACACTTCACTACATAGTATAAAACAAAGTCACTTTCTCTGTCCCTATGTCCCTTTGTATGCTTAAATCTTTGAAACTACGCAACGGATTTTGATGCGGTTTTTTTAATAGATAGAGTGATTCAAGAGGAAGGTTCATATGTATAATAACATCCATTAAATAGTGGAGAAGTACTGTTATTTTTGAGGTTTCTAATGTGATGTCGTAAATAATTACATTTTTTCCGCTTACATTGCAAACGCAGGCTGAACCCTACGAGTTTTATCAAAATAATGTACTAAGTATTGTACACATTGAAAAGGTCTACAGAAAAGTCCGTGATGGTATATGTCTATCTCTTATGGATAACCCACAATAACTTTTTTTGTCATTTACTTTCTACGACAAATAATGGCTAATTTTCGAAGCGATTTTAATCAATACAGCATTAATCCCTAACCAATTAAATACCTTGAATACATTGTTCATTTAATATAGATCTATATGGCCCTTTACACTGTATGATTTAAGTGAATATTTTCGAAGATATTACAGATTTAAAAATTGCGGGACGTAGCGTTTGCGGCGGTACCGGCCGGCCGCCCGGTGCGGCAAAAAAATGTAAAAAGTAAATAAGTAAAAATGTAGTGTATGAATTTAGATATTCCAAAGATAGCAGGAAATCTTCATGGTATAGGGAAAGGGGGATTGTTTTACTCCAAATTTAACGCGTGCGGGCCACGGGCAGTAATGAATAAATCAAAACTATTGAATCGATTTTAATCACATAGTCTATATATTTTATACCCGTGCGAAGCCGGAGCGGGCCGCTATGTTTTTATATACAACGTTCACAGTTTTTCTGTAGTGTATTTAGTATCAGCATTGCACCCGTGCGAAGCCGGGGCGGGTCGCTAGTTTTAAATAAACTGGTTCAAAACAATTTGGAGTGAATCAGCTCATCGAACTTCAATACAAAACTAAGTCAAATATAAAAACTTGGAATATTCTTGTAGAATTTGTAGGAGAAGTTTGCCCGTAAATCTTGACCAGTTGCCGTTTGGAGATCGTTTTTCCTAAACGACTTATGTTTTTTTTGTGTAAACTGTAATAGGAAGTTAGAAGTCCAGCTTATATAATTATAACGTAAATGATTAGTAGTTATATGCTTATAAATTGTATTTTATTTTTGTATTCAGCTGCATTTTAATTTATGTTCAAAACAAAACGTATTTTTAACAATAATGTAGGTTAAGCATAATATATGTTAAACTAGCTGCAGTCAACGGTTTTACCCGTGTGTGAATATCGGGGTAAAAAGTAACTTATTTGTTATTCCAAGAATCAACACGGCAGCTTTTGCTATTTAGCTTCAGGCCACACGGTCAGGTCAGTGAACAATCGATTTTAATTTCATCTCATCCCCTCGATAGCTTTGGACAACTCTGTTCAACTTCATTAAAATGCATTATAGCATTGGACGCGATTCCATGACTTATCATATTTTTTTCATGTCATGTTTTTTTAAATCGATTTGAATGGGACAGAGCTTCGGGACATAGTGACTAAACAATAAAGATTTTTGAAATAAGATAAACTTTGAAACGACATTAAGGAACAACCCCTTGTTGAAAGGTAATTTCTGTTATCTAAATCTTCTTTTGTTTTGTTTTATTTATTAACAAAGATTTCACAAACATTACAATACATTATCTTCTAAAAGCTCTACCTATTGTACCTACCTACACAAAATTTTGGCAAAATTTAATCTACATCTGTATCATTAAGTATAGTTTCCAACTGAGCAGCTCAATTTTAATGGATAATTTGTGGAGAGAAACGTTATAGATGACATAACGACTTAGTTCAGGCATCAGTCGGACAATATCTCCTCCCGCGCACACAGTACAACTAAGGACGTCAATAACTGTAGGCACTTAATTCTACCACTAATATTTACAGCAATTAAATACCTACATTTCACTATCAAAGTCGCCTCCCGCTGTCTGTCCCTATGTATACTTAGATCTTTAAACTGCGCAACGGAGTTTGATGCGGTTATTTAAATATATAGAGTAATTAAAGAGAAAAGTTTATATGAATAATACATGCATAATATAGCCGTGCGAAGCCGGAGCGAGTCGCTAGTATAATGATAAATTAAAGTCTAAAGTCCCTAGGTAAGGGTACCTGGGCACCTACCCAGAAGACTGGATCGGTGGATGGCGTTGCTTTTCGTAGCAGGCAGCCCTTTGGTCACTACGAGAAGTATCGTCATCCCAAACCCAAAACATAAACTAATAACATATAATAATAGTAATGCAGTGGATGCCGATGCTTTTTGTAGCAGGCAGCCCTTTGGTCGCTACGAAAAGTATCGTCATCCGAACCCAAAACTTAAACTAATAACATATAATAATAGTAATGCAGTGGATGCCGATGCTTTTTGTAGCAGGCAGCCCTTTGGTCGCTACGAAAAGTATCGTCATCCGAACCCAAAACTTAAACTAATAACATATAATAATAGTAATGTAGTGGATGCCGATGCTTTTTGTAGCAGGCAGCCATTTGGTCGCTACGAAAAGTATCGTCATCCGAACCCAAAACTTAAACTAATAACATATAATAATAGTAATGCAGTGGATGCCGATGCTTTTTGTAGCAGGCAGCCCTTTGGTCGCTACGAAAAGCATCGCCATCCCGAACCCGAAGCAAAAACTAATAACATATAATAGTAATGCAGTGGATGTCTACGCTTTTTGTAGCAGGCAGCCCTTTGGTCGCTACGAAAAGCTTTGCCATTCCGAACCAGAAGCAAAAACTAATAACGCATAAAATAATAAAAATTGGGTGTCTACTTCGTACTTTGCTATAAAACTTGTTATTTTAAGTGGCTCTACGTGTTGGCTTCGGCTCCACGCACGTCTTCCAAAGGTACGGGGCTCCATAGCCCCGTGATATGGGACACATAATAGATGTATACAAATTAGGTATGAATAAATGTATCTTATCTAAATACAGAAGTTAATAGTCAAGTTTGGTCAAATTTATACTGCCTAAAACATTTCAATTTCAATGCCCCTCCCCTCACATTGAACAAAAATTAACTTGTAAAACATACATGTTCAACACAACCCAAAATTACTCAACAAAATATGTTTCTCACATTAAACCTTAGGTACTTTTATTAAATAAAACCCATCTAAATATTACAAGTCCAAGCCCGTGTTATTTAACATTAAAATACAAAATGTATAATAACATGGTTTAGAATAAAATTCTGAGTGGGCATATATCATAATGTACGTTTAAAAACTTAATTCCGCGTTAATATTATTGCGGCAATTACTGAACGCGTCTGGTTTTATTGGTCCATGAGTGGTTGAATGGAGGCTTTCATTGGCATCTTTCATTGCTCGGGTAATGTGTGGTGGGCCTTATTTTTATGTGGAAATGCGGAAATAGGGAAAACAAAAGTGGTTTATAGCGCTATATAGCTTTCGCTATACGTTTGTTCGGTGCCTTATCTTAGAGGGCTGAGCGACTCGTACCTAATTACTTAAAGAGAGAAGGTTGGTTATATATTAGGGTACGGCTATAACAAAGATGCATTGCACATCACATATAGCACGTCGTACATTGATGTCACCTCCATGTTAGTAAAAAGTATGAAAATAGAGGCCTCACTGCAATATATCGTAGTAAGTTCATATAATTATGTGCTCTATATGTCAAATCAAAGTCACCGCATCTCGCTCGCGCCGTAATGCTTCATATCCAATTGTGCGATATTGATGTGCGATGCATCTTTGTTATATACATATCCTTAATTTACATAAATGATAATATTAATAATACATTATTCATTTTGAAGAAATATTCGAATATACACACGCTTCGAGCTGCTTTACTTTTTATTTTTACCAACCTATCGGTTTTTAGGTTAGGTTATTCCCATCTAACCATTGGGTTGTTCCCAACCATTAGATTGTTAATTTTATTACCTATATTTATGTAGGATTCTGAGTGAAAGGGAACGTAAGACGTAATGTTCCAGAGATGAATGTTTGATAAGTGTTTGATTGAAGTTTGATTAGATTGATAGAATGCTAAAGAAAGTGTAAGGGACGATTGAAACGTTTTTGAATGCGTATGATTCTTAAGGTGTGAGCGAGATGACGATAGCATGAGTGAAAGAGAAAGATGGTTAGTAAGGCGTGAATGAGAGGCAAGATAGGAAAACAGTGTAAGGAGAAAGGGAGAAAGCAGATAGATTAAGAATTAGAGAATTAGACGACGAAGATTGAAAAAGACGGCTCGGCAGACGATTGTGAAATTAAATATTAAAATAAAGACGAATAATAAAACAATACGGAGTTATTAATACGCCCCCATAAATTTGGTGTCAGAAGTGGGATTCGAACTGAAGTAGCTCTTATCTAGGCTTCACCTAGTAGGACTAAATATTGTTTGATTTTATAATGAAGTAGTACTTATCTAGGCTTCACCTAGTGAGACTAAATATTGTTTGATTTTGTAAGAGGTACTTATCTAGAGTTCACCTAATAAGATGTTTGTTTCAAAGATTTGTAAAGAGAAGAAGATGTCTAGCATAATCGACAGATTGTATCTTGTAGTTAATTAGCCATAGTCGAACATATTATAAGTAGGTAGGTAAGTTAGTATTAAGAGGTATGATAGGTAGGTATGATATGTAGGTACCTATGTCAGAGTGTTAAGAAGTAGGTTGTGAGATGAGTATGAGATATGATGGAAGATTGGAACGTAAGGCTGAGGCCAGCCTTGTTTGCAGGACGGCCGAATGTAGGATTCTGAGTGAAAGGGAACGTAAGACGTAATGTTCCAGAGATGAATGTTTGATAAGTGTTTGATTGAAGTTTGATTAGATTGATAGAATGCTAAAGAAAGTGTAAGGGACGATTGAAACGTTTTTGAATGCGTATGATTCTTAAGGTGTGAGCGAGATGACGATAGCATGAGTGAAAGAGAAAGATGGTTAGTAAGGCGTGAATGAGAGGCAAGATAGGAAAACAGTGTAAGGAGAAAGGGAGAAAGCAGATAGATTAAGAATTAGAGAATTAGACGACGAAGATTGAAAAAGACGGCTCGGCAGACAATTGTGAAATTAAATATTAAAATAAAGACGAATAATAAAACAATACGGAGTTATTAATACGCCCCCATATTTATTTATTTGAAAACGCTGAGATTTGATAAACATTTGAAAACTTACTAAATTATTGAGAACATAATATTTACCATGCTTTTGTTTTCATTTTATAGAGCTTTATTTCGATACTGTTTTAAGCACCACTTTTACGTAAATCATTCATTCTCTCACTTTTCATTTCCTCGTGATAATAGTGCTTTTACCATTTTAAATAACTTTAGCAGTAAAAATAACTGTGGTAGTTTAAATCCTATATTCTAAAACTTGTTGTTCAAAATTTGTTAGATAGGTAGCAGTAACAAATTCTACCATTTCCAGAATAATATATTTCACTGTTTCGTTCGAAATAGATCATATTTTCTTTATGTGGAAGTAAAACAGACAAATAACATTGTTATGTCATATTGTTTTTATATGTGGCGATTGCGAATAACCAGCCCATGTTCCCACTGAGTCAATACCTATACAAAATATTTTTTCTTTCATTAACCGATTTATTTTATAAAAATATTTATACAGGGTGAATATTTGATATGGGCCTTCAGGGATAGCCCTGTCATAGGACTTTTTTTAACTAACCTTTATTGTCCCACTGCAGGGCAAAGGTCTCCCTAATCCGTTTCCAAGCCTGTTGGTCCTGGTCTCTCTCTCTCTCTCGGTCTCGACCTAAACTATAAAAAATCATATATATTTTATTAACCGATTTAGACTTATAAAAAATATATACAAGTTGATTTTTTGATACTATGGGCCTTCAAGGCTATATCCTAACCTATCGATTAGAACATAAATATAATGTAATCTTTTTCTCTGAAAATCAGCAGTTTCGGTTCTTATCTAGGATGACTTTAAAAAAATTCTAATGCTGCATTTTACTTTTAAAAAAAACTCTAATGCTGCATTTTACTCAAAATCGGGCACGCATAGGATATAAAGCCTGAAGGTCCATATAAAAAATTCACCCTGTATACGCGAGAACCGCCTTCTTTTTTGAAGTTGGTTTAAAAGGGATATAAATAGAAGGACCGAGCTTTCTCAAAGATGCTTGGACAAACAAAATGTCTATTTTTTTCAAGGAATGATAATATTTTAGTAATATTATTTTCCACTACAATCGAAAAAGAAAAACTTTGAAAAAAACAAGTATTCTTCAAACAAATAATCGATATAAACTCTCGTAAAACGATTCCTTCCATCAAAAATTCGTCTTCCATTAATAATAATGTTATTTTGATAATGCAATAGAAATGTGTTTGATGGGTGGGGAAATAAATTAGCTATTTGAGCCAAAATGAATCCTGTAAACCCAGATTGTTACGTTTGGCCTAAGGGCTCGTGTAAGAAGCCATTTACATAAGCATATTACATTTATTACTAGGTAAACGACGACTACAAATTGACAACCGTGTTAAAGATATTTCGATTATTAAAACGTAACATTTTTTTATACTTTTAAACTTATCTTTAGTGATTAAATGTACTAACATAACTTAATTGAATTCAATAAAATTTATTAAACCGGTATTTAAATACAAAATATTCGCAATCTATACTAATATCATATTCCGGTATTTACATTTAAAATCTTCGCAATTTATACTAATATCATAAAGCTGAAGAGTTTGTTTGTTTGAACGCACTAATATCAGGAACTACTGGTTTGAGTTGAAAAATTATTTTTGTGTTAGACAGTCCATTTATCGAGGAAGGCTATAGGCTTTTTATTTTGATATTCCCACGGGTTTGAGACTTATGCGGGTGAAACCGCGGGGCGCAGCTAGTCAGAGATAAAAAGCTATTTAAGTAATATCTATCTATCTATATATATAAAAGAAAGTCGTGTTAGTTACACCACTTATAACTCAAGAACGGCAGAACAGATTTGGGTGAAAATTGGTAGGGAGGTAGCTTAGAGCCAGGAGACGGACATAAGATACTTTTTATCCCAATATGCCCACGGGATCGGGACTTACGCGGGTGAAACCGCGGGACGCAGCTAGTTATTTACTAAAAGTGACATGTAGTTTTTTCATTCATAATAGACTCCAATAAAAAGTTGTATCGGCTCTTTCACTAAAGAAAAAAATCCTTACTTAAATAAATTTAAAGTTTATAATAATACTTATAAAGGTTTTTCGAAGTAGTTTACTGCATTGCCTTTTTGGATGACATTGCCGATAAGTTGGTCAACGTAGCAGTTGCTTACCGCAAGAATACTTACTAATAATTTATAATATAAAAATGAATCGCTGAAGTGTTCCTCAGCGCAAATCTCGAGAACGGCTGCACGGATTTCGCTAATTCTTTTTTTAGAATATTCCATTAGGTACGAGGATGGTTCTTACGAAGAGAAAAAAAATGAAAAATTGCCTGAAAAAATCTAAAAACAACACTTTTCTATATTCTTCCATGCAAACGATTCGTAATAATACTTAAAAGTCGATTTGAACTTTAAATACCATATCATAAAGTTCAAGTTTTAATGAAGAGGTTCCGGGAAGGCAAAACAATTGAGTGACGTTGGTATCGTCTATATATTGATGTAAATTGTGTCGCGGTGTTATTAGTTGCCAAACTCCACCTAAACGGCTGAACCGATTTGTATGAAATTTTTGTGTATATTTTTTATTTTTATTTTATATGGCATAACAACGTTTGCTAGGACAGCTTGTTTTAAATAAAACAGTCACTATTTCTCTAGCTACAAGACAAATCTATACAACGGAGACACGTTTAAGTCGATGCTCCCAGTTGTATTTCCTACACTTTGCTAGATAGCTAGTCGATAGATCGTTAGACCGATTCACAATTCCCTAGGTGTACCATATCACTATAAGAGAAGACGTAAAAGATAGAACAACCAATAGATTCTTAAAATTCAAACGGTTTAAGTATTTTTCAGTGAAATAAATAGGTAAAAGGTGCTCACCAAAATTCACAAACCCGCTTCATGCACGTAAGCGTCAAAAAGTTGTTTATACAACTTTTGATTGCCTTCTTTGCTCAGTTTGTTTACTTTTTTACTTAGAACGATATTATTATAAAACTTTTTTCGTTTAAGGCTCAAAGATACATAAATGGGTTTAGGGGCACCAGTTTTGGGTTTCCACAAATTCGTTTGCTTATGTGTTTGATTTTTATTCTACTTTTTGCTTTTATATGAACATTACTTTTCGATTTAAGTGCTTTTAGGTAACTACATATTTTGTATACTTTACGACTTATACCTACCTACTTTTTGGTTTTAAATAGTTAAGATATTATTTATATATTTATAGGTAGAGCGATGTTGGCTTAGTGGTAGATACCTCGACTTTCATTCTGAAGGTCGTGGTTACGAATCCCGGCCGGCCGTGCACAAATGGATTTTTCTTAAGATAAAATTATTTGATATTGCTCTTACGGTGAAGGAAAACATCGTGATGAAACCCGCGGCTTTGTGGACTCCAGAAGTACATGTTCTCTCCTCTGGATATGGTCGACTAAGCTGAGAGGGAAGTAGGTGCTGGGCAAGCCTACTCCATCCTCCATACTCACGCAAAAAGGACTCAATTAAAAACGGTCTAATGGCGGAAAACAGCCCGTAAACAAGTACTTTACTTTTTATCTAATGAAAAGTATTATATCTAAAGTTTAGATGGATGTTTGAATAGTTTAATGAAAGCAATTAATATAGGTATTTAAATATTTATAGCAATTTGATAAAGGCAATACTATTTATCCAGATACTTTATACAGGATCAGAACATGAATAAAAAATTAAAAAGCTCAAATTTTCAACGAAAACGAAGCTTAACTTTTGTGAATGAATCAGAAAAAAAACACGTAAAGTTCAATGTGTAAAACAACCTCAAACAGCTAATTAGGTACTACCTCAATTCTTTAATTACCAACTTTGTGTTTCCGAGTTCAAACGTTCCAATAGGGTGTAAGAAAATTTATTTATTAACGAACATTGCCACAAAGTGTTGATTGTATTATATGCTAATGGAACGATGCTTCAATTTGATTTTAAAATGATGTTAGCGAGGCGCTTTAATTTTATCAGAGTAGAGATGCATTGAGCTGTGTTGGCCTTGTTAGATAGGTCGACTTTCATTATTAAGGTGAACCAATAGGTTTTTCTTACGAGAAAATGTGCGCTAATATATTGCACAACAAAAACAACATTGCACACCATTGCATTGCATTGTTAACATTACTCTTACGGTGAAAGTAAATATCGCGATAAAACAATGGATTTTTTTACGAAAAATTAATATCTACTCCTATTTGCACAACATCTACAACATACAACACACCATTGTTAACATTGCTCTTATTCTGAAAGAAACAATTCTTTTTACCGAGAAATTAAAGTGCGCTACAGTATTGCACAGCAATAAAAACATTGCACACCATTACATTGCATTGCATTGATAACATTGTTCTTACGGTGAATATAACCATCGTGATGAAACCCGAAACTTAGACATTTATTTCTTTGCGATGAATAGTGAAAATTGCAGTTCCAACTTAGATACAATGATTTTCGAAAGCATAGGAAAAATAAATATGACAACACTAGCTGCGCCCCGCGGTTTCACCCGCGTAAGTCCCGATCCCGCGGGAATATCGGGATAAAACGTAGCCTATGTGTTAATCCAGATCTCCATCTATCTACATACTGAGTTTCATCGCAATCGGTCCAGTAGTTTTTGCGTGAAGGAGTAACAAAAACACACACACACACACACGCACACACAAACTTTCACATTTATAATATTATATAAGTAGGATAGGATTATTCGATTCTAAGAAGCTTATTAGAAATATTATCATTATTATTTGTACTAAAGTAAATACGATTTGTAAAAAATGCTAACAATTTGCCTATAGACGAAAAGTGACATGAGAAAAATTTACTCTAACGGTAGGCACGCCCTAAGTACGTTACCACTTGTGTGTATTATCTTTTAACTACAAACAAAAGAAAAGGTTAAACGTATGCTATTCCGATCTATTTAATCACTTTGTATTTTACAGAGTAAGCAGCCGTAAACATAATTTGTGAATTCAAAATTAAGCTCGTGTCCCGTTTTTAATAAATGAGCAATCGTGATAAATTAAATTAAATTATGTGAATCACTTCCCATTCTCCATGTGAAAATGTCGGACCATTGTAATAATTAATTTGTCTGTTCTCATCTCTGAAATTTCCACTTATTATTACACTACCTATCTAGGTAGGATAATAATAATCTCTACTGTTAGGACAAGCCGGTATGTATGTATGTATGTATGTTTACGGGCTTTTGTCCGCAACTAGACTCTTTTTAATTGGGTCCTTTTTGCGTGAGGATGGAGTAGGCTTGCCCAGCACCTACTACCCTCTCAGCTTAGTCGACCGTGTCCAGAGGAGAGAATATGTCAATACTTCTGGAGCCAACTAAGCCGCGGGTTTCATCACGATGTTTTCCTTCACCGTAAGAGCAATGTCAATAGCGCACATAATTTTTTCTTAAGAAAAATACATTGGTGCACGGCCGGCTGGGATTTGAACCCACGACCTTCAGAATGAAAGTCGGGGTATCTACAACTAAGCCTACACAACTAACAAAAACTTCTAAATACGAATGTCATATTATGTTATATTGTTTTAATATACTCAGCTACCGATTTTAAGACGACCTATATTTTTTCCTGGATTTTTTTCAAATTACAGATTTTTTATCTCTACAGACCATTATTATCTACAAGTACCTACCTTTATACAATGAAAAATAGTTTTAATAAGTTGGACAGGGAAGTTGGAAATTAAGTTCTGTTCAAACAGCCTTACATTAAAAAAATAAATAAATAAAAATAAAATAGTTTATTTAACAAAATGATACAAACAGTACTTAATACTAACAATGGACCTCGAACTAGGAACATGTCCTGTATCTCGAGGGTCCAGGAAAGATTACAATTGAAAGAAATAATTACAGTGAAACCGTGGAGATTAGACAGTAAACTATTACTCACATATGTATAATGGAACATAACATAAAGCATTAAATTTATTAAATCTACTCAGGCTCTGTAAAATGTATATATGTATGTATTTGTGTAAGAGTGTGTTGTGTGAGTTAGACGTGTCCCAAGACAAGCAGAGTCCTCACCATCCTAGGCCAAAATTCAGACAATGGGTGTGTGTGATGGTTGTATATATGTGTATTAAGGTAGTGTATGATGTGAGTCGTGTGTCGTTTCATAAGCTCGGGATATTTCACCTCACCCCAAAATCAAAAGACCCTGGGTAGATGAATGTGCTCGAGCCCAATTGGTAAGGAATTGGTCCGCGATCATTAAAAAATAATAGATAATAATAAATAATAATAGAAAATAAATACAAGTTATCGACACAAAGCACGCAAGGGTTCAGGGTTCCAAGAGTAATCCCCAACAACAATATCCTCCGCCTGTTGATATGACATAGCACAAAGCAAGGCAGAGATCTTAGTTTTGGCAGAATTTCCTCTCAACCCCCTAATATCACATATTTCGAGGATGCGATTATACACGACGTTGTGGACGAAACTAGGAAGACGGCGTGCAAAGGCAGAGTTAGCTTTTACTATAGGCGCTCTAAATAGCCGTCTCCTCATAGGACCAGGGTCAGTACTTGAGAGGTTTTTGTTGATGTATAAGGTCACCTTAAGAATGAAGAGCTTCCGAACAGACAGAAGTTGGGTTTCTTTAAAAAGCAAGTCAGTCGAAAAAACATTGGGCAAAAATCTAGGTTTTATGACCTGTCTCTCCAGGTCTAATTGCTGTACTTTCGCTGACCTAACATCAGCTAATATCGATGCCACATACCTGGTTACACACTGGACTGGGCAGATCTGACTTTACCTAATCCCCTTTAATTTGTGCTATCGATACGAAAAAGAAGAAGATGTTTGTTCTCATCGAAAAAAGGCGCAGCCTTAAAAGGTCAACTTTACCTAAATTATACAAGACGACTAGCTTGAACCCACGGCATCATCCGCGCTGGAATTGATTTAATCAAAATACTTTCTTATCGGATACCTACGTCCTACAAAGAACACACCCTCCAAGTTTCAGGTCTCTACGATCAGCGGTTTAAATTAAAAATTAAAAAAAAAAACAGAATTTCAGATAACGAGATCCATATTACATTACATTAAATAAGAATAAATTGAATTAGAATTAAATAAATAAATACTAAAAATGGAATACTCAATAAATTAAAAGTCAGCATAAATTAAAAATAAAATAAAAGTAAAAGTCAAAAAGTTAAGCCATCATTAAGTCAATTCATCAACATTATAATTTTCTTATCGGCATTGGTACAGTCAGGTGTCTGTAGCAACAATGCCGTACGTAGCAGTCTAATCTAAGCTAATTTAAGCTGTGCGTTGATCCGTCAGTCAGTCATTCAGGACAAAGCATTTTATATGTATAGACTGAGATCTATTTGAGAAAATACGGAAGGCAATTTGTAAAAAAAGAATAATAATTTTAATAGATTGTGCATACGAAACTATGATATATAGCTTATAAAACTTCCACATTGACCCTCTTCTGGAATAAATCACGAATGGATAGGATTACCTTCACTGTATTTTATGTCACATTCACAGAAGGGACCGATGTGAAATATGATGTACTTAAACTAAGTAAGGCTCGAATGATGAATTATTTATCATTTCCATATAAGAAACGACAAAGAAAATATTATTTTTGTAATATATGAAGTGAAATTATGAGCTCGATCGCGTTTATGAGGCCGAGCGGCGTATACTTTAACATGGCGTTGGCTTGGAGGTGTCACCACATACAGCCTTTAGCTACATCATTTGTTTCCTTCATTGGCATAACAAAGAAAAGAAACAAAACATTTAAGTTCAATATTAAGTGACCGTACTCACTTACAGCTTATCCCGTTGAAAATATCATAATATCTCTTCATAAAACGTTTACCTTTAGACTGCATCTAGGAGAAATTATATGTTGAGTCTCGTGGTTTAAGCTAAATCTGTGTATACAGGGTGAATGACCTCTCCGTGTGAGGACTAGCTGATTTTCAAATAAGTCTAACTTCAAAATTTTCAAAAAAATGTTCGAATTTCCAAAAGTCATAGAACAAAAGTTGTTTATTTAGATGCACAAAAGTAGCCCTCAACGGCTTGCTAGTATAATTACCAATAACCCTGTATTATATTTAACACTTTTTAATATAGTTAGATAAAATTCATAGTACAAATATATTGACAGATACCTATACAAAAAAAGCAAACCTAATCTTGTTTTTCTTCAGAAAAGATTTAAAAATAATTATTACTCGGTCTTATCTCTAAATGTAGTCCCAGCTTTTCCGTATTTCATATAATTTCGTGTTAATAATCTACTGCTAAAAAAATAAAACACAAGGGCCTGCTTACATTCTCAAAGTTCTATTCTGAGAATATGGCTTATGAAAAACAAGATTAGCATGTTACTTCTAATAAGTATACCTACTTTATTATGTACTCAAAAAACCGTGTGGCACTCGGGGACTGCCGCGGTAAAGTTATTGCATCGTGCGAGCTTCGTACAGTCGTACCATATACATACCTACACGTTAAGCGAACGCTCGGCCGAGTTACATGGTAAGCGAAGTGGGGGGTTTTGCAAAAATAAAAAAATTCGTTACGGAATTTCTTGATTCGGTTGCCGAGCTCAAAGCCCGCGATAAAAGCTATTCAATAGCTTTAAAATACAAAAAAAATTGTAAACAATTACGATGAAATTTTAGTGAAGAGAATACAATACCACACCATTGCTTAAGTACCTTAAATCTTGCTTTATATGAAGCTTGAATATTTTTCCCTTATGTCAATGTTTGAAACTTGAATTTTGGCTTTGTCTTAGTGGTTCGGGTGATCGAACTTTTCCAACTTTTTTGTCCCTGTAGGGGGTGACAACCGAACTATATAAACTATTTTGTCTCAGAAGAAAAATAAAAAACGGGTTGCACTCCGGGAGTGCCGGCAGAAGTGAAAACTTGATTATTAACGTTGAGCATGTTTGATATTTTGGAATGGTTAGGGAATAATTTTGCACCAATTGCTTTATCAGTATAAAAGTACTATCATTTATGTGGTAGAATACAATATTCATTTATTGCGCTATCGTACACAAACATGACAATTTATATTACATTAAAAATTTAACACTTTAAAACTATTACAATTATTTTACATTAAAAAGTTTATCTCTCCGAAAAATCAACTTTCATCCATAATTTTTTTTTCTTTTCTTTCTCTGAAAAACGGAGATTATTTATTATCATTTTATTTCATTTATTTTCATTCAAAATTAGCCGCCAAATTTTCTTTAGTCGTACTGCCTGAACAAAATGAATAGTAAATGGGCTGCTTATAATTCCTTATAAGCCCTCTAATCATAAATACCAGGAGGACATGGTCAGCAATTTTTTTTTGTGAATTACCATCTTTGTCTACGAATCCTGATATTTTATCTTTCCTTTGATTGTACTCAAAATGAGGGGGTTAAAGCCATTTCAGCGAAAAGGACTGAGCATAACTTATCATCGTCCTTCATCTTCACAATTCTTTTTTTTAATTGTTCGAAAATATTTTCATTTATGCCTGGTTTCAAATTGGCTCTGGAGACCATTCTACTAAGTGTGACTGGAGATGGCAAAACAAATATTTTACTTAACCATCTATATGCCTTTGCTCCCATTTTATAGACACTGAGAGCCATAGTTTTTTCATCATTGGTAAATCTTCTTCCCATCTTCGGTTTGCTTATTTCACGGAACTGCATAACCGTAAAAATGGCAGCCAATGTCTTAAATTTTTGTAATGCACTTTGAAATGCAGTATTTGTACCAAGTTTAACTGCCTTCTTCAATCTCCTCCGATACGAGTTATTCTTCTCTTTCAGTTTTTTTATGTCTTTAGTAAGTTGCAAATTCAGTACTTTTTTTGAAATTTCTGAAAACATATAAAGGAAATCAATAGTATTATAAATAGAAAATATTTATTCCTTTAATTTGAAATGAATAGACTCTAAACTACTAGACCGAATTTGATGAAACTTGGTATGAGGATGCATCCCTATTGTTCATAAAACCTGGGAAGTAACAAGTCTCTAGTATAATTTGACGACCCGATTGGCACAATGGTTACCATGCCGGACTCCCGAACACAGGGTCGCGGGTTCGATTCCTGCCTCAGACAAGTATTTATGCTTCGATATTTGTTTGTGGTCTGGTCGTTTCTATGTATTATATATATATATATATATATCCGTTGTCTAGCACCCATAACACAAGCATTTAGTTGCTTAGCTTGGGGCTAAATGGCGATGTGTAAATGTTGCGTAATATTTATTTATTATAAATGAAAAAGGTACTCTTGTTTGTTAAATTGACAGCCAATTTTGATGAATTTTGGTATATAAATAAATAATTGAACCTTGGAGAAGAACATAAGCAACTACCTATTCACATTTTTATAATACTAGTGTGATATTTATTTATTGAAAAAATAACTTACTTTCTTTGCGATAAGAAGCTGATATCTCAGTTGGTGGTTCTTGAGGTGGGAAATTTGCAGTCAGAATGTTGCTGTTTCCTTGAATATTTGTCATATCCATAAGAGGTGGTCTCGTTATGGCAGATCCTGTATATATGTAATTATGTTATTGTTTTTAGTATGTAGTCTATGTAGATATAACTTTATATAAATAGACTGGTCTCGCTGATCTGGCACTTCAGTTTACCGGCACTGGTTTATTCAGTGTTATATATGTTATAATGTGTTTGTGTTACAGTTCATAATGATTGGAACATAGAAACATTATAGTTCCGTAATAAACATTTATTTATCTATTTACAAGATTCAGAAGGACATGGCATACTCAACAGCATGTACTTTACTATCTAGCATGGTAAATATATTTGAATAGGAAAAATAGAAAACTTAAATAATTTGTATTTTATATGGATGAACAAGCATTTTACCTGGTAAGCACAGTCGAGGTACAGCATCAACACTCAAAAATTTACTTCTAGTGTGATATTGAGGCTCAAAATGTAGATGACAAACACGGCGTCTGTTGTACACTGTGTCATATTCCAAGTCCAAAACTTCCCCTCCGATGTTATTTAGCCATGTTCGGAAACGTTCAGGATACTTAGCAGGATTAGGAAATTTATGTAGTGTTTCGGTTTTTAAACCTAAAAGATTATAATATAGTTTTACATTAGTAAATCAAGTGTTTATTGTTATCAGAATTGGCTATGGGCACACACAAGATAGAATTCAGTTAAATCATTCCAGACCAGATTTTTATGAATCTTGGTTTGATGTTATACAACAAATCTTGGGAAATAACAATTGGCTATTTTTCCGATGTTCTCGAGAAACGCGACGTACGCGGGATTACGCGGCTGACATCGTGGGGTGGTCGTTATTTATTTACTTAATAGGTATTGAGGTTATATTAGATAGTCATGAACAAATATGCATACTTTAACTCTCATACAAGTGGGGAGTATTTAATTATAACCGAAATGAAGACTTACCACAGTTCGGAACACAGCACTTTTTTTCAGACATTGCAAATCCAAAATAAGCACAATATCGAAGTCCGAGTTTAGTTGCCGGGGTCCACTGATATAACGTCGTTGTCAAGTCCAAGGGATAGCCGAAGTTGATTATAAAAGAATAGATCACCAAAGTCCATGAAACGTAAGCAGGTCGTCGTATAAATTCAAAAATCAATCGAAAGTAACGCATCTAGGGTCCGAAAAACACAAAGAATGACAATGGCTACCAAAAACGTTCCTGTTGACCAACTCTAATAAAAGGTTTACTCATAGAGACTAATTTTATAATTTTACATTTTTCTTTTATAATCGTTTAAATTGAATATATGTTGATTATTTATTTAACGTGTTTTTCGACGATATGCAATATAAAGTGATAGTACAAGTTATTTTTATATCTTTTTGAAAAATACAAAAAATATGCGTGAAATGGAAAATAAAAATATCAACATCTGTGGTCGGTAATATTAGGTGTTGCAATTGCACTATAATAAATGTTTTGATTTGATTTTTTCTTTGTATTCTGTAAATTTATATAAATTATTTCGAGTTAGATCCTCTATAAATCTTAAAGATTTGAAATTTGTTGTTTTTTATTATGGTAATTAAAAGTAAACAAGCGCCATCTCTTGACTAACGACAGACATTTTTCTCCCATACATTGACAAAAATGTATAGCTGTTAGGACCCTGACGTCTTACGCTTTTCCGATCAGGTCACGTGTCCTGACGCCTTACGCTTTTTCGATGTCACGTGTCCTGACGCGAGTTTAAGATTTTATACCCATTACAGAAAAAGTGCTCAACGCCGCTAAAGAAGTTTTCACTTCAAAAATACGCGATTTAGACCCGGAAAAATAATTACTATGAATACAAATCGTGTGTGTTTAAAAAGTTTGTTTTTACCACGGCATTTTTTTTCAATTTTAATGGAACAAATGCGAACGAAAGAAAAACGAAAGACAATCGAATAAATAACAATAAAAAATAGGAAATAAAAAACAAAAGACGATCGAAACTGAAACGAAAGACGATTGAAAAAAGACAACATTTTGCGCAGACATCGTCGTCAAAAAAAGTTTATTATCGTTACACATTTACTCATACGTTAAATCTTGCGCCAACAAGCACTGACCTCCGTAGTAATTATTGAATATTAACAAATTAGGAACGGATAATTTCTATAAGGAGCCATTTTGCCAACTTGATCAACTGAATATATTGATCAAAGCGGACAAAGCGGTCCTTTCAAAGCAGTCATATCTAAACAAAATAAATAAAAAAGCACTCTCTACTTTCAACTCTATTAGTTCCTAAGTTTATTCACAAATGTTTGAGACGGAAAATCGATATGATGGTTGTAAGGATCGCTTTAACTGCCCGCATCTCAGAGCATAGTCAAGCATAGTTGCGGTTACTTAGACGCATAGCATTTACTTATTAGTTGCCGGATACCAACTTGATCTGCATATTGTTTGCGAGTTTGGTTTCAGTATTCTAGATTTGTAATATTTAGTTAAGCTACCTCAGTTGAGTTGATTATCGGAAATTGAGTTATGCTATTTGGTTATGTATAGAAGCGTTTATTTCCAAGACCACCATCATAATCAAGTAATTTTCTTTTATCCTTACCCGACATTTTTGCATTCAGGGAAAACCTCGTGAAAATACTTCGGGGAACCTACAATACTCGCGTTTGTGTTTTCGTGTAGATTGCCAGAAAACACTCAGAGAGACGCAACATTTTTATTTCCACCCAACATCCCAGTTTTATGACCTTTCCCGCTACACCTCGCATGCAATGAATAATTCTAAAAAAAACAAACAAAACAGTTTATTCAAGTGGAACACACAAAAAAGTCCATACCAATGTGTAAAACAATTTGAATAGAGTTGCTGAAACATGTGGCCAGTATACACCGCCACACGTTATTGCAGTTTGCATCCTCCCCCCCTGTCCCAAGGCTTTGAAAGCTTCGAGTTGCCAAATACCGGTTCGCTTCCCGATATTGCGGAACGAAGTTTGGTTAAAAATCGTGAAAATAGAACGGAAATGGGTAGCGATGTCACCATCGCAATATAAACAGGCTGCGAGTCTGCATGTAAACATTCAACTGCAGAACTCAAAATGCATCTTGCGGTGGTTTTACGTCGGTTTAAAACGCTTGTCGAATTACGTAGTCGTTTTTACAAAGCTTTGCCGTGGTTGTAGGTGGTGTATAAAATTGCCTTAAGTAAGTTGTTGGTAGACGAGTATTTATAAACTAATAGTCTATACTTAGTGATAAATACATTCTTGTGGATTCCGTGGGCTGTTAAAGTAAAGAAGCGATAACTTTTGTCACGTCATTGTCTTCGAGAGTAGAGTAGGTATGGACAATCTCCAAAGGATAGCCATAGCAATGCAAAGAGGCTATGCTGCAAGTATTCTAGGTTTTTTTTTGCGCCAGGGGCGATTACGGGTGAATTGTTTGACTAGGTTTGATCAGTATTAGATTTTGTTTTAGAGTAGTTAATAAGTTTTCTTTTATTAAACATCTTTTACTTTAAAAAAACCTAAGTAAGGTTTAACTATTTTCATTATTTTTTTACAAAACCTTATTTTAAGTAATTTTTTAAATAATAAATATTCATATTTTTATATACGTATGTATTCAATAGGTTTTTTTAATCTAAAAATTAAAACTAAACCTATTCCAACAAACTCCTGCCCAGCGTTCCCGGTGCAAAGCTGCACAATATGCAAGCAGCGTTACCCCGATGAACCGCTATCGACAGCCTTTGCACCAGGAATGCCCCGGAACGCGGATCAAACCCCCTGTCACGGAGGCGACGGCCATCTCCCTCACAAATGCCAAACCCTCGGTCCCCTAACTCCCAGATGATTCAATAGTATTTTGTTGATGTAATACTACAAAGTTACTGGAATTTTATAGGCCGCCGCAAGCTGGCTGAAAAACCTAGATATAGAGGTTTAATCCACGCAGGATGAATGCCATACGCCATGATGATGACTGGAATTTGAAAGCATTAAGAATTATGCACTCTATAAACGTCGCTGTGGAGGAGAAAATTAATATAATATGAATTCACTTGAACCCACTTTGGATTACATTTCCTAAATGCTTTTTGGAAATGTAATCCAAAGCCGACTACAGTATACCAAGAATCACAGAGAATAGACATTAACAAAATAAAGTATTATTTACTCATGTGATCTAAACTACAATGTGTCTAGACTGACTTTTCATTCAAAATCGTTGTCACTTTATACATTGAACTAAACAAAGACAAATAAAGTCAACCTTACTTCTACGAAAATAAGCTTTACGTGAATTAGCAAAATATGGTGGAAGATTGATGATTATATTTCTGTGGTCTATGGAGTAATTGTAAAATTTTAATCGTATCTTTTTTATATAAATTATTGATTAATATTTTTATTTTATTATAGTATATTTTTAGTGTATAAAATCTTTTAGATATTGAGATATTTGTACCGAAAGTCGGCCTACTTTCATAGTTCTTGCGGTAAGAGGCTACGGAAAACTTTTGTTTTTTTGTATTAATTTTAATAAATCAAGAATAATATAAAATAAAATAATAAAATTAGTGGATGATTTTAAACATAAAATTTAGCATACATACAAAATAACAATGTAAACTTGTACTGTTTTTGTTGTGCATTACAGGCGTTCATCGACAATACACTGCGTTGCAACCGCAGAAGTTTTCAGTCTTCAATCCTGTTGGAATAAATGTGCACTACTTACTTGCACAGAGTAGATTGGCCAATTCATTTCACCCTGGTAGTAAATACGAGCTTTAAAGCATCACATCGCTTATGCAAAGCAAGGTAGCAATTGCAGAATCATTCCAACCAGCTTTATTTTAATTACTCGTGAATTTTGAATTTGTGATTCGGGAACTGGGTTTTAAAATTTTTGCATTTATAATTTATTTATAGTGGGTCGCTTGACAACAAAAATATAAATTGGTGTAAGACATAAAACATATCAACCAACCATCAGAGTATCAAACTAATTATAAAATAATATCAACCTTGTGATTTTTGAAATATAAATTCATTTTAGATTACATTCGAGCTTAAATTTAGCTAAAATTGTGTAAGGCCGTCATCCGTTAGAACAACGATGAAGTCAAAATCAATGATTTCCGACAGGCAATAAAACAATAAATTGTCTAATTTGTGGTTAAGACATTGACTTCAGATTATTGAGAATTTCTTAATCTAGTGTATGGCTCAAAAACATTTACAAATATACATATAATTTTCTCGTTAGACAGCTTTTACTCAAGGTTTTTTTCTAGATTAGCGTTTGACGGTCTTGGTAGATGCGAGATAGTAGTTAAACCGTTTATAATAATGTCATGCAAGCCGCTCTTAGTGATTGGATAAATGATATTACCGTTATTTAATTTTAATTAAGTTTTTATAGACTAGGATAACATGCTTAGTAAGTTAGGTCAAATGTCATGTAGAGATCTCATAATATTTGCAAAGCATTCTCCGAAAAGGCTAGCACTATTTATTTTGAATACTGCATCTCAAATTACGATAGTTAAATCGAAATTAAAACTAAACAAAAAATATATATGCAACATTTCGTGGTTCAAAAGTTATTTGGACTTTAGTGAAATTTTAGTCAAAATCAGATTTCACCCGAACTTCGCAGAAAAAAATAATCTGTGAAATATATTTTTTAGAACCATACAAAGATAATGTAAACATTAGATTTTGAAAAAATATATTATTTTAATGGTTTTATTTTGAGTTTTATAAATCTAAGACTCTGATTGGTGTAGGGGTACAAAAGGTCCATTATTGAACTTAATTCGCAAAAAAAGGCAGAATCGCAGACTTGATAGTTTGTTCAGGGTGAAATCTGATTATGACTAAATTTTCACTAAAGTCCAAATAACATTTGAGCCACTAATTATTGCGGAACATACAGGGGGGTTTATTCGATAGGTACTGAGATCCCCCACCCCCAGCAACCGATGATCCACCCCCCTTGTTACACCGTGTATATTGCACATACCTACATAGTTTTCATAGAATTGTTATTTCAGCTTGAACAATAAACTCCGATAAACTAAAATAACTCAAAGACTTTTTGTAAATATTTATAAAATAAAGCTTTGAAGACATTTGAAATCCAAAGATATAAATATCGAAGCACAAAAGAAATCCCAACAAAAGCAGTCTGGATGGAGAGAATCCTCCAAAATATTGAACTTATTTAATTTCAGAGCCTTACTTTTTGTGAAAAGAATCGTTAAAATAATAACATCAAATATCAAATACAAGCTACATACCACGACATTACTCGAATAAATTCACATCACGTAAGAATTTACAAATATTATATTTTCTAGTTGACTTTTAAATTTAATTGAGTTTTCAAGAACCTTTATAGAAAGAAAAGCGAGCTAACTTTTTAAAACTTTTGCCCTTTAAAATATCGGCTTTTGATTGTGTTGCCTCTATATTTTTAGCTTTCGACAGCCTTTTCCAAAGCACTAAACTTCAAAAACTTGTCTATACTAATATTATAAGAGAAAAGATTTGATTGTTTGTTCGCATTGAATAGGCTCCAAAACTACTGGACCGATTTTGATTAAACTTAGTATGAGGATACATTGATTCATTGGGAGTGTCATAGGCTACTTTTTATCCCACGAGATCGGTGTTACGCGGGTGAATCCGTGGCGCGCTGCTAGTTTCCAATAAAAAAGGTGAATAACTATTTCGAATTATATAACTTTTAATTTTCCCCTTTTGAGGTCAAAGTTTTAAACATATTTTTTTAGTGTTAGCATACGTCCTATAAAGAAATAGACTCCCTGTTGCAGTTTCAAAGGTTTCTTGCTGAGTATTTTTGTCTTTTAAATATATAGATCACATCTACACTAATATTATAAAGCTGAAGAGTTTGTTTGTTTGTTTGAACGCTCTAATTTTAGGAATTACTGGTTCGAATTAAAAAAAATATTTTTGTTTTGGATAGTTTATTTATCGAGGACGGCTATAGGCTACTTTTCATTTTGATATTCCCACAGGATCGGGAGTTACGCGGGTGAAACCGCGGAGCGCATCTTGTCAAATATACATGTAGGTACATCTATATATAGCTACATATAAATGGTAGAACAGAACCCCTTCAAGTCAATAAAACCTCATTGCTCAACTTCTGCAAACTCTTATGATGCTTGTAAACCTCAAAATTAAACCCATCTTTATAATTCCTTTAACAATGATTGATTATTCTCATTGACCGTTTGTTTATCTTAATTTAGAAACTCGAACATCTTGAACATCTTGCCGAGTACAATTCAAAAGTTATTTAATTTTAACTGTACATTTATCAAAGTGTTTTCAGTTCATAATTTATTATTTCATCCGTTTAATCAACTCGTCGTGTTTTATGAATACTTGGAGGTAACTAAAACTTTTATTTAGCACTAGCTGCGCCTCGCGGTTTTAACAGTGTTAGTTCCAAACCATGATAGAAAGATCAAATAAGTACATTATAAGCAAACCTGCACAGAACTTTTGACGTGTTAACGTTTACTAAATTGATGGAACACTTGCATTCACAAAAAAGTGTCATGGTAAACGTCACGCGTCTCGTGTTTGTTTAGTAATAATATCGGTCATCTGGGCTTGTGTTATGGTGACAAGACGAATTAAGTAGACTTAAGTATATAAAGAAAAAAATAAATAAAGGAAAAAAATTATAAGAAAAAACAAAAATATCCTAATTTTTTTGCGTCTTTTGAACGGACTGTTTTCCGCAATTAGACCCTGTTTAATTGGGTCCTTTTTTTGCTTGAGGTTGGCGTAGGCTAGCCCAGCACTTAGATACTATACCCTCTCAGCTTAGTCAACCATGTCCAGAGGAGAGAACTTGTCAATACTTCTGGAGCCAACTAAGCCGCGGGTTTCATCACGATGTTTTCCTTCACCGTAATAGCAATGTGCGAAAAAATTACATACATTTTTCTTAAGAAAAATACATTGGTGCACGGCCTGCCGGGATTCGAACCCACGACCTTCAGAATGAAAGTCGAGGTATCTACCACTAAGCCAACACGGCTCTTTTACATAGACAACGATTTTTTTAATTAATTATTCATAGGATAATAATATAGATAGGTATACATAAGCTTTGGTCCACTTAACACCTAAAAGCCACAGAGGTTTGGCTTAATGCTGAGTATTTAAGTATTTGCATATATTTCAAAACAAAATGTAAATAAGTACAAAACAATTATACAGGGTTATTGGTTTCCAATCCAAAACCGTGCAGGTGATAGTTTTCTACATCAAAACGAACAACTTTTGTTCTAGGACTTTTGAAAATTCGAACATTTTTTTTGAATTTGAACAAACGTTGTTCGTTTTGATGTAGAAAACTACCCCCTGCACGGTTTTGGATTGGAAACCAATAACCCTGTATATGTAGGTAAAACACATAACAAATGAGCGAGCGGTTTTGTTAAAATTGGGTAGGTAGGATGGAGAAGGCCATTGTAATGTAGGATCTAAGTGGTAGTAGTTAGATAGGCACCTAATATTGTTATTGTTTTCCTTGAACTAGGTATATGATTTAACATGGGAAATAAATCATTCTAGTTTGGAATAACTGCATTACACATGCCTACAGGTGATTTCGCGAATAAGTCCAAGGTATACATAACTAGCTGTCCCGAAAACGTTGTTTTGCCAAATATAAAAATATATATCTATACCCCATTAACAAAATGATCCGCCATTTATTAAATTCATTTGTTACAAAAAATGTGATAAATGAAGAACCACTCGACCGATTTTGTGCAAACTTCAATAAATCATCTACTAAATAGTTCGAACAAAGCTTAAACATTTTGTTTGGATAGGGGAGCCCGTTCTTGAGTTATAAAATTACAACAAAAAGTGGCATTGATTTTTATAGATATAGATAATAATATAATCATTATTTCAAAACACTTTTTCTGTTTACTGTAATAATAAGAAAAGCCAGGATAGCCTTCATCATTACTCAACCAATTACCAATTACTTACGGTACTTGTACCAATTTAGGAAGTAGAACGAAGGAAGTAGTAGGAAGTAAGGGTTAAGAACAATGTCATCCAATGACAACCAGTATTATTCATATACTACAAGTAACTAGATTCACGTAGTTTTCAATGAAACACATAGTTAATCATCACAATAACTCAAACTAAAATAAAATAGTATGATAGTACAACTCAGAGCGATTCGTGAACGAGCACGGTTCGCGGACGCCCGTCCTGTTCGCCAAGCGTACTAAGATGGCGTTCCCCGATCCATTGACATATCACGCTTCGCTAGATTGACTGATTACCATAGCAACCATAGTCAATCTGACGTATGACGGGTAGGTACGCGGTGGTATTAAGTTGTTTGTCTATGGATACGCCTTAAGCTAATAAGTGCAAAACTCAAAAACAAATGATATTAGAATCGGGGACGTACGCCACATTTGCGTCGACCATGGACGTGGACAAAAGCACTGCAGACCCACCATACCCCTGGTCATACCCCTGGGGGTATGGTGGGACGAAACCATACCACCATAGAGATGTGACCTGATGATGAAAATATTTATTCATATTCCATTATCAAAACTTAAAGCCACGAACCCAATATTTTTTGTTCTATTTTATAATTTACTAAGCTTCACTTGTCCCGATGTTTGTCATCAAACCTTGCAAATTATTATATTTTTAACAATATTTAACTTAATGATGCAGAGTCATGCATAATATCATGAATTAAATAAGTTAAAAAACTTCAATCTCAACCATCGCAGAACGAAAAGTCACGGAAACGTATAAAGAAAGGCGTCAAAAACACACAGGGGATTCAATTTCACATCATTTTCTTCTTCATAGTGAACTCTCTAGACACTTTCAGTCGCATAGAGCAATTACTAAAACCCGTAGAAAGAAATGTTATAGTCAAAATTCGTTAAAAAAAGTTAAATTTCTTTTAGGTTAGTTTGTAGGGTTTCTTCTCTCGCGAATCTATTTTCATAATTATTACGTACAAAAACTGAGAAAATGTCATATGATTTTTATCTACCAACAGCAAGCCTAAAGGGCAAATTGAGTAGGTACTGGGTACCTAAGTAGAAGCTGATATCAGGGATATGTTTATTTTTTAGTTATAGCTGTCGGTCCTCCTAAAAATAAATATTTAAATTACCATCTATAGAAATAACATTTTTTATACAAAAACTTTGTCATATAGTTTTATTTTATGTGCAGTGTGACACCTCGGTACAGAACACTGTTGAAGAACAAATTGTTCTCACTACTTTAGATAATTTATATTGAAAGTCTTTGACCAACACCAACACCTTAGACAAAGGACATAACCCATAATTGGCTCATCCAAGAACAAAGCGTTCTTAAAGATTTTATTTTATCATAAATTTAGTTTAGTTCTTAATACCACCCCTCGATGTTATGGTTTAGGGTAATCAATTACGAAAAAGTGCATTATTTTTAGTGTTGTACATGATCCCGGGAAACTCAAATCCAACAATCTCCATTTTGTTTGATCAATTTGCCATAGTTGAGTGGCCATAACTTCCTTAATTATATCGATTCCAAGCATGTAATATGAATCGATCGAAACGCAATTGGAACGAAATCGAGTCAAAGTAAATACGAGTAGGACGTTACTGAGTAGGACCTTACACTAAAATTCATGGAAGGATCCTGGCACTTCAATATTTTGCTGTTATAATCCTTGCTGTTCTGGTTATTAAATCTAAATGATATTTATGTTTAAAAAATGTTTGAGCGCAAGCCATATCTTCTATGGAAGTGGATCCTGCCACGTCAATATTTTGCTGTTATGATCCTTTCTGTGGTAGTTGTTGAACTTAAATGATAATTACGTTTTAAAAAATGTTTGAGTGCAAGCCATATCTTCTATGGAAGTGGATCCTGCCACGTCAATATTTTGCTGTTATGATCCTTGCTGTGGTAGTTGTTGAACCTAAATGATAATTACGTTTTAAAAAATGTTTGAGTGCAAGCCATATCTTCTATGGAAGTGGATCCTGCCACGTCAATATTTTGCTGTTATGATCCTTGCTGTGGTAGTTATTAAATCTAAGTGATTATTAAAAAAAATGTTTGAGTGCAAGCCATATCTTCTATGGAAGTGGACATTGTCCTTTTGTCTAAGATTAACACAAGTCGTTTCACCCATACCCCGTGTCCAAAACTTTAGATATAGGTAGATACAAAATGTCCCATCTTCTCTAACCACTATGAATCCAATTGTATGGATTAGTGCAATTACGCAAACAGACTTGAATAATAACTCCTAACTACTTAATTGTCTCAACTTGGTCCCGGGTTTAGCTCTAATGAGGTAGTAGAGTACCAGGTTTCTTGGCAAGCACATATCTTCCTATACAAACTTCTAACTAAACAGTACATCGAATGCAACTGAGACTATTTATTCAAGCAAATTGTGTTTGTTTAAGTTAATGTTAGAAACAAATAAAGCTTGTTTGATAGAAGTTTGAGATGTCGTTGGTATGCGTGGGTGGAGATTAATTTTAACTTCGTCTCTACTTTCATAGATAGGTAAAAGTTAGTTCTTGATCTTGACAAAATAGAAGTGACGGAAGCTGGTCAATAATACAGTGATTAATCGATGCATACGTCAGGGCGTCGTTTGTGGTACAGTTAGCAAAGGACTGAGGGTAACAGGTGCATATTTTCACTAAAGCTTTCGAAGTGTTAGTTATTTCACGCAGAATAACTTACATCGAACGATAAATATGCGGGAAAACTCTAGGTTTTCTAAATATCGCGATAAATATAAATATAAAAAAACCGTAAATCGTAAACTTTTTATTGATAGGTAAATAAAAAAATGTCGGAACGTGGTTCATTCGCCAGTACATAATTACTTATGTGACCCGTTTATTGTGGTCCCAAATTATTTGTGTTTATTAGTTTATAAATATAAAGTACATGTTGGTTTTTTTTAAATTTATCGTTGACAATTATTACTCGAATATGAATATAAGTAAAATTAAAATTAAACTTTTTAAAATAAAAACTTCTCATGGCGCAAGAATTTTGCCAACTTTCACAAAATATAAATAAATTGAATATGGATTTGTGTAATTTATTACAGGGAATTAGAATAAGCTTTTCTTTAAAACATAATCGTATATCTTTAAAGTAAAATTCTCTTTCATAATATATATTTTTTCATACCAAAAACAAGTGACATAGAAAAAATATAAAGGTCACGTAATGCATTTTCACAATTTTTCCATGTCATAGATATTGGATATTGGTTCACCATGAAAGAGCAGAATGAGAAAGTTGCGTCATGGTCGATTTGGTAAGACTATTTGGCAAATACTCAGATCGAGTTAAGGGGAAACCAATACTTACCCTGTCAGAAGTCACTGTGTGTTAAACTTGGGTCGTTTGATGTACCTACCTATTTCTAACCAACTTCAAAAAAGGCCAATGTTCTCAATTCCACAAAACAATAAATAAAAAAATAAAAATAAAAAATATTGCAGGACATCCCACACATCGCCATCTAGCCCCAAGCTAAGTAACTAGACTTGTGTTATGGGTGCTAGACAACGGATATATTACTTAAATACTTTTCTTTTGTAAATATATACATAGAATACATAGAAACAACCAGACCACAGACAAATATCTAAGCATAAATATTTATCTGAGGCAGGAATCGAACCCGCAACCCTGTGTTTGACAGTCCGGCAAGGTGACCATTGGGCCAACTAGGTCGTCAAACGACAAATACACTGAGTAGTCATACCCCTGTCTAGTCACCCTGAGATTTGGTCAAATAACGACTAAACTACGATTAAGTCGTATCGTATCGTATATAGTCATATCGAGACTATAGATACTAACCCGTTTTTTTATTGCCTTTAGGTGGTTAAATATGGTCTGGGTATGGTGCCTTGAACATTGTTGGCCTGGTGGTAAATACCTATGGTTATTTTAATATCTATTTAGTATTATCTTCCTTATATTTCTATCGCGTTATGAACAACCCCACCCATCCCCTTCCTTAATTCTTGTCCATCCAAAGGTTGCCTGGAAGAGATCGCTTTTAGCGATAAGGCCGCCCATTATGCCATATTGTAAGGTATTAAATATGAATTTTCTTTTAGCATATATGTAGTTACTTAAGTTAGAATTAATTTTAATTTTGTTATATGTAATCATTTTGCGTTGTGTTTTTATGGTGCAATAAAGTGTTTATCTATCTATCTACCTCGACTTTATTTTCAAAAATCGAGGGGCCACCAAAACATTGCTTTTTAACAACGCCTATTAAAATAGAACTTACGGCTCAATCGGCTCCAGACGTAGGTATTGACAAGTTCCTCTAGAAACGGTTGACTAAGCTGAGAAGATGGCATAGATTCTGAGCTTACTTCTTTACTTATACAAAATACTTTTCAAATGTTGTAGAATAAAAGTTGTTCGCAAAGACACGACGTCTAAAAATCTCCTTTTGTATATACCCACGTCGAAACGCATTTTAGATACGCTTATCTAAAACTACAAAATATTTAAAATTCCCTAAAGAAAAATAAAAGATGCCTACTGAGATTGGAGAATTCAGCTGTTCGAAATCGTTGCAAATTGGTAGCGAGTCGAAAATGCTGGCAGCATTGTGTGGGAATACTGTTTTTCTGAGCCAAATTGAGACTTTAATTAGCAACAGTTTAACATAAAATTAACTTGACAAGTAGAATTTTACTATTACTTTGTACGATCTTTGTAATCCGAACTTCACGCCAATTTCGCGTATATGTGACGTTCTAATCTTTTCTACTTTTACGTCACGGTGACGCATACATTATTCGTTACTTCTGTAACAAACACTACACTAATGTCAGAGTCTATTAGCCTATTAGCCGCCTTTAGCGTTAGTTCCTGGTTTGGGAAAATTTTGGATTTATCAACGGCCATTAAAGAAGAAAAGCCTATTCCATTCATCCCGTATTCGACTATTCGTATATGTGACGTTCTAATCTTTTCTACTTTTACGTTACTGTGACGCATACATTATTCGTCACTTCTGTAACAAACACTATGTTAATTTCAGAGTCTATTAACCTATTAGCCGCCTTAAGCGTTAGTTCCTGGTTTGGGAAAATTTTGGATTTATCAACGGCCATTAAAGAAGAAAAGCCTATTCCATTCATCCCGTATTCGACTATTCGTATATGTGACGTTCTAATCTTTTCAACTTTTACGTCACGGTGACGCATACATTATTCGTCACTTCTGTAACAAACACTACGTTAATTTCAGAGTCTATTAGCCTATTAGCCGCCTTAAGCGTTAGTTCCTGGTTTAGGAAAATTTTGGATTTATCAACGGCCATTAAAGAAGAAAAGCCTATTCCATTCATCCCGTATTCGACTACCCAAGATGCGGCATAATCACTATCGACCCCTGAAAGTCAAAGGATTTGCAGTCTGTCTAAAAACTGATTTCCAGCCTTAAAATTGCTATGCTATGATATAAAAGCACAGGAATCTGTGAAATATTTTATTAGTAAAATAAAGAGCAAATTATTTAAAAAAATTACATTACAAAAAATACATTATTGTCTTTTGTTTCGATTATCCTTAGTTCGATCAAGTTTTTTTTTTCTTTTTAAGTAAACTGGACCACGGGTGTCAAACTAGAAGAATCTAAAGAAACCCGTGGTCTAAAAAAAAAAAAAATGGACAGAGTAGTTAGATGACCACCCTCTGCACTGAAAAAATAAACCTCACCGCATGGAATTTGTAGCGACACTTCAAATCGCCACTAACAGATGGCGCCACCAAGCCGATCGGAGATCCTAGATCGCGCAAACGAAGTTTTTCTGAAGATAAGCTCATATACAAGTTCCAACGAAACATCGTTGGGCCGCGGCCTACCGGGTATAACACCTGCCCGGTGGAAGATCTTCCCTTTGGAGGTACACACCACCTCGTACTTCCAAAAATTGAAGAATATTTAAGCATATAGACTTAATTTTACCTAAATGAATTTAATAATAAATTATACTCTTACCAATAATAATAACACAAATGTCGTGTAAACTATTATTTGGATTCCCATGTGTAACTTAATATTACGCTTTCATAAGTACCGGATTTAAACAATTTAATTAACAATATTTCGACGGTAAAATATGAAACCAATATAGCATGATATGCTACTGCAAAAGGCTTCAACTTAATAATAGAGAATTTGTCAAACACGAAATTATCGTTTGTGGTTAAACATTGGCTTATCAACAGAATCATTGTTTGGTTAATCAATCACCTTTGTTGTAACTGGAGATAAGAAACTTTTGATCAACCGATGAAAGAAATTAAGGCTTTGTCCTAGTAATTCGGTTGCTTTTTGTCCCAGTAATTCGTTGGCCAAACTAATGCAACTTTTCAGTGTTAATGATCGGCTTAGGACAAAAACAAAAAACAATCGAATTGGTATGATTGTATTGACATAAGTATTTAAATGTATACTTATGTAACACCAAACCGGAAGACCAGAGTCTCCTACCACGGGTAGTTTAATACTTAAAAGGAGACTCTGTATACTGTGTAAATCTATGTAATTTTAAATATGTTACTGAAATAATTTTTTTGTATTTTTTTTTGTATTTTGTATTTGTTATAGAAAAAAAAATTACGATCGAAAAAAGAAACAAATGACGATCGAAATAGAAACAAAATATGATCTAAACGGAAACAATAGAATATCGAAACAAAAGTCGAAAAAAATTAATCGTCGACGTTATTATTTAAAAATTAGTTCTTATTGCCAATAATTACAGCGTTATGTTGACAATGAATCCAAGTGTCCAGGGTTCTATTATGTCCAGTCCCAGAATGTCCAGTTAATCACAAGGTCAAAAATGTCTAGTGTCTCTAAATGTCTAGTGCTACATTGTCTAGTAAATACTATCCTGATTGCTTCTAAATCTTATATCTTATATCTTTAAATGAGCAATTTGTAATATTGAATTGAAATAAATTTTAATGAGCAATTCTTATATATATATATATAATTGGAATCTCGGAATCGGCTCCAACGATTTTCATGATGTTTGGTATATAGGGGGTTTCGGGGGCGATAAATCGATCTAGCTAAGAATCATTTTTAGAAAATGTCATTTTATTCGTGTTTTATCGAAACTTACTTTTTTTTATCTGAAAAATATGACTCTTCCTGACATCTATTGGCAAACTACTAATACTATTTTTTGTGAGCAATAAAGTTATTCCAGCAGATGGCGTTGTTAAGTAACACAAAGTCAATGAGTGTTTGCTTTGAGGTTAGACTAAGTAAAAAAAAATACCGGTCACCCAGGTACTTATTAAACTATCAATCGATCAAAGAGTTTCTAGCGTGTATCATCTAGGTTTTCCGCACTAATGAGTATGAGTTGCGGTCCGAAACTAGCTACAAAATGTAAATGTACCTAATTTCATGTACAATAATTTGAGCTATTGTTGTCTTCTCATATTTAGAAATGATTCGTCAAATCAGGCATAATATTGGTATGGTTTTAACATAGAATTATGATTAAATTGCCGGATAAAATTTAATGACTAGATAAATAAATAAAAAAGACACGATTCTGCGTTAAGTTTTTTAATTATATTTGCCTTTATATTTTATAGATGATCTATACAGCGACACCAACTTTAATCCATGCATATTCAGGGCGCTGTAGAACCTAGGACATCTAGATAATATTCAATAGCCTTAACGTTTTTCGACAACTCGTGGTAGAGGTGCGTGAAATGTTATGCACACATAATGACTCTACCCATTGAGTAAAGAATAGAACCAGAGACTAAGGTGTCATACAAGGCTCTGTGATAAGTACACTACTACAAGCGTGCCTGCGTGAGCACTGGCGACCCGTCACGTACGGAGAGATCTAACCGGTCTATACTAGCTCGGCCAGTGCCCGAGTTCAGGGCTGTCACACTTGCATGCGAGCGGTAAACGTCACGCGTCGCGTGTTTGTATATAGTATTACTAATTTGATATTAAGTAGGGAGGGAGTGAGTGTGGACTAGGCTTATGTTATGGTGACGACTGACGAATAGAAGACTTATAATAATTTTCGTTCTTTCGAAGAACGTTAGCCTCTGGTTATATTCTTTACTTATGTGCCTATGTGTCCTGAATCCCATAATTTGTTTATTTATTTGTTTGTTGGTCTAATGACTGGACCGATTTGAACGAAAATATTATAGTGGTAGTTTAGGGGATGGAGAATGACATAGTCTATATACCTACCTATCCTAAAATTATGAAGAGGAAAGATTATGTACAATTATGTACTTATAGGTAGGTACCTCAGTCAATGAAACAGCTGTTAAGTTTCCGAAAAAGTAATTGTTTATTCAAAATTAGGAATTTGTCTAACAAAAAACGCAAAACACATTGATAGCGCGATTCAATTTTACCTGTGGCGCCATCTAGTTTCGCGTTTGTAAAACTTAAGCTTATAATACGATTATTCTTAGTATTTAATTCTACATACCGCCCACCAAGGGCAAAGTTGACCTTTGGCCTTACAAAGAAGATGCAATATTTAGAAGTTAAAATGGACTGTATAAAGGTAAAGTAAAGAAAATGCTAAAGTAAAATGTTACGTAAGGCCAAAATTTAACAAAAAAATATTTCACATGAAATTGAGAATTATTCAGTAGCGATGGGCAGTATACATAGTTTGCATGTGGGTCGTTTAAACGAGCCCGATTTGGTTTTTACAGTGACCACTCGCACAATTTGGTCTAAACCAGGATGGACGGCAATCACCCTGCCGTAGAGCCAACGGCATGGAGGCATGTTATCCTCTTTTATGATTACTATGTCGCCGACCTTGGGTTGTTGTGTATTTGTCGACTTTGGGCTATACCGTTGTAAGAATTTGGTGAGGTATTCTCGAGACCATTGTCGCCAGAACGATTGGAATACACGTTGAGTATGTTGCCATCTTCTCAATGAACTCACGTTTGCGGTTTCAAAGTTCTGGTCAGGCACTGTCAAGATAGCTTCTCCGATTAGGAAGTGTCCAGGAGTGAGAACGGTTAATGTTTCTGGATCGTCCATGACAGCGGACAGAGGGCGAGAGTTGAGGCAAGCCTCTATCTGTGAGAGGACGGTTGCCATCTCTTCGTATGTTAATGTGGAGTTACCGATGATCCGAGCTAAGTGGTATTTGACCGACTTGACTCCGGCTTCCCATAACCCACCGAAGTTGGGAGAGTGAGGCGGTATGAAGTGCCACTCGCAGTGGTTGTTTGCTAATGCTTTGGCGACATCTGTAAGCATTTGTTTTTGTTCTGCAATACAGTGCTTTTTGAGCTCTGTTGAAGCTCCTATAAAGTTCGTGCCATTGTCGCTCCAGAGATGCGAACAATGACCACGCCTGGCCACAAATCGCTTAAACGCCTGTAGGAACCCTTCTGAGGTTAAGTCGCTAACGACTTCTAAGTGAATGGCTCTTGTTGCCATGCAGATAAATAAGGCGATATAGCCTTTGTAAGATTTGTGGCCCCTACCCTTGCTTGTCCTAATTTGGATCGGACCTGCGTAGTCAACGCCGCTGTTGCTAAACGCTCGTGATGGCGTGATTCTAGCAGGAGGTAGCTGACCCATCAAAGGAGATTTGGTAATGGCTGCGTTTCTAACACAGATTACGCAGTTACGATAATGTGCTTTAACCAATTGTTTTGCACCGATTACCCAATACCTTGTCTGAACGTGACTTAAAGTAGCTTGTGGTCCACCATGAAGAGTGTTCTTGTGAGCATCAGCTATAATAAGTCGAGCTAGCTGACACTGCTTAGCTATCAAGATGGGATGTTTCTGATTGAAGGTTAACTGATCAGATTGGTTCAATCTTCCACCTACCCTTAATAGGCCGTGTTCATCAAGATATGGAGTGAATGACCTAATCTTGGAGTTCTTTGGTAAGTCTTGTCCCTTTTTTATTTTCTTTATTTCTTCACTAAAGTTAATGGATTGACAATTTCTAATATATATGTTTAAAGCTTCGTTTAGTTCTGTGGTGTTAAGGTAAGTAGTTGTAGTTTTAGTAGTAGTTTTCTTAGACATTTTTATAAATCTCATGCAATAGGCCATCACTCGCTTCGCTTTTGTTAAGGAAGAGAATCTGTTTAATAAATTGTCATCTTCTAAAGTAGTGCAATGAGATTTAATGGCTTCTAGCTCTGTTTCTCTTGATTTAGGTTTACTGTAGATTATAGTGTCGTTAGATAGGAATTTCGGTCCATTAAACCACATGGTATTGTTAATAAATTCAGATGAGCGTAGACCTCGCGACGCACAATCTGCAGGATTATGCTTGGAGGTGACATGAGACCAATTTTGTGGATCTAAATTAGTTAGAATTTCCGAAACCCTGTTTGCTACAAACACACTCCACTTGCTAGGATGTTTGTTTAACCATGCGAGAACGACTTCTGAGTCGGTCCACGCGTGTAAATTGTGTTTGGTAATATTTAATAAGGTTGCGACCTCCATTAACAATTTGGTAAGTAATACTGCACCGCAAAGTTCGAGTCTCGGTATGGACACTTGTTTCACGGGTGCCACTCTGGTTTTTGCAGTAACTAATGAAACGTTGACCTTGCCTTCAGAATCGACAGCTCGAATGTACACAGCTGCTGCGTAAGCCGATTTCGACGCATCACAAAAACCATGCAATTCGACTGCGCGATCGCTGCTGGAAGCGCCAACCCATCTAGGTATTCGAATTTCGCTTAGTTTGCTTTGTTCCTCACGGTAAGTTAGCCATTCTCTCAATAAGTTGTCTGGGACGGCCTCGTCCCAGTCTATACCTGCAAGCCACAGTTTTTGTATCATTATTTTTGCTAATATTATGCTAGGTCCTACCCACCCTAGTGGGTCGTATAGACGTGCTATGTCTGATATAATTTTTCTTTTTGTTACAGGTTCCAGTAATGTTGGGAGATTCACGACGAAACGGAAATTGTCTTCACTGCGGTTAAAGGTAAGTCCCATTATTTTGATTAATTCATCTTCCTTTATTTCCTTATCCTTTCCCTTTGTCGCTACCTTGTCCATTCCTTTTCCTATCATTGTTTTCATTAGTTCGTTATCGTTGCTGTTCCATTTCTGTAGTTCAAATCCTGCTTTGCTTAGTAGTTCATTCATTTCAGTAAATAGCTTGATTCCTTCATCTACATTTTGAACCCCTGTCATGAAATCATCTACGTAGAAATCATTTAATGTTTTTTGAGCTGCCATAGGGTATTCATCACCGTGATCGTGTGCGACTTGTTGAAGTGCTTTCACGGCCAGATAAGGTGCGGAAGCTGTACCGAACGTGACCCTGGTAAGTCGGTAATGTTGTATTTTTTCGTTAGGATTTTTTCTCCACAGGATTCTCTGGAAATCGTTATCTCTTTCATCTGTTTTCACCTGACGGTACATTTTGACAATGTCGGCCGACAGACAAATAGGTGACATTCTCCACTTCATGATGACGTGTCTGAGTTCAGGTTGAATTGTTGGTCCAACCATCAATTGATTGTTCAGTGACAAGTTGTTTTTTCCTTTACAGGAGGCGTCGAAAACGACTCTTACTTTCGTAGTTGTTTTATCGTCCCTAACGACTGCATGATGAGGTAAGTAAATAGCTTTTTCTGTGTCAATTTCATCTTTTGGAATAAGTTCAATATGGTTTAGTGTTATGTAGTCATTGATTACTTCTGTATATTTGTTTTTTAAAGTTTTGTCTTTATTTAATTTGTTTTCTAATGATTTCAGCCTTCTTTCTGCAATTTCTTGAGACGACGTGACCTGAGGATTTTCATTATTGAATGGAAGTCGAACGATGTATCGCCCCTCAGCATCTCTACGAGTTGTTTTAGAAAAATGCTCTTCGCAATATTGTTCCTCGTTTGTAAACAATCTTTGCTTAGGCATTGGAATGTCGGTCTCAAGTTCCCAAAATTTCTTTAAGAAGTTATTGTCGTCGTTTGAACGATCATAACAATGAAATGTATTTAGTTGAGAACTTGGATTGGCAGAATCGTTGACTACCCCGGAAATGATCCACCCCAAACTTGTTGCTTGAGCAAGTGGTGTACCTAGTGGACCCTTTCTTATGCCGTCTTGAATGATTTGCGCATGCACTTCTGCGCCCAAAAGTATATCGACCCTATTAGGAGTGTGGTACTCAGGATCGGCTAAGTTTAGGGATTGTAGTTCGTCCCATTGTAAGGCTTCTACCTTTTTGCTGGGTAGAAAGGATGTGATGCACTTATTAATTACGTGTGCCTTCACTGTTATAGTGAAATAAGGATCATGAAGAGACTTCAGTTGAATGTCAACTACGGCTTTGGACACGACGGTTGCGCCGCCACCTAAGCCTGATACCCGTCCGGTAGCTGACACTTTTTTCAGCCCTAGGTATTGCACCGCAGACTCGGTGATGAACGATGCCTGCGAGCCCTGGTCGATCAAGGCACGTAGTATAACATTTTCTCCATTTCGAGAAGCTGCCCCAACTAGTGCCGTCGCAAGTAATACCCGCTGAAGCATTATCCTACCTGACGCCACACATGAGACTAGTTGTGTCGAAGTCTCACTGGAAGAGGCAACATTCCCATCTGCTTCGTTACGTTCGGTTATGTTCTCGCCCCTGGGATGCAAGAGCGAGTTGTGTGCGCGCTTGCACACGCGACACTTGACTTTACTGTGGCATTCTTTGACAGAGTGATTGCCACCCAGACAATTAAAGCACAATTTATTGTCCAATACAAATTTGCGGCGGGTGTCCACCGTTGCTTTGTGAAAAGTAGTACATTGGTTAATTTTATGATCATTTTTACAAAAGGCGCAACAGTTTGTTGCGATGTGTAATGTTTTTAACTTCATAGTTACATTTGAAGCTTGATGAGATTTACTACATGACTGTGTTTTTGAATCGAGGCGGTTAATTGCAGAAAATCGTTCTTTAAGGAAGCTCTCAAATAATTGGTAAGTAGGCAATTCATCAGAAGATATTTTACCGGTAACGTGGAATTCCCACTGTCGCCGTGTTTCAGGATCTAGTTTTAAATTTACGATATGAATTACAATGACATCCCAAGCGCTAGTTTTTACCCCCAAGCTTTCCAATGATGCGAGGCATTCATTGGTGGTATCAACAAGATCTTTTAATCCATTGCCAGATTCCGTAGTTAGGTTTTTCTGACTCATGAATCGTTTTAAAATATTATAGCACATCCATTTTTTGTCATTGTATCTTTCATTAACAATATCCCAGCATCGATCAAAATTACCCTCTTCTATAGCTACATGTCTGACTAACTGTTCTGGTTCTCCCTTTAAGTATGCTTTTAAGTAATGTAGTTTCTGAACGTCATCGAAAGATTCGTTGTTTATAACAAGAGACTTAAAGAGAGATCTGAACGATGTCCACTCCTGATAATTGCCGGAAAAGTAAGGAATGTTTATTTGTGGATAGTTTGCACTTGCTTTCCTTGAAGAGTTAGAAATCGGTTCATTAGTTTGAGCCACCCCTTTAGATTCAAATTTGTTACATAAAGTTTTAAGTTCACATTTATAATCTAAATAAAATTCTTCAACCTTATCGTAGACGTCGCTAGTTACATAAGATGTGGAATTGATATCTTTAGCTGGGTAGTTTCTCATTAAATCTTTGTGTCCGGATAAAAATTCGAACCAAAGTTGTTCCAGAATTTCTAATCTACCATTAACATATTCCTTAGTAATACGGTCTTTGGGCGATTTTTTAAAATTAGTTTTTGCCTTAGTCATGCGATCAAATAGGTTTTCTTGAAAATTAATTATGTTTTCCATGTTTACAATTTTATTTTAAAGTGTACTAAGTTAGAAAAATGAATTCACAATTTTAAAGTTTTTTTTTTATTACAAAACTGTTTTGAGCCCTTTTTCACAATTTAGTAAAAATGTATGAAATTTTTCTAAGTGTTTTAAATAAAAATGAAAATCGGGCATGGATTCCCCGTACCTTCGTTTTTTTATGAATTATTCTAAGTTCTAATTTCTACCATGCAAAGTATGACTAAGTTTAAAATTGACACGAAATTTTTATAAGTCCAAATAATGTTCAAAAGTTGCGAATTTCTTCAAAGTTAATTTCTTCTAACAAATAAGGTTGAAAGTACTTACAGTTTTTCCAAGCTCTGTATTACTCACACTATGCTCACTTTACACTATGATCACCTTCACACTGGTACGATACGCCCTGAGGGAGGGAAGCCCTGACTTCCCTTCCACCTCAGGATCCTGCACTGCACCGTCCAGGTGATGCTCCAGCACCGCCACGGACCTCGTTCCGCGGCACCGCTGGTGCTGCTTCGCTGATGATAGGCGGGCGCCGCCCACCGTGACCTGACCAGCGTCTTCCGTCGAAGACACGGTCTGAAGCTGACCCGTAGCTGCACTTTGCCTCGGGTGGCTCCTGTTACTTGCGTTTGCAACAGCAATCCACTGTCCGCAAGTTTAAGTACCAAAAAACGCTGATCGCGGTTGACTTTCGGCTCGTAGGACCATGTACAATTATGTACTTATAGGTACCTCAGTCAATGAAACAGCTGTTAAGTTTCCGAAAAAGTAATTGTTTATTCAAAATTAGGAATTTGTCTAACAAAAAACGCAAAACACATTGATAGCGCGATTCAATTTTACCTGTGGCGCCATCTAGTTTCGCGTTTGTAAAACTTAAGCTTATAATACGATTATTCTTAGTATTTAATTCTACAGATTATTTGTTTTTAACGAATAGGCTGCAAAACTACTAGACCGATTTTGATGCAACTTGGTATGAGGATACATTGATTCATTGAGAATAACATATACTACTTTTTATCCTGATATTCCCACTGGGTCGGGAGTTACGCTGGTGAAATGGGCGGATCGAGCTAAGATTTTTCATATAAGCAGATGCTTAATTTTCCAAACTTATGCGAAAGTAATCACTGGCAAAAGTTAGTATTGTATACCATAATATCAACTCATTCATACATTTCCCCAATTTCCCTAGGTCGTTTATACACTAAGCCAAGATGCCCTAAACGTTTACGAAATCGGCTATCCTACTCAACAATGTTCCTTTATGGCCATCGTTCTACGCTCATATAGTCGACCTTGACGCTACTTGCGCTTAAGTAGTACCTAATCCTTTCATTCTTAAGTGGGTACCTATGTTATATTAATATTAAACGGCGCTGTAGGAGGTCTTGAAGATTTCCAATGGAGGTAGGTAACAAGCGAATAGATGTTTTCATTAGGTATATAAATAAACTGTTTTAAATATTTGACATTTAATTGAAAATCTTCATAATATTCATTAAAATTACGTAAATATAAATCAAGAATTAATACTGAACAATTGAAATTTTAAATGTGAAATGAAACTTAAAAGAAACATTTTGTGATTTTTTTTATTTAAAATTAAATAAAGATTGAATGATTTTTTAAATAAAATGAATTTAATTAAAATAGTTAATTCTTAAGTAGAGTCATTAATTATTGTTAACAGGATAGTTAATAAATAACTATTGTACTAATTTTATACTTAAGTTAAAAAAAACTATTTTTGTTTTTGCCTTTGAAAACAATGGACCGATTTTTCTAAAATTTGGCACTTATCTCGGTATATCCACGATATAATGACTAAATGTTGATGAAACCAAGAAGCGCTGCTCGTTAAATTTTTATTTATTATGAATGTTTCAAATTGCGGCTTCATAATTTTTTTGTCGAAAACTATCACAAAACGTGGTAGAGGCTCTATTATAAAACGGTAGAACACGGATCTAGGAACAAGTTTGTTCTAATTTAGCAAATAAATGGACAATTTAGTCTAAAGTTCAAACTTACAACCCATGCAAAATCAACTAGAAATGTCGCACTCTAAAATTATAATAGCCGTTCACGTTAAAAAAAGACAGAATCCGGCAACTAACTGATTCCATTTTCCCTCGCTATACGAATAAAGAATGACGATGCAAAACGTAACGTGGCGTAAGCATAAAGATGGAGACATAAAGTTCATCGATCACGCACCAAAATAATCGTTTTTAGTCGTCCAAATATACGACCAAATACATAGAAAAAAATGTTTCTTGCCCCTTTTTTCAGCATCCCAAATCTAAAATTAAGAAAACTGATTATTATTCTCAAACGTCTTATGGAGAGGAATATTTCTTGCGTCAAGAAACTTTTTTTCTCTTTGTAGGTTCGGAAAGCCTATCTAGGCTATGATATGAGCTCATCAAGTGCGAGGTATCTAGTTAGCGAGCACATTTAGTAACATCCAGCACTCGTCTCGGGAGACGTGACGTCATAACGTTTACACTGCTTCGAAACTCGTTTGTATTGATCACTTAATTTTGGCTTAGTTTGTTCTTGTGGGAGCCTATCTAATGGTTTTCGAAGTTTTAGATATGTAGTGACTTGAAGAGGCTATAACAATTTTAAGGATTAATTACTTGAAGGTATTATTTTTCTTATATTATTATTATGATCGTATGGGAATATTGAGATAAAAAGTAGCTTATGTTAGTCCCAATTAATCAATGTATTTTCATACCAAGTTTCATCAAAATCAGATCGATAATTTCGGAGTCTATTAGTTAAAAACAAAAAACAAAAAAAAACTTTTTGATATTAATTAGTGCTTGCCTATCATTTTAACTAATGAATTTTATACGTAGATTTCTACAAAAAATTAAAAGTTTAAAAAACTAATATCTTTTATAGCGGTCACGTAAAAAAAAAAGAATTCAAGTGGCTACTCTGCCAGTACTATACTTCCGAGGTATCGAGATAGAATAGAATAGAATATAATTTATTCGAACAAACACACGACATTGTATAGACACATCACACAAATAACAAACAGTAAGAGATAGTTAAAAATAAAAGTAATTAAAAAAAAACAGACAATACAAATAAAAAGTATTTGAGAAGTTGTGTGTTGCCCGAATGGGTAAAGCCTCGGCATGTGCTGCAGATACGCAGGCGCATCTGCAGCGCTGGTCTTCCGGCCGAACCCTGTAGGTGACTTTTCCGCTCCCAGGAAACGGCTTGGTCACCCAAAAGAAAATAAATATACTAAGTATAATTCACTATTTTCCTTTTATCGAATACTATAATCTATTTATATATACATACACATTAGATACTTCGCTGTACTTATATAAATATACCCTTAAATAAATACAAGAATCAAATACCTACCTAAAAATGAAAAATAAAATAAAAATTGATATAATTTAAAAACTAGAAATTTCTTTAGTCTGGCATTCCGTCGTCACAGACGTCGTTTTGTGATAAAATAAATTGAAATGAGAGATAGTCATAAGTTATGTGGCGGACATACATCCTTGTGTGTCAGCACATTCCGTCATACTCTATAGTGACCGTAGAAATACGTGTCTGTATCGCTTTATCATATCTTGTGAATATCACGTGTATACGTGATAGTTTGTAAATCAGATGCGCTACCTACTGTTACCCTTTCTTAACTAGATATCTGTGTAGTTTATATGAGTTATAATCTGTTATACGGAGTCAGGTTATTACTAGGAAAATAAATCCTACCGTCGAAATGGACGACTAGTTTCATTACTCTTCCCTTTTCATTTATATTTGTGAAACCTAAGGGTACTTATATTATATTTTAAAGAAATAACAAACGAATAATAATGTTTTACTTACTGCGTAAGATAAAATTCAAAGACCACATAATAAAACTAGACTATAATATTATTATTCCTAAACATACTCGTATAAATTATGAAGAAAACCACGACCGGATTTGCTCATTGAAACGCAAATTGATTCTCATCGTATAATATAGGGATGGATCGAATACGAATTGAAATTGAAGAATATTGGAACCATAAAAACAATTTCCCTACCCTGTCGGTAGAAGTGCTAGGTTAAGGTGCGGCTTTATTACTGCGAATTCGTTACAATAAGATTTACTAGATTCGCTTTTTTAACTACTCCTAAATCACTCTGGCGCTAAGATCTCGAAATATGGATGATCTAAAATGTTAACTGTATCAACCCAACGCCTCATACAATCGTTACGTTAACTATCCACCTATCAGTTTTTGTGTACCTACTGCACTTGTAGGTAATCATTGTATGTCGGTGGGTATTTAATTTAATTTTATATCGTTAATCTGGCATTACAACAAACCTCTGTGAAATGTTATTTAAATTTTATTTTACATTACTAAAAAGGAAAAAAAAAACATGTGGCACTCGGGGACTGCCGCATGATGTAATAGCTTCACCGCGGCAGTCCCCGAGTGCCACACGTTTTTTCTCAATAAGCCGTAATATTCCTGTAAATAATGATTTTTATCTTGTTAGTAACGTAACTTGCATCAATTCATGCGATTTCGAACTCCCCTAAATGTAGCAACAAACCGTTACCCTAAAGGGTGTTCTTCAACACCATTTCGTTGGAAACGCTCACGAATGTAGAACGTGACTTCTGTGCGGATTAGATCGATGTTCGAGTTGCCGAGTTTGAAGTTGTTTGCTGAGCATTGCTTGCGTATATATGAAGCAAGAATATTGTGAAGTTGTGACTTCTTCATCGTCCTGCCCTGATCTAAAAAAATTTGGGACCTGCGTAGTTTATGAAGCAATAATGTTGTGAAAAGATGTGTGACTTATTTATCTTTCTGTCCTGATTTAATTTCTTTGGAATCTGCGTAATAGAATTTTTTTTCGTATTTGAAGCAAGAATATTGTGAAGGTGTGACTTCTTCATCGTTTTGCCCTGATCTAAAAAATAATAATAAAAAAAAAATGATCTATTAATATTATAAATGTGAAAGTCTCTGTGTGTGTATGTTTGTTACTCCTTCACGCTAAAACTACTGAACCGATTGCAATGAAATTCGGTATGTAGATAGCTGGAGGCTTGCATTAACATATAGGCTTTTAGGCATATAGCTTTTTATACCGATATTCCCACGGGATCGGGACTTACGCGGGTGAAACCGCTTGGAGCAGCTAGTAAATAATAAATACCCAATTAAAATATAATGGAGTTGTCTCATTTTGAACAAAAATCAAAATGACACCAATCTTTCTTGGGAATCCTCTTATTACTGATAAAGAACCCTAAGTATGATAGCCCAAGGTTTCCCAATCCCTTAGATACCCACGATGATCCAGTTGACACAATGGTCACCATGCCGGACTGCCAAACACAGGGTTGTGGGTTCGATTCCCGCTTCAGACAAATATTTATGCTTAGATATTTGTCTGTGGTCTGTTTGTTTCTATGTATTATAAGTATATATTTACAAAAGAAAAGTATATAAGTAGTATCCGTTGTCTAGCACCCATAACACAAGTCTAGTTACTTAGCTTGGGGCTATATGGCGATGTGTAGAATGTCCTGCAATATTTATTAATTTATTTATACCGACAGGAGATTAGGTTAGCCCTTTTCCATACCGGGAAGTAGCATACAGTGCAACTGCGATTTTTATTTCAAAAGACCTTAATCAACAGACTGGATATAGAGTATAATTTTAGCCAAAAGAAAGAATTTGCACGACCGCGTTGGCTAAGTTGATTTTTACATTCAATCAACGGCTGTGGGAATAAGTGACCAATTTTGTTGAATGGGTGATCAATTAAAATGTAAAAATAAAATAAATTTAGATACAAGCACTGTGTTGATACGTGTCAGCAGAGTATGTTTGTATGAGCGGTGTTAGCTTAGTGGTAGATACCCCGACTTTCATTCTGAAGGTCGTGGGTTCGAATCTCAGCCAGCCGTGAACCAATGGATTTTTTCTTAAGAAAAAATTATGTGCCCTTAAGGTAAAAGAAAACAACGTGATGAAACCCGTGGCTTAGTTGGCTCCAGAAGTATTGACAAGTTATCTCTTCTGGACATGGTCGACTAGGCTAAGAGGGTTGTAGGTAGGTGCTGGGCAAGCCTACTCCATCCTCACGCAAAAGGAACCCAATTAAAAAGAGTCTAGTTGCGGAAAAAAGCCCGTATACATACATACAAACCAAGAACAACATTATTTAGAGGCATAAACCTCTTGCCTACACTCATTAATGATTTTTCTCTTATAGCATCATCATTTGCCCTTATCCCAATTTATATGGGTTCAGCTCAGTGTATCTTCTTTTTTATTCACTCCCATTAGTCGTCATATTATCGTTCCCATTCATCTTTCTCATGTCTTGTCTCACGCCGTTCATCCATCTTATTTTAGGTCGTCCTCTTCCTCTTCATCCCTCTACATTCATCTCATCACCCTGCTAGTTACATGCGTCTCTTCTCTTCTCATCACATATCCATACCAACGATTTATTTAAACTTTTTCAGTAACCGGTGCTACTTTCAGGCTTCCTCTAATATACTCTTAATTCCGCTTTAATCTATTACTAACTAATGAGGTAAAAAGAGACATCGTACCTAATTAGTTCGTGCTTGAAGCTACCAGCAAGATATCCACTGTAAAAAGTCATAGATGGATCTTTTTGCATTTTTATGTCCATTTCATTCCTTACTCTATTTTTTTGCTACCTATCTATAATTTTTAATACTAGCTATCTAAAATGTCTGAAATTCACCCACGACTTCAACGGGTGAAATTTTTCAAAATCCTTTTTCAGTTAATACCTACGTCATAATGGCTATGCCTGTGCGTCAAATTTAGCCTGATCCATACCAACAATTGACTTGAGTTGTACGTTGATATATCAGTCAGTTAGTCAGGCAAGACTTTGAATTTTTATTTATAGACTATCTGTATCTGTGGTTTTACCAGCTTTGTGGTCAGTTTAAAGTGATATTGATTTCCTACAAACGCAGAATAAATAATAGTTTCTTCAAACCTTAACAACCCTTTTACTCCTTTATAGGTCAAATTTCCGAAAAAAGATTTTTTGAAAAGGAACCCCTATAGGAAGTTTCAAGCTCGTAGCTCTTGTAGTTTCAGAGATTTCTTGATAAGTCTTTTTTATAGAAAAGTTCCAACTTAGCACGAAAGAAAAACTTACCAAAGTTGATTGGATTTTTCAGTAAATGAATTTCACAATATTCCGTTCACATAATACCGACTTAGAGAATGGTCTGCCAAGACTGTCCTGGCACGAACAGGGACTCTTCACACGCTAAAACAAGCATTAATTAAAACATACCACGTGCCAACACAATGGCCATTAAATTTTATACAATCAAGAAAATCCTGATTAATTTCTTTCATACTAGCTGCGCTCTGGGTTCCGATCGCGTGGGGATATCAGGATGAAAGTAGCCTGTTATCTATGTTATTTTAAGGTTTCTATAAGTAAAACAAATATAATTAAATAAAGTGAAGCGTTTGTTCCAATGATTTTTTTTTTACTTTGAAATTGGAAATTGATACATTAAAGTGAAAGGGTACCGGAGCTCTCTCCATACAAACATAGTCGACTTTTTCCTCCCTGAATAATGACACTAGTTCAAATATTTTTGTGCCATAAAACCTATAGCTGTCATGACTATGCCCCTATGTTTTAGATTTTATTCATTTTCTAATTATCATAGAAATTAAGATTTAAAAAACAAACAAAAAACATAATATAGGGGCATGGTCATAGCAATAATAAGGTTGATGCAAAAAAAATATATTAAATTTTTTTTTGCTCGAGTGTCATAGAAAACAGTTGACTACGTTTGTAAGGAAAGAGCCCCCCCGGTACCCTTTCCTCTTAAACAAAAAAATAACTTACTTTGCATTAACAAGACTATTTATTTAGGTTTTAGAAGAAAATATGATTTAATTCAATGCCACTCGAGAACAGATAAAATAATCAGCAACTTGATAAACGGATTTTCATTTAACTTCTCTGAACATAACTGAGTTTATAGTAGGTATAGTAGTTGAGTTTAGTTTTGATTGTAAGAAACTGCGTTTAGAACTGCCAGAGTTTTCTTTGAAACTAAATCGTGATTGCGGTTTGATTTATTTATGAAATAGGCAACTATTAAATTACGAATATTATTATAAATATAGTGTTAAAGTTTTGATACCTATATGTTTATGATGAGTAATTTCCAAACTGTAAACTGATTTTAATAAATTTTTATATCCCGGAAATTGATATAGCATATACATATTTTGGTCCCAATATTCTTAAAAAATCGAGTCAAAAGCGGAGTCCAATCAAAAAACACTACATAGCTACTAAACTTTTTAAACTCACACGATTTGTATTCGAAGTAAATATTTTCCCGGGCCTTCTCGCGACCTTGACTATTGTAACATAGTCGAAACGTCGATGTAAGAGAAATAAAACTAATACGCGATTAAGACCCGAGAAAATAATTACTACATAGCTACTATCAATGGGTGTAATTTTTTTTAGTTTATGTTCTATGAAATGATGAGTTTCCCACTAAACATCAAAAACGTCTTAATATAGAAATTATACTATAGGTAAATATCCAATTTGAAATAGCTTTAGGAGTTTCGAAACACCTAACTCACACTCGAAAAGCACTCCCCAAATTGTCACCGCGCGTTTCACTCCATAAAAGGTCTTACAGTTTGCCCCATTTCACATAAAAGCGCAATTTTCAAAAATACTTTGTGCCTGTACTTTGGCGCTAGTAACGGGTGCACCAAATTGAATTCGGCGAACATTCACTGTCATTTTTTACGTCGCTATGTGCCGAACATCGGCGACAAACGAATTTTCCCGCTCATATATTCATTTGACAGTTTACGCGTTCATAAATTATTGTTTTTATAGTTTGTTCGTACGTGTTTTGTTTTATTTGTGTTTAGTTCCTTGATACCGATAACCAGTTTAAATGTCAATGGATTGCCAGTTAGACGGTTTATTTATTGCATTGATTCTTTGTTAAGTTATTTAATTGTTGTTTTGAAATAATTGTTGGAACGAAGTTCCTTATGGCGCGTTGCGAAAGGGGGCGGGCTAGACGGAAAAAATTAAGACTAAAAGTTGTAACAACACTTTTTGATTTTATTACAATTCCTTCACTAAATAATCGAAAGAAACTTCGTTCCATCCGGGTGTCCCTTGACGTCTCGAGTTTTTTTTATAGTTTGTTCGTGTTTTCGTTTATTTGTTTTTAGTTCCTTGATACCGATAGCTAGCATGTCAATGGATTGTCATTTATATGTGGTACGGGTTTATTTATTGCATTGATTCGTCGTTTAGTTATATAATGGTTGTTTTAAAATAATAAGTTAGTACATATTTAATTTTTATTTTTACAATTATTGTTTTTATAGTTGGTCCGTTTGGGTTTTGTTGTATTTGTGTTTAGTTCCTTGACACCGATAGCCAGAAAGTCAATAGATTACCATTTTGATGTGGTACGGGTTAATTTATTGCATTTGATGTTTTGTTAAGTGTTTTAAAATGATAAGTTTTTACATATTTTATGTGTCTTATACAATTATTGTTTTTATAGTTTATTAATTCGTGTTTTGTTTAATTTGTGTTTAGTTCCTTGATACCGATAGCCAGAATCTTAATGGATTGCCATTTAGATGTTGTACGGGTTAATTTATTGCATTTATTCTTTGTTCAATTATGTAATCATTGTTTATATAAGTTTGTTCATATCCTCTCAACTGCCAGAAAAGGTTGACTCATACATTTTCACTATGGCGCCATCTGTGTGCCAGTTGATGAAATATTTAATTATTGTTTTTATAGTTTATTCGTTTGATTTATGTTTATTTTGTGTTTAGTTGCTTGATAACCAGAATTTTAATGGATTGCCATTTAAATGTGGTACGGGTTAATTTATTGTATTGATTCTTTATTTAGTTATATAATCGTTGCTTTAAAATTATAAGTTTGTACATATTTAGTATGTTATTTTACATAGTTTTATCTAATTAGTGCCCCGCGGTTTCACCCGCGTAAGTCCCGATTCCGCGAGAATTTCGATTTACAATCTTAACTACCGTCTAACCGAAACGTTTCTTAAATACGCAGAATTAAATCACTAAAAGAACTCTATTTTAAAACTAACCAAAACACAATAAGAATCGAACTCCATTCAAACAACATACAAAGACGTAACATGTTCCAATACTGTGACTGTAGAGATTGTGGACAAGTTCCAATAGGCGGTCCCGGTCTCAAACTAAATGCATTTTTCATGTTGTGAGGACAACTTTTGCCGAAGCCCACGTACTCTTGCGGATAGAATACAGTGCTCACTACTTTGGCATCCTACTTTAATATTACAAATGAGAAAGTTTGTATGTTAGTACGTTTCTTACCTTTAAGAACTACTTGACCGTTGCGATGGAACTTAGTATGTATAGATAGCTAGAGTCAAAGAATAAAAAAAAAATCTTTCATGAAAGAAAGAACAATTTTCATAAGCATTTTATCCCAACCTATCCTTATACTCGTATTAATACATGACCAAGCTTGTATTATGGCTCACAGATAAGCGATGCTCGCTGATCGCTTACGGTCGAGCGGGTTAAGCGACACCTGGCGCGGTCTTTACTTCGATGGGTGGCCAATTAGTAGTGTTGCAGAAATGTATTTTCGTGAGCCCCTCCGTGCTTCGGAAGGCACGTTAAGCCGTCGGTCCCGGTTGCTACCTCTAGTAGCAGTCGTTAGGTCAAGTTAAGGGCTTAGGGCAAGTTAGAGGCCTTAGGGCAATCTGAAAACTCTAACAATAGGTGAGCCACACCACTACGAGAAGAAGATGCCTTTATACTTATAATAGCTTTTGCACGCGACTTCGTTCGCGTAGAAGTCGAAAATGGATGAAGGAGTCTCGTTATCCCATATAAACTTTGCCCCCTATTTCACCACCTTAGGGGTAGAATTTCGGAAAATCCTTTCTTATCGGATGCCTACGTCATACAAAGAACACACTCTCCAAGTTTCAGGTCTTTACGATCAGCGGTTTAGGCTGTGTGTTAACCTGTCAGTCCGTCAGGACAAAGGATTTTGTATGTATAGAAGATTTGTAAATACACACAAATATAGGTACCTACATAAAGAAACACCCAGACCATGACAAATATTTGTTTACAGAAGCGAATATCTGGTACATAAATACTTGTTCGGAGGCAACTCGCAACCTTCTGAGTCATAGGTGAGTATTTGACTACCGCACTACAGAAGTTAGCTTGAAAACGTGTGACGTAGCTATGCCTAAGAAAGCCGCCGTAGATGTGCTACTCGTACATCGTAGCTGAACGCTACGATAAGTTACGATAATGATTACATAAAATTAGCTAATTCTACGTAATTAGCTAATAATTACAAATAATAAACTATTTACGTAGAATTAGCTAATTCAACGTAATCATTCCCGTAGCCTATCGTAGCGTTCGGCTACGACGTAGCACATCTACGAAAACCGTAATAGTTTTTCATACAATTTATTATTGTTATGAAGAAATCGTACAATATAAATAAGCATTTATTAGATTTATTATAACTGATCATATTTTACACCACAAGACCCATTTAGGGGTGTGACATAAAAATACATTCCCGAGGTTCTATGATTTATAAAGGTCACAGATCAAAGATGGCGGTGTTTTTTGTACAATTTACTTGTATGTCATATAGTAATAGTGCGCTTATTTGAACGATAAGTTCCTAATGTGGAAAGGCACTAAGATGAAATTTCTACTTATAAAAATAAATATTAATATTGCAGGACATTCCACACATCGCCATCTAGCCTCAAGCTAAGTAACTAGACTTGTGTTATGGGTACTAGACAACGAATATACTACTTACATACCTTTGTAAATATATACTTATAATACATAGAAACAACCAGACCACAGACAAATATCGAAGCATAAATACATGTCTGAGGCGGGAATCGAATCCACAACCCTGTGATTGGCAGTCCGCCATGGTCACGTCAACTGGGTCGTCATGAAGAGTGGTTTAGAAGACTGGGTTGTTAATTTCTATTTATACTAACCCTTTAGTTGCTGAGTATCTAAATCGTTACAATTGTAAAAGAGAAGTAGGGTTATTCGCAAAAACCAAATGCGGATATTACGTCATAATCATCGTCGTCCTCGTTATTATTGTTATATTGTTGTAGTTTTTAATGTCGTTAAATGTTTCTTGTATTTTGAACAAAGACTCAGTACGTGCATTAAAATGTCTTAAAAACTAAGTTAGGATTTGTGCCTTTTAACCCGCCACTGTAAAAAAATGAGAAGAAGGCACAAGAAATTTATGGGGATCAACAAATTAAGTAGGTATTTCTATCTGTGTAATTGTAACACATATAAGGTCAGAGGATGTAGGTAATCTAAAGGTTTGATTAGCTACGTCCGTCAGAATCGACTTGACGTTAGATGAGAGTTAGGACGTTTCTCGAACTAATTTTCGAGGGTGCTGATTAACAAATGTAGTGTTTATTTCTACCTTATTGTAACAAATATAAGTACAGAGGATGTAGCTAATCCAACGGTTTAATTAGTTACGTCCGTCAAAATCGTCTTGACGTAAGATAAGAGTTAAGACGTTTTGCGAAGAGAAACTGCGTCCCCGATACAGCTTTTAAATCATTTTTTTGTCAGACCTACTCCATATTTTATTAGTTTACTGAACCCTTAAACAAATCCCCTCTCCTGAAGTAATCAAAAAACGCATCAATAAGTGACCTACTTCTTGGTACCAATAAGTAATACAATGTGTTTCAATGAAGGTAATCTAAGACGGAAGGGGATTATTCTAGACGTATTTTCGAACAACTTTTTTACGACTTTTGACGATTTAAAAGGTTATTTTATTCTTGAGCTTATGTTTGTAGGAAAATTAATTATTTTGGGAAATATAGACCATTAATGTTTAAATAATAATCTAAGCCCCAAAAACAATACCTATCCCCTAAAAGCCAATGAACTCAAAATTTTCAAAAAAAAAATCAAAAGTTGTTTTTGCCTAGACGTCTAGAACAATGTTCAACGCTCAACAACAAAGTGACGGGCGTAAACGCGCTTTTAGAGTGCGAAATACTGGCGGCAGATTTAAGACTAGGTGATGTCAGTAGCCTCAAATTAGTAAAAATAGCAACAAATTTGGAAGACCCTAGTTGGTTCTTCCACTGAAAAGTAGAATCTCACGTAAAAAGGATCCACCAAATAGAGGTCTAGTTACGGATTATAGCCCATATACAAGTACAAGTATACCCTCGTCAAAACACACTGTATAAAACCTTTCAAATTGAGTTTCGTCAACGAATACTTTTCCATAGCATTTTTAATGTTTAGGAACGGAACGTAAATCACGTCTATTATTAAAAATCGGTCGTCAAATTTGAAGGGGGAGGACAGGTAATTATACCAGAGAAAATTGAACTCTTAAGCAATTTTACGTTTCGTTACCTTTGGATTGGAGTGTTAAATTATAGACTTAAATTAGCTATTTCTTCGTATATATAAGAAAGTATTCGTATGTTAAAGAATATTATTATATGAAGGTGCTTATAAGTTACAGGTGACAAGTCGTCTTTCAGGACCTAGGTGCTAAAATAATTATTTATCCAGGATAAACACTTAACTTTTGTATGAGTGAGGATGCGGTCTAAGATGTAGTACCTAGAAGATCATGTTCACTCTTGACTTAAAGAACAATAAATTGTACATGTCAGGAAAGACAGACGCTGGCAACTATTACTTTCTCTTACTGTATGAACAAGGAATGACGAAGCAAAACGAGTGCGGAGTGGGATTTCCAACAGGCAAACTAAATTTTCAGGCAATTTCAGGCAAACTGATATGCGAGACCGATTCAGGTCTCGTATATCAGTTTGCCTGAAATGGAGATGGCTTTCCACCATGCGAAGATGATCTGAAGCCTTTTGCCGATGAACAGCCTGGCTCTGGCTCCCCTGTTGACAATATTTAAATCAATTATATAATATTACCCGCGTAAGTCCCGATCCCGTGGGAATATCAAAATGAAAAGCAGCTTTTAACCTTCCTCGATAAATGGAATATTCAACACAAAAATATTTTTTTAATTCGAACCAGTCGTTCCTGAGATCAGCGCGTTCAAACAAACAACGGAAGCCCTCAAAGATGAATAATTTACCCCGGTTTCTTCACATTTACCACTGATTCTTCGCTCCTATTGGTCGCAGCGTGATGTTATATAGCCTAAAACCTTCCTCGATAAATGTACTATCCAACACAAAAGTAATTTTTCAATTCGAACTAGCAGTTCCTGGGATTAGCGCGTTCAAACAAACAAACAAACTCTTCAGCTTTATAATATAAGTATTGATTCAAGTTCTTACTAAAAATAAAACTGTTTCTCAACTCGAATGTCAAGTGAGTGGTGACATTTTAATGAATAAAATACCTATTCGAAAGCAAGTAACTACCCTCAGTCAGTACCTATTGCAATGAAATTCATTTTATTGGCTTCCATTTAAATAAATACTTTAAACGTGATGAAAGGAGGTTTCAAGAAATCAAATCGAATTGCTTTAAGGTTCGTAGGCAATTTAAATTTTAACTTTTAAGTATTTTGGCCTCTTTTTATTGAATCACTTTTAGCTTGCGTTAACTCTTTATGTTTGATTTGACATTGTGTATTATTGATACTGAAAAAAATGTCTTGTGCATCGATTACAAGGTATAATTATAGTTTGTATAAATAAAACTTATTATTTTAAGTCTTTCCTTCCATGTTCATTAAAACTCTTGTAAAATTGAAAAATTACAATAAATAACAATTTTACACAAAATAAATATAAGCAACGCGAAACGGAGTGTTGGAAGACCAGTTGCCCGGTGGACCGACGACATTGTAGCGGTGGCGGATAGTCGGTGGATGGAGGCGGCTCAAGACCGCTGTTTGTGGCGACATTTGGGGAGGCCTATGTCCAGCAGTGGACGTGTTTGGGCTGATATGATGATGATGAAATTTAAGTAGGTACTTACGCGGTACAATGCGTATGAAAAGAAATAAAATTAAAAACACTTTCAAATTTATTTGTTACATTTTTTTCGTCCTAGTTACATTAGACCATGGTTAGAGAATGTGAACTGAAAGTGGTGGTAGAAGTTTTTAATAGAAAAGTATGATGTGGACACTAAGCCGGCGCTTTTCACTATCTGCACTATTACTGGACCCCCTAGCTTTCCCAATTATCTGGACTGTATGGACGGTCGACTAAGCTGAGAGGGTAGTAGGTGCTGGGCAAGCCTACTCCATCCTCACGCAAAAAGGACCCAATTAAAAAGAGTCTATTTGCGGAAAAAGCCCGTATACACATACATACATACATACATCTGGACTGGATTTTATTATTTGTAATAATCACGACTGAGTCAAGATTAACAACAAACTATTGTTTCTCTGTATAAATAAGCAATTTAGTTAAATATTAAACGGACGTTAAACTATCTGTGTGCTAAATTTAAGCCCAATCCGTCAATTTCTTTAAAGGTTTGCATTGATATATTAAAGTCAGTCAGACAGAACTTTGAATTTTAGTCTTAAAGAAAAAAATATATATAATTGATATCTCACAAATGAAATTAACATAAAAAAAGATTAAAAAAAACACCTTAAGCAGTGTCATCTAGCATTTTTTTATGTCACCTACCTAAGAACTCTTGGATTAATGAGACGAATCTAACGAATCCTTAATTGAAAAAACCCATCTAGGGTTGAAAGATATGAAAAAAATATGACTTACCTACATAAGTGCCTTCGCCAAATCAATTAAAAAATATTGTTTAGCAACAATGTACAGTCGGCTGCATAATTGCAGCCCCCGGTAGAGCTCTAAACTTACTATTATTGGCATGTTTTCATTCTAATATATTTCTAATATATGTTTGATAAATTGATGAGTTAGAAGACTTTAAACTTCAACTAAAGCAGGTGTCTAGAATCTTGCTAGTGTTAAAACATTCTTAAAACAGCCGTTTTGGAGCTCTACGGTGGGTCTGCAATTATGCAGCCGACCGTACCTAACTACCTATTTTATTTTTATAACTTATACCAAACGATAAATAGTATATATGCGGGAAAATGCTATTCTAAATAAACCAAAACCACATAGCGAACAAAGTCGCGGGCAACAGCTAGTGAAGGAATAATGAATATTACAAACAAAAAACATAACCCTTTCCTCGCAGTTTGGTAAAAGTTCATTTCACCAAAACAGAATATCAAATCATAACAAGCCAGCGAAGTTCGACTAATTACTTCAATCAAGAGGCGACACCGGCAATCTGCGAGGGTAGTATATTAGCTACAGCATTTAAATTGAAATAGTGACGGGACTAACTCAATTTCTGGGGGATGTTCGGGGGCGGGACGCGGACGGCTCGATTGATCGCAGACAACCCCTTCGTCACGTGGCAATTCAACCGTTTTTCTGCAATACGTAGACATAAAAAGTAAGGAAAATAAAATTATTGTACAGATGGTTAAAAATACCAAAGGACCTAACAATTATATAAAGGCGCGGACAATGCGCAGTATCAATGGCATTGCGGACTATATTGATGTTTTTACGTGTTCTCTGAGTAAATTCACAATAACTGCTCTTTTTATTTTGAGTTACAATTAATTTTATACTAATTGACTGAAGATTGAAAAATTTATACCTATTTGCTTATCTATCGCATTGGGACCCACCTGTAATGATAGATTTAAGTTCGATATAAAATAAATGAATTTTTGTGTTAAAGAACGAGCTAAAATAAAACATTTTTAGATAAAAATGAGAATAAAACTCATCAAAAAAACTCTGAAAATTCGCGAAGTTTCCGAGTCCTAGGTCGTAGGCGAGCACTAAGAAAGGAATTTTGAAAAATCGATTTGGAAAAACGGCTGAAAAATAAAAATACTAAGTATGTTATCCTTGACATCTAATCGAGATAACTTATACAGCTCTAGCCTGGAGTCATGTATAAGATATTGTCGGCTATAGATATTACGGGCTTGCCCGGAAATTATACCACCCTCTCAGCTTAGTTGAACATCTGTCCTTAACGGTTTGATCTGTCTCTCCATCAGCGATAGGGGGACAGATCAAACCGCTCTTAACCTGAATAAAGTTCTGAACAAATCGAACTATTTTGTTCGATGGGACAAAGCATTAGGACCGATCGGAATAATTCGCTTAGTTGATCATGTCCAGAAAAAAAAAAACAAAGCCACAGGTTTCACAAAACAAGTTATTCAACCAGCTTGTCTGAACGCGATAAGCCTTAAAACTACCAACGGAATTTTATATTATGGTCTTTGTGATGGACGCAGTGATTAATAAGTAAAGTTTGGGTGCATATTATATTTATCAACCTCAATTTTGAACCACTAGCTGCGCCTCGCGGTTTCACCCGCGTAAGTCTCGATCCCGTGGGAATATCGGGATGAAGAAAAATGAAAAGTAGCCTATGTGTTAATCCAGGCCTCAAGCTATCTACATACCGAATTTCATTGCAATCGGTTCAGTAGTTTTAGCGTGAAGGAGTAACAAACACACAAACTTTCACATTTCTAATATTAGTAGGATTGCAAACGTTAGTGAAAAAATCATTCAGTAGTTTTGAGTTTATTGCGTTCAGAAAGACAGATAGATGATAAAGTTTATTTACCTAAAATACACCTAACTATACCTATATTATATTGAATATATTGAAACTGCAATCAAATATCTCACTTCATTGAACATTATTCATTTATGACCTTAATAAAAATGTCGTAGACAGTTAAAATTTATATCCAAGTTTACAAAGAATATTCAGCTGATTATATTAAAATATTGACAGAGTTTTTGAACTTTAAAAATAATTTAAACTAATGTGAAAAGTTTTTGTTTAAAATTGAACAAACTATAAGAAAGTGATTTTATAGCTATTAATTAAATCATCGTTTATAATAATTATGATACTTAAATAAATATCATAGGACGTTGTACACATCGCCATCTAGCCCTAAGCAAAGCAATTACGATTGTGTTATGGTGACCAGACAAAAGGATAGAACACATAAACGTATGCCTTTCTTTTCTAAATACATATATTTCCGCGGTTTCACCCGCGCAAATCCCGATCCCATGGGAATATCGGGATAAAAAGTAGCCTATATGTTAAGCCAGGTCTCCAGCTAGATACCGAGTATCATCGCAATCGGTGCAGTAGTTTTCGCCTAAAGGAGTAACCAACATACACACACACAAACTTTCATATTTATAATAATTTAGGATATCTGAGTCGCGAGCAGCTTTTTGGTCGACAAATAGCGAATGAGACGTATTGCGACAAAGGCGATGAAAGAAATGGATTAATAGCGAGATAGACGTTTTGCTGAAAAGACAACGAAATAAAAAAAAATTGTGAAATAATCGCAAAATAGGCTAAAAAAAATACATTTTGTGAAATAAGGCAATTAAAGAAATAGATTAATAGCGAAGCAGACGTATCGCAAAATAGCCGATGAAAGATATGAACTAATAGCGAAATAGATGCAGAGCGACTTAGTCGACACGCTTACTATAATACAAATTAAAACATAACGCGATTTAGATTATACATAGATTAAAACGATCGTTAAAAGTCAGTTAGTACCTATAACTAGAACTCTTCGAGAATATTAAAAATATATAAATGATTGGCAATCTATTTCGATTGTAAGACGAACTTATTTTTGATTCGGGTACTAGCCATAAATGCAAGTTGTCGTTGGCCTGGATCTGTCTCATTTTAACATCAGGCTGCCTATAAAAACATGCCCGGAAATGCTCTGAAGTAAGTTCGTTCCATTTTATACGAATCTAAAGGTATTTTTATTTTATTTTATTTTATTTTATTCGGAAGACAAACAGCACTAATAACAAACATATAAATCAACCTTACTCACTAAAAAACCATTTACAAGTCTCCGCATATATCTTGCTAAACGCTTAGACGCATCGCATAAAAACAGAAGTATCTACATGATTGTGAATTAAGATACATCTTGTTCAATGTAATACTGTCTGTTGTTAATTTCAATGTTTTTTTTTTAATATTACAGGACATGCCACACATCGCCATCTAGCTCCAAGTTAAGTAACTAGACTTGTGTTATGGGTGCTAGACAACGGATATACTACATAAATACTTTTCATTTGTAAATATATACTTATAATACATAGAAACAATCAGACCACAGACAAATATCTAAGCATAAATATTTGTCTGAGGCGGGAATTGAACCTGCAACCCTGTGTTTGGCAGTCCGGCATGGTGACCATTGTGCCAACTGGGTCGACAAAATATAAGTAGTATATCCGTTGTCTAGCACCCATAACACAAGTCTAGTTACATAGCTTGGGGCTAGATTGCGATGTGTGGAATGTCCTACAATATTTATTTATTTATTTTTCAATGTAATAATGTCTTTTGGTAATTTCATTGATTAATTGAATTTTAACAAGATGTACCTGTTATTATATCTTTCTCTTACTTATTCCATAGTAATCGATACTTATATTATAAAGCTGAAGAGTTTGTTTGTTTGTTTGTTTGAACGCGCTAATCTCAGGAACTACCAATTCGAATTAAAAATTATTTTTGTGTTGGATAGTCCATTTATCGAGGAAGGCTATAGGCTACTTCTTATCCTGATATTCCCACGGGATCGGGAGTTACGCGGGTGAAACTGCGGAGCGCTGCTAGTATAATATAATCTGAAATGTGTAAGGTAAACAATAAAACATTGAATAATTCGGTAACAAGTGAGGACATTTCTCGACAAATTGGAGTGTCCCTCACCGTTTGTATGTGTCAAGGGTCGTCCTTTCCGAATTTATGAGTCCTTCACACTGTTACCTTCCTTTTCGTAGGTAGGTATTATTAGAATTATATTTTCAGAAATAATTCGGATGTATATTTTTTACATCTTACATTTAACATTGGGATGTATCAAAGTACATTTTCTTAAGGTGAAAGGGTACCGACGCTCTCTCCATACAAACGTAGTCAACTGTTTCCTCCCTGGATAAATTACACTAAGCACAAATATTTTAGTTTGCATAAAACCTATAACTGTCATGACTATGCCCCTATGTCTGAAATTAAGATTTAAAAAATAACAAAAAAGGGGGCATGGTCATGGCAGTTATAAGTTTTATGCAACAAAAATATTTGCTGTAGTGTCTGTATCCAGGGAGGAAACAGTCGACTACGGTTGTCTAGAGAGAGCGCCCGGTAACCTATCCTCTTCATAAGCACATTTGAAAAATATTTACTGACTATAGGTAGATAGACAGAAAAATTCATTATTGCAAACACCATTTTTTTAAATTACATAAAATATAAAAAACAAAACTTAAGTCTAAGTGTTACAAAGCCTTATCGCTCAAAGCGATCTCTTCGAGGCAACCTATGGAGTCCAAACTCTACTTATTTCTATGAATTAATTTCTTTTTATATTCGTTTTAAAATGTGATGTCCATTTTTACAACCCCTTGTATTTCAATGGAATAATATTAAAATAAAAACGAAGGTAGGTATAGATATTTTAATGAAATATTTGTACCCACTAACTAAAGTATATCAACGTCTCAAAAAACTAACACAGAAACAATTTTTCTTTGAAGCAAGAAATCTACTTATTATTTTCAAGAACATTACTAAAAACAATAAATTATTCTCTAGTTTCTATAGCTAGAGCATTATTTCTCACTTCACGAAACCCTATTTTTTTCTGTGTAAATTGTTAAGCAAAAACATCTCGTCACATTATGCCTTTTAAATAACCTCTGACAAATCATAAGGATAGACGTATAAACAATTCCCTAATAATTTACCTTACAATTGGTGAAAGATTAGAAAGACAAATCGGTTCAGTGGTTTCGGAGATTACCCCAAACATACATACATACAAACTTGTTACCAACGTTTCCTCTTTATAATATTAGTATAGATTTAAAAACCTTAAAATTCAATGAGACACCTTAACGACAGTTTTCTAAAATATAATAAACACCTACTCTGCTTAGACAGCTCGGAATAAAATGAGTGTAAATAACATATACCTTATGAAAGTACCAGGTATCACTGAAGCGGAGATGGCGTAACCGAGCACCGTGATTTTCATAATAAAAACCGCTCCGGCCCCGGACAAAGGACCCCTGACTGCCGGCGCGAGAGAAATCCACCTTCAGAATACGCAACCAGAAAATCCTTTATGCTCCAAAACTGATATTTTGTCTGTAAATATACGCTCGAAATAAGGCTTTGTGTTAAACTCAGCCTAAGCTTATGGTTTCATCAGTTTTCATCCCGTGATACGGCGATGTCGCGTGTGTGTACATTTGGCCTTATAGTAATGGCACTTATATACGAAAATGGATTCTATCTAGGTATATTACGAATATTAACCGCTAAAACAATATTTTAAATTACTATCATCATGATGTCCTTCAAGACGTATATTTTGGATCGTCTTTTGTTTTCGCGTCGATCGTATTTTGTTTCTATAATTTACAAAAAAAAAAAAAACTAGGAAGACAAAGTATGTTGAAAGTTTTGTGCGAATAGGAATTGGACTACTTTACTTTACTTTGCCTTCGCCAAATCAATTAAAAACATAAAAAAAATGTAACTACCTATTTTGATATTATTACTTACACCAAACGATAAATAGTATATATGCGGAAAAATGCTAGGTATTCTAAATAAACCAAAACCACATCGCGAACGAAGTCGCGGGCAACAGCTAGTTACAAATAAACTAATAAAAAGAAAATAGTTGCACTAATTCCATTGTAAGACTCCATGCAACTCATCATCATCATATCAGCCTATAAACGTCCACTGCTGGACATAGGGGATATGACTTACAAACAGCGGTCCTGAGCCGCCTCCATCCACCGACTACCCGCCACCGCTACAATGTTGTCGGTCCATCTTGCAGTTGGTCTCCCAACACTCCGTTTCGCGTTGCATCGCGGCCGCCACTCGAGAACCCTTCCTCCCCAGCGGTTATCAGTTCTGAGAGCTATTTGACTTCATTGCCACTTCAGCTTACTAATCCTGAGAGCTATGTCGGTGACTTTGGTTCTTCTACGGATTTCCGTACAACTAATAGAGAAAAATTCTCACTAGTTCAATAGAACTATGACTATTTTAATTTAGTTAATTTAAAAAGGCCAGTGAGCATAAATTTTGCTGCTATCCTATCTATTGAATTTATAATTAAAACTAATCAAATAAATGAAAGAGAAAACTATTCAAGTGCCAATTGAAAACTAGTTTCATGTGTCCACAAATATGAACATAAAAGGGTCCCTTTTAGTTCGTATCCGATAATTTTCTGCACGAAATATCAATATTATTATGTTAACTTTTGCGGTTGTTAGACTAAACCAATCAGTAGTAAAATAATTATAACAAGCTGTTGTGTATACATAATTAGTGAGTTAAATCATTTATTTATCAAATTTGGCTATAAAATACCTGTGCTATTTGTATTGGTTTGATCCAAATAATTGCAAGTTTTCAAAGAAGTACGTAGATTAAATCGCAAATGGTTTTTTTTTAAATTTTAAATATTGCAAGACCTTCCACATATCGCCATCTAGCCCCAAGCTAAGTAACTAGACTTGTGTTATGGGTGCTAGACAACGGATATACTACTTATATAATTTTCTTTTGTAAATATAGACTTATATTAGGTACAAAGAAACAACCAAACCACGGACAAATATCTAAGCATAAATACTTGTCTGAGGCTTGAATCGAACCCGCAACCCTGTGTTTGGCAGTCCGGCATGGTGACCATTGTGCCAACTGGGTCGTCAATTTTTTTTTGTTTATAACGTTTATTTTACGTAACGACGTAGTTTATTTTCTACCTCTTAGATTTTTTTTGATGGAACACCTGCATTCACAAAAATTGTCACGGTAATATTGTGTGACGTCATGCGTCATGTTCATATGACCAGACGCGTCAAGGTAACTTAGGAAACAGAGTATATAATAATAACATCGCTCATCTGGGCTTGTGTTATGGTGACGAGTGACAAATAGAAGACTTATATGAAAAAAATATATAATAGAAAAAAGGAAATAATATATTCCAACGGAATAACAAAAAAATATCAATTTTTCATCGTTTTCACGTAAAATTATCGTCCGTAAACCGACTTTATAGTCAACCATTTTTTTTTTATTGAGTCCATATCTTTCGGTGATGCAACTCTTACATACTAAGAAAATTATCTAACTACTAGCTGCGCCCCGCGGTTTCACTCGCGTAAGTCCCGATCCCGCGGGAATATCGGGATAAAACGTAGCCTATGTGTTAATCCAGATCTCCATCTATCTACATACCGAGTTTCATCGCAATCGGTCCAGTAGTTTTTGCGTGAAGGAGTAACAAACACACACACGCACACAAACTTTCACATTTATAATATTAGTAGGATTTTATATTAATATCTATACCTACCTACCTTATACATATAATTTTTATTATTAATTTATTTAAAAAAAACTATAAATATAAAATTTTAAGTCCTAACTACTTACTTTAATAACACAGTTCATAATAAAATAACAATACTTAATAAACATTTCTAATGCTTATTAGTTAGGAATTTGTAATTTTTAAAGGGTTTTTACTAGAATTTAGTTTTAAGAAAATATATCTACAAATTCACTTTGACTGTTTTAAACACTGCGTCTATCGAACCAAATGAAAATGAGAAGAGGTGAGCGAAAAATTAAACGAGAAGCGCAAAGCTCACGGAATAAAATTGAAAATACGGAACGTACCGTTATAAATAACTGCTGCCATAATAAATATTATAATAAAATATTTATTTATGACCCCAAAGTATAAAGCTGACTCATTAAATATAACTTGTCTTGCAGAAAATGATACCAGGAACATTATTTTTGTCATAAAACAATAGATTAGTATTCTATTGACGTTTCCATAGAGAGAGGCAATAACTGTTGTTTTTACTATCCTATTTTCTTTATTAACTATGATATAAGATTCTTTTCGAATATAACAGTATTATTTGTAAACGATATCGATAAAATCGGAGTTACCTGGGTTTATTTTGGCTTCTTATTGTTTTTGCGAAACGTTTGTGTTACTGCCGTTTTGTGGGAATATCGGTTTAAATAAAAACCACTTGATATTTCATGAGAAATAATAAACTCTATAAATTTATTTATTTTATTTATTTATCTGAAATACTACATCTATCATTACATGATACCCCAATGCAATAGTGTAGTAAGGATAAATAATGTTCTTATTGTAATTGACCCTCAACGCGAAAACCCTCAAAAATTGTCATGCAAAAAGGCAATGCAATTAATATTATTACGAATCACGAAATATCACATAGGGGGGTGTAGGTAGTAATATATCAGGAGTATAATTTTTTCGTCAATCGCGTGATTTCTGAAATAAATAAATAAGGATTTTCCGAAATTCTACCAGGAGGTGAAATAGGGGGACAACGTTTGTATGGGACAACGTGATTCCTTGGTTCAATCTACTTCAAATTTTGCATAAACATTCTTTCGACTTCTACGCGGACGAAGTCCCGTTGAAAAGCTAGTAGTGTAATATAATTATATCTAAATATTTCACATTTAGAATTTTAAGAGGCCTTTTAAAATTAAGATTCTTTGTAGATATAAAAAATAGACGTAACTTTTTAGTTTTAAACCTCACCGCATATCACCAAACACCAAATAAGCAGAAACGTGAACTTTTGTAGACAATCAAACAAAGAAAAGTTGCCTACCTAGGACATGTATTGAGACATGATAGGTACGAGTTACTGCAACTAATTATGATGGGAAAAGTCACGGGCAAAAGACGTGTCGGTCGGAGGAAAAAATCTTGGCTGCGTAACATCCGGGAGTGAACGGTGATAGCAAGTGCAGCCGAACTGTTTCGCCTCTTTCGAAATAGAAAAGAATATTCTAAATTGACTGCCAACCTTCGTTAGTCGGAGAGGCATTATAAGAAGAAGACATATCACCAAGGGGGAGGGGTAAAAAATGCTAAAAAAACATCACATGACTAATCGGACGGCCCCTATGATATTTCACTACTAGTTAAAGACCTTCCAAACCATTTTTCACATATCATAGTGCTGTACTATGGAAGACCACACTCCAAGACGGAGTCTACTCTTTCCACCATCTTTTTTAGATCTACCCAGCAAGTTGCCAGCTTATTTCAAAGAACCAGAAACTTTGAAACACTAAATTTTAAATGCAGTAATGTTTTACAAGACGTACTTAGCACACATGTCTAGCACTCCACTTGGAGGAGTTACTGAATAACTTATAATACCTACATTGTGGTTAGTTTTCGTCCATTTCTTATTTACAGTACTAGTGTAGTTGGGAATGAAGCAAAAATATAGTTTGGGTTTTTCGAAATTCTATCCATAAAAAAATACAAAAACAAGTATACAATCGTAAACTAAATATCTATTAATTTGTTTTAATTCTGTAATAATATTTATTTAAAAATTAAATATGAAACTATTTATTTACAAGTTGAAAAAAACATAACAAAGTTAGAATCTAATTAAATGGGGTATTCCCCTATCCCCCAAGGGCTTTCCCCCAAATGGGGGTTGTAAAACAAAATAATATTAAAAATCTAAATAAATTTAATAAAGAATAACTAAATCACCTAAAAACTAAATAAATATTAATCTATACTAATATTATAAAGCTGAAGAGATTGTTTGATCGCACTAATATCAGGAACTACTTGGTTCGAAGTGAAAAAAATTTTTTGTGTTGGATAGTAAATTTATCGAGGAAGGCTATAGGCTACTTTTTATCCCGATGTTCTTACGAGATCGGGAGTTACGCGGGTGAAACCGTGGAGCGCTGCTAGTAGAAAATATTCTCAAAGGCATCCCCATGATGCATCTTCCCCAGAAGGCGGCCAACAGATATGGCTAGCAGATATGTGAATAAATCTGTAGGCTCTCATATGCATTATTGTGGTACATCAATCGTGCTAATTACCTGTAGGTAATATGATTCCAATTCTCCGAATAGTCTGGAAATTCGATAGGTTAATTTCAGTTATTGTGAGGTTTTGATTTTACTGATACCCGCGATTCTCTATGATAGTAAAATTCCCAGAGAGCGGGCCTCGCTAATTGAAAACCAAATAGGACAATAGATACGTATATACTCTGTCAAACAAAACAAATCCAATCCGACGCGAGCTGTTGGTTATTAATTCAATTTTACAATTGATTTTACAAGTAGGTAACTTGATTCGTTTAGAGGATGGTTTTAATTCTGTATATTACATACAAATATTTAAAGTTTTGAATAAAAACTATTAGACAGATTTTGCTACCAAGAAAAATGGCTTGTAGTTATCGTGTTTTGTTACAAGTTACAAGCTTTTATTTAGCTTCACCTGTCTAGATGTCTGTCATGGAATCTTGCAAATAAAATTTGATCCACTTCCCGGTTACCGATAATCGCGTAACAATGCAATAAAAGCTTGTTTTTTTTAATATATTTTTAAAGCTTTTTTATTTCTTGTTTGTAAATCCATGTAAAAATGAATGAACCCATAACCTTTTGCGTCGCAAGCGGTAGTTCATCGAATGATAAAAACAAAAAATATCCTAAGGTTTTCTTGATCGTGCGAAGACAAAGTTCGAAGTATAAAACAAAGTCATTTTCCACTGTCTGTCACTATGTATGCTTAGATCTTTAAAACTACGCAACGGATTTTGATGTGGTTTTTTAATAGATAGAGTGATTCAAGAGGAAGGTTTATATGTATAATACACTAGCTGCGCTCCGCGGTTTCACCCGCGTAAGTCACGATCCCGTGGGAACATCAAAATGAAAAGTAGCCTTCCTTGTTAAATGGACTAATCGATCCAACACAAAAATGTTTTTTCAATTTGAACCAATAATTCCTGAGATTAGCGCGTTCAAACAATCAAACTATTCAGCTTTATAATATTAGTATAGATGCATCTACACTAATATTATAAAGCCGGAGCGGGTCGCTAGTTATAAATAAAATGACAAGACGTGGTTCTCCCTGTCGCAGTAGCTTCATAATAATTGAACCGTTTAGTGGTCTCCCGTGATCGATGTGTAAAGATGTGCTAATAGTAAGTGCGCTTACTCTTTACATACTTACCCTCATTTTTAACTACAGATAAAGTAGAAAATATATTAGTTGACAGTAATGCTCCCAAAAAAGTTAGAGTATTAAGTATCTCAGAATATCTATGCTAAAATTAAAAAAAGAGCAAAGATTTTTTTGTTTGTTTTTGCGTTTGTAACGAATTGACTCCGAAACTACAAACAATTTTGATGAAACTTGGTCTGAGGATACATAGATTAATTGGAAAAAATATAGGCTACTTTTTATCTTGTTATTTCCACGGGATCGGGAGTTACGCAGGTGAAACCGTAGAAACCGCTAGTTCAAGAATTTACTTAACCCACTTATGAAGTAGGTACATTGTTATGCGTTGTTGTTCCGACTAAAGTTTTACAATACCATACATGTAGGAAGTAAGAACGGAATCGGTCGCTCTCATTGCTACCGGTGTCGGCACAAACAACCGAGTTTCCCTTTCGCATCCTAACTTTACAAATGTTTAAATAAATATACCGTACCAGAGTATCATGTTGAGAATAAGTCTCGGGAATTATCGCGTTTTCTAATTAGAATAAACTATGCGACTCATCAACATCTTCCTGCCTTTATCCCAATTTATTTGGAGTCGGCGCAGTATGTTTTCTTCTTCCCTACACTACTATTAGTCGTCATCTCATCGTTCACATTCATCTCTCTCATGTCTGGTTTCACGCAGTCCATACATCTTTTCTTAGGTCGTCCTCTTTCTCTCCATCCCTTTACATTCAGAATAAACTATGTGACTAAGACACTACAATACCTATTCTTTCCGTGTTCTTTTGCCACTATAAAAGTATCAATCACTAACAAAGTCAATTGCAACTATATAAAGTGCATAGAGACACTTTTTTTATTTATAAAGTCGCATTATTATTCTCATCAGGAACGAATAGGAAAAATACCAGTCGCACAAATGGCTCATTTCTAATAGTCATCTATTACTATTATTTATATACTTAACTATTTACATACTGAGTTTTTTCGTAATTGGTTTTTTTGCATGAAGGAGTCACAAACATATACACAAACTTTCGCATTAACTACTATAAGTAGGATAGTGGTATTCGCTATTAGGTAAATTATTCGGAACCAATAGCAATGATAGATGAAAATTCCCGAGAAGCGTTCTCATTATCGGACCACCGTGCAAACAACAATTGAAAGTTACTTTTATAAACAAAGAATAATACTAGCACAAAGGGTTTGTTTGTTCTGCCTTAGTTTGTGTAAAAACTTATATTACCGTAAACAATATTAGTTCGAGGAAACAAGGTAAGAGTAAGAGGAAGGTAGTATGGGTTGAAGTCAGTTAGATTGGCCCCTTTTTTACATTTTAAATTAGAAAAGTGTAATTTTTTTCTGATTTCATAGTCAGATATTGGTTAAGTACTTAAAAAGCTGAAATACGGATTTTTTTTTAGCCTATATTGTCCCACTGCTGAGCAAAGGCCTCCCGCCCGAACATCTTACCTGGCCTAGGACAGAGCATTTCGGTCCTAGGCCAGGTTTAGCCGTCTTTGTCAAATGCATGGTGATCGTCACGCCATGGCACGCCAGTTCACGCCATCGCCACGCCATGGCCATGCCATCGCCAGGCCAGGCCACGCCATCGCCACGCCAGGCCACGCCACGCCACGCCACGCCACGCCACGCCACGCCACGCCACGCCACGCCACGCCACGCCGTCGTCCGTCCATGAGCCCATTGCGTGACGACCCTAGCGCGTCGGTCGGGATTCATTCGACTCGCATGATAACACAAATACAGAGGTGAAAGGGTACCGGCGCGTAGTCGACTGTTTCTAGCACAAATATTTTTGTGCCATAAAATCTATCACTGCCATGACTATGCCCCTATGTTTCGGTTTTTTTTCACTACGTTTGTATGTCACCTACGTTTGTATGGAGAGAGCTCGGTACCCTTTCACCTTAACTTGCATCTAGTAGATATTTGTTTGCGTAAAATTAAATAGGTAAAGTAAAATTGATAAGAACATTTACATAGGTGACAAAGCCGTGGTCGCCTTAGTCCCCTGTATTTTTTCTTCTCTGTACTTCACGCTGTGTCCTCGTCTTAAGGGCAGGTGCTAATAAAGCTACCAATATCGACCTTTGTTTTAAGCAACTCTAAGTAATCAAATACTCTTTTTTTGTTATTTGTATATAAATGGATATTGTAACTTAATAACCATATATTTGTTTATTGTGGTTGAAAACATGATATGAACAACTTCGTTCGATAAAAAAAATGTTAGAAAACAGAGAATTATTAGATCGTTTATCGGGTTTAATTCAAAAATAGTTAACGTTTGTTTCTAAAAATGAATCAAATGATAGGTTTTGACCTCTAGGAATCTCTAGGATTTGTGGATAATAATGCTAAAATGTTTTGCATATCGATCAAATATAACAGTTAGCACGCAGCACGCTACGTCTGGACGGTACTGGAAGAGCGCCTTAAGTTCCGTTTGTGATGCCATAAGTTGTGTTGTACTTACATGTCTTTAACAACAAACCAAAACTAGCTCAAAACATTATGCTGTAAAGTTTGAAATGGAATGACAATTTCCCAGCGTAGGACGTGTGAAGTGAGGGTGCATTTGACAGAGTAATTGAATTAAACACTTGCGCCTCCCAACCGGTTATGAAGAGAGACAGTTTGACTTTTATTTGATAATATAGTTAGGTTAAAAAATTTAACGTGATAAAAAGTACGCTAGAATTAAAAATTTTATCCCCCTAATATTAAAAACTTTTTCATGCAAAACCTACTGCTATCGATTGCGATGAAACATGGTATGTACAGTCAGCAAAGGACTGAGGGTAGCAGGTGCATATTTTAAAGTTTTAATAAGTGTTCAGTAATTATTAATTATTCTGCTTGATATCACTAAAGCTTTCGAAGTGTTAGTTATTTCAAGCAGAATAAGCAAAAGCAACAGCTTTTGCTTATTGCTACCCTCAGTCCTTTTCTGACTGTACGTGTACATGAATGGTGTACTTCGACCATATCTGGTGTCCTTCTTTTATGGTGGGGAAAATGATGTCCTAGAATAGCATAATATGCTAGTTATATTTAATTCCGAAATTTATGCGAAATCAGAATTTACGCAAGTGGACCTGCTGGATGCAGTTACATACGTCTCTAAAATCAGAGGCAATTTTGAACTAATTTGGGGGAGGATTCTAGATCTTATTTTTAGAGTCAATAATTATTTAATTCGATCTATTTAGGGGCAATTACTGGTCACACACGCTGATATTGGCATTGTTTTTGGGTTTTAATTTCATGAATTAGAAATTGCTACACCATTTTACTATTTTTTTTAGAACTTAGCAGACGCTGTAGTGCTTCTGTCTGCACTTTGATCTAGGTAATGAAACGCTACTCACAAAAGCAAGACTATGAATTTTTTCTAAGCAACGTTTGAGTGAATTTAATTACGTGGCAATTAATTTGTTTTTATGCTCAAGATAATGTTAGGGGCAACTTAATTAATAAGGCATTATTATTTATTTCAGTGAATACTAAATTATATAGATAGATATAACTACTTTATCAATATCTATGGACTTCGTGTAGAATAATAATAAATATAGTAGTAGGCCCGCAGGGCACCTTGAGGCGAGGTGTCGGGGAGTAGCGACCCCGCGGTGCCCGATGCTCCAGGGGGAAGCAACCGTTCCTCATCTCCGGCTGGCCTTAGTGGGCTGATCGGAGCGAAAAATGACGAGGCAGCGGTCCCCCGCCTCTGGCTTGCCTTCACCGGCCGTCCAGAGTGGATTCGCAAGAATACGTTCGAAGGATATATGCCGCACGTCAGTGGTGAGTGGGCCAGGTAGGCTGGACCCTCAGGGAGCCCGTGACCTGAGTTTAAAACCCAGTGCGCCATCACTATCCTTAAGCCACTCTCGTCCCTGTTCGTACGTCGCCCCCTTGCTGTAATTTACTCAGCTAATTAGGGTGGCCCAGTTTGAGAGTTGGCGAGTCTCCGCCTGCCACTTTTACATGTTTGTTGAACATTGTTACGGCAGGTGCCATACTACTCATAGTCCCCCAGTATCCAGTCCACTACCATCCCATCACAATAGCCCAAGTAGTAGTTGTCTCCTGTAGTTCATCAATAGTTCTATTCAAACCGGAGATTGTCCTTGGTTGCATTTTATAGTGCAGACAGGGATAATCGCCGGTTTGATGTCCACGTCATACTTTGCCATTAAACTTGTTAATGTAAAGGGCCTCTACGTGTTGGCTTCGGCCCCACGCATGCCTTCCAAAGGTCCGGGACTCCATAGTCCCGTGATATAGGAAATATAGTGGGTACATTTTATAATGTGTTTCAATAGAGATAAATAAATGATTATTTTATCTCTTTTTGTCTTGTCCTTCTGAGACTTTCATTTGATTTTTTTCCGAAATCTTTTTACCAGAACTTTCAATACGTACAATTAGTTATCCAATGGAACTAATGAAGAACATTTTTCCATCACCGACTAACTGGTTGTGCCGAATGGAACTAATAAACAGGTTTTTTTCAATCGAACCAACTGATTGATGAGATAAAAAAAAGACGATCGAAAACAAAATATAAACATGACTTCCACTGATTGGCTAAATTGCGGCTATTTGACGTGCAGGTAATTAAGATTTTCTACTTTTTATGATTATTTTTTTAATTCGAATTCAACTAAACCACTCAAAACGCATAAATCTTCAATAGCCTTAGTAACTAAAGAAAAATGTTTACAAAAGATTTGTTTCAATCAAATTTCAAATCCAGCCAAAGTTCACGATTGAAAACCGTAGAATTTCCGTGCACATTCGAGGCAGGTCTACCTAATTGGATACGAAGCATGTTTGCGAGCGGATATAGAATGAGTTGATTTTCATGACACCACGTTTGCAGTCGGTTTTAATACATTCCAATGTATTGTTTACTTGTCACTAACTAACCGGACTGTGCAAAGAGAAGTGATGCACAGGGCTGGATTAAGGTATCTATCACATTACTACCACTACATAGTATAATACAAAGTCGCTTCCAGCGGTCTGTCTGTCCTTATGTATGCTTAGATCTTTAAAACTACGCGACGGATTTTTATACGGTTTTTTAAATAGATATAGTGATTCAAAAGGAAACTACCACGCGTATGAAGTCGCGGACAACAGCTAGTTACATAATATAATGACGTAAGTACCATAAGGGACACTAAAAGTTTTTTAAAAACCTTAAAATAACAAGAAAATAAATAAATGAATTGTTTTTCACATTGACTGTAAAGTAAATATTTATCTAATGACCTATTTTTGAGTACTTAGATTCTAATATTTTTACGAAATATAAACCTAGTTTTTCTTTGAGGTGGCACGTGGCCAAACAGAATATGGTACGAAACCCTTCGTGCGCGAGTCCAATTGGAACATGACCAGTTTTATTTTTAAAAGAATTACCTACTTATTGTTTAAGTTTTAAGTGTGACATTTGAGTAGATTATTATCTACACAAAGTACCTACCTACCTATCTTTATTGTTTTATTTTTTTGTAATTCTATCATTTCCATTTATTTTAGCTTATTTTTGTACAGTCAGCAAAGGGCTGAAGGTAACATGTGCATATTTTAAAGTTTATTTTATTTTAAAAACGGTTCAGTAATTGGTAATTATTCTTCTTGATATCACTAAAGCTTTCGAAGTGTTAGTTATTTCGCGCAGGATAACCAAAAATTGATGAAACGTAATTTAAAAAAAGGAAACTTTAAAATATGCACCTGTTACCCTCAGTCCTTTGCTGACTGAACTTGTAGTTGTCATTTTGACAATAGACAAAAAATCCCTAAAACCGTATCAGCCGAATGTCCCTAAGATCCTATAGATCTGCCTAATTCCGTCCCCCTATACATACGTTTTACTATTGGTTTGAGTGTAAGCTAGTTATGCGAGAGCTATGTAGAATCTGACAGCATACAGTAGGCTAGGTGCTGATTAAACACAGTCATGAATTATTGAGGTCAACATAGTTATAACCATCTCTAGTTTAACCTCCTCTTACATGTACGGTCGGCTGCATAATTGCAGACCCATCCAAAACGGCTGTTATAAGAATGTTTTCAACACAAGCAAGATTCTAGACACCTGCTTTAGTTGAAGTTTAAAGTCATCAATTCATCAAACAAAAATTATTAGAATTAAAATATACCAAAAATAGTAATTTTCGAACTCTACCGAGGGCTGCAATTACGCAGCCGACTATCTAACCGTCAATTTGTCATTTATACGGGCTGTTTTCCGCACTTAGACCTTTTTTTAAAAGCTTTTATTTAACTTGCAATGTATGTATGTATGTTTGTTCGGGTCAAATCTTGCCCCTTAATTTTGACCCACTTCCCGGTTACCAATTGAGCTGGTTTTTTCTATTAAGTCCATTTTGCGTGAGAATAGAGTAGGTTTGTCCAGTACCTACTACACTTTCAGCTTAGTCGTTCATGTTCAGAGGAGAGAAATTGTCAATACTTCTGGAGCCAACTAAATCGCGGGTTCATCACGATGTTTTCCTTCCCGTAGGAACAATGTCAATTAGCGCACATAATAAAATCCATTGGTGCACGGCCGGCCAGGATTCGAACCCCGACCTTCAGAATAAAAGTCGAGGTATCTACCACTAATCCAACACCGCTCTTGAACCGCCTCTAATAATCGTAACGGGACAAATACCCCGTTTCACTATCACTCTTAATATAAAACAAAGTAACTTCCCGCTGTCTGTTTGTCCCTATGTATGCTTACATCTTTAAAACTACGCAACATACTTTGACGTGATAACGTTTAATAAATTAGTGAACACCTGCACTCTCAAAAAAGTGTGACGTCATGCGTTATTGACAAGCTATCTCCATCCAGAGCCGGTACCCTTTCCTCTTAAGAGAGTTGCTTTTGCGAAAAGGTAAAAAATCCCGATCTCTGCATTAAGCCTTAATGTTACTCAATTTAGCTAAATAAAGAAATTTTCAAGTACCGTGCCCATTGCCCAATTTACCCAAATAACCTGATGGGTAAAACGATTACGTCCATCTAACCGTCAATTTGGCTTTTCGAATTAAAAAGTTAACACAAGCTCTCGTCCGATGTCCCATATAAACATAGGAATTATTTGATTACTAGCTATGCCTCGCGAATTTACACGCGTTTTAGATCCTGTGGGAACATGCATTGGATCAACAGTTACCTATATTATTATGTTATCTCTGTACATTTTTTGTCCTAAATGACTGACTGACGGATCAACGCACAGCCTAAACCGTTGATCGTAGAGACCTAAAACTTAGAGGGTGTGTTCTTTGTGTGACGTAGGCATCGGGTAAGAAATGATTTTCCGAAATTGTACCCCTAAGAGGGTGAAAAAGGGGGGCAAAGTTTGTATGGGACAAAGTGATCCCTTGGCCCATTTTCGACTCCTACGCGGACGAAGTCGCGGGCAAAAGCTAGTTCTGAATATATGTTACGAGGTGAGCCTCGCAGTTTTAATTTACATTCATGTCAAATTGATTTTCTATAAACACAGAATACTTAATAGTTACTACGAATTACAAATTTTTTCGCCCTTTTAACTCCTTCAGAGCTCGAATTTCCAAAAATCCTTTCTTAGTTTTAGTTTACGTCCAAAAAGGAAGCTCCTTGCAAAGTTTCAGACTCGTAGCTTTTGTTGTTTCAGAGTTTTGTTGATAAGTCTTTTTCTCTTTTATATAAATAGATTTGGTAAGTGAAAAATATTCTAAGCACTTATAAATTGGTGTACCTACATAAGTTCTTATTGGTAAAAACATCAATAGCTTTATTTCATACCAAATAGGTCCATACCAAACATAACCCCTATATTTATAAAAGTCTCATGTTTCCATTCAATTCTCTAGTTGCCAAACTTCACCTAAACGGCTAATCCGATTTGTATAATTTTTTTTGAGTTCGTTAGGTCTGAGAACATTATTATATTTTTTGTTATTTTTTTTCCTTTTTTTTATAAACAACCACGTTTGCCGGGACGTGAAGTTTTATAAGTTTTTGCAAGATTGAGCTATAAACATACAGACACAAATATAGACAAAACCTTCCACATTTTGAATATATGTAGGAAATATTCTACTTGGTCTACCCAAGTTCTTATTAGTGAGAGTAGCATTAACTATACTACTCAATTACGTAAACCTAATTACTGACGTGAAGCTTTAAGTTTTAACCGCGTTTGAGTTATCTACTTAGTAGACTTAACCACTAGGTAGGTTTCGTAGTAACGTGATTCTACATTGCGTGTCTTCTCAGTTCCGTGCCTTTGCAGTTTAGTTTTAAGAACCATTTATGATTAATGACCTGTTTTTTCTAACTTTAGTAATAATAATAAATAAATATTGCCAAACATTCCACACATCGCCATCTAGCCCCAAGCTAAGTAACTAGACTCATGTTGAAGTTGCTAGACAACGGATATACTACTAAAATACTTTTATTTTGTAAATATATACTTTTAATACATAGAAACAACCAGATCACAGACAAATATCTAAGCATAATACTTGTCTGAGGCGGGAATCGAAACCGCAACCCTATGTTTGGCAGTCCGGCATGGTGACCGTTGTGCTAACTGGGTCGTCGTCTGTTATGTGTAATTTTTAACTGTAAGTAGTACTTAAAGTTTTTCAGCTGACATTAAACATAGCACAGTGAAAAGACGGGGGCCTTTGCCCTGCAGTGGGACGAATTAGGCTAAAATAAATCTATATATATAAAAGAAAGTCGTGTTAGTTACACCACTTATAACTCGGGAACGGCTAAACCGATTTGGCTGAAAATTGGTGGGGAGGTAGCTTACAATCAGAAGACGGACATTTTTTTCGATATTCCCCCGGGATCGGGACTTACGCGGGTGAAACCGCGGGGCGCAGCTAGTTAATAATAATTAAACAAACTTCCTAACCCTAATTTTCCAATTTCAATATTCAAATCCTTCCCGTGCAAGCCACTACAATAAACATCATGACGTCATCACGCGAGCGACACTAGCTCCGCGCGTGGAGAACAAAGGAAGTTTGAAAAAAAGTTTAAACAAGAAACGCAACGTGCGCGTGCGTTCTGTGAGACACTTATTTTGTGTAAACTAAGACAAAAACTACCAGAATACAGTCCAAAATTAACAGTGCTTGCGTGCTGTTGATATTATATATTTTCGTAAAATTGAAGAAAATCAGTATCCTGGCGGCTTAGCGGCGCGGCGTACCGTTGTAAGTGGCCTTTCCTTCCTCTATTTCCATGTCCTAGCATTAGGGATCTGTTCAGTGTCTAAACATATTAGGGTATGGATGTTCCATAATAAAGTTTTTCGGTGCGATATCTTGCTATTGTGCGACTAAGGTAGGTTTACACCTATTGTTTATTTAACGTAACTGAAGACTTAACTATATTTGTATTTGATACAAGTGTCAGAAATCATCATTATCATCATATCAACCACATGACGTCCACTGCTGAACATAGGCCTTCCCTAAAGACTTCCAGAACCATCAGTCACCTGAGACCTTAATTAAGTCTTCCGTTCATCTAGTCAGTGGCCATCACGCGCAGCGCTTTCCGATACGTGGTCTCCAGTTTAGGACTTTTTGGCCCTAACGGCCATCGCTTCTACGAGCCTCTTGCCCCGCCCATGTTATCAGTCGTCATCATCATCATATCAGCCACAAGACGTCCACTGCTGCACATAGGCCTCCCCCAAAAGACTTCCAGAGCAATCGGTCGCATGCTCCTTCGACTTCCCGCGACCCTAATTAAGTCGTCCGTCCATCTAGTCAGAGGCAGTCCCGCGCTTCGCTTTCTGGTACGTGGTCTCCAGTCTAGGACTTTTCTGCCCCAACGGCCAACAGTTATAAGAGTCAAAAGTACTTGGTCCAAAACATACTGAGCTCAATATTTGCTATTGTTTACTCTAGCCTTATTCCCCTACCAAGTCAATATTAATTTTGTATCTAACTTATTTTCCACTCAAACAGTAAGCTTTATTGAAAATAAAGTTTATTTTCATAAAGATAATGCGTTAGGATGCTTTTTTATAATAAAATCGTAAAACAGACCCATCACACATTAATATTTTTACAACAGAATGCTTTTAACACGTAAATACTTTGAATATCGTAGGTTTTATAAACTCAAATACAAATATTGACGTGATGTTTAAGGGTTTGTGAAAGCGTGCCATTTTGGATTTGTTTTATGTATTTATCATCAATGTTTATTTATTTAATCGATATAGAGAATAAATATTAGATATTAAACGTCCCACTCACAGCTAGGTACCCAACAGACAAACGACAATATCCCATGAATTCATTAATTAAATAATAAAATAACATTATAATTTTGATTTGTTAATTAATTATTGTAAACATTTGTAAAAATACCAAACAAATAAATAAATCTTACTTCGAAAGTCTAATACAAATTATCATCTCAAACATAATTTAAATCTACCTAAGAAACAAATTCTTCAAATTTCACTTTGTCAGCAACACATATGAAGCCCTTATGAAGAATGAGACTTTTCTAGACCTAGATATATCCTTTAATTTACTAATATTAATAAAGCATTTGACTGCTACCAAAAATAGCGACGAGAGCTAATAGGAAATATTTTTGCCACGCTGCGGTTACCTATTGGTCATAATAGGTTACACCAAAATCAATAACAAAAACAACACAGATTTGCTTTAGAATCATATTAAACTCTTCTGTGTCTAGGGCTAAGAGTGACTCGAGCAATCATGACGATATTATGTGGCGATATTCCACTGTAAAAATTGATCAATGGATGTTTTTGCAATTTTGTGTCCGCTTTATTCCTTGATCCAGGAGTTTTTGTACAGTGAAGTTTTTAGAACCCCTCTATCTGTCTACCAAGTCAATAGTTCTCAATACGATTTTGAAGTAATGCTAGTAAGTTTGTGTTGCGCACATCTGTTGTGCGTGCCGAATCTGTTAGGGGATATCAATGTCGGTCACCCATCGAAATAATAACCACGCCAGGCGTTGCTGTATAAAGTTAACCTACAGATATAGGTACTTCATCATATCAGCCACAGGACGTCCACTGCTGAACATAGGCCTCCCCCAAAGACTTCCAGAGCGATCGGTCGCATGCTCTCTGCGTCCAACGACTTCCCGCGACCTTTATTAAGTCGTCCGTCCATCTTATAGGCAATTTTGACATTTATGTATTATTTTAAAATAAACTTGTTGGAAATTTAGGGGTACTTACATAGTATGTATAGTAGGTTACATAAGAAACCTCTCATGCAATGTCTAACATCGCATATAAATCAAGCGAATAGTTTACAGTAAATTCAACTACCCGTATTTACCCGAATCCAATCCAAACATGGTGATTTGCAAACAGAAAATTGGAAATTGAAACCTTGCTTCCCCAGCGACGAGGCTTAACGAGCCCCCATTCTTACTTTTCAGTTTTAAAAAACAAACGTTTCGTTCTTTTACACTTTTTAAAAGAGTTAAAAAAGATATCTAAGCAAGTACAAGTATAGCTTTTAACATTGGGGTAAGGGTTCCTACTTGGAAGTTTTTTCTCAAATGCACTTCTAAACTTTTTACAAACGGCCTATTAAACGTTTTAAAACAGCAGTAAATAAGAATTTAAAGTTAAAAAAGCTGTGCCTTTTGCCCTCTCACCTTTATGAGCGTTGAATGAAAGATAACGACCACAGTTCGGTTATTTATGACTAACGAGCCTATTCACTGGCACGCCCGCTTCCAAATGGAGATTTATGAAACAGAAAATGTCGGATAACGTACGTCTTGAGTATAATTTGTAGGAGTCCGTGCGCCGGATTCACATCATACGAATGTTTAAAGTCAGGGACGGATTTAGTGTCACTAATATTAATGATCTACAATTTTGTCCGGATTAAAAAGATACTCGTATAAGTATAACTTGATGGAAATATATGTACTCAGAAAATGCCCACTTATCCTATCCTATCACATTTACTCACACTATTACTTGCATGCACCATAATACTAATACTACATCAGGAGTCCATTTATTTATTTATTATTATTAACACGCATCTCTTAGCTTTTCGTTTCTGTCTTTTTCGAGTTGCATGAATAAATAAAAAATAAAAAAAAGAGTTAATGTTATTTAGATTTATATAAATGAATAGAATTTTATTTTTCAATATTTAAATAAGTACTTACTTAATTAATTTTAAGTATCTTATGTATGTATGTATGTATGCATACGGGCTTTTTTCCGCAACTAGACTCTTTTTAATTGGGTCCTTTTTTGCGTGAGGATGGAGTAGGCTGGCCCAGCACCTACTACCCTCTCAGCTTAGTCGACCATGTCCAGAGGAGAGAACTTGTCAATACTTCTGGAGCCAACTAAGCCGCGGGTTTCATCTCGATGTTTTCCTTCACCGTAAGAGCAATGTCAATTAGCGCACATAAATTTTTCTTAAGAAAAATACATTGGTGCACAGCCGGCTGGGATTCAAACCCACGACCTTCAGAATAAAAGTCGGGGTATCTACCACTAAGCCAACACCAAGTATCTTATGTATCTTAATGGATCATATAGTTATGTTGCTATGCTAGATATAAAAGAGCGGGGCCATCTATCACACGATTTTTTTAATTAAAAGGTGGCTCCCACAACTATGTTAGTACCTACGTTCTATTGGTTTTATTTTATTTTATCATAGAGTCCCTGCTGAAACACAGCTGAGCAGGAGCCAATTTGGCGGTGACACTGTCACTGACATAACATAACTTTGTTTTAGTACATAAGTCAGTTGTGTTTTGTTTTTAAGTTATTGCATAGCTTTTGTCGCGGGCTTTGAGCACGGCGACCAAATCAAGAAAATCCGTAACGAAAATAAAACCTAACAGCGCCCACTCCGCCTACCAGCTCGGCCGAGCGTTTCTTTTTTGTTTTGTTATTGGCTAAATAATATTATCTATCTAATTTATCGTTAATAACAGTAGGTACTTAGTAAGAATCCGCACCCATATCTAACGATGCGATGGCGGACCGCCTCGATACGCCATACTGATGCAAATCGAGATTTTTCAGGCTCAAGTCTTCTTTTAAACCACTATAAAAGGCTACAAAGGTTGCCTGGAAGAGATCGCTTTGAGCGATAAGGCCGCCCTTTGTAACACTTAGACTTAAGCTTTGATTTTTATTATTAATGTTAGTTGAAATTGGTGTTTACAATAAAGAATTTATCTATCTATTTGTAAAAAGCCAAATATCTAGTTTTCAAACTATCAAATATTTAGTTTTTAAACTTTGCTAAATCATATTATTAGTATAAGTACGATTGTAAAACTAATAAAAATCATTAACGTTTACTAAACATAATCACAATGATGACTACCTACAGTTAATTCTATCTATCCATCTATAAAATTAAATCCAATTGTTGTCTCTTATATACCAACCGTACACATTATTTTAATAGTAACTAAATAATCGTTTATTAGATAGATAGATAGATAACTTTATTTGTACAACACAAAAAGATACAGAACACGATAAACACAAAGTAAAGTAATATCTAGAAAGTATAAGTTGCACAAATGGGCGGCCTTATCGCTGAAAGCGATTTCTTCCAGGCAACCTTTGGATGGAAAAGAACTGATTCAGCCTTAATGGTAGGTTGTGAATAATTTAACTTATAATAAACACTATTTACATAATTATGATTTTAAATATTAAATTAATAATACATACCAAATAAATTATATTCATAGATACATACAAATAATTACATACATACATGTATACATACATAAATAATACAGGAATATATACGGATATTAGACAGTACTGAGGTAGTGATCAGTTACCATTGCTTTAAAATGGATTATTATTATTATTTTAAAAATGTTTGGAGTTATTAGGAACCAATGTATAGATGTTAAATTTTCTAATTATAAAATACCTACTTAAAGGAATTATTCCGATCTGTCCCAGTGCTTTCCCCCCTTAAGGAGACAGATCGAACAAAAAGTTTGATGTGTCCTCTTGTTAGCAAAGTGGGGACAGATCTAACTTTTCTTAGACCTTAACGTGTCGATCTGTCCCTCTATCGCTTTAAGTGGCTCAATCGCTCAAACCGTTAAGTGGGGAATAAAGTTCGATCTGTCCCTCATAGAATTTAATAAATATTTTCTTATAAGAACTATATTTATTAAATTCTATTGCAGAGCTGGTGGGAATAAATAAATAAATATTGCAGGACATTCCACACATCGCCATCTAGCCCCAAGATAAGTAACTAGACTTGTGTTATGGGTGCTAGACAACGGATATACTACTTATATACTTTTCTTTTGTAAATATATACTTATAATACATAGAAACAACCAGACCACAGACAAACATCTAAGCATAAATACTTGTCTGAGGAGGGAATCGAACCCGCAACCCAGTGTTTGGTGTCCGGCATGGTGACCATTGTGCCAACTGGGTAGTCATAATACGCCAAACTAAATGGTTACCTTCTAAGCTACGTTCAAAGTTACAGAAATAAAAGGATAGCCAAGTTTTTGAGCAGACTGCTCACTATAACTCAAAAGACAATAACTGTCGATATCAGACAAACGCGAGTCATGGTGTCCATTAGTACCGCTCGCTTCGTACCACTCGCCAACATGCGACATGACGGAACTTTATCTTTAGTTTTTGTGTTTGACTTAATCTATATCTTATCTATCTTCTATCTATCTACACATATATGCTTTGTCCTGAACTGCTGACTGACTGACTGACGGATCAACGCACAGCCTAAACCGCTGATCGTAGATACCTGAAACTTGGAGGGTGTGTTCTTTGTATGATATAGACATTGGATAATAAGGATTTTCCGAAATTGTAGCCCTAAGGGAAAAAGGGGGGCAAAATTTGTATGGGACAACGTAATTTCTTGTTCCAATCTACTAATTCTACGCGGACGAAGTTGCGGGCAAAAGCTAGTATACATATAAAATGCTTTGTTATGTATGACTGACTGATGGATCAACCCATAGCCAAAACCGCTGATCGTAGGGACCTGAAACTTGGAGGTTGTGTTCTTTGTGTGACGTAGGCATCCGTTGGCCTAGTAGTAGATACCCCGACCTTGATTTTGAAGGTCGTGCGGATTTGAATCTTGGCCGGCGGTGCACCAATGGATTTTCTTAAGTGCCTGTGCTAATAAAGCTACCAAAATCTAAGTAATCAAGTACTCTTTTTTTGTTATTTGGATAAGAATGGATATTGTAGTTTAATAACCATATTTTTGTTTATTGTGGTTGAAAACATGATATGAACAACTTCGTTCGATAAAAAAAATTTTAGAAAACAGAGAATTATTAGATCGTTTATCGGATTTTATTCAAAAATAGTTAACGTTTGTTTTTAAAAATGAATCAAATGGTAGGTTTTGACCTCTAGGAACTATATTTGTGGATAATAATGCTAAAATGTTTTGCATATCGATCAAATATAACAGTTAGCACGCAGCACGCTACGTCTTTGAGAGCGGGGGCTAAGGTAATGTGAATACCTACACACGGTACTGGAAGAGCGCCTTAAGAAAAATGTATGTGCACTAATTAGCATTGCTGTTACGGTAAGTTTACTCCAGAAGTATTAACAAGTTATTGGAACGTAGTTCCTTATGGCTAAAGGGGACTAGACCGGAAAAATTAAGACCAAAAGTTGTAACGACACTTTTTGATTTTATTACAATTTCTTTACTAAATAATCGAAAGAAACTTCGTTCCATCCGGGTGTCCCTTGACACCTCTCAAGTTTTTATTTCTTCTGATCATGGTCTACAAAGCTGAGAAGGTGCTGGTGCTGGGCAAGCCTACTCCATCATTACTCAAAAAAGACCCAACTGAAAAGGTCTAGTTGCGAGAAAACAGTCTGTATACACGAAAATATTTATTTCGAAGTATTTATAATTTGGGCCGGCTATGTCTGCCGTTTAAAGAACTTTAGGCCAGATCTACAACTTTTTGGACGGCACACCCCGTCGAATGTGGCGAGATAGATAGATAAACACTTTATTGCACCATAAAAACATAATGCAAAATGATTACATATAACAAAAACAAAATAAATTCTAAATTAAGTAACTACCCATATTCATCGCAGAAGACACATACATACGCGTTCATAGTTCACGTCTTCTGTCTTCTTCAGAAGAGAATAGCGGCCTTTGCCCAACTGTGAGACAAATGCTTTTAATATTACAGTTTTTATACAGGCTAAATCAATTGAAACGTATACCCTACAATTTACAATGAATTAGAAGCTACCCTAATGTTAAAGTTACATATTTTTGTAGTAGCGTTGCATCGCGTCGCATTGTCATCTCCGCATCGTATTTTACAGCGAATCGTAGATTGTAGAAACCAGATCCTCCCCTGCAACCGAAGCCTGCAATAACCCTCTACTGGGAATAACTGTGCTACGCGAACACTTCTATTTGTCGTAACGTATTGACGTCTACAATTGAGTTACGGCCCGCAAACCGAAGCTCAGAACTCTGTTGGTTGCTTTGAGTAGATTTTATTGTTCAACTAATTGAACTCTACAACCTCGGCTACCACTATGATACTGTGGAAACAATACGTCTAGAAAAAGTACAAAACTCTTTATTGGAAATTGTTGTGTAACTTAGATGATTTTCTATTGAAATGGTGTGTATCTTATAAAGGTTTTGTGTTGTGTAAGGTATATAAAGAAAGGATTAATTGTCTGTTTATTTATAATATTCAGGGTTTAGAGGAATAAGAGAAAAAGCAAGCCTTGCCTTGAACACTTAATTGTACAACAATAAAATAAATAAATATTGTCTGACATTCGACACATCGCCATCTAGCCCCAAGCTAAGTAACTAAACTTGTATTATGGGTGCTACACAACGGATATACTACTTATATACTTTTCTGTTGTAAATATTTACTTATAATACATAGAAACAAGCAGATAACAGACAAATATCTAAGCATAAACACTTGCCTGAGGCGACTGTAAGTTTCGCCATGTCTGTCCAAACATATTCCATTCAAAATGGTTTAGTTTGTGGAACTCGATTTTTCGGTGCTGTTACGAGCATCAATTTCACAAGACTGAAAAGGTTAACATCGAAATATCTACTTCTATAAAAAACATGGTAAATAACCTGTGTTAAATAATTTTAGTGTGTATATTTTTATTTTTAAGAGTATTTATGCTTAGATATTTGTCTGTGGTCTGGTTGTTTATATGTATTATAAGTATATATTTACAAAATAATAGTATATAAGTAGTATATCCGTTGTCTAGCACCCATAACACAAGTCTAGTTACTTAGCTTGGGACTAGTTGACGTTGTGTAGAATGTCCTGCAATATTTATTTATTTAAAATTACGTTATTAAATTAAGCTTGTGATTCATTGAGGCAACAATAGACAGCAATTAAGGGTATCAAATAAAATTGAATAGGAAACATTTGTTGAAAATTGCTAAACCGTAAGCCGTAAGGACCCAATTTGCATTTTATTAGCATGAGATCGGAATAAAAATGTGTTTATTCTGGGATGAAAGGGAGATGGCCCAACCATAAAGAGATCGAGAAGCAATACGGGTAAAATAACAATGTTATGTTCGGAAAGCATTTCAGACGCTAAATGGAATTTGCTTGTAACAAATCATAACTTAGAGGCAATAGGTTCGAGTGTTTAATGTAAATACATTTTTATCACAGTTGCTCATAAAGTGGATCTTATTCAACCGCTTTTAGGCTCATAATCCAACGCATTACGCACGCGTGCGTTATTACCTCGGCGCCACTAGTGTGTTAGGTATAATAAGTTATCCTGATAAGTTAAATTAGTATCTTACTGCTAATTACATGTTAGGTAGATGAAACATTCTTATCTGAGTTTATCTGGGTTATACTGTTTTGATGGATAAAATAAAGTAGGTACCAAAAAAAAGGTTTTACTCCAGCAATAAAGGTTGTCTATAAAGTCGGCTTACGAACGATAATTTTACGTGATAACGTCTTAAAAAAATATTTAAAATTTAGTGTTGTTTTTCTTTACTTAAATATAGTTTTTCCGTACCATTATATTCTGTTCCCCCTACAAATGGAAAAAACCCTAAAAAATATTGTGAGTCAGACGAGGCTGTATCGGTTAAAAATCTTTTGCCTGGCCTTTCGGGAGTATAATTAACAAAAAATATTGCCAAAAAAAATTGTAAACATATACTTATCACAAATATTTTGTTATTTATTATTTTCTTTTCTTTTCAAGTCTTTTCTTTTATTCGCAACTGTGATAAAAAACGTCGATCATTCCATTCTCGGCTCTATATAGACGCACTCGCGTTCCGCTCGCGCGTCATAAACCACCTCGTTGAGATTATCAATTTACCACCCTTGTATCGCAATGTACTATTATAGATACCTACAGCGATATTGAAACGTGTTTGTAGTAAACTCATTTATTGACTTATGGTGGCGTCCGTAGGTCAGGTGTGGTACAAACCTAAGTAAACAAAATGTTTACGTATCACTGACCGATCCCAAGACCTTTAAACGAAGTTACAATATAAAAATATAATGCTTCTATTGACACGATTCTACTGATTCAATTCAATTGACTGCCCACCTTCGTTAGTCAGAGAGGCACTATAAGAAGAAGAAGAAGACTGATTCAAGGACGCATGTTCATATTCTAATGCTTTCTGTAAACAATACCCCGACTTTTATACACCATAACTTTCAAATGGCTAATCGGAGTCTAACGCCCGAATACTGAAAGGCTACTTAATCTTAAGCGGCGTTTAAATTGATATTTAAGTGTAGATTTCAATAGAAAGCATACACTTAACGTAAATTTAAACGCCGCTTAAGATTAAGTAGCCTTTCAGTATTCGGGCGTAAGTCTATCAAACATAGCTAAGAATCCTACGGACTAATTCACATTTCAAACAAACGAAACGAAATCAAAATCGGTTCAGCCGTTCAGTAGCTACGATGCCACAGACATACACACACAGAGACACGTCAAACTTGTAATAACACCTCCGTAGTTTTTACGTCAGGGGTTAAATATTGAATATCATTAGTCTCCGTATCCCTCTCCGTACTACTGAGCCGATTAAGATGAGGTTTAAAGAATTTATTCTCATAAAGACGAATATTGTCAAGAGAATACTAGCTTTAAACTACTATGGTCATTTTCACCAATAAACTTATTTAAAACGTAACCTACTGAACTTGTTTTTTTGTTTTATTAGGGGTTTTTGGATTTTTTGACGTTGTTTTAAACAAAATATATTAAATATCGAGCCCGTTTTTAATAACTTTAAAAATACATAGCTTAGAGAAAAACCAAATATTTTATTTTTTTATTTTTTATAAGTTAAATTGAATCTTTTGGAGTAACTAGCATAATATAGGCTACTTTCGATTTCTTTCTAAAATAATATAGGACCTACGCGGGTAAAACCGCGGACCTGTGCTAGTTTTTAACCGACTTCAAAAAAGGAGAAGCTTCTCAATTCGTCTGTATGTTTTTTCATTCGTAAGCAAACCTTTTTATCACATGACTGGTCCAATGAAAATAACCTCACCCATAAAAAACCTAATATCAACAGCAACACATACACCATCAAAGGAAAAAATGAGCATAATTTAACAAGATAGCCATAAATTACTTTCTGGCTAAACTATTCACGGAAAAAGTGATAAAAGATATTGGCCGAAGGCTACAGGCTTAGCCGAATCCAAATAAAATCCAGCTACGAGGATTTATAGCAACAAAATGCTCTTGATATTGCAACAGTAAATAATATCTTTAGTTAAAAGGATAGCCTTTTATTGGCACCCTTTCGTTTTATGCGACGATTATGTCATTTTTATGATAGCCTCGCCTCATATTTACGGGTTTTTATTGACAAACAAATAGTAGATACCTAGTTACCTACATATTCGTGCTGTGTAACAAATTAAATTGATTTATACGCGTGCCGTGCCTCGAAAGGTAAAAAACAAAAAAAACTTAATTTAAAATCGGTTCATCCGCTCGGGAGCTACGATGTCACAGACAGACACACACACAAACACGTCAAACTTATTTTAACACCCCATCGTTTTTGCATCGGGGGTTAAAAAGGACCCCTCATAAAATCACTCTCTTATCCGTCTGTCCTCCGTGACACGACAGATTTTTTTTTTGAACAGAATTTGTATGTCAAATCCAAATCATTATCGTTTAAGATTTACTCCAATAATAATATTACTAGCTGCGCCCCGCGGTTTCACCCGCTTAAGTTCCGATCCCGTGGGAATTTCGAGATAAAAAGTAACAAACAAACTTTCACCCCCCATTTCCCCTCCTTAAAATAGGAAAATTGAAAATCTCTGAAACACGTCATCATTTATTTACGATAAGAAGATATAATTCTAATTTTCAAGTTTCTACCTTTAGAAAAAATCAAACCTTCATACAAACTTCCACCCCCCATTTGCCCCCCCTTAGGGGTTGAATTTCGCAAAATCCCGTCTTAGTTCCTTTTATGACGTAGGTGCTCACCTACGTCATAAAAGGAACCCCCATGCAAAATTTGAGATTCCTAGCACTTGTAGTTTCTGAGATTTCGTGATGAGTGAGTCAGTGATTTTCCCTTTTATATATATAGATGTTCGTTTCACCGACAAACTACACCGCCTGAGCGCTTACTTTTGTTTGTATAATTATGAAAATAACAATTTCATGACAAAATAAGGCCGACAAAGTATTTTCAGCGCAAAATTAAATACTGGGATACGATGCTAGTTTAATTTACTACTAATTTAAATAAAAAGATACACAACAAAGCAGAAAGTTCGTAGAGTCCATTTGAGTTAGAAATTTTGATTATTCGTTTAAATAAACTGAATTCGTTTTTGTTATCAACTTCGTGTCTAAAGATTTTGACTTGTATTCGAAACATTTCGACAATATTGTAACTTAACTCTTTGTTCGGGAGAGTTTTACTCGAACAACAGGACAAATCCCATCTTGGATTCCGCTCAACCAATACGAAATATAAACAGAAGAAGAATAACAATGGAGTTTAGACAAGTCATTTAGCGGAAATGTACTTTTGGATTAAGTTTATTTTTGGTGAAATTCAATCAGCACAAAAATTATGATTGTTTTGTGCCGTTTTATTGTTTAATTGGTGAATAGTTTTTCGGATAATGCACATCAAATTTGCAAATTTGAACTCTAATTTGTTTAAAATGCGGTTTCATTTATTTTATTCATTGTTTAAAAGTTGTTTCGACCGTAATGTAGTTTACGATAAAACTTTCTCCCCAAAAGCAAAAATCAGATAAAAGTTATCAGTAAAAGAAAAGAGAGAAAAAATCCTTGTAAAATTTGTTATTCTTTCGAATGATGTTATCTTCAGTATAATAGTAACAATCATAGATCAATGTCGAAAAGTGTGGCCGAGTTTGCGGGGCACCTTTGCAAATATTTGTGCCAAGTTTACAATTTGCACGCCTACGCGACAAACAATCCATCAATGTCAGCGGAGGAATACAGACGTTCACAGACAACAGCTTCTCAGCTATAACTTAGCTTTAAGTAATTGAATTATTCAACTTTCGTCTCGCTTATAAATAACTAAATTAAATTCAACGTAGTACGGTGGTTGGATTGAAATATTATTTTGGAATTGCGGTAAGCAGATAAACTGAAATTGGGAAATCTAACTAAATCTTCTATGGTAATTTGAAAACGAGTTAAAAACAAAATTAATAGACCGTAGAGTTCTAAAATTATTATTATCGGAATGTTTTCATTTTAATAGTTTTTGTTTGATAAAGTCATGTGTAAAAAAAAGACTTTAAACTTAAAATAAGCAAGTGACTAAAATCTTGCTTATATTGAAAACATTACATTGCTACAAAGGCAATAGCGTTTTAAATGACTCGCTCTTGAAGGAAATTATATAACACTAGCTACGCCCCGCGATTTCACCCGCGTAATAATTTTCTGCGCAACTTTCTTAATTTTTTATTTCATAAGAACCTTCTCCTGATAATAACAAACAGACCAAAAAAATAATTGGCCAAATTGGTCCAGGCGTTATTGAGTTATGCGCTTACCAACACATTTTGCGATTCATTTTTATATTATAGACTAGCTGCGGCCCGCGGTTTTACCCGCGTAAGTCCCGATCCCGTGGGAATATCGGGATAAAAAGTAGCCTATGTGTTAATTCAGGTCTCCAGCTATCTAGATACCGAGTTTCATCGCAATCGGTCTAGTAGTTTTTGCGTGAAGGAGTAACAAACATACACACACACACACACAAACTTTCACATTTATAATATAACTAGCTGCGCCCCGCGGTTTCACCCACGTAAGTCCCGATCCCGTGGGAAAATCGGGATATAAAGTAGCCTATGTGTTATTCTAGGTCTCTATCTATCTACATACCGAGTTTCATCGCAATCGGTTTAGTGGTTTTTGCGTGAAGGAGTAACAAACACACACACACACACACACACACATGCACACACAACTTTCACATTTATAATATTAGTAGGATATAATAGTAGGATTGTAGCTTCATTATAGGTTAGAAAATTTTGGCTGTAAATATTAATGTGTTTTAGCTCTTTTAGCTAAAACATTATGTCAATACTGATGCTGTACCTATGTTACTCATGTGCCTGTTTTATATCCAATCTGCATATAGAATTTCATATAGTTACGTCTAAATCTAGGCGTCAATTTGTCAAAACCCATCCAAATTCATCCGACAGCTACGCTCGATGAACGTCGCGCCTCGTCGCCTTATAGATGCCTTACAATCCGAATTAGTGAAAGTGTTATTATGTTTATTACTTCTTAAAGGTCTTATTTTGCAACAAAGGCATAAACCAGTTGTCACGTCACATCGTTTCGGTAGCGATATAGGGCCCAGGCTATCGATGATCAGGCTCTTCGCTATCAATCAAAATATAATCACTTATTATTAGATTGGTTTTGCACCAAAACTCCTTAATAAAGTAGAAGCAGTGAATTTGCATCAACCAATCGAAAAGTTTTAGCAGTCGATTCCTCGAAGCTCGCACTTTGAGTACCAAAGTATGTGACTGCACAAATAAAGTTTGTAAAGGAGACGGGGATCGTTTCTTAGGATCTGGGGCCTGGATGTAGAAGGATGAAACTGGTGCCAAATAATACCTAATACATTATTAAACTAACCCTGAAAATTTTACGGGATTTGGCAATCAGAGAGTAAAGTTATGAGCTACCTATTTTTATGATTTTTCAGCGGTAAAATCCAAAATGACGAGTCCAGGTCAGTCGTGAAGGCAAGAATATCGGTTTCCGCTGTGGTAGCTATGGTGAGTCAGGGTTTTCAGGTTCAGAAGTCCAGGTGCAGGTGCAGGTGGTCAATAAATAAAACGAAAACAAAACTCAAAACACTTATCGCTCGATCGGAAACAAACGAATGAGTTCAGTGTTGCTACAAGTTAAAATTCAAAAGGATCTTTTTTATGTAGAAAAAGAAAAAAAATGGAGTTGCGACATTGTTTAAAAAAAGATTTAACAGTAGGGAAAACACTAAATATACAATAACCTGTTAAATATAACTATGTAGTCGAGGTTAGGTAGGTAAAAAATGTCAAATAAAATATATAATAATAAAGTTTTTGTGGAGGGCACACGACAATGGAAGAGTCAAAGTTACAAATAATGTGCAAATTGAACTCAGTTGACAACACTGAGCTAGTGCTCAGTATGACAGTAGTTATGGCTTCGTACGATTTGTGTATACAGCCAATGTTTCTTTTTCGAGTGCAGTTTTTTCAAGTTTTCAGTTTCTAGATTGTGAATTAGACTGATTTTTAAAGTATTAATATAGAAAAAAATTAGCAATTTTTGAAGCTATTTCTCAACTTCCTACAATCTAGCCCATAGGTCCCAGTCTCCTTTCGGACGACTTCATCTTACTTTATACCATACGTTCTGCAATTAACGAACTTCAAAGAACCCCTTAATGTTACTCGTATTATGAAATTGTTTACAAACCATGCTTCATTTTCGACAGTTGCCTATTTAACTCTGATTAACTCTACAAAGCAATAAAGAAATAATATGTTAGAGGTTATATTCCTGGATATTGCACACAATTTCCGTTAAAGCAGGATAATAATTAAGTACAACTTCAATTTAATATGTAATCAAATTGCAAAGACGTTTAGGACTAAGTGAAGTCAGTGGGTTTATATCTTGTATAGGTATGTTCTCGTACGTCAAAGCGATATTTAAATGATAATGTCGTCGTTGGAGTCGAACATATTAGCTTTCTCAGCGCATATCAGTTTCCCGAAGTGGCGTTTATTACGTACCGAGTGGAGTGGAAGAGACATTTGTCTAGTACCTCCAGTAATCTGCCATTTGTAAACGTCTTTATGCTTCCTCCACTAGCGAGAAGACAAATTGTTCTATTGCCGGTTGTCTGGTCTCCCTCACACCCTTTGCCTTGGTATGTCGATGTTATGCAATGTTTTACCAACACGAGAAAGACGTTTCGTCGGAATAAAAATACAAATTGTACCACGAAGGGGTGATGGATTTTCAAAACTTTCATATTGTACTCTGTATTTTTCATGAAAAAATCTGCAATAATTTGAAATGCGAAGGTAAATAGCTTCCGAGTAGTTTAAAAACTGAACATTCCGGTAGGGAACATTTTATTACAGCTAATAAAAAGCTTTAGAAAATGAAAGTACACGGCGGAGAGCTGTAAACCCAATGTTTACAATTAATTCTGAAACGTTTTCCGCGAGCGTACCAGTCTTCGAAAAAGTTTTTTCATTTACTCTTTAAGAATCCCCTCAACATTGCGTTCGTCGCAGTGAATAATCAATCGATTTAAAAGTATTGACGGGTTTAATTTAATTATAACTTAATCTACTTCCCAACGAATTAAAGCTCAAAATCGATTTTATCTCTCTGCTACCGACGCAACACGATTACTCCAAAATTACCTAAATATCAGGAAAGACAGACTCAAGCAAGCAAGATATGATTTTTGATCAATTCAATATCAAATTTTAACGGTTTATCAGTCAAGAGAATTCATAATATCTAAGATCCGTCCAAGGTAATCTTTTTCAATATCTTCAGTGATCCATAAAAATTACTTTATTACATTCCAAGTCATTTCAACGTCTAACAACGGAGAGTATCAAAGTAGGTATGTATGTATACGGGCTTTTTTCCGCAACTAGACTCTTTTTAATTGGGTCCTTTTTGCGTGAGGATGGAGTAGGCTTGCCCAGCATCTACTACCCTCTCAGCTTAGTCGACCGTGTCCAGAGGAGAGAACATGTCAATACTTCTGGAGCCAACTAAGCCGCGGGTTTCATCACGATTTCCTTCACCGTAAGAGCAATGTCAATCAGCGCACATAATTTTTTCTTAAGAAAAATACATTGGTGCACGGCTAGCTGGGATCCGAACCTCCGACCTTCAGAATGAAAGTCGGGTTATCTACCACTAAGCCAACACCGTTCTTACTATAACATTATTAAGCTGCTGCTCAGTGAGTACTGAAATCACAAAAGCACGTACAGGTATGTACGGTCGGCTGCATAATTGCAGACCCACCGTAAAGCTCCAAAACGGCTGTTGCAAGAATGTTTTCAATTGACGACCCAGTTGGCACAATGGTCACCATGCCGGACTGCCAAACACAGGGTTGCGGGTTCGATTCCCGCCTTCGACAAATATTTATGCTTAGATATTTGTCTGTGGTCTGGTTGTTTCTATGTATTATAAGTATATATTTACAAAAGAAAAGTATTTGTGTAGTATATCCGTTGTCTAGCACCCATAACACAAGTCTAGTAACTTAACATGGGGCTAGACGGCGATGTGTGGAATGTCCTGTAATATTTATTTATTATTATTTATTCAATTTATCAATAAAAATTATTAGAATGAAAACATTCCAATAATAGTAAATTTTGAACTCTACCGGGGGCTGCAATTATGCAGCCGACTGTACCTACATCCTTGTCGGTTAAAACCGTAAACAAGCTACAAAGGTAGGTCATGCGGTGTGGGCGGACGGAATCTGGCGAGTACGTGACTCTTTTGTGATATTATACCTTGTATCAGGTCAGTGGCAAATGCGACAGTAGGTAGCGGTAACTATTGGGTCCAAACCGGGCGGATGGTGCCGGAAGTTGGAACCTTAAAGGCATCTCGTCGATTGTTCGGCGTATCAGGTGATGGATTTGCATAGCTTTTGGATATTGTGAGATAAAAACAGAAATTTTCATGCGTCAGAGAACTTTGGTTGATTTTCAGAGATCCGTATCTCAAAAGAGAAAAACGTTGCCGTTATAAAATCTGTCTATCGATCTGTCAAATTTGTAAAGTAAGCATATGGACCCAGTTGGAACAATGGTCACCATGGTGAACTGCCAAACACAAGGTTGCGGGTTCGATTCCCGCCTTAGACATGTATTTATGCTTAAATATTTGTCTGTGGTCCAGTTGTTTCTATGTATTATAAGTTTATATTTACAAAGAAAAGTATTTAAGTAGTATATCCGTTGCCTAGCACCCAAAACACAAGTGTAGTTACTTAGCTTGGAGCTAGAGGCGATGTGTGGAATGTCTTGCAATATTATTTTGGAAAGGTTTATACTGACTATGTAGTCAGTATTTAAAGACGTTTAATCTAGCAATAATTGAGGGTTTAGCTAAGGTTTTGTGATAGAATTGGCAGATAGACAACGCCCGGCTTAAAACATTTTGAGATCCGATTCGGGCTTAACTTGATGCCGAAGCTGCTTACGATAATATAGTGCAAAAGTTTTGAATCAGCAAGAAAATTCGGAATTTTAACGGACCCGACTCTTAAAGAAGGCATGTCACCTCGAAAATAAAAACCAAATGATGACTTTGTAACTTTGGCTAATCGGTAAATTAAATAAAATACCACTAATATTATAAACGTGTTTGCGTATTTTTGTTATGGAAGGATCACGCAAAAAGTACTAGACCGATTGCCATGAAACTCGGTGTCTAGATAGCTGGAGACCTGGATTAACACATAGGCTACTTTTATCCCGATATTCCCAAGGGATCGGGACTAATAAACAATATAAGCAAGAACACAGCGAAGCCTAAAAATGATTTTTTATACGGTAAAAATCTGTTTAAAATTATTTGTCCCCAAACGTGTATGAAATTTGAATAACAGTGGTGACCTGTATAGGTGGTTATGTCAGATAGCACCTATGTTGTAAGGCGTCCCTTCATTCATTAACCGAGACTGCGTTTGTCGGAATTACCGTCGTTTCAATTTACCGGTTATGGTTAATTTGCTCCCACTCACTCACCGAGGGACGGGCGTATATGCGCCGAAGCATACCCTAGAAATGAGGTATAATCTGCGATCTATATATAGGTAATTTTTTTATGTTTTGGGATTATGAACTGGAAATTTTAAGTCAATTTTAAACTACAACTTTTATCGTTCAATCTATGTCATATGGGCTATGAGCCAGTTGGACAATATTATAATCGGACAAATTTATTATTAGACATTTCACTATTGGACATAGTGAAATGTCTAATAATAAATTTTAGTAGGTACTGGACATTTTAATAATTAGACATTTTTATAATGGGACTGTATAACTTTTGGACATTGGCTTTGGACATTTTTCTTTTTTGACATTAGTGTTGCAAATCATTTCTAGTAACGTTTTCACTGAGAAGGACAAAAAATGGTTCAGCCGCAGAAGGAGGACAGGTCGGAAAAGTTTTTGGTCCACTGTCGTCTTTTCACCTTCCCTCACGTCTTTCGAAAATCCCTATTTATTTGTGAGTCTTTGGGTTACGAGTGTATACGTATCTTCTAGGAAAGCATGTTTGCTATCGTGTGAGATAGTGATCAAACGCTGACCTATTTATTATTTAAATATTTAATCAAAAAAACTCAGATGTACTTACGTAGGGTCATAATTTCGGGGTTATTTTTTTTCTTTTTTTTTGGGTTTTTTTTCATAGTTTTTTTGCTTGTTTTAAGCTTTTTACGGTCATAGTATTTTTATTATTTTGTGTCGTGTGTTTTTTGAATTTTTAATTTAATCCTTTTTGAAGGGAGGGACTTATTAATTAAATAAATAAATAAATATTGCAGGACATTCCACACATCGCCATCTAGCCCCAAGCTAAGTAACTAGACTTGTGTTATGGGTGCTAGACAACGGATATACTACTTATACATACTTTTCTTTTGTAAATATATACTTATAATACATAGAAACAACCAGACCACAGACAAATATCTAAGCATAAATACTTGTCTGAGGCGGGAATCGAACCCGCAACCCTGTGTTTGGCAGTCCGGCATGGTGACCATTGTGCCAACTGGGTCGTCACTAGCTATTTATAATGTCAATTAGCTATTTGTAATGTACAAATCATGCCCTTTCATTTGATACCCCACTTGAGCATATCTACTTACATTCGGTTTTTAATCCTGTCTTTTATCCCTCATAACTTTCAAACGGCTAAACCGATTTCAATCAAACATAGCTAAGAACAGTCGCGACTGATGCACCTTTCAAACAAAAAAAACTAAATCTAAATCGGTTCAGACACGTCAAACTTATAACACCCCGTCGTTTTTGTGTCGGGGGTTAAAAATACACCCACTCGTTTCCGGTGGGAACATTGCTAGGCTAGAACGACAAATAAGCGAATACTATGAGCGAAAGACGTCAAAAATATTTTAATATTTGAAAACTTATTTTAACTGAATTACTAACCTAACTTTGATTTGAAGACTATTGATTGTGATCTACTTCGAATAATTTCAACTGAATAAATATTAAATAAAAACCACTAAACATTTTCATCTCTTGGTTTCTTGAGTAATCCTTTCTTCAGAAATTAATAATACTTTGACATCAAATCTGCGATCAATCCAATAAGTTTATTCATTGGTATCAATTTATTTTCTGTTGTAACCTCAATTCATTTAAAATGAAACCAACATTCGAATAACTTTTAAGGGTAAAAAGAAATATATAAAACAAATTTATTCACTTTAACTTAATGATGTCGACATACATTGAAAATTCAAGCAACCAGCTTTTTGCATTTGATTCAAAGATGCCTTTTCTCCATATACCTTGGCAAACATTTACATTTCTCTACCCAAACCGATAAACGTAGGTACAGTCGGCTGCATAATTGCAGCGTTCTAAAATTACTATTATAGGCATTTATTCATTCTAAAAAATTTTGTTTGATAAATTGTTGAGTTAGAAGACTTCAACTAAAGCAGGTGCCTATAACATTGCTTGTGTTGAAAACATTCTTATAACAGCCGTTCTGGAGCTCTACGGTGGGTCTGCAATTATGCAGCCGACCGTACCTACTTTTATAATTAAAAAAAATCAGATCTCTAATCAAACGAGACTGCATTTTATCGAATCATTTTAATTTAATGCTTGTCTCAGCGACCGAGATACGTGAACGAGCGCTTATCTTGAAAACAATGGATTTTCTTTTTTAAACTCTTTGTAGATTTTATATTTTAATGACTCTTTGTCTAAGTAAAGTAAAGAGTATAAAAGTTTGCTCATTAATACCTACTTTAAAAATAGAAAATATACATGATACCATGTACAGTCGGCTGCATAATTGCAGCCCCCGGTAGAGTTCAAAAAATAATTTTATTGGCATGTTTTCATTCTAATATTTTTGTTTGATAAATTCACGAGTTAGACAACTTTAAACTTCAACTAAAGCAGGTGCCTAAAACCTTGCTTGTGTTGAAAATATTTCTATAACAGCCGTTTTGAAGCTCTACGGTGGCTCTGCAATTATGCAGCCGACCGTACTACGTACTACTCCCAAATTGTTCATAATCATCATCATCATATCAGCTAAAGGACGATCACCGCTGAATTTAGGCCTCTTCAAATTCTTCCAGAGCCATCGGTCATATGCTCGCTGAGTGCAAAGGCTTTCCTCGATTTTAATTAAGTCGTCTATCCAACTAGTCGGACGCCGTCCTGCGCTGCGATATCCGGTATGTGGTCTCCAATGTAGGACTTTCAGGCCCATTGCCACTTCAGCTTACTAATCATTTGGGCTATGTCAACTTTAGTTCACCTACGAATTTTCTCATTCGATTTCGTAACGAAATACCGAACATAGCCCTCCTTTTTTTTCGTCAGGAAAATGCGCCCTTATGCAGGTATGTGGGGCTCCCTATTGGCCTAAGATGGTGGGCGGCCAGAGGTTTACCCACAAAAAATCTGACGGTGTCCCTTCTCTTCACCATGAGCCGTGTGCAGAGGGATTTGCTTGCACATGCTTAACCACATACACCTGGCGGCGGTTGGTCTCGACATATTCCATTCGACCGAAAAAAGCCCTCTCTGAGCGACTTTGAGCTTTCTTATGAGATTCATAGTAAAATACCACGTTTTGTCATTCATTAGTTACATTAAACATACTGTACAAATTCGCCACTATTACATCTCACTGCTAAATGCTACAAATTACTAAACAGAATAGACTGATACACCAAAGTTACTCTAATAAGTATAGTTAAACCAACAATATCCTGACCCAATAAGTTACACGACTTACCGACACACCGACATACCATGTTCAGTCTAGTCGCAAATAGCTGTATCTCAGAAGCCAAGCTCAAGTGGGATTGTACAAGACAACTATGTGCTTTCAAGACATGCTCTACGTACGGTCGGCTGCATAATTACAGACCCACCGTAGAGCTCCGAAACGGCTGTTATAAGAATGCTTTCAACACAAGCAAGATTCTAGAATCTTGCAAGTGTAGGTTGCGCTAATTGAGATGGTAGAAGTTGCTGGGTAAGCCTACTCCATTCTCACGCAAAAATGACCTATCTAGAGATGTCTAGTTGCGGAAAAAGGCTGTATACAAGTAATTACGACCTCCCATAGAATTAGAGTGAGTGTGTTCCCAGTTTCTTACGACCTTCAACAAACACATATTATTATGTATACTGACAGAGGAAAGCTCTTACTCTGTCATCAATCACTATTCAAGTTACCTTTCTATTTTGTATATGATTGCACCTTAATTATGTACGGTCGGCAGCATAATTGCAGACCCACCGTAGATTGCTCAAATTGCTATTATTGAAATGTTTTCATTCTAAAAAAAATTGTTTGATAAATTCATGAGATAAAAGACTTTAAACTTCAACTAAAGCACCAGCTTTAGTTGAAGTTTAAAGTATATCAATTGATGCAAGCAAGATTCTAGAATCTTGCTTTTGTTGAAAGCATTCTTATAACAGCCGTTTCGGAGCTCTACGGTGGGTCTATAATAATGCAGCCGACCGTACGTAGAGCATGTCTTGATGCATGCAAGATTCTAGAATCTTGCATGCATCAAGACATGCTCAACCTATAACTGTCATGACTATGTCCCTATGTTTTAGTCTTTTTCATTTTCTAATTATCATAGAAATTAAGATTTAAAAAACAAAACATAGGGGCATGGTAATGGCAGTTTCAATAATAGCAAGAGCGAGACTAGTGGTCGTATTTAACAACATATCTGGGCGAATAACCAAATAACTTTTCACTATATATAATTTATAGAGATATGTTATTCAAACGTATCGTGCTCGTATTTTCAAGCGGGCACAGCTGTCCTAGCTGTGTTGCCAACTTTACGTCTTTTTACGTAGATCCACGTACTTTAGGCATCTCCTGCAAACCTACGAACCTCAGTCCTAGAATCTATGTATTTTCTATCAATTTGTAAAATAACGAAACTCATAGCTGAATGTGCATAATTTCCTTTTCATTCTCGAAAAAAAAAAGTGAATAAACGTTTCGGTTTTATACTAAAGCACACGCTTCGCCAACACAAAAATACTTTCGTCATTATTTTTAAACACAAGTGAAACAAAGTTTTAATTCCATAGAGTTGTTACTGTGTTTAACTGTCTTGTCTCACCAGCTCGCCTAGTAGAAAAACTTCGATTTGACGAAGTTACTGTTGTTTTGTTCTTTTGGTATCTATCAAAGTTCGATTTAATTGAACACAACTGAGGAAATAAACATAGGAAAGAACTAGGTACGGTCCGCGGGCGGGTTAAATGCAGAGTTAAAACACTCATTTTATTCCTCTTCATTTCACTCAGTAAAAGTACGTTGATCTACGAACTTTTCTAATGGGGTCTACGCATTTTTCATAATCCGAGTTGGCAACACTGTGTCCTAGTTAATACAAAGTTGTATTCTATCGGACTAGTCACGTTTGCCCTGTACACGTTTCAAACTTTAGAAATTGAACTCAGGGTATATATGGTTTGACACATAATATGAGAAATTATACGTTGTTATCTTTGGGGCGCAACTTCGGTGACTTAGGAACCTATTCTAAGTTATTTTATCACCTACTAGATTTTTTTCAAGAACCCACGCGAGACTCATGTAGGGATTTATTTTTTTCTGTGATTAAGTTTACAAAGGCCGGGTTTACAAAATGTTCGGTGTGAAAACTAGACTGAGCATCGTTTTATTCCAGTGTAGGCACAGCGATTTTTCATAAAACTCTTAACAGCTTTTTTTCAGTTATAAGACAGTTTTGTAACAAACGCATAAACATCTATATTTTATACTCGAAATAACGTTATTTTTAAGAGGAAAGGGACCGGGGGCTCTCTCCATACAAACGTAGTCGACTGTTTTCTCCCTGGATAATGTCATTAGAGCAAATATTTTTGTAGCATATAACTTATAACTGCCATGACCATGTTTTGTTTTTTAAATCTTAATTTCTATGATAATTAGAAAATGAAAAAGACTAAAACATAGGGACATAGTCATGACAGTTATAGGTTTTATGGCACAAAAATATTTGTGCTAGTATCATTATCCAGGGAGGAAACAGTCGACTATGAGTACGTTTGTAAGGAAAGAGCACCGGTACCCTTTCACGACATGTTCCCAAATAAATCGATCTACTTTTTTGTATATTTTTTTATGGTTTTTTTCAACTCCATTTTACACAGAATAAACAAAGGTCGTTGTTGCCTAAAGACCCAGTCAATTGATTAATCGAAAAGTTTGCAGTCTGCTGAATCTTTACGCTTTCTTTAAAAGTAAGTAAAAAGGTGCCTAAAGCCAAAGTAAATAACTTTTCGGTCAGAGACCAATAACCAATTTCAAGACGATTCTTGACATTAACTTCTATCAATTTAAACTCTTTGTTTACCTACAGCGCCCTTCGTCGAGTTTGGCGTCTAACATGAACATTTATTTAATTAAATTCCTGAACTTTTTTAGTTTCATCAAGTGACTCTCCTAGCCCGTTAGAGGTTACGACTCTCACCTCGGTGTTAAGTGAATGGCAAAGTTACAATTTTTGTTACTTTTTCTCCCTTGAGAACATTTTTGTAACTTTGTATCTTTATTTATTCCTTACTTGCTTTCCCCGCGTGACTTCGTTCAAGCTGAAAGTTTTATTTGAAATATTAATATATATTTTAAAACTTCAATTTGTTGAGATTACAGCTGCAGCGAGCGACATTTAAAATAAAATGGTGATAATTTGATATTAACTTTCATAGTACTTTTTATTGTCCCAAAAATCCTTTCATAGCACAGAACAGTTCAGTTTTAGCTCTATGTAGTCATCAAATCGTCAACTTGAGAAATAATAGGTGTGTTGTATTCAAAGTATAAATAAAACTAGCAACCCGCCCCGGCTTCGCACGGCTATATTATGCATGTATTATACATAGAAATCTTCCTCTTGAATCACTCTATCTATTTTAAAAAAGCGCATCAAAATCCGTTGCTTTGTTTTAAAGATCTAAGCATACATAAGGACAGAAAGCGCAAAATGACTTTGTTCTATACTGATGGTACGTTTTGCTGGAACTCAATGATTTCATTAATTAAGTTATTAAAGTGCTCTATCATAGTGTGTACTATATTAAATAAATCTATACTTTAATATTATAAAGCTGAAGAGTTTATTTGTTTGTTTGAACGCGCTAATCTAAGGAACTACTGGTTCGAATTGAAAAATGATTTTTGTAGTGGATACTACATTTATCGAGGAAGGCTACTTTTCATTTTGATATTCCCACGGGATCGGGACTTACGCAGGTGAAACCGCGGAGCGCCGCGAGATAATATTAAACAGCTGAAGAGTTTGTTTGTTTGAACGCACTGATCTCAGTTATTGGTAGTTGAAATTGAAAAAAAAATTTGTTTGGTTAGTACATTTATCGAGGAAGGCTATAGGTTACTTTTGATTTTGATATTCCCACGGAATCGGGAACTACGCGGGTGAAACCGCGGAGCGCCGCTAGTTAATATTAAACAGCTAAAGAGTTTGTTTGTTTGAACGCACTGATCTCAGTTATTGGTACTTGAAATTGAAACAATATTTTTGTGTTGGTTAGTCCATTTATCGAGGAAGGCTATAGGCTACTTTTCATTTTGATAGTCCCACGGGATCGGGAATTACGCGGGTGAAACCGCGGAGCGCCGCGAGATAATATTAAACAGCTAAAGAGTTTGTTTGTTTGAACGCACTGATCTCAGTTATTGGTACTTGAAATTGAAACAATATTTTTGTGTTGGTTAGTCCATTTATCGAGGAAGGCTATAGGCTACTTTTCATTTTGATAGTCCCACGGAATCGGGAACTACGCGGGTGAAACCGCGGAGCGCCGCTAGTTAATATTAAACAGCTAAAGAGTTTGTTTGTTTGAACGCACTGATCTCAGTTATTAGTAGTTGGAATTGAAACAATATTTTTGTGTTGGTTAGTCCATTTATCGAGGAAGGCTATAGGCTACTTTTCATTTTGATAGTCCCACGGGATCGGGAATTACGCGGGTGAAACCGCAGAGCGCAGTTAGTGGTGGATAAAAATGCTTTAAAACTTTATCTTAAGGGGACTCCATACGCCAACGACCTTGGTACACAGTGTACTAAATAGTTACTACTGGCACCGGTCGCCTTCGTTGGTGAAAATTGTTGATTGTTACGAATGTGTTTTGTTTTTCTCAAAAGTGTTAAGATGGAATTGTAGGTGAGATTTTTACCAACATTTTGGTGTAACTTTGAGCCAAAAATTCCCTATAGTTTTCAAGCTATCCTAAAAATAAGAATTAAAACTAGTCTAGATTTGAAATGACAAGGAATTTTTATCATAAATTACCCCAATATGCCGGTAAAGATTTCACCTACGATTCTATATCAGCACTTTTGAGAAAAACAAAACATATTCGTTTCAATCAACAATGTTAGTTGCAAGCGACGGGTATTTGTGGCGCGTTGCGTTTGGCTGCATAAGCAGCCTTAACACTGAATTTAACACATAATAGCAAGCAGGCTTTTAATATCGTATATCACTGTAACATTTATGGCAACAATAAACACAAACGCCATCTCATTACTGTTTGTTTTGCTACCATTGAATTTAAGCGGGAATCCACAACAGCGTGTTATATTTAAGTATGTATGCATTGTACTTGTTTATGTACAGTCGGCTGCATAATTGCAGCCCTCGGTAGAGTTCGAAAATTACTAATATTGGAATGTTTTCATACTAATAATTTTTGTTTGATTGATGAGTTAGAAGACTTTAAACTTCACCTAAAGGAGGTGCCTAGAATCTTAAAAACATTCTTATAACAGCCGTTGTGGAACTCTACGGTGAGTCTGCAATTATGCAGCCGACCGTACTTATTTATGTACCGTTCTTGAGCACAAACTTAAAATATGGTGGTCATTTCATTTCGCCAAACACTAGAGCCAACAACAACAGTTACCTACTAGCTTATTGCTTTTGTTGTTTTTGTTCTTTAGTTCACCTGCTTATATTTTTAGGTATTTATTATTATACTAGCTGCGCCCCGCGGTTTCACCCGCGTAAGTCCCGATCCCGTATTGGGATAAAAAGTATCCTATGTCCGTCTCCTGGCTCTAAGCTACCTCCCTACCAACTTTCACCCAAATCTGTTCTGCCGTTCTTGAGTTATAAGTGGTGTAACTAACATGACTTTCTTTTATACATATAGATGTACCTATTCCTTACACCACACGACCTACCAGTTAAGCTAAACAGACCTTCTCCATCCTCAGGTTGCCTGGAAGAAATCGCTTTAAGCGATAAGGTCGCCTGTTTGTACAATTTCGTAGTTAATAAGCTTTCTCGTCTTTTTTGTCATTTTCAATGTTTTGTATGTTGTACAAATAAAGTGTTTATCTATCTATCTTATTGTGAATCCAAGGACGATAAATTAACTATTGCTTCTAAGTCTTGTAAACACAACTTTCGAAAATTATTATAGGCTAAAATATTTAAAACATTGTTGAAACAATCCGTACCTATTAGAAAATTTGAGCTGGATATTTCAATGAATAATTCACAAGACATTAAGATAAATCCAAATAAACAAGCTTGTTTTAGTATCTAATAATGTATTGTCCGAAGAAATCTATACGGATAAGCGTTTATTACCGCTCCCTCGTTCCCAGTGTGTAAATATTCATGAACCTTTATAAATATGGGTAATACTGTGTGTCTCTGCCAATATAACGGAAGCCCTGACCACATCGGAACATCAATTATGTCGTATGCGATCTAACCCTGTATCCATCTGTGTACCATTTGTAGCCGTCACGCCTACTGAATCGTACCATACATCTATTTCGTTAAAGTAGTTCGGCTACTGAATATTTGAATCTACTAATTTGTATTGACTATGTCATAATATTGTTTCTGTGGAAGACATAACGGAAGTTATCTTTCGACATTCACATAAAAGTGTCACGGTAATATTGTGTGACGTCATGCATCATGATAATATGACCAGACGCGTCATGATATCTTAGGAAACAGAGTATATAATAACTAGCAGCGCTCCGCAGTTTCACACGCGCAACTCCCGATCCCGTGGGAATATCGGGATAAAAAGTAGCCTATAGCCTTCCTCAATAAATGGACTATCCAACACAAAAAGATTTTTTCAATTCGAACCAGTAGTTTCTGAGATTAGCGCGTTCAAACAAACAAACTCTTCAGCTTTATAATATTAGTATAGAAAATATCGCTCATCTAGGCTTGTGTTATGATGTGCTCGTCACATCATAACACAAGCCTAGATTAGCGATATTTTTCATCGTTTTCTTATGACGTTGTCACGTAAAAATTATCGTCCGTAAACTGACTTTACAGACAACCATTAGATTTATTTTTATCCGAAGTTTCTGCTTTCTCTTCAGGAGGTAATCATTTTCTATTTTGAGGACTTTTCCTCTTCCTTTCAGGTATTTATATTTCATATGATTATCTATACCTTCTTACCAATCTATACTAAGAATAGGTTTTTTTAGTTTTTTTTTGTGGTTGTAATGAATAGACTTTGAAACTTCTAGACCGATTTTGATAAAACTTAGTTTGCAGATACATTGATTCATTTGGAATAACATAGGTTACTTTTTATCGCGATATTCTCATGGGATCGGGAGTTACGCAAGTAAATTGCGGAGCATTGCTAGTGTTTTAATAAAAACATTACAAAAGTTTTTTTTTTTTTCGATTATCCTTGCTTCCTGCTTTCTCTTTAAGGGCTAATTATTTTCTATTTCGAGAACTTTCCGTCTTCCTATGAGGTATCTCAAATAACTTTAAGGTATTTATATTCATCATTATGTTTTTATGGAAAGCATAACAGAACTATCTTATTATACGAATATCCTATTATTCTGCTTTCTTTTCAAGGGATATACATTTTCTATTTCGAGGAGTTTCCTTCTTACTTTGAGGTATATTCATAGAGGTATTGTATGGTCGAAGGGTATCTCAAATAGCTTTAAGGTATTTGAGATACACTAAAATTATTCGACGTAAGCACTTATTGTTGCCTAATGTCTATTCATTATCTCACTACTAATACATCCCTAAAATATCGTGATAGATAATACTCAAAGGAGCAGTAGCTGACTCTGCAATCCGACTCGAAGAACCATAATTCGAGCGTGGTAACAAAATAATCATTAATTAGATTAGACGTTCCGCAAATCATTGGCTGGGTGAGCGACCCAGTCTTGTTCAATTTATTTCGTTTTCTTAGGGATTATAAATGATGTTATGGCTACAGTTTAATATATATATATATCATTTTATTCATTCAAATCGCAAAGAAGTTTTTTGTATTGGTGTGTTACATTGTTAGATTGTGTAAGTGCTTATAATTAGAAATCTGAAATTCGGGCGCTAATATACTTAAACTTGATTTAACTAAAGTATAATATGAATATGCCTTTCAGTACTCGTACCCAGAAGTCGATTATATCAATTTCAATGAGTGAGAGTCTGCTCACAGCATTAATACTAAAAAGTTTAAAAGATGGCGCTGGCGTATAATTACAGATCAGACACAAATATAGTTACATAAATATTTGTTTGAGACATGAATCGAACCCGTTATCTTCTACGTCGCAAGCGGGTATTCGCTTGCCGCGCCATAGAAGTCTATAAGTATTGACTTTAAAGTAGGTATTTTAAGAGCAAAGGGTACCTGGTGCTCTCTCCATACAAACGTAGTCGACTATTTCCTCCCTGGATAATACACTAGAGCAAATATTATTATTGCTTAAAACTTAGGTATATAACTGCCATTACCATCCTATTTTTTTGATTTTTTTATGTTTTAAATCTTAATTTCTATGATAATTAAAAAATGAAAAAAACTAAGACATAAGGGCATAGTCATGGCAGTTATAGGTTTTCTGCAACAAAAATATTTGTGCTAGTGTCATTATCCAGGGAGGAAACAGTCGACTACATTTGTATGGAGAGAGTGCCGGTGCCCTTTCACCCTAAAATCTCTCGCGACGTCTAAAATGCAAAATGCCTAAGTTATGTATTTATATAAGCACGTAGAAATTAAATGAATGTTTATTCGCCTTAATAATCAGAACAACGTGTTGGTACAATTTTCAACGAAGTTCAAGAAAAACACAAGTCAAACACGTTGGAACTCCCGAGAGACTACAAAATATAGGCAGAGTAAAAGTGAGACACATTACGTCTACATTCCATTCTGTTACAAAAAAAACCAATAGTTTTATTTGGCAAAACTCTGTTGGTAACTCAATATCTGTCAGCGAAACTAGAATTTCCCACGGCGGAGGTGGGGAAATAGAATAAAAGCTACAATACCGGGGGAACAACATGTAAAGTGTACACGCATTGTCAGTGAAAATATGAAACACTGCATTTATGAAAGAGGTTGTACATACAAGACCAGGGTCGATAATTTTTGAAACCAAAAAAAAATACAGTAGGATGAAACCCATTAGAAAAGGAGGGGAATATGATCAAAATGAAAGGGAAAATAAATTACGGTCGATCCGAGTTCGGGAAGTGGGAGGGGGTGGGTTTTTAAGGGTAAAAAATGGTTTACCTTGATTTCCGGCAAAACTACAAGATAGATAGATAAACACTTTATTTGTACAACACACAAAACATTGAAAGTGACAAAAAGACAAGAAAGCTTATTAACAAGTCATATGGAAGTTAAAGGAGACGGGGATCGTTTCTTAGGATCTGGGGCCTGGATGTAGAAGGATGAAACTGGTGCCAAATAATACCTAATATATTATTAAACTAACCCTGAAAATTTTACGGGATTTGGCAATCAGAGAGTAAAGTTATGAGCTACCTATTTTTATGATTTTTCAGCGGTAAAATCCAAAATGACGAGTCCAGGTCAGTCGTGAAGGCAAGAATATCGGTTTCCGCTGTGGTAGCTATGGTGAGTCAGGGTTTTCAGGTTCAGAAGTCCAGGTGCAGGTGGTCAATAAATAAAACGAAAACAAAACTCAAAACACTTATCGCTCGATCGGAAACAAACGAATGAGTTCAGTGTTGCTACAAGTTAAAATTCAAAAGGATCTTTTTTATGTAGAAAAAGAAAAAAAATGGAGTTGCGACATTGTTTAAAAAAAGATTTAACAGTAGGGAAAACACTAAATATACAATAACCTGTTAAATATAACTATGTAGTCGAGGTTAGGTAGGTAAAAAATGTCAAATAAAATATATATATAATAATAAAGTTTTTGTGGAGGGCACACGACAATGGAAGAGTCAAAGTTACAAATAATGTGCAAATTGAACTCAGTTGACAACACTGAGCTAGTGCTCAGTATGACAGTAGTTATGGCTTCGTACGATTTGTGTATACAGCCAATGTTTCTTTTTCGAGTGCAGTTTTTTCAAGTTTTCAGTTTCTAGATTGTGAGTTAGACTGATTTTTAAAGTATTAATATAGAAAAAAAATTAGCAATTTTTGAAGCTATTTCTCAACTTCCTACAATCTAGCCCATAAGTCCCAGTCTCCTTTCAAAGTTGTAGGTAATAAAAAGATCTACAACTTTTGTGTTTGCAATTTTTTCACATAACCTCAAAAGGAGACGGGGATCGTTTCTTAGGATCTGGGGCCTAGATGTAGAAGGATGAAACTGGTGCCAAATAATACCTAATACATTATTAAATTAACCCTGAAAATTTTACGGGATTTGGCAATCGGAGAGTAAAGTTATGAGCTACCTATTTTTATGATTTTTCAGCGGTAAAATCCAAAATGACGACTCCAGGTCAGTCGTGAAGGCAAGAATATCGGTGTCCGCTGTGGTAGCTATGGTGAGTCAGGGTTTTCAGGTTTAGAAGTCCAGGTGCAGGTGCAGGTGGTCAATAAATAAAAAGAAAACAAAACTCAAAACACTTATCGCTCGATCGGAAACAAACGAATGAGTTCAGTGTTGCTACAAGTTAAAATTCAAAAGGATCTTTTTTATGTAGAAAAAGAAAAAAAATGGAGTTGCGATATTGTTTAAAAAAAGATTTAACAGTAGGGAAAACAATAAATATACAATAACCTGTTAAATATAACTATGTAGTCGAGGTTAGGTAGGTAAAAAATGTCAAATAAAATATATAATAATAAAGTTTTTGGGGAGGGCACACGACAATGGAAGAGTCAAAGTTACAAATAATGTGCAAATTGAACTCAGTTGACAACACTGAGCTAGTGCTCAGTATGACAGTAGTTATGGCTTCGTACGATTTGTGTATACAGCCAATGTTTCTTTTTCGAGTGCAGTTTTTTCAAGTTTTCAGTTTCTAGATTGTGAATTAGACTGATTTTTAAAGTATTATAATATAGAAAAAAATTAGCAATTTTTGAAGCTATTTCTCAACTTCCTATAATCTAGCCTATAGGTCCCAGTCTCCTTTAGGTGAAAAATTAAAAAAACCAAGTTTTGATCATATTCCCCTCCTTTTCTAATGGGTTTCATCCAACTGTAATTTTTTTTCCTTTTTCTATTCCAGGGCTTCGGCCCTGGTCTATACGTAAAATTGGCCTCCTTTTTCACGCTGAAACAAAGTACTTCAGTGATATTATTGACTTTGCGCCTACAAAAGCTTATATTAGGCCTACTTTAAGTCATAATAAGTTAAATATCTCAGTATAAAACGTAGACATGTCTAGAAGATTTAGTAGGAAAAAAGTAAAACCTTAAATAGATAGATAAACATTTTATTTGTACAACACACAAAACATTGATAATAACAAAAAGGACGAGAAAGCTTATTAACTACGAAATTGTACAACCAGGTGAAAAATAGCTTTGTAGTATAGATTTGTCAGGGTCTTTAGTTTTCAGTCTGTGGATTTTTATGAAGTATTTGGTTAGTTAAAAATTAACAAACGGTTTTAGAAATCTAGCTCAATGTGCTTTAAAAAGATTTAGCTATTAATTTCTTGCTTGCATCTTAGAATCATTTTGACGACCCTGTTGGCACAATGGTCACCATGCTGGACTGCCGAACACAGGGTTGCGGGTTCGATTCCCGCCTTAGACAAGTATTTATTCTTAGATATTTGTCTGTGGTCTGGTTGTTTCTATGTATATGTATATATTTACAAAAGAAAAGTATATCCGTGGTCTAGTACCCATAACACGAGTCTAGTTATTTAGCTTGGGGCTAGATGGCGATGTCTGGAATGTACTGAAATATTTATTTATGATTATATATTTTTTATTTATTTATTTATTTTTTTAGAGGATGACCTAAGAAAAGGTGGATGGACTGCGTGAGACAAGACATGAGAGAGATGAATGTTAACGATGAGATGACGACTAATAGGAGTGAATGGAAGAAGAAGACATACTGCGCCGACCCCAAATAAATTGGGATAAGGGCAGGAAGATGATGATGATGATTTGTTATATATTTCTCTCTTTGGACGCAATCCTTATCATATATAACGCGTTTTCCTTGTCGTCGGTAGATGTGTGTCTCTATGCTTTTAGGTATATTCACTCTACTTTTTTCCGTCATACGCTTTGATGAAATACCAAAATATTTGCCTCAAATCAAATCAATTTTGACTCGATTTGTACCTACCCACACTTCCTTCCTCGCCTTTTGAATACAGACTTTGTGCAGAAAGTTTCGCGACCACATTTTTCGTCGTAATCTTACAGAAATGTTTTTCAGAATACACGTAGTCACGACTTAATTTAATTTTGTATCGAATAGTGTCTTGATTCGGTTTTGTAAGGAAAAATTCGAGTCGAAGCATTAGTTCCTCACCCACTATTTATATAGGTACATAATATTTATTATATGCAATATCGTTAAGGTGAAAGGGTACCGGCGCTCTCTCCATACAAACGTAGCCGACTGTTTCCTTCCTGGATAATAACTAGCACAAATATTTTTGTGCCATTAAACCTATAACTGCCATGACTATGCCACTATGTTCTAATTATCATAGAAATTAAGATTTAAAAAACATGGGCATGATCATGGCAGTTATAAGTTTTATGCGACAAAAATATTAGCTCTAGTGTTATAATTCAGGGAGAAAACAGTCGACTACGTTGGTATGGAGAGAGCCCCGGTACTCTTTCCTCTTAACGTTTAAAATAGAAATCAAAGGCATACTTACCTAATTATTTAATATCGAGTCTAAGCGTTTTGTTGTTACAATTGCGACTGCCCAATAATTAAATAACACTAGAGAGTTAAATGTCCGCATAATAATATGACATCCGTCTAACAGAATATACACCCATACCAATTAAATCAAACGGACACGCACATTGTAATAATATTTCCAATAAAAACGGTAGATAAGTACAAAATAAAATAAAGAAAAAAAAGTTTGTACATATATGACTCGTATCAGCGCTAAAATGTATTTATTAAACCATTACACAAAATGACCTTTTACGAATGAAATTCAAGCGCGTTGGGTTTTATATCGTACTTTACGTTTTAATACAAGGTTATGTCCGAACATTTTGGGCAGCCGGTACGTGTATCATATGTGGAAAACTTGCTTATATAACATGAGGCTAATTACCATTCTTGTAGCCAAGTCTTGCCTTAGGTGTGATGCATACATAGTAGCATCCAAAGTCGTAATTTTCTAAGGAAAATGACAGGCGTGTTTTCCTATAACAAGTTTTAAGAGTACCCTTATCGACTTGGCTAAATGTTTCTCTGTGACTCAGTTAGCTTGGTTTCACCGTAATATTAAATTCTGCTTAGAAAATTAACTTCTAGTTATATTATACCTATCAAAAAAGTCTTGGTGAACCTTTCTTTAAGATTAAAGATATAAAGTTTTTATCCATCTTAACATGGGTAACTTCATCTGAAATAAGCGCACCGAGTACCGACCGGTTCAAAGTCAAAGATAGGTACCTATAGTGATAAAACAGTGTCGTCCTTCGTCACCTTTGACCGCTTTTACACCGTGAAATTTGTACCTGTTTCAATTAGTTCGGTACGAGTAATTCAGTCCCCGTTCCCTACTCCGAACTGTGTGATATATGGCCCCATTCAAACCTGATTAGTTTTGTGGTGGTTTACTAACTTACGACTACCGAAATTTTGATGAAGTAAAAGGTTAGTGCGAGTAGTGTCCCTTTTGTATTTTACACAGTTTAGTTATACAATAAATGTGAAATGTTACCTAAAATAGTTTAAGAAAGTAGTTTTCTTTACCGACTATTATTTTTAGTAGAAGCATGATAAAAGAATAGTTCGTAAGTTTCGTTACATTCTGAGTCGACGGCCCCGATCCACAAAGGTCGATAGTGACGATGTCTTCAACTAAATTGCCAGGAATTAATATCCGGACCTCCGTGTTAATTAAGACCAACTCCAAGCAGTAGCTGACATTGGATAGTTTGGATTCTCTCAAAACTTGCCGGATATCTTTACTAATTTAGTAAATTTTAGTATAATTCCAGTTAGCGAGCGAGTACGGGTTGTTAACTTTACAGCAGCTAAATTATTCCTCTTGTTCATATTGACTTAAGCAAGTATAAAGAACAATATAAAAGCGAAATGTGTATTTTACATTTTAATGCTGGTTTTTGTAATGTTTGCCATGATTTTTGTAAAAAGAAATAACATATATTCTATCTAGATACCTACTTTGTAGTAGGTAGTATCAACGTAAAAAATAGTCATTAAAGTAAAACCTAGACAAATTCCTTCATGAAATGGTTCCACTGGCAATTCTCGGCGAAAATACAATACCTAAGCGCCATGTCACCGCGACCGGGCCACAATCCTGAATGTAAAATTGTGGACAACTTGGCCACGGCCACCGGCCACCCACTGAATTTAAAACAACCTGGCGCGCGATTCTGTTGACGAAATCATGTTTTGTCGAATAGAATATTTTATTTTATTTGGAAAACAAACAGTTATAAATATTCTGCTTACAAAACTAAAATAGTGACTATGAACCAATTAAATGTTTTCACATACAAAATGACTATATATTACACAACTAGTTATTTAATTTAATTTAATAATTATTATTAATTTAGAATATTTAGAATACTATCATGCTAATGCGACTAAATATATAATTTGCGTCGAACCAGTGCCGTGTCAATGTAATTTTAAACGCAACCGGCTTGGAATCAAAAAGATCTAGTTCAGGAAAGTCAATCAGACTATTAAACGCATCAACTGCCCTAGAAAGTAATAGAAGAAAGTAATATGCCTGTGAACGAGATAGTAGGTACCGTACATCTATACTATTCATACTTTACCAACTGCATGCATAGTCACGTAGACTGACATTTGCCGTTGTAAATACTTTGTCAATTTTCTGATATCTAAAACCGCTGGGCTTGACCGATACAGTTCGTTGTCAAATATTTTATACGGATTTATATTTTACTAGCTGCGCCCCGCGGTTTCACCCGCGTAAGTCCCGATCCCGTGGGAATTTAGAGATAAAAAGCCTGTGTTAATCCAGGTCTCCAGCTATCTACATACCGAGTTTCAAGTTTATACCTTTAAAAAAAAAAAAACCTTCATACAAACTTCCACCCCCCATTTGCCCCCCTTAGTGGTTGAATTTCGCAAAATCACAAAAAAAAATAAAAGTGAGCACCTACGTCATAAAAGACCCCCATGCAAAATTTGAGACTCCTAGCACTTGTAGTTTCTGAGATTTCGTGATGTGTGAGTGAGTCAGTGATTTTCCATTTTATATATATAGATTAGCTTTGCCCTATTGACGACCCAGTTGGCACAATGGTCACTATGCCGGACTGCCAAACACAGGGTTGCGGGTTCGATTCCCGCCTCAGACATATATTTATGCTTAAATATTTGTCTGTGGTCTGGTTGTTTCTATGTATTATAAGTATATATTTACAAAAGAAAAGTATACAAGTAGTATATCAGTTGTCTAGCACCCATAACACAAGTGTAGTTACTTAGATTGGGGCTAAATGGCGATGTATGCAATGTCCTGCAATATTTATTTATTTATTTAATCCGTGGGATCTCGTGGGAATTCACAAAAGATTTACTTAGGCTATTTCCAGGAACCCTTGTGCAAAATTTCAAGTTTCTAGGTCGTTTAGGCTATTCGTTATAATCAACCAGGAGAAAATCGGATTTATTTATGTAAAATTTTATGTACTGGTCCTATCGCTACATTAGTAGAATCCAGATGTTTGAACAAAATCTTTCCAATATATTTTCTTCTTTTTTGGTGGTTTTAAAAACTATTGGTCCAGTCGCGAGGTCACACCGCGCAGCAGATTTACATTTTAATCGATTTTTTAAATTGCCAACACTTTGCCAAATTGCTTAGTTGAGAACAGCAGGAGCTTCTGTTTGGTTTTTATTAAAGTTTTTAGCATGTCTTATCGCTTTGATTGGGTTATTTATAAAAATTAAATTACTGTTTATCATTTTATTAAAATCATTACGTTATAAATCGTTAATGACTTAGGGATTGCATAGATGTGGATTCGATACGTAAAAACTTTAAAACTAACCCCCCTTATTTCAAAACGAGGTTTAGGGATAGTCCGAGATGTGGATTTAAACTTTAGATTTAGACACAGATTTACTCGTGAACTATACTCTAAAATGGAAAGTGTTTAGACACTATCCATAAAAATGTATAGGGATAGAGTTTAGAGTATAGTTCACGAGTAAATCTGTGTCTGAATCGAAGGTTTAAATCCACATCTCGGACTATCTTTAAACCTCGTTTTGGAATTATGGGAGACAGAGTTTGTTATTGACAAATGGTAGATACATTAAATGCAAATCTTTAGAGTCTCTCAGATAGAAACATTACATTTAAAACAATTTTCATGTTAAAAATAAGTATAATAAAATTTTGAAGCTCTTCATAAAAGCACTCAAATAAAGACAATAGAATATGTCTGAAATAAAATCTAGAATATCGGCATAACGGAGATTCAAATACCAGCGCATTTTTATTAAATCTCTGATATGTGAAGTACCTACGTATAGCGCGTATAGGAATGCAGATTTGAATATATCACTGTTACAGTACTGACTCAAGGGAGACTTCCCAATATTATGTTCATGATGCTCGCTGCAATTTTGTTCGAAATATCGAAGGTATTGGACACATTCCATAACACTGTGAATTTCATTTGTAGAAACAATATCGGTCCTTTCCAATAACTATCCAATTTTAGTCGGATATTTTTATTAGTGCTATTGAATTTTACAAGGACAAGCATGATTTGATAAATAAATAAATATTACAGGACATTTCACACATCGCCATCTAGCCCTAAGTTAAGTAACAGACTTGCGTTATGGGTGCCAGACAACGGATATACTACTTGTATACTTTTCTTTCGTAAATACATACTTATAATACATAGAAACAACCAGATCACAGACAAATATTTTAGCATAAATACTTGCCAGTGGCGGGAATCGAACCCGCAACCCTGTGTTTGGCAGTCCGGCATGGTAACCATTGTGCCAACTGGGTCGTCAAAAGGACAAAGCGCGCGCAAAGGAATGAAACCTGTAATTAATAATCTGATTATTAAATGTACTTGTAATTGAAACGAACCAGAATTAAAATACAAGATTGACAAATAGCAGGTAAGAGAATATTCTGCGAGTCGGTGACATCCTATAAAGTAACTTAAGCTGTGTAAATGAGGAAGGCTAAGTGGTAACGCCTAGGCAGCCGGCGGCGGCGGCGCCTCTCGCTAAGTCTCAACTAAGTCGAATCCGTCATTATTATTCCATGAAACGGGGTGGCTGCCACTTGGATCTCGCACCTGTGCTCGAACAAATAACCACGTAAACCTGACAAATTGTATCACATTTATATTGGTCACAAGAGCGTGGCTGCTTACCCAAAAAAAAACACATAAAATACAGAAACTTGAGATTTTAGGGTACGGTCGCGACCTTAAAGGTTAACGTAACGATCAAAATAATTTCAAGCCTTCAGCATATAAGTGTATATTCGTGAAGTCAAAGTCAAAAATATTCCTTGGGATGTTTATAACGTTTGTACATAGATCACATAGAAACGTCTTAAAAACTAAGTTAGGATGTGCGCCTTCGGAACGCGCCCACCAATGAGAAGAAGGCACAAGAAACTCATGGGGTTAGAAGGCGAATTCCATACAATTTGTGCGGGCTGAGCGGCTTGTAATATTTGCTTGCCCACTATGCTTAGGTAATTGACTGTTTATATTTGAACTAGCGGTAGTTACGAATAAGTTGGGAGCAACTTAACGGTTCAAGTTGCTTGAAGCCACTGAGACAGAATGAACCACGTTCTATCATTTTATTTACACATTAAATATGCCAGTAAAATACAAGATGATACCACTACAAGCGCTCTGACGTATACTTTAAAGAAAACGAATGTATTGATAACCAGTTACCTACCACTTCTACTTCTTCAGCTACTTCTTTTATCGATAACAGATTGTTCTAATTTATGGGAACGAAGTTTTGGAACGAAGTTCCTTATAGCGCGTTGCGAAAGGGGGCTAGACGGAAAAATTAAGACCAAAAGTTGTAACGACACTTTTTGCTATAGTTATAAGCCGTGCGGCGTGCGCAATGCATGTTTCTCTGTCTCTCTCTCTCTCTCTCTTTCTCTCTCTCATTGAAAGCAAGGCAGTTTACTAAAATTGAGCCTACTGATAAGGTTTATATTACATTATATTTGTTAATAATAAAAAAAACAATATTATAACTTAAAAAAAAATTACAGTTCCTTCACTAATTAATCGAAAGGAACTTCCCCTTGACGCCTCTCAGGTTTTTTTAACCACTTTTGTTTTATTTTGTCTGAAAATTAGACATTTGGCAAAGTTAAATCAGTAGTCTGTGTTCACCGCTAACGCTTATTTTATTTTATTTATTACGCTTAACTAAAAGCTACAATTAGGGCCGGGTTCATTTTCTCAAGTGGTTTAATATCAAGTGTTTTTCTAGTGTACTCGTAATTATTAATTATTTTATCTAAAACGCACCTAATAATACATTTTTATTTAATTTAATTCAGTAAATATCTTACTAAATTGGTACTTTATTAACGTTTTAATAATTAAGGTAACATAAATAATTACGAAACTGGAATTAATCATAAAGATTGACTTACGCCTGAATACTGTGTGGGGCTACTTATTTTAAGTGACGAATTAACTGACATTTAAGTATCATATTTCAATAGGATAGGAGCGTCTTACATATTAAGGGGACTCCTAAACGTTTGAGTATTCGGGTGTTAGTTATTACATTATACTAAGTACTTGCCATAGGTCAATAAATTAAAATAATTTTTAGATTTTTTTATACAGCGCCTTATAGCCTTCTGCCAACCTTGTGCGTTGCATGCAGATGTTGGACCTACAGAGCCAAAGTGGTCGTGAAAATAATAAATTTTTAAATCTATACTAATATTATAATAAATAAATAATAAATAAATATTGCAGGACAATCCACACAGCGCCATCTAGCCCCAAGTTAAGTAACTAGACTTGTGTTATGGGTGCTAGACAACGGATATACTACTTATATACTTTTCTTTTGTAAATATATACTTATAATACATAGAAACAACCAGACCACAGACAAATATCTAAGCATAAATACATGTCTGAGGCGGGAATCAAACCCGCAACCCTGTGTTTGGCAGTCCGGCGTGGTGACCATTGTGCCAACTGGGTCGTCGATTATAAAGCTGAAGAGTTTGTGTGTTTGTTTGAACGCGCTAATCTCAGGAACTACTAGTTCAGATTTTTTTTTTGTGTTGGAATGTACATTTATCGAGGATGGCTATAGGCTAATTTTTATCACGGGATCGGGACTCACGCGGGTAAAACCGCGGGGCGCAGCTGGTGTAATATATGACTACTGTTTAATACAGACTCTGGTAACCGATTCCTCTCCATCATGCACCCTTCGAGCTTTAAATAAGAAATGATTTACAATGCTAAATGATCCAATTTCACTTTACCTTAAAGACGTTGGGCTGATTAGCCGAGCCGTTAAGGTATGACACTCCTAACGTGAATAAGTAAAGTCAGGCTTAAGTGTTGTGAGTTATTAATGTCGGCTATCACAACGAGGCTTAACACTTTAAGTACGGTCGGCCTGTCCTGAATTATGCAACTCCTAACTCGAGATAAATGACATTCATTTACATTTAATCGTCCAATGTATTTGTGCAGTTTTTTACTGTTGTCTCTGGATTAAAATACAAATATAGGTAGGTATAAACTTTACTTATAATTATACGATTTGAACGGTTAAAAAAAAGATACAAGGACGCTCTAAACGCGTGTTTTTGTTTTGTTTTTGTTAAAACACAACGTTTCGAGAGCTTTACAGCTCTCCTGATCGCAAGCAGCTAAGGAGGCAATTAAAAAGTCTAAGTAAATGAATCACTGTCTAATTAAAAAAAAAATGTTATAAGATTTTTGCGAAAATTTAAATAAATCCTGTCGGTATAAGCTTTTCTTTTTTTTCATAAATTTTGGCTTTTTTTTTATTCGTGTGTGTTAGAATTTTATTTACATTAAATTTACCTTACGAAGTCTTTGTGTCGCTGAAAAATGGGTAAAAATCGTGATACTTAATTTTTTTATTGTTATAAAAAAAATTGCTAGGTACCCCGAACACTTCAGAATAACGAATATCTTCACATTTTTAAGAACAAAAGATGATTGTTACAGTTTTTTATAATCGAAACCAAAATTTGGTTAGAAATTTCATATGTGGCACCGTGAAGCAATTTAATAATACTGACTTACTTCGACTCCCATGCGAAATGCGAATGAGATTTTGCTTTAAGATAAGTTGCCTTCGGTTAATACTAGGTATTTAATTTTATATAATTTTTTTTATTTTTTTTTATTATTATTTTAATTAAAAAAAGTACACAATTTCTTACAAACTAATTTCCCGCCAAACTGCAAAGTGCAGTTTGTTGGCGAGCGCGCGCTTATTTATTTACATTACATGTGCATTGTGCACTATCTTATATACCTACCTACTTAACTGTTTTTAATAAATTATCCTTAAGTTTACTTTTCAACATACATATTTTTTGTCATCCCTGGTTCACTTCTTAGCCACGACAAGTCATTGTATACCTTAGGCACCATGTACCCATTCGTTCTTCTACCATAACAATTTTTAACTTTAGGTATATCTAACATTCCATCCCTACCTCTTCTTGTGTTATATTTATTAAATCTATTTAAAAAAGGTTTCTTAAGGTCGTCACTATGATAGAATTCGATGGCTATCTGATAAGTTACTTTTAGATCTACTGGTAATATTTTTGTTAAATAATAAAGTTTTCTATAGTCTCCATCACAATCCTTTTTAACTTTTTTGCTTATTAACAATTTAAGAAATCTTGTTTGTAGGTTATAGATACAATTCAGCCAAGTAGGTGGGATAGGTACGACCGTATACGCTGACCGCGTAGCCAAGCAATGAATCTACTAAAGCAAAATATACCATACGGAGTGTTTGTTTGTTAACTACATATTTTAATTGGAAAAACTTAATTGGAACAAGTCTCAAATCATATTCGTGGCAAAATGATTTATTATTTCGTAACTTAGAAGGAAACATAAAAGTGAAATATGATCATTGTGAGACGTTTTCTTTAATTAATATAAAAATACAGATTTGCATTATTATAAAGACGATATATTTGCCAGATAGTTCATTGAATCCGGCGTCACTTTTTGGAACTCATATCTGTAATGGAAGTATATTAATATTTAGCTTTTAGTTGCGAACCTAGTGCCAAAACACAAAATGCAATGCCCTCCCGCCCTCTTGAAGAGGCATGCAATGAGGACAAAATATAATTAGTAAGTATTAGTGTCACCATTTATTATTAACCACGACACGTGTTTCGCGTCTACACGACGCATCATCAGGATTGGATTCCGACAGCGCTATTTGGACGACAAACGTTAGACATCCATTCTTCCACAGACATATTTGCCATTCCATTTTTTGGGTTGAAATTTCAAAATGGTTAATTCAATTAGGTAGGCACCGAGATTTTTATATTATGATATCCGTTTTAAAGGAAGAATCGATAAAAAGTCTGTAATTAGACTCAAATAAAAATAAATGAAAGAGTCGTCTTAAAATAACCTTTAGACGCATAATACCATATACGCAAAACACCAACTCGAGGTTTTGTGCTGTTTTGCGGATTCATAGAAATAATTAAGCTAAATACCAACTACGCACAATTCTTCAAACGCAAAACAACAATACGAATTCATAGTTTTTTCATAGCATTCATTTGTTTGTTTTTTCCTCTATAAAGCAATGAAAAGCTACTGAACCGATTAAAAAAAATTCCTGGGATGCTGGTGGTATACTTTACATCAAATTATGATAAATCAAGTACCTAGAAACTGAATTATCAACAGAAACTGTAAGACGCAGCTAGCTAACCTGTGTTTGAAGCAGCAGCTCTAAAAGCAGAGTGACGGTTTTAATACTCCATTCTTTTAGAAATGAAACAATACTAAGCTTATAATTATTACTCCAGACTTCATTTAGTTAATGTTGTGCATAATTTATGAATGCGTTATAGTGAATTAAACTCAGTCCTCGGTTGCATTTTCTACACAAAATTGGAAATATTTGCAATGCAGATTCCGAAGTCTTTGGTATTACTTTGGCTGGAGGACAGTATGGTTTCTTTTGAGTTCGGCCTTCTGTGTTCTGTTTTAATGAGGCGAGACGACACTTTGTAATGGCCAAATATATCTTCACAAGACCTGATTTTCGTTGCTGAATAATGTACAACATTTAACTTGTTCCTTTATTAACTTTTATACTCCTACTCTAAATATACTGATGTTGAACGAAGCTCTACGAATAATTTCAATTAAAAACTTAGTATTCAATTGAGTCCAATGTTCGCATTTAAGAACTTGCAGACGTGACCCCCAGACATGAGCAGTACTTTGCAGATTCAGTGCAGAATCCAGCCCCTGCGGTTGAATTATAATTAGCTTCCGAACTCCACAAGGAACGAGTTATTCACGAAAGGCTATTGTTTTTAATGAATTTCCAACTTCGGCTTGAATCTCCGTAGAACATTACCTGCTGCTAATTCCGATACGAAACTTTGATTGCGCATCGCTAATTTCTACAATTGCTTTTTATTGGCATACCTACCTAGTACCTAAGCTGCAGTCAGTTTGGCTTCCGAACTATTCTGTAGTTTAGTAACTTGATTATTCAAATGTTAACTTTCTACGGCACAAAAGATCGTTTAAGAGTTAGAGTAGCTTGACTCATTGAGGAAGTATTGGTTTTTATTTTTTAACAGATATCAGAAGAGTTTTTATCGTTGATTCTAATGATGGAACTTCATTCAAAACAAACTTTCTTTGGCTCTTGCTCAAATTGTCATGGGCGAAATAGTGACGACCGTCTCCCGTGTATTTCCTGTAGAAAAAGTTGATTCCTCCCTTATAACTATGGCGAAAAATGGTCTCACCATTACGACAAAAATTAAACCGAATTTCTTATAGTTCCTGTTACAATTATTTATAGTTGTCAAAGATTTTGAATACTTTATTATAGTAGTCCATCGACAAAATAAAATCACTCTTTTGCTATTCGCGTGCTGCCGTCCGTTGCCTAAATCGTACTGTTTCTACAGAACTCCAAAGCGTTAAAGTTTTTTACCTTCTTCAAACAGTCGCTATAAGTACTTACTTACAAAGGTAGTTTTAAAGTTTATCTAACTTTAAGACCAGTGATTACTGCTAGTAAGTTAAAGAGCTACTTAAATCCAGTGTAATTTAAAACCTCTCCTAGGCTGCTTTACCTCCGTGTTTCGTATTTTGAAGCTCTAACGAGTTTTCTTCAGGATAACTTCACCTCTGGATAGTAATCGGGTACGTTACCTACCTAATGCTACATTGTTCATTTTTGGGTTCCGTACTTTAAAAGGTAAAAAAGGAACCCTTATTAGATACAAGATGCGCTCTGCGGTTTCACCCGCGTAAGTCCCGATCCCGTGGGAATATCGGGATAAAAAGCCTATGTGTTAATCCAGGTATCCAGCTATCTACATACCGAGTTTCATTGCAATCGGTCCAGTAGTTTTTGCGTGAAGGAGTAACAAACATACGTACACACACACACAAACAAACTTTCATATTTATAAATAAAGTAATAGGTAATCCTATGAAATATAAATTAATCTCAAATAATAGTTACACATTAAAAATTGTGAAGGCAAGCAAATAAATATATTTTTTTAAATAGTTTTTCTTTTATTTCCATTAGTGATAATGAAGTGACTCTTATTACCCAATATTCCTCTGTTCTATTTAAAGTCGGAGGTGTAAGACTGAGCCTTGTACAGAAACGTGAAATGTTTCTGAGGGATTTCATACGTGTTGTACCTAAGTGGGGAAAATACCTATTCCTAAATAGGAATACTTATTTAGAAAATCTCATAGGACCAAGATCTTTACCGGTGAAATTGCGAAAACTATGTACAATCAACGGTCAAAATTCTCTGCCCACCGTAACGTTTACAATCCTGTGCAGCACTATTTGCACATTATAACAATGTAACCTGTAAATCGAACCCACGTCGGTTGGTGTAGCGAGTAGCGGCGTATACCACTCACACAACTAAAGACATAGCTAACATGTTGAAAATAATAATCACACTGAGTACTTTTAATTCAAGTATTTATGTTTGTGTGTAACGTCTATTAGAAGGAGGTCGTAAGTCCAACACTTGTTTATAGTATTATTGTACCAAACTGATACTTATGACGCATATTGTACATCCTTATCCCTATGTTATGATTGCGAAAGTTTGTAAGTGTGTATAAAATATGTATGACACCTCTATATGCAGAAATACTGAATAGATTGCAATTTTCATAACCTACCTACTGGAGCAAAGATCGATGCGTTCGAGATGTGGTGCTGGAGGCGAATGTTGAGAATACCGTGGACCGCCAAACGCACCAACGTGTCGATCCTCGCACAGCTCAAAGTGAAGACGCGCCTGTCCACGATCTGCCGCCAACGCATACTGGCATATTTCGGTCACGTTATGCGGAGGGGCGATGACAACCTGGAGAAACTCATCGTGGTTGGGAACACAGATGGAAAACGCTCTCGAGGCTGATCCCCAACCAGATGGACGGATCAGCCCCCTTAGACAAGAGTGCTTTCTATTAGCGCTATCGCCAATCGACAGACTTTTTTAGAATATTTTTTGGTATCAAATTGACACAAGCCGACGAAAAGTCACGTAGTCTTGCGTTGGAGAAAAAAAATGGTGGATAAGTTCCATCCTAAGCTAAGCTAAGATAATACAATGTTTTATGTCAATTTCATACAATTAAATCTATCGATTGGCGACATCGCTAATAGAAAAAGATCTTGTCTAAGGGGGCAGATTAGAGACTCATCAGCCGTCAAGTGTCATAACATTGTAAGAGATGCGACTAACAGAATCAGTTGGAGACAGATCATCCGATCCAAATGCAGACCACCCAATGATGACCACGATCCTCAGTCATGAGGGACCGACTACAGAGAGAGACTGGAGCCTAAAGGCTATGTATTAATCCGGATAAAACCGTGGACTGCAACCAGTTATCTCTTTTGATAATGATAAGATTAGTTTAAACAACACCAAACCGCAAAACGCTTATTATCAACACAGTTAAGGGAACTATTAGACGCAGGCTATTGTTCAATACAACGTTACTACACAATAAATGGGTATAATTCGATCTAGGAAGGCTCCTCTGAGACTCGTATGTTACCACTCCAGTCTACAGAACAGGAAATTTTCCACCCGGTGAATTATAAAGAGCGTAGACAATTAATGTTTGGGTATAGTAGCTGTTGGAGCTGAAATACTATTTCTTTCGCTTTGTTTCTTCAAATGAGCTGTATTGTTCACTTTACTTTGATACTGAGTCATTGTGATATTTTCATAATAGTGTTTTAGGAAGTTAGTGAGCTCGAACCGTTTATTTTTTAATAATAAATAGGTTAGTGTTGGCCAGCCCCCCAATTGCCGTAACTTATGACGCATTAGTCGAGTTCACGTCCAGTTGACGCATAATATGTCACGTGCACGCAAACAATAATCGGTATTACCGTAAAATGAAGCGACGCGTAACCGTTACTTTAACTGCACGTCTACTTCACCTACGTGCATATTACGCGTGAAACAAGCGATGGTAAGTGACGATCCCGTCTAAGATGTAGCACGGTTTCTTTAAGATACATATACGCTCATGACTCAAAGACCCTCAAATAAACGGGGGCCTTTGAGGGACCCAAGTGAAGGTACGGCAGTGAAACAAAAACTTTTCCGACCCGTCCTTTAGTGACTGCACCGGAACACGTATGTCCGCTTAGCGATTTGTTTTCAGATCACATATGTTTAAGGTATTAACAAATTAGGACGATTATTGGTGCCTCTTGTACTTGTACTTGTATACAGGCTGTTTTCCGCCATTGGACCCTTTTTGATTGGGTCCTTTTTGCATGAGGATGGAGTAGGCTTGCCCAGCACCCACACTACCCTCTCAGCTTAGTCGACCATGTCCAGAGGAGAGAACTTGTCAATACTTCTGGAGCCAACTAAGCCGCGGGTTTCATCACGATGTTTTCCTTCACCGTAAGAGCAATGTCAATTAGCGCACATAAATTTTTCTTAAGAAAAATACATTGGTGCACGGCCGGCCGGGATTCGAACCCACGACCTTCAGAATTAAAGTCGAGGTTCCTTTACCTATTATTTTAACTATATAAATTATATTATCTTATTACAAGCTTTTAACTAGTTAACGAGTGACAATCATTTCAGTAACCGCAACAATCATAAATTATATTAAAATTCATAAAACAGAAATTGCGAGGCGTAAATCTGTTTCCCTCTCTCTGTTATTATGTCAATCAGTCGCAAACAATGGACGGAATGATTACATCCTCAGTTGAAATTTCAACAATAAATTAATAGAATAATTCGGCAATTATGCTACGTCGAAGTTTCGGTTCAACATTACATTAGGTATGTTTCATCATTACATAATTATGTTTCAGTGGGTGTTAGTTACACCCACTGAAACATAATGGGCTATGTCGCCCCAAGAATTAGTAGGCTGAAGTGGCAATGGGCGAGACATGTGGCTCGTAGAACTGATGGCCGTTGGGGCCGAAAAGTCTTAGATTGGAGACCACGTACCGGAAAGCGCAGCGCGGGACGGCCTCCGAATAGATGGACGGACGACTTAATTAAGGTCGCGGGAAGTCGTTGGACGCAGAGAGCATGCGACCGATCGCTCTGGAAGTCTTTGGGGGAGGCCTATGTTCAGCAGTGGACGTCCTGTTGCTGATATGATGGGTGTCCTATCAGTCGATCAAAAACAAATTACAAATTATCATTTTGAATATAACATTAGGTTATTTTATCCTCTATAAATTATAATATTTATTTTATTGGTCTAAAATCTCAAAATAAATACAAATACGAGGAATTAACTACGAACTAAATACGAAATTTAAACTAAATCTATTCGAACAAACCCCTCCCCAGCATTCCCTGTGCAAAGCTGGACATTATGCAAGCAGCGTTACCCCGCTGAACCGCTATCGACAGCCTTTGCACCAGGAATGCCCCGGAACGTGGATCAAACCCCATGTCACGAAGGCGAAGCCCAATTTCCTAAAACACTCGGCCCCCCAACTCCCTCGACCGCCACAGGCACAAAAATATCATACTAATATTATAAATGTGAAAGTTTGTGTGTGTGTGTGTGTGTTTGTTACTCCTTCACGCCAAAACTTTACGATGAAACTCGATATATAGATAGCTGAAGACCTAGATTAACACATAGGCTACTTTTTATCCCGATATTCCCACAGGATCGGGACTTACGCAGGTGAAACCGCGAGGCGCAGCTAGTATCTCTATAAAGTTATCATTTTATGAACTGTTCGTTCTGTAAATAACTCCTTTAGCAAATAAATAAAAGACACCAATAAATAAAAACATCATATAATAAACTAATCTTTACATAATGATTTAATGCATTGCTTGATAAATACTTTCAAAAGTGTAGCGTGAATTTTGACGTGATAACGTCTTATAAATCTATGAACACCGTACCTACTGCACTCACAAAAAAAGTGTGACGTCATGCTCACGTGAGCGACGTGCGTGACGAACGTGAGCGACGTGCGTGACGAACGTAAGCGACAAAGTAACCATAGACATTTGATAATTAAATATTTTTTATTCTATTTTTTTATTAAAATTTAAAAAAAAAAGTTAATGATCAAATGTCTAATACGTATTATCTACCATCAATGTTTTTGTTATCACTTAAAATTATCGTCCATAAACCGACTTTACAGACAACTATTTTTTTCTATCAATCAAATTATCGTATGAAATTAGTAGTTGCCTATAAATTCCAGATAAAAATTACAACCCTGAAATTTTATGTTTTCAAAGACAAACGAAGTACTTACGTACTGGATGAATATTTGGCTTGATCTCATGCCTCCAATATTTTTAAATGATATTTTAACATCTGAAATATTTGCAAAGAAAAACAATAATCTGTATTTTGTCAAATGATTACATAAGAAGTGATACGTTTGCGAATCGAGATGTTTGTTAAATGATTCGTTTTCATAATGTTATTTTTAAAATAATCATTTGTCATTCATTTTTTGTCTAATATTAGTGAACCAACATGTCTGACATGTCGATTTAACAATGATAACCTGAAAAATTGACTATTATGCACATTTAATAATTGTATTTTACATCAAACTGTTCAGTTCGAAAATCTTCAGTTAATTCTTTGAAATTGCATCTACTTAATCTAGGTAAAATTTGTCACAGTATGGCAAACAAGTAAGATGATTGTTATATCCTATTTTCATATAATATTACCTATTTTGTTATTTGCACCATTGCCTGGTCTGGTATGTTGTTGAAAGGGTAACATCAGTGCAAACCTATTATAGGTGTTTTTAACTAAGTTCTAAAATTACGGCTATTTACACCGAACTTTTTAAACAATTTTACGTGTGTTGTAAAAGTTTTGATAATTGCGGCTATATTCACCGAAGAAGCTGCTTAAAACCTATTTTCCCCCAACAAATTGACTTCAAACAAATCTGACCCCAGCACCAGAATGTTCCACACACCAAAACAAGGCAGACCAGATACAGATGACAACGAGAGGGCAGGACCCTCAAAAAGGACAAGTGGACATAAGGTGGCCACCACCCCCACCTGTAGCGAAACGGAGAGAACCTCACCATCGACACAAAGACAGACACCCTCGCCCACCCCGATGGGGCAGAGGAAGTTGGACGGACGGCTAACCAACAACAAGGCCACTAAAGCAGAGGTTAAACCAAAACCAGTATCTTTTATGCTGAATCTTGGGAAGACTGCCTCCGCAGCGCAAAAAGACACAAACCTAAACCATGACCTCCAGACTCCGCGCATACCAGCTTCCCCCTCGGAGGTCGCGCCCATTGCGAGCCTCGTTAGAAGCCACATCAGATCATACGAGACCCGAAGTAGAACGCCATCCCCCACAATGGTATGCTTAGGTGAGCCGCTTATGACGATGGGAAATCTCCCAAATAGGATCCAAGACAGGAACCGTATGGACGAGACATTTGACAGAACAGAGAGAGAAAGGGAGATGGAAGCTATCGACCTTGCTGAAAAGATAAAGACGATTATTCAAAAGATTAAGAAAGAAAATAAAGAAAAAGTAACAGACCTTCTGGATAGAATGTGCGAGATGATAGCAGAAATGGAGAAGGAATTAAATAGCATAGGAAACACAGAGAAGGAAAATAATGCGAAACGAGAAGGAGAAGAAAAGGAAGTAAGCACAGTAGAAATTATGGAAAGACTGAATAAAATAGAAATGAATCAAAATCTAATCAAGGAAGAGATAAAAACACAGGCGGACGAGACAAGGAAGATCTTAGAAACTAAAGCAGGACCTACTACCTATGCCCAGGTGGCAGCCACAGTGGTGCCCTCTATACAGGCACCGCTGCACTCGCTGGTGATTAAATCTACCAATGAAACGGCCACCTCGGGAGACGTCCTTAAGGAAGTTATAGAAACGGTAAACGCAAAGAAAGAAGGACTGAAAATAGAAAGGGTAAGGAAAGCAAGGGACCAGAAGGTAATAATAGGATGTGCCAGCAGGGAGGAGGCAGATAGGATAAAGAACAGGATTAAGGAAAGAGCAAAAGGAAATTTGGAGGTGGAAGACATCAGGAACAAAAAGCCCCTGGTGGTGCTGCACAATGTTATGGCGTACCTGAAAGATAATGAAATCCTTGCAGCCATAGAGACGCAGAACAAAGGACTATTAGAAAAATTAACAGGCGAAGACAGGACCATGGTAGTGAAATATAGAAGAAGGACGCGAAACCCACTGCAGTGCCACGTGGTCTTACAAGTGTCCACAAAGATCTGGCAGGAGATGACGCGCGCCGGAAGTGTATATATAGACCTACAGCGGGTGAGGGTCCAAGATCAGTCCCCCTTGGTGCAGTGTACCCGTTGCTTGGCCTACGGTCATGGTAAAAAGTTTTGTACCGAGACAGCGGACAAGTGCGGCCATTGTGGGGGGCTACACATACAGAGGGACTGCGAGGACCTGCGGGTCCGGGAGCCACCAACATGCGTGAATTGCCTGCAGGCAAAGTTAGACAACGTGTGCCATAACGCATTCAGCAGGGAGTGCCCGGTGAGGAGACGATGGGAGGCATTGGCGCGTAGCGCCGTTGCGTACTGCTAAGGGCCTCCCAACGATCTCATCAGCCGGAAAATCCCCAGCTCACGAAACTGTACTGCAGGCGAACTTGCAGAGGAAAAAGCTGGCGACACAGGAGCTCATGCAGGAGGGCAGACAAAGAAAAGCTCTTTTTGCACTCGTGCAGGAACCATATGTGGGGGCAACTGGAGAACTCACACCTAGCCTGGGCACACGAGTGGTTCAGAGGGACCATAACCGCACAAAACCTGTAAAGGCAGCAATAGTAGTCTTCGATAGAGCAATAAACGTAATGGACCGACCAGATCTCACTAACGAAAACATGGCAGTAGCCACATTAAAGACCGATAAATGGACCATAACGGTTGCCTCAGTTTATTGGGAGGGAAATCATCCTATCGAAGAGTATATGATTGAGGTGAGGAGCGCGATCGAGAAGACCGGGTTAGGGTACTTTCTGCTGGGTGGCGATGCCAACGCCTGGAACCCCTGGTGGGGTAGCGTATCGAGCAACGAGAGAGGAGAGACGCTGGCTGATGAGCTCGACCTGATGGAACTGCACATCCTGAACCAAGGTAACACCCCGACCTTCGAAGTGGTAAGAAACGGCCAACTCTGCTCTAGCCACATTGACATAACAGCCTGCTCAACGAACTTCATTGACAGAATTGGCCACTGGGAAGTTGACAGAGGCATTACCAGTTCCGACCACAATACGATCATTGTCACATTAAACCTGGACAAACACATGCAAATTAACAAAAATGGTCCTACAAGGAAATTTAACACAAAAAAGGCAAAGTGGTCAAAATTCTCACAAGAACTTAAAATAGAATTAACTAAAAATAACATCAGTAGGGAACAATTATGTTTGATTACAACAAAAATAGAATTAGAAAATACCATTAAAAAATACGTTGATATAATAACTAAAACTTGTGAAGGAAACATTCCAGAGATTAAAATAAAACAAAAAACGCACTTGCCTTGGTGGACGGATGAGCTGCGGAACCTGAAAGCCGAAACGATGCGAAGAAAGCGCAGACTCAGATGGACTTCCCAGGGCCGGCGCGGCCACGTCGTGGAAGAGTACCTGAAAGCAAAAGACAAATATGAGACAGAAGCAAAGAGAGCACAGGTGCAAAGCTGGAAGGAGTTCTGTGGAAAGCAGGAAAGGGAAAGTATGTGGGACGGGATTTACAGGGTACTCAGGAAAGGACAAAGGAGAGAGGATAAGGCATTGGTAAGGGATGGGAAAGTGCTTACTCCAGAAGAGTCAGTTAGACTATTAGCAACAATATTTTTCCCAGACGACGATGTGACCGGGGATAATTCAATACACCAAGAAATAAGAAGAAAGGCTGACAAACAAATAGTCAATGACGACGGAGTACAGGATGACCCACCTTTTACCAAAAACGAGCTAAAACAATCCGCAACCAGCTTTAATCCAAAAAAGGCTCCCGGCCCCGACTTCCTCACAGCGGATATATGTCTTAAAGCCATAAACGTTGATATCGAAGTCTTCCTGGGAATCGCTAACAAGTGTATGGAGCTGGCCTGTTTCCCTGAGGTGTGGAAGGAGGCAGCCGTAGTGGTACTCAAAAAGCCAAGAAAAGAGGACTACTCCCAACCAAAAGCTTATCGACCCATCGGCCTGCTCCCCGTGATGGGGAAAGTCCTGGAAAAGATGATGGTGAAGAGGATAAGGTACCACATTTGGCCCACGGCAAGCCCCCGACAGTACGGATTCGTCCCCCAGAAGAGCACCGAGTGCGCCCTCTATGACCTACTGAAGCATGTAAACAAAAATTTGGACAACAAGAAAATTAATGTAGTAGTTTCATTGGACATAGAGGGCGCCTTCGACAGCGCCTGGTGGCCGGCCATACGGGTGCAGCTGGCGAGGAGAAGATGTCCGGCGAACTTACTAAGACTGGTGGGTGACTACCTGAGCAATAGAAGAGTAACTGTCAGATACGGAGGACATAGCTATACCAAAGGGACCAACATTGGTTGTGTGCAAGGGTCTATTGCTGGACCAACTTTTTGGAATGTCCTACTGGACCCACTCCTTGACGAACTGGGGGGGATGGAGGTGTACAGCCAAGCGTTCGCGGACGATGTGGTTCTGGTGTTCTCTGGGCGGAACGCGACGGAAATTGAGAAATCTGCAAACAGCGTTCTCGCGCATGTGCACGAGTGGGGTATCCGTAATAAACTAAAATTCGCGGCGCACAAGACCGAAGCTATGGTCATAACCAAAAAATTGAAATTCGATATCCCTCGCGTGCACATGGGCGGAACATACATAAAGTACGTCGGCGAGATGAGAGTACTGGGACTATATATAGACAGCAAGCTGACTTTTAACAAACACGTGACACACATCTGTCAAAAAGCAACGTCCCTGTACGCTCAGCTCGCCAGAACGGCAAAGATTAGCTGGGGATTAAACTCGGAGATCATCAGAACCATATATAGCGCAGTGGTGGAACCAATTATGCTGTACGCCTCCGGCGCGTGGTTTAAAGCATCTGAAAAGCTGACGGTGCAAAAGCAGCTCAGAACGGTGCAGAGAGGATTCGCTATAAAAATAATTAAGGCATATAGGACCACTTCACACGAGGCCTCGCTGCTGCTGGCCGGCCTGCTCCCACTCGACCTGCGGGTGCGGGAGGCAGCGAGGCTGTTCAGGGCCAAGCGAGGGGTGCCGCAGGAGGACTTGATCTGGGGCAGAATGGTGGAACAACAGGCAGACCTGAAAGAGGCTGAACATCCAGCTACATCTGGGGGGTTCGAGTATGTCTGTCTGGAGAACATGGAGCCGGAGACCGTCGGTAAGCACCAAATTGGCAACATACGTATATATACTGACGGCAGTAGGATCGATGACCGAGTGGGATGTGCCTTCACCTGTTGGAAAAATGGAGAGGAAACCAAGTTTGGTAAGTGTCGCCTGGAGTCGTTCTGCACAGTCTTTCAGGCGGAAATGTTTGGCCTTCTGCAAGCTGTATGTTATGCAGTCAAGGCGAAATTAAAGAACACCTGCATATTGAGCGACTCCAGGTCCTCCCTCGATATTTTGAAGACGGGTGAGGGAAGGCACCCCATTGAACACCTGATCACCCGGGAGCTCAGAAAGAGCGAAGAGCTAGGTCTAAACATTCGATTCTTCTGGATAAGAGCACACGTAGGCACAGAGGGAAATGAACGCGCCGACCAACTGGCGAAAGAGGCAGCCCAAAAGGATAAGACGGCCATTAAATATGACAAATGCCCCCTGTCATATATAAAGAAGAAGCTCCGAGAAGAATCTATCAAAAGCTGGAACGAGAGGTACACAAAAACCAACAAAGCCAAAACTACGAAGCTATTCTTTCCGGACGTCCTTTCTGCCAGGGCTGTCCTTAAGAACCTCAACCCTACTCATAGGCTCGTGCAGGTACTTACCGGACACGGCGGGTTCTCCGCATACCTGCACAGGTTCAAGCTGAGGGACAGCCCTCTCTGCGAATGTGGCGACGCGGAGGAGACTGTCCCTCACTTGTTAGCGGAATGTGTGGTGTATGGGGGGGATAGATATAATTTGGAATGCGAACTTGACATAGACATAACAATAGAAAATCTTAAGGAAATAATTAAAAACAAAGGACGAGAAAAGTTCATACAATATTGCTTAAAAATAATTAGAATTGTAAACAATAGAAATAAAACAAATTAGCTTAAGAATCCATGAAACCATTTTATTTTAAAAAATAAAAGAGGTGCATGTATAAAAACGAGATAGGCATAAGATAAACTTGTAACAGTCGTAAACAGCAATGTAAAAAGAAAAGATACTTAATAAAACTAGAAATTGTTAAACTAGATTAAAACAAAACATAGTAAATAAGCAAGATAAATAATAGAAAATAAGTTAAAATGGAGTTTGTTTTCTCCTTGTATACATAAGTCCATTATGTATACAGGGAGAAAATAAATTATATTTGTTTAGTTTGTATTTGTATAGATGATTCATAGTTATTGTTCTGTAATATGCATAAATAATAATGTACTAAACAAGTAAAGGCTCATGTAATAGAAGATAAGACAATTAGATGCTAAGTAAAAATATTTATATTTTTTAAATAAAGGCCCTGATCACTGTTGGGGGAAAACTGATTAGCCGACGGCCCACCCATCGCGGTGGGATTGGTAGGCTCCATTAAAAAAAAAAAAAAAAAAAAAACCTATTATAGGGTTACAGTTGAGACAATTTCACAGTCTCTATGAGTCCACGAATAATTATCCAAACTAAAGGACTTAAATTGCAGAACTAGCAATAGAACCCCTTAGCTTACCCTAAGGGGAAAGACGATCGATAAGGCACCAATTCTCGAGACACGATTTCTCCAAATGTGTTAAGTTTACGTAAATTATTCCATATCAACGCCGCACGCCCGCCTTCTCTCGCTTGACTTCAGTTCATGAAATAAAAGTGATTTAAATATATTTTATATAAACTGGGAAGTCGTTGAATGCAGAGAACATGCGACCGATATCTCTTGGAAGTCTTTGGGGAAGATCTTTGTTCAGTAGTGGACGTGTTATAGCTGATATAATTATGATAATAAAATATATTTTTCTGTAAATCATCTTCTATACATTTAAAATGCTTTGTCCTGAATGACTGACTGACTAACGGATCAACGCACAGCCTAAACCGCTGATCTGTAGAGACCTGAAACTTGGAGGGGATGTTCTTTGTATGCCGTAGACATCCAGGATGTAAGAAAGGAGGCAAAGTTTGTACGGGACAACGTGATTACTTGGTTTATTTTCGACTTCTAAGTCGCGGGCAAAAGCTAGTACTGATATATAAGCCACTAGATTTGAATTAATTATCTATATATATAAAATTCTTTGTCCTGAATGACTGACTGACTGACTGGATTAAAAAACATTAAGAATAACTTTTCTTAATAAAAAGGTAAAAAAAAGGAAACGAAAGAGCAAAGGTTTATCCTAAATTTCATGACTGTGCTCCATCCAGTTGCTAATTAATATTAAGTCTAGTTGCGTATCTGTCCAGTTGCTAACCAGTAAGTACCATTAGCGAATATGTATAGTTGCTACGGAGCCATTTTGTGTCAATAAAAATAGTACTAAAGAAATAATTTATGACCTTAACATTACCTGTATTACGTATCCTCAGGGATCAGGGTAACACACAATATACAGGTATACATGAATAGAGAATAACTATGCTTGATCCAATTAGTTGTCTCAATGGACAATAGTGCAAGATCCGAAATAAACACCGATGGTGTCCGTCAAAGCGCACTATGGAATCATTCGGTACGGATTGATCTGCCTTGTGGTCCTGTCTTGACAGTGCGTGTTCGACCATTTGATCTGATTCTCGAAACTACAGATAGGCAATCTATGTCGACTCAGTTGGCACAATAGTCACCATGCCGGACTGCCAACACAGGGTTGCTCCCGGATTCCCGCCTCATACATGTATTTATGCTTAGATATTTGTCTGTGGTCTGGTGGTTTCTATGTATCATAAGTATATATTTACAAAACTATTTAAGTAGTATATCCGTTGTCTAGCACCCATAACACAAGTCTAGTTACTTAGCTTGGGGCTAGATGGCGATGTGTGGAATGTCCTGAAATATTTAATTATTTTATTTATTATGTCAGTATTTGATATTAATACTTCGCTTGATTTTGGAACTAGCTCTGCTGTTCCTCAGTTATACTTGTGTTAGTTAAAAGTGCAGCAAATTTATTGTAGGAAGATTATACCCACAAACACATAAATAAATAAAGATTTATTACATTTTATTTATTTATGAAAACTAAAGTTTATTTTAACTTTATTTTATTTGTTATTGGTATAATCATCATAATTATCATATCAGCCACAGGACGTCCACTGGTGAATACACGCCTCCCCCAACGGTCTCTCTGCGTCCATCAGTTCTACGCGGCACAATATGCCCCGTCCATTGCCACTTTAGCTTACTAATCCTTTGGGCTATGTCGATATTTTATTATTAGTAGAATAAAATATATAAAGAACGTAGATATTCTCCTACACAAAGATCTCTTCAAATTAAAAATAAATAAATATTGCAGGACATTCCACACATCACCATTGAATAGAAAACGTCACGTAGAGAGTTCAATCCTACTAATATTATAAACTAGCTGCGTCCCGCGGTTTCGCGGGACCGATTGCGATGAAACTCGGTATGTATATAGGCGGAGACCTGGATTAACACATGGGCTACTTTTTATCCCGATATTCCCACGGGATCGGGACTAACGCGAGGTGAAACCGCGGAGCGCAGCTAGTAAATAATATAAAGCTGAAGAGTTTGAACGCACTTATCGCAGGAACTGGTTCGAATTGTTTTTTTTTGTGTTGGATAGTCCATTTATCGAGGAAGGCTAAAGGCTACTTTTTGTTTTCATATTCCCACAGGATCGGGACTTATGCGGGTAAAACCGCGGGCGGCAGCAAGTTATTCCATAATGTCCAAATGAAAATAAAAAATAACTTTATTGTATAAAGAACGTAATGCTAATATTTACCGGGTATTGGTAAAACGTCCAACTAATCAATGTGGCGACCACTCCTGGGAAATACGAGGGAAATGCGGACCGAGTGCAATGTACAATGTTCTCGTATGATTTTATGAACGCACATTACCCAGGGGACATTTTTTTTTCAACATTTTGTTTTCAAAAATGTCGAAATGAGTTTGTATTGTAGGGTATGACGTCATTCAATGACGAATGTTAAAGATAAAGATAATTGATATTTGTATTTTAAATTTAACAAAACAGAATGACAGATACATGCACTGTACTGTACAGATGACTGTAATTTGATCAATTTTAAAGATATTTTACCAGGGGACATTTTTTTTCAACCTTTTGTTTTCAAAAATGTCGAAATGAGTTTGTATTGTAGGGTATGACGTCACTCAATGACGAATGTTAAAGATAAAGATAATTGATATTTGTATTTTAAATTAAACAAAACAGAATGACAGATATACTGTACTATACAGATGACTATAATTTGATCAATTTCAAAGATATTTTACCAGCGGACATTTTTTTTTTTCAAAAATGCCGAAATGATTTTGTTTTGTAGAGTATGACGTGACTCAACGACGAATGTTAAAGATAATTGATATTTGTATTTTAAATTAAACAAAACAGAATGACAGATGTACTGTACTGTACAGATGACTGAAATTTGATCAATTTCAAAGATAGGAGACATTTCTTTTTTACATTTTATTGTTTTCAAAAATGTCGAAATGAGTTTGTCTTGTAGGGTATGGCGTCACTCAATGACGATTATAGATAAAGATAATTGATATTTGTATTTTAAATTAAACAAAACATATTAATTAATTTATCTTTTTTTCTACCGACTTAGTAATACTGTAAAACACCTGATTTTTTTATTAATTGAGGCAGTTGTTACTCTTATCCATATTATACTAGCTGCACTCCGCGGTTTCACCCACGTAATTCCCAATCTCGCGAGAATATCGGAATTAAAAATTATGTTATTTCTAATGTATCAATGTATCCTCTTACCAAGTTTCATCAAAATCGGTTTAGTAGTTTCGGAGCCTATATATTTTTCCATAGGCCACTCTTACGGATTTTGAGGAGTGAAAATAAACTTTAGTTAAGAGGAAAGCGTACCGGGCGCTCTCTCCATACAAACTTAGTCGACTGTTTCCTCCCTGAATAACTCAATCAATCAATCAATCAAAACCAAGACATAGGGGCATAGTCATGGCAGTTATAGGTTTTATACAAGAAAAAAATTGTGCTAGTGTCATTATCCAGGGAGGAAACAGTCGACTACGTTTGTATGGAAAGAGCGCCTGTACCCTTTCACCTTAAGGATTATGAATGAAGCATTTTTTATCATATTTTTGTTTCATCCGCTTACTAAACAGTGCAGGCTAACGTTACTCACTAGTTAACAAAACTCGCTCCACACTGTAATTGTGGTTCAGTTATATTTGTTTGGTTTCTCATAAACTTTGAGTATAATGATGTAACATGAAAACAAATACTTTGAGCAAAACGGTTAATATTATGTTCTAGCTTTCACCCGCGATTTCATCCGCGTAGTTGTAATAGCTAAATGTGTGCCAATTTTTAGCCCTATCCTTTCATAGAATGAGTTGATTGACAACTCGATATATTAGTTGATTGGTATAAAAAATGGTCATATTCTTTATAAATTGAATGTTAATCGGTCATTGAGGACTTTAAATTTTATATTTATAGGTCTCTCTATTAATTTTAGCCCTATCTATTTATCGATATTCAATTAACTCATATCAATTGACTCGTATAAGATTCATATTTAATTTAAAAAGCACTTTACGTCCGCTATTCAAACAATCTTTTTTTTTACAGTAACAGGTATTTATATTCTAGAGTTATGTACTTTTGTTAAAAATAATTATAAATACTTTTTTTCTAATAGATCTTTACGTCATGATAGCCTCAGAAATAAATATAAGCACAACATTTGCATGCCTCAAGTTAACAATACTATGTATCATAGAAGCTCTTATATTACCGCAATAAAGGTCTACAATGCTCTTCCAACTGACCTCAAATCTCTACATAATAATGATATCTTTAAGTCAAATTTAAAAAAATGGCTCATTGTAAAAACCTTTTATAGTTTGTCTGAGTTTTATGAAGAGACAAAGATATTTTTTTATTGCCTACCTACCTATAGTATTATGAAAATGGGTAAGTTATTGTTACTTAATTAAGCCTATTTTAAGATTCTTGTGTACATAACTTTGCAATAAATGTCGTGATTTCTTGATTTCATATTTTAAGTTAGTCAATCAGTCAATACGTTTATTTTTATACCTATTTATAGATAAAGTATTCTCTTATACTTTACCACTTAAGTGCGACGTGATGGGTTTCTCCTTCCATCGTAAATTTTAATAGCTCAAATAATAGCTGTAATTCTTGAAACGGTCTCAATTAAAGGCAAACTTTTATCTAACCTACCACGCCGGATTCGTCTTTAAACTCCAATCCCTTTAGAATTTCCAGGAATCCTTCCTTAGTCAGGTCTAGCGAGTTGCCACATTTTAAAATAAATGTTTCCGTACCTAATTCCGTATTTTCTCGAATAGTTTTCTAGTAGATGTAACGTAAATTGGGATTTGTGTGGGGTTAGGGATTTTTAACGTTTCGAAGATTTTTTAAAATTTGATTTCTGAGAAAATAAAAAGGCAAACAGTAATTGAATTAATGTATCATTAAAGGTTAATAACAATGTCGACGACATTATAAGATTCATACGTTTTGCTACTAAGGGTGTTCATGTCTATTAACTATGGCGTTTGAATACCAAGAAGTTAGTACAATATTAGCATTGTGCAATATGCAATATCTATAGGTATTGCATATTGCAAAATACCTATAGGTAAAATACCTATGGGTAAAAATTGTAGGGTGAGGCTTAAACTAATGCTTTTAAGGTTGTGCATATGACCCCGCTTACATGGACGTGACTTTAATTGCTCCATTTCAAATAATACTTTCAAATATTTGTAATATTGACCTTTGTGAGCGTGATCACATGAAAAAAAAACCCCATGAGTTTCTTGTGCCTCCTTCTCATTGGTGGGCGCGTTCCGAAGGCACACATCCTAACTTAGTTTTTAAGACGTGTCCATGTGATCTTGTACCTTTGACTTTGACACGCTGCGGGTCCTTGCACTGCTTAGCTGTAGGTGTAGCCTATTTCTTTGTGTGTGTTTAATTTTAAAGTTGTCGTGTGCCTGCACGAACAAATGTTTTTCTTTCTTTCTAGTTTGAGCCTTCCTTGGAGATCCCTCTGATTTCCGAGGAAGCGAAACGGTCTTAAGGGTGAGTGCAACAGTTATGACGATCCCTAAGGCAAGTCTGAGAGGTTATCCTTCATGTGGTGCAGCTTTGGTAACCGTTGGATTAGCTAAACTAAATAGATCTATTTAGTTTAACCAATCCAACACTAAATGGGTCTTTTAGTTTAACCAATCCAACACGAAATAGATCTATTTAGTTTAACCAATCCAACACTAAATAGATATATTTCGTTTAACCAATCTAACACTAAATAGGTCTATTTAGTTTAACCAATCCAACACTAAATAGATCTATTTCGTTTAACCAATCCAACACTAAATAGATCTATTTAGTTTAACCAATCTAACACTAAATAGATCTATTTAGTTTAACCAATTTAACAGTGGTGATAACTTTAGGTAGACTGACTAAATAGATCATTATCTATGTACGAGCAATTTAGTTTACCTTATCCAAGGTTAGTAATAACTTTAGGAAAACTGACTCTATGCATATATTTTGTAACTTTATTGTAGTCTACCATCTTCTAATAATCAGTCTAATATCTTCCTACTTGACAATTACCTCATGATATCGTAAACTGCTTTCTTTCCTAGTTCTTTTGAAGACATTTTAAGTACTTCTCTATGAATAGAACTCTACAAAATGTACTAAACTTAGTACAGTACCACAAATTCTGGACTTACAAACAAATCCTAGACGGTATTGTAGTTGTAGACCGCAAACATTTGGTAATGGCGTCATTTGGATCCTGTGCAAACCAAGCGAGCAATGTCGAAACGACTAAGTACAAGAATAGATAAAATACTGTATCGAAATTCTATATACATAGATAGAGCTGGGAACATTTTGTAAGACTATAACCTTAATAATTAAATACTAGCTTTTATCTAGCTCTAAGGAATCACGTTGTCCCATAAAAACTTTGCCCCCCTTTTTACCCCCTTAGGAGTAAAATTTCGGAAATTCTTATCGGATGCGAGGGTTTGCAAAGAACACACCCTCGTTTTCTACGATCAGCGGTTTAGGCTGTGCGTTGATTCGTCAGTCAGTCAGTCATTCAGGACAAAGAATTTTATAAGTATAGATTGGAATTACTACATAGTATAAAACAAAGTCGCTTTCTCTGTCCCTATGTCCCTTTGTATGCTTAAATCTTTGAAACTACGCAACGGATTTTAATGCGGTTTTTTTTAATAGATAGAGTGATTCAAGAGAAAGGTTTATATGTATAATACATGCATTATATAGCCGTGCGAAGCCGGGGCGGGTCGCTAGTCTATGATAAGCAATGTTGCTAAAACAATCATATTAACACCATTATTGAGTAAATCCGAGCAAATCAGTGAGCAACAGCTAGTGCAATATTTATATTTTTGAAATGTGCTAATTAAGTTCTTTTATTTGATACCCCACAAAGTACATTTTTTAATTTTATTTCTAATTTATCCCTCTTTAATATGTCCTCTAGAGGGCGCCATATTTAATTTATAGTGACGTCAGATAGCTTATAACCAGCAGACCATTAGGACGCTTCTAACGATACCTTAATTGTTAAATTGTAATAAGTAGTTTTGAAGGTAGTGGGAACAGATGAACATACATACATACATACATGTCAAACATATAACCCTCCCTTTTCGCTTCGTCGTAGTCGGATAAAAAACACATATGACAACGTCAAAACGTCTTTAATCATTTGGCATGCATGAAATGACATTTAAATGCCATTAAAACTGAGTGCCTTTGAAACGCGCCCACCAAATGAGAAGAAAGCACAAGAAACTCATTGGGTTTTTTTGTGATCATGCTCACAAAGGTCAAGATAACAAATATTTTTGAAGGTATATTTGAAATGGAGCAATTAAAATCATGTCCATGGGTTCTTATCATTAAGGAAAGATGAAGTGTCATAATACGCCTTACCGCACAATTTATGTTGCGGTGAGGCGTATTATAGTATTATATTTCATAAAATATGCATTTGAGTAAAAATAGGACAATATTTTCGAACGATATAAGGTTTTAAGCACGATGCCCTGAACTGCACGACCTAGTTTTGCCATCTCCATTCTTCCGTCACACGATCAGGCAAAATGATATGCGACACCGATTTTTGGTAAAATATTAGATATAATCATTAAGGCGCTCTTCCAGTACCGTGTGTAGGTATTCACATTACCTTAGCCCCGCTCTCAAAAACGTAGCGTGCTGCGTGCATTATTATCAACAAATATAGGTCCTAGAGGTCAAAACCTATCATTTGATTCATTTTTAGAAACAAACGTTAACTATTTTTTAATAAAACCCGATAAACGATCTAATAATTCTTTGTTTTCTAACATTTTTTTTATCGAACGAAGTTGTTCATATCATGTTCTCAACCACAATAAACAAAAATAAGGTTATTAAACTACAATATCCATTTATCCAACCAAGGGTTGCTTAAAACAAAGGTCGATTTTGGTAGCTTTATTAGCACCTTAAGTGTTTTGCTTCGTCGTTCCTAATCGATGAGAATAAAATCAGTTGCAGCGTCCTATCGTGTACAATTTAAGCGTTTTTGACCTAATAACGTCTAATAAATTGATGGAACACCTGCATTCACACAAAAGGGTCACGGTAATATTGTGTGACGTCATGCGTCTTGGTAATATAAACAGACGCGTCATGGTAACTTAGGAAACAGAGTATTTAATAATAATATCGCTCATCTGGGGTTATTTTATGGTGATGAGTGACGGATAGAAGACTTACCTAAATACAATAAAAATAAATAAAAAACTTGAGAGTTGTCAAGGGACACCCGGATTTAACGAAGTTTCTTTCGATTAATTAGTGAAGGTATTGTAATAAATTCAAAAACTGTCGTTACAACTTTTACTCTTAATTTTTTCCGTCTAGCCTCCTTTCGCAAAGCGCTATAAGGAACTTTGTTCCAATAAAAAACAAAAGTTTTTTTTAACGTTTTCTAATGACGTTATCACGTAAAACTATTGTCCGTAAACCGACTTTACAGACAACCATTTGTTTTAATTAACCATAGTGAACAGGTATATTCTAGGTAAGTAACTACATCTTTGACTGAATCATCACTTGTCAGCAGGTGTGATAGTGATTAAAAGTTGACCTTCCATTTATTTATAAAATTTTGTATAAGTTACATCATCTTTAACTCGGGAACGGCTGGACCGATTGCGAGGAAACTCAATATGTGAGAAAGCTTAGCTGAAATCTGTCAGACCAGCGTCCGTCTGTCTGTCCATCCGTCCGTCTGATATTTATTTTGCCTTCAACCTGTTACTTTTACAAAACAGATGCGCGCGCATCTTAAAATTTAACTTTCATAGTTTTTTCATAACGTGCCTAAAGAAGTATAACTTCAAAAAACATTCGATACTCTAAAACCTAACAAATGTTCGAGAGACTTGATTGCATTGTTGAAACAGTATAATATCACTTTACACATTAAAACAACAACAAGGCTGAAGTCGTGTATTGATCACATAGCTAGCAATCTCCCTAAGGCTCAGGGTTCAGTGCACAATTTGGCTCTTAGTGACCACTCAGGGCTAATTTTACAATTTCACCTACGTTTAAGAAAACTTAAAGAAACTTGGTTTCAAGAGGCTAGAGATTTCAGTTTAGATAATACTAATAAGTTTTTACGTCACCTAGCATCACTCACATTCTCTGAGGTATATTCTGAGCAGAATACAGAGGATGCGTTTAATGCCTTTTATGACATGTATTTATTATTATATAATTTGTGTTTTCCGAGAATTACTGTAAAAATCTCTAATCGTACAAAAAAGGCTCGTTGGATAACCAAAGGATTAAAAAAATCTGCTATTACAAAGAGACGGCTTTACCTTACGTCACAAATGTCGGTTGAGAATAATACTTTTCATAAAGAGAGGTATAAATCTTATGCTAAAATGTTTAAGAGATGCATGTTGAGGTCCCAATCAATTGGAAATCTGAATTGTATAGAAAAATCTTCGAACAAATGTAAAGCATCGTGGAATTTAATAAAAAGCTATGGTGATGAGGTTGATGATAATAATTGCATTACTAAATTACAATTTGATAATAGTTTACTTACAAACCCTGGCGATATTGCAGCGGCTTTTAACAATCATTTTATAGAAACAACGTCAAGCACTGTACCTGAATTCAATAGGTCAGTTCAATTTGAGAGTATTCCCTCCAGTATTTTTCTTAGGCCGACATCCCAGGCCGAGGTACACCGGGCAATTATGTCTCTTAGAAACTCAAAATCTTGTGGATATGATGAACTCACCACAAGTATTATCAAAAAGAGCTCGGAAATTATATGTCACGTATTTTGCCACATCATAAATATGTCATTTTCACAAGGTATATTTCCAGAGAAATTAAAATATTCAATAGTTAAGCCGCTTTTTAAAAAAGGAGACAAATCAAACGTTAATAATTATAGACCAGTGGCATTGATTCCGGTATTATCAAAAGTTATAGAAAAGTTAATGTTAAAGAGAGTGAATGATTTTGCAAATCGTTTTGACATAATTAGTTCAAATCAAAATGGTTTTAGGAAAAACATGTCTACGACTTTGGCTATTTTTAAACTTGTTAAATCAGTAATTGAATGTATAGACAAGAAAATTCCAGTAGCAGTTTTATATTTTGACTTAAGTAAAGCATTTGACTTTGTTAATCATGACAAATTATTGAGTATATTGTATAAGTATGGTATCAGAGGTGCGGCGAATGAATGGTTTAGTAGTTATTTGCGTAAAAGATATCAATGCACCGAGATCGTAACCATTCAAAATAACACACGTAAAACTAAAATTAAATCCGAATTTATCGAGGTAAAGAGTGGAGTGCCGCAGGGCAGTATTTTGGGCCTGATGTTATTTTTATTCTATATTAACGAATTGCCAAAAAGTACTAGTCATGAATCAATATTATTCGCCGATGACACCACACTCATAATTAGGGGTAAATTAGGCATTGAGTATGAAGCTGATATTAATAATGCAGTGAGTGATATTGTTTCTTGGTTGAGTAAGAATAATATGAAGGTAAACGTGGAAAAGACTAAATTATGCAATTCCGGACGATGCAAGCCAAGCCTCCGAATATACATATTGAGTATAATGGCGCACCAATCGAAGAAGTGAACACTACTAAGTTTCTCGGAGTTCATTTAGATCGGTTTTGTAGTTGGAAAACTCACTGTGAAGAAGTATGTAAGAAACTAAATAGATTCGTCTACGTATTGCGTCGTCTTCGTGATATATCTTCAATAACTGTGGCTTTGAAGGCTTACCATGGCTACGTTGCTTCCGTACTACAATACGGACTAATGATATGGGGTAACGGAGTAGATGCTCGTAAAGTATTCTTAATTCAAAAGAAAAGTGTTAGAGCTTTATGTGGTGTAGATCGCTTTGCTCATTGCAGGCCATTGTTCAGGAAACATAAAATTTTAACTTTAACGTGTCTGTATATAAAGCAAATAGTCGTTTTTGTGAAGCAAAACCCTGAGCTCTTTGTGAAAAACAAAGACATGCGAAATCGGGAGCAAAGAACCCTGCATGCAGATAAATTATTCACTTACAGAACGAGGTTACAGCTTACCAAACGTAATGTCTTTCACATGGCTATTGCTGTTTACAACAATGTTCCGGGTGATATTACAGATCTTCCTTTGCAACAAATGAAACGTAAGCTTCATAACTGGTTACTTGATAAGTGCTGGTATTCCGTTAATGAATTTAACATTTACTGACTTAGTCATTACGAGAGAGGGTTTTATTTATTTATTGTTTTTTTTATTATTATTCTATTGATTATGTCATTCCATTTTAAATGTTTTTTTTTTCGACTGTTTGCCTGGGTTATAATGAATTGATATTGAATTATATTGTATTAATAATTGACCCCTATGTAGTTTTAAGAAAATTTTGACATGATTTTATAAATATTTGCATGCCTTTGTAAGGTAGAACACATGGACCTTATAATTTTATATTTAATATCTGATTTGTATACTTGTGTTTTAGCAAATAAAGATTCTGATTCTGATTCTGATTCGTTTATGTATTGATCTACTGAAATTCTGTAGAAGTAGATTTTTACCGCGAGGCGCGGCAAGTAATATTATTATACAAATCATTATGAATATTCATTTATTACAAATTCCTTTACCAATTATTGCTCAAATTGAAATTCCTTATGCTCAGAAATCAGGAATGTAAGATTTTGTTGACGTAGGGATTATTATCAATTGGTTACACTGAATTACCATCTAACTACAAGGATGCCAATAATCTCACAGCAGATTGCTCTGTTATAATCAATAATTAATACCGAATATATTTACATTTAGAATCACGTAACAAGTAATCTATACTAGCTGAAGAGGTTATTGGTAGCGCGTAACTTAGTATTTGCCTGAGTATTGCCGGGGTGTGAACGGGGCGTACTTATTATTATTCGTCTGTTGTACGTCCTGTATCACGGGGCTATTGAGCCCCGGACCTTTGGAAGGCGTGCGTGGAACCGAAGCCAACACGTAGAGGCCCTTTACAATAACAAATATAATAGCAAACAATGAGATAAAACTATTGATAATCTACAGGACAAAACTACTTGAGCTATTGTGATTGAATGGTAGTTATTATGATTATTATTCATTTATTAAGGATAATATAGACAAAAATATAAAATAAAAATAAAAATGTATCTGTATCCAACTGAAAATGAAATTTAATTGAGTCAAAAAGTTAAATTAAATCAAAATTAAATGGAATTAGATAAAACTTACACTTAAAACTTATACTTACTACGGGATTTTTGAACCCTATTTAGTTGTGTCCTTTTTACGTGAGGATGGTGTAGCCTTACCAAGTACCTATACTACGGCTTAGCTTGGTCCACTGTGAGAAGAGGAAAGAACTAGTCCACACGTCTGGAGCCAACTAAGCTGCGGGTCTCATCACGTTGTTTTCCTTCACCGTACGAGCAATGTCAATTAGCGTACATATATTTTTCCAAATCTATTGGCCGGCCGGGATTAGAAGCCTCGACCTTCGGAATGAAGGTCGAGGCTTCATTCCGAAGGTCGTGGCTTAAACCTTTTTTAATTAGGTCCTTTTTGCGTGAGGATGGAGTAGGCTTGCCCAGCACCTACTACCCTCTCAGCTTATTCGACCATTTCCAGAGGAGAGAACATGTCAATACTTCTGGAGCCTACTAAGCCGCGGGTTTCATCACTATGTTTTCCTTTACCGTAAGAGCAATGTCAATTAACGCACATAATTTTTTCTTTAGAAAAATACATTGATGCACGGCCAAGCGGGGTGCGAACCCAAGGTCGATGTATCTACCACTAGGCCAACACAACTCACGCTGAAAGTTCTTAGTTTAACGACAATGTCACCCTTCTTGCACTCCGCAATCATTTTGAGAGCCTACTATCTTACGCGCTATCTTTACAGTTTACATTTAGTAGATTGGATGTTTGTTGTTTATGAATATTCGGTATCTATCGATTCTAGACATCATACAATATTAATATTACAATATTTAGATACAATAATTATAATATTATGATAAGCAATAAGTCGACAAAGAGCAAATCCACGTATTCACATGCGGGAAGAGCTAATTTTATAAATTTATTTAAACTATACTATACCTTCTCCATCCTAAGATTGCCTGGAAGAAATCGCTTTAAGGGATAAGGTCGCCTGTTTGTACAATTTCGTAGTTAATAAGCTTCCTCGTCTTTTTTGTAATTTTTTATGTTTCGTGTGTTGTACAAATAAAGTGTTTATCTATCTATCTATCTATTGAATTGGGGGATTCTATAATGATAGATGCAGTTTTTCTGATAACTAAATAAGTTTGGAATATCAGACCGTGGTAAAATATGAGGTATAGGTATTATGTTTGATTAATTGGACCACGGAAGTAAATTGTACCACAACACAGCCCAGGAGAATAATTTTGTTAAAAATAATAATTTGACTAGCGATCAAACACAAGACAATCTAAAAAAAATATCAAGATTCTTGCTTACTTTTTAATTTAATGTTAGATCATTTTAATCATATTTATTACAACTTTAGAAAATTAAAATATATTACTTTTATATTTATCTCAAAAGGTTGTTATAGCAAATCAAGTTATATCAAATGAGAGTAGGTAAAACATTTTCCAATAGTGAATTCTTGTTAGACATCTTTTGAATAATACGTTGTTTCTATTTCAATTTCATATAGGTATCGTATTCAACAAGCAAATATTCAATACATGCAAATTCAGCATTTATGGCTGCATCGTTGGGTTTTGCTTTATTCATGCGTTCAATGTAAGCAACCGATTTACTGGTTCCGACAACATGGAACTAAAACAAAGTAAATAAATTAAACTTTGAACTTTGTTAGTACGACACAGAGAAAACACCTACTTATTAAGTAGGGGCTTACATTCTGTGGCGTAAACTAAAAGCCACAATCTGGTATTGTTGCTTCACTTTGCTTGCACTTCATCTTAACGGCATTAAAATATTCTTCGAAATAATCTTATTTTGTACTGGTATCTCTATAAAGTAATGATTGAAGAGTTGAGCAAAACTTAACGTTGTTTATGGAGTTGAAAATTAAACAGACTACAATGTTTTAGTTACCACACTGTGTTGAACATCTTATTGCTTTGACGAGAGCTTTTAACTTTACTCTAAGAATAAAAACTGATGCCTTTAATTTTAATATTAAACTTTGTGTTTTCATTTCGTAGTACCCTTCAATTTCATTTATATAACAAGTTTATCTGACAAACAGACTTCAATACAGTTCTGTGTAGTTTCAATTCCCACCGCTTACAATCTTATTACAATTTATGTAAGTTATAAATTACATTGTATTTTGCGTTGTTGAGCTACTATCACTATACTGAATGGGGAAAATTTAGAATAATATGTTAAACTCTAGAGAAGGTGTACGTAACCTTCAAATTGGTAAGTGAAATCAGCAAATCCGTAGGATCTGTAAATAGTAGGCACTGTTAAACTTGTCTGTAGGTGAATAGAAAGGTTGATCACGACCCTATTGGCTCGTGTAAGGCTTTATTGCGGTACCGTAACTTGAATTTGACACGGCAATAACTAAACGCTGCTGTCTTGTCAACTGATATTTGCCTAAACCTACCAAAGGTTGGATTTCTGTTTATTTCCGTAAAGGCGTCTTATCGATTTCAACGTTTCATTTCGGGGTTCGGATGTTAATGTTTGTTGAGTAAGAGTAGAGGGTTACTTATTTGTACCTATTACCTACTAGTTAAATATCATAGTGTTGTGATACCTCGACTTTCATTTCAAAGGTCGTAGGTTCGAAGACGTGACATAGTGACTCAATTATTCTAAAACGTGGCAATACTGATGTTTAGGGCTCGCTTTGCCGATCCAGTTGGCACAATGGTCACCATGCCGGACTGCCAAATACAGGGTTGCGGGTTCGATTCCCGCCTCAGACAAGTATTTATGCTTAGATATTTGTCTGTGGTCTGGTTGTATTATAAGTTTATATTTACAAAAGAAAAGTATATAAGTAGTATATCCGTTGTCTAGCACCCATAACACAAGTCTAGTTACTAAACTTGGGGTTAGATAGCGATGCGTGGATTGTCCTGCAATTTTTTTTCAAAGTAGATTTAATTAAAACAAACCATAATTAGATTCACGTACCTATATTATAACTTCTTAAAAGAATATTTCAATGACTTAGTACATATCTTCAATAGAAGGCATAAAATTTTCAGGCATTTCAGAGTGATCAATGTCACGTTTCTTGTAAGAAGTTGGTAACGACTTCGTTTTTTCAGTTGTATGTCTGTGCTTAGTCTTTTTATCCCTCTTTACTTTCTTCTTAGGTATTTCCAAAGCGACATTGCCAGCAAAAGCATCACAAGGTAACGATTGTGCCACATTATAAATTTTACAAATATTCTTCTTTCCGTCTGTTTCGTTCCTATTAGATTCCTTCACTTTTAAAGCGTATATTTTACCATCATCATCTATATATTTCGTGATTGTTACACTTGCTCTACTTCCTTTGGTTCCTTTAATTCGATTTTTCGCCTTTGTTTCTGGTTTAGTGCCATTCGTTCCTCTTTTATACAAAGGATGATTTTCGTTCAGTACGTCGTAGTAAAGTTCTTCTAGATGTGGTTTATTATGCAGTATATGTTCTTGGGCTCTGTGCGCTTTGATGCCTCTCTCCATGCAGTCTAAGCAGTTCCTACAAGTTATATCTTTGAAAACGGATTGCATTTCCGTTTGGACATTCACAAGTGGCGGTGCCATTAAGTTTAATAAAATCCTTTTGTGTGATGTAAGGTTTTGATTTATTAACAACGATGAATTTAACTTCAGTTCCGGGTTACGTCTGTTGGGAAATCCTGAAAAAAGTTAACACGTCAATTGATAGATTAATCAAATTTTTACATCACAGTTATTATGAGTATGAATCCGATTACACATTATAGTCTGTTGTTTAACGCACATTTCACAAGCCTAGTTGCCGTATGCAGTACCATAAATACAATTTTTTTTTTAATTTTTAGGTTTCCTTACCTCAAAAGGTAAAAAAGGAACCTTAAAGATCACTCTGTTTAAGTTGTCATTGTTCTGTTTACTGTCTTGTTTGTCTGTCTATCCGTGTGTCACCACAGATTTTCTCAGATGGACCTAGTTTTATTTATTTCTGATTTACAAAATGTACAATAAACCATAGTAATTTAACCATCACTGTTTTTATACTGGCTTTTAATATTGTAGAATAGGTATTTTAATGTTAACCACTATATTTCAGTAATCAAATTCATGAATATCAAATTAGTATACGAGTCAGTCATCTCTGGTGTATTTTTTGTTCAATTTTAATTAATTGTGTGATATTATGTAGCGTTACGTATTGTAAAATAAGTAAAATGAATCAATACATATTGCAGGACGTACCACACATCGCCATCTAGCCCCAAGTTAAGTAACTAGACTTGTGTTATGGGTGCTAGACAACGGATATACTACTTTTATACTTTTCTTTTTGTAAATATATACTTATAATACATAGAAACAACCAAACCACAGACAAATATCTAAGCATAAATACTTGTCTGAGGCGGGAATCGAACCCGCAACCCTGTGTTTGGCAGTCTGGCATGGTGACTATTGTGCCAACTGGGTCGAATATTAGCGAAGCACAAGTACAAAGCAAACAATTATTACCATTAGTGAAAACGTCTGGTTGGAGCAGAGCAGAGACTCGGCATTAAATAAGGACAGATTTCGTAATAAATCAAAGTGAAATGTTCTCACCTAGCGCCTGCGGGAGCGCCGCAGCTAAGGCACACAACAACAAGGAACTCATTAGTTCCATTTGCTCGCTTCTGTCGGAGGTGTCTTCAATGCAGCAGACAATCTTCTTACTAAAGTGCGCTAACAAGCTTCGTTACAGCGCGAATTTTACAAAACGCGACTCTATGTTCCACGCCCGACTTGCCGACTCCCTGCCTCCTGTTAAATGTTTTTCAGTGTGTATCTTTTAGTAACTGACTGTGCACTTTCAAGGGAATCTCAGTTTGTTTATCTATCTAAATATCAGAGAGTTGTAAATGTAGAAAACATTCCTTTGAAAGTGTTTATAAAATAGAATAGTTAAAGAAAATGGCGGTAGAGTTTTACTATACAGTGTTGAAGATTAAAAAATGTTAAAGTTACTGGAATTGACACGCCAGCAACGCAAAGCTCATGGACTTTATAAAGTGACTAGCTTTTGCCCGCGACTTCGTCCGCGTAAAAGTCGAAAATGGACCAAGGAATCACGTTGTCCCATACGAACTTTGCCCCCCTTTTTACCTCCTTAGGAGTAAAATTTCGGAAAATCCGATGCTTACGTCATAAAAAGAATACACCCTCCAAGTTTCAGGTCTCTACGATCAACGGTTTAGGCTGTGCGTTGATCCGTCAGTCAGTCAGTCATTCAGGACAAATAATTGTATATGTATAGATTGTTATACAGATAAATATGCCGTTTCTAGTCTATAAGTTTCGTAAAATGTTCAATGGGATTCGGTCCGAGCACTAGTGATACTGATACATAGAGTTTATGTGATAAAATACGAATAAACAACGAAGAGTTCATAGAATATGTGCATCGGAAAGAAGCTTTATATCAAAATACACTTAACTTACGTACGTTGGGAGGTTTCGATATACAACTTTTATTATTCAATTTATTTTACATGTTCGTCTTGAGAAGCTCGCACAATAATGGCCGTTCTTGAAGAAAGAAGTCACTTATATCACCCTTGATGTTATGTGTGTCTATTGTTTGTATCCAAAACGGGTGTTTACTATCCGGACTGAGAGTATCCGACAATTGAATGTTTACTTACCTACGTCTTGATTCGGAGCTATTGTCATCGACCGATATGTTTATGCTTTGTCAATGAGGATAGTAAACGTGCGAGCAACAACAATACGTACAATAACAGCTTGTCCTAATTAATTATGATGTCATTAAAATTGAATAAAGTTGAATGGATCAAATGGATAGATTTTGGGAATGTATTTGCCAGCTAAATTGTCACAAACGGAATGTTTTTATCCGTATCTTTTCTGGTTCGCAATATCAGGATTCATTTTATTTAAAAATTAAAAGGATTTCTTTTGAATCGAAAGATCTGAAATCGGATGGTGTCGTAATGAAATTTTATTCGGTGCTTTTTCCACGCTCTTGGGACTTAATAAATTTTTGATTCTGTCGAAGGTTTTCCGTTTAAAATTGAATTATTTTTCAAATAAAATAATATAGATAAGAAATTGGGGTTAAATGGTTAATAATTTAGTAATTTGGGTAGGTAAGGATATTGCGGCTATTTAATTAAATAAATAAATATTGCAGGACATTTCACACATCACCATCTAGCCCCAAGCTAAGTAACTAGACTTGTGTTATGGGTGCTAGACAACGGATAAACTACTTATATATTTTTCTTTTGTAAATATATACTTATAATACATAGAAACAACCAGACCACAGACAAATATCTAAGCTTAAATACTTGTCTGAGGCGGGAATCGAACCCGCAACCCTGTGTTTGGCAGTTCGGCACGGTGACCATTGTGCCAACTGGGTCGTCAAATGATTGAAGGTTATTTTCATAATTTAAAACATATTACGGATCAATATTAGTAGCATATTATTTTCAGGTCACAGTTTTTTATTTCAATAAACGGAAGCCACATAAAAACCAAAGCAGACCACATAGGTAATATTTTGTGTGTAAAATCCAAGCGCTCATGTGCATACAAGTTAAATAAAATCATCATAAAATATTATGGAAAAGTGTAGCCGAGCATAAAAGCGGACGAACTTCTTTTTTTTTCTAAGTTATCTCGTTATTCACAAAGATGTGACTTTTATGACAGGACGGTCGCGGACTTTTAGGTTATTTGTATGCGATGGATCCCTCAGATTTGTTTCAGTCATCGCGTACAGATCGAGATACGGTTTTTATTTAACAGCGATCGGTATCTGCTGAATTGATTTCGTGTTCTCTTTGATATTGGTTAAACAGCGGAGAACAATTTGAGATTATCTTGCGACGCTCTTGAGTTGCTCCCTAACAAATTTTATAGGAAAACGAGATTGAATTTGCATAGGTTGATTTAACAATTCTGGTAGTCACTTTGTTAACTTCTAAGATCACTACGTGCCACTTGCTAATTATGTTTTGATCTAGGTAGGACTAAATTTGAAACTCAGAAATTGTAATGGTAATTGTAATGTAAAGATTAACGCCCATTGTACGCGTAAAACATACTTATTTTGCATTTGATCTTGGTCTTTTCTCGCGAAATTATATTGCGGATTAGAGCAGTTCATATGACTCAGGTGTTTAAAACTATTTAACTGGTTAAATTGATTTTCTATACCTACTTAAGTATATTATTATAAAGAAGAAAGATTTTTGTTTTTATTTGTTTGTAACGAATAGGCTTCGAAACTAATGGGTGTTTTGATGAAACGTGGTACGAAAGTACATTAATTCATTGGGAATAACATAAACTTCTTTTTATCCCGATATTCCCACGGGATCGGGAGTTACGCGAACGAAACCGCGGAGCGCTGCTAGTATATTATATTATAATCCTTGACATGCAATGATTTACCAATAAATGACAATTGTTATAAATAGTGCCAAAAACACTCCGTGATTACATTTAAAAAAAAGTAATTATCCTAGATAGAAGTCAAACCTATTTGTACTAATTTCGCAAAACAATGTCTTGTTATAAAGTACAATGAAAACAACTTTTTAGTAACGAATAATAAAATTTTACCTGAATTTCAATTTCATCAATTCTACGTTTCAGAAAGATTTTCTGTTTCTCAGTTTCTCGTCTCAAAAGTGAGGTATTTGTTGTAATTTGTCATGGCAGCTGTCCTTTACTAATTTATGAAAATGTCTTTCATATTTTCTGAACGGTTTCCACGGTTGTGATTTTTATAACGATGATAATTGTTTTTAACCGACTTCTAAAAAAGGAGGAGGTTCTTAATTCGTCGGGTTTTTTTTAGTGTATGTTCCCCGATCACTCGGAGACGCCTAGACCGATTTGGAAAATTCTTTTTTTGTTTGTTATGTTTTAAGATGAATTTATGATATCTGTGTTTTAGAGAAGTATTTTGCAAAAAGATATTTTCTGTTTCAAAATGGTATTTTGGGGATTCGTTTCGCTCGCAATCGTGGGATGTTGCTCTAGATGTTCCACACGTGACCCTTGGATGGTGCTAAACGAGCAATCTGCTGGTGGGAGGTTCTGGCTGCGGTATATTACCACCCTAAGACCCAAGTCGATTTGTCTGTATTCCGATACGTAGGCCGATGCAGTAACAAAAGGAGGACGGGTTAGAAAAGGTTTTGTTTCACTGCTGTATTCCTGCCCTGCACGAAAGAAGCGACGAACTCGCGTCCCTTAAAGGCACCCTTTTATTTGGTGGTCTTTGAGTCACGAGCGCAAAGTTATCTTCTAGGAAAGCGTGCTACATCTTAAACCGCATCGTCACTTACCAACGTGTGAAATAGTGGTAAAACGCTAACCTATATTATAAAAATAAATTAATCTGCGAAAATTTTAATATAATTGATTATTGATACGAACATACCTACCAACTTTAAGTTTAAACTCAACTAATCTTTCATTATCTATTCAAGAATATTAAAAATGTATAAATAGTTATCTGGGTAAGTCACAAATAAATCAATTAGTCTAGTCTAGACTCCATAATTTTGCAGGGAATAAACAAACATCTATAATGCTTTGTTTCTTTATAAATAGCTGTCAGGTATAAAATCCAAATTAATGTCTAAGAAACCCTTTTCTCCGACACTAATAGGTATAGAAATTTCTTAATCTTAATAGATTATTTTTATACCTTCTGAATGAAGTTTATGGCTAAATAACAACAAATATCTACTGTAATTAACTAACTTCAATAAAAGGTTATCAATTCACTGCATAAATTATTACGCGGTGAATTGAGAACTCTTTATTGATGTATGTTCTTATTTAAGTCAGTGAGATGAGGGGTCCAGGGCCGGCCGCTGAGATCCTGTAGCCCGGTTCTCATAGAATATGGCTACAGTACCCCCAGCCCTTTTATTTTATTACCCCCTGCCCACTATTAGAAAGAGTCCCCGGGTATCCCATCTGCACCGAGGACTGCCACCGTAGAGTTTTTAGTCGAATGTACTCCGACATAATATAACCCGTCGTATCCGTAAGGCACCAGGACCAGTTTTAGTACTTGGGAGCTATGCTTTATGCATCCGGTGACATTCAGCGGCTTGGGCCAAGTGGCGTGAGGTGTTTGGACTGGATCATAAGGCCTGTATTTTTGTATGGTATTGAGGCGTGGCCAGTGCTTGAGCGACAAAATCAGGACCTGCGTGTCACGGAGATGCAGATGTTGCTCTGGATGTATGGATTGAAGCGGAAGGACCGCGTCAAGAACTCTCGCATCCGGGCGAGCCTTCCTGTCCGAGACATTGTAGATAACTTGCAAGAATGTCGCCTACGCTGGCACGGTCACGTCTTGCGAAAACCGGCTAGTTACGTGGGGAACAAACAAATGACCCAAGAAGTGCTGGCTTGACGTCGTAAGTGGTGATATGCATGCAAATGGCCTAACCAAACAGGATGCCAAAGATGCAACCGAGAACATAGCTCGGATGATGATAATCCGTAAGGAAAAAAAAACTTGAGAGGTGTCAAGAGACATCGGGATGGAACGAAGTTTCTTTAGATTAATTAGTGAAGGAATTGTAATAAAATCAAAAAGTATCGTTATAACTTTTGGTCTCAATTTTTTCCGTCTAGCTCCCTTTCGTAAAGCGCGATAAGGAACTCCGTTCCAAAAGTTTGATCGATGAATTAATCTATTCAAATAAAAATGAATCGCTAAAATATATTTAAGTGCATAATTTTCGAATTACTGCATCAAAGTGTTTTTTATACGTTCGGTATTGACAAGACAATGTTCGTAAAAAAATAAAAAAAATTAGAACGCGGGTGAATCCACAGGCGAAGCTTGTGGTAAATAAAATAAAACATCGTAAATAATTTGAACCAAATATTACTACGTGAGTTTCTATGAACAAAGTAATCTAAACTGGCATCATAATAGCTATCATACCTAAGCTAATAAACATTATTATGTTTGTATTATATGAAAGTACTAAGTTTAGAAACTCATTTTCTACCCACACTTTACTAGTCAGTTGTCAGTAGTTGTGGTTCTAAAATATATTAGTGATCTCTTTAGATAAGTTAGTATATAGGTATAATAATATGAGATATTCTACTTTCTAAAAGAAAAAGCCCTCGTAAAGTTAAGCGGTTCGAAAGATAACAATGCAGGACAAAAGTGAAAAAGGACTTAAAATGAAAAGTTTTACATTTCGGTGAGCAAAGCAAAGTCTTGAAAGTATAATAGTAAATAAATAAATATCTGAATAATGCCTTTAGAGAAATCATTAATTTTTAATACCATGGTTTGCTGTACGCTTGGCTCAGAACCAACGGTTCCACTGAAATTCGCACTCTGTGCCTACTTGTCCCCTCAAATGTTTGAGATTCCCACTCCTCCCCTGATCTATACTAATATTATAAAGCTGGAGAGTTTGTTTGTTTGTTTGTTTGTTTGAACGCGCTTATCTCAGGAACTTCTAGTTCGAATTGAAAAAATATTTTTGTGTTGGATCGTCCATTTATCGACTTTTCATTTTGATATTCCCACGGGATCGGGACTTACGCGGGTGATACCGCAGAGCGCAGCTAGTCTACTATATTATTTTAAAACGCATTTCCCGAAAAAGAGAGAACAGATGATTCTAAACAATATAATGTAACTTTAACAAACAAGTCCTAGCTATTTTTACTTATTAGTTTTTTTTATAAAATCACTCTAGGCATTTAGATACGTATATAATTACCGTTTAAATTTTTAGGGTATATAAAGTTATATGTCAATTTATCTGATATAAATGGGTACTTTATTCAGTCATTTTTATGATAGACGCCTTAGTAGAATTGAATCTCTATTGCCCCATAAATACTTATAAGAAATATTAGATCGCTTCATACAAGTAAAGTAGGTATTACTGCGATTTGTTCGCCTCGAACAAAGTTCAGCTTACATGCATTTTCTTCGTAAGTAACCTATAAATTCTTTTCTCATTTTACGGAACGGTGTTAGGTCATTTATCGAAGACGTGGCTGCTCGCATCGATTTGTATGGACGGACGTTCAAACTGTTAACGAGATTCAAAACTAAGTTTAGGGGAGAAAATTAAATTTCTGAGCAGAATTTTTTGTAAAAGTGCTCGAGATAATGGTGATTAAAAACGTGTCTATATTAATTATACAATTATACATTAATTGGAAACAATAAATTTAAACGAGGTCGTTGAAAAAAATATGTACGCGCGTGAGAAGTTATACTTCTAAAAGTTAGTCCGTGCGTCCGTCCGTCCATCCGTCCATCCGTCCATCCGTCCATCCGTCCATCTGTCTGATATTTATTTTGCGGGCAGCTTCAACCTGTCACTTTAGTGTTACAGTGTGATGCGCTCGCATCTTAAAATATCCTCTCGCAGCTTCCACCTGTTTTAATTTTGGGTTACGAAGCTGCAACATGTGACTTTTGTTTTACAAATGCGCGCTCATCTTATAATTTCACTCTCATCATTTTTTTATAATGCTCCTAAAAAAGTATAAGTTCAAAATTTTTAAAGCGTATCTATACAATTTTACTTACGCTAAATAGTCTTGTACTGCCTCATTTCAACTGATGGGATACGACGATGAGGTCGTAGGGTGTAGCATACTCGAAGGTATCTATTGAAGACTCCAAGGTTGCAGTTTTGGAAGAACAGCGATGCAGGCAAGGAAACTTCTTAGCAGGAGGCATGAGAAAGGTAGATGCGTGCGTGCTTTGCAAAATTGGAGCAATCAATTTGATCCTATAAGAAGCTTTACATTACTTTCTCTACCTGTTTTGGGGGTTTAGGTTTGCTTGCGTCCGTAGGATTTAATCCGCCATTTCCCCACACATAACCCTCGGGTGATGTTAAGAGAGCAGACAATCAAGCGGTGGCAAGCCATGGCAGGCAGCTTCTAACACCATCCCCTGGACAAAGTCATGATGCCATGTTATTTGCCTCGTTCCATCATGTCTAGGCATGCCGTTCTCTTTCTAGGCAATCATGCTACATCCTCGACCCCATCAGGTGAGTTGAGGTCAAATGCAAGCCTATTTCGAGTAAAAAACCCATATATTTTTAAAGATAACATAATCTTTTGCACACTTGTTTTTAACTTGTGCTATTTTCACTAAGACTTCTACTAATCTCTTATTATAGATATAAATAGAGCTCTTAAAAGCATCTAGAAACTTATCTTAATTTTGCGTTAAAAATAAAATACTTTAAATACTTATTTCTTGATTAATGCGTCTGAGATAACAATCAAGTCAACTAATTTTCTCCGAAATTTCGTTTAAATCTAATCCTAATTTAATTTGGAAAATTCTTTTCACGTCTTACTTATCATTTAGTTTTCGAATACCTTTCGTCAATGAGATGGTACTTAGTGGAAGCTGAAAATGATATCAAAAAAATAGCTTTGAAACTTCTTGAATTGTAAATTGAATGTACAATTAGGCATCAAAAGTTCAAACCCACTGTAGAGTTCTAAAATTGTTATTAATAAAATGTTTTGTGACTGAAGTAGGACTTTAAGGTCATGCTTTAGTTTAAGCTTAAAGCCAAGTAGGACTGCTTAAAAAAATAATCTAATATCAGTCATTTTAGAACTCTACGGTGGATCCACATTTATGTCGCCGACTGTACATTTAATTTAATTTAAAATTATAAAAGACTTTTAATTATTATGAGACCTAATAAGAAAATGACTTCATGGAAATAGGTAGTAGCGTCAATTAGGTATATCGTAAAGTCATATTGTTTCGGTACGAAAAAACAGCCACGGGAGAATGAAAAATTAATAATTGTAAGCCCAGTGGACTTCGGTTCGTCAATTAAATAAATTGATCAATATCGTGTTCGCACCGACATCGTTGTATGCAAAATTCTTTACGTAAATTGCATTTTATTTTAAAATATATTTATTGATATTATAGGAACGTTTTAGGTAGTAATATTTATAAGGAGTTCCTTCTGAATTTCCTATAAATTATGACTACCTAAAACTTCGATAAAATAAATACTTATCTGATATTGAAAATAGCTGGAAAAACGTCTCTCGTCTATAAATATTTAATAAGCCTTATTTAGTTAAAATGTCGGTACTTTGTCACTTCTATAGATATATAAGGAAAGTCGTGTTAGTTACACCACTTATAACTCGGGAACGGCAGAACAGATTTGGGTGAAAATTGGTAGGGAGGTAGCTTAGAGCCAGGAGACGGACATAGGATATTTTTTTCGATATTCCCACGGGATCGGGACTTACGCGGGTGAAACCGCGGGGCGCAGCTAGTTTTTAGATAAAGCAAAATTGGTAAAACACTTTTGTAATTAAAGAAGCCCTATTAAAAGTCTAAGAATAAGGGGGCAAGTGTATATTGCGTGTTATTTAGGTAAGTAAATGCATATTTTTTAAGTTTAGTTATTAAATAAATAAATATTGCAGAACATTCCACACATCGCTACCTAGCCCCAAGCCACATCCCAAGCTAAGTTACTAGATTTGTGTTATAGGTGCTAGACAACGGATATACTACTTATATATTCTTTTCTTTTGTATAAATATATACTTATAATACATAGAAACAACCAGACCACAGACAAATATCTAAGCATAAATACTTGTCTGAGGCGGGAATCGAACCCGCAACCCTGTGTTTGGCAGTCGGGCATGGTGACCAATGACCATTGTGCCAACTGGGTCGTCAAATTATAATAAGTTATAAGTAAATAAACTAAGTATCTATGCAGATTGCAGACTTTTCGATCAGCAGATTAGCTCGTCGATTAACCATCTAATTTCAAAATGTGCGCTCGGCGAGCTGTCGATCGATATAAAAATTGAGGTGAGCTAAACATCCAGATAGCGCGCACCTGTGAAATATCTACCAATTCAATTGCTAAAAGTACCTATCTCTTCATGGAGTGCAACTTTCTGACTTTATTGGTTACTAACTGCGCCCCGCGGTTTCACCCGCGTAAGATCCGATCCCGTGGGAATATCGGGATAAAAAGTAGCCTATGTGTTATTCCAGGTCTTCAACTAATTAGATACTTCATAGCAATCGGTTTAGTAGTTTTTGCGTGAAGGAGTAACAAACATACACACACACACACAAACTTTCACATTTATAATATTAGTAGGATTTTTTACGACTATGTAACGCTGAATTTTCTACGTATCGTCAGAATCTGGAAAATTCTCGGCTATCTATCTTAATACACGAGTATCTTTGTGCCAGAGGAATAAATATTGACTTTGAATGCAAAACGATTTATTAACTAATTATTTACCTATTAAATCGCGTGATATTTCTATCGGTAAAAAAATTTAGTTTGTTTAACACCACCCAGTCGTGCAGGGGGTTGGTACCTTCTGCAAACGCGAGCTATAATCGTCCTTTATTTAATTAACTATAGCTGCGCCCCGCGGTTTCACCCGCGTAAGTCCCGATCCCGTGGGAATATCGGGATAAAAAGTAGCCTATATGTTAATCCAGGGCTCCATCTATCTACATACCGAATTTCATTGCAATCGGTTTAATAGTTTTAGCGTGAAGGAGTAACAAACACACACACACACACAAACTTTCACATTTATAATATTAGTAGGATGAGGTTCTATAAACAAAAATTAAAAAACATACGGCAAGTTGTTGCCGCTGAGTTGAGTGTTTTTTTTTTTCATACCCATTAATAAATAAATAAATAATAAATAAATAAATACTGCAGGACATTCCACACATCGCCATCTAGCCCCAAGCTAAGTAACTAGACTTGTATTATGGGTGCTAGACAACGGATATACTACTTATATACTTTTCTTTTGTAAATATATACTCATAATACATAGAAACAACCAGACCACAGACAAATAAACTAAGCATAAATACTTGTCTGAGGCGGGAATCGAACCCGCAACCCTGTGTTTGGCAGTCCGGTATGGTGACCATTGTGCCAACTGGGTCGTCATTATCTGATAGGTAAGTCACAGTTCAAAGCTAGTTCTTATGTAGTCTCCGTTCCAAGTCCCAATCTCTGTTTAACTATTATAAAAACTATTCCACTTGCGTCGCTTGAAGGCCCCGTTCATTTAGGGTATTTGAGTCACGAGCCTATCTTCTAGGACAGCGTGCCACATCTTAGACCGCATCGTCACTTACTATCGTGTGAAATAGTATTCAAACGCTGACCAATTTTATAAAAAACCCAAGCCCCAAGTTTTATGTTTTTCTGTTTTTAGTGGAACCCAAAAAACTAAAACACTTTACACTTGTTACTTAATAGTTAGAGCGGTGATGGCTTAGTGGTAGATACCTCGACTTTTATTCTGACGGTCGTGGGTTCAAATCCCGGCCAATGAAAATTTTATGTACCCTAATTGACATTGCTCTTACGGTGAAGGAAAACATCGTGATGATACCCGCGGCTTAGTTGGCTTCAGCAGTATTTACAAGTTCTCTCCTCTGGAACTGGTCGACTAAGCTGGGAGAGTAGTAGGTGCTGGGCAAGCCTACTCCATCCTCACGCAAAAAGGACCTAATTAAAGAGTCTAATTGCGGCAAACAGTCCGTTTACAAGTACAAGTACTTAATAGTTTTTCTTAGATTTAATTACTTAATCAAATCATAACACGTACCTACTTAGTTAAGTCTATAGGTAAATTAAAGATTCATATAGTAAATAGGCCCTGTACCTAAATAGTTATAAATCATTCTCTCGGCTCTCGTAATCCTACGTGATCATAAACACAATTAAGGCCTTCGAAACAGTCGTAAATTGATTCTATTGTACGCTCTGAATAGAAACATAGGTCATATACCTAAAGGTGACAATTATATATGCTTTATATACATTATATACCAAACCACATTGTAGTTAATTTTAGAAGTGGATAAAGTTGTTACAATTGTTGTTTGCTATGGATTTGCTTTGCGTAGTTTATACAAAATACTTGGAAATACTCTGCGGTCTCATCCGCGTAACTCCCGATTGCGTGGGAATATCGGGATAAAAAGTAGGCTATGTTATTTCCAATGAATTAGTATACATTGAACCGATTTTTCATATCAATATACATTGGACCGATTTTTATGAAACTTGATTTGAGGATACCCTCAGATCAAGTTTCATAAAAATCGGTCCAGTAGTTTCTGAGCCTATTCCTTACAAACATAAATACAAATAAACAATGGTTGTCTGTGAAGTCGATTTACTGACGATAATTAGTATATGTGATAACGAAATGATAGTGATTTTTTTGTCACTTTTTCCTTTTTCTTTTTTTCTGTTATCATTTTTTTTTCCTTTATTGTCACCACTAGTGAAAAACTCGCCAGTTATCGTACCTATAAAATTTATACCTAACTACGTGCTTCTTCTCCTTCTCGTATAGTGGTGTGGCTCACCTATTGTTAGAGTTTTCAGATCGCCCTAACGCCTCTAACTTGACCTAACGAATACTACTGAATTTACCGAAAAAATGTTGTTAGATCTTAATATTTTATTTTTTATATACCTACTTGCCTACAGATACGAACTTGAGTAACTCAAAGCCTCTTTTATCCCTGTATTTGTGGAGAGCCGCTAAGAAAAGTGTTTGGCTCGTATGGATTTAACATCATCAATTCTTATTTATTTGTTTTCGTTCGTAGCGATGTACAAAACAATTTACACTTTGACGTTTAAAAAAAATATTTTTTTTTATTATTAACCTACCTTCACAACAGGACATTCCACACATCGCCATCTAGCCCCAAGCTAAGTAACTAGACTTGTATTATGGGTACTAGACAACGGATATACTGCTTATATAGTTTTCTTTTGTAAATATATACTTATAATACATAGAAACAACCAGACCAATACAAAATCTAAACATAAATAGATCAATATTTAAGCATAAATACTTATCTGAGGCGGGAGTCGAACCCGCAACCCTATGTTTGGCAGTCCGACATGGTGACCATTGTGCCAACTGGGATGTCTATCATACTTCAAAATAAAAAAGAATGGGGTTTTTATCTTGACTGATTGTATAAAGGTGTTGGGATATTTTATTATGTATGTATTTTTTAATGAAACTTTTAAAAAGTCCTCATAAATAATCATTAGTTAGTTGCATTAAAATAATACCTATTTTTGACGTGATAACGTCTAGTAAATTTATGAACACCTGCATTCACATAAAAGTGTCACGTTCCATGTGACGTCAAAAATTGTGACCCGTTTCCGTTATGTGACATCATGCGTCATGGTAACATGACCGTGACGCGTCCGTTCCCGTTAGGTAACAGAGTATTTAATAATAAATATCGCTCATCGGACTTGTGTTATGGTAACGAGTGACGAAAAGAAGACTTGTATAAAGGAAAAATATTAAAGGAAAAAAAATCATTGTTTTCCTATAACATTGCCACTTAAAATTATCGTCCGTAAACCGACTATAGACAACCATTTTTCTGTTGCTGAATGCTGTTGTTTTTTTACTTAAATAACAAAAAAATCTAACATAACATAAATATTTAACAGTTCTATAACCCCTAAAACTCGTATTTATTTATTAGGTATGTACGGTCGGCTGCATAATTACAGACCCACCGTAGAACTCTACGGTGGGGCTGCAATTATGCATTATCCATTGCATTTAATTATGCATTGAGCCGTTTTGGAGCTCCAAAACGGCTGTTATAAGAATGTTTTCAACACTAGCAAGATTCTAGATACCTACTTTAGGTGAAGTTTAAAGTCTTCTGCTTCTAAGTCTTCTCATCAATTTATCAAACAAAAATTATAAGAACGAAAACATTCCAATAATAGTAATTTTAGAACTCTACCGGGGGCTGCAATTATGCAGCCGACTGTACTTATGTGCAGTAACTTCGTTTTACTTATAAGTATTCCCTTTGTACACTAAATTTGCGAATCCTTTGAAGTCGAGTCTAAAAAAACGAACTATTTACTCCGTGTCTACTCATTTTTTATTTATTAATCTAAAAACGTATCTTACTTATTTTGTTTTCGAAGACCCTAAAAGTTATTCAATTTAAACTTTGAAAGTAGGTGCCTTTTTCTTAGTATTATAGACCTGGTTATTTCTTAACCGAATCGGAGTTTCCAATAAAAATGATCTTATTAAATTGAGTAAATTCGAAAATAAAGTAGAGTTAGGGCCAGTGCAGACTAGAGATTTGAAATCGATCGATTTGCAATAAGTATTAAATTATTATTTGAAAAAAAAAAACTAAAAACAGACTACGGAAAATTAGAACCTTACCCCCTTATTCCAAAACGAGGTTTAAGGGTAGTCCGAGATGTGGATTTAAACCTCAGATTTAGACACAGATTTACTCGTGAACTATAGTCTAAACACTATCCCTATTGATCATATAGGGTTAGTGGCTGGACTATAGTTCCCTATATAGTCTATAGGGATAGTGTTTAGACCATAATTCACGAGTAAATCTGTGTCTAAATCTGAGGTTTAAATCCACATCTCGGACTATCCTTAAACCTCGTTTTGGAATAAGGGGGTAAGGTTCTATTTTTCCGTAGTCTGTTTTTGGTTTTTTTTTTTCAAATAAAATTAATTAATTTTTAATAAATCTGTGTCTTAATCTACCCCTTATTCCAAAACGAGGTTTAAGGATAGTTCGAGTTGTGGATTTAAACCTCAGATTTAGACAACCTCGTTTTGAAATAAGGGGGTTAAAGTTTAAACAAGAAAACCTACCAATATTATTAGCAACGTGGTATACGACCACGACTATTCACGAATATTTTCTTGTTTAAACTCCATTTTTCCGTAGTTTGCTTTTAGTTTTTTTTTTTTTAATAAGTTTTTGACTACTTTCAATCGGTCGATTTCAAGTCTGTAGTTTGAACTGGCCCAACTCTACCTTATTTTAGAATTTTTCCGTAGTAAGGATTTATTATTAAATTGTTTTTTGTTTGTATTCTTGAGAATTCCGACGAGCTATCGGCCAACTTTTTATTCCGTACAATCCGTCTGCGTTTATCCTGATTGATTTATTCATAGGTTTTCATAAAATTTGTCTTCTTTGAACTGAAATTAATCTAATTTTTACTCTTTATAGTTAAATTGAATTAGTTTTTGGTACTTATAGTGAGTTTTTGCCATATATTTATAGGTAGATCATAGGTCTAAATATATATAAATAGATAACTTTATTTGTTCGACACAGAAAGGAACATAAAATACACTGACACAAAGTGAAGAAATAGCCAGAACGTATAATACGCAGGCCACCCTCGTCCTATACTTGGAACGTGGTAAGAGACCGAACATTATTAAACTAATTATTTGAAAATAATGGTCTGGAATTTATTTCAAGGAAAATGCATATCTATTTAGCACTGCGGCGAGATTTTAACCCGAAAACTCGCGCGAAAACCCACTAATGGAAAAATAATAAAATCATGTTAGGTTTTTAATCATTTTTTAAGCAAGTCCTTACATTTTTCCTATGTTCTTCAACTATTTTTTAATTTTTACAAAAAGACAATTTATTCCAATTACCAATACGGGTATTTAGTTAGAAATATTTTTTAAGTAAAATCCCTCTCCGTAAAATTTAAGATGCATTTTTCTTGAAAATATTCCAAAAGTGTTTGTATTAAAATCATTAAGTTCTTAGTTGCACTGAAGAAATACTCAGTCCAGCAACACTTTACTTAATGGATTAAAAGATTGGTAAAAAATAACTTAAAAACTACTTTGTGGCACATTCATAAATCGACTGGCTTCGTTCCGCAGCCAAGTCGCAGCAGTTTAGTGGTCAGATAAACAAAATAATTAAGCGGTTATGGAAATCTCTGGCTGCATTCCGGGGACCGGGTGTTTTATGTAAAATCACAAAGTGCCCTCGAGATTTCGATGCGCAACAAAATGCAGCTTGGGAGTTTTGGCGGGAACGAGTTAACAACATGTCGTGCTGCAGTTTTATTTTCATGAAACTTAGATGTAACCCGAGTTGAATTGTATAATTCTGGTGGAATGTTATTCAAATTAGTTCTGTGAAAGTGCACAAGTGTAGTGAAAGTAAAAATCAGTGTCAAACATGCAGTTTTCTCGTTGCCTCCAAATCTCCTATTAAGGTTATGGTAAACTTGCCACCGCTTTACTATAACCCCTGACTTGACTGACTATAACGACTTTGACTGTATTGAAACACTTTAGGCCCGATTTATGAAAAATCGGGTCATAATTTGATGCAAAATATAACTTGACACTGGCTAAATGCACACGTGCGAAGCCATAATAAAAGAAAAAAAAAGAAAATGCAGCATCTAGCCTGACGATTGCTTAATCCGGTATTAATTTCAACTTTAAACTCAACTCACTGTTGAATTATGAATTCCAGGAGTAGCTTTTACTGTTAATTTTGCTGTATGTACCTTTGTGAACATTTACAAGGTAAACTGTGCTCATGTTCGCACAAAGTTAATTAAAAAGTCTTAACTTCGAATACCTAAAGCTTGTATTTACTTAACAGATGCATCTGTTGTACTTTTATAATAACTGTTTATCTTTATAATTGCACTGAGTACGCGTTCATGTTAAGTTTGAAACTTCACATTTTGTGTTGTTCAAAACTTTTTGCATGAAATATGAATGAACTATCTGTTTCTCTATATAACTTACTTCTGATTATTTTTTAACCCCCGACGCAAAAACGACGGGGTGTTATAAGTTTGACGTGTCTGTGTGTGTGTGTCTGTCTGTGGCATCGTAGCTCCCGAACGGATGAACCGATTTTGATTTAGTATTTTTGAAAGGTGAATTAGTTAGTTTTCAGCTCAGCTTTCAGCAATTGTTACACAGCGCCATCTAGGTTTTAATGTAATACAAGTTTGTTTTATTTCTGGTAGATGACGTTGAATTATTCCCTTTGTTGTTATCCCTAATGTTGTGTTGTGTAAATGTAAATGTTGAAAGTTGTTATTTTTAAACCAATTCGCTCAGCAAATTCCACGCATCTAAATTCATTTCAATTAATATAAATACCTTTTGTTCAGATACCGGCTTTTTCTTCGTCACTATACCACTACACATTTTCCTTTTTAGGGTTCCGTACGGTTCCGTAACTCAGAAGGTAAAAAAGGAACCCTTATATGATCATTTTCTTGTCCATCTGTCTGTCTCTTTTTAAATGAGTTATAAACCCCAACTAATTAAAGTATATAAGTAGTATATCCGTTGTCTAGTACCCATAATACAAGTCTAGTTGCTTAGCTTTGGGCTAGATAGCGATGTGTGGGATGTCCTGCAATATTTAAATAAGTAAGTAAATTAAAAAAAAAAACATGTCAGATCAGGTCAAACAGCTCGATCGATTTTGATAAAAAAAAATTGGTTGGGTTAGTGCATTGTGTGGGTGAAAATATTATATGTTAGTTTTTACGTGGACGAAACCAGGGTCGCAGCTAGTTCAATATAAACATAAATAAATAACTAAATCATTGAATTCCTAAACGAAATTCAAGCCTTATAATAACTTCACACCACTTAGCAGGTCTACAAGTGCTTATTTAATAAAGGGCGTACTTTGCAAAACCATTACCACACTCAGTAACTAAACAGAGTCGTTTCCGAAATATTTATGCGTCTAAGACCATCAATTCACATTTTCCAAACTCCGAAAACGATGGGAAGGGTCGTTCTGTAAAACATCCCCTTTTGCGGTTTACATTACGCCTTCTTGGCGTAAATAGTTATCGTGTCACATGTTTCCTTAACAAACAAAATGTTAAATTATAAATTTTGATGTTTATTTAAGGGGCTTTTAGCATTGGAGCAGAATTAAGTAAAACTTAATTGGAAACTATACGGGCCTTAATCCGTATCGAAGTAGAATATTAATGGACACTGTTTACCTTCTCTCAAACACAAACAGGCCTTCGTTTAATTTGATTGAAAGCCAATTCGAGATACGTATCTCTTGTTATAAAACAGAAATAAATTTTCCAATGAAATTGTTTTGGATTTCTGAAATGAGCTCTTTTATCTATGGACCATAAGCCTAAATTTAAAGGGTAATAAATTGGATTTAACATGATTTAGGACAAAGTATTTTTTATACGTTAAACGTAAAAATATTCTGGCTGTAGCCCTTTGAACGCATAACTTTGTTATTTCATTGTTAGAATATTTATAAATGTTTCTAAAAAAGAATTAACTATGACTCAGGATAATAACTGATATAAATAGCTATTGTAAAGGTTATAACGAGTTATTTTTGACTTGCTTTTAAACATCTTATACCTAAAATTATAGAGAAAAAGTCAGGAAATATCTCAAAATACAATCTGAAACTTCGCATAATATTCCTTTTAGGATGCAGGTAAGCATTAAGAATAGATTTTTGCATATTCGAACGCTAAAGGGGTGAAAAGAGCTATCAAAGTTTGTAGTTCGTATTTATTATTATACTAGCTGCACCCCGCGGTTTCACCTCCGTAAGTCCCGATCCCGTGGGAATATCGGGATAAAAAGCCTATATGTTAATCCAGGGCTCCAGCTATCTACATACCAAATTTCATTGCAATCGGTTTAGTAGTTTTAGCGTGAAGGAGTAACAAACACACACACACACACAAACTTTCACATTATATTATGTACTAGCTATCTCGGCAAACGTTGTTTTGCCATTTACAAAAAAAAAAGGAAAAAAAATGATGTTGTTCAATTGTCAGACCTAACTAATTGTGGTGTTTACGAATAGAAACATATTAGTTTCTTGTAATTTGCATTTATTAGTCTAGCTCGACAGCTAATGACAACCAGTCAAAAACAACTAAACAGTAAAAAACATAGTATCAAAAAGGTTCAGACACTACACTAATATACACAAACAATTTCATACAAATCGGTTAAGGCGTTTAGGTGGACATAGGTAGCTAACACCGCGACGAGAATTTTATATATAGGGATTGTGTTTGTTGGAAATCAATATCACCTTTCAAAAGACACTATCGCAGATAGACGCAACGTGGAACGTAATAGTTTTTATGTTAACCAAAATTTACCTCTAAAGTGTTTTCCGAACGAGACAATTAAGCGGTTATGTTAATCAGGTACAGGGTGAAGTGACGCCAAAACGTTGTCCGCTCTGCTTTATGCAAAACAGTTGCCACCCTGTATCTGAAGCTGATAGAACACCCCTTAACAACGCCTCGAGCATTTGCGTGTTCGGGAATTACGCTGCATTTTGGACGAACACAAACGAAACCAAACACCTATGTATTCAATGTTAAAATTACCATATTGCTCCGAATTAAAGTTCCTCTATAATCTCTACCAAGACTTTGACGTTTTTTAGCGTGTTCGGGAATTACGCTGCATTTTGGACGAACACAAACGAAACCAAACACCTATGTATTCAATGTTAAAATTACCATATTCCTCCAAATTAAAGTTCCTTTATAATCAAGATTCTACCAAGACTTTGACGTTTTTTAGAGCGGATTGTAATCAAAAACACTCCTTAACAACGCCTCGAGCATTTGCGTGTTCGGGATTTACGCTGCATTTTGGACGAACACAAACGAAACCAAACACCTATGTATTCAATGTTAAAATTACCATATTATTGCTCCGAATTAAAGTTCCTTTAAAATCTCTACCAAGACTTTGACGTTTTTTAGAGCGGATTGTGTTCAAAAATATTTTGTACAGTAAAACATCAAAATGTGGGGTCAGGTGCTGTTTATTGCCTAGTGCAATATTATATAACACAACACAAGTCTAGTTGCTTAGCTTGAGGCCAGATGGCGCTGTGTAAAATGTACTACAATATTTATTTATATAATCAATAAATAAATTAATATTGCAGGACATTCCACACATCGCCATCTAGTCCCAACCCAAGCAACTAGACTTGTGTTATGGGTGCTAGACAACGGATACACTACTTATATATACTTTTATTTTGTAAATATGTATATACTTATAATACATAGAAACAACCAGACCACAGACAAATATCTAAGCATAAATACTTGCCTGAGGCGGGAATCGAACCCGCAACCCTGTGTTTGGCAGTCCGGCATGGTGACCATTGTGCCAACTGGGTCGTTCTTCAGTGTCCAACAAAGAGTTCAACCTTCATCGAATACTGTTTCTAGGAGACAGGCATACATTGTAGATTGAAGAGGGTTCCGTTTTCATCAATACGTGGCCCAAATATCAGTGACTTAAAGGAGAGTTATTTTTAATAGATACCAGACACGGAGGGCGTCGCAATTTTTTTGTATATAGTTAACGCACCAACTACGGGTGTAGCACACAAACAAGATACACTTTTAACAACCTATATATATTTATACTAGCTTTTGCCCGCGACTTCGTCCGCGTAGAAGTCGAAAACTTGAAGTAGATTGGACTAAAAAATCACGTTGTCCCATACAAACCCTTTTTTAGCCCCTTAGGGGTAAAATCTCGAAAAATCCTTTCTTATCGGATGCCTACGTCATACAAAGAACACACCCTCCAAGTTTCAGGTTTCTACGATCAGCAGTTTAGGCTGTGCGTTGATCCGTCAGTCAGTCAGTCATTCAGGACAAAGGATTTTTTATGTATAGATAAAAGATTTATCAAGAAATCTTTGAAACTACTAGAGCTACGACCCTGAAACTTTGCATCCTTTTAGGTTGTAGGCGAACACCACGAAATAATTATTGAAAATTCAATATCTAAATCGGTAAAAAGGGCTGAAAAAGTTGATAGTATGTATTCTGAGTTAGTAGGCAATGAAAATCACTTTTAAAGAGACACTGATGCAGGCAAAACCGCGCATCACAACTATTGTCTGTAGAAACGCAGAATCTACGGATCAACATAAAAGAGTTAAAATAAGCCGTTGATCTTCTTGAGAGATTAGGTTAGTAAGCACATCAAAGAACTCCAGGGGTTTCGAATAATTTACCGGTAAAAAATAAATCCCACAACCCTAATTGATCTCAAGTTCCTACCAAAAGGTGAATACAGAATACAGATTTAACATTGACTGATAGTTAATAGTTACAATAACTATTACACAGAATCAACGAATTTATTAAGTTTTGATTAACTTTCATATTATACTCGACCTCTTCGCTCTTTCAAAACGTCAAAAAACACAGTGTCTAAGAATTCTTCTCCTTCTCGTATAATGGTGTGGCCCACCTATTGTTATAGTTTACAGATCGTAATAAGGCCTCTAACTTGACCTAACGACTGCTACTAGAGGTAGCAACCGGGACCAACGGCTTGACGTGCCTTCCGAAGTACGGAGGGGCTCACGAAAACACATTTTTACCACACAACTAATTGGCCACCCATCGAAGTAATGACCGCGCCAGGCGTCGCTTTACCCGCACGACCGTAAACGATCGGCGAGCGTCGCTTAGCTGTAAACCTCCTCAAAGAGTGTCTAAGAATAAGGGTTCCCATTTGTAACCCCCGACGCAAAAACGACGGGGTGTTAAGTTTGACGTGTCTGTCTTTACCTTTTATGGTACGGTGGGTGCAGTGCGAGTTTTTTCGTATAGCAAACGTTACTATCACGTTAGCATGAACGAGAAAATTGTAAAAGTTAAAGCTTGGTATTACGTCCGCTAGAGGTGCTTTTCAACTTTCTATACAACTTTCTCGTTTACGCTAACGTGATAGTAACGTTTGCTATACGAAAAAACTCGCACTGCACGCACGGAACCCTAAAAACAAGAAAGCATAAAGACCAAAACGTTATGATGTAATGGTATATCTCAATTTAGGCACCCAGGTTATGTAAATAATTAAAAAAGTTTTCGGACTGTGTTCACCCTAACAGATTTATTTTCTACTAAAATATTTTGTATCAAATTGGTTAAAGGGTTTTTTCTTTGTAGACACAACCGGCTTATAAGGTGATGTAGGTAATAAAAACATGAATTTTTATTATAAGTTCTTTAATACACATAGATTCATGTGAAAAAGAATCTAGTTTCGTAGATTTTAAATTGGGAACTATACTAACCACTAAGCTCTATTACTACAATTATTTTACGTAAATAAATAAATAATTATATCGATGGAGGTCAGTGTTCCAAAAGCCTTTGGACATTTTGGCATAGAAACTTAAAATACCGCGGTGCATTTCGAGACCCATGCCAATCGATAGTGGGTATATTGCGACAAAAAAAATATGGCTTCACTCCGAACCTCTAAAGCGTCCCGGAAACGGGATATTTAACCAAACGTGTTATTGTTGTCCTATAATTTTGCTTTCACATCGAAACAATATTTGTTGAATCATGTTGTTGAACGAATCACGTTTCTTTGTATATCTTGTTTCCGAGACGCTTTAGAGGTTCGATGTGCAGGCATTATTTATTCGCCGTAATGGTCTATAGGGATACGTATGGGTCTTGAAAGGCACCACGCATTTTTGAAAAATCACAACGTTTTGTTAAATATCCCGTTTCCGAGACGCTTTAGAGGTTCGATGTGAAGGCATGATTTGTTCGCCGTAATTATCTATAGGGATACGTATGGGTCTCGAAAGGCATCACACATTTTTGATAAATCACAGCACGTTTTGTTAAATATCCCGTTTCCGAGACGCTAAAAAGGTTCGGTGTGAAGACAATATTTGTTAACTGTAATGCCCTCTATCGATTGGCATGGGTCACGAAAGGCACCGCGCAAAAAAAAACACTATGCCAAGCTCCCATACAATGTTATAAAAAATGGTTTAGTAAAAAAAATACTCATTTATATAACCTACGTGCAAAAACTAATTCGGATCGACATAATGTGTGAGTTATGACTCTATCGTAAAACGCAGAGACCTACAACTTTATTATTAGGTACCTATATCACTACAGCTAAAATAAACCAAAGAGAGGAGATAAACAAGGAACACTTTTAATTTTATAGTCTCATTTCTCCAACCATCAATCTTAACCAAGATTACAAGGAAAATGTAAGTGCTTTTCCTCGAATGGAACTTACAAATAACAAAAACGTGTAGTGACCTACCTGTACTATTGATAAAGATACAAAAATACAAAAAGTTTTTTTTAGCACCTGCTATAATGACGACCCAGTTGGCACCATGCCGGACTGCCAAACACAGGGTTATGGGTTCGATTCCCGCCTCAGACAAGTATTTATGCTTAGATATTTGTCTGTGGTCTGGTTGTTTCTATGTATTATAATTATATATTTACATAAGAAAAGTATATATGTACAATATGTAGTAGGTATGTCCGTTGTCTAGCACCCACAACACAAGTCTAGTTACTTAGCTTGGGGCTAGATGGCGCTGTGTGGAATGTCCTGCAATATTTATTTATTATTGAAATTGGCCGTATTTTCTTCAAACTTTTATCTGTTGTAAAGACAGAAACACAATATTTACTTAATTTGTTATTTTATATTAAAAATTATGCCTTTTTTTAAATATTTTTGGTATTTCTCGGAAACGATTAGAATAATACCGACCCAATATTGTTTGCATTTTTAGTCGAACTATCATCTGTCTATTGCTTAGTCCAGTTTGCGCTTACTCTCATCTACGATTTATCTATACTTTCAATACTTATATTATAAAGCTGAAGAGTTTGTTTGTTTGTTTGTTTGTTTGAACGCGCTAATCTCAGGAACTACTGGTTCGAATTGAAAAATTATTTTTGTGTTGGATAGTCCATTTATCGAGGAAGGCTATAGGCTACTTTTTATCCTGATATTCCCACAAGATCGGGAGTTACGCGGGTGAAACTGTGAAGCGCTGCCAGTTTATAATATTCACCTAAATATACTAAGCATTTACCAACCATATTACAGAGATATAAAATGTACTTATGAGAGATTTATAGAGCTCACAAAACTGTCAATTCCACACTTGTGTGTGAACATCCAGTAATCATGTCCAAAAATATCTACCATCAGAAGGGTTACCACACATCAGGAGCTCCAGGATTTTTTGTCTATGCACATTATAGTTAAACAAATCATACCCGTTCATAAACATTTTTTTTTTCTGTTAATTATGGCTTCGCACGGTTTGTGCATTTAGCCGGTGTCAAGTTATAGTTTGCAACAAATTATGACCTGATTTTTCATAAATCGGGCCTACAGTGTTTCAAAACAGTCAAAGTCGTCATAGTCCGTCAAGTCAGGGGCTATTATAGTAAAGCGGTGGCAGTTTACCATAACCTTAATAGGAAATTTGGAGGCAATGAGAAAACTTCATGTTTGTGACTGATTTTTACTTTCACTACACTTGTGCACTTTCACAGAACTAAATTGAATAACATTCCACCAGAATTATACAATTCAACTCAGGTTACAACTAAGTTTCATGAAAATAAAACTGCAGCACGACATGTTGTTAACTCGTTCCCGCCAAAACTCCTCATAAATATTTAAAATTTCTTACAAATGGCATGTGTCCGAAAGTGACAAAACATATTTTAACTGAAGAAAACGTTTGAAATGTTTATACTAGAATTTACCTAACTTTTATTTACTTTTCTATTCTTTGGCAATAATTTACTAAGGGACTTGCAGTAAATAATCGACACACTTGTGTTTTTTCTTTAAACAAATATTTGTTGTGGTCTATCCGTTGTCTGGTCACCATAACACAAGCCTCTTAACTTCTGGCTAGATGCTGTATTAAATGTGCTGCAGTTACTTAATATTTTTTAGCTAAAACTTAAATAATTTAAACTAAATTAGCGGTTTACGTTTTTTACAACTAGGGGCCAATGAAACGAATAAAAAAATATTTCAGAGGTGCTAGAACCAAGAAAGAAGGGGAGTTTTGACGGGAACGAGTTAACAACATGTCGTGCTGCAGTTTTATTTTCATGAAACTTAGTTGTAACCCGAGTTGAATTGTATAATTCTGGTGGAATGTTATTCAATTTAGTTCTGTGAAAGTGCACAAGTGTAGTGAAAGTAAAAATTAGTGTCAAACATGAAGTTTTCCCGTTGCCTCCTAATCTCCTATTAAGGTTATGGTAAACTTGCCACCGCTTTACTATAGCCCCTGACTTGACGGACTATGACGACTTTGACTGTTTTGAAACACTTTAGGCCCGATTTTTGAAAAATCGGGTCATAATTTGATACAAAAATATAACTTGACACTGGCTAAATGCACAAGCCGTGCGAAGCCATAATTAATAGAAAAAAAAACAAAAATGGAATAATGGCAAAATCAATTTAATTAAATTCTATAAAAACGGAGAATTTTATCATATTTTTATCTCTATTTCGGTATTTGCCATTATTGCCATGCCTTGCCATTATTATTTAGGGCTCTTAGCATAACTTTTTAGTAAAAAAAGTTTTTGTCACGACTTTTGTTCATACTATCTGGTAACCCTAACCATGGACATATTAAAATAGAAAACAAATGCCATTGTATCAACGGTATATCAAAGATCTTATTACGGACTTAGAAATATTTAAGTCTATATTATTATAAAACTATTTAAATTCGTGTTTTATAAAATATAATCTTATATAAATAATCAGGTAATAGAAATATGATCACGACGAAAGTTTACATGTTAAATAAAGTTATATAGCGAAAAGTCTCTCTCCTAGTAAACCTCGTTTTTAATTTAAGTTTATAAAAATATTCCTCCATTAATCTACTTTTAATATTAAAAAATATTTTACGAAAATGATTGCACATTGCGTTCTTTAAAAGCTATTTAAATTTCGTCGTCCAACGGGAAAATATTAACGTTTTTTCAGCGCTGAAACGTCAAACGAATCGAGCTTGCCAACGAAACACTCTCAATATTTGAGGCTCAGTGTCAACGTCAGTCCGACGTCCAACGTCCATTTTCCTCAACTTTTCCCTTATTTAGGGAGAAAGTACACATACTACAGACTTTTCAGTGGGCCGATCGTATGCAGACTCTTAAATTGAAGGGAAAAACAGAAGCGATTGCCTGCCTACAAATTCATTCATAGTCATGCCAGTTATAGGCTGTATGGCACAAAAATATTTGTGTTAGTGTCATTATCCAGGGACGAAACAGTCGACTACGTTTGTATGGAGAGAGCTCCCGGTACCCTTTCCTCTTTCAATCAGCAATTTGAAGGCAGGCAATCGCTTCTTTTTGTTTTCCTTAAATTCAAGAGTCTGCATAACTGCGTTCATTTTTACGGCCCCTCTCTACCCGATCCCATCTCTACCCAAGTACCAAAAAAACCTGACAGGTGTCAAGGGACAACCGGGATGGAATGATGTTCCTTTTGATTAATTAGTAAAGGAATTGTAATAAAATCGAAAAGTGTCGTTACAACTTTTGGTCTTAATTTTTTCCGTCTAGCCCTCTTTCGCAACGCGCGATAAGGAACTTCGTTCCAAAAATCCCAACTCCACCCGATTCTATTTTTGCATATAGAAAAATGAAATGTACAGTTGACATTAAATAGTACATTGTTACCCTAGGTGTGAAAGTCGTCCGGCGGGGTAAATTGAGTCCCGAGAATAAGAGACTCCATACTCCATACTACCTCTGGCAGTATGCAAGAGCCGTGCGAAGCCATAATTGTTATTCTTTGGTGTTACCTAAAACAAGGACGTTAGGTTTTTGAATTTCCTAATGCGTAATGATACTGATACTGGCTACAAGCACATTGCACAAGTCGCGCGAAGCCATAATTTGACATGACAGCTGTCAGTGAAAGCGATTTTCCCTAGGGCTGAAAGTTTTTCTTTCTACATGCTCTTCAGGCATCTTTAGACCTACTTTCGGAGTACGAGTAATGAAAAATAAATTTACACCAACAGTGAACTTCTGAAACTATCCAATCCAAATACTCGGTACACCTTGTACAAAGGGGGACGGCGTCACCTTTCTGTGTTAAGGTAACAAAAATTCCAATGTAGTGATATATGGGACGTTATTTGTGCCGTACACGGTTCCCTGTGACGTGTAGTATACGTTGTAATGCAACATCGATGCACCTGCGATCCGTCATACACCATGTCGGAGTAAAATGAAAATGTCAGAATGCTACAAGCGTACCGTTTTATCTCACAATTTGACGTTTGTTTTGAAAAGAAAACTTAGCTCTAGTTCTTGGTGAGCACGAGCGTGCGATCACAAAATTCAAAGAAAGTGTTTTTGTTCGTTTTGTGATGAGTTTTCTTAAGTACCTTTAGCTCTGTTGGTCTTTTTACAAACAAACATTTCAGAGAAGTCTCTGTAATCAAAAGCGCCTCTGTAATAAGTAAAATAAATAAATATTACAGGACATTCCACATATCGCCATCTAGCCCCAAGTTAAGTAACTAGACTGTGTTATGGGTGCTAGGCAACGGATATACTACATAAATACTTTTCTTTTGTAAATATAAACTTATAATACAACCAGACCACAAACAAATATCTAAGCATAAATATTTGTCTGAGGCGGGAATCGAACCCGCAACCCTGTGTTTAGCAGTCCGGCATGGTAACCATTGTGCTAACTGGATCTTCCATATATAGCATGTTCGTTCTTAAGTGTCCAACATAGAGTCCAACCATCATCGAATACTGTTTCTAGGAGGTCGTCAAAAAAAATCGAATAAAAATCGTTTCTATGAAAAAAGTCCTCGTCTAATTTTTATATTTAATGTTGCTATCTGAAGAAAAGCGAGTATCTTCCAATATAATTTTCAATTACAGAAGAGCTGTGATGGTTTCACTCTAGGCTCGGTAGACAGATGATATAATAATAAATATAATATAAATACAGGCATATTTTTTCATTACCCTGGTTAAGGGTACCTAAAAGCGCGTTAGGTTGCCACGAGCTACGTTCACACCATAATATAAATTACGCTAATGGTTTATTTGATATGATTTATATAACGTAACAGCATCTACGAAAATATTTCGACTCGAGATACGTATCTTATTGCGTTACGTAACGTTCTGTGATTTAATTTTTGAACCTACTTTTTTCCTGTATACCTACTTGCCGATAAGAATTCTATTTGAACAAATTCAATTATGTGACTATGACCGTGGCATTATATCGAAATGATTTAAAATACATAAGTTATAATATATCCTGAAATCACTCCATAATAAATAAATAAATATTGCAGGACATTTCACACATCTAGCCCCAAGCTAAGTAACTAGACTTGTGTTATGGGTGCTAGACAACCTTTAGACAACGTGTAACGTAGCGTTACATTTCGTCACATAGACGACACCTATAGCTATTATAGGAATAATTAAACTAAAATAATTATAAGCAAATAGGTTCTTGTAGGACAATTAGCGCCCTCTTTTGTTGAAGAGCTAGTAACTCAGAGCTCCGAGCTAGTTGCACTCGTATGGAGTTTTCTGTAATAATGCCGCCCAACCTCGGTAGATGGCGCGCTATTCAATTATATTTATTTCTCTCAGACAATTAAAACTAACTTAATCTAACAGTAAACAAGGTAAATGATCAATAAACCGATATCTTTAGACAGTCCCTTTAATTTTAATCAATCATTAATTACTAAATACAGAGATAAAATAAATTATAGAACTTTCTAGAAAGATTGTCGTTGCTACTTGAATGACGAGGTCCATTTCCTGCTGCTCTCCACCACTAGATGGAGTTGCTTGGGAATTCCAAAATCAATTTTATTTCTTTTAATTAAACACTTTAAATAATTAGTTTCCTACAAAATCTAGCTTATTACATTTAAATATACAAACAAACAGGCAAAATACTAACTCTAAAGTAGAATCTAACAATATATTTTGTCTGTGGAATATCCGTCAGATGACGTATTTCCTCTGCTATAATACATATGTCTCCACCCTGGTTTTCTTGTGGATTGACTTTCTTTTGCGAACTGAGACTGACTGCATCTACATCTCACTTAACTCGGAATTAATAAATTCCTAGAAGATTTACATTGAGCCGGGATTATCTCGCTTGCTCCTAATTCCCTACATATAGGTAAGCAATTTAAAATAACTTAAAACTAATTAATTTACAAAATAGCGCAGTTACAGTGTTTCGTGAATCGGACCGCGTGCCCGCTTCTCTGGTCTGCCTTTTGTAAGTTTATCAAGCCTGTTCCTAGGCCTTGTCTACTTTAATTATAACTTAATTAATAACCTTATTTTCAAGAAAACACGCCCCGACACAATCACGTGGATTTTCTTCGGCGCGTGTTATCTCTAAATAACCTTTTACTCTCTAGCATTAATGTTGCTGTGCTGACAAAAGCACCGCAGCCTTGTTTCCTTGCACTGCCTTGCAAAGGAAACCCTGTTTTTCTAAACTTTCCTCTAAGGAACTTAATTATTATATAATTTTAATCATAATTATTTAGGTACCTACCTAAACTGTATCTTAACCCCTCGATTGTCGTTCTGTAAGCCGCCTCCAAGGACTAGCACTTAGTTCAACTAGACTCAGTCGCTGACGGAGAAGGCCCTTACCGAACGACAGTCATCGGTCCGTCTGGTAACCGCTTGGTACTGAATATTTTCAGGGAACAAAGCCTGGGCTTAAAACTCTGCCCCACCATCAGAGAGGCTTGCCCTAGTTATGTGGAAGAGGCACCCACTGAGGTCGGAGGATGGCTGGCGCAGAATACCTTGATGGAGTTTACTGATACCACCGAACCCCTCACCAGCTGGACGACTCCTCAACACCCAAGCTGAGTCCTTAAGATCTTAAAACTGTGAGCCATGAACTCGTAGAGAGAGAGAGAGTGAGAGAGATTATCTTAGTACCAGTACGGCAGAACCCCTTCAGATTACGACCCCTTACGGGAAGTCTTTGCTACTTAACTTCACTCTTATAAATCTAATTAACTTAACTTTAACTTCTGATAACTAACTTCTTTTTTTTTTATATATTAACTTCACTTTCTAAATAAATTATGTACCTAAGTTATTCGTCTCTTTAATTTATCCCGTGCTAGCGAATAGCCTAGGCGACAAACGGATATACTATTTATATACTTTTCTTTTGTGGTTGCGGATTCGATTACCGCCTTTTATGCTTAGATATTTGTCTGTGGTCTGGTTGTTTCTATGTATTATGTATTAATAGTATACATAGAAACAACCAGACTAAAAATATCTAAGCATAAAAGGCGGGAATCGAACCCGCAACCCTGTGTGTGGCAGTCCGGAATGGTGACCATTGTGCCAACTGGGTCGTCATAAGTTCCTATTTTAATAGTTTTCAAGACGCATAAGTGGTTTGGTGTGAAAGGATTATTTGTGTTGCGTAATGCCCTCTATCGATTTACAGCCTGAATTTTATACATGGGCCTACTACAGTACCTATATGGGTCTCAAAGTGCATCGCGGCAATTGTTTGTCTGAGTCCCCTCTATCGATAGGTATGGGTTTCATAGAGCAGTATGTAACTATTAAGGTTAAAGATAATATTTATTAGAAAAATATACAAAAAATAACAAATAAGAGTAAAGAACTTTATAGTCGCTAAACATAAAAAAAAATAACACGACGAATTGAATACCTGCTCTTTTTTTTGAAGTCGGTTAAAAATAAAAAGAAAAGAAAGAAATCCGTGTTAGATTCTTATTTTTGCAACTATACTTCAATAAAAAGAGGAATCACCGGACAACCACAAGATAATATTTAAAAGTTCACCCCGTAATTTTCCAAGTTGAACAAAGGTTTGTCTTGTCCAACTAACACCAAAAGAACCATGAGCAAAGTTGAAAATTTTAAAGCAAATGTTCCTGAAATTTAGTAGGGAATTAAATCAGTTGCCGTACTAATATATCAAAAGTTTCGAGCGGGGTCGGTATACGTCAGAAGTTTGTTATGCAATCCCCTACTCCCGATGGGATATTAATACTTGTTTGCTTGAAACCTACTTCAATTTCGCTTTATGAAATAAATGTTCAAAAAATAAATTGAAATTCAAACACATATTCAGCATCGATGCTTTATTCTTGAAGGTTTTTAATAATAAGCCAATTTACCGATTTACCAATGACCGGCTCACTAATTATACCCACCCAGGACCCACGACCCAGTTGGCACAATGGTCACCATGCCGGACTGCCAAACACAGGGTTGCAGATTCAAATCCCGCCACAGACAAGTATTTATGCATAGATGATAGTGGTCTAGTTGTTTCTATATATTTATAAGTATATATTTACAAAAGAAAAGTACAAAAGTAGTATATCCGTTGTCTAGCACCCATAACACAAATCTAGTTACTTAGCTTGGGGCTAGATGGCGATGTGTGGAATGTCCTGCAATATTTTATTTTATTTATATATACGAATAATCCATCCTTGCAGTCAATCTTCACCAGTTTTCCAGCCATAGCTATAATGAAAAACTGACAATATCATATAGACATTCCGTCGTTCTACTATTCAAACGATGACAAGTAGAAAACCTGCCAGCATAATAGGAAATAGGTTCTTCTTCTGGCACAATGAAGTTCATATTTTAAGTTACTTTAGTTGAAAGTCGGTACTAAAAGTTCGTGACGGCTTAGTCCTGGCGCTACGATTGGTCAGGTTTAGCTACATCTATAACTGTTGTTCGTGTTTCTTCAACTTACTTGGTGTTAACAAATAACCAAGCGTTACAAAAGCTTTTTTAGTTATCGAGCGAGAATCTAAAAAGGTACAAAAATAATAGTGGTTAGCAAAAAATACACTGATGTGAAAATCTACCTAACATTTTACCTATTTATCAATTGAACTCCAAAATAACTAAACATTTATTATTTATATAGAAAACTAGCTGCGCCCCGCGGTTTCACCCGCGAAGGTCCCGATCCCTTAGGAATTGACTCTAAAAAACGTTGGTATGGGAAATAGAAAAGGGCTGTTTTTAGGGTTTTCCCGGAAGTTATTCGATTTTTCTCGCCTATTAAACCTTCCCTAGACCTCCACGAACATTTCAAGACTAAGACAAGATAAATCCGTTCAGCCGTTCTCGAGTTTTAATCAGACTAACGAACAACAATTCATTTTTATTTATATAGATAGATTATCACTTTACTAATATTATATCAAGCCAATTTAATTGCAAAAATAATTAAAATATCTATTGTGTGCTAACTTTCGTACTGAAAAGTCGATAGCTTCGTTATATTTTTAATTAAAATCCATCAAATGTTAAAAAGGAATAATGAATAAATCGTGATTGGCAATTTTCCCTTGTGAAAAGCTCTGATGTTGTGGCATGGCGGAGCATGTGATTTAATAGCTGAAATATGTCCAATAAGAGTCGTTCGTGTTGTGCGAAGGAAATGTAATTTCCATGGCTACTTACAATGTGACGAGCTTATTACACTTTCATCAAGGTCAGACGAGGAAAATATTAATAAAAAACAGGTACAAAGTAAAATGAGGTACGACGTAATACGCACGCGTGACTGCAGAATGCAGATTATGTTGTTGTGTGATCTTGCATTCAGAGAGAGATAATTTATTGGTATTCAAAATACACGTCACAATATAAATAAATATATATAATATAAATATTGCAGAACATTCCACACATCGCAATCTAGCCCCAAGCTAAGTAACTAGACTTGTGTTATGGGTGCTAGACAACGGATATACTACTTATATACTTTTTCTTTAGTAAATATATACTTATAATACATAGAGACAACCAGACCACAGACAAATATCTAAGCATAAATACTTGTCGAACCCGCAACCCTGTGTTTGGCAGTCCGGCATGGTGACCATTGTGCCAACTGGGTCGACAAGTTATATATCAATCAACAAGTTATATAAGTTATCATTCTTAAAGTTATATATGTTATGGACCAAGTTATTAATTGGATATTATACATAATGCCCCGGCATTATAAATAATGACAAGCTACTTTGGGCAAAGTAATTAATTATCATCTAAACTTAAATATTAATCACACTGTCTGGGCATTGTGAATATATTGCTACCTGATCGTTGGTCAATGTGATAATAGAGATAGATTCTATAGGGTTTATATAGGGCATTATGTATAGTGCCTGAATTAATCACTTTGTCCATAAATTCTATATAGAAAGGTTTTGACCGCGCACAGACTTATCGGACGCGAACTCTCATTATAACACCTTGACGCGCTCTAAGAATGCTTCTTGTTTGACGAAGCCTTAATACCGAAACTAATAACTTAGTATGTACTTGTACACCTTAACTTACACGTGAGAACCACTTTATCCGTGAATTGTATTTCCTGTTCAACGCGTGGAATTCAAGAGGCCAGTGCGGTACCACATTTGACGTTTATTCGATTTACGTCCGCCGCGCCACAAGTTTGCTAAAGTGCCAGCGAAATTAAGTTCTAGTTCTAAACCGTTTTAAACTCAGTCTAATGCCGCATGCCGCTCGCTGGTGCAGCCGCAATATTTTACTTTAATCAACCACTATTATGTTCATTACTTAGCTAAGTATTTACTTGGAAAATGCACTTAAGTGATTGGTCTGAAAATAACATGACATTGAAGTCTTGTATTATCGTATCAGGCTTGCGTTGGTAAGCCTATACAATTGGTTAACATACTTATATCCTTTGCCTAAGCTAATGCATGCAAGCCCATATCAGAAAGACATATAATAAAAAACTAAAATTTAGAATTAAAAAGATCCCGATTATCCCCCATAAATTATAGACGGCTGAACCGATTTCAAACATAGCTAAGAACACTCCCGAATTATTCAGCTATCAAACAAAAGAAACAAAATCAAAATCGGTTAATCTGTTCGGAAGCTACGATACCACAGACAGACACACATAGAGGCACTTTAAATTTATAACACCCCGTCGTTTTACATCGGTGGTCAAATAAACGGCATACCAACAAAGCATAACTGTTATTTTTAACCCCCGACGCAAAAACTATGGGGTGTTATAAGTTTAAAGTGCCTCTGTGTGTGTCTGTCAGTGGCATCGTTTGTTTGAAAGGTGAATAATTCGGGAGTGTTCCTAGCTATGTTTGAAATCGGTTCAGCCGTCTATTATTTATGGGTTATAATCGGGGTCATTTTAATTCTAAATTTTAGTTTTTTATTATATGTCTTTCTGCTATGGGCTTGCATTAGCTTAGGCAAAGGATATAGGTATGTTAACCAAATTTATGGGCTTACCAACGCAAGCCTGATACGATATGATACTAAACTTCAACGCCATGTTATTTGAAGACCAATCACTTAAGTGCATTTTCCAAATAGATACTTAGCTAAGTAATGAACATGTTTTAAGTTTAAAGTGCCTATATGTGTGTCTGTCTATGGTATCATAGCTCCCAAACGGATTAACCGATTTAGTTTTTTTTTTGTATTTTATTTTATTTTCTTTCGAAAAAAAACTAAATCGGTTAATCCATTTATGATCTTTCCCTTATAATAGGCAAGCTGTAACCCAGTTAGGGCTAATATACGCCGGTCACTGTGTAGACTAGACGTATGTCGACCAAATTACAACAATACATCACAACATAAACAACGAGCATCTGGACTAGACAACAGTAAATCATGAATAAATATTCATGTTACTCGTAAATCATCATACATAAAGCGAAATTAAAAACGGTGTGCTTGGATTAGATAAGAACGTTATTTTTTTTTAAGTCGGTTAAAAATAAGTAACCATTTAGATTATCAGTCAATATATAATATCAAATAATTAGTGCCTCCTCTTATTGATGGGCGCTTTCCGAAGGCACACATCCGACGTTGCTATGTGATCTTTGTACAAACTGTACATGCATCCACTTACTTGTACTTGAACGGGCTGTTTTCCGCAATTAGACCTTATTTAATTGGGTTTTTTTTTGCATGAGGATGGAATAGGCGTGCCCAGCACCTACTACCCTCTCAGCCTAGTCTACCATTTCCAGAGGAGAGAACTTAACAATACTTCTAGAGCCCACTAAGCCGCGGGTTTTACCACGATGTTTTCCTTCACCGTAAGAGTAATGTCAATTAGCGCAAATAATTTTTTCTTAAGAAAAATGCATTGATGCACGGCCGGCCTGGATTCGAACCCACGACCTTCAGAATGAAACTCGAGGTATCTACCACTAAGCCAACACCACTCTTACATGCATCCAAATGAATTAAAAAATTACTATGACTTTGCTGTAGTGCCTGAAGGAGGCTTACCCAGCACCAAACCTCTCCGTTAAGTCGACCATGTCCAGAGTAAATAAATAAATAAAAAAAGAACCCTGTTAAATACAGTAATAAATAACGCACAATTTCATTAAACCCAACTTCTTTATAACCAAAACCGAAGTGAAGGCGGCTTAAAATAAAGACTGCAAAGGTATCGAAGTAAAATATGAAACAAGTTAATATTAAAGTCGGCATGATGGATGCTGAAGCTGCTGAGACGGTAAGATTAAGGCTATTCATCATTGGAGTCTATACCTTCTATTGTTGTTTCACGCGAGCTGCTTATGGGAAATTTTCTTTTGAATACTACACAAGTTGTTAGGAAAGAATAACGATGAAGTGATCGTTACGTAGTCTTATGTTATATGCACTCGATCTTATGGTATTTTTAACCCCCGACGCAGAAACGACGGGGTGTTATAAGTTTGACGTGTGTGTGTCTGTCTGTGGCATCGTAGCTTCCGAACGGATGAACTGATTTTGTTTTTTTTTGTTGGAAATGTAAATTAGTCGGGAGTGTTCTTAGCTATGTATTTATTATTTTGTGTGGGGGGGGGGGGGGTTATTTAAATTTTTAATTTATTTTTACTATATTTAGTTAGCGCTTTCTCCATAATTTATTGCCCCATTTACTTCCAGAATCTAAACATCGAAAGCAATCATTATCTATACTAATACAGCTGTCCCGTAAAACATTGTTTTGCCATAAAAAAATAGATGTTATACGATTCACAGACATAACGAATATACACAAAAAAATCGAATCAGCCGTTTAGGTTGACAAAGGTAACTAAAACCGCGACACGAGAGGCATTATAACGAGAAAAGTTTTTTTTTTGCTTGTAACGAATAGGCTCCGAAACTACTGCACCGATTTTGATAAAACTTAGTATGTGGATACATTGTTTCATTGGAATTAAATAGGTTACTTTTCATCTCGATATTTCCATGGGATCGGGAGTTACTAGTAAAACCACGGAGTACGTTTTTTTATAAAAACAAGGTTTACTTTCCAAATCTTTGTGATTTTATTTGTATTTTTTTAGTATTTTAAAGAGGTCCCATTTCTTTTAAAAATTAGTTGTTGAAACAAAGGTGCACGGTTTATGGAGATAAAAAAAAGTTTAGAGGTTTTTTTAAAAGGAAACTCCGGAAAGAATTGAATCAGTTGCCTGAGTCTCTCTTTCTTATAAATAAATAAATAAATAAAATTGTTTTATTACAGGCAAACAACCCATATCACACATCCTAGAAATACAAGTTAAAATAACAAAATAAAAGTAAAATAAAAACATTTAGGATATAAAATTATAAAATTAAAATTCTAGTCAATCTAATTCTTTCAATTCAGTCTTTTTTGTTTGCCTGTATGTGCAGACTGTTCCAATGCCCAAATAAGGGACAGGTCACATTGCTAGAGACAGCCACCAAAATGCTATTTTCCGATCCAAGGAGCCGACTCCAGAAGGACGAGGCACGATTTCTCATAACGGCGAAGAAGTGTGGGACCCTCGCCTCGGCAAACATGCTCGACGCACTGCAGTACCTAGGCAGTCTCATAAGAGTCATTATATTGGACTCTTATGGTGTTGATGGCTCTCCTCGTATATGTACACCACAACTGACAGGTGTACATACAGAGGCAGTATGCTTTAAATAGTGTCTGTTTCACGTCAATACTACAGCTTGCGAATCGGTGAGCGAGCATGTTGCTCCGAATATAGCGAGAGCCCTTCTCTCGCGCTCTATATCGCGGTCGTCTTTGAGATCATCGTTAATAATATGTCCTAAGTATCTTATGAGAGTCAAGATGCCGGGTGTACCTTAACCAATCAAGTAGGTATCTAATAGTTACCAAAACTTTGTGCTGTATTGCCGATGAAGGAAGATAAAGCTTCGAATATATTGACGTCATATTGATATCGTGTTATATAAATAAATAAATATAGCAGGACTTTCCACACATCGCCATCTAGCCCCAAGCTAAGTTGTGACTTGAGTAAGACTTGTGTTATGGGTGAAAAATCTAATGATGCAGTTTTGACAACCCAGTTAGCAGAATGGTTACCACGCCGGACTGCCAAACACAGTGTTGTGGGTTCGATTCCCGCCTCAGACAAATATTTGTGCTTAGATATTTGTCTGTGGTCTGGTTGTTTCTATATATTATAAGTATATATTTATAAAAAAAAAGTATTTATGTAGTATATCTGTTATCTAGCACCCATAACACAAGTCTAGTTACTTAACTTGGGGCTAGATGGCGATGTGTGGAATGTCCTGTCATATTTATTTATTTAGTTTTAGTTTTTGTCGAAATCGGGCAAGCAACTACTTTTAGCATTTTTTGCTATCTCTTATAGTTTAGGAGACCTGAAGGCCCACGTAAAAAATCACCCTTAATAAATAAAATTGATTTGTACAATTTTAATTTGGACATTTTTAACTCATGAGAGAACAGGTATTTTCTAGATGTAGGTGCTACATATTAGAAACGAAATAGTGGAATAGGTACAGTCGGCTGTATAATTGCAGCCCCCGGTAGAGTTCAAAAATTACTATTATTGGAATGTTTTAATTCTAATATTTTTTGTTTGATAATTGATGAGTTAGAATTGAAGACTTTAAACTTCAACTAAAGCAGGTGTCTAGAATCTTGCTAGTGTTGAAAACATTCTTATGCCAGCCGTTTTGGAGCTCTACGGTGGGTCTGCAATTATGCAGCCGACCGTACATTTGTATAGGGAAAGAAAATGCCCACGCACCCAGCGTTGGGTCCTTTTGTACCTACCAAAAAGGGCAAAGTTCCACATAAAAGTACCAACTTATAATGTATATCATACGAACTTATTTCAAAGTTTTTTCCTACTAACAAAGTTCTGACCAAAAAGTTAAGATAAGTAACAAGAGATAACTAAAAACCAACCCTATTTCGATTCAAATTTCTCTCACAGTTTAGGGATAACGGGTAAACATTTGTTGTGTGTATAATTTGTTTTTCGGATGTCTGTGACCAGTCGGTTGTATCACAGCACAAAGAAACGTGATATGGGTTACTTAACGGCCAACACAAAGGTTGCGTTTACACGTGTAAATTACTTAGTTAAGTAATTAACAAACTCAAACTGGAATTCTAGTACCTACGTACGTACATCTAGGCTTACTTCTCTAAATTAATGTAAATTTAACCTCTTTGTATTTACAGTGTTACGGAATATGTATCAAACAACTATGGTTCTTAGGATCTAGGTCTTTTCATTCAGTATCTCCTTAAAAGTTACAACCACAGAATACAAAATAGTTAAAGCAAAATAAAAACTTTTTTATAATTTTACCTCTTTAGAGATTGAATTTCCTAAAAACAGTTGCACGAACCATTATACATTTTCCTTTTATTTTTATACCTAACCAGTGGTACAAAACTCACTAACTAAGGCAACGCACGCGCCGTGAGAGTCGCTTTATTTTAGGTACCTACTGTAACTTAATACTTTAATAAATGGGTTTTTATATTTAAAGTGTTTTATGCTCATTACTTACTACTGAACGCTATCTACTACGCAACTCTACCTTGCATATTAAAGCTGTGGGCAGACCCAACTGGACGATACATAGTTTTTGGTCCTTCGAGCCGGATATGAACCAGCGACATAAGGATCTATAGTCCACCAGCACAGTGCTCGCTTACGTTCTAAAGGGAACCTCCATACCATTTGCAGTCTTTAGCTCTTGTAGTTTCAGACTGGTTTCAGAAATTAAATATTGCAGGATATTCCACACATCGCCATCTAGCCCTAAGCTAAGTAACTAGACTTTTGTTATGGGTGCTAGACAACGGATTTATATAACATAGAAACAACCAGACCACAGACAAATATCTAAGCATAAATACCTGCATAATTATCGGTAGCTACGATGGATGCCACGGACAGACACACACATACGCACACAGTCACGTCAAACTTATGACACCCGTCGTTTTTGCGTCGGGGGAGTAGAAGGTTAAGCGCTAAACTGTTTAGAAATTCGCGAATACATTGAACTAAAAATTTAACATTTAGATCAATTTATTTGTAGAGAGCATTCACTCAGGAAAATGAGATCTAAATTTGTTTTTTATTTTAATTAAACACCGTTCATGTATCAACAAATCGTGTACCTGATGCAAATTTTCATTGTAATTTAGACTGGAATTTAATTAACTTTTACTTCAAAGCTTTTGTTTGGGTCAATGCGAGCTCTACAGGATTTGCCATTTTGTGCAAAAAGGGCCACTTTCATAGTCGTTTCCGCTTCGAGTCGAGCATTTACAGCAACGGTTTACTCTTTATTATTAAATTAAATTGCTTAATTGCGAAACATATTAATATCGCCTGGGGAAGAAAAATAATCGTTGCGAATGATAACCTAATAATTAACAGTTAAGAGGAACGGGTACCGACGCTCTTTCCATACAATCGTAGTCACCTGTTTCTTCCCTCGATAAAGACACTAGAGCAAATATATTGTTAATTTGCATAAAACCTATAACTGCCATGACTATGTCTTGGTTTTTTTTTCATTTTCGAATTATCATAGAAAGTAAGAGTTAAAAAAACATAATATTATTTAAAAAATAAGACATAATATATTTAAAAAATGGTCATGGCAGTTATAAGTTTTTTTTGCAAAAAAAATGTTTGCTCCAGTGTCATTATCCAAGGAGGAAACAGGCGACTACGTTTATATGGGGAGAGCGCCGGTACCCTTTCCTCTTAACTCGAACCATATTTTATTTTGATAGCTGCCGTTGAAATGTAATTTGATAAATATTAAACCAGTTAATTTACAATGTTATGACAACATGCATGAAAGCGCTTAATATATATGTATGTATGTATGCATACATGCCTTTTCCGCAACTAGACTCTTTTTAATTGGGTCCTTTTTGCGTGAGGATGGAGTAGGCTTGCCCAGCACCTACTACCCTCTCAGCTTAGTCGACCATGTCCAGAGGAGAGAACTTGTCAATACTTCTGGAGCTAACTAAGTTTTATCATAATGTTTTCCTTCACCGTAAAAGCAATGTCAATTAGCGCACATATTTTTTTCTTAAGAAAAATATATTGGTGCACGGCCTGCTGGGATTCGAACCCACGACCTTCAGAATGAAAAATAATTTGTATTGACTATTTTCTATTCAAAATTAAGCGTTTTAAATTCTGGGTGTAGATAATAAGTTTTATTTACTTACATATATTAAACTAGCTGTTGTCTGCGACATCGTTCGCGTGGTAGTTTTGTTTTATATACTAAAACATTCTTCGATAACCACTCTATCCATTGGTGAAAACAGCATGGAAATTGGTGCAGTAGTTTTTGAGTTTATAGCGATGAGATAGACAGACGCGGTGGAGGACTTTGTTTAATAATATGTGGTGATAGCTGCGCCCCGCGGTTTCACCCGTGTAATTCCGAGTCCCATGTGAATATTGCGATAAAATGTAGCCAGGTTTCCAGAAATCTACATACTGAATTTAAACGGTATCGGTTTAGTAGTTTTTGTGTGAAGGTAACAAACATACAGTCTTTCACATTTATTATAATAAGTGTAACAGAACCTTAAAATGCTGAGTAAATCCTCCATTCGATTATATATTTTTATTTGATGGCTATACCGTCTGTCTACTTTTAGAGAACGAGTTGCCAAGATTGTGGAAGGTTTGTAAATTAAATATATTATTATTTTGTGTATAATTGGCTAGGAATTGATGTATTGGAATAATTTGTGTTTGTAATATCATATTTCTTGTTTAATTTGATGAATTCTGAGAGGTTCCCCTACATAAGGTACCTGCGGATTATAAGATCCACCTGCCACCTTAATCAAAATCTGAATATTAAGGGAAAACCAACTTAATAGTAAAACAGGTCATTATATAAATATTTGCTTTATTGTCAAACTAAAAAAAAACATTGGTTTATTTAAGTAGGTACTTGTTATTTTGACACCAATATCAAGGTTAATAAAAAAACGTTAAAAAAGGTACCTGCGGGTAATGTAGTGGCCCATATTACCCGCAATATCTTATTACTAGGAGGACAATAAAATATATGTATTATGAAACAAGTGTACCAAATATCTTAATACGACCACTTTTTCGACAAGGGAATATGAAAGGGAAACACAACACACTTTAATAAAAACTTTACTAGCAATACAAGTAGTAAAATCCTAGAAAATTATGGAGGTATCTGCTTCATCAAACCATTCATCCCTATATTGAGGTTCATACAAGCATTTTATGTTAATCAAGTATTCAGGGATCCGTAAAAAACGTACCCACGACACTTGTGTTCTGAAACAGAACCTTGTTCGCCATTCAAATGCAAATTCGTATAACCGACCTGTTTTTTCGTCGAGTAGACATTACACAAGTATTAAAAATATAATATCAGGCTAGTGGTTTTCATGTTTTCAGTATAAAAGGTACGATCGTAAATCTCTTGGTCGTTTTATGATATTAACTAAGAGGTTGTAAAGGCTAAGCGCCTTTTGAGTAATCGTAAAAGCAACTATAAACTGTTGATTTTGCTGTGGATAGTTACGAAAAACTTCAAACTGGATTAGCATTTTAGTGGTCAAGATATTCGTTCATTGTAAGTCAAGAGTTATCTCGAAAACGATGACTCAGTAAAAATTAATCTCGCGAAGCTTCGTCGAGAAGTTACATTTTTTAAGCTAATGCATAGCTTTTATCGAGGGCTTGGGGCGCGGTGACCGCATCAAGAAATTCCGTAACGAAAATAAAAACTAACATCCCCACTCCGCCTACCATGTAGCTCGGTCGAGCGTTCGCTTAACGTGTGGGTATATGTTACGACTGTACGAAGCTCGCACGACGCAATAGCCGTTTTACCGTGGCAGTCCCTGAGTGCCACACGTTTTTTTTTCTTTCATAGCTCCTGTTGCTATCTGCAGCATAGTGGTCCGCAATGAACAACACAGTTGTCTGCTTTCGCTGGGGAGCTCTGTCATCATCTGGAGTGAGGTCCATTCACCCCGTTCCTCAGCCCTTGTCTCCTATGTGAACCTGAGTCGTAGGCTAGTCACACTATACCTCTTAAGTCTAGCGAAATAGATGTCGTCTTCAGCTGTGAGGTCATTAGCCATTTTATTGTGGAGGATTCTCAATCTGTCAAAGTATCTATTCAGGCATTTTTTGACGACCCAGTTGGCACAATGTTCACCATGCTGGACTGTCAAATACAGGGTTGCGGGTTCGATTCCCGCCTTAGATAAGTATTTATGCTTAGATATTTGTCTGTGGTCTGGTTGTTTCTATGTATTATAAGTATATATTTACAAAAGAAAAGTATACAAAGTAGTAAATCCGTTGTCTAGCACCCATAACACAAGTCTAGTAACTTAGCTTGGGGCTAGATGGCGATGTGTGGAATTTATACATTTTTTATTTATTTCGTCTCTCACAGTGAGTAGTTTGAGGTCCTGATATAAATATTATGAGAAATAACATGAAATTAAAAAGTTCTTTTCAAAGTATCATTGTCTTGTATTTACTGAATTCTCTAACAACGTTCGTTTCATAAATTTAGAGAAGTTCCTTTCTACAAAAATGGTAGCGTTCTCATAATAAAATGAACGCGATGACTGCGGAAATAAAACGAGACTACGTCGTCGTATGCCGCGTCTTTTACTTTCAGTTTACTAAATTTTTACATTTTAAATTCTGTTTTGGTCTCTCAATGACAAAAATTGCAATAAGATTCATGAATACATTTCCAGAGCGGAGATACATTTTCCACGATTTTGTTTCCTAAAAAATAATCAACATTTTAAAGTTTTTAATTGAAATGTAGTGTAAGAATGCAGGCAAGTGAAACCAGTGGTAAAAGTTATAGACATAACTATAATGTAAACATAGTAATTTGATATTGCATCGCACCTGCACTGATATGAAGATGTGCCAAGGCCAAGTTTACACGGGAATCAATACTGTATTTGAAGGTCATGTGTCGTGATTTGTACCTAGTTTAATTAGTATAAAAACCCCTGTTTTACTCAATAAATATTCAGTAAACAGTATACTTTCAGTGTGTTAATAAGCCCTCCTAGTTCATCACAGAAAGGACAAATTAAACCTTAATTAATACAAGGTTTAGGTAGGTATAGGTACTAAAAAGGCACTTAATGCTTAAAGTTAACAAACATTTTAAATAGATAGATAGATAGATAGATAGATAACTTTATTTGTACAACACAGGAAAAAACAGAACACTATATACACAAAGCGAAGTAACAGCTATAAAGCGTAAGTTGCACAAATGGGCGGCCTTATCGCTGAAAGCGATTTCTTCCAGGCAACCTTTGGATGGAAAAGAACTGATTCAGCTTTAATGGTAGGTTGTGAATTTCCTCAAGCAGGATACCAAACATAACCTGTAACAGGTGATAATATAAAGTATTTACATAAATATGGCTTTAAAATATCAAATTATACATACAATACATACCAATATATAATTATATACATAGATACAAAAAAAAACATATATACATACATAAATAATACAGGAATACATATGGATATTAGACAGTACTGAGGTAGTGATCAGTTACCATAGATTTGAAAATGGGTAGGGACTTAGCAGATCGAAATATATGTTAAATATATGAAACTCATTTAAAAGTTGAACTCAAACAGAATTATTGCAATGCATGCATAAGAGTAGAAAACAAAATTACCCACAAATGTTTTGAATAAAATGAATTCCAACTTAACGCCTAACTTTTAATAAAAGCTTAACTAAATTCACAGAGCGGTCAGAAACACACAACGAGACTGGCTTATAAAAAAGTTACCAAGCGCGATCGGAATACGTACGTGAAGGGTTCCGTAAGTAGCTAGGTAGGTTTGACGACCCAGTTGGCACAATGGTCACCATGCCGGACTGCCAAACCCAGGGTTGCGGGTTCGATTCCCGCCTCAGACATGTATTTATGCTTAGATATTTGTCTGTGGTCTGGTTGTTTCTATGTATTATAGAATTTATGGACAAAGTGATTAATTCCGGCACTATACATAATGCCCTATATAAACCCTATAGAATCTATCTCTATTATCACATTGCCCAACGATCAGGTAGCAATATATTCACAATGCCCAGACAGTGTGATTAATATTTAAGTTTATATGATAATTAATTACTTTGCCCAAAGTAGCTTGTCATTATTTATAATGCCGGGGCATTATGTATAATATCCAATTAATAACTTGGTCCATAACATATATAACTTTAAGAATGATAACTTATATAACTTGTTGATTGATATATAACTTGTCGACCCAGTTGGCACAATGGTCACCATGCCGGACTGCCAAACACAGGGTTGCGGGTTCGACAAGTATTTATGCTTAGATATTTGTCTGTGGTCTGGTTGTCTCTATGTATTATAAGTATATATTTACAAAAGAAAAGTATATAAGTAGTATATCCGTTGTCTAGCACCCATAACACAAGTCTAGTTACTTAGCTTGGGGCTAGATGGCGATGTGTGGAATGTCCTGCAATATTATTTATTTAAAATAGATAGATTGATTTATTTCACAAACTGTGATTATAAAAAATGTGATATTTTGATGTGAGAGACTGAATGTTATTTTAATGCTTCCAAAATAATATGTTGATGTCGTCCGCTTCGTCGTTTCCGACGATGACGACCCAGGACTATCTCCTGGTATGTGCTCGTATGTGGCTGGCAAATCCGAAACTTCGTCTTCACCCGGTCACAAGCCGCACAGTAGAGCTGAAACCGCACTTTTACACATATTAGTAAATTATATATACTAATATTATAAAGCTGAAGAGTTTGTTTGTTTGTTTGAACGCGCTAATCTCAGAAACTACTGGTTCGAATTAAAAAAAATCTTATTGTGTTGGATAGTACATTTGTCAAGGAAGGCTATGGGCTATTTCAAAATTACCCACGGGATCGGGAGTTACGCGGGTGAAACCGCGGAGCGCTGCTAGTGTAGAATTAAATAGCCTCAATTAAAGTCAAATGTCTGTGACATAGGTACGACATGCAGCAAAAATACAGATTTAACACAGGGCTTCATTTTGTCATTCGTCTACGAAACCCTAAAATGTAATAAGTATACGAGTGAAATGAAAAAAAACTTAACAAAAAAGTAAATGGTTTCTTGACAGTCCGATATTGTTACGTCGTTTTACAAGACTTTAGTTTTTAAAATGGAGCTTGCCTTTTCATTATTTAAATACTAAGAATTGTTAGTAGCCTTATTGCTGAAAATAATATCGATAAATGGCACCTTGTAATAAATAAATATTAATATTGCAAGACATTCCACACATCGCCATCTAGCCCCAAACTAAGTAACTAGACTTGTGTTATGGGTGCTAGACAACGAATATACTACTAATTATACTTTTCTTCTGTAAATATATACCTATAATACATAGAAACAACCGGACCTCAGACAAATATCTAAGCATAAATAAATACTTATCTGAGGCAGAAATCGAACCCGCAACCCTGTGTTTGTCAGTCCGGCATAGTGACCATTGTGCCAACTGGGTCGTCAGGACAGACTATTAAGTACATTTTTCAACACGATGCCCGAGTTCTAGCCGAATGAAACTTTTTGGGTTTATTCTTCATTAAAGCTACTAGATTTTATGATAGGTTGCAGAAAAAAACAATATGCGAAGTATTTTTTTAGAACCATTGAGACCTAATAATAAATATATTATAATATTTAGAATTCAATAACTGCTTTCCTCTTTGAAACTGTTTGTACACTTTTAATTACCTTCCGCTATATTATTTCCTTTCCCTAGAGGTCTGTCGGCAGAAAACTCTCCACAGGGTTAGACTTACCTTAGTAATAATTTTATAATGTAATCTTTTCTTTTTTTGTATTTTCCTTGTGTACTGAATTTATTAAATAAATAAAATAAATAAATAAATAATGTAAACATTAAATACTTCATTGGTTTGATTTGGAGTTTTATTAATCTAAAGACTCCGAGATTAGAGTAAGAGTACAAAAGGTCCATTATTGAACTTGTTAAAAAAAAGGCCGAATCGCAGATCTGATGGTTTGGCTGTAATTGCAAAGTTCAGGTTGAAATCTGATTTTGACAAAAAATTAAAAGTTCAAATAAGTTTGAAAGCACAGAATATCGCAGAACATACGGGGGGGTTTAATCGATAGGTACCGAGGTCCCCTACCCCCCAGCAACCGATGATACACCCCTTGTTACACCGTGTATAAGTGGTTTAGAAGATATGCGAGAATAGATGAACAGCATACAGGTTAAAAACATTACCTTCCCTATTGGATTCACCGAAGTCGGGTTTAAAATAATACCTTTTAAAGGCAAGTAAAGTTATTTCATTTTATTTGTTTTGTATTCGGTATTTTATTTTTATGGGTATTAGCCTGAAATGGGCGTTAATTCTTCCATTAATTCATCAAAATTAAGACATATTAAAAAGGATGATTCTCATTAGACCGGGCCGTGTCCGGGCTGGGCAAAATCCGGAGCGGAGCCTGTCTGTGCTGCACGTTTGTAATTTTTTTTAAATATTTTTATATATATTGCAGGACATTCCACACATCGCCATCTAGCCCCAAGCTAAGAACTACACTTGTGTTATGGGTGCTAGACAACGGATATACTACTTATATACTTTTCTTTTGTAAATATATACTTATAATACATAGAAACAACCAGACCACAGACAAATATCTAAGCATAAATACTTGTCTGAGGCGGGAATCGAACCCGCAACCCTGTGTTTGACAGTCCGGCATGGTGACCATTGTGCCAACTGGGTCGTCACAACGGGTTATCAGCCGCCAAGGGGACAAGGCTCCCGTGGCGTAGACGAGCGTCGTCCAGGCACGGATGGGACACGGTTCATACACTGTGGAATATAAATTACTTCATACAAAATGTATTTAACGTTTCAAATCCGTGCCCCGTCCAAGCTACGTAGACGGCATTTTCCCGGCACGGAAAGGTGTAATGAGAATCATCCCTAAAGTTGATTATTCTCAACAGAGGCCATCCAGTTAGAGAGTAAGGTTCAAGTCATATCTATTGTTGTTATTCTATTGTTATATTATTATCGTCTTATTGCTATTGTTATGCAAACATCAGTCAGGACTATCTGCTTGTTCTGTCACTTTCTTTCACATAAAAAATACTTGAATTTAGAGTAATATTATTAGTAAATTATGAAGGTGAAGTTGGACGTGAAAACCCTTTCCCCCGCGCGCCGCGAAATGGCCGTTTTCACAGTTTTATGTTATTAAAAGACTCACATCTATTTAAGTGAAAAATTATCTAAACTACATTTGGGATTTGATGTAAAGTTTATGAAAATATAAATTTTGTACTTGTTTTTTCCTTACAATCGCCGTAAAATTGAAAAAGCTCAAAAAAATGAAGATTTTTAGGATTTTCACAATTTTCTTCTTTCTTCACCTTTACGACCGTAAGAATATTATTCTATGGATTTTAGTGGTTGATACCCAAACACTGTTACTAAGACACCTCTATCGCGCTTCTGGTCTTATCACTTCGGCTTAAGAGCCTGTAGTGTCCCACTGCAGGGCAAAGGTATCTCTACTCCCCTTCCACTGATCGCGATCTTGTACGACGGATTGCCAATTTGTCATAAACTGGTCTTTCTTCGTAGGTGGATGTCCAAAAAGTTGTTGCATTGGCCCAAAGTTCTTCAGGCAATTTAGAGTGAAAAAGAGATAAAATTAAATAGCATAAAATTGAATCAGAGGGGACCCTTGACACACATCCGATTAAAATTACCATGACTCTACCCTTATTAGTTACAAACCAAATGTTTGCAAAAAACTTAACGATCCTGAAACGAAATACAGATACTTTAGGGGATGAAAATAGACTGGTGACTCTTCTATAGGCCGATAGCTCGCAGAACTATCTGCTATAGAAGATAGCTTTTAGAGTTTTATGTTTAAAACCTTCCTCTTGAATCACTCTATCTATTTAAAAAAACCACATCAAAATCCGTTTCGAGTTTTTTAAAGTTCTAAGCATACAGCAGGAAACGACTTTTTTGTATACTATTTAGTGATATTGGTACCAGCTGTTGCCCGCGACTTCGTACACGCGATAGTTTTTATTATACTAAAACCTTCCTCGAAAACCACTCTATCCATTGGTGAAAATAGCATGAAAATCGGTGCAGTAGTTTATAAGTTAATAGCGAACAGACAGACAGACATACGCGGCGGAGGACATTGTTTTATAATATGTAGTGATGATATATCATTTATTGTAGGTACATATAATACATAGCCATCTAGCCAGGCACAAGTTTTTAAAATAGTTTTTATACAGATTTCCTCAACATACACTGAAAGGTTAGCGAGCTATCGGCCTATCGAAATATCAACAGTCTGTTTACTCCCTTAAATAAAGACTTCATGCGTAGTTGAAACCCCTCGTTTCATAATTAAAATCTCTCAAAAAATAACCGGGAAGTACGGCAATGTAGGTATGCACGTATAGTATAATGTCGCAGCTAAATTGTAGAATGCCGCATTACATAATGCCTAGACATTGATATGATTAAGAGCATTTGCGTTTGATATCGTTCGCTACAAAGTAGGAGGTCTATGGTTAGAGTAGATTATAACGAATAATATTTACTACTTTTACATTAGTAAAAGTAATTAATTTACTAGAGGTGTGCGCCGGTTTTGTGATCGCGGCGGCGGCGTAATTGGCGTAATCGGCGCTTTTTTCGTTTTTTTTATATAAGTCTTCTATTCATCACTCGTCACCATAACACAAGCCCAGATGACCGACATCATTGTCGGAACGTGACAATGTCGTCACACAATATTACCATGACATTTTTTGTGAATGCAGGTATTCCATCCATTTAATAGACGTTTCTAGTCTTTTTGGAATTCGAACACTTTTTTTGACTAGTACTAGTCAAAAAAAGTGTTCAAATTCCAAAAAGTCGTAGAACAACAATTGTTTGTTTCGGTGCACAGAAGTAGCCCTCAGGGTTATACAGGGTTATTCATAATCATATTAGCAAGCTACTAAGATTATATATAGTTATGAAATAGGACACTAATTGAATAAAAGACGAACTAAATAAATAATAAGTAAACTTGTTATTATAAACGGCTTCTACGTGTTGGCGTCAGCTCCGCGCACGCCTTCTCACGCCTTCCAAAACTCCACAGCCCCGTGATATGGGACATATTACAAATAATAATAACATCACAGGATTTATATTCATTACTAGTTGCGCCCCGCAATTTTACCCGCGTTAGTCTTTTACCTACAGACAGAGAATACACAAAAGTTACTACGAGTATGAACTACAAACTCATGTAGTGTAGGAATACAGGCAAGTGAAACCTGTGGTAAAGGTTATAGACAAAACTATAATGTAAACATAGTAATTTGAAATTGCATCGCATCCGCACAAGGCCAAGGTTACACAGGAATCAATAATGTATTAGAAGGTCATGTGACGTGATATGTATCTAGTTTAATTAGTATAAAAACCCCCGCTTTTACTCAATAAATATTCCGTAAACAGTATACATTCAGTGTATTAATAAGCTCTCCTATTTCCTTATCACACTCCCATCTGATCACTTAGGTACGTCCTAAGCGATTTCGGCTCTGCATTGATCCGTCAGTCAGGACAAAGCATTTTACATATATGTATAGAGATGTAGATTTGGTTAGGCAGTTTTTAATATTGCAGGTTTCACACGTTCCCTGCGACATACATACATAACTCAGAAAATTAAATGCATGCGTTGACTTTTACGATCCCGACGGGGCCGGAAAGTCATTCCGGTTATACAGTTCCGGAAACCACTTCATTTACGCTGGTATCTGTACGAATTTTTTTTCAACGCGTTGAATTCTGAGGGGGTTAAATTGTGATTAACTCGTTTAGAACCCGTGCGGATTACAGACTAAACTAATAGATAAATATAGACTTAGGTGTTTCAAACTATCAACTATAGGCGAATGAAATTAAAAGTTTTAGGCGTGCTGTGCGTTCGCTGTAAGAAAACAGCTACTCGTAACACTGGCATTTTTACAATGTAAGTGACTTAAAACTGAAAAAAGAGCTATTTCCTTTGATTTTCCATTATAGGTTTGTTTCCAGGAATTCATTTCTATTAGCAACACTATCGATTAATACAAAAATATATAAAAAATATTTTTTTGAAAATTGTTTAGGTTCAATTGCTGTATTGGTTAATGAAAATCTAATGAGGCAGTTTTAAATTTATCAAAATTGGGTACGTGGCCCTTTTCAGCATTTTTCACTATCTCTTATGGTTCAAGCAATGGCCCTGAAGGAACATTTAAAAAAATTCACCCGTTATACTTATTTCCAAAATGCACTATGACGAGAATCGAGTTTGCGAACTTCATATTTTTTTTCTTTGTTTGCATTTCATTGATCCTATCTGGTGTTGGGATTTGCCTTCTTAATATTTTTCCTCCATTTCGTTCGTTTTGACGCATCAAATACTTCGCAATCTGTAAAATCTTTTTGACCTAGATTCATAGGTGTAATAATTTATGCTTTCAGCTTTCGTTCTCAAGATTTTTTTCCGAAAAGTTCAGAACCACAGATTCAGAACTAAATCAGTAACAGTGAGCAAGTAGTCTTGCTCAAAGCTCTTAAAGTAAAATCGAACCGGCGCTCTCTCCATACAAACGTAATCGACATCGACTGTTTCCTCCCTGGATAATGACACTAGCACAAATATTTTTGTTCCATAAAACCTATAACTGCCATGACTATGCCAATAGAAATCAAGATAAAAAATTAACATAGGAGCATGGTCATTGTTGGTCATGGCAGTTATAAGTTTTATGCAACAACAATATTTGTATAACAATATCCAGGGAGAAAACAGTAACGTAGTCGACGTTGGTATGGATAGAGGCCCCGTAGATGGATATGTTCTGTGGGCTACAATATACAATTGTAATATAAAATTGTAAGTATTTATGTTTCTGAAAAAAGTTTATACATTAATTTAAAAAAATTAAATGGAATTTTTTGGGAAGTCAGGGACGGCTTACGGCCACTACCTTGTCCGTTTTAAAACCTTCGAAGACTTTTCACTTCGAGACGCGAGTGAACAGGTATCTTCTGGGAAAGCGTGCTCGGGGCATCAGGCAGGTGTGATAGTGGTCAAACTTGGCCTATCATTGGAAAAAATAAATGGTGGTAGTTTTTTTTCCCAGTGCAGTGGTATGTGCCTCCTAATTGTGTTTAGGGGTATTATCTAGCCTCGTGATTTTTAATGTAATATTGATAAGGCGAATCCTGAGGATGCTCTAGGTGTAAAGTTTCTGCTGTAAATGCAACTACAAGCCTCATTTGTAAATAAAAAAAGCGTTTCGTGTTTTAACTTTATTTTTCATAATAACAGTCATGTCTACCTATGCCAATTTATTTAACCCAATTAAAGGGTTCGCTGAGCATCAAACTTTTTTATTTTGAAAATAAATAGGTCTCTTGGGCCACGTTATGGCGTAAAAATCTTTCAGTTATTTAAGCTAATCCAAAGTACTCGCGAATTTTTTATATAAAATGTTTTCGTACAAATTGCGATTTGTTTTATGTAGATTATAAAATATACATACTTATACGTATTTTAGTGCCTATGCCTATTCATCAAACATTTTATAAATTACTAGCATTTGCCCGCGACTTCGTCCGCGTAGAAATCGAAAATGGACCAAGGAGTCACGTTGTCCCGTATACAGACTTTGCTCCCCTTTTTACCTTACAGGGTAGAATTTTGGAAAATCCTTTATTATCGGATGTCTACGTCGTACAAAGATCACATCCTCAAAGATTCAAGTCTCTACGATCAGCGGATTAGGCTGTGCGTTGATCCGTCAGTCAGTCAGTCAATCAGGACAAAGCATTTTATATGTATAGATGTAGGCATCGATCTAAATGTGCGTACGTATACCTTTATACGGATACCAAACCACCATAAAAATTTTGTGGACGAATATTTAGATAATATGTCATCTAGCTAGATAGAGAACATTAATAGACAAACATAATTAAATAATAAATAAATAAATATTGCAGGACATTCCACACATCGCCATCTAGCTCCAAACGAAGTAACTACACTTGTGTTATGGGTGTTAGACAACGGATATACTACTTATATACTTTTCTTTTGTAAATATATACTTATAATATATAGAAATAACCAGACCACATACAAATATCTAAGCATGAATACTTGTCTGAGGCGGGAATCGAACCCGCAACCCTGTGTTTGGCAGTCCGGCATGGTGACCATTGTGCCAACTGGCTTAATTGACTGTCACATTTATATCGTGGAATTTCTTCTCTTCAAATAATTCTTTTCTTGTGCTCTTTTCCTGTATTTTTGAGGAATATTTCAGGAATAGGTTAATAACATAACATTTAACCACAACTTAAAGACAGTGTCATGTTGTCAGAATAGGTAATGCCTCTAAGGGTAATGCCTAACGTCGCATCACCACAAACACCAGCTGTCCTGTCCTGTGGTCTGATTAATTATTACTGTACAGCAATCATATTTGATCCAAACTAATGTCACTTTATAGCTTAGCAGAACGATGTTAATTGGTTGGCTGTATAATTGCAGACCCACCGTAGAGCTCCAAAACGGCTGTTATAAGAATGTTTTCGACACAAGCAAGATTCTAGACACCTGCTTTAGTTGAAGTTTAAAGTCTTCTAACTCATCAATTAATCAAACAAGAATTATTACAATTAAAACATTCCAATAATAGTAATTTTTTAACGCTACCGAGGGCTGCAATTATGCAGCCGACTGTACATATGTTCTTAGTAAAGTTTGAGCACCTGCCACTTTAATGATTCATAAATGTTTGTAGTGTCCGTAATTATTAAGAAAGTAGATTTTAAAGATGTGTTGGGTAGAAAATAAAAATTGTTAATTGGAATAGAATAGAAAAAAAAATATTTGAACAAGCACACAACAGAAGACAAACAAAAAAAGCTATTGCATCGTGCGAGCTTCGTACAGTCGTACCATATATATACACGTAACGCGACCGCACGGCCGAGCTACATGGTAGGCGGAGTGGGGGGTGTTAGGTTTTATTTTTGTTACGGAATTTCTTGATTTGGTCGCCGTGCTCAAAGCCCGCGATAAAAGCTATGCAATAGCTTAAAAATATTAACAGTTAGTGTTCACAAATAAAGGGAACCCGGAAATACCCTTTGGGTTTTGGGTCAAAAATATACAGAGCTTAGAACCGTGAAATTTTACAAAAAACATGATCTTACAGCACAAGTAATTAAAGGAATATTCAGAAAACCAAAAATGTTGAAAGTTAAGGTGTGTTTTGGTACTCACAAACACACTCACAAACTTCCTTTTCGTTTCCTTTTCAAACCCGAAAATATAAAACATAATTTGATCGCGTTGAATAAAACGCTTTTTAATATTTATTTTTAGGTATCGAATACTAAGATCTATGGCCTCAGATTATAGTTTTTATCCCAAAATAATATCTAATAGTTCCTCTAAGAAAAATGCGCTTAAAAAATACCATACCACTAAAGTATGAGCTCCAATTTACCAAGTAGGTACTACAGTTAAAATGTTTAGAACAAAAGTAATACCTATCTAGGTTATTTCATTTCTATCAAGCATAAAAGTAATAAAGCAAAAATAACACAGTATATTGAATTTGTTTGAACCCCTAGACAGAATCTGATTTCGACAAAATTGAAATGCTTTGTTTTGCAAACCAAACAAAAGACATCTCAAAGTGAGGCGGAAATACCCATTTCAATATAATTTTTTACTCAATCAAATGAACTTGGGTAAAGTAATTTGGTTTTTTAAATACGTTTATTTTATTACAGTTGGTCATTCTTGTGTTTCATTTATTAAATAGTATCTTTTCTATACATATAAAATGCTTTGTCCTGTATGACTGACGGATCAACGCACAGCCTAAACCGCTGATCGTAGAGACCTGAAACTTGGAAGGCGTGTTCTTTGTGCGACGTAGGCATCCAATAAGAAAGGATTTTCCGAAATTCTCCGGAAAAAAGGAGGGGTAAAGTTTGTATTGGACAACGTGATTCCTGGGTCCATTCTGGACTCCTACGCGGGCGAAGTCACGGGCAAAAGTTGGTTAGTAAATAAAATATTAGTAAATAAAAAAATAACAATTATAATATCCTTTTGGAAAATGACGACATCTCGCCAGCACGTGAAAAAAAAGTTTATGCGAAAAAGTCATACTTAATAGAGATTCGAATTCGTACACGAAGGGTTCCGTTCCATTATATTATTTTAGTTAATGTTGTTATAGCGGCAACAGAAATACCCACATCATCTGTGAAAATTTCAACTGTTTAGCTATCACGGTTCATGATAGCTAAACAGTGGAGTCTGTGTAAAAGGGTTCCGTTTTTTATGTTTACAGAACCCTAAAAACAACGTCAAAAGGAAGACTAGAAAGTACGGCATGAAGCCCTTTCTATCATTCGTAAGTAAGTTTACATTTTCTATAAAATCTTTAGCGGTCATATCACCATTTTATTGAACAAGTTTTTGTGCTGACGTTAAAGCCGCCATTTTAAAGTTTTAAAAAGTTTGTTCGCTATTCTGTTGGTAGTTCTCTTTCCGTAAGGAGCTGTGTCAGTGGCACGAAACGCAAGGCCGGACTCGGTCCTAGAGTCTGACATTCGAACTTCTAATTACTCAAGTCAAGCCTTATACCTCTAAGTAAACTTTTTGTTAACAAAAGTGATCTAATTATAAAGCTCATTAGGTGCTGTTTCTCAAATCCCTGCAATAAGCGAGTGTTGGACCGGAACAGTAATTACCTTAAGGCCCGGTGCTAATAAAGCTACCAAAATCGACCTTTGTTATAAGCAACTCTAAGTAATCAAATACTCTTTTTTTGTTATTTGGATATAAATGGATATTGTAGTTTAATAACCATATTTTTGTTTATTGTGGTTGAAAACATGATATGAACAACTTCGTCCGATAAAAAGAAAGTTAGAAAACAGAGAATTATTAGATCGTTTATCAGGTAAAAATGAATCAAACTATAGGTTTTGTCCTCTAGAAACTATATTTGTGGATAATAATGCTAAAAAAAATTGCATATCGATCAAATATAACAGTTAGCACGCAGCACGTCTTTGAGAGCGGGGGCTAAGGTAATCTGAATACCTACACACGGTACTGGAAGAACGTCTTAATACCTACTTCGTGTTTTCCTGTCAAATTGTATAATTCACTATTTGAAACAATATTGTTGTTACATTTCGGACTCCATTTTTGGTCTGTTAGGAACAATACATCGAAGTGAAAACTTATTCTAGCGCGGTACTCATGTTTTTAGATGAGATATAATCTATGAACTCGCGACACCGTTCCGAGACGCAGCTACAGTGTGTGAATATATGCATGTACATATATTTGTAGTTGTTTAGTAAATAAGTTTTTTTTTTTTAAGTTTTTAGTTAAAAGTTATTTTTTATTAGTTTTCACTTCTGTCGGCACTCCCGGAGTGCAATATTTTTTTTTTCTTTTTAGGAAGACAAGGGCCACAAAGTGGCAAAATAAAACAAACTATCCATATACAAAGCATTCGCAGAATACTCTCAAATACTCATCTGTGAGATGAAATGCATTTTTTTTATAAGTAATTTAGGACCGAAATTCATCGCTAAAAATATATTTTAATCCACTCTGCCTGCTACTCTTAATAAACGTAAGGTAGACATGGTCCTAACCTCTACATTGCGATTTAACTTTCAGTCGCCAGTCACAAACCCATGAGCTATATAATCCTAAATCAGTGCTTTCACAGAGACTTCGTTATTTATGATCTGATCCGAGCTTTTCTGCGGATGGCTCGAATCAGATCCGCATACCGCATTGTTTGCGAACCAGGTCTAAATCATTCGGAGATACAATCGGTAATGCACTTTTTCTTTTTAATCCCACGTTTTTGTAGAGAACTTTTGTTTCAACACGATTTTTATTGCGAAGATTCGTTCGTATTGTGGGAGTAGATTTTATAGTCTACTAGCTGCGCCCCGCGGTTTGACTTGCGTAAGTCCCGATCCCGCGGAAATTTCGGGATCAAAAGTACCCTATGTCCTTCTCCATCCTTTAAACTACGACTTTGCCCATTTTCATCCAAATCGGTTCAGTCGTTTGACCGTGAACATAGAAAACTAACAAATATACAAACGCGAAAAAAGTACTGCGTCTCACAGCATATGCATTTGACGAACCAATTGGCACAATGGTCACCATGCCGGACTGCCAAACACAGGGTTGCGGGTTCGAATCCCGCCTCAGACATCTATTCAATATGTAGATTTTTTTCGATATTTTTCGAGAAAATACCTATTATGTACTAAACTCTGGCAGTATGCATGAGCCGTGCGAAGCCATAATTGTTATTCTTTGGTATTACCTAAAGCAAGGAGGTTAGGTTTTTGAAGTTCCTTATGCGTAATGATACTGATACTGGCTACAAGCACATTGCACAAGCCGCGCGAAGCCATAATTTGACATGAGAGCTGTCAGTGAAAGCGATTTTCCCTAGGGCTGCAAGTTTTTCTTTCTACACGCTATTCAGGCATCTTTAGACCTACTTTCGGAGTATGAGTAACTAGCTGCGCCCCGCGGTTTCACCCGTGTAAGTCCCGATCCCGTGGGACTATCGGAATAAAAAGTAGCCTATATGTTAATCCAGACCTCAAGCTATCTACATACCGAATTTCATTGCAATCGGTTCAGTAGTTTTTAGTAGGATGAAAAATTATATTTATGGTCTTTATTTCCATAAGCCTTCTCTGACGTAATGAGTTCAGCTGTCCATAGTTACAGTATCATTACATTAAACTGAAAATGTACCTATATTGTATGGAATATTACCCCGGCTCTAGGCACCAGTAACGACACAACCCAATGACTCGAATATTAATCCATAATAGTAAAGGCTATATAATTTAACTTAGTTAGCTATGACCCTAATTCGGATAGCTATAACCTAGCCATTAACCCTTTGTGAATCGCCAGGTATTTGCAACATTCACGTGCAGCGGGCTGTGACTAATATGTCGCGAGGTTGGCTATTTGGAAAATTGTTGGTGCCATGTGACGTCAGTAGCCATCACCCGTCACAGAACCGACTCGCAATCAAATAGATTTATTTCTGAGCTTTGTCCAGTTCCCCTTATCTCAGATAAACTAGCTTCACAATTGTGTTCTGCTCAAAATTGTGTGTTGGGAATTGCTAGTAACTTTGGTTTTAGTACTGACATTTATTATCTATCTGTTGTTTGTCTTTGTTTACTATACTGATGGACACATAAACTGCATTATAGTTCAGGTTTCCTTTCAAATGAATATCTTAATAAGTATGACAAACTAGCTGCGCCGCACGGTTTCACCCGCGTAAGTCCCGATGGGAATATCGGAATAAAATGTAGCCTATGTTAGTCCAGGTCTCCAATTATCTAGATATCGAGGTTCATCGCAATCGGTTCAGTAGTTTTTGCGTGAAGGAGTAACAAAACATACATACAGACACACACACGCACACACAAACTTTTACATTTATAATATTAGTAGGATTATTGTACCGAAACTCTTGTTGAGTAAAATCTTGTTGAATTTAAAATCATAGTACAAGACGACTTTGAAATAAATATTTTATTATTACAAAGTCGATTTGTACTATGATGCAGTTTCTATGATGCCACATCATAGAAACTGCAGGATTGCAGTAATAATTCATCATCATCATATCAACCCATACACGATAACCTCTAAATTTTAATGTCTTTTTTCGAATGTCCAAAAGTCGTAGAACAAAAGTTGTTTGTTAAGGTGCATAGAAGTAGTCCACAACGGCTAGCTTGTATAATTACCAATAACCCTGTATACTTACCTATTTTTTTGTATAAATTTAATAATAATTTCACCTTTATAAACCTTTATTCATAAAAAATGCTAAGGTGCATTTTTTATTTGACATTTATTAACCTTATCTTTAAAGATATTAAAGAAATACGGGAATAAATAACTCCCACGTGATTAAATCACATTACGAAAGCTTGTTGATACTTCGCTCTTTAGAGTTTGTGAAAAGTTGACGCAAGTATAGAGCCAGTATGGAAGCTAGGTTCGTTTGGGCAGCGAGAGGCGTCCCATCGCGAACTCTCCGAGGCACCGACCCGGGGCCCTACCGCGATAAGTGCGTCGGCTTCAAACCAACGCGTCGGCTTATGCTGACCCGCGCCCCACACTGGGCGGAATTTTGAGCCCGCCTTACATAGGATTTTTGAAAAATTAAGTTGTTTTATTCGTGTGTTTTAAGTATGCAGGATTGTCGGGACATCAAAACATTCAAAAATAAGTAATTCTGGTTATGTTATTTTTTAAAAACACCACAAAATATGACATTGTTATATATTTTTGAATGGTTTGATGTTTCCAGAAATCCTACATACTTAAAACACACGCAAAGACAACCTAATTTTTCAACCTTTTTATGAAAGGCAGGCTCAAAATTCCGCCCAGTGTGAAGCGCGGGTTGGGATATCGACGTCGGCTTGAAGCCGACGCAATAAGCGCGGTTGGGCTCCCGGACGGATTTCCCGCATTCACGAATACCCAAAAGCCTTTCACATTCGATTCATGTGGAACTCCATTTGAAGAGAAGTCGATTGCACCGAAGTGCACTAGCTGAGTTCCTTTGCACGCATACTTTAAATTGAAGTTGACTAAAACTTTGCAAACGGAAACGCAACAAAGTTTTACCTGCATTGCAATTTTATAAACAAACACAGGTAGAAGTTTCGAATTTAAAACTTTTGTTTAGAATTAGTATTTAGATAGCTCCAACAATTACATTTCCGAACCATATCAGAACCTTGGGAGCTGTCAGTGCGTCTTCTCGAAGCTAATGGCGATTCTTAAGCTATAGGCTTTTTGTCCCAGCGAGTCAATTTCGCTATTCAGCGAGGGAATGCTGCCAGCATTTTGGGGACAATGCCCCGGGAGAGTATCACCGACAACTTCCACTTGTTTTAAGCTAGAGAATAAGTTATTTTTTTTATCTTTGGGGCATGATTTTAAAGATGATTACAAAACAATAAATAGAGCTAAGCCACTATATCTAGATGCGATGTATTGAGCACAACACTAATACTTAATTTGTCACATCACTATAAATGTCATTATTACATACATAATAATTATTTATTACTTTGTCTGAAGACACATTACTAGAGAACAACTGAACTAACTTGAAAGCCATGTAACTAAGTACGTACGTTTTCTCGAAATGTAAATACCAACACTAACCATATATTATCTATTATTATTCCGTTTGAATAATAGCGAAACACTAAAAACCAAACTCATTCGCTTTATTCGACACGTATATGTTTTATCGCGAATTCCGTCTTGCTTTATCGCAAACTGTAAAAACTTCCCTAAGTATCCACTTAACTACGGAACTTTTAGCGTAAAATAAACTATCGCCACATCGATCAAGTAGTCGTTACGTTTTATTTGATGCTATCAAATTCGATTCGAACAAAACTAAAGGTAGAACGTAGCACAAATAAGATTAAGTTAAAAGTAAACGCATGGCGGTTTGAGAGTAGCCGCTCCATGCGACCGACGATGGCAGTTCATTATGATGCAGCAAGCCAGACTGCACCCGGTTTTAAAACGACCCATTACCGCACACCTGACACTTCGTACTTAAACCTCAAACCTCTATTAAAGTTGTAAACCCTAAAATCCACACAGCTTAATTTCTTTCCACGTTCGGGCTCCCTCCGAAAGTCGTTTGGGCAAAGTAATTGCTTATGAGTGGAAGCGGATAAACGAAACGAGTTTTACTCTGCGGGGGCCTCGTAAAATGGACTCTTGGGCTTGCATTTAATTAATACGACTACTACAAGGACGTGAGAGCACATTTACTCAAATAGAATCATTCCTTTTGACAGCCGAACTGACTTTCCGGCGAAAAATTAGCCAAATTACCTTTCGAGTCTGCGCTCCAGCGAACGGTAACTGCAAATGCATGTCGGGAATTCACTTTGTGGATACGTTCTTACATGTGCAAAGGTTAGATAGATACTTTTTATTCGCCTTATAGGAGAATACTAGCTTTTGACTGCGACTTCGTCCGCGTAAAAGTCAAAAATAGACCAAGGAATCACGTTGTCCCTTACAAACTTTCCCCCCCTTTTTCACCCCATAAGGGGTAGAATTTCGAAAAAATCCTTTCTTATCGGATGCCTAGGTAATACAAAGAATACACCGTCCAAGTTTCAAGTCTCTACGATCAGCGGTTTTGGCTGTGCGTTGATTCGTCAGTCAGTCAGTCATTCAGGACAAAGCATTTTATAGATGTACGTAATTACTACGAGGGAGATAAAACGGTGCAATTCCAACTGCAATAGACACTATAGACAATGCCTTTTAATTTGTTCTGGTACTTGAAACGACTGAAAGAAGTTCGAAGCAGCAGGAAAGTTAAGGTCAAGATCCTTTAATTTAAACTGAGAACAAAAGGGATACGAATACTAAAGACAAGAGGACGAAATACAATACGACTTCCTTTACCAAGTTTGTGTTTTATAGAGCAGTTAAAACGCAATTTGCATTGTTAATTACTAGTTTTTATCTTCAACCTACACTGTACAGACTATTAAATAAGTTTAGATAATAAATCTGTTGCTTCAAACAGGTTTATGTGCTTAGTGGCATGCACAATAGCGGATTTGGCCTTAGGGCCTGAAGGCTCGGGCCTAGAGCGGGCGGCCAGATTTTAAGGGAAGCTAATCGTAACAAAGAAATTACAATAATACGAGCATCGTGGGAAAAGAGAGAAAACGCGTCGATTTTATTTCTGAAAACTATCGCATGATGTGTCGATTGTGAGGGCTTCATGATGGAAAAATTTAAAAGAAAATTTGATGCCTTCCAAGCGTTTCCTCTCTGGTTTAAAGTACAAATCTTATGCTTTAATATCCCATGCACATAGTAACAGAGCGGTCAAGACTGCAAATCCGCCACCACTTGGCCATGCATCAATAAATTTAACCGAATCTATTCTAGCCTTGACACGAATTTTACAATTTCCATTTCATTCATAAAAAGTTTTTCTTGGGTCGGTATGCAAATTGCGAATTCATTAAATGATTGTACATCTGTCTGTTCTTAGTTTTTTCCTCTTTTTCCCTTCATAGGTACTTGTTAACAGTGTCTTGTCCGTTACATCTTTATATATATAAAAGAAAGTCGTGTTAGTTACACCATTTATAACTCGGGAACGGCTAAACCGATTTGGCTGAAAATTGGTGGGGAGGTAGCTTACAATCAGAAGACGGACATAGGATATTTTTTTCGATATTCCCACGGGATCGGGACTTACGCAGGTGAAACCGCGGGGCACAGCTTCTTATATGTATATATATAAAAGAAAGTCGTGTTAGTTACACCACTTATAACTCAAGAACGGCAGAACAGATTTGGGTGAAAATTGGTAAGGAGGTAGCTTAGAGCCAGGAGACGGACATAAGATACTTTTTATCCCAATATGCCCACGGGATCGGGACTTACGCAGGTGAAACCGCGGGGCACACCTAGTTTAATATAAAACGACACCGTTTAACAAAAGAAATCGCGCGTCAGACAACGGATAACTTAAACATACTTGGAAGTCGGACTGGGTTGGATTGAATGTTGAGAGGTATCTATGAAACTGGTGTCCCCAGTCCGACTTCCAAGTATGTTTAAGTTATCTGCTGTCTTAGTGACCCAAAATGGATTATTTTTTACTTTTTAGTTTTTATTTTTAGGTTTTTGTTTAGTTTTGGTTTTCAGATTTTTTTAGTTTTTGTGTTCAAGTTTTTTGAAGTCGGTTTTTTAAATTTTATTCTTTCAGAACTTATCTTTATCAGATGGCCGAAAATGCAAATTTTCTTATGCGTCAACTTATTTTAAAATCTTTTTAATATGGGGTATAATAAATGATTGCTTTTGAGACCCCCGTGGGATCGGGATACAAAGCCTATAACACTCCCAATGAATCAATGTATCCTGAACCAAGTTTTATTAAAATCGGTCCAGTAGTTTCGGAGCCTACTCAATTCAAACAAACAAACAATCAAATCTTTCCTTTTTATCATACGTATAATATAGATTAAGTACCTATAGATTTAGGTTGAATAATATATGGACTTGGGTAAAAAAAAATATTACTAGCTGTCCCGGCAAATGTTGTTTTGCAATTTACAAAAAAATAAATAAATGAAAAATAAAGAAAAAAAAATAGTTATAAACCCATTCTCAGACTTACTGAATTTACATATAAAATTTCATCAAAATCGTTCAATTCGTTTCGGAGGAGTTTTAACACTAAAACTGTGATACAAGCTTTTTATTTATTAGATAAATTCACCTGTAAATATGATAGATATTTCTTAACCATACCATACTTAACTATAATAGTTCTATCAATAAATAAGTAACACACAAGACGTGTTAAGGTGGGTCCACACTCAACGAACGACAGTAACAGTTATGATAAATTAAGGGCAAAACTACCTAAGCCAGTAACAGGTAAACGCTGTATGTCTCACGTGAATTATGGCGTTAGAGGCCACCTGTGAGCCTCTACAAATGCAAGTATCCGTCTTGTAATGATTTATTACCTCATATACGATAACGCGCTCCCTTTGTTCACAGAAATAATAAGTTATAACCATATACTTACTTATACACTTATTTTCTACGGTCGGAGTCAAAATTGCAGACCCATCTTAGCGTTCTACAATGACTAGGGCCGGCGCTCACTGCCAGCACGGCGGCACGGATGTGCTGCGGCGTCCCGTGGCATTCCGTGGCATCAATCACTTTTGCTCCGCGTGATCGAAGTTAGTTGACCGGACTGCCTTCCATTAACCGAAATGACCGCTGCTCAAGTTTCAACCTTATTTGAATTAGCTTAGCAATCATAATTTCTCGACACAAAGTGACGCATAAGTCTTGCGGGATGCAGTGGCGCGCCGCAGCATCCTGTGGAATGAACCGTCACGCCGCCGCGGCATCGTGGTATCGAAATACATAAAGTGACCTAAGTTCTAAACTCATTAAAATACGATTCAAAATAACTTGATTAGTAATAAAATCCTTTGCTATGACACGCCGTGGCGTGCCGAATGTTTTTATAATATTTATCTAATAAATTCATGAAAAGAAAGACTTTGAACTTGAACTCGAGCAAGACCTTAGAATCTTGCTTGTGTTAAAAACATTCTGATAATGGCAGTTTTGGAGCTCTACGGTGGGTCTGTAATTCTGACTGTGACAGTACCTATAGTAAACAACCTAAATGTGCTTTGATACCTTTGTACTTATCTTTAAAAGTTAGCCTTGACGACTTTGGAGTTTAGGGTTTAACGCAAAATTATAGATCTAAAAGAATCTTTTTTTGTTATTTTGATACAGTAACTGAATATAAAAAGAAAATTGACGTTTATTATATAAATTACTAGCAGCGATCCGCAGTTTCACCCGCGTACCTCTCGATCCCGTGGGAGTATCGGGACAAAAAGTAGCCCATGTTACTGTCATTGAATCGATGTACCATCATACCAAGTTTTATCTAAATCGGTTCAGTAGTTTCGGAGCCTATTCAATGCAAACAATCAAATTTACGCAGCGCACGCAACGGAAGCCTTCAAATATGAATAACTAGCTGCGTCCCGCGGTTTCACCCGCGTAAGTCCCGATCCCGTGGGCATATTGGGATAAAAAGTATCTTATGTCCGTCTCCTGGCTCTAAGCTACCTCCCTACCAATTTTCACCCAAATCTGTTCTGCCGTTCTTGAGTTATAAGTGGTGTAACTAACACGACTTTCTTTTATATATATAGATTTTCTCCGTAACATTTTCACTGATGTTTCGCTCCTATTAGTCGCAGCGTGATGTTATATAGCCTAAAGCCTTCCTCGATAAATGGAGTATCCAACACACAAATATTTTTTTCGAATCGAACCAGTAGTTCCTGAGATTAGTGCGTTCAAACAAACAGACAAACTCTTCAGCTTTATAATATTATAAGTATAGATATAGTATATATGTTGAACGAATCGTATTGTAAAATAAAACCAGAACAAAAACCATTTCAGTCGTTGTGTCATCCCATTAAATTCATACTAGTAAGAAGATAATATAAGCGAAATGCTAAAGCGGAAACGTTTGAAAAATAAGGAATTGCTAATGTAAAAAGACAAAGAAAGCTGTGCATTGAAGCGTAGCCCGATGAATACTAAATAAGATCTGACTTCTGTGTAAGCTCACAATTGCAAATAATCATTTCAAATTGAAAATTCCCTGCGGTTCAAATGTTTCAACTCTTGGAACCTGTTCAAAACGTCACATCACCCCCCAGTAAATTGCATCGAACCATCTCATTTTGTATTCAAGAACACTCCGCCCATATTTGTTCATAAGGCAGCACTGATGATAGACACACAGACGTAAATGACGTTTGACTGAACACTTTCACGAAATTGGTGTGAATTACGAGGAAAAGTTAGTCATGCGTTCAAATGCTTGGGAAATTCGTTTTAAAAAGAATAAAGAATGGAATTCGTTTACGTTTTTTCAAATTTGAAATTCTAATTTGAAATGGAGAGGACAGAGCAATTTGACCTTTGTTGGAACGTTTATTTAATCGAAATTAAGTGGTACTGTTGCGATTGAAGAAATACGTCATACTTGGTAGCTATAGAATATATTCTAAGTGCTACCCTTAAGTATCTATTCCACCTTATTAAATATTAATTATACCATTGGCATAGGGGCATAGTCATGGTAGTTATAGGTTTTATGCAACCAAAATATTTGTGCTAGTGTCATTATCCAAGGAGGAAACAGTCGACTACGTTTGTATGGAGAGAGCGCCGGTACCCTTTCACCTTAAAAGCTATTGGCGTTGTATGAACCATCTAGACTAGATTTAACTTAAATCTTCAATAATTATACTAAAGACCAAATAACTTTTCTTGTTATAATAGAACAATAGATTCAACTCTCTTCCACAATTTTCTTATTATTTACAACCGCTTTTCATCTTAGTTCAAAATAAAATGTATTAAAAGAAATTCCTTGGTGAATTTGCTGAGAACAGCGTAACTTACATTAGTTACACGTCAGCTGTCACTGTTAAGATGTTTTCACACAGGTCAACACACTGGACAATCTAAACTGACTGACGGATCAACGCACAGCCTAAACCGCTGATCGTAGAGACCTGAAACTTGGAGGGTGTGTTCTTTGTATGACGTAAGCGTCCGATAAGAAAGGATTTTAATAAATTCTACCCCTAAGGGGGTGAAAGGGGGGGGGAAAGCTTGTATGGGACAACGTAATTCCTTGGTCCATTTTCGACCTCAACGCGGACGAAGTCGCGGGTAAAAGCTATAAATATAAATATTGCAGGACATTCTACACATCGCCATCTAGCCTTAAGCTAAGTAACTAGACTTGTGTTATGGGTGCTAGACAACGGATATACTACTTATATACTCTTTCTTTTATAAATATATACTTGTAATACATAGAAACAACCAGACCACAGACAAATATCTGAGCATAAATACTTGTCTGAGGCGGGAATCGAACCCGCAACCCTGTGTTTAGCAGTCCGGCATGGTGACCATTGTGCCAACTGGGTTGTCAAAAAATGTTATTTGGTTAATGGTGGTCATTGGTAGATAGTTTAATAATTTAGTCCAATAGATTAGACAGTTACTTACCTAATGTCATCTTCCGGTTCACGATTAACCGTTCCCCTAACTATCCCCCTACGGAAAACGGGTCCCTATCTACCACAAAATAAATCCCGCCGCATCAGATAAGTATATATGCTTAGATATTTGTATGTGGTCTGGTTATTTCTATATATTTTAAGGATATATTTACAAAAAAAAGTATATGAGTAGTATATCCGTTGTCTTGCACCCATAACACAAGTCTAGTTACTTAGCTTGGGGCTAGACGGCGATGTGTGGAATGTCCTGCAATATTTATTTATTTATATTTTTCAGAGCTCTTTCCTGAATCAAAACTGTCGAGAAACTGTCAGTTTACAATATAAGTGTAAAAACTCTCTTATCCAGTGAGTGCTGGCATGTAAAAATGTAAAAGAGCCTTCTTTATTCGTTCCGTTACATGCGACTTGCAATGCACATGCAGTCTGCAGACCAAATGCAACGAAACTTTGAAACTTCTTTCGAAATTGAATTATTGCCGCACAGAGAGCCTTGATCGGTTAATCGGTTCGATAAAACGTTCTCGATGCAAAAGTTTTAGAATTCTGTTTAGATAGGAAATGGTAATTTGCCTTTGTAGTCAAGGTTTTTGCGAAGAAGCCACGGCACGAGCAGATCTTTCACCTAATGTTAATAACCTTTGAAGCAAACAATAGCTTTATACGAAGGTTTGTACCTATATAGGTTTCTAGCTGTGCTAGTTTCAACCGCGTAAGTCTCGATCCCGTGGGAATTTCGCGATCTAAAGTATTAAAAATAAAAAATCTTTATTCATTTGTAATCATACAATTTGCATGGAATTTGGAGGAGGCTCACAGCTAAGCAACGCTTGCTGATCGTTTACGGTCGTGTGGGTTAAGCGACGTCTGGCGCGGTCATTACCTCGATGGGTGGCCAATTAGTAGTCTGGCAAAAATCTGTTTTCGTGAGCCCCTCCGTGCTTCGAAAGGAACGTTAAGCCGTCGGTCCCGGTTGCTACCTCTAGTAGCACTCGTTAGGTCAAGTTAGAGGCCTTAAGGCGATCTGAAAACTCTAACAATAGGTGAGTAACACCACTATACGAGAAGAAGAAGAATATATAATTTGCATGAAATCACACATAAGTACATAATTTACTTCGTAAAAAAATAAGTTTAAAAACTAAAACCCGACTACGGAAAAATTACGCTCTAGAAAAATGTTAAGAAGATCGTAAGAAAATAAAACGAATAATAAATTCAAGAGCATAAAACATAGCGACTTGAGTGACTTGCGAAAGAGACTTCCTCTAGAGGGCGCCATATTTTATTAATAGTGACGTCACATAACCTATAACCAGCGGACCATTACGCGTAGACGCTTCTAACGATACCTCAATTGTTAAATTATGTAAGTAAGTAGTTTTGAAGTTAAGTGGGAACAGATGAACATACATACAGGTCAAACACATAACCCTCCCTTTTGGCTTCACCGTAGTCGGCTAAAAAGGACATGCAAATGTGCCAATGAAATTTGAACTTTTTAATCATGCCCCGACCATAAGCAATAATAGCCCCATGAATTCACATGGTAAGTAGGCTGTGTGGGGCTGAATTGTCAATCATGCCCCGACCATACTTGGGGTGAATTGAACAACAAGAAATGTCGAATTCCCGACCTATAGGGGTCCCACATTTGGTTCAATATCCCGTTTCCGAGACGCTTTAGCGGTTAGGTGTGGAGGCATTATTTGTTTAATATAATGCCCTCTATCGATTGGCATGGGTCTCCAAATGCATCACAGTATTTCAAGTTACTTTGCCAAAGTGTCCAAAGGTACTTTGGCAAAGTAACTTGGACAGCATTTGTTTAGATCGGTAGATCTTGATTTTAAATCAAAGCATAAATCTAAAAATATAAATAAATAAAACTACAACGACACTATAACTGGCCAAGAAAGGGCGATGGCTATTATTGGATATCCAAAGTAATTAACACAATAAACGGCTACTACCGAGTTATAGGTTATGGGCAAAACGGGCAATATTCATGTAGAAAGCTCATTACGCTGTTGGGTTCCTTAAAAAAAATGGTTGCCTGTAAAGTCGGTTTACGGACGATAATTTTACATGATAACGTCATAAGAACTCTTTTGTTTCGTTGTCTTTACCATTTTGCATACTTTATACGTTACTATGGTTACCTTGTCAATTACATGACGCCAACATGTCTAAAGGCACTTTGGCAAAGTAACTTGGACAGCATTTGTTAAGATAAGTAGATCTTGATTTTAAATCGAACTATAAATTTGAAACTACAACGAAACTGGTACCTAGGTCAACTAAGAAAGGGCGATGGCTATTATTGGATATCCAAAGTAATTAACACAATCAACGGCTACTACCGAGTTATAGGTTATGGGCAAAACGAGCAATATTCATGTAGAACGCTCATTACGCTGTTGGCTTCCTTAGAAAAAATGGTTGCCTGTAAGGTCGGTTTACGGACGATAATTTTACGTGATAACGTCATAAGAACTCTTTTGTTTCGTTGTCTTTACCATTTTGCATACTTTATACGTTACTATGGTTACCTTGTCAATAACATGACGCCAACATTTCTAAAGGCACTTTGGCAAAGTAACTTGGACAGCATTTATTTAGATCGGTAGATCTTGATTTTAAATCAAAACCATAATTCTGAAACTACAACGAAACTGGATCAACCAAGAAAGGGCGATGGCTATTATTGGATATCCAAAGTAATTAACACAATAAACGGCTACTACCGAGTTATAGGTTATGGGCAAAACGGGCAATATTCATGTAGATAACGATCATTACGCTGTTGGCTTCCAAACAAATAAACTACGTGCGAGTTATAGTGCGAGAGATAAGCTTTAGTTATGACTAGTGACAGCTTACTGGTAGATGTAATAGGTATATGGACTACCAGGGGCGGATTGTGAATTTGTGAGGGACTTGGGTTCGTAAGGGCCACTAAAAAGTTTTTTAATTAACAACCTTGAAATTAGTGAAATAACATTTTCTAGCAAATATTTATCTAATGACCTATTTTGATGTAGTTTTTCCTATTTTTATGAAATATTTAGTTTTAAATTGAGGTGGCAGGTAGTCCTTCTTACCCGCAGGTAACTATTACTTAAGAGGAAAGTGTACCGGGGGCTCTCTCCATACAAACGTAGTCGACTGTTTCCTCCTTGAATACTGACACTAGAGCAAATATTATTGTTGCATAAAACTTATAACTGCCATGACCATGCCCCTATGTTTTGTTTTTTAAATCTTAATTTCTATGATAATTAGAAAATGAAAAAAAAAGACATAGGGGCATAGCAACGTCATGTTATTGTCATGGTAACCATAGCAACTTATGAAGTATGCAAAATGTTGAAGACAACGAAACAAAGAGTTCTTATGACGTTATCACGTAAAATTATAGTCCGTAAACCGACTTTACAGGCAACCATTTTTTTTTATTTGTTTTCAAAATTATCGTCTATTGTGTTTGATAGAGGTTGGAGGGCTGCCCGGCTGTTGTCTCTACGAGTCTCTAGGCTGCAGCCCAAAAAGTCCTTGATAGATCCGCCTCTGTGTATTAGTGGAACGAATAAAACTGAAACAATGCCAAATAGTTGAGTGAAAGAGCCAATATTTGATAGGGAGTGTTAGTAGTTCGATAAGGATTAATTACAAAATGATAACTCATTTTATGAAGGAATATGTATTCTCACATCACGTATGTATTATATGTATTTATAACTACCAGCGCTTCGCGGTCTCACCCGCGTAGCTACCGATCCCGTGGGAATATCGGAATATAGCCTATATCACTCCTAATGAATCAATGTAATCCTCATACCAAGTTTCATCAAAATCTGTCCAGTAGTTCCTGAGATTAGCGCGTTCAAACAAACAAACAAACTCTTCAGCTTTTTAACATTAGATAATAATAGATAACTAGCAACGCTCCGTGGTCTCACCCGCGTAACTTCCGATAAGTAGTAAAAAGTAGTCTATGTTAATATCAACAATGAATCCTCATATAGACCAAGTTTCATCTTCGATTCTGTAGTTTCGTAGCCTATTCAATGCAACAAACAAACAATCAATCAAATCTTTCCTCTTTATAAAGATAGATAGATAGATTATTAGTATAAACACGTGTATTACCTATCTCAATATATATTTAAATTCACAGGGAAATTATTCCCCGTGAACTCGTGAACAACTCGGGCGGTGTTTGATTAGCTAATTGTCACCTCAGTCTGCATGTGACCATGAGATCTGCAAAGGTTTCGAAACGTCAGGTTAAAACAAAAACAAAACAAACTTGTACTTGAACGGACTGTTTTCTGCAATTAGACCCTTTTAATTGGGTCTTTTTTGCGTGAGGATGGAGTAGGCTTGCCCAGCACCTACTACCCTCTCAGCCTAGTCGACCATTTCCAGAGGAGTGAACTTGTCAATGCTTCTGGAGCCAACTAAGCCGCGGGTTTCATCACAATGTTTTCCTTCACCGTGAGAGCAATGTCAATTAGCGCACATATTTTTTTCTTTGTTGCACGGCCGGCCGGAATTCGAATCCACGACCTTTAAAATGAAAGTCGAGGTATTTATTACTAAGCCAACTAAGGTCTTTAAATTAGTTTAATTAGCTATGAAAATTTGACTGGACGAGCGCCATTGACTCGAAAAGAAGATCCGTCTTAATTCAACAAAATCTTTTCAGTAGTTCCGGATTAAAGATGTTATTCATTATGAAAGGAAACGTGGTGTTAATTCCTAATAAAAGGCATTAACACCACAGACGGAAATATCCAAGATGGCTGCGACATCAATTTATCAATATCAACTGCGATTACCGGTTTTCCAGGAAAACGTGGAATTAAAAATATTAGATAAAAAGCGATGTTGGTTGCGGTGATCTATTCTAGTGATAGGTTTTGTATATAAATAGTTTAGTAGGTACTTATCTAAATCTATACTAATATTATACAGCTGAAGAGTTTGTTTGATTGTTTGTTTGAACGCGCTAATCTCAGGAACTACTGGTTCTAATTGAAAAAATATTTTTGTGTTGGATAGTCCATTTATCGAGAAAGGCTATTTTTATATTCCCACGGGATCTACACGAGTGAAACCGCAGGGCGCAACTAGTAATAGGTAATTTAAGTAGAACTAGCAGCGCTCAGCAGTTACACCCGCGTAACTCCCGATCCCGTAGGAATATCGGGATAACAAGTAGCCTTTGTTACTCCAAACGAATCAATGATCATCATGCCAAGTTTCATCAAAATCAGCCCAGTAATAAAAACTTTATAATGATTTTTGTTAAATAAAACCTGACGTCTGCCTGTAACCATGGGATCTGGAAAGGTCTCGAAACGTCAGGTTGTCAAGTCAATGTTACGATAACCTTAACTTACAAGGCACCTACGTATAGTGTACACTCCCTACCTACTTATGTATGTAAATGTTCGTAAGTAGGTTAATACAACCCAACCGACAACCCATTTACCCCACTATCTTCCTACCTACTATCCTATGGATGAATCCTGTTCAGACCATAAATTCTTTATCGAAACAAAAAGAATTGCAAACAGGAAAAATTACCAAGCAAGTTTCGGTCGCTTTTTATTCAGTTCCGAACAAGTTCGCCATTACCCATTACCAGATTGCCTTAGTTCTCTTTAATTGCTTATTGCACGAAAGAATTTCCGTTGTCTTACAATTTTATCGTTCTGTGCTGTTTTATTCAGTTTGAGAATTCTTTGGTAAGGTAGGTAAGTGTACAATGTGCATTACCAATTATTACCACAGAATAAGTAGAGTACCTACTCTTAACGTAACATAGGTACCTAAAAATTGATATTACTTTTGTGTATAACGACGGACCTTAATGATGTCCCTTAATACTAAGTACATAAGCTACCTAGTATAAAGAAGGTCAAAGTAATTAGTATAAAAAATGCGAAAAAAAAGGACACGGACTTAAAACCCGAGAAAATCCTACTAATATAATAAATGTGAAAGTTTTGCGTGTGTGTATGTTTGTACTCCTTCACGCATCAACTACTGAACCGATTGTAATGAAATTCGGTATGTAGATAGCTAGAGGCCTGGATGAACATTTAGGCTACTTTTTATCCCGATATTCCCACGGCATCAGGACTTACGCAGGTAAAACCGCGGGGCACAGCTAGTTACTATATAAATACAAATCGTGTGAGTTTAAAAAGTTTATTATGGAGGTCAGTATTGAATAAGAACAAATCTAAAGAATCGTTTCATTACATAGTATAAAACAAAGTCACTTTCCGCTGTCTGTCCCTATGTATGCTTAGATCTTTAAACCAAAGAAGATATGCGCGAACAACCATGAAAAATAAACATACATACAACCGAATTGAGAAACTTGCTCCTTTTTTGAAGTCGGTTAAAAACTACACAACGTATTTTGATACGGTTTTTTTAAATAGAAAGAGTGATTCAAGAGGAAGGTTTATGTACAGTACATAATATAGCCGTGCGAAGCCGTTTTTTGATAAAACAAGAAAATAACTACTTACATACCTGTTTATTTATAAGGTAGGTACCTAGACCTACCTTATAAATAAACAGGTAGGTAGGTCCTTATGTAGGTATTCTAGTCTTGGAGGTTCTCCCGTCTAGTCCCGATTACTGAGTTGGTATATACCTATCTATTTGATAAATCCCTTTTCAGGTGGGTACTTCCTAGAAACTGAAAAGCTTACTGAACAGCCGTTCAGCGCCTAGTTTAATCTCAAGTTTATAGGTTGATGATTTAATAGGAAGCTTATATTATAGTTTTTCCTATTCACTCATCACTCTAGATGTTAACATTACAGCTCTCATTAGTCATTACCAAATCCATTAACGTGTTAATAAAATTAAACCATCATATTCACCGTGATACGATCTCGATATATTATACCTACGCCACTACGCTTAATTCATTCTCCGTCCGCATACAGCCTTTGCTTTGTTAAAGCGATGGCTTCCCCTCTTATTATTATTTCCGTCGGAAACATCCCAGCACTCGGGTCTAACACAATACGTCTACAATATTTCTGGAGAACTTCTTTGTGCGGCAATATTTGGCAGATATTGTTCTAGATAATAAATATTATTTGTTTTATTTTGGTACGAAGTACCTACTTATTTAGTCATTTATTATTTACTCGTTGTGCCCCGCGGTTTCACCTGCGTAAGTCCCGAACTCGTTGGAATATAAAAAACAGTATCCTATCTGGTTCTCCTGGTTATAGGCTACCCCACCAATTTTTATCCAAATCGATTCAGCCGTTCTCGAGTTATAAATAAATGGTATACTTAACTAACACAACTGTTTTTATATATATATTATTATAGATCTAAAACATATTGTGTTGGTTTCTTCTTGAGATCTAGATAAATTGGGTAGGTAGAGCGTTAAGAGGAAAGGGTACCGGGACTCTCTCCATACAAACGTAGTCGACTGTTTTCTCCCTGGATAATGACACTAGAGCAAATATTTTTTACATAAAACTGCCATGACCATGCCCATATGTTTTGTTTTTTGAATCTTAAATTTCTATGATAAATATGTTAATTTATGGCACAATTTTTTTTTGGTACTATCATTATCTAGGGAGGAAACTGTCGACTACGTTTGTATGGAGAGAGCGCCGGTGCATTGCTAAGACAATATGACTAGGTTCTATTTTGATTGAAAAGTAAGTACCTGCTTAGAATGAGGCACTTAGTACTTATATTTGTACCTTTTTGGTCACTCTGTGGTATTTTTAAAAGGCGTTAATTATAATAATAACACTTGAAAATATTCTTATTTCCATTATCTAAACTCAACAATGCAACTTGAGGTGATGATTGTGCAATCTAGATTACAATACAATTAACTAAAATAAAATTAATAAGTAGGTATAATAAAAACAACTTAATATTTTATGAAGGTTTTATGTCAACATTTGTTTTTACATAAGTAATAATAAAATCTACTAACCTAAGGTTATTAAATATACTAAAAAATTACTTTGTTTTTGCTTGAATGCTTGATAATTTTGTAGGATCGAATTTGTAGGTTTTCTGCAAAGGTCCCTTACCAGCTTTTGTGAAAATCATCTCATCTATTCTTTGTCTCTCTGCCAAATCTCTGGATATCTTTATATTGGTCCAAGATTCTTTTGCACCGTCAATAAAACCTTTTTTCTTCATTGGCAAGGTATCTGCTTTGTGTCTAATAAGAGGTGGGATCTTAAAGTAGTCTCGAACAGCAGGGATCTTCAGGACACCAACTTGTATAAGAGAGATGAAGTTACTTGAAGTCCAGTAGACAAGAATGGCACCCGGAAAGTTGATTGTAAAAGGTATCATGACCAAGGGAACTGCACGGAGAACATATCTCATCATCTGCATATTGGATGCGTCAAGACGGGCACCATCCACTCCCAATTCGATCGTAGCCCACATTGTTGCGCTTGTAATTAGCGGTAGAATGAAAAATTGATCAGGAACTGTCAAATCTATAAACCACCACAGACCTCCTGTTGATAAACTCTCAACGGGACAGTTGGCCATTCCTCGAAGGCCCATAAAGAAGGATATGAACAGAGGTGCTTGAGCTAGAGGCACGAGCATGTTTTTCATTGGATTCAATCCCTTTTCCTTCATAAACAACATCATTTCCTGAGCATACCGTGCAGACTCCAGTTGATTGCCCGTCTGCCTCGCCTGTGTCATTTTAAGCTGAAGAAGCTGTATTTCAGGTAAATTGTTGTTCATTTTCGCAGTATTTCTCTGTGATATAATGACCAATGGAAACATACAGACTCTTACACAAATTGTGCCGATAATAATAGCTCCCCACCAAGGTACTTCGAGCGTAATGTGGAGGTACTCGAAACAGTTTTGTACCATACCTACGGGACTCCAGCCGCCAAGCCCGAGGCTTGCAAAAGTTGGTTCGCCGTTCGGTGCTATCGCTTGAACGGCTTCAGTTAAGTCTGGGAGTGTCGATGGGTCCGGTACCGGAGGCGGTTCCGGTATAGGGTCCACCAAGGAACTCGTTTTACCTGCATCGCTGCCAGTTGACGCATATCTCACGGAACTAGGAGAACAAACGTAGAATACCCTAGCTCGTCTAACCTCAAATTTCTCACTTTCAGTAAACAATTTCACGATAGCGCTGCGACTTCCACGACGGCTCAGCAATTTAAACATTTTGCTAGCCTATTTTTTATGTAGTTTTAGTGTAAATTATCCTAAAAATAGGCGATTTTCGTGTTTATTTTACGGCACATTTCTGACACTGACAGCCACTCACTCCCGACTTTTTGTTTGTTTCGTTTGATTGTTTTTTTTTTATGATGGTGTCAGACGGTATGTCCGAACGACAATCCTTACCGAACGGACGTACTGACCTTATGGGCTAAGTCTATGATTGACACATGAGTAATTTTACTCATATGGTATGGATAGACGCTGAGGTGAACGCATAGCAGGCTTTAATTCGCTTCACTGAATTAATTTTATTTTTGCCAATCAATTAACAAAAAGTGTAACTGAGAACAAACCAAATTTTCAATCAAACTAACCTGAAGTTAGTCACAATTCAAATTTGCTGTCAATGTCATTATTTTGAAATCGGCTTGTCTGTCAAATCTATTGTACGCACGCACGTTGTATTGTTTACTAAATTAAATCAAAATAACCTATTTATCCATAGAAAAACCATTAAAAGTAATGTAATTTAGCTCTAATTTTTTACTTATAGTTCCAACTATGGCACAACCATCATTTCCATACAAGAAAATCTCGAAAGTTGTATACCAGAAGCCTTCGTCTGTGGTTACTGAAGATTCTGTCTACTGGAATAAATTAGGGGTAAAGACACGATTTTAATAGCTACGATTATTATTTCATGTATCATTAAACCATAATTAATCAAATATCCCAATATTTATTCCAGTCTCCGACCCTAGTGAAAGAATTTGGTGCAATAGATTATTTGGACTTTCGACCTGTTGAACCATATTATTTTGCTGCTACGTGCTCAGTTCGAGTTCAAGTAAGTATTTTATCTACCTAAATGTATGCTATGATTAAATAATATTTTCCTTACTTCAAAAAAGATGCATAATCCATGAAATTTTTAGGTTATATTATCTGTTTTGTTGCTATACATTTAGGAATGTAAGTACCTTACGCTTATTTCCTATTTGAAAATTTCAGATTTACGATCCAATAACAAAAGTAGTTGCAAAGAATATATCAAAGTTTGCGCAAGCTGCCTATGGTGGTACTTTCCGAGGAGATGGGCGCTTGCTTGTAGCTGGAAGTGAAGACGCAGCTGTCAAATTATTTGATGTTTCCTCCAAAAGTGTACTTAGAGTCTTTACTGGACACACGGGACCTGTAAGTATAAAATCACAGTACTGTAGTTGTGGTTTTGTTCAGACAAAACTTAAAAACCAGACAGTACTGACACGATAATGGTAAGAAGTTTAGAAAACAAACAATAATACTTCATCTTTATAATCCATTTTCTGTTGGTTGGGGTCTAAAAAGCCTCAACCAACAAAAACCACCAACGCAGCAGATCACGCCGAAGGTGGTGAGATGACTTGGACTTTATTAATTTGGTTATTGGCTTCACAAAATAGAACAAAAACAGCCGGTCTGCCTAGTAAAAGTCCCAAAGTAATTTCTGGCAGTTTGGCAATCCATTGCACAAGATTTCAATCAGTGGAAGGGGAGTAGAGAGGCCTTTGCCCTACAGTGGGACACTACAGGCTCATAATAATAATATTATCCACATCTCTTATTTAATGATGCAAATTTTATCACAATTTTGAAATATTCATTTTTTAAAACCAACTGTTACTGTGTTATTTCAATTTTTCTCTCCAGATCTTAGTAATTTTTTCCATTCTCCAGGTCCACAGAACATATTTCACAAAGGATCAACTATCGGTGCTTAGCTATTCAGATGACAAGACAGTCTGCATGTGGGACATAGCTACTGAACAAAAAACTGCAACATTCTCTGACCATACTGACTATATAAGAGCCGGTGCGCCCAGCCCTGTTTCACCGAACCTATTTATATCAGGCAGTTACGACCATACAGTCAAGTTGTATGACTCCAGAACAAATGAGACCATTTTAACTGTTAATCATGAAAGCCCTGTTGAATCGACCATTTTCCTACCATCGGGAGGTATATTTATTAGTGCAGGAGGCACCGAAATCAAAGTCTGGGACATGTTCAATAATGGTAAACTGCTTGCTAATATTTCACAACATCATAAAACGATAACTTCCCTCTGTCTAGCTAGCAATAACAGTCGATTAATGTCAGGGTCTCTTGATAGACATGTCAAAATATATGATATTGGCACTTTCAAAACTATCCATACAATTGACTATCCGAATGCTGTTTTAAGTATGGCTATATCAGAAAGGGATGATATCTTAGCTGTAGGCATGATCGATGGGATTATTTCTATAAGAAAAAGAAATCAGCCATCACATAGAAGTACTGAAAATAAGGGACTGTTTAAATTTGCTCCTGATTATGTTGCTACTACGAAACGATCCAGGAAACCAAAAGTGGATGTTGATACTGTAATTAAAGAACCTAAAAAAGCAAAAGCACAGCTACCTAATCCTGACAATCACCTTAGAAAAATGCAGTTTTCAAAAGCATTATCTGCATGTTTACAAGCACAAGTTACTACGAAATCGCCAGAAACAACAATCAGTATGATACAAGAATTATTAAGAAGAAAAGTGTTACATCTTGCTATTGAAGAGTTACAAGAGAAATCTTTAGTCTCTTTACTAAAATTCTTAATCAAATATATTGGAGAAACGAGATTTAGTCGAGTTGTCATTGATGCAACAAATGTATTTGTGGATGTCTTTGAAACTGAAGTCAATTCTTTCAGTGAAAATGTAATGATGAAGTACAGGTTGTTACAAAAGACGTTGGCTTCAGAAATAGATGTTTGTCAACAAGTGAGTGAATTGGAAGGGGCTATTTGCTTGCTACTAGCTGGAGCCCAAACTAGTACAAGTCTAGAAGGCGAACTGAATCCTATGGCCCCGTCTTTCAAGGCTCAGAAAGAAATTGTAATAGATGTGTAAATAAATCTTAATAAATATAGGTAATTATGAATTTTATTTCGGTAGTAAAATGATTCTTGTAGAATTTGGGTAAAGGTAAAATTATCCATTTATTTAGTTAGGCTACGATTGAATGTGTAAATGCGCTCATAAGTTTTGCACATAAAGGTGTGCTGGAGCTCTGATTCGTTTTTATAAATAAGATACCTCTATGGTTTTTATTCAAAGAGAATATAAATAATACGTAAGATTTTTATTGGGTAGGACAGGGCAGACTCTCCGTCTTCCTTTTGACATGTGAACATGGATGTAATTTATATAATGTATTACGTCCATGCATGAGAATCCCACATCTTCCATCACCTTTCTCCGGGGCGGCGTGGACGATCGAAGATGCGTCAAGGCATTTTTGCATCGGCATCGATGAGTATCATATGTTAGGTAAAAAAAAGTGCAATATAATTTGGAATTCGCGCGAAATAATTCGATTTTACGGAAAAATCACTTCCGTTTCCTCTTTTTTTGGTTCGTTCACACGATCAACCATAGCATAGACAAAACTGAAATAGACAACACGTGCCAAACCTTTGCCAATCAAACGGAGCAATCAACGAGTAAAAAAATATTGTCTCTGGATAAGAATGTCGGTCGGTCACGGAGGAAAATGACGTTTTGCTAAATTTTTCCCAAAAAAAATAGTAAATTTCGAACTTTTACTGTGATTTCTGTGAAATTAAAATGACGACGTAACTTATCTATTATTTGTGTAAATATAAAATGATTGAACAACATTGAGACTTCGCAAATGAGCAATAAAAACTTGTAAGTTCACTTCAAGGGTTTCTTGTTATTCTATTTTATTTTGTAATGCGATGTAAAATAAGTCTGTGCAACCTGGTTTGGTTTCACGGCTGTGCACAAATCTTCATAAATCAAGGTTTATTTATGTAATATCGATTCAAAAAGAAGTTTAGAAAACAATCAAAATAATTCTTAGTACAAAGTCAATTAACTTGTACAAATTAAACCAAAAAAAAACTATTTTCTCCTAGATAACTTATAAGAATATACGAAAATGGATGAAAAACGGGTTGCTGATTATTTTGTGGTTGCTGGGTTGCCTGAAATTCCTGAATTACTTGATGACTCAGACTCAGGACATCTAAAAGGATACACTTCGAAGGCACCAATCACTGATATTGGTAAGTTTAAGTTACTGTTGTAATAAACAATGCAAATAATTTCTTAGATAAAAACAACTTTAATTTTTCCAAACTAAATGAATAAAGTAAGTATCTACAGTTAAAACTGTTTAATCTAGAAACATTTTGCACAGGGGTTTCCCTAAAAATCCTGTTATAACTAAGGAAACACTAAAAGATAAGAGATTTAGGAAATTTCCACAATAACCTATACTATTACCATTAGAAGTTGTGATAATATAATAATAAATAAGCCATAAGAACTTACTCTGCTTTATCGGGCCCCGTGAGTTAAAATCGCGGTGTTGGAAAGACTCATATGTCTTCTTTAGAGATCACAGGGTGCATCTCGACCAGGCTTGTAATCATAACCGGAGAGCTGACAACTTTTTCACTCAGGTCAGTTTGATATGTATATTGCCAGCCTTCTGGGGAGATACCTTATATGGATGCTTTGATGATATTTTCTATTTAGCTTTGTATTCATTAATACATGTAAATATTTCCATGTATTTAATTTTAAAAAAATACTAGCTGTAATTTACTACATAAAATAGTAAATAGGTAGTGATCCCGTAGGAATATAAAAAAAAGTAACCTATAGCCTTCCTCGATAAATGGACTATCCAACACAAAAATAATTTTTCAATTGAAACCTGTAGTTCCTGACATTAGCGCGTTCAAACAAACAAACAAACTCTTCAGCTTTTTAATATTATAGTATAAATTTTAATTAAAATATTAAAAATAAAATAGTAACCTAAGCAGGACCCATGCTCTAAAAACCATTTGGAAAATCTTATCTTCATGTCGTTTTACTTCTTTGAATGTTTAAATGACTATCTTTTTCCCAATAAATATTAATCATAATAGTGATAGTTAAAAGTAAACAAGATTACTATCCAAGTAAGTGAATGACTGATTTTTTAACCAACTTCAAAAAAGGAGGAGTTTCTCAATTTGTTGAGTAAGTTTTTTTTTTTTTTTTTTTCATTTAATTATGCTTTTTTTTTACTGCAATGTAATTTTATGTTTTAGTTTAGTTTCCTCTACCTCATAATCTCAATCATTTTAAAGAAGTTTGATTGTTGAAAATGATCTCCATTGAAGATAATGAAAATGGTAGAACAGAATACCTACCTTTAAAATGGACGAAGTTACTGAGTACCATAAAATTCCACGGGATTGCGACTTAGATAAAACTACATGGCACTAAAAACAGTGTTGGCCTAATGGTAGATACCTCGAGTTTCATTCTGAAAGTCATGGGTTCTAATCCTGGCCAGCCGAGCACCAATAAATTTTTGTTAGGAAGAACTTATATATATGCATTAACATTGGTTTTGGGATTTTGGGATGGGATGGATCCAGTCAAAATGACAAGTTCTGCTGGACACGGTTGACTAAGATGTGTGCGTTGTATAGGTGCTGGGCAAGCCTACTCATCCTCACACAAAAAGGACCCTACTATAGAGGTCTAGCTGCGGAAAAAAGCCCGTATGCAAGTACAACCACAGTGCACCTAATTAAAACATAGGAAATAACTAATGATGACCATTCTGAACCCTTGTTTAATCATTCTCTAGGTCACTAATATGAACGCTAATAAATTAAAATTGTAGTCACATTTTAGCTGTTGATCGTGCATAAATTTTTAAATTTATGTATGTAGATAAGCATGTAATTCATATGTTGGTTTATGATGATAGTACACAGCTAAAAACAATACCATTAAATATGGGTTAAAAATACTCTATTTTAATTTCGTCACACTCGTGTAAAAATTGGTATGTGACTTTAAAAGTAAATATTGCACAACTAGCGGCGTTTTGCGGTTTTATCCGTGTAAGTTCCAATCCCGTGGAAATGTTGGGATAATATATTTATTTTTTAAATTGGTCGCGGATTCGTACGCGTAGTAGTAGTTTTGTTTTATATGTACGTAACCTTCCAGTCATGGAGCTTTGGGAATAAGCCCTCGAGAATCACTCTATCCATTGGTGAAAACATCATAAAATCAGTGCAGTTGTTTTTGAGTTTATAGTGACATACGCAGCGGAGGCCTTTGTTTTATATAATACTAGCTGCGACCCTCGGTTTCACCCGCGTAAGTCCCGATCCTGTGGAAATATCGGGATAAAAGTAGCCTATATGTTAATCCAGGCCTCCAGCTACATACCGAATTTCATTGCAATCGGTCCAGTATTTTTAGCGTGAAGGAGTAACAAACATACACACACACACACACACAAACTTTCACATTTATAATATTAGTAGGATGTTGTGATTATTTCTGGGAGAACCTGCAATCAGTCCTGGGACTGATAGTCCTGGACTATGAACAGATGTGTTTTAAGTTGAGCGTTAATTTGATATTAATACCCCCATCAAAATTCTCTGTGTGCTTAAGCTGGTTGTAAGTTGTGTTTATCAGCTGCTGGGCTAGCTTATTCGGACGTTTAAACAGCCTTTTAAACCGGCATAAACAGAAACCTATCTTTTCAGGACACAGCAACTTCGTACCAAGTTTAATCGCAATCAGATCAGTAGTTGGATTCAATAAAAATAAAAAACTTTCGGTCAAGTAGGGTTATTCGGTTACAATCGCGTAAGTCCCGATCCTGTGACCATATCGTGATTAAATAGTAGCCTAATGGCTTCTCAATAATGTAGCTTTCTATCTTTGAAATAATTATTAAAATTGGTCCAATAGTTCCGAAAATTATACCTCTATTCAAACTTTATCCCCCTTATTCGTCGACTCTGTTGGCACAATGGTCACCATGCCGGACTGCCAAATACAGGGTTGCGGGTTCGATTCCCGCCTCAGACATGTATTTATGCTTAGATATTTGTCTGTGGTCTGGTTGTTTCTATGTATTATAAGTATATATTTACAAAAGAAAAGTATATAAGTAGTATATCCGTTGTCTAGTACCCAGAACACAAGTCTAGTTACTTAGCTCGGGGCTAGATGGCGATGTGTGGAATGTTGTGCAATATTTATTTTATTTTACTTATTTATTCCAAAACGAGGTTTAAAAATAGTCCGAGATATGGATTTAAACCTTAGATTTAGGCACAGATTTACTCGTGAACTATAATTTAGACACTATTTCTATAGATTATATAGGGAACTGTAGTCTAAACACTATCCCTATAGATTATATAGGTAACTATAGTCTAACCACTATCCCTATAAATGACATAGGGATAGTGTTTAGACTAGTTTACGAGTAAATCTGTATCTAAATCTGAGGTTTATATCCTCATCACGGACTATTCTTAAACCTCGTTTTGGAATAAGGGAATGGGTCGGATTTATTTTTGTTGAACATCATTGGAACCCCAAACTTCAGAAGACATTAATCCTAAAAATTTAAGTTCAGTTTAATATTCCTCTTAATAAGGGTTCTGTTCGTTTTATTCTTTATGTATACTTAACTTGGAAGACATTGAGCAATTCTTAGTCGCTGTGTGGTTTCATATCGTATTTCAGTAATGTCAGATGATCCAACTAAGGTATCTCTGATTAAATATAGCATTGCATACTATGAATAATATTTACAACTAACGCCCCGCGGTTTCACCCGCGTTTGTAACCATCCTGCTATCCTAATACCGGGTTAAAATGTGGTCTTCGTTACTCATGAAGTTTTTATCATCATCATCATCATCATATCAGCCCATACACGTCCACTGCTGGACATAGGCCTCCTCCAAACCACGCCACAAACAGCGGTCCTGAGCCGCCTCCATCCACCAACTACCCACGAAGTTTTAATATTGTGTAAAAAAACCTGATATACGGACACTAGGTTTTTTACGCAATTTAGGCTCGTTTTTGACCTCATCTTTCCTGATAGGAAGCGATGGCGATGAGGTCGAAGATGTAGCTCGCCTAGAAGGTACCTATTCCCTCTAGACTTGAAGACTCCAAGATTGTCGTTTTGGGGGCGGAGAGTTCCACTTCTTAGCAGTGCGCAAAAAAGGTGGACGCGTGACGCTTAGTACGCGAAATTGAATTAACATCTATCCTGTAGTTTCAGAGCCTAATATTCAAATACTCCATTCCATAGGCATCTATTAAATATCACCGTTTTTAATGAAACACATTTAAGAGGGTTACTTACGGGTAATTCCCTTGGCACTTTAGACGTGATAACGTCTTATAAATCGATGAACACCGTATTGCACTTACACTTACGGCAACACTATCACACACACCTGGTGGTAGGTGACAAAATGGTGCGAACGTCTGGTATGTCCACCATGAATCGGTGCCGCACATCAGTCTGCCTGGTTGTATGACGAAAGAATGGAGATGGCAAAATTAGGTCGTGGAGTAAATACTCAAGGATAAATACTGCTGTATGCTGTTTAAATCTAATTTGCTATATTTTATTGAAATAATAATACATTTAAGCCCAATGAGAAGTAACAGTTATATCAGAACTTCGCATTTCTTTATTGTGACACAATATGTTTTCATGCAATATGAGAAAATACCCGAGGGATTATGAGTTAATTTAATTGCCTTACTGTCGTGTAGTCAAGTTTATTTTGCTAAGACTTATCTACCTCTGGGTGACATATCACTGTTTAAGCTAGAATATTAAAGCAATTCAGATTAATAACATAACATTTTGTTAAAATTGAAGGGATTAAAAACAGGTATGACACGCACCGAAAAATTCCAACTTAATTCGTATGTGATCCTCTTTATCTCACTACATAAGTTACATTTTTCACCAGTCTACCATTAGACTGGCTTCGAAAAACCTAATACAGTAAGCTGTAAACCAACTTTACGGCTGCAATTTTACCGAACTCGGAAAATAAAGATTTTACTATCCATATTGCCTTATGAAGTTATAATTCTTATGATCAAAGTCGTAACGCGCTGACTGAAGCGGTATTCAATGCATAAACCTACACGCTTCCTACACATTATCTGAACTAGCTCTTTGCCCACTCGTTTTGTTTGAATTCCTTGAATTTTTTCACAACAATTACATTCGACAATAATCTTTTACGTTGTTACGTGTGGATTTTTGTTTGAGTGTCCTTGGAAGAAAAAATGATTCTTTTATTAGACAACCGGCTAATTTAAATTTGTGTTCTTAGTTAAACATTTTTCTTTGTGGTTTTCGTGCAGCAAAATGCTTTTCTATTATTTTGACGAATTTAATGATAACATCTAAAGTAGGTAGCTACAGTCGGCAACAGAATTGCAGACCCTCTGTAGTTCCAAAATGACTATTATTATTTTTTTTTCAAACTAATATTCTTTATCTAATAAATTCATGAGTTGAAAGAATTTCAACTCAAGCAAGACTTTAGAATCTTGCTAGAGTTGAAAAGATTATTATATAGCAGTTTTAGGGCTCTACCGTGGGTCTTATGTTGCCTGAATGTACTCAGGCACTAATTAAATAAATTATTTAGTTTTTGTGAAAGCCATAACATGATCAGGTTGTTACCTGATCATGTCATGTATCAGAACAGAATCTAGACTCTAGACCTGTTGGTCTAGAGTCTAGATTAATCGGCTAATGAGTGAATCTGCGGATAGGAGAACATTTTATTAAGCTAAGGCAAAGTTATACTAAGCCTTAGGGAATTTAAAATGTACCTACATAAGAGTATATCGACGACGAAGTTGTTCACCTTTACTACAATCTAGCAGCGCTCCGCGGTTTCACTCGCGTTACTCCCGGTCCCGTGGGAATATCGAAATATAAAATAGCCTATAACCTTCCTCGATAAATGGACTATCCTACTCAAAAATATTTTTTCAATTCGACCCAGTAGTTCCTGAGATTAGCGCGTTCAAACAAACAAACTCTTCAGCATTATAATATTAAGTATTGATTAAATAATACCCAGAATTCAAAGTATCCTCCATCCAACTTTAGCATCGCCCCGCAGTTTCACTCGCGCAAAAAGTAACCTATAGTTACTTCCAATGAATCAATGTATCCTCATACCAAGTTTCGTCAAAATCGGTCCAGCTGTTTCGGAGCCTATTCGTTACAGACAAACATAATATTAGTATAGACAAATATTAGTATCGTATATATATTCTATAACTAGCTGCGCCCTGCGGTTGCGCCCGCGTAAGTCCCGACCCCGAATATGTGGATCAAAAGTAGCGTATGTGTTAATCCAGGTCTCCAACTATCTAGATACCGAGTTTCATCGCAATCGGTCCAGTAGTTTTTGCGTGAAGGAGTAACAAACATACATACCAAACTTTCATATTTATAATATTAGTAGGATGTTTAAAGCGATTTGAATTTTGCTAATCCGTTCCAACGTTAAATTTTCTTCCATAAATCGATGTTATAGGTACCATAGATAAAGCATAATTACGCCACTATTATGTAACCAAAGACAGGTGTCCATAATATTTACCTACGTAATGGAATACAGGCAGCCTATGCCAACATTATCACTTGGCCAATATGCACTGCATTTATTCTAGGCCAGACTGAACTCATAATATCTAAGTATACTTAATAACCCAGGTTACGAATAATACTATTTTTCAACCCCGTTCAAAAAGGGAGAAGGTTCTGAAGTCAACTGTACATTTTCTTAAATTATTATATCTCGCCCTCCGCCCGCTTTTCTTTCTTTAAAAGGAAAGGGTACCGGGCGCTCTCTCCTTACAAACGTAGTCGACTGTTTCCTCCCTGAATAATAACACTAGATGCGAATATTTTTGTTTCATAAAACTTATAACTGCCATGACCAAGGCTCTATGTTTTGTTTTTTTTGTTTTTAAAATCTAATATCTATGATAATCAGAAAATTTAAAAAACCAAGACATAGGGGCATAGTCAGGGCAGTTAGGCTGGCGGGAGGAAACAGTCGACTACGTTTGTATGGAGAGAGCGCTGGTACCCTTTCACCTTAATGTATTCTAAAAGAGATTATTTATTCTAAGAACAAATCAAAAAAGTTTGCATTTCAAAGATCGACGTACTAATCCTTTTAAAGTTATCTAATCTGATTAATCTTTCTCACACCTCCGTCAGTGGCGCATATAGCAGGAAGGGCAACGACTCTTACCCTTATTTGTAAAGGGCAAGACGCTATAGCACATTGTACGGAAGGAATAAGGTCAAGAAAAACGAGTCGTTTTGCTTAAATAAGAATGGACATTTAGATGTCACTTTGTTTTCTATCATTCTCAGAAGATCCATTGGCCAGATCCATGATGGATCTAGTGAGATCTTTTTAACCCATAGACGCAAAAACGACGGGGTGTTATAAATTTGACGTGTCTGTGTGTTTGTGTGTCTGTTGCATCGTAGCTCCCGAACGGATGCACCGATTTTAATTTAGTTTTTTTCCCCATTGGATCCAGATTTTAAGCTGTGGATCTATTGAGATTTTTCTTTCTTAGTTGATCCCTTCGCCAGATCCATCGTGGATCTAATGAGATATGTATTTCTCATTCGATTAGTTTTGGTACTCCATGACACAGAACGGTAAATCGATTTTCTGTCGATATATGTTTCTAATTGACGAGGCAGTTGGCACAATGGTCACCAGGACTGCCAACCACAGGGTTGCGGGGTCGATTCCCGCCTCAGACAAGTATTTATGCTTAGATATTTGTCTGTGGTCTGGTTGTTTCTATGTATTATAACTATATATTTACAAAAGAAAAGTAAACAAGTAGTATATCCGTTGTCTAGCACCCATAACACAATTGATACTCAATGGCCTGAGAATATCCCCTTAAAAAAACCTAGCATACTATAAATTGGTCTACAAAGGACCAAAGAAATCTGACCTCAGTGACTCACAGACAATTGATAAATAATAACTGATCGTACTATACGAGTTCAATGCCATTCAAAGGCCTCAGACATTCGCTGTCGAAGTTTTAAATAAATAAGTACCCTACCTCAGTCGTCATTTATTTGTACTTTTATCTACTTTTCTGCACTTACAGTTTTATGGTATTTTTATACCGGAAAATGACATGGGTCAAATGAATTCCGTGGTAGAAGGACCTTATTAATAAAATTATAAATTGTAATTAAAATTTACTGTCGATTTAAGTAACACATTTTTTGGGTACAAAGTCAAAGTCAATTTTTTTTTATATCTTTTGATGCTTAATACAATTGTACATAGACCACTTGAAAACGTCTTAAAAACTAAGTTAGGATGTGTGCCTTCGGAACGCGGCCACCAATGAGAAGAAGGCACAAGAAACTCATGGGGTTTTTTTTAAGTAATCACGCTCACAAAGGTCAATATTACAAATATTTGAAAGTAAAGGGTTGTTATCATTAAGGTAGGACCAAGTATCATAGTACGCCTTACTGCACAATTCATGCTTTATAAACGTTTTGAACCTGTTAATGGACATGTCATATACATCTTTGGGTAATTTATTATAATAGAGCACACATGTACTATTAAACGACCTGTTTATTTTCCGGAGCCTACTAAAATGTTTGCTATTACCTACACTTAAACAGTTTTAATATTAATTTAATCATTTATTTAACAGCATAACTTACCTATTGATAGTACTGCGAGAATATAGAGTTAAAAAGCCTTTGTTACTCCTATAAGATTCCGTCCTATCACGTTTCATGAAAAATAGTCTAATGGTTTCTTAATTATTATGAAAACTCTAAAATAAAACGTTTATTTTATTATCCGACTATGGTCAAATCAAAACGTATGTATGTATTTTATAATAATATCTTTTTTGTTAATCTTAAAAGTTACAGTAGTCTATATTTTAGGAACTAACTAGTGCTTCTCGCCAGTTTCGAATAAAAGCTAATTCTTATAAATCCTCAAGCATGTTCCAATGACCCCAGATTCATCATTATACCTAACAGTATCACCGGCATCTACGAAAAATGATTGCATGACTAATTACTATAGTTCTTTATCTCACTGACTTACTAATTCTACAAATCTATGCTTATCATAATATTTATTTAAGGGGCAGACAGGACCCAAACGCCAGTATTATGAAAACTCTAACGCGATTACGCTAATACGATTTACTTCAGCGAGCTGATAAAAAAACACTATGCCCGCGTCTTTGTTCGCGTAGGATTTGAATTTTCCAAAAACCCCCAATTTTTTAGCAGATAGCATAATTGCAGACCCACCGTATATTTTCATTCTAATAATTTTTGTTTGATAAATTCTTTAAACTTCAACTACATCAGGGGCCTAGAATCCAATAAATATTAGATATAAACTTTTGATACATATAAACAACCAGACCACAGACATATATCTAAACATAAATATTTGGCTGAGGCGGGAATCGAACCCGCAGCCCTGTGTGCCATCTGGGTCGTATCATTCAGTCGTGACATAATTTTATATTTATTAGATTCTTTACGATCTATTCAGCAATGTTCAACGTGGCTCAACACAAAAAAGGTACGACGAATTTCGATTTGATAGAATAAAATTACTACAATACAATATCTGTAAAATATTTTACCGAGTAAAAACCGTAATAAATAAGTACCTTCTTACTTACAAACAATATATCTGCTACCGATTTATGTGTTATTATTAGAGATTAATGTGTATACTAGCTGTTGCCCGTGACTTCGTACGTGTGGTAGTTTTATATACGAAAAACCTTTCTCTTGCATCACTCTATAAAAAAACGCATCAAAATCCGTTGCGTAAAGATCTAAGCATACATAGGGACAGACAGAAGGAAGCGACTTTGTTTTATAATAATAACTAGCTGCGCCCCGCGGTTTCACCCGCGTAAGTGCCGATCCCGTGGGCATATTGGGATAAAAAGTATCTTATGTCCGTCTCCTGGTTCTAAGCTACCTCCCTACCAATTTTCACCCAAATCTGTTCTGCCGTTCTTGAGTTATAAGTGGTGTAACTAACACGACTTTCTTTTATATATATAGATAATATGTAGTGATGATTATCCAAAAAGTATTTATTATTCGCCATCTCGCATCTCGCTCATTTTTATGCAGTCCAAAAGTGACCAGCCATTTCATTAGCTCCTGTAAGCCCCTTAAGTAATTAAAAATAACTGCGAAAATTATCTCAAAGATTTAAAGATTATAATTATTTGTTTACGTAGATAACATTGTTCATATATTATGTAAGGTATACATATAATATGATTTATTGACAAAGCTGAAGTCGGTGTTGGTCTATTGATAGATACCTCGAGTTTCATTCCGAAGGTTGTGGGTTCGGATCCTGGCCGATCGTGGCGGGACGGATCAGTGGATTCTTCTTACGTAATTGTATGTTCGCTGATTACCATTTCTCTTACGGTGAAAAGAAAATATCGTAATGAAACGATGATAATTGACTCCAGACATTATTGACGAGTTCTTTTCTCAGGACATGGTCGACTAACTTGATAAGATGGTATAGGTTCTGGATAAGCCTACTTCACCTACATGTCTCTGGCACTACACAGCGCTTTAACGGCATGGATTAAAAGTAGCTGGCATTATAACAATCATCTAGATTAGATTTTAAGCCAATATTATAGACATTCTTCTTTTCATATACTATCACCCGTATTAACAATTAAGGTGAAAGGGTCCCGGCGCTCTCTCCATACAAACGTAGTCGACTGTTTCCTCCCTGAATAATTACACTAACACAAATATTTTTGTTGCATAAAACCTATAACTGCCTATGACTATGCCCCTGTCATGGTATTTTTCATTTTCTAATTATCATATAAATTAAGGTTTTACAAACAAAACAAAAACATAGTGGCAACGTCATGGCAGTTATAAGTTTAATACAACAAAAATATTTGCTCTAGTGTCATTATCCAGGGAGAAAACAGTCGACTACGTTTGTATGGAGAAAGCGCCCGGTTTCCTCTTAACCCTATGAGATTGCATTGTGCGCGCGAACGCATAGAGCCGCAAATAAGACGGTAATTGGCTAGAGTAAGTGTCCGCATTCAGCGCAGTGCGTTCACTTGTCCAAAAGCAACTTATGTACTGTTTGTGAATATGGGCATTAATCTGTAAACTATGATATGAACAAGTAGTTAATTAGTAAAGCGATCAGGCTACAAGGCGCCTGCTTACGATTCATAACCCTTCGGCCGTTCACTTGAGTTAATAGACAGTTAATAGTTAAGTAGTTGTAAACGATATGTTCATTATTTCTGTCACAAATTGATACAGCGCAATTAATTTGACCCGAAGAAAAGTTCTTATGAGGCATAGAGATCCTTCGAGTTCGAGATAGTAAGAGGGTACGCGGTTATTTACAAATGTATTCCCTATTTTTTAAGCTATTGCATAGCTTTTATCGCGGGCTTTGAGCGCGGCGACCGAATCAAGAAATTCCGTAACGAAAATAAAACCTAACACTCCGCCTACCATGTAGCTCGGACGAGCGTTCGGTTTTTTTTTTAATGTGTTAGAAGCACATTTTACAATTTCATTACATTGGTTTTACTAAAAAGATGCCAGGAAACCTAAATGGGTTAACGTGTATGTATATGGTACGGCTGTACGAAGCTCGCACAATGCAATAGCTTTACCGCGGCAGTCCCCAAGTGCCACACGTTTTTTTTATTTTCTTGAATAATGCCTAGTGAATGAATCATTTTTATTATAAAACCCAGTTAAATTAAGAATGTTTCATCTACGTAACATGTAATTTGCACCGGATGCGGTCAGGGGCGGTTTATTTGAATGACGCTTAATTTTTATTTTAAACTAGCTGCGCCCCGCGGTTTCACCCGCGTAAGTCCCGATCCCGTAGGAATTGACTCTAGAAAACGTTTGTATGGGAAATAGAAAAGGGCTCTTTTTAGGGTTTCCCCGGAAATTATTCGATTTTTTCTCGCCTTTTAAACCTTCCCTAGACCTCCACGAACATTTCAAGACTAAGATAAGATAAATCCGTTCAGCCGTTCTCGAGTTTTAGTGAGACTAACGAACAGCAATTCATTTTTATATATTACTAGCTGCGCCCCGCGGTTTCACCCGCGTAAGTCCCGATCCCGTGGGAATATCGGTTATTCGATTTTTTCTCGCCTTTTAAACCTTCCCTAGACCTCCACGAACATTTCAAGACTAAGATAAGATAAATCCGTTGAGCCGTTCTCGAGTTTTAGTGAGACTAACGAACAGCAATTCATTTTTATATATATAGATTTTAAATTAAATTTAAATTTAAATTATAATATCAATAGTTACTTTTAGGTATTGTATGAATAAATTATATTTGATTTTTTTAATAAAATGGTCACAATAAAAAAAATAAGTAGTAAGATACGTATTTAACTTATCAGGATAACTTATTACAGCACTAGTTTTATCATAGTAATGTAAAACGCACGGCGTGCATAATAGGTTGGATTATGAGCCTAAAAACCGCTTAATAAGATTCATTTTGGACGACCCAGTTGGCACAATGGTCACCATGCCGGACTGCCAAACACAGGGTTGCGGGTTCGATTCCCGCCTCAGACAAGTATTTTAGCTTAGATATTTGTCTGTGGTCTGGTTGTTTCTATGTATTATAAGTATTTATTTACAAAAGACAAGTATATAAGTAATATATCCGTTGTCTAGCACCCATAACACAAGTCTAGTTACTTAGCTTGGGGCTAGATGGCGATGTGTGGAATGTCCTACAATATTTATTTATTATTATTTTATGAGCAACTGTGATAAAATATTATATAAAATCGTACCCATGTATCCAGCTACTGTAGTAACCTACAGTCTTGAACTGAACTTCAAGGTAAAATTCAGATTAACCACCACAATGGTTCGTGGTTTTTACAGCGGAAGGTCGATTAATGTTCTACAAAAGGCAAAAACGGCTTTACTTAACGAGGAAGCTTACGATAACTATTCAAATGGTATTTTTAATATAATAGATTATACAACAAGGGAAGAAAAAGGTAATTTAATTCGAGGGACTAAGTTGGATCCCGAGAGCAGCGAAGGATTCCAGATTAATGATTTAATTATACTCCTGAAAGGCCAGGCAAAAGACTTTTAACAAATACAGCCTCAGCACATGTAGGGGTAGTATTCAGCAAGGTGCTTGTATAAATAGATGATTTAAACAGTGTCAACAACTTTGATTCATTCTATTTAGGACGCTAACGCTGTGGTGCCTGGAACAAATTGTATTTAGATGGAGTAATCTTGTACAGCACACCATCTTAATCGAACAAGTATCCAAAGGAGAAAATTCAAAAAATTACAAATATCCTAAGATCCCTTTAAGAACGTCCTTCATCGAGAGGTTTTAATGGATGATAAGTATTTTATAGCAAATTAAATAGGTCAATAAATATTATATTGCAAATGTGTTGACTAAAAAAAATTCAGTCACTTTTAACTGACTCGAAAGAAGTACCCGATATTGCTACGGGATCGGGGAACCATAGGGCATAGTTCGAATATATTTCACACAGACTATATAAAATACAGCGTTTAAAATTTCCTTTTAAATGTAGGAATGGCGTTCCTTTTGTAGTGGTAATATAAACTTTAAAGTTTTGCTCGTAAACATGTTCAGTGTCTAAAATAATGTTCTGGATTTTGTTCTGAATAAATATTATTGGACTTGTATTCCTTCCTTTGTTATTGTATTGTTCGTATACCTACTGTAGAATATCTAGATATTATTTTACTTATGTTGGAACTGTTGTCCACAATCTTTTGTCCACTTTTTTAGAATATTAGATTTAAAATCTATGTATACCTACAACATATTACACATTACATACATCTTCTATATTTATCACTGACTCACTGACTCACTCACTCATCACGAAATCTCAGAAACTACAAGTGCTAGGAGTCTCAAATTTTGCATGGGGGTTCCTTTTATGACGTAGGTGCTCACTAAGACGGGATTTTGCGAAATTCAACCCCTAAGGGGTGGAAGTTTGTATAAAGGTTTGATTTTTTTTTAAGGTAGAAACTTGAAAATTAGAATTATATCTTCTTATCGTAAATAAATGATGACGTGTTTCAGGGATTTTCAATTTTCCTATTTTATATTATATAAAAGAGTAAAAGACTCATCAAGGAATGCCTGATACTACGGTCCCCTACGTCCGTAAAGCGAAGTCTAAGCAGACTAAAAAGACAGTTAAAGTATAAGTTTGTAATCAATATCACTTTTAAAGAGACACCAGTATCGGCGTCCCACGCTAAATCTATCTATACATACATATAAAAAAAATTGTCCTGAGTGACTGACGAATCAACGCACAGCCTAAACCGCTGATCGTAGAGACCTGAAACTTGGAGGGTGTGTTCTTTGTGTGACGTAGGTATCCGATAAGGAAGTATTTATCAAAATTTTACTCCTAAGGTGTGACAGTTTGTATGGGATAACGTGATTCCTTGGTCCATTTTCGACTTCAGACGAAGTCGCGGGAAAAAAGCTAGTCTTTAATATAAGATTTAGACTTTAAAAACCTTTTCTTACGTTCCTTACTTCTATACTCCATTGGATGGGTCATTGTGACGTAGTGGTTAACGCACTTGTCGCATGGACACTAAGGTTGCGGGATCGATTTAATCTCTCCGAGGACAATTTAGCATCCATACTTCATAATCAAACTTTACTTTTCAAAGAGCAAACAAACATATCCTTCCTCTTTATAATATTAGTATAGATAACAAAAACCTTTGGAGGTGTCAAGGGACACCCGGATGGAAATAAAGTGAAGAAATTGTAATAAAATCAAAAAGTGTCGTTACAACTTTTGGTCTTAATTTTTTCCGTCTAGCCCCCTTTCGCAACGTGCCATAAGGAACTACGTTCCGTTGCAGGAGGACTGCATCCTAACTAGTAATACACCTGTCCGATGGTGGAGGAAGTCTCGGACAAAAGCTAATTTGTAGTTATTTTTTTCACAGGTGTGGTGTTCCCAGGCCTTGGTGAGACAGTACCGAGAGACTTTGAATTGGTCGAACTGACTCCCACTGGTCTGCCGGCCGACTTGAATCATGGCTCGATGCGATCGCCCGAATGTTTCCTGTGCATTAGACGGGGGAAGGACCGGCCACCACTTGTCGATATTGGTAAGTAAATTAAGATATTGGTAAGTCACTGAACCGACTCCGGACTTAAATAGGCCGTTGCAGACAAAACTTGAGCAAATGGGGGTATATTGCACCGACTGAGGAGCAATGCGAGTGTGGAGCCCCATCGCAGGCCATGGTGTACCTACTCCAATGCCCATTGTGCCCTAACACCTGCACATTGGAGGACCTGGTAGAGGCCAACGCTGCTGCAGTTGCAGTGGCTAGCTACTGGGCTGTAAAAATTTGACTGATCGAACGTCACTGACTCGAAAAGAAGAAGAAGAAGAACTTTACAAACGATTGACGTAATAGGGACCCGCTATCTTGTGACGCTCGCAACTACAATAGTGACCAGCGGACACTGATGTGTTCATTTTACGCATACGTATCTAATAGTAATCTATACATATAAAATGCTTTGTCCTGAATGACTGACTGACTACACACAGAGAAAAATGTTGTAAGACGTACGAGAAATCTCGTAAGTGCAACGAGAACTTCTGTTTGGATCCGTGACAGCAGTACTCACTAGTTGTCTCTACCAAATATTTATTATTCAGGACCAACCAGAAATTATTGTACATACTACTAGACTACTAGTACACACGGATAAAAAATCTAGTTACGTTTACTAGATTCTTGTAAATGTAACTAGATTTTTTTGTAGTATATAATATATTCTAGTCCCCATTACAGTAATTATTGTAGAGTTTCATTCGATGTATAAATCAATTATAGTAATCCTAGACAGCAAAAAGGGATATTAATGTTAGACTACATTGTCTCGTAGATTACGCGTCAGTACGCTCTACGAGAAATGCAGCACTTATAGCTATAGTGGAGTAAAGCCACATATAGCTTTAAGTGCAGAGTCCGTAATCCGTACGCACTCTTGATACAAAACAAAATTGTCGTCTCGACCAAGGTAACTTGATAAAACACAACGATAGCGCGATCTAAATTTACTACTGGCGCCATCTAGTTGCGACTCATAAAACTAAAAAAATTAGTAGGTACACATATATCTAATTATTTAACTAGACTAACTTGCATTAATACCAAGTCGTTATTTGTATAAATAAAAGAACGCAGTGTTCAGTTAAATGAACATGATATTATCTATGACAACTCTATTATTTTGTTACAAAAGCAACTTATTTTAGTTATTTTCAAAAACAAACAAAATAGTAAGGATAATTATATATTCTTGTAATAATTAAAATAATGTTGTTGTGGATACAGAAAAAATCGTAGTGCATACTAACATGACGATTATTAATTAGAACACTTAACTTGGTCAACTGTACATTTTATTCTAGTAAACAATACAAATCATTTCCTATTATAAGCAAGAATTATTGTTTGAAATACAAAATTATTGTACCTTTGATTTAATAAATTTTTCTAGTGGACCTTGTTAAACATTTAGTGAGGTTTAAAATAAAATCGTAGATATTACAAGAAAACAGTATTTCAGACTATAATTGTCGTGAAATTATTTAACTACACTGTTTTGTACTTCTGGTGGACTCCGATTTCTCTGCGTGTACGTATCAACGCACAGCCTAAACCGCTGATCGTAGAGACCTGAAACTTAGAGGGTGTGTTCTTTGTGTGTCGTAGGCATCGGATAAGAAATGATTCTACGAAATTCTACCCCTAAGGGGGTGAAAAAGGTTTGTAAAGTTTGTCTGGGACAACGTGATTCCTTGGTTCAATCTACTTCAAATTTTCAAATTCTACACGGACAAAGTCGTGGGCAAAAGCTAGTAAGATATAGATTCTCGGAGCATGAAAAAGAAACCATTTGATACAGAGGAATGTCCCTTGTCCTTTGGAAGCTAGGCATATCTTAATTTATTAATTTAAAATAATTATTTTTTCCCAAAATGTACAAGAACAATAACTACAATTAATATTAAAATGGCAGACAAGCGCCTAAACTAGGTAACTCTCTGCTATGGGTTAATACATAAATTGATTTGACTTACTGAAAGTAAAGATTAAATTTTGTGTTCGTTAAATTTAATCTAATTTTAAGTGTGATTTTATGAATTTATGTTTTCTTTAAATATGTTTTAATAAATTATTTTTACATATCATAGCGCAAACTTTAGTCTTGATAGTATGCCACGGGTGGTACTCTATAACTTAAACATTACACGTTACAATATACACATGACTTCAAAGGTCGCATGGCATCTAATGATTAATAAATGAAACACGATTATGCTCTATATAACATCCTTAGTGTTAAAATAGTTCATACAGTACCTGGATTATGTGCGCTAATTAACATTGCTCTTACGGTGGACCTCTGGAAATGGTCGACTAAGCTAAGAGAGTGCTAGGCAATCCTACTCCATCCTCACGCAAAAAAGGACCCAATTAAAAAGGGTCAAATTGCGGAAAACAGTCTGTTCAACTACAAGTCTGTCTGCTTCTATAGTCTGTCATATCTGTAAAAAAATTCATTTCTATTTTTATACTTCCGTTTTGGGCAGATTAAAAAAAAACTTCTCATCAGTCCTATTGCCTACGCTCTCTACGCGCGTGCATTTTGCATACAATAATGATAATCCTATTATGCACCTTTTCATTTAACCTACTTACCTTGTTAAGTCTTGCTTTACTCGTAACCTTGGCTTTAAAACAGAGTTTACCAGAGTCAGGGCCGAAATGCAACCCTACTTTTATGTTACCAAAATATCAACGGAAATACTTAATTATTACTTAACTCAATATACCTACTTATATATCTTGCATCTCAACAAGGTTCGAGGGCTTTATTTATGTTGTGCTTTACAACGTGTAGAACACGTTGCAATGTGTGCGTTAATCAAACTTTTGCACATTTTCTTGTTGTACAAATATACAATAATAAATTATTATTAAATCCCTACCAGCGCTCCGCGGTTTCACCAGCGTTACTCCCGATCCCGTGGGAATATCGGGATAAAAAGTAGCCTATAGCCTTCCTCGATAGATGCACTATCCAACACAATTTTTTTCAATTCGAACCAGTAGTTCCTGAGATTAGCGCGTTCAAACAAACAAACAAACAAACTCTATAGCTTTATAATACTAGTAAAGATACGACCTCAGGTTAGATCGTCATAGGTATTGTGAACATGGCGCAAAATATCAAGATCCACAAAATAAATTCGAGAAATCATTTTAAATAGGCATCTCGTAAATAAAATACTCATATGAAAAATGATATAAATTCCTAAAATTAATAAACGAATTATAAGAGATTTTATTTTCTAATTTACAACGCTAAGTTTGATGAAGGTCATATACTCGTATTACATACACATAATCGTGCAAAATTTTCTTAAACATAGCCGGGGTTTCGTATTAAAAATTCCTCCATCGAAGCAAGTTAAATGCAAGAAAAAAGAATTACTTAATCGACACCGTCAGACAGCCGAAGATTTAGTAGTGTATTTGTACATTTCGTTACCACATTTAAGCCCGCGTTCCTTGCTGAGATGCAAGCTCTATATGACCGATTTATGTTTTTGTTAAAAGGAGTAAAATAGCTTTTAACAAATTTTATGACTAACGTAAATTAAAGTGTACAGTTTTAGCATATTTTAGTAAACATAAATTTAAAAAGGCTAATAAATCTTCGAAAGATATTCAATGGCGGTGTAGCGCCTTGGACATGTATTAGATGGTGTATGCTTTACCTACACCACCCTCGCAACTTAATCGACCGTGTCGATAGAAAAGAGTTATTACTTTTTTACTTTTGGAGCCAACTAAGCCGCGGATTTCCTCACGATGTTTTCCTTCACCGTAAGAGCAATGTTAATCAGAAAAATCCACTGGCACACGGCCGACCGGGATACGAACCCACCATCTTTGAAATGAAAGTCTAGGTATCTACTATAAAAAAAACCGGCCAAGTGCGAGTCGGACTTGCGTACGAAGGGTTCCGAACCATTTTCTATAGCTTCGCATACACTTTTTTTCTGTTTTTAGTATTTATTGTTATATCTGCAACATAAATACATCATCTGTGAAAATGTTAACTGTCTAGCTATCACGGTTCACGTGATACAGCCTGGTGATAGACAGACAGACGGACAGTAGAGTCTTAGTAAAAGGGTTTTACGGAACCCTAAAAACTCTGCAATCAATACGTCACAAGATAACGATAACCTACATTATTATAATACCTACCTACTCGGTCGAACAGACTAATCTTTAGTCAAGGGAGGTGTGCCCGTTTTTTATCGCAACGTTCTAAAACCACTCACTTTGATTTGTATAGCTTTTTTTGCTATTTATTCTATTGCTAGTGAAACTGCCGTTAACTCCTCGCAAACGTACGATGCTAATGTTTCTATTTCAAGGCGAAATTATAATAATCTAGACTCAGTAAATCATTGAATATAATATAACTTGCTACATAGTGGCGCAAGACAATTATGTGGATCACAGACACTTTGCTATTAAGACGTTTAGATGGAAATCAAAATGCAACTAAGGATAATTATGTCTTATTTGTAACTAGCGTTTGCCCGCGACTTCGTCAGCGTAGACGTCGAAAATGGTTCTTTTAGCCAACCACCACCAAAATGAATTTCTCGCCCCCTTTAAACCCTGATGAATTTCAATAAAATACGAAACACGTGTTCCATCAATTCTGTTAAAGAATGTTTATGCAAAATTTGAAGTAGATTGGACCAAGGAATCACGTTGTCCCATACAAACTTTGCCCCCCCCCTTTTTCACCCCCTTAGGGGTGGAATTTCGAAAAATCCTGTTTATCCGGTGCCTACGTTATGCAAAAAACACCCTCCAAATTTCAGGTCTCTACGATCAGCGGTTTAGGCTGTGCGTTGATCCGTCAGTCAGTCAGTCAGTAGTTCAGGACAAAGCATTTTATATGTATAGAAGACTAGCAGCGCTCGCCCGTAAATTCCGGTCCCGTGGGAATATCTGGCTAAAAAGTACCCTATGTTACCGTCAATGAATGAATGTGAGGCTCACAGCTACGCGTAGCTCGCTGATTGTTTACGGTCGTGCGAGTTAAGCGACGCCTGGCGCGGTCATTACTTCGATGGGTGACCAATTAGTAGTGTGGCAAAAATGTATTTTTGTGAGCCCCTCCGTGTTTCGGAAGACACGTTAAGCCGGTTGCTACCTCCAGTAGCAGTCGTTAGGTCAAGTTAGAGGCCTTAGGGCGATCTGAAAACTCTAACAATAGGTGAGCACCACTATACAAGAAGAAGAAGACCAAGTATACCAATACCAAGTTTCATCTAAATTGGTTCAGTAGTTTTGGAGCTTATACGGTTTTTATTTGAAATTTTTAAAATTAAATATTGTGGGACCATTTACACACCATTATCTTAGCCTCAAAGTAACCAATAGTTTGACAATATATTGTTATTTAAATTTACTTATCAACAAAATGCAATTTTTTCGATAAGAATGCTCTTTGTCCGTTGTCCATATCATATCACTGAAGGTTATCGATTTTTTTTAACTTTATTCCGAACTGGTTTAGTGACCGGAAAGGAAACAAAAAATAATAACGAGTTTGGTCGGATACTTTACTTTTTTACTTAGTCGTTACACATCGATTCTGAATGATCAGAATTAGATGAGATGACTAGCTTTTGCCCGCGACTTCGTCCGCGTAAAAGTCGAAAATGGACCAAGGAATCACGTTGTCCCATACAAACTGTGCCCCCCCCTTTTTCACCCCCTTAGGAGTAAAAATTTGATTAATCATTTCTTATCGGATGCCTACGTCACACAAAGAATAAACCCTCCCAGTTTCAGGTCTCTACGATCAGCGGTTTAGGCTGTGCGTTGATCCGTCAGTCAGTCAGTCAGTCACTCAGGACAAAGCATTTTATATGTATAGATATAGATTATAAATAGTCATATTATGAATGGTGCCATTTTTTAAAGTTCATACATTTCTTTTATCAGCCGCCAAATATGCTACTACAAAGAATGATAAGTTTTAATGTTCCTCTCTTTTTAACTGACTTCATTTTTGTAGGATTGGTCGCGTATTTTTTAAGCTTTACTGCTGTGGTTCCCAAAGTAGTTTGAACCACGACCCCTTAAAATAATTCATAGTTCGGGACCCACCGTTCCCAACATAGTTTTAATAAAAACCATGGCTAAAATCCCACTTCACCATGTAGGTAAGTACGAGTATAAAGGGAAAAAGGACTTTCATGGCCTAATTAAACGGATAATGTTAAGTCCTTAGCTACTGAAATCTACTGAATATAGTATTGGTTAGGATCAAACATATATTTAATACTTAGACTGACAAGTGCGCACGTCATTCCGTCTCGAAAATTGGGCGATACTCCTTAATTTCAAGGCCATTTATTTATTTGTAACCCAACAGTGGGTCACGACCCATAGTTTGGGGAAGACTTCTACAGTATTTTACAGAATAATTGAACTTTATTTGGTCTTGTCTATTCTTTTAATAAAGGTAGAGAGGACAAAAAGTATGTACTTGGAAGCAAATTAAAATAATATGTAATTTTTGTCACTTTGTCATATTCTATTTTTATTTTTTGTAGTAAAACAGTGGAATACCACTGTAATGTTTTCAACCAAAGACATTGAAATGTAATTTATTTAATGCACTCACAGTTGTAATACGTATTGTTATGTCATTACCTCCTTAGTGTATTTTTATTTATATCTCCTGACTCACAGCAGACAGCCTCCATGTAAGATAGTGCCCACTTATCTAATTCATCACATTCTGTTTACGACCTAGATCAATATCAATTACCTATTGAAACGTATACACAACATTATAGACTCAGACGTCCGTAGGTATTATTTATACGACTCCCACTCAGGAAATGTTATTAAAATCAATTTAGCTAGGAGTCATACAGCCATGTTTGAAGACTTAAATGACATAAATTGTCTTTCATTAAAATAAATATATTTTTCTAATACGTGAACTTACAGTTTAGATGTTGACCTTGCATTGACAGACTCTACCATATAAGTACAAGTTTTTGTTTCCTTTTTTTTAAATGCCATATTCCATATGGAATTTATTTCCTTTAATAATTTATTGATAGAAAAAAGGAAAACAGACGGCTATGTTCACATTGTCCACATTCTAATTTATTTAAAACTAGCAGCGCTCCGCGGTTTCACCCGCGTAACTCCCGATCCCGTGGGAATATCGGGATAAAAAGTAGCCTATAGCCTTCCTCGATAAATGGACTATCCAACACAAAAATAATTTTACAATTCGAACCAGTAGTTCCCGAGATTAGCGCGTTCAAACAAACAAACAAACAAACAAACTCTTCAGCTTTATAATATAAGTATAGATAGAGATTGCTCTAGAGGCATTATTCAAGAAAGAAGTAGGAATACTTTTGTATAGAAGGAAAAGGCAACCCCCGCGTACCTTCTTAACTACCTTTCATTTCTTCCATCTATTCTTGGTGCACACTTAATTCAACAGTCCACTAAATACAAAATCTTTGGTCCTTCGAGCCGGGTACTGAGACAAATACTAACGGAGACCAGTTAAGTAGGTTAAAATCCGAAATACTGAAATCCGTAGAAGAACCAAAGTCACCGACATAGCTCTCAGGATCAGGATAGGAACTGACTACCGCTGTGGAGTAAAGGTTCTCGAATGGCGGCTGCGATACAACGCGAAACGGAGTGTTGGGAGATCAGCTGCCCGGTGGACTGACGACATTGTAGCGGTGGCGGGTAGTCGGTGGATGGAGGCGGCTCAGGACCGCTGTTTGTGGCGTCATATGAGGGAAGCCTATTTCCAGCAGTGGACGTGTATGGGCTGAGATGATGATGATGAAGATTTCTATATATGTATTTATTTCCAGGTGTCATGTACGATGGCAAAGAACGTCTTATGGCAGACGCTGAGATGGTCCTTCTCTCAGTCGGCGGGAACCTAGCCAACGTCAACAATTCCACAGCTAAAACCTACATAACGTATAGACGAGCACATTCAAGTGCGCCATGTAACGCTTTAGTTGTTGTCGATGTTTGTGTTATTGTGGCTAGCAAAGGAGAGGTGCCGCCACATGCTTTCTGTATGATCGCGAAGAATTTGAATAAAGGTTTGTGTTTATTAACGCTATTGATAAATAATTATCAGAAATAGACTGCCACACATACATGTAAAAAATAAAGGTAAAATATCAAAAACCAACTGAGAAAAAAAGCTGCATTAGAAGTGTTTTTTTTTTTTCAGTTTAAATTGATATTGATTTTAAATTGTTACTTTACTAATTATAGCAATAAAACTATTTTAAAGTTAGATATAATAATAATAACAGAGAATATTTTAATTTTTTGGGAAGATAAAACAATGCTCAAAAAAATAAAATAAAACAATTAAAAGGTTTAACAAAAATAAGAAGACAGTTAAGCTAAATTCCCTAAATCATTATTACAACGCCCTCTCTGTGACTCATTTTCAAAAGTTTGTCAGTTTATACGTTTTGCAACAGATGGCGTTATACTTTCTTTTTATGACTATATCGTATGGGCGGCGTTGGTCTATCTCTGGTAATTATTTATCAATACCGAAGCTTTATTTTAAGCCACAGTTCAATCTAATATTATATATGGCGCTACTACGAGAGTTCGTTTGCTGGGTTTGTATAAATTTTGCTAGAGTATAAAAATTCAAATTCAATTAAAAAGACCTATAATAAACAACCAACTAAACCAAGAAAGATACTTTCTTGCACTTTTAAATTAAAAGTTTGATTCATTGACATTGAATAATGAAATTAAAAGCAAAAAAACTAAATTAAAATTGTCACACGTCAAACTTATAACACCCCGTCGTTTTTGCGTCGGGGGTTAAAAAAAACTCAATTGAAATTGAAATTTGACTTTATTTTTGACTATAAGAACCATATTTTGGTAACCATCTTGACTGGAAAAACATTTAATTGATCTTAAAATATATAATTGTGTAATTTTCAGGTCTGATGGGCAGCGATGTATTCCTATGCTATAAGAAATCAATGAACCGTCCACCGCTAATAGCGTATAAGCCTGACGTTTTATTTAGGTAAGTAGTTGGTATTACGCCGTCTGTCGCACGGTGCGCGAACACTCGCCTGCGTCTGAGTTGGTCTGACACCACACTAATACTAAGAATCTTAAGAGGGTACCAACGCTCTTTTCATACAAACGTAGTCGCCTAGCACAAATATTTTTGTTGCATAAAACCTATAGCTGCCGTGACTATGCCCCTTGATTTTTTTCATTTTCTAATTATTATAGAGAGTAAGAAAACAAACTATATAAAAAAATAAGACATGGTCATAGAAGTTATAAGTTTTATGCAACAAGAATATTTTCTATAGTGTCATTATCCACGGAGGAAACAGTCGACTACGTTTGTATGGAGAGAACCCCCGGTAACCTTTCCTCTTAAGATTATCCTTTATACCCAACTGCGCGACTCAAAGAATTAGGGGTACGGCTATGCCAAAGTTGTATCGCACATCGACATCGCACAAATTGATACGAACCAGTAGTGAGGCGCAAGCGAGACGGGACGCGGTCACTATGATTTGGCTAATCACGAGCCAGAGCACATCAGTGAACTTCATCGATTTATCACATTGAGGCATCTTTCGACATGTCCGTGCGCACTATTTCCATACATGGAGGTGACATCGCTTTGATATCTAGAGCGATGTCACCTCTAAATACCAGAGCGACAACGCGTAGGCTGATCATTTGTCTATTTTTTACCCGACTGCAAGGAAAGAGTTATGCGACTATCTTTGTATGTTTGTTTGTAATATTTTTTATTACCTCATAACTTCCAAACCAAACGATTTCTTTAATTAAGGCGCTCTTCCAGTACCGTGTGTAGGCCCATACATTACCTTAGCCCCCGCTCTCAAAAACGTAGCGTGCTGCGTGCTAACTGTTATATTTGATCGATATGCAAAACATTTTAGCATTATTATCCACAAATATAGTTCCTAGAGGTCAAAACCTATCATTTGATTAATTTTTAGAAACAAACGTTAACTATTTTTGAATAAAACCCGATCTAATAATTCTCTGTTTTCTAACATTTTTTTTATCGAACGAAGTAGTTCATATCGTGTTTTCAACCACAATAAACAAAAATATGGTTATTAAACTACAATATCCATGTATATCCAAATAACAAAAAAAGAGTATTTGATTACTCAGAGTTGCTTAAAACAAAGGTCGATTTTGGTAGCTTTATTAGCACCTGCCCTTAAGGTATCGTTAAATTTTAAATTCCATCTAAAATTTACTTAGTATAGACGAAATAGAATAATAACAAGCCACGGTTGCCTCAATGGTTTTCAAATACTATAAGTTATTCAGTTACTTAAAAGTGAGTCATACGTTACTTAATACAATCGTGTTTACGAATATAACAAAAAATCTATAGTGATTAATTTTCGACACTCTATAATTTAGTAGGTGTGTTTTTGTGTCCCGGTTTTTACCTTTGTATTTATCTAACGTCCTTGGTTTTATACCATACTTACTTGACAGCTAATTATGTAGCAGAAGGTTGATCCAATTTACAAAAAAAAAACGATTAATAAAAACCGGTTTAATTCGTTAAGACGCTAAAAATCGATTTAGCACTATTTGCTGTTGCATGAGAATAAATTTTACTACTTGGAGGTTGAGGGTCGTGCGGGTTAAGCAAAGCTTGACACGGTCACTGCTTCGATAGTTGACTGATGATCAGTGTGACAAAGTAAAAGGAAAGCACGTTAAACCATTGCTCCGGTTCGTATCTCTGATAGTCTTAGGATGTGTAGAAGATACATCGCACGACAAAGTCTCATATCGATGTCACATCGATGAATGTGACTTTGTCGTGCGATGAAACACCGATGAAGAGAGCGGTGTTGGCTTAGTGGTAGATACCTCGACTTTCATTCTGAAGGTCGTGGGTTCGAATCCCGGCCGGCACTGCACCAATGTGTTTTTTTTTAAGAAAAAATATTTGTGCGCTAATTGATATTGCTCTTACGGTGAAGGAAAATATCGTGATGAAACCCGCGGCTTAATAGGCATTGACAAGTTCTCTCCTCTGGAAATGGTCGACTCGGCTGAGAGGGTAGTACGTGCTGGGCAAGCCTACTCCATTCTTACGCAAAAAAGGCCCAATTAAAAAGGGTCTAATTGCGGAAAACAGCCCGTTCAAGTACAAGAAGTACAAGTACACCGATGAAGTTCATCTATAAATTCGTGATTGGTCAAATCAAGGTCATTGCGCCCCATCTCGCTGGCGCGCTGCTTTGTGCGATGTCGACGTGCAATACATCATTGGCAAATCCGTACCCTTAGCTCTTAGATATATATATATATATATATATAACCATACTATACTATATATAAAAATTGACTAACTATTTAAAATAAAACAGTAATATCCTATAACAGTAATATACTATTCAGTTACGTGCTTCCCCTATAATTAAGATTAGGATGCAATGAAAGGCCTCCATACAATGGGTCCTATTAATGCCTTTAAAGTGCTTCGCTTTGCCTTTTTGTATCGATAATCAAGTGTCAGTGCTAATCGGGAAGCATCATAGATGACTAGACAGATGTTTAAGAGGTAGCCCCATTCTCTAGGTGTAGCCCCAATAAAATCCGCCAATTGCGAAACCGACTCGCGCACGTACCTTGTTGTTATAGCTATATCTGTAAAAATGTCAACTATCACAGTTCATGAGATACAGACTGGTGACAGACAGACGGACGGGCCAGTGAAGTCTTAGTAATACGGTCCCGTTTTTACTCTTTAGGTATGGAACCCTAAAAAGAAAAATATAATCGATTAAAAAGACGATGATGCTGACCCTTATAAGTAACTTCCTAAAACAGTTTTCGTTTCGAAATAGAAGTGTTCCACAATGAAAGTCTTTATGAGTTAATGCTAATTGGTTTTACTTTCACACTGAATCACGGACTCACGAACTAATTAACACATCGTCTTACACAATAAACCACTTTGTATACAGAGCATTATAATGCATACGTTTTGTCTTGCACTTTTGAAACGAACTATAGCACCAGTCTCGAAACTCAATAATTTACCGAGGGAGAAAAGCGAGTGAAGGTCTAGCCACTAGATTATAAGTATGAAGTGGTTACACGCAGAAGCGTTTGTATCTTTTTATCTGTGTACCAATAAAAATAATTCGATCTCCATGAGTTTTCTACTGTTGCTTTGATCTTTAAGATTGTTGGTACGTGATTTTTTGAGTTCATCGGTAGGATAAAGGAATGAAAAGAGGTGAAAAGCCCGAGGTCTCAAGCGATCTTTTTTGACGTGATAACGTCTATTAAATCGATGAACACCGTCAGCACTCACAAAAAAGGTGACGTCATCGCTTACATTATTTCATCAATGTTTTCTTATGACGTTATCACGTAAAATTATCGTCCGTAAACCGACTTTACAGATAACCATTTTTTTATTCAAAATTTTGACCTCATGTTACCTGATGGGAATCGAGGATGAGGTCGAGGATGTAGCATTTACTAGTAATATTAGTTGGGATTGTCTTGGAATCGAGATATCTACGTCTCTACATATTTAAAAAATAAATTTTTCATCAGATACCCAACGACTGATCGTCGCAGCCTGGCGTTTCCGTCTTCTGTCCCGCTGTTTTGTATGCCAATGGGAGCAACTCTAGAAGTTTGGCCTAACATTGCAGCTACACCGAAACCTGTGTTCTCAACATTCGTATTGACTGTTGCAGACGCTACCGATAAGGTAACAACATTTTTTGATAAACTTTTATACTTATTTGTTAAGTAAAGGTAGCTGATTAATAGGCCTAACTGTGGGATAACAGTCTCCTACCGAAGGATGGTTAAAGTTACAATGTGTGAAAACATCTAGCATTGTCTATGCTATTACTGGGTGTGCCCTGTTTAACCCGCGTTAGTTCCGGTTGGTATCACCGGTCAGTCCGGGATCGAATCGATATAATCTATACTAATATTGTAAAGCTGAAGAGTTTGTTTGTTTGGACGCGGTAATCTCAGGAAGTACTGGTTCGAATTGAAAAAAATCATTTATCGAGGAAGGCTACTTTCCATTTTGATATTCCCACGGGATCGGGACTTACGCGGGTGAAACCGTGGAGCGCTGCTAGTATAGAAAAATATGTTATTTCTTCCAGGACGCCAACTATAGACATACCAATTTTCATCTCAATCCGTTCATAAGTTTTTGCGTGAAGGAGAAGCAAACATACACACAAACTTTATAATCGACATTTTTAATTCGTGTGGTTTATATGTTTCGGCACTTTGACTTACACCCATAGTCGACCCAGTTGGCACAATGGTCACCATGCCGGACTGCCAAACACAGGGTTGCGGGTTCGATTCCTGCCTCAGACAAGTATTTATGCTTAGATATTTGTCTGTGGTCTGGTTGTTTCTATGTATTATAAGTATATATTTACAAAAGAAAAGTATTTAAGTAGTATATCCGTTGCCAAGCACCCATAACACAAGTCTAGTTACTTACCTTGGGGCTAGATGGCGATGTGTGGAATGTTCTGCAATATTTATTTATTTATTTATAGTGCACAAAGGATTTGTCCTTATTCAAATAAGTATAAGGACCAATACTTTGTGCTTATACAAATTTAAACTTTATGATACAAATTAAGTGAGGTTCAAATTCGTTTGGAAGGTGCATCCTCCCCGAATTTCATTAAGAGAAAAAGGTACCGACACTCTCTCCATACAACGTAGTCGACCGTTTCCTCCCTGGATAAAGACACTACACAAATATTTTTGTTGCATAAAAATTATAACCGCCATGACTATGCAGCTATGTCTTGGTTTTTTTTTCATTTTCTAATTATGGAAATAATAGATTTAAAAAAAAACATAGGCCACAAAAATATTTGCTCTAGTGTCATTATCCAGGGAGGAAACAGTCGATTACATTTGTATGGAGAAGCGACCTTTCGTCTTAAGTCTTATTCCGATGTGTTTCTAGGTATACGGTTCTGCCGTAACGTTCTACGAGAAATACCCTCACACGCAGCTAACTGAGTACCAGATAGACCAACTTGGATGGAGAGTCGGCATAGCACAGACCACACATTCGTTACACGCGAACAAGTCTATCTGTCTGTTGTCCAGGTGGCCATTTAGTGATACTTTTGAACGATGGTTGCTGTATATTTTGGTAAGTGTAAAGTCAGGTGCAGACGGCGAACTTTGTCTTTTGTCCTAAATTTAAGGACAAAGCGCGGATGACAGGGCAGCTTTATTTTAAATTTTACTGCTTAAATTCATGCTTTTAATGGCAACAACATATAGATGACAAAAAGCTCAGAGACCGACTACGCTGCATGAAACTGGATTTTTGATGATCTGTCCATAGTCTGCTGTGCTGTATTTCTTGTTCTCTTTAATGCTTAGTTTATTATGTAAAATGAGTTTCATTTTCTCAAAAGTATATTGAAGACAGAAGAATGTCGTATATCTTGTAGAAGCACCTTGTCAATCAAAAGTAGAATCTTTTGTAGCATTAATGTGTCCTACTACACACCGTGGGCTACAGATATGGGCTATTGGGCTGTAAGACGCCACAAGTGTTTTGCTTTGGATTAGCGAATGCCTTAAAACTAGCCACGGATCAAAGCCAACGACCTTGGAACCGTGGCGAGTTCTAAGCCATGTCGATTTTGTACATGATGATTTCCTCATTTATTGATATGTTTTGCACTAAATAAAAGATTGCTATTTAACTTATTATTTAATTATTTTCAGGAAATGTTTGATAAGCAACCTCTCAATATACCTATAGAAAGATACATAACACATTTATTAGAAGAAGTACCTTTTCCGGAACCAAGCATATTGTTACAAGTAAGTAAATAAAAGTAATTCTTATATTTAAGGACATTTTTAAAGAATTAGCTTTAAACCGCGCCTTCGTAAGCGTAGAGGTTGGTTTTTGCCTAATGCCTGCATCATAAAAGCTACACATATGTATGCTAAATTGCGTTGATAGACCAGTCAGTCAGATTTCCTATTGTAAGAAAGATGAACCAAAGTATGGTGTCTAGCTAATGCTATGTTATGTCGGTGCGCCAAGTCTTAGGCACTGTCCTAATTACCCATCGCGCGACAGATGTGACCTAAATGCTATGAAACTGCTGACAAAATGATCGCACGATCCTGTCAAAATGGTCGTACGATCGCGATTTTCATAACATTTAGGATCGGTCGCGCTATTAGAACATCGCCTTAGAGTTTTCAGGTCTCGCTAAGATATCTATCTTGACATTGCTCTTACGGTGAAGGAAAACATCGTAAAGGAACCCGCGCCTTAGTTGGCTCCAGCGTATTGACAAGTTCTCTCCTCTGGACATGGTCGACTAAACTGAGAGGGTAGTAGGTGCTGGGCAAGCCTACTCCATCCTCAGGCAAAAAAGACCCAATTAAATAGGGTCTAATGACGGGCGGAAAACAGCCCGTACACAAGTACAAGATAGCTAACTTGGCATAAAGACTGCCACTAGAGAAAGCAACCAAGACCATCAGCTTTACGTTTATTTCATTTCTAGCTTTATACATGTTGATTTATATAATATTTCCTTTCAGCTATCACCAACGAATCCTCACGATAGAGTAATAGTAACAAGGGGTGACGATCAGCCTTTAGTGCGAAGCGGAGCTGGTTATAGGCACTTACTACTGAACCTTGGTCCCGACAATTGCTTGTTACTGCTGGCGTTAGCTATCACTGAACAGAAAATACTTATACATTCACTAAGGTTTGTTATAATCTGCAAAATTGGTATCGGTTTTTTTATTGGAACGAAGTTCCTTATCGCGCGTTGCGAAAGGAGGCTTGACGGAAAAAATTAAGACCAAAAGTTGTAACAACACTTTTAGCTATGCGCCATGCGACGTGCGCGTGTTTCTCTGTCTGTCTCTCTCTCTCTCTCATAGAAAGAAATTACTAAAATTGAGCCTACTGATTAAGTTAATATTACATTATATTAGTTAATAATAAAAAAAAAATACATTTCCTTCACTAATTATTCTAAAGAAACTTCGTCCCATCTGGGTGTCCCTTGACACCTCTAAAGATTTTTTGGAAATAAACCGATAACACGTTTCTAAAAAGTTTTTGTTCCACTGCCGTTTTTCTACCTTCACTCACTTGCGTTCCTAGAAGGCCCATTTATTTGGGAGTCTTTTGAGTCCCGAGTGTACATGAGCTTAAAACTTATTTGCTGATTTTACTGGATTTTACACCGGCCAGCAAAAACAATTCTAATGCGATTATTTTCTTGACCGTTTCTATATCATTTTGAACAACTGCATAGTAAGGCAATTAGAAATTAGTTATTGATCTTTTTTATATGTAATTTTTCATATTTTTTCCAGGCCCGACACATTAACAGCTGTTTCTGAAGCTGTATCAAGTTTATTATTCCCTTTCAAATGGCAATGTCCTTACATACCTTTGTGCCCTTTAGGTAAGTCAACCCTATCTCCTAACTAATAATCCTACTAATATTATAAACGTGAAAGTTTGTGTGTGTGTGTATGTATGTTTGTTACTCCTTCACGCTAAAACTACTGAACCGATTGCAATGAATATCGGTATGTAGATAGCTGGAGATCTGGATTAACATATAGGCTACTTTTTATCCCGATATTCCCACGGGATCGGAACTTACGCGGGTAAAACCGCGGGGAAATATTATTTTGTTTGATCGTAATGAGTGAGACTACTGAACTGATTTTGATTGAACATTAAACTCTTATAGGAACGATTGATGTGCAATAGTGATAGATCGTGATCAATGGAAGAAAGGTGGAGAGGCTTTTGCCCTGCAGTAGGACAGTGTAGGCTCTAAATAAATAATTAATTAAATTCTTGGGAGTAAGAACCGTTCCACACGGTGAGATGCGGCACCGCAACGTTAAAAAATCGCCGCGCCGCTGACAAAGAGATTGCCCTGCGGTATGGCGCCGCACTGCACTGTGGATCGGCCCTAACAGACTGGCATTCTAATATTTCCTCATGAGCTGATAATACCGCGAGACGTAGCTAATTCTTATTCCTACTAATATTATAAATGTGAAAGTATGTTTGTTACTCCTTCACGCAAAAACTACCGAACCGACAGCGTTGAAACTCGGTATGTAGATAGCTGGAGACCTAGATTAACACATTATAGAAATATTATTATAAAACTAAAAACATTCCCATAATAGTAATTTTGGAACTCTACGGTGGGTCTGCAATTTTGACTCTGACCGTACAATCGAATCCGCTGGGTCTAAAAACGTATAATTTTGCATAGGAGTTCATTTTGTGTTTATATCCAGTACAATAATTATTTACGTGCGTGGAATTGCGGTTCACAACTAGTAAATCTACAAACCTTTCTTTTCAGGTTTAGCAGAAGTACTCCACGCACCGTTACCTTATTTAATAGGGGTTGATTCTAGGTTTTTCGACTTGTACGAACCTCCGTCTGACGTCACCTGCGTTGATTTAGACACTAACAATATCACTGTGAGTTATTTTATATCTTATTCTTTGCGGTTTAAAGCTTATAATTATTTAACTCTGCGGTATATGAACATACTTAAAAAAAATACGCGACGAATTGAGAACCTCCTCCTGTTTTGAAGTCGGTTAAAAATATAATTTAAATTGTATAATACAATTTTATTAATTATAAGACTCATCATCATCATCATCATGTCAGACGTTCACTGCTGGACATAGGCCTCCCCCATACGACGCCACAAACAGCGGTCCTGAGCCGCCTCCATCCACCGACTACCCACGACCGCTACAATGTCGTCGGTCCACCGGGCAGCTGGTCTCCCAACACTCCGTTTCGCGTTGCATCGCGGCCGCCACTCGAGAACCTTTATTCCCCAGCGGTTGTCAGTTCTGCGAGCTATATGACCTGCCCATTGCCACTTCAGCCAATCCTGAGGGCTATGTCGGTGACTTTGGTTCTTCTACGGATTTCCGTATTTCGGATTCTATCACGTAGATAAACTCCGAGCATAGCTCTCTCCATAGCCCGCTGAGCGACTCTGAGCTTTTGAACGAGGCCTATAGTCAGCGACCACGTCTCGGATCCGTATGTCATCACTGGTAACACACATTGGACCTTCGTCTTGAGGCTCTGTGGTATTTGTGACGAAAAGATATTGCGAAGCTTCCCGAACGCTGCCGAACCGAGTTGGATTCGTCGGCTGACCTCTTTATCGAAGTTGGATTTACCTAGTTGGACCATTTGGCCTAGGTAGATATAGTGATCAACAACTTCGATAACATCGTCTCCGATGTGAACAGGTATGGGTACGACATGGGCGTTCGACATGATCTTTGTCTTACCCATGTTCATTTTAAGACCCACTTGTCCGGAGACGGTGTTGAGGTCTCTCAGCATCCTGCTGAGGTCCTCCAGCGATTCTGCCATGATGACTATATCGTCGGCAAACCGAAGGTGAGTGATGTAATCGCCATTGTTATTGATGCCATATCCGTCCCAGTCCAAGAGCTTAAATATATCCTCCAATGCAGAGGTGAACAGTTTCGGAGAGATAACGTGTCCCTGTCTCACCCCTTTTTGCAATGGGATCGGATTTGTGCTCTGGTTCTGAAGCCGGATAGACATAGTGGCGTTGCTATACAAACACTTCAGCACTTGGATATACCGGTAGTTGATTTGGCACCGCTGGAGGGACTGTAGCACTGCCCAGGTTTCGACTGAATCAAAGGCTTTCTCGTAGTTCACAAACGCAAGACATAACGGCCGATTATACTCCTCTGTCTTCTGTATAATCTGCCGGAGTGTATGAATGTGGTCTACGGTACTAAAGCCTTTTCGGAACCCGGCTTGTTCGGGAGGCTGGAAGTCGTCAAACCAAAACCAAATTATAAGACTAAGCAAGCGCTATTTTATGGTGCTTGAACACGGAGCTCCGGAACTTTAGAAGACGTGTGTGGGGCCGAAGCCGACACGTTACAATAGAAAAAAAATTACATTACATATTATAATACTCCCAGTAGTGACATTAGAAACAGTCCTATCACTATCACTACATAGTATAAAACAAAGTCGCTTCCCGCTATCTGTCCCTATGTATGCTTAGATCTTTTAAAACTACGCAACGGATTTTGATGCGGTTTTTTCTAATAGAGTGATTCAAGAGGAAGGTTTATATGTATGATACATGCATAATATAGCCGTGCGAAGCCGGGGCGGGTTGCTTGTTGATATATAATTCGGGTTGCATACTGGTGCTAGCCTGATTTCTGTCCATAGACCTGATTACGATTGTAGAAAGGGGTAACGCTAGACTAGGACCATCAAAGTCAAAGTCATTTTTTTTAGTTTAATTTTTTTTTAATTTTGACATGCATTTATATTTCTTCCGCAAGTAGTCAGATTATTAAGTACGTGTATTCTGACTAAATTTATACTGCTAATGCTAAGTTTATTCAATTAATTAACAAAATTACATAATATTAAAACACATTTTTTTGCATGCTTAATACATTTGTACATAGCCTACATAGAAACGTCTTAAAAACTAAATTAGGAAGTGTGCCTTCGGAACGCGCTTACCAACGAGTAGAAGGCACAAGAACCTCATGAGGTTTTTTTTTCATGTGACGTGATCACATGAAAAAAACAAAGGTCAATATTACAAATATTTGAAAGTATTTTTTGAAATGGAGCAACTAAAGTCACGTCCTTTGTCATCATAAGGTAGATATTTCATTATATTTTAATGTTTTACAGATATGTGATACACAGAGGCATATATCATTGAAATTATTACCGAAAAGGCAAGCGAGAGCATTGAAGCAAACATTAGAACATTTGCACGGAAATCTTAGGCCACGTACGTTTGCATTTTTTATCTTTTATAATATTCCTTAAAGTGAAAAGGTGCCGGCGCTCTCTCGATACAAATGTACTCGACTGTTACCTCCCTAGAGAATGACACTAGCACAAATATTTTTGTGCCATAAAACCTATAACTGCCATGACTATGTTTTGTTGTTTTGTTTGACCCCTATGTTTTTTTTCCGTTTCTAATTATCATAGAAATAATTTAAAAAAAAATAACATAGTCATGGCAGTTATAAGTTTTATGCAACATAAATATTTGCTCTAGTGTCATTATCCAGAGGGAAAACAGTCTACTAATTTTGTATGGAGAGAGCCCCCGGTACCCTTTCCTCTTAAGTAAATCAAGGTCTGGCAAAATATTTGATATCTATTTTTCTTATTTTTAGCATCGCCAGTTCATCATATGCCCGAAAGTAAATATAATGGTGAACCTACAACGAGTTTAGATAGAGATTTTCAAAAAAGGAAAAAGGAGGTAAGGTTATACCTAATAATAAATGCTATCTAATGTCTGTCTGTTATCCCTGAATTATTTTATTATATACTTATTTTGATACAGAGAGAGGACTTAGGCTACTTTTTATCCAGATTCCGGAATTACGCGGTTGAAACCGTGGGGTGCAACTAAATAAATATTGCAGGACATTCCACAAATCGCCATCTAGCCCCAAGTTAAGTAACTAGACTTGTGTTATGGGTGCTAGACAACGGATATACTACTTGTATACTTTTCTTTTGTAAATATATACTTATCATACATAGAAACAACCAGACCACAGACAAATATCTAAGCATAAATACTTGTCTGAGGCGGGCAACCGGCAACCTTGTGTTCGGCAGTCCGGCATGGTGACCATTGTGCCAACTGGGTCGTCAATAATGTAATACATGCTTTATTTCAGTACGCATTAGAGTTGAAAATCCAAGAGGCGTTCCTTCGTTTCATGGCAGTCACACTGCAAGGTTACAGAAGTTATTTGATACCTATAACGAAAGCACCGACAGTCGGCACCACGGACCCGCACGCTTTGTTCCACATGGATGCGTTTTTACGGTCTAGGGATAAGGTAAATCTTTTAGGAGGATTTTTCATGGCTGTGTGATACATTTTATGACAAATTTCGCGTTGAAACGGGTGTGATTCAATACGATTTCTTTGTAAACTTTAGTAAATTCCACTTTAAGGACCTGGGTTATATCACAAGGTGCTTACGACCGACACTTTAATGTTATTTGAGAACCTAAGAAAATAAGCACCCAGGTCCTTAACGGTTACTCCAATTTTTTTTTATGTTGGGTATGCTTTTATCGCCTGTGAATTTACATAAGCCCGGGTGCTTATGTAAATTCCTTATCCATAAGGCTACTCGTTACCTGTATCTAGGAATTTCGCTACCTATAGTACTTACAAAACTTTCAAGAAAATATTCGTATTTTTCCTTATAATTTTCAGATAATGTTACTTACATTAGAGAAATTGATTCTTAACTTATATTTTATCATATTGAGATATGTATGACGTTCGACTGTATTTTTCCGATACTCATTTGTTTTATGATTATATTTTTTTTGTTTCTTTTTTACAAATTACGAGTAATTTTATATTTGCGATCGAATTGATAACCTCCTCTTTTTGAAGTCTGTTAAAAATACCTAATTTAAAGTTTTTTTATAACTGCTTGTTCAAGAATAACACTGAACATAACATAATAGCAAATTTTCATCAGTACCAAATTGAATATGCATGTGATTTCGCGTAAAAAACCTAACAAACAATCGCTTTTCTTCCAGACGCAACAAAGATTCTTCAATCTAATGATGCACACGCAGATGTTCACTCGCTTCATAGAGGAGCGTTCGTTCGTATGCGACGTGGACCAAGGGTTATCCTTCTTCGACGAGTGTATAGAACGTGTCGCCAATGGAGATGAACATCTGTTGGGTATCAACGTTGGCAACACTTCGGAAAGGACCGTATTCGTACTGCCGCCCGATCCGCCTGATCCTGGTAAGTTCAACACGAAAATCCCTATATATAAAATTCTCGTGTCGCGATGTTAGTTGTCAGTCTCCACCTAAACGGCTGAACCGATTCGTATGATTTTTTGTATATATTCGTAAGGTCTAAGAATCAAGCCACATCTATATTTTTTCCATTTTTTTATATATATGGCAAAACAACGTTTGCCGGGACAGATAGTAAAATATAATAAAATCCTGACCAATTTACTGACTCACTTCTAAGAAACATGATATTTTTCGAATGAATTGTCAACTTTAAAATTAACTAGCAGCGCTCCGCTATGAAAGAATTGAAAAAATTGAAAGTTTGTGTGTGTGTGTGTATGTTTGTTCCTCCTTCACGCAAAAAATTCTGGACCGATTGCGATGAAACTCGGTATGTAGATAGGTGGAGACTCGGATTAACACATAGGCTACTTTTTATCCCAATATTCCCACGGTATCGGGACTTTCGCGGGTAAAACCGCGGGGCGCAGCTAGTATAGATATAAATGTTAGAAATTATATGTATGTTTGTTACTCCTTCATGCAAGAACTACTATTACGATTGCGATGAAACTCGGTATCAAGATAGCTGGAGAACTGGATTAACAGATAGGCTACTTTTTACCCTGATATTCCCACAGGAACTTTGGCGGGTGGAACCGCGGGGCGCGCAATTTATCATAAATTCGTGCTTTATGGTACCATTTATTGAATTTTCAGACGCGACGTATACCTACGAAAAATTCGAACTAGACGAAGCTTTAATAAAATCATGTAGCGGTCGAAATACGAGCGATGTTCAAAGGTTACCAGCTGAAGCACTCGCGTCGGCTGAATCGTTAGCTGATGCGGAACCTGTGGCCAGGCGTACTAAGCAGGAAATTGCAGCTGCTCAAAGGTAAAATATGGATTTTTTTGTTAATCGAGAAGAATAAAAAAAAGATAAATGACGCACGTTTTATTTCATTAGAATCTACAAGTGTATTAAGTAGTTCAAATTAAAATGAGATACCGGAAATTTTCGTGTTACTTCTAGTTCCTTTTAGGATTCCGAACCTCAAAGGTAAAAAAAAGGAACCCGTCTGTCCGTGTGTCACCACCGATTTTCTCAGGAACAGGTGGAACTAGCAAGTTGAAATTCATACCAGATACTGAGGTCTATAGTCCCTATTAAAATCAAAGTCCTGAGTCAACACGATAAAAATATATGAGAAAATTTACATTTTCGCGAAAACTTGTATGTACCAAAATTTACCTTAATTTTCAACTTTTTTTATATTTCGGCATTTTCCCTTTACTTGTGCTGTAAAACCTTGTTAATAATGGTATAGGTTTCATCGGCACAAATTTGTGTTAAATCAGTGTAGCCACTGCTTCACCTACACTCTTTGACATCAGTATGCATGCACAAATCGTCTAATGCAATGCAATCAGTTGCCTGCGTCTGTCTTTCCTGATGTTTGCAATTTGGGTGTCTTCAAGTCGCGAGTGAATAGCTGGAATTGTATCTTCTAGTATTCTATACATATAAAATGCTTTGTCCTGAACTACTGACTGACTGACGGATCAACGCACAGCCTAAATCGCTGATCGTAGAAACCTGAAACTTGGAGGGTGTGTTCTTTGCATGACGTAAGCACCGGATAAGACAGGATTTTTCGAAATCCACCCCTAAGGGGGTGAAAAAGGGGGACAAAGTTTGTATGGGACAACGTGATTCCTTGGTCCAATCTTCTTCAAATTTTATATAAACATTCTTTAACAGAATTGATGAAATACGTGTTTCGCATTTTTTTGAAATTCATCCCCTAACGGGGTTAAAAAGGGGAAAAACGTTATTTTCGGGGTGGTTTTTCCATTTTCGACGTGTACGCAGACGAAGTCGCGGGCAAAAGCTAGTCTTTTTATAATAGGTGTTGGATTTCCAAATAAATAAATAAATAAATAATGCGTTCTACATCTTAGGCTGCATCGTCACCTGCCTGATGGTAGGTGATAGTGGTCAAACGCTGATTTATCATATGTAAAAAAATGCCATTTTGGCGAAAACCTCTTTTCAGAGGGGTAGTAGAACGCCACACACTCCGAATTGACAAATATCACATCCCTTCGAACCTTGATTAGTTCTAGTCACAGCGGTTTCATTACGAAAATTTTATTTTATATTAATTGTTGCAGATTAGCTCGCAAAGCAAGTTTATCGCCGGAAGCCTGGGCGAAGTGCCTTCTAGGCGCATGTTATTCACTCTACTTCCTCTCACTACCGTGTCGGTTAATCCTGAGTCGGGGGAAAGAACACGCTACCTTGAGATCCGCTTACGAACTATTAGAACGGGCTACCAAGTTGCGTGTGCCTTGTGATGAGGTGAGTCGGATTTTTTAAGTTATACTTCTTTAGGCGCGTTATGAAAAAATAATGAGAGATAAATTTTAAGATGCGCGCGCATCTGTAACACAAAAGTCGCATGTTGCAGCTGTATATATGCCTTTGTATATAAATAAAAAATAAATATTGCCGGACATTACACACATCGCCATCTAGCCCCAAGCTAAGTAACTAAACTTGTGTTATAGGTGCTAGACAACTGATATATTACTTATATACTTTTCTTTTGTAACTATATACAATAGAAACAACCAGACCACAGACAAATATTTAAGCATAAACACTTGTCTGAGGCGGGAATCGAACCCGCAACCCTGTGTTTGGCAGTCCGGCATGGTGACCATTCTGCCTACTGGGTCGTCAACATATATGTATATAATACAGTGTGTAAAGAAAACTATGTAATCCCTTTGAGTGTGTTGTGGAGTATTGAGATTCGGTTCTATTTATGACTTTCTTTACAGAAAATGAGTAAAAATAATTACCCTAAAAAAATATAAAAAAATGAGGTAAATAAGATAACTTACATGGCAAGCAGGGCGCGGCGAGACGCGCGCTCCGTCGTCGTCAGGTTCGACCGGAGGGTACCTACATAGGTACCCAGCGGTCGGTAGGTAGAGCGCGGACTCAAAATTAAAATTGGTAGGTAGTTAGGTACCTACTATTCTAGATCCTCGGCAAATAAGTCTAGCACTTGCTCTTCGAAGTTTGGATCACGTACTCGCGGTCTACCTGAGTCAACACGATGCTGCTCTTGGCCGTTAACACTGCCCGTAGAGTACACACGTTGGTGCAAACGTCGAAACGCATTAAGAGAAGGCAATACGCTGCCTTGCGGAATCGAGAAACGCGACTCATAGTCCCTACGAGCCACCGCGTAGTTATTGTCACTCCTACCTAAACACATCAGCATATTGTAGTATTCTCGATTTGTAAACATTTCGCGGAATGGAACACGAATATCACCGAACATTCACTCGTCATGAAATACGCGAAACTGAAATAAAACGTGGTGAAAGTGACGTTTTATAATAATTTTACACGTGCCATGTAAGAATACTAAGAATTGTAAGGTGTACATGTAGCCAGGTCGGAGGCAATGGGGTTCGGGCCCCCAGTCTCTTCAACTCAATCGAAAATCGGCAGTATTAATAAAATTTATTAGTTTAATTGAAAGCCTTGAAAAAAAGTCAAAATGTATCTGAAATAAATAATTTTACACAGTACAATCCCTTAAAAAACAGTTAGAACTGAACGGTGGCCCCTTGGTTGCCCCTTTAAAAAAAATCCTAGATTCGTCCAGAGAAAGGCGGCGTCTTTGATAGCGCGCGCGGCTACTGTATCAAAGGTTCCGACAAACGTATACCGCCACTTGGCGCCACTATCAAAGAGACCGCTCTGCAACAGAAGTGTTGTCACATTTGGAAAACTCCCCAAATTTCAGGTAAATTTTAGTATTTTTCCCATACTTAAAATTGAAATATCTATTTTGTTTTTACGTGAAGTACAATTTTTTCATTTTTTGGGGTACCGTCGAAGGGGTACCTACAAGTACCTGAGAGGGATTACAGAGTTTTTTTTACACATTGTATATGCCTTTATTTTTTTAAATCTCATTTAACACCATCCATGGGACACGCGCTGTGTTATGGTTAGGTAATTCCTGCGGAGGCGAGCAAAAGATAGATAGATAGATAGATAGATAAACACTTTATTGCACCATAAAAACAGAACGCAAAATGATTACATACAACAAAAACAAAAATAAATTCTAACTTATAACTACTTATATGCTAAAAGAAAATTAATATTTAGTACCTTACGATATGGCACAATGGGCGGCCTTATCGCTAAAAGCGATCTCTTCCAGGCAACCTTTGGATGGACAAGAATTAAGGAAGGGGATGGGTGGGTTGTTTATAACGCGACAGAAATATAAGGAGGATAATAATAAATACGTATTAAAATAATATATAATATAAAATAATAAATATTAAAATACATAAATAATTAAACATACATACAATAAAAATAAATACATATCAACACATAAATATATACGTACAATGAAACAATAGGACATTTATATGTTTGATTGACTAGCTTCAGCGAGAGCAAGGTAATGCTTGTACACATTGGCTTTAAAAACAGCCAAAGATTTCGAAGAAGAGAAAAGAGTGTCCTGTTACATCAGAAGTGTAATTTTCCCATGTTTTTGACAGGTTTGCTACAGGGTAATGATGCAACTATGCGGCTTACATTCGCTCCCCGTGTTGGCGGTACAATTGCTGTTTCTTATGAAGCGAGCCGGTCTACAACCTAATGCTTTGACATATGGGTATTATAATAGATGTGTGCTCGAAGCTACGTGGCCACAGGATATGCCTAGGTAAGTTTATGAAAGAATATAACCGGCCAATTTTTATTTATTTATATTTCCTGCCCTTTTGGGAGTATAATTTAAAAAAAATTGCCTAAAAAAATTGTAAACGAAAATATAACCTAAAATTCTTGAAAATACATACTTACATACATACACTGCAAGTTAAAAAAAAAGCTTTTAAAAAAGGGGAACTTAACACTTAATAATTATTATTTAGTCATAATTTAACGCTTAGTCTATGATTTGGTATGCTAATTGTTTAGTTTTAAGTTTTTTTGACGTGATAACCTCTTATAAATTAGTAACCACATGCACTCACAAAAAAGTGTGACGTCATGTCACGTTACCTTTATTGACAAAGTAACCATAGCAACGTATTAGTATACAAAATGGTAATGTCAACAATACAAAAGAGTTCTTATGACGTAAAATTATCATCCGTAAACCGACTTTACAGACAACCATTCTTTTATTTTATATTTTAGTGGTGCTCAACTTCTATGGAACAAGCTTCGTATAGCGGTAATGGGTGCCGCGTTGTTCAGGAAAGCGGGAGCATTGCGAGCGACTCGCGCGCAGGGCGCAACACTATCACACGCACCTTCCGGAAGTAAGTCATCTAGAGTCTCGAAATAGGCCATTGCGGATTAAAAAAAAACCGGCCAAGTGCGAGTCGGACTCCCGAACAAAAGGTTCCGTACCATTACGATCAGTATATTTTGAGCAAAAAACCCTAAAACATATTGTATGTCAGACGAGGCTGTATAGGTTAAAAGTCTTTTGTCTGCCCTCTTGGGAGTAGAATTAACAAAAAAATTGCCTATAACAATAGTAAACATAAAAATGACCTCAAATTCTTAAAACCATAGTCAAAAAACATTACTTTATTCTGTTTTTAGTTTAAATTTTTTGTTATAGCGGCAACAGAAATACATCTTCTGTGAAAATTTCAACTCTTTAGCTATCATGGTTCGTGAGATACATCCTGGTGACAAACAAATGAATGGACAGCGAAGTCTTAATAATAGGATCCCGTTTTTACCCTTTGGTTACAAAACCCTAAAAGGGGAATTATCATTAAAGTTATTTTTTTTATAGGTCACGGGACTTTACCCCGTGTGCGATCGGCTGCAGCAGTGGGTGAGGGTGCGGAACTTGCAAGTCTAGCCGGACTGGCTGCCTGCGAACCTAATAGTCGAACTAGTTTAGATGGTACATTTCATATATTTTTATTTTATTGTAGGACATTCCACACATCGCCATCTAGCCCCAAGTTAAGTAACTAGATTTGTGTTATGGGTGCTAGACAACGGATATACTACTTATATACTTTTCTTTTGTAAATATACAATATACAAATATCTAAGCATAAATACTTGTCTGAGGCGGGAATCGAACCAGCAACCCTGTGTTTGGCAGTCCGGCATGGTGACCATTGTGCCAACCGGGACGTCAGTCGTATATTTATATCTACTTTGTTTGTACTTCTGCAAGTAAAATTGCCTCAATATTTACAGGTGATTATGTGGTGGTCCAAGTTTGTTTAGCTATTAGTATGGTAAAGAAAAAAATAATTAATAAGAGTATATTAGACAAGTACACAGCATCACCTGAAATTAGTGTCAAACTGATCCACTCTTTCCTTTTTTTCGCAACTACGTATACCTCTTTGGTTAGGTTATTATCGCTTGAGGAACATCCTTGCATAACAAAATTGGCTTGCATCACACTCCTTCACACGGCCTCCTTGTGCCATATTGTTTGGTTTAATATTGTTTTTGTAGCAGGAATTTATGTTAGAATTAAGGTTTAATGTGGTACAATAAATTTCACGACCCAGTTGGCACAATGGTCACCATGCCGGACAAAACACAGGAGTGTGGGTTCGATTCCCGCCTCAGACAAGTATTTATGCTTAGCTATTTGTCTGTGGTCCGGTTGTTTCTATGTATTATAAGTATATATTTACAAAAGAAAAGTATATAAGTAGTATATCCGTTGTGTAGCACCCATAACACAAGTCTAGTTACTTAGCATGGGGCTAGATAGCGATGTGTGGAATGTCCTGCAATATTTATTTATTATTTAATAAATATTTTATCTATCTATCTACACACGGCCGGAGTTTTCAAGCTTTGCGCCTTACAACCCAGTTACTTACGACCCAGTTGGCACAATGGTCACCATGCCGGTCTGCCAAACACAAGGTTGCGGTTTCGATTCCCGCCTCATACAAGTATTTATGCTTAGATATTTGTCTGTGGTCTGGTTGTTTCTATGTATTATAAGTTTATATTTACAAAAGAAAAGTATATGAGTAGTATATCCGTTGCCTAGCACCCATAACACAAGTCTAGTTACTTAGCTTGGGGCTAGATGGCGATGTGTGGAAAGTCCTGTAATATTTATTTATTTTATTACATAATTATACATAGATAAAAAAAATTAACGTTATAGGTTGTGATCGGGAAATGGAAGCACGTTCGAGTGCGTTTGAAGCGTTGTGCCGTCGCGGGAACATCGTCAAGGAGCATCCGCAACGGGCGCAGGCTCATGAACTATCCGCAGCCGCTGGGATACTTATATCGGGTAACTTAGTTTAATAATTAGTGAGTTAGTTCATTTACGAGTAGCGCTTCATGGTTATACCGACTCGAGATCGGGATAAAAAATATTTCTATTATTAGTTGATGATAAAGTTTCTGTGTATCTATTTTTACCTCTTGTCGCTAAAACTACTAAACTGATTGAGATCAAATGATCTGTAGTAATAACATTGGTAAATTTTTATTGCGATAATTTCTACAGGATTGGGATTTACCCGAGGTTAACCGCGTGTTAGTGCTTAATATTTTCCTTCCTATAAACTAGCGAAAGTTAAAAACTGTTTAGTTTTAAACAGTATTAATTACTAACTGCGCCCCGTAGGTCCGAGTCCTGTAGGAATAGCTGGATAAAAAGTAGCCTATATTACGTTAGTCCAGAATTCCAGCTGTCCACATGTCCACATACTAAGTTTCAACGCATTCGGTCCAGTAGTTTTTTGCGAATAAGAGGAACAAACACACACAAACGTTCACATTTATAATATTAATGTCTTTCCTGACGTGTACAATTTGGAGGTTTTCAAGTTCTTTTTAATGTATTAAATCAAAAGTTATTTTGAGCGCTTATGAATTATCTTGAGATTTTTGTATAAAATGGTATAGCGTCGATTGTACCTAGACGCCAAGACAAACCTAGTTAGGTTTCCTGGCATATATTTGTATAATAATATGTCCTTTTTTATGTGGAAAGGTATTATCTAGGAAGGCGTGCTTCATCTTAGGCCGCTTCGTCACCTATCAGGCAGCTGTGATAGTTGTCAAACGCTGAGCTATAAATTAAATAAATGTTTTATTATGTTTACAGGTGTTCCTTCGAACCCTGATCTAAGTACGAGCGCGCGACCGCGGAGCAATTCATTAGGAAACGATGACAATACGAATAATACAACAGCACCTTTAATTATAACTGAGAAACGAAAGGTATGTTACTATTTAAGCGATGTTTCAATTTATATATTTTATTGTCTTAGCCTGTTGTGTCCCACTGTTGGGCAAAGGGCTCCCCCATTTCCCTCCAGCTAAATTTGGCAACTCTGCGTCGAATGCATCCAGGTTGTCGTGCCTTCGTTTCCTGGGTCTACGTCGAAGACGCCTTCCGTCTTGAGGGACCCACTGGATGACTTTGTTTGCCCATCTATCTGCATGCATTCGGCACATGTGGCCAGGCCACTCCGACCTAAACGACCTCCACTTATATTTTTTTATTTATTTATTAATATTTAATAACCTGCGCTACTGCAAAATCTTATTTAACTGAAAAATATTTTGATTGCGACTGAATTTTATTTTTGATCTGAAATTCATTCGATTTCCGTACCCAAAGGGTGAAAACGGAACCCCGTTTACTAACACTTTACTGTCCATCCATCCGCCTGTCTGTCACCAGACTGTATCTCATGAACCGTGATACTACTAGTCTACTAACATTTTCACAGATTATGTATTTTTGTTGCTGCTATTTATTAACAACAAATACTAAAAACATTAAAAAAATATATCAATTAGGGCTTCCATACAACATGGTACAGAACCATTCATGCGCGACTCCGACTCGCACTTGGCCGATTTATTTATTTTTGTTTATATTTGACAGTCGATCCACGTGAGTCCGGACAGCCCTTCAGACTTGAGGATACTAACCAGGTCGGAGAGTTTCGCTGGCGACGCACAAATCTTACAGAATCTACAAAGGTTATCATTTCCTAATGGTATGTTACATTTTTATCATCCTAGCCACTGCTTGCGGGTTCACTCGCATACACCACGAAGTCTTAAAAAAGGACGTTAAGTCTTTCTCTACCGCCTTTGGAAAAAAAATTAAAAGCTTTCCCAATTTCTCTTTCCGCAAAAAACTTCATTACAAATGTTAGAACATTTTGTATACTATAATATTATAAAAAGGAAAGATATTTTTTATTTCGATGAGGATATATTTATTAATTGACAGTAACATAGGCTACTTTTTATCCCGATATTGCCACGGGATCGGGAGTCATGCGAGTGAAACCGCGAGGCGCTGCTAGTAAAATATAAATAGCCAAATGGGTCCAGCTATTGTATTTTATTTTTATTAAAAACTGAATAATTTGAAGTTATTTTGTTAAAAAAATTGTAGGTACAACGAATCCAAAATCGAGGTGTTCGAGAACGTTAAGTTTCCCCGAAGAACCTGAGAAAGAAGCAGCCGCTATGGACACATTGGACACAGCTAAAATATCTCCGCTAAAGTATGTACATTTATATAATTTGATGTTTTTTAAAATTTGATTCCAAATGATTTTTAAAAAAATAACGTTTTACTAATATTCCAAAAATCCGACTTAAATGTGATTCAAAACTGCTTTAAATGAAATAATGATGGCATGGCAATACTGAGCATATACAAAAAAAATAGATAAAGTCCTCCGTTTTTCTTGATTACAGTGTAATTGATATTATATCGTGAACTAGATATGGAAAAAAGATATAAGCATTTAAAGTTACGTGTTTCATTATCAGCATCTGACTCCATTACACATAATACCTAACCTCCTTGCAAACAAGTAATTTTTAAGTTTTGCCATCAATCTTTGCTACACAAAAATAAACATTCATGAAATTCAATTTGTTTACTTCCACAGAGTATCACCCCGGACTCCAGTACTATCCGACGATCCACTTGGCGCGTTGCTACCGGAAGAGGACCCGCCGCCATTACCGCCCGCACCGGAAGAGCCGCCATTACCGAAACACGAACTCAGCGTCAGCCCGAAACTGTTCCACAGGCGATCGAACTCGTTCCAAGACGAGCCGATGGAGAACCAAGGGTATAATGATTCCTTTACTATTTTGTTTCTCAAGTTAACTAGGCACCTATTAACTATTTCGACGAACCAGTTGGCACAATGGTCACCATGCGATACTACCAAACACAGGGTTGCGGGTTCGATTCCCGCTTCAGACAAGTATTTAAGCTTAGATATTTGTCTGTGGTCTGGTTGTTTCTATGTATTATAAGTATATATTTACAAAAGAAAATTGCTTAAGGCACATTAGGTGTGCAAAATTTCAAGTTCCTAAACCTATTAGTTTATGTTGTGTTGCCATAAATCACTGGAAAGTGCTTTTTATTTTGTACTATCTCACAGTTTCCCGCAAAGACTTGATCTTGTGTGAATATCGGTGTAAAAAGTAGCCAATGCAATGTACTATCTATCCTTACTGAATGATATAAATGCTTTGTCGGGCTGCTTGGACATATTCTGACAACGGGCCGACGAGGGGCAGTCCAGGGGGCAGATAAGAGCTAACATAGGCATTTGCTAAGAAAGGATTTTTGAAAATTCGAACCCTACGTGAAAGTAGTCTCAGGCAAAAGCTAATCCTCTAAAATATATCATTTTAGTATCCGCTACTTGTTCTTCATTCCAACCCTTAGATGTATTTTAGTACACGATTCCGTAATCACTATCCTTTATAACAGTGGCGCCCTCTAACGTTACCATATCGCTAGAACGACCCCCCTCCACGACTCGATAACCTCGATAGTTTCCTTCCACAGGAAACTGCATAGAAGTGAGACAGCGCCCGCTGGTACGGTCTCCTCTAGTCTAGTCAGCCTTGGGAATACGTTGAAGATTAGTTTCGGGTGAGTTTTTTTTGATATTTTTTGTTTTAATGGTGCATCCACAGCTTTGATACTTTTTACTAAGCAATATAATAGGTAACACCCACCGTCTAAAACGAGGTCATATCCTCTAGACAATGTAGGAAATGTAGGAACCAGGTGCGCTGGCATCTGCACCTCAAACGTCACTCCTGCACTAAACACAGTTGATAATTGTCAAACTTTACGACTGATGGCAGATCAACACGTAGAGGAAAAGAATAATAAAAAAATATATATAGGTCATTTGCGACCAATTGTTGCTATTTGTTGAATATAGTGAAAAAGGGTTGCAATATTCAAGTATCAAATAGTATCAATTCAGAAGGGTAATTGAGATATGACATTAGATCCTACCATTTTGACGCTTGTCATACCGCCAGAAACAAAGAGCAGCAATATTTTTTATATTTATTTTATGTTGCCGTGTTGAGGTAAGTTTAGAAAACATCCTGTAGGGAATATTATTTTGTTGACTTTAAGGCAACAATCTGGCAACATTTACTAAGAACCAATAACATTTTATCGTCGGGTGTTGCCCGAAAACATTGCTTAACAAAAAGTAGTGTGTGGATGGACTTATATGAGTTTTGGCGTTTTGCTAAGTTTATGAACAGTTTTTCTTTCAAAGTTTATTTTCTGTAAAAAAAAACTTCATAGTTAAATATCAAAACTCAAAATTGAATTTGTGTAAAAATGTGTTAGATTTTTTATTTTTCTAGTGTTTATTAGTTGTCATAAGGTCTTCAATTAAAATACGACTACAGTAAAATTATAAACACGTATATATAAATATAATATAATACTTTGCGTACAGTTGAAAGGCATAGGCTGGCATAATAGTTGCCTCAATTCTTTGCCTTTTTGTTTGTTGCGGCCACCTTTTAAACCTAGAGCAATAAGGACAATAAAGGACAAATAACAAATGCCATGTAAACAGCAATTATTGTTTGTATAAATATCCTATAAACTTTGCCAAAAGTTAGAATTTCGCCGCGCAACCTAAAAAAAATTGGCGACCAAGTCTTAGAACCCCTTTGCATTTAGTTTGATATTTTACTTGAAGAAACCTTATTTTGTTGTTTTTTTTTTGTCTGAAATGCATCAGCAATGTTGTTAACCGCACAAAACTCGCAATTATACTGCGACCAAGTTATTTGTGCAGACGGATTTTTGTTGAATTAAAAATATTGTATGCAATTTGATACAATTACAAAGGTACGAGCGCAGTTGTTAACTGAACAGGTAACTTGGTCCGACTTTACGCTAGCCTGTTTGTTTTCTTAGACGTTATTCACCTGCCAGGCTATCATTGAGAAAGGAAAACATGAAAATTGGCAAAGCAATGATCGAGAATTACTTCAGGTAAGTGCTTTGTAAAGCCATATTTTTCATTTGAATAAATTTAAATATGAGAATCATACAATAGAAAAAAAGATTTCAAAAAAATTCGGAATAAAAACTACACTCGGCTTCTTAACAGTTTTTTTTTACATTTCAGTTATTTTTTTGCATATAAAACTGTGTTTTGCTATTGTAGCATGTTTGTCGTAGTAAGATAGAATTTTGATTTACTTTGTAATAGAGCATGATATAAATTAATTATTTATTTTCAAAAACTCTATTATTTATGAAAAACGAAATAAAAAGTGGACAGGAAACTTAAGAACGATACATACCAATAGAGAAATTAAAATACAATAATGATTAATATCTACCAGTGGAGTATGTATGTATGTTTGTAAGCGTTTCACGCAAAAACTACTTAAACTTGGTATGTAGGTAGATAGCTGAACCATTACTCTTAACTTCTTTGATTTTTAATATTAATATCAATCCTACTAATATTATAAATGTGAAAGTTTGTGTGTGTGTGTATGTATTTTCGTTACTCCTTCACGCTAAAACTACAGAACCGATTACAATTAAATTCGGTATGTAGATAGCTAGAGACCTGGATAAACATATAGGCTACTTTTTTATCCCGATATTCCTACGGAATCGGGACTTACGCGGGTGAAACAGCGGGGCGCAGCTAGTGAGTAAATAATTACATACAATAACACGTGAAAGTTTGTGTTTGAGTATGTATGCGTGTTTGTAATTGTTTTACACAAAAACTACTAAAACGATTGGAATAAAACTTATTATGTTGACAGGTGGAGTCCTGCCATATGCCACCTTTTAGAAGTTATACTTTTTTAGGCGCGTTATGAAAAATTGATGAGAGTGAACTTTTAAGATGCACGCGCATATGTGAAGTAACAGGTTGAAGCTGCCCGCTTAATAAATATCTGACGGACAGACAGACGAACGTATGACTTCTCACGCGCGTACATAAGTATTTTTAAACAGCGACATACAGCTAGTAACTTCATACTTTCCCTCCACAGTCCAACAAGTATAGCTGGTAAAAAATCGAATGAACTCCTCCAAAGTGGATTGAGCAGCCTCAAATCCGCTGCCACAAGTATGGCGAAGAAGTTCGATGAAATGAAAGAAGTAATATCAGCTAATTCGACACCTGTTAAGGGCGCTATTGGAAACGCAACCAGTGCCTTGAGCAGTTTGATTACCGAAGAGGATTCTACTGATGGCTCTTCGGAGATAAATCCAGATGGTAAGCAAAAGCAGCACCTGTCTGTGGCGCAGAAGGTTGCGGGTTCGATTCCCGGTCTTAATGAATATTTATGTACAGAGAGTTGTTTCTGGTCAAGTGGTAATGTTATTGTTCTAAAGCAAGTCTTTTTTTTGTCTGAACCTATCTGTTTTACCCAATAAAGATAACCCTTTCCTGCAAGGAATCTTTTTTTTTTTCAATTACATTAAGGCATGTCATAGCTATTGTTTAATTTTCTGTATTCTTTTCATATCCCTAGAATTCATTAATATTATTATTATTTATTTATTTATTTTATTATTTCCTTATGTCAAAATAACACACATAATAAAATGCATGTTTTACCCCGCTACTGAAACAATGTCCTATTTGTTCACAGAATGGGTTGGAGGCATGAACTTCCGCCGTGCATCGAGCGACGCGGAACTCGCGATGACTATGGAGCGTGGATCTCTCGCGACACTCGCATCACATTTACCTGATAATTTATACCCACCGCTTACGGTAAGTTTAATTTTACATTAAAAAGTAAAAGTACTATTAAGTGTAAAGGTACCCGGCTTCTTCTCCATACATACGTAAGGACTGTTTCCTCCCTGGATAATGACACTAAAGCAAATATTTTTGTAGCATAAAACCTGTAACTGCCATAACATGCCCTGCAAATTATGTGTTATTTCAGGACTTAGGTGCTCTTCCAGTACCGTGTGTAGGTATTCACATTACCTTAGCCCCCCTCTCAAAAACGTAGCGTGCTGCGTGCTAACTGTTATATTTGATCGATATGCAAAACATTTTAGCATTATTATCCACAAATATAGTTCCTAGATGTCAAAACCTATCATTTGATTCATTTTTAGAAACAAACGTTAACTATTTTTGAATAAAACCCGATAAACGATCTAATAATTATCTGTTTACTAACATTTTTTTTATCGAACGAAGTTGTTCATATCATGTTTTCAACCACAATAAACAAAAATATGGTTATTAAACTACCATATCCATTTATATCCAAATAACAAAAAAAAAGTATTTGATTACTTAGAGTTACTTAAAACAAAGGTCGATTTTGGTAGCTTTATTAGCACCTGCCCTTAAGTTTCATCGCAATCGATTCATTAGTTATTGCGCCTAAATGCGCCTATTTTTTATCCAAATCCGTGTCTTCCTACTAGTGGCGCCATCTATGACCGTTACTGTTAACAATTGACTATGATTCTAGGACAATAAACACGAGAATCCATCAGTCGTAGTGAGAATGTCGTCCTGTTCACAATGCCATCAATGCCTGTGCTTGTTGTATGACGAGGACATAATGGCGGGCTGGGCGGCTGATGACTCCAATCTCAACACGAGATGTACAGCCTGCGGGCGGCATACGGTGCCTTTGCTGTCTGTACAGGTAATTGACACACACTGAGTTTCTAACGGGATCAAGAAAGAAAACGGCTTAGCTAATAATTCGTGAATAAATATTACAGGACATTCCACACATCTTGTTAAGTAACTAGACTTGTGTTATGGGTGCTAAGCAACGGATATACTACTTATATACTTTTCTTTTGTAAATATATACTTATAATACATAGAAACAACCAGACCACAGACAAATATCTAAGCATAAATACTTGTCTGAGGCGGGAATCGAACCCGCAACCCTGTGTTTGGCAGTCCGGCGTGGTAACCATTGTGCCAACTGGGTCGTCAATAATTACTTACTTATTTTTCAGATAACCCGTACTGATCAAACACAAGTGGAAACTCTGACTGTGCCTTATTTAAATCCACTTGTTCTGAGAAAGGAATTCGAATCTATTTTAGGTAAGATATTTATAAAACCCTAGCAGCGCCTCGCTGTTTCACCCGCATAACTCCTGATCCCGTGGGAATATCGGGATACATCCCCAATGAATCAATGTATCCTCATACGAAGTTTCAGTAAAATCGGTCCAGTAGTTTCGGAGCCTATTTAATGGAAGCAAACAAACAAACAATCAAACCTTTCTCTTTATAATATTAGTCTAGACCAACAGCGCCCCGCTGTTTCACCAATGTAAGTCTAAATTACATGTGAACTTAGGAATAAAAAGCAGCCTTCGTTAGTCCAACAATATCATCTCAATTGGTTCAATATATTTTCCAATAAAAGTAACGAAAATATTTAGATACATACAAACTTTTGCATTCATATTATTAGTAGGACTTTTGTGGTCCTTCGCACCGGATTTTGAAATACGCAAATCTTATGTTAAGATGAAAGGTACCTACCCGGCTCTTTCTCCATACAAACGTAGTCGACTGTTTCGTCCCTGGATTTTGTAGCATAAAATCTATAACTGCCATGATCATGCCCCTGTATGTTATGTTTATACTTCCTATGATAGTTAAAATATGAAAAAAAAACAAGACACAGGTGCATGGTCGTGGCAGTTATAGGTTTTATGCTACAAAAATATTGGCTCTACTGTCCATTATCCAGGTAGGAAACAGTCGACTACGTTTGTATGGAGAAAGAGCCGGGTACCTTTCCTCTCAACAAAAAAATTGCGTATTTCAAAATCCGGTGCGAAGGACCATAAGAGAATAATATGAATGCGAAAGTTTGTATATGTCTAAATATTTCTGTTACTTAATTTGTAATTTATTTATTATTTTTCCAGGTAGAGAAGGCGACACATGTCTCGCTGAACCGGAATTCGTAGAATCCCATCCCATCGTATATTGGAACCTTGTTTGGTTCCTAGAACGAGCTAATATTGAAAACCACTTGCCTGAGTTACTGTGTCCTGATTTCCAAGCGAGGTACAGAAGTTTGGACACTCTGCCTGATACTGACAAATCTGGTTAGTATAAAAATAATGTTTTGATGCCAAACACCCATTTTCACTATCAACCCCATGAGCATAGAGCGCGCAAACTCATAGAGCCGCAAATAAGCCGCTAAGTGGCTAGAGTAAAGACAGCACAAAATTTACCAATCATAGGGCCGTCTTTAGCGCAGTGCGTTCACTTTTCCAAGAGCAACTTAAGTACTGTTTGTGAATACAGATGTTAATGTCCTATGTAAGCGGTGTTGGCCTATTGGACGATACCTAGACTTTCATTCCGAAGGCCGTGGATTCGAATGTATGTACGCTAATTGACATTACTCTTACGGTGAAGGAAAACATCGTGATGAAACCCGCGACGTAGTTGGCTCCAGTAGTATTGAAGAGTTCTTTCCTATGGACACGGTTGATTAAGCCGAATGGTAAAGGTACTGGGCAAGCTTACTCCATCCAATGTCCCAGACACTACAGCGCCCTGGATAACATGGATTAAAGTTGCTAGCGCTGATTGCTAGATTAGATATAAATATAATAGAATATTATTAATGTCTTATACCGATATCTAGCAAACGCGATATATAACTAAACTACTATTCTTCAGCAGCATGTATTAGCCCACTGCAGGGCATAATATGCCTCTCCACAACGTTCTGTCACCGGTCCTTCTGGACCACGCTGCCCCAGCATGAGCTTTTATGTCGTCGGACCATCTGGCTGGTGGTCTGCCCACACTTCTCTTCCCGATTCTTGGTCTCCATTCGAGAACAGCTTTGCTCCACCTTCCGTCTCCCTTTCGACACACATGTCCAGCCTACGCCCATTTTAATTTAGCGACGCGGAAACTACTATTATGGTTATAAAACTACTAACCTCTCCATGTTAGATCTGGCTCGAAGCACCATTATTTTGTTTATAGGTTGTCGCGTAATTTGCGGTTGGGAGTGGTCGGGCGGCGAGGTCGGTGAGCGGGGCGCGGCGGCCGCATTACACCGCGTGTGGCGCCGCTCGAGGCAGCGACACTCGCGCTCGCGGGCGCTGCAAGCACTACTCCTCACTGAGCATGCGGAAACTCCGAGCCATGGGTATGTATAATACAATATTAAACAGATAAATATTTAAAAACTAGCGACCCGGATCGGTTTCGTACGGCTATATTATGCATGTATTATACATATAGAAATAGAAAATTTTATTTGCAACAAAAACTCACAGTGAGCTTATAAACTATATAAACTATAAAAACAAAAAACTAAAGGCTATTGAAACTAGTGTTAAATAAAAAATTATAATAATTTTGTTGCGAAACGGTGCTCAACTCAGCATAATGTTAGCCTTTCGACTAACCTAACCTCTTGAATCATCCTCTATCTATTTTAAAAAAACAGCATCAATATTGTGTAGTTTTAAAGATCTAAGCATACATAGGGACAGACAGCGGGAAGCGACTTTGTTTTATACTATGTAGTGTTAATGTATAACGTGTCGCGGGACACTTGGTGGACACGGGTTGTTTGAAACGAAGTCCACTTTTTATCGTACATGTGGGAGATTAGTTATCGGTCCCCTTCATTCTCTCTTTCTCTTACGGTTTTTCGTTTCACGTTTTCGTAACGCGTTAGATTTTTCTCGGCTAAGTCCCGTCGCCAACCCATGATAGGAAATTTCGTTTCAATAACCTTTTTTATGTCGTTTCGCAAGTGTTCTAGGGACCGTTATAGACTGATTTTCTTATAGATCTACTCTAATATTATAAAAAGAAAATATTTGTTTGTTTGTAACGAGATTCATTCGGAATAACATAGGCTTCTTACGGGATCGGGAGTGACGAGGGTGAAACCGCGGAGCGCTGCTATAGGTGATAACTTTTTTCCTGCATACAGGGTGGCGTTGGCGGTCCTCAATGGATTGCTAAGCAATGATTTGGTAGACGCGTTGCGAAAACTGGCAGCTTGGCGGGAAAATACATCGAATAACAAGAGATATAATTCTTATTACAGGTAAGCATTGGTTGTTTTTTCTTCAAAATTATACAAGCATCAAGCCTGCATGCATTTCTTTGTTTTTACAGTTCCGCACCCAAAGGTTAAAAACGGGACCCTCTTACTAAGACTTCACTGTCCGTCCGTCGGTCTGTCTGTCACTAGGCTGTATCTCATGAACCATGATAGCTAGAGAGTTGACATTTTTACAGATTATGTATTTCTGTTGCCACTATAATAACAAGTAAAACAACTGTGTGAATGCGACGTTTTAGTTATCCCAAACCGGATGAATATAGGTTTATTCCTCTTAGTGGGATCATCGCGTTAATTGACCACTTCTTCAAAGAGTAAGAAACATTAAGGTAGGGGTAAACACAAAAGATCCCACTGGGTCGAAGTGGTGCTGGCTATGTCAGCCCCCGATGTAAGATGAGGTAAGAAAACAAAAAAAAAGTACAACATGGTACGGAATCCTTCGTCCACGAGTCCGACTCGCACTTGGCTGGTTTATTTTATCTGAAGGACCATTTTTTTGTATTAAAAACATTTTTATTATTTCCAGAGACATTTTGTTCCTCGCAATGGCAGCTCTAGGCGAACAGAATATCGACTACATAGCTCTACAACGTGAATACAGTCGTGCTTTAGACCAGCTCGGTGGGGAAGCGAGGCCTCAGGATCTACCACCCTCACCAACAGCCGTGTGCTGTAGGCATTACTTTAGAAGACTAAGGTTGAACGTCGAATAAATTAATTAAGGTGGGTCCATACCCCAACGACCTTGCTACACATGTTACTAAATAGTTACTACCGGCACCGGTCGCCTTCTTTGGTGAAAATTGTTGATTGTAACGAATGTATTTTGTTATTCTCAAAAGTTCTGAGATGGAATTGTAGGTGAAAACTTTACCGATATTTTAGTGTGACTTTGAGCCAAAATTTCCGTATAGTTTTGAAGGCTATCCTAAAATTAAGAATTAAAACTATCATAACTTCGAAATGACAAGGAATTTTCGTCAAAAATTACCCCAAAATGTCGGTAGGTGATAACCTACAATTCCATCTCAGCACTTTTGAGAAAAACAAAACACATTCATTACAATAAACAATTTTCACCAACGAAGGCCACCGGTGCCGGTAGTAACTATTTAGTAACCTGTGTAGCAAGGTCGTTGGCATATGGACATAGGGACCCCCCTTAAATACGAAAAAAATGTTGTGACGCGAATTGTGTTCGAAGGACCAGTTTCGCTTAAAAATATTTACGGCAAATATTACTTTAGTTAGACGATTAGGTTTGTTTTATTATGGTCTAGCAATGCTCCGCGGTTTCATCCGCGTAACTCCCAATCCCGTGGGAATATCGAGATACAATAAGCCTATAACACTCCTAATGAATTAATGTGCCCTGATACCAATGTTTATTAAAAACGGTCCAGTAGTTTCGAAGCCAATTCAAACAAACAAACACCAAATCTTTCCTCTTTATAATATTAGTGTAGATTATAACGTCAAGGGATTTGTAACGTGATAATATGATCGTGCTCGAAGGACCAGTTCCGCTTAGCTAAGCGTTTAGATATAAAACCTTAATTGTTTTAAATGTTATTTTTTGTGTGACAAAAACGATTTGATGTATGCTATTTTGGTAGGATGAGATGACTTGACTATAGTTTTCCTGTGTACGTACTTATTATAAACAGAATGATCTACTAATATTATAAATGCGAAAGTTTGTATGTTTTATGTGTGTTTGTTAGTCTGTTACTGCTACTGGATGGATGAAATTCTGTCTGTAGACCAAGGATAACACACAAGCTACGTTTTGTCCCGCTCCAGGATACTGCGGGTGAAACGGCGGAGCGCAGCTAGTAAGCTATAAATGTGACTATAATTTTGATTTTACAATCTTATCATGAGAGATTTTTATAACACTAAATCATCGCAAATAAGTTAAATATCACAAGACATTTTGAACAAGGATGGACCACACACAACCCATTTAATTATTATTTAAAAAATCGGGTAAATAATTAATATCCGTCCAAAAAAATTAATATACTTTGAGATATTTTGTTGAAATAAATGTTTACATGTATCACCTTCATGGTCTTATCTCACAGGCTGGTTTGGTGATTGATGTTTTTTCACCTTTAGAATGTCATTACAATATATATGGCTGTCTACCTGAAATGTTAGCTTTTATTTCCACTGCTGCATACTTTTTCCAAATAATCCCAACAAGGGTTATGGGCCCAGGGGCGAAGGCTCCAGAGTATTGCAAAAAGTGAATAAGGAATCTAAATTAATAAAAAGTACGATATGACGACCGTACGAGTGGAGCCCTTAAAAGGCGAAAATTACGATTCCTGGAAGATTCAAATAGAAGCTTTATTAGTAAGAAATGATTTCTGGGAATATATATCAGGTGAGAGGCCAAAGCCGGCGGATGATGCTAATAAGTTACTTTGGGAGACTGCGGATAGAAAAGCAAAGTCTGAACTTATTCTGGCAATGGATCCGAGTGTTGTACGTCATGTTAAGAAGGTGACTACTGCGAGAGAGCTATGGTTAAAGTTAGAGAGATTGTTCGCATCACGAGGCCCCGCCAAGAAGGCAACCTTGATGAAGAGGCTCATGCTACATAAAATGAGCGAAAGCGATAAGGTGAGCGAACACTTGGACTTTTTTTTCGAAGCCGTCGACAAACTTGATGAAATGGGCATAAAGATTCATGACGATTTATTAGCGATAATGCTTTTATATAGCTTGCCAGCTAGTTATGAAAACTTTAGATGTGCGATAGAGTCAAGGGACGAGCTTCCGACGCCTGAGCAACTGCGGGTGAAGATAGTCGAAGAATGTAATTCGAGAGGAAACACCAAAGCTGAAAACATAGAAGGCGCTATGTATGTAAATAAGTACATAGGACCTAAGAAGGGACAAAAGACTGGAGATAAGAAGTTTAAATACAAATGTTTTAAATGTCACAAGTTGGGACATAAGGCATCGGAATGCAAAAATAAGGAAAGTACTTCGGAAACCAGATTAGTAGAGTCGTGTAAAAGTGAAAAGTGCGTTGAAACTTTAACTTGTATTGAAGTTTCAGATGAGTGCCTTGCTGTTGATATCAAACGCCGACATGAGTGGCTCTTTGATAGCGGCTGCACTTCTCATATGTGCAATGACGGGACAAGGTTTAATGAGGTACTGCCATCGAGTCAAATATTAAAATTAGCCACAGAATCTTTGTCATCCGTACAAGGTAAGGGTACAGTTAAGATATTAGCATGTAATAATGACGGTACGCGTAAAATAGAGTTTCAAGATACGTCGTTAGTTCCTGATTTACGTAATAGTCTAGTTTCGATCGCCAAGCTCACTGAACGAGGCTGCGATGTTATATTTAAGCGCGATATAGCTTACGCTGTGAAAGACGGTGAGGTTAAGCTAACGGCTGATAGACGAGGGGATTTATATTACTTAAGGGAACTGGATGCATCGGCATCGGCAGTATCAGGGAATGGTGTGAATTTATATGAATGGCATGAGCGTATGGGACATTTGAATGCTAGGGATCTTATGAAAGTACTGAAGAAATCGGGTTTTAACCTATCGAAGGTTGGTAGTAACCTTCAGGATTGTGACGTGTGCGCTAAGGGTAAGATGGTTGCGTTGCCTTTTGTGAAGTCCAGGGAGCCCTGTAGTGAAAAATTGGGAATCATCTATTCTGATGTTGTAGGCCCAATGAGAGTTCAATCGAACGGAGGTAATAAATACTTCGTGACTTTTATCGACGACCATACTCGTTGGTGTGAAGTATTTATGTTGAAAAATAAATGTGACGTATTGTCAAAATTTAAAATTTTCAAATGTCACGTCGAAAATTTGACTGGTGTAAAAATCAAAACATTTCAAAGTGATAATGGCACGGAATATAAAAACAAATTTTTTGATAAATTTTTACACGAAAATGGGATTAGAAGGAGGTATACGACCCCTTATACTCCGCAAAGTAATGGAGTAGCTGAACGGAAAAATAGAACACTCATAGAAATGGCCAGGTGTATGCTTATATCGTCAGGATTGCCACCGAGTTTTTGGGCAGAAGCGATTGCAACTGCGTGTTATATTCGCAATAGATGTCCAACAAACAGTTTAAACGGCAGAACTCCGTATGAAAAATGGTTCAATAAGCCTGTGAACGTAAGTTATTTGAGAACATTCGGTACAAAAGTTCATGTCTTAGTTAAAGAGCCAGGGAAAGATAAATTTGCATCACGTACTATTGTTGGTTATTTTGTAGGATATCCAGAAGAAGCTGTCGGTTACAAGCTGTGGATTCCGGAGTGGAGAAAGTTTATCGTGTCCAGGGATGTAAGATTTCAAGAAGGAAGATTCTTTGATAATAAAAGTAATACCTCAGATCAATCGCTGCTTGAGTCACAATGTGAGAAGGATGTTGTGAGGAAGAGTATTGAAATAGAAATTCCATTGGAAAGTCTGTCAAATGAACTGATTCGTCAAAATGTAAGTAATCAAACTATTGTGTCAACAAGTCGAGTACCGAGTACGCCGAGTACGCCAAGTACACCATGTACGCTACATGAGGAGAGTATGCCAAGTACGTCACGTCAAGTACCGACTACGAGTACGCCAAGTACGTCACATGAGGTACCAAGTACACCGAGAAATTTCATCGAAATACAGAACTTGCCAGAACCATCGAATGAGGAACCAAGTATAGTCAGTACGGAAAGTGCTGAGGGTGAAAGAGTAACTACTCTGAAAAGAGGTCCTGGTAGACCGAGGATTGAAAGAGGTCACGTAGGGCGACCTCGTAAAATCTACAATATGGTTGAAGTTCAAGAAAATAGAGAAAGTGAATCATCGAGGGGCGAAGATGAATTTTTTGACACGGATGATTTTGCTGGAACTATTGAAACTTCGTTGAAAGATGCTTTGTCTAGTGACGAAAAGAGTCAATGGGAAGAAGCTATTTTATCGGAAATTCGGAGCTTAGTGAAGAACGACACGTGGAAAATAGTAAAGAAACCGATTGATCGTAATGTCGTGGGATGTCGATATGTGTTAACAACGAAGCTTAATGTCGATAAAACTGAGAAGAAGAAGGCAAGACTTGTAGCGAAGGGTTATAGTCAACGATCAGGCCTGGATTATCACAGGACATATGCGCCGGTAGCGAGACTATCAACCGTACGTTTGTTGGTCGCATTAGCTGTCGAAATGAATATGGACATTGATCAGATAGATATTAATACGGCATATTTAAACGGCGATCTGAACGAAGATATTTATATGAAGATCCCAGAGTTGCTGAAAGAGAGTTTGGAAAAACTTGTAAAATGTGATGGTGTTAAGAGCCTCACTGGTAAGAGAGCAATGAAGATGCTTGAAGATTTAAAAGAAGGTGGAAATATCTGTCTTTTAAAGAAATCTTTGTATGGACTAAAACAGGCCGGACGTCAATGGAACATAAAACTTGATATGAAGTTAAAAGAAATGGGTTTGAAACCGACTGTAAATGAGCCATGTTTATATCACAAGCGACATAAAGACGGATCAGATCTATTTGTAGTAGTTTATGTTGATGATATTTTGATAACGAGTCAAAAGAGGTCAGTTATTGATACCTTCAAGCATGAACTAGCAAAAAGGTTCGAACTTAAAGATTTTGGTCGAGCAAACTTTTGCTTAGGAATTGATATAAAACGAAAAGGGGACAAATACTATTTGTCACAGGAAAAATATATCAATGATATGTTAAAGAAATTCAATATGGAGAACTGCAATCCCGTCAAGACTCCTATGGAGATAGGGAAGCCAGTGTTGAGCACTAAAGAAACAGAGGAGCGGAAAGCATTTCCCTACAGAGAACTAATAGGTTCGCTCATGTATTTAAGTGTTGCAACGAGGCCGGATATAGCAAATTCAACGGCGAAACTAGCGCAGTTCGTGGAGAATCCGCAACAAAGCCACTGGAAAGCAGCAAAAAGGATTCTTCGTTATTTAAAAGGTACGATAAGTTACAGTTTGGTATTTAAACTGACTGGTTTATGCATTCATGGGTATGCGGATGCGGATTGGGGTAGTTGTACGTTTGATAGACGTTCCTTTAGTGGATACGTTTTCATTTTAGGAGGTGCAGGTATCTCATGGGCTTCACATAAGCAACGCATCGTAGCAACGTCGACCTGTGAGGCCGAGTTCGTGAGTTTGGCGGAAGCTATGAAAGAGGCTATGTACTTAAATAGTTTATTGAACGAACTAGGTTTAAACAATTTTTCTAAGGTAAAAATGCATGCTGATAACTTAAGTGCCATTTGCTTAACTGAGGATAACGGTGTTTACCACGCTAAAAGTAAGCACATTGATATCCGTTATTTCTTTATGAAAGATGTACTGCGTGAGAATAAAGCAATAAGTTTGGAATATTTGTCGACTGATAAGATGTTGGCAGATATACTCACTAAGCCTTTGTCCCGTGTAAGGCACGAATCTATGACTTCTAATTTAGGTTTGTGTGTGCGGAACAATTAGGTATTATTGTTAATGAGACCATGTAGTTGAAGGAGGTGTGTTGAAATAAATGTTTACATGTATCACCTTCATGGTCTTATCTCACAGGCTGGTTTGGTGATTGATGTTTTTTCACCTTTAGAATGTCATTACAATATATATGGCTGTCTACCTGAAATGTTAGCTTTTATTTCCACTGCTGCATACTTTTTCCAAATAATCCCAACATATTTCATCCGCCCTTTCTCACAATAATAATGGACGAAGACTAAAAAACATGTAAGTTTAAAAATCTATTTTGACAAGTTTAAGAGCTTCGACAACGGTCAAGCACACGATGCGCCATGCAGGCTTGTTCGTAGCCTTAGCGCTTTATAGCCCGGTCAAGTATAAAAAAATATGTGTCAGGTTTACCATAATTCGCATAGATATGAAAAAATTGTATGAATGTTCGAGACACCATTATAAATTAAATGTGAAAATTCCCAATCGTCGTCCAAAAAAATGGGTTTTTTGCGTTTTTCAGCCAAACTAAGTAAGTTTTATCATGAAAATAGGTCATACTAAATTGTATCATATAAATATAAATATTGCAGGACATTCCACACATCGCCATCTAGCCCCAAGTTAAGTAACTAGACTTGTGTGATGGGATAACATATTATTATCGAACTGTGACATTTTTTTTTGCAAATTTCGTATTGTTGGAAACTTTTTGCATTTCATTTATAATGGTGTTCCGAACATTCGTACAAATTTTCAACTCTGCGAATTATGATAACCTTGTACCTATGTCAAACTTGACCGAACTATTATGTTAACTAATCTTTATTTCTAACAAGGCCTATTGAAAACATTTTGCCCCAAAACTGTCAGTTTCATTTCAAATTCGGCATATCCATTTAGTTTATTATTGAGGGTGCTAAAGTATTTCCTGTTGATAAAAAAACGTATGTACATAGATAATGTTGTATAGAATAGTTTGTAAGTTGTATGATTATTTGCTTGATTATCACGCACGGTATTTTTAAAATATTGTTTAGGGCCCTACCTCATCGGGACGCCATGGCGACGTCCGCTATGTTTTTAACTAAGGGCCTAAACGCGGGCCCTGCGACGGGTCCATACAAAATCGCACGTGGTGGGCCTCGACACGGGTCAATTTTGTCTAAACCCGCCGCAGGGCCCGTGTAACGAAGTTTAGACCCTTATTCGTATTGAAATTGTGACGACGCTTCACATCGCCAGCAATAGATGGCGCCACTAAGCTGATAGTAGATCCTAGATCGCGCAAGCGAAGTTTTTCAGAAGATAAGTTCATAAACAAGTTGCAACGAAACATCGTTGGGCCGATGCCTACCGGGTATAACACCTGCCCGGTGGAAGATCTTCTCTTTGGAGGTACATACCACCAAGTACCCCCAAAAAATGTTTGAAAGTTAACTCGTATCCATGAACAACGATGCGCTGGATACTCTGGCATCTTGGAGACGTAGCCAGTAAAATGTAAACATGTAATGTGCCGCGTCACTCACTTAGTCTCCAACGGGTCGCCAATAAGGAAGGACGCACTTGTTTTTTATGATAAGACTACCAGTGGCTACTCGATTGAGCCACTAGTGTAACCAGAAGTAGCCATGGCTATGCGACGTCGCCATGGCGTCCTGATGATGTAGGGCCCATATTTAGTCACATTATATACTTACGCACGTGTTTTTTTGCTTGTACGTAATGTTGGTACTAAATTTAAACCCCGTTATAGTGTGATACTTCGAAGGGTTTTAGGAATTAAAAGTTAGTTATTTGTTGAATTTGCGTAAATAATGTGACTGCCAAAATTGAAAGTATTCATTTAGTGTCGAGAGGTATAATTATTTAATCTCTTTAAGATACATTTAAGTAATAAAATATCACTTTTAAGTAACATCACTTCGGTAGCTTTTTCTAATGGCATATTGTCATATAGTCATTCAGAAAAATAGTCATTCAAATATTGCAGCCATAAATTTAGTTACCGGGATATGTAAAAAAACTAAGGTAACTTTTTGAACATAATTTATTGAATAACAATTTATAACTTAAAATGGCCCTTTACGAGTGACGCCAAATTGGTATCGAAAATAAATAAATATATTATAGCGCTATGTGATAGTGAAGGACATATCACACAGCGCTATTTAACCCCAAGCTAAGCAACTTGACTTGCGTTATGGTGGCCAAACAACGAATAGAATTCTTATATGTTTTTCTTTTGTAAATATATACCTATCATACATATAAACACCAGCAACAACTGCCTGTATAAATACTTGTTTGAGGCGGGAATCGAACCCGCAACTTTCTGCGTCGCGGGCAAATGTTCGCTAGACGCGCCTCAGACATTTAATAACTGTTAAAAAAAAGCTGATCAATTTGTTCAATCTCTGAAGGGACCTTAAATTAAAGCAATACTCAAGGTACTAACTTACTATTCAGATACTAAGCAAACGTTAGTTTTATTTCGATCAAATGACTTGTAAGATAATTTTCCCCACATAGTGGGAGAAGAAAACAGAAATGTAATTGATTTATAAAAATTTTGCTCATTATCCAAAAATATAAAACAATTTCCAATAATTTAGCAATGAAAATAAATGTCTAGCAATTTCGAATTATGTTTAATTGCAAGCCATATTTTAGTTCCGTACAAAATGTACAATTTTACTTTAATATTTATAATCAAATGCTATTTTAGATAGTTATTTCAATGTATTATAATTTTTAAATAAACGAAAGACAATGATTTTTGTTCCAATATCTGGATGTGGTTAATTATTTTATTTGACAAAGGTGTAATGAATGCATTAATTTTTATATAAAAAAATATAAGGCTTATTATAAAAAGTTATTTTATTCACTTTACTTAAGACGCCAACAACCTACCCACAAATTGAAATCTTGAAAGTGTCTCATTCCAAAACGAGGGATAGTCCGAGCTGTGGATTTAAACCTTAGATTTAGATACAGATTTACTCATGAACAAGTAAATCTGTGTCTAAATCTAAGGTACTCGTTCACAAGTAAATCTGTATCTAAATCTAAGGTTTAAATCCATGTATAGTCTAAACACTATCCCTATAGATTTATAAGAATAGTGTTTAGACTATAGTTCACGAGTAATTCTGTGTCACTATCCACGTTTTGGAATAAGGGGACTGGTGTTTTTTTATCACTAGTTCCAATTTAAAAAAATCTGAAAATAATGTTGAATTTTGTCATCACTAGTTCCACATTAATTTTTCGAGGGCTCATAAACACGTAGAGGTAAAACACAGTTTTCATAATAATTATTTCAATGAAATCAACAAATATTTATTTTTCAACCTTTATTTCGTTTTATAATATGTAGTGATAGTAATCATATAGATTCAGGAAACAGTTATTGTTTGCCAATGAATTTCTTTACCTGGCAATACTTGATGGTACAGCTAGTGACATCTATCGGTCGTTTAACGTAATATAGACTTGTTTTTTTCCTAATCGGGAGGTAGTTAGAAAAACTTAAAGATATTGTGTTCGCAGGCAAGTTCATTTCGCTCATCTTAAAAATACAAAAAATGAGTTCAAAGAATTGAAGGGGAAAACTGTTGTTATCATCATGATGGCAGTATTACAGACATAATATGTTGTGGAAAAATGGAACCAGCCTGTGGCGTTGCAAGCAGTTTAAAAAACAAATGAAATGTGCAGGATCCGTAGAATTAAACACGGTAAGGTAAAATTAACGACTTCGTCCATTTTCGTAACAAAACTTTTTTAACCAGTCCCATCATCATATTGTAAAAGGAAATAAAGGTAGAAAAATAAATATATAAAATAAATAATTATTATAAAAACCTAAAGTACCTAAAATTAGTGATCAAAATTCAACATTCGTTCCATTATTTCCAGATTCTTTTAAAATGGAACTAGTGATAAAAAAACTAATTATATTATTATAATAGTTAATGGTACTAGTGACAACAAATCTTTTTTTGAAGTCTATTATAAAATAATAGAGTTTTTGAATACTACAGTGGGCCTCCACTTTTGTAAAAAAACAAAGGACACAGAACTTTGTTTTTTATTTTTTATGGACACAATCTTCTCAAAAAAGTTATTTAAAGATGCAGTTACATATTTGAGTATGGAGACTGGCACAGGAGAGTCCCCTCAATGTTTTTTTGCATGGCCACCTGACATTAGAAAAGCTGATATGCTCTGTATGAAAGGTGGCCATGCAACTAAAAAGTAAAATGCCAAAATTTTACAACCCCTGTTAAAAGTCGTAGAAGGAATTATTCATACTGCATCATTTTCATTTGGTCCTTTAGTTAGACATTCCTAGTACTCTGTACAAGAACTTGCCATCATGGTCATAATAACAATCATTTACTTTGTATGTAGCACCCATTTTGTAAGCTTTCTTCGGTATTCTTATCCTCTCAGGATAATCCATTACACTCTTATCACTGCTTTTATCATCTTTATATTGAACAATCTTTGTTTCAGCTTTATTTTCCATAGTCAATTCAGTTACAGTGTTTTCGTATGTAGACTCGGAAGGTTTTTTGTTTAAATCATCGAGAATCAATTGATCTTTCATATCTATTTTGTTACCTTTTTCTAATCTTTGTTTTATTTTTGTTGCTAATTCTTCTAATGTTACTTTTGTGTAGTCTTTCTTTACTTTCTCTTTAGATGTCTCCACATGAATATTTGAATTAGTGTTATTGTTATCATTATTTTGTTTGGTTTCGCTTTGTGCTGCACACTTGTTAACTATTTGTTCAAACTCGCCCATTTTCCTCTTTTGCGTTAAATCAATTTTGATATTGTTCTTGTTTAATGGTGGTATTTCTCTGTTAGAAAACTTCAAGAAACGTTCGCGTAAAGCTGGCGGAATGTCGATATTGCCTTCCTTAAGTTCTTTCCAGTTTCTCATAGCTGATTCATCATGTCTTGCTATTCTTTCTTCTGAAGCTGGCTTCCATGGGTACTTTATCAATTTCTGGAAAAAAGTGAGTAATAAATAAAAAAATAAAAATAGGCAAAACTGGTAAAACAAAAACTACATGACACGTTTTTTATTATGTGTAAGAAAATTATCCAATGCAATGTCATAAGTCATTTCTCATCGATTCAATGTATCCTCGTAACAAGATTTATTAATATTGATCCAGTAGCTTTGAAACCTATTTCTTACAAACAAACATTCTTTATGTAGGGGATAATTAATGAAGACTGTGGGAAGCCATTGGATGCAGAGGGCATACAACCGATTGCTCTGGAAGTCTTTGGGAGATGCCTATGTTCAGCAGTGGACGATATGATATGATGATGATGTAGAGGATAGGAATTACCTTAACTACAGCTTCAGTAACAGGAAAACTTTCAGCAATTTTTTCCGGTGTCCATTCATCAGGTTTCAGAGCATGTAAATTTCGTATTTGTTCCTTTTCGCTCCAAGTCAGAAAGTTAGGCGTGTGCTCTTTGAAGTATTTCTGTTTCACTATGTCGTGTTTGAGTTTGTGCTTTGCAAATAATGTTTCAGATTCATATTCTGAGTGTGCTAAATGAGCCTGGAATCAAAATAAATTTAATGAAACAACATACCAATTTTAAACGAAAATTGGAAAGTAAATTCTTATTTATCAGGTTATATAAAGGTTCAGGATTCCTAGTCCTTCATGAGACACTGGTAAATAAATTCAATGAATAAAATAATTGATTGGATGAGAGACTAATTTTTGGTAATGTCTAGGTACCTACTGGTACAGATGTTTTGTAAGTTATTTCACCTTGAATAAGTCGCCCTCGGATTGCTCCACAAATTCTTCAGCATCTTCTTGAGGTATTGGAACACCTTCATCCTTGAAGGCTCGGATCCTGTGGTCTAATCCTGAGTTGCCGACTAGCGGCACCCGAGATCTACTTTGTCTGATTTCTCTAACAATGATCACATTGCAAGTATTGTAAACTCGTCGTACATTCGCGGCGAACATTATTTTGTTATTAATTTAGTCTAAAACAGTTCTGAATCGCCAATGCGAAGATAAGTAAACAAAACCAACACACATAACCTCAAAATTCAAAACTCAAAGTTGTTAAAGTGGCAGATGACAGAGGAATTACGTTACTGTCAATGTCATACAGCCTTGCAAGCTTGTTTTTCGACGTGATATTGGCCGAAATTGCACATCGTGTCAGCAGAAGGCCATAAAGAAGAAATTGATTGATTAGATAAATTAGTTCTTACACGTACGTATCTCAGCATCAGCATAGGTTTTCTATGTTGTAGACACAGATTTTCTGTGAAAACTCGAAAACTATATAGGAAACTCTCATTTCATCTAAAAAGATGAAATGAGAGTTTTGGCGGGAACGAGCCGTTGAAATAGTTTTAAACCGAGTTAAATTATATAATTCTCGTGGAATCTTATCCAATTTACTTCCGTGAAAGTACACAAGTGTAGTGAAAGTCTCCTAAATCTCCTACCTACAAGGTTATAGTAAAATCTATGAGTAAAGTAGTCACCGCTTTAATAAGACCCCTGACATGACCAAACGTGACGACTTTGACCATCTTGAAATACTTTGAGCCCAATTTCTGAAAATCGGGCCATAATTTGATGCAAAATATTACTTGATACTGGCTATATGCAAAAACTGTACGAAGCCATAATTTAAAAAAAATTATGATGAAATGGCCCAACAAAGAAAAAGCGCGCCAATTTCAAAATTGAATTCTCGTACTTCTATAATCATGTGCTTGTACATTTAGCACAAGTTACCTACTTACACCCTATTAAATTGAAATTAAGTCTGCAAAAAAGTAACATATTTTTACAGCTTCTACCTATTGCAAAGGCATTGACACATAGGAGTTCATACACCTCAATATTACTTTTAAAAGACTACTTTTTCACAACTTTTAAAAATCAAGGGCACTATGAGTAGGTAAGTAAGAACGCAGTCTACGTACTTAGCATATTCGAACGTCTTGCGTCTACTCTTCGTGTTAACAGAATTTCTATACAACGTCCAGTCTGTCGCGGCGATTGATCACAATAACGCGCTTGCAATACTAAACGAGAATTGTTATTATTTTACGTAATTTTTATAATAAGGTGAGTCTTTTTAATTACCTATAAATAATTAAGTTTTAATTTAACAAATTTTATTTTTTTTATTGGTAAAATATGTATTAATATATTAATTAACTATTTAATTTACCATAGTAGCTTAGTACCTACTTACTTTTAAACTCGATTTTCATTAAATATACGAGATTTATCTACCTCCCTACAAATAGTATATTTAATAAAATTAAAACGTATTCTGTCGTGCCAGGCCAAAACTTGAATAAAAAGAAAGCTCCATTCCTAACTATTTACCGCCAATAAATGCAATGTGTTTCAACAAGGGTTTAATGTACTAAGAAATGGGATTGCTTCATACGTTTAAGCGAACAACTTATTGTGTTATTGTAATCAATGAATATCTATCACGACCTTAAAAAATTTAAACATTTTTCAAATTTTTTGAGTAAGTCGTCGGAACACATTGAATATTCGTTAAAATTAGAGAGTATAAACGGAAATTTAAAAAAAAGAAAGTGTTTGTAAAATCTACTGGGCCAGTCTCGGGCCAGTACTAAGTATTTGATTATGTCGGCAGAGAATACAATTTCCAATCGCGTTCTTTAGGAAACTGCACAAAATATAGCCTTTTGTTAACAAGGAGAAATCCTCCTTATGCACCGTCCCACCGCCACTGGGTTTGTGGGGCTTACTGGTCAGAGGTGGTGAGCGGTTTACCCACTAAAATTCTTCGGCGTTTCTTTCTTCACCATATTCCAGGGGAAGCAGACACAAAATATAGCCTAACCTACACCTAACCGGTCAATTATTTGTGTCAATAATTTTTAGTACTAAGGTATAATCAATTAAATTATACCTACATTTATTTTATTTGAAGTTAATATTTATTTTACCGTCTCACACAGAAGACATTTAGGTATAGAAAATACTTATTTAAAAATGATAGTAAAATACGGATTAAAATGATCTAATCTTTAGCTAGTCAATTAATAATAACTTAACCAATTTTTTAAATATCTTTATAATTAATTTAGGAACATATACTGCCTGACTGACCTACTTAATTGCTATAATCTTGCTGCTAATGTTTTTAATACGAAAGTTTGTGGGTGCGTATGTTTACTTGCTGCGCCCCGTGGTTTCTGCCATGTAAGTCCCGATCCCGCGGGAATTTCAGGATCAAAAGCGTCCTATGTCCTTCTCCATCCCATATAGTACTACTATGCGGAGTTTCATCCAAATCGGTTCAGTCGTTTGACCGTGAAGACGGAATAAAAAACAAACTTTCAGATTTATAATATTAGTTATGATTGAGGAAAGGTAACCGGCTCTCTCTCCATACAAACGTAGTCGACTGTTTGATGAGGATAATGACACAAGCACAAATATTTTTGTTGCATAAAACCTATCTCTGCCATGACTATACCCCTATGTCTTGGTTTTTTTTTTCAGTTTCAAATTATCATAGAAAGTAAGAGTTAAAAAAAAATATATATTAAAAAAATAAAACATCATGGCAGTTATAAGTTATATGCAACAAAAGTATTTGCTATAGTATCGTTATCCAGGGAGGAAACAGTCGATTACGTTTGTATGGAGAGAGCGCCGGTACCCTTTCCTCTTAAACTTGGCTTACTGGAAACTTGTATCACGGGATCGAGATTCACTCGAGGAAAACTACGCAGCGCAGCAAATAAGTAACTTAAGTACTTGATAAAACTTGACCCAAAAAACATGCGTAGACGCAAAGTACAAACCAAGTTTACCGCTAACTTATCAGAAACCATTTACACATTCTTGTTAAGAAATGTAAATTGGTAGAGTATACAGTCGGCAACAAAAGTGGAGGGCCGAGACCTTACTACGAGTTGTTTTTAATTCAATCGTATAATTCGTTCATTTCAGATACCTAAATATTAAGATCCATGATATAATTAAAAATGGAGTGATAAAAAATGAAAATATTAGAATGCTATAAATAAGAAGGTACAATATAATAAAAAACGGAGTGATAAAAAATGAAAGTATTAAAATGTTATAAATAAGTACAGAGTGATATGTACAATATAATTTGAAACGGAGTGATAAATACTGAAAATTTTAGATTGTTATAAATAAGCACAATATAATTAAAAACGGAGTGATAAAAAATGAAAATATTAGAATGTTATAAATAAGTACTATTTAATTAAAAACGGAGTGATAAAAATGAAAATTTTAGAATGTTATAAATAAGTACAATAGGTATAATTAAAAACGGAGTGATATAAAATGAAAATATTAGAATGTTATAAATAAGTACAATAAAATTAAAAACGGAGTGATAAAAATGAAAATATTAGAATGTTATAGATAAGTACAATATAATTAAAAATGGAGTGATAAAAAATGAAAATATTAGAATGTTAAAAAAAGTACAATATAATTAAAAACGGAGTGATAAAAATGAAAATATTAGAATGTTAAAAAAAGTTGGTCAATAAGCGAGCCGAAAAATATAAGTAGCTAAGTATAATACGCGACGAACTCAAAACCTTCTCCTTTCTTTGAAGTCGCATAAAACATTATCTTTGTCTTGGTCGTTCTGTCTATTTTAGTTACTTACTGTACATAAAATATTATTAGTTTTAAAGCTTTTTATTGCTCGAAAATTGGCAGATTCTAGTCTTCTAGTTTCATGAGAAATAATCGAATAGTTTGATCGAGATTGTAACCAACTTGCCTCTGTAGGTATAGATTGAAAATAAGTAGTTCTAAAAACTTGCGTATTCAATGTATCTACTTGCCTAACTAAATGCCAGTTTTTTATTGCTTAGGAAAAATGGTAGTTTATAGTCTGAACATAATAATAAGTAAATCAGTAAAACAGGAACGTGAGTGGCTGAAGGATGGAGAGGCCTCACTGGATTTTAAGTTATCGCGAGCGGGCCACCTCATCACTGACGTTCAGCATCCATGTAAATCAGTAAAATTATGAATTTAACTTTCAACTTTAAGGTCGCAGGTTCGATGCTTTTCGGGTTCAATTTACCTACACAATATTGCGTAAATTATAGCTTATTTATTGTGGGAAAAATCATGTTCATTTTTAAATAATTCATGTGGTTTAGAAATTGTTTGACCTTCGTAAGGGACACGGACCAAGGTTAACTACAGTTGGTTTACGCAATAGACCTTTTTGAAGAAAATATGGTCATAAATCATTGAGGTAAGGTATGCTAGTACTTACCCGAGACTTCGTCCGTTTAAGGCATGTTTTTTTTAACCTAAATTAACTTTTAGCAAATGCCTACAATTTAATTCCATAACCAAACACATAAATCAGGCATGTCTGTTATTTGAAACCTTACAGTAAGTTCTTATATATTTTCTTCTTTCTCCATACAAATGTTTTTCCGTATTTCCATTAAATAATGCTTTTAGACCACATAATGTTCCCAAACTTTCATGCACTACCGGTCCCTTTACAGGATAAAAACACCAACGCTCCCCTTTACAGCTTTTTTTTGGCCCTAGTTAATTAAAACCAACAAACTCAAAACAATACAATAAACAAACCTAAAAAATTCAGAAAATACTAGCTGCGCCCCACGGTTTCACCCGCGTAAGTCCCGATCCCGTAGGAATTGACTCTAGAAAACGTTTGTATGGGAAATAGAAAAGGGCTGTTTTTAGGGTTTTCCCGGAAATTATTCGATTTTTTCTCTCCTTTTAAACCTTCCCTAGACCTCCACGAACATTTCAAGACTAAGATAAGATAAATCCGTTCAGCCGTTCTCGAGTTTTAGTGAGACTAACGAACAGCAATTCATTTTTATATATATAGATTCGAATTTTCAAAAGTCGTAAAACAAAAGTTGACCACCAAAACGTCTAGCACAACCCTCTTTTACATAACAAACACATCCTGGGAACACATCGTATATATTTACTAAGACCTATATAATAGCGAATGTCCTTGGGCGATGGGTGTAAAATGAAAACCTCCGTTTTTAACGAGTTTTTTTGGAACGAAGTTCTTTATGGCGCGTTGCGAAAGGAGGCTAGGCGGAAAAAAATAAGACCAAAAGTTGTAACAACACTTTTTGATTTTATCACAATTCCTTCACTAATTAATCGAAAGAAACTTCGTTCCATCCAGGTGTCCTTGGCACCTCTCAAAGTTTTTGTTGTAGAAGTTAACTAATAAATACCAAAGTATTGTTTTCTTATGTATTGTAATTACTAAGATATATTGACATACAAATCTAAAAATTCTTCAATTCGCCACCTTAATAGAGGCAGCAGTTAGGCTGTCTTAATTGTCCATTATTATTTTTGAAGATTTGTTCATAGCTATTGTTAATCTAAAATAAGCATTGTACGTTTCCGGCTTGACAAATCTTACGTAATATGCTTGTAATAGTAAACAAACATTAGCCTTAAGGCGCTCTTCCAGTACCATGTGTAGGTAATCACATTACCTTAGCCCTCGCTCTCAAAAACGTAGCGTGCTGCGTGCTAACTGTTATATTTGATCTATATGCAAAACATGTTAGCATTATTATCCACAAATATAGTTCCTAGAGGTCAAAACCTATCATTTGATTCATTTTTAGAAACAAACGTTAACTATTTTTGAATAAAACCCGATAAACGATCTAATAATTCTCTGTTTTCTAACATTTTTGTTATCGAACGAAGTTTCATATCATGTTTTCAACCACAATAAACAAAAATATGGTTATTAAACTACAATATCCATTTATATCCAAATAACAAAAAAAAAGTATTTGATTACGAGTTGCTTAAAACAAAGGTCGATTTTGGTAGCTTTATTAACACCTGCCCTTAAACTCGTACTACACAAAAACATTAATCTTCAAACAAATTCTTAAATTTACACGAATATTTACAAATACGATAAATTTATCATTATTTAAATATTTACTTACCTCCTTTAATGGACAATATGTAATCCTTTCTGCCTTTTTCCATGGACTCACTGGCCCTATGGGGACTGGATACCTTAGATTTTTATAAAACTTTGTAATTATTAGTATTAACTTCACCAAAGAGCTGGTACTTTGGCCAACGGTTTTTAATCGTCTAAAATTAAATTCCTATGGGTACATAAAGTAGCTAGCTGCGCTCCGTGGTTTCATCCGCGTAAGTCCCGATCCCGTGGGAATATCGAAATACAAAGCCTTCCTCGACAAATGGACTATCCAACACAAAAAAATAAAAATAAATTCGAACCAGTATATTTTCTGAGATTAGCGCGTTCAAACAAACAAACTCTTCAGCTTTAATATTAGTATAGATATAAATCAGGCTATTAGGCCACAGTTAGGCGCCAAATTAAACATCATTAACAATATTAACACAGATTGTTTTATTCATTTTTGTTTGCTATTGCCAAAATATAGAGCAAACTGTTATCTTCATAATACTTTTTGCTACCTAAAATTACGATTAATAAATATACATAGACTGTTAAAAACATTACCCTCCCGTGGTTGGCTAGATAGGTTCAGTATTTAGCTTATCTATTTATATAAAAAAGAAAAACTCATTAAGGAATTTCTGAAACTACAAGAGCCACGAGTATAAAACTTTGTTCCCCTTATTCCAAAACGAGGTGGATTTAAACCTCAGATTTAGACACAGATTTTAATCATGAACACTATCCCTATATAATCTATAGGGATAGTGTTTATACTATAGTTCCCTGTATAATCTATAGGGATAGTGTTTAGACTATAGTTGTCCATATAATCTATAGGGATAGTGTTTATACTATAGTTCCCTATATAATCTATAGGGATAGTGTTTAGACTATAGTTGCCTATATAATCTATAGGGATAGTGTTTATACTATAGTTCCCTGTATAATCTATCCTAACTTGTTTAGACTATATTTCACGATTAATCTGTGTCTAAATCTAAGGTTTAAATCCACATTTCCGACTATTCTTAAACCTCGTTTTGGAATAAGGGGGTGAGTTCCTTTTAGGACGTAGTAGGCGACCACAATGAAAAGATTTTTAGTAATTTGATCCCTAAAGGGGAAAAACAGCTAATAAAATTTGTAATTAATACTACTTTACTAATAGGTATTAGGTAGGTGTTTTCGAAAGAAAGAAAGAAAAACATTTATTTGGTACAGGCACACGACAACTTTAAAATTAATCACATACAAAGAAAATGGTAACAATTATACAAAGAAGAAAGAAACATACACTAAGCCTAAGAATATTTAAGAAGCTATGTGCTGCCCAAATGGGTCGACTTCAGCTGTAAGCCACAGTCAAGCGTAACTTGGCTGCAGCGCTGTTTTCCTATAAGGAGACACTAATACGCCAAGTAAAACCACTGAACACAATTTGTTTTATACAGTTCACTCATTTATCGGTTAGCAGACTCGAAATAACTTGTATAATAATTACGATTCCTCAGCATTGAGCTGTAATGACCTCGCACATGACTTGAATGCAATATACTTACTTCAACTTGGCAGCAGTGAGCCATATTGTTTTGTTTTTATTTTAGACCGATCAGTTACCTATTTTTAAAAATAGCTGCGTCTCACGGTTTCATTCGTGTCCAATTTTTTAACATTTTTTATGCACCTTGTCCTGACAATAACGAACACAAAAACAATTAAGAATTATCCAATTTATCTATGGTCCGACATGTGTCGGAGCTATAGTAACCCCCCATGAGTTTCTTGTGCCTTCTTCTATTATTATTTTATTATCTATTATTTATTTATCCGTATAGTTAAGTGTATATTTTGGAGTTTTAGCGGGAACGAGTTAACAACATGTCGTGCTGCAATTTTATTTTCATGAAACTTAGTTGTAACCCGAGTTGAATTGTATAATTCTGGTGGAATGTTATTCAATTTAGTTCTGTGAAAGTGCACAAGTGTAGTGAAAGTAAAAATCAGTGTCAAACATGCAGTTTTCACGTTGCCTCCAAATCTCCTATTAAGGTTATGGTAAACTTGCCACCGCTTTACTATAACCCCTGACTTGACGGACTATGACGACTTTGACTGTATTGAAACACTTTAGGCCCGATTTATGAAAAATCGGGTCATAATTTGATGCAAAATATAACTTGACACTGGCTAAAAGCACACGTGCGAAGCCATAATAAAGGAAAAAAAAAAAAAAAAAGTGTATATTTATATGTATATATATATATTTATGTATGTATGTATAGGTGCGTATTTATTTATTTTTACTGATTTTATTATTATTATTTAGAATATTTTTTTTTCTATGTAAGTATCTTAATATTTATTTTATTTTCCTCCTTATATGCCTATTACGTTGTGTACAACCCACCCATCCCCTTCTTTAATTCTTGTCCATCCAAAGGTTGCCTGGAACAGATCGCTTTTAGCGATAAGGCCGCCCATTGTGCCATATTGTTAGGTTTAATTTTGTTTTTGTAACAGGAGTTTATGTTAGAATTAAGGTTTAATGTGGTACAATAAAGAGTTTATCTATCTATCTTCTCATTGATGGGTGCGTTCCGAAGGCACACATCCTAACTTAGTTTTAAGGACGTGTCCATGTGATCTTTGTGCCTTGTATTAAGCATCCAAAGGAATAAAGAATTTTAACTTTGACTTGACTTTGACTATAGAGCCCCGGACCTTTGAAATGCGTGGAGCCGAAGCCAACACGTAGAGGCCCTTAACAATAACAGGTTTAATTGCAAAGTGCGATGTGGACACCAAACCGGTGATTATCTCTGTCTGCACTATAAAATGCAACCAAGGACAACCTCCGGTTTGGATTGAACTATTGATAAACTACAGGAGAAAACTACTCAGGCTATAACTGTGATGGGATGGTAGTGGGAAACTATGGATACTATGGTTTCTGCCGTCACAGTGTCCAACAAACACATAGAAATGGCTTACCTATAGTTAGTTATTAGTTTATGTTGGTTTATTTGACGACCCAGTTGGTACAATGGTCACCATGCCGGACTGCTAAACACAGGGTTGCGGGTTCGATTCCCGCCTCAGACAAGTATTTATGCTTAGATACTTGTCTGTGGTTTGGTTGTTTCTATGTATTATAAGTATATATTTACAAAAGAAAAGTATATAAGTAGTATATCCGTTGTCTAGCACCCATAACACAAGTCTATTTACTTAGCTTGGGGCTAGATGGCGATGCGTGGAATGCCCTGCACTATTTATTTATTTCTTTATTTATTAGTCTATTGTTAGTCTATTAGTTAACATTTCCAACAAAATTTTCGTTTTTTATCATTTCAACTTTCAAGTACCAAATTCTCAGTTTTAGTAGTTTACATAAACTTATTTATTCCGTTGTCTAGATTATCTCGGGTATTTAAAGTTGTATCAAAACCAAGGGAAATGACATCAGAGCGATCACGTTCAGGTTTTCCCAAAGAAATGTCGGATTACCGATCTTCTTCAAAAAAACTATAATCACATATTATTGTTTTGATGTTTTTCCCCCTTGCGGTTAGTGGTTAAGTTTGACGTAGGTTGATTGTCTAAATATAAACTTTAATTGCGCCCATTAAAGTGCAATCGACTTTGAATTGTTTGATTATGGTTTTTTTGGGCACATGAGTCACTTTATTGCACAATAATTTCATATCTCTCTAAAATTTATTAGTCTCTGATCATAATATAGTAAATATTTTTGTTTATTGTTTGTTTGTAACGTAGCTCTTAAATTACTGCACGGATTTTGATGAAACTTGGTATGAGGATACATTGATTCATGTGAAGTAATATATATCATTTTATCCTGATATTCCCACAGGATCGGGAGTTAACTTTAAAATATAACCGCGTAACTTTATAAAATAAATTAGTCTCTGATCATAATAAAGTCAGTTTTTTTTATTCAAATGAAGGCTCGACCTACAGTTGCCTATTTCGTGGCCTTTGCAATCTATACAATATTATAAAGCTTGTTTGTTTGAACGCGCCAATCTCAGGAATTACAGTTCTAATAGAAAAATCCGTTTTGTTCGGCTACTTTTCATTTTGATATTCCCACGGGATCGGGACTTACTCGGGTGAAACCGCGAAGCGTTACTAGTATGTAATAATTTGACATAACTACTAAATGTTATCTAAATAATAATATTGTGAAAATTTCTGATGCACCCGTTGAACTCTTTTTAAAGAATTAATAAAATACATTCGAATTTGATTGTAATAAATTAAAAAGTAATTTTCGTAAATATACAAATGGATAATTATTAGACATACTCGTAGCTACGACAGTTAATCCGTAAAAAAAATGAACATATAATATTTTATTTATTTATTTGAAGAAACGCAACAGCTAATACATAATTATATAAACCGTACAACAACAGAAAGCCAATTAAGAGTTCCACGCAAAACATAAACGTAGAAGAAATGTTGATGTTAGCCAACAGTAACCAACAACGCTTTAAAAATTACTAGCGACCCGCCCCGGCTTCGCACGGCTATATTATGAACAAACTTCCACCCCCCATTTGCCCCCTTGGGGGTTGAATTTCGTAAAATCCCGTCTATGTCCTACGTCATAAAAGGAACCCCCATGCAAAATTTGAGACTCCTAGCACTTGTAGTTTCTGAGATTTCGTGATGAGTGAGTGAGTCAGTGATTTTCCCTTTTATATATATAGATAAATAAATATAATATAAAAAAAACTTGAGAGGTGTCAAGGGACATCCGGATGGAACGAAGTTACTTTCGATTAATTAGTGAAAGAATTGTAATAAAATCAAAAAGTGTCGTTCCAACTTTTGGTCTTAATTTTTTCTGTCTAGCCTCCTTTTGCAAAGCGCGGTAAAGAACTTCGTTCCAATATAATAAAATATTACATTTATAATTTTGATTATTAGTATTATTTTAATATTTATTTCGATAATTAGTTTATAAGTATTTATTACTTATGGCGAGATGTCAAAGTAACATGGCGCGCTAGAAATTATAATTTTTCAGTTTTTTTTTAATTTATAGATAGTTTTACATCTCTATATGTAAGTATAGGGATTCCATTTTATTTACGGACAACAAAACAAAAACTTTTGTTATTCCATTTATAGGCTTCTACGAATCAAAACATGTTTTGCAAACAATTGTCGAATGGTGTTATTGCATCCGTGAGACCAATACAATGGAGCACTGACGTCTTGAAGGAAAACCCTGTCTTGGCATGTTTATGTTAATTAGCTGATAAACTACTATTGCGTAGGATAATAGAAGGTCTATTTTGTTCGGATCTTTACTGATATATAAATATTAGGGGGATAATATCCTTTTTATCACAGTTGCTCATAAAGTGGATCTTATTCAACGGCTTTTAGGCTCATAATCCAACATATTATGCACGCGTGCGTTTTACATTACCAACCTAGTGCTATAAAGTTATCCCGATAAGTTAAATACGTATCTTACTGCTAATTACATGTTAGGTTGGTGAAACATTGTTAATTTATCTGGGTTATACTGTTTTGATGTATAAAAGGGTAAGTACTAAAGAGTTTTTTAGCTAGCAAAGATGGTTGTCTCTAAAGTCGGTTTACGAACGAAAATTTTACGTGGTAACGATTAAAAATTGAGTTATGTTTATTTTTTGTTTTTTCTTTACTTAAATATATTGTTTTTCCGTACCATTGTATTTTGTTCTTAACCCCCGACGCAAAAACAAATAAAAAAACCCTAAAAAATATGGTATGTCAGACGAGGCTGTATAGGTTAAAAGTCTTTAGCCTGGCCTTTCCGGAGCATAATTAACAAAAAAATATTGCCTTAAAAAATGTAAACATAGACTTATCACAAATATTTTGTTAATTATTATTTTGTTTTCTTTTCAAGTATTTTCTTTTATTCGCAACTGTGATAAAAAACGTCGTACGATATACGTGTGGAATTGATCTTTGCATCTTGGCTTTTTAACACACTCGCTGCCGCTCGCGCGTCATAAACCGCCTCTATGCAAAGATCAATTTACCACACTTATATCGTAATGTACTATTACATATTATCTTGATAATTTACGCCCTAGGTTCCAAACATTTTACGACTACCTTCCCTTTACATGACAAAAAATGCCAACATTAACAATTATAAGTACCAATTTTATATGTCAACCAACAAATTAATGCAAGACAATACACAAAGCTGGAGCACCCCGCACTGGCACACTGCACAAAGGCAAAGACAAAGTAAAAAAAAAAAACTAACTATAACTACGGTGAACTAAACCACGGGTTTTATCGCGATGTTTTACTTTAACGTATAAAAGCACTAATAGACGATCGAACTTGGTGCGGTCCGCACCGCCCACTTGGTACGGTCCGCACTTCAATATGACTGAAATATGTTCAGTCATAATGATCGAATATGGTACGGAGCGTACCAAATTCGCTGTGCGGACCGCACCGGGTTCGATCATCTATTAGGGCTTTAAGAACAATATCATGGAAATAATTATCTTCTTAGATGCTACAGAACAATTTCTTGGTTTTATTAAAAAATCTTAAAATGTTATACACTATCTAAATTTTAAAACAAAATCTTTAAATTAAGACTACTGCATAGCATTATTATCTTCTATATTATAAAAATGAATCGCTGAAGTGTTCCTAAGTGCAAATCTAAGCACTAATTCTTGTTTTGAGTATTCCTTGAAGTACCAGAATTGTTCATAAGGAGAGAAAAATTTAAAAAATTGCCTGAAAAGGTCAAGAAACTTCACTTTTCTCTACTTTCCCATACAAACGATTCGTAATAATACTTTAAAGTCAATTTGAACTTCAAAACCATATCATAAAGTTCAAGTTTTAGTGGAGAGGTTCCGGGAAGGCAAAACAATTGAGTGACGTTAGTATCGTATAAATATTGATGTCAATCGTGTCGCGGTGTTAGTTGCCAAACTTCACATAAACGGCTGAACCATATGAAATTTTTTGTGTATTTTTTATTTTATATGGCCAAAGAATGTTTGTCGGGACAGCTAGTCATACATATTTCTAAGGAATCAGAACGTAGATGAAACCACACTGCGCAGTTAGTAACTCCACAATAATTCGAGTCGTGTATATAAGACATATTATTTTGAAATATCCGTCATTATTTTGAAATTACACAACATTTACCCAATCCCTGTCAAAACATCGTTACTTTCAATTGTACAGTCGGCAACAGAATTGCAAACTCACCGTAGAGCTATTAAATTACTATTATTATAGTGTTTTTATTCTAATAATAAATATTGTTTATTACATATTTGACCCTTATTACACGAAATTCTTAAGGTGAAAGGGTACTGGCGCTCTCTCCATACAAACGTAGTCGACTGTTTCCAACCTGGATAATGACACTAGCATAATTTTTTTTGTGCCAGAAAGCCTATGACTGCCATGACTATGCCCTTATGTTTTGTTTTTTTTTTCATTTTCTAATTATCATAGAAATTAAGATTTAAAAAACAAAAAAAATAAAACATAGGAGCATGGTCATGCCAGTTATAATTTTTATGCTACAAAATATTTGCTCTAGTGTCATTATCCAGGGAGAAAACAGTCGACTACGTTTGTATGGAGAGAGCCCCCGGTATCCTTTCCTCTTAAGGACACAATAAAAATAAAACATAAACGCAAAAGTATTTAAAATTTCTACGCGTGGTATTTTTGTTTTTTACACTCAAACCTTCCTCGAGAAGCACTCTATCCATTGGTAAAAACAGCATGAAAATCAGTGCAATCGTTTTTTAGTTTATAGTGAACAGACAGATGCGGTGGAGGACTTTGTTTTATAATGTGTAGTGCTAGTAGTTATGAAAAGTAGCCTATAGCTTTCCACAATTAATGGAATATCCAACACAAAAATAATTTTCAATTCGAACCAGTAGTACCTGAGGTTAACGCGTTCAAACAAACAAACTTTTCAGCTGTATAATATTAGGATAGATTGATAATTTATGACGTCACATCATCTGGTTTTTGCTGGTGATCTCGATTTATCTGAACGATTTTGAATAACATTTCAAAATAAGATTGAATAAATCGCACCTATAAATATAAAGCGGAAATAAGTTTGTAGGAAACCGCAATAAAAGTCATTGATCTTTGCACATTGCAATTCAAAGATGAATTTAAAAAAACGGTCAAGTGCGAGTCGTACTCGCGCGCCGAGGGTTCCGTACGGAGAGAGAAAGAGAGTTGAAAGTAATGTACATTAGTTTCAACTCTCTTTCTCTACCCTTGTCGTGGTATGGTAAGTACCAATTTAACTTGACCCCTATTTCGTTTGGGCGCCCATACAATGTAAGGGTCAAGTTAAATTGGCTTTTCTATGTGTGTATGGGTACACCCACTAATTTTCCACCATTTTTTTTGAAATTTTCCTTTATTTGTGCTGTAAGACCTTGCATTTTGGTACTCACAAGTTTTCTCGAAAATGTAAATTTGCCTATATCTTCTTATCGTGTTGACCCAGAACCTTGATTTTTATACACCTAATAGGGACTATAGACTTCAGTATCTGGTATGAATTTCAACTTGCTAGGTCCACCCGTTCCGGATAAAATCGTGGATGACACACAGACAGACAGACAGACAAGTAAGTGATCTTATAAGGGTTCCTTTTTTCTTTACGATGTCAATCGCGAAGTATCATTTCAGAAATAGCCTATATTTATGAAAATATGAATGGAAACCACACAAAATAGATATATATGGATACAAAAGCCCCTAACGGATAGGTTTCACCTGCGTTATAATTTTCTGCGCAACTTTCTATATTTTTTATTTCGTAAGAACCTTCTCCTTCTCCACAAACAGACCAAAAAAAGAATTGGCCAAATTGGTTCAGGCGTTGTTGAGTTATGCGCTTACCAACACATTTTGCGATTCATTTTTATATTATAGAAGATATAGAATGGAAAGACTTATCATCTAGGTTTTAAACATATAAATATAGTAGCTTTTGCTCGCGACTTCGTCCGCGTAGAAGTCGAAGACTTGAAGTACATTGCACCAAAAAATCACGTTATCCCATACAAACTTTGCCCCAAAGTGCCCTGTGAAAAAGGTTTCACCCCCTAAGGGGTAAAATTTCTTATCGGATGCCTACGTTACATAAAGACCACAACCTCCAAGTTTTAGGTCTCTACAATCAGCTGTTTAGGCTGTGCGTTGATCCGTCAGTCAGTCATTCTATATGTAAAAATAAAAATTGTATATGTATAGAAGATAGAAAATATATAAAATGTTTATTTTGTTACAGCCAATATGCCGGACCAGGATTATATTGATACCGCGGAACTGATCACCATAAAGGACTGGCTTTCCAAGCAGCCACATTTGCCACATGAAGTCGGTAAGTACCTAAAAATACCGTTTGATTTTGTACTCCCCTACTCCCGACGCTGTCAAGAACTTTTTCACGCCCGTCGGGCCCCCTGGACTAAGGGAGACGACGGGTGCTAATTCAAATGATAGACCGAAGTAAATAATTTATAGATATGGATACAATTCTTAATCAAATAGGTAAAACCAAAGAAAAAAATCGGTAGTGACACACGGACAGACAGACGGATAAGAAAGTGATCTTAATAAGGGTTCCTTTTTTACCTTTTGAGTTACAGATTAATTAGGTACTAAAAATAGGTAAAATATAAGGATAGAGTTTAACGAAGAGAATAATAAGGTTAAAAAAGATGGTAAGGAGTAATCCCGTGATGAGTTATATATAGTTGCAATTCTGTAGCGATAACGGAAAAAGAAGCTTACATTACTTGCAATGAATCGATGTATTATCATACCGAGTTTCATCAAACTCGGTTTAGAAGCAGAGCCTTTTACTTTATACTTAAGTACCTGGATGACCGAGCTTTGCTCGGTATTTTTTTTTTTACTTAGTCTAACCTAAAGTAGCAAACACTCATTGACTTCGTGCTACTTAACAACGCCATCTGCTGGAATAACTTTATTGCTCACAAAAAATAGTATTAGTAGTTCGCCAATAGGTGTCAGGAAGAGTCATATTTTTCAGATAAAAAAGTAAGTTTCGATAAAACACGAATAAAATGACATTTTCTAAAAATGATTCCTTGCTAGATCGATTTATCGTCCCCGAAACCCCCTATATACCAAATTTCATGAAAATCGTTGGAGCCGATTCCGAGATTCCAATTATATATATATATATATATATATATATATATACAAGAATTTCTCATTTAAAGATATAAGATTTTAGTGTATTTAGGTACACAATCAATTGAAATATTCAAATTAGTAGCCACTGACCATCAACTCACGTCTAGATCTATGAGGAAATAGTGCTTTTAATTCACGAAACTTTCAAATACTTGAATCTAGATTTATATGGGTCTTGGCTATCTAGTGCGGGCTTTCGTAATGTCCAGACCATTTAAAATTGAATTAATTTACGATAGCTTAGATTTTTGAAGTGTACCTAGATACCATAAAGGGACTGGCCTTGAAATATATATAGGGTAGCTGCGGGTAATAACGTCCACCTAGTGCCACCTTAAAAACAAAATATACTTATCGTAAAAATACGAAATATATCGTAAAAAAAAACAATTATTTTTAGAAATATTTGCTTTATTGTCAATCTATAAAAGAATTTATTTGTTTATTTTCTTGTTATTTTGTCCCTAATATCAATGTTTTTAAAGGATTAATAGGGATAAAACCAATTCATAGTATTTTTGAAATTGGTACTTATCTAATTTAAATCATGAAATATACATCTACATCAATAATATAATGGAGAAATATTTTTTTGTTTTTTTTTTTGTAACGAATAGGCTCAGAAACTACTGGACTGATTTTGATAAAACTTTGTATGATATCATTGAAATTGGTACTTACCTTATTTAAATCATGAAATATACATCTACATTAATATTATAAAGGAGATAAATATTTTTTTGTGCCTTTGTAACGAATAGGCTCTGAAACTATGTGACTGATTTTGATAAAACTTTGTATGATACCTATCATGGCTACTTTTTATTTTGGTATTCCCTCGAAATTGAAATTCACTCATCTTCTATATATAAATAAAAATGAATTGTTGTTCGTTAGTCTGATTAAAACTCGAGAACGGCTGAACGGATTTATCTTATCTTAGTCTTGAAATGTTCGTGGAGGTCTAGGGAAGGTTTAAAAGGCGAAAAAATCGAATAACCGATATTCCTACGGGATCGGGATTTACGCGGGTGAAACCGCGGGGCGCAGCTAGTTATATATATAAAGGAAAGATAATTTTGTTTAGAACGAATACGCTCCGAAACTACTGGACCGATTTTAATGAAACTCAGTATGAGGATACATTGAATCCTTAGAAGTAGCATGGCTACTTTTTATTCCGATATTTCCACGAGATCGGGACTTACGCTGAAGAAACCATAGGGGGCTTCTAGTTTGGAAATAAAACACAAAATTGTTTGTTTTTTTACAACTATCCCATATTGTTGTTGATAATAAGCAAATATCCGTAGTAGCTTTCACTCTCTCTCGACTTTGTCCAAGTAGAAGTAAATTTTTACAAAATCCGTTTTTAGCGAATAGCCACATAATGGCTATTTGTGTGCCAAATTTTAGCCCGATACCTGTGCGTTTATGAGTCAGTCAGTAAGGACTTTAAATTTTATATTTATCGATATAATCGATTATCTACCTATAAATTATTGAATCTCGTTGCAATCTATGTCAAAGACGCTTAGCTCAGTAACCAGTTTGTTGGTAAAGAATATTAATCAATAGGCATGCACTTTGCAAGGCATTGAACCATGATTTGCAGGGTTTTTTCCGAAAAAACCGACCAAATGCGAATTAATAACAGAATATCCGTACCATTATATTCTGTTATTAACACCCGATGCAAAAACAAATGCAAAAAAACCCTAAAAAATATTGCATGTCAGACGAAGATGGTTAAAAGTATTTTGCCTTACCTTTTGGGAGCATAATTAACAAAAGAAATATTGCCTAAAAAATTAGTAACTTAGTAGGTGTAATATAGTAGTAAAATAAAATAAATTCTTAAAAAAAACAACTCAAAAAATATTTACTTATTTCTGTTTTTAGTATTTGTTGTTATAACGGCAACAGAAATAGGTACATCATCAGTGAAAATTTCAAGTCTCTAGCTATGGTTCATGAGATACAGCCTGGTGACAGACAGACAGACAGAAAGACGGACAGACGAACAGACCGCGAAGTCTTAGTAATAGAGTCCTGTTTTTACCCTATGGATCCTATATGGATCCATAAAAACTACGCACGACGTTCAAATAAAGTAATCTAATTATGTCTAATTCAGTTAGATATTCGATTTTTTATTAGTCTTTCTTTTTCATAGAATTAAGACAATCAAATAATTATTTGTGTTTTGAATGGGCTAGATACATGTATCAACAAGTTTTATTTTTCTACTTTATTCAGCTAGTACACTAATTGTTTGATTCGAAGGTTGAAATGAACTGAACTATTGAACTAGGTTAAATGCATTTAATTACCTAATTGGTTTTAGAAAAAACCTGACTTTTATAATGAAAACCTGTATAATCAGACTTGTAATATATCTAACTACATCTACTATTTATACCTTTATTATTATTATCTGCTCCCCTTCCAAAGCTCGCAATTTGCAATACTATCTAATACATACTACATACTATCGATTGGTATAAAAATCATTAGTTTTTTTTGCAAAATCAAAAGGTTCGATTACTGCCTAGGGTAATGACTGTTACAAAAATCTAATAATGCAGTTTTTATATAAAAAAAAGTTTATATAAAAAAATGGTAGTCTGTAAAGTCGGTCTACGGACGATAATTTTACGTAATAACGTCATAAGAAAACGATGAAAAGTTAGAATGTTTTCCATTTTTTTTCCCTTTATATTTTTTTCCATTAAATTAGTCTTCTATTCGTCACTCGTCACCATAACACAAGCCCAGATGAGCTATATTATTATTTAACAATAGAAAACAAACACGATACGGGTGACGTTTACCATGACGCCGTCATGATACCGAAACATGACAGCGTCTGTTACCCGGAACAGACACTTTTTTTTGAATGCAGGTGTTAATTCCATCAATATATTAGACACTAGCAGCACTCCGCGGTTTCACCCCCGTAACTCCTGATCCCGTGGGAATTTCGGGATAAAAAGTAGCCTATAGCATTCCTCGATAAATGGACTATCCAACACAAAAAGATTTTTTCAATTCGAACCAGTAGTTCCTGAGATTAGCGCGTTCAAACAAACAAACAAACTCTTCAGCTTTATAATATAAAGTATAGATTATCACGTCAATATTCACCCTGTATAAGGAATACTTATCTATAATTATCAATACCTATAAAGCTATATGTACAGTCGGCTGCATAATTGCAGCCCCCGGTAGAGTTCAAAAATTACTATTATTGGCATGTTTTCATTATAATATTTTTGTTTGATAAATTCACGAGTTAAAAGACTTTAAATTTCAACTAAAGGTGCCTAAAAGCTTGCTTGTGTTGATAACATTCTTATAACAGCCGTTTTGGAGCTCTACGATGGGTATGCAATTATGCACGACCGTACCTACCTACTGGGCAAAGTAGACGAAGTTTCAAAGATGAATTCTATAGTGTTTGTACAAAACGTGATTTGAAAACAAATCTTAGGCGTGGTGCCTATGTATTTATTATATGTGTTGACGTGACTAGCATTAAATATATTATGTACCCAAAGCCAATTATACAATATAGTGGTACTGCATACATATTAACTACTACCTATTATAGCCACCCATATAGCCAACAAAACTCATTGTGATCAAAAAATCAATTTAGATAATAGGAATAAAGTGTGAAAATTTAGTAAGCGCACTTGAACGGTATTGAAGGAATGCGAGTTCGAGTCTCGTCACAATTTTTGAAGACGCATTTTTCCTTATAAAATATTTTCAGATAGCCCAGTGCAGGCCATGCACTATAAGAAATAAAAAATCATTGAGATCAAATAATAACCAATTTAGATAATAAGATTGTTTATCACACGAAATTTATAGGAAATCTATACTTTATATTATAAAGCTGAAGAGTTTGTTTGGTTGAACGCGCTAATCTCAGGAACTACTGGTTCGAATTGAAAAATTATTTATATGTTGGATAGTCCATTTATCTTGCAAGGCTATAGGCTACTTTTTTCCGATATTCCCACGGGATCGAGAGTTACGCGGGTGAAACCGCGGAGCGCTGCTAGTATAATATATGTTCTTAGGTTTTCAATTCCCGGTTGTTTTGCTGATCCGGGAAATCCCGGGATTGTCGGAACCGGGATTTCCCGGTTCTGTACTCTACTATTAAGGTACTGGTGACAAATAAGACAGGGCGTAACATGGGCCACTATCTAAAAACCACACTTCTAACTACTTTTTTACATTTTACTTACGCACAATAATAAAGAACCTTTAGAAAAGCTATCATAAATAAAAATAAATAAATAAATATCTGCCATCTTATCAGTAGGAGAGATTCAGATAAGCGACTTGATTTTATCTACAAAACTATGAAATGATGGGTTACTTTTTGAGCTTCTTAAAACACTGACGTTAAATGTGGAGATAAGTGTTGCCATATTAAGGTATTTATTTATTCTCTTGGTTTATTTTTTATAAGGCGGCCCTTATTATATCACCGTGATTTATTAAGGGACATTCCACACATCGCCATCTAGCCCCAAGCTAAGTAACTAGACCTGTGTTATAGGTACTAGACAACGGATATACTACTTAAATACTTTTCTTTTGTCAATATATACTTGTAATACATAGAAACAACCGGACCACAGACATATATCTAAGCATAAATACTTATCTGAGGCGATAATCGAACCTGCAACCCTGTGTTTGGCAGTCTGGCATAGTGACCATTGTGCCAATGGGTCGTCAATATATTCAGAGTTTATCTGTCTAAAACGAAAATAGAAAAACATTTGGCGGGAACGAGTTAACAACATGTCGTGCTGCAGTTTTATTTTCATGAAACTTAGATGTAACCCGAGTTGAATTGTATAATTCTGGTGGAATGTTATTCAATTTAGTTCTGTGAAAGTGCACAAGTGTAGTGAAAGTAAAAATCAGTGTCAAACATGCAGTTTTCACGTTGCCTCCAAATCTCCTATTAAGGTTAAGGTAAACTTGCCACCGCTTTACTATAACCCCTGACTTGACGGACTATGACGACTTTGACTGTATTGAAACACTTTAGGCCCGATTTATGAAAAATCGGGCCATAATTTGATGCAAAATATAACTTGACACTGGCTAAATGCACACGTGCGAAGCCATAATAAAAGAAAAAAAAACCAATGTTTACATGCAAATAAAAGTCACCACAGTAGGTAGTTAGAAGGACTTCATAAAATATTGTGTTCTCATAACTAGATTATTAACTTTTAAACTTGTTAATTGTAGCATCTATTTGCATAATTCTTAAGAATATTCCTTGTTCTTAGTAGTGTTTGCCTTGATTAAGTTATCTATACATGTATGTATACGGGCTTTTTTCCGCAACTAGACTCTTTTTAATTGGGTCCCTTTTGCGTGAGGATGGAGTAGGCTTGCCCAGCAACTACTACCCTCTCAGCTTAGTCGACCGTGTCCAGAAGAGAAAACTTGTCAAAACTTCTGGAGCCAACTAAGCCGTGGGTTTCATCACGATGTTTTCCTTCACCGTAAGAGCAATGTCAATTAGCGCACATTAATTTTTCTTAACACAAATCCATTGGTGCATTTATCTATACATATAAAATGCTTTGTCCTGAATGACTGACTGACATATTAACGCACAGTCACAGCCTATACCGCCAATCGTAGAGACCTGAAACTTGGAAGGTGTGTTCTTTGTATTACGTAGGCATCCGATTAGAAAGGATTTTCCGAAATTCTATCCCTTTGGGAGTGAAAAAGGGGGGCAAAGTTTGTACGGATCAACGTGATTCCTTGGTCCAATCTTTTTTTCAGAACCATTTTTAATTTCTACGCGGACGACGTCGCGGGCAAAAGCTAATATTTATATAGGATGCTAGTAAATATTTACATCTGTTTATTTTTTTAAATTCCGATCGTATCGTGTATTTTAAATTCTATGAAATAACAATATATTTTATTAAAATTTTATATCTTATATATCTTAAAAGTTTGTATATACGAGGAAATTAAAAAACGCGCTAACACTACAAACAAAATGATAATAAACATATTTTTACTTCTAGCTTTCTGTATTTTATTTGCATAAGTATAATAATTCGACCAGCATTTTTCCTCGTATTATTCGAACGATTCAATAGGAGTCGTCACAATAAAAAAAAATGATGTATGCGGTTTCTCAAATATGTATCAGAGGAGAGGCTTTACCACAAGTTGTTAACGCACTCGATCAAACACATATTACGTATGTCCCACGTAACTTTAGAACTGAAATCGGCCAATACGCGATCTGATATAGAAAGCTTGACCATTTATTTGTATACAGATCGTTTTCCGCAACGAGACCTCTTAGTTAAGTCCCTTGGGATTTAGTATAAAAATAAAATAAGATAGATAGCTTGGAACAATAGGTGCAAATAGCTGGAATAGACGACGCGACAGATACGGAGACACTGTTTGAGCTGTGTAATGGCCGATTGTAGTCTTAAAAAGTCATGACAAAAACTCAATATTGTACATAGTATTTTCTAAGGTTTTCGCGACTTGAACTCATAATTATAATCAGTCTGCCTGTGACCATGGGATCTGCAAAGTTCCCAAAATAAAAAACGCGAATATATCCGTTCAAATATAATTATTAATATTGTGCGTTTGATTTAGTACGTAACCGACTCGTGGTAGGGGTACAATTTTGTTTCTTTACAAAAACGTTTCATAATTTTGAAAGTAACTGAATCTTAATAAAAGTCATTGAACCCGTATTCACATAGTTACAAAATAGTTACAGATTGAAATCTTACACAACACTAACTTTATCCTGCGGTTTTATCAGCTTAAATCCTGATATAATCGCGTTTATTAAAAAGCACTTTTGAAATCGCAGCATTTAATTAAATCAGTGCTACAATTTGCTAAGAGTACCTATACACATATATTTAATATTATAGATATTTATATATAGTCAGTAAAATTCAATCTCTTGCGTGTTTTTATCTATTGATGTGTTATCGGCTTACTTTCAAAGAAATTTCACACCTGGCTTTACTGCTACCAATACTATTGAAAAATGTAGCAATAATTAGCATTTTGGGCGACTCTATCCGTCTTTAAAATAATCTAGTTTTGATTGCAAATTGATTTCTCACCGCAGAAATAACTTTCCGAAATTGGTTCTCAAGGATTAAATTGGATATTTTTTTCCTTATGCCTAGTACCTAATTATCTAGGTATCTTTATAAAGATTGAAATATAAAGTTACGGGTTTTGAAGGCCATCGACTTTTGGTTTTTTGGATTGTGAAATATATTTTTTTGAAACTGGTTTCTTGGCTCATTGAGTTACTTTCTCTGTAATTCACTACGCATGTTGCCTATAAAACAAAGGTCATTTTATTTTCTTTTATTATGGCTTCGCACGTGTGCATTTAGTGTCAAGTTATATTTTGCATCAAATTATGACCCGATTTTTCATAAATCGGGCCTAAAGTGTTTCAATACAGTCAAAGTCGTCATAGTCCGTCAAGTCAGGGGCTATAGTAAAGCGGTGGCAAGTTTACCATAACCTTAATAGGAGATTTGGAGGCAACGAGAAAACTACATGTTTGACACTGATTTTTACTTTCACTACACTTGTGCACTTTCACAGAACTAAATTGAATAACATTCCACCAGAATTATACAATTCAACTCGGGTTACATCTAAGTTTCATGAAAATAAAACTGCAGCACGACATGTTGTTAACTCGTTCCCGCCAAAACTCAAAAAAGGTCATTTTATCAAATTAAGATAATTTTATTTAATTTGTCATCAAAAAATACGTCACTGACTATCATTTTAAAATATAATCAAGAACTTACGTATCTAACATATTTATGTAAGTAGAAATTAAAAAGTAGTTTATCAAACCAGAATTTGACGTCATTTTTAAGCATGACTAGTTTCGTAGTGACGTAGGTGAACCTACGTAAAGACATAGGTGTTCTTATAAAAAACAGAACCCATAAGTATAAATTATGTGTTACGCACAACTTAAATGCCAAAAAACAAGTTGGGCAGTTAATTAATTACTTAAAATTACTTTGCCCGGGCCATGTGAATAAAGTCCAACTAAATGGGTGAGTTTAACTCAGATTAGCTTTTCTAGTCTTTTGAGTAAGCTTTATTGGGTACCTTCCCGCTGATCAAACTTTCTGGTTAAACTAGTTTGTCCAAAAGGAATAAATTTCCTCGTAGTTAAAAAAAGTAGTGGTTAAAAAAAGGCGATCATAACGGAAAAAAAGACAATCGAAATGGAAGCAATTTATTGCTAGCCACATAATCTGTTTTCCCAGAAAGGTTAGGTTAGAACTTTCACCCATATCAATTACCAAGTATTGTCATGTATTATTATTGAAGATATACTTCTTAGGCGCGTTATGGAAAAATGATGAGAGTAAATTTTTAAGATACGCGCGCATCTGTAACACAAAAGTCGTATATGTTGCGTGAGTGTAATTTTAATATGCACGCGCATCACTGTAACTCTGAAGTAACAGATTAAAGCTTCGCGCAAAATAAATATCAGACGGACGGACGGACGGACAGACGGACGGGCGGACGAACAGACAGACGGACGAAAGTACACGTACCCATTTTTTAAAAATTTAAACAGTATAATCCTATCCTTCACCTTCCTCAGCTTCTTGTCCATCCAAAGGTTGCCTGGAAGAGATCGCTTTGAGCGATAAGGCCGGCCTTCGTAACACTTAGACTTAAGCTTTGTTTTTGAAGTGAAAACTTCTTTAGCGGCGTTGAGCACTTTTTCTGTAATGGGTATAAATAAAATCTTAAACTCGCGTCAGGACACGTGACCTGATCGAAAAAGCGTAAGACGGATGGAGAGTAGACAGCTATAGTTTTAAAGTGTTAAATTTTTAATGTAATATAAATTGTCATGTTTGTGTACGTTAGCGCAATAAATGAATATTGTATTCTACCACATAAATGATAGTACTTTTATACTGATAAAGCAATTGGTGCAAAATTATTCCCTAACCATTCCAAAATATCAAACATGCTCAACGTTAATAAATCAAGTTTTCACTTCTGCCGGCACTCCCGGAGTGCAACCCGTCTTTTTTTTATTATTAATGTTATTTAAAATTGGTGTTTAAAATAAAGAATTTATCTATCTATCTATCATTGTTTACAGACGATCTACTGCTGCGTCGTTTCCTACACAGCTGTCACTACAGCATGGAACGCGCAAAACGCACCATCGATCTGTTCTTCACCATCAGATCGACTGCACCGGAGTTGTTTACCAAACGTGACCCGTGGTCGCCTGAGATACGACGAGTGTTCGAAATCACGTGAGTTTAGAACTTTAATAGATACTATAGCATAGTACGTACTGAATCCACCATGGTGTCCTTCACTACCTTGACCTGTTTATTAAAACTTATAAGTCTAAAATTATTATACATGTTCATATTTATATCCATACTTAATATTATAACGAAGGAAAGAAGGATTTTTTCTGTTTTTAGTTTGTAACGAATCCTACTAATATTAGTTTGTTACTTCTTCACGCAAAAACTACTGGACTGATTGCGATGAAAGTAGGTAATTAGATAGCTGGAGACCTAGATAAACACATAGGCTACTTTTTATCCCAATATTCTCACGGGATCGAGACTTACGCGGGTGAAACCGCGGGGCACAGCTAATAGGATTATAAATTACAAAATTAGTTTCCGATTCTATAACCTTTTTTTCTATTAATTATGGCTTCGCATGTGCATTTAGCCAGTGTCAAGTTATATTTTGCATCAAATTATGACCCGATTTTTCATAAATCGGGCCTAAAGTGTTTCAAAACAGTCAAAGTCGTCATAGTCCGTCAAGTCAGGGGCTATAGTAAAGTGGTGGCAAGTTTACCATAACCTTAATAGGAGATTTGGAGGCAATGAGAAAACTACATGTTTGACACTGATTTTTACTTTCACTATACTTGTGCACTTTCACAGAACTAAATTGAATAACATTCCACCAGAATTATACAATTCAACTCGGGTTACAACTAAGTTTCATGAAAATAAAACTGCAGCACGACATGTTGTTAACTCGTTCCCGCCAAAACTCCCTATAACCTTTGAAGGCGGTAGTTTAATATGATAATAGTTTTTTTTTAATTCTAATTTTTTTCTTTGTTGTAGATTTTTATAAAAACAAACTATTTACATGGAGTTTTGGCGGGAACGAGTTAACAACATGTCGTGCTGCAGTTTTATTTTCATGAAACTTAGATGTAACCCGAGTTGAATTGTATAATTCTGGTGGAATGTTATTCAATTTAGTTCTGTGAAAGTGCACAAGTGTAGTGAAAGTAAAAATCAGTGTCAAACATGCAGTTTTCTCGTTGCCTCCAAATCTCCTATTAAGGTTATGGTAAACTTGCCACCGCTTTACTATAACCCCTGACTTGACGGACTATGACGACTTTGACTGTATTGAAACACTTTAGGCCCGATTTATGAAAAATCGGGTCATAATTTGATGCAAAATATAACTTGACACTGGCTAAATGCACACGTGCGAAGCCATAATGAAAGAAAAAAAAAAAAAAAAAAAAAACTATTTACATCACAATAAAAACTTATTTATTTTTTACATCAAACTTACGAGTATTCAAAATAATATTCAGTAGGTATCTATGCTAATATTATAAAGAGAAAATATTTGATCGTTTGTTTGTTTGAATTGAATAGGCTCCAAAACTACTGGACCGATTTTGATAAACCCCTATTTTGATTCATTGGGAATAACATGGGCTACTTTTTATCCCGATATTCCCACGGGATCGGGAGTTACGCGGGTGAAACCGCGGAGCGCTGCTAGTTAGTTGTAAGTCATTTTGTCCTAAAACCAAAAAATCGTCAACTTTTGTTTTGAAAAACCTTTATGTAGTTGTATGGGTTGAAGAAAGGAATGCCAGTCACTTTAAAACTTGAAAACGTAATTTAGAGTCATCGGACACTCTTAGGATTTTTTAAAGTTTTCTTATTTCTACAAGTTGTAAAATTCAAAAACCTCTTTTCATAAGTTACTAGCTGCGCCCCGCGGTTTCACCTGCGTGATCATTTTCTATATAATATTTTCTTTCATAAAAACCTTCTCTTGACAATATCAAAGACAACAAAAAAAGAATTGGCCAAATTGGTCCAGGCGTTGTTGAGTTATGTGCTTACCAACACATTTTGCGATTCATTTTTATATATAAAGATTTGCCTATTGATTTACAACATTATTGGTTTTTAATAACTACCTTTTTAGCCTGTAATTTAAAACGTCTGGTTTTAATAAATGAATGTTTAATATGAGAACAAAAATGCTTGTCAAAAGTCATGCAAAAATGCTTGTCAAGTTGTCATGACATGTAAGTTTTGATAAACAGCTACGATCTGGTCGAATGCGCCCGCGCCGGCCGTAGTTGTTTACAAAACGTGAGTGTTTGAAATCACGTGAGTTAAAAAACTTTCGTAATAAATTTATTATTGTTGATGACTGGTGAATGTCTTAATAGTTCACGTGTTTAATATCTGAAGGTCTTATATAAATGTTTGATGATTTACCTTTTTATATTATGTGCTGTCTTTCTTGGGTTGCGGTTTCGATTCCCGCCTCATCCAAGTATTTATGCTTATATATTTGTCTGTGAGCTGGTTGTTTCTATGTATAATAAGTATATATTTAAAATATAAAACTATATTAGTAGTATGTCCGTTGTCTAGCACCCATAACACAAGTCTAGTTAGGTACTTAGCTTTGGGCTAGATGGCGATGTGTGGTATGTCTTTGATTTTTTTTTTAATTCTGACTAAGATAGAGGTTTTACGGATTTCTTACGAATACCGTTTCCTCTAGCTTCTACTTTAAGGTTGCTACTGTTAGGTGCACAAGGACATAATATTCCTCGTTCTTCTACTGGTATGAACACGAGAATATCCTATTCCTCGCTCTCCTAGCGCCGAATACGATGAACAAATGTGGTAAATATACTATAACACTTAGCCAAAGACAACAATACTAAAATAGATTGCACCATGCCTACTTTTCAATCAATTTCGAATTTAAGTATGTCGCAGTTCGCCAACTTTGGAACATGGTGATTTGATAAACGCTTAGTCTACATGACAATAGTATTAATTGACCTTTTCCAGAATCTGCAAGTGCAAAACGTTTGCGGTGGGGCAACAAAAAAGTATTGCGTAATTTTGATTATGAAAACAAGTAAGTCAGTACAAAAAAAATCTATAGGTAGGTGTTTTTAGAAAGGCGAGTCGTGCTTCGTCTGTAGAGAAAGTCGGCAAATACATTATTATTTTTATCATTCATTTTTGGCTACAAAGTGTGTATCAAAACCTCTGCAATCTCTCTTTAGGTCTGGCACTCTTTTTACCCGACTGCAAGTAAAGTAAAGTAAAGTTTTTCGCGCATATCTTCTATACATATAAAATTCTTTGTCCTGAATGACTGACCAACTGACTGACGGATCAACGCACAGCCTAAACCGCTGATCGTAGAGACCTGAAACTTGCTGGGTGTGTTCTTTGTATGACGTAGGCATCCGATAGGAAAGGATTTTCCGAAATTTTACATTATAATTTTACTCTATCTTAAGTAGTGAAAAGGGGGGGCAAAGTTTGTATGGGACAACGTGATTCCTTGGTCCATTTTCGACTTTTACGCGGACGAAGTCGCGGGCAAAAGCTAGTCTTTGTATGTAATATTCTTTAATCGCTCATACATATCGTCCATACCACTCGATGGATTTCTTTAATTACAAACCTTGTTGCTTAATTTGGAAGCTAGATGGCGCTGTGTGTAATGGGTCACAATAATAAATGTGTACTTACTAAGTTACTTAATTTTACTTTATAAAGTGTAAATCAGAAATACCTAATATTTTTTTTAATTTATTCAAAAAGTTCATGAACGTTCATAAACGTAAGAACATACCTGTCTACTGCATTTATGCCTAAACACAGAATATACACGGTGTAACAAGGGGGGTGCATCATCGGTTGCTGGGGGGTGGGGGACCTCAGTACCTATCGATTGAACCCCCATGTATGTTCTTTAATAATTAGTGATTCAAAAGTTAATTAAACTATAGTGAAATTTCACCCTGAACTTCGCAATAATAGCCAAGCTATCATTTCTGCGATGATAGCTTGGCTGTTGGCACAATGGTTACCACGCCGGACTGCCAAACACAGGGTTGCGGGTTCGATTCCCGCCTCAGACAAGTATTTATGCTTAGATATTTGTCTGTGGTCTGGTTGTTTCTATGTATTATAAGTATATATTTACAAAAGAAAAGTATTTATGTAGTATATCCTTTGTCTAGCACCCATAACACAAGTCTAGTTACTTAGCTTGGGGCTAGATGGCGATGTGTGGAATGTCCTGTAATATTTATTTATTTATTAAATCAATGTATCCTCTTACCAAGTTTTATCAAAATCGGTCTAGTAGTTTTGGGGCTTAATAAATTCAAGCAAACAATCAGATCTTTTCTATTTATAAATTTAATAAATAATAGAATACAATTACTGTGAATACTCGTAAATAAAGTGATTTAAAAGTAAATAAAGTTAAATCAAAGAAAAGAAAAAGAATAAGAATTAAAAAAAATCTATTAGCATATTATTCTATCGTCTTTAAAGGTTATAGAATCGGAAACTGATTTTGTAAGTTACTTTTAACTTGTTTATTTACACAACAAGTTGAACTTGACCCAGTTAAATAAAACCCGTTTTTGTAGACGTTATTAATATTAAAATACCATGTGTTTTTAAGGCGAAGGTAGCTGCCAAACCAAAAATGCCTGTCGCCTGTTCTATATACTACATACAAGCGACCCGCCCCGGCTTCGCACGGCTATATTATGCATGTATTATACTTGGAAACCTTCCTCTTGAATCACTCTATTAAAAAACCGCATCGGCCTAAAATAAAATAAATATAAATAAATATTGCAGGACATTCCACACATCGCCATCTAGCCCCAAGCTAAGTACTAGACTTGTGTTATGGGTGCTAGACAACGGATATATTACTTATATACCTACTTTTCTTTTGTAAATATATACTTATAATAGATAGAAACAACCAGACCACAGACAAATATCTAAGCATAAATACTTGTCTGAGGCGGGAATCGAACCCGCAACCCTGTGTTTGGCAGTCCGGCATGGTGACCATTGTGCCAACTGGGTCGTCAAACTCGGACTATAGTCTAAATACCTCGTATGTTAATTGGATTCCTTTCCACCCTTATTTAACAATCTACTATTTCGTATTACAATAACCTTGCTCACAGGAAAGAAGTGTCTTCAATCTTCATTTTAAAATGAAGAATACCTACTGCTTATCATTTTAAGATTTTTTACTGACACCAAGAAATTATTTTCTATAACGTCAATTGGCAGAGGATTATTTCTTGCTTCCAGAACCTTTTTTTTTTCTGTGCTGGAACGTTGTATAAAACAAAATCACTTTCCGCTGTCTGTCTCTATGTATGCTTAGATCTTTAAAACTACGCAACGAATCATAATGCGGTTTTTTTTAATAGATAGAGTGATTCAAAAGGAAGGTTTTAGTGTATAAAACAAAACTACCACGCGTACGAAGTCGCGGACAACAGCTAGTAAATAATAAATGACAGGCACTTCGCGATTAACGGCTATCACCGCCTAAAAATTGCAAAGAAATCAAGACATTTATTGCAAAGTTATGTACACAAGGATCTTAAAATAGGCTTAATTAAGTAACAATAACTTACCCATTTCAGGCATGCAATATAATAACCTTATATACTAAATGAATATTTTCATAATAAATGAATATTTCAAAGATGGATTAATGCGGACTATGTAAATTCTTAAATCAATCTTCCAAGGTAAAATCTCATTATATTGGTTCATCCGATCCATATACATCTCTGTTTTAATATTGAGACAAACTTCGCATACATTTGTAGAAAAGGTTTTATTAGTTTCTGAAAATTGTCAAAAGATGGCGCCATAGGTAAAATTAAATCGCGCTGGTATTGTTCAACAGCTGTTTTAAGTACTACGGCTTTACTGTTCAGATGTCTTAGTGAACGTAGGTTTTTTTTTCTGGCGTAGTTACTGTTATATACTATTGAGTTATTGCTAAATTTTTGTAATCGAACATTATGGGTTCGATTTATCTTCTATATATATAAAAGAAAGTCGTGTTAGTTACACCACTTATAACTCAAGAACGGCAGAACAGATTTGGGTGAAAATTGGTAGGGTAGCTTAGAGCCAGGAGACGGACATAAGATACTTTTTATCCCAATATGCCCACGGGATCGGGACTTACGCGGGTGAAACCGCGGGACGCTGCTAGTAAAGTATAAAAATAATATTACTTCTTTTTTTCTTACTGTCCCTTGGGCACCTTACTGTCCCACACCTGGTTTTTTGGCAATTGTCGCTTTTGAATAATTTTTTTTTCATTTTTCATTTTCACTGTACGTAGAGGACATTTCGATAATGTGTTTTGTTTGCTATTAAGTCATTTTGATATTGTGCCATTTCAATTATAGGACGTTTTGCAACAAAGTCATTTTGATATTATGCCGTTTTAATTATATAGGACATTTTGCTACTGGGTCACGTTGATATTGTGTCGTTTTGATATGTAGGACATTTTAGCTGTGTCTAGTGTTGGTCAACTCGAGTTCCTTTCTCGAGTCGGATGTCTCGAGTTCTTAATAACTATACAGGTGATAGTTATCAAGAAAGATGAGAGCAGTGTTGGCTTAGTGGTAGATACCTCGACTTTCATTCTCAAAGTCGTGGGTTCGAATCCCGGCCGGCCGTGCACCGATGCATTTTTTTAAGAAAAAATTATGTGCGCTAATTGACATTGCTCTTATGGTGAAGGAAAACATCGTGATAAAACCCGCGGCTTAGTTGGCTCCAGAAGTATTGCCAAGTTCTCTCCTAGTTCTCTCCTCCTGCTATATCCTTAACTATAAGAGTTAGCGATAAATGATAAATGCCCGATTTGGCTTCTCTAATCAATTATTTATCTTTTTACGGGCAAGCTCTAATATTTCCGATCCAGTTTTATAGACAGAGATTTAAAAGTCGGTTGGTTTGTATCTACACAGAAAAAAGGTTTCTTTGAAGCAAGGAATAACTTTCTCCCTAGTAGACACAGAATCATTTCTTGGTTTAATTAAAAAAAAATTCAAAATGATAAGCAGCATTCTAAATTTAAAAGCATTCTTAAAAAAAATTTATGGAAAAAATGCGTCTTCTAAAATTACAACTAAGACGAGACTCGAACTCGTATCCCTTGAATACCGTTCAAGTGCGCTTACCAATTACGCCACTCAGTCAAGTACCGTTTAGTTTCGTTAGCGACATCTGTTAGTATGATTTTTTGTTATATATACCCCGATTCAACCATCTAGTCAACGTATCCGACAAGAGGAATTATTAGGAATACGTTTTCATATTTTTAAGAATATTTACTTAAACCGAGAAATTATTCTCTGGCGTCTATGTGTAGAGTATTTAGTCTCACTTAAAAAAAAAGTAAATTACATAGAAAGATTACCTAATCTTCTCGAGATGAAATTTTGATGCAGGTTCTTAAATGATACGCCGTGTTCAGATGAATTTTGAAGATGTTTTAATACGATTAGATGTTGGTACAGATGAGATGTAGAAATTATTAATTTCCGTAAAAAAAAAAGATTGACGTGACACGACGATTTTGTAAAAGATCAATCACTTTTTTTACATACCAAATGTCACATAAAGTCTTTATTTTTTCTTTTTTCTACGCGACGGCATCGACCGGCACTGTCACTCGTATCGCCTAGCGCGAACTTCGAATTTAATTCGCCGATTGTACGACGTATTCAACTTATTTAATTTAGTACTAGCTGCGGCCCGCGGTTTCACCCGAGTAAGTTCCGATTCCCGTGGGAATATCGGGATAAAAATGTGTTAATCCAGGTATCCAGCTATCTATATACCGAGTTTCATCACAATCTATCTAGTAGTTTTTGCGTGAAGGAGTAACAAACATACACACACAAACTTTCACATTTATAATATTAGTAGGATGTGGAAATTTTACCTGAGGAGAGATAAAGATTATCTTGTGATAGCTTCTGTAAAAGTCCTTGAATATAAATGGTACCATCACGATTGTTTTATCACGACCTACGTTCGACTGACCTTTTATTTGAGGTTGAGGATGTCTTTCCAAACTTCAGGTCTCGCATACATAACGACGACCACTGTAGCGTATTGGGCTAGAACCCGCCTGCGAAACAGAAGGTTGTGGGTTCAATACTCGCCTCAAACAAATATTTATGTAGATATATTTGTTTCTGTTCTGGGTATTTCTAAATTTTAAAAAGTATGAATTTAAAAAAAATTAAGTTTTCTATCTGTTGTCTAGCTATCATAATACAAGCCTAGTTGCTTAGCTTAGAGCTAGATGGTGCTGTGTGGAATGTCCTACAATATTTATTTATTTATTATTTACAGCGCTCCGTGGTTTCACCCGCGTAGCTCCCGATCCCGTAGGAATATTGGGATGAAAAGTAGCCTATGCGCATATCAAGATTCATCTTAATCGGTTCAGTAATTTCGGAGCCTATTCATGCAAACAAACAATCAAATAGTTCTTCTTTATAGTCTTCTATTTATATAAAATTCTCGTGTCGCTGTGTTAGTTGCCAAACACCACCTAAACGGCTGAACCGATTTGTATGAAATTTTTTGTGTAAATTCGTTAGGTCTTAGAATCGAACCTCTTTTTTTATATATGGCAAAACGTTTGCCGGGACAGCTAGTATTAATATATAGTTTAAAGAAAATCGAACATTTTTCTCCTGACAATGTTTAGTGCAATTATTATTTGTCTGACTTGTTCGAATTGGAAGAAATCGCTTTCAGCGATAAGGCCGCCCATTTGTGCAACTTAAACTTACTAGCTATTACTTTACTTTGTGTTTATCGTGTTCTGTTTCTTCCTGTGTTGTACAAATAAAATTATCTATCTATCTATCTATCAATTAAAGCACCTTAAACAGATACTTACACAAAACCATAATTCCCCTTTTATTATTTCCAGCGACATGCTCCCCCTCCCAAACAAGACACCGGAGAACTACAAAGTGTTCATCTACCGCCTCAACAACCCCGATCTGAACCTGTTTGACTTCATCGATGCTGTGAAGACATTCTTCATGCTGGCAGACACTCGGCTTACAGAAGACGATGACATACCATCTGGTGAAATACCTGTGTTTGATTCAGCGAATGTCTCTTTGAAGTTCATTGGGAAGTTGAATTTGTCGGTTTTGAGGAAATATATGCTTTATACGCAGGTGAGTTGGGATTGTTTTCGTTTACCTTTTGAACGCCAGTATTTTTGAAGTGTAAACTTCTTTGAGCGCGGTACGCATATTTTTAGATGAGATAAAACCTCTGAACTCGTTACCGAGATGCAATGTGGCTACGTCATTCATACGTCATTATCGTCTTCAAACAGTACTATATTTTCGTCTCTCGTAATAAGATTTTGTGGGTACCAACATTCATACAAGTGTTAAGTAGCGCTCAAAACCAGGTTTTGAGCACTACCTGGTTCGAATCTCACCGATCACTTCAGTTTTTGCTTGAATATTTGTTTTTGTTTTTTTTTTAATTCGTTTTTTTATTTTTTATAAAATTTCAGTTCTTCAAACAGTTGCACTCCCGGAGTGCAACTGTTTTTTATTATTTAAACTTACTACAGATGCCAATCCAAGTAAAAGTTGGCATTGGTTTATGAAATTAGTAGTTGAACCATTCCTTAGACAAAAAAAAACTTAGTGTAAAGTAAGAAAAATTTTGACGCCTTGACGTCTCTCAGCCAAGCTGACTGAATTACACCTAAAGATGTCGTTGGCGTTCAAAAGGCTGACTTCAAAAAAGGAGTAGGTTGTGACTTTGGTTGTATATAATTTTATGTATTTATATTTTGCGGTTTGGGCATATTTCAAAAGTCAAAAGTAATAAAATAGTTGGCATGATTCGCATTAGATCCCAAAAAAGCTATTTCCTTTTATATCATACTATTATATATGTTCCCAAGAAATTGATCTTTATTTATCAGCAACACTATCGATTGATACAAAACTATAGGTGATTTTTTTTTAATTGACAGGACGGCCTTTTAAAAATCTTATTATGCCGTTTTAGTTTTTGTCAAATCGGACATACGACTTCTTTTTGCTATGCAGTGCCGTATCTATGGGGAAAATGGCCTATGGCCTAATTCAATTTATATCACCTGATTTATTAAATAAAGGTCATTCAGTCTTAGAACATTGAAACGAAGTTCCTTATCGCGAATTTGCGGGGGACTCGCGATAAGGAACTTCGTTTCAATAAATAGTTATATTTTTAAATGATTGTGAAATGAAAGTAGGTAAGTTTCGGCAAATATTATAGTGACCGTGACGATTCGTTGTGGTATTATAATAATGAATGAACATTAAATTGTGTAATACATTGGTACATTATATATGCATGGTGATTGTGAAAGTTGAATCGCGAATTTCGAAGTTTATAAACTGTTAGGGACCTAGCCGAGTAAAAATGTTACGCGTTACGAATACGTGAAACGAAAACCAATCTCCCACAAATATAATATATTATATACCTATCTCTCCCATATACACATATTATATTAAAACAAAATGTTAATAAAAAAACTTGAGAGGTGTCAAGGGACACCCGGATGGAACGAAGTTCCTTTCGATTAATTAGTGAAGGAATTGTAATAAAATCAAAAAGTGTCGTTACAACTTTTGGTCTTAATTTTTTAACCAAAATAAAATGTTAAAATGTCATAAGTTTCCAAAAAAAAACTAATTCCGAATCATAATATTTTAAAAGATTTTATGCCAAAAGTTATTATGCAAAAACAGTATTTATGTTAAATATAGTTATGCCTAATGAAATTATGCTAAAACCGTTATGCCTTGTGACTATGATATAAGAGTTTATGTGAAAAAGGGAGCCCCCAAATAAAAAAAGTATCTTGACTTGTTACTAAGTACATACGTGTTTTTTTTTTAAATTAAATAACTAGCTTTTGCCCGCGACTTCATCCGCGTAGAAGTCGAAAACTTGTAGTAAATTTGACCAAAAAATCACGTTGTCCCATACAAACTTTGCCCCCCTTTTTCACCCCCTAAGGGAGAGAATTTCGGAAAATCCTTTCTTATCGGATGCTTACGTCATACAAAGAACACATCCTCCAAGTTTCAGGTCTCTACGATCAGCGGTTTACGCTGGACAAAGCATTTTATATATATAGAAGATTTACATTGTTATATTTTATTAATTGCAGGAAGCGATGCCAATCAGACTGAAGCAAGTGCACATAATAAACTCCCCGCCTTACATCGCCAAAATATTTGCTATATGCAAGCCGTTCTTAAAGACAGAAGTCGCTAAACTGGTAAGTAATCTACTTTCAAAGAGAAATTGCGTCTAACCGACTTTAAAAAAAGGAGCTGTCATTTCGACACGATGTTTTTCTTTAAATAACTCCTTGAGTTAAGTCTATAATAATCAAAAATAGTAGCAAAAGTATCCTATGTCCTTCTTCATCTCCTAAACTACTACTTTGCCGATTTTTATCTAAATCGGTCCAGTCGATTAACTGTGAAGAGGGAACAAACAAACAAAAAAAACATATTTATAATATTAGTTAGGAATTAAGGTGAAAGGGTACCGGCGCTCTCTCCATACAAACGTAGTCGACTGTTTCCTCCCTGGGTAATGACACTAGCACTAATATTTTTGTTGCATAAAACCTATAACTGCCATGACTATGCCTATTTACACCAAAGCTATCGCGTTCCATCGTTTTTTCTTCCACATAATAGTAGTTTATGCACCAAGGGAGTAAAGCAATGTCTTTTGTCACGGGTGGCATATTAGACCGCGGGCGTAATGAGCTATTTTTTTAAGTATGGTAAAAGATAAATTATTTCGTAGAAACAAATTTATACCAAATTCAGTGTTGTATTTCTTAATAAATTCACGTTTCAAGATCTTTCGATGCAGATAAAATTGCAAATCTAAATAATAAATAGGATTTATTACAGGAAATGTTTTTTTAAATAAATAACTTATGTAAATACTTACCATAATACAAGTATTGATATTGTTTAAAACAAGTAATACAACTTTTAGATGAATATTTTAAAATTGTAACGTTATGTAAATGTGTGTACAACAAAGCTTCACATTTAAACAATGCTGTAAAACTTGAACTATCTGGTTATGAATTCAAATTTTATGCAGTTTCCGCTTCTCTCAAAAATATGGTCAAAATAGTTATTAATAAAAGCAACGAACTAATATTGTAATTAATTGATTAATAGACCAGCCCCCTTAGACAAGATTGCTTTCTATTAGCGATATCGTCAACCGACAGTTTATTTACTTTTATATTATTATTTACAGTACTTTTATATTTTTGGACGAAATTGACACAAGCCAACAAAAAGTAGCGTTGTCTTGTGTTAGAGAAAAAAAAGTGGTGGATAAGTTCCATCTTATGCTAATTTATACAATGTTTTATGTCAATTTCATACAATTAAATCTATCGATTGGCGATATCGCTAATTGAAAGCAGTCTTGTCTAAGAGGCCAGAATTATCGTTTTTTGCGGCAATAATATTCATGGAGGAAAGGGCAGCTAGGATAGAGACCTTACCACGAGTTGTTACGCGCTCATATGCGCTTGAACAAGGGCAGTCCTTACGCCAACGTCCTTGCTACACAGTCTACTAAATAGTTACTACCGGCAAGGCACGGGTCGCCTTCGTTGTTAAAAATTGTTGATCGTTACGAATGTGTTTTGTTGTTCTCAAAGTGCTGAGATGGAATTGTAGGTGAGATTTTTACAGACATTTTCGTGTGACTTTGAGCCTTTTGGATAGTTTATAGCTATCCAAAAAATAAGAATTAAAAATAGTATAACTTTGAAATTACAAGGAGTTTTCGTCTCAAAATATCGGTAAAGATCTCACCTACAATTATATTTCAGCACTACTGAGAAAAACAAAACACATTCGTTACAATCAACAATTTTAGTTGTAAGCGACGGGTATTTCTGGCGCGTTGCGTTTGGCAGCATTAATAGCCTTGAGTGTTTCCCATGAAGCTCCAAGACTAGAAACGGCCATTAGATACGCGAGCCGAGATGAATAACTTAAAATAGTATCTCCGTCTGGATGACCATTATTTTGTACGATGGACGGCGCAACAGAGACATTTAATTTTAAGTTATCTATCTCGGATTACGTATCAACAGCCGATTCCAGTCATAAAGTGTCATGGGAAATGCTCAATACGTTTGTAAGGGGTGAAGTTGTTTTTGTTGGCACAACGGTCACCATGCCGGACTGCCAAACACAGGGTTGCGGGTTTGATTCCCGCCTCATACAAGTGTTTGTGCTTAGATATTTGTCTGTGGTCTAGTTGTTTCTTTGTATTATAATTGTACTAGCTGCGCCCCGCGGTTTCACCCGCGTAAGTCTTGATCCCGTAAGAATATCGGGATAAAAAGTAGCTTAAGTGTCAATTCAGGTCTCTAACTATTTACGTACTGAGTTTCATCGCAATTGGTCAAGTAGTTTTTGCGTGAAGGAGTAACAAACATACACACACACAAACTTTCACATTTATAATATTAGTAGGATATGTATATATTTAATGAAAAGTATATAAGTAGTATATCTGTTGTCTAGCACCCATAACACAAATCTAGTTACTTAGACTGGGGCTAGATGGCGATGTGTGGAATGTCCTGCAATATTTATTTATGATAAAAAGTTGGAAAAGGTTCTGGTATTTTCCATTATTCAGATGTTTTCCATTTTCCTTTGTAATGACTTATCTAATAAATCATTTTCAGATAAAATTCCACGAGCCAAATTCAGATACTCTCTACAAAGACATTCCCTTGGATATCCTGCCGAACGAATACGGTGGTAAAGCGGGGTCTGTGGAACAGATCAAGCAGAAGTGGATCAAGACCATTGAGTCCAAGAGGTAATTAAAATATATACCTACTAATATTATAAAGCTAAAGCGTTTGTTTGTTTGAACGCGCTAATCTCAGGAACTACTGGTCCGAATTGAAAAAATATTTTTGTGTTGAATAGTCCATTTGTCGAGAAAGGTTATTTTATATTTCGATATTCACACTGTAAAACAATATATAGATAAAACCTGACAAGCATTACCTATTAAATTAGAAAAAAACAATTAATTCAAGCAAAAGATGTTGCTGTAGTTTAGTATAGTAAATACTCAAAACGTATGTTTGAACGAGGGCGTTAACAACTCGTGGAGACACTAACTGATTTTTTTTTACTTGCTGTGACCCGCTGTTTTACCCACGTAAGTCTCGATCCCGTGGGAATATCGGGATAAAAATGTGTTAATCCAGCTCTCCAGCTATCTAAATACCAACTTTCATCGCAATCGGTCCAGTAGTTTTTCGTGAAGTAGTAACAAACATACTAACTAACAATACTTTTTTAAAAATATTAGTAGGATTTTATGTGCTCGTGAATCGGGCATGTGGCTCGTAGAACTGATGGCCGTTGGGGCCGAAAAGTCTTAGATTGGAGACCACGTACCGGAAAGCGCAGTGCGGGACGTCCTCCGACTAGATGGACGGACGACTTGATTAAGGTCTCTGCGTCGTTGGACGCAGAGAGCATGCGACCGATCGCTCTGGAAGTCTTTGGGGGAGGCCTATGTTCAGCAGTGGACGTTCTGTGGCTGATATGATGAGTAGGATTTTACACATCGTTTTTAATTATAACAAATTCGTTTTTTTTAATTTCTAGGGACTGGTTCTTGAAGAACGACAAACAATGGGCTGTAGAAGAGTCACACCGTCCGAACAGTAGCCACGACGAACGCGCTAACAAAGTCAGAGATTTACCTGGATCTTTCAGAACTTTAGCTTTAGATTAGTGCTCTAGATCTTACAAAACTTTGGCTAGGTTAAGATCCGGATCTTTTTATGATTATTTTTAAATTTAAATTAGTTTCACCTTTTATTTGCCTAGTTCTAGCATCTGAATCTTTTAGAACTATAGTTTTAAATAAGTATTACCAGATCTACTCAAGAACCACTCAGACTTTATGGAACGTTGGCTATTGTTAGTCGATGATTTGGAACTTTTAATTATTTACAGTAGTTTAACCTTTCATTTAGGTACCCAGTTCCAACATGTGGATAGTTCAACAACAATTCAGATATTAAGCATTAGATTAGTGGTTTAGATCTTAAAGAACTATGGCTATTATTAGTGTCGACGATTTGGATCTTTAATTTTTTACAGTAGTTTTACCTTATTTACCTAGTTAGTTCTTACCTCTGGATCTTTCAGAAGTTAATTTGGGCTTTGATCTTAAAGAACTTTGATTAGTATTGATGATTCGAATCTTTTTTTAATACATGTGACCATTCGTTCACCTGGTTCTAACATTAGAATTTTTAGAACTTTACCTTTAGATTAGTACTTCAGATCTTAAAGAACTAACGGCTTTTGTTTAATGTAGCTTTCCGAGTCTTTTACAACCTAAGCTTTTTATAAATATTATCCGAATCTTTTAGAACTTTGGCTATTGATAAGTGTAGGTTTTCGTGTCTTTTAGAACCAAAACTGTTGAAAAATAGTATTGATATCCGGATATTTTAGTTATTGATAAATATTGATGATCCGGTAAAATGTTAGCTTTAGACTAGAATTTTAGCTTTCGATTCAGTTGTATTATCTGGGTTTTCTAGAACTATAGATTAGTACTCCAGATCTTACAGAACGTTAGCTATTTAGTAGTGTAGTTTTTCAGGTCTTTTAGAAGCAAAGATGTTTATCATCATTATGTATGGCGTTCAAATCTCTAGGTATATCCAAGTTTATTTAGCCAGATTGCGGCATCAAGTTTGATTTTGTGGATTTCCGACATTCCACCGGGAAAACAAAGGAAGTGGGCAGTCATTTGCCACATGGGAAAGGGTTTGGTCAGCTGCGCATTTTGGCTAACCTAAGCTGTTAACAAAATAGTAGGTGTCCGAATCTTCTAGAACTTTAGATTAGCGCTCCAGATCTGGTTAATTGGTAAGTGTAGGTTTTCAGGTCCTTTAGAACTTAAGCTGTTGAAAAAATAGTAGGTGTCCGGATTTTCTAGAACTTTAGATTAGCACTCCAGATATGGTTAATTGGTAAGTGTAGGTCTTCAGGTCTTTTAGAACTTAGCTGTTGAAAAAATAGTATTGATAAATAATTACAGATTAAAGCGACTACCATTATGCCAGTCTCCATATATTTTTACTACCCTTTTAATTTTCGATTGTAAATATTACTTATATCTTATATTACCTAAATATGTTTCGATTTTGTGTCTAAACTTTAAAATTCGCCTAAAATGGTATTAATATAAAAAATAGATTAAATAATAAGGCAATAAATCTAAACTAAATTAGTATATACGATAAAGTATGAAGTGTGATATTTTTACATATTTTGAATTAAATTTACTTAGAACTGTTATTAAAATGTTTTTATTTGTATAAAAGCAGGTAAATACATTCACCAGTTAAATATTAATTATTTACAAAATGCTTCACGTCGGTATAAAAACTTTCGACAAAATTCCGACATTTTTTTTAATTGATAAACTTTAAACTACTGGACCGATTTTGATGAAACTTGTATATAAGGATACATTGAATCCTTGGACTCCCATATACCTACTTAAGCTTTATGTAACAAAATACCCACGGGATTCGGGATCGGGGCTTACGCAGATGAAACCGCGGGGTGCTGCTAGTAAAGTTATAATAAGGTACTTATTAAAAAAATGTTTGAAATTGTTTGGCCCTAAAACTGCTGGACCGATTTTGATAACTTCATAAAAATGCTAGAGATGCCCGAAAAATAAAACTGCATCTTAATAAGGATACAAAAATAAAAATGGTTTTTTTTTGCAAAATAACAGGTCTGATTATTTTATGTCTGTGGCTTCTAATAAATTTAAAGTCTTTGTCTTAATTTTTTATGTTAAACCTTTTTTTTTTTAATAAACTCGTCCCCATCGCCTTGTGTTGGTGCGAGATGCTAACGCCAAATGTAGCCAAATCTCTTAAAATTTATATATTATATTTTTAACGAACACTAATCTATGGATAGTGTCCTAAAAGAACCGTTCATAGTGTCGTCGACTCCATTTGTTTTTGGTTTCTTGTTGAGATCTGCTTTCCACATGTTGTCATTTAGATACGTTTTCCTGAAAATAATTAGTACATTACGATATAAGTATGGTAAATTGATCCTAGAATAAAAGAAAAAAACTTGTTAAAATTTAGGCAATTTTTTTTTTAATTATACTTCCGAAAGGGCAGGCACAAGACTTTTAACCTATACGGCCTCGTCTGACATACAATATTTTTTAGGGATTTTTCCTTTTGTTTTTGGGTCGGGGTTTTAAAATAGAATACAAAGAATACAATGGTACGGATTTAAGTAGTTAAAGAAAATACAAAAAAAACAAAACTCAATTTTTTATCATTTTTCAAGACGTTATCACGTAAAATTGTCGTTCGTGAACCGACTTTATGGACAACCATTTTTGCTAGAGTGAAAACTCTTTGTTGGTACCTACCTTTTTTATCCATCAAAACAGTATAACCCAGATAAATTAAGAATGTAACATGCAATTAGCATTAAGATACGTATTTATCTTATCGGAAAATTTTATAGCACTAGTTGTATCGTGTATGTATGTATGTATGCATACGGGCTTTTTTCCGCAACTAGACTCTTTTTAATTGGGTCCTCTTTGCGTGAGGATGGAGTAGGCTTGCCCAGCACCTACTACCCTCTCAGCTTAGTCGACCATGTCCAGAGGAGAGAACTTGTCAATACTTCCGGAGCCAACTAAGCCGCGGGTTTCATCACGATGTTTTCCTTCACCGTAAGAGCAATGTCAATTAGCGCACATAAATTTTTCTTAAGAAAAATACATTGGTGCACGGCCGGCTGGGATTCGAACCCACGACCTTCAGAATGAAAGTCGGGGTATCTACCACTAAGCCAACACCGCTCTTAGTTAGTTAGATAGTTAGTTACTTAGTTAGTCTTAGTTGTATCATATAGGTAATGTAAAACGCACGCGTGCATAATACGTTGGAATAAGAGCAAAAGCGGTTCAATAAGATCCACTTAACTGTGATAAAAAGATTATTTGTACGGAAACTTTGTCCTTGTTTTTATTTTCAAGAACAAACGTCACAATACACAGAAAAACAGGTTTCTTAAAGAAGCAAGAAATAATTCTCTCCGCGCTATAGAATGATTTCTTGGTTTTAATAAATCTAAAATGATAAGCAGTATTCTTAATTTAAAAGCAATATTACTGAATCATTTTGAACATTTACTATTAACAAGAAATTATTTCTTAGCGTCTGAGATGGGATTATTTCCAAGAAACCATTTTTTTTGTGTGGTGGCTAACCTATAAATAATGTTATTGTGTCTTTTTTTTTGCTATTAATTATGGCATCGCACGGCTTATGCATTTAGCCAGTGTCAAGTTATATTTTGCATCAAATTATGACCCGATTTTTTATAAATCGGGCTTAAAGTGTTTCAAAACAAAGAACAAAGTCGTCATAGTCCGTCAAGTCAGTGGCTATAGTAAAGCGGTGGCAAGTTTACCATAACTTTAATAGGAGATTTGGAGGCAACGAGAAAACTTCATGTTTGACACTGATTTTTACTTTCACTACACTTGTGCACTTTCACAGAACTAAATTGAATAAAATTCCACCAGAATTATACAATTCAACTCGGGTTACAACTAAGTTCATGAAAATAAAACTGCAGCACGACATGTTGTTAACTCGTTCCCGCCAAAACTCTTATTTTGTCTTTGTATTTGAATTACCTATATGTTGAGAGTTTCTTACCTGTCATTTTCAATAATTTTGACCAACTTTTTGTGTTCATTGATTAGGCTAGCTGCCTCACCGCCATACTCTTTGGGTAAATATTTCTTATCTATTTCTGAATGTAGACCTTCAAGGGTTGTGTGGAATGAGATCTGGAATTTAAACAAAACCAATCAAATAATACTAAATAAATATACTTGCGGGGAATAAAGGCACTAAAAGATTTTTAAGCTATTGTGTAGCTTTTATCGCGGGCTTTGAGCGCGGCGACGGAATGAAGAAATTCCGTTACGAAAATAAAACTTAACACTCCCCACTCCGCCTACTATGTAGCTCGGCCGAGCGTTCCCTTAACGTGTATGTATGTATATGGTACGACTGTACAAAGCTCGCACGATGCAATAGCTTTACCGCGGCAGTCCCCGAGTGCCACACGTTTTTTTTTTCTTGATAATAGTGACAAAATAACAAGAGAATATGTTTGACAAATGAAGCGTTTTGCAGATTGACATTAAAGCAAATATTTATTTGACTTGTTTTAAGTAGTTTTCTCTATTTTTACGAAATATTTTGTTCCTAATTAAGGTGGCAGGTGCCAGGTGCCTTATTACATAATTTAAAATCACAAACGTTTTAAGCTTATACCTATACGATTTGTATTCATAGTGAATATATATCCTGATCTTATTCGCGTATTGGAACGAAGTTCTCTATCGCGCGTTGCGAAAGGGAGCTAGACGGAAAAAATTAAGACCAAAAGTTGTAACGACACTTTTTGATTTTATTACAATTTCTTTACTAATTCATCGAAAGGAACTTCGTTTCATCCGGGTGTCCTTTGACACCTCTTAAGTTTTTTTGTTACTCTTACCTCGACGTTTCGATTATGTTACAATAGTCATGGTCGCGAGGAGATAGGTAGGTGTTAGAATAACCGAGGGTAGGTGGAGGGTAGGTTACGCTTGTCGACATCAGTCACTCCAGGGGAAGTAATTGTTATGTGTTTTACCTCTTGGCTCGGGAGCCCTACACATCGCCGCCGCTCCCCCTGGAGTGGTAGGACGGTGCATAGGGCGCATTTCTCCTCGTTCAAAATAAAAAATAAATTAATGAAGGGTAGATTACGTTCGCCATTTCTCCAGTCTCCTCGCGACCATTGTAATCGACTGTTGTAACAGTCGAAACATCGAGGTATTAAATAATAAAAAAGCTAAGTTAAGAATTTTTGAAAATTAAACTCCTACGCGTTAAAGCTAGTGTAACTAAATAATTGAAACTAGGTACAAAGAATTTCTGTGTAAATTTTTTTTTTTTTTTGAAAATTCGCGGGTGAAAGAAAACATTTAAATGGTGTATTTGTAGCCACTTAAATACCTAAGTTGATAATTATACTGTTTGTTTTCCTAAGAATAAAATAATATTAAACATAATGAACATACAATATCAATGATATCCTGTGTCAGAACGTGCTTCACCAATGCAAACAATTTCTCATAGTAAGACGGGCTGTTCACAAGTAGTATCTTCTTCAAGCGAACTGGCATGGCTTCCTGAAACATGAGACAAGTAAGTTAAAATTTTATCTATTTAGCACTAAGTATAGGTTCCTACTCATAGACTAAAATCCCGATCCTGTTAGAAAATCTGGATGAAAAGTAGCCTATATGTAAATCCAGGTCTTCACCTATTTACACACCAAGCTTCCACGCAATCGGTTCAGAAGTTTTTGCATACAAACAAACAAACACACATACTAACAGAGAAGTCTGTTAAAACTCATAGAAAAGAAGGTACACTTACTTTTACTTACATACTTTTACAACACATAGTTGGCTTACGTAGGTTTTTAAACGACTTAAAAAAAGATGGAGGTACTATCTTATAAATAACTAGCTTTTGCCCGCGACTTCGTCCGCGTAGAAGTCGAAAATTGACCATGGAATCGCGTTGTCCCATGTAAACGTTGCCCCCCCCCCTTTCACCCCCTTAGGGGTAGAATTTCTGAAAATTCTTTCTTATCTTATGCCTACGTCATACGAAAAACACACCCTCCAAGTTTCAGGTCTCTACGATCAGCGGTTTAGGCTGTGCGTTGATCCGTCAGTCAGTCAGTCAGTCTTTCAGGACAAAGAATTTTATATGTATGGATTAGCTAGCCCGGCAAACGTAAAAATTAGGGAAAAAATAGGAAACAAATATACTGTCGATTCTCAGGGCTAACGAAAATCCTACTTCCTACTAATATTATAAATGTGAAAGTTTGTGTGTGTGTGTGGTTTGTTACTCCTTCACGCTAAAACCACTGGACCGATTGGGATGAAAATCGGTATGTAGATAGCTGGAGACCTGGATTAACATATAGGCTACTTTTCATCCCGATATTCCCACGGGATCGGGACTTACGCGGGTGAAACCGTGGGGCGCAGCTAGTACACAATAAATTCATACAAATCGGTTCAGCCGTTTAGGTGGACTTTGGCAACTAACACCGAGACAGGAGAATTTCAATAGGGATATTATTATTTTTTAATAACTAGATAAGACCCTTATTATCTCAAAAAAATAAACAATGATACATACCTACCTAGTAGCCAGGTATATTCTACCTAATTAAATAATTATTGAGTTTTTGTATTTCAGTCCAGAGTTCAATTGTGAAATAAGTGCCTGTTATAAATTTTGCATATTTTTACCGCAAAAAATGACTAACAAGTATTTATGCTTTATTTTATTGTACCTACTTATTAACGTTTTTTGTTTGTTTTTCAAAATATCCTGGTACAAAAACAAAACAAAATTAACTAAATTACCATAACCGGACACATATAGGATACTTATTTTGAGTTGGTCAGTAAGGAAAGATTCTAGAACCGTTGTAGTGACGACAAACATTGGAGACCTTCCCCTTTTTATCCGCATTTATTTTATTTGGTATAGTGACCGACAACGAATAGCCAACTACTTTGAAATTTAAGTTTTGGATAATTAGCTTGAGCCTTTCTGGTTAAAAATAGTAGGTACATTGCGATACAAGTGTGGTAAATTGATCATTGCATAGAGGCGGTTTATGACGCGTTTATAAAGCCGAAATGGAATGATCAAACCAAACATTTATAGTACGACGTTTTTTTATCACAGTTGCGAATAAAAGAAAAGACTTGAAATAATAAAAAGTTAACAAAATATTTGTATTATTTTTTTAGCCAATATTTTTTTGTTGATTATACTCCCGAAAGGGCAGGCAAAAGACATTTAACCTATACAGCCTCGTCTGACATACAATATTTTTTAGAGTTTTTTCCATTTGTTTTTTGCGTCTGGAGTTAAAACCAGAATATAATGGTGAAGAAAAAATATATTTATGTGAAGAATAAATAAATTAAGAATGTTTCATCTACATAACATGTAATTAGCAGTAAGAGACGTATTTAACTTATTGTTATAACTAAGCGTTGGATTATGAGCCTAACAGCTGTTTAATAAGATCCACTTTATGAGCGTGTTAAAGACGCCAAGATGCAAAGAACAATTCCACACGTATATCGTACGACATTTTTTATCACAGTTGCTCATAAAGTGGATCTTATTCAACGGTTTTGAGGCTCATAATCCAACATATTATGCACGCGTGCGTTTTACATTGCCAACCTAGTGCTATAAAGTTATCCCTATAAGTTAAATACGTATCTTACTGCTAATTACATGTTAGGTAGGTGAAAAATTCTTAATTTATCTGGGTTATACTGTTTTGATGTATAAAAAGGGTAGGTACCAAAGAGTTTTTTGAAAGAAAAAATGATTGTCTCTAAAGTCGGTTTACGAACGAAAATTTTACGTGATAATGACTTAGAAAACGATTAAAAATTGAGTTATGTTTATTTTTTGTTTTTTCTTTACTTACTTACTTAAATATATTGTTTTTCCGTACCATTGTATTTTGTTCTTAACCCCCGACGCAAAAACAAATAGAAAAAACCCTAAAAAATATTGTATGTCAGACGAGGCTGTATAGGTTAAAAGTCTTTAGCCTGGCCTTTCCGGAGCATAATTAACAAAAAAATATTGCCTTAAAAAATGTAAACATAGACTTATCACAAATATTTTGTTAATTATTATTTTCTTTTCTTTTCAAGTCTTTTCTTTTATTCGCAACTGTGATAAAAAATGTCGTACGATATACGTGTGGAATTGTTCTTTGCATCTTGGCGTCTTTAACATAAACCGCCTCTATGCAAAGGTCAATTTACCACACTTATATCGTAATGTACTATTATTTTAAATTTTATTTGTATTTCACACAGAAAAAAAAGGTTCATAATTTAAGAAAACCTGCTTATTATTTGATATTCCCACGGGATCGGGACATACGCGGGTGCAACCGCGGGCCGCAGCTATTAGGTAATAAAACTTACCAACATGAAAACTATAAACTTCTGAAAATGTAGCACGTTAACTTTAGTTACGAGTCTGAACGTAAAATATTTGATATCAAGTATCATGATGTGTGCGTCAGGGAAGTTATCCTGGCCCTTGATCCAATTGTCAGCATGTACAGCGAATGATTTCAGGATGTCGTAGTAGTCGAAGTTTTCTAGGGAAGGTGCATCGAGGAAATAATAAATTGTTTCGTATTCACCGGCCTTGAATGGAGCCATATTTCTGTAATAAAAGAAAAAATATATTTAGTAATAGCTGCGCCCCGCGGTTTCCTGCGTAATCATTTTCTGCGCAACTTTCTTAATATTTTCATAAAAACCTTCTCTTGACAATATCAAAGACAACAAAAAAGAATTGGCCAAATTGGTCCAGGCGTTGTTGAGTTATGCGCTTCCCAACACATTTTGCGATTCATTTTTATGTTATAAGAAGATTTTCTACCTTGGGTTACAATATTGCAATTATCTTACGGATCCCAATTTTTTTGAAAATAAGTTATAGCCTATGTTCATCCCTAATAATTTACCTTTCTATTGGTGAAAGAATTTTTGAAATCGGTTCAGTGGTTTCGGTGGAGTTCAGTGACATGCACACGTACAGTAGAATTGTACAAAAAACGATAAAAGACATATACAGTGAGAGCTTATTACGCTATGCATACCGCATAGTACTTGAAGCTAAAACTACAGTTACAGAATATCTACTTCTCAAAGATTCCCTTGACGACCTTATTGGCACAATGGTTACCATGCCGGACTGCCAAACACGAAAAAGTATAAAAGTAGTATATCCGTTGTCTAGCATACGTAACACAAGTCTAGTTAGAATCAGAAAATATTTATTGAAGAACTGGGTAAGTGTGGGTGGCTAGTTAAGTACTTAGCTTGTGGCTAGATGGTGATGTGTGGAATGTTCTGCTATTTGTTTTTCATTTTATTTGTAAGTATCTCTTATTGTTTCTTATTTAATTTTGTGTCTATACTATGTTTATTCGAATAAATTATATTAGTCTATTCTATTTTTTTTTTTAATTATACAACATTGGTTTCGAACAAAATCTATTTTTTTCCCTTTTTATATTTATTAACAACGTTTGTCGGGGCAGCTGGTATCTATACATAATTATAAAATTCGTTGTCCTGACTGACTGACGGATCAACGCACAGCCTAAACCGCTGATCGTAGAGGCCTGGAACTCGGATGTGTTCTTTGTGTGACGTAGGCATTCGATAAGAAAGCATTTATCAAAATTTTACTCCCAAGGGGGTGAAAAGGAGGGTAATGTTTGTATGGGACAACGTGATTCCTTGGTCCATTTTCGACTTAAACGCGCACGAAGTCGCGGGCAAAAGCTAGTTTTAATATAAAAAGAAACAATCTTGTTTATTATCTTTTATAACTCTGGTTTTTTTTGCATTTTGAAACAGCTTTCAAAAGGTCATGTTTACTATAGGTACTTAAAGCAGGATAATTACTTATTACGTTTATTAAATTAAGCAAAAAATACATTACGAGTTAATATAATTAAGACGTTAAATTAAATTAGTTTGAACATTTAGACCTAAATTTTCACGTCATATTCACGTTACTTGTACTTGTATACGGTTTGTTTTCCGCAATTAGACCTTTTTAGTTGAGTCCCTTTTGCGTTAAGTTCCATTTGTCAGGGTGAGAACCAGCCCAGCTCCTCTATTTTTCCACTAGATGTGGTTTCTCAAAAAAATTTGGAAGGCTATTGACGTCACCTATTGTCCGGAGTCTAATTTCCGCTAGTACCATGCGATCCACCAACCTGCACATGCGCGGTCGTTTCTTCAGCCTCCATGCACGCTCTGCTTATGGGGCTGTCAGTTATGACCAAGTTTTACTTGTACTATTATATATTATTAAGTGACGTTACTTTAAATGCATGTATATATTAGAACTGCATGAAAATACTAAATATATTTGATATCAGCTCCGGAATATTCTGACAGTATAATAATATCTATACATATAAAATCCTTTGTCCTGACTGAGCGGTTTAGGCTGTGTGTTGATCCGTCAGACCAACACACAGCCTAAACCGCTGACCGTAGAGACCTGAAACTTGGAGGGTGTGTTCTTTGTATAACGCAGGCATCCGATAAGAAAAGATTTTGAAAAATTGTACTCCTACGCGGACGAAGTCGCGGGAAAAAGCTAGTCTATACATAATAAAATTCTTTGTCCTCATTGACTGACGGATAACGCACAGTCTAAACTGCTGATCGTAGAGACCTGAAACTTGGAGGGGTGTGTTCTGTGTATGACGTAGGCATCCGATAAGAGAGGATTTTCCGAAATTTTACCCTTTAGGGGGTTAAAAAGGGGGGCAAAGTTTGTATGGGCCAAGTAATTCCCTAGTCCATTTTTGACTTCTACGTGGACGAAGTCGCGGGCAAAAGCTAGTCAAAATATAAAATTAAATAGATAAAAATACCAACCGCCTCAAAATGGCAGCCAGTTTATCAGTCAAAGCACACTTTGTATACAAAGTGGTTAATTTAAATAGGTTAGCAAGCGCAGATACTAGAACCGCTTCAGTTACAAAAAAACGATCTAGAGACCTTCCCTTATTTTTGAAAAAATCAACTTCTACTTTTACATTTTTTAATTTGTAAAGTACGGTTACCAAAGAGGGCCATTTTTCTGGAGGGGTTTTTTACAAAAAAAATTGTTGTTATTGGTGTTTTATCGGCTTACCTTTAAAGAAATATTACCCCTCGCCGCTGATACGTAAGTATAGTATGAGTTATAGTGTTTTTACTTACCCCAGAGCAGTGTTGGCTTAGTGGTAGATACCTCGGCTTTCATTCTGAAGGTCGTGGGTTCGAATCCCAGCCGGCCGAATATGTGCGCTAATTGACATTGCTCTTACGGTGAAGGAAAACATCGTGATTAAACCCGCGGCTTAGTCGGCTCCAGAAGTATTGACAAGTTCTCTCCTCTGGACATGGTCGACAAAGCTGAGAGGGTAGTAGGTGCTGGGCAAGCCTACTCCATCCTCACGCAAAAAGGACCCAATTAAAAAGGGTGTAATGGCGGAAAACAGCCTGTATACAAGTACAAGTACTTACCCCATAGATAAAGCTGTCCGGACTCTTTCTGAGCAGGGGTCCCTCGAAGTATACACTTCTGGCATGTAGGCACGGCCGCACGCAAATTTATCTATGCATTTCTTTGTCCTTTCTAGACTATTCTCACAGCTGTGCAGGAACTTCTTGATTGTTAAGTCATCTATAAATATAAAGTTCGAGGTGAAAGGATACTGACGCTCTCTCCATACAAACGTAGTCGACTGTTTCCTCCCTGGATAATGACACTAGGGCAAATATTTTTATGCCATAAAACCTATAACTGTCATGACTATGCCCCTATGTTTTTGTTTGTTTTTCATTTTCTAACGATCATAGAAATTAAGATTTAAAAAACAAAACATAGGGGCATGGTCATGGCAGTTATAAGTTTTATGCAACAAACATATTTGTGCTAGTGTCATTATCCAGGGAGAAAACAGTCGACTATGTTTGTATGGAGAGAGCCCCCGGTACCCTTTCTTCTAAAAGATATCAACGCACAGCTCAAATTAATGGATGGATCGGGTGAAAATTCGGCATAAGAATAGCTATTACGTGGGCATCCGCTAAGAAAAGATTTTGGAAAATTCAACTCCTTCACAATTTTTTTTTTTAATCAAGAAATAATTCTCTGCCTATAGACGCTAGACAAAAATTTCTTGTTGTTGTTCGAATTTTTGTTCTTAAAAAATAATAAGCAGTATTCTTAATTTAGGAATATTGCTTTTAAATTAAGAATACTGCTTATCGTTTTAAGATTTCTTTTTTTCTGTGTACGCGGACAAAATCGTGGGTAATTCTAGTTATGTACTAGGCTGCATATAAATTAGTCATTTATCAGATTTGCTGGAAATAGTGAAGCTATAGGTACGTCTTAAAACTATTTTGCATATAATTTGCATTTTTATCTAGATACATAAAATAAAAATTGTGTTTCTTAGCTAGTTTTTAAGTTATTATCTACAAAAATTAAGTAAGTAGTAGGATTTTGGACCGATGACACTTGGTATATGGATACATTATTATTATTAATTAATCAATTGATGATTAATTAATTGGGATGATTAATTGGGAGTAACTTATGCTACATTTTAACTAACTTCAAAAACAGAAGGAGGTTCTCAATTCGGTTGTAAGTATTTTTTTATTTCTTTTTATTGATGTTCGCGCATATCTTCTTTGTTTATCAACCGATTTTGATGAATCTTTTTTTGTTGGAAAAGGTCTACCACAAGGGTGGTCCCATAATTATTATCTCAATTTTTCCACAGGAAAGAGAAAGTAAGAAACAAAAACGTTTATTAGCACACGAAATTAAAACATGAATCTTTGCCTGTGTCTGTCTTTCAAGACGTGTAGGTACGTACAATTTGTGGGTCTTCAAGTCGCGAGTGAATCTTCTAGGAAAGTTAGTGCTACATCTTAGACAAGTGTGATAGTGGTCAAAGGGTGACCTATCATTTTATGTAAAGAATGGTTGTCTGTAAAGTCGGTTTACGGATTACGGACGATAATTGTACATGATAACGTCATAAGAAACCGATGCAAAAAAAAAAATTCCATTTTTTTTTCATTTATATATTTTTTATTTTATATAAGTCTTCTATTGGTCACTCGTCACCATAACACAAGTCCAGATGAGCAAAATGATTATTAAACTTTGCTGTATATTGCTGCGTGCTGTGTGACGTCATTGTTGACATGACGTCACCGGAACGTGACAATGACGTACACCTTTGCAGGTGTTCCATCAATTTACTAGATGTAAAAAAACTATAGAAACCTTTAGGTACCATAATATATTGCATGCAATTATTGATATTATAATTCTACTTTATTATTTAACTTACGGGTAAAATACAACATAGTTTAGAGTTCAAGGGCGGATGCTATTTTGTAAGTAATAGGCAATTAAACAAGTTCCTTAAGAGAAGAGGGTACCGACGCTCTCTCCATACAAACGTAGTCGACTGTGTTCCTTGGATAATGACACTTTAACAAATATTTTTGTTGCATAAAACTTATAACTGCCATGACCATGCCCCTATGTTTTTTCTTTTTTTTATTCTTAATTTCTATGATAATTAGAAAATGAAAAAACCAAAACATAGGGGCTTAGTCATGATGAGGTTTCATGCACAAAAATATTTGCCCTAGTGTCATTATCCAGGGAGGAAATAGTCGACTACGTTTGTATGGAGAGAGTGCCGGTACCATTTCACCTTGAACAAGTTCCCTATAAAGTTGTTGTACCTAATTACATACAAATTACTGATTACCTGCGAGTACACTGAAAACAAGGTTTTTTGAAGCAAAAAGTAGGTAATCCTCTCCCTATAGACACTAGAGATAATATCATGAAAAGCAGTATTCATAATATAAATACAATATGCTTAAATTAAGAATACTGCTTATTTATTTCAAGAACATTTACAAAAAACGAGAAATTATTGACTACGCAGTTGGCACAATGGCCACCATGCCGGACTGCCATACACAGGATTGCGGGTTCGATTCCTGCCTTAGACAAGTATTTATGCTTAGATATTTGTCTGTGGTCTGGTTGTTTCTATTATTTATTGGTTATTGGTAATTATATAATTATAATTACCAATAACCCTCTAACCACGTAATAAGCAGTAAGATACCAATTTAACTTATCAGAATAACTTTAATACGTTGGATTATGAGCCTAAAAGCGGTTGAACTTTATGAGCAACTGTGATAAAAAGTTAATTATATTTAACTTATCAGAATAACTTTAATACGTTGGATTATGAGCCTAAAAGCGGTTGACCTTTATGAGCAACTGTGATGAAAAGTTAATTATATTATAGAAAATATTCCAAAGAATCAAATGCCGATTTATTTTTCATTCTCCTATTCAATAACTATTTCCTGTTGTATTAATTTTAGAATACCTAAGGCTACGTCACCTAAACGTGAGAAATATTAGACTCTAATAATCACAGAAAATTCTAGGTAGTTTTTTAAAATACAAATCTAGTAGATTGGTATTTTAAAAAACTACCTAGAATATTCACTATGCAGGAATTCATTAAATTTGTTGCAGAACTAGAAACAAACTTGTAATAAAATTGATTGTAAAAAATTAAAACATTTCGGACAATAAGTAGCTACCATTGTAAGACAACAATATTTTTAAGAATTATTTTTAAAGTTCCATAAAAACTAGTAGGTAAACCGCAAAAATAGATTTCGCGAGCCTAAAGCTTGAAGAGTTTTATAAAAAAGGTCATTTTCTTTGAAGAGCGATGTTGGCTTAGTAGTCGTGTGTTCGAATCTCAGCTGGCCGTGCACCAATGTATTTTTCTTAAGAAAAATTTATGTGCGCTAATTGACATTGCTCTTACGGTGAAGGAAAACATCGTGATGAAACCCGCGACTTAGTAGGCTCCAGAAGTATTGACAAGTAGGTGCTGGGCAAGCCTACTCCATTCTCACGCAAAAAAGACCCAATTAAAAAGGGCCTAATTGCGGAAAACAGCCCTTTCAAGTACAAGTACAAGTAAGGTGGATCTCGGTGCCCCATAAATCCCTACCACGTTAAAATTAAGTTAAAGAGCATATTCCATCACTGGTAGATAATAATAATATCTAATAGTGAGCAATTTACTGCATTTTGATATATTCTGCGCATCGCAATCCGAAGATTGAGAATTATTAATAGAATGACATTTATTAGAAGAGGACACAAACAAGAAAATATTTTTTATTTTATTAAAATAGGTAGATCCTACATCCTATCCTACTAATATTATAAATGTGAAAGTTTGTGTGTGTTTGTTACTCCATCACGCAAAAATTACTGGACCGATTGCGATGAAACTCGGTATGTAGATAGCTGGAGACCTGGATTAACACATATGGTACTTTTTATCCCGATATTCCCACGGGATCGGGACTTACGCGGGTGAAACCGCGGGGCGTAGCTAGTACTACAATAAAATTAAAATAAAACGAAAATAATTAGAAAACAAACACAAAGAATATTTAATAGGCAATTAGGCAAATATAAAAGAAAAACTCTTAGATCTTTACCAGATTTTTTTACTTTTGCTAGTAATGACTAGTTCTTTTACTACAGGTCCAATATTGATGAAATTGGTTAGGTTAGATTCTCTTTATGACCAATGAGGACAAGTACATCGAATACTGGATTTTATGTTTTAAAGTCAAGGTTTCGATGGTTAAGTTAAACAGGGTTTTATCTTGATATTCCCACGAAATCAAGTTCTTATTTAAGTATTCTTTATTTGCAAAAAATGTAGGTACCTACACAGAAAAAAGTTTCCTTGAAGCCAAAAATAATCCTCTTTCTATATATGCTAGTATGCTAGAGAATATTTTCTGTGTGTTACCACCACCGATTTTAATGTTCTTGAAAATAGTAACCACAATTCTCATTTTTTTCTGTGTTGGTACAATCAACGCTCAAAAGTGCACCGGTACCACAACGTTTACAATCCTGTGCAGCACCAGTTGAAATTTATAATAACATTACCTGTGGATCGAACCCAAGTCGGTTGGTGTAGTAACCCGAGTTGAATTGTATAATTCTGGTGGAATGCTCCTAATAAAGTTATGGTAAACTTGCCACCGCTTTACTATAGCCCCTGACTTGACGGACTATGACGACTTTGACTGTTTTAAAATACTTTAGGCCCGATTTATGAAAAATCGGGTCATAATTTGATGCAAAATATAACTTGACACTGGCTAAATGCACAAGCCGTGCGAAGCCAAAATTAATACAAAAAAAAAATTGCGACTTACACGGGTGAAATCGCACTGAAATGAAAATTAACAATAAAAATATTTTTATTATGATTACAACATGACATAATAGTCACGATTAGTACCAATTTACTTCACTTTTATATTTTTGTCAATGACACATAGTATGTATGAACTATGAGCTAATTGACAACCCAGTTGGCACAATGGTCCACATGCCGAACTGCCAAACACAGGGTTGCGGGTTCGATTCCCGCCTCCAGACAAGTATTTATGCTTAGATATTTGTGTGTAGTCTGGTCTGGTTGTTTCTATGTATTGTAGGTATTTATTTACAAAAGAAAAGTTCTAAGAAGTATATCCGTTGTCTAGCACCCATAACACAAGTTTAGTTACGTAGGCTAAATTGCGATGTGTGAAATATCCTGCAATATTTATTTTATTCATTTACTAGCTTTAGCCCGCGACTTTGTCCGCTAAGAAATCGAAAATAGACCAAGGAATCACGTTGTCCTATACAAACTTTGCCCCCCTTTTTCACCCCCTAAGGGGTCGAATTTCGGAAACCCCTTTCTTATCGGATGCCTACGTCACACAAAGAATACACTCTCCAAGTTTCAGGTCTCTACGATCAGCGGTTTAGGCTGTGCGTTGACCCGTCAATCAGTCAGTCATTCAGGACAAATAATTTAATATGTATAGATTTAATTCAACATGGTAGGTGGTATAATAATTTCAAAAATGAAAAACGGCAGCTTACCGAGGTCTTGCGGTAAATAGTTCTCTTTCGCCAGCCATTCCTTAATAGCGACGACATCAGGATCTTTGTCAAACGTCATCTGAAATCGACATGAAAATTTATATTAAAATGCAATCCTACTTCCTACTAATATTATTAATTAGCTGCGTCCCGCATAAGTCCCGATCCCGTGGGAATATCAGGATAAAAAGTAGCCTATGTGTTAATCCAGGTTTCCAGCTATCTTCATACCGAGTTCATGCTTAGATATTTGTCAGTGGTTTGGTTGTTTCAATCTGTATGTTGCAAATAAACTTCAAAACTACTGAACCGATTTCAATCAAATTTCACATGTACTCGTATTTTGGTCTAACTTACTGGATAGGATAGTTATCATCTCAATTATTCGCTTATGTCGTGAATGTAAACGAATAAAATATATCAATTAATGGTTTCTTAAGCAAGTGTTTATTTACTGTTTAGTTTTATGAAGTTCTCATAGATGGCGGTGTACGTTGATTTATCGATAAAATTCTTCAATATTGTTTGACATCTAGGTTGCAAATACACCCAATAGATGGCGCTGTGTTCGGGACTTACACGGGTGAAATCACGGCTCGCAGCTAGTGTATTTTAAGTATATATTTACAAAAGAAAAGTATATAAGTAGTATTTTCGTTGTTTAGCACCCATAACACAAGTCTAGTTACTTAGCTTGGGGCTAGATGGGTTTTTTTTCTTTCTTCGGTCGCAGACCGAAGTAATGACTGCATTTGCACGCCAATGTTAGATGGTTATTATGTCAGTTAGGAGTTAGAGTGTTATATTCATCAACTTTAAATGTAGGTTTAGGTTATCTTTTACTAACTCCTTATATTTTTTTTTTTATTCCATCTAGCTCCAAGTTAAGTAACTAGACTTGTGTTATTGGTGCTAGACAACGGATAAACTACTTATATACTTTTCTTTGGTAAATATATACATTATACATGTAATACATAGAAACAACCAGACCACAGACAAATATCTAAGCATAAATACTTGTCTGAGGCGGGAATCGAACCCGCAACCCTACGTTTGGCAGTCCGGCATGGTGACCATTGTGCCAACTGGGTCGTAATTCTATACTTGTTAGAAAAAACACCGTGAAACAATGTAAATAAAAGCCTTAGGTATTTGCCAACTCATATACGAGTTGTTCATCAAAGTTTGCTTAATTATGTATATTTACATAATGTACCTTAACATGGCTTCCTATGTATCTACCTAATTATAGAATTACCTACATGAGATTTGGTAAATACTAGCATTTTTGGAAGTCATAGGACATCACGTTTGATTATTCCGTTTCCGAGACGCTTTGGAGGTTTTGTGTGAAGGCAATATTTTATTCGCCGTAATGCCTTATATCTTATTTTTATTGGAACGAAGTCCCTTATCGCGCGTTGCGAAAGGGGCTAGACGGAAAAAATTAAGACTAAAAGTTGTAACGACACTTTTTGATTTTATTACAATTCTTTTACTAATTAATCGAAAGGAACTTCGTTCCATCCGGGTGTCCGTTGACACCTCTCAAGTTTTTTTTATAATAAACGTTGTTTTTTCATTAAAAAAACCGGGCTTATTTGTGAATTTAAACCACCCAGGACGCCACCCAAATCCATACAAAAAAAGTACAAAAAAAAAACAGTTTAAAATATGCACCTATTACCCTCAGTCCTTTGCTGAGCGTACCTAACTAATTGTTTTCTGTTATTAAAATAGTCTAATTAAGAAAATTAAGGAAACATTTAAATATGGTACGTGTTTAAGAGTCACTAAAAGGTTTTTAAAAAACCTGGATATTACTGACAAAATAATAAGAAAATAAACAAACGAATTATTCTCCAGATTGAGAATAAAGTTTTTAAGTAGTTTTTCCTATGATCATTATTAATTTTAAATTAAAGTTACAATCACTCGACAGATTTTCATGAAAATTTCTTCATAGTACCCATATAAAATGTAAAATTCTGAATACGGACGGGTTCAAAATTTAAGCTTTGTTTGTCCCAGTAGTTCGGTTGGGGGAGGCAACCGAAAAACAAAAGACGATCGAAAAAAAAAAATTGTTGTCTGTAAAGTCGGTTTACGGACGATAATTTTACGTGATAACGTCATAAGAAAACGATGAAAAAGTGTGATTTTTTCTGTTATTTCTTTATTTAGGTAAGTATATATTTTAAATATCTTTTTCTTGTTTTTTTCCTTTATATTTTTTTCCTTCAATATAAGTCTTCTATTCATCACTCGTCACCATAACAACCCCAGATAATCGATATTATTATTAAATACTCTCATGTTACTATGACGTCATGCGTCCCGTTCCGGCTACAGGACCCGTCATATTACCGAAACATGGCACTTTTGTGTGAATGTAGGTGTTCCATCAATTTACTAGACGTTATCACGTCAAAAGAAAAAAAAAGACAATTGAAACCGAGGAACGTGGTCGTGGCTAATTAATCCTAAACAATAAAAATATTTTTATTACAAATACTAATATCTTAATTAAACCATTGTTGAATATTATAATATAAATATATATATAGGTAATAAAATGTTAGGTATGACGTTATGTTAAGTATGCTATTAAAGTTAAAAAAATTATAATACTTACATTGTTGTTTAAAAAACACACAACCGTTGAACTGTTTGTGACCGACTCCAACAAGAGACTGGTGATCCAATGTATAACATTTTGACTTCAATCACAAGGTTAACCATAATAGGAAACAACGACCAGAAAAATTACATTTTTTACTATTTTTATTCGTGCCTTTTTAAAACGCAAATGACAGACTATTGGTCGATAATCCATACTATTAATACCTAACTAATACTAGATTTTTCCCACGGTTTCGTCGGCGTAACTTTTGAATCTTCCGAAGAAAACAAACACACTAACACCATTTTCGAGTGAATGCAAGCAAATCACTGAGCAACAGCTAGTACAATATATATATTTTTGAAATGTGGTAATTAAGCCCTTTCATTTTATACCCCACACGGTACTTCCCTGCCTCAACCCATCCGATCTGCTAAGTCCCTACCCATTTTCAAATCTATGGTAACTGATCACTACCTCAGTACTGTCTAATATCCGTATGTATCCCTGTATTACTTATGTATGTATTTTTTTTTATTTTTTTTTTTGTATCTATGTATATAATTATGTATTGGTATGTATTGTATGTATAATTTAATTTTGATATTTTAAAGCCATATTTATGTAAATACTTTATATTATCACCTGTTACAGGTTATGTTTGGTATCCTGCTTGAGTAAATTCACAACCTACCATTAAAGCTAAATCAGTTCTTCTCCATCCAAAGGAAGAAATCGCTTTCAGCGATAAGGCCGCCCATTTGTGCAACTTATACTTTCTAGCTATTACTTTACTTTGTGTATATAGTGTTCTGTTTCTTACTGTGTTGTACGAATAAAGTTATCTATCTATCTATCTACTTTTTAAATTTTTAATTCATGACTCTATATCCCCTAAAGGGCGCCATATTTAATTTATTGTGACGTCACAGCCAGCAAACCATTGAGACGCTTCTAACGATACCTCATTTGTTAAATTATGTTAAGTAGTTTAGATGTTATGAGGGCACAGACAAACATACACACATACAAACATACATAGCGGTCAAAAACATAAACCTCCTTTTGCCGTAGTCGGGTAAAAATCATTTCATAGCGGATGCCTACGTTGTAACAGCTATTTGTGTGTAAATTTTTAGCTGTCAGTCAGTCAGGACAAAATTTTTATATTTATAGATTACCTCACGGTTTCACCCGTGTAAGTCCTGTTCCCGTGGGAATATCGGGATAAAAAGTAGCCTACCTCACTCCCTTATCTTATCTAATCTTATATACTTTTCTTTTATAAATATATTCATATAATACATAGAAACAACCAGACCACAGACAAATATCTAAGCATAAATACTTGTCTGAGGCGGGAATCGAACCCGCAACCCTGTGTTTGGCAGTCCGGCTTGGTCACGATTGTGCCAACTGGGTTGTCAAAATTGGATTGGAGTTAAAATGTGCTTCACAATTAAATAAATTAATATTGCAGGACGGGTTGTCCTGCAATGTTAACAGCACAGGCGGGAATTCCCCCAACGTGCAACCGAAGTTGTCGTTATTGTTATGTGCCTAATTGTTAGGGGCAATGCAAAAAAAAAATGATAAAAGTGCCAATGAAATAAAAAAATCTTGCTTTTAATTAATGATAACTACTACTGACTTATTCAAAAGATGCTTTCTCTAGTTAGGTAGACATTATGTGGGTGTCTATCCATTGTAACATTTTTACAGCGAGGCGTCTACCCTAGCCGGCAACTATTTCACTTTTTAGATATTTAGATAAAGTCTATTTTCTCGATAACTATAAGACGTAAGCTTGAAAAAACTACCTAATAATCTTTAATTTAGAAATGATGGCGATTTTTCCAAAAGTGTGGAAAGTATCCCGACTTTACCTTATAGACTAGCTGCGCCCAGCTATTTAACCCGTTGTCGATCTTGTATAAAAATCGGGATAAATAGTAGTCATAGAATACATTCTCTAAGACTTTATTAGACCAACCCTGAAAACTTCAAGTCTGCAAGAATGATAAGAGGTTTAACTTACTAGCAGCGCTCAGCGGTTTACCCGCGTAACTCCCGATCCCGTGTAAACATCGGGATAAAAAGTAGCCTATTCTATTCCCAATGAATCAATGTATCCTCATACCAAATTTCATCAATCATCGGTCTAGTAGTTTCAAAGCCTATTCGTTCTAACAAACAAAAAAATCTTAAAATAATATTAATAATGTAGGTAGATGAACGCCTAGTACGTCAGCTCCACATAGTCATCAATCTGATCTGAAACTGATCTCAAATTATTTATAAGCTAAGGTAGTAAGTAAGAATGACTAGGAATAAGAGGCATTTTGTGTTTGCGTCTGTATTTAAATAGTAAACAAAATATTTGTCAATATAACTAAATATACATTAATACTTAAAATCAAATGATTTGCTTACAAATAAGTAAAATTGAAACTTAAGTCTAAGTACATCTTACACTACAAACATATACAGGTAAAGTGCGAGTCGGACTCGCGCACAATAGGTTCCGTACCCCATACTGTATGGGAGACCTACATTTTTGTTTTTTATTTTTAGTATTTACTGTTATAGCGGCAACAGAAATACATCATCTGTGAAAATTTCAACTGTCTAGCTATCACGGTTCATGAGATACGGCCTGGTAATAGACAGACAGGCGGACGGACGGACAGTGAAGTCTTAGTAATAGGGTCCCGTTTTAACCCTTTAGACCCACCGTAGAGCTCCAAAATGGCTGTTATAAGAATATTTTCAACACAAGCAAGATTCTAGACACACCTGCTTTAATTGTAGTTTAAAGTCTTCTAACTCATCAATTTATCAAACAAATATTATTAGAATGGAAACATGCCAATAATAGTATTTTTTGAACTCTACCGAGGGCTGCAATTGTGCAGCCGACTGTAATAAACAACTTTTCCCCAAAGTTACATCTATCTCTTAACCAAAATCATCAAAATGGGTTCAGTGGGTTTAGGCGTGAAGACATAAACAGGCAGATAATTAGACGAGATAAAAAAGAAGATTTAATAAAAACACCTTAAATTATGAAATCTACCACACCCTATATTTTTTTTTCATGTCACATATCTAAGAACACTTGAACTAATGAGACGAATCTATTGATACCTTAATTAAAAAATACATACAACCGAATTGAGAACCTTCTCCTTTTTTTGAAGTCGCTTAGAAATGTATCGAGTTGTTTGGAAGTTATGAGAGAATAAAGAATATTACAAACAATAACATACATACAAAAACATATAAAGATAAGCGCGAAAAACATAATCCTTTTCTTGCAACGGGTAAAAACATAAAGAAACCATATTTTAATATTAGTAGAGAGTAAAAACTAGGTAGGTAAGTAGGTCTTAGTATTTAATCAATGGTAAGAGTGCGAAGAGGAGCAAAGTCAGGCGCCGAAGGTTTCGTCTTACTTTTTTCATTTTTCAATAATGACCATAACATATCTTGAGAGATGCGTTTTCTGAAAATTGAAAACACCTAATTAATTTAATACTAATCATAAGGAATCCAACTTGTATCTACTTATTCTGCGGCAACAGTTTATTGGAACGAAGTTCCTTATCGCGCGTTGCGAAAGGGGGCTAGACGGAAAAAGTTAAGACCAAAAGTTGTAACGACACTTTTTGATTTTCACTTTTTCATCACTTTTTGATAATTAATCGAAAGGAACCTCGTTCCATCCGGGTGTCCCTTGACACCTCTCAAGTTTTTTTGTTTAATTTTTTACCCGCGACAGAACGGAGAACGGTTTATTATGCGTTTAGGGTGTTTGTACACACAAACACCCTAAACGCATAATAAACCGTTTAATATTTCCATTTACTCCAAAACAGGTGGACCGATTTAGATACGGTTTTTTTGTGAAATATTTGTGATTCATGGATCTACATTTTATTGCTAAAACCAATATTGTCACTTATCACTTCTTCTTCTCGTATAGTGTTGTGGCTCACCTATTGTTAGAGTTTTTAGATCGCCTTAAGGCCTCTAACTTGACCTAACGACTGCTCCTAGAGGTAAGAACCGGGATCAACGGCTTAACGTGCTTCCGAAGCACAGAGGGGCTCACAAAAATACATCTTTCTCACACTACTAATTGGCCACCCATCGAAGTAATGACCGCGCCAGGCATCGCATAACCCGCACGATCGTAAACGATCAGCAAGCGTCGCTTAGCTGAGCTCAAAACTTATCACTAAATCGGCTGAACTAATTTAGGTACGTGTTTTGTTTGAAAGCGGTGGACTGATGCCAATGGATGCCACTGATCCCATGAAAAAAATATTGGAATATATATGTATGCAAAAAGCGAATCCGCATCTATGTCTTACCTATTCCTCTCTAAAAGTCCAACCATATCTTTCATGAGCTCCTCCAAGGGTGGTCTTGTGCCTCCGTAGTCTACCGGCAACTCATCTTTACTGAAGTGATCATAAAGTGTCGTTGAATTCGCACTGTGGAAATGTATCTGTGGTAAAATATGAAAATTGGGTAAGTAATATTTATTAAACCAAACCGTCTTCATTAAAAAATAAAAATAAATAAATATTGCAGGACATTCCACACATCGCCATCTAACCCCAAACTAAGTAACTAGACTTGTGTTATGGGTTCTAGACAACGGATATACTAGTTACTTTTCTTTCGTAAATATATACATACAATACATAGAAACAACCAGACCACAGACAAATATCTAAGCATAAATACTTGTCTGAGGTGGGAATCGAACCCACAACCATGTCTTTGGCAGTCCGGCATGGTGACCATTGTGCCAACTGGGTCGTCATTAACAGCGTTGTTAACTTAGACAAAGTAATTTGTAAGAATATACTTGTTATGGAATATGTTGTTTATGATCGACCATCTAGCCATAAACTAAGCAACTAGGCTTCTAATATCGGTGTTATAAAAGAAAACTATAATATACACCTACTTCAATAATATTGAATATATTCAATAATTTTCTATATATTATATAGAATTTACTTTTCTATAACTATAGGTACTCTATACTTCTAATAAGAAGAGTAAAGATTTTTTTGTTTGTAACAAATAAGCTTCTGAACTACAGTACCGATTTTGATGAAACTTAGTATGAGGATACATGGATTCATTAGGAATAACATAGGCTACTTTTTAGCGCTGCATAGTCTTTTATAAAATACATTCTTATACAAAGTAAAACACCCAAACCGGGAACTATTTGTTCGCGGGAATCGAGTGGGCAACCTCCTGGGTCGTAGGCGGTTGCTAGCCCACCGCGTTTCAACCGCCTTTTGATTTTTTTTCGATCGTCTTTTGTTTTTTTTCGATCGTCTTTTGTTTTTTTGATCGTCGTTTGTTTCCGTTTTGATCGTCTTTTTTCCGTTCCGATCGAATTTTGTTAACCACTTAGTTAAGTCGTTTGACTACGAGGAAATTTATTCCTTTGGACAAATAAGTTTGACCAGAAAGTTTGATCAGCAGGAACGTACCCGCGCCTCAAAGGAAAGTATTATTAATGTTTTAGAACTGATAATTAGAATAGAATAGAAAAAACAAACACACGACAAAACAAAAATCGTGTGGCACTCGGGGACTGCCGCGGTAAAGCTATTGCATCGTGCGAGCTTCGTACAGTCGTACCATATACATACACGTTAAGCGAACGCTCGGCTGAGCTACATGATAGGCGGATTGGAGGGTGTTATGTTTTATTTTCGTTACGGAATTTCTTGATTCGGTCGCCGCGCTCAAAGCCCGAGATAAAAGCTATGCAATAGCTTAAAAATAAATAATAATAATAGTCAATAATAGAGCGCAGAGGCTGGATCATTGCTCCGGGGCATTCCCGGCTCAAAGATTGGCCATCGCCATCCAGCGGGGGAAGTGCGGGGGAAAATGGTCAGCGCATATTTTGTGCCAGGAGTGTCGCGGGGCGGTTTATTTGATTATTTTTTATTTTATTTTTTTTATTGATGATTACTTACTTCTAGTTAATAATTATGTTCTATGTTTTTAATTGATTGATTTAATTGAATAAACTATCTATAATCGTCAGTAATATTTAGAATAGTAGTTGAGAGATGTTTACAAACATAAGAACACTGACATGTACAGACAATAAATACAAAAGCAAAAAAGAAAATTGTACCTTTAAGTTTTCCTTACCATTTCCTGTAAGTCTTTTCTCATGAAAGGCCTGAAGAGTCCAACTACTTTGTTCATGATAGGTGGAGAATTGACCATGTGGATTCCCTTTAGTCTGTTCGGCATTGCACCCTGTAATATTATTGTAAGATAATTTTAATTATATTACATACACGATTTTTAAGTATAATTGTTGAACTAGCCTTGAGGAAAGGGTACAAACGTAGTCGACTGTTTTCTCCCTGGATAATGACACTAGAGCTAATATTTTTCTGCCATAAAACCTATAACTGCCATGAGCATGCCCCTATCTATGTCTTGGTATTCTAATTATTATAGGAAGTAACAGTCCTAAAAAACACAAAAAATATAAAAAAATAAGACATAGGGGCATGGTCATGGCAGTTTTAGGTTATATGGCACAGAAATATTTGGTTTAGTGTCATTATCCAAGGAGGAAACAGTCGACTACGTTTATATGGAGAAGCAAGATTCCATAATTTTGAAACGTTTAGTTAATTAGGCATACAAGTCATTAGACATTTCATACTGTTGGACGTTTTATTACTTAGGGCGGCTTGCATGACGAGAAACAAAAATTTACTCTGGAATTGTGCATATTGATCCAATGCTTTACAATGTCGTTGTCCAATCTGTGGACTATTCGACGTTTTGCTACATCTTTGTCGACGTTTTGCTACATTTTTGCTACATCATGCTACAACTTTCTGACCGAAACTACGTAAAATTTAAAAATGTAATTGATATTATTATAAAACTTATTTGTAAATTTATATAGTAAGAAAAGATGTTGGCCGATTCTTGGACCATAATATACATAAAAAATTTCATACAAATCGGTTTAGTAGTTTAGTTGAAGTTTGGTAACTAACACCGCGACACGTGTTTTGTTTTTATACGATGTGTTTCAGCGAAGGGGTTTCAATACGAAAGGGGGTTTTTCTAAACGTCTAGGCGAACAACTTTTGTTCTACGACTTTTGGAAAATCGAATATTTCGTTCGAAGTTTTTGTATGAAACAGCTGATTTTCAAGTAAAAATTAACTCAGAATTATCGAAAAAAAATTCGAATTTTCAAAAGTCATAGAAAAAAAGTTATTTGCCTAGACGTCTAGAACAATCCTCTTTCGTATTAAAACCCTTTCGCTGAAACACATTAGTGATTTGTTTTTTTTTGTTTTTCTGTGTCCAGTCAGCTCTGTGAGCGAACTATTGGCCCCGGATTTACGGATTTGCCAGTTTCAAGTTCTGTTTTAGTTCTTATGGGATTTGTTTTACCTCTAGATATTTCACGCATTGCTTCGCGAGAGATATTCTGAATGTCCAAAAGAATTTAATAGTAATGTCCTTAACATCTAATATAAATATGTCTTCCTCTGCAAGATCTTCGTCCTCGATCAGCGAGGCGTCTACTGCCATAAAGAATAACTTCGTATTTCTTCTGTAATCGTAATATTGCAAACCGGGATCGTTCAATTGCCAAAACCAAAGGTTGCGGTTTTTGGACGTTTGATAATAAGCAAGATTCCTGAAAAAAGAAAACATTATACGTTGTTACCTTGTCAATAAGATGGCGTTGCTATAGTTACTTGTCAATAACATGACGCGTGACGTTACACTTTTTTGTAAGTCCAGGTGTTCACCGATTGATATGACGTTTTCTTTATCTTTATCTATTAGTAGACATTCAAAGTCCTAATTGATTTAAACTAACTGATATCACAGCTCCAATTAAGGTGAAAGGGTACCGGGCGCTCTCTCCATACAAACGTAGTCGACTGTTTCCTCCCTGGATAATGACACTAGCAAAAATAGTTTTTGTTGCATAAAACCTTTAACTGCCAAGACAATACGCCCTATGTCTTGGTTTTTTTTTCATTTTCTAATTAAAATTTAAAAAACAAAGGAAAAAAGCAAAACATAGTGGCAAGGTGATACCAGTTAAAAGTTTAATGCAAAAAAAAATTTGCTCTTATTGCTCTACCCAGGGAGAAAACAGTCGACTACGTTTGTATGTAGAGAGCGTTGGTACCCTTTCCTCTTCTATGGATGGATCGGTCTAAAATTTGGCATATAGATAGCACTAGATAACGTAGACATCGTCTTTTGGGTTTCGATCATAATATTTTGATTATATGATTGTTTGTGGACCTCGGACCAACAATCCCAATACAACCACAAAATGAAACGCAATTGCTTCCGCATTTCCAAATCTATCCGTAACCTTTATAGCTAAGTAAGGAATATTATACGAAAAATACAAATAAATAAAAACGTAACGTAATGTTCGACAATAGGCGGCCTTACTGCTATAAATTGTCTCTTCCAGGCAGTGGCGTAGCGTGGGACATCGTCGCCCGGAGCAGAGTCATAATTTGCCGCCATTTTGATGTCACAATATAATAATAATATCGACAATTTGCCGCTGTTTTGATGTATTAAAAATATTTTGACAATGTGCCACTATATAGAGATCATAAAAATAATAATGTTGGTGTTTGTGAGAAAAATGATATGAAAGAAGTGAGCGAAATAGATTTGTTTTCAAACCATGTAAGGATGTGAGGATTTGCCAATGTTGCCGCCCTCCTAGCGCCCCACCCAATTGCGATGCACTTCAGAGATAGTACAAATTGCTAATTTATACAAATTAATAAATTGTACCAATATGTTAGATGAAGCATCTTATATCACATTTGTTACGAATTGATATTTTTTTTCTATTAATTATGACTTCGCACGGCTTGTGCATTTAGCCAGTGTCAAGTTATATTTTGCATCAAATTATGACCCGATTTTTCATAAATCGGGCCTAAAGTTTTTAAAAAAAGTCAAAGTCGTCATAGTCCGTCAAGTCAGGGGCTATAGTAAAGCGGTGGCAAGTTTACCATAACCTTAATAGGAGATTTGGAGGCAACGACAAAATTTCTTGTTTGACACTGATTTTTACTTTCACTACACTTGTGCACTTTCACAGAACCAAATTGAATAACATTCCACCGGAATTATACAATTCAACTCGGGTTACAACTAAGTTTCATGAAAATAAAACTGCAGCACGACATGTTGTTAACTCGTTCCCGCCAAAACTCCAATTGATAATTTACTATACAAAATTTTAAACGAACTGCTAACAAATCACTAATTGTACAAATTCAGAATTTGAACGGATGGCGATGCTCCCGCTACGCTGCTGCTTCCAGGCAACCTTAGGATTTTCGTAATATAATCACTTACACATGTTTCATACTGTCCTGCATAGAAGGATCCATGAGATCTCTATCAGTAAGGATTTCCGTTAAAGTAGCTCTAACGTTGAAGAATAATTCTGCCGTTGTCTTTGCTTTAGCCATGTCGTAGTAATTGCTGTGGAGGAACCGGATCACAAGCTGTTCCTCTGAAATAGTAACAAGGGCAAAGTGATCTCCGAAAACTAAAATAAACTACATATATTAAGAGAAAATTGTTTTATTTTAGTGCTCGAAAACTTTTTCTAAGGAGTAACATTTGGCTCATTTTATACGAATACTAGCTGCGTCTCGCGTAAGTCCCGATCCCGTGGGAATGTCGGGATAAAAAGTAGCCTATGTATTAATCCAGGTCTCCAGCTATGTAGATACTGAGTTTCATCGCAATCGGTCTAGTAGTATTTGCGTGAAGGAGTAACAAACATACATACACACACACAAACTTTCACATTTATAATATTAGTAGGATTCCCACGGGATCGGAACTTATGAGGGTGAAGCAGCAGCGCTGCATTTTTAGAGCTTATCTCTTGGGCCTACTTCCTATTTCCATTGTACAACTAGACAAATTGATATGTAACACCGATTTTTGATGGAAATCCCGGACGCACTAAGCGTTTTGCCTCGTCATTCCATTCATTCATTAATGCGAGGGAATGGAATAATTTGCCTGAGTCTGTCTGTACAATTTTGAAATCTTCAAGTCACGAGTGAACAGGTATCTTCTAGGACTTAAAGACGCGCCCCATACATCTTAGACGGCATCGTCACTTCATAATTATTAGGTGTGATAGTGGTCAAACACTGACCATTTCAACAATGGGTGCGTGTACGCGTGTGAAAAGTTATACGTCCGTCTGTCTGTCTGTCTGTCTGTACGACCGTCTTTTACTTTTGTGTTACGCAGCTACAACCTGTGACTTTTGTGTTCTTCTTAATATTTCACTCTTAACGCGCCTAATAAAGAAGTTCTTCAAAAATAAATAAACTAAATCTCGTTTTGAAATGAGGGGATTTCAAAACGAGATTTAAGAATAGTTCGAGATATGGATTTAAACCTTAGATTTAGACACAGATTTACACGTGAACACTATCCCTATATAATCTTTATGGATAGTGTTTATACTATAGTTCCATAGATAATCTATAGGGATAGTGTTTAGACTATAGTTCCCTATAAAATCTATGGGGATAGTGTCTAAACTATAGTTCCATAGATAATCTATAGGGATAGTGTTTAGACTATAGTTCCCTATAAAATCTATAGGGATAGTGTCTAAACTATAGTTCCATAGATAATCTATAGGGATAGTGTTTAGACTATAGTTCCCTTTATAATCTATAGGGATAGTGTCTAAACTATAGTTCCATAGATAATCTATAAGGATAGTGTTTAGACTATAGTTCCATAGATAATCAATAGGGATAGTGTTGAGACTAAAGTTCCCTATATAATCTATAGGGATAGTGTATAAACTATAGTTCCATAAATAATCTATAGGGATAGTGTTTAGACTATAGTTCCCTTTATAATCTATAGGGATAGTGTCTAAACTATAGTTCCCTAGATAATCTATAGGGATAGTGTTTAGACTATAGTTCCCTTTATAATCTATAGGGATAGTGTCTAAACTATAGTTCCGTAGATAATCTATAGGGATAGTGTTTAGACTATAGTTCCCTTTATAATCTATAGGGATAGTGTCTAAACTATAGTTCCGTAGATAATCCATAGGGATAGTGTTTAGACTATAGCTCCCTATAAAATCTATAGGGATAGTGTCTAAACTATAGTTCCATAGATAATCTATAGGGATAGTGTTTAGACTAAAGTTCCCTATATAATCTATAGGGATAGTGTATAAACTATAGTTCCATAGATAATCAATAGGGATAGTGTTGAGATTAAAGTTCCCTATATAATCTATAGGGATAGTGTATAAACTATAGTTCCATAGATAATCTATAGGGATAGTGTTTAGACTATAGTTCCCTTTATAATCTATAGGGATAGTGTCTAAACTATAGTTCAGTAGATAATCTATAGGGATAGTGTTTAGACTATAGTTCCCTTTATTATCTATAGGGATAGTGTCTAAACTATAGTTCCGTAGATAATCCATAGGGATAGTGTTTAGACTATAGTTCGTGAGTAAATCTGTGTCTAAATCTAAGGTTTAAAGCCACATCTCGGACTCTTAAACCTCTTTTTGGAATAAGGGGGTAGCTATATGTTTCCACAACTGTTTCTGCTTCTGTAGCTGCTGCTACTGCTAATTAGTATAATAGTCATTCTTACCAATGTTTTTAGGAAAAAGTGGCTGCTCATTTAGCCATTCTTTTAGTTGTTGTACTTGAAGCTTTTTATCTTCCGTTAAGTATTTCATTTTGACCTAAAATAAAGATAAAGATAATTTTATTACCCACTGACGTAGATAATAGAAAAAACTACAATGTAAAGTAACCCAAACATATTTATAATTATGTAAAGATAATAATATATACGGTCGGCGGCATAAATGCAGACCCACCGTAGAATAGGAATAGTTTAATTAATAAAGCTTATACATAATATTATACTATAAAGCTAAATCGCATTTTAAAACGATAAAAAATACTTTTTCCTAAACTAGGAAAATCCTGTGTTTCAGGCGAAAAGTTAATTAAATAATTAGCTATATATTTTACATTTTTATATTAAAGTAACTACTATAAATTACTAAGCACGAACTCATATAGAGTTTATAAACTTACTATTATTGGAATGTTTTTACACTATAACGACCCATTACGCCTATTACGACCCAGTTGGCACAATGGTCTCCATGCCGCCGAACTGCCAAACATAGGGTTGCGGGTTCGATTCCCGCCTCAGACAAGTATTTATGCTTAGATATTTGTCTGTGGTCTGGTTGTTTCTATGTATTAACTATTATAAGTATATATTTAAAAGTATATAAGTAGTATATCCGTTGTCTAGCACCCATAACACAAGTCTAGTTACTTAACTTGGGGCTAAATGGCGATGTGTGGAATGTCCTGCAATATTTATTATATTTAATTATAATATTTTTTGTTTTGATAAATTCATAAGCTAAAAGACTTTAAACTTTAACTAACGTAGGTGCCTAGAATCTTGATTGTATTGAAAACATTCTTATTAACAGCCATATTGGACTCTACGGTGGATCTGCAATTATGCAGCCGACCGTACATAATATATAGAGGTAAGTTAAGGTTAAGTAAATAGCTTAGCAAAAAATTAATATGTTTTTAAATTCAAGTTTAATTAATATATTAAGTACTTACCTATTTAGGTATAAGTTTTATGCTTTAAATGGAACTGAAAATGGAAACATTTAATTTGTTAGCTGAAATATTGCTGAATATGAAATATACCTACGTGAGTTAATTATTAGGTAGGTATAAGGATGACGATCAAAATGTGTCCAAAAATAACTTCAAAAGGAAGATTCCCACATATATTCTATCTTCTATCTATATTTATCTTCTTCTATACATATAAAGTGCTTTGTCCTGAATGACTGACTGACGGAATAACGCACAGCCTAAACCGCTGATCGTAACCTGAAACTTGAAGGGTGAGTTCTTTGTCTAGCGTAGACATCCGATAAGAAAGGACTTTCCGAAATTGGTAGAATTTCGGAAGGAGGTGAAAAAAGGGGGCAAAGTTTGTATGTAACAACGTGATTACTTGGTCTATTTTCAACTTCTACACGGACGAAGTCGCGGGCCAAAGCTAGTCTATATTATTTATTTATAGACATCGGATCATATGCATTTGCATGTTTGCATATGCAAATGCATATAATTGTATTTTTATAGCGTTATTGCATATTTCGGTACTTTTTAATTGACAGTGCTTATTTTAGTAGTCTCTGCAGAAATGGCGCCTAATTTCAAGTTGTGTCTGGTAACGTCAGTTGATGACGAAAGATCATTTGCAGCTTGTAAATTAATATTAAATGAAAAACGTCACATGTTTGCTTCAGAAATACTGGAAAAATATATTGATGTGTATTGTCATACAAATTGATAAATATAATTGATTGATTGATAAATATAATTTAAAAATAAACGGAAATTCTAATAATAAATAGTTTTCGATTGTACATATTTTGTGCATATTTCGCCCTTTTTAGTGCATATTTTGGCATTTTGATAGTGCATATAATCCGATGTCTATTTATGAATGTATATTAATAACTACCTGCGCCCCGCGGTTCCACCCACGTAAGTCCCGATCCCGTGTGAAATTAAAAATGAAAAGTAGTCTATAGCCTTCCTCGATAAATGGACTATCCAACACAAATAGAATAGTTCCTGAGATTAGCGCGTTCAAACAAACAAACTCTTCAGCTTTATAATATTAAGTATAGATTATTACGTACCTATTAGATAATTATTTATTATCATATTTATATTATTATCTATATACGTGACTTGGCATTGGGTCCAGCCTTGCGATTAGGTGCTCAACGAACCTAACGATTGCTAATTCGTATCTCGTAAGTGTGGCGTACCAGCGCGGCCACTTTAGGCACACAGTTTTCCGGACTAATTACTAATAAATATATAAATATAAATATTGCAGGACATTCCACACATCGCCATCTAGCCCCAAGCTAAGTACTAGACTTGTGTAATGGGTGCTAGACAACGGACATACTACTTATAAACTTTTCTTTTGTAAATATATACTTATAATACATAGAAACAACCAGACCACATACAAATATCTAAGCATAAATACTTGTCCAAGGCGGGAATCGAACCCGCAAACCTGTGTTTGGCAGTCCGGCATGGTGACCATTGTGCCAACTGGGTCGTCAATTAGGTAAACATTTGTTACTACTAATCTATTATTATTATTTACTAGCAGCGCTCCGCGGTTTCACCCCCGTAACTCCTGATCCCGTGGGAATTTCGGGACAAAAAGTAGCCTATAGCCTTCCTCGATAAATGGACTATCCAACACAAAAATATTTTTTCAATTCGAACCAGTAGTTCCTGAGATTAGCGCGTTCAAACAAACAAACAAACTTGAAGAGTTTGTTTGTTTGTTTTATAGATTTATTTTTAGAATATTTCGTCCCACTGCAGGGCAAAGGCCTTTCATCCTTCCACTGTTCCCTGTCTAGTGCCAGCCGGGTCCAGTTCCTACGATGTGAGTTCAACACGTCCCGCCCCATCTCCTTCTAGGCCTGCCGGGGGTGACTGCTGTTCGGGAACCAGTCCGTGGTGGTTTTTGCCCACATCTGATCGGACATGCGGCAGATATGTCAAGCCCAGTTCCATTTAAGTTTGGCAGCAGTGTGGCCAACGTCCTTAATTTTGGTTTGGGAGCGCAGGCAGTTTCACCCGCGTAACTCCCGATCCCGTGGGAATATCAGGATAAAAAGTAGCCTATAGCCTTCCTCGATAAATGGACTATCCAACACAAAATAATTTTTCAATTCGAACCAGTAGTTCCTGAGATTAGCGCGTTCAAACAAACTCTTTAGCTTTATAATATATAAGTATAGATTCCGGTGTTAGTTGTATAGCAAAACCAATTTGTATGATTTTTTTGATCTGAGAATCAAACATCTATTTTTTTTTTTGGCTAAACAACTTTTACCGGGACAGCTAGTTGAATAAAAAATAAATTAAATTATTAAATTAAAATAAATGTACCTACTGCGGTCTGTAAATATGTTAGCTGCGCCCCGCGATTTGTCCCGATCCCGCAGGAATTTCGGGATCAAAAGAATTCAAGTAAAGAATAAAACGGTCCAGTCGTTCGACCGTGAAGCAACAAACAAATAAATACATAAACTTTCAGATTTTCAATTATAATAGTTAGGATTAACTGCACTGGTTCGACGCACATTCTTAAATTATATATTTAGTCGCAGTAGCATGATAGTATTATTCTAAATTATTTCTTATAATCTCATAGTTCAGTTAACTATTTATATTTATATTATATTTATTTTTTGTTTTTCTTTTTCATCCAGACTAGTTGTGTAATATATAGTCATTTTGTATGTGGAAACATTTAATTGGTTCATAGTCACTATTTTAGTTTTGTAAGCAGAATATTTATAACTGTTTGTTTTCCAAATAAAATAAAATGAATAAAATAAGATATAGCATATTTAAAGTGGTTGTTGTTCCGCTGGGAAGGATAACGCACTGCCCAATCGTAGACTAAGTACTTTAAATGTGATGAAATATTTAGACTACGGACTCGTCGTTTAGATTAAATTTTTTGCTTTCTAAGATACACCCATATAAAGTGATAACAAGTAGGTATTCATTTGATATTATTAACTAAATGGAAATTTTCTCTCGGACTCAATTGTTGCACATTTGATTGACTACTTGTACTTGAACGGGCTGTTGTCCGCAATTTGACCCTTTTTAATTGGGTCTTTTTTGCGTGAGGATGGAGTAGGCTTGCCCAGCACCTACTACCCTCTCAGCCTAGTCGACCATTTCCTGAGGAGAGAACTTGTCAATACTTCTGGAGCCAACTAAGCCACGGGTTTCATCACGATGTTTTCCTTCACCGTAAGAGCAATGTCAATTAGCGCACAAAATTTTTTCTTAACAAAAATACATTGGTGCACGGCCGGTCGGGATTCGAACCCACGACCTTCAGAATGAAAGTCGAGGTATCTACCACTAAGCCAACACTGCTCATTTTGACTGACTAAATTACCCCGGAAATCGAAGGTGGCCGCGCTGGGATTTAACATTTCAAATACGTAGTAAGCAAATGGATAGGCTCATCAGAATAATACATATACATATCATTAACAGGTTGGTAAGTAAATATAGGCGTAGTATAAATAAATAAATAAAATAACTATTGCAGGACATTCCGCACATCGCCATCTAGCCCCAAGCTAAGTAACTAAACTTGTGTTATGGGTGCTAGATAACGGATATACTACTTATATACTTTTTCTTTTGTTTTTTTTATAATGTTTTTATATTATGACTAGCTAGCTACCCGCGACTTCGTTCGCGTTGAAGTCGAAAATGTTTCTAATAGGATTTTTTATTATAACATATGATAATTTAAATAAATACGAAGCACGTTTTCCATTAATTCTATTAAATAATGTTTACGCAAAATTTGAAGTAGATTGGACAAAGGGATCATGTTTTCCCATCCAAACTTTGTACCCCTTTTTCACCACCAAAGGGTAGAATTTCAGAAAATCCTTTCTTATCGTATGCCTAAGTCTTACAAAGAAAACACTTTCCACGTTTAAGGTATCTACATACATACATACCGAATTTCATTAAAATCGGTTCAGCAGTTTTAGCGTGAAGGAGTAACAAACATACATACACACACACAAACTTTCACATTTAAAATATTAGTAGAATGTATAGAGATATAGGCACATGGTTGTACTGCCGCTTGAATCATAGATGTCCACAAAAGCTCTCACATAGACAGATTCAAGCAATCAAAAAGTTCACAATCCATTTTGTTAATTATTTTATTGGCACTTTACAATACAAACATTAGTCGAGTGTGAGGGCCGCAGATATTTCCACAAACTGTACTCGTATTGGTAAATAAATATATTTTCATTTTTCATTTAATTTTCATTCAAGCAAGTAAATAATAAATGGAAAAAATCAATTCCACTTACCTACCTGATAAACTGCGCACCGTCCCTACTGATAAATAGAATAATTATAATATAATAAATATAAAAATAAATTTAAATAAAAATAAAATAAACTCCGGAAAACAATGACACGTTATACCAGTTTCGCGATCCGTTAAATAATAAGTATTTATTAGATGGAATCACATATAATGAAAACAACCTTGAAGAATAAATGATGCCTAAAAAATGCAGACTTATTAGACCAAAACCACCAAAACTTAGGTTTAGAGTAGGTGTGAATTTATTTTGTTAGGAAATTTTTCGACGTGAATTGGTATCTCTAGTAAAAAGTTCAATAAATGCGGTGCGGACGGGTGTCAATTTCTTTAACTCTGATGGAAACTTAAAAGGGGCGGAACGCGAGCGCGTAGTACCTGCTGTAGGTACGGTCGGCTGCATAATTGCAGACCCACTGTAGAGCTCCAAAATGGCTGTTTTAAGAATGTTTTCAACACGAGCAAGATTCTAGACACCTGCTTTAGTTGAAGTTTAGAGTCTTCTAACTCATCAATTAATCAAACAAAAATTATTAGAATGAAAACATTCCAATAATAGTAATAACTCTACCGAGGGCTGCAATTATGCAGCCGACTGTACATACATTATCGATGGCTACAAAAAATATTGGCGAGTTTATTCTTGCAACGTGCTTGACTTTTCTACCAAACAACTTTCCAAGAATAAATGTGCAAATATGAGGTCTCAACTTCATATTTGCACATCGTTCAAAAACTGTGTTGGACGCGTGCACTGAGTAATTCTCAGCTTTCATAAAATCACGAAGGTCTGGTGGACTTAGACAAAAGTCCCGCCTATATACCAAGGCGGGATCTTGATCTAAGTCTTTTTAAATTAAGAATACTGCTTCATATTTTCGCGAATATTTGCAAAAGAAAAGAAATTATTCCCTAGCGGCCTTTTGGAGAGGATTATTTCTCGACACAATAACCTCATTTCTGCGTACTAATTCATTTTTTTTAACTTTTTTTTTCACTAATTCATTCAATTATTTTTTCTTTCATAAGTACCTTCTTCTGACAATAACAAACACAACAAAAAAAGAATTAGCGAAATCAGTTCTATTCTCGAGATTTGCGCTTAGCAACACAGCGATTCATTTTTATATTATAGAAGAACTAGCTATTGCCCGCGACTTCGTACGCGTGGTAGTTTCGTTTTATATACCAAAACCTTCCTCTTGAATCACTCTATCTAGTTTTATAGATCTAAACATACATAAGGAAAGACAGCGGGAAGCGACTTGGTTTTATACTATGTGGTGAAGACTATCAGCGCTCCGAGGTTTTACCCTCGTAACTTCCGATCCCGTAGGAATATCTGGATAAAAAGTAGCCTATGTTACTTCCAATGAATCAATGTATCCTCATTTATTGTGGCGCCATCTGTCTGCCAGTTGATGATTTATATCAGTGTAGATAGGTTTCTCTACAACGGATACGAAATCTATACTTGTTGTTTGTTTGTTTGTTTGAACGCGCTAATCTCAGGAACTACTGGTTCGAATTGAAAAAATCTTTTTGTGTTGGATAGTCCATTTATCGAGGAAGGCTATAGGCTACTTTTTATCCTGATATTCCCACGGGATCGGGAGTTACGCGGGTGAAACTGCGGAGCGCTGCTAGTAATCTCATAAAATTCCACCGTTACGACACGTCCGATACGTAAGTAAATATTGATAACCTATCATTTAAAAAGGGCGACCCAGGTCGATAACTCTTGATATAAATAACGCGCCTATGCGCCGTGGTGGGAGAACACGTGCTGGCGACGCAGACGGTTGCGGGGTCGATTCCTGCCGTCAAACAAATAGTTATTACAATATTTCTTCTTCCTCTTCTCGTATAGTAGTGTGGTTCAACTATTCTTAGAGTTTTCAGATCGCCTTAAGAGGAATGGGGGGCTCTCTCCATAAAAACGTAGTCGACTGTTTTCTCCCTGGATAATGATACTAGAGCAAATATATGTATTTGTTGCATATCCTACTAATATTATAAATGTGAAACTTTGTGTGTGTATGTATGTTTGTTACTCCTTCACGCAAAAACTACTGGACCGATTGCGATGAAACCCGGTATCTAGATAGCTGGAGACCTGGATTAACACATAGGCTATTTTTTATCCCGATATTCTCACGGGATCGGGATTTACGCGGGTGAAACCGCGGGACGCAGCTAGTAACTTATATATCCTTATTTATCCAGGATTCCAGCTGCCTTCGATAGCTAGTTTCAACGCTATCAGTTTAGTAGTTTAAGCGTGAATGAGTTATATAAACATAAAAACGAACAACAATACTAACCCACAAAAAAATACATTTATAATATTAGTAGGATATGAAACGTGATTATTTACAAAAAAGTAGGTATAACTTACAGGATTTTTAAGGGCTATATACATCCTAAATAGAGATCTCTTATAGAGATAGCGAGAAATGAAAAAGTCATTAGGTACCCTAGGCAGGAATCGAACCTGGCAGGAATCGAACCTGTTGATTATCCAAAAAAATATTCACTCCATATTTTTGTTGGCATCAATCGATTCCAAGAAAAAACATAGTACTTACGGCAAATTAAATAAAGTACCTGGATGACGGAGCTTTGCTCGGTATTTTTTAATTTTTTATTTTACTTTGTCTAACCTCAACGCAAACACTCATTGACTTCGTGTTACTTAACAACGCCATCTGCTGGAATAACTTTATTGCTCACAAAAAATAGTATTAGTAGTTCGCCAATAGATGTCAGGAAGAGTCATATTTTTCAGATAAAAAAAGTAAGTTTCGATAAAACACGAATAAAATGACATTTTCTAAAAATGATTCCTAGCTAGATCGATTTATCGCCCCCGAAACCCCCTATATACCAAATTTCATGAAAATCGTTGGAGCCGATTCCGAGATTACAATTATATATATATATATATATACACAAGAATTGCTCATTTAAAGATATAAGATTTGCCCTGTATTATTACCAGTTATTCTATCCCACGGGATCAGGAGTTACAGGGGTGAAACCGCGCAGCTAGTATATCTATAAAAATCAATGCCACTTTTCGTTGTAATTGTATAACTCAAGAACGGGCTCACCTATCCAAACCAAATGTTTAAGCTTTGTTCGGACTGTTTAGTAGATGGTTTATTTGAAGTTTGCACAAAATCGGTCGAGCGGTTCTTCATTTATCACATTTTTTCTCTTTATACGTAGCGAAGCACCAACGGCCGCTAATCCTACTAATCCTACTTCCTACTATCCTATTAATATTATAAATGTGAAAGTTTGTGTGTGTTTGTTACTCCTTCACGCAAAAACTACTGGAGCGATTGCGATGAAACCCGGTATTTAGATCGCTAGAGACCTGGATTAACACATAGGCTACTTTGTATCCCTATATTCCCGCGGGATCGGGAGTTACGTGGGTGAATCCACGGGGCGCAGCTAGTACTTTATAGATAACAGTATACCAACTTACTCGAGTATGTTTGTTTGTTGAATATCTAAAGATACAAAATTATGATTGGCAATTACTTTATTAGCGTCTAATGATGCTCTAATGAGATGGTAAAGTTCACAGATCGCCCGATCAATCGTGGATATACCATTTTCATCAGATTGTCCAGAATTATTAAAGACTAGCTTTTGCCCGCGACTTCGTCCGCGTACAAGTCGAAAATGGACCAAAGAATCATACAAAACTTTGCCCCACTCTTTTAACCAATCAATGCCACTTTACCAGTCACCCCTAAGGGGTAGAATCTCGAAAAATCCTTTCTTATCGGATGCCTACGTCATACAAACACCCTCCAAGTTTCAGGTCTCTACGACCAGCGGTTTAGGCTGTACGTTGATCAGTCAGTCATTCAGGACAAATAATTGTATATGTATAGATTTTTCCGAGTTTCAGAAGGTGTCGTTTTTCACGATTGCTATTTATTTGAAGCAGATTAAAGCTTTAGGAAAATAAAAATAAAAGAAAAGATTCACATGAAACTATATACCTTTTTTTATTTATGAACATAGAATTAACAGCTTCCAAAAGTATTTTTATATAAACTTACTTTCAGTTCAAAGAATAAATTAATAATTATCATTAATTTCGAAATGGAATGTTTAGTTACAAAGTTTTCCCTGTTAAATTGGATATCTTATACATATAACTATGATCTTAGGATAATCTAAAATTCTGAAAGTAAGTAAAAAAATCCTTGACATTTTTTGTGGATTTTAATTTTTCTTTTACTACACAATAAAAATAACAAAGCTGCAAAGTCTCTAATTTAGTCCAACCACAGAATATATATAATACTAGCTGCGCCCCACGGTTTTACCCGCGTAAGTCCCGATCCCGTGGAAATATCGGTATATAAAGTAGCCTATGTTTTAATCCAGGTCTCCAGCTATCTATACACCAAGTTTGAACGCAATCGGTTCAGTAGTTTTCGCGTGAAGGAGTAACAAACACACACCCACACACACTTTCACATTTATAATATTATAGTAGGATTAAGGTATCTGCGGGTAATAAGGGCTACTAAAATGTTTACAAAAACCTTGATATTAGTGACAAAATAACAAGAAAAACACAAATGAATTGTTTTTCATTTTTACGAAATATTAGGTTTTTTATTAAGGTGGCAGGTGACCCGCAGGTACCTTACGGTCCAACTAACAATCATCTATCTATGTCTATAAAAAATCAATGCAACTTTTCGTTGTAATTGTATAACTCAATAACGGGCTCACCTATCCAAACCAAATGTTTAAGCTTTGTTCGGACTGTTTAGTAGATGGTTTATGAAGTTTGCACAAAATCGGTCGAGCGGTTCTTCATTTATCACATTTTATCACTTTATAGGTACGTAGCGAAGCACGTACCGGGCCGCTAGTCCTACTAATATTATAAATGTGAAAGTTTGTGTGTGTGTGTGTGTGTGTATGTTTGTTACTCCTTCACGCAAAAACTACTGGACCGATTGCGATGAAACTCGGTATCTAGATAGCTGGAGACTTGGATTAACACATATATTATAGGCTACTTTTTATCCCGATATTCCCACAGGATCGGGACTTACGCGGGTGAAATCGCGGGGCACAGCTAGTTACATATAAAACAAAGTCACTTTCCGCTGTTTGTCCCTATGTATGCTTAGATCTTTAAAGCTACGCAACGGATTTTGGTGCGGATTTTTTTTCTATAGATAGAGTGATTCAAGAGGATTTTTTATATGTATAATACATGCATAATATAGCCGTACTAAGCCGGAGCGGGTTGCTAGTAAAGTATAAAAAAACATATATACCTAAAACTAAATAAAAATAGTCAAATTGTTTGTGCGTGTAACTTACATAGTTACTATGTAATAGAAGGTAAATAATAATATTTACAATAGGTATTTAAAATAGGTAACTGTTAATTATTAACAAAGATAAATATTTTATGTATTCAATACAAAAATATATTATTGTTCAGGTACATTCAACGACATAATATGTTTTTATCATATTTTAATATGTAGTTTCTTGTAAATAGTTTTTCCTCTAACTAACTTTCACTTTTTACTCTAAGCAAGGTGCTTTAACAATTTATAGGCAAATTCTGAGCTTAGCTTTTAGCTTAGCTTTTTGGCTAATACTAAGTTTAAGGTGAAAGGGTACCGACGCGTTCCTCTCCTGACCGTTTCCTCCCTTGATAAGCAGTTATAAGTTTTATGCAACAAAAATATTTGCTCTAGTGTCATTATCCAGGAAGAAAACAGTCGACTACGTTTGTATGGAGAGAGCCCCCGGTACCCTTCCCTCTTAAGAGTTTCTTTGCGACTTCTTATTGGGCGCGTGCCTAAGTCACACAACCTGACTTCGTTTTTAAGACGCATAAATGGCATAGTTTTACGCAAGTGACCTAAAGTAGATGATTTAAATTTTATTATATTCTGTAATTTATGTCCCAAATATCAAACCAGAAGAACAAGAAACCATGTTAACGCGAAATGTTTTTTTAAAGTGATAAACCAACACAACTTTATAAATTGAAAAAAAAATATCATTCGTGATTTAGAACCGTGTGGAAGCTGTAAGCCGTTCTGCAGATAAATGCCATTATGTATAAGCCTCAGTAAATAAAAATATCGACTCAGTGCGAAATTGCCCCCGTAGCTTAGTTTTTTTGAGTACTACGGGGATAGAGATTCTTGGTAAACATTTTTTTTGTCTATTTAAATAATAGCAACTTTATAACCATTTCGGTGCTAGGTACGTTCGACAGCATAATTACAGACCCATCGTAGAGTTCTATTATTGGAGTAATTTAATTCTAATAATTGTTATTTGAAAAATTCATGACTTTAAACTTCAAGTAAAGCAGGTGCCTAGAATCTTGCTAGTGTTAAAAATATTCTAGTACCAGACGTTTTGGAGCTCTACGGTGGGTCTGGAATTATGCAGCCGACAGTGCCTATTAATCAATGTCAAGATTTCGAAGAGAGACCATTTCAGGCGCAGGCGCAGGTTGTGTCTTATTCTTCTCTTTCTTACCCAATGATGTCCATAACATGTCTTGTGATAGACGTTCTCTGTAAAAATAAGAGCAAACAATGTATAAAATTATGAAAAGTAATGTAAGTACAGTCTAGGGCCATAAGTCCAGTAGCACATGTATCATAATAAAGGATTTTGATAAAGTTTTTTGTCTAATGCAGTCCTGATTCACTTGATAGATTCTTGTAACCCAGAGATTTCAATTATCAAATTCGATTAATTGTCCAGTCAAAAAATTTTTTCGATTTCCTCTAGACTAGGAAGGCAATGGGCCCAGATGTTCGAATTTCCTTTAGACCTAGAGACCCCTCTTTCTCCCGTGGCTGTGCGTGCCCTGCAGAACATCGTCATGCAGGGAGGGTTAGAAGACACTCCTTTTAAATAAGATAAGGACAGAGGAATAAATGCCTAAGGGCATTTTCTAGGTAAAATATTTACAGTAGAATATCTCACCTATGTTTCTCTAAAAGTGTAAGAACATTCTGCGTATTGTCAATCATTGGTGGTCTCGTACCTCCGAAGTCAGCAGGTAAATCATCTTTGCTGAAATGGTCGAAGAGTGTTGTAGAATTCACTCTGTGAAAGTGGATCTGAAAAAAATGTCGTGGTAAAAAAGTTACATGACTGAATCTGCCCGAATTTATCTAATTTCAGTCGGGTTACTTTGTATGAAATTAGCTTCCCCCGCGACTTCGTTTGCGTAGGAGTTAAGTTTTTCAAAATCCTTTTTTATCGGATACCTACGTCATACAAAGAACACACCACCCAAGTCTCAGGTTTCTACGATTAGCGGTTTAGGCTGTTGATCAGTCAGTCAGATATGTATAGATGAGACTGGACTGAAGTTCGGTATAGCGGCCAACGTAGGTACTTACTTAATATTTTCATTTTAGTTGTGTTATTTTGATAAAAGTTAAATGATTCCACATTTACCGGAAGGGACTGGTTATACCTTAACAAAGTCCTGACGGAGAGGACTGGTATAAACCTACAGAAACTGCGAGTTTGAATTGTCATAGCAAAAGCATTGGCCTAAACTGATACTGAATATATTTGATATTGAGTTATTAGTATTACTCATAATATTATCTAATAATATGTATCAATCGCTTCCAGTCGGTTAATTGAGATATTACACAATGAAGTATAAAATGTTTGTATTGACTCACAATCGTTTGGGAGTCAATACAAAGATCACAAGTCAAGTTAATATTCATATAAATATTATTCATATAAGATTATGCATGTTAGCGTGATCAATTTTTTTTTTATCTAAGTCAATTAATAATATAAATGGTAATGTATCGTTTTAATTGACTATAAGAATAATAAATATATTTTAAAGTAATAAGTTTAAAATCAATTGATCAATCAAATTACAATTAACAAATAGTGCATTTACTTATAATATTATCTTAAACGAGCAAACTCTCAGGGGATAATAAAATGGTGGATTTTGATAGTATTGTGCGTGTGTTGATCCTATATATTTGACGTTTGACAGCCATTGCACTAAAACTTGGGTCAATAAAATGGCGAATCGGTCGTGACAGATATTGGCAAAACATGACAATGAGGCACCTGCTTTGTTTTTTTTCCTCGTTGGTTTCACTGGGTTTAGCGAAATGGGAGATGGAAGAAGTTAAATAATACGGCAGACGCCTTTTGCTTGCCCTATTGGAGGTATAAAAAAATAAAACCTCTTTCACGTTTTCGTCTTGTTTATGGACCGCTACATAACTTACCATATCAGTCATGTCTTTCTTCAGGAATGGTTTTATAAGCCCGTAGATTTTGTCTATGATCGTTGGAGCGTTGGCAACGTGGATTGCCTTTAATCTCATTGGCATTGCACCCTAAAAAGATAAAAACTTGCTTTAAAAGAGTCACTTTTTACCTCTATTATTGTAACGGAAAGTTAGATGGTGTATATTTTCTTAAGGTGAAAGGGTACCGGCGCTCTATCCATACAAATGTAGTCGACTGTTTCCTCCCTGAATAATAACACTAGCACAAATATATTTTTGTTGCATAAGACCTATAACTTTAAGAGCGGTGTTGGCTTAGTGGTAGATACCCCGATTTTCATTCTGAAGATCGTGGGTTCGAATCCCGGCTGGCCGTGCACCAATGTATTTTACTTAAGAAAAATTTATGTGCGCTAATTGACATTGCTCTTACGGTGAAGGAAAACATCGTGATGAAACCCGCGGCTTAGTTGTCTCCAAGCGTATTGACAGGTTCTCTCCTCTGGGACACGGTCGACTAAGCTGAGAGGGTAGTAGGTGCTGGGCAAGTCTACTCCATCCTCACGCAAAAAGGACCCAATTAAAAAGAGTCTAGTTGCAGAAAAAAGCCCGTATACATACATACATACAAGACCTATAACTGCCATGACTATGCCTCTATGTCATTTTCATTTTCTAATTATCATAGAAATTAAGATTTTAAAAACAAAAAAAACATAAAAGAAAAACAACATATAGGGGCATGGTCATGGCAGTTATAAGTTTTATGCAACAAAAATATTTGCTCTAGTGTCATTATCCAGGGAGGAAACAGTCGACTACGTGTGTAAGGAGAGAGCGCCCGGTACCCTTTCCTCTTAAGAATTGCATACTTCTCGGGAACTTCAGATTAAAAAAAGTTTAAATGCAAGAATGTTTTTTCATAGTTACAAAGCGGTTCTATTAGCTGCCCTTTAATGCCTCATTAAAATTGACCAACCACTCTGTGTAGTCCAGATTTCAGTTTTATGCTACCACTGCTTAAAACTGGTCCTAGTATTGTAGTATTGGACAATGTATTTGGTAAACCTGTCTCAAAAAGCTTTGTTTGAAGATGGGAGACGATCACCACCACAACCCTTCACGTGTCTTCTGGGTGGTGCTACATGAACTCAAAATTTACCTATAGAAACATCACACGATTAAGAAGAAAAATAACCGGTAGTAATATCACCTGTTGATATTTCGATAGTTTTTTAGCAATAGATATATTGAACTTCGTTATATATTTAATAGTTATATCCTTTGCATCCATTAATACGATGTCTTCTTCTTCCAGGATCTCGTCGTCAAGGAGCCAAGCGTCAGATGTCAATATGGATAATCTCGCGTCTTCGAAGCAGTCGTATTGTTCTAAACCGGGGTCGTTGAGTTGCCATATCCAAATGGTACGCTTCCCTGACACTTGGTAGGTTGCTAGATTTCTGAAAAGAAAACTTTGAAATGAAATTATGACGATGACGATGGACAGGGTCAGAATAGACGATTGCGTCTCAGAAACTGTTTCTAACGTGTCGAACTAGAGTGCGTAGCTTTGCGATCGTATGAGGTAAGCGACATTTATCTAGTAGTTACTAGCCTGGGTGGACAGAAACTAAAAACTAACGTTAGAAAGAAGTCAAAATGTTAATTTTAATGACGTTGTAGGCATGGTGACTAGTGTTGCCCAAATTCAGTCTTGGTCTTGCAGTCTTGGTCTTGTTCTTGCGTTTTTGCAAGACCAAGACCAAGAACAAGACCGCGTATTTTTAGCAAGACCAAGACCAAGACTGACCGTGCAAGACTTGAGCAAGAACAAGACATAGCCTGCAAGACTCTTGCGTCTTGCAGCTAGGACTTAGCGCTATTTCACGGAGTAGTTAGGTGTAACAGTTCGGTGTATAGGTAGTTAGGAATTCTATGAGACGCAAAAAACTATATCAAAGAATATGAAAAACTGGACCTATGCGCATTACGACTAATACCATAAACATAGCGAATAAAAAAATATCTATTAAAATCAAACTGAGTGCATGCATAGTTATGTTTTAACCATCGGCACTTTGATAATGCGGCATCAAAGGTTTTGTACTTACTTCTCAAAGAAATTTGCCGCTTTTCGGAAGTACATGGTTATGATACACGCGCCGGCGGCTTCTTTTGAAATCTAAAACAATCGTTGCCGCCGCGCCGAAATCATAACATTTGACACTATTCATGCAAAATAATTTCGAATTTTAAGAGTACCTACAGGTGTTCCAAAGAATAAATAAGTTTCAGAGTGCTTAGAATGAAAATGAATACATTATACTGATCACGCAAGTAGTATTATGATTAGGATAAAATGGTAAGGATAGGTAGTAGATGTCATAATAATTCATTCTAGTAAGTAATTATAATATTGATTACTTATATGGTTTTAAACTAATTACTTAGGTACTATTATTGTACATTTAGTCATTATATTTCTTAAGTTTTTACAAGAAAAAATAGCAAAACGTTTTTCTAAGATTTAAAGTAAACTTTAATAAATAGTAATAGACTAATAGGTAATTGCAAGACTTGCAAGACTCTTGCTGCAAGACCAAGACCAAGACCAAGACTGGGAGCGCAAGACCAAGACCAAGACCAAGACCAGGTGTATTGGCGCAAGACCAAGACCAAGACTGGCTAAGTCTCGTCTTGTTCTTGCATTTGGGCAACACTAATGGTGACCGAGAAACTCTACAAAAATTCTAAAATATGAACCACAATGAACCACTAAAAATTGGAGAAGTTCTTACTTAAAATTGGATACGTTCTTACTTATCCAATTTTTTGTTGGTCACGACTTAAAATTGGTGGCATATTTAACTTAACTACTCCAGCCCGTAGTGAGTAAATTCAGGAGGTACTTCTTTCCTGTTTAGGAATATCTTTCAGCTAGACAGTTGGTTGTCGGAGTTTCATGAAATAGGGAAATAAGGTATTCTGATTTACAACTGTAGAAAGTAGCATTTTCTTAACTTTTTGTAACTAACACTCATAATAAAACGATTTCATTAACTTAAAAGATAGGTGTAGGTAAGTATTTATAGTTACCTATACCTATCTTTTATAGGAATTGGGAGCGAGCATTCGCATTAGTTTTACAACTGCAAAAAAAGGTTAAACCTAGTCTTTTAAGACATATAGGTACTAGTGAGCGAAAGTATATTCATAAGTTTCATGACATCCTGGAACGAGGGCTTCCTTAAACCTAAAGCTCGTGGTATTTTGGAAACTTTGCTTAGATATTGTTACGCCCCGCCCTTATGCTTTGGTAGACAATTCAATGTTAGATGAACTCACATGATTTGTAAAGTCTTCCGTACAGAAGGTGAAATTGGATCTCTATTATTTAGGAGTTCTGGTAACGTCGCTCTAACGTTAAAGAATAACTCAGCTGTTTTCTTCGCTTTGTCCATATCATAGTAATTGCTGTGGAGGAACCGTACTACTAGGTACTCCTCTGAAATGCATGAATAGAAAATATTAGGAACTTGTTAATGCTCGTGTGCTGCGCCTAGCGGTTTTATCCTTTCTTTCTTTATCATATCATTTTGTCGCAATCTGTTTAGTATTTAAAAGTAAGCAAAATAGTTTGCGTAAAGAGCTAAAAGTAGCACATAAACATAATATTATTTAGAATGAACCTATAGAATAGAATAAACCTATTTTACGATTTTTAGGTTTAGTGCCTTTAAAACTACTGAAATGAATTTGGAACAAAATTGTATGATGAAGAAAATAAATATCGATTAGTTTACTTGATTAGCTGATTACTTAAGAGGTAAGGGTACCGGCGCTCTCTCCATACATGTAAACGTAGTCGACTGTTTCTACGGAGACAGTTGACTACGTTTGTATAGAGAGAGCGCTGGGTACATTTCCTCTTAACACACCTAAGTTTTTGGGGAAAAGAGGCTGTTCATTCAACCACTCTCTTAATTGTTTTACTTGGATTTTCTGTTCTTCGGTTAAATTCTTCATTTTGGTTACGTATCCTAAAAATAAATAGAAACAGTTTTGATTTGTTTATATGATAAAAGCGTATTATGAGATGGGATGATGAGTTAAAAAAATGCTCATCTCAATTACCAGTTTGTTTTTCCTGTTTGCATCACAAAAAATGCTTATGTACCTATTTCATGATGATACCCAGGTATTTTTTCTTAACCAAGTCAGTTATTTGCTATACCTAATATGAAAATATTAGTATTTTAATGGTATAAAACTTCAAGGTGGTTCTGCTAGTTAGACACAAAAATCGTGCACTAAACACAAAAGTAGTGTGTACGCGATTAAAACTTCAATGACGTATATACTATTAAATTTATCAATAGGTTCAAAAAAGCGAAGCAAAAAGTAATTGATTTTGTCATAAACCGTGGACTTATAGAGCCTGATTTCTAAATTATCTCTAGTCTGCAGACCTTATGCCCCCTTATTCTAAAACGAGGTTTAAGGATAGTCCAAGATGTGTCTCTATACGCTATCCCCATAGATTATATAGGGAAACATATAGTCTAAACATATAGATTATATAGGCATAGTGTTTAGACTATAGTTCACGAGTAAATCTGTGTCTAAATCTAAGGTTTAAATCCACATCTTGGTCTATTCTTAAACCTCGTTTTGGAATAAGGGAGATGGTGTTTATAATGATAATAATACTAATAAAATGTTTATTTCAGGCATAAAATCCCATATCACAATAATGATTGCTTATGCTATAGCTTTATTTTTAGAGCCCCTATACACTGCACACCTGAATATTATAATACTATTTAGTACCTTATACACTGCACACCGTAATATTATAGTACTATTTAGTACCTTATACACTGCACACCGTTAGCACTGATTAAAACAACTAAGAAAGTATATTTCGATATTTAAAAATCAAATAAAGTCTAGACAATATGGACACGTCATATCAGTTCCGTGATCCATTAAATAATAGGCAAGTGTACTCACATTTGAATCACATTTGATGAAATCAACCTTGGAATAAATGATACTTAGAGGAGTATCAACAGATTATACCAAGGTTGCGGTCCGAAATGAATGACAGCGTTTACAGTGCTAAAGATTAAATCTCCCGGTCCGAAATGGTGACCGCACATAAAAATTCGGTGGTGACGCACGGACAAGAAAGTGATCTTCGCACTTCTAAATGTATACGGGCTGTTTTCCGCCATTAGACCCTTTTTTAATTGGGTTCTTTTTGCGTGAGGAGCTCGACCATGCCCAGAAGAGAGAATTGATCAATACTTCTGGAGCCAATAAAGCCGCGTGTTTCTTTACAATGTTTTCCTTCGCCGTAAGAGCAATGTAGCGCACATACATTTTCCTTAAGAAAAATCCAATGGTGCACGGCCGGCCGGGATTCAAACCCACGACCTAGAGAGTTATCTTATTATAGTTTTTTATTTATTCGTATTTGTGTACAAATACGAATAAATAAATAAATATTACAGGACATGCAACACCTCGTCTAGCCCCAAGCTAAGTAACTAGACTTGTTTTATGGGTGCTAGACAACGGATATACTACTTATATACTTTTTCTTTTGTAAATAATTGATAATTAATATATAAATTGATAAAAAAAATTGTACTTATAATACATAGAAACAACCAAACCCCAGACAAATACCTAAGCATAAATACTTGTCTGAGGCGGGAATCGAACCCGCAACCCTGTGTTTGGCAGTCCGGCATGGTGACCATTGTGCCTACTGGGTCGAATAATATGCTCCTCCTATTTCTCATCTCCTGTTTTTCGTTAATATTTTCACTATAGACACTTACTTACGAACGAGGCGAGTGAGGTACAGTGAGCTACACGCTCGGTCGCTCATCGTGTGTTTGTTAGACGATAAATTAAGGATAATACTCTGATATTTATCCTCCTTATTCCAAAACGAGGTTTAAGGATAGTCTGAGAAGTGGATTTAAACCTTAGATTTAGACACAGATTTACTCGTGAAATAAAGTCTAAACACTATCCCTATAAATATATAGGGATAGTGTTTAGACTTTATTTTAATTTGTTTTTTTTTAGTTTCCTATTTAATAATAGTACCTGGATGACCGAGCTTTGCTCGGTTTTTTTTTTACTTAGTCTAACCTCAAAGCAAACACTCATTGACTTCGTGTTACTTAACAACGCCATCTGCTGGAATAACTTTATTGTTCACAAAAATAGTATTAGTAGTTCGCCAATAGATGTCAGGAAGAGTCATATTTTTCAGATTAAAAAAAAGTAAGTTTCGATAAAACACGAATAAAATGACATTTTCTAAAAATGATTCCTGGCTAGATCAATTTATCGCCCCCGAAACCCCCTATATACCAAATTTCATGAAAATCGTTGGAGCCGATTCCGAGATTCCAATTATATATATATATATATATATATATATATATATATATATATACAAGAATTGCTCATTTAAAGATATAAGATAGGGAACTATAGTCTAAACACTATCCAAAAAAAAAATAAAGGGATAGTGTTTAGACCATAGTTCACGAGTAAATCTGTGAGTGGGATTGATCCGAAAATAAATAAAAAGACACATGAAACTACAACAACTTTTATTCATACTTTACTCAGATCAAAGAATAAATTATTAAAAAAAATATCATTAATTTCGAAATGGAATGTTTAGTTACAATGTTTTCCCTGTTAAATTGGATATCAAATACAAATATTTTTTTAAAAAGATTTGTCTAAAATTCAGAGGTAAATAAAATTAGTTTTTCGTGGATTTAAAACTTTTCTATAACAACACTATAAAAAAACAGTAGCTACAGAGTCTCACTATAAAATTTTATTTGTAAGCTTTCAGCCTTTCACTCATTTAGTTAGTTCAACTAACATTTATTCACAATTAGTACCTATTATCCCAAACTTTTTCGTGTATTATACGGGGTTTTTCGTGTTTGTAATATTACCCTATGATATGTTTCGATCCCGCTGCAGGGACCGTGGTTACGACGACTGACGAAGAGCAAGTGTCATTGTAAAAAGAGATTCTATCATGGTGAAGTGGGTGGAACTATGGAGTAGTCGTAATATCTAAAGAGCAGTGTTGGCTTAGTGGCAGATACCTCGCCTTTCATTCGGAAGGTAGTGGGTTCGAATCCCGGCCGGACGTGTACCAATGGATTGCTACTAAGAAAAAATGATGTGTGCTAATTGACATTGCTCTTACGGTGAAGGAAAACATCGTGATAAAACCCGCGGCTTAGTTGGCTCCAGAAGTATTGACAAGTTCTCTCCTCTGGACATGGTCGACTAAGCTGAGATGGTAGTGCTGGGCAAGCCTATTCCATCCTCACGCAAAAAGGACCCAATTAAAAAGGGGTCCAATGGCGGAAAACAGCCTGTATACAAGTACAATACCTGAACACGAAAAACCCCGTAAACATCGTGTTACTTTAAAAATACTATTCCATAAAAGTTTTATATGGCGTTCGGCATCCGGTCCGGTATTATTATGTCTTCGCAAAACGGATATATGAGACGGACGCAGTTATATCATTAGGCAACTATCCATTTTACATACAGTACCTGGATGACCGGTTTTTTTTTTTTTTACTTAGTCTAACCTCAAAGCAAACACTCATTGACTTCGTGTTACTTAACAACGCCATCTGCTGGAATAACTTTATTGCTCACAAAAAATAGTATTAGTAGTTCGCCAATAGATGTCAGGAAGAGTCATATTTTTCAGATAAAAAAAAAGTTAGTTTCGATAAAACACTAATAAAATGACATTTTCTAAAAATGATTCCTAGCTAGATCGATTTATCGCCCCCGAAACCCCCTATATACCAAATTTCATGGAAATCGTTGGAGCCGATTCCGAGATTCCAATTATATATATATATATATATACAAGAATTGCTCATTTAAAGATATAAGATAATTCTTTAGTTTGGGGGCTAAATGGCGCTGCGTGAAATGTCGTAAAATATTTGTGTTTTTGATCATATAATGTAATAGCGTGTTGTGTTGGCATCTCGTCCGCTCTGTATGTCTTACAAATCGTTTTGGGAACGAAGTTCCTTATCGCGCGTTCCGAAAGGGGGCTAGACGGAAAAAAATAAGACCAAAAGTTGTAACGACGCTTTTTGCTATAGTCGTAAGCTGTGCGGCGTGCGCGTGTTTCTCTGTCTGTCTCTCTCTCTCTCTCTTGTAGAAGTATCCCTTGACACCTCTCAAGTCTTTTTCTATACATTCTTCTTACTATATAAAAATAAATCGGGTTTTCCTTCCTGACGCTATGTAGTACCTACTTACATCTCTACTACTATACATATTATATATATCTACATACACACATCTCATATTACTTAGCGATACCAACCACGGTATCGCACCTTTGTTCCACTAGTCTTTAAGCAACTACCATATTAAACACACGTACTCTCAAAACATCTTTTAATACCTCGCTAGGTCTCCCATAGCTTTCAACAGAAAAGCGGGAAATTTGGATATGGCAAAACAACGTTTGCCGGAACAGCTAGTTTTATATGAAAATACAAACGGACAGTACGCCCGCGTCACTATTGTCCGTCTCTTTCATCCGTTTTGTTTAGATTGCGCCTAGATTATCCCGGACCACAAGACAAACATCGTGAAAAAAAATTGTCATGATAATCCTACTAATATTATAAATGTGAAAGTTTGTGTGTGCGTGTGTGTGTTTGTTACTCCTTCACGCAAAAACTACTGGACCGATTGCGATGAAACTCGGTATCTACTTTTTACACATAGGCTACTTTTTATCCCGATATTCCTTCGGGATCGGGACTTACGCGGAGAAACTGCGGGGCGCAGCTAGTAATTTAAATAAACAGATAAAAGTAGTTAGACCAAGTCAAAAAACGTTCGTTTAACGAAATAAAACATTATAAACAAAAAACTTAACTATAAAAAAAACGCATACTAAATAAGGCAAACACATAAAAAGCCAATAAATTATCCCTTTAACCCAGTTTATAAAATTACAGAGAACAAAATACATACTTATCAAGAGTGTAGACTCTAGACAGTGAGTTTTATATATTTTTTTATTATAAATACCCTTTAGGGCTAAGTATAATTAAAACTAAAAAATAGAGGTATTAAAATGTCTGTGCGTGCAACTTTCAAACTAAGTAAATAAACATTTTAAAACAATAATTTATAATAGGTATATAGGTAATTGCCAATCTCGTGGACCAAGTCCAAGTACTTAGTTTCCTTGCCCTTTTCGGCCTTTACGAGATAACGGCATCTTCTTACGCGTCGCTCCGTCCGGTCTATTAAGGTGAAATGATACCGGCGCTCTCTCCTTACAAAACGTAGTCGACTTTTTCCTCCCTGGATAATGACACCAGCACAAATATTTTTGGACCATTAAACCTATAAATGCCATGCATATGCCCCTATGTTTTGGTATTTTTCATTTTCTTATTATCACAGAAATTATGTTTAAAAAAAACACTTAGGGTCATGGTCATGGCAGTTATAAGTTATATGCAACAAAAATATTTGCTCTAGTGTCATTATCCAGGGAGAAAACAGTGGACTTCGTTTGTATGGAGACAGCCCCCGGCACCCTTTCCTCTTAACACGATATCAGACGTTTATTAATATTAGTTACCGTTTTTAGGGTTCCGTACCCAAAGGGTCAAAACCGGACCCTACTATCTGTCTGTCCGTTTTTCACCAGGCTGTATCCAGTGGCGTAGCGAGGATCACTGTCGCCCGGGGCCGAGTCAACCGCCCTTTTGATGTCATAAAATAATATGTTTGACATCAAAAGGGATACAGGATACAGGACGTGTAACAGACAAAATAATGTTGGTGTTTGTGAGAAAAACCGTAACGTTTATGAAAAAATTGAACTATTTTTTTTTATTTCAAAATCATGTATCATAAAGATGCGGGGCCACTCATGATTTGCAACAACTGCATTGGGCGGGAAGGATGTTCAAGATGACGTGCAACTAGGTAAGAGATAATTACTTGAATAATTTGTGACTGACCGTCAGTGACCGACCAGAATATTTTTTCCCAATTTTCCAAATTTCTCGCCCGGGGCGGTCCGCCCCTCGCCCCAACCGCTACGCTACTGGCTGTATCTCATGAGCCGTGATATCTAAACAGTAGAAATTTTGTGAAACAAGTTTGGTACATAATTTTTAGGAAATGAAACTTGTAGTTTCATGTAAATAGTAAGTAGTAGATACCTAAACCTAGGCACTAAATACTTTAATAGTTTAGAGGCAAAGTCTGAGTTAAAACCTAGGTTCTTTGCTAACACTAAAATTAAGCATATGAAAACATACACAAAAATAAACATCCATTAATTTCTTGTGAATAGATATTAATTAAATAGATATTAATTTTTTTTAATTATAATGTTAAACATTGCTTGATTGATTAATTTAAATAGCAAAATTTTGGACTAGACGAAGGCAGTTAAAATTTAATGTGATCTACAAATATAAATATATTTTCGAATACATTATACAGCCCATAAACTATTCAAACTCACACGATTTGTATATAGTATAATTATTTTCGCGGGTTTTAATCGCGTATTCTTATATGAAGCGAAAAAAGATACGCGGTTTTATGACCCGGTAAAATATAATAAAAAATAATTATAATTATAAGACCTGTTTCAATAGGACGACGACCGACGAGGACAGCGTTTCAGTAGTAAATATTTTAGTACCTATAAATAATTTTTAATCCCACACTAAGGGATACTATATAGAAATTAAAATTATTCCCAAAAATCATTGTCTCCTGGTTTTGAAAACACACGATCTCCGACTACCACTGGACTTTTTTCTTATTTTTTGGTATCAATTAAGATAAAAGGGTACCGGCGCTCTCTCCATACAAACGTAGTCGACTGTTTCGTCCCCACTAGCACAAATATTTTTCTTGCATAAAACCTATAACTGCCATGACTATGCCCCTATGTTTTGGTTTTTTTCATTTTCTAATTATCATAGAAATTAAGATTTAAAACCAAAAACAAAAAAAAACATAGGGGCATGGTCATGGCAGTTATAAGTTTTATGCAACAACAAATATTTGCTTCAGTGTCATTATCCAGGGAGAAAACAGTCGACTACGTTTGTATGGAGAGAGCCCCCGTTATCCTTTCCTCTTAAAGACGAAAATTCCTTGCCATTTCTAAACTTATCCAAACTTAAGTCGAAATAAAAGCATGATAGAAAAGACGACGCAGATGTGTTTTTGACTTATGTAAAAGACCCGGGAACACCAGGTATAAAGATTTTTGGGAACAATTTTAATTTATTTTTATATTTTGTCTTTTTTTTATAATAGCAACCCTAAATCTCGGTGTTAGGTACCTATTAATCAATGGAAAGAGTTCGAAGGGAGACAACTTCAGCCGCAGGCGCAGGTTCCGTCTTATTCTTCCCTTTCTTGCCCAATGATGTCCATAACATGTCTTGTGATAGACGTTCTCTGTAAAAATAAGAGCAGAAAATGTATAGTGTAAGTACAATTAAAGGCCATCACTGCTCAAACAGAAGTAGCCTCCTTAGAGGTCAGTCATTTTAGACCTTGATTAAGATATTTATTTCTGATTATGTTTTGACAGTTGTAATGGTCTGACCAATAACCATAGACATAGCTAAGAACACACTAACTAATTCACCTTTCAAATAAAAAAACAACATCGAAATCGGTTCATCTGTTCGAGAGCTACGATGCCACAGACAGACTGACACACACATGCTTTTTTTTTCTCAGACGGGGTTATTAAAATCTGGGATTGTTTCTAGCCCCGGGCCGGCCAAACTTTCTTTCGGCCAAGAGGTTTGAATTGTAAAATTCGATAAACTGTCCAGTTTAAAAAATAAATCGAATGCAAATGTTCGAATTTCCTTTAGACTTAAGGTGAGAGGGTACCGGGCGCTCTCTCCATACAAACGTAGTCGACTGTTTCCTCCCTGGATAATGACACTATAGCAAATATTTTTGTTGCATAAAACTTATAACTGCCATGACCCTATGTTTTTTTTTAAATCTTAATTTCTATGATGATTAGAAAATAAAAATAAAACAAAACATACGAAACAAAATAATTACTATAAATACAAATCGTGTGAGTTTGAAAAGTTTAGAAGAGAAATATATCCCTACTTTTTTTTTATCGAGTAAAATGTTAACAAACAATAGAATATCTCACCTATGTCTCTCTAGAAGTGCAAGAACATTCTGCATATTGTCAACCATTGGTGGTCTCGTACCTCCGAAGTCAGCAGGTAGATCGTCTTTGCTAAAATGGTCGAAGAGTGTTGTAGAATTCGCTCTATGGAAGTGTATCTGAAAATAAAGTCATTTGGTAATAATAAGCTATGAATACCTAAATATGAATCTAAATTCAGTGGGGTAAACAGGCCCTTCCTCTTTTCGTATAGTGGTGTGGCTCACCTATTATTAGAGTTTTCAGATCGCCATAAGGCCTCTATCTTGACCTAACGACTGCTACTAGAGGTAGCAACCGGGACCGGCTTAACGTGCCTTCCGAAGCGCGGAAGGGCTCACGAAAACACATTTTTGCCACACTGTTAATGGGTCACCCATCAAAGTAATATCTCCCTGGATAATGACACTAGAGCAAATATTTTTGTTGCTTAAAACTTATACTGCCATGACCACGCCCCTATGTTTCGTTTTTTTAAATCTTAATTTCTATGATACATAATTAGAAAAAAAAATTAGTTATGAAAGTTATAGGTGTTATGGCACAAAAATATTTGTGGTAGTGTCATTATCCAGGGAGGAAACAGCTACGTTTGTAAGGAGAGCGCGCCGGTACCCTTAACACCTTAAGATATGCATTAATGTGCATGTCAAATTAAACAGTCTAAACTATCAAGGTTTTGGTGCTTTAAAACTTCATGATAAGTATTCGTCAAAAAGTGTTACTGGTTTGAGAGTAATAAAAATAAAGAAAAAAAATAATACTTAAAACATTAGACGAGGTTGTAGGTATAGGTTAAAAGTTTTTTGCCAGTCCACTGATTCACAAACCGTCAAAAGGCCAACGAATAAAAAAAAATTGCGGTTCTTTCACTCCTGCGACTTTTAACGTGTTACCATCCTTGTCTTTCGTTTCGGTAGCCTTCCGATGGTTTGTGAATCAGCCTGCACCTTTTTTGAGGCCATAAAAAATGCATTTTCCCTTGTTTTTCGGCTGATACATGCATGCAAAGCCTGTAGTCTGCAGACTTACCATATCAGTCATGTCCTTCTTCATGAATGGTTTCATAAGTCCGTAGATTTTGTCTATGATCGATGGAGCGTTTACTATGTGAACTGCCTTTAATCTGATTGGCATTGCACCCTGAAAAGATATATGAATTTCGTTATTTTTACTCTAAACAAGTCACTTTCCACACTTATTATCCGGAAACAGATCCAAAAATGCAAATGTGTTACAAGAACGTTTTCCGGTAGTTACCAAAACCATTCTAGGAACTGCCCCATAGTGCCCTTTTTGCCTAAAATTGACCATCCTGTCTTCAACTTATTTTAATTTTGTGTTTTAACGACCACTAGCCCTTAGTTCTACTACTAGCGTGTTCATATAGGCATGCTAGCATATTATCTTAAGATTAGCAGCGCTCCGCGGTTTCACCCGCTTAACTCCCGATCGTGCGGGAATATTGGGATAAAAAGTAGCCTATGTTATTCCCAATTAATCAATGTCTCCTCATATCAAGTTTAATCCAAATCGGTCAAGTAGTTTTGGAGCCTATACGTTCCAAACATAAAAAAATATTTTTCCTCTTTATAATATTATAGCCTTGACAAATCAGTTGGTACAATGGTCACCATGCCGGGCTACCAAACACAGGGCTGCGGGTTCGATTCCCTCCTCAGACAAGTATTTATGCTTAGATATTTGTCTGTCGTCTGGTTGTTTCTACGTATTATAAGTATATATTTACAAATGAAAAGAACATAAGAAGTAGGAATATCCGTTGTCTAGCACCCATAACATAAATCTAGTTACTTAGCTTGGGGCTAGATGGCAATGTGTGGAATGTCCTGCAATATTTATTTATATTTATAGTGTAGAAAAAATACAAAAGTGCAATCTCACCTCCTGATATTTCGATAATTTTTTAGCAACAGATATATTGAACTTCGTAACAAATTTGATAGTAATATCTTTCACATCCATTAATACGACGTCTTCTTCTTCCAGATTATCGTTGTCAAGGAGCCAACCGTCAGATGTCAAGAAGAATAATCTCGCGTCTTCGACGTAGTCGTATTGTTCTAGACCGGGGTCGTTTAGTTGCCATATCCAAATGTTACGCTTCCCCGACACTTGGTAGGTAGCTAGATTTCTAAAAAAAGAAAAAAATGTAAGTAAGTGAAAACGTGAAATATCGAAGAACTAAGTTTTAGTAGGTACGGTCGGCAACAAAAGTGGAGGCCACCGAAGAGTTCTAAAAAACTTACTTGTACTTGTATACGGACTCTTTTCCGCAATTAGACCATTTTTAATTAGGTCCTTTTTGAGTGAGGATGGAATAGGCTTGCCCAGCACCTACTACCCTCTTAGCTTAGTCGACCATGTCCATAGGAGATAACTTGACAATACTTCTGGAGTCAACTAAGCCGCGGGTTTCATCACGATGTTTTCCTTCACCGTAAGAGCAATGTCAATTAGCGCACAAGTAAAAAATAATAACAAAAAAATCGTACGTGTTTATAGCCAAACATCAGGTTTACCCTCCGCCTATAGATGTTTCACATCAAAACTTAAGTACCTACCAACAACATACTGGAATTATGACGATGAACACTCATGGCACACAGCCTCCGTAGACACGATTAGGTACTTTCTATAAGCGATATCGCCATTCGACAGATTTTTGGAACGAAGTTCCTTATCGTGCGTTGCGAAAGGGGGCTAGACGGAAAAAATTAAGACCAAAAGTTGTAACGACTTTTTTAGATTTTTTATTACCAATTCCTTCACTAATTAATCGAAAAGAACTTCGTTCCATCCGGGTGTCCCTTGACACCTCTCAAGTTTTTAGTAAATTGGCTTAAGATAAACTTGTCTACAACATTTATTTCTTTTATTTTTTTACAACATTTATTTCTTTTATATAATTAGAAAAAAAACTCTATCTTTACTTTTACAGCATAGATGTTTAACAGACTCACACACACCGCGTGCCAACACATGTAAAAAATAGTTGTCTGTAAAGTCGGTTTACCGACGATAATTTTACGTGATAACGTCATAAAAAAACATTGATGGTAGGTAACCATAGCAACGATAATAAGTTGCTATGGTTACCTTGTCAATAACATGACGCTGACGTCACACTTTTTTATGAGTGCCTGAGTGCAGTTCATCGATTTATAAGACGTTACCACGTCAAAATATCAGTTACCTTACAGTATAATTAATAAATTACTCAAAGATGTGGCTCAAAAGGTATAATTATTTAAAACCAGTTAATTAATATGATCAATTTCTTAGTTATTTTTAGTAATTTAATAGCTAGAACATGACCTTATACATTTGCTACAAAGATAACAAATTACTGCACAAGTTACGTAGCATTTTTATCGATTAGATAGGATAAATATTTATCTATTTATCGTAGTTTTATCTGCGATCTTTTAACACATGTTTTCTTACGTGTCGTTGCTAAAAATAATTCCCGGAATTCGAGTGCATAGCTTTGCGATCGTATCGGGTAAGTGACGTCTGGTACGGACAAATTGGTTGGGCAAAAAAGTACCTTTAGAAATGAAGGCAAGTTAAACTGTTAATTCCGGGTGCTATAGAAATTCTATGCTATATCAGTCCCTTAATTAAGTTGTAGGCTAGGCGAAAACTCTACAAAAATCATCAATGACCCTAAATATTTTCCTAAACCTAGAAATTTTCGACCGAATAAAAAATAAACATTAGTTAAGTACAAATATATAAGTAAGGACCTACTTTGATGTAGGAGCAGAGTGTCGACTACACAGTGTCTCACTTTGCCGACTTTTGCAATATTCAATACACATAATCAAGCAATTAGCAAATTCACAGGGTAGGTAGTACTTCTTTTCCCCCTTTTTTAAGTAGAAAGACGATATTTGACCATTTCCAGAATAAAGTAGGGTACTTTATTATATACAGCTTTAGAAAATAGGTTAATTAGGCAACTGTTTTTTATATGCAATAGAAGCGAGCATCCGCAAAAGTTTTACAACTGCAGAAAAAAGTGTAATTTAATGGAAAATGGTTTAATGGGAGTGAATGACCACAAATAAATAAGTTTTATGAGACCGGGGCTGGGGAACTCGTGCGGACTCCTCCTTAGACCGTGGTTTGGCCACGTTCGCTTAGATATCGTTAAGCTACTGCTTTTGATAAGTACGCGAATGTAAAGTTAGCTGTACTCACACGATTTTTAAAGTCTTCTGAATAGAGGGTGACATTGGATCTCTATTATTGAGGAGTTCAGGTGCTGACGCTCGAATGCTGAAGAATAACTCCGCTGTTTTCTTAGCCTTGTCCATATCATAGTAATTGCTGTGGAGGAACCGCACTACTAGGAACTCATCTGAAATGCAAGAATAGAAAAAAATACGTAAGTGCGTATAAGAGCAAGTTTAAGTCCCAATTCCGTAGAAATATCGGAATTAAAAGCTGCCTATGTTGTTTTAACGCTTGTTGTTGTTTGTTGTTGTTGGACTGCGTGAGACAAGACATGAGAGAGATGAATGTTAACGATGAGATGACGACTAATAGGAGTGAATGGAAGAAGAAGACATACTGCGCCGACCCCAAATAAATTGGGATAAGGGCAGGAAGATGATGATGTTGTTTTAACGCTTCATCTTTTTGTCGCACTGTTCGTAGTATTTGGGCATCAAAATGGTTTAGCCACAATACCGTCGACCGAACTTGGCCACGGCAACCGTATAAAGAATAGGCTGTCGTTTGGACGGCCACAATCACACGAGTGTCTGATCTGGAGAAGCCCCACCTAGCGATGGTCTCACTGCATCGGCCAACCTGGAGCTCTATTTTTTGGCTCCATCGTAACAAGCGGTCTCCACCACTCGTCGCCGACAGGCGAGAATAAACGTCAAACAATCAAAGTCAATCATTCGGAAACGATCTTTGAAAAACATTTATATCTTTTGGGATGATTTCGGATGTTCGTTGATAATCAGTTTTAAATTTTCTGCGTAAAACGATCAAAAATTTACATTTTAAATTTCGACGACGAACGATTCAAATTTATAAAATTGGTGTCATGCGACATGAAAGTTGAGCGTGACTTGTAGACGTATGGCGAAGCTATGTCACACAAGAGCGATTCAAAAATAGAGCTCATGAATCCGCAGGTGATTTGAGAGACTTCCAGATTGTCTACTGCAGGTCATCGCCAGCAGCCAGTGAGATGATGATAAAATCGATTAGTATTACTTTATGCGCAGGATTAACTCACCAAGGTTTTTGGGGAAAAGAGGCTGTTCATTTAACCACTCTTTCAATTGTTTAACTTGGAGTTTCTGTTCTTCTGTTAAATTCTTCATTTTGGCTACCTATCCTGAAACAAAAAAAACTGTTTTGAAGATGCGTGGAATAACTAAGTTTTAAGACTATGAAATACCAAACATATTTTTGGATAGAAATTTCGTTCACGGGCGTACCTGTTAGCATCCGTCAAATAGTAACAAAATGTTATGTTATTGATGTCAATCGTCTGAATAGTTTGTATTCTAGGCTTGGGTACGTATTTTAAAAAAAATTAATCACCTTAATTTCAAAATCTACCACCCCCTTAATTTCAAAATCTACCACCCCTTAATTTTAAAATCTACAACCCCCTAATTTTAAAAATCTACCACCCCTTAATTTTAAAATCTACAACCCCCTAATTCTAAAAATCTACCACCCCCTTAATTTCAAAATCTACCACTCCTTAATTTAAAAATCTACCACCCCCATAATATTAAAATCTATCACCCTCTAAATTTCTAAATCTACCACCCCTTAATTTAAAAATCTACCACCCCCTTAATTTTTTTCATGTCACCTATCTAAGAACACTTGCACTAATGAGATAAATCTAACGATATCTTAATTAAAGAAATCCATCGAGTGGTTTGGAAGATACGAGGGAATAAAGAATACTACAACAAACATACATACAAGATGAGCGCGAAAAACATAACCATTTATTTCCAGTCGGGTAAAAATCATCACCTATCGAAACATGACATACTTATATATTTTTGATATATTTTTATAGAACGTACTTAACTATTTTTATATGATTAAAAAATTAAAGAAGGAAGTTAACATGTCTAGTTTATAATTAACAGCCGGCCGATAAAACCATACAACGATGAGATGATATGGTCATTTCAATTGCTAGTTTCCTTTCCTGTTCACATCTATACTTCTATACTTATATTATAAAGCTGAAGAGTTTGTTTGTTTGTTTGTTTGTTTGAACGCGCTAATCTCAGGAACTACTGGTTCGAATTGAAAAACTCTTTTTGTGTTGGATAGTCCATTTATCGAGGAAGGCTATAGGCTACTTTTTATCCTGATATTCCCACGGGATCGGGAGTTACGCGGGTGAAACTGCGGAGCGCTGCTATCACAAATAAAATTAATACCTAGCATAAGTAGCGGGTAGTGGACACTTATTAGAGCTAGGTACTAAATTACCCATTTATAAGATAAAGCAACTAATAACTTTCGTCTTCCTCGTGACGTGGCATTTTATACCATTACTGTTCATATTCAACACTTTTGTTCAAAAGTGTTCAATATGCATTACCTAACCGAACTCAAAAAAGGAGCACGTTCTCCTTTTGGTTGCTTTTTAGGGTTCCCTACCTTAAAAAGATAAAAAGGAACCCTTATAAGATCACTTTCTTATCTGTCTGTCCGTGTGTCACCACTGATTTTCTCAGGAACGGGTGAACTTAGCAAGTTGAAATTTATACCAGATTCTGAGGTCTGTAGTTTCTATTGGGTGTATAAATATCAAGGTCCTGAGTCAACACGATAAAAAGATATGGGCAACTTTTTTTACCTCAGCACTCCTACAACAACAATCAACAGCTATCAACTATCAAACTATCAACAGATTTAGAGTTTTTTTTTTATTGAAAAGAATATACTTTTAGATTGGTTCCATAGAAATTTCAGTAACATCGGTTTAGTTTTTACCTGACTACGGCGAAGTCAAAAGGGGGTTTTGTTTTTAAATCAAAATAACTGGAAATAATATGTCATCCAAGTAAACGTAATTTTGCGCATTTTTAGGGACCCTTTTTATCTCTGTCTGTCACAGAGCTGTATCTCATTTGAAATTTTCACAGATGATGTATTCTGTTGCCGCTATGACTTAAACAAAAATATAATGGTACGGAACCCTTCATTCGCGAGCCAGACTCGCACAAAGCTAATTTTTGTATATCAGACTCAGAAATTGTTTATTTAAGAACTGGTTACAATATTATTAGGTTATAATATAGTGTCTAGCAGTTTTACTTGGTTCTAATTTTTTTTCTTACGTCAAAGCTATATTGTGAAATAAATATAGACTTTTTATGTCTTCAAGGTGATTCTGCTAGTTATAGACATAATACCTGCGCAGTAAACGCTTAAGTTAAAATTGATAGTGTCTATAATAATTTTAGGCGATAAAAAACTCCAATGACGTACTAGATATAAAAAAGCTAAGCAAAAAAGTTAATTGATTTACTGCATCAACCCTATAGCTGTAGACAGAGCTCTGGTTCTCAATTAGTAGATACGCACACCCCAGGGGGTATGCTAAGGAGCACGCGTGGAAATCTATACTAATATTATAAAGCTGAAGAGTTTGTTTGTTTGTTTGAACGCGCTAATCTCAGGAACTACTGGTTCGAATTGTAAAATTATTTTTGTATTGGATAGTCTATTTATCGAGGAACTTTTTATCCCGATATTCCCACGGGATCAGGAGTTACGCAGGTGAGAGCTAGTCTACTTACAAATTACAAATCATCAGAGTTTAAACATGATCATTGTAGTGCCTATTGGCTGAAGTATATACTGCTTGATTTTCTTTGAATAAACATATGGCCTATTACTTCGCTATAGCTCTCATAGAGAGAGTCCCAGGTGAGTAATGTTTTTAACAGTCTATATCTATAGCCTGTTTGTACAATTTCGTAGTTAATAAGCTTTCTCATCCTTCTTGTTATTTTCAATGTTTTGTGTGTTGCACAAATAAAGTGTTTATCTATCTATCTATCAGATTTCTTGTGATAACTTATTTTCAAAATTAAAAAAATATTACTCGTATCTTAGTTCTTATAATATCAGTTTACCAATTGCGAGCATGCATGCAATATGTTTAAGATCTAAGAGAAAAAACGATTACAAAATTCTAATATGCAATTAAGTACATTTTTCCATGTTTTGCATAAGAGGTTTTAGTTTTACCTAGGTTTTAGTTCTTTATTGAAGTGTAAAGTTGGGTACGCAAGAAAAATAATTGGGAACCACTGGCATAGATATGAAAGGAGGAAATCAGCGTACCTTAGACGTGTATCATGAATTCGTTGAAACGGGCTACTTTGTCCACAAATGATTGTTATGTATTATTAGCAGCGCGTAGTAGATAAGGGGGCGTCCATAAATTACGTAAGGTGTTTTTTTTTAAGTTTCTGTCCCTCCCTTCCCCCCTGGTGAGATGTCGTGAGATTTTATTCAACCCCCTCCCCCATCCCCCAATCTCACGTGAGATACGTAAATGCGTTGGATTGTATTGTAAAAAAAAATTGCTTCGTGCTTTTATTTACGACTAGTTAAGACTAGTAATAAATATTGCTGAGAGTTATAAGATAAGTGTAATAAATTTTTTACAATAGAATACGTAAATCGTGATTACTGTGATTAAAAAAAAAGAATATCTACTCTACTCAGTCCATGACTCACGCATGATTCTATGCGCGGTCCCAAGAGAGACTATTGGAACCAACATGTCCATATGATTTTCAGTAAAATCATCTACTTTTTCAACTTTGTTCTGATCTAGCTACTCGAAGCCGGAAAAATAAATCAGATAAAAATTTGCGTGATATTTGCCGAGACCCCCTGTCTCTCCAACGTAAGATTAGATGAGATTTGACTCGACCCCCTCCCCCCCTTAAACATCTCACGTAATTTATGGACGCCCCCTAATATAAAATGCGTAGCCAATGTACCCACTTCCCAACGAATAAGGACGAACTTAAGTGCAAGTGTCCTATAGAGGACCTATAATACACTTGTCTGTGTATTGCTACCATCGCTACTACTGTCCGTCCATACCTACTCATTCAATTAGTAAGTAGGTACCAAATATTTTATATTAGATCCAAGTTAGATCCTATTCGATATCAAAATTAAATAGGTAAGTATATTTTGAAGGTGTAAATTGTTATAAATATAAAATTTGTGTATTATCTATTGACCACGACAACTATTAAATATCTATCAATAGTTAACGACGCGGATGTAAATCGTCTTTAGGGTTTCGTACCTCAAAAGGTAAAAAAGGAACCCTTATAAGATCACTTTCTTGTCTGTCTGTCCGTGTGTCACCACCGATTTCCTCAGGAACGGGTGGACCAAGCAAGTTGAAATCCATACCAGATACTGAAGTCTATAGTTCCTAATAGTCTTGGGTCAACACGATAAAAAAAATTGCGCAAATTTACATTTGCGTGAAAACTTGTGAGTAAACCAAAATGTACCTTAATTTTCAACTTATTTTATATTTCGGATTTTTCCCTTTACTTTTAAAAAATTGACAATTTCAGGTCAATAGGAAGTACCCTATGGGTTTTGGGCCGAAAACCTATTCGGTAGTTCCCGTTGATCTAGAATCACGAAATTTGATAAAAAAGCAAGGTCTTACAGCACAAATAAAGGAAAAATTCCAAAAAATAAAAAAAGCTGTAAATTAATGGGTGTCCCCATACATATTTAAACCAATTTAACTTGGGGTCAAGTTAAATTGGTACTTACCATGCAACGGCAAGGGTAGAGAAAGAGAGTTGAAATGAATGTACGGAACCTCGGCGCGCTAGTATGACTCGCACTTGACCGGTTATTTTTTGCGGCTAGTAAATACTTACTTCAATAAAGCAGTGGTAGAAACCTTGACTTTAATTTCGAAGATCGTGCATCAACGGACTTTTCTTACAGAAAGTTTGTGTGCGCTGATAAACGTTCCTCTTACGGTGAAGGAAAACATCGCCAGACTTCTTGACAAGTTATTTTCTCTGGACATGGTCGATAGTATATATTAATTTTTGCAAATATATACCATATACATAAAGACAACCAGAGTACATAAAAACAATTTGTTTGTTAGCCCACCGCGCTACAGAGAACTTCAAATCTGTAAATTCTTACGGTATGATGATTTGACCACGAATATAGATAGTTTAGCGTAAAACAAAACTAAAACTCGTTTGTCTTGTTGTTGGCAATGACCGGTTTATTAATAACTTTAAAATCGACGAAATGTTTTTAGAATTTGATAATTTAAGTAGGTAACTGTACTTGTACACGGGTTGGGTTTCGCAACTTTTAAACTACATTAAGTAAGTAAGTAGGTATATAAGATAGTTGTGCACTATAATGTAAATAAATAAGCGCGCGCTCGCCAACAAACTGCACTTTGCAGTTTGGCGGGAAATTAGTTTGTAAGAAATTGTGTACTTTTTTTAGTTAAATAAATAAAAAAAAAAAAAAAAAAAAAAAACTAAACCTATTTAGTTAGGGTCTTTTTGCGTGAGGATAAAGCCTCTCTGCTTAGTCGACCATGTCCAGAAGAAGAACTCGTCAATACGTCTGGAGACAACTTAAGCCGCATTTTTCACGATATTTTCCTTCAACGCAAGAGCAATGTCTATTAGCGTACTTTTTTTCTTAAGAAAAATCCATTGCAGCTCGGCCGATTCGAACCTACGATAAGAAGGTAACATATGTAACTTATCGTGGAAATAAACTTACGTGGATTTAAACCTTAGATTTAGATACAGATTTATTCGTGAACTATAGTCTCAACACTATTCCTATAGATTATATAGGGAACTATAGTCTAAACACTATCCATAAAGATTATATTGGGATAGTGTTAAGACTACGAGTAAATCTGTGTCTAAATCTAAGGTTTAATGGGTTTAAATCATTATTTTGGACTATCCTTAGACCTCGTTTTGGAATAAGGGTGACAAACTTCTTATACGTAGGTAAATGCTTTGACCAAGCAGGTAGGTAACATTATGGTCTACTTCCCACGATGATTACCTACTACAAAACTGATAAACCATTTTGTTGAACGATAATGGAAATTCCCAAAAATGTTTTCAACTTAACTTTAAACGTAGTAAGGTTTTCCTAGGTACCTACCTTTTTCATTTGAAATGAATCATTAAACGATTAGTCTTTCCTTAATTTGTGTTAGTAAATTATTACTAAATTAGAAATCTCGATTTGATTAAACTTAGCGCTCGCTGCTCCGCGGTTTCCCCCGCGTAGCTTTCGATCCCGTGGGAATATCGGGATAAAAAGTCTGTGTTACTGTCAATTAATCAATGTTTCATCAAAATCGATCCAGTAGTTTCGGAGCCTATACGTTAAAAACAAAAAACCAAAAAAATCTTTGTTCTTTATTATATTAGTGTAGATTACAAATTGACTTAAACCTATTTAGAAAAATACCTACTTATTTTTAACTAATTAGGTGCTTAAGTTAAATGGATAAAAATAAAAATTATTAGGTAAGTACTGCTAATTTATTACGTAGGGTAATCTAAGTGGGTAAGATAAGTAATTAAATAAATAAAAAATCATGTTAGTAAGAAAATATAAGTACTTACTACATACTTACTTAATTACACCTACGTATAGATAGTAGGCACCTACCTACTTAAGTAATCATTAGTATAATAAAACGTATTATACTTGTAATATACTTATAGCTTACAGCAACGTTTTATTTTACTGATACAACTATTATTAATAAAGTTAAACTATCTAAAGTTATCTATCGATCTATCTTTACTCAGGCAGGACCTAGACTAATGTGATGTGGCTTTCTATGAACAAGATACCTACTTCATCAATTAATTATTGGAAGGTAATATAACCAACTAGCAATTTTAATAATTTTCTTATCATCTTTTATGTCAACGATAATAATATGCATAGAGTCGAGAGCGACGATTCGAAAAGTTCCCGACATTACAAATCTTAAGTTACAAGTAAGTAACTAGGGTGCTGCCTACATAGGTGTAGGGTGTAGATAAAGCTGTGTTTGTAAATCGTTTATAATAAACAGCTGACAGATGACTCCGCCCGGGCTAGGGGCCGGTACAAGGACGAGTAAGGTCTCGTGCTTAATTCAGACAACGGAGGTAAAGTAGACTTATCTATAACCAAGCGTGATTGTAAATACAATTTTTAACCTCTACCAAGTCAAGTGCGTACTTATCGAATCGTTTTACATCTGCACACATAAAAAGACAATCGAGGCTATGTTTATAAGTTTATAAAATATTCAAACAATGCCTTCGTAAGCGAAATATTTACGATTTTACGCAAAGAATAAAAAGGAAATATGATAAATTGAAGTAAAAATAACACTTACCTAAGCGAACCGTGATGCTAACGTATAAAATATTTAGATAAAAACTTTATAACCGATAAAAAATATAGAAAGAAATCCGGTTAACAAGGCACGTCATATGAGTTGCGCAGGCAATCGAAAACTGGATGGTTTGTGAGTTTGTGGGTGGATCGTGTTCGGTCGGACGGCCTCGGAAGACGAGATTCACGAATGATTGTGCTTATTTATTGAGCCCTAGATTTAGATGAGAAAAAAATCGACTAAATATATCTACAAGTTGTTATTTAGTAGAATAGGTATTCGGTGAGGGTTTTTAGGTCTTTGGGTATTAGAACCTACCTATTATGTATATACAATAGACAAGGTCGGACGAGTTAAGCAACTTCTGGCACCGTTGCTATTTGGATGGACGACCGATTAAAAATGTGTACTTACCTAATAATAATTTTTTGGTACTTACCTACCTATATTTCGTGTTTCTTAAACCTTATCTTTTATGATGCCTACACGTACAAAAATAATAATTGTAAACGTAAAATACAATAGTTGAAATTAGGTAATTAGCTAAGTACCTACTTAACAACGCCTGCTGTTTTTATAATATCAATCGTAAATAAAAATGTTAAAGTAAGTGTACTTATTTATTAAAGACAGATTGTGCTTCTAAGCTAAGCAAGTATAAAATTATTGATAAAAAAAATAGGAAGGAATATTTTGTACAAGCTAGTGATAACAAGAAGCCATTTCTAAAGTTCGTCAAAACTAATTTCGATGGTAAAAACTTAGAGTTGTAGTTAGCTCAAGTTGAATAGGATATAATTTAAAATACATTTCATCCCGTTGTCGATTTCAGAGATATAAATTATAGAGACATTACTTGGGCAAAGCTGTGAGTGCTTATAGCATTTAGTACCATCAAATTTTTAAGAATAAAAAAAGTGCTGGCCATGACAACATTCCAATACAAATCATCAAACTTAGTGTAAATTATATATTAGATCACTTAGTCTACATAATTAATCTAACTCTCGAAACTGGTTATTTCCCAAGCGACCTTAAAATTGGTATTATCAAACCGTTGTTTAAAAAAGGTAAAAAAAATGATGTAGATAATTACAGACCCATAGCCATTCTGCCAAGTTTTTCAAAAATTTTCGAAAAGGTTATTTACAATAGACTTGCTTCATTCTTCGATAAACATCAAATAATTAATAATAACCAGTTTGGTTTTCAGAAAAATAAGAATACTACCTCAGCCGTTTTCAAAATCTTAAATAATGTGTGGGATAGTGCAAATAATAAAAATACTGGCATAGCTATATTTTTAGATCTGTCAAAAGCTTTTGACTGTGTTGAACATCGCATACTTCTTAATAAATTAGAGAGAGCAGGGATAAGAGGCTCAGCACTAGCCCTTTTAGAATCCTATCTACATAATAGAAGTCAATTAACTGCAATAGATCACTATAACAGAAATAATAAAACAGTGGAAAATATATTTTCAAATTCAGAAAATATAACAGCTGGGGTACCACAAGGTAGTCTTCTGGGCCCATTACTATTTTTAATTTATATAAACGAATTGCCTAATACAGTTCAACATCTGTGTGTTATGTTCGCAGATGATGCTACCATATATATACCTCAAAATAAATTATCCACTCATGTATTCGAAGAAGAAATAAATAAAACTTTAGAAACAATAGTAAAATGGTTAGATTTCTTACATCTTAAAGTAAATATAAACAAAACAAATATGATTAGATTTAAAAACTATAAAACACCTAAAATCAACTTAAACATTACAAACAATAACAACACAGTAAAAGAAGTAAACGAAACAAATTTCCTTGGTCTAACAATTGATAGTTATTTAAACTGGAAAATGCACATAAAAAAGGTAAATAATAAAATCTCTAAATATTGTTATGCACTATCAGTTCTCAGTTCCATTTCTTCTAGAAAAATTGCAAAACAAGCATATTATGGTTATGTTTACCCTCACTTATCTTATGGAATTATATTTTGGGGTAATTCTGTAAATATGAATTCGACATTCTTACTCCAAAAAAGATGCTTGCGTGCTATTTATAACATGCAAAGCACAGAAACTCTTCAGGATGTTTTTAAAAGAGAGAATATTCTTACTTTAACCTCTATCTATATCTTTGAGATCTGCAACTTTGTCAAAAACAATGAAGTGTATTTTTTCCAAAAACAATCGAATCGATTAGATAACTTGCGCAATAAACATAAATACAATATTTGCTATCATCAAATTAATAATGTAATGTATGAAAAAGGTACATTTGTTTCCGCTATTCGAATATTTAATCATTTACCTCTAGAAATAAAAATACTAAATGGAAATATTTTTCGTAATAGGTTAAGAAAATGGTTGATCTCTAAATGTTTCTATAGTATTAAAGAATATTTAGATTTGGATGTTTACTTCACATAGGTTTCCAATTATTAATAAGAGTGTTAAGTTTCTCGTTGTATTATTCAAATTTTAGTCATTAGTTTTATTATATATTTTACTAGATACATGAGCTTGATATGGCAGCTCAATATTTTGTTTTGTATTTAGTATAAATTAAGTTACTTATGTAACTCATTATTGTATGTCCGGGATGGACAAACTGTTGATGCCTACCTACTATAATTTGTTATCTTATGTACACAGTTTTTCAATAAATATTCTTGATTCTTGATTCTTGAGATTTGATTTTGAATTTAAGCGCGCTTGCGATAGAGCCAATCAAATGATAGTACAAACATTGGGCCAATCACAAAAAAGTGCATTGACACGGACATTGACAGTTAAAAAAATGTTGCTATGCAAATAAATCAAAACGGTCACCATAGAGGCTAGTGAAAATATTTTTTTAGTTCTCTATTAAACTATTAATTATAAAAGTCTTGATAAAAATTAAACGCATATTCATATGATAAAATAATTGTTTTCATTTAATTTATTTCATTTTTGTGCTAAAACACAAAGCAATATAGTTGAGTGAACATGGTACAGAGTATAAAATGCTCTCTTTTTGTTTTGATGACTCAATTTTTTTTAGTATAGCAACATCGGGTGGTGCAAGTTTGCGCATGCGCCGAATGGCGAATCAGTGAATATTCTTTGAGTTTTAATATTTTTTAACTAAGAAATTTTAACGTTAATTGGTAATCTAATTAAGAAAACGTGTATTTTGTTCAATACTTTGGTTCACACTTTAGTTCATTGTGACTTCTAGATAACCATTTTGAAGTGCTAAGTGTAACATTGGTGGCCATTACAAAACCTAAACTTTTTTAACAGGACAAATGTCCATTTGATGTTTCGGCGACGTTGTGACTAATATTACGGAAAGCTTACCGAAAATAGTTTATCGTGCTGCTAATTCTTTGATTGTCGCTCTTCAGGTGCTGTGAAATTTGTTGTTCTGGATCTTTGAGAGAAATTATTTCAAAACGTTTCGTGCCGACCAACAAATATTGGGGTTGACTTTTCTCAGAGAACTGTCAGTCAATTGTTACCTTTTTCCGATACACATTCGCATAAACTGTAATTAGCTCTCAAGAATATTCAGTAATAGCAACAGGATCGATCGGCTGTGCGTGGCAATTTAGGTAATTTAGTTAGCCAGTTGTAACACCCACATTGCTTGTTGTTACTCTTCAATGAACATAACATTGGCACGGCGACCTCTATTCACACTCGCTTTATTTTCCCAGTAAAATCGAGTGAAACAACAATTACCTACTTGCACTGAAGATATCAGTTCTGATAAATGTCAAGTGTCGCCGAAACATATCAAAATTCTTGTGTTGCAGTGTAACAAACATGATTTTGAGATAAATTAGTTGAATAGTGAAGTGTAAATAGTGAGAAAAGTTGATAAAAATAGCAATAAAATAGTTATTATCTGGATTGTGGTATGGAGTGTGGGTGTGAAGGGTTGTTTTGGTGACATGGGCTGCGGCGCGGCCCCTACTGTCGCTGGGCTCAGGGCGTGATCGGGCGTGCTGGCTCGCAGCCTGCACTACACATCCTATATTATGAACAAGCGTGACAGCAACAAGGATAAAGAACGTCAGAGTGAGGACAAGAGGACCTCAACGTAAGTATCACGTTTTACTCACATTCATTTTTACCCATGTTATGAATAATGCATAGGAAATGGATAAACCTAGGCTTCCTCGGGTAAACTGACGTGTACTTACCCAATACCACCTCAGTATAGTTACTTTACATCTCAATTAGAAAGTTAGTAGCTTAGATAGCTAACCTTTTGACTTGTACATAGACATAGTAGCCCACAGCTCATAGGGCTTCAACGATAATCACCCTTGAACTTGAATTTTACTAGCTTCCTTAATAATTTTAACATTTACACAATAAACCTTGAGATAACTTAGTATTACTCAGGTGAACCTTCGATTATTCACTCTTCAAATTCAAAGCAAAGAATACTAGACCTGGCTTATAAATACAGACCAAAACCTACATAACCTTGCCTTAAACAACAGCCATCGAAAACCAACATTCTTATCTGATGTGTAATGTTCCATATTCAATCAACTTATCACCTGATTAGTTTGCTATTTTTTTGTGTTATATTGAACAAACCTTTAGTAACAAGTATAAAACCAAACTACAATTTTATTAGTACTTTATGTCCTCATTGTTTACGGTCATGCTCAGAAATGTTCCTGATTAAACAATGCTTTGTCACATTTTTGCTGTTGAATGTCACCAACAAGATAAAGAGAAAGTTAAATTTTAGCTAGGGAATCCTAGCTAAAATTTAACTTAGCAGTGTTTCTGAGTGCTTACATAAGTACATAAGTGCTTATGCTTTAAATTCAATTCAACATCTAACTTGTCACTTAATTTCCTTGATGAACAACTAATACTGATATCGATTTAAAACATACCCTATTTGATTAACCAAATTAAAAAAAAGGACCAGGTTCTCAATTCAGTTGTATGTATTTTTTCATATTTTTCACATTCCAAAACTCATTCAAGCTCACATAATTTTTGGATATCCTTGAGTTTCACAATCTAGAACCAAAAGCAAATTTAAGTTTCCTGTATTTATCTATACTAATATTATAAAGAGGAAAGATTTGATTGTTTGTTTGCATTGAATAGGCTCCGAAACTTGGTATGAGGATACATTGATTCATTGGGAGTGTGGTTGTCTACTTTTTATCCAGATATTCCCACAGGATCGGAAGTTACGCGGATGGAACCGCAAGGTGATGCTAGTTTATAATAAAAATGCCAATAGTTCTTTGAAAGGCCTGTCACAGAATAATTGATTTGTATTGAAATAAGAAAAATTGAAATCAATGAAATTGGAATCTCATAAACTATAATATTAACTTTTGCTTTGGTTCATAAGTTCAATATAACAACACAACAACAAGCAATTTAGATATAATAACACAACAACAAGCAATTTAGATTCATATAGATTTTGTAAACAATCAGAATATCACAACTCAATGGAAAATATGAATATGTAGGGTAATTAAGCTCTAAAAGCCAGCCACCATGTGTCTCACTCATCTCAACTTTAATGTGTACTATAAACTATTTTACACCTTATATTTTAAAATATAACTACTAAAATATTTAAAAGATTCTTGGTAGGTACATCTTCTATTGCTCTGCCATTCATATCTGTCAACAAAACCTTTTCATGTCTTAAGATAATGGTCATTTTTCTTAAGCCTTAAATATTGATAGAAAAAAATAATTCTAACCTGCCCCCTTAGACAAGATTACTTTCCATTCCATTTCCGAGTATGTCTTAAACTCTACTCCAACACTATCTTCATTTAGGCTGGAGAAACACAGTAGAAAACGGCAAAATTTGACTTATTTTCATCTTTTTTTTAAAATTGATATATAACAAAAAATAATTTGTTATATATCAGATATATATCATGATATATATCCATTGATATATATTATCCTCGAACCCTGAAAATTCACTTAAAGCATTGTAAGAGATTGGCATATTATGATGAAACTTGTTTTTTTCTCCAATGATTACCTATGTGACATTTTGTTGGCCTATGACAATTTCATACAAAAAAAGTGTCAATTAGCAAAATCGATAATGGAAAGCATTCTTGTCTAAGGGGGCAGGTCTCAACCAAAACTGTTGAACATTCCTAAATAAAGTAACAGGACACTTATAACATAGTGTGTCATTGATCTCAGAAATTCACAGCTCTACTTAGACAAAATGTAAACAAAGTTTTTGTTCACCATTTACCTTGCCTATCAAATCTAGTGTAGAATTGACTTCAAACTTCTTACAATGAGTAGGTAGAAAAATTTGTATGATTTCTTCGTATTCATAGTCATTAACTTACCTATTTACCTAATTGAATTATACTTCTTGTATGTGTTTAGTCATTTTGTAGGTACATGAGTTTCTCTTGATTTTGAATGATTTTTTTTTATTATAACATGCAATGACTTGATAGAAAACCTTAATTAGGTAGTGTACTCTAAGTAACTAGGGAGACTGATTTTAAAAAGACTAGACTTAGGTACTAAAAATTGATTTATAGAAATTAAAAGTCCTATTTCAAGTCTGTTAATATTTATTACCAGACTTGTAATAAGAATGAAATGGAAATAGGAGAATGTCCTGCAATTTATATATTTATTTAAATATATAAATATTGCAGGACATTCTACACATCGTCATCTAGCCCCAATCTAAGTAATTAGACTTGTGTTATGGGTGCTACACAACGGATAATATACTATTTATATACTTTTCTTTTGTAAATATATACTTACAATACATAGAAACAACCAGACCACAGACAAATATCTAATCATAGATACTTACCTGAGGCGGGAATCGAACCCGCAACCCTGTGTTTGGCATGGTGACCATTGTGCCAACTGGGTCGTCAAAAATAAATAATAAAATCAAAATAATACATTTGACACGCTACTTTTAGTTCGTAATCAATTTTATGCAAAAGTATTCAATATCTTGTTGATCGAGACTATCTAGTATATTTTAATGAATAAGTAATGTAGAAGGAAAATGTATCCAAAAAAGCATACCTGTTATCTTTATGTAATAGGCCATGTATAAATTTATCTACCTCTATGTTAGACTACTTAAAATAATAAAAACATAACCCTCCCAGTATCTGGTTAAAATTATTAGGTTCAGGTATTTATTTATTTCAGTAAATCAATCAATTAAAAACATAGAACACAATTATTAACTAAAAGTACTACAAAAATGTCTGGTAAGAATATAGTTTAATCTATACTTATATTATAAAGCTGAAGACTTTGTTTGTTTGTTTGAACGCGCTAATCTCAGGAACTACTGGTTTGAATTGAAAAACTCTTTTTGTGTTGGATAGGCCATTTATCGAGGAAGGCTATAGGCTACTTTTTATCGCGATATTCCCTTGGGATCGGGAGTTACGCGGGTAAAACCCAGGAGCGCTGCTAGTACTTGATATGGAGATTATTTGGAGGTCTTTGAATCACAAGCTTGAAATCTTCTAGGAAAGCCTGCTAAATTTTAGACCACATCATTACTTACCATTGTGTGAGATAGTGGTCAAATGTTGGCCGAATTAATAAAAAAATCCTATCAGATCTACATCTACACTGATATTAATAAAGAAGAAAGATTTTTTGTTTGTAACAAATAGGCTCCAAAACAACTGCACGGATTTTGATAGAACTTGGTTGCTAGATAGCTGGAAATCTGAATTAACACGTAGGCTACTTTTTATCCAGATATTACCATGGGATTCTACAGTTAGGACATATTCTGCTAAAATAATACATATGTTATCTACAATCGGTTTCTCATTAAATTATTCAGCAGTGCTATATTTAATTCATGAAGTTATTGTGCTAGAAAACAAGGCATCGAGATGATTTAATAGTTCATTGATTCATGATGCACACTTTAACTTCAATATCTCACAAACAAAAATTGTGGACTTTTATGATGTAAAAATGGTTCTAGGTTCTTCACCAATCCCTACCTAGTAGTAAAGGGCCGATTCCACTAGTAGCTATTAAGAAGTGAGCAAATTACTGCAGTTTGATTAGCTATTCTGCATATTAATTTCAAGATTCCTATCAGATCTTCACCAAATTTCTATGAGACTAAAGTGAACCGCATTTTAACCTAAAAAAGAATCATTGAAAACTCCAATTTTGGGGGAAGTACTTACCCCTATCAAATGTCCCTGATAACAAAAACAAATGTATTAAATCTTCAAACCTGTAACCAAGTTTGGTCTAGATTGATTGTAAATACCACCTTTCTAGGAGTACCAACAAACATACATATGCTGACAAGAGGAAAGCAATTTTTACCAGACCAGAAGAAAATACTCATCATTCACTGGTAGGATAGGATTAGGATCATCGAAAGTTAATTACATTTAATGTTAATAACCATTCTATTGAGTTTTCATTGACAATTTGAAGTATTACTTAAATAGATAAATACTTTATTCCACCATAAAAATAAAACACAAAATGATTACATAAAAATAAATAAAATAAATACTAACATAAGTACTTTATTATCTGCTAAAAGAAAATTAATATTTAATACCTTATAATATGGCACAATGGGCGGCCTTATCGCTAAAAGCGATCTCTTGGATGGACAAGAATTTAAGAAGGGGGGATAGGTGGGTTGTTCATTATGTGATAGGAATATAAGGAGGTGAAACTACCAGCCTAGATAATGAAATTTTATTTATTTATTTGGAAATCCAATAGCTATTATAAAAAATAATTTAACAACAGTATATCAATAGAAAGCCAATTACAGGATCTCACGGAGTGTGCATTCTCCTTCAACTACCTCCCACAAATCATAAAAAAGAAAAAAACGTAAGTAATCAGACAGAAATTTTTGCAAAAAATAATGAAACCATTATTATTATGTCACAATATTAAAGATATAATAAGAAGTAGGTACATACTGTTCTGTATTAAATAATGAATCACTTTGAGTAAACATCTTACAATAGAATAAAGATAACATATATTCTTATTAAAAACATATTTATCGTTGTAACATTTTGTCCTATGTATTTATAATAGTCATTTGTTATCAAAAAATCTAGTGTGCCATGTTCGTTTGATACAAAATTGACAAGTAATTGTATAGTTTTTCGATTGTGTAGCTAATTAATAATGAAAATGAATGTTGATAGGTGTCATTGTTTCTATTTAAAAAACAGCTATGAATAAGAAACGGTGAGTTTTAAACTAATTTGTGCTATTTTTATTTTGAAAATATATTTTGGGATCTTTAATTACTTATACTTAGTACAGTCATTTATATTTCTTATTATTACTCGACTACTGGTAAGTCAAAGGGAGGGTTATGTTTTTGGCTGGTATGTATGGTTGTGGTGGGTATGTATGTTTATAAATTCCCACATAAATTCTAAACGACTTATTATAATTTGACTTATCAGATATCGTTAGAAGTGTCTCAGTCGTCCTCTGATTATAAACTATGTGACGTCACTATAAATTTCATAATTGACGCCCTCTATAGCACATAAAGGAAATTGAAAGGAGTCGTCGGAGGTATTAATGTTCATGAATTTAACAAATTCTAAGACACAATTGTATGAGCTTGATTAGCACATTTTATATATAGGTATAAATATTACATTAATACTAGCCAAAATAATCCTAACTAATAATCCAAATCCTAACTAATATTATAAATCCGAAAGTTTGTTTCACGGGAATGACTGAATCGACTGACCGATTTGGATGAAAATAGTAGTAGTTTTCGGAATGTAGAATGAAATATTGATCCCTTTTGATTCCGAAATTCCCGCGTGATCGGGACTTAAACGGGTAAAACCATAACTAACTAGGTTAATGAAATTGCGCTCAGAAAATGTATAAAACAAGAAAATATTCCTTGGATAGCCGTGGTCGTATGCCACCTTACCTTAAAGGCGGCTACAGACCATCAGTTTTAAACTGTATAGTCGAACTCTTCAGTTAAAACTGACAACCGTAGTGTCTACACACGTTCAGTTTTTTTTCAGTTGTATTCTGTTTTCGCTTCAAGTAACACGTTACCATAGCTTCATCGGATGACGCCGTGGCAATTATTGGACTAATGTGCATTTTGAAAAAAAGAAGACAAGGCCGAAAAAAATGTGGTATAAATATTGGTTATTACAAAGAAAACAATATACCTACACATATTAATTCACTAGAAGAGTTTAGAATTACTCCAAAAGACTTAATAACTGTGTAAGAATGGATGAAAAAATAAAACAATTTGCATCTACTTTATTTAGTCACATCTAAAAATTGAAACAAAATACAGCTATGAAAAGTTCTATATCAGCACATGAAAGATTAACAGCAACATTTAGCTTCAACGCTTTAGAAAAACTGACAGTTTTTTTCACATTTTTTTCTGTTACACACTATCAATTTCAACTGCACAGTTTTATCTAATGATATTTCGATTAGTGTCAGTTAAACTGTACAGTTCTTAGTTTTGCCTACACACGTACGGTTTAACTGAACAGTTTGACTGTACAGTTAAAACTGAAGGTCTTTAGCCGCCTAAACGTGGCATATAACCAAGGCTATCCACGAAAAATGTTCTTGTTTGATACTTTTTTTTTATCAAGTTTTTTAATCCTGTGAAAGTATAGTACCCACCTATTAAGGTGTTATTGTTGTGGCAGAGCAATACTGTAGTCATCTAAGTACAATGCTTTCAGTTTAGTCTATTGTTACTTTCACTTTTAGACTCAATGCCAATAACGGTTGGTATGATTCACTATACATCATTGCTGTAGATAAATGTTACGGATATTGGTGGATGCAGGAGGGGAGGAACAGTTTTTTCAGGTCTCAGGCCCTCCAAAATCATTTCAGTTTCAGGACTTGAAAGAGTTAAGGTCGCTGCATACTGACGGGGCTTTTCCCTTGCCGGACGGAACGTGATATTTTTATATGAAACGCTGTCGAGAAATTGTCACGTCCCGTCCGGCACAAGATCACGTTACGTATGTTTAAAGTCAACAAACACTTTATGAACAATACACGTCACGTCTCCATCACGTCCGAGGTTTTATCCCGTTACCTATGCAGCGACTTTTAATCCAAGATAATTTTTGTAGCTTATTCGTAACTAGCGAGCCGCCCCGGCTTCGCACGGCTATATTATGCATGTATTATACGTCTAAATCCTCTTGAATCACTCTTTAAAAAAAACCGCATCAAAATCCGCAGTTTTAAAGATCTACGTATACATCTAGACAGACAGCGGGAAGCGTCTTTGTTTTATGTTGTGTAGTGATTTTATTGTCCTTGGGCTGACCAAACTGCTCTATGTAATCTAGGAACCTAGTTATTTTTTATATCCGTATAAAGGTGCGATAGTCCGGGTAAGTTCTCTAAATCCTTTAATTGCCTTCTACGATATCCAAGCGAGGAATTGGGTTAGATCTATTCTCTGCCAGAGGGGTTGCACAGCGGGACTTAAAAAAAATATTGCAGGACATTCCACACATCGCCTTCTAGCCCCAAGTTAAGTACATTGTAATATACTTATAATACATAGAAAAAAAAAACTTGAGAGGTGTCAAGGGACACCCGGATGGAACGAAGTTTCTTTCGATTAATTAGTGAAAGAATTGTAATAAAATCAAAAAGTGTCGTTACAACTTTTGGTCTTCATTTTTTCCGTCTAGCTCGCTTTCGCAACGCGCCATAAGGAACTTCGTTCCAAAAACTAGACCACAGACAAATATCTAAGTATAAATACTGTCTGAGGCGGGTATCGAACCCTGTGTTTGGCTTCACATCTAGATACGTACACAATAATAATAGAAGGGTTTAAGGTCCTTACTATTCAGTAAGGTTGACAATGAAAACGGTCAATGGCTTTGGTTCCACAAAACCCGTAGCAAAAATTCCAATAAAATGTAATTTATGTCTTACTAAAGTCATGCCTACTTATACATAGTATAAAACAAAGTCACTTTTTTCTGTCGGTCCCTATGTATGCTTAGATCTTTAAAACTATGCAACGGATTTTGAAGCGGTTTTTTTTAATAGATAGAGTGATTCAAGAGGAAGGTTTACATGTAATGTATAATGCATGCATAATATAGCCGTGCGAAGCAGTAGTATATATTATAAATGCAGAAGTATCTCTACTGTCTGTCTGTCTGATACGTCATCACGCCTAAACCGCTGAGCAAATTTTATTGAATTTTGGATAGAGATCGAGGAAAGACGTACTTCCTGTAATAGCGCGAGTGAAACGGTATAGCTTTGCTTTTAAATAAATCTACTATATAAAAATAAGTCGGGTTTTCCTTCCTGACGCTATAACTCCAGAACGCACGAACCGATTTCCGTGGAAATCGGTTCGTGCGTTCGTTGGAAAGGTTTTGCATTCGTTGGAAAGGTCTCGGGCGAGGTTTATAGCAAAGAAAATTCACTGGTGGCGAAACGGAGTTCGCCGCCGGGTTTGCTAGTTAATAATAATTATTATAACGGCAGGTTGCCATAGTAACCATAGTTTCCCAGTATCCAACCCACTACCTTCCCATCACAGAAGCCCAAGTAGTTTTCTCCTGTAGTTTATCAATAGTTCTATCTAAACTAGTGGATGTCCTTAGCTGCATAGGCTGCATGTTATATTAGTGCAGACAGGGATGATCGCCGGTTTGGTGCCCACATCATACTTATTATTGTAATGGGCCTCTATGTTGGGCCCCACCTTGATCTGAGGGCCCCACGCACGCCTCCCAAAGGTTTCTCGGCTAATCAGCTGTTTGTTGCATTGCAGGGCAAATGTCCCCTTTTTGTTCATCTACACACTCCGGTCATATTTGGCCAGTCTTTTGAATAAGCGTCAAGTTCGCATTTCCAACTTCGTCTGGGTCACATAGCTTATTTTTATCTATACTAATATTATAAAGCTGAAGAGTTTGTTTGTTTGTTTGAACGCGCTAATCTCAGGAACTACTGGTTCGAATTGAAAAATTCGTTTTGTGTTGGATAGGCCATTTATCGACGAAGGCTATAGGCTACTTTTTATCCCGATATTCCCACGGGATCGGGAGTTACGCGGGTAAAACCGCGGAGCGCTGCTAGTCTATGATATTTATGCTATCTTAAATGAAATGTATTCCAACTTTCTCACGAATCTTAATAAAATGCAGTGTCATTCAATTTTATCATGTATTCAGTCATCTTGTTATTTGACTTATGTATAGTATATTTATCTATCTTTTATATCCGGTTTTTATAGGAAAAGTTTGGCTACCCAATACGTCAGTCTAGTAAAAAATAATTAGACCACAAACTCATCCAATCTTGGCTTGGTAATACCCATTAACGACGTTGTTTTGAATTTATAGTCTACTACATATATTAATCTTCTATAATATAAAAATGAATCGCAAAATGTGTTGGTAAGCGCATAACTCAACAACGCCTGGACCAATTTGGCCAATTCTTTTTTTGTTGTCTTTGATATTGTCAAGAGAAGGTTTTTATGACAGAAAATATTAAGAAAGTTGTAAATGATTACGCAGGTGAAACCGCGGGGCGCAGCTAGTTTTAGATAGAAATGAAAAAAAAAAATTACACGAAGAAAAGCAAAAGATTCATTCTTATACTAGTTGCGCCCCGCAGTTTCACCCGCGTTTATCCCGATCCTGTGGAAATATTTAGACAAAAAGTATATGCCTATATGTTAATCCAGGTCTCTGGCTATCTACATACCGAGTTTCATTGCAATCGGTTAAGTAGTTTTTGCGTGAAGGGGTAAAAAACATACTCACCATATACTCACAAACACACACACAAAGGTCTAAGTACTTTTGTGTTTGTGAAGTTCTTCTATGAAGTTGAAACTCCTGCAATACATTGTAATAACAGCATTTTTAGAACTCTACATTGACATGCATTTTTTGGCTACTGTACATTTCCCATTCTAGATTATGTTAGAATCTCGAGACATTCTTTTACTAAAATGATGAGCGTCATCCGGCAACGGGTGCACCAGATAGTGTGACGTCGTTGAACATCAATGATGATGATAGTAGTGCTTACGAAGACTATAAACTAGACATGTCTAGATTTACTTTTTAATTGACGACCCAGTTGGCACAATGGTCACCAAACAAGCGTTCGATTCCCGCCTCAGACAAGTATTTATGCTTAGATATTTGTCTGTGGTTTGGTTGTTTCTATGTATTATAAGTATATTTTTACATAAGAAAAGTATATTAAGTAGTATATCCGTTGTCTAGCACCCATAACACAAGTCTAGTTACTTAACTTGGGGCTAGATGGCGATGCGTGGAATGTCCTGCAATATTTATTTGTAATTGGAATTGCTCTCCAGTAATCCTTGTCCCCGGTGGTATTCCCAAATAAGTTTCTTCTGTAGACGCCACTATGAGCCTCAATCGTTATTCCGTAATTCCGACAGACTGAGGCAGTTGGTTAAAGCACCGCTACTGTGGAGTGGAAGTTAACCAGGGCCAATGATTTTTAAAAAGCGTTTCAATCCTAACATCTCTTAGTTAATTTCCACTATTGTTGTTTCACAATATATTGAGTTGGTTATTGGTTGCAGCGTTACCGGCGCGGTAGGCGGGCGTGGCGTGGGCGGCAGCAGCGCGATGCACACGTCGAGGCACTCTGTCACCTCGTCCTCTGGCGTTCTCATGGTCGGGCCCAACTTCCGCGTCGGCAAGAAGATTGGATGCGGCAACTTCGGTGAATTAAGACTCGGTAAGTATTTACTGTAAGCTGAATTTGCGCATGGACGTGCATGTGGTTCGCAGAACTGATGGCCGTTGGGGCCAAAAAGTTCTAGATTGGAGACCACGTACCGGAAAGCGCAGCGCGTGACGATTTCCGACTAGATGATAGTAGATAGAAGGTCGCGGGAAGTCGTTGGAAGCAGACAGCATGCGACCCATCGCTCCGTCTTTGGGGGAGGACTATGTTCAGCAGTGGACGTCCTGTAGCTGATATGATGAAGTTTTTACTGCATCACACCACAATTAAATAAAATCTATATTCTAACTTGACCCTTTAGGACATTTATTAAGGTCCCATATTATACCGTTCTGACAAGGGACCGTAAATTCCGCACGAGACAGAAAAATGCAAAAATTTGTTTTAATCACATATTAACTGTACCAACGAGTATTGTGTATTTAGGCACTGGCTATGAGCGCTCTAAGAAAGTTCTATAGCGATTCCCAAATCGAGATAACACAACCTTTAGATAGATAGATAGATAAACACTTTATTGCATCATAAAAACAAAACGCAAAATGATTACATTCAACAAAATTAAAATTAATTCTAACTTAAGTAACTACCTATATGCTAAACGAAAATTCATATTTAATACCTTACAATATGGCACAATGGGCTTTAGGTATGACTTGTTGGGAGTTTTGTGTTCTTAATCAAACACAAAAGTTCAACCAACATCGCATTGTAAATGTAAGTACTGCTAAGAACTGTACCGTTTCTTGTCTTGTAAATCTTGTAATTCAATTTAAAGCGGGTTCTATTCTCAGAATTCGGAAATTACTCTAACTGTATCATAGAAAATTAAATATTAAAATACGTTTTATAAACAGAATAGCTCATAACAATAGCTATGTAACTCGGGATGTCATAAAATTCAAGTTATATAATCCACTATATTTTTTATAATAAATCGTTCAGTGCTCTCTCACACGATGGTAAGAGACGATGCGTTCTAAGATGAAGCACGCTTACCCAGAAGAGACCTTACCTATACGCTCGTGACTCGAAGACCACCAAATAAACGGGGGCCTTCGAGGGACACGACTGAAGGTAGGAAGACTGCAGTGGAATAAAACTGCGTCGTTTTTCCGACCCGTCTTCCTTTTGTGACTGCACCGACCTACGTATCGGAACAAGGACAAGTCCTCTTAGCGATGCGACTTAGGCCGGTGGATGGTAATAACATACCGTGACCGAAGCCGGGTGGGGACCAGGAGTCTGCTCCTTTTACACCTAGGGCTGATCCGTAGGACATTTAGCGCTAATTCCCACGGTCGCGTGCAATTCGAACCCCAGAATTGCTGCCTATAGCTCTGCTTTGTGACTTGAAGATTGAACGTCTCATATGCTTGTACCTTCACCAGCAGCACTCCACCCTTCAAACCTGAGTTTTAAACTGATTCTCGGTTTAGTAGACATTAGACTTATTCGCGAAATGACCTGTAGTCAATATGCCTCATTCTGAAAATGCCCTATTCGTGAAATAATCTATACTATTTTGGACTCATTCGCATAAAGACTTATACTAAGACAATCAGGGCAGTGGTCAACTTTAATTTGTGCTTCGAACTAACGTCGACACGTGACAGATTAACTATTCTTACATATACTAGTCCTCCTTAATTCTACTTAAGTCGCAAGTAATTGAGGAAAACATCGGTTCCGATTCGTGTGGCCACTGTTTTTTTACAAATTAATGTCTTATTTTATCTACATGAATTAAAAAAATTCCTATGCTTAAAATAACCGAATCGGAAAAGTTTTCCAAGTCTATTTCGAGCAGAATTGGCTTGCCAATACTAAGGTTTCCTTCGGATCAATATAGTGCCTACAAATAGACAGGAAGAAACCCTTTGCTTCGGAATCCGAAATTCATTTCTATACACCTCTGCTTTCTAGCCTTTACTTTCCATTTGTATGATTCCGTGTCTGCCTATTTTGCCGTCGTTGACTTACTTTGTACAGTATGGGTCATAAGTAAATTATCAGTTTGCCACAATAATACTACCAACAAGTATTGGACTTACGACCTTCTTCTAATAGACGTTACACACAAACATAAATACTTGAACTAAAAGTACTCAGTGTCAAAGTTATTTTCAACATGTTAGCTGTCTTTATAAAGACATAGCTAACATATTGAATATTTGAAACTGGTTGGAAACGATAATTTAAGAAATACATCGAGTGGTTAGGAAGATATGAGGGAAAAAATAATAATCTATACTAATATTATTAAGCTGAAGAGTTTGTTTGTTTGTTTGAACGCGCTAATCTCAGGAACTACTGGTTCGAATTGAAAAAATATTTTTGTGTTGGATAGTCCATTTATCGAGGAAGGCTATAGGCTACTTTTTATCCTGATATTCCCACGGGATCGGGAGTTACGCGGGTGAAACTGCGGAGCGCTGCTAGTCTATACTAATAATAATATTAGTTTGTTTGTTTGTACGCGCTAATCTCAGGAACTACTGGTTCGAATTTAGAAATTATTTTTGTGTTGGATAGTCCATTTATCGAGGAAGGCTATAGCCTACTTTTTATTCCGATATTCCCACGGTATCGGGAGTTACGTGGGTGAAACCGCAGAGCACTGCTAGTACAAACATAAACATAAAAAGATAAGCGCGTAAAACATAAAACTTTCCTTGCAGTCGAGTAAAAATAGCTGCATTTTAGTAGTGTTTAAAAGGTGATCGAGTAATTGCTATTTGAATAAATATACGCAATTACCTACTTCAGTTGTAGAGACAATTATTGTAGCTCGATCCATCTTCCAAACTCTTCGTATTTTCTCTCCTTGAAAAAGTAGTCTGTAAGTTATTATTATTATGAGCAAAATATGCCGCAAGTGAGCATTGCATCTGCTTCTTCTAATATTTTTCTTATTAAGGTGACCGGTGCTCTCTCCATACAAACGGAGTCGACTGATTCCTCCCTGGATAATGACACAAATATTTTTGTGCCATAAAACCCATAACTGCCATGACTATGCCCCTATGTTTTGGTTTTAATCATTTTCTAATTATCATAGAAATTAAGATTTACAAAACAAGAACACCAAAACACATAGGGTCATGGCAGTTACAATTTTTATGCAACGAAAATATTTGCTCTAGTGTCATTACTCATTATCCAGGGAGAAAACAGTCGACTACGTTTGTATGGAGAGAGCTCCCGGTACCCTTTCCTCTTAATAAAATTTCATAAGATTTTCACTATGATCTTTCCTGCTTACCTTTCTTTCTTGACCTAAACTGGGCCATGTAAATTCACTGTCCGTTCGTCCATATGTTTAGTATATTGTTTTATTCATATTCTTGCTATAACTTTTGTATACGTGGAGTAGATCTAAGCCAGCAGGTTTTATGTTTCATTCAATATTTCTTTTTGCTCCTCGTGTCTTTCGGAACTTGCGATTAAATATGCAGCTCAGTAGTAACCTTTCGGGGTTGTGGAAGCATTAAGGTGCTAGGGGCCAAACGCAAAATGCCTGCAGTCGATAACTTTTGTTAATAGTCAAAGGAAAGTTGTGTAATTTTGGATACCTACTGTTTGTAGGGAGTAATTATTATTCTAAAACTAGCAGCGCTCCGCAGTTTCACCCGCGTAACTCTCGATCCCGTGGGAATATCAGGATAAAAAGTAGCCTATAGCCTTTCTCGATAAATGGACTATCCAACACAAAAATAATTTTTCAATTCGAACCAGTCGTTCCTGAGATTAGCGCGTTCAAACAAACAAACAAACTCTTCAGCTTTATAATATAAGTATAGATATCAATTTTTCGACTTGCGTTGGAATAAACTTAGAAACGACAAATAATGTTCGTCTTTTAATTACCAAAAACGAAGGGAAAGATTGCTCCTACAAATTGTACACACAAAACAAAAAAATTTCATGCAATAATAACAGTTTTTCGCCTGAATACTGAAAGGCTACTTACTATTTAAGCTTTAATAGGATAGGAGCGTCTTAAATATTTAGGGGACCCCTAAACATTTGAGATTCGTTTGAGTATTCGGGCATTGTCCAAGGTAATTGAGTACCTAGGTAATTTAAACTTCTTTTGATTTGAAATCTCCCAAATAGCCTAATAATGAGTAACTTCCCAGTTCTTAGTTCACTGTAACATTCTAATTAAAATTTTCTTTTTAAAGAAAATTTTAATTAGAATTTTAGTGATTTAAAGTTTACTTTAAATCACTTTATGCAAAACCTTGCTACAATGTCGTTGTGATCGAGTGAGCAATTTTCTCCGAACGTTAGTCGGTCTGCCGAATATTAGGTCAATGTGTCAAAAAGTTCATTTGAGTCAGTGTTCAAGTGCATGTTATGTGCATGTTAAATTGTGAATAGTACTTAGATTAATTCGTTCAAGCATCGAATAGAATTTGCCGCATTTGGCTCAAATTCAATTTACGTTGCTTGTTTTGTTGTTACGTTTTCGTTCCGGAGTATTAAAAAGTGGGTTAAGTACACTTCTTTTATTTAAACATTTATCAAAATATATTTTAAGGAATCGTTAGGTTAAGTTAAGTCACGGGTGATCTGAAAACTATAGGACGATATCTGGTATTTGAATCGACTTCAAAAAAAGGAGGAGGTTCTCAATTCGGTTGTATTTTTTTTAAATTTGGGTTTCGTCTCCTTCTTCCGTGCCTTATCCCACAGAGCCAAGACATTCTGTCAAGGGTTTTTTGTGAATAAATTGAAACTAATCGAATATTTTGTAAGACTAATTTCACCTCAGTCTGCCTATGACCATGGAAGCTTCAAGGCCTCTGAAACGTCAGATTTTTACAAAAACTAACTCGGTAAAAATGGGTAACATATAAATAGGTTAACCTCTTACCCAAATTATTAGGCGAAGTGAAGAAAACTTAGATATAATTATAGCCGGTATACTAGCAGTGCTTTCTCTATAGAAACCCATTTCTTTCCACAGGAATCATTATTTTTCATGAAATCAAGTAAAGGTTTCTACACATATGTTTTTAGGCACGTTTTTATGATTCACTATTTATACTTCCTATTATATTTATATTACAAACTAGCTGCGCCCCGCGGTTTCACCTGCGTAATCATTTTCTGCGCAACTTTCTTAATATTTTCTTTCTTAAAAACCTTCTCTTGACAATATCAAAGACAACAAAAAAAGAATTGGCCAAATTGGTCCAGGCATTGTTGAGTTATGCGCTTACCAACACATTTTGCGATTCATTTTTATATATTACAAATTATAGGTGTCAGTATTTAAACCCCTATCACACCTATCACACCAAAATGGTAGGTGACGATGCGGTCTAACATGTAACACACTTTAGTAATTAGTTGTTAGAAATATAATATTTGTTGTTATAGCGGCAACAGAAATACATAATCTGTGAATTTTTCAACTGGTCAGACAGAGAGATGGACGGACATACAGAGAGACAGACAGACAGCTGAGTCTTAGTGATAGGGTCCCGTTTTTACCCTTGGGTACGGATCAGAGGGAGCGTGTTTATACAGCACACCTAGATTTTTCCCTGAACAATTTATTATTAATTAATTTATTTATTGTGTGAACCACTTGGTTGAATAGGATGATAAAAAACGGAAAGCCAATTATAGGTTCCCGTATTTGGGAAATAAAGATTAAGCCTCTTAAGAGTCTAGAGGGATGATTCAAGAAGAAACTACGGAAATACGTATGTATGAAGATAACCCGCAAACCGTTTTAAAAATAAAAATTTAACATGAAATTATTATGTTTGTATTAACAATGTGCGGTATTTTATTAAATGTTTTACTCCGTTTCAGTGACCTAGTTACAATGATTTTAAATACACAAACTATGCTATACTTGTATTTAACTAAGTGGTTACTTGTTTAAGTTATGTAATTATAATTAGTTAGTATGATACTAACGTTTCCTACTAATGGGTATTTCGTATCTAATTCGCGCTAAATTCGAAAAAAAATAAAAAATCTGGTCAAGTGCGAGTCGGACTCGCGCACTAAGGGTTCCGTACTATTATATTATGTTTTTAGTATGTATTTTAAAGCGGCAACAGAAATACATCATCAGTGAAAACTTCAACTGTCTAGCATCACGGTTTATGAGATACAGCCTGCTGACAGACAGTAGAGTCTTCGTAAAAGTATCCCGCTTTTACCCTTTGGGTGCGGTACCCTAAATACTGAAAAGAAATTGAATTTAGCGGGCCATTACATCGACATCACTTTAATCAATACTTATATTATAAAGCTGAAGAGTTTGTTTGATGGTTTGTTTGAACGCGCTAATCTCAGGAGCTACTGGTTCGAATTAAAAATATGCGCGAACATCCATAAAAAAAAATACATACAACCGAATTGAAACCTCCTTTTTTGAATTTGGTTAAAAATCTTTTTTTGTTGGATAGTCCATTTATCGAGGAAGGATATAGGCTACTTTTGATTTTGATATTCCCACGGGATCGGGACTTATGCGGGTGAAACCGCGGAGCGCAGGTAGTGTAATGCTGTACGGCTTAGAACATTGTGTGCACGTTACCTCATTAATTTCGTAGAAAGTTACTTAAAATATTTGTATGAAATATTAAACCATTAGTGGGATGGGTAGGCTTCTCATGACTTCCTTTCTGCGCCTGCTATATTTGAAACAAACTTTATGCGATATATTACTGGCTTTATTGGAAGAGACACCTACTTTCAAAGACAGTAATTTTCCTAATAAGATCTTTAGAGAGCTAGGTCAGAATCGCTCGATAGATGGCGTGCTCTAAAAATATCTTAATATCTGGTAAAGATAATGCTGACCAGATAAGTGGTAAAAGAACTAAAATACTTAAAAAAAATATGGGTGCATGTAGGTACTTATGTCTGTCCGTCCGTTATTTATTTTGCGGGCAGTTACAGTTGTTATATCTTGAAGCTGCCCGTTACAAGATTACAGTGATGCGCGCGCATCTTAAAATTTCACTCTCGCAGCTTCGACTTGTTTACTTTTGAATTACGCAGCTGCAACATTTGACTTATGCGCGCGCATCTTAAAATCTCACTCAATATTTTTTCATAACGCGCCTAAAGAAGCATAACTTTAAAAATTACAAAATGTATATTTAAAGTAATTAGTGGTGTGTTACCATCTATCGATTTGTAATGAAACTACTCGTTTTTATCAAGTAAGCCATAACATCGTAAAGAGGCGATGATTGCATCGCTTTTAATGTACGATAAGAACAAATTAATGAACTGACAGCAGTGGTCAATAAACAACCGTACCGACCTTGGTCAGTCACTGTAATTACAATTTACAAACAAAATAAATAAAGAAGCTGTCAGGATGTTCGATTTTTTTCAACAAGGAGATGGACGTTATTGTCCGACACGTTCGTCGTCTTAGCACTAATTGTGGAGATAGCGTTTATGCATATCGAAGCATTACAATGGACAGTTTTATCAGGAGACACTGTTGAGTCGTCTCTAGATTGACAGCACTGCAACACGATACGTCATTGAAACAAAGATATTTAAATTATAATGGAACAGAGAGGACATTGGCGACTTGCGCCTGCCATCAGCGTCAGACCATGTGGCTGGTCCATTAATGAGACTTTCACATGTTCATTAATGGTTCTATCTAATTTAAAATGTTATGTTTAAATCTCTTTGCATCTGAACAGCTAAGTCAATAATCTTGTATTCTTTAAGTCACATTTTTGTATAAGTGCTCCTTGAACTGAGCACTCAATTTTTCTAATTGAAAGAAAGAAAGAAAGAAAGAAAACTGATTTATTCAACAACCTTTAAAAATAATAACAATCTACATAATTACATTACTAAGTACATTAAAAATTAAAACTAAATATTTAAAATAATAAACAGCTAATTAAACTATAAACTTTAACTTAAGGTTGTTGAACGAGATGCAACTTAGCTTTATGCTGTCCTTACAGCACAAGGACAGCGCTGGTATTCTGTTGCACCTCTTTCCTTGATTTTACAAAAAATACGTATGTACAACAATCTATTGCAGTCGCCTCAGCCAAAGTAGGTAGGTATGCAACAAAAAATTAAGTTTTAGCATTTGATTGATCTGCTTGGCGGTGGTCTGCCCACACTTTGTTTTCTGAGAACTGTCACAAGTGTTCTAAAACTAGATGTTCCATTGATGAGACTGTTTCAGATGTTCAATCTATATTCCAATGTTAAAATCTCTTTGTATCTGAACAAGTAAATGATCTTGTATTGTGGTGTACTTCACATTTTTGTATGAGTGCTCCTCGAACTGAGCACTGAAGTAATTCTAATTAAGTTATGTCGTTTGATTGATCTGGTTGGCGATGGTCTGCCCACACTTCGTTTTCCGAGTAGTGTCATAAGTGTTCTAAAACTAGATGTCCTATTGATGAGACTGTTTCAGATGTTCAATCTATATTCCAATGTTGAAATCTCTTTGTATCTGAACAAGTAAACAATTTTGTATTGTGACGTTACATTTTGTGTGAGTGCACCTTGAACTGAGCACTGATTCTAATTAAGTTTTATCATTGGATTCATGAATCATTTGGTGATAAATATAATTTATATTAATTAATCGTGTTTTGATTTAAAAACTACACACTAATTTTATAAAGAGGCGAAGTTTGAATGGATATATGATATGTGTGTAATCTCCGAAACTACTGAACTGATTTTGATAAAACTTTATATGATGTAAAATGAATTCTGTAAAATAACATAGACCGCGTGAATATCACGATATTCCCACGGGATTCCTAAACTAGCGGGGGCGAAACCGCATCTACAATATTTTTAGTGAGAAAGATGTGCGTTTGCTCTATAAAAGAATTCTGAATGACATGTTAGAGGGAACCTGGGAATATCCTCCAATAACAGAAAACTCTGACCCATTTGATGAATAAATAAATAAAAACCGGCCAAGTGAGAGTCGGATTTGCGCACGAAGGGTTCCGTGCCGTTTGAATGGGAACACCCGTTTTTTTTCTGTTTTTAAAAGGTATTTATTGTTATAGCGGCAGCAGAAATATGTACATAATCTGTAAAAATTTTAACTGTCTAACTATCACGGTTCATGAGATACAGCCTGTGTACTCTTAGTGATAGGGTCCCGTTTTTTCAAGAAATCAAGACATTTATTGCAAAGTAATGTACACAAAGGATCTTAAAATAGGCTTAATTAAGTAACAATAACTTACCCATTACAGGCATGCAATATAATAAACTTATATACTAAATTAATATTTTCGTAATTCTAAAGGTAGGTAGGCAATTTAAAAAAATATCTTTGTTTCTTCATAAAACTCAGAGAAAATATAAAAGGTTTTTATAATGAGGCATTTTTTAAATTTTGACTTAAATATATCATTAATATGTAGAGCTTCAAGGCCAGTTGAAAGAGCATTGTAGACCTTTATTACGGTAATTTTACCTTTTGGGTACAGAACCCTAAATCTATGACTCCATATTCGACAGACCCCGTATCGGTTAGGAAAACTGTAACCGCAATTAAACCGTTGTTTATATTGTATTTGTTAATGATTTAACATGTTACGTTTAGGCACAAATTAAGCGGCTTCCTTTTATCTTAATTGTAAACAAATACTTTTATAATTGCGTGATTTACTAATGTTTCTACTGCTTCGGTCTTAGAGCAAGTAATTTGGACTATTACTTTGTATTTTACAAATTTTAATGTACAGTCGGAATACCAATTAGCTGAACCTCACCTGACCCAGAGATCACTCGCACGTCTGTAAAAATGTATTTACCTATTTTGTCATTAAGCTATTGCATAGCTTTTATCGCGGGCTTTGAGCGCGGCGACCGAATCAAGAAATTCCGTAACGAAAATAAAACCTAACACCCCCCACTCCACCTACCATGTAGCTCGGCCGAGCGTTCGCTTAACGTATATGTATATGGTACGACTGTGCGACGCTTAATATTGTATACTGAATTGCATAGGATATTGTTTAAAAAAAAACAGAATTAGGTAACATTACAACCTTACAGATGTGAGAGTGAGATCTGGGTCACGTGGGGTTCAGCTAATTGGTATTCCGACTGTACTAGTGGCACCCCGTGGATTTACCCCCGTTAGTGTTTCTTTAAAAGTGATATTGATTTCCTACAAATAAGGACAGAATAGTTACGAACTACAAACGTTAACAACCCATTTTAGCCCTTGATAGGTCGAATTTCTAAAAATCCTCTCTTAGTGCTCACATTTATCGTAAAAGGTTTCGGATTCGAAGCTCTTGAAGTCAGAGATTTCGTAATAGTCTTTTTCTTTTTTATATAAAGTGATACTTGCTGTCCCGGCAAACGTTGTTTTGCTAAATAAAATAAAAGGAAAAAAAAGAAAAATAGATGTTGTTCGATTCTCAGACCTAACGAATATACAAAAAAAATCATACAAATCGGTTCCGCCGTTTAGGTGGAGTTTGGCAACTAACAACTTGAATTTTACTACTAGTACTAATTTTAATTTTACTACTTTACTAGGCCGAGGCCTTTATTTAAGGACTCCAGAACCCAATCTCACACTTGGCGGATAGGTTTTGTGTGTTTTTCTTTAATTATAGCCCGTCCTTTTTGCGTCGAGGGTTAATTAATATGGTACTAACTTGAGTAACCTCATGCATAAGTTTATTGTGTAATCTCATGAGTTTCTTCCTGTTCACGCAGATATACCCAAATATATATTATTTATAAAATTCTGTATATTGTATATAACCTAATCAGAATCACAGACATTCAAATCTATGGTCAAAAGAACTTTAAAAAAAAAATAAAAGGAAAGTTCTTTTACAGCGCCAGTTATAAATCTTTAATGACTTTCGTTTACACCAGCTACCATTTTGCATAGCTGTTAAAATTCTATCATTTATCTAGCTTTTCAAGAACCCACACGTCTAGCATTGCCAGGCGTCCGTATAAAGCCGGACATAGGTAGGCTGTTTGATTTCGTGTCCGGACAAAATGTGTGCGTTGATCCGCCAATCAGTCGGTCAGTCATTCAGGACAAAGAATGTTTGGGGATGGTGAAAGTGGGTAGAAGAAAATAGTCTTTACGTGAAACACTACTCGTTTATTCACCGACAGTTATACTACCACAGTTTCTAAATCTCCATACAAAACGAGATAACTATATGTATATATTGGATGAAGCTCGAATGGAAAACAATAAATTGCTCAACGAATTACGATCGCGAAGTGAGCGAGGCCAGCCGACGACGGGCGTGCGTTAATAGCGAGCGAGTGCAGCTGACTGCTGTACCGCTGGAGTCGGTGACGTAGGCTGCGCGGGCGGCGAGCGGCCGGTGCATGCGCCTCGCTCGTGATGCGAGTCGGATGGAACCGGTCGGCCGCCGCACGATGCAGCGGTAGGTACGCGCTTGTCCAGTCGGCACTTTATGTTAATTATTCGTAATAATATAATGTTATTATGTTAGTGTAATATTTATGTACTATGTTTATTTATTACTATACATGATATATATTATTATATGTGTGTAATATGTAATTGATATAATTTGTGTAATATAAATATACTTATATAAATATGACGTATATTTGTATTTATTAAATAGTATTTAAATGGTTATATATATTTATATGTTGTTGTATAATAAGTAAATTGAGTTATCGTGTATCGTTTCGTATGTCACACTATGTCAGGCTTGTACTATGGTGACCAGACGATTAGTGTGCGTGTGTGTGTATGTGGCGAGCCGCCACATCACTCCCCTTCTAGAGACCGAGTTAAGGGCGATAAAAATCAGGAAACCGGACGATACGGCCGGAACGGGTTATCCGGATATCCGAACCGGTTGAACTTGGTTCTTGAGTGGGAATTATATTGGGTATGTGTGTCTCCGTGACTATGTAAGCCGGTTTAAGACGATCGATGGATACTGTGACGTTTTTACCCTTAATTTTTAAAGTGAAAACTTTATCTCCGGCTTTTACGACCTCGTATGGACCTGTGTAAGGTGGTTGTAGCGAGGCTCGCACCGCGTCTTCTCGAAGGAATACGTGGGTGGAGCTCTTAAGGTCTCGATAGATGAAGATTTTATTCGTCGAATGACGAGAAGCGGGGGAAGGGCGAAGTTTTTGTGCAAACTTATGCAGTCGGGCGGTAAAATTGGAGATATCCGGGTTACCGTCCGTTCGAGGGTCAAAAAACTCTCCTGGGAGTCTCAATGGTTCACCATATACGAGCTCTGCAGAAGAAGTTTTTAAGTCTTCTTTAACCGCACTTCTGATGCCGAGGAGGATTAGAGGTAGTGATTCAGTCCAAGAACTGTCTACGTGGCACATTATCGCCGATTTTAATTGGCGATGAAATCTTTCCACCATGCCATTGCAGGCCGGGTGGTAGGCGGTAGTGCGTCGGTGACGGAATCCTACTGTCTTTGACAGATATTGGAACAGTGCGGATTCGAACTGTCGGCCGCGATCTGTTACAATATCTGTTGGACAGCCAAATCGGGATATCCAGCCCGAAAGCAGTGCGTTACCGACCGTTTCTGCAGTGATGTCTTCGATTGGTATCACTTCCGGCCACCTAGTGAAACGATCCACGGCTGTCAGACAGTATCTAAACCCATGTGACGAAGGTAGGGGACCCACCAAGTCGATGTGCACGTGTGTGAATCTAGCGCGTGGTAGCTCAAAGGTGCCCAGGGGATTAGTGTGCGTGTGTGTGTATGTGGCGAGCCGCCACACGTCGGGGTCACCAGTTTGGAGGTACGAGGTGGTGTGTACCTCCAAAGGGAAGATCTTCCACCGGGCAGGTGTTATACCCGGTAGGCCGCGGCCCAACGATGTTTCGTTGGAACTTGTATATGAGCTTATCTTCAGAAAAACTTCGCTTGCGCGATCTAGGATCTCCGATCGGCTTGGTGGCGCCATCTGTTAGTGGCGATGTGAAGTGTCGCCACAAATGTTATATAGAATATATATATAAAAAGCTTGATTTTACATAGGTACAGTCGGCTGCATAATTGCGGCCCCGGTAGAGTTCGAAAACTACTATTATTGGGATGTTTTCATTCTAATTATTTTTGTTTGAAAATTGATGAGTTAGCAAGACTTAAAACTTCAAGTAAAGCAGGTGTCTAGAATCTTGCTTCTGTTGAAAATATTTTTATAGCAGCCGTTTTGAAACTCTACGGTGGGTCTGCAATTATGCAGCCGACCGTACAATTATTTTGCCGTACCTATTAATACTGAGACACAAAATCCTCAATAATACATTTGTCCGGCCTTCTACCCAAATGTCCGGCTAAACTGGCTGGTCTGTCCGGCTACTAGGTTTGGCGATCTGGCAACCCTATACAGGTCTGATTAGTCTTTATTGTGGGTATGATAAGGTTTCCACCGGGTCATTCCGTCTGAGAGATTATAATAATATGGCTGCGTGTTGATGGAAATTGGATTCAACCTCGTGTCATTGAAAATAACGTTGAGCACGTGCTTGTAGTGATTAATTTATGTTACTAACAAGATATTTATTATTTTTGAGGTGGTATAGGCCCAGTAGGTTTGTCATATTAGTGTAAATCGATCGATACTAATTAGGGTTCCGAAACCAAAGGGGAAAGACGGAACCCTTTTACTAAGACTCCACTCTCCGTCTGTCTGTTACCAGGCTGTAACTCATGACCCGTAATAGCTAGACAGTTGAAATTTTAATAGCAGATATAACAACAAATAAGTACTAAAAAAATATTTAAAACATACTCAAAAAATAATTACTTTTTACTGTTTTTAGTATCTATTGTTAAAGCGGCAACATAAATATCTGTGAAAATTTCAACTCTCTAGCTATCATGGTTTATGAGATACAGCCTGGTGACAGATAGACGGACGGACAGATGGACAGCAAATTCTTAGTAATAGGGTCCCGTTTTTACCCTTTGGGTACGGAACCCTAAAAACAGAATATAATGGTACGGAGCCCTTCGTGCGCGAGTCGCACTTGACCGGTTTTTTTTCAAACCTTGTTATGGGTTTAAGTAGGTATATCTGAATTTCGTAATCCCTTGAGGATTCCAATTCTTTGTGTTGGTATTGAGAGATTTCTACCATAGAGAAATTCAATGCCTTGGCAAACAGAACTTGGGTTGACCCCAAGTTTTATCGACTATCGTCTTGGGGAAAGTCACGACAATAAAAAAGGTCGAGGTCCGAATTCCTTGTCACAGATACTACAGTTGCAATGCCGAAGAAGTACCTAATAAACAAATTGTCTTTATGTTATTTATCTAATATATAAAAATAAGTCGGGTTTTCCTTTCTGACGCTATAACTCAACGCACGAACCGATTTCCGCGGTTTAGCATTCGTTGGAAAGGTCTCGGGCTTCGTGAGGTTTATAGCAAAGAAAATTCAGGAAAATCTGGTGGCGAAACGGAGTTCGCCGGATTCGCTAGTCTTCTATACATATAAAATGCTTTGTCCTGATTAACTGACTGACTGACGGATCAACGCACAGCCTAAACCGCTGATCGTAGAGACCTGAAACTTGGAGGGTATGACGTAGCCATCCGATAAGAATTTTACACAATCTTATCTATATAAGAAGTGTTTTTCGAAATTCTATTCCTTATGGGGTGAAAAAGGGGGGCAAAGTTTGTTTGAGACAATGTGATTCCTTGGTCCAATACTATTAGAAACATTTTCGACTTCTACGCGGACGAAGTCGCGGGACTAGTTTTGTATAAAACAAGTACTTATAATAACCAGAGTTGTTTGTATTGCAACTGTGAAAGAAAATAACATGATGAACGAAGGAATAAGCAAGTGCAATTTAGGCACCATTGGGGCCAAAATGCCTATAATCGTTGAGAGCCCTTAGTATTAAGCTTAATTGCACTATAAAGTGCTCATAGAGCTCCCACAGACTAACGATTTGGCTGACTAAATCGTAGAGCACATCTATCCAACTAAATCGTCCAATTAAATATTCGATCAGAATAGATAGATATATCGTATCAGAAATTGATAAGATTTCGCAGCGGGATGCCTACTATCGCACTTAGCCGAGTTTTTTTTAGCTTTCATAGAATCTGTAGCACAAAGACAACATCACTAAAATAGCATACTTTAGACCGCACCGAACCTACTTTCGTCTAAAGACAACTAATGGTTACTTTAGAACATTAAGTTGCTGCCTGCCGACTTTTATAATCATTCTTGAGTTTGTTTATCCCTTTCGATTAAACACAAATCAAAAACTACGCGATTTAGTAGGCTGACTATTGACAAACTCCAAGTTCTAAACTACCACTGCGCCGATTTTCATCGGCAAATCGGTCCCTTGCTCACGGAAACGACTTGCAAGGAACACTTGCAGAAAAATAAAAAATCTCGATGTTATTAATTCTAGATTTGTCGATATATTTTAAGACAATTTACAACTCGATCACCCATAGCTTTCTGTCAAAAATGTCTGAATCTTGTAAATGTATGGTTTAAATCTTGGTTTAGTAAAATCGTGATTTTGCAATTTTGTTGTAAGAACGGAAGTTCACGGGAGTTCTTACCGAACGAAGTAATTAAATGTCAGCACAAAACCACAAGAAGGATTGAAGTTTTAATAATCATGACGGCTTACTAATTGTTTCTTCCTTGAAGTCTCTACTAACAATAATGTTGGATATTATTTTTATGAACTTAATGTAACTATTAATGGAGGATAAGTTCTAGTATTATTGCAGTAATTACTTAGTTCTTCTACTCAACTTTGACAAAATTATTTTCTATTAGCGATATCGCCAATCGATAGATTTAATTGTATGCAATTGACTTATAGCAAAGCATCGTATAAAATTGGCATAAGATGAAACTTATCTGCCTTTTGTTTCTTTAACGCAAGACTACGTTAGGCTATGTTAAATTCATACAAAAATTAAGTCTGTCGATTGGCGATATCGCTAATAGAAAGCAATCTTGTCTAAGGAGGCTGATGACTTAATTAAAAAATGATAAACGAAAAAAAAATCATCAGTTAACGGCGTCCCACGTTTTCATCTCCGTAAGTACCGATCCCGTAGGAATATCTGGATAAAAAGTAGCTATGTGTCGTGTCAATTAAGCTGCTACAAAAGCTATTTAATACTGCTGATTGGAACATCCAAACTGTTTTAGATAATCAATCCGACATAAGATATAGATAAGATTATGTAAATTGTTGCTAGGCATGTTCGTGACGATGTTTATTTAATTCGATCAAATGATAACCAACACCTTGTCTTCCGTGACGTCAGAGATCAGGCGAAGCACCTTCATATTGATTGAGAGCGCCCGCGCCGCGGCCGGCGCAGACTGGTTCCGAGGTCACCATACCACTCTTATTATTAAACTTAAAGTTGACAATTTCAATTCTCGTTTGTCGCACCTTGAAAAACTGAACCTAAGAAGATTGTTCTCATTAATCAACTTGAATTTATAAACTTGTTGATTTAAACTTCTAAAACATTCCCTCATTGACGAATAGCGAGGTCTGATTTGAATTCGGTCGTAAACTTGCTTGTAACTAAAGACGCAGGTGTCAGTAAAAATGATGGATTAAATTATTGCTGGCTGAGGTAAATATCCATTCATTCGGAGATTAAAAACTTTTTAGATTATTTCGCAGAAATTCTATTAGCTTAGGTATTGTCCTACGCTTGGCTGATTTCCTCGATAAGATAATGTTAGATATCACAAACCAATGTCAGGCTATGTCTGCTTTCCCATACCTACTGTACAAGATAAACTAATAAAATCAGATTGATTTTTCGCACGCTTGTTTACGATTCATCTCTAAACAACTGCAAATGTAAAATCAATCGGTTTTGGTTACAATAAATCTTATTTTTCTCGATGTTAAATAATCAATGCTTTCAAAGAATATCTATATTTAACTTTGCAAATCTCTAGTGGTCTTTGTTTTGTTTTTAGGTATAAAACATACGTCTGAAACATAGAAATAGTTGGTAGTGTTAAAGTAATTTTTAGGTCCTTCAGTCGCTGAGTACCTAAAAAACAGACTGCTGATTTCGCCATTTTCTTTTAAAATGAGAGTTTGGACTAAATCCCCCTTATTCCAAAACGAGGTTTAAGGATAGTCCGAGATGTGGATTTAAACCTTAGATTTAGAGACAGATTCACTCAGGAACTATAATCTAAACACTATCCCTATAGATTATTAGACTATAATTCAAGAAAAAATCTGTGTCTAAATCCACATCTCGGACTATCGTTAAACCTCATCTTGGAATAAGGGGGAATGCATTTCTGTCTATGTCGCAATAGAGCCACTTCTCAATAATCCAATGTCGCAATAAACCTGTCTCTCATAAAGAATATTTAGTGATATGACTTTGACTATGCCGCATTAGGTCTGCTCCTCGTGCCCATTTAGCGATACGAGTAACTAGACATTCATTGATTTAATAATAAACGACTATTGTTTTCTGTTACAGGCAAAAATTTATACAATAATGAACATGTAGCGATAAAGATGGAGCCTATGAAGTCCAAGGCTCCACAATTACATCTAGAGTACAGATTTTACAAGTTACTAGGCACGCACGGTAAGTTTTTTAATTACATACATTAGACGCTCGCTGTTGAATGGCGTTTACAAAAAAATTCTCTCACAATGTTATTCTATTGCCTCCATCATAAATACCATATTCGCTTAAAAACATTGAACTGATGAATCATGATCAAAATGTGGCAATGTTACGGAAATAAGTACCGTTTTGCAGTAACCTCACTTCTTGAACCATATTTTCGAGTCATCAACTCGAGACTTAGATATCTGTGAGGCTATTTATATTACCTTGCGAGTGGCAGATGCGGATTGCAGATAATTGCTCCGGTCTGTCGCATTGTATCACGATTATTTTTAAATGTCAATCAAGTATGGTTATCGAGTGTTGGTACGTTGAAAGCTACAATCGCAACGTCCTTAGTAAAAGTTCCATATAAACCCTACAATGGTACAAGTAACAATATTGTCGGTCCCCTATTCAAAGGCGACGAAGTCTACACAATTAACAGGAAACGAAATGTTACAAATAGACTTGCGATAACTACGTTAAAGACTTATTGATTTACAGCAAGTTTGTTTCATTTATAAAGTACATTGTTAGTATGTAATTAAAGTTGATGTGTGCATAGAGGGTGTACCGAAAGTGTACTACTTGGGTACGTGTGGCGGGCGCTACAACGCCATGGTCATGGAGTTGCTAGGGCCCTCTCTCGAAGACCTGTTCGTGCATTGCGGCCGAAGGTTCAGATTGAAGACGGTCCTTATGATCGCCATGCAGCTAGTAAGATTCCCCAATACTCCGTGTAGTTCGGTTTTAGACGCAACACCGTATCCGATATTCGTATCTAAATTGTGTTGTTTTTCGCGAGGGTTCGCACGCCGTGGTCATGGTCGTTGTTCAGGTCGAGGTCAGACCGAAGGTAGTGTTGTGCGCAGTTAAATCACCGGCCTAAATACTGTGCCTTGACGGCCTAATAACGAGGAAAACGTTCTTAATGCAATACATATTGTATATCCTACTGTCTGTCTGTCTGACCGCAGCCTTTTAAGTCCGGCTCGAATACGAAACCATTGCTCTCGCGGCTACGGCTACGGCAATATCGTCTGCGGTGTTGCGTATTCCAGGTGGTAGCGAGAGCAATGCTCGTGCGAGTCGGATGTAAGTACTAATATTGTTCCTGCGTTCCCTCCCCGTATCCCCGACCTTCTTCCCTGTCACACTCCTGCAGCACCTTCGACGGCCGAGGGCATTCCCGAGGTCTACTACTTCGGCCCGTGTGGTAAATACAATGCACTGGTTATGGAACTGCTCGGCCCATCGCTCGAGGACCTCTTCGACCTATGCGGCCGACGCTTCTCTCTAAAGACTGTATTAATGATCGCTATGCAGTTGGTGAGTATTATTTGTTTAGAAACAAGTTTTACGTACGAATTGACGTTGGGAAACAATGACTCACAGGGAACCGGATAGCCCGATGATTCATCTCTATGCTATTAGACGTGGATACAGGGCGATTGGTAATCTTAAGTTTTATTTTATCGTAGCTTAGATATGGAATTATCTTTACATGAATTTATTGACGGCAGCGATTCATTTTTCCTCGATTACCTCCCTAAATGTTTGTATTATACTTATAATAATCGTAAACAGTACAATATTAAGATCTAACAAGGCCTGACTGAAGTTTACACTATTGCTAGGTAGCCGTGACGTAACTGCAGTGCGCAACAAAGGCCAGCGATGTTATTAGCAGTCTGATCTACTGATAATGGATTTTCCTTTTTACGCTATAAAAATAAAGAAATGTTTACAATACATGCCTATGTTTTGACACCTGTGTTAAATGGGTCGTCGGACGGTCTTCAGGCTATTGAATATCCCGTTTGTTATTGAAATATTATTCGCATCATCTTTTCTTTTGTAAAATTATATCCCTCTGAAAGGTACTTAACTTTTATTATTTTCCTATCACGACACTTAACTATATTACAAATAATATTTAATTTAAGGTTATTAAGTTGAATACCGAATGCGCGCAAAAGTGTAAACAAGCACCTTAAACATAGAAACCTAATGTTTTTTGAGACTTTGTTAAACATTGTTAAAGCCTTATTATGCTTTGAAACTATCTTAGTAGGTCATACTTATTTCGTCCTGCAATTAGTAACTATAAATAAAATAAAACATATTACATACTTATTACAATCAAGTTAAAATTGAAACCTAGATAAACGTTTCTACATTTTACCCGTTAATTTTGCTTTGAAACTATCTTGAATTTTAAAGTAGGCACATTTATTTCCTTATAGATACAAAATGTCAAGCAAAAGTTAAAGTGCAACCTAGGTAAAACTACCTACATAAAGGGTTAAAATATCTATGCGAGTTCAGAGTCTCCTCCTTTTTAAGTCCGTTAAAAAGTAGATGCCGTTTATGAAATAACTATTATTTTCATGTAAATTCAGGATACTTTTAGAGCTTTATTAAGGTGTTAATTGTTGAGAAAAATCTGAATCGTAAACTACAAAATAACGTTGCATTTCGATTGTAACTAAAAAAATATTGAATTTCGTGCGCATCCCGTATCATTTCACCTTAAAATAATTACTTTCTGCAATTAAGTTTAGGTATGGGAAACAGCTTTATAATCCTCCATACCAAATTAATGGTTTGGTCATTTGCCAATCGAATGTCTGACGAACTGCAGTGAAATAGTATTCGTAAGCAAGGTTTAATTAAGAATTTATGATTTACCCATCCATATAATATTATAATTATTAGAACTAGGAAACCTAAATCTTAAGTAGCTTCAGTCTGCTAATTTCATTGTACCTTGATAAATAAATGAAAATGATAGGACATATCACACAGCGCCATCTAGCGCCAATCTGAACAACTAGCCTCCTGATATGGTGGCCAGACAATGGATAGTAGGCACTTAAATATATACTTAATAAGAAACCAATATCTGTAGATAAAATATCAATTTGGGGCAGGAATCGAATCCGTAACTTTTTGTGTCACGGGAGGTGTTTGCGCAACCCGTTTATATAGATAGATAGATAAATTATTTTGTAAATATCATGTTAATTATACATAGGTACACATACATACAGTTCATTTTAATAGTAGCTATAATGAAGGCTAGAATTAACTTATAAAAGTACCGCCGAGAAAGGCCTTTGTTTATGTGAAGGTTTGGCGCGAAATTGTCTTATCTGATAATTTTAAGGCAGAGAGGTAGGTCATGAATAAAAATAATATTATAATTTTTATCCTAATTTCAAGGTAGACACGTTTATTTATTTAATTTATTTTAATGAGTGTGTTTCACATTCTGTGATTTCTTACGGCCGCACTAAGAAATGTTCCTTTAATCTTTTTTTATCTCGTTCTTGCTAACTAAAGTTTTACTAATGAATGTTTCTAAGCGTCAAAGATAGTGTAAGAAATAAATAAGTATTTTTTTAATATAGAAAATAATTTATTTATTTAAATTGTAATCAGTCAATAACAATTCAAAGACATACAATATAATAAAAAATAAAATAAAAAACCAAATAGTTTTTAATATTAACATAATTGTTTATTTATTTATTAAGAGCCTACACAGTTCCACTGCAAGGCAAAGACCTTTCTTTCATTGATCGCTATCCGTAGCTATTGTACCAGTCATTCCCTATAGGAGTGTTATAGTAGTACTAGCTGCGCCCCGCGGTTTCACCCGCGTAAGTCCCGATCCCGCGGGAATATCGGGATAAAACGTAGCCTATGTGTTAATCCAGATCTCCAGCTATCTACATACCGAGTTTCATCGCAATCGGTCCAGTAGTTTTTTGCGTGAAGGAGTAACAAATATACACACACACACGCACACACACAAACTTTCACATTTATAATATTAGTAGTATAGGAATATTAACATATGTTTTGTTTTAATTTTTCAGTTACATCGTATCGAATATGTCCATACGAGACACCTAATATACCGCGATGTGAAACCAGAGAATTTTTTAATAGGTAGAACTGCAACGAAACGTGAAAAAATCATCCACATCATTGGTAAGTGTTTCCTGAATTCGTTTTACTATATTTATCTTTTCAATTTCAAAGAAGAAGGAAGACAGAACAACTTTATTTTACTTACTTAAGTAATTTCTTGCATTTTTTTCTATGGTATGAAAGTTTTTGGATACAATTGTGACGTTTATAGGTAGATTCCTTCAGTTATTTTTATATGTGTACTTTAAAAAAAGTGTTTATGCTGTCTGTACTCACTAGGAACTGCAAAAAACTCCATAAAAACATGGGATCGAAAAACCAAAATATTTTTTATATAAATTTAATCAAAAAAAAAATTTCCTTTTTTTTTATTTAATTTTAATCCGTTTGGACCAAACGGATTTTTATATGGAATGAAATTCTTTAGGATTATTATAGTCCAAACAAGACTAGCGATTCGTATTTGTATTTACTTTCCAAAGCGATTTTTATTGAAGTTTCTTCTACGTTATTTGCTTACAGTAGATATGTATCAACTCTCTTAAATTGATTGAGTCTTCAAAGGTAGAATCCTAACTAAATAATAAATTTGTAGCTTTACCATGGATGAAAGCAACTGTTTACCTACCCCAGAAATTAAGTTAAAATGCTCGTACAAAAATCCATTAAGTTATCATGAACTTAATTTCTTTCATTTCTTAATAGGAATTATCATATTTACAAACCTAATTAGTTAAGGTCTCATTTTATAATGAAAAGGGGCTATTATGTACTTCATTAATAAAATACAATGTCCGTTATAAAACATTTAATCTAAATTCAATATTATTTGATAGCTAATGCTCCTAGTAGAGTTTTTGAGTTTATTTGATCCGAAAAACAGTTTTCGAAGGACCATTTAAACTTAATAAATATTATAATTTTTAATTATAATATTATTTAATTTAATTTTATTTCATCCCTAATTTTATTTTATTTTATTCTAAGTGTATTTTATTTTGTTTTGATTTTAATTTTATTGATATGGATCCGAGTTATCTGAAATAAATGATTTTTTTTTTAATTTAATTTAATTTAATTATTATGCAAAAGTATGTTTGACTGCTTTTATTTTGACGGAATTGGGTGAAACCGCATTGTGCAGCCAGTGCATGAAAAGACTAGGTTTTACCGTATTTAAGATTGTATCTTTTCGTGCTGGCTTCTGTTATGCCTTTATGGAATGATTAAGTAACAAGATATAAGAACAGTGCAGTAACAATACACTTAAGGCTGTGCAAGGCTTTGTCTGCGGTTGAAATCTGCTACTTCATATTGTAGGGAAACAGCTGTGTTCCGCGGTTTCATTTGTAAACCTTAAAAACTATCTGTTTTAAATTTTGTGCATAATAAATGTATGGAGAAAGATGTATCGATGAAGTTCATCGATGTGCTCTGGGTCGTGATTAGTAAAATTAAGGCCACCGCGCCCCGTCTGGCTCGCGCCGCACTGCATCGTAAATACTTGTGCGATGTTTGATGTACAATGCATCTTTGGTATAGTATAGCCGATTATCTATCAATAATTATTTACAAAAAACTAAGTAGGTACTTACTACAAACCTGGTAAAAATTATAACAATAAATTATCAAACAAGCTAAAGTGGCAATGGGCGGGACATATGGCTCGTAAAACTGATGGCCGTTGAGGCCGAAAAGTTTTAGATTGTAGACCACGTACCGGAAAGCGCAGCGCGGGACGTCCCCCGACTAGATGTACTGACGACTTAATTATGGTCGCGGGAAGTCGTTGGACGCAGAGAGCATGCGACCGATCGCTCCGGAAGTTTTTGGGGGAGGCCTATGTCCAGCAGTGGACGTCCTGTGGCTGATATGATGATAATTATTATCAAAAAACGAAATTAGATAAGTAAACTCTTAAACTACATAATTCTAATTTAACAAAACAAACCTTAAAGCTAAAAACTGAAGGATCTATAAATAGAGAACCTCCGAAGAACGATGCCTCTCAGGAATGCTCTCGAGGATATCTAAGTAGCCAAGACTTATGGGACATCGTCCCCAGAAGGCTGGCTAGTTGGCTTACTACAAAATAGAATTTAACCTAAAATGTTAACACTAAAACAGTTGATTGATTCGAAAATAGATTGGCTATTTTGTCTCTAGGGAACCTGTATCACAGAGAGGCCGTCTGACAAAGATTATGTGAACATTGTTTTTCTTTTTCAAGAAATTAATTGATTTCTATAAGAGTTCTTTTGAAATACCCATGTGTTCCCATCTTCTTTCTTCTCGTATAGTGGTGTGGCTCACCTATTGTTAGAGTTTTCAGATCGCCATAAGGCCTCTAACTTGACCTAACGACTGCTACTAGAGGTAGCAACCTGGACCAAGGGCTAAACTTTGTCACCCATCAAAGTAATGACCGCGCTAGGCGTCGCTTAACCCGCACGACCGTAAACGTTCAGCGAGCGTCTTTTTGCTGTGAGCCTCCTCTGCCAAAATCTACTAAAATTTGTACGTGCAATGTAATGACATTGCAAATTTTATTAGATTTTGTTTGATTTTGTCTGATTTTGCAAACAGACAGACATTTATATTAATTTTACTTGCAATAAAGTATAGTAAGTAGGTGTATAAGATCGATAATTGCAAATGTACAAGTCTTTGTATCGAAAATAAGCCCTATTGTTCCGTACGCCAGCTGACGGAAAGTTATCGCTGTGAAGGCCCTTTAGTTACCAAGCGATTTTAATTTTTCAACTCACTTTTACCCGTGACTTGGTTCGCGTAGAGATTTAATTTTCCAAAAAAAAGGGGATGCCTTTGCAATAATAGCTATATATAGGTATAGCAAATTTTAGCCCAATCCGTCCATATTGGTTTGATCTGTGCATTGATAAATCAGGCAATTAAGACATAGAATTTTATATATATAGATTTTTTAGCTTATAATTCATCCACTGTTATAGGGCTCCTCTCTACTGCGCTCGTATGTTGTGGTAAGCTAATCTACTTACCGGCTTCTACTGCGATGTTTTAACATCAGGCAGGTGGTCTGTTTTCAAGCGTCTCTCCTCCTTGGTTGTCATCTCTTCAAGCCAAGTGTCCACCAATCGGCAGCAGTTCAATCTTAATACTTGACTGCGACCTTAACAACTTTTGTTCTATGTCGTATTTCATTATTGGTTACTAATTACTTGGTCCTTCAAGCAAGGCTTGTTTCATAGTACCTGTTTGTGTAACTTGAATATAACATACTAGCAGAGCCCTAAGGTCTCGTAATTCCTGTATCTGGGCATTTTTTGAAGTGTAAACTTCTTTTAGCGCGGTACGCATATTTTTAGATGAGATAAAATCTCTGAACTTGTTCCCGAGACGCAATGTAGCTACGTCATTATCAGCTTCAAATAGTACTATATTTTCGTCGCTCGGCAATAAGGCTTGGTGGTATTGAGCGCTTCTTAACATTTGTATGAATGTTTGGTTTAAATCTCACCGAAGACTTTGGTTATTGCTTAAATATTGTTTTTTTTTTTTAATTTTATAAGTTTTTACTTCTGTCTGCACTCCCAGAGTGCAATTGTTTTTTTTTTACAAATGATGGGTCAGCTTATCTCTGTCCCACCTGATAGCAAGTGATTCTGCTGTATAAGATGTAGCACGATTATCTAAAAGTTACCTTTTCACTTGTGTACTTGAAGACAACTGATTCGCTAGTAGTATGAATAAAGAATGACGAGGCAAAACGCTTAGTGCGGGTGTCTTGAATTTCCACCATGAATCGGTGTCGCATATCAGTTTATTTGAGGGTCTTTCGAGTCACGTACGTATAGGTATCATCTAGGAAAGCGTGCCACATCTTAGACTGCATTGTCACTTACCATCGTGTGAGATAGTGGTCAAACGCTGACCTATTATAAAATAAAATTAAAAAACCTGCACCCTGACTCATAAACCGTCGGAAATCAACCGAAACAATTTTTTTACTGCTCTTTTACTCCCGCAACTTTTGACGTGTTTCCGTCCTTGTCTTTTTAGTTTTACACTCCGCGTTGATTGGTTTATTTCTTGGTCACGTGATCATTCGAGCCTGGGTATTCGGTATCTTTAATAGGGCCCTTATTGGTAAGCCTTATTAGACAGTGGCTAATAGACTTAATCTATACAATCAAGTTCAAAGAAAATAGTTTCCGATATAAATACGATAAATGATAAAATCATTGATAATGGGTATGGCTTTATCCGTTACAATCCAAGGTTGTGATTAGAAATTTCTCATTTCACTAATTGAATTACTGAACTATTTTGACAACCTTAAAAACATATGAGGATACCTACTTACTTTAGTTTATTCAGAAATCGGAAATATTTACTAACTAGGTTCTTACTTAATTTTATAATTATAAAACTTTTTTTAAGTTATCTAAGGGATAATTTATTAACTTTACTTAAGTTATTACTCGGGGATACGTCCTAACATGCCCTTGACTACCGCAGACTAACACTTAAAAAACTACAAAATGACGAATATAGGACATGATTTTTTTAAATATCTTTCAAACCTTTTCATTCTTTTAAGTATTAAATTGAAAGGCTTTGAAAAGGTAAATCAAAACTCAAACTCTAAGGGCTTCTTACAAGAAAAATGGCAAGATCTCGATTTTATTAAACCTAATATTTAATTAAAATCGAGATTTTGCAATAGCTACAACAAGTTTAAAAAAACTCCACCCTGTGCTAAAACTGATTTCCAAAAACTTTCTTATCCACCTTCTAATTGTTAATACTAATTGTTTTGTAATTACTCTATAATGATTTCTATTATGTAACAATAATTTGTTTTTTTTACAGATTTTGGTTTGGCCAAAGAATATATAGACTTAGAGACAAATAAACATATCCCGTACCGGGAGCACAAGTCGCTCACAGGAACCGCGAGATACATGTCAATTAATACACATTTAGGAAAAGGTATGTTCTCATTCATTTATTTATTACTAGCATTTACAAAAAAAAAACGAATGGAAACAAAATAAAAATAGATAGTAGCCGATTCTCAGGCCTACTGAATATGCATATAAAATTTCATAAAAATCGGTCAAGCCGTTTCGGAGGAGTATAGTAACTAACATTGTGATACGAGAAATTTACATATTAGATTTACTAGTTTTTGCCCGCGACTTCGTCCGAATAATGTAGAATTAGTAGATTGGACGAAGAAGATTGTATCACTTTGTCCCATACAAACTTTGCCCTCCTTTTTCACTACTAGAAGAATGGGTAGAATTTCGGGAAATCCATTCTTATAGGATGCCTACGTCATACAAAGAATATACCCTCCAAATTTCAGGTCTGCTGTTTATGTTTATGATCAGCTGTTTATGCTATGCGTTGATCCGTCAGTCAGTCAGTCAGGACAAAACATTTTATATGTATAAATAGCTTTTGCCCGCGACTTCGTCCGCGTAGAAGTTGAAAATAGATCAAGTAATCACGTGGTCCCATACAAAGTTTGCCCCTAAGGGGTAGAATTTCGGAAAATCCATTCTTAAAGGATGCCTACGTCATACAAAGAACACACCAAGTTTCAGGTCTTTTCTATCAGCGGTTTAGTCTGTGCGTTGATCCATCAGTCAGTCATTCAGGACAAAGCATTTTGTATGTATAGAAGATAAGTCTTTTTTTACTTGAATTTTTGAGTTCAACTTGCGGAGGGGTTGAATTTACCTAAATCCTTTTTAGCGAATGTCAATGCCTATTTAGCTAGACCTAGCTATCTGGGGTAGGTAGACGTGGCGTAGCTATAATTGTATCAAATTTTTGTCCGATCCATCTATTGATTTGAGATGTGCGTTGATAAATCAGTCAGTCAGAAATTTATATTTACATATAGATAAAGTAAGAAAAGACAATAAGTGTGCACTAAAAAGAAAAATTGAATGGTAGGCCAATTTGATGACCCAGTTGGCACAATGGTCACCATGCCGGACTGCCAAACACAGGGTTGCTGGTTCGATTCCTGCCTCAGATAAGTATTTATGCTTAGATATTTGTCTGTGGTCTGGTTGTCTCTATATATTATAGATAGATAGATAAACACTTTATTTGTACAATACACAAAACATTGAAAATAACAAAAAGGATGAGAAAGCTTATTAACTACGAAATTGTACAAACAGGCGACCTTATCGCTTAAAGCGATTATAAGTATATATTTACTAAAGAAAAGTGTACATGTAGAATATCCGTTGTCTACCACCCATGATACAAGTCTTGTTACTTATTGGCGCTAGATAGCGATGCGTGGAATGTCCTGCAATATTTATTTATTATTAATCCTACTAATATTATAAATGTGAAAGTTTGTGTGTGTGTGTGTATGTTTGTTACTCCTTCACGCTAAAACTACTGGACCGATTGCGATGAAATTCGGTATGTAGATTGCTGGAGGTCTAGATTAACATATATGCTACTTTTTATCCCGATATTCCCACGGGATCGGGACTTACGCGGGTAGAACCGCGGGGCGCAGCTAGTCAGGTAATAAATGTGAATTGCGAACAAATCGGCCGACCGTAGTCTGCTGAAACCGTGGAAGTCATTCGTTTGTTAATTAAATCTCCACTTTAAACTTCTTGAAATACCGCCCTTTACACAAGGCAGCTGTAATGTTAAAATATAAGTCATCTTATATCATAGAAATCTCTGACAATTTTTCTAAAGAAATATGCATTTAAAAAAAGTTAGTAACCATAAAAATCCTTAGGAGACTTGAGTGGTGATATATCGTGCTATAATTTACAGCTTTACATTTTAGCTGCAGTGTGACAGACTTTAAGTAATTAACATTTTCTTTGTACTTGACCATAAGAGTCAGTTGCACAAATAAAAAATGATGGATTGTTCATACATTTTCATAAGCTGTCAAGTGCACAAAGTTATGAAATAAAAATAAATTATTGACAAATACATTCATATTGAAACTGATTTAACTGCGGTAATAATATTAAAACGATTGTTTATCGAAACCGCGTCTTCGTCCGCCTTGGTTTTGAATTTTCTTAAATCCTTAACGGATGCCTGCATTATAAGAGCTATCTTTATGTCAAATTTTAGCCTTATCTGCCCCCTTAGACAAAATCTTGTCTAAGGGGGCAGTTCTATTAGCGATATCGCCAATCGATAGATTTAATTGTATGAAATTGACATACAACATTGTACAAAATTAGTATAAGATGGAACTTATCCACCATTTTTTTTTCTCTAACGCAAGACTACGTGACTTTTCGTTGGCTTGGGTGAATTTCGTCCAAAAATATAAAAAGAAATGTCTGTCGATTGGCGACATCGCTAATAGAACTGCCCCCTTAGACAAGATTTTGTCTAAGGGGGCAGTTCATTGGTATGAGCTGGACTTTGAATTATTCTTATCTTTAACGGTTACAAAGATTTTGAATTTCAATATTCGCAGGCCATTAGTTATAGTCCACAACGTGTGCCAACAACCTTATTTCTCATTGAATATTCCGATCCACCTTGTAAAGCTAAATAAAACAGAGAAAGGCCATAATGTTTACAAAAAAATTCAGTCTAATTTTATGGAAAAAGAGATTAAAGTGCAGTGGGATATATAGAAAGAACATCCTAACCTTCTCCTTATTTTATTATTCCTGTGAAGAGGAAGGCAAAGATGTTTTAGCCAATACACAGCCTTGTGTTTATTGTTTATTTTTATTGAAATATTCATTTTTCTCGTTTTTGATAAAGCCAGTAAGACTAAGTGCTTAAATTTACTTACTGGCACATCTGTTATTTGTGAAAAAAATGACCTTGTGATACCGGATTCGTTTGCGTGGTTCAATCAATCGAAGCATATGGGTTTTTTTCCATTAGTTCGATTGCAGAACCACGCACCATCGCAACATTAGGTCACACACGGTCCTGTCGTAAAAAAAAAAACAAATTAACGATAAAAAAATACGAAGAAGAAACAAAAGACGAACGAATCTATTATCTCGAATTGTCAGTTAAGTCTCAGTTGTATAAAGATTTGAAGTAGGTGTTTAAACTGTTTAAAAAGATTATTAAGGTGAAAGGGTACCGGCGCTCTCTCCATACAAACGTAGTCGACTGTTTTCTCCCTGGATAATGACACTAGCATAAATAGTTTTGTACCATAAAACCTATAACTGCCTCATGGCAGTTAGGCATAGGGGCAATAGGGGCATAGTCATCTATGCCCCTATGTTTTTTTTTCACTTCTAATTATCATAGAAATTTAAGATTTAAAAGACAAAACAAAAAAAAACATATGGGCATGGTCAATGGTCAAGGCAGTTATAAGTTTTATGCAACCTCTTAAGTTCTATCTATTTAACTACGATTATAAATCTCTTCGAGCGTGTTTAATCAATTAATATCGATCGTCTGCATTGGCCTTTAGGAGATCTAAAATTAAACCGTTCAAATAATGATTAGTTTAAGTTTTTATATAGCCTAGTTTCTAGTTAATTGAACTCAAAGCCCGATGAGCGTAAAGAAGAGCATTGATATTTTAATCCTAACTAATACTATAAATCCGAAAGTTTGTTTAATTATTTGGTCTCTCTTCACGGTCAAACTGCTGGACCGATTTGGATAAAAATCGGCATAGTGGTAGTTAAGGAAAAGGAGAAAGACAAAATATTTTTGATACCTAATATCCCGGTGATCGAAACTTATGCGGGTAAAATCGCGGGGCGCTGCTAGTTTTTTCAAACTTCAAATACCTAGCTTTTTACTCATTTTTGACCCAAATGTTGATCTGTTCCCACATATCCTCTAAACTACCAATATATATATCTATATATATATATGCTGCGCCCCGCAATTTTATCCCCATCCCGAATATGTGGATAAATAGCAGCCTATGTTTTTATCCAGTTCTCTAGCTATCTACGTTTCGAGTTTCCTAGCAATCGACTTAGTAGATTTTGCGTGATTGAGTTACAAACGTACACAATTTAAAGTGCTGTCTGAGTGACTGGCTGATATACAAATACAAATATATTTATTCAACAAAAGATGAAGTACATAATGCTTACATGTCTAGGTAAGCACCTTATAATAATTATACCTAATTAATTACTTACCTTATATTAATATATCAACGCACACCTCAAGACAATGGACGAAACGGGCTAGAAATAGGCACACAGATAACTATTTTGACGTAGGCGTATTTTGACGTAGGCGTAACGGATTTTTGGAAAATCCAACCCCTACGTAGACGAAGTCGCGGGTGATAGCTAGTTTTATAATATAATATCATCCGCGTAACTTCCGATCCCGTGGGTATTATGGCGTGAAAAGTATTTGAGTAACCTATTTAACTTCTAATGTACCAATGTATCCTTATACCAAGTTTCTTCAAAATCGGAATAGTTTCGGAGCCTATTTAATTCAAACAAACAAACAAATCTTTCCTCTTTATAATCTTCTTCTATAATATAAAAATGAATCGCAAAATGTGTTGGTAAGCGCATAACTCAACAACGCCTGGACCAATTTGGCCAATTCTTTTTTTGTTGTCTTTGATATTGTCAAGAGAAGGTTTTTATGAACGAAAATATTAAGAAAGTTGCGCAGAAAATGATGACGCAGGTGAAACCGCGGGGCGAAGCTAGTATTAGTATAGATATGAAAGTTTTAAGTATTTAATTTTCCGTCCTTTTAAATTAATGGTATTTAATACAAGTAATAAATTATATAATTCCAGAACAATCGAGACGCGACGACCTGGAGGCTCTCGGTCACATGTTTATGTATTTTTTACGCGGTTCCTTACCCTGGCAGGGGTTAAAAGCTGACACACTTAAGGAGAGATACCAAAAAATTGGCGACACAAAGCGGGCGACACCTATAGAAGTAAGATTTTTTTATATTTAGTTTTATATCTAGCTTATAAAAGACAGTTTGTAGGAATATTTGAGTATAGATTTTGTAGGATTACAACCAGCATGCATGCGGGCATGCGGTTTGGTCAGGTTCTAAAACTTAGATATAGAGATTTGATTCACGCAGCGGATGAACGTCATACGTTTTCATCATCATTGCGTATGGCGTTCAACTTAAGCTTTTTCTTCTGGGTCCTAAGTCTTGGTCGCTTGGGTCATAGGGCAGACACGATATCCTTCCGCTCTGTCTGAGGCAGTACGCTTGTTCGTACTCCAGCAGAGTCAATACATCTGCTTTGGGCGTTTACGTTTTCGCTGCCACTGAGGATTCCAGTCAAGGGCTTCTCAGTAGATCACGATAACTACAGAGTTGGAGAGTGGGGTAGCGCTATATAGCGCTATGTGCATTGTCCTGCGATATTTAAATTACTTTCTTACTTATTTCTGAGCACCTTAGGATTTATTCCTCTTAAAGGTATGAGAATTTAGTATAGCAAAATCAAGTATTAACAAAGAGTTCAAAAAACCATTCAATCTATTTCGTATCAGCTCCGTAGTTAACTCCAGTCCTCAGAGCTGGCACGGTAATTTTTATTATTATTATAAGTGTTTTTTTGATTGTGCAGGTACTGTGCGAAGGTCACCCAGAAGAGTTAGCAACGTACCTCCGGTACGTTCGCCGTCTCGACTTCTTTGAGACGCCCGACTACGACCAACTCCGGCGCATGTTCCGCGACCTCTTCGACCGGCGCGGCTACGTCGATGACGGCGAATTCGACTGGACCGGGAAAACAATGGTAAATAGCTCTGTTACCACATAAACCGCTTACTAACTATTTGTTAATCTATATAAACCCCAGTTCCAGAATTCAGCGGAGAATGTTACGGCAGATAAATAACGTTAATGTTGATGTTTTAGGAAAAGTTTAGGTGAATGCTTGCTAATAAAAACGCACTATTCGCCGATCTACTTATCGACATTTTTTTGTGTTACTTTAAAATCGACTGAGACCATTTTCTGTTGCTTCGTCGAATTATTAAATACGGATACATACTATCGGCCGATCGGAGGCTCTGCTTTATTTACTTTACGTTCTCGTACAGTCACCACGCACAAATGCCATAATTTAGCCATTTAAAAATGCTTTAAAAATAAAAAACCATGCTTCGCTTTACGCATTTTGGATTATATTATTGACATGATATTAATAATGACTATTTGTTTACTAATTAATGTCAAACAAGTAATGTTTAGAAGTAAATTGGAACCATTAAGTCGCTCGGAAGTTTTGAAAATATCTGAATTTTTATAATATAAAATATAAAAAAGTTCTGGGTGACCTAGTGGCCTCAATTTTTTTCATTTCTTCTCATATTTATGCTTGACAGTGAATTAAAACATATCAGCTGTAAATAATATTAAATTCTGCATAATGCACGATCCAGTAATTATTTTCCCGGGCCTTAATCGCCATTGTTTCTTCGTGACCAAGGCTATTGCAACATAGTCGAAGCATACGTCAAAGAGGTCAGAAAAATATAAATATGCGATTAAGTCCCGGGAAGTTCAATGCACGATCCAGGCTTTTCATTTCAAATAATTTATCTTAAATGAGTGTTTTTTTTCCTTATGATTATGGATTTCAATTCTGTTTACTTATATCCACCTTATATCACTGGTCTCTTTGCAAACCTAGCTATGATAAGGTTTTCTATTCACACTTTATACACTTGACAAAAATTGATCAGTTGAAGGTTAGTTTTTATTTATTTCTTATTAAATCTCGTAGATCAAAGCTAGAATCTAGGACATACAGGGTCTTGGACTCATACATGCAAACTTCGTTACTGGTTCATCTCGTCATTCTGAACCACGTCTATCTTTTCATCCATTTTTTTTTAAATTCTGTATTACAAACACATTGCTGAATTTCAAGACAAAAATCACATGGTATGGTATATTTTCACGGTAATTATGCGTCGAGGTGCAGTTAAAACAGCGGCACTCAAACTGTATGGTGTACTAAACTAAACTATGGTGTGGAACTTAAATTGTATACGACATCCATGGTCTTCTTCTTTTCAAGTCAGTGACGCAGTCAATCCAATTTTTTCCCGCCCAGCAGTTAGCCACTGCAACTGCTGCAGTGTCGGCCTCTAGCGTCGGTCCTACAGTCAATATCCCCTTATTGCACCGACTGTAGGACATAATAGACCATTTGTTTGAAAACCAGTACGTAACTTCATAAGTAGGACCGGTATTTATTCTGCTGCTTTATTTCGTCACCCACTGCCACCAGTTAAAGTTTGCATATATGAACCAAAGACCCAGTCTGATATTTGTCGCCATTTTCCTATAATTGTGTATTCTTATTTCATTTTAATGTGCATTGGTGATTTAAAATGTTTGAACCATTTATTCTTGTAAAAAAACAAAGGTTATATATATGATTTACTTGAATTTCGTTTGACTTTCCCATGGCTAATTAAATATATCTTCAGTAAAATAACCCAATTTATTAATGTTTCGATTAGAAAAATTGGTTCAAATCTAGATTTATCTTCCCATATCAGTTTTCATTATTTTGATATATGTATTGTACTTAAAAATGTCACTGATTTTTGTTTATTTCACTTTATGTTACGTAGCTATGAAATTTACGAGATTCTTTTCGTAAAATAAATTAATTATATGATGATATTTCTAAAAGTAACATAATGTTAATTTATTACGTTTGGATAATAAAAAAGGTTAACTACATACTTTTGTTTTTGCTTTTTAGGTGTTTTTTGTACCGACATAGTTTCTCAAACTTTGTTCACACCCCCCAACAAAAAAAAAAGACTTGATATTTTGAAACTTGTCACTTATCGCCATAATAATAAATAGAACGCAATGATTATGTTTTTGAGAAAGTATGGGGGTACTTATTGCAACTTCATTAGGGACATTTACTTACTAATAAAACTGCATGATGCATGCTTTCTGCTTACCTCCGTGAAGCCTAAGAACATTCACGTGATGCGTATACTACGCAACGCACCGCCATCGAATATCGTTAAAAATAAGTCTGATAAGGTCAGTTGTGTGTTATGCTTTCAGTGTGGTTTATTTTTTTCCGCTTTTTCTTCATCATATCAATGATACAAAGATAAATGAATATGTTAGATAGTTGACTAAATGTTGTCGACCCATTTGAGTAGTGGTGCCAGGTATTCGGTATTGTTATTGGTTGACATCAGGTCAGCCAACGTACAGCTACTAGGGCTAGAAGAACAGAATATTAGGAGGTGCTGTATAGTTTGCTTGGTCGCTTGAAAGTTATGTGTATTTGGCATACAATTTAGGGAGAAAAATTGTCGTTTTATATTAAAGAAAATAGCTATTCCATAAAAATAATAATTTAACTTTTTTTTGCGTCGGTCACATATTTAGATCTCTGTTAGAGACTCTATCAAATACATACTTTTAAGAAATAGGACTGAAAAACTGTTAGAAACCAACGGCCCGCGGGTAAGTTGCGATACCGCAGAAATATCGGGGTGAAAAAACCTATGTTACTCCCAACGATTCAATGTATTATACCAAGTTTCATTAAAATCTATCCTATAGTTTCAGAGCAAAAAGAACATTATTAGTCTAAGATTGAAACGGCTTCAGGCTCATTCAAATACTTGGTGGCTATTTAAAGACTCAGCTTTACGGAGAGGTCAAGGCTGAGTAACTGTTAAATTTATTTAAAGTACATTAACACAATTTACAATGCCCACATAAAGTAACTAAAAATAGACTTAGAATTTATAGTGTAAATGTATTTAGAATCGTTAGGGAATAAGTAGTTAATGAACACGATAAATACGGCAATACCTACATAGTTTATTATGAATTAGTAGTTTTTTGTTATACCTATTTAGAAGTAAACAAAAGAAAAGGTCAACGTTCTTATTTATAGTTTTTGGCCAATTTTTGGGTAGAATAGAATGTAGCGCTATTTTCTTTTAATATATTTCAAGTCATGTTTGCGTACGGTTCTGCGTATGCGTAAACTAGGGCCTGATTTTCAGAAATCTGGCTCAAAGTGTTTCAAAATAGTGAAATTCGTCAAAGTTCTTTAAGGATTTGCGTTGCTCGGACACTGAGACGGCTGGTGCGTCACTAATCTAAGCTAGTAACAGACTCACGCACACATAGAAACGCGCGCCAACATAACTTGTTACATCTATAATAGAAAATGCATACGTTAAAGATGTCTATTTATTTTGTTTTATCATTACAGTCTACTCCGGTGGGATCGATTCAGACTGGCCAAGAAGTTGTCGTGTCTCCGAACCGCGATAGTCATCAACCTTTCCACAAGGTAAATATATTTTATCTGTTTTTATCGGAGTGCTATACTCTTATCTTTTACTCACTCTAGTATTTTTAAGTGCCCAAGCTCTTATGTATATTATGTATTTATTATTGGTTCTTCGTGGGTTTAGTTTAGATTCACTGTCTATATTAATTTTAGGTTTGTGAACTGTCATACCAAAGTTAAAAATTGTCTAAAATCGAAACGTGGAATGAAATACCCTTTAATTTTATTTTCTAATAATTTACGGTAAATAATTGTCTTTATCAATGCTTTTTATTTTGGGTTTGCTCTTTTCGGGATAATAAACTATGGTTTATTCACTAATTTAATGGACTAAAGGACAGGAGTCTATAATATTTCTAAAGGTTATATTATTTCATACTAAGTCCCATTACATTAGCTTTTTTCTAAACTAGTACTAAATCGCCTAATAGATGGCGTATTCTAATACCGCCATTATCTTCAGTCAGAGAGTGCGGGCCAGAGAACATACTTAAATCAATTGATTTTACTGGTTCTTTTAGTGGTTTATATAGTAGCTAGTGGTGACATAGAGGCCTGCCTGTCTATCAAAGCATAATTAAACTAGTATTTTTTAGTAAACCGTATTAATATATAAATTAATCTATTTGATTAGTGAATGCACCATAGCTGGAAATATTACGTGTTTCTTTTGAAAGCATTCTTAAATACAATATTTAGTTTAGCCATAGTATTTATAATCAGGCGAACTCACATTGCTTTTTTTGTCGTCACAGGATGATTTGTGTGATTATATGATTGGTTTGGTTGAGGACGATGAGGCAGCGCTTATTGAAGGAGAGGTTTGCTCGCATTTTACAATAAGATACCTAGTTGTTTTTATAGTCGGCTGACCCTTTGCCAATCGCCTCAAATCTCTCCATTTGTGTTCCCCTTTAAGGGATACGCTTGTTACTTTTCAGTATTTAAAAAAAACTTACCATTACAAGGCCTTACCATTGCAAGGCCTTGTAAGTCCCGATACTGCTTGAATTTCGGGATAAAATTTCACGACTCCAGCTAATCTTTATTCAGCTAATCTAATCAGTTCCGTAGTTCTTGCATTAAGAGGTAACAAACTAATGCACAGACTTTACTTTTATAATATTATTTTTAAGAAATTGTTTAAAGAAAAAACATAATTTTACTGAAAGGTAACAAAATCTGAATAAAAGTTGTTTTCATACCAATTATATATCATTTTTCTTAAACTTAAAATATAGAGCGTAGAGCTCTACCCGTATCACTATTATTTGCTTGTGCTTCTAAGTTTTGCTCGTCCCCTAACAATAATGTTTTTGTGTGGAATTTGTTTTGAAATCTTGACAACTCTGCGTGTCTTTTTTGTCTATAGCCTAGATTTATAACGGTGTTGGTTGTTAGAACTTTTTTGCTGTACAGTGCTTGGAATTGAATTTCGTAAATATACAAAAAAAAACTGTTCTCAACCTATTCTTTTAAAGTACAGTATACCTTGGGGTTGGTTTGTCAATTCCTTTTAGTATAGCTAAATATTTCTGACTTTTATTTTATTGAATACACTGAATCGATATCAGACACTTACTGATGGACAATTCACAACAGAAACCATTGTAACATGAAATCAAGCACAGAACTGAGAAATAAATGTTAACTGAAATGTCTACTGAATCGTTTATTTTCCGCGGTTAAACCCACGCGGCAAAGACAGTAGTGCTATAATTTTTTTGGAAAGATCGCGGTCGCGGTTTGAAATTCTATATAAAAAGTATCTTTTATGTTATGCCAGAACTTCAGCTATTCACAAACCAGGTTCATTGCAATCGGTAAAATCGGTGCTTGAAAAGGTAATAAACAAACATACACACAAACTTTAGTGTGATAGTGTGACTCGGAGATAAAAAATAAAAAACGACACCCAAAAGCTATTAGATTAGTTAGAGGCGGAACTACCTGCATGTTCAGCGGCGTATGTTTCAGATGGCTGCGCTGGCTGCCAAGGAGTTTGGTACCGGGGGCACTGCGAACGCTGGAAACAATTGGCCACACAGCGGCAAGGCGACGCCCATCACTACCGGACATTTAACGCCTGCTGATCGGCATGGATCTGTACAGGTAAAGTGATACTAGCGAATCGAATAAAACATCATTTTTCTCTCCTGTTCCATGTATCCCTACTGACTGACTGACAGGAGTTTTTTTTTCTAAATTTCGCTACCGGTTGGGTTATTCTTACTATTTAATTGTGTATAGTGTTTTGTCTTTTTTCGTCATATTAAGTTTATAGATGAACAGAAAGAAACGAAACAATAATTCACCACTTATACAACGTCTGTCTTTACGTCTTCTTACATCTTTCGATGTTGTTAAAGCCTCCGTTTTCTCTAAACTCTCAAATCTTTTTAATTTATTTTCCATAAATTGAGGTTTAAAAAAAGACAAAACCCAAACAGCAACAGCTACAATCTCGATTCTCTTCGTGAATTAGATTTTTTTCATAAATCAACATAATATTTTCACAAAATTTATCTTAGTCGACTCCTACCAGCAGCGGTGCCCTTAGCCAACTGAGCTACTGGGATTTAAGTAAAAAATTTTTGAAATTTCTTTACTATCATGTCTGTTTTCAATACTTCTGCATGTTTCTATAGTTATATGTTTATTATATGCAGTTATTACATATATTTTAAAAGGGAATGTATATTGGTGTATTTATTTTTTAGCTATTGAAGAATAAACATTTTCGGTATGTGAAATTCCCCGGATCTAGCTCAACGGTCAGTTTGATTATGTGGCAGTGTGTGTGCAATGTGCATGCTGCTTCAGTTTGTTGTGCGCTATCGTAAAATATATCGCAAGATAAGCTTGAAAATAAATCGCCGCCAATATTCATTCATATATACTTATTTCGAACATTTTATGCTATCGCTTTTATTACAAACTTTACAATCATACTAATGTCTTGCTTCCAGTTGAAATTGACTAGACAGATTCTGGTTGCTAACCAACATTGCTATAAGTACTTTCAAATTCTATATTCTTTTTCTTTTCAATTTCATACACGCTAGGGTTATTTCAATGTGTTGTTGATTATATTCAAATGGTGGGGTTATAATTGATTACAATAGCTTTGGAGTATATAGAATAAATGTTTTTACGATCGATGTTAGACGATTTGTACTGAATTAAACTAATGTCGATGTTTCTCAACCTTTTCACGTAATAATCCCGTTTGGTTTTGTAGTTCACTAACGTAACTCAATATTTTAACGCTATTTATTTATTGAGCATGTTTTTTTTACCGGGTGGCAGCGTGCGAAAGTTTGGGAAATTGTGGACATTAAATAAAAAAAACCAATATTTGAGTAAAAAACTATTTTTTTTCTTGAGTCCTTAATAGTGATAATTAATCTGAATGATATAATGGTATTAATAAGACATTCTCCGAAATGTCAAAAGACAATTCTTCGCTAGGAAATCAGTCGCTAGACTATTGACTGATTTTTGACTAATCCCTGTCTTTTCACTGCGCATGAGTACAAAGTCGCGTCCTATTGAGAAAGTGGTAAATGGGAATCGTAATGGAATTACAAGATGTCTGAGGTGTGATTCTTCTATTATTAAGAGGGGCTCATGGGCTTGCGACGTGCCTGGCGTGGTCATGACTTCGATGTGTGACCAATCAATAGTGTTTTTAAACCCTTCCGAGCCCTTCTTTTGAACCTTTGGCCCCTATTAGTATCTCTGGTCTTGCGTTCCCGCTAAGGGCTAATGACTGTCATTGTTGAAGCCAGCGTGGAGAAGGTGTTAAAGAAGAGAGTGGACTGTAGTTTAAAAGGTTTAATAGTTCAGCCAACAAAATATATAAACAGAAATAATTATGAATGAGAAAAAAAGGGATTATAGCGAGATGCACGGTATGTCGCTCGTAGTATGTAAGAATCAGGCTACGCAGGCTACGGTGAGGAAGCGGGACGCGGGCGGGGGCCGCGCGCTAGTCACCGCAGTAGGGAGGTACGGAGTACCGGTTTGGTTGTGAGAATATGCTCATGTCAACAGTTATTCTGTCATCCTGCGTGGGTGCACTCTCGCGTGTACCTATTGAAAAGTAGTATGAACAGCATTAAATTTAAAACAGAAACCACTGTATGAAGACTTAAAATAATCATTGTTCCATATTTAAACCCCGTTTCTGGTCTCTTCAGGTGGTAAGCTCAACGAACGGCGAGCTTGGCGCGGACGACCCGACGGCCGGCCACAGCAACACTCCTATCACTCAGCCACATCACGAGGTCGACGTCGTTGACGACACCAAGTCAGTTTTCCAACTGTATGGTCCATTTTTTTATTTTTTATTTTGCAATCTTAGTTTAGTGCTTGGTTCGCGACGCTTTGTTCTGGTTATTTTTGTTCTTGTTGAGTTAACTTTACCTTTTCTATTAAGTAAATAGATAGTTACTTGAAGTAGGATTTAAAACTATGATTATTTTACTACTAAAGTTATTTAAAACGAGATGTTTTTTGTTCATTTTGTGATTCTGTAACAAGCACGCTTTTATTAGGTCGACCTGTATGTAACTAACTAGGTATGTAATTTTAAGATAATTAAAGTTTTATCTTGATTTTAACGAGACTCAATCTCGAGAGGCTTACTCAGTCTGTTAAAAATGGTACATGTTACAGCTTCGAAATATCGAACTCCACAAAATTTATATAAAACATACAGACAGACGGACAAGAAAGTGATCTTATAAGGGTTCCTTTTTAGGGTTCCGTATTTACCTTTTGAAGTACGGAACCGTAAAAACATGGTATCCGTTTTAAACAACTTTAGAAGTTACTTACTAATGATGCCTAATGCTTACAGCGTAAATTAACATTTCTAACACCATTTGAATAAGCCGGGTTTTACTATAGTTAATTTTGAAAGATTTAGTAATAACTTTGTATTTTTATACAAAACGGCCGTGTTAATTTTATTCTTACGTAAGATTATTGATTTAAAAAAATACGCGACGAATGGAGAACCGCCTCCTTTTTTGAAGTCGGTTAAAAATAGTCGTTTACTTATTTTTTTCTTTCTTTTTTTTTTCACTGTGGTGCAAGTTAAACTGGAGGTTACATGTCAAACAAAAAGTTTGCACCAAATCTATTGCGCGGTTTCGCACCTGAATATATATCAATCGTGTTTAGTTTTGCGTTTTAAATTTCTGCAAACACTTGACATGTCACCTCCAGTAAAACATAAGAACTCGGTCGTTTTTTATGATTTATATTTTAATAAGTAGCTTAGGGCTAGTCCGCACTATGGAAAGAAACCGCGCGGTAAAAATCAGTGGTTTGATAGAAATTAAAAGCCGATTTGACGACAATTAAAATATGTTGGGCAAACCTCACTCAAAATTTATCTAGATATCCTATATTTCTTTTTACTTTTTTTTACTTTTGTATGATCGTACGAAATCTTACTTACGCATACTTTTTGTTGTTACGCATAAGTGATTAATGGATAAATAAAGATCTTTAAACTTATTTGTAACCGCGAGTGAGTTGTGTTACAAAATAAAGTAAAAAAAGTAGTATGAAACTATGAGTTAAAGTTACATCAAAAATTCGCGCATTTTTTTCCACAATGCAGGTTAGCCCATATGAAACTCCGAATAATGATATAGAAGGCAGACCCATCAAATCTTCATACAGACAATCCGTCTATTCCAGATGCTGTTGCTTTTTCAAACGTAAAAAGAAGAAGTGCGCCGCCCGCGCGGGCAAGTGACGCGTGCGCACGTGACGCCCGCCCATCGAGACCGAAACACACGCAAACATGCCCAGTTGCTTATAAAATGTTCACTATTGCAATAATAAATACAACAGCCACATTTTTAATAATCTGTAATGTGAAGTTGCAGCGATTGTTCGGTATATGCTCAGTTTCGGTATATGCGATTTGCCGCAACTTCCGGGCGGTCAATTTGATCCTTACATGACGAAATTGTCCAGCCCCCTAAGACAAGATAACTTTCCATTAGCGATATTGCCAATCGACAGATTTTTTTTGTATGAAATTGACATAAGCCAACGAAAAGACACGTGATCTTGCGTTATCGAAAAAAAATGGTTGTCTGTAAATTCGGTTTACGGAAAATAATTTTACGTGATAACGTCATAAGAAAAAATTGATGGTAACCATAGCAACGATAATACGTTGCTATGATTGCCTTGTCAATAACATGACTCGCTCCCGGAACATGACGCATGACGTCATGTTTTTGGTGTTCATCAATTTATTACACGTTATCACGTTTCATCTTACGTCAATTTCATACAATGCTTATGTCAATTTCATATAAAAAATACTGTCGATTGGCCATATCGCTAATAGAAAGTAATCTTGTCTAAGAGGGCTGTAATGTGAAGTTGCAGCGACTGTCTATTGCGCAGTTTTGGTGTGTGCCATTTGCTGCAACTTCCGGGCGGTCAATTTGGTCATATTTCTTTGTGCCACGAAATAGAGCTGTAAAAGGGGAACCTAGCTTATCATCATGATAATTAAAAGTGTGCTATAGGAAACCTAGCCTTTCCGCGCCATTACATGTAATTGTTTAAGAAAAGCGGCCTTGACGAAAAAGTATAGGATGAAAGAGGCTGGATATTGTAAAAATTAACTAATATTCTGTCTTATTTTCAACTTTCCTAATGAAACCTCCTTTCAGATGTATACAACCTCTATACCCTACACTCTTTTGCTAGTGTCGACATCTAGTGATCAAATTAAAGCTAGAACTAATGATATATTGAAGATATATATCACATAGTAAAATATTATATGCATTTATGGACACGTTTTTTGTGTAGTGCACGCCTGTAATTTTAAGGGTTATAAATGACTTGGCTCCATAAAGCACTCGTAATTATCACAAAGGAACACACATGGCATTAATAGGTACTTACTACAATATTTTTTTTAGGTCTATATTAATAAAATTTAAAACAAAAGTCACACTAAACTACATACAGACTCCATTATTAATATTTGTAGTTATAAACAGTTGCATTTAATATAAAAATAGACTATAAAACATTCATACATTTGTAAAACTCATCAGAACGCTAAGCAATAAAGTAGTGTTTCGTTTGGCACTTTGGAATAGTTTAACAAACAATAGGTATATCATAATATCTATTTATGTATTTTGTTTATTGGTATCATTTTATAATATTTAATGTTGCCAATTAATAACAATATTTGTGGCAGGGTCTTAAAAAAGCAAATATAAAAATAAAAAATAAATCATTTTACAAGCAACTGGGTAAAAATAACGTACCTACTGTAAATTGATACACTTCTGTCCATATTAATAGTTGCATTCAATTTTCGACATTGTATAGATAGAAATAAGATACAAAACGATTAACTTCAAAATCACTGATTCTCAACTTCGGGACACGATATCCAGAAAATAAACAGTTTTTATAAGACAGAACCTTCGAAGTTAAATATTAATGAGTACAAAGGATTTATAGGCGAAATTTTCTTGAAGAAGGGATGTTTTTATTTTCTAGGGGTCGATGGTCTAAAGTTCGAAAAGCAATAGTTTAATGTTAGATTCTCAGGTTAAAATTCAATGATACACCGCGGGGTTTTCGATTTAGAACAAAATAGATCGAAAACCCTGTCGAGTCGATATTGTTACTATATGACTTGTTATATCGTGCGAACGGATTCGGCGATCTTGATATTTTATGAACGATGAATGAACGATTAATGTCTGATATTAATATTCAATCCTACACTTTTATTAGCTGTCAAATTAACTGTATGGTTGAATACTGATTTTGGTTATTTTTTGTCAATTTTTTCTTCATCTGTTGTAAATAGCATGATCGTCGGAATCGATATAGTCATTTATTATTGTTCAATCACGATTCTAATTTCTGTTGTCATTACTATTGGTATTTATGAAAAATTATAGTATTAGTCAACAGGTTATAAAGTTTCTGACTTTATTTAGTGTGGGTACGTTGGTCTAAAGTTTGAGAAGCGGTGGTTCGGTGATTCGGTGATTAAATCTGGCATTTCGATGCAGAGCAAAGATATTTTAAATTACAGTAAAATAGAGAGATCATTGGAACTTGCTATGAAGATAAGATTGAGATTCGGAATTTGGATCAAAGTTGTATAAGCAATTTCTACAGTAATTTAAATGTCTTTGATGCAAGTCTTAATGCGCCGATTAGGGACTGTATTTAACAATATATTGACGTTTATTTGCGCAGTGGAGTTTTCAATTTTGTGTTTCCCGTCCGTAGTGATTTATTTTTATCATTTTTATTTCATTTCTTGTAAATTCGATGGAGATTCATTTATTACCTCATTTCCAACGTCTATGTCCATTCCAAGGCATACAGTTTGATCAAAACAATTTTGATTTTTACATTACATAAAACCATATAGTTTGTACTAAACTAAATAATTATCCAGTAGATTAATGCTTTATTATAAACGAAGCGAAATATTTTTTTTAACGTCATCCTGTTGGTCATTGGATACGAAGTTTGTTACAATAAGTAAAGAAATACCATAACATTAGGGATAATACGACTTTTGTAAAAACTTTATTAAGTTTAGTCGATTTATTCCTTTTGAGTTTGTGCGTCGAATGTCGGTGATTTAACGTCTACGTCCATTTAATGTTTTTGGTGACGTATTTGTATGAAGAAGTAATGTCAACATCGAGTACCATACCCTGTATAGAGGAAAAGTCGTTTATTTTATTCAGTCAAATTAATAGGGCGTTCCGATTGAACCGACCCAAGTCAAAGTCACACTATCAAATTATGGAGTTGGGCTATCAAATTACTATTTGCTTTCGATTTTTTTGATGTTATTGTTAATGAATAACATTATAAATTCATAATAATATGAAATTGAGTTAGTATCTTCTTAGATTTTCGCGACTTGAGCTTAGTATTCAGTGTTTCAATCTAAATTAATCAATTTGCGGGTTACGTACGGGAAAATTTAAAATAAAACAACTCTTGAAGTGATTAAAACGATAGATAGGTAGAAACACTATTGCAATAATTGATTGTAAATGTATGTACAGATTTAGTTTGAGAAAGATTGACATTTGTTTTTTTTTTAAATGCAATACTAGCACAACAGTGAAAAACCGCATTACGCCTCTACTGGGTACGTACTCGATGCGTGTCAACGATAAATTACGATGAAAAACATCTTTGCTTAGTGGACGGAGATGTTTAGAGATCTTTTTTAGTTGTATTTAATAACAGGTTGTGATATTTGACAGTTTTAATGAGACTCAATTTTGTGAGAAGTTGATATGCCTCTTGGTATCAGAGGTTTCAGATTCATTGTGTTTTGTAGAAACGTGATTTATATAGCGGGAAGTTCGAAAACAGTTAATTTTCTTTGAATTTCCCGCTGCTATACTTTCGTATTAAATCTGTGTCTGGGCCCTACTTCACCGAGACGCCATGGAATTGAAGTGAGTTAACTCCCATAACTTTCAATACGAAGGAACATTGGGAACATAGCCGGTGACGTCGCCATGGCGTCCTGAATGTCAATTTTCGTAAATAACATTGTTCAAATTACATTTCGATTGTAATAAATACCCTCAAAGTCAGTTTTGGCTTTGAGCGCGGTGACCAAATCAAGAAATTCCGTAACGAAAGTAAAACCTAACACCCCCCACTCCGCCTACCATGTAGCTCGGCCGAGCGTTCGCTTAACGTGTATATATATGGTGACTGTACAAAGTTCGCACGATGCAATAGCTTTACCGCGGCAGTCCCCGAGTGCCACACGTTTTTTGTCAAAAAGCGGAGTATTTTTTGCAATCGAAATGGTATTGCAATGTATTTTAGAATTAGCTTTCTGATGAGGTAGGGCCCTTAGATTCTCGACATTCGACGCACCGCCTTCTGCCTTCGTATTTATAAGTTTAAACTTTATTTAGTCATCTTTAAACTAAGTTGATTTATTACGGAAATTATGATCGTTTTCAATTGGCACCGTTCCTATGATAATGCCACTATCACTATTTATGCCTATAGTTATAGTTTAAGGTACTGGCGTTTATACATACAATAAATAACATTAAAATAATAATATTCAATAGTATGTATTTATGACAAATGATATAAAAGGTCTTTCGTGAGTTGATGACATGTTATGTATTTTATCGTGCAATAATTTATGTAGAAATTTCATTATAATGCCCTCTTACGATGGTATTCACAAGCTATTTAACTAACTGGTTTAACTAATGCGCCTGCGACGCAGAAGGTGGTGGGTTCGATTCCCGCCGTCTTAAAAGTATTTAAAGTAAAATAACTGGTCAAGGGCGAGTCTCTCGAGTATTGAGGGTTCCGTTTTTTTCTCTTGAGGTACGAAACCCTAGGAATATATAAGTATGTTTAAGTATTCCGTTATCTGACCACTTTAATTAAAGCTTGGGGCTAGATGGCGATGTATACAATGTCCTTCAATAATTTATTGAGTCGTAACATTAACTTAATGGCATTTGACGATCCAGTTGGCACAATGGTCACCGTGCCGGACTGCCAAACACAGGGTTGCGGGTTCGATTTCTGCCTCAGACAAGTATTTATGCTTAGATATTTGTCTGTGGTCTGGTTGTCTCTATGTATTATAAGTATATATTTACTAAAGAAAAGTATATAAGTAGTATATCCGTTGTCTAGCACCCATAACACAATAGGGGCTAAATACCGATATGTGGAATGTCCTGCGATGATATTTATTTATTTTTCTTATATATCCGTTTTTTAGTCATTTAAATGAAACGAACTCTCACTTTATGGAATCCTGCTACTAACTCAAGTCGCTTGTGAATATCTTCGTTAGAAAAGGTTACTGAGGTGAATGTAACTTACTTGCTCGCAAAAGTCATATTTTTATCGGTTTTTTTTAAATGACCCAGTAGTAAATCAAAATGGAATGTTATTTCATCATCTACGAATTTATTTTAAGATATATTGGATAGTTGCAAAGTCTTATTTAGGTTCTAGTAGTTGACGAATTATGGTATCGACTTGCAGATTACAAAAAAGTTACATTTAGGCTGACTTACACAACAAAAAATAAATACGTTAAGACCAAGTGTCAAACTGTTAATATCAAGCTTGTGGTAATTGGAAAATGATTTCATTTTAGATTACCCTTTAAATGCATTTAGCTAAATATGTTTAAGAAAAATCTCATTGAAGCTGTTAATTATTTTACTATGAGCCTGTATTGTATACAGGGCAAAGGCCCCTCTACTCCACTTCTATATTTCGTGATCTTCTGCGACAGATTGCCAATCTGTCTCAAACTTGTGTAGCTAAATATGTTTAAGCACAATCTTACAGAAGCCGGCCTTAAGATGGCTCTCTCCACACAAACGTAGTCGAATGTTTTCTCCCTGGATAATGACACTAGAGCAAATATTTTTGTTGCATAAAACTTATAACTGCCATGACCATGCCCCTATGTTTTGTCTAAATAGTCGTCTACGTTTGTATTGAGAGAGCGCCGGTACCCTTTCACCTTATATTTCTAACTGGGTCATTTTTATAACTAAACTAGCAGCGCTCGGCGGTTTCACCCGCGTAACTCCCGATCCCGTGGGAATATCGGGATAAAAAGTAGCCTATAGCCTTCCTCGATAAATGGACTATCCAACACAAAAATAATTTTACAATTCGAACCAGTAGTTCCTGAGATTAGCGCGTTCAAACAAACAACAAACTCTATATTAGTATAGATAAAATTTGAATTTGGCGAGCAAGATGTTTGGCATCACCTTTTAATAATCAAATAGTTTAAAGACATGTTATTGTGTCAATGGGTGTGTATCTTATAGAGTCCCGAGTGAACTGGCTACTATACTTCAAGACTGAGTATTACTGAGTGACCATTTCACACTACCTATTGCAACATGGCTCAGCACGCTAATTCGCAAACCTTCGGAAGGTTACCGGAACGAATAAAACTGAAAGACAAGGATGGCAATAAGTCAAAAGTCGCTGGAGTGAAAGAGCAGCAAATATTTTTTTGTTTCGGTTGCCTTCCGACAGTTTGTGAGGGGGCTGGTCTCGTATTGTCAATTTGTATTTTGAACTTTGTTGATCATATCGAATAGGCGTCGGATTGCGGGCTGTCGGTTGCAGAAGTCAACTCATTCCAAAATTGGGACTATGGTCTGAACATACTGCAGTAGATTTTTGTTGAGCAATTTTAGGCAACATTTGCAACTGTTTGTTGAATAAAAATAGAATAATTAAAAATTAGTAAAAATTGCAAGGCAATTGTAAACACAGCGCCATCTAGCCGCAGGCTAAGCAACTGGGCTTGACTTATGGGGTCAAGATAACGGATATAATACTTTTTTTATTTTGTAAATATATACATAGGTACTAGCTATTGCCCGCGACTTCGTCCGCGTAGAAATAGTAGATTTTGCGACTATAATTTGAGATTTAAACTATCCTATCTCTCAAGTTGGATCGAACCCATGGTGTGCGAATTTTATTATAATCGGTTAAGTGGTTTAGGAGTCCATTGAGGACAAACATTGTGACACGAGATTTATATATATTAAGAAGATATAAAAACAAGTATTTTCCTACTGACATTTGTTTCTGCATAGTAATTATACAGAAGCCAATATCTGTAAAAAATATTTATTTGAGGCAAAAATCGAACCCGCAGCCTTCTGCGCCTTCTGCACACGACAAATATAGTTGCAGAATACAATTCAGAATTCAGTCAACATTTAAATTCATAAGCAAATAAAAGGAAAGCCGTATTCTGTAACTGGGTCGATCTTAGACTTAATAAAGATTATGTTTCAGCAACAAATCTAACATTCTATTTAATGTTGCCGTGGTGGTGTAACATCACACAACAATTGTTGCCACATGTTGACTATTCTCAAATGTTGGGCAACAAATACTGCAATAATTATGGAACAATTTGTTGTCAAATGTTGCCCGGAAACGTTGCTCAACAAAAAGTAACTGCCTTATAAAAGCACCTTAATTTAAACACTCGGGCATGGCGGCTTTACCATTCAAGAGTTGCAACGACTGACTTGTCAATAGAAATTGGATAATTTATTAGCACCAATCACGAAGTTTTACTTCGACAGGCTGATGTAGCTAAGCCTAAACGTCGGAATAACATTGAAAAAACTGTATCGACCCGTGTTAATGAATATGAATGTCGTTCAAGTATAAAGAGTGTAGAAGTTGCATAGACTGAGTAATGATGTCATCTGTAAGCAAGTAGGTATTTCGGGTGCCGCTTGGGACCACGTTTTTTGTTAGAAAGCCTAAATTTCTTATATCTAAAGCTAGAACTACATTTAAGGCCGATTTCGTCTTCACTTGCATCACTTTGTAGCACTTTGGCAGTGAAGACAAAGACCAACGGAGGCACCCTATTCTCATATTTTGCCATTTGTCACACACGACCGCCATTTTATTGACCCAAGTTTTTTACTGTCAGTTGTCAGCTGTCAAACATTAAAAACATAGGAGCAATACCACATGCGCAACTCTTTAGATTGCCGCCATTTTATTGACCCAGGACTTTAGGAATCTATTAAAACATCATACATTCTATTTTCAATGTAAACAAAAAAATCATTGAAGTTAAAAATATTTAAATTATGTGGCGCTCCATACATTTTAAGTGTCATAAAAGTCGTCGCGTGAGGTCGGTCTGATGTATTTCTATCTTAAAGAAAATCTTCGGTGCCGTGGTTTCTGAGCGGCCGCTAGGGGTCGGTGATGTATAAATTGTACAGCTTTAGACAACACATTTGTATATTTTTGCTTGGACTGGAGGCGGCAATGATTCGACAAGAGTTTTAGAGTAGGTTTGTGTCGTTGTTTTGTATGCAATTACTTTGAGACTTCTGACGGAAAGAAAGCTAGTATGCTATACTATTTTGGTTAAATATGTAAACAAATATGTTCTTTTATGCAAATTCTAATAAATTACGCAAATTCTAATAAATTACTGATCGATTAGCAATAACTCTAAATGGCGCTTACTGAAAAGGTTAAGTTCCGTTATGCCTTTTGACCAGATATCCGATTATTAGGATTAGATCCCGTCATCTATCGAGTGATTTTTACTAGTTTAGAAAATAAAAGGCTAATCTAGTCAGCTCTTAACAGTGTAATTTCATCAAAATCAGTTCGACATACTAAATAAATGAACTTAAATCCCTACGTTTGATCATAAATCAGTCTATTTTAAAAATACATTTTGATTTTGTATTATACTTAGTAAAATTTTGCTTATAAAATGCTACAACCGAATCGAGAACAAAGAGTAAAAACGCTTTTTCCTATTACTAAGACTCCAGTGTCTGTCTGTCACCAGGCTGTATCTCATGAACCATTATACTCGTAGCTAGACAGTTGAAATTTTCACAGATGATGTATTTCTGTTGCCGCTATAACAAATACTAAAAACAGAATATAGTGGTAAGCACGTGGCAGATTTTTTATTGAAGTGATTTAAGCGTCAGTCAAGTTTAAAAGTAAACTGCACTCAAACAACGATATGTTCGTAAGGTATTTTGAATTAGTCACTGATAAGTAGGTAGTCATCACAAAATTGTATTCCCATTACGAGTTATCCATTTTGACTAAGATATTACTTAAAAATGTTTATAGTAACATAAAAAAAAAACATCTTGTTGTGTCGTTTTCATATTTTTAGAAAAAGTATACTTAAGGTGTCCCTTCACAACTTAGATTTTATAAGCAGAGTTGTGTAGGGACATCTAAAGCGGATTTTGTCAATAAATCATATTAGTAAGGATTTTAGTTTTAAATCCGTTCTGTAAATGATTAATGTGAAAAAAAATTGAAGTATTCTTCTCGTTAAATGGTTATAAAAAAATTTACAATCTGCAGTATAATCGAATTGTATTAAAGTGTAATTCATAAATGATACAATTAATTACCATAGCTCTGTACCTAATTGTTACTTTCTATTTGCTAGATAGAATAATCTAATTAGATTGGTTATATAGAATCGAAGTCAAATTGTGTGATCTGTTACATTGAACGATTCTCTGCGTGTGTTTAAAAATGTACGGCGGGGTAATCATCTTAATGAACGCGACCAAATGGAATTAATCATATTAAATAAGGTTTAAATTGGCTTGGATTATTAAGGATGCTAGGCCACCCGTTCATTAAGGTATTATCAGTTTAAATAAATTATTGTAAGATGACAACGCTAGCGTGTCTTGTGGCTGAGAGAGTGCGTTGTTTTTTAAATAAATATTTACTATTAAATACCTAAGTGAGAAAAGTCGACTGTTCATTTACACTGGTTCACTTAAAGCTTATATGACACGGGTAAAGCTTGGAGCGAGTCGTGTCATATCAGTTTTAGACATCATTTCGTTCTAAAATTTTAATAATGTAAAAAATTAAGAATTATTTATTGAGATCGTTGCACCAAAAAATGTAGTATGGCAAGTCGACTTGCGGTTTCTTGAGGCGTCTGTGTGCCGAGTGAAAGTAGTTAATTTTTAATTTATAAAAATCTTCGCTTAACTAAGTCATATAAGGTCGACCGGCTTCTTGACGCACGACGAAGATTTTTTCAGCTAATAACTTATGTAATATACATGATATTGCTTTTAAAATATGAATTCTTATTGTAAGTATAAAATAATTAATATTCATAGAACAGTTTTCAAGTGTTTATTTTTTCAATAAGACGTATGGTATGTAAAGTTTGCGTATGCAATTTGACATGTATTTCTGTTAAGGTCACAACCCAATTCAAAATTTGTTAACTCGTAATTAAATAAAGCTTATTATAAGATATTTGTTTTATTAATTTATTCGTATATCTATCATTGTCACCCACATTTCATCAAGTGAGAGTGCATTGCTGCCAGACATATGTATATGTAGGAAAATATAGAAGATTATAAAAATTTGCTGTTTCCTTTGGTTTGCCATACTATGTTTGTATCCAGGAATTAATCTCTATCAGCAACACTATCGATTGGTATAAAAATATAGGATGATTATATTTTTTGCAAAATCAACATATTCGATTCCTGGCTAGGGTAATTGACTTTTCCAAAAATCTAATGATGCAGTTTTCGTTTTTTTCAAAATCGGGCACGCAACTCCTTTTAGCATTTTTCGCTACCTCTTATAGTTGAGGACATAGCCCTGAAGGCCCATGTAAAAAAACACTACAGTGCCATTTGCCACCTTCAGCAATGTGCTAAAAAATCTTTGGTCATATGTATTAGATATCTCTCACAATCTAAATGACTGATTGAAACTACAGACTGATTTATGTTGATAAGTTGTAAGAACTGCAATAATTATATGTTTATTCACTACGTCACATATCAGACGTTGCTTGTTGCAACGAACCACGGAAAGTGTCCCCAATGTCTCATTTATGTTGGAAATGAAAAAAAAAAACTCTTTTAGTTGGCAACCGACCACTTTTCCTTGCTAAAATAGTCGTTGGTTTGTAAAAAAGTACTAGGCAATCAGAAGTCAGTAGAAGGTATAAATCACTTATTATAACTATCTCTCTCTTTCTTCAGTTTTTCTCTTTCTATTACCGTCGGAAACCTTTCTTCAGTTTTTCTCTTTCTATTACCAAAAAGTGTCTCCAATGTCTCTGTTGAAAATGAAAAAAAAAATTACTTGAGTTGGCAACCGACCGCGTTCAACACCATTTTTGTACTAGGCAATCAGAAGTCAGTAGGAGGTATAAATCAAAGTTATTATAGCATTATCTCTCTCTTTCTTCAGTTTTTCTCTTTCTATGTCGTGCTGCAGTTTTATTTTCATGTAACTTAGATGTAACCCGAGTTGAATTGTATTATTCTGGTGGAATGTTATTCAATTTAGTTCTGTGAAAGTGCACAAGTGTAGTGAAAGTAAAAATCAGTGTCAAACATGCAGTTTTCACGTTGCCTCCAAATCTCCTATTAAGGTTATGGTAAACTTGCCACCGCTTTACTATAACCCCTGACTTGACGGACTATGACGACTTTGACTGTATTGAAACACTTTAGGCCCGATTTATGAAAAATCGGGTCATAATTTGATGCAAAATATAACTTGACACTGGCTAAATGCACACGTGCGAAGCCATAATAAAAGGAAAAAAAAAAAGAAATGTATCTAATGTGATGTGTGTGTTCGAGATATTTGAATTACTTTCAGTTTTTTTTTCAATGTGTTTTTGCCACATTGCAGATGACACCGACCACCGCGGGGGTGGCGGCTAACACTAATTTTAGTAACTGCCATTCCGTTGGCTAAATCAAGGGCGGCCAATGGGAATAAACCGTGGATCCGAGCCAACAGACAACAGTTATGATATTAAATCAAGTTACGTATGTTTAAATACCAAGAAAACTTTATGAATGATGCACGTCCCGTCCGAGGTTGTAGCCCGTCCCGCATGCAGCGGCCTTTCCCTTATTATCTATGGCCTAAAGTATGCAAGTATGTTGCCACTGATTCATGGTTTTGAGAATTCTAAACGGATCCTTCATTGAAATAAAATGCATTAATTTAATATTTATATGGATATTGTAGTAATTCTATAATTTATATGGATATTGTAATAACCTGTGGTGAAGGAATGATCAAAATCGGTCCAGTAACATTCATCCTAGTTCAAAATAATAGTCTAGTACTTAGTCGATATGCCTAATAAAGGAGAGGAAAAATGAAAAACTATTCAAATCCATCTCATTGACTTTATTCGAACTACATCGATTCTAGTTCTCAACAGTTTCATCGTCACTAAACGTTAAAATAAAAATAACTATTTTAAAAATAAAATAGATAATATGTAACTTAAATCTAACACTGAATAACCAGTTTTACGATAGCTTAAGGTCATCGCTCACTACACCAGCCCACTTTAAATAGTATGGTATATTGCACGGTGACCTTTATTTGCACCAACACTAAAATGCTTATTAAATATTAAAAAAAAATAAAACCATTCTCAGTTATATTTAAATAAAGTCTTCAATTAATATATTAAATTTTTGTTTTCTAAAATAAATACAGACTTTAAAAAAGGCTTTCAATCCGACGACAAAAATACATAGGTTTAAAAATATTGCAATTAAAAAAATACTAATATAAAGCATGTACTTAGTCTAAATAAAATCATACGACATATCATTTAAATTAATTGAATAAAACGACATGATTCCATGAGGAATAACTATAATATTAGACAGAAAAAACATGGAATTAATTAATATTTAACCTTAAGAGCTAAAATAAGAGGAATATTTTACGATTAAAACAACAGTTTAACATAGAAATCTGGAAAGAAGTTACAGTACCGTAAAATGGGGTTATAAAGTGTCTGTGGGGTTATTTGAGCCTAACAAGATTGTAGAACCAGATAATGTAGACTGCTAAAAGATTAACATCAGTGTTAAAATAGCGCCAGGAATCTTATATAACTGAGCAAGTTATACAATTAAATGTCTGTGTGGGTCTATTTGAGCCTAATAGGGCAGTAGAATGAGCGAGTCTAGACTGTTAAAAATTACTTTTAGTGCTAAAATAGCTTCAGAAATATTAAAAAACCCCGCAAGTTACAAAATTACAGTAAAAGGAGAGAGTTTAGACAGCAAAAAAGATGACTATTGGTTTTAAAATAGCAACAACAATCCAGCAATCTTAAATAATCCCGCAACTTGTAAAATTAAATGTCTGTGGGGCTATTTGAACCTAATAAAACAGTAGAACGAGAGCATCAAGACTGCTTAAAGACGACTACTGGATTGAAATAGCTCCAGAAATTTTTAATAACCCTAGTTTTGAACACTCATCTTACGGTATAAAAATTAAAGAAAGACAATTAGAATTCATTCAAAGTGTTATTTACGATAAAACTCTTAATATCTGTGACGTTCCTATCGTAATCCGATATTTCCTCGATGACTAAATCTTCACTTTTAACCGGAACCGGTGGAAATATATCCAATAACTCACCCAATTTACGTCCAGTAGACAACAAAGTGTTTGCAAATATGTTATTTTCAATCAAATCATCGTCCGGTCTATATTTCACATCTATTTTGTTGAAGTTTTCGTACGGTTCGTGTTTGATTATCGGGGCCAGGTAGTCTTTGCCATCTTCGTAATCGAATTCTAATTTTTTCATGCGTTTCTTGAGATTGGGTGGCCAGTCTTCATCGATTGGGAGATCGACGTAGCCACCGGGGAGGGGCTTGTCCGACGTCTTGATGACTTGGTAGTCGTGGTCGGAATGGGGACGGTTGAACATGACCAGCTCATCCATATTGAATTCACCGTCATCAATTACTGTCTCATCAAGTACCATTTCTGTGAAAAATAAATTAGGTTATTTAAGTAAGTTAAAAAATTACTAATGGAAGTAATATTAAAGTTGTTAAAGGACCGAAATCAATTATTTAAGTATCAGCTATCGGGGGTTAAAATGTAATTTCTCTGACAAATTGCTTATAGCCAAATTGTTAAATAAATGTAAGTTCTACCCTTGGTAGCTGCTAGATAGGTCGTTGATTTCGGCCATAATTTGACACACATCCTAACTAAGTTTTTTAAAGACGTTTCAATGTGATTTCATGTGAATGATTCCAAATGAATTAAGGACTTTTGACTTGACGTTAGAAGTTATTTATCCAAAAAGGTAAGTTAGGTTAGATATTGTGATCCAATAAGCTAACGTACATGGGTGCAACAGCCTAATAAATATTGTTACACCCAGGCACTTTGGGCTTTCTCCATAGCATCTCCACCATTTTACCATCAACTTTGACGTGATAACAGCCGAATAAATATTGTTACACCCCGACACTTCGGGCTTTCTTCATAGCATCTCCACCATTTTACTATCATTTTTGACGTGACTACAGCCGAATAAATATTGTTACACCTAGGCACTTCGGGCTTTCTTCATAGCATCTCCACCATTTTACTATCAACTTTGACGTGACTACAGCCGAATAAATATTGTTACACCCAGGCACACTTCGGGCTTTTTCCATAGGATCTCCACCATTTTACCATAAACTTTGACATGACAACAGCCGAATAAATATTGTTACACCCAGGCACTTCGGGCTTTCTACATAACATCTCCACCATTTTACAAGTCAATTCACTTTAAGAAAAATCTATCTACATACTATTGGCAGAGAGCAGCGCTCTAGTGACAGCCGGCGAAGGTTGATGCTGCTGATGTTGATGCTGCGGGAGTTGGTCCTCCCTCATGGATGGCAGCGCGACGAGCGCCACCGACAGGAGCAGCACTAGGAGACAGGTGGCCGGTTGTGCCGACTTGTTTGTGCTGCCAGTTGTCACACCAGACAATACATTCTGTAATAAACAATCATAATTATTGCGGGACATTCCACACATTGCCATCTAGCCCCAAGCTAAGTAACTAGACTTGGGTTATGGGTGCTAGACAATGGATATACTAGCCCCGAGCTAAGTAACTAGACTTGGGTTATGGGTGCTAGACAATGGATATACTAGCCCCAAGCTAAGCAACTAGACTTGGGTTATGGGTGCTAGACAATGGATATACTAGCCCCAAGCTAAGTAATTAGTCTTGGGTTATGGGTGCTAGACAATGAATATACTACTTATATACATGATACATTAATAATGGTATCCTGTAATAATAATGAGGTATTCTCAGTAGCAAAAACTGCATTTTACAGTTAATCAATAACACGAATAGTAATCGAGAAAAACAAATTAACGCAACCTCAAAAACCACATAAGCAAATTATCAAGGTAAAATCACAAGAAGGTATCAACTGATTATACGATAAAAATTAACCTGAAGGCCAATTTTCGTAGATAACATTGTTCAAATTACATTTAAATATCATTGTTCAAATTACATATAAATATTTAAATATCATTTCGATTACAAATAATAAATAATACCCTCAAAGTCAGCTTTTTGTAAAAAACTAAAACGTGTGGCAGGCGGGGACTGCCGCGGTAAAGCTATTGCAACGGGCGAGCTTCGTATAGTCTCACCATATACATACACGTTAAGTGAACGCTCGGCCGAGCTACATGGTGGGCGGAGTGTTAGGTTTTATTTTCGTTACGGAATTTCTTGATTCGGTCGCCGCGCTCAAAGCTCGCGATAAAAGCTTTAAAAAAACTGACTTTAAGGGTATCTTTTGCAATGGAAAAGATATTAAAACGAAATTTAAATAATGTTATTTAAGAGCATTAGCCTTCTGTTCACAGAAGTGTCAACTTCAAAGCGTTTATACCACCACCACCACCTTAAGACACCAAAGATAATTTTCAAAATACCTTTTTAAAAAATCTACTTAATATGTCTATGTCTATACTTAATATATCTAGTCTGCTATTTAAGTTCGAATAACAAAAATGTCCATTGTCCATGCCTAATATTTAAATAGGACCACCAACAGATGGCGCTGATTCGCTCATAAGAAGTATTGCCGTATTACCTGTAACCTTCTAAGCTGAGCTGACAACGATTGGTTCTGAGACTGCAGAATCTTTATCCGCCTTATTAGAGTCTGATTCTCAGATGTACATTGTTTCACTCTGAAACAATACAACAAAGATGAATTAAATAAAAAGCTGTGCGATATAACACATAGCGATAACTAGCTGCGCCTCGCGGTTTCACCCGGGTGAGTCCCGATACCGTAGGAATATCAAAAAAAAAAGTACCCTATAGCCTTCATCGAAAAATGGACTATCCAATACAAAAATATTTTTCAATTCGAACTAGTAGTTCCTAAGATTAGCGCGTTCAAACAAACAAACTTTTCAGCTTTATAATATTATAGTATACTAGCAAACCCCGGCGAACTCCGTTTCGCCACCAGATTTTCCTGAATTTTCTTTGCTATAAACCTTACGGAGCCCGAGACCTTTCCAACGAATGCAAAACCGTGGAAATCGGTTCGTGCGTTCTGGAGTTATAGCGTCAGGGAGGAAAACCCGACTTATTTTTATATATTAGATATGTAAGCAACTAGCTAAACATGTGTTATGGTAACCAGACAATGAATTGTTTATGAAAATGTGTGATGAAATAATTTTTGTTAAAAACCTAAATTATTATCTATGCTAAGACTATGAAGAGGAAAGTTTTGATTGTTTGTTTGCACTGAATAGGCTCCGAAACTACTGAACCGATTTAGATGAAACTTGGCATGAGAATACATTGATTCATTGACAGAAACATAGGCTACTTTTTATCCCGATATTTCCACAGGATCAAGAATTATGCGGCATAATATAATTATATTATATAATTATATAAATATGAAAATAAATCCGTTAATTTTTATAAATTTTTGGTATAGATGGAAAAGTACCAAATAATATTCATCCCAAAATTACGCGGATGAAACTGAAGAGCGCAGCTAGTAATACTATATATTTGAAAATTTGTGCGTTTGTATGTGTGTTTGTTACCTCTTTACGCAAAAACTACTGAATCGGTTACGATAAAACTTAGTGTGTTAATTGAAAGTTAGTTGGAAGCTCGAATAACACATAATATGTAGGCTACTTTTTTAAAAGGATGGATTAACTACATCCATCAAAAATTACAATAGCCCTGATAAAACTTAGGTGGATAGAACCACGTACCGGTGCAAGGCGGGAGGGCTCGGACTAGATGGACGGACGACTTAATTAAGGTCGCGAGAAGTCGTTGGACGCAGAGAGAGCATGCGACCGATCGTTTTGAAAGTCTTTGGTGGAGGTCTATATTGCAGCAGTGAACCTGATATTCTTGCGCCTGATATGATGATACAACTTACCTATCTTCAAGCCCGTCAACATATTCCTTCTTGCGTTTACGGGAATCTTGAGCAGAAATCTTATTCCTTATCTTACGCCTTATCCTCTTCAATTCTCTCTCTTCGTGCTTCGTCAACGGATAGCTGGTCGGCAATGTGATACCTTCTTTTGCAAGCAGACGCCTCTCTTCTGCAGTTAGAACGAGACGGGGATAACCGTTGCGGCCTTCTTGCGCTTCTTTGTGGTCTTCGTCGTCGCTCGCTTCGCTGCCTGAGTCGTCTGGAAGGGTTGGGTTAGGTTTGTCAATTAAGAAAAAAAGAAAGCATTTATCATTTACTAGCTGCTGCCCGCGACTTCGTACGAGTGGTAGTTTTGTTATATATACTAAAACCTGTGTCTTTAATCACTTGATCTATTAAAAAGAACCGCATTAAAATCCGTTGGTTAGTTTTAAAGATCTAAGCATACATAGGGACAGACAGCAGAAAATTATTACATAAAATGACATGAAAAGGAAAATAACATTAAAGAGGAGTCGTGTGCTGACCCAAATGGGTCGACCTCAGCTAAAAGCTGCAGCCAAGCATGCCCTGCTGCAGCGCTGGTCTAATTATATCCTAACTAGCTGTTGCCCGCGACTTTATACGCGTGATAGTTTTGTTTTTTATATACCAAAATCTTCAAGAACCACTCTATGCATTGGTGAAAACAGCATGAAAATCGGTGTTGTAGTTTTTGAGTTTATAGCGAATAGACAGACAAACGCGACGGACGACTTTGTTTTATAACATGTAGTGAGCTAGCTTCTGACCGCGGTTTCCCTGCGATTTCACCCAGTCAGTGTTGGAATTTAATTGTTTGTTTGTAATTAATAAGTTGAAACTACAAGACCGATTTTGATGAAACTTGGTAAATCTTTGAGAGTAGCATAGGCTAATTTTTGTCTCGATATTCCTACGAGATCGGGAGTTACGCGGGTAAAACCGTGGAGCGCTGCTCGTAGTAAAATAAAACTAGATACATCTTTGGTACACGAATCAACATTGATTGAGAATAATGATGAAATCATAGACGCAGTAAATAAATGAGGGCATCGAACTAATTTATTTAAATAGTGTGTTCATAGACACTGCCTACTCCCTACATAGATTTACTCTATTATATAATAGCGAAAGTAGCTCTGTATAACGTTTTCACGGCTAACCCAATTTTGATAGATTTTGGTAAAGAGATAGGTTCGCGGAGAAGGACATAGGCTACCTTTTTATATCGATGCTGGCACGCGAGTGAAACTACGGGGCGCAGATAATATAAGAATACTTAAAGCTCTAAAAATGATTACGTTTATGACTTTAAACATGATTAACCAACTGCCAAAGTGTCAAACACAATGTCAAACATGATGGACCAGCGTGACCCCACATGAAGTGGGAAGAGGCAAAGAAGAAGAAAATGTCAGACTTATTTATCCCGTATATTGTATTTAGTTTTCCAACTAACGCAAGTGGTAGACTCGCATAATTTAATAATGTAAAGCCACCATCAAGTAGTTCCACTATTATCGCCCACAAAAGTACTTGTACATCTTCATCAAACTGCAACTGTACAGAGCTTGATCTAGTATCCCACGTTAGGTATTTAGGTGTCTATATTGACGAGAAGCTTAACTGGAACATCCAATTAGACCAACTTAAATCCCGTGTTAGGAGGCTTATTTATATCTTCAAGACACTTAGGGAATCTGCTGATAGGGAAACTTTATTTAACACATACAAGGCGTTATGCGTATCAATACTATCATATTGTATTCCCGCTTGGGGCGGCACTTACAAGACCGCATTTTTAAATCTCGAAAGGTCTCAAAGAGCAGTACTTAAAGTTATGACCTTTAAAAAAAGTCGCTATGGTACTACGGACCTTTACAAAGACTGTCAGTTGCTATCCATTAGACAACTTTATATCCTAAGAACTATTCTTCGTAAGCACGCCAGCCTAGTCTTTGTACCACGGAAATCTCGGAGGCGTAAAGGAGCCCTAGTATGTGACTACATTCGTCGCCGTACCGCATTTGCATCTGCCCAGTATGAATCACTTAGCTCTCGACTTTACGATAACATTAATATTAAACTTAAAATTTATTCACTATCCAAACTTGAAGTTCGCAACAAAGTATCTCAATATCTACAAACTCTCACATATGATGAGACGGAAAGGCTACTTAAATTTTAATATATTTATATTTTTTTTAATACTGAAGATTTGCCAATCACTGGTGCCCAGAATAATTAAACTATAATTACCTTAACTAAGTTCTTATAAAAACGCTTTCAGTCATAACGGTATTTAGGATATAAAATTTCTTTCAGTGAGGAATCAACTGTCTCCTATATTACAGGTGATCCTAGTTTAGGAGACAGTGACTCCACGTTTTAATTAAAATCTACATTGTTTACATGTGAACCATTTCCCTTGTTATCTTTATCATCTTCTATATATATAAAAATGAATTGCTGTTCGTTAGTCTCACTAAAACTCGAGAACGGCTGAACGGATTTATCTTATCTTAGTCTTGAAATGTTCGTAGAGGTCTAGGGAAGGTTTAAAAGGTGAGAAAAAATCGAACGGCATCGGGACTTACGCGGGTGAAACCGCGGGGCGCAGCTAGTCTTATATATAAAAATGAATTGCTGTTCGTTAGTCTCACTAAAACTCGAGAACGGCTGAATGGATTTATCTTATCTTAGTCTTGAAATGTTCGTGGAGGTCTAGGGAAGGTTTAAAAGGCGAGAAAAAATCGAATAATTTCCTGTAAAACCCTAAAATACGGGATCGGGACTTCCGCGGGTGAAACCGCGGGGCGCAGCTAGTCTATCTATATATATAAAAATCAATTGCTGTTCGTTAGTCTCACTAAAACTCGAGAACGGCTGAACGGATTTATCTTATCTTAGTCTTGAAATGTTCGTGGAGGTCTAGGGAAGGTTTAAAAGGCGAGAAAAAATCGAATAATTTCCGGGAAAACCCTAAAAACAGCCCTTCTCTATTTCCCATACAAACGTTTACTAGAGTCAATTCCTACGGAATCGGGACTTACGCGGGTGAAACCGCGGGGCGCAGCTAGTAGCATTATATATATTCTAATTATTTATAATCTACTATTTTTGTATAAGATTAAATCCAGGGAAACTATTTTTGTATGACAATTGTAGCATCTATATTTGTGAATAAAGTTATTATTATTATTATTAATATTTAGTTTTCCAACTAACGCAAGAGGTAGAATCGCATAATTGTTATTTCATTTTTTTCGTGGTAAATGTAGATATTTGATTTGAGCTAAATACGATTAAGCACATTCTTAGTGTTCCTAAGTGTTTTATATTTTGGTTTTGTATTTTATTTTATTTTATTTTATTCTCATTGGAAAACAAACAGTATAATTATCAACTTAAATATTTAAGTGGTTACAAATACACCATTTAAATGTTTTCACATATAGATAAATACGCTTGTTTGCTAGAGACGTAAAAGAAAATTTGACAACAAAGAGAAGGGAACAAAGTTACAAATGATGGCTCAAAAGTATTTTACTTTCATGACAGATTGGGAACCAACCAGTTTGAGTTAAATAACATTTTAATTTTATGTGGTGCTGTGTTAAATATGTCGAAGTCGGCATACTCGAGATCGTTAACTTTCCTCGCCGCTCTAATGACAAATGAGTTTCGTCTATAATTTGTGTTACCTTTAGGTACACCTAGGCAAGGCGTATGTCTTAAAGATTTTTTAGATGGTACACGTAGACGTATTTTAGAGAGCAGATAGGGAGAATCAATTTGGTTTTGTGCAATATTAATAAAGAGTATAATGTCAGCCAGTTTGCGTCTTTCCGCCAATGGGAGCACATGTTGCCTTCTGCACCTTGCCTCATAGTCGACATCGTAACACCTACATTTGTATTGAAGAAATTTAAGAAATTTCTTCGGAATCGCTTCAATTCTTTTAATATAAATGTCATACCCAGGACTCCATACTTGCGAACAATACTCAAGAATGCTACGCACAAAACAACAGTATAAAATTTTGATTACTTTGATGCTTGAGAATTGTGAACTGGTCCTGATGACAAAGCCCAAAGCTTTTCGAGCTCTTTTGACAATGGTATCGATATGGTTCTCATACGTTAATTTGGCATCCTGTGTCACCCCAAGGTCTCGAATTTCGCTTAATTTTTTAAGTATTTGATTTTTTATGAAATAGTTTGCATGAACTATATTAGTTTTACGAGTGAATGTTATGGAGTAGCATTTTGATACATTTAAGTCTAATTTATTTTTGTAACAATAGCCTTCAAATCTCTCAAGATCATCCTGTAATAAGTGACAATCACTAACATCACGAATATTTTTGAAAATTTTCATATCGTCGGCATAAAGTAAGAACATTGAATAAAGAAAACAAGAGCGAATGTCATTCAGGAATATGTTAAACAATAGGGGTCCTAAAAGGGACCCTTGGGGCACACCTGATGGAACGTAACACCATGAGGATCGATAACCACTGACCACCACAGCCTGAGACCTATTTGAAATGTAGGATGAGAACCATCTTAAAAGATTGCCATGAATACCAGCATTGTATAGCTTTTGCAACAGTATAGAATGATCAATGCGGTCGAATGCTTTGCTGTAATCGGTGTATATAGCATCGACCTGCCCACCAGAATCCATGTTTGACGTCAGATACTCTCCAAAAGAAATTAAATTTGTGGTAGTTGAGCGTTTTTTTAGGAAACCATGCTGTTCTGGAATAAAGGTAGCAGATAATGCGCTATAAACTTGTGTATAAATAATACGCTCAAATACTTTAGCGAAAATGCATAACTTCGATATGGGTCTGTAGTTTGTGACATCGTTTCTGTTACCCGCTTTGTGAATGGGTGTGATGAAAGCTGATTTCCACATTTGAGGCACAATACCCTCAGCCACTGATCTTTTAAATAGGATCGTCAGTGGTTTTGACACAGCCTTGGCACATTTTACAATGAGTAGAGGTGCTATGTCATCCGGTCCCGGCCCTTTATTGAGGTCTAATGATTTAAGCAATCGAAAGACTGTCTCCTCATTAATTTCAATATCGTTCAACAAACTAGGCTGACCATAGAACGAAGAATCAATCTCAGGAAATGAACCAACTGAACTAGCTGAGTTAGAAGAGAAAGAACACGTCAAAAATGTGGTCTGGAAGTAAGAGGCAAAGAGATTACAAATAGAGTCACCTGATTCCGCCTTCTGGTTTTCATATAGCAAAGTTGAGGGGATAGAATTAGAATCTTTTTTGTTTGACTTAACGTATGTCCAGAACAGTTTAGGATTTTTTATTATATTAGTTTCCATATCTCTTATATAGGCTTTATAACAATCTTCTTCTAGTAATTTAGCTCTTTTCCTGAGAAGACTATAGGCATTAAAGTCTGCGGTGTTACCATAGGTGTGATATTTTTGGAAGAACTTATATTTTCCTTTAGGAACCTTCTTTAGAGCAGAATTATACCATGGCGGAAACTCAGATGAGGTCACAAGCTTATGTTTAATGTACTTATCGCGGAGTTCATATAGGCATTTATAAAACAGCTGCAATGCGTCGTCTAAAGAAATATCACTAGTAAGACCATGATCCCAATCAATATCATTTAAAGCTAGATTGAAATTGACGTAATCGCCAGAATTATAATAATATTTTAGCCTGGGTTTAGCCTTAATAATTTCGCAGTCGTCGATAAGCTGAATATGCAAGGACTTATGGTGATCATCCTCAGGGACAAGGGGTTCGGAACAGTGTTTAATGTCTAGGTCCTTATTGCTGAAAACTAAGTCTAAAATCCTATTTTTAGAAATGTTTCGCTGTGAGTTATATTGAGTTAAACCACACTCAACTATTATATCAAAGAAATGCGTTTGTTCCTCACCCGTGATCCCCGACGGCTGCAAGATATTGTTCTCTAAATGCCAGTTTACATGGGGAAAATTGAAGTCACCCATGATAAGAAACCTGTCATCAGGACATGAGTTCACAATCTCCGCAAGTTTGTCACTAAAGTTTCTTAATTGAGTACTAAATGAATTACCTAATTTTTGATCACACAGATACAATGTGCATATATGTAATTTGTTTGACGACCGATTTTTCGTATTTAGAGTGACAGTTACCCAAATATCCTCCGCTGAGGAGAACCACTCGGGCCGCTCAACGGAGGGCAGATCACGACGTACGGCCAACAAGGTACCGCCACCGTATAATTCCTGCGTAGCAGCGTAGTCTCTGTCCCGCCGCCAAACCACATATCTCTCGTCAAATACCTCCCGGTCATATATACCACTCAGTAGAAATGTTTCTGTTATTGAGATAATAGCATATGAATCAAGAAGCACATTTCTTTTAAAAGTATGTGTTTTTGTGCGTAGTCCACGAGCATTTTGGTAATATATCTTAATATTCGTATTCGTATAAGTCATCATTGTTAACCGGTGAAATTAATATCTAAATAAGTTAAAAAGGTATACAATATTTGTAAACAATAGAATGAGTAGTTTAGGTAAGATGGAGCCGGCTCAAGACAACCCATAATACATGAATCATTTATTATACTTATTGTTGCAAATATTGTTGAATAAGCAACATCACGAGTAAAAGCTTATGTAGTTGATATTGTAAAGAAACTTACCGCAATTATTTCCATTTTCATATTCATAATCATTCCTTTCCCTTTCAAATTTCCCTTGGGACAATAAATTTGCAGCAGCCAACTTGATATTGGAATTTTTCAAATCAGCCGCGTTTATTATCTTTATAGATTTCAAATCTTTCATATCTTTAAAGGTAACAGGTAGTAGAATGGAGCGAGGGTTGCCAGCCATAGGGGCGACTCGAATAACTCTCCTTTGAGGGGCAACACTTTCCACTGGTTTCGAATACACTTTGGTCTGCGGACTCAGTAATTGTATGTTGGAAACTTTGACAGGTTTATGTGGTTGAGCTTTGACGACCAACTGGGGTTTCTGGGTCGCTTGGATTTTAACAGTTGGCTTTTGGACTTTCGGTTGGTTTGTTCCTTGTGGGGTTTGAGAAAGGCGACGTTTTCTGGTGCCTTTTCCTGTAAATAAGAAAATAACACATAAATAAAACAACCAATTACTAAGACTTCATTGTCTATGTCTGTCCGTCTATCTGTCACCAGGTCTATAAGTTTCATGAGACCCCACCATGTCTCATGAACCGTATAGGTTTGCACCTGTTGATAGCCAGTTGAAAATTTCACAGATTTTGTATTTCTGTTGCCGCTATAACAACAAATACTAAAACAGAAAAAAAATTAAGCGGGGCTCCCATACGACATGGTACGGAACCGACTCGCACTTGACCGGTTTCTTCTTTCTTATGTTTGGTTTTCTAAATATTCTTTAGTCAGTTTTTACTTGTACTTGTATACGGGCTGTTTTCCACAATCAGACTCTTTTTAGGGTCAATTTTGCGTGAGGATGGAGTAGGCTTTCCCAGCACCTACTACCCTCTCAGCTTAGTCGACCATGTCCAGAAGAGAGAACTTGTCAATACTTGCTAACTAAGCTGCGGGTTTCATCGCGATGTTTTCCATCACCGTAAGTGCAATGTCAATCAGCGCACATAAATTTTTCTTAAGAAAAATACATTGGTGCACGGCCTGCCGGGATTTGAACCTACGACCTTCAGAATGAAAGTCGAGGTATTTACCACTAAGCCAATACAGCTTAGTCAATTTAATTTGATGAATACAAACAATCTTGATGGCAAAAATATGTCAAGATATTTACCTTCAAAGAAAGATAAAACAAAAACGTATAATTTGGAACATATTTGTTCAAGATATTTCGAAGTTTGTGTACTTATTAAACTAACAAGAACATAATATACGTTTGAATACATAAATAATTTCATAAAGGTACAAAATTCAATATTCAATGAAAACTGTTTAAATATTTGAACTATTTCTTTCATAGTTTACTTTGATAATGTACATATTTATAATTGGCAGCGCTCCGCGGTTTCACCCGCGTAGCTCCCGATCCCGTGGGAATATCGGGATAAAAAGTAGCCTATGCTATTCCCAATGAATCAATGTATCCTCATAGCAAGTTTTATTAAAATCGGTCCAGTAGTTTTAGAGCCTATTCGTTACAAACAAAAACTATTTTATACACAATTTTGGGCATATTCATCGATAAATAAGCTACGCTAAATTACAATAATGAGGTTATCAAATAAATGTAGGTATAGTTATGAAACGGAACAATTTAATTGTACTGAATGTTTTTATCAGTATTATGTAATTTATTACTAAGTAAAGAAAATAGCTTATCTCATATGGCATTTTTTTAAATAATGTTCTCAGATAAGGTACAGAAAAGATGAAAGAATATCTTTAATGTTGGACATCAGATTGCGCTCATTCAAAACGATCTAGTTTAATTGACCGAAAGAACAGACTTTAACAGACAGATATGCGCGAGTAAAACCGCAGAGCGCAACTAGTTAAGAGGAAAGGGTACCGGGGGCTCTCTCCATACAAACGTAGTCGACTGTTTTCTCCCTGGATAATGACACTGCTGGATAATGTTCTGCTTATATGAAACCTCATTCGAATTATGCCAAAATTTCTTTTTTTCGTAAAATGGCACTTTTCTCGGCAACGGTACCAAGACAATGGAACCAGCCAGAGTCATTTGAAGGCCTTCAAGTCACGATAGTTATAGTGGCGCGTGCTACATCTTAGACCTCATCGTCACTTACCAAAAAAAACAATTTACTCACCAGGACTTTGGAATGTATTAGTAGCATTAATAAATCCAGGCACGACATTCTGCTCGAAGTCAAGCATATCGAACGCCTCCTCGACGACTTCGGTTGAACTGTTTGATGAATCATTGTCTTGTATAATGATATCTTGAACGTTTGCCGGACTTGTCGGCTCTAGGCCGGTGTTGTCTTCATCGCATGAGTTCTGTATGAGGAATGGTGATAGTTGCTGCTCGAAGTCACTGGGGAAGAAGAGAGGAGTAATTTGGTTATGGTGGTGACTGACTGAGGCACTTTTAAAAGTCGGGGTTCTACATGGCAGAAAGAAATTAAGTAAAATTCAAAATGCTTTATTCATTTCGAATCACAATTTGCATGAGATCACATTGAAGCATCTTAAGAGGAAAAGGTACCGGCGCTCTCTCTATACAAACGTAGTCGACTGTTTCCTCCCTGGATAATGACACTAGCACAAATATTTTTGTGCCATAGAACCTATAACTGCCATGACCATGCTCCTATGTCTTGGGTTTTTTTCTTACTATCATAAAAATTTAGATTTTAAAAACAAAAAACAAAACATAGGGGCATGGTCATGGCAGTTTTAAGTTTTATGCAACAAAAATATTTGCTCTAGTGTCATTATCCAGGGAGGAAACAGTCGACTACGTTTGTATGGAGAGAGCGCCCGGTACCCTTTCCTCTTAAACTAAAGTTTTAAAGATTTTAATAAACAAGCTTTAAAACTATGAGACCGACGAAACGCGGTCTGAGGATACCGACATTTAATTCTTCTGAGTAACATACGTTACTTTTTATCCCGATATTCTTACGGGATCGGGACTTACGCGGGTGAAAAAGCAAGGTGCAGCAAGTATACCTATTTAAGCGTTGTATTTTTGATTTAATGTTAAGTAAAAAAAACTATTTTAGAATAATATTAGGATTAGGTACTTACACTTGAATTTTTAGAAATTACAAGGAATTTTTGTCTCTTTCTAAAATGTCGGTAAATATATCAACTACAAATTTGATAAATTTCTAGATTCTATAAAAGACTCTATTTAACATCTAACATTTTACGCTCTACAATATATGCAAAACGATATCGTTTAACCCTTGATTCTGAATCATTGAGACGACCTTTTATTACCTACGAACTAACAATGTAGTACTAATATATTGTTTATCTTTGAATAATGTGCAAAACGTTTGTTATCACTAAGCATTTAATAGGTTCCTACGATACGCATTTCGATCTTTCACAAACCTTGGCGACTAGATAATAATACCTCACCTTGTTCTACTAAATGCTTTATTTTTGGGCGGTAAATTAAGACTCAAACAATTGATTGTAGCTTTGATTTTCCTTTTGAAATATGTGTGATGTAATATCCTAAGTAATATTGACGACCCACTTGGCACAACGGTCACTATGCCGGACTGCCAAACACAGGGTTGCGGGTTCGATTCCCGCCTCAGACATGTATTTATGCTTAGATATTTGTCTGTGGTCTGGTTGTTTCTATGTATTATAAGTATATATTTACAAAAGAAAAGTATATAAGTAGTATATCCGTTGTCTAGCACCCATAACACAAGTCTATAGTTACTTAGCTTGGGGCTAGATGGCGATGTGTGGAATGTCTTGCAATATTTATTTATTTTATTTAATTTTATAAATCCGAAAGTTTGTCTATTTATTTGTTTGGTTGTTTGATTTGCATGAAAATCGGCTATTATGATACTTTTGATGGCATCTTCTAGATTGTCACGAGATATATTTTTCCATTACGATTTTCACAAACATTAATAGTATAAAATATTTACAATTTTCTAATAAATACTCATTAAGAGGAAAGGGTACCGGTCGCTCTCTCCATACAAACGTAGTCGACTGTTTCCTCCCTGTATAATGACACTAGAGCAAATATTTTTGTTGCATAAAACCTATAACTGTCATCACTTTGCCTTTTCTTTATTTCTTTCATTTACGAATTATCATAGAAAGTTAGAGTAAAAAAAATATATATATATATAAAAACATAGGGGCATGGTCATGGCAGTTATAAGTATTACGCTGCAAAAATATTTGCTCTAGTGTCATTATCCAGGGAGGAAACAGTCGACTACGTTTGTATGGAGAGAGTTCCTTTTAATTAATGATTAATTACAACACATTTCTAAATAAATGTTCATAAAATAAGTTAAATACAACCTACAATATAAAAGATCTTTCTTTACACAGATCTTTATCAGTAAAAGAAAGAAAATAAGTATACATTTGCACTTGCTTTCAATTGATAACGGCAAAAAACGAAACACAGCTAGGTCATTTGATGTCTATTTAGTATTTATCGACACTGAAATCTGCCTTTCACTTTGCCGAGAGAAAGATCTTGAAACAGGAAAATAATCATTTAATTGAACTGGTTGTAAACTTACAATGATGTTTTCCTGGTAACCTGACCGTGAGATTTATAAAGAATAACTGCTATAGAAAAGGTTAAGGAGAGTATAAACACTTAAATTAAATCTCTACGCCCGCGACCCAGTTGGCACAATGGTCACCATGCCGGACTGCCAAACACAGGGTTGCGGGTTCGATTCCCGCCTCAGACAAGTATTTATGCTTAGATATTTGTCTGTGGTCTGGTTGTTTCTATGTATTATAAGTATATATTTACAAAAGAAAAGTATGTAAGTAGTATATCCGTTGTCTAGCACCCATAACACAAGTCTAGTTACTTAGCTTGGGGCTAGATGGTGATGTGTGGAATGTCCTGCAATATTTATTATTTATTATATAGTTGCGAACTGCATTTGCTCGCAAAAACACAGAATTGTCAAAATATAAATGATAAGTACGACAAGAAATGTTAGAATACGGTACTGAAGAGAATAGAATAGAATGACATTTATTAAAAGAGCACACGGACAAGAGAATGAATGAAAGTGAAATTACTAGGTTACGGCCAGGGGACAAAAATACTTGACCACCGTCAATAAATTAGGGTGTGAAAACATTTTTGTCCCCTACTGTAGATATTACAAAAAATAAAACAGACAGAAATAGAAAACAATCACAAAGAATAAATTAATAGGCACATTATAAACAAAAAAGTCCGGGATGCCGTATGTCCTGGTATCGGGAATGTTGAGATGGATGTGTTGAGTAATGAAGATGAATAAAATAAAGAACAAGTACATTACAGGAAACTTGAAAGTAGCACAAGTTACGGAAAAAGTTAAAGGGAACCGTTTAGAGAGAGACGCTTATGTCTAGAACAGTAAAAAAGAATGTGAATGTAGAGGGATGTAGAGGAAGAGGACGAACTAAGGAAAAATTGATAGACTGTGTGAGACAAGAGATGAGAGAGACAGCTATGAACGATGAGATGACGGTAAATAGAGGGGAATGGAAAAAGACGTAATAAAACATAATTGGGACAAGGGCAGGCAGAAGAAGAGAAGTATATAAGTAGTATATCCGTTGTCTAGCACCCATAACACAAGAAGAAGAGGTCCTAGGCACTAATATGGCTACAGTTGACTGCTGTTACTTATGGAACTAGTTTTAAATGAAAATAATCCATTGCTAACACGTTTCCATATAAACAAAACGAGTCAATGTTGAGGTTAACGAAATCTTTATTTACTCAAAAAAGAACAGAGTTCACTTATATTGAGCTAAAATCTATGTTAATATTATTTACAAATATCATGATATTTGCTATTGCAATAACGTTTTAGGTACTCAAAGCAGCGATAAGAGGTCATGGTATACCTAACGCTATGCGTATTGATAAGACTGTTTGTAACGCACGTGGTTGGCAACCTGACTTTAATAATGTAGTATGTAGCTAAGAGAAACGCACTCAGGTGAAGTAAAGGTATGAAAAGTAGAGTTGAGACAAGATACCAAAGGAAAAAAGAACCAAAGCTGACAAGGACCGAAGTAACAAAGAACCAAAGTACCACCACAGAACCAAAGTAGATCGGAGGATAGCTTAAAGGGACCGAAGTAACAAAGAACTAAAGTACCACCAAAGAAGACCGGAGGACACCTCAAAAGGACCTAAGTAACAAAGAACCAAAGCACCAAAGTACCACCAAAGAACCAAAGTAGACCAGAAGACAGCTGAAAAGGACCGAAGTAACAAAGAACCATAGTACCAATAAAGAAGACCGGAGGACACTTCCAACGAACTAAGGAACAAAGAACCAAAGCACCAAAGTACCACCAAAGAACCAAAGTAGACCAGAAGACAGCTCAACTTTTAACCATGAATCAAGTAATGGTATGCAGTGATGTTCACACAACAAAACCGTGTAAATATTTGCCGCATACATATTCGTTGAAAGATGGTTGACAGCTGACCAAGACTCACTAACTTCATAATCAAAAGGCTGGGATAAAAATATTGGTCTGATACATTTAATCTAAATGAGTTATACTTTAACCCATGCTATTAATGGCACTGCAGTGCCTGAAATATGTATTAGATAGAGTAGGCTTTTGCCCACCCTCACAGCATAGTCAACCAGAATGGAAAGTACTTGCCAATACGTCTGGAGCCAACTAACCCATGGGTTTCATAGCGATGTTTGCCTTCACTGTAAGATCAACATCAATAATACATTTTTCGTAATATAAATCTATTGTTGCATGACCGGCTAGGATTCGAAGATCGAACCAACTGCCTTCGGGATGAAAGTCGAGGTATTTACCACAAGGCCAACACCGCTCTACGGATTGAGTACGTTAAGAGGAAAGGGTACCGGGGGCTCTCTTCATACAAACGTAGTCAACTGTTTTCTCCCTGGATAATGACACTAGAGCAAATATTGTTTTTGCATAAAAATTATAACTGCCATGACCATGCCCGTATGTTTTGTTTTTTAAATCTTAATTTCTATGATGATTAGAAAATGAAAAATAAACAAAACATAGTCATGGCAGTTATAGGTTTTATGGCACGAAAATATTTGTGCTAGTGTCATTATCCAGGGAGGAAACAGTCGACTACGTTTGTATGGAGAGAGCGCCGGTACCCTTTCACCTTAACCTTATTCGACATAAAATACCTACATCCTAACTAATAATATTTACCTCAAATTGAACACGCCCCCGCTAAATGATGGATCTGATTAAGAATCATCAATCAGTCATTTAGTTAAGCTGCTATTTCCATCAATCAACATACTTCTATAACTAATACTGAGAAAGATGTGCGTTGGTAAACCAATATACTAGCTTTTGCCCGCAACTTCGTCCGCGTAGAATTTGAAGTTTCGAAGTAGATTGGACCAAGGAATCACGTTGTCTCATACAAACTTTGCCCCCCTTTGTCACCCCCTTAGGGGTAGAATTTCGGAAAATTCTTATCGGATGCCTACGTCACGAAAAAAATACACCCTCCAAGTTTCAGGTCTCTACGATCAGCGGTTTAGGCTGTGCGTTGATCCGTCAGTCAGTCAGTCATTCAGGATAAAGAATTTTATATGTATAACTTATTTTGCTTCAAATAGCAGTTGTAAGGAATGTTATCATGCAATTTCTTAAGGTAGGCAGTACTTAAGTGTATAGAACTGATTTCATGCATTATAATGGGTATGGTCAGTGATTAAAATGCCGTTAGCAATAAATATGTACGCTACTAACATTGCTCTTATATTGAAGGAAAAATCGTGATGAAACCCAGGTGTTGGCTTCAGACGTATTGTAAAGTTCTTTCCTCTGGACATGGTCCACTAAACTGAGAGGGTGGTTAAGAGGAAAAGGTACCGGCGCTCTCTCCATACAAACGTAGTCGACTGTTTTCTTCCTGGATAATGACAGTACCACAAATATTTTTGTGTGTGTTGGTTTTTTCATTTTCTAATTATCATAGAAATTAAGAATTAAAAAAAAAAAAACAAAACATAGGGGCATGGTCATGGCTGTTATAAGTTTTATGGCACAAAAATATTTGTGGTTGTGTCATTATCCAGGAAGGAAACAGTCGACTACATTTGTATGGAGAGAGCGCCGGTACCCTTTCACCTTAACCAGTTTCAGTTTAGTAGACCATGTCCAGAGGAAAGAGAGGAGAAGAGGAAAGGCAACAAAAATATTTTTTCTAGTGTCATTATCCAGGGAGAAAACAGTCGACTACGTTTGTATGGAGAGCTCCCGGTACCCTTTTCTCTTAAGCAAGTCTATTAGTGAATTTTTCTTTTCTATGGACATGGTCGACTAAACTGAGGGGATGGTTAATTCCACCTCTAAGCGAACGAAATCGCTAGTGTTCTAAAAATATAAAAAGTAAAGTCCTGCCTAACTGACTGTTTTATAAACGCATAGCTCAAACTAATGGACGGATTGAGTTAAAATTTTGCAAGATAGCTGTTAATAAGAAAGGATTTTGGAAAATTAAAATACGCGGACGAAGTCGTTAGCAAAACCTAGTCCTGATATATTACGCATATCATCAACAGTGCGCGGTAAAGTCCATATTTTTCATGTTTATTTTCCTCGTGACGGGTGCCATTAATGCCAATAAATGTCTATTATGAGAATCATTTTGATTCTTATCATGTGCTTCCGATGGGCCTCAGTAACGCATACTAATGCTACGAGTGTCAATAACACTTTGTTCGTAAATCGGTCACAGATATGTTGACAACGTTAAATTGAGCTGTTGATTCAAAGAAATTTGATTCAATTTTGTAGTGTTGGTAAAAACTTATTTTTTGTAAGGTTGCATAATTGATGATTGGTCTACGATCTAGGTAGGTTTTGCAACTTTTACTGAAGCGTGATTGAAAGGCGCATCGCTCTAGATTCGGGCTGAATTTCCTTTCAAATTATATGTATATTATGAGACGTTATTTTCATTTGCATATATTAAGTCGTATTAGTTAAATTTTGGTAAGAAATAAAGAGAAATGCAGTTAGATAGTACTTTCTAATTTATTATATTACATTATAAACTGCGTTACGCGGTTTCGCTTGCGTAAATCCCGTTACAGTGGGAACATCTGGACGACTAGCCTATGGCATTCTCCACAAAACAGGCTAATTCTGTACATATCTATCTTCTATACATATAAAATGCTTTGTCCTGAACTACTGACTGACTGACGTATCAACGCACAGCCTAAACCGCTGATTGTAGAGACCTCAAACTTGGAGGGTGTGTTCTTTGTATGACGTAGGCATCGGATAAGAAAGGATTTTCAGAAATTCCACCCCTAAGGGGGTGAAGAAGGGGGGAAAAGTTTGTATAAGACAACGTGATTTCTTGGTCCACTTTAGACTTTTACGCGAACGAAGTCGCGGGCAAAAGCTAGTTTTCATTAAAAATCTGTCAAGTCCTTTGGGAATCTTTACACCTCTAACTTTTAGGTTTTTTTTAGACATGGAATAATAATTAATTATTAGTTTTAAGCGTCTGAAGAAAGCACGACTGGTCCAGATGCATACTGATTTCATCAAAATGTGACTTGCAAAGAGAAGGTCTTGATTGAGGCGTAGAGAAAGGCACTTACTCAATAAGTAGTGTCTTATTTCACTTTCAGACTGGTGAATGCATATATTTGACTAGCTTTTGCCCGACTTCGTCCGCGTAACAGTCGAAAATGGTTCTAATAGGATTGGACCAAGGAATCACGTTGTCCCATACAAAATTTGCCCCCCTTTTGAGGAGTAAAATTTCGGAAAATCCTTTCTTATCGGATGCCTATGTCACACAAAGAACACACCGATTACACACCATAATTGCACATCGTTCATAACTGTAAAGGCATCCGCTGAGTAATTCTTAGCTTTTATAAAATCACGAAGGTCTGGGATCTTGGTCTATGGTTGCAAGTCTTGCAACAAAATGTAGTCCAAAATCAACAATAGAGAAAGTCGATAGACGTTCGCGCGAGTGACGACATCCATTTTTGTGCATTCGCTGTTGACATGCGGAAGTAAAATATCGAGATTTTTTTTGTGGAATCGATTAGATTCAACAATCGGGACGACTATTATTGTAGGTTGTGAAATTGGAAACTAAGCAATAAATCGGTTCATTACAAAGCGTTAGTAATCATAGGTTCTTAACTAAGCTTACGTATGAAACCTATCAAATTGAAAAAAAAAACCAATTTAAAATATGTATGCAAATAAATAAACGCCGTTTTTGTCCTTGCCGTCGGTTTTATTTCACAAACGCAACCAATTTTTCGTTTTTATTGAAATCAATTTCAAAGTTTAGATTTTGTATGTAAAAAGATACGATAACTTAATAGAAAATTCAGTAGATAGGTATACTTCCGCAATAAAATAATTATTTTTATTTATGATCTAATGATACATAGATTAGATAATAGGACCATTACATAAATAGGTAGGTAGGCAAAAAACATAATCAAGGGTACCATTTATACCAAGAAATAATAACAAGGTTTGTGCTAGTAAAATGAAGTTAAAATTCGTAATGAATGACCTAAAAGAATAAACTACCGGTTAACATAGTTTTCGTTTCAAGGCAAAACCTATTATTTGACATGACTCGGTAGAAATTTAAGTGAAGTATTGAGGACCTCCACCTTTTTTGAAGTTGGTTAAAAGTGTAAAATAATAATTATAAATAACAAATTTTGAATTTAAAATGAGGCAGTTTGTGTGTTGGTTTGCGTGTTATCTCTGCAACCAATTGCGAAGTTTAGGCTTCTATTTATATTCCCAAAGGATTTCGACTTACGCGCTGCAAAGCGCATACTGTATAATATTAAAAAAAAAACAGTTTTCAACCATAAACAAACTTTTTTTTCGAATTCCACTTAAAATGTATTCCGGTTTCAACCCTTTACAATTCATCATGTATGGGTATGTTTAGATCCAATAATCTAAAGATGCTAACTAGTATTTTTTATTGTCTTAAAATCGTATGTACTTACTACTCAATCTATGGATTTCAAAAGGATTGTGTGGGCTTTGCCTTGATAGCCAGAACTTAGTCATCTTTCCCTTTTTCCCAAATTACAATAAAACAATCATATCGCGAATAGATAAGTAGCAGTTTAAATTTGTATCCTTTATTTACAAATTGCAAAACGAAGCCAAAACCTTTCGTGAGAATTCATTAATAGATGTTTGGAGAGTGAATCATAGTGACTGATTCATTATTTAGGTAGATTTCATCACCTTCAACGTGGCTGTTTTTTTGCAAAGGATAGGTCAGCGTTTGATAACTATCACACCTGCCTGATGGTAGGTGACGATGCGGCCTAAGATGTAGCACGGATTTTTTAAAATTTTTTTTGCAAATGATAGGTTAGCGTTTAAACACTATCACACCTGCCTGATGGTAGGTGACGATGCGGCCTAAGATGTAGCACGGATTTTTTTAAACTTTTTTTGCAAATGATAGGTTAGCGTTTAAACACTATCACACCTGCCTGATGATAGGTGATGATGCAGCCTAAGATGTAGCACGGGTTTTATTTAACTTTTTTGCAAAATATAGGTTAGCGTTTAACCACTATCACACCTGCCTGATGGTCGATGACGATGCGGCCTAAGATGTAGCACGGGTTTTATTTAACTTTTTTTGCAAATTATAGGTTAGCGTTTAACCACTATCGGGTTAAGATGTAGCACGGGATTTTTTAAAACTTTTTTTTCAAATGCTAGGTTAGCGTTTAACCACTATCACACCTGCCTGGTGGTAGATAACGATGCGGCCTAAGATGTAGCACGGGTTTTATTTAACTTTTTTTTGCAAATTATAGGTTAGCGTTTAACCACTATCAGACCTGCCTGATGGTAGATGACGATGCGGCCTAAGATGTAGCACGGGTTTTTGAAACTTTTTTTTGCAAATGATAGGTTGGCGTTTAACCACTATCACACGTGCCTGGTGGTAGGTGACGATGCGGCCTAAGGTGTAGCACGTTTTACTAGAAGATACATGCTCATATTGGGGAACTTGATGACTTTGTCAATTTTTATAAGGCATGAATAGTATATTTGATAACTAATTGTTTTCCTGTGGCAATATTGGGATAAAACATTTGGAATTTCTATAGTTCTAGAAGGTTGATTGATAAACAACACAAAGTCTAAATAGTTTGGTATAATTTTTAACAATAAAAACTTATTTTCAAAGATTACTATTATTATCAAAGTTAAATCCATATCAAGGTAAATTTTAATCTTATTTATTATCAATAGCACATGACAAAATTTATCAAAAGATTATAAATCAATTAAGACCGTATACTTCCCGGCATCGAATAGGGCTAACCCATAACCTATTGACGACCCAGTAGGCACAATGGTCACCATGCCGGACTGCCAAACACAGGGTTGCGGGTTCGATTCCCGCCTCAGACAAAGCATTTATGCTTAGATATTTGTCTGTAATCTATGTATTATAAGTATATTTTAACAAAACAAAAAGTATATTATCTATACTAATATTTAAAAGCTGAAGAGTTTGTTTGAACGCGCTAATTTCAGGAACTACTGGTTCGAAATGAAATTTTTTTTTTGTGTTGGATAGTTCATTAATGTGGAAGGCTATAGGCTTTATATCCCGATATTCCCACGAGATCGGGAGTTACGCGGGTGAAAAAGAGGAGCGCTGCTAGTAAGTAGCATATCCGGTGTCTAGCACCCATAACACAAGTCTAGTTACTTAGCTTGGGGCTAGATGGCGATGTGTGGAATGTCCTGCAATATTCCCCCGTGGGTGTCATAAAAGGCGAATAAGGGATTTGGAGACCTTGTGTTGAATATCGTACCTTTGAGCCCTCCGTGTGGTATCCGCAAAAACAGAATTACCAAAGGTTGGTGTCAGACAGGTGGTAGCCGTATAATAATGACACCATGGGAATATCGGGATAAAAAATGCCCTATCCCAGCTATCTACATACCAAGTCTTTTTGCAATCGACTCAGTGGTTTAAGACGGTATTCTAGCAACGCTTTCACCATACCTATCATTATCTTTTTATAAAACTAACACAGCAAGTGTTCACATGCCTCTGTGATTTACTTTTAAAGAGGCATGTAAACTTTTTTACAGGTTTTTAGAGTGTTTCCTTTAGCAATTAATGGTTAGAAAAAAAGGAAAACAGAAGGACATAATATGTGTACAGCAAACCCAATTTAATGAAAACAAAAAATAATTATTGATCTAGAGTCTAGAAGCATTATTCAGAAAGGTAACAGAGTAATACATTTTGTGTTGCAAAAGTAATAACCACACTTTTAATACTAGTCCGATAGTTGGTGTTAAAAAAGTGTTCAAAAATTTCTACGCAATAATAATTTTAGTGTAAAAATAGTGTAAGCCAACTTCTCAAATTCGTAGCCTATCATAAACCTGAATTTTAAAACCGGTACCACAAGTTTTGATACATTCAAATCGTGCTTCAAATGCTTCAAAAACACTTTGTTAATGAATATAAATGATAGGAAAATATTCTAGTAATATTCCGAATTCTATTTATTTATGCACATGTGCTTGATAAAAGCTTTTGGAGATGGAAAAGAAAGTAAACTAGTAAATTAATCTAGATAATTTGAAAACGAGTTTCGAGGACATTAGCATAATGGGTAGTAATAAATTAGAAAATGATATAACTGACAATACTGCCATCATATTGTATAACAGCAAGATTTTAAGAAGATTGCGGATTCGATTCTAGCCGCAGTTCTAAGCATTGGAAGGACATGCATTTTGGGCCATAAGATGCTCCTTCACAGTCTCATTTGTGGCTCAACGAAATAAGTAAGATCTTTTGTAATACAAAAGCTAAAGATTTCATAATTTTATGTATTGTATAAGTACATATATGGGAAATAAACTATTTATATTTTGTGAGATACTGCTCATACGCTGACCTATAGGTATATTAAAATATCGTGATATAAAGTAGCCTATGTTACTCTCAATGAATCACTGTATCCTCATACCAAGTTTTATCAAAATCGGTCTAGCACTTTCGGAGCATATTTAATGCAAACAACCTTTTTATAGATCATCATATAGTATTGAAAAAACAATTGAATCTGTAAATCTATTTATATAAAATTCTCATGTCGCGGTGTTACCAAACTCCTTCAAAACGCTTGAACTGATTTGTATGAAACTTTTTGTGTATTCGTTAGATCTGAGAATCAGCCAACATTTTTTTTGTATATGGCAGAACAACGTTTGCCGGGCAGCTAGTAGTATAGCAAACAACATTCGAATCTGTAAATTCATGGTATGAAAATCTTAAACTTACAATTCAGCCTGGTCAGTGGAAACACCGCTGTCGGAACACGAGCTGCTGATCGTCTCTGACGGCTGCGTATCTTGACACAGGTTGAAATCTGGTATCGTTTCCCCGAGGAAGTCCAGCGAGCCCTGCTCTAGCGAGAATATGTTCTCGAGCAGATCGTCCGACGTGGCTGCCCAAGAGTCCGACTGTAACAAGGAATTAGAGTTTAAATGTGGAGAATAAATAAATAATAATAAATATTGCGGGACATTTCACGCATCGCTATCTAGCCCCAAGCTAAGTAAGTAGACTTGTGATATGGGTGCTAGACAACTATATACTACTTATATACTTTTCTTTTGTAAAATATATACTTATAATACATATAAACAACCAGTAAATGATCAACGCTAGCTAGAATCATGGGCGCAGGGGACAAAACCAAAACACAGGGGCATAGTCATGGCAGTTATAGGTTTTATGGCACAAAAATATTGGCTCTAGTGTCATTATCCAGGGAGGAAACATTCGACTACGTTTGTATAGAGAGATTGCCAGTACCCTTTCACCTTAAAACAGAATATGGTACGGAACCCTTCTGGCGCGAGTCCGACTCGCACTTGGCCGGGTTTTTACTTAATTAAGCTCTTGTCTATTAAAAAAAATAAGCTTAGATCAGAACTGAACCTACTTAGAGCGTACATATTTGTTTTGTGTAGTCTTCACAGATCAGTGATCAATTACTTAAGCAAGTTAATTAATTACCTGCCAGACATTATTTTGATTGACATGCAAATATTTGCACACTTTTGTGTATTTTGCAAAAACTACCAAGTCGTTGTACAAAAGACGAAGGTATTCTATAGCTATCTTTATTGCGCATTCTAAACAGGGCATTGACATGCAAAATTGCGATGTTCTAATGTCAAACTTAGGTTTTATTTTATTTATTTTGAGAAATGCTCAACCTGTTTTTAACTCCTAATGACAAAATACGGATGAAAACGGGCGCGTAAACCGACAAACAGACAGACGAGTCTCTCTGTTTATTTGGGGGTTTAAATACTAAACATTAAAAATTAAGCAAAATAGTTTTCACAAATCCCGAAAATCTTAGACATGTTGACGACAAGATTTTTTTATAAGAATACCCGACAGCCCATAAAGACCTTACTTATCTAAAAAATATCTAAAAAAATCGCTATTTCCATCCTCCCTAAGTTCTATTTCGACCCTTTTTAAGAAAGAAGTTCCTAATAAAAATGGCCTTTTTTCTCAGGAACTTTTCTGACAGACATGGACAATTAGATCTTATAAGGGTTCCGTTTATTTTTCTTGAAGAAGCACATAATCATTTCAAGGCAATTAGAAGTACTCATGGAGGAAATATTCGAATTATAAATTCAAGAAATATAGGAATAAATATAGGTACCTATTATAAAACAAAGTCCTCCACCGCGTTCAGTCTGTTCGCTATAAACTCAAAAACTACTGCACCGATTTTCGTGCTGCTTTCACCAATGGCAAGAGTGGTTCTCGAGGAAGGTTTTTACTACATAAAACAAACTTCCACGAGTATGAAGTCGCGGACAATAGCTTGTAGGCAAGATCTATACAAATATTATAAAGCTGAAGAGTTGGTTTGTTTGAACGCGCTGACCTCAGAAACTCTAGATCGAATTGAAAAATATAGGCTACTTTTTATCCCGATATTCCACAGGGAACGGGACTTACGCGGGTGAAACCGCGGAGCGCAGCTAAAATTTTAAATAAAGGTTCTAAGAGTAGGTATATATACCTAATTCGCGAGTCAGTCACCTATTTTATTACATACTTGTAAAGGAACCAAGTCGATGACCTCATTGCCAATGACTTTATCTTCTAACTTCGCTTGTTATTCTACAGTTATGTATTAATGACCTTCATTTTTTCACCTTCAAGGGTGCGAGGTTTGTTGTTTATACTAAGTTATTTATCTCATCCACAGACAGTCAGATGGCGCTGCTTGAAAAATGGATGAATCTACCATATAGGTCGATCTGCCAGTTCGCGGGTAATATTTTGAACGAAGTTCCTTATGGCGCGTTGCGAAAGACGGACAAAATTAAGACCAAAAGTAGTGACGACACTTTTTTTTCACTGATTAATCGATGGAAACTTCGTTCCATCCGGGTGTCCCTTGACACCTCACAAGTTTTTATTTTTGTTTGTATTGAATAGGTCCTTAAAACCACTACACCGATTTTGATGAAACTTATTTCGTCCTATTTATAAGTAAGGGTTGCTGGATTAATGGAATGTTAATTTTTAGAGTTCCACACCTCAAAAGGCTGGACCAATTTCGCAATTTTTTTTTTATTGTGTTCGTTATTGTCAGAAGATTCATAAGTTAAGAAAGAAAAATATTAAGAAAGTTGCGCCAAAAATTATTACGCGGGTGAAACCGCGGGGCGCAGTTAATTTAAAAATATGATGGTGAAATAATAATGAAAAATATGATGGTAAAAAGGCACATCAGACAATCCATTTTCAAATCTCAATATCATGCAATATGAATAGGATGTATTAAGACAGGATGAAACTTAGGGTTGAATTAAAACTAAATCTTATCAAACCTACGACTATAATTGTTAATTTCATTTATCAATATTAAATCATTATTTCACAACAAAATGCATCAAAACAACAATGATTGCAGAATTCAAAATAATTTCATCAGCCAAATGTTGTGTTAATAATCTACTAGCTGTGCCACATGGTTTCACCCGCATAGCAAAAGCTGTTCTTATTATTTAAGCAGAACATACAAGGGTAGCGTTGTAAAATGATATATGTTCAAATTAGGATTATTAGTTATTTTATTTGTCAAAAACCTTAACAAGCGGTTCACTTATTTAATCAAACATATTATAATTTGGTATTTCTGATGCAACTTAAGACTGAAATCGACCAACATGCAAGCAAAGAGCTTTACAGCATCTCTGGCACTGTGGTGCTGTTTCTTTCAGCTATCTACCCAAAATAATATGGTCACCCACCCTAAAGAGACATACTTTTAACTAATCTTTCTCAACTCAACTTTTTTTCTTTCTTTTTTCGTGATTTTATTTGCACCCTTTTACAATTGAAGCTTTTCTAGCCCAGGATGTTTCGGCTTAACTATTGGCCGAAGTTTCATGGGAAATATTTTATACCACCTTAATACGGTAAAGAATGATAGCAAAGCAATTCTTGACTATATACACAAATCTATACTTTATATTATAAAGCTGAAGAGTTTGTTTGTTTGTTTGTTTGTTTGAACGCGCTAATCTCAGGAACTACTGGTTCGAATTGAAAAATTCTTTTTGTGTTGGATAGTCCATTTATCGAGGAAGGCTATAGGCTACTTTTTATCCTGATAATTCCACGGGATCGGGAATTACGCGGGTGAAACCGCGGAGCGCTGCTAGTAGAAAACATATGATGAAATTCCCTGTTTTTTTAGATTACAATCAAATTGATTGTATTTTGTATACTAGAAGTGGAAAAAAGAAACTATTTAAGTCACTTGTTATTCATATTCTTCATCGGTATCTGAAGCCATTACACATAGAGCTTCAAGAACCTAACCTCCTTGTAAACAAGTAATTTTTGTTCGAAGTTGTCCATTATTCTTTGATTAAGTAACACATAGTAAGGATATACAAGCATGCTCTCTCTTATACCTACCTACTGAACTAATTCTAAAATAGGTAGGATTTATGACCTGGGACTCAGCCAGTGTTATTAATCTGAATAAGATTTTTATCTCAAAGGACAAGACAATGACTAAACCAGATTTCACATGAGTCATTGCTTATTGCATCAATACAAGAGTAAACTAATTTCCTACAGTAGCTTCACCTGCCTTTTTACTCTCTTTGGGGTACAATTACGAAAAACCCTTAAGTGAATACTCTAATGTTTGACCCTAATGGATAAGTGATTGTTATTTGATTTTTTAGGGTTCCAAACCTCCAGTGGAGAGAGAGCTGGTACCCTTTCATCTTAAGTTTTTGATTAAAATTGATTTTATCTTATGAGTAGCTACAATGTAACATACACAGAAAGTCAGTTTGTTTATATTTTGCATGACTTATTGCTTTGAAAATTAGTACCTTCATAGATTATTATTAAGCCTTTAATGCCAACATATTTTTTTTACAATAAATTTTTTTTTTATTAAAAAAAAAAAAAAAATTTTTTAATCTATGTAGTTAAGCTTTTTAGTTATTGGGCGTACCTTCATAGATAGTTAACTTTATTTGTACAACACAAAGAACATAGAGCACAATATACACAAAGCAATTATAGCTAGAAAGTTTGAGCTGCACAAATGAGCGGCCTTATTGTTGAAAGTGATTTAGTACAAGAAACCTTTGGATAGAAAAGAACTGATTTAGTTTTTATGGTAGGTTGTGAGTTCATTCAAGCAGGATAATATCTATACTAATATTATAAAGCTGAAGAGTTTGTTTGTTTGTTTGAACTCGCTAATCTCAGGAACTACTGGTTCGAATTGAAAAAATTTATTTGTGTTGGATAGTGCATTTATCGAGGAAAGCTAGAGGCTACTTTTTATCCCGAAATTACCACGGGATCTGGAGTTACGGGAGTGAAACCGCGGAGCGCTGCTAGTTGTAAATAAACATAACTTAAAATGAAGATATTGAGTATTTACATAATTATGGTAGGTATGTTCCCAAGTTAATGTCTATTTTTTCTAATTAATTATTGTTATTCTTATCAGATGTTTTGATGTCTCGCTGATAAGAAATAGATATAGAAAGATAAAACACTGATAGAAAAACATGCGGATGTGGAAAATACCTTATTCTATTTGAGCTTAATATTTAACTTTACCTCGAATAGAGACAGCAAGTCTAGCTTTTTATCCATTTTGTGTTCTTTCAAAATTGCATGAAATATTACATCAACATAAAAACATGTCTGATTCACTGTCTATTTGTTGTAATAATGTTTTTATCACACCGGATAGTTTACGAAGTCACAATTTCACTTTATCTATAAGTCGATGGCATATGGTAGAGACTGCGACCGCATGGTGCCTAGCTGGCAGAATAACTTGTTTACGTGACGGCGCTGCGCGGCGCAAGCGAACCGGCTCGACTCAGCTACGCAAATGACGCACTATAATGTATTGATAACAAGGGAAATCCTCGATCTAATTACGCATAACACTGATAATTTACAGGAGAAAAATAGAAATGAGACGGGCGAGCGAACAGCGTACGTTCACAAAACGAAATGAACGGGTAACGGTAAAAGTATAAGCGCGTTCACGAAAGCTGTATAACGAGGTCCGACAGTCGTGACGAACACCTACAATCACTATTACTTCATAGCCCGCCTAGCACACAACTCGCGTACCAATTTTGCTCCCAAAACCAGTCCAAAGATAACTTATCTCCCTTAATACGTTACGAAACATTCAGAAATGTACCCACCATCAGCCCGTCCTGTTGGAAACCTTCAGTTTTATCACTTTTCACGTTCAATCCGTTTAGATCCTGGTCACCTCTAGTGAGATACTCCAAGATCCTGTTCACATCTTCGCTTGGGCATGTCATTTTGATAACAACTGCACAGAGGTCATCTTATGTAACGAGAAACACAATATTTTAAGCACTTTGTCGCCGTCGCCGGTTCGATAACACGAGGTCAGTTTATTATCAACAATTTGCCATGGCTTTTTAATTTACAAACAGTTTACAAAATACGACATGGGTTCATTTGACATTTCCCCAAATCTTCCAACGTGGAACGTGACGTCACGAATATGGGACACTTTTCAGGTTTTGATTGGTTGATTTTTACGCTAAAATGGAGCATATTGTCATACTAGTAGCGCCATCTGTTATGTTTACTATAAATTAAATACTAAAAATGTACGTTCCATTTCACGGTGATAAACGAATTATTTTTAGGTAGGCGTAGGTTCAGGTTAAATGGTGCAGCCAGCAGGGTGCAGTGCAGTCAACATCCTGGCGACCCATTTGGTTAATGAAGTAGTACTTATTACCTTTACATAACCTACGTGTCATGCGTGGTGGGTAGCCCGAAACCCGTGTCTAAAAGATAAGGCTTTGGTCAGCTAGTTATCAGATCGACATCCGTCGCATTGCTATAAATAAATGAGCAGGAACAGACTGTCAAAATTATATAAGTAGGTAATAATTATAGCAAACTTTCAGGCGTAAAACACTGACGCAGGTGGGGCGAGGGCGTGCATTTTTATTTATACTGAAAAATCTGTACTTACTTAGACCGTAGTGAAAGGTAGATAGGTAAGTAAAAGTGGGGACACAATTTGTATGTACCTAAGGTGTAATGCCTGTCTATTTATTTCTTTTTTCCTAGCGAACGACCAACCAACATGCGACAGGTAAAATCCATTTAGTTATCACACTGAAAGGGAGCGGATTCTAAAGAATGCTTTTACGTGCAAAGAAATCTTGTGAAACACGAGAAATAGTGGTAGGTACTAGGTACATGAGTGGTTACCTACTTTATCTACCCCACTTACCCACAATTTACTCAAAACCGTGCACTCTCAGGGGCTTTTGTGAGTTCTTTTGTGTCTCGTGAAGAAAGTACTTAATATGGTCCATTAGTTTGAGTCTGGCTATATTCTCGAAGGTTTGAGTATGTAACACTGAAATATTAGGTGATATAGGCATGATATAGGTACCTAAGTAGGTAGGCATATTGTGTGTACGTAAAAAATACATGTATAGTAAAGACAACCACATTATGCATACCTGTAGGTACCTAGGTATGTTACTACCTACTTTTGAAAAAAGAATTTTCCAAATCGGTCTTAGCGTTTTTGAGTAATCGGCGAACATCCATAAAAAATGTATACGAGACGAATTTTGAACCTCCTTTTTTAAAGTCGGTTAATAAAAAAGTACTTAGACATTCAAGGATTTGGGAAGGCAACAAAAAATTGGTTTATTTTTATTTTTCTCGAGTAGTTTACGATATTTATAGATTTTTTTTAACATCTGATATAAATATTAACCATAGCCAATAGCACACACCGTAGACTTATTTTTCTTTTGTCCTATATTTATTTTTACCGTACCCAAAGGGTAAAAACGGGACCACTAAGACCTTCGACGTCTGTCCGTCTGTCTGTCACGCTGTCTGTGTGGTACGCAACCCTTAGTGCAAGCTTCGTATGCGTCCGACTCACACTTGCCTGGTTTTTTGAAGTTTCGATGTCTTCCACATACTACTATAGATGCTAAGGTATAATGTAGTCTCGCGTTCGGATGGAGGGATGAACCATAAAATAGAATAGGACTTTTGGAACGAAGTTCCTTATTGCGCGTTGCGAAAGGGAGCAAGACGGAAAAAATGAAGACCAAAAGTTGTAACGACACTTTTTGATTTTATTACAATTCCTTCACTAATTAATCGAAAGAAACTTCGTTTCATCCGGGTGTCCCTTGACACCTCTCAAGTTTTTTGAATACTTAGACGGCTTTTATAAATGCTTTTACTCCTGAACGGAAGGATCGGATGGACAGACAGACAGACACATTAAGTAATTAGATGATTTCATTACTGTAGGCGTAGGTCATGTGTAGGTGTGCGTAGGTACTGGAAATAACATTGCACAAAAATAAGTTCATAAAAAAGAAGTGAAATGCCAAAAAACAATAAGTTATCTAGAAAAAAAATCTAAGCAAACGAGGTCGCCCTCATTCGCTTAATTAGATTTTTTTTTTCAAATAATGCCTTCTTTATATCGTAGGTATTGTTTGTGTGCCGTAATGCCCTCTATGGATACGTATGGGTTTCAAAATGCACGGCGCATTTTTGAAAAATCTTGGTTAAATATCCCGTTTTATTTAAGACATTATTTGTTCACTGTAATGCCCTCTATCGATTGGCATGGGTCTCGAAATACACCGCGCAAAGAAAACACAGGATAAAAAACCCCGATAGAAAACTAAGAGATGATGAAGGAACCACAAGAAGTGGCCTTCTCATCACCCTAACCTAGTTTTTAAAACGTTGCAAATGAACATTTAAATAATTTTAACTCAAAATACTTACCAGATTTTAAGCGCAAAAGTATTTTTTTCAAATTTTATGTTCCTCTACGTAACCATCAAAAAGTTTGAATTTGGAACAGTTAAGTTTTTTAATATCGCCATTTTTTTCCAACGTGGACCACAACTTTGTAGGATGTTTGGAAATTTAATTGGACAGGTGCGTAACAAAAAATTCGTTTGAGAACAGAAATAAACAATGGGACGAGACCAAGGTCAAATATAATTTATTCTTTCATGATAAGTACCTCAAACTCGTGCCGTAGCTACCGTAGGTAGGACGAGTTTAAGGTTAGTAAATATTTTCATTCTGATTTTTAAGTAATAAGTCTGGTCATTTTCTAATGCGGTTAAAAATCTCCGAAACCATTAAAAAAAAGGATTTCATTATGTAGGAAAGGAAAGGTAGGGCATACGTTAGGGAAAACTTACCTATGTATTTTCAGGGTTCCGTACCAAAAGAATAAAAACCTCACCCTACTATTAAGAGGAAAGGGTGCCGGGCGCTCTCTCCATACAAACGCAGTCGACTGTTTCCTCCCTGGATATTGACACTAGAGCAAATATGTTGTATTATTTATTTTTGTTTTTTAAATCTTAATTTCTATAATAATTAGAAAATGAAAAACCAAGACATAGGGGCATAGTCATGGCAGTTATAGGTTTTATGCAACAAAAATACATATATGTACTAGTGACATTATCCACAGGGAGGAAACAGTCGACTACGTTTGTATGGAGAGACCGCCGGTACCCTTTCACCTTAAGACTTCACTGTCCGTCCGTCCGTTCTGTCCTTCTGTCTGTCTGTCAACAGGCTGTATCTCATGAATCGTAATAGTTACACAGTTGAATTATTAGGATTAATTAATTAATATTTCAGGACACTTTACTAGCCCCAAGCTACTAGTATTGTGTTATGGTGGCCAAACAACGAAAGAGTACTTTAATAGGTACTTTTAGGATTCCGTACCCAAAAGGGTAAAAACGAGACCCTTTGACGAAGACTCCGCTGACACCAGGTATATGGCGACAGACGGACAGTCTGACTCATGAACCGTGATACTTATGAAATGTTCACATATGTATTTAAAAATCTAAATATTTTTATTATTTACTAGCTGCGCCCCGCGGTTTCACCCGCGTAAGTCCCGATCCCGTGGGAATATCGGAATAAATAGTAGCCTATATGTTAATCCAGGCCTCTAGCTATCTACTTACCGAATTTCATTGCAATCGGTTCAGTAGTTTTAGCGTGAAGGAGTAACAAACACACACACACACACAAACTTTCACATTTATAATATTATAGTAGTATTTTTATTTTTAAATTGATGTGTGAAATGTCCTGCATTATATATTTTTTATAATTTTTAATTTATACATTGTGTTTTATGAAGGGAGTTGTTTTAGACGTCTAGGCGAACAACTTTTGTTCTAATTCGAACATTTTTTCGATACTCTGAGGGAATTTTTACTTGAAAATCTGCTGTTTCAAATACAAAAACTTCGAACTAAATGTTTGAATTTCCAAAAGTCGTAGAACAAAAGTTGTTCGCCTAGACGTCTAGAACAATCCCCTTTTGTATTAGAACCCCTTCGCTGAAACTTTTAACTTGAAAAGTTTTAGCGAAGGGGAAACTTGAAACTTTTACTTTTAATAATTTTTGTTTATACTTATATACCTACATCAAACATACAGGCACCCAGTCCAGAAACATTACCTAAATAAATATTTGTTTCCAGGCGGGAATCGAACCCGCAGCCACCTACGTCGTAGGTGGGTGTTAGCCCGTCCGCGGCGCGCCACAAAGAAAAATGCTCCAAAAGACCACTTAAAAATCAATCAACCGATATGGTATTCTAAAAATTGATATTTGCAATAACAGAGAGGTACTTTACCTTTAAAGTGGAAATCGAAAAAGAATTTAATAAAACCTAAAAGTCAAAGGGAAAACCATTTATTCTATTGCTAGGGCAACATTGAATATATTTAGGGAAATGGATAACTTCGGTTAGGTGCTTTCCTTATCAACTTTAAATAGGTATAGGTACCGACTTGTTAACCAACCATATAATCCCTTTCCATTCTTATAAAAAGAAATAGCATTGTAAGTTCCCTAAAACCTAAAAAAAAATACAAACTTGGGTACCTACCACATGCCTTTAGAATTGCGAAGTAAAATTAAAGCCAAGCATAAAACCATAATGATAAATTACAAAGAATGGCTTTATCATTGTCAAAGCATTACACCTGCAGCGCACCTGATAACGTGGCTCAATTATACTAAGCCCTTCCTTATCAGTGGCCAAGGAGAAGGTGCGGGTGTAGCCGCATGAAAAAAACTCCCTATTCTTGAGCAGTTTCTTCAAGCGACGACGCTAGCAAGGCCTAGCAAAGCCTCAATATCGTATCCCAGTCGCAAGTCATTCGGTTCGGTTTCAATCGCAACAGAGCGGGTGGCCGGAGGCCGAGCCGAGAGCAGAGCAGCCGAGCTCCGAACGAACGCGAGCCAGTCAGCATCACGTGCTCGAACGTGACGCCCGTGTACCGCAACGCAAATTACGATTATTCACGCGCTATTTGACAGTTGTGCCGTGCCCTAAAATGACACTAGTGTACAGTGAAACACAGTGCCAATAGCACTACAAATAAAACGTGAGGAATTCATTACAAAAATCCGCATTTTAATGTGATAACAGGCGGGATGCGAGAGGTGAACGCTCGTCGCAGCGGCGCCGACTCTCACCGGCCACTATTGTCTAAGTGCCACGGAATCTTGGTCCTTCCCATCGGATTCCATCGATGAGGCATCCGCTTTTCTACGTGGGCTGCACGCGAATCGCTCGTCTCAAAGATTACTCACAAATCGAATGTTTACATTGCCGACCGATCACGATGGGTGCAGATAAGATAAAAAACTTTTCATTAGATTTTTAACGAATACCTATCTTTGGCGATTAGCATTTCTAAGTATTTGAATTTGCAAACTGCTAACGAGTTGTTGTGGTATGTGATTGCTTGATAAATAATTGTCGTTGCTAACTGTAAATAACGGGCTAGGTGAACGCGCGGTGTTGTCCTACTTTTGGTTTCAAATGTTAAAATTAAAACCAGAAACCTAGGCGACACGAGCGGAAATGAGTTCAGCTAAACTGACATTGTTTTGTTTGTATACAGTTGAACTTAGTTCCTAGAAATTGCTCTTAAGACTTTTGCAAGTCTGAACTCGAGCGCCAATTTACAACATCTAATCCCACAATTTAGAATAATCTTAATCCTAACTCCAAGCTATTCAACATAGCGATATTAAACGTTCCCAACGTATTTCATGAAATTGCATTGTGTAGGTGGGATGACTAAACAAAACAACCTGCTCTTCGGCAAATGGTAACACTTTTATTTAAACAACATTTATTAATATTACGCTAGGTTAAACAGAGAACGTTAAACAGACACTTTATCTGACATCATCTTGCAACACAGTGCGTAAAAGACAATAATATTATCTTCAGTGTTCACAATGAGGTTATCTAAAACTGACAAATAAACATTCTTACCAACCGACCGACTTCAATTTATTATATTGACAATTAATTCTGCTCGGAGAACAATCATACATAACACATCAACACTGTGTTTTGGAATCTCTTCAACATTACCCTTTTCTATTTCGGTATGAGTTAATTTCTATATCATGCTACATTTAGGGTTTTTTTTAATAAATTGATTGTGCAAAAAATTTGTGCTGGCTATCTCAAGAATGACTGAATCCTTCGAAAGGTTCCAAAAATGACTCACTTCATAAACAACATTGTTATCTACACATATAGAGTAGTGGAGCCCATGTTTTATGCATATAGAGTAAGCAAAATAAACTTATATTAAGGTTTAAAGAATTTATTCTCAAAAAGACAAGTACATGTCACTTAATAGAGAATACATAGCTTAACTTAAAAACTAAATAAACATCGCAGAATGCCTATTTAAGACAATGTGTGCAAGGTAATACAAGTATATATATATATATCCTTATCTAAATTATATAATATTACGTGCCTAATATACCGAATAACTAATACTTCTCCAATATGTATTCTGTTAATTGAGTCTTAAAAGTATCAAACGAAGTAACATTTTTTATATATGTGGGTAATTGATTATAACATTGCACTCCTTCGTAAAATTACACAGTCTCTCTATAGACCCACCTACATCGTACAATACGGCGCACAAAAGGACGAACCGAGACCGCCAACCTCCATTCTAACCAGGACACAATAGAGAAAAAAAAATGGCATTATGAAACATATGAATCATATTATTATCAAGCCTTTGAATTCGTAAAAATTACCAACTTTTATCAAGATTTACACGTCTTGTTTATACGGGAAGTAGAGCAGGAGTCAATCATAACAATGCTCGGAAAAGTAGGTTGGTTAGAGCATATCGATGAAAGGCATTGTGATTAATGGTTGTCCAGTGATACGATGATAAAGAGCTTTAGTATACAGAGCTTCTGGCAATCGAACGTATTCCTCCGAGTTTGCCCTTCATTGTATACTTGACCCAATTATTGCGACGTGTTGGCAATACTGCTATGCCTGTATACGTTCCAAGTTTTAATTTCCCGGAAACGGAGTCCCAATTGATTGGTAATTTTCTTACGTTCATCTCGTGCTTAGCGTGTGCACGGATGGAATCAATACCCATTGTTGTTTCGCTCATTGTATTGTTTTCGTAGGATGTGTGCAAATAAATTAAAACGTGATATCCTGGAACAGTCATCCGTGGCGTACGTTCAGTTTTCCTATAAAATTCTCAAAATTACATTGACATTTTCGTAATTCATTTTATACGGTTTTCCTATAAAACTCGCGAATATACATTGACGTTTCCATAATTCACTTAAATTTAGATATTTACACGATATAACAAATAAAAATAATAAAAAAAAACTAGTAGATTTTTTTCGTGATAATGTCCTAAGAAAACGTTGATGGTAACCATAGCAACGATAATACGTTGCTATGGTTACCTTGCCAATAACGCTCACGTTCTCGTAACGTGACGTCACATTTTTTTATGAGTGTAGTACGGTGTTCATCAATTTATAGCAGCAGCCCGTAGTAGAAAAGCATTTGTACCAGATTCCATTGCATTTCCTGAAACACCTTCTATTCCTTCAGATTTCCAAAAACGATTAAACAACAGTTATGAACGCAATCTTTTGATTTCCTCCGCATCTCAGACTCGGGGATTGATTAGAGGTTTCTTTGTGTGAAATGCTGACAAGTACTACTCGGTGAGTGAACGTGTGCGATGGCGCGCGTTTTAGTGTCAGCTGTGCTCCTGTCTCTGTTGGAGATCGTGTGGGGACATTACACACCCACATGGGCGGTGCATATCCCTGAAGGGACAGACGCAGCGGATGCAGTAGCCAGGGACCACGGCTTCATCAATCTTGGAGAGGTAAGACTTCCTTTTAAATTTATTTTATGCTGAAAATATTTTTTAAGGAAAAATGCGTCTTCAATAAATTGCGACTGAGACGAGAATTTACGAGACGGTACTTGACTGAGTGGCGTAATTGGTAAGCGCACTTGAACGGTATTCAAGGGACGCGAGTTCGTTGCAGTTGCAATTTTTGAAGACGCATTTTTCCTTATAAAATTTTTTTCAGATAGCCCAGTGCAGGCCATGCACTTTAAACAATAAAAATCATTATTTTATGCTATTTAGGGCGAAGCAGAATAATTAACAATTAACCAACTTTAAAATATGTACCAGTTACCCTCAGTCTTTTGCTGACTTACTAAGACTCCACTATCCGTCCGTCCGTCTGTCTATCACCAGGCTGTACCTCACGAACCGTGATAGCTAGACAGTTGAAAAACGTGTGGCACTCGGGTACTGCCGCGGTAAAGCTATTGCATCGTGCGAGCTTCGTACAGTTGTACCATATACATACACGTTAAGCGAACGCTCGGCCGAGCTACATGGTAGGCGGAGTGGGGGGTGTTAGGTTTATTTTCGTTATGGAATTTCTTGATTTCTTGAAAAGTTATGTAATATCTTAAAATGTCACAGATGATGTATTTCTGTTGCCGCTATAACAACAAATACTAAAACAAATAATATAAAGGTAATACGGAACCCTTCCAGCGTGAGTCCGACTCGCACTTGGCTGGTTTTTTGTCCAGAAACTGACAGTAGATAGCAGATGGACCAGTAATAGGTATTAGTCGGTATGGTCTTAAGAAATTGCTTAATATTATTGAGCCAAGTATTTAATTACTATTGTGTTGCCCCAATAGTTGAAATAGAAATCCTACTAATATTAAAAACAAAATAATCGTCTAAAATATATTAAGTTTGCGAAGTTTATAGCAAAAACATTCAACATTACATAGTATAAACAAAGTGTATGCTTAGATCTTTAAAACTTCGCAACGGATTTTGATGCGGTATTTTTAAATAAATGAAGTGATTCAAGAGGAAGGTTTCTATGTATAATTCATGCATAATATAGCCGTGCGAAGCCGGAGCAGGTCGCTAGTTAGTAATAAATCTCTGTTGAGTTTATGATACCTCAAGTAGGTTCTTTATTTAGCTTATAGTTCTCGGAACATTAAGGAATTTAGTGAAATTAGCAGCGCTCCGCTGTTTCACTCGCGTAACTCCTGATTTCGTGGTAATATCGGGATAAAAAGTCTCCTATGTCTCCAATTAATCAATGTATCCTCATGCAAAGTTTCATCAAAATCGGTCCATTAATTTCGGAACCTATTCGTTACAATCATAACAAGAGAGTGATCTTTTTTACTCTAAAAACAAACAAAAAAATCTTTCCTCTTTTTTGCTAGTGTAGACTAGTTTTTACAAGTAGGAGTTGATTTTTTCAAAATTCTTTCTTATCCCTCCAAGTTTCAGGTCTTTACGATCAGCGGCTGTGCGTTGATCCGTCAGTCAGTCAGTCGTTCAGGACGAAGCATTTTAAATATTAGTGTAGATTATCTAAATAGACCATGTTGCAAACCGCCAGCCTAACTAGATATAGATTAGATGTCAATGAAACAAAACCGGATCCGGAGCGAATACGCGGAACGGTCATTGCCAAGATTTGTCGGCCGCCTTCAATGAAACATTCCGCTTTCAATCGACATTACTTATCCCATTGTTTTAAACAACAATTAAATACAATGTTTACCTTAATATAGCGTTGTTAATTAGAAATGTTCGACATTGACCAAGTAAAAGTTGCCTTGAATTCAATTAGCTCTTTTTTATTGCCTTAAAAACCGTAAAAAATCGGCTTTTAAATTTTCTAAGTTTGGACACCCTTACCTTCCTTAACTTCAAGTCCATCCAAAGGTTGACCTGGAAGAGATCGCTTTGGGCGATAAGACCGCCCTTTGTAACACCTAGACTTATTTTTTTTATATTTATTAGTTTTCCCGGAAAGTTTTAGTTCCCGGAAAGGTATACTAAAAAAAAGTGGAAAAAAGAGATGTTGTTCGATTCTCAGACCTAACGAATATACACAAAAAATTTCATACAAATCGGTTCTGCCTTTTAATAGATGTTAATTTTAAAACGGTGTTCACAGTGAAGAATTTATTTTTCAGAAAAGCCATAAAAAACATTTAAATAAAGTTGAATTAAGATCCTCCTCTTTTTTTGAAGTCGGTTAAAAATAATAAGAGAGCCTTACTTGAATACACGTACGTGTCATAATATTTGTTCGTATTATTTATGTCTTCTACCTGATTCTATTTGTTTCTTGAGGACGGTTTGTTCGTAATCTACAGTAATTTAATAACATTATTTCGGGTTTAAGGCTTGTATAGGCCAAACAGCAAATCATGGCCCCTGGGGAAAAGTGGAAGGGGTATGAACCCAATATTTGGTGGGGGGACAGGTGTGAAGGGAGGGTCAGTTGCTCACATCATCGCTGTCTGTTCCGCACACACGTCTCTAGCCGCGCTTTGTCTCGCTCCCGCAAGTCTTTAGTCGTCTAAGTACTATCACTTTCCCCCGTGCACCGCGAAATGCCCGTTTTTTTTTTTAATTGGTAATTCATGAATGAAAAACTTCAATGGTTGACAAAACAGCCGGGCAGAAACTAGATTACTGTAACGACTATCTAAATAAAAAAGTTTCGTGTTGCTAGTCATTATAGTTTTTACGATATATCGTTTTAAAAAGCCTAATATTAAAAAAATAAATCTTAAATAAAATAAAAATTAATGCTATCATGTTTTCGTTCGGGGTAAAACTGCTCAAAGATCTGAAGATACATTCTAAATAAAAAATAGTGTTGTAGCTGTAGCAGATGTTACTTCATTTTTAATTTGAAATTGGGCTTTTCTGGTCATACCGGCATTTACGAGCAGTATATTAAGTTATTTTATTCGTAAGAAAACAATCACCCATAACACAAGTCAAGTTACTTAGCTTGGGGCTAGATGGCGATGTGTGGAATTTCCTGCAATATTATATTTATTTATTTACGAAAATTGGCCTTCTGATTGTACAGTATGCGTCATAAGTAAATTATCAGTTTGCTACCATAATACTATAAACTAATAATAAATTGGACTTACGACCGTCTTCTAAGAGACGTTTCATACAAACATAAATACTTAAATTAAAAGTACTCAGTGTGATTATTATTTTCAACATGTTAACTATGTCTTTAGTTGTGTGAATGGTATAAGCCGCCATCCGCTATACCAACCGACGTTGTTAGTATGTTCAATTAATGCTTCACAGGATTGTAAACTTTACGGTGGCAGTGTTCTTTTGAACGTTGATTGTACTTATGCCTGAATTCGTAAAGGTAAGCCCACAAGAATCGAGTTGTATCTTAAGTAGTAGAAATCAAACTTATAAACAAAACATAATGTATTACTAATTAGCAATTTTATGTGCGGGATGATTAATAAATACGGTTTTACCTAAAACGTACCTACCTATTTTACAGTAAACATTGTTATAATTATTTTGGTCTGATAACCTTTTAAATGTCAATGATAAATGATAAGAAATCTGGGGACACGGCGGCAGTTTGTTATAATTAAAGATTTTCTTATTGAATTAATTATCTACTATATATTTTTACATTAAAAATGTGAACATAAATATATATTCTTTAAATACTATCATAACTCCGTAAAAAAAATTAATTGGAACAAAAATAATAATAAATGAATTTATGTGATTTTTAATTTAGGAAAACCAATATCGCGGTTTAAATATTTTTTCTATGTGATATTAGATGGGTTTGGGGCGGATGGTCAAGGGTGTGTTTGGTCAAAGTGGACGTTATGTCAAAGGAGTATTTCGTCAAAGTATACGTTTTGTCAAAATCTCGTACTATCATGGGTGTATTTAGTCAAACTATACGTCTAGCCAAAGGCGAGTTTCGTCAAACTTTGAGAGAGATAATTATGGAAGTAATCGCTCTCTTCTAAAAACTTCACAAGTAATAAAAAGCTGAAGAGTTTGTTTATTTGTTTGAAGGCACTAATCTCAAGAAATACTGATTCGAATTGAAAAAATATTTTTGTGTTGGATAGTCCATTTATCGAGGAAGGCTATAGGCTATACTTTTCATTTTGATATTCCCACGGGATCGGGAGTAACGCGGGTGAAACCGCGGAGCGCAGCAAGTTTATTATACAAAGGTCTGAATCTAAATTGCAGACCCACCGTAGAGTTCTAATATTACTTTTATCGGAATGTTTTTATTCAAATAATATTTATTCTGACTCAGACTGTACCTAACTAACTACCAATACATAATTTTACATTTAAATTAAGGAAAATGGGTAAATACCCAATAATTTGAAACTAAAATTCAGATAAAAACAGTGGTAATACAATGTTAGCATAGTTACAGGAAAATTAAGTACCTATCAAAATCTATACTAAAATTATAAAGCTGAAGAGTTTGTTTGTTTGAACGCGCTAATCTCAAGAATTATTGGTTAGAATTGAAAAAATATTTTTGTTTTGGATAATCCATTTGTCGAGGAAGGCTCTAAGCTACTTTTCATTTTAATATTCCCACGGGATTGGGACTTACGCGGGTGAAACCGCGAAGCGCATCTAGTATTAATATTATAAAGCTGAAGAGTTTGTTTGTTTGAACGCGCTAATCTCAGAAACTACTAGTTCGAATTGAAAAAATATTTTTATGTTGGATAGTCCATTTGTCGAGGAAAGCTATAGGCTATTTTTTTACTTCGATATTTCGATATCGGTAGTTACACGGGTGAAACCGCGAAGCGCATCTAGTGTATACTATACTATAATATTATAAAGCTGAAGAGTTTGTTTGTTTGAACGCTCTAATCTCAGGAACTACTAGTTCGAAATGAAAAATTATTTTTGTGTTGGATAGTCTATTTTTCAAGGATAGCTATAGGCTATTTTTTACTTCGATATTTCGATATCGGTAGTTACGCGGGTGAAACCGCGGAGCGCTGCTAGTACCTACATAAGCGAAGTACCTAGTTAATTTTCGAGCGGACAGTTGCAAACAGCGATGTAACAACAGATTTTAAAGGAAATGTTCCATTTAACGTCACAACGCTAAACGCTTCTGAGATTCATACTCTCAGTAGCTTCATAAACACCTTATTTGTACAGACTTGCAAATTAATAGACCACGTCTTGTCTACGTGTGCTTGCTGCGTAAAACTTTACTTGGAATGATCCTACTAATATTATAAATGTGAAAGTTTGTGTGTGTGTGTGTGTATGTTTGTTACTCCTTCACGCAAAAACTACTGAACCGATTGCGATGAATCTCGGTAAGTAGATACCTAGAGATCTGGATTAACATATGGGCTTATTTTTATCCCGATATTCCCACGGGATCGGGACTTACGCGGGTAGAACCGCGGGGCACAGCTAGTATATAATATACTAGCTGAGCCCCGCGGTTCCCGGTGGAATATCGGGATAAAAAGTAGGTAGCATAAGTGTTAATCTAGGTCTCCAGCTATCTAGATACCGAGTTTGATCGCAATCGGTCCAGTAGTGTTTGCGTGAAGGAGTAATAAACATACACACACACAAACTTTCACATTTATAATATTATAGTAGGATACTAGCTGAGACTCGCGGTTGCAATCGCGTAAGTTTTTGATATTCCCGTGGAATATCTTAAAACCTATATGCTAGAACTTTAGTTATCTACGTACTAAGTTTCATCGCAATCGGTCCAGCCGTTCTCGATTTATAAATAGCGTAACTAACGCGACTTTATTTTACTAATAGTTAGATTTGGCTTTTAAGCTATTCAAGAAATTCCGTAACGAAAATAAAACCTAACCCCGGCCGAGCGTTCGATTTTAGTTTTTTGTTAACTTTAACAATCTTAATAACACTGGTTGGATTAGCAACATCTGTTACAAAACATGACGTATTTATGACAAACCTTGTCCAGAAAATAACGAACACATTTTTTTAAAATCTAATTCTTTGGTGTATTCATTCGGAAGTTTTCCGCATACATACATTTCGACGATTTATTTATCCTACTAATATTATAAATGTGAAAGTTTGTGTGTGCGTGTGTGTGTGTGTATGTTTGTTACTCCTTCACGCAACATCTACTGGACCGATTGCTGTGAAACTCGGTATCTAGATATCTGGAGACATGGATTAACACATAGGCTACTTTTTATCCCGATATTCCCACAGGATCGGAACTTACGCGGGTGAAACCGCGGGGCGCAGCTAGTATTTATATAAATACTAATACTAGGAAGTCTGTATTTTCGATCTGTCAATCTCGCCAATGACTCATGTTCATAGATGAGTGTATAAAGGATGGTGTGATTTCTACAATCGTGCCAAATCATTGAGCCAAACTTTTGTACCTAATAGGGGAAGGTCATAGAGCGGTGTTGGCTAAGTGGTAGATACCTCGACTTTCATTCTGAAGGTCGTGGGTTCGAATCCCGGCCGGCCGTGCACCTATGTATTTTCTTAAAGAAAAAATTATGTGCGCTAATTGACATTGCTCTTACGGTGAAGGAAAACATCGTGATGAAACCCGCGGCTTAGTAGGTTCCAGAAGTATTGACAAGTTCTCTCCTTTAGAAATGGTCGACTATGCTGAGAGGGTAGTAGGTGCTGGGCAAGCCTACTCCAAAGGGTCTAATTGCGGAAACACAGCCCGTACAACGGGATAAAAGTATGTGGTATGTCTATGTGGTAGGCCTATGTGGTAATCTAGGTCCCCAGCTACCTATATACCGAGTCTTATCGCAATCGGTCCAGTAGTTTTTGCTTGAAGGAGTAACAAACACACACACACAAACTTTCACATTTATAATATTAGTAGAAATAGGATTTTTAATGTCAAATTTAAAATCACAGCAATTGGTATTTAGTGTAACCATTTCAGCAAAAAATACCTACTTTTTAAGTGAATTAAGCCACAAGAAACGTTATTATATTTCGAAGTCCATCTATAATATTATTTTTAGACGTAACTTCATAACTTGAATGGTAGGTACATATCCTTATTCTTATAGGTTCTTTTGTGTTTGCGTGACTTAAGGTGCAAGGGTACTGTCGCTCTCTCCATACAAACGTAGTCGATTGTTTCCTTCCTGGATAATGACACTAGCACAAATATTTTTGTGCCATAAAACCTATAACTGCCACGACTATGCCCTTATGTCTTGTTTTTTTTCATATTCTAATTATCATAGAAATTAAGGAATAAAAAACAAAAAAAAACATTGATGCATGGTGATGGCAGTTATAAGTTTTATGCAACACAAATATTTGCTCTAGTGTCATTATCCAGGGAGAAAACAGACTACGTTTGTATGGAGAGAGCCCCCGGTACTCTTTCCTCTTAAAATAATTTTAGCTGTTCAGCGTGTTCAGCGAACGAATGGCTGCCCTTTCCGTCTTGCTCAAGTTGTTTATTTGCACGACCGCTTTAAAAAGATATGCTTATGACTTGCACATTTTACTTAAGGAATTGTTTTCATTGGCCATATACTTGAATATCAAAGGGAAATAATACGAAATCTTCAAAACATTGGGAGACTTTAATTGATTCTTAAAATCTCTTAAACCCACCAATCCCATATTTAGAAAGCACTCGAGTTGTGTAGGGAGACAAAAATAAACAGGAAATTTTAAGCGATCAGAGACATTTATTTTGTGTGACAACTGGATTTTGTTCGCTTACAGCTTTCTATTTCTGTATTTGAACAATTTATTAATTACCAAATTACTTCTGATGGATTACCTGACGTTAAAAATACAGTACCGCAATTAGATAGGTACACATTTTTGCCTTCCCAAAATAGACGCGTGATGTTAGAAAGAGTGCCTGCATATTTGGTTTTACGGAAAGCAATCTTCGCAACAAAAGTCACTTCTTAGTAATAAAACTTAAGAGGTGTCAAGGGACACAGTTCCTTTCGATTAATTAGTGAAGGAATTGTAAATTTTTTTTTAAAGTTTTAATAATATTTTTTTTATAAACTGGTTTGCTTTCTGTGAGAGAGACAGACAGAGAAACACGCGCACGCCGCACGGCTTACAACTATAGCCAAAAGTGTCGTTACAACTTTTGGTCTTAATTTTTTCCGTTTAGCCCCCTTTCCGCAACGCGCCATAAGTAACTACGTTCCAAAAGCGTCCTATAATAATGACACCCTTCATACACCGGACTTGCAGAAAGGGAGGCCGTTCAAACAAGAGTAAAGATGCCGACAGAATTATCAACAGGCATGTTATAATGTCTAGTGGCATCGCTGAATCGAACAGCAATTCTTTCAGCTACAAAGGCTGTCATGATAGTGACGTCATTCATAAAGGTGACGTCACAAAGTTCTCGCAACGCCCCGATAATGGTGGTGTCAAAATTTCTAAAGAGTAAATACCATTGTGTTTGATGTCTCGTCTTCTTTGTTGTGATGCTTGGCTGATCAAGCGGATATCTTTAAGTACATAGCATTGCATGTGTGGTCTTAATACCTGTACAAAGGGACTTTCTTAATAGATCTTTGTTTTATCTATACCTATAAAATGCTTTGTCCTGAACTACTGACTGACTGACTGACTGACGGATCAACGCACAGCCTAAACCGCTAATCGTAGAGACCTGAAACTTGGAGGGTGTGTTCTTTGTGTGACGTAGGCACCGGATAAGCTAGGATTTTCCGAAATTCTACCTCTAAGGGGGTGAAAAAGGGGGGCAAAGTTTGTATGGGACAACGTGATTCCTTGGTTCATTTCGACTTCTACGCGGACGACGTCGCGGGCAAAAGCTAGTAATTTGTATAAAAAAATTTGTGCCTGTGGCGGTCGAGACGTCTGGGAGTTGGGGGTCCGAGGGTTTGGCATTTGTGAGGGAGATTGGCCGTCGCCTTCGTGACTGGGGGTTTGATCCACGTTCCAGGGCATTCCTGGTGCAAAGGCTATCGATAGCGGTTCAGCGGGGTAACACGCTTGGGAGGGGTTTGTTCGAATAGGTTTAGTTTTAATTTTGAGATTTTATTTGTTTATATCTCGTATTTAGTTCGTAGTTAATTCCTTGTATTTGTATTAATTTAAAAAAAACCTTTTAAAGTGTTGGCCTAATGGTAGATACCCTGACTTGTACTCCGAGTTCAAATCCCAGCCGGCCGTGCACCAATAGATTTTTCTAAAGAAAAATGTATGTGCGCTGATTGACATTGTTCTTAATGGAAAGGAAAGCATCGCGATTATACCCGCGGCTTGTATAGTTGGCGACGTACTTTCCTCTGGACAAGATTGACTAGTTTAGAGTAGTCTATGTGCTGGCCAAGCCTACTCCATCCTCATGCAAAACTATTGGACTATTGGCTCCGGAACTATTTTACTGATTTTGATAAAACTTGGTATGAGAATACATTGATTTATTGGAAGTAACATAGACTTTTTATCCCGACATTCCCACGGGATCGGGAATTACGCGGCTGAATACCTTTTATAGTTGAACAATGAAGATGCCGAAATACATCAATCAATTAAAATGATCGCTTTAAGTATTGCTTTCGGCACTTGATAAGGTCCTAAGAACGAAGTACATTTGATCGATGTTAAAGGCTATCGGATTTATATTCTACCATTGCCATATTAGATTGTAAGTAATAAAAGGAATATGAGTAGGTAGTGAAACCGCAAAACTATTGTTAGTATAAATAAATGTCTAATTAATGAATAATGAGTCAGCCATTGTAAGGTACTTGTACAGTATGCGTCATAAGTACACTATCAGTTTGCTACCATAATACGTTGAACAATTATTGTACTTACGACGTTGTTCTAATAAATCAAATCTAGTAGAATTTATAGACAAAACAGTTGCTTTCTCTGGACACGGTCGACTAAGCTGAGAGAGTATTTTAGGTGGCAGTGCAAGCCTATTCCTTCTAATATAAGTCCCAGGCACTACAACGCCCTGAATAGCATGGATTAAAGTTTCTGGCGCTGTTCAAATCATCTAGATTTGCTACCATAATACTATTAACAAGTATTGTACTTCCGACCTTCTTCTAATAGACGGTACACATAAACATAAATACTTGTATTAAAAGTACTCAGTTTGATTATTATTTTCAACATGTTAACTATGTATTTAGTTGTGTGAGTGGTATAAGCCGCCACCCGATACACCAAACGACGTAGGATCGATTTACAGGTTACGTTGTTAAAAAGTTTAAATAGTGCTGCACAGGATTGTAAACGTTACGGTGGCGGTGTACTTTTGAACGTTGATTGTACCTATTGTAAACAAATGTCATACTTCACTTATTGTTACTAATCATTGTTGATGGCCTCTGTGGCGTGGTCAGCGTATATCCGCCTGGATGTAGAAGGTTCCGGGTTCGATTCTCACCTGATGCAAATATTTATGTAAGGACTAGCTGCGCCTTACCCGCGTTAGTGCCGATCCCTTGGGAATATTGGGATAAAAAGTAGCCTATGTCTTAATCCAGGTCCCCAGCTATCAAGATAACGAATTTCATCGTAATGGGTCCAGTAGTTTTTGCGTGAAGGAGTAACAAACATACATACACACACACATACACACAAACTTTCACAATTATAATATTCACCCGCGTAAGTCCCGATCCCGTGGGAATATTGGGATAAAAAGTAGCCTATATGTTTATCCAGGTCTCCAGCTATCTAGCTATACCAAGTTTCATCGCAATCGATCCAGTGGTTTTTGCGTAAAGGAGTAACAAACATACATACACACACACACAAACTTTCACATTTATAATACTAGTAGGGAGTAGGATAGGATATCAATATCTAGGCCAATTCTCGTAATTATAGCAAAATATAACCTTAAATTGATTGAACTGAAATGATATTATCATTTAACTATCAATGGGTATTCTGCAAAGCATATTGACTGACATTTGAGTCTAGAGAATACAGTTTTGCGATTTGTATTCAAAGTAATTATTTCCAATTCAATTCAATTTCAATCAATCAATCAATTTCAATTTTTCATTTAATATTTTTTTCATAGTATTATAGAAATTTGTTTTGTTTTATGTCTCTTCGCGACCATGACTATTGTAACATAGTCGAAACTTTGAGGTAAGAGAAGTAAACATAGGTGATTAAGACCCGGGAAAATAATTACTATTTTTAGGGTAAATAATCCTACTAAGGTGTGTGTTTGTTAATCCTTCTCGTAAAAACTACTGGACCGATTGCGATGAAACTCGGTATGTAAATAGCTGGAGACCTGGATTAACACATAGGCTACGTTTTATCCCAAAATTCCCACGGGATCGGGACTTACGCGGGTGAAACCGCAGGGCGCAGCTAGTAAATAAATAAAATAAAAAATAAATATTGCAGGACATTCTACACATCGCTATTAGGCCCCAAGCTAAGTAACTAGACTTGTGTTATGGGTGCTAGACAACGGATATACTACTTATATACTTTTCTTTTGTAAATATATACTTATAATACATAGAAACAACCAGACCACAGACAAATATCTAAGCATACATACTTTTCTGAGGCGGGAATCGAACCCGCAACCCTGTGTTTGGCAGGCCGGCATGGTGACCATTGTGCCAACTGGGTCGTCAAAATGAAGTTACGATCGCATTTAAATTAAATTAACATTCCATGTGGATATTTTAGTTTATGAGAATATCAAAATGACGTGTAGTTTTGTAAAATGATATTGCAATGTAATCTAAACAAACTTATTTATATTGTTAATTTCACATTTATAATATTAGTAGGACTAGCTGCGCCTCGCAGTTTCACCCGCGTAAGTCCCGATTCCCTGGGAATATCGGGATAAAAAGTAGCCTATATGTTAATCCAGATCTCTAGCTATCTACATGCCGAATTTTATTGCAATCGGTTTAGTAGTTTTAGCGTGAAGGAGTAACAAACATACATACGTATTAGTAGGATTCGTTGAAACGTGATGTTTTAAAAATATTATTTAGTTTTTTCCTGTTGGTATTATTGGAAAACACAGACATAAAATTAGCTATACATATAAAATGAAATAAGTAGGTACTTACCTTGTATCATGTAACGAAAATAAAGTCTTTCAGGATTTCTTAGTAACCAAATAAAAGCAATGTTATCGTAGTTTTGTCTTTATTCTTTGATACTGTTTTTAGGCTACCGTATCCAAAGGGTTAAAAAAAAAGACGGGTTGCACTCCGGGAGTGCCGGCAGAAGTGAAAACTTGATTATTAACGTTGAGCATGTTTGATATTTTGGAATGGTTAGGGAATAATTTTGCACCAATTGCTTTATCAGTATAAAAGTACTATCATTTATGTGGTAGAATACAATATTCATTTATTGCGCTATCGTACACAAACATGACAATTTATATTACATTAAAAATTTAACACTTTAAAACTATAGCTGTCTACTCTCCATCCGTCTTACGCTTTTTCGATCAGGTCACGTGTCCTGACGCGAGTTTAAGATTTTATACCCATTACAGAAAAAGTGCTCAACGCCGCTAAAGAAGTTTTCACTTCAAAATATTTTCGAATAGTCCAGTGCAGACTTGAAAAATAAAATTTAATTATTTTATGCTTTAAAGGTTACGGCAGAGTAATTAACAATTAATTATTTATTTAAAATTTAAAACTTTTAAATATGTACCCGTTAAGTCCTTTGCTGACTGTACTACCGTCCTGTAACTAAGACTCCACTGTCCGTCCGTCTATCTGTCTGTCACCAGGCTATTTCTCATGAACCGTTATAGCTAGACAACCTAACAAAAAAAACTAGAAAAAAAAACATTCGTAATAATGAACAATTTTCACCAACGAAGGCGACCGGTGCCGGTAGTAACTATTTAGTAGGCTGTGTACCAAGTCGTTGGCGTATGGACCCCCCTTAAACGACTGGAACGATTTGGATGGAAATCGGTATAGTGGTAGTTTAGGAGATGGAAAAAGACATAGGATAGTTGATACCGAAATTCCCGCGGAATTGGGACTTACGTGGGTGAAACCAGACGACCCAGTTGGCACAATGGTTACCACGCCGGACCGCCAAACACAGGGTTGCGGGTTCGATTCTCGCCTCAGACAAGTATTTATGCTTAGATATTTGTCTGTGGTGTGGTTGTTTCTATGTATTATATGTATATATTTACAAAAGAAAAATATATAGGTAGTATATCCATTGTCTAGCACCAATAACACAAGTCTAGTTACTTAACTTGGGGCTAGATGGCGATGTGTTGAATGTCCTGTAATATTTATTTATTTGTAATATTTATTTTACACAGATAGTAGAAAAATAAAATAAAATTGCATGCGTATGTCACAGTCTTATCGCAACTATGCCGGTACTTTACCTACCTTGCCATAAGAATGATAATAACTGATAAGAACACCGTCATACCTACGTAGGTTCTATATATACCGACTATGATACTTTCGTGACTTTTTATTAGTTTTCTATCTGTGTCATGCGTGGCACCTGTATAAGTCCCGATCCCGCACCAATTTCGAAGTATTCTCCATTCCCTTAACTTTGCTGATTTTCATCCAAATCGGTTCAGTCGTTTGATCGTGAAGAGAAAACAAACAAACAATCATCCTGATTCTTGACTAATATAATAAATTCAAAAGGTAATTTATATATTAGTTTGTTTGTTTGTAACGATTTGAAAATCAGTAAAGTTTTAGGGGGATTGTGAAGGACACAGTACACTTTTGATCCTGATATTCTCGCAGGATCGGAAGTTACGCGGGTGAAACCACGGGGCTCAGCTAGTAAGAAACAAACTAACAACTTAACTAATATTAGTTAGAAATAGTTAGGAATTAGTAAGGATAAACTTAGTTATGAATATGATTTTCACCTGGCGAAAGTGACTTCATTTGTCTGTCCCTATGTATGCTTTGATCTTTAAAACTGCGCTACGGATTTTGATGCGGTTTTTGAAGTGAAAACTTCTTTAGCGGCGTTGAGCACTTTTTCTGTAATGGGTATAAAATCTTAAACTCGCGTCAGGACACGTGACCTGATCGAAAAAGCGTAAGACGGATGGAGAGTAGACAGCTATAGTTTTAAAGTGTTAAATTTTTAATGTAATATAAATTGTCATGTTTGTGTACGATAGCGCAATAAATGAATATTGTATTCTACCACATAAATGATAGTACTTTTATACTGATAAAGCAATTGGTGCAAAATTATTCCCTAACCATTCCAAAATATCAAACATGCTCAACGTTAATAATCAAGTTTTCACTTCTGCCGGCACTCCCGGAGTGCAACCCGTCTTTTTTTTTAAATATATAGAGTGATTCTCGAGGAAGGTTAAACATAAAACTACATAAAACAAAACTACCACGCGTACGAAGTCGCGGGCAGCAGCTAGTTTATTATATAGGTACCTAAATATTATTAGAATTAAAACATTCCAATAATAGTATTTTTACAACTCTACGGTGGGTCTGAAATTCTGACTCCGACCATACATTGGTTGGTGCTTCATTATGTGGAAGCACATGGAAGGGAAAAGATGTTTTCTTTATTTTCCCTTGACCTATGGTTTATCAAGTTGAAATCGAGTTTTGCTAACCTATCAAGTTTCTAGTCTCACAGTTCACACCACTTTCTTTGAGATGGCTATCTGTGAACTATGAACTGCATTCAGTCTCTTCTTTCTCTCTACTAGCTGCGCTCCGCGGTTTCACCCGTCTAACTCCCGATCCCGTGGGAATATCGGGATAAAAAGTAGCCTACAGCTTTCCTCGATGAATGGACTATCCAACACAAAAAATATTCGAATTGAAAAAATATTTTTGTGTTGGATAGTCCATTTATCGAGAAAGACGATAGGCTACTTTTCGTTTTGATATTCCCACGGGATCGGGACTAACGTCATTAATATCTTGGAAAAAGAAAACATTGAGTAAAGAACTTTTTCACTGGAATTTTATAATTTACTAGCAGCGCTCCGCAGTTTCACACGCGCAACTCCCGATCCCGTGGGAATATCGGGATAAAAAGTAGCCTATAGCCTTCCTCAACAAAAAGGACTATCCAACACAAAAAGATTTTTTCAATTCGAACCAGTAGTTCCTGAGATTAGCGCGTTCAAACAAACAAACAAACTCTTCAGCTTTATAATATTAGTATAGATTTTTGGAATTTGATAATCACTCGATAGATAATCTAGTGATAAAGTTAAACACATTATTAACAATATTTAAAACAGTGTGAATGACATTTACATTGTTAAAGCCAGTTGACACACTTCCACGCTTAAAATTATAATAATAAATACCACAACACAACTGTCAAATGTTGCCAGCACGAGCGCCGACGCATCTTATTTTTGGCAAAACGCCGAAAATGCAGCCGGGATGCTACAACGGAAATATAAAAAACAGTCCCTGTAATAGTAATACAAAAGGATAATATTTGTAAAACAAGAAATGTCATAAATTATACTTTATTCTGATGCAGTTCCACAAAAATAAAAATTTCTACTGTCACATCACTCATTGGAATATGTGAATAATAAATAAAAATAAATAAATATTACAGGACATTTGACGACCCAGTTGGCACAATGGTCACCATGCTGGACTGCCAAACACAGGGTTGCGGGTTCGATTCTCGCCTCAGACATATATTTATGCTTAGATATTTGGCTGTGGTCTGGTTGTTTCTATATTTACAAAAGAAAAGTATAAAAGTAGTATATGAGTTGTCTAGCACCCATAACACAAGTCTAGATACCCAGCTTGGGGCTAGATGGCGATGTGTGGAATGTCCTGCAGTATTTATTTATTCCACACATCGCCATCTAAGTAACTGGACTTGTGTTATGGGTGCTAGATAACGTATGTACTACTTATATACTTTTCTTATGTAAATATGTACTTATAATACATAGAAACAACCAGACCACAGACAAATTTCTAAGCATAAATACATGTCTGAGGCGAGAATCGAACCCGCAACCCTGAGTTTGTCAGTCCGGCATGGTGACTATTGTGCCAACTGGGTCGTCAATATCTCCACATTTTGTATGTGACGGGTGTTTGTTTTTATTAAAATGTCGGAAACGTTTTATAAAAGATAATTGGATGCAAATTAGGTGTTGATAAACATTAGAATCAAATTGGACAAAAGGCTTAAATATATGCATATATTTTTTACTAATTTATGAACAAAAAATAAGGTCAATGTTTGAAGATATTGACATCTGGTGTTAGGTGACGATGCGGTCTAAGTTATAGCTCGATGTAGGATTAATAAAGAATATCTTATAAATAACAATTAACTTATTTTGATTAATTTATATTTTGAAATCAAACAGACATTTAAATATTACTTAAAATTGTTAAATCAATTGACATTTTAATTTAATTAACGAATGGCATTAGATTTTAGTAATTGAAAGCCTTGAAAGAATAAATATTTTGGGTTTATTCCCCCTCTCCCCCAAATGCAATCCGCCAAATGGGGGATTTTGGTGGGAGTTTGGCGTGGCATTATCTCCCAAATTGAAGATATCAACTATTAATTAACATTATTAATGGGAATGGGAAACGAATAATGGGAATTGGCAATCTAGCCAATTTGGGGAATAATGGGAATTAATAGTTGATAGCATGCTTTCCAATACATATAAAATTATTTATTCTGACTGACTGACGGATAGCCTAAACCGCTGATCGTAGATACCTGAAACTTGGAGGGTGTATTCTTTATATGACGTAGACATCCGGTACGAAAGGATTTTTCGAAAACCTACCCCTTAGGGGGTGAAAAAGCGGGGCAAAGTTTGTATGGGACTACGGGACTCCTTGGTCCATTTTCGACTCGCGGACGACAAAAAAGTTGTTATTATTTGAGTTGGTATCGAATCGTCGCAAACTCAGGTTGTCTAAAGATAAAATACGTTGGATGCTGTACGTACTGTATTTGAGCAAATAAATACGAAGTCTAAATCATCTAAATCTTGATCTTAAATTAGATACACCTGAGCGACACGTACAATCACCGTATAGACATACAAAATTAGTATATTCTGATCTAATTTTAAAGGTTGAATGGCGCACTTCCTACTCTATCAATAATATTGATCCGATTTCAACACTGTTCGGTTATATTTCTGTAACAAAGGTTTCAATAATCATAATATTTTAAACTAGATTTCCACTAACTACGTCAGTACGTTTAATAACAAACGATAATTATTTGTAATCTATACTAATATTATAAAGCTGAAGAGTTTGTTTGTTTGTTTGAACGCGCTAATCTCAGGAACTACTGGTTCGAATTGAAATATTCGTTTTGTGTTGGATAGGCCATTTATCGAGGAAGGCTATAGGCTACTTTTTATCCCGATATTCCCACGGGATCGGGAGTTACGCGGGTAAAACCTCGGAGCGCTGCTAGTGAGTGAATAACCTTCAGTAAAGAAAATTATACTTACGCTCGTAAATTTTTGTTTTTACGAGTACTAACTTAGTCATGTGTAAATCTGATAGATATGATATTTGATATGACTGTGACTCACAATTTGTTTGCTTTAACTAAACAAATAAAATAAAACTTGCTTTTGCCCGCGACTTCGGCCGCGTAGACTTAGATTGGGCCATGCAAGAAAACACGTTGCCTTATAAAAACTTTGGCCCCCTTTTTCACCACCTATGGGGTGGAAAATCGGAAAATCCTTTCCTATCGGATGCCTACGTCAAACAAAGAACACATTCTCCAAGTTTCAGGTGTCTACTAGGCTGAGCGTTGATCAGGACAAAGTCAAGAGTCCGTCCGTCAGTCAGTCAAGCATTTTATACCTATGTATATAAAATTGGTTTTTGATCTAGCTAGATGATTTCTACAATGGAACTTTAATCCACGTGGTATTTTTCCGAGTTACGCGTTTTGCGTAAAGCTGGTGCTTCGTTTTATGCGTCGATAATTGATGACTAATAATAATAATAAATTACATTTTATTTCAGAAATAATTCCATAAGTACAGATTAGAATAATACAAATTAAATTAAAACAAATAAATCAAATCAAAACACTTCAATAAAAATTAATAAAATAAAATGAGTATTCAAATTTATAAAAGTCATATATATAATTAATGTCATATTTTATTGCCCATCGCAACCCTCATCCAGCGGTATTGTATGGGGCAGTCCTGACGCGCGACAATCATCTGCAGGATGCCATTGCGGCTACCTCGCGCCCGCTGCAGTATGGAAACCAATTTCTTGCGAATAATCGCATGAAATACTAATATCAACACGTCGCGTTGTAAGCATGTCTAAAACCTAAATCACCTATCTCAGTATAGTCGACCGTGCAGTGAGGAAAAAACTCGTTAATATGTCTAAAACTAACTAAGCCGCGGGTTTTATTATGATGTTTTCCTTCACCGCAAAAGCAATGTTAATTAGCGCACATACCTACATTTTTCGTTGTAAAATTCATTGGTGCATGGCCAGCTAGCATTCGAATCCACGACCTCCGGATGAAAGTTGAGGTATCTACGACTAGGCAAACACCACTCTCGTAATAGAAAACTAGAGTATCCGACCGGAATAAATATTTAATTTTATTTGTGATACTCTGCGCGGTGGATCAGACCGGAATAGAAAATATATAAAATAAAACTAATCCCCCAGGGTATCAGATACAGGAGATCAGACCGGAATAAATCAAAGAAAGATACATGGATAGATAAAAACTTTATTGCACCATACATGAAAACACAAGTTAACACTAAATTAATTCTAACATAAGTACATAATATTATCAGTTAAAAGAAAATAAAAAGAGGTTTGGCACTTGGGGACTCCCGTGGTAAAGCTAGTGCATCGTGCGGGCTTCGTACAGTCGTACCATATACATACACGTTAAGCAAACGCTCGGCAGAGCTACATGGTAGGCGGAGTGGGGGGTGTTAGGTTTGTTTTCGTTACGGAATTTCCTGATTCGGTCGCCGCGCCCAAAGCCCGCGATAAAAGCTATGCAATAGCTTAAAAACTTATACAATACGGCACAATGGGAGGCCTAAACAAAAATACCTATTATGTACTAAGGGACTTTTTACGAACATCTACCTATTTTACAAGGTACTTTTTCTTGTCTCATTTCTTAGGTAAACATAACATATTAATGTAGAAAGCTAAGTTAGATGTAACTTAGCTTTCTACATTAATATGTTATTACTATTGACTGACTATGCTGACATAGCAAATTGTTTGTGAATATCAACATCCCTCCGTAGATAAAAAAATCATAAGCAATATGCGGTTTATCTCAGAGTATTTTACGACCCAGTTAGCACAATGGTCACTATGCCGGACTGCCAAATACAGGGTTCAGACAAGTATTTATGCTTAGATATTTGTCTGTAGTCTGGTTATTTATATGTATTATAAGTATTTATTTACAAAAGAAAAGTATATAAGTAGTATATCCGTTGTCTAGCACCCATAACACAAGTCTAGTTACTTAGCTTGGGGCTAGATGGCGATGTGTGGAATGTCTTGCAATATTTTGTGTTGTGGTGTGACGCGTGACGAATAGAACACTTAAATAAAGGAAAAAATGAAAAAGAAAATCCATAGGTTTCTTATGACGTTATCACGTAAAATTATTCTAATAATATTATAAATGTGAAAGTTTATGTCTGTGTATGTTTGTTACTCCTTCACGCAAAAACTACTTGACCGATTACGATGAAACTTGGTATCTAGATAGCTGGAGACCTGGATTAACACAAAGGCTACTTTATATCCCGATATTCCCTCGGGATCGGGACTTACGCGGGAGAAACCGCGCGGCGCAGGTAGTCATCCATAAACCAACTTCACAGACAAACATTTTTTTGTGTAATGTATTTATTCTACATGTTTAAATGATTCGATATTTATTATCTTTATAAAAGTAAATTCCAGCAATAACAATGATTGTTGTTATTTGCATTACATCTTCTTTTAAACTTCCGTAATCATGATTGTTGTCGCATCAATAAAATCATGTTGACAGCCGCCGCCGCAGTTCCGATAAATGAACTCATTAAAAACGTTTTGCAAGATAAATGCAAGGTCGATGACACGTTTAATAAACAGCTGTGAACCGCCTATAGGTTTTGTACAATAATATTCTGACGACCCAGTTGGCACAATGGTCACCATGCCGGACTGCTAAACACAGGGTTGCGAGTTCGATTTCCGCCTTAGGCAACTATTTATGCTTAGATATTTGTCTGTGGTCTGGTTGTTTCTACGTATAATAAGTATATATAATATTTACAATAGAAAAGTATATAAGTAGTATATATCCGTTGTCTAGCACCCATAACACAAGTGTAGTTACTTAGCTTGGGGCTAGATGTCGATGTGTGGAATGTTCTGCAATATTTATTTATTATTTATTTCTTATATCAGTACAAGACGTGAATAACTCGAAACCACGTAAACGCCAGAAAAAGAGGATGGGTCAGAAAAGTTCTCATTCCACTGCCGCCTTCCTATCTTCACTCACGTCCCATGAAGATCTTCGCTTATTTAAGGGTTTTCAAGCCACAGGATCCACAGCCCCATGATTAAGATATATAATATAATAGGGAGGTATCAAAGCACTAAATATTTTCTTTTTGCTAAGGAATCACTTGGCAACAAAAAAAGCAAACTTGATGACACAAATATACCCGTAAATGAATAGCGAAATCGACTCCAAAACGCAATTGTGAAAGATTTTCAAACAATGAATACTGAAACGGAATGAGATTTCGTTTTCTTACGAATCTATTTTGCAGTCCATTGCAAAGGTGAAAGCAGATTGTTGATTTTACTATCGGCAGACTGTATAATTTTTAGGCAGACATTAACTTATTTTTGTAAGCTTTAAAATCAAAAAGTTGCCGAGTTGTCAGCCGATAGAAAAGTCTGTTTTCTGCTTTCACCTTTTATGTCTCAACTGAGGGGGCGAGTGGCCTTTGTGTGGGGCAATAGTCGTTGCCTTAAACGCCTTCTCCTTTAGGGCTGTTGCCGCTATAGAAAACCATTTATTCTTAGTTTCACTAATATTAAAAAGTTAAAAAATGAGAATAAAATGTCTTAACCACAATATCATCAGAATTATAATGTGAAATCATGACTACAAACAATAATAAATTAAATGCTAAAAAATATAAACTTCTCATAAATCATACAGAGATTTGAGATAAATGTACCTATTTGTTATTTTTAGAAGTTATATTAATTATATATTAAAAACGACTCTCTTCAAATAAGTCATCTGTCTTTCAATATATTTGATTGAGGCTTAAAATGACGTGACGTGCGTAAAGTTACTTCGCTTATTTAATACAAGCTTTTGCCCGCGACTTCGTCCGCGTAGACGTCGAAATTTGAAGTAGATCGAACCAAGGAATCACGTTGTCTTATACAAACTTTGCCCCCCCTTTCACCCCCTTAGGGGTAGAATTTCGGAAAATCCTTTCTTATCGGATGCCTACGTTTCACAAAAAACACACCCTCCAAGTTTCAGGTCTCTACGATCAGCGGTTTATGCTGTGCGTTGATCCGTCAGTCAGTCAGTAGTTCAGGACAAAGCATTTTATATGTATAGATGTTATCCTTCCTCAGGTTTGATTTTGCATCACAATAGTTTTGTTTGTGGTTAATTTATTTTACTTTACATAAAATTTTATAACCAAAGCCGGTTCAAGCGTAAAACCACAGGATTATTTCCGTCCACGTTCAGGGGATTTCAGGAAAAAGTCATTATAAATGAATTACAAAAGGCAAGTCCAATTCATTAGAACATATTTCTTATTACTAGTACGATTGTATCAGTAAGAGATTTCTTCTGAAGTTTGTTTAAGAACAATAAATAGAAGGTTCACGATTTCCCCCTAATGATCCCCCTACGGAAAAAGGGGGACCTTTTTCACGATAAACAGTCTCCCTGGACTAAATTATAATTAGCAAATTTCAACTACAAATGAATTACAAAAGGCAAGTCCAATTCATTAGAAGATATTTCTTATTATTAGTACGATAGTATCAGTAAGAGATTTCTTCTGAAGTTTATTTAAGAACAATAAATTCTACTAATATTATAAATGTGAAAGTTTGTGTGTGTGTGTATGTTTGTTACTCATTCACGCAATAACTACTGGACTGATTGCGATGAAACTCGGTATTTAGATAGCTGGAGACCTAGATTAACACATAGGCTACTTTTTATCCCGGGGCGCAGCTAGTAGAATTATAATTAACAAATGGCAACCCTATATTGCCGGAGGGTGTTAGAGATCCACAGCAAAGGCATATGCCTTTGTGCGTCCTCGCCTTTATCTTCCATTGCAAACAGTCTGCGATGACTGGGATAAACCGATTGCATTAACTCTAAGGTATTTGCTGACCAGGAAAATAAGTAAGTTATGAGATTTCTTGCGCGTCACTGGAGAAGCACTAAGAGGTCTTTGTCGACAATAGTTTTTCGGAGCTTAAGTTCCGAATACCTACGATAAAAACATTTTGGGCTCTATTTTCTGGCGATCTGTCTCTTGACAATAACAAATGATGTATTTATTTGGTTTGGAGTCTTTGGAGTGTGTATGGTACTCACTCTTTGACGAAGTAAATATATATGTCTATTTCAACCGCGTTACCCTGATCTTGTGGGAATATCAGGATAAAAAGTAGCCTATGTTATTCCCAATGAATCAATGTATCCTCATACCAAGTTTTATCGAAATCGGTCCGGTAGTTCCGGAGTCGATTCATTACAAACAAAAAAATATTTCCTGTTTATAAAATTAAATAGATATAAATGACAGTATTAAATCCGAACTCCCTTATTCCAAAACGAGGTTTAACGATAGTCCGAGATGTGGATTTAAACCTTAGATTTAGACATAGATTTACTCGTGAACTATAATCTATCCCTATAGATTATCTAAGATATTGTTTAGACTATAGTTCACGAGTAAATCTGTATCTAAATCTAAGGTTTAAGTCCACATCTCGGACTATCCTTAAACCTCGTTTTGGAATAAGGGGGGAAGAGTCTATCTCGTGACTTAGTTGTCTCTGACTAGAACACTGCTGAGCGTATTTTTTAGCTTAACAATGCGAATGTAGTGTAGACAAAACGGTTATTTTCAATATCACCATTTCTAAGTGCGGTAATAGAATATAATTGGAAATAACTTTACTTACAGATAGTCAGTTTAGCAGTTGTTAACCCTAATTTGAATTAATATTCAATTACGTAATGCACGAGGAAATAGGTAAAACAGCTGTATTTATGAATATTAAAGCAATTATACCCGCAATATCGTTGGCAAATACACATTGAATTACAGTTTTTAAGTTGAAAGGGTACAGGCGCTCTCTCCATACAAACGTAGTCGACTGTTTCCTCCCTGGATAACGACACTATAACAAATATTTTTGTGCCATAAAACCTATAACTGTCATGACTATGCTCCTATGTTTTGGTTTTTCATTTTCTAATTATCATAGAAAATGAAATATAAGGGCATGGTCATGGCTGTTATAAGTTTTATGCAACAAAAATATTTGCTCTAGTGTCATTATCCACGAAGAAAACAGTCGACGTTTGAGAGAGCCCCGGTACCCTTTCCTCTTAATGATTTCAATTCAGTAATTGGATAAAACCCACTACGCTTATGCTAAATTAGCAATAAGCAACAAATAAATGATAAAAGGGCCCACGGGTTCATAACCGTTTCTAAAACGAACCGAATTCAAAACGTCATCGAGAAAATACCGGCTCAAAATTGTGAAGTATCAAAGTAAGAAATTGTTAAACAAGTTAGTAAAAATATAGCCCAGTTTACTTATTTCTACAATAGATGTTATATAGATTTCTAAAGTTCTTCACGAATCAAAAACTTTAAAGGTCAATTTTGAACGAGTCTCGAAACGAATGGAATCAATTCAAACCCTTAAATCAGCAAACGAAACGTACAAAATAAACAGTAAACTGAGTTCAGTGAGACAAAGAAGAAACCTCTACTGACTGATGTAGATTAATATTGTTAAATACTCACCGGATAGGGGCCAACGAATTGGGGATCCATCCTTTAGTAAATTGAAAAGGAATTTATTACCAATAGGTCGGGTCATTGGCGTCTGAAAACCCATTTATTTTATTCCGTTAACAAATAAAGACGTCGTCGTCGGTGTTCGCGACACATGTTTTCCGAAAACTTAACTATACATGAAGAGATTTATTTAAGCAATTTTGTTTGTTCAGTACAAGTTGAAACACTTCATCAAGACGTGAGGGATATTTGCTGCCTTCGTCTGCTTGTAATTTTCTTACACAAATGAGATAAATGGAGTCGACTCAATTGAATTTGTTGATTCGGAAGAAGTTAATGAAGCGTTATTATTTGCTACAGGTGTATAGTGTCCTTTGGGCCGTCCCCTACGATGACCTAGTTAGGCCCATTTCAAGTTTGTTCTCGGCCAATGGTTGCTAAGGTATCTTATCCTTCAAATTGTCCTTGTGACATTGTTGATTGGGTACACATTTTTCAAGGTTATTTATTGCGTCTACAAAGTAAATGATTCTATTATTACTAATCCAACAAAGATAAAATTAAATCAAAGATTAGACAAAGACAAAATTGCGAGCCAAAAGTTACAAATTATTGTTTCTTATTTGTAACGTTCAAAGTTTGCGCTTATTACGAATTCCAAGTTTGTCTACACCACAATTTGTGGAACTATCTTGGCATGCTAAAACAAAAACGAATTATTTTCAAACTGTGGGACATAAAACAAGATAAAGCAAACCAGAACCACAAATTTTCGATGAAAGTGAAATGCTTGGTGGAGGTAGGAACATTTTGTGTTCGTGAGAAAAACAGAAGGTCAATAAATAACGATGACTGATGATTACACATAAAGTTTACATTCTCTAGAGTGTTCAGACGCGATTTTTCACATTATTACCGGGCCGTATATCAAAAAAGTTAACGACAGATTTTGTATTCGAAGAGGTTTGGTTGAAATTTATCTTGACTTCGTTGACCCGGTAAATTGTCGTCTTAACTTGAGGGAACCATTTATTTGCGTTTAGTCCCGATACTACGCTTGTCTTATATTATGCAAACGAGTTTTCATTCGGCCCGGGATTTGGGACGTAAATGGAAACCTTCAAGATATATTCGGATAGAGTACATTTAAAGGGTTACTATAATAATATAGCTTTTTCGTGTTCGTACGTTCGCAGATTATTCGAATCAAACACTATCGGAAAATGCGAAATGTTCGTTTTTTGAAACTTGTTTCTTTTATACTACAAAGGAGTGTTTTGGTTTAGTTTTTTAGGTTTCCCATCTAGTTTGTGAGCTTAGGAAAAAATATTTTGTGAGGAAAATATTTGTCTTTCTTACAGATAATACTACTACATGTATCGTTAGGTTTTTTTTTTGCAAGATTATATGTATAACTAGCTGCGCCCTGCGGTTTCACCCGCGTAAATCCCGATCCCGTGGGATAAAAAGTAGCCTATATGTTAATCCAGGCCTCCAGCTACCTAGATACCGAGTTTCATCGCAATCGGTCCAGTAGTTTTTGCGTGAAGGAGTAACAAACATACACACAAACATTCACATTTATAATATTAGTAGAATTCGGTAACTAACAGATAATTCGTACTATATATGTATAATCACCAATATGCTTGCTTTTCTTTTTCGACATCGATTAAAAACGTCCATTCAGGCAAAAATATTAGTGAATAGATTTCACATAATGGTCGTTCAAGCCCAGTGACCCCGCTAACACCTAGCGATGAGCTTCACTGAACTCGATTAAAAATATAAAATCGAAATGGGAACATTCATTTCATCTAAGTAAGTTGGTAAGTACCTTTATCAAGTACCTTTATTTTTGGATTTTTTGTACCTCTTGTGTTAGGGCTTGTTCAGACGACATACGCCGGCCACGCGCCCGTGACGCTCACCACACGCATCCAACTCGCTTTGAAATTTGTTCTCTATAAAATTTGAGTCATATGACACCACATCAATAGATCTCAAATTGCATTTATGCAAGTCCACCCACGACACGCGCCCGCGTCGCGCTCGCAAATAAAAAATCGTAATTTTTTTTTCTATTTTACTACTAGCAGTGCTCCGCGGTTTCACCCGATCCCGTGGGAATATCGGGATAAAAGTAGCTTATAGCCTTCCTCGATAAATGGACTATCCAACACAAAAATAATTTCTTAATTCAAACCAGTATTTCCTGAGATTAGCGCGTTCAAACAAACAAACTCTTCAGCTTTATAATATTAGTATAGATTTGCACTCACTTACCTACTACCAAAATGTGCAAACAGTCGTTAGGTAGGTACATTATTGAATAGAACATAAGTAACGAAGAAACATTATTCAGAAAACTATAGACTACATATCACGAAGAAAACATTTTAACTCAAATAAAAAAAACAAGTACTAAGTAAATACCTATAATTAAACTGTAAACATAGCGTATTTTATTACTCAGTCACGCAGCGGGACTTCCAAAAATTTATGTACTAAGTTGAGCAATGAAAACTTTAGTTAACTTAATATTGCTGTTGGACAGAATAAAGAGCCATTTTAAACAAGGTTCAGGTGTGTAATTCTGTACAGGTTTTAAATAAATTTTCAGTAACCCTTGGATTCGTCCCGTATACCTTTTGCCAATGCGGTACGAGTTTCAAAGATCAAATTTTTTTTTTTTTTTTTTTTTTTTTCTCATTGGAAAACAAACAGTATAATTATCAACTTAAATATTTAAGTGGTTACAAATACACCATTTAAATGTTTTCACATATAGAATTTATATTTATATCCTTAAATTTGTCTCATTTTGATTAAGAATAACCTATATACCTAATTTGTTAAATTATAGTAAGTAGTTTTAAAGTTTCGTGGGAACAGATGAACATACATACATACGGGTCAAAAACATAACCCTCCCTTTTGGCTTCGCCGTAGTCGGGTAAAATAGTTCACATTTTAATACACAGTACCTGGATGACCGAGCTTCGCTCGGTATTTTTTTTTTTACTTTTTCTTGTGTTTGACTTCGTGTTACTTAACAACGCCATCTGCTGGAATAACTTTATTGCTCACAAAAAATAGTATTAGTAGTTAGCCAATAGATGTCAGGAACAGTCATATTTTTCAGATAAAAAAAGTAAGTTTCGATAAAACACCAATAAAATGACATTTTCTAGAAATGATTCCTAGCTAGATCGATTTATCGCCTCCGAAACCCCCTATATATCAAATTTCATGAAAATCGTTGGAGCCGATTCCAATTATATATATATATATAAGATATCCACCGTTTATTAGGGTCCCGTACCCAAAGGGTTAAATTGGGACCATATTACAAAGATGTCGCTGTCCGTCCGTCCGTCTGTCCGTCCGTTTGTCTGTCACCAGGCTGTATCTCATGAACCGTTATAGCTAGAGAGTTGAAATATTCACAGATGATGTAGTATTTCGTATAGTGGTGTGACTCACCTATTAGTTAGAGTTTTCAGATCGCCCTCAGGCCTCTTACTTGATCTAACGACAGTTACTAGTGGTAGCAACCGGGACCAATGGCTTAACGTGCCTTCCGAAGCACGGAGGGGTTCAATACATTTTGCCACACTACTAATTGGTCACCCATCAATGTGATGACCGCGCCAGGCGTCGCTTAACCCGCACGACCGTAAACGATCAGCGAGCTTCGCTTAGCAGTGAGCCTCCTACCTGCGCATTATCATTGGTAGACCAAATGAACCGTTCACGTGGTTCCCACGAAACCACATCTCATCAAGCAAATCATCAAGTCATCATAAAAGAGATGTTCAATCATCCCGCTAATGTAATCGAGGTTTTATTTAAAGAAATAACCACAAAGCAAAAAGGATAATCACAATGACGTATCCTAACGCTAATAATATAATAGCTATGTAAGCTGTGGTTATGTTAGGAGACCGATTATTGACAATATAAGGTAATCCGGATCCGCTAGTTTGAAAAAACTTGTACCTGCGTTCGTCTTAATGAAGGTCGGTAGGGAACAAATTATTAGCTGGGTTTAGGGTTGTCCAACGATTGGTATTTGGGTATCTAACGATGATGTAACAATTAGTAAGACCGCTAGATTATTTAGATAGACCAAACGACGGTACGGAATATTTAGTGCTGTTTGGAATTGTAATTTAGACTAGACAGGAATTAGGTACCAACTTGAATCTTTTTGAACTTTTTAAGTCAGTACCGGAATAAAATAAAAATGGAAATCAGTTTCTTTCGATTAATGAGTGAAGGAATTGTAATAAAATCAAAAAGTGTCGTTACAACTTTTGGTCTTAATTTTTTCCGTCTAGCCCCCTTTCGCATCGCGACATAAGGAACTTCGTTTTAAAAAAAAATTTGCATTGTCGCGCGATTTACACGAACGTACATACATATGCAAAATTTCAGTATGCAAAATTTCAGCTCAATTGGTAACAAGTGGATCAAAATTAAGTTGCAAGATTCCACCCGAACAAACATACATACATTGCAAGTTAAATAAAAGCTTTTAACTTTTAATTAATAATAAACCGGCCTAGTGTGAATCGGACTCCCGCACGAAAGGTTCTGTACTATTATATTCTGAAGTTCCTTATCGTGCGTTGCGAAAGGGAGCTAGAAGGAAAAAATTAAGACCAAAAGTTGTAACGACACTTTTTGCTATAGTTGTAAGCCGAGCGGCGTGCGCGTGTTTCTCTGTCTGTCTGTCTCTCTCTCTTTCTCTCATAGAAAGCAAGCCAGTTTACTAAAATTGAGCCTATTTTTAGTATTTCTTGTTATAGCGGCAAGAGAAATACATACACTGTGAAAACTTCAACTAGCTATCACGATTCATGAGATGCAGCCTGGTGTCAGACAGGCAGACGGAGTTGCGGACAATGGAGTCATAGTAAAAGGATCCCGGTTTATTTGTGTACGTAACCCTAAAAATCCATCAAAAATAGATCGAAAAGAAAAAACGTGAAAACAATCACGGAATAAGATTTAGTTCCAAATCCGAAGGTGCTTTCCAATCGGTTGTATCGGATATTCAAATATTCAGTGAAAATGTATTTTTATTCAAGCACCTTTATTGGCTTTGACAGCCCTGGTGATCGTGGTATCATATTTTTACATAGCATTAACCAAAGGTCCTGTTTTGTTTGTTGTGGCAAAGGCCGTTTTTTGAAAGAGGAATACAAAACCGACATGTTTTATTTTATTAAATTAATTAGAACAAGGTAGCTCGAAGTTTTTCTGTTTTTTACCCAAGGTAGGTGATTTTATTGGAGAATCTGTTCTTGGTTTCTGTAGGATCCTAAAATAACATTCCGAGAAAACGTAACTGTTTTAAATTGGTTTGTGTAAGTATTTAAAAGGTTTCTCTTTTCATAGGTTCACGGCCGTAGATCTCGATCGTGTGGAAATTTCGAAAAATCCCTTAAGTGCTCACTTTCTTCCGACACTTAAAATACTGTATCCTAGCACCGTTTTCTTTATCCAAATGTATACCCCTATTTACTTTCTGAATAATTGCTTTAGATCCATCATTATCCTACTAATATTATAAATGTGAAAGTTTGTGTGTGTGTGTGTGTACGTTTGTTACTCCTTCACGCAAAAACCACTGCACCGATTGCGATGAAACTCGTTTCTAGATAGTTGGAGACCTGGATTAACACATAGGCTACATTTTATCCCGATATTCCCACGGGATCGGGACTTACGCGGGTGAAACCGCGGGGTGCAGCTAGTTTTTCCATAAACCCTTGGCCAAAAAAAAAGGCTTGCTGTCTGCTCAGATTCTGGGGTTTTTGTTTAATTTTAGGTTTTTGACGGTCATATTTCCGTTAATAATCAACACTATCTACACTAATCTATACTAATATAATATTAGTAGGATTATATGATTATTTGTAGGCAACTCATTTGCAATATATTTATTGGCCTATTTAATCTTTCTTCTATCTTCTATACATATAAAATGCTTTGTCCTGAACTACTGACTGACTGACTGACGGATCAACGCACAGCCTAAACCGCTGATCGTAGAGACCAGATCTTGGAGCGTGTGTTCTTTGTATGACGTAAGCATCCGATAAGAAAGGATTTTCCGAAATTCTACCCCTAAGGGGCGCAAAGTTTGTATGGGACAACGTGATTCCTTTGTCCAATCTACTTTAAATTTTGCACAAACATTCTTTAATAGAATTGATGGAACACGTGTTTCGTATTTTATTGAAATTTATCCCCTAACTGGGTTAGAAAAGGGTAGAAAGTAACTTTGGTGGTGGTTGGTTAAGAGTACCATTTTCGACGTCTACGCGGACGAAGTCGCGGTCAAAACCTAGTTTGATATAAAATACTTTTCATGAAGGTAATCCTTAAAGGGATCTCCAACTATGAAGGCATTATTCAGGAAGGAATATATTTATATACAGTGCACGCTTTTATCAGGAAACCTTCCTGCTAAATGTTATGTTCCTAGACTAGAACTTCATTTCTTTTTAACCGACTTTAAAAAAAAGGAGGAGGTTCTCAATTCGAAGGGATATTTTTTTTAAATCACTCGGTGACGCTTGGACCGATTTGAAAAATACTTTTTTTTTAATTTTATTAAGTTTGATTTATTATTTGATAACTGAAACTTTTTATTTTTTTAAATTTGACTTTTATTTCTTAAAACTTTTATATTTAATTTTATTAATTTTGACTTCATTCATACCTATTTTAAAAATTAATTTTAGAATTTAAATTGTATATTATATTTACCTTTACTTATGACATCTGTATAATTAGAAGTTATAATTTTAAGTGAATTTGAAAATGGGTTGTGCCTGAAATAAAAATCAATTTATTAGGTACCTATTTATTTATTTAATTAATTAAGGTGATATGAGTTAAAAAGTCAACGACCATAGAAACAAATAAGCTTTAAACGCTTGTCTCTCCAAAGTTGGGTATATTTTCATATACCTGTTTCAAAGTTAAGCCGGTACTCGGCAGTGCGGTAGGTCGCTGTAAACCTTAATAATAAGATGGTTTGAAACAATCCGTTACCATCTTTTTATTTGCTTTTCTGTTATTGCCGACTCGATCATTTTTAGGGTTCCATACTCAAAGGGTAAAAACGGGACTCTTTTACTAAGACCCCACTGTCCGTTCGTCTATCTGTCTCACCAGGCTGTATCTCACGAACGTGATAGCTAGACAGTTGAAATTTTTACAGATTATGTATTTCTATATATAATCTATATATTGTATAACAAAAAATACTAATAATTCACCTTTCAAACAAAAAAAAACTAAATTATAATCGGGAGTTTTGGCGGGAACGAGTTAACAACATGTCGTGCTGCAGTTTTATTTGCATGAAACTTAGTTGTAACCCGAGTTGAATTGTATAATTCTGGTGGAATGTTATTCAATTTAGTTCTGTGAAAGTGCACAAGTGTAGTGAAAGTAAAAATCAGTGTCAAACATGAAGTTTTCTCGTTGCCTCCAAATCTCCTATTAAGGTTATGGTAAACTTGCCACCGCTTTACTATAGCCTCTGGCTTGACGGACTATGACGACTTTGACTGTTTTGAAACACTTTAGGCCCGATTTATGAAAAATCGGGTCATAATTTGATGCAAAATATAACTTGACACTGGCACAAGTCGTGCGAAGCCATAATTAATAGAAAAAAAAAATCGGTTCATCCGTTCGGAAGCCACAGACAGACATACACACACACAGACACGTCAAACTTATAACACCCCGTCGTTTTTGCGTCGGGGGTTAAAAATAGAAAATATTGAAGTGGGCTCCCATAAAACATGGTACAGAACCATTCGTGCGTGAGTCCGACTCGGATTTGTTTTTTTTCTTATTCTTCGGTACGACCGATCTTTGTTTTTATACATTTTTTATCTGTACTCAACATTAATTTAACTCAGTCTTAGATTTCTTTGTGTTGTTTATTTGCGTTCAATTTATGTTTGATCTGTGTTCTTTTATTTTATGTTTTGCGATGATTTTGTTTACAATTTTCTATGCCATTTGAAATGAAAAGTTTTATCGATTTCGGCTTTGTCTTTATTAAGCTCATTTATTTTTTGTTTTGCTTATATTTTATTTGACGATTCCACTTTTTTTACCGCATACTTTATTTGTAGCAAATCAACCAACAAATTTTTTGGGACAGCTACTTTGTCGTAAGACATGAGCTTCGGGTTTAAAAAAACTGGCCAAGTGCGAGTCGGAATTGCGCACGAAGGGTTCAAAGTCAAAGTCAAAGTCAATTTTTTTTATTCCTTTGGATGCTTAATACAATTGTACATAGACCACATGGATACGTCTTAAAAACTAAGTTAGGATGTGTACTTCCATACCATTACATTCTGTTTTCAATATTTCTTGTTACAGCGGCAACAGAAATACGATATCTGTGAAAATTTCAACTGTCTAGTTATCACGGCTCATGAGTTACAGCCTGGTGATAGACAGACAGGCGGACGGACAGTGGAGTCTTAGTATAAAAGGGTCCCGTTTTTACCCTTTGGGTACGGAACCTTAAAAAATAGGTACTTAATTTTAAAGTTCTGTAGGTATAGTCGGCTGCATAATTGCAGCCCCGGGTAGAGTTCGAAAATTACTATTATTGGAATGATTTAATTCTAATAATTTTTGTTTGATAAATTGATGAGTTAGAAGACTTTAAACCAGCCGTTTTGGAGCTCTATGGTGGGTCTGCAATTATGCAGCTGACCGTTCCTACGTACCTACCTGAAATTGTTAAGAGGACCTACCTATGCATTTACATAATCTGATTTAGATCAAGTACAATTTTGCAGCTTGTCTACTATATAATTCTTTTTCTCAGACAACATTGAAATGAGGAAATGAGTTATTTTCAAAGCGTTCCTAGGTAATACGATTTTCAATAATCCAGGATTCTTGCTCGCAGCTAGGACAGGAAGTTGGCACGTTTTTCTCTAAGGCTTTTATCTCTATCAGTTTTCTTACATTAGTTTATGTAGAAGATCGACAGAGTACAGTGTTTAGTTTCGTTTTGGCACCTTCCCATTTCCTCATCCAGGAATTATTATAAGGTATTGTAAAGATCATTTGATAAAAAAATAGTTTTGGACCAATTAATTCCGATTTTTAAGACCCCGAGTCTTCCAATTTCTTGATAAAGATGATTAAAAGTTTTGCTAATTAAAAGTATCGTCAGTTAATTTAAACAAAAACAAAATATGATAGAAAATGTCGATTTCCCCTCGCTCGTTGCTATAGATATGATTCTTTTTGGAGTGTTGTTAGCAAAGTGGTAGATACCTCGACATTCATTCTGAAGGTCGTGGGGTAGAATCCAGACCGGCCACCAAATGATTTTTCTTAGAAAAAAATGTATGTACGCTAATTGACATTGCTCTTACGGATTAAACCCGCGGTTTAGTTGACTCCAGAACGTACATCTATTGACAAGTTCTCTGGACACGGTCGATTAAGCTGAAAGGGTGGGTGCTAGGCAAGCCTACTCAGTCCTCACGCAAAAAGGACCCGTCTATAGAGTTTATAGAGTCTATAGTTGCGGGAAAAGCCCGTATTCAAGTACCACCACAGAATGTTAAAGTACTGTAATGAAACAACAGTGTAGAAGCACTTGTGTAATATTTATTATTCATTTATAATTTAGCAAAAAAACAATATTTCCTCCAGTCTAGTACAAATATGAATGAGCCGTCAAACCTAACCAAATGTTACATAATCCTTTTCTTAGCGTCTGTAGTCAACCACACGCAACTGGGAGTTTTGGCGGGATTGAGTTAACAACATGTCGTGCTGCAGTTTTATTTTCATGAAACTTAGTTGTAACCCGAGTTGAATTGTATAATTCTGGTGGAATTTTATTCAATTTAGTTCTGTGAAAGTGCACAAGTGTAGTGAAAGTAAAAATCAGTGTCAAACATGAAGTTTTCTCGTTGCCTCCAAATCTCCTAATAAGGTTATGGTAAACTTGCCACCGCTTTACTATAGCCCCTGAGTTGACGGACTATGACGACTGTTTTGAAACACTTTAGGCCCGATTTATGAAAAATCGGGTCATAATTTAATGCAAAATATAACTTGACACTGGCTAAATGCACAAGCCGCGCGAAGCCATAATTAATAGCACACGCAACTGACGTTTTCCTATACATTTAGAGGTTATCTTAATACCAATGAGTCATTCTATATCGTCTGTACAATTTGCGTTTTGTTTATACTAAACAATTGCGTTTGGTTTACTATACAAGTACAACTATGATTCTAGTTTAATGCCTATTAGTACAGTGAAATTACACCTTAATAATAAAGGCATACACTTACATCAGCTACACACATAATAGGTAGTAATAACAATATAATTATCATTGATACTATTCCTTTGTGAGAACTTTCAAGATAATCGCCTCGCGTTCTCGCCTTCTCGCTCCGAGTAATAAACTTCATCAGTGTTTTATGATTAAGAACTCCCAATCCGTATATTAAACAGAGAATTGCAGTGAGATTTCACAAAATAAGTTAGGTAGTAAATTTAATTTAAAAATATATGTAAAATATACTCGTAGAATGACCTTTAGGTATAGCGCTGAGGTGAATTCTCACCTGCGACTCAGATGGTTGCGGTTTCGATTCCTGTCGTCAAACTAATATTTGTACACAGATATTTAGTTTTAACAATATTTGTGTACATATTTACGACCCAGTTTTCAATTAGATTTTCTTTCAAGCATATTTATTATGTGGAATCATAATAAAAAGTGCTCAAACTTTGAGCTACGATAAGGTCGTTTAACTATTATAATCTGCTATTTCTTTATTGTTTTTTTATTAGGTAAAGCGTAAAAAAAGAATTTGCCAAATCGGTCCAGGCGTTTTCGAGTAATCGGCGAACATACAAAAGAATATACATGCGTCGAATTGAAACCTCCTCCTTTTTTTGAAGTCGGTTAAAAATAGTAAAAAATCTATTAGCTAGACAAGAGATCGTATCTAAAAGGTTTTTTACAGTTTACAGATTTTCACTCTCACATTCTCCAAATAGCTTTAAATTTTAAACAATCCATTGATTTTCATTTATAAGTTCATTTATTCCATAAATTAACACTCTTATTCCCCATCCATTCATAGATCAATGAACCTTTTACTGAAATTAAAAGAAACTAATAAACATGAATATTATGGCACTGTAATACCACAAATTAGGTTATACCACGTTATGAAAGTAAAGCAGCATAACGTTAATTTAGCGGGCGTAAATGTGGCCAATGAAAGTTATAAAAGTCCGTAACAAAATGTTAATCAGGTCAAACGTATTAACATCAACAATCAAATACATTGTCAGAACGCGATATATACATTTATCAAGTTTAATTCACCTTTATGCATCTTGATTTGTAAAGACTATAATTATTCTGGCGTGTGTGTTGTACCTACTTTTAATTTGTTCTGACCTTCATCTGATTTCACTGTTTTCAATTACAACAAAAACGTATTTTTAACCGACTTTAAACAAAAGGAGGAGGTTTTTAATTCGTCGATATGTTTTTTTTTAACCTTTCATTTTACTCCCTCTGCAATTAACATTAGGGCTTGCATAACATTTTGCTTAAACAAATTTAGTTAAATACATTTATCGGGTAAAATCTAATCCTACTAATATTATAAATGTGAAAGTTTGTGTGTGTGTGTATATTTGTTTCTTCTTCACGCAAAAACTACTAGACCGATTGCGATGAAACTCGGTATCTAGTGTAATATAAATCAATCATTTTATTGTGCAAGTCAACCTTAATTTAATTCCTTCCACAACAAACATCAAAGATCAAAAATGACCTCGGAAATGCAAAACCGAAATTCAATTAACAAATTAGCAACACTTCGTGTACTTTTTGCGCGAATCATATCAAACCAAACATTATAAAATTGAAATCCGAAGTTGGTAAAATGAAACCAAAATGCGGATTTAAATTGAATTAGGTACGTCTGAAACATCGTAGAGAGATATTGCATACAATCTGGACAAAAGAGTACTACTGTCTACAGTGGATAGTACGATGCGATGTTAAGAATGCATTTCGCGATAAATTTACTGGTTACATGTGACGGTCGCCTTTGAGGACCTGGGTGCTTATGTTTACAGGTGATACATGTACTGGTATACGGGCTGTTTTTTGCAACTAATCTTGTTTAGTTGGGTCCTTTTTGCGTGATGATGGAGTAGGCTTGCGTAGAATGCAATCCAGATGAGAGAACTTGAAGAATGCTAATTTACAGGTGATTAAAGGATACTAATTAAATAAGGATAAAAATTTAAATGGAGTCTTTGTAGACCTGGGTATTTGTATTCTCAGATCCTTATAGGACACTAAAGTGTTAAGTTTGAGGACTTGAGTGATATCACAAAGGATCTCATAGTGATTTTTGGGTTTCCGAATTAGCGAGAATATTCAACAAATGACTTTATCCCGACTTTGTTACAAAGTCATTTGCAAACACAAAGGCAGTACTGAGAAGCTGTGTAGAAATTTTAGAGATGTTTTCGTGATATAAATTTCGTTTGTAAGCATCCGTGTATCCTGTAACAGGCTTAGATAAAATGAATAAATCCATATCAACACAATATTAGGGTATTTAGGTTTCATGGCTATTTAGGAGTTTAGCATCTTTAGATCCATCCAGACGTTTGCTACTAGGCCTTTTAACGCCCGTGTTTTTAGTAAATTATGGATTTTTTTTACAAGAGTATTTTGAATTACTACATTTAAGATTCAGACGTTTTGCTATTAATGGCAATTAGCGTCCATGTCTATTTAGTAACTATGGCGTTTTAATATCTGAACTTTAGGACGATATCATCATTTTGTGATATTCTGATAGTATCCGATGTTAGACGACAATTTTCGAGATGCATTCTCAACGTCGTACTATTACTATAGATTAGTATAGCAAGGAGTGTTGGGTGGCGATATGAATGCATTTCATCCGTGCTTTGAGTAGCTGGAGAACATTTGTTCAGCCGTGGTTCAGCCCCTATGTAGCCAGAATTATTCAAGAGACGTTTTAACGTTGCGAACTTTATGTGGATTTACTAGACTTGTGATTTATTCTATACTTACAAATATCCTACAAAGAAATATTCCAAGAAATATTTTCTAAGAAAAATGCATCCTATCCTACTAAATGTGAAAGTTTGTGTGTATGTGTATATTTGTTACTCCTTCACGCAAAAACTACTGGACCGATTGCGATGAAAATCGGTATGTATCTACATACCGATTTTCAATCTCCAAAACTAAAAATAATAATAATAAAAATAGGTAAAAAAACTTTTTAAGTTAAACGGTTTTATGTTAAACATACATTGCAATGTTTAAGATAAATGTACTAAAAACCAAAAAATAATAAAATAGATACAGTCGTGGGAATTATAAACATATGCATAGACTAGACTAAAATAAAACCGTGGGTCACGTCAATTGTCTACAATCGTTGATTAAAATGTTTGTTTTGTAATGTTACACTATAATTAGGCAGTTGTTCAACCGACAACGATGGACGTGTGATAAGTAGGGCTAGAATGTGGAAACAAGCTAGCAAGCTCGATTATAAGCGAGTTTTAGGGTTTCATAGTGGTGAGCGAGTAGTACTTTTATCATATGTTTTGTCGATTAAAGACAAACTACGAGCAGTGAAACGATTCCTCGCCAGCCAGCAGTGTGAATGTCCAACGATAAACTAGTTGAAACATCTCTTTTATTTACATGGAGTGTATAACTATTGGAATTTCCATGAGTAAGAAAATAGTAAGTAATTTCCTCACCGTCTGCGGGCCAACTGCCTATTTTAACGACGAATTAAACGATTCTTCTATCATACAGTCGTCGATAATTTGTAGACAATTGACGTGCCCCACGGTTTTATTTTAGTCTAGTCTATGCATATGTTTATAATTCCCACGACTGTATCTATTTTATTATTTTTTGGTTTTTAGTACATTTATCTTAAACATTGCAATGTATGTTTAACATAAAACCGTTTAACTTAAAAAGTTTTTTTACCTATTTTTATTTTCTAGTTTTTAGTTTTTATTTCGCATTCTGTTTAATTCATTTAGTGCTTTATTATTGCAAGGTTTCTTGCCCGTTAGTTTATTGCAGTCCAACTCCTCTATACGTAGTCCCTGCAAAGATCTTACTCTACTAAGAGCCACGTAGGCTTGACCTTCTTCAAACAGTTTCGCACCTAAGTATACGAGTGCGTGATCCACAGTGCTGCCCCCACAAGAATGGGAGTCAGCAAAAAAGTATTTGTCTTCACCGCGAAATACGCTAACAGATTTATTTGACGCTGTCAATATTCCTGAAGAATGACTATCAAATAATCTATTTAAAGCTGTATGTAATGTAATGCCGATATTATTGGTATTTACAGAATCTTGGAGACTCCCGAATAAAAGAGTGTCTTCATCATATTCTATAGAAAATCGGCATTCATACATTTGTAAACTTTGCCTGACGATATGAAAGTTTCGTATCTCTAAATATCCTGTTTCATCCAGTTCAGTAGGATCAAGCTGGGTACGAATCCAGCAATATAAGGAGTCACCCGCTAACATATTAGCATTCAGAATATTGACGTCCCATTGATTAGGGCTTAGGATTGCAGCTCGGACAATGTTTGCCAACGACATAGCACTACATTGTACACCAGCATATCGCGAAGTAAAGACGTTGTAGTCACCTTGATGCCATGAAGCTCGAACAATTCTTGCAACATTATTAATTGGAATGAATGCATTTCGAATTTCATTTTCATTCCTTTCGGACGCTTCATCTTCAGACAATTTGGGCACACTAAGTCGTACTAACTCCTGGTCACTAATTTAGGCATTGTCGTCAATACGTACATCTTTGTAAAGCGGGTTATTTCTGATTAACCATCTTAAAGCACTATAGACTTTTTCGCGACATATTGTGAATTCCCTAGTGATGTTCAAATTTTCTAATCGTTGGGTTACTACAATAATGCCTACCTGGCTTGCAGATCTTGGTAGCATACTAGGCAGTCTTTTACTGACTTCAAAGATATCTTGGGCAAATAAAACTGCCTGTCCGCGAAAACCGTACTGCCCATAGAGGCCACTAAATTTCACGATTTTAACAAAGGCAATTATTCTGCACAGCAAACGTTGTTCCGCCTGTGTTTGAATAACGTCTGGTATAGAACCTGGATCCAGATTATTCCAGTAAGCTTTTGGTGGTGCTGTTGTTTTATTACTAGTAACATGTGTTTGACAGCGGGAACATAATAACAATGATATTTTCGAAGTTAACTCCACAGGTAAGTCTGTTAATGCAGCAGCGTTGTACCGAACTGTACGAACTTGATTAGGATAACAACGTTTGGTACAAATATCACAAACATGTATACAAATTGTGTTAATAGCATTCTCGAATGCCTGCAGATTATTAGCTCTGCATTGCTGGGTACGCTCTCGTTGTTTATTTAACCTCGTATCGCGATGTTCAGGCGTTTCTGAACCCAACTGCTGTCTTTGTCTTTCACGGCTTTGTATTAATCTAACTTCATATTCTTCAGGCGTTTCTGACGCTACCATCTGTGTATATCGCTCCCGTTGTTTTGTTAACCTGGCTTCATATTCTTCAGGCGTTTCTGACGCCGTCATTTGTGTATATCGCTGACGTTGCTTTTTTAACCTGGCCTCATATTGCTCAGGTGTATTTGACGCTAATTGTTCCCGTCGTTTCTGTAATCGACTATTTCTATCACCTTCACTTTCTTTAGCTCGTTTTGCTTTATACTTTTCATTCGCTTTTTGAAGCCTTCGTTTACGTTGTGTTGCAGTTTCTGTTTTATTTGTTTTTGTATTTTTTATATTTTTTTTTAACATTTTGTTCCCACGAGTAATGGACATTTAAACGGTCGACCCCCCCAGAGGTCCAATAAAGGGGCAAGGCTATGTACAACAAGATGCGCCTGAGTCTTGAGGGGAAAACGCTAACGACATATCATTTTTATCCACCCTAATGCCATACAGTTCTCGGCGCGTTTTAACCTTTCACCTTAACTTGGGTGGTGTACCGCTAACGACGTATCATTTTTAGCCACCCTAACGCCACACAGTCCTCAACACGATACAAAATCTTGACTTGGGTGGTGGATTCAGGCTGGATTAATCAGATACCTAAATTACAGATTCAATTTCTAAATTTAAATCTTATTATTATACGCCATTTGGTGGCTGCGCCCATCTTAAATATTGAGGTTGTATAGTGCACTGTATTCTTCTTGTCAAGCCCTTTTATTTGATACCCATATTGGTGGGATTGATAAAAAATTGTTATCAGCCATTTGGTAGCGGCGGCCATCTTAGATTTCAATTTTGCATAGTAAATTGTATTCTACTTGTTGAGACCTTTCATTTGATACCTATGTTGATGGGATTGATAAAACCTAAGTTATCCGCCATTTTGTAGAGGCCGCCATCTTGGATTTTAATTTTATATAGTACATTGTATTATACTGGTTGAGCACTTTCATTTGATACCCATATTGATGGGATCGATAAAACCTACGTTATCTGCCATTTTGTAGCGGCCGCCATCTTGTATTTCAATTTTTTTATAGTATATTGTATTCTGCTTGTTGAGCCCTTTCATTTGATACCCATATTGATGGGATTGATAAAACCTACGTTATCCGCCATTTTGTAGCGGCTGCCATCTTGGATTTCAATTTTTTATAGTATATTGTATTTTGCTTGTTGAGCCCTTTCATTTGATACCCATATTGATGGGATTATTAAAACATAAATTATCCGCCATTTTGTAGCGGCGGCCATCTTGAATTTATAATGATAATGAAAAAACATAATTGTATTGTCACCAAAATCCAAAGTGTATACAAAATTTCAGATTAATCGGTTGACAGGAAGAGGGTGAAATTTGAATTACTAAATTTGACCCAAGAATAAAACAAACGGGGTGAGCTAAATAAAACCGTTTAAAAAGGATCTCCAGCTATCTAGCTGAAGATCCTTTTTATCCCGATATTCCTACGGGATCGGGACTTACGCGGTTGAAACCGCGAGGCGCAGTTAGTATCCAAATAAATGTAGAAATCAAATGCTGAGTAAAGGCCACCCGCGTATGTCTCGATTCCACGGGATTTTTTGGATCAATCCTATGAGCTTCTCAATCCTTTATACTACCACTATGCCGAATTTCATCCAAATCGGTCCATTCGTTTGAACGTGAAGCAGGAACAAACAAACAAATAAACACTAAAGGTGCGCACCAAAAACGTGACACGATTTTCGTTACTTGTTAGTAGGTTTTACCCCTCGGATTTTTCTCATACCGGGCGCCTTATAAATGAAAATCGATTCTTAAGGAGTAAAGTCCAATAAACTCCAATAGACAAACCTTCGGATTACTTAGAATTTGTATGGAAAATAGTTAGTCCCAAATACTTACGCTCTAAATGGGATAAATTTGAGATAAAAAAAATCTATATTTCAAGTCGTCCTATATTCACTTAGACAATTCTTTAAATCTAATCTAATTTAGAACCTCCCTTGGATTTTCTAAAATGAAGTTAATGGATTGTTAAATTACCCACTTAAACGAGGGCCTTAATACTAATTTTTTACTGTTTATTTATAAAATGAAACGGAGCTTAGTAACTACTTAATATTCCATCTATATATATAAAAATGAATTGCTGTTCGTTAGTCTCGCTAAAACACGAGAACGGCTGAACGGATTTATCTTATCTTAGTCTTGAAATGTTCGTGGAGGTCTAGGGAAGGTTTAAAAGGCGAGAAAAAATCGAATAATTTCCGGGAAAACCCTAAAACCAGCCCTTTTCTATTTCCCATACAAACGTTTTCTAGAGTCAATTCCTACGGGATCGGGACTTACGCGGGTGAAACCGCGGGGCGCAGCTAGTTATTTAATAAAATGTGATTGCTCCGTTTCAACAGAAAATCTCTTTCAATTTTGTGAAAAAATAATACGTTCAACGGATGATAATTTTATAGCCAGTAATTGTTTGTTTAAAAATCCGACCCGACGAGTCGGGACAAAATAAAGCGTTTGTTATCGAATGTTATTTTTATGGAAATATTGCATAGCGGTGTTGGTATAGTGGTATATCTACCAGAACCTTTGGACAGGGCAGCTACATTTTTTTTAGTTGATTTTCCAAGACGGCCAATGGAAAAACGAATAGACCGACAAACTAGATATTAAAAAGTTATATTCTATTCTAAATCTATAGATGAGTTTCTTTAATTTGCTTCCATGTGCAGGCTTTTTGTTCTATTTTCTTTTATTATAGGTAAAAATATTATTAAATCAAGCTGAAATACCTGAAATAACCCACAGTGAAACTGCAACAGCGCTAGTTTCAAAGTATGAAAACTCTGATAGTATTTTCGCAGTAAAACTGTCCACGGAAAAGTTATGAAAATCAAAATTAACTGTTGTTCACCAAATAATAAGTTTATTAAGTGTGAAACATAAAGCTGTCTAGACTGGAGTCGGTTATTTGTTTAATTTTAAAACTAGGTAGGTTTGTGTTTTATGCGATTTCCAGACTGTTTGGAATACTTAATATTTTGCGGAAACTAATTCTACTTGGGAAAGGATTTCGAGTTTTTATGGCGCTATAGAACGTTACAATTGTGTAGCTGTAGATCGATTTTTTCATTTGACACTACACATCATATTATGCTACATATCAACAATTACCCACAACTGCTTCTTCTGCTGTCTTCTGAGATTAGTTGTTCCTTTAACCCAGCGCCTCACTATGGCGCTCTTTGGGTTCGATAATTTAAAAACTTCGACGAATAAAATGTATCAATTAATGGTTTCTTAAGCAAGTGTTTATTTACTGTTTAGTTTTATGAAGTTCTCATAGATGGCGGTGTACGTTGATTCATCGATAAAATTCTTCAATATTGTTTGACATCTAGGTTGTAAATACACCCAATAGATGACGCTGTGTTCAGGACTTACGCGGGTGAAATCGCGGGGCGCAGCTAGTAAGTTTATAAGTCTTTGCCTATATCCTTTTCTTTACTGACTATACTATACTACTTACTACAACTCTTATAAGATCTCCTTATGACTTATGATTGCCTGGTACATCTGCTTCATAACAAATCAACTTTATTCCATTACCGCAAGGCTAGTCGTTGCTAGTATCTGTCTCTGTGGTTAGCTCTGACTGAGGATCATGGTTATCAATGGGTGGTCTTCACCAAAGTAACCTGTGTTTACAACTTATATCGACACAGACAGATCTGTCTCCAACGGCATCTGTTCATTGCATCTCTCACGATCTTTTGGAACTTGACAGCTGATGAGTGCTTAATTTAATCCGACCATCTGGTTAGTGATCGATCCGTCTATGTGTCCAACCACAAGGAGTTTCTCGTTCGATTTTCATCACCCATCAGTACCTAACTATAGTAATAGCTACTATTAGCTACTATGGAAGCTATAGCTTGCTTCCTTAGTAATTTTCCGTGTAATATGTACCTAGACCAAGTACCTTTTCAGTAAGAACGTTGCTAGGGAATAATCGCGTGAAATATGAAATATATTATGAAAGATTTCTGAAAAAATATCTATAGTGTCTCCCACGGCAGTTCAAAGGCCTCTTTTACTTTTACAATCCCCACGATTCTGCGCCAGACCCTGCCATTCATTTCAAAATGCATAGAGATTGTCTTATGTTTAAACTTAGCTATTTAACCTTCTTAATGTAAGGATACATCAAATAAATATCCCTGGATATAGTGTTAACCGTAATTATTTTAACCCAACATTGCACACGAGTTTGTCCATGAATTTATGAACTATAGAGCCTTCAACGCCACGTGACACGTCGTCGTTGCTACATAGCCGCATGTTCTTGACATCTTCTTGTTACCTGCGTCATTGTTAATTAATTAACCACTCCTGTTACGTTATAGAAGGGAATTTAATAACCATACAATACCAAGTAATTGTAGGTATTTTAGTTTATGTCTAGGTTTATTAATTGTATACGCAGAGCTCGTTCTAGGAAGCACTTCTCCTTAGCTATTTCAGTCGCTAAGCAGCAGTAGAGTGCTGTATTGCGCTTTGAAGAGTGGTAAAACTATAGTCACATTGGGACAACGGGATTTGCTATATTGGATTTTTTTTTCTAAAATAGCATCGAATCGTTCCATTGAAAGCGCTATCATAGCATCTTGTCAAGGAAATAAAATTGAGTGAGTTCAATTCGCAAATTCCTCGTTAAAATTTCGTCGGCTTTTAGTTGTGATCTCAAAGTTTTTCAATCAGGTACGATGGTACGTCATATATACCTACTGAGGCATAATGCAAAATTATTATTTTTTTTTCGTTTTCCTGTCTGCTTAGTTAAATGTACAAATATATTTAAAACCAAAGAGCGGTGTTGGCTTAGTGGTAGATACCTCGACTTTCATTCTGAAGGTCGTGGGTTCGAATCCCGGCGGGCCGTGCACCAATGTATTTTTCCTAAGAAAAATTTATGTGCGCTAATTGACATTGCTCTTACGGTGAAGGAAAACATCGTGATGAAACCCGCGGCTTAGTTGGCTCCAGAAGTATTGACAAGTTCTCTCCTCTGGACATGGTCGACTAAGCTGAGAGGGTAGTAGGTGTTGGGCAAAGCCTACTCCATCCTCACGCAAAAAGGACCCAATTAAAAAGGGTCCAATGGCGGAAAACAGCCTGTATACAAGTACAAGTACAAGTAAATATTTAAAACCAGCAGATCTGTTTATCTGCTTCTGCAGAAAGTAGAAAGTATTGTAGTCGTCGTCTGGTCACCATAATACAAGACTAATTGGTTAGTTTGGTGTAAGAAGGCGTTGTATTCATGTTTGCAATATTTATACTACCCTACTAATATTACAAATGTGAAAGTTTGTGTGTATGTTTGTTACTCCTTCACGCAAAAACTACTGAATCGATTGCAATGAAATTTGGTACGTAGGTAGCTAGAGACCTGGATTAACAATATAGGGGTTTTATCCCAATATTCCCACGGAATTGGACCTTATGCAGGTGAAACAGCGGGGCACTGCTAGTAGTATATTTTTATTTAAAAAAAAATCTCTTTTTGCCACTGGCTACGTTCCTTTTGGTTAGTGTAGGACCAAATTCTTAAAAGAGTAAAATAAAGTTGAGATTCTATCTATCACCATAAAAAACCATCACTCTTAACTTTAAATCACCTTAGACGCAAAAGTCAATTAAAGAGTTCATATAATAGATGTTCTAAATGTTACAAAAGCAATTATTTGTTTGAAAACTAATTAGAGAAGTTGTCATCAGAGTTTCGTTCCTATTGTTTAGAAACCGGTGTTCTTTTAATGAGAGAGTGTGTAGCCACTTCACGGGGCCTGCAGAAGTTTTAAATTAAAAATCAATAGTTACATTGAAATGCTGTTCGAGAACACTGATTGTATTCGTCATTTGATAAAATTATTAGCTACGTATTATTGCGTTGTAAAATTGAGTTGGCTTTTACTCAAATTATATTGTAGTGATAAAGATAGTGTTTAGACTATAGTTTCCTATATAATCTATAGGAATAGTGTTTAGACTATATTTCACGAGTAAATCTGTGTCTAAATCTAAGGTTTAAATCTACATCTCGGACTATCCTTAAACCTCGTTTTGGAAGAAGGGGGTTGTAGTCTACACAATCTTGTTACACATTTCGTCGTTTTTTAACCGACGAAACAAACAAAAAACGGAGGAGGTTCTCAATTCGACGCGTATATTTTATTATTTTGTATGCGTAATAGTAATCACCGTTCACTCATGTATCACTCCAAGACGGTTCAACGATTGTTACTGGCCATAGATATCTTTATTTTTTTTAACCCTTCAAACTTTGTCAGCCATATATCAAGCGCCTGGAACTAGTCCTTTCTTTTTTTGAGTCAGCCTTATTATTTGAAGCTAGTGTAAAGGGACAATTTTAATAATTGTGTGGGTGTTGGTAAAATCTGATTTGCAATCTTGATTTTTTTTACAGGGTTATGAATTGCAATGCTTAACAGATTTTTTAAATATTTTTTTAAAATCATCGTGATGTTTTTATCTCTTGGATTTCCTCCCCGAATATAACTAAATTAAACCTTACTACAAATAGTTAAATAAATAAATAGACTTACAAATGGTTTACCACCGATTATGTTAAGCAATCTAATTTAGTAAACTTACATAATAATGTATGTGCCCTGTTTTGAATAGAGCTGCCTATTCGATTTAGATTGATTGAAACTTTATCGGTATTCGAGTGTATGTAAATTTGATAAGCCTACTAAGGGACAAACACTTGAATTAACTAGGTAAGATATGTAAATTTAACTAACCTGATTCAAAATGATTATACGACACATCCTACATATCCATTATCAGGTATATATTAATACTTGTAGTTGGTGTAAAGTTATTTGGCTACTGAATTGTTTGGCCGTACATATTATTCAACGGCCAAGTTATGTGACTTCAAGCCACTTTCAAGCAAAGTCTTTAATGCGGCGTCTATGGCTCCCACGATGGGCAGGAAAGCAGCATAATATTTATTTAATTTAATTAACCTGATTGTCATAATTACAAGACACATTCTAAATACCCATATCAGCAGGTATATAATTATTAATACTTGTAGTTAGTGTCGCGTTGTTTGGCCACTGAATTGTTTGGCCGCACATATCATTCAACCGCCAAGTTATGTGATTGCGAGCCACCTTCAAGCTAAGTTGTAGTATTTTAGTTTTAAATTGAAGTTTTAAAGTTTCGTTGGACTTTGATGCGGCGTCTGTGGCTCCCATCAGCCCCATTAGACAAGATTGCTTTCCATTAGCGATATCGCCAATCGACAGATATTTTTGTATGATATTGACATAAAGCTTTGCATGAGATTGGCATAAGATGTAACTTATCTATTATTTTTCAAGCTATTGCAGAGCTTTTATCGCGGGCTTTGAGCGAATCAAGAAATTCCGTAACGAAAATAAAACCTAACACCCCCCACTCCTCCTACCATGTAGCTAGGCCGAGCGTTCGCTTAACGTGTATGTATATGGTATGATTGTAGGAAGCTCGCACGATGCAATAGCTTTACCGCGGCAGTCCACGAGTGCCACACGTTTTTTTTTCTATTACGCAAGATGACTTGACTTTTTGTTGGCTTGTGTCAATTTTTTATGTGACAACGTGGCAAAGTTTGTATGTGACAACGTGATTCCTTGGTCCATTTTCGACTTTTACGCATACGAAGTCGCGGGCATGGTAGTAATCTTTATATTATACCTACATAAGTAAAGTTAAGGATACCGTGTCGGCACGTGGGCGGGCGGACAAGATCTTGCCCCGATGAAATCACCCCCGTATCTCATACACGTCAGTTAATATGATAACCCTAAAGTACAGTAATAAATCAAACATAGAATATGGGTTATTAAACGCATGTTAATGTCGTATTCAGATTACGTCGTCTCTGTAAGATACGTGGACTATTAATCAAGTTGATCTGTGAGGTCTGTTGAACTTTATGTCGGGAAAAAAATTAAGATTATCATAATATCGCGAAAGTATTTAGGTTACCAAGTAGTTATTGACGACCTAGTTGGCACAATGGTCACCATGCTGGACTGGCAAACGCAGGGTCGCGGGGTCGATTACCGAATCAGACAAGTATTTATGCTTAGATATTTGTCTGTGGTCTGGTTGTTTCTATATATTATAAGTATATATTTACAAAAGAAAAGTAGTTAAGTAGTATATGAGTTGTCTAGCACCCATAACACAAGTCTAGTAACTTAGCTTGGGGCTAGATGGCGATGTGTGGAATGTATATTCATACAAGTCTTACGAGTTTTTAAACGACTAGTGACGTCATGTCCGTCAATATAAGTCAAACGTGCTGTAGGCATTGCCGATCCCCACCACCGCCTATAAAGGCAGGCGCTTAGTTGTACACGGGTTCACTCCACGTTCACTCGTTTAAGGACTCTGAGGTGTTTGGGTTCGACGCTGCTTACAGTAAGACTATTCCAAATTATATTATAGGGTTCTCTTGTATTCTCTAGGAAAGGTAACAATGTTCACTTAATAATAAAAGGTGAAATGTGGTTCAGTTCACCATCCACGTCAGTGGTTTATGTTGGAACCGTTTTATCGTGTTAGCCCTCATTTGTTGTGTTCTTACCTACAGATACCTAGAGATTTAGTAGGTGTTGTTTCTAACCCTAAAAGGCCTAAATATCCTGTTACACAATAATATTTATTATTATTATTTATGTAGGTAGTTAAAAAATTTGATGTTATTTGATGATGATGAAATTTCATAAATTAGGTACACAATAGTGTATAGCAATAAAAAATTAAAAACAGACTTCAAAAATGAAGTAAGAAATCAACAAATATAAATAACAAAGTAAAAAACTAAAACGTTTAACAAAAACAAAAATAAACTAAATAGTTAAAAATAAATTTACATAAAAAAGAAACTAAAAAGTTAAAAATAAAAATCTTAAATAGTGCCACGGATTATAAAAAAAACACTGCAAACTCAAAAAGAAATAGAGTTTTATTAATTAAAACATCGTCGTTTCAGAGGTAAAGTAAAGTTTCACTTCGTCATATTACTGAGCCAGCGTATTATAAAACGTAGGTATTTGGAAGTCGGACTGGAAGATACCATGTGAGGTTGTCTTAATCAAACCCATATATATTAGTATAGGTTGTAAAAAAGGAAAACTTATTTTGGGTAAATTATCCTAATTTGGCCAGACTTTGGGGATATAAGGACAGACCTAAGTGCTTGATACCAAAAAAGGTGTTCCCATCCCACATCTTGGAAATTCCTAAAATTTTCAGTAAATTCGGGTACATTTCTCGAACTTTACTTTTAAATAGGTAATCCTTGTTTTTATGCACAAATATTTTTTGGTAATGTTGAATTCTAATTTTCTTAATAAAATTGTTGAAATAACATTGCAATATTATTTCGATGGCATTTCGATTACAAAAAGACCCTCAACGTCTGTTTTTTTTGTCAAAATGCGGAGTTTGTGGGTATTTTGAGCTACTTAGAGGATATTTTTTGTAATTGAAATGATATTGAAATTATATTGCAATGTAATTTCAACAATGTTATTAAGAGGATTGGACTTCAGGACATTACCATAAAATATTTTTGCATAAAAAAAACGAATTACCTATTTAAAATTAAAGTTCGGGAAATGTACCCGAATTTACTGAAAATTTTAGGAATTTCCAAGATGTGGGATGTTATTTGAATAATGTTATTTTTGAGTCCTTATTGTCATAACTAAGAGGAATTACAGACTCGAAAAAAGAGCGGTCCCCCGACGCGACAATATTTAATCTAAAAAATTCAGCTGTACTTACATAATTTATATAGATACATAGTTTCGGGGCTATTTTCGGGGGGTCATAATTTCGGGGCTATTTTTTTTCTTTTTTCTTTTTTAGGCTTTTTACGTTCATACTATTTCATTATTTTGTGTCGGGGTTTTTAAAATTTTCAATTTAATTTTTTTTATCACACATTTTTTCAATATAGGTTAACACTGTCTACGTTTGTAAGAAAATACTAAAGGATTTCGTTCTATAAATGTTTAATGAGTGGAAACGTAAAATAAGGCTTACAATTACCGTCACTCAACCTTCAGCCTAGGGCTCCGTTTGATGTATTACCTTTAGGTGTTATACTATTCCTTATTCTGTGGTAGTGGGTGGGTAACTAGCTCGAATATTCTAGGGGATCTAATATGGCTACTTTCGACGAGTCGAATCCGAATCCTACTAATATTATAAATGTGAAAGTTTGTGTGTGTGTATGTTTGTTACTCCTTCACGCAAAAACTACTGGACCAATTGTGTTGAAACTCGGTATGTAGATAGCTGAAGACTTGGATTAACACATAGGCTACTTTATATCCTGATATCCCAACGGGAACGGGAAATACGCGGGTGAAACCGCGGAGCGCAGCTATAAATAATAAACAAATATTGTGGACCGCTTCACACAGTGACATATAGTCCCAAGCTAAGCACCTAGGCTTGTGTTATGGGTGCCAGATAACGGATACTTTTCTATAATACTTTTCTTTTGTAAATATTTACTTAATATACGTACGTACACCCAGACCAGAAAGAAATATCTGGTGCATAAATATTTGTTTGAGGCGGAATCGAAGCGGGTACTCGCCCGACGACGCGGCACAGGTAGAGGTCGTCAAATCAAATCGTAATTGTAATTTACCCATTTTGTATGTGCTTTTGTATTTAAACCTTCTTTTTAATTTGACTTCGCGACTATCGCGAATTGGATGGTGTTACAAACTGAAAGGGTGACGGGTCGCTATCTTGAAAATTTTATTGGCTATTTATTAATAATAATACTATTTATTGGCAGACAAGAAATGAACGACGCGGTCGCTAGTCCAAAGTAGCGTCTTTCAATACCTCATTTTGACACCATTTTCCATATGACGTTTTGGATAATCGAATCCAAAATGGCCTTACGATTCGTCTTCGAAAGTAGCTATTTTAGACCTTCTTACGTTTTATTTAATTGTAGTATTTTACCTTGACTTATGGCTTTCTGATAGGGCGGGTATATAACGTTTAAAGACGGTGATTAATTACTTTGGGGCATTTATTTTTAACCGAAAATCTGACTATTGTTACAAGTATTATCTACAGGGTTATTGGCAATTATACTAGCAAGAAGTTGAGAGCTACTTCTGTGCACCTAAACAAACAACTTTTGTTTTACAACTTTTGGAAATCCATACATTTTTTTTTGAAATTTTTTAGTTTAGGTTTTCCTGAAAATCAGCTGTTCCTCACACGGAGAGGTTACCCTTAAAATTTTACTAATTTTTAAGTAATATCTATTTTTATTACTATTATTATCTATATTCTGTACATATAAAATGCTTTGTCCTGACTGACTGACGGATCAACGCACAGACTAAACCGCTGATCGTAGATACCGATCGTAGTAACTTGGAGGGTGTATTTTTTGTATGACGTAGACGTTCGATAAGAAAGGATTTACCAATAGATATATGATTTTGTTTCTGTTAAAATAAGTAGGTCTAAGAAAGTACCTATGCATAAATCCGTAAAGGTAAGCGAACAGAAATCGGGTTGTATGAACCCCTCGTTACTGGTACAGACCTTGGTCCGAAAGGTTGATCTCATGCCTCCAAATTTGATAATATTTTTGTCATACATGATAGCGATTATTCAAAAAAATAGAAAACTTACCTTGTTACCAAGAGGTTTAGCTTGTATTTGCAAGAAGCCATTATTCTCTAACATACATTGTATCTCATGCATGTAAATTTATTTGTGATTTAGTAGAATACCTAAGAAGTAAGAGTAGATATCATAAATGAAAAACGCAACACCAATTTAACTCAGCAGAAATTGAAATTTTATATTAATTCCTATTCCCAACACGGGAATATAAAAAAATAAGCACGGTCTAGTGGGCTTCTTCAAGTTATGCTTGTTACCGGAGGGGAAGCGTATGATTCGTTCACTGACGTTGTATGTTGCTTCGCAGGGAGAGACGTTGTGAGCGTTGTAAGGCCTCTCAAGATTGCCCTCTTGGCACACTACACGTTGCAGGGTTTTCCTCAGCATTGTTTTTGACGTGATAACGTCTATTAAATTGATGAAGACAGGCACTCACAAAAAAAGGTGACGTCATCGCGTTCCGCTCACGTTCCATAGCAAACAATATTTCGTAAAACTATCGTCCGTATTTAATAATAATATCGCTCATCTGGGCTTGTGTTATGGTGACGAGGGACGAATAAAAGACTTATAAATGTTTCCAATAATAATATCGCTCATCTAGCCTTATGTTATGGTTACGAGGACGAATAGAAGATTTTCAAACACAATAATTTATTTAGATAAATAAAGTTCGTCTAGACGTGGTCGTAGATCATCTCCTCTTCAAATATCTATTTAAAAAATAGTTGTCTGTACGGACGATAATTTTACGTGATCACGACATATTAAGAACTCTTTTCTATCGTTGACATTACCATTTTGCATACTTCAATACGTTGCCATGGTTACCTTGTTAATAAAGTAACGTAACGCATGACGTCTCACTTTTTTGTGAATGCCGGTGTGAATCGATTTATAAGTCAAAAACTAAAACAACTTTCTCAAACAGCCAAAATCTATACAGAAAAGATTCATAACTTGCAACCGAAGCACCTGGAACGTGCAGGATCATAACTCACAAGTCTCGTAACACAGTTACATCGTTGTAAACTAACGAAGAGCACTCAGGACGTCAAAGGACGGCTCGCTTGCCGTAACCTGGCCCTTTCAACCGCATAGAAGAGGGTGCTTTCTCGCAATGAGGCTCTTGTACCCAAGAAATATGGATATTTTAGAAGGCGAAGTCGATGATTTTATGTGTAGAACACTTGAACATTGAAACTCTGGAAATGTTTAATTTTGTTTACTTAGTTTGTGACATCTAGAAATGTTTTAGGTATGATTTTTTTTATATATATTGTAGTGGTAGGTGGTATATTTATTGTAGTGGATAAAATAAGAAATGAGTATATCAGAGGAAGCCTGAAAGTAGCACCTGTTACTGAAAAAGTAAAAGGGAACCGTTTGAGTTGGTATGGACATGTGATGAGAAGATAAGAGACGCATGTAACTAGAAGAGTGATGAGTATGAATGTAGAGGGATGTAGAGGAAGAGAACGACCTAAGAAAAGATGGATGGACTGCGTGAGACAAGACATGAGGGAGATGAATGTTAACGATGAGATGACGACTAATAGGAGTGAATGGAAGAAGAAGACATACTGCGTCGACCCCAAATAAATTGGGATAAGGGCAGGAAGATGATGATTGTAGTGGAAGCGAGCTGGGCCCATAACCTCTTACAATAAGACATATCCTTTTGACTTCGCCGAAGTCGGGTAATGTAGAGTCTATGATCTATACTCATTATTATTTGTTTGTTATATGTCCTCACGGGACTATGGAGTCCGATAACCTCCGGTTTGAATAAAACTATTGATAAACTGATTATTATTATTTATTTAGAAACAAAAATAAACTTAAAAAACATTCAGGCCGAAAATCGAAAAATGATTTGACTGATGACGTGCTGATAAGGGTATGTAGGTGGTTTTGTTGACTGCATTCTTAAATTATAAAAAAGTATATCTAGATACTTTATACTATTATATTATTAAGAGATTTTTTTTTAAATTCTTTCCGCAACTACTTGATCGATTTTGATGAAACTTGGTATGAAGATACATTAATTCATTGGGAATAACATACTGTTCATTGGCTACTTTTTATCCCTAGATTCCCACGGGATCGGAAGTTATGCGGGTGAAAATGAGGAAAGCTGCTAGTATAAAATAAATACAATTAATTTAGTTATTTTTACAAGAGTACTTTAACCGCCATTAGAGACAGTGATATATTAGATAAAACAAATTATAAAATTAATAAATAAAAATTGAAACTCCAACAGTAAATAAATAACATAAATAAATATTGATGAAAAAATCACACAGCGCCATCTAACCCCAAGATAGCAACTAGGCTTGTGTTATGATAGCTAGAAGATAGCTAGGTAGATACTTATTATTGTAAATACATACTTATGTTAGGTACATAATACCTATTATATAAACATAAATACCCAGCCCAAAAACAGTATCCTGCCTATTCAATTCTCTTTGTAATAGGATACTTATTCTCTATTCTCTCTTATTGTTTTGTATATTTAAGCCTTTACGCAAATATTAAGTAACAATATTTTGTATCCAAATCCCAAAATGGTCGTTAAGAATTCACAGTTTCTTTAGCCGGCAGTCGTGGCAATCAACTAAATAAAACCGGGGGTAGCTGCCGACGAAAAATATAATTTAATTATTTAATCAGAACCCTATTTTCTGCGATAGCACGGGGATATGCCCCGAGCGCTATAATTTACGGAGACCCTTGCAAAACACTTTTTTTTTCCGGCAGAAAAGTAAATTTCAAGAGGATTTTATGAGACAAAAAGAAGATGAACTCCGTACTCTTAAAAATTATTCTTGTCTGGGTACTAAGATAGATTGGCTGAGTGTAGAATGAGGTATATACAGTGCAGTAGTACAGGGTTGGTAACTAACGATGCTCGATTGACGCAACTGATTGGCGTTGCTAATTAGTTCTTGCTCTTGTCCATAAACATTGGAGAACTTGAGAATAGTAGCTCTAGTTTATAGTCTTACATTTATTTGTGCAATTTGAGTTTAATTGTTTGTTTCTTTTTTTGCAGGTAAGTCTTCAGATAACCGTGGTGCCGCTTCGGTTTTTATGACGTAAGCACTAGTACCTTAAATAAAGTAAAGGAATAAAAAAAAATCTAATTAAACGTATGAAATACAAATACAATAAACAGGTAGCTTTTTATCCCTACAATCCTATGTCCTATAATAAATCATCTTTCTTAATCCTATGTTAAGTTTAAACAGAGTTAAGTAAGTAAAATGTTAAGTCTTCTTCTTCTCGTATAGTAGTGTGGCTCACCTATTGTAAGAGTTTTCAGATCGCCCTAATCTCTCTAGCTTAACGACTGCTACTAGAGGTAGCAACCGGGACCAACGGCTTAACGTGCCTTCCGAAGCACGGAGGGGCTAACGAAAATACATTTTTGCCACACTACTAATTGGCCACATATCAAAGTAATGACCGCGCCAGGCGTCGCTTAACCTGCACGACCGTAAACGATAAGCTAGCGTCGCTTAGCTGTGAGCCTCCTCAACATAAAACTGTATCAGAGGAATCGAAGTGCAACTGCTGTGCTCCACTCCAAAGCAGAATTTGGTGCATTTGCTCACTCGTACTTTACTTGACAAAGGAAGACCTAATGATGCCATATCTCTGATCTTGGATCGGTATGAAAATATGATTAAAGTTACTGCGATCCTTCATCCTCCAAGGAAAGGTATCGATTGATTTTTACCCGAGGTTTTCTCGTAGTGATTTTTTTCAAAAATTAAGCGGACATCTACGTCATAATAGCTATTTGTATCAAAATTTCTGAATTTTGATAAGTTTTTAGCCAAGGGTCTGCCCTTGGCTAAAAACTGTGCGTTGATAGATCAGTCTATCAGTTGGTCACGTTTTCCTTCTATATATTTTAATTTGAGGCCATTGAAACGGAAATATTTTTACTTTATCGAGGTAGAAGCAATAAAAGCAAAAACGTATTCAACCATAGTGAATACAAACACAAAACCCAGTGCACTCAATAGCTTGAAATCATAGACTATATTATGGAGTACAGTATTCTACGTTGAAATCTATACTCTACGTGTATTCTCGTTTACTTACACAGCGAACCGCTTTATAGAGGAAAAGCAATTGTAAGAGCGAGCAATTCCTTTTATTTTCTCTATATCCCTGAATTTCTATAGAAAACTAGCTACGCCTTGCGATTTCATTCGCTTTAGTGCAGATTCCATGGCTATATTGGGTAATTTGATTTTCTAGGGTTCCAGCTCACATTGATGGCACAATGAATGGTCACCATACCGAACTCCCAAACACAGGGTTGTGGGTTCAATTCCCGCCTCAGACAAGTATTTATGCTTAGATACTTGTCTGTGGTCTGGTTGTTTCTATGTATTATAAGTATACATTTACAAAAGAAAAGTAAATAAGTAGTATATCCGATGTTTTGCAGCCATAACACAAGTCTAGTGACTTAGCTTGGGGCTAGATGGCGATGTATGGAATGTCCTGCATTATTTATTTATTTTTACAAAATTTCCATGTTTAAATCTTCATCAGAAATTGTTCAGTCTCATAATGTTAGGGGTTATTATTGATCAATTAAGTATGAAAGGCCCCCTGTGAGCTTGTGGTCCGACTGCTCAGTCCGACCGATCGAACGACGTGAACTTTTTTTTACCTTTGGTTAGATTAATCGGACAAAGAGTAAACACAAGTTCGCTTAATCCAATCGATCGGACGACGTGAACTATGCCTATCTATTAATAGGTAGACTATAGTTTACCTTTTCGCTAAATGTGATCGATTTTCCTTAAAAATGTTTAACTTTTAATTACCTTCCGCTATATTATTTCCTTTCCCTAGAGGTCTGTCGGCAGAAAACTCTCCACAGGGTTAGACTTACCTTAGTAATAACTTTATAATGTAATCTTTTTTTTGTATTTTTCTTGTGTACTGAATTTATTAAATAAATAAAGGTACAACTGTAAATGTAAATTAATTTACACTCACAGTTAAAATCTTTCTATACCTAGCTATGAGTTATTACTTCAGAAAATATTGCGTCCATAATCAATTATGACAGCGCTGCCTTTAGTTCCTTAGAGCTTTGCGTTGGCCGTCCTGCGCTAAGTGAAAAATAATAATGTAGGTTTTTCGTATTTGTGTATATTAGTCCGTTATCTGTATAAATCCCTGTATCTATACATATAAAATTCTTTGTCCTGAATATCAACACACAGCCTAAACCGCTGATCGTAGAGACGTAAAACTTGGAGGGTGTGTTCTTTGTGTGACTTAGGCATCCGATAAGAAAGGATTTTCCGTAATTTTACTCCTAAGTGGTGAAAAAGGGGGGCAAAATTTCTAATTATCATAGAAATTAAGATTTAACATAGGGGCATAGTAATGGCAGTATAAGATTTATGCAAAAAAAAAATTGTCAGTGTCTCTAGTGTCATTATCCAGGTAGAAAACAGTCGACTATGTTTGTATGTAGAGAGGCCCCGGCACCCTTTCCCTTTTAATCGCGTATTTAAAAACAAAAAAATCTAGTGTGGGTACTCCACCTACCTTCGGTTACTACCTTCAACTATCAGCATGAGAAACGCTCGCCGCTGCTCCAGTCTCCTCGCGACCATGACTATTGTAACATAGTCGAAACGTCGAGGTAAAAGAAATAAAAATAAAATTACGCGATTAAGACGCGGGAAAATAATTACTATGAATACAAATCGTGAGAGCTTAAAAAGTTTATAATATCAATTTTGTTCGTTATATAAATGAAAAACTCCTCAAATCTCGTTCAATACTTATAGATAAACTCAACATTGTGTTTCATTAAATGAAATAGAGGTCGACCGATAGCAAAAACAAACATTTACCTGTCCGTCCGTCCGTCCGGGTCCGAGCCAATTCTGTATTGGAATTTAAATTGTTTGTGGTTGTAGGTTATTGTAAATTGATGTTCTAGGATGATATAGATAACTAGCTACGCCCCGCGATTTCATCCGCGTAATCATTTTCTGCGCAATTTTCCAGTAATAAGAACTTTCTACAATTGTTGAAAAAACTTTTTTTAAAACCGGCCAAGTGCGAGCTAGACTCACTTAATTTTTTTTCTGTGTTTAGTACTAGCTGCGCCCCGCGGTTTCACCCGCGTAAGTCTCGAACCCGTGGGAATATCAGAATAAAAAGTATCCTATGTGTTAATCCAGATCTCCAACTATCTAGATACCGATTTTCATCGCAATCGGTCCATTAGTTTTTGCGTGAAGGAGTAACAAACATACACACACACAAACTTTCATATTTATTATATTAAGTAGGATAGTAGACTTGTTATAGGGGCAATATATTATATAAAAACTGTGTGTGTGAAAATTTTAACTGTCTAGCTATCATGGTTCATGAGATACAGGCTGGTAACAGACAGACTAAGGGACGGACGGGGAGTAAAGTCTTAGTTATAGGGTCCCGTTTTTACCCTTTGGGTACGAAACGCTAAAAAAACACACATGCAGCCGAATTGAGAACCTCCTTCTTTATTTGAAGTCGGTTAAAAAAGATGGATGAAGTCAGTAAAGTCGTTATCAAGTTATGTGACCCAGAGAAATAGGGATTAATTTTTAAAAATAAATTTGTTTTCGCTAACTTTTATCTCGCTAACGAATGTTAATTCATAAAACAAATAAAATGCATATCCTGACCAGACCAGTCTGCTTGTGACCATGATATCTGCAAAGTTGCAAAATCTGGTTTTCGCAAAGGAAATAAACACAAAATAAACGCGATTTTATCTGTTAAAATAGTTTATTTATGTGTATATCCTGATTTTCGAGTGAGGTGTATTGTACTTAAAATTGGCTGTACATAAGTAATTGTACTGTACGTAATTGGCTGTATTGTGGTTATCACACCCGCACGGTAGGCTGAAGGTCGCCAGTTCACAACTCGCCGTGGTGCAAAATATTGGAGACTAGTAGCGCTCCACGTTTTCACCCGCGTAACTCCCGATAAAAAGTAGCCTATAGCCTTCCTCGCTAAAACTATCCTATCCTTTATTTTTTCTTTGTCACTATTTTGTTTTTTTTATGTAGATAATTAATTAATTTTCATTGTCATTTTAATTTCTTTCTTCCTGTGTTTGTACTCAATAAATGCTTTTTCTTTCTTTCTTTCTGTTATTTTGTTTGTAACGAAACTACTGGAGCGATTTTAATGAAAATTGGAACGAGGATACATTGATTCATTGGGGGTGAGGTAGGCTACTTTTTATCCTGATATTACCACGGGATCGGGAGTTATGCGGATGCGAAACCGCGACGTGATGGTCGTTTATAATAAACCTGAATGTAACAATATCAAAAAATATCCTGACATGCTTTTTTTTCTATTAATTATGGCTTGCGCATTTAGCCAGTGTCAAGTATTTCAAAACAGTCAAAGTCGTCATAGTCCGTCAAGTCAGGGGCTATAGTAAAGCGGTGGCAAGTTTACCATAACCTTATTAGGGGATTTGGAGGCAACGAGAAACCTTCATGTTTGACATTGATTTTTACTTTCACTACACTTGTGTACTTTCACAGAACTAAATTGAATAACATTCCACCAGAATTATACAATTCAACTCGGGTTACAACTAAGTTTCATGGAAATAAAACTGCAGCACGACATGTTGTTCAATTCTATTCAACTTTTTTATATGGCTGATTGCTGACATAGGGGCGCAATTCTGCCAATGTCAAGTGAGTCGAGGAAAAAAACTAAGCAATGAGAGTGAACGGTATTAGGTTAACTCGTTCCCGCCAAAACTCCTCCTGTCATGCTTATGTTTTTCAATCAAACAAATACCTTTTTACCGCACCTCATAACATGTCAATAAAACTGGTTATACACACTAATTTGACAAGGGTCCGATCAGTTTGCTTTTAGGGTTCCGTATCCAAAGGCCTATTACTAAACTGTCTGTCCGTTCGTCTGTCTATCTTTCACCGGAACGTATCTCATGAACCGTGATAGATGGACAGTTGAAATTTTCACAGATTATGTATTTTTGTTGCCGTTATAACAACAAATTCTAATAACAGAAAAAAAATAAGTGGGGCTCCCATACAACGTGGTACGGAACCATTTTGGATTCCTTTATAAGTTTATATATATTTTTCTTGTTTTTTTCTTTTTATAAGTCTTCTATTCGTCACCCGTCACCATAACACAAGCCCAGATGAGCGATATTATTAAATACTCTCATGTTACCATGACGTATGACGTCACACATCGGGAACACATCGGGAATGGAACGCGTCATGTAATTTATTAGACGTTATCACGTCAAAAACAAACAAAAAAATCTCCTCTTATAATATTGGTGTACATTTATATTCCTTACCCAATTTACGGAGCGTGGCATGAAGTATATGGCAAAATTTCTCAAATGCATCGCAAACAGAACAATCTATACTAATATTATAAACATTTGTTTTTTTTGTTTGTTTAAACGCGCTAATCTCAGGAACTACTGGTTCGAATTGAAAAATTATTTTTGTGTCCATTTATCGAAAAAGGCTATAGGCTACTTCTCCTTTGATATTTCCACGGGATAGATAGATAGATAAACACTTCGTACAACACACAAAACATTGAAAATAACAAAAAGGACGAGAAATCTTATTAATTGTACAAACAGGCGACCTTATCGTTTAAAGCGATCGGGACTTACGCGGGTAAAACCGCGGAACGTAGCTAGTAATTTGACGACCCAGATGGCACAATGGTCAACATGCCGGACTGCCAAACACAGGGTTGCGGGTTCGATTCCCGCCTCAGACATGTATTTATTTGTCTGTGGTCTGGTTGTTTCTATGTATTATAAGTATATATTTACAAAATAAAAGTATATTATAAGTAGTGTATCCGTTGTCTAGCAACTATACCACAAGTCTAGTTACTAACTTGGGGCTAGATAGCGATGTGTGGGATGTCCTGCAATATTTAAATAAGTAAGTAAATTAAAAAAAACATGTCAGATCAGGTCAAACAGCTCGATTGATTTTGATAAAAAAAATTTGGTTGGGTTAGTGCATTGTGTGGGTGAAAATATTATATGTTAGTTTTTACGTGGACGAAACCAGGGTCGCAGCTAGTTCAATATAAACATAAATTAATAACTAAATAATTGAATTCCTAAACGAAATTCAAGCCTTATAATAGGTAACTTCACACCACTTCTACAAGTGCTTATTTAATAAAGGGCGTACTTTGCAAAACCATTACCACACTCAGTAACTAAACAGAGTCTGTCCTGAGAATGTCCTGCTTACGGGCGTGAAACCGCGGAGTAAATTATTTTATTAATTTACTCCGCGGTTTCACGCCCGTAACTCCTGATCCCGTGGGAATTTCGGGATAAAAAGTAGCCTATAGCCTTCCTCGATAAATGGACTATCCAACACAAAAATATTTTTTCTATTCGAACCAGTAGTTCCTGAGATTAGCGCGTTCAAACAAACAAACAAACTCTTCAGCTTTATAATATTAAGTATAGATTTATTTATATTATACGTTGTCTACAAAACAGACGCACGCGTTGTAAACTGGGTAAATCTTCAATAAATTTACGATATTGCGATGTCAGATGTCATATTACAGATGTTATAGAATTTCGCGCTTCCGAGGGTGCCCTAAATACTCCACCTGTGACTCTGCAATGTATTTGGGGATTATCGTGTCATATGTCAAAACGAGACGGGTGACTTTAAGTCATATTTATTGAGAGAAAAAACTCAAGGGAGTTTGTATAGATGCTTTCGCTGCTACTATACAAAAGGTTTCTTTAAGAGGAAAGCGTACTGGCTCTCTCTCCATACAAACGTAGTCGATTGTTTCCTCCCTGGATAATGAACACTAGAACAAACATTTTCGTAGCATAAAATACTTGAGAGGTGTCTAGGGACACCCGGCTGGAACGAAGTTCCTTTCGACTAATTAGTGAAGGAATTATATTTTTTTTAAAGTTATAATATTTTTTTTATTATTAACAAATATAATGTAATATAAACTTAATCAGTAGGCTCAATTTTAGTAAACTAGCTTGCTTTCTATGAGAGAGATAGAGAGAGAGAGAGAAACACGCGCATGCCGCACGACTTACAATTATAGCAAAAAGTGTCGTTACAAGTTTTTTCTTCATTTTTTCCGTCTAGCCTTATACTTATACCTAATACTTATAACTGCCATGACTTGGTTTTTTTTTTCTATGATAAAAACCAAGACATAGGGGCATAGTCATGGCAGTTATAAGTTTTATGCAACAAAAATATTTGTGCTAGTGTCATTAACCTGGGAGGAAACAGTCGACTACGTTTGTATGGAGAGAGAGCCTCGTTCCTTTCCTCTTAAATAAGAAGCAGTATTCCTAATTTAGGAATATTGCTTTTAAAACCGTGAGGAAAAGAGCATTATAATTGCCTGAATACAGGAGTAGAGGACGAGGAGGAAGAATTGCCCGACCCGACAATCCAGGAAATATTGTTCTGGTGCAATAGAATAAAAAGAGCAGACCCCGCAATTAAATGGAAAAGAGCGAGGAAGAAGAAAAAGCTTTTAAATGGCAGCGCGACCTTGAAAAGGTTGATTCATACATTTTCATTATGGCGCCATCTATCTGCCAGTTGATCTTCTTCTTCTCAGGGAACTTCTCCAACTAGTGAAGGTTGGCAGTCAGCTTAGAATATTTGACTCGATCCCTCGCGAGGCTAAAAATTTGTGCGGCACTCGCTATCCCTCTCCACTCTCTGATATTCCGCAACCAGAATTTTTTCCTACGGCCGACTTACCTTTTTCCAGCAACTTTTCCCATCATCATCAATTGCAGGAGTTCATATCTCGGATTCCTCAAAAGGTGTCCTAAATAAGCATATTCCTTTTTTGATGGTTTTCAAAAGCTTACGTTTTTGACCAACTCTACGTCAAGTTGCCAGTTGATGAATTAAAACAATTGAAAAGACTGAAACCAAGAAATTATTGTTTAGATTCTAGAGTTTACTGGGACAGGATTATTTCTTGTTGTGAAAGCCTTTTCTGTGTATAGAAATAGGTACGTATTCTATGCACGATTATCAGATATTAACATGTAGAAGAACTTAAAAAAATACAAAAAAACACCAGCACCTGAACACAAAAAAAAACCAACAATAACCATTTCGTGTACTATAAGAATGGTAAAATTGCCTTCGCTACAAAACGGAGTTCATTAATATGTAAATCAAAGTAAGAAACCACTTATTTAAAACCATCCTGTTAACCTACATTTACAGAAAGCACAGAAGCATTAAAATCTTTTACCTTTTTGTCTTTAAAATACTTCCTCGGAGAAAGAAAGGTCTATTCCATGTCCATTTTACAAAGACAGAAAAGCTAAATTACGCAGAACGTAGAAGCACTAACTAACCGAACTGGATTTCGTTTTCAGCCTAGAATTTAGCTGTAAATTCGCTTTGCTTAAGGGCAGGTGCTAATAAAGCTACCAAAATCGACCTTTGTTTTAAGCAACTCTAAGTAATCAAATACTCTTTTTTTGTTATTTGGATATAAATGGATATTGTAGTTTAATAACCATATTTTTGTTTATTGTGGTTGAAAACATGATATGAACAACTTCGTTCGATAAAAAAAAAATGTTAGAAAACAGAGAATTATTAGATCGTTTATCGGGTTTTATTCAAAAATAGTTAACGTTTGTATTCTAAAAATGAATCAAATGATAGGTTTTGACCTTTAGGAACTATATTTGTGGATAATAATGCTAAAATGTTTTGCATATCGATCAAATATAACAGTTAGCACGCAGCACGCTACGTCTTTGAGAGCGGGGGCTAAGGTAATGTGAATACCTACACACGGTACTGGAAGAGCGCCTTAAAGGGGATTTTAGTTTTTGTAGTCTTTATTGCGTATGCTTTTCATTCGTGAAGTTTGCTTGTACACGAAATTGTCCGAAAATATTTCACTTTGATTTTAATTCTGAGCAAGCTGTCCTTTGGTTCCACTTTTCAGTCTTAGTAGTTCATTTCGGGAAGTAGTCCATCGACTCCAGCGTCGTCAAGAATTCGATTTTCAGACGGACGTTCAAGTTTCTATAATATTTTTTTTTCTTCAAGCAAACTATAATATTCGTATGAGCACTTGATTGGTGTCCTCAAATATCGGCGTATTATCGACGGAAATTAACTTGAGACTTCATTCAGTTAAAAATGCAAACTTAGGCCTCAATCTCACTTAGTTGCGTCATCAACACGCTTGCTTTTTAGTTCGCCAGACGTCAATATTTGGGGCACCATTCAAGTGCCTATATGAATATTAAAGTCTGTCTGAAAAGTTATGTCTGACTGTAAATCGACCTTTGAACGACGACTAAAGAGACCGGATCTGTTTTATCATACCAAAACACCCAAAAAACACCATATTTTAAAAACACTATTTACCCGTTAATAAAATAAAAAGCCTTTATATGTGCTCCTATAATCTAAGTACATTTTAAATAAAGTAGTTTTTGTTAGTATTTTGTAATTAATTTAATTATTATTATTTCAAATTATTCCATAGGAACCCCCGTGCGGGTGAAAGCCTCCTCCAGGTACCATTTTCCCCTATTTTGGGCCAATCCGAGCCAATGTTCGCCTGTGTTCTCGCATAAGTCATCTGACCAGCGTTTGAGTGGACGACCTTGTTTGCGTTTTCAGCTTCCTGGTCCTTTCCACTCTGTGACCACTTTCGTATCGTTCAATATTTACCCGTAGGTATAATTAATTACTTTTAGTTTTTGACGTAATAACGTCTTTTAGATTGGTAAACAGCTGTGTGCTGCACTCTCAATAATGTCAACGATACAAAAGAGTTCTTATGACGTTATCACGTAAAATTATCGTCCGTAAACCGACTTTACACACAACATTTTTTTTAAATCGCTTTTTATATAAACACATACCGTCACCATTCCTACATACTTATAAACAAAGAAGATATGCGCGAACACCTATAAAAAATACATACAACCTAATTGATAACCCCCTCCTTTTTTTGAAGTCGGTTAAAAACTAGTGATATCTCACCATGTAGTAGAAAATAAAAAATAGACGACTTTGAAGACTATGGCCGTGTCGACTCTTCCATTCCTTTTGTTAACCATTTAATCCCGAGGCCACCTTTCAAGATACTTTGATCGTTTTTATGACGAGGATGTTTTATTGTTGTTCACTTCAGAATATGTGCCTCTCAACGATTTCATATTGAGTGCATTTAGTGTATTTAAATGAAGATTTATTTGTTTTTCAAGGTTTAGTTATAATGTCTTAATAGGTAGAGTCATTTTGTAATTAAATATCTCCGCTATACATCTTCGAAAGGTTGCCTGGAAGAAATCGCTTTCAGCGATAAGGCCGCCCATTTGTGCAACTTATACTTTCTAGCTATTACTTTACTTTGTGTTTATCGTGTTCTGTCTCTTTTTGTGTTGTACAAATAAAGTTATCTATCTATCTATCTTCGAACCGACAAAACTTCTGTACTACGATTTTTGAAATTACCCGTCACCAATTTTATATAATACTCACTAGAAAATCGAATGTTTCTCAAAGTAAAATAAACTATAGGATAAAGATATATAGTCCAGTTACCTTTGACTTTATGTACGGTCGGCTGCATAATTGCAGACCCATCGTAGAGCTCCAAAACGGCTGTTATAAGAATGTGTTCAACATTAGCAAGATCCTAGACACTTGCTTTAGGTGAAGTTTAAAGCCTTCTAAACTCATCAATTAATGAAACAAAAATTATAAGAATGAAAACCTTCCAATAATAGTAATTTTTGAACTCTACCGAGGGCTGCAATCATGCAGCCGACTGTACCTGCAATTACTCCAGTCGTGTGAAAATGAAGCTTGTAACACATCGAAATATCGAGTTCCACTAAATAATAAATACCGCCTGGTGACAAACAGTCGTAATATCATCCCGCTTTTAACCTTTGGGTACGAAAAAAAAACATAAAAATATGCGTTTTAAAAACTATTAATAGTAAAAAAAAACTGCTTAAGGTGAAAGGGTGCCGGCGCTCTCTCCATACAAACGTAGTCGACTGTTTCCTCCCTGGATAATGACAAAAATATTTTTGTGCCATAAAACCTATAACTGCCATGACTACGTTTTGGTTTTTTTCATTTTCTAATCATCACAGAAATTAAGATTTTAAAAACCCAAACAAAGGGACATGGTCATGGCAGTTATAAGTTTTATGCAAGAAATATATTTTCTCTAGTGTCATTATCCAGGGATAAAACAGTCAACTACGTTTGTATGGAGAGAGCCCCCGGTTCCCTCTTAAGAAACGAATTGACAAGAATGTAATTCAACAGACAACCCTAATAAATCAGTCACAAAATGATTATAATCGAATATGTGGGTGTTCCATCTCATACCAAGCTACGTAGGTACATAATGAGGTCTTGTTTATTCTAAGTCAGTCAAATATAAAGGGTAAAATTTTACCAATCTACATACTTAAATACTTTTAACCTTTAACAAAGTTTTCTATTCGCCTACACCTTGTTGTAGGCGGACGGCAGACAAACTTTAAATCCACCGATTTACTAAGTTGATACCTTCCGAATAGTAGGTACTAATAAATGGGAATGGATCCAAATGCGAATAAATATTAAAAAAAACAGTAATAAATTATCAATAAACGCATTTTACATAGTTAACGTTAGCACTAAATACACAAGAGAACAATAAATAACACATATCCCTGAACTAGAAATCCCTGTGTTTCAGGCGAAAAGATATTATATAAAATCTATACTAATATTATAAAGCTGAAGAGTTTGTTTGTTTGAACGCGCTAATCTCAGGAACTACTAGTTCGAATTGAAAAAATCTTTTTGTGTTGGATAGTCCATTTATCGAGGAAGGCTATAGGCTACTTTTTTTCCCGAAATTCCCACGGGATCAGGAGTTACGGGGGTGAAACCGCGGAGCGGAGCGGTACGGTTACATTCTTCAGAAAATACCAACGACCGTAGGTCATATTATTTTATGTTTTTTTTTAGAATCTTGTTTCTATGATAATTAGAATATAAAAAAAACAAGACATAGGGACGTGGTCATGTCTGTTATAGGTTTATTGCTACAAAAATATTTGCTCTAGTGTCATTATCCAAGGAGGAAACAGTCGACTACGTAATATGTTAACTAGGAACAATAATTAAGTAAAACGGTGTAATTAGATTTGATTGGTACAAACTAATCATTTTAAAACAACAAATAAATTCTCAGTATCTTCGTAGAATATTATTTTGAAGAGCTTTTCGGAGAGCTTTCTATGTTTAATTTAGACCATTTTCAAGATTGGAATCAAATGCGAAATTCGCCGGCTGGTTTCAAACCCGCAATCTTCTACGTCACGTGTTCGCCCACCGTGCATGTAGTTTAATTCGGCTGAAAACTGAAATCCTATTTTAATATTCGTTTCACAAGTAAGTTTATTATAAAAGCTACACGGACAGCTTTAAATTGCATTAACCTTTATTTAAATTTTAATTCACAATATCAACATTGTTATTGTATTTATTTTGCACTTGATTTAACGATTTTGAGGACAGAAAACTCATTAATTTATTACCAAACTATTTTTGGTGAAAATAGACAGACATGTTGGTATAAAAGCTTAGTTACTTACTAACAACAAGATAACGTTCGTGCGTTTTAATTTATACATATATTTATTGATAAGTATTATTTTTTTAATTTAAGATTAAACGTTTTATTTAATTTATTAATAATTTTATTTTTAAGTGAATTAGAACGAATTGAACATTATTTTTATGTAGTGGGTATAGGAGCTTTGGTTTTTTAATTAATAAGGCTGCCTGATTATTAATTAAGTGTTCAATTTCAGAAGAAAGGCTGGCGAAGTTGACAAACTATTAAAATATGTATATATATTTTTATATACATTTTTTACATATATATTTTATACTAGCAGCGCTCCGCGGTTTTACCCGCGTAACTCCCGATTCCGTGGGAATATCGGGATAAAAAGTAGCCTATAACCTTCCTCGATAAATGGCCTATCTAACACAAAACGAATTTTTCAATTCGAACCAGTAGTTCCTGAGATTAGCGCGTTCAAACAAACAAACTCTTCAGCTTTATAATATTAGTATAGATATATCTATATATATTTGCACTTTGAATGAGTGTTTTTTTTAATCTCTCTAAACAAATTCACCCAGTGGGTCACTCATGACAGCAGGCGTCCTCGAGGTAGACCCAAAAAGCGATGGCGCGACGATCTGGATACATTCGACGCAGAGTGGCCAAAAATGGCCACATATGGAGGGAAATTGTGGAGGCCTTTGCCTAACATTTTGGGACACAACTTGCTAATTATAAAAATGTATAGATATTATAGTACATAGGTATTTTGAACTCCTATTTAAATTTTTCTAGACCGTTATCAAAAACATTTAAAACTAATAGGTAAATTCTATTTTTTCACACGATTTATATTCATTAAATTCGATTAACAACTCGTTATGTTAAATATATTTGGATATGCGTGATTTTAACAATATTATACCTATCTACAAGCTTATAGGTACCAGTGGCGAGGGGTTCGTACAACCCAATTCCATATAACTCGGTTACACAAGTCAAAAAACAAAATAAATAGATATTGCAGGACATTCCACACATCGCCATCTAGCCCCAAGCTAAGTAACTAGACTTGTATTATGTATTTTTCTTTTGTAAATATAGACTTATAATACATAGATACAACCAGACCACAGACAAATATCTAAGCATAAATTCTTGCCTGAAGCGTGAATCGAACCCGCAACCTTGTGTTTGGCAGTCCAGCATGGTGACCATTGTGCCAACTGGGTCGTTAATTCAGCCACTGATATTTATCGTATGTCTAAAACGAAAACAATGTAAAAGCCAAATCTCAATTCGGTTGTGCTGAATTGATTGAAAACTTTCGCTCAAATGAATTTGTAAAATTCTATTTGGAGGTTTCGTATTTTTCAGTTCCGTAATACTACGTCGAAAACACGTGTCGTTTTACAAAGAGATTATACAAGCTCGAACGCTGTTCGAAATGTTCGGTAAATCGACATACAAAATCCTATTATAAAAATGCAAAAATTTGTCTATATAGTAGGTATTATTTGTTGCTCAATCACGCATAAAATATGTAAGCAATATGTAAGCATATTTATTCCTCTTTGTTCAAAATTCTACTCAATCTTTTGCGATGAAACTGGGCGTATAGATAACTGGAGCAATGACAAAAGCTACTTTGTAACGACTGCAAAAAGGAGAAAAATTTCATCGATTACTCGTAGAAGTCTCACTATTATCAGAAATTTCCACGGGATCGGGACTTGTATGAGTAAAATCGCGGGATGGAACTCGACTATAGAGGTAGTAATTATTTTACGTCATGTTTTTGCTGTCTATTGTAATTTTAGATGCATTTCGAACAGATATTTGTGAATTTTGGTGTAGGTCTTTTTACACAAAATAACATGTTTACAAAATTCCTCCGCATGAAACCACCTTAACATTTGCTCATCAAGAAAATGTAGTTATAGAATTTGGTTTATGAATTGCGCAAAAACGGCTTGAATTTTTCTACTTGTATAAAATGTATGTTGCTGTGTTCTGAAAAAAAAAAACAATTAAAAAGTGAATTTTTGGAACTTTTAAAAATCTATACTTATATTATAAAGCCGAAGAGTTTGTTTGTTTGTTTGAACGCGCTAATCTTAGGAACTAATGGTTCGAATTGAAAAAATCTTTATGTGTTGGATAGTCCATTTATCGAGGAAGGCTATAGGCTACTTTTTATCCTGATATTCCCACGGGATCGGGAGTAACGCGGGTGAAACTGCGGAGCGCTGCTAGTCTTACATAAATTAAAACAAGCGAATCAGTGTTATTACTTACTTATAATAAAGGAAGAGAGGACAAACTGTCTGTATTTGGAAACAAAAAAAGAAAGAACCGGGGATTTAAAAATGTAGTAAAACCAAAATGTTATAGTTTTTATTATTTAATAAAAAGACAACTCATAAAAAAAAGTTTAGGTAAATAACTTAATTACGATATTAAATCTAAGAATGTTATTTGACTAACAGAATTACTACTAGTTCGAGTGGGCATTATTTGTGTGAGAAAAAATCCAATTTGCATAATTTAAAACCGGTATAGTCTGTAATTGCTGTTCATACCGATACTATCCATGCGTGTCAGAGTTGATAGATATTTCGTGATTTTCAAATTCCCAATACCACCTCTACGGGTTCATTAATTCAAAATGTTTATATCTAACCTTTAAATCTTAAGTACTAAGAGTTACCATATTGCGTATTTCAACGCCCAACAAAGTATTTAAACTCATTAGTTTTTTTTTCAATTATCACATTACATTACAGCTTATGCAATGATCATAATGCCAACGTCAATTCAATAATTTACATCGATCAAGAATGTCCGTCTTTTATTGTAAAGCGATTACTGGTAGGTATATTTACTAAAATGATGTAAGAGAAGTGATAGGAAGTAATTGTTCATCATGTATCATATTACGTACTAACCTAGAATAATAGACAATTTTATATCAGATTTTGGACTGGAGTTTTGGCGGGAACGAGTTAACAACATGTCGTGCTGCAGTTTTATTTCCATGAAACTTAGTTGTAACCCGAGTTGATTTGTATAATTCTGGTGTAATGTTATTCAATTTAGTTCTGTTAAAGTGCACAAGTGTAGTGAAAGTAAAAATCAGTGTCAAACATGAAGTTTTCTCGTTGCCTCCAAATCTCCTATTAAGGTTATGGTAAACTTGCCACCGCTTTACTATAGCCCCTGACTTGACGGACTATGACGACTTTGACTGTTTTGAAATACTTTAGGCCCGATTTATGAAAAATCTGGTCATAATTTGATGCAAAATATAACTTGACACTGGCTAAATGCGCAAGCCATAATTAATAGCAAAAAAAAAACAGATTTTGTTTACTTTTTGATACAGTGAACTCAGTCGAACTAGTTAAATAAAAAAGCCGGTCAAGTGCGAGTCGGACTCGCGAACAAAGGGTCCCGTAGCATTATATTTTGTTATTAGTGTTTGTTGTAGCGGCAAAAAAAAATACATCATCTGTAAAAAACCAACTGTCTAGCTATCACCGCTCATGAGGTACAGCCTAGTGATAGACAGACGGACAGTGGAGGCTTAGTAAAAGGGTCCCGTTTTTTACCCTTTGAGAATGGAACGCTAAAAATGTATTCTATGAAAATGTACTGTTGTATTAAAATATCGGTATGGAAGCTCGAAATTAAAATTGCATTGTCAGCTTCCGAAGTTAACATAATAGAGTCATAGCCAACACTGAAAAAGAAAAGATTGCAAAAACCGCAGCGAACCATTTTAAAATTGTTCTGTGCTCAGTTTAAAAATAGTGACCGGATAGAGCGAATTAACACAACATTCCATCTACGAATCAAATTTTCATCGTCGTAAACTTAATTCACCTGAGCTAATTTACCTGAGCTAATTCACCTGAGCTAATTCACCTGAGCTAATTCACCTGAGCTAATTCACCTGAGCTAATTCACCTGAGCTAATTCACCTGAGCTAATTCACCTGAGCTTATTGACCTGAGCTAATTCACCTGAGCTAATTCACCTGAGCTAATTCACCTGAGCTAATTCACTTAGGTGCACAGTTTTACTATTCAGTTATATAAAAATAAATCTCTATGTCCGTTTTGTTCTGCTGTCTCTGGTGGCAGTCATTAAGGTCAAATTTGAGGACTTAGACGACGACCTGAAATCCTCAGACGACAAAAAACAACACGCGTTAATAGCTAAATTAAATGCTTTATTTTATTTATTAATAACAAATACAATTTATATGTTATGGAAAATTTTACCCCTAGGGATAAAAACTAGTGCATGTACGGTCGGCTGCATAATTGCAGATCCACCGTAGAGCTCCAAAACGGTTATAAGAATGTTTTTAACACAAGCAAGATTCTAGGCACCTGCTTTAGTTGAAGTCTAAAGTCTCCTAACTCATCAATTAGTCAAACAAAAAATATTAGAATGAATGTATTCATTTTCAATAATAGTAATTTTAGAACTCTACCGAGGGCTGCAATTATGTAGCCAACTGGTACATAGGTACAGTCACATTACCAATTAGCTGAACCCCACGTGACCTAGAGCTCACTCGCAAATCTGTAAGGTTGTAAAGTAATGTTACCTGATTCTGATTTTTTTTAAACAATATACTATACAAAACAATAATAACAGAATAGGTAAGTATTTACTATATTTTCACAGATATGCGAACGAGTTCTGTGTCACGTGGGATTCAGCTAATTGGTAATGTGATTGTACACTAGCAAAAACAAAATTTCGTCCGTAAAACCCAAAAAAAATTATTTTAAAGGCATAAAATACTACAGTCGTACCTACCTATCCAACTAATTTTAGTACGACATGGAAAATATTTTACGACCATCCAGAGTTATATACGGGTCGTAAGTAAAAGGTAAAAAACAGCAGTCGGTTCCCATATTATTCATGTATTGGTCCGCATATATATCAAGAACACCTGGGTATGAAACAAACTGCCTCTCGTGTTGGATGTACGATGACGCGAGGCCCAATTGTGATTGTATTCATCCGTTTTTTGCTCGTCTTTTTTCAGAGGATGGATGGCTCCTTTGTTTTGTCTATAGTTTGGATTACAAATAGGATGGAAATAAAGTTCTATACGGACTGGAATTATCATGATAATTAATATATCCGTAGTCACGATTTTTATGCTCTAAAAGTTTACATTGTTCTATTTGTTTACCGTTGATGAATGCCAAATACGGGTTTTCATATTAAAAAAGTTACTAAATTCTTCAAATTGTAAAGCGTAATTCATTGAGGAGTTTTGTGATGAGAAGGTGGCAGACTATGTTTTTTGCACCTCCAAAGCAAGTGTGATTCTTTGCCTCAATCGTTGCTATATGTTGACGACCCAGTTGGCACAATGGTAACCATCCCGGACTGCCAAACACAGGGTTGCGGGTTCGATTCCCGCTTCAGACAAGTATTTATGCTTGTCTAGCACCCATAACACAATTCTAGTTGCAGGAATGTCCTGCAATATTTATATATTTATTTATGTCTTGAGATTTTAAACTGATTTACTTGTGTAAATCCGTTTAAAAATAGCTCCTTAATTGCGAGAAAAAAATAGCACCTTAATTGATTTGTTTTGGTTAACGCGTTTAATAACTAGATATCTTCTTATTTTGTATTCAAAATATTACTGTATAAATTCACCTTATTAAACCTCCGACATCAACTGCGTTATCATGAAAAACATCTTTGAATCGACTTTGTTTATAATTTGTTTGACGTCTATTTTATCTCTGAGAACTTTATTAATTTATCAAAGAGGAATCGGTGTCCTTTTCATGTAAAGAATATTGAATATTAAGCTTAGACAACTCTACAAGTAAGGTAGAGGTACCTACTGACTGAACCAGGTACGCACAAAATCGGTAGCAATGGTAATCAATTTATCAAAAATTCTTTATCACGAAATAAATAGAGTAATAAACTACATTTTCAGTGTACGTAAATTCCTAGAATGTAAGAAACATAAAAAATTAATAACAATGTTTTCCAAGCCATTTTTTTAAGACCAATTAAAAATACGTATTAGTAATTTTTACCAGAAAATAACTGGCATACGACTTAAAAATAAATACCTACTATTGCAAGTATTTATGTACAAGGTTTAATGAGACATTGCAATTAATAGCATCTAATATAATTAAGGAATGATATTAGGATAACCATAGATAGATGGATAGATAAATTCTTTATTATAAACACCATTTTTAAATTAGGTACATTAAATAAAAGAAACAAAACGCCTGTAAACGTTACTTTTGCTTGATACGATTTGATTGTAACCATGCGCATTAAAAAAAGTAAAATTAAAAAAAAACAAAGCTTAAGTATAAGTGTTACAAAGGGCCTTATCGCTCAAAGCGATCTCTTCCAGGCTACCTTCGGATGCACAAGAAGTTGAGGAACCCCCGTATTTACACTTTCGCTACTGTAGGTAGTTACACCAAGTAGGTACTTATAATTTTGACAATTTTTTTAATGAATTGAGCAAGATCTTTTCATATTCTATTGAAATTTTTAAAGCTTATATAGTCTGAAATTAATGAATATTTAATTTTTAGTTCTCGTAGCATTCTCACCATTTTGTTATACTCTGTCTTATTAAACATTTGTTAAAAGCCACGGTTAAGTAGTTTTCTGTTGCCGAATAATATTATTTTTTCTTAGACATTTTCAGAGTACTTTTTGTTTAATAACCAATCAAAAGAATCCAATTAATGTCGCTCTCAAAGGACGGATCGAATCGTATCGCTTTCGAATTTTGTTTATTACTTCTTGGTTCATCAAAGTTATTAATAACTTTGATGAACCAAGAAGTAATAAACTAAATTCTTAAGAATACGGATATTTATTTTATTAGTTTTAATTTAGAACATAAAAGAATTGAAATGTCATTTTTCGTTTAAGAATGCAAAAGAAAACTTATTTGTTTACGCTCTTTTGGTCTTTTGATGATCTAGTTCAAAAGCAATGCAAACTTAATGCAATGTGGTCATATCGAGATTTAGTCATAAAGCGATCTGGTCATATCTGTCTAGTCATATATAGAGCTAGTCATAAAATATCGAACCTTTTGCTAAAAGAAACGAATCAAACGAAGAAATAAATAATAATTTTATTTATTATTTTTTGAGCTGTCCTACTGCAGGTCAAAGATCTAAGGTTTAAATCCACATCTCGGCCTATCCTTAAACCTCGTTTTGGAATAAGGGGAATATATTTAATGAATTCAGTACAAAATATAACTCTGTCTGTCTATAAGTATTATTACATACGTAATACATTTCTTTAATGAGCCCCTAAGCTCTGAATTAAGAATAGATTTAACGGCAGCGTTGTAAATTTACGTCTTTTATGGTCGTTGTAAACAGTTTGAAAGAGTTAAACAGCGATTCGCTGAACCACAAATAGGTTGGTTTATTACTGTGCTACGTATTCCGGGGTCGAAGCACGTGATACCTAACATTTGCATTCGATATTGGTGAATAAGTGTAAACAAAATAAAAATAAATTAAGAATGTAACGGGCATTGCTTTGTCCATAGAAATGTATTTCCCTATTTTCTTCCTAAATAATGTCTTTTAGACTCTAGAGCATGGGTTTCCAACATTTTATGGACTGCCTTAGAGCGGTGTTGGCTTAGTGGTAGATCCGTCGACTTTCATTCTAAAGGTCGTGGGTTCGAATCCCGGCAGGCCGTGCACCAATGATTTTTTCTTAAGAACACCCCTCAGGCAGAAAAAATTGTGCGCTAATTGACATAGCTCTTACGGTGAAGGAAAACATCGTGATGAAACCCGTGGCTTAATTGGCTCTAGAATTATTGACGAGTTCATTCCCTCTGGACATGTTCTACTAAGCTGAGAGGGTAGTAGGTCCTCGGTAAGCCTACTCCATCCTCACGCAAAAAAGACCCAATTAAAAAAGGTCTAATTGCCGAAAACATGGACTACCTTTGCAAGAAAAATAAAATCCAACGCCCCTCTTTAAGTACTTACCATTTTTATATGTCAACACTACACAAAGCTGCATGAAGCACCCCGCACGGGGGCACTGCAATAAGGCAAAGACAAAGTAAAAACAACACCATTAATAAAAAAAACAATAAAAAGAAACATAAAAATCAATGAGATGGTTGAGGCTGGTGGAATTTGTTAATTTCTAGTTTTAATTTAGTTCATCATAACGTTGAAATCTATGCTCTAGATAGAACTTTTTTTTTCTATAAATCTTTCCATTTTTTTTACAATGGAAATACAATTAAATACCTTTCTATATCCTTTAGTAATTCATTGAAAACAGAGGAGTATACTGTGTGTATACTCCAATAATAGGTAAAATAAAAAAGAAATGGCTTTGGAGGTGTTCAGAAAGAAAAAAGGGAATATATTTTTTATCACAGTTGCTCATAAAGTGGATCTTATTCAACGGCTTTTAGGCTCATAATCCAACATATTATGCACGCGTGCGTTTTAGATTTGTTAACTAGTGCTGTAAAGTTATCTCGATGGGTTATACTGTTTTGATGTGTAAAAAAGGTAGGTACTAAAGAGTTTTTAGCTAGCAAAAAAGGTTGTCTCTAAAGTCGGTTTACGAACGAAAATTTTACGTGACTTAGAAAACGATTAAAAATGGAGTTATGTTTATTTTTTATTTTTTCTTTACTAAACTAAATATTGTTTTTCCGTACCATTGTTTTGTTCTTAACCTCCGACGCAAAAACAAATAGAAAAAACCCTAAAAAATATTGTATGTCAGACGAGGCTGTATAGGTTAAAAGCCTGGCCTTATCGGAGCATAATTAACAAAAAAATATTGCCTTAAAAAATGTAAACATAGACTTATCACAAATATTTTGTTAATTATTATTTTGTTTTCTTTTCAAGTTTTTTCTTTTATTCGCAACTGTGATAAAAAACGTCGTACGATACACGTGTGGAATTGATCTTTGCATCTTGGCTTCTTATGACACGCTCGCTACCGCTCGCGCGTCATAAACCGCCTCTATGCAAAGATCAATTTACCACACTTATATCGTAATGTACTATTATATTTGCATAAAGAGAACAATACCTGCGTTTCTTCTTAAAAAGTTAACATGATCATTGGTGGGTGATTTTTTTTATTAATCTAAGAGGGAAACGTTATGAATCAAAGAAATCAATGTTACTTGAGGTGTTGTTACCTACGTAAATTGAATTAATTCTCCAATTCTGTACATTTCTGAAAAGTTGAAATTATTGATCGTACGTAATCATAGAATGTAGGTCACTATTTTTCGAGCTCGCTTTTGCTGGACTTTGAGCTCAATCGACATAAAATAGATAACAGTTATAATTATTAATTAATTAAATAAGATACCCAATTTACTCATAGATATCTAATAACATTAATAACCTAATTTCAATTAAAAGAAACTCCGTAAAATATAGAACAGACAACAGAACTCAATGATAAATTACAACGTTGTTATGCGCACCTCATATTTCAAATTAACATGACGCAAAGTACCGAAACCAGAAACCTAACTCATGAATCAAAGCAAACAGAATCAGAACACTGCAAGTCTGCGAACCAAGTACAACGAGACACAATAATGCGACTACTACAGCGACAGCGACGCGAAAAAAACGCGCAATTTTTTTTATAGTTCATCTTTGAAAAAGCACACATTTTGACCTGCAAACTAGAGTCCGAGCCCTATAAAATTAGCACGATAGGTATCTGACTAAATACATTTTCATAATAACTATATGCCAAAAAAAAATCTTCTTGGAAGCACTACAAAAATACTACTTTTATTTAGACAATATAAAACCATTTACCATCTGGAAAGTAAAAAGAAACGTCAAGTCTGGAACCTCTTTCAACATGATTTAATTATTTTTAGGAGCGAAAGTAATTCCCAAAAGACTTGAGATAAAAACGAAATCACGAAAAGTACATATTTTTATTTATTTATCTACTTACCCATTTGTTTTAGCCAGTGCGCGGTTAACTCATTTCAAAGGGCAAAGAGATTTTCTTTACAAGTAACTGGTCATCAAAGTCGCTGTTGTTTGTCGCTACTAATATTGTGGATAGGGCAGTCCGTAGTCTTGGGCCGGCGTTTTGGTGATTTAGTTTTTATCTCACGTTCTTTGGGAATGACTTTCGGTCCTACTAAGTCTACAAATCATGTTGAAAGAGGCTCTAGAGTCGACGTTTCTTTTTACTTTTCAGATGGTAAATCGTTTTATATCTAGAATTGGCTAGATACTATGTAAGCACTTCCAAACAATAAAATCTTTTTGGCCTTCATATCTATCAGTGGTTTTGTGTAGAATTTATTAAATGTATGTAATTATTATTAATAACGTTTTGTATATCGTGAATTTACCTACACGTTCTAAGAAGACAGCGCAACTAAAACGAGACCCCATAATTGTTGATCATTAAGAAAAAACCGAATACCGAGTCTTAAAATCTAAATTCAACACGATCCCTTGTAACTTTACGACAATTTGTTAAACGTAAGTATAACGGTCTTCGTCGTTGTGTATTTGTACCTTTTCTTTGTAAATAAATAGAACACTGATTGCTATTTGTCTGGCAAGTTGTATAGTAAACAAAAAGTTAGGACGTTTCCTCGAAGTGCTAAAGTTTCTGTAGGAAGGTCCCTACGTTTTGATAGAGTCCAACGATTGCTTCCAGTATAAACAAAGATGCTAAATTACTGTTTAGTAACACAAAATGTTAGTTCTAAAGTAAGAGTTAGAATACTGATGTTTTTCAAGGTTTGACTAATGAACAAAAACACTAGACTATAGTTTTCTTATCACAACGAAATCTTGAATCTTCGTTCCACATTCTCACTAATACATTTGAACAAAAACGTCGCTTATCGCTCCGTCAAATAATGACTTTTGCTGAAATCCATTAAAATCTTTGCCGACGAGTAGTCGAGAGACCAAAAAAATAAATTTACACACATTGAAGGCAAAATGACCCTTTGTTCTCGAAACAAAAACGTCAGGGTTAAGTCTACTGAGTCTGCTTATTGATTGACAAACCCCCAAAGTGCAGTTATTCGCTTCAAAGAGACTTAAACCGTTCCGGCACCGGGTCGCCTAACAGCTCTTACTTTGAGAGTTAGTGCTCCGAAAATTATATTTTTATTTTGAACTTCGCAAGAAAGGAAGCAGAACACAATTACGTTGGAAAACTTTGTATGTAGGCAGAAAGGTTTTTAAGACCTTTCTGTTTTTTTTTTTAAATTTGTTTAATGAATGTGATGCGATTGAAAAAGAATACAATACGTAACTGCAGGCGTCGCGTAGCGTCGTCGGTCGGTTCTAGCGATTTAAAAAAATTATAAAGCCTTTTCTCAAGAAAGAAAAATTAACAGCATCTGTTCAAGCACAAAAGAACGAACTATAATTTCCTTTTTAATTAGGAATGAGGTAGAGATCCATAAAGAAGTTTATTTTTTTCATTTCTACGTTTCGTTAAATTATACAATTTCTAGGCAAGCTTTAGTTATGATTGCCGCTTGCTTTTGTAAAGTTCGTGTAGAGGAAAATTATTCGTCACCGAAGTGCCCGAGCGAATATTACACCAGCACACTTACGCTATAATTTCCTCTATTAGGATTCTGCTGCGAACACGAAAACCATTTGCATTAATACGTTCAAACAATAGCTGTGGCACCTCAGAATTCACTTTTATAGGAACCTATATATACACTTAAGTAAACCGACGATGCGCTTCTACTTATGCAGTTTTGACTTCGTGCCAAGTAGGCGCACGATCTTGAATCAAATTAAATAGCTCGTGAAAACTACAATCTATTTCAGATTGTCTTTGTTGCTTTTGAGACGGTAAAATTAGTACCTATTATTAGAATTGTTTCGACGGAAATGGTACTTCGGTAGTTGGCCTTCCAAAAGGAGTATTCTGTGACATTTTACGTAAAATTGTAAAATTGTGTACTCTGGTCGACTGTGCCGCTTTCGATGCCCAGCGTGAGTATCTCAACCACATGTCCCCAACTGTCCTCAAGGGACCAGCACAGCTATAGGTTATAGATCAGAACAAATGACGACCTAGTTGGCACAATGGTCACCATACCGGACTGCCAAACACAGGATTCGATTCCCACCTCAGACAAGTATTTATGCTTAGATATTTGTCTGTGGTCTGGTTGTTTCTATGTATTATAAGTACCTGTATATTTACAAAAGAAAAGTATATAAGTAGTATGTCCGTTGTCTAGCACCCGTAAGACAAGTCTAGTTACTTAGCTTGGGGCTAGATGGCGATTTGAAGCAAAAACAGGTTAACGGTCCATAGCTATCAATTCTCAAAATGCAGAAAAAAAGCCTTATCATTTTCATCTCATCCATAGTTTAGTAAAATCACGTAAAATGTTCGTTCTCCCCAGAAAAGAGCTCTGGGAAATAAGGATTCAATCAAAACCAGCATCAAGGGTATCTAGCGGAACCACTTATCCGTCACGGGCTGTGGTTACAAGTCATGCCTAAACTTTACCTCTCTTGACCCTGGATTAGTCAGTTGGATAGCGTCAAATTATCTTATTTTACTAGATAGATAGTAGTAGTCGTAGTCGACTGTTTCCTCCCTGGATAATGACACTAGAACAAATATTTTTGTGCCATTTTAAAACCTATAACTGCTATGACTATGCCCCTATGTTTATTTTTTTTAATTTCCTATTATCATTGATATCATAAGATTTAAAACACAAAAAAGGCAGTTATAAGTTTTATGCAACAAAAATATTAGCTCTAGCTAGAGTCATTATCCAGGGAGAAAACAGTCAACTACGTTTGTATGAAGAGAGCCCCCGGTATCCTTTCCTCTTAATCCAATATTCTCATCGCTAGCCAGATGGGTCTGGCCGGAAGACCAGCGCTGCAGTTAGGCATGCTTGGCTGCAGTTTTTAGCTGAAGTTGACTCATTTGGGTCAGCACACGACTCCTCATTTATATTGTTTTTTCTTTGTCACTATTTTGTTCTTTATGTAATTTAACTTTAATTGTCATGTTCATTCCTTCCTTCCCTGTTAGTACTCAATAAATGCTTTTCTTTCTTTATTTCAAATCGCGGGATGCTAGTTGAAAATACTTCAACAATTTTTGTTTGGCTATTATAAGACATTTATTGGATAACACTCTGTTTTATCGGATATCGGAGGAAGCATTTATAACTTCAAAACTTAAACCATTCGTGATCTCAAATCTATAATGAAAGTTTCTCGCATTACTCGCTCGAGTCAAACTTAGTTTTCTCATGATCGTGCCTTTTTGAAAAAATATTCCTATTTTTTAAAATTTCATGGTATAATTGTTATGTATCATATTCACTTATATTAGCTGCGACACGCGGTTTTATCCGCGTTAGTGTCTCTTTAAAATTGATTTCCTACACGGAATACTTTATAGTTACTATAAAGTACAAACTTTATCAGATTTGTACCCCTTTAGAGAATTAATTATCGAAAAAACGTTTCTAAGTGCTCTCCTACGTCCTAAAAAGAACTCGATAAGTTTTAAAGTCGTAGCCTTGTAGTAGCAGATATTTTTGACGAGTGATCTATAAGAAATTTGAATGATATCTTTGATATGGGGGCAATTGGGCACTTTATTCCCCGGTATTCTGGGAAAAAAGGTGCCCAATATAGACCAGGTTCAAAAGACCCGAGTAGGAGAAAAATTCACAGCAAAAAGATTTATACTTGTACAAGCTGCGCTCCGCGGTTTCACCCGTGTAAATCCCGATCCCGTGGGAATATTAAAATGGAAAGTAGCCTATAGCTTTCCTCGAAAAATGGACTATCCAACACAAAAAGGATTTTTAAATTTGAACCAGTATTTCCTGAGATTAGCGCCTTCAAACAAATAAACAAACTCTTCAAATATAGATAAGAAATAGAATAGTGAAAGTTAATCAGTGTTCTGCTTAGACCATTCAAGTGTTCTGTCATATTTGTTGCTTAACTTTAATCGACTATAACTTTGCTATTTTATATTATGTAAGCTAAACCTATGGAATAACACATAGACCATCAAATTTACATCTCCGTTTTTCCAACATCATGACCTATGCGGGTGAAACCGGGGACACAGAGCAAAGTAAATAAATTATTTGATGCGAATAATAGGATGAACTCTTCTTTTAATATTTTGTTTTTCTCAGTAGATTTATGATAAAATATCTTATTCATGCTCCACCCTCATAAATCTCAGCATTCATTTATTCAGTACGATAAAATGAAATACTTACTTTTGCAATACAATGTTCGAGAGACATTATTTTTCGTTTTTGTTATGTTTAATATACATAACCTATCTAGAAAGAGCTTGTTAGATGAATGTTAAAATCCTGTGATCCGACAGTGTCCAATATTGGCAATCAAAGTTAGCCAATTTGCCCGGTATGATTGCGAAATTGCTATTGGATGATGCTGACTAGGTATTCAGGCAACAATATGTACTAGGCTAACATGATTTCCAGGATGTACACCCATTTGTAATGAACGCGTCACCGTGTATGTGATCGTATCGCGATGCTAATCGAAAAGAGCTTTGTGTGCGGGCGGATGGGAAACCGCGCTCCAATCTCGCGCCCCGGAAAATGTTCACAGAGGCACAACCCGTGCGTTTCTACTGGATACGTCGCGCTTAAGGCGCTCTTCCAGTACCGTGTGTAGGTATTCACATTACCTTAGCCCCCGCTCTCAAAGACTTAGCGTGCTGCGTGCTAACTGTTATATTTGATCGATATGCAAAACATTTTAGCATTATTATCCACAAATATAGTTTCTAGAGGTCAAAACCTATCATTTGATTCATTTTTAGAAACAAACGTTAACTATTTTTGAATGAAACCCGATAAAATATCTAATAATTCTCTGTTTTCTAACATTTTTTTATCAAACGAAGTTGTTCATATCATGTTTTCAACCACAATAAACAAAAATATGGTTATTAAACTACAATATCCATTTATATCCAAATAACAAAAAAGAGTATTTGATTACTTAGAGTTACTTAAAACAAAGGTCGATTTTGGTAGCTTTATTAGCACCTGGCCTAAAGGTGAGATTCTCATTCGACCGGGCCGAGTCCGAGGCGGAGCCCACCCGTGGTGCACATTTTATCGCCGAGGAACAATCGGACGGGACACGGATCATGCACGGTGTAATGTAAATTGCTTTATACAAAATGTATGTAACGTTTCAAATCTGTGCCTCGAATCATCCCTTAGACAAAATACCAATAAGCGGTAGAGAAATAAATCTACTAAAAGCATATATAATGGGCTAAAAGTGTTTGTAAAATGTAAAATTCTGTGTCAAAATTCGCGTCACGCGAGGCAACAAAATGTAAGAACAAGGAATTACTTAGCTTACTAAAACTTAATCAAAATCGGTTCATCCGTTCGGGAGCTAGGATGTCACACACACACACACACACACACACACACACACACCCACACACACACACAGACACGTCAAACTTATAACATCTCGTCGTTTTTGCGGTTTAAAAAAGGATATTTACATAGACAAATTTTGTAAAGGCGAGACTGTATAGCCTATACCCTAGGGTAAAATAAAAAAAATATAAATATAGACATATATCATTATTTTCACCACGGTTAAGCTAATAAGCAAATCGGAACTAGCTTACAAATAAATAAGATAACTTAAAATAGTAATTATCCCTCAATAAATACGTGTTATTTTATTAAAAAAATGACTGTGACGCTTAACAAAGATTCTATTGGCAAAAATTTTATTATTTTTGTTTTACGTGGTCGTGTCTAGTTAAAACGCACCGGTTGCACCTACTTCGATTCCCAGCTACGTTTATAGGGCTGCCACAATTTACTCGCCGCTAATTAACTGGCCGATCTCGACGGATTGATTCGGACGGGATATTAAGTTTTATCTATTGATTGGCTTCCTCGCTTCCGAGAACTTTATGTACAAGTAACTAAGTTATTGTCAATCACGACCAATCAATTGTATCTTAAGTATTTAATTTGGGGTAACTTTGCACTTAAACAATTTGGGGATGGTAGGTGTTCTTGTCGATTTTTAGTGACGTAAACCTACCCTACTCCTACTTATCCTATTCTACTTATACTTGTACTTGTATACAGGCTGCTGTTGGATCCTTTTTGCGTGAGGATGGAGTAGGCTTGCCCAGCACCTATTACCCTCTCATCTTAGTCGACCATGTCCAGAAAAGAGAACTTGTCAATACTTCTGGAGCCAACTAAGCCGCGGGTTTCATCACAATGTTTTCCTTCGCCGTAAGAGCAATGTCAATTAGCGCACATACATTTTTCTTAAGAAAAATACATTGGAACACGACCGGTAGGAATTCGAGCCCACGACCTTCAGAATGAAAGTCGAGGTATCTACCACTAAGCCAACACCGCTCTCTATCCTATACTATTATAAATGTGAAAGTATTGGACGCAATAATTACAATAATTACGGATTGGGACGAGATTCGGTATGTGGATAGTTGGAGACTTGGGTAGCTGAGTGGCTATTTTTTATCCTGGAATTCCTACGTGATCGGGACTTACGCGAGTGAAATCGCGGGTTTGTGCACAATATAGCGAAGACCGTCAATTTACCTACAGCTATAGTAATTTACCTACTTATTAAAACATACGCACGTTTTAATTAAGTTCCACGATGAAGCTTTTGAAGTTTTGTTTCGATCGGCTTTTGTTTCCATTTTTGTCTTTTGTCCCTGTTTCAAAAATAGTTGGACTACGGGACTGTTCGCAGATCGTAGTCCCACTAGTTGGGGAGAATAGTTGGAGCATCACCACGCCCTCCATAATTTTCAGACGCATTTCTGGTATAACGCTTAATAATATTTGGTCAAATGCGTTATTGGTATAACACGTAATACAAATTTGGTCAAATGCGTTTTTGCGTTTAAGGTGAAGTGGGGCCTGAAAACCCCTATCCCTTACCCACGCGCACGCCACGCGATGACTCTATCCCTTTCCCCCGCGCGCCGCGAAATGCTTGTTTTAACTGTTTTATGTAATTAAAAGACTAACATCTATTTTAGTGAAAAACCTTATGGGATATGATGTAAGGTTTATGAAAATATAAATTTTGTACTTGATTTTTCTTTACAATCGCCGTAAAATTGAAAAAATCAAAAAATTAGGTTTTTTTTATTTTCACGATTTTTTCTATAGAGGCAAATCGTAGTTCTAAGACATTTGTTTCTAAGACACCTCTATCACGTTTCTGGTCTTATCCACCTCGTCTTATGGGATTACGCATTTTTAGTCTTTTAGTTTTTTTTTTGGTCCTATGCGTCGAAACCTTTATATTATGATACTATTAGATGTCAGATGAGTTAACAATATATAGATAATTGCGATGCAACAGATAGACGTACATTTCAATAGAAATTTCGTAATATGTTCATGGACCGTGGAAGTAAAAGTTTATTGTCTATGTAATACATTGACTATTATTACAATATTATGTTGTAATATTGCATGCAATGTAAAACATTAATTTGGTACATTATACAGAAAGAGAAAAGTGATTACTATGTAACTTAGGTACGGTCGTAGAGCGGTGTTGGCTTAGTGGTAGATACCTCGACTTTCATTCTGAAGGTCGTGGGTTCGAATTCCTACCGGCCGTGTTCCAATGTATTTTTCTTAAGAAAAATGTATGTGCGCTAATTGACATTGCTCTTACGGTCAAGGAAAACATCGTGATGAAACCCGCGGCTTAGTTGGCTCCAGAAGTATTGACAAGTTCTTTTTTCTGGCTGACATGGTCGACTAAGATGAGAGGGTGCTGGGCAAGCCTACTCCATCCTCACGCAAAAAGGACCCAATTAAAAAAGGGTCCAATGGCGGAAAACAGCCTGTATACAAGTACAAGTAGGTACGGTCGTGCAGACTTACCGTAGAGTTCTAAAACACATTCTAAGTTGAAACTTCTATGATTCTCGATTTCAATCGTTTCACGCACGATCCGAGAAAAATGTGTTGGAGCTTGAAATCAATCCAGTGGTTTGGTTCAGATGATTATAGTGATGGGCGAAAGATCGATCTGAAGGCCAATTCTCGTAAATAAAATTGCTAAATTACATTGCAATGAAATTTCTATATATGAAATGCAATCATTCCGATTTCATTTCATTTACAAGAAATACCCTTAAAGTAGCTCAAAATACCCTCAAGGTAGTTTTTGGTATTCTCAAGAATATTTTTTGTAATCGAAATGATATTAAAATGTAATTTGATCGATTTTAAGGTGAAAGGTGAAACCGGCGCTTACAAACGTAGTCGACTGTTTCTTCCCTGGATAATTGGATAATGACATTAGCACAAATATTTTTGTGCCATAAAACCTATAACTGCCATGACTATGCCCCTATGTTTTGTTTTTTTTTTTCATTTTCTAACTATCATAGAAATTAAGATTTTAAAAACAAAACATAGGGGCAGTCGACTACGTTTGTATGGAGAGAGCACCCGGTACTCTTTCACCTTGAAATCGATCAAATTACGAGTATAGAAAGAAAAACATTTATTTGGTACAGGCACACGACAACTTTAAAATTAAACACACACAAAGAAAAAGGTAACAATTATACAACGAAGAAATAAACATACCTGAGAATATTTAAGAAGCCATGTGCTGCCCAAATGGGTCGACCTCAGCTGTAAGCCACAGTCAAGCGTAACTTGGCTGCAGCGCTGGTCTTCCGGCCAAACCCGCTGCCGTCGTGCGTCGTCGTACGCTCCCACATACACACAATAAAACGATAAATAAATAAAATAGCAAAATAATTATATACTTACGGTAAATAGGAATTACATTTCAATATCATTTCGATTACAAAAAATAATCTAAATAGGAGAATTGACCTTCAGGAAGTCTTTTGGGGGAGGGTTATGTTGAACAGTGGACGTCCTGTGGCTGATTTGATGATGAATAATAGATGTTCAGTAGATTTTTAACCAGTTTGTTATTGATAGCTACGATGTGCGATGTTCTATGACCGGGTTAGTGGCGGAGCGACCCATCTCTGAGGTTCACACTTTGATTCAGTTTGTTTCATTATTTATATATATTTTTTTTAACAAAATAGGCTTGCATTTGACCTCATCTCACCCGATGGGAAGCGAAAATGAGGTCGAAGATGTAGCATGCTCGCCTAGACTCTAGACTTGAAGACTCCAATGTTGAAATTTTGTGGGAACAGCGACGCGGGTAGAGAATTCTATTTCTTAGCAGTGCGTACGAGAAAGGTGGATGCGTGACGCTTCATTGTTCATTTGTTTCATTATATAACATAAGAAATATTGAAGTCAATTTCGTTCATGTATCACTTTTTGTACTGGTTTACTATTTACGAATAATAATGGCTTTGGTCTATCGAACGTAATATGTCGGGCTGGTCTTCTAAGTCAATCTAATGTGATATGTCGGCTTTAATAAATCTTATCAAACAACTTACTAAAACTTCTTCGAGTTGTTCTGTTCAATAAAGTAATAACCAAACTAATATTTTCTCTTACAAACACCAATACCAATATCGACAACAAAAAATAATCCGACAAGTAAATTAAATACCGTCTTATCTCTGACATATACGAGGGTTTGGCAGAATCGATCTCGGAATCGCAAGTGTGTGTAAAAATGAACACATTAGAGACCAAATATACGGCTGATAATGTTTATCCGGTGGTCGGGTCGTGTAACGAGTGCGTGACGGATAGGTCGAGGGTTAAAAAATAAATAAATCTTTTATTGCAAAAAGTGTTGGTTAAAATAAGCAAGCTTTTTTTTTACACAACAGGGTCGCATTTGAAATAATTGAACTGACGGGACGCGACGCTTGCGCGTCTAGAAAGATAAAGGCATAGTAGTGTTGCCGAACTACTAGAGCGATAGTTTTCATCATAAAAAGCCTATACTTTCGATTGGCCTATCGATAGTATCGATAATTTTAGACTATCGATAGTCTGCCAATTTGCAACAGTATTGGGTATATTTTAACAGTAGGTACCTAATATACGTATTGTTAACAATACTATTGCCAATTGGCAGTCTATCGATAGTCTAAAATAATCGATATTATCGATAGTGTTTTTATTTACGAGCAACAATACTATCGATACCATCGGTTTTTAATGAACTATCGATAGACTATCGATTATTCAACGATAGTCGACTATCGATCGACAACGCTAATACCAGGACAACATGAAGGAGCGCAATAATATGATTCACTTAGCACTATGACTTTGTCCAGGAGGTGGTAGAGCAAAAAAGAAATTATGTTTGCCAACGCGGAAAACGTTGTTTGCCATTTAAAAAAAACCGGGCTCATGTGTAAATTTTAACCATCCAGGGCGCCACCAAAACGCATATAAAACAAAATTCATTCAAATCGGTCCAGCCGTTTAGGAGCAGTTCAGTGACATAAACACGTACAGTAGAATTATTAAAGATCTTAAATTTAATATTTTAATAACCTTCGTATATTGATTTGTATGTATTTCTGCATTCTACTTTGGCCCTTAAGAAATTTATTTACGCACTACCTTACTTATTACGTATCTTTCTAATAGTCTATTAGACCGTTAATCTGACACAAAAATCAAACGTATATTTTCATATCACGGTGTAGTGTCGAACAAAACACAGGGGTTGATTTTCTACGTATGGGGTGTCGAAGTGAGACAACACAATTGGTATTTATCGAGCCGTTTCCCTTAGACTAGATTTTGCACGATATTTTGCGGTATGAACGATTTATGAGAAAATGTTTGAAAAATGGCTTTAGACAGTTCACCGATAACAGCGATGAATGCTTTGATAAACGCTTTGAGCAGTTAAATTCTTTCCAAGTAAACGCTCCTTTGATCTATGTAGAATTTAAACTATTATTAGGTAAGCTAGTTTTGTGAAGGGAGGTTCCGGAGAGTTCGAATGAGACCACGGGCCTCTAAGCTGCACAGAGGAGGGTCATCATCGGAGAGTTTAAGGTCGGTTTGACTCCGACATAACCCGTCCTCTTTTTCGGGATGGCGGGCATCCCTGCCGGCTGATTCACAAATCAGCGGATGGCTACCGAAACGAATAAAACTGAAAAGACAAGGGTGGTAACACGTCAAAAGTCGCGGGAGTGAAAGAGCAGCAATTATTTTTTCGTTTCGGTTTCCGACGGTTTGTGAATCAGGGGGCTGAGGATTTTCTCTCCGTCAAAAAACAAAAAAATGTTAATAAATATTTACCGATTACTCGAAGACGGCTACCAATCAAGATGATTATTTTCTTCAATACATAAACTTAAGTAGGCATTATATCGATTAATTTTCAAGCTTATTTCGCAATATTTAAATAGATAATTCAACGTCTTTACAATAAATACCAGGTGAGATAATCATGGCTAGGGTTCCGTATCCAAAGGGTAAAAACGGGACATGACTTCACTCTCCGTCTGTCTGTCTCTCATGAGATAAATTAAAATGGTGTAAAGAATGGTGGCATAGCAATACTTGAGCATGTACACAAATAGAAAAAAATATGATAAATTTCTCCGTTTTTCTAGATTACAATTAAATTGATATCATTTTATAAACTAGATGCGGTAAAAAGATATAAGCATTTAAAATCACTTGTTTTTCATTTTCTTCATCAGAATCTGACGCCATTACAGATATAGGAACTTCAAGAACCTAACCTGCTTGCAAAAAAATAATTATTGTTCGATGTTTTGCCATTATACTTTCATCTCAAAGTTGAAATTTTCACAGATGATGTATTTCTGTTGCCGTTATAATATCAACAACTAAAATAAGAATATAACAGGGAACCCTTCGTGCTCGAGTTAAACTTGCACTTGGCCGGTTTTTTCTGTGAATCTATAAAGGTAAACATAAACAAAATTCCAACATTAAACTCAAAGTAACCACTATCTATTAAATCTCGTATTTTGCATTCCGACGTGGATTTTCTCGTTTGTCTTGTCAAATAGCCGTGTTTAAAGTTTTATATTCGCTATAAATTAAAAGTAGATAAGTTTATAGGTATTTATTTACATTCAAAGTATTCGAGGTTGAAAGGTATTTTGTATAATCAAGTTGAAATAAACATATTTCAACAATTACTTTGTAAGTGAATGTAAGTAAATCTATACTAATATTATAAAGCTGAAGAGTTTGTTTGTTTGAACGCGCTAATCTCAGGAACTACTGGTTCGAATTGAAAAAATATTTTTGTGTTGGATAGTCCATTTATCGAGGAAGGCTATAGGCTACTTTTTATCCCGATATTCCCACGGGATCGGCAGTTACGCGGGTGAAACCGCGGAGCGCTGCTAGTCGACTATAAAAAAAGGAAACATAAAAGGTATAAACAATTTTGTGTTGTTCTAAGCTTTGTTGTATTTTTATATGTATTGTCTTGTAAATATTGAAGACATTTTTCATAAAATAACATCAAAACCATTATCAAAACAATTAGGTACATGTTAGGTTAAGATAGGGTAAAAACTGCGAATATCACCATAAAGGTTTGAGTCTAATCGGAAAAAATTCTAATAAATAAAATGGTCTTACAGCACAAGTTGTTTTTTCATAAGTTGAGGAGGCTTACAGCTTAGCGACGCTCGCTGATCGTTTACGGTCCTGCGAGTTAAGTGAGCCCCTCCGTACTTCGGAAGGCACGCCAAACCGCCGGTCCCGGTTGCTACCTCTAGTAGCAGTCGTTAGGTCAAGTATGAAAACTCTAACAATAGGTGAGCCACACCTCTATACGAGACAAAGACAGCACAGCAAATTCCGTCATCAAAGTCATCACAATGTTTAGGGACACTTTATTTAAATATGAAAGCGGGACATTGCCGGGAAGAGCGGGACACTTTGAAAGCGGGATTGTCCCGCCCAAATCACGTATGATCACGTTATATATATCGTGTTCTATGTTCCTTACTGTGTTGTACAAATAAAGTTATCTATCAATTAGAGTAATTGATTACATAGACCAATGAGTAGAGGTGCAATAATTGTACCACAAGTATGCAAATTATGTACAATAACACACATAATTAAGTAGGTATAAATAGATGACTAATTAGTTATGTGATTGATTAGACTACCAATATGTAGATGATAAGTAATGTTAAAGCTACAAGACGATTAATGCGGAAATTATTAACGTTGCTTATAAAACATCAGACCAACCCACGGCTCAGAATATTTAATAAATAAATATTTGTAATATTGACTTTTTTGAGCGTCGTTATGAAAAAAACCCCCATGAGTTTCTTGTGCCTTCTTCTCATTGGTGGGCGCGTTCCGAAGGCACACATCCTAACTTAGTTTTTAAAACGTTTCTATGTGATCTGTGTACAAAGGTATTAAGCATCCAAATGAATATTTTTTTTTGACTTTGACTTATTACTACAAGCATGTTACTTGCGGGTAATAAGACCCACTGAAAGGTTTTATAAAAATCTTGATATTAATGACCATTTAACAAGAAATAAACAATTCATATTGTGACATTTATGGAATAAACTTTTTAAGTATTTTTCCCTATTTTTACGAAATATTTAGTTCTTAACTAAGATGGTCAAATTTTATAATTTCATATAATCATAAAAACAAATTATGTTATCGAGTTCTAAAGATATCAAATTTAAATGAACAAAAAACCTCTTAATCTACTGTTAAAATTTCTAAAGTTCCTATTTAAAACAATGTTTGATTGTTTCTGTTGTCTTTTGTTGTGACATTTAATTACCATCGATCGTATAGTATCTTCGAGGACATCTTAGACCGTATCGTCACTTACCATCGTGTGAGATAGTGGTCAAAGGCTGACATAGGAGTTTTGGCGGGAACGAGTTAACAACATGTCGTGCTGCAGTTTTATTTTCATGAAACTTAGTTGTAACCCGAGTTGAATTGTATAATTCTGGTGGAATATTATTCAATTTAGTTCTGTGAAAGTGCACAAGTGTAGTGAAAGTAAAAATCAGTGTCAAACATGAAGTTTTCTCGTTGCCTCCAAATCTCCTATTAAGGTTATGGTAAACTTGCCACCGCTTTACTATAGCCCCTGGCTTGACGGACTATGACGACTTTGACAGTTTTGAAACACTTTAGGCCCGATTTATGAAAAATCGGGTTATAATTTGATGCAAAATATAACTTGACACTGGCTAAATGCACAAGCCGTGCGAAGCCATAATTAATAGAAAAAAAAGGCTGACATATTTATTAATTACAAAATAAACATTAGTAACCAGTAAAGTTTTGTATCGGTAAGAAATTGCGTATTTTTACTTTTATTTCTCTTACCTCGACGTTTCGACAATGTTACAATAGTCATAAGAGAAATAAAAAAAAAACGCGACTAAGACCCGGGAAAATAAACTAAGAATACAAATCGTGTGAGTTTAAAAATTTTACTTGTCTTATGTAGACGCGACAATAAAGTTAACTTGATAACGCTTGTGATGTGTAGTGTTTTAGATATAAATAGTAGACAGTTATCCAATAACGCCTATAGCCTCATATTATTGCTGGCAATATCATAACATAGGGCATAACGGTAGAGGAAAACAATACCTCCCCTACCAGGAGGTTCTAGGGCGAACAGTTGATTAAATTTCATGTCATCTAATACATACAACTAGATACCTTACAGACCATAGATAATAGAATTAGATAGATAAATGGAACACTTAGGTGTACATGCACATAAATAAATATATATCACAATTACTTAACTTTAAAACTGACATGATACAAAGGCGGCCTTACTGTTAAAAGCGGTCTAAAACTTAGGATGGTAGAATCTTCCGAAAGATTTAGGTTGCGGTGTATAAAAAATAATATATAATATATTTTTTATTTTTTTATTTTTTACCAAAAAAACAATACATAACACACATTATCTTCACTCCCTTAAACCAGTAATTGGTTTGTGTGGGAGTTGCACAATCCTTTAACTAACTAAACCTACATTACGTAAACTACTGTTAATATAAACTAAACACAATCAACACAAAAAAAAATTAACGTGTGGGTATTCACACAATACATACCTATAATAATAACAAATAAATTAGATAGAAGAAAAAGAAGAAGTTAGGATTAGATCAAGTTGTCTTTTTGTTAGCAAGACATTCTCTAACAACGGAGTTAGGTTAGTCATTAATTAGTATCTTTTGCCTCCAAAACCACTTCAATTTCGAAGCTAATTGGGATACCGGATGGGATACACAAACAATTTACCAAATTTATTCTAATTTGAAGCTATTCTGTTTAACTTTTCACTTGTCATACATAACTTATGAATAACTATTTTACATCACGCGAACATAATCAAAAATTAAGGGGACTTTACCTACTTCAACCCGGAGTCCTAAACAGTCGTACGATAGTTCGGATCCTCAGACTATTACATTTAAAGATAAACAAAATAACAATGACTTGACTATTTTATGCTATCGAAATACAATTCTGATTGGATTCATGATGGATCTGGGAAGAAATCAACCAAAAAATAAAATATCTCACTAGATCCATCCTGGATCTTGGCCAGTGGATCTTCTGGGAATGATGGGGTTAATTCAAAGTTTGTGGTCTGTGCTCGTTTAAAGCGACAACAACATGTCTTAAGGTAGAAGGGTACCGGCGCTCTCTCCATACAAACGTAGTCGACTGTTTCCTTCCTGGATAATGACAAAAATATTTTTGTGCCATAAAACCTATAACTGCCATGACTATGCCCCTACGTTTTGTTTTTTTTTTCATTTTCTAATTATCACAGAAATTAAGATTTAAAAAACCAAACAACCGTAGTCGACTGTTTCCTTCCTGGATAATGACACTAGAACAAATATTTTACTGTATATATTACTGTATTAAATATAACTGCCATGACTATGCCCCTACGTTTTGGTTTTTTTCTTTTTCTAATTATCACAGAAATTAAGATTTAGAAAACCAAATAAACGTAGTTGACTGTTTCCTTCCTGGATAATGACACTAGAACAAATATTTTTGTGCCATAAAATCTATAACTGCCATGATTAAATTTTATGATTAAATTTTTAATTTCTATGATAAATAAAAAATTAAAAAACCAAAACATAGGGGCATAGTCATGTCAGTTATAGGTTTTATGGTACAAAAATATTTGTGCTAGTGTCATTACCCAGGAAGGAAACAGTCCACTACGTTTGTATGGAGAGAGCCCCCAGTACCCTTTCCTCTTAAATAGTCTTGGTAGATTTTAGTTTAAATGTACTCCTCGTAAAATTGCCCACTACGATAATAAAGGCTACGTTCGCTTGTAGAGTGACGTGAAATGTCGATAAGAACGTGGGGTAAAGTTACTGAATGCGGCCTCAGGGTCTGGTTATTAAAAATTCCATCATCTGTAAAACATCACGACATCCAATATTTGTTGGAAATGCTGAAAATGTTCGAAATGTTCAAATTAATGGACTTCCTTTCGGGATAGGAATTGCGACCTTCTCAGATGAAACAATAAAGTGTAATTTAGTGAGAAATGTAGGTAATCCAACACAAATTCGAATAAAGATAGGAATGTTTTGAAGTGGACGATTTTTTCGAATTTTCTTTTCTCTTTCCGACGTTCATTTTGTTTTTTTAACCGTTCTCCGATGACGGTTTTTTTAGGAACGAAAGCAGACAATAATCGTTGACTTTTAATTTATTTTTAAGGTAATCTATAATCTAAATACACTAATTACCTTAATTATATTTACTATTTAATAATTTTCTATGATAAAATTTAGTACTCATACATAATTAGACAAATTGTAAATCTCTAAAGAAATTTTGCAAATATAGAATCTACCACAAATAATATCTTTAAACGTTTCTGATTATCTAGCTAACCTAAGTCAGGTTAAAGTCACAGTAAGTATCTTGGTATTGAATACTACATTAGTATCCTTTCTTGAAATTTATAAATTTAATAAAATTGGGTTCTCGGTCGCGTAATAAGGAAATGCTCTTTCCATATGCCATTCCATATCCTTTGCTACAATAGCCGAATACGGTGGACGTACTCGAGTAGGATTTCCAAGTCTATATCGTGTATTAGCTGTGCCACTACTAGTCGTATTAACTAGTTTTGACACAAGCAGAAAAAACTTCTTGTCATTTCCAAACGGTCCAGTATAAGTAACCAGGGAAGATTTTTTCTGCCCGTGTCTTTATTATTTATTAAGAGGAAAGGGTACTCTCGCTCGGCGCTCTCTCCATACAAACGTAGTCGACTGTTTCCTCCCTGAATAATGACATAAAACCTATAACTGCCATGACTATGCCCCGATGTCTTGGTGTTTTCATTTTCTAATTATCATAGGAATTAAGATATAAAAAACAAAGGGGCAAGGTCATGGCAGTTATAAGTATTATACAACAAAATATTTGCTAGTGTCATTATCCAGGGAGGAAACAGTCGACTACGTTTGTATGGAGACAGCGTCGGGATTAAGTTGTCCCATTGTAGGAAAAAGACCTCTACTTCTTCCACAGTTCGCGGTCTTTTGCGACGGATTGCCATTTAGCCATCTTGCCACCTTCGACGGGGTCTTCCGCGTAGCTGCTTCCGGTTGTTAGACTTCAAAAAAAATCTAAATTTACGTGACATGCATGTATTAATGTACTACTTAATAACCGTCACTGTTGCGTCGAGCCTTCCATTCATCACCTCGTTCTAATCGTGGCCTGTGGGGACGTATGGAATGAGCATTAAAATAATAATGAATTACGCTTCCCGGTCATCCCCGACCCCAATAAACGTCAATATCGGGATAATACGACCCATTCGGCAGCTAGGTTGCTTCACCTGAAACAACATTGGTATAATTATTACGAAATCTAGCAAATATAAACAGGGTAAGTAAAGTAGGTATATCACGGCCACGTTGTCTCTGTCATCATGACTAATTATTTTTTTAGTCCAAGTGTTCTTGAGTAAAAATATTGAGGGCTGTACAATTTTTTTGTCTCGCGGTAGATTAAAAAAATGAGAAGAGTAAGTAGCATTATACTTTCCTTTTGTGACGCGAAGCAAGGTCATTTGCAAAAACTAAATGTAACGGATGTAATGCCATAAATTCGTCTTAAGGTGTATCGAATGTACAGAAAGGGTCTCCTATCTATATATTCGATACACTACGTCTTTCGATTCGATTAGCTACGTCTGTAGCTAATCTAAACTCTTTATTAGAAGGTACGAGAGACAAAAACGTTAGATTAGCTCATCGCTCAGAATTGTGTCTTGACGTAAGATGAGACCTTTCACGAACTAACTGTGGCTGTGTATCATCAGACTACCTTTTCAGGTACCTAATCTATACTAATATTATAAAGCTGAAGAGTTTTGTTTGTTTGAACGCGCTGAGTAGTTCCTAAGAACTACTGGTTCGAATTGAAAAATTATTTTTGTATTGGATAGTCCATTTATCGAGGAAAGCTATAGGATGGCTATAGGCTAATTTATTTATTTTATATTCCCACGGGATCGGGATTTATGCGCGGAGCGCAGCTAATCCATAGACAATTTGGTTATTATAAAATGTTGTAGATTATAGGTAAGTACTCATTTGTGACAAAATATTTATATATTTTAATTATTATTAATTAATCAATACAATTCATCTTAATACAGTAAATGTAAATTAAATAATAATATTATAAATCTTAATAAGTTTGCTTAGGTAGGATGCCACAAAAGCTCGCTGCATTGGCCAATTAATTATTAGAAGGCACGATAAATTACTAATTATACCATTATTTTGAGAATTTCAGTATTACAAGTCATATTGCGAATTATTTTCAAAAAGACGATGAATATCTTAGTTTTCAATGAAAAACCTGGTTCAGTTAAATGTAAGCAATTGTTGAACGAGTAAACTAATCCATTCACCTGAATTAATCCGCTTCTTGTCTACCATAGCGGAAGTAAATTTTTCGATTAATATGTAAATTATTTTTACCCTAATTATCTGGTAAAATGGAGTGTCCTTTAATAATAAAGCTGTGGCCGACGAAACCTGATTTTGATACTGTTCTGTTGTGATTGGATCTAAGTAAATGACCTATGAAAAGACCTTTGTCATCATAGAATTTCAAACATATTTGAATATTTTATCAAAATTTCAACAGATATTCCATTGTTATAATGTTAAAATACGGTAAAGATTCCGAATTCACTTGTTTATACCATAAAATTTGTAGGTAAATTACTGGTTGTAAATTAAATTACAATTCAGGCTCTATAATTAATTATTGATTCCCACATCAAAGTAGCGGTTATTTTAAAAATATTGTGTTATTCTGCCTATTATTTGTAGAAAAGTATAATTTTCTTTACTGTAATTAGTTACAAGAACTATAATTTAACAGTAAGATTCTCGAATCATCTTTGTCAAACAATTGTTTTTGTTTCGTGGTTTAATACAGAATCCTTAAGGCAAGCTCTTCTTATGAGTCGTCTATAAATCCCTATAAATACAAAATTATCGTGTCGCGGTGTTAGTTACTTAAGTCCACCTAAACGACTGAACCGATTTGTATGATTTTTTTGTGTATATCCTCTCAACTGGCAGACAAAAATACATATCCTCTCAACTGGCAGACAAAAATACCTTCATACATTTTTAATATGGCGCCATTCGTTGTTGCCAGTTGATGAAATATTAGTTAGGTCTCAGAATCGAATATCTATTTTATTTCCTCCTTTTTTTGTAAATGCCAAAATAACGTTTGCCGAGACAGCTAGTAATATAATATTATTGTAGATACTGCAGAAGACTGCATACATCTCCGACAAGACTTATCTTATTAGCTAATCCTTCTTCTTCAGCAGCATGTGTTGCATATCTATTGCATATCTTCAAAATCTCTTCATACCTTTCAATCACTAGTTTTACTGGACTACACTGCTCCAGCATGAGCTCTTATGTCGTCAGACCATCTAGCTGATTGTCTGCCCACACCTATCTCCCTAGCTAACCCTGGGTTACTGATATGTGACTAAAAGTGAGCCAAGTCTACAATTCACTTTACTTTTCAAATACTAGATGTGATAGAACCATTAAAGACTTGCATTGTAAAGCAAAGGGCGAAATGGGTAAGCCATAAATTCAGTCCACCCGGGCATCCGCCAGATATATCGGCGTAAAACACGCCAACTACGCTTGTAGTTATACACCCCGGAAAGGACAGGGTATAGAAAGGAATCGTGTTAATTTGTAGACGGCAAGTTTTAACACAGAAATAACGTTAGAGTACTGCGGCCCGATTGCCGTAAATTTATGACGCATTAGTCGAGTGCATGTTCAGTTGACGCATACGTAACGTGCACGCTAATCGTCGGTATTGCCGTAAAATAAAGTTACGCGTAACCTTTACTTTAACTGCACGTCTACTTCACCTACGCGTGAAACAAGCCGTGTTGCCGTAATTTTTGACTGATCATCCTAGGTGACAATTAATTAGACATTTATGTCACGTCAAAATTTAGCGCGATACCGTTTTTGTGCGGTACAAAAGACGCGTAGCTCACGGAATAGTCGTCATAACCTTTACGATTTTAGGGAAAATCTCTGTATTTTTAAAGTAAATCCACGAAAATCCGAACATACTAGTCTCCTAAATCTCCTTTATTTATTACGAACGCAAAAGTAGGCAGAACAATAAATAAGTATTAATTTAAACAATTTCCAATTTAGTAATTACGGAGTGAGGGAGGGGTGGAGTACCAGCACTGACCTATATTTGACGTCCCAGTTGGCACAATGGTCACCATACCGGACTGCCAAGCACAGGGTTGCAGTTCGATTCCTGCCTCAGACAAGTATTTATGCTTAGATATTTATCTGTGGTCTGGTTGTTTCTATGTATTATAAGTATATATTTACAAAACAAACGTATATAAGTATAGAATATGCGTTGTATAGCACACATAACACAAGTCTTAGCTTAGCTTGGGGCTAGATGGAAAGTCTTGCAATATTTATTTATTGTAGAGGTCAGGTTGGTACCTAGGACGTTGGAAATATGCTACAGTACCTAAGTTCCATAGAATTCGTCGTCTGACGTTTAAATGAACTTCTGACGTTATGACAAACCGTATCTACCTCCCACACCAGCCATTATCAGCTGGCACGCGACTTGAAAAATACTGAAAAATAAAAATCTTCGTTGCATTGACATATTTAATACTGCATCGTTAAAAGGCATTAGAAAATATTTGGAGACCGATTTATGATGTTTTGTAATACAAGTACGATAGATTTAGTATTCCATACAAATATTCTGTTATATTTTGTGACTAATCAAAATATTGAATACGTTGAGAATACTGCGAAACTATTATAGTTTATTTCGATATAAAAGTCGATTGTTGACTTGACTAGTATTAGTTTCGATCTCTTCACCACCTATCACTACTTCTTTCAGTATCAAAATGGCGAAATCAAATGAAAAATAATATTTATTTCAGTCGCCTGTCCAGTCGGTACTATAGAGGTCTGTGGATTTAGTCATCGATTCTCCAATCTTCTTTTTTTCAAGTCAGTGTTCAACCAGTCAAATTTTTCCTGCCCAATACATTAGCCAGAGTCACTGCTGATTCTCCAATGTGATTTTTATTAAGCACCGTACATACAAAGTCATAAATAACTTTAACTCATGTATTAACATTCGTGGATATGTTCCTATTGTCTACATATTCATTGGTTGTTTAATTGTTTTCGAGTATGTCGTACATTGTGTTACCCAGTGGTGGCTTTATGATTTTATCGCTTGTTACTCTCATTCTGGATAAGCCTCGAAGTTAAATTAACTGACGTAGCAATTTTCAAATATCATAGTATTCAAGCATGTAATTCTTGAAGACCTCCATCATTCCTTCAATGCTGAGCATCGTGAATTCTTGACTCTCCTGGTGCAGTCGATCTACTGTCTTCTTCCAATGGACTCCGACATGCCTGATGTAGAACCATGCTGAGAGCTTTAATCAGCTGTTCAGATACCTGCCCTCTTAGACAAGATTGCTTTCTATTACTGACATCGTCAATCGATAGATTTAATAATATGAAATTGACATACAACTTTGTATAAAAATAGCTTATGATGAGACTTATCCACCATTTTTTTTCTTCAACGCAAGACTACGTGACTTTTCGTGTCAATTTCTTACAAAATAAAATAAAAAGTTTGTCGATTGGCGATATCGCTAATAGAAAGCAAACTTGTCTAAGGGGGCTGGTCGGTTCATCGCTTACTGAGCTTCGTTCTCGTGGTCTTTTACGCTCACAATATTCTTGAACATATTATTTTCGTTCTGGACTGCTGATAAAAGCTGAGCGTAAAACGTTAGAGAATCTGTCACGTTTCTTTCTCGTATATTATATTCATCATCTATTTTGACATTTATTTCGTACGGCAATATACGAATACAAATTGAATCTGTCTCAAAAAACTTTCGTACTTTGTGTGTTACTTTTGTTTATATTTATTTCAATTTGTATAAATAAGTTTGTAGGTTCTTTTTTCGTCCCTTTATATGTGTTTGATTTGAGTTTCCTACTCACTACATTCAGTAATACAATTCCCAGACAACATCATGTAAATTAATAAAACATTATTCATACGAAAGAGCAAAACATTTCCATACATTATAAAATATTACGTTACTCTCCTCTGAAAGGATTGTTAAGGTTCCGAAAACATAACTGATGGAATGGTTAATCTCGAAGGCCTTAGAATTGAGTGAAGCGATGTTTGATATACGATTCTCGATCTTATTTCAACTGTCGAAGGAGTTGGTATGCTTTTGAAATCAATTATTCTAACACCATTATGGGCGAATGAAGTTGTGCTAAAGACATTTTCTGTTTATTGAAGTGTAAAGGGCTCTTTCAAGTGTTATAACTTCAAACATGACAGTTTAAAACATCTCTCACAGTATCACGGAAACTGTTTGAGTTAGTATCTTGACTTTATGGGTTGTTTCGCTAAGTAAATGTATATTAAAAATTTTATGTCGTTGTTCGGTGGTCTTTTACTGGCTGACGAGAATAATCTGACTCGGCGTGAAACTACGTTGCTATAAACATTTTATCATAAAATAAAAAAAATGTATTTTGTTAATCTATATATTATTATAAAGAAAATATTGTTTAGATAAATAATTGTATTGTTTCTATACTGTTATAACATTCTTTGCTAATATCATAAAACAATATTAATGATTAAACAATCAGTTAGTCATAACACAATACTAGTATTCTTGTTGTTTTCTTTCAGTAAAATAGCTTTAACTTTCATTCTGAAGGTCGTGGGTTCAAATCCCGGCGGGCCGTGCACCAATGGATTTTTCTTAAGAAAAAATTATGTGCGCTAATTGACATTGCTCTTACGGTAAAGGAAACCATCGTGATGAAATCCGCGGCTTAGTTGGCTCTAGAAGTATTGACAAGTTCTCTCTTCTGTACATGGTTGACTAAGCCGAGAGGAGGGTAGTAGGTGTTGGGCAAGCCTACTCCATCTTCACGCAAAAAGGACCCAATTAAAAAGGGTCCAATGGCGGAAAACAGCCTGTATACAAGTACAATAGCTTCAACTAACTGTTTATCTTTTCTACATAACATCTAGCAAATAGGTTACCTAAACTTTTATCAGTAAGCAAAAAGACCTTGTAGCTTCCAAGCCTTACATCCGAAGCAGAAAATACATTGATTGCTGATAAGTAAAAATCGTAAACTTATAGATCAGCTAAACCTTCGAAGAAGAAAATAAAAGACATTTCCAAAAAACCGGCCAAGTAAGAGTCGGAATCGCGCTCGAAGGGTTCCGTACCCTTATATTCTGTTTTTAAACCCCCGGCCTCGACGCAAAAACAACTGCAAAAAACTCTAAAAAAATATTGTATTTCAGACGACGCTGAATAGGTAATTAGTCTTTTGCCTGCCTGTTTGGCAGATTAATAAACAAAAAAAATATAGCCTAAAACTAGTAAACATAACCTAAAAATATTTACTTGTATTTGTTGTTATAGCGGCAACAAAAATACATCATCTGTGAAAATTTCAACTCTCTAGCTATCATGGTTCATGAGATACAGCCTGGTGATAGACAGACGGACGGACGTATAGCGAAGTCTTAGTAATAGGGTCCCGTTTTTATTCTTTGGATACGTAACCCCAAAAAACAATAGGCAGTTAAGTAAGTATGTTTAGATGTAAGTTCGTTTAGACATTTACATACAAATTAATTTATCACATTCAAGAGCTAACGAAGTACCTAGCTATAATTTTACATTGTAATCACAGAATTCGGCATTTATTTTAAAATTATACTTCGTTAGCCGATGAATGTTATAAATTCATTTCTATTTAAAACTAGCAGCGCTCCGCGGTTTCACCCCCGTAACTCCTGATCCCGTGGGAATTTCGGGATAAAAAGTAGCCTATAGCCTTCCTCGATAAATGGACTATCCAACACAAAAATATTTTTTCAATTCGAACCAGTAGTTCCTGAGATTAACGCGTTCAAACAAACAAACAAACTATTCAGCTTTATAATATAAGTATAGATATACAAGCTGGAGTGTAAACAATCCCAATGGAGTTATTTAGTCCCAGTAAAGAAAGTTAAAAAGTAAACAAGAAACCTACATATTCACGAAGAACCGAGAAATTTCTTGAGAACTTTGTCCTTCCGCAGACACTAGTTTTTTTTATAATAATAGGTCAGCGTTTGACCACTATCTCACACGATACTAAGTGACGATGCGAACTAAAATGTTGACACTCGTGACTCAAAGACCCACAGCATAAACGGGGGCCTTCGAGGAGCACGAAAGGGTGAAAGGGTAGCGGCGCTTTCTCCATACAAACGTAGTCGACTGTTTCCTCCCTGGATAATGACACTAGCACAAATATTTTTGGGCCATAAAACCTATAACTGTCATGAATATGTCCCTATGCTTTGGTTTTTTCATTTTCTATTTATCATAGAAATTAAGATTCAAAAACCAAAAAAATTAAATAAAACGAAAACCTACTATAACTGTCATGACGTAATTAGAACATGAAAAAAAACCAAAACATAGGGGCATACCCTATGTTTTGGTTTTTGTCATTTTCTTATTATCATAGAAATTAAGATTTAAAAAACAAAATATAGGGGCATGGTCATGGCAGTTATAAGTGGTGGGAGCCCCTGGTAAAGACGGCAGTGAAAAACTTTCCGACCCCTCCTCCTTTTGTAGCTGCACCGTATGTATCGGAACACGGACAATTCCGCTTGGCGATACGACTTAGGCCGGTAGGTAATAAGATTGTTTAAGACTTTTGAGATAACTTCTAGAACGACAAAATCAAGGTGCAATACGAGTTTCCAACCAAGTTTCCAAGTTTCCAATCTATATATATAAAAGGGAAAATCACTGACTCACTCACTCACTCATCACGAAATCTCAGAAACTACAAGTGCTAGGAGTCTCAAATCATGGGGGTTCCTTTTATGACGTAGGTGCTCACTAAGACGGGATTTTGCGAAATTCAACCCCTAAGGGGGGGAAATGGGGGGTGGAAGTTTGTATGAAGGTTTGATTTTAAGGGTAGAAACTTGAAAATTAGAATTATATCTTCTATCGTAAATCAATGATGACGTGTTTCAGGGATTTTCAATTTTCCTATTTTAAGGAGGGGAAATGGGGGGTGGAAGTTTGTATGAAGGTTTGATTTTTTTTGGTAAGGTAAACTTGAAAATTAGAATTATATATTTTATCGTAATCTGTCATAAAAACCGTAATAACTGGACTAGTATTAATTTTGTCTTCAGAGTATGAAGCGTTGGTTCTAACACAGAAAAGTCTGCTAGCTGTCGGCTAATCGAAAAGTTTGTAGTTTGCGTTGACCCCAAGTTTAACTATTATGAACTCAAAGTACAGTCTATCCTCTATATTCTACCTAACATTCAATAAAACAACTAGGATTAGAAGCAAATCCCTGTGGGTTGAGCGGAAACGATTTATGTACGAATCACAAAATTCCAATAGTCCAAAATATACGTAGAATTTATAGGGACTGCGAGCGGAGGTTTTATATATTACTAGCTAAGTCCCGTGGTTTCACTTACGTAAGTTCTGATTTCGTGAGAATGTAAAGTAGCCAGAGGTTCAGCTGTATACAAACAAAATCCATCCAAACGTGTGAAAGTGTGGTCCAGGTTTAAATCCTATTAAAGATAAATTATCTTCTTGACACGAAAGGTTTTTAAAATCGATCAGAAGAGTAGGACTTTAAAAATAACATTTTGTGGTTTATATTGTAAACAAGCTCTCCCGGCAAACGTTGTTTTGCCATTCACAAAAAAAGGAAAAAAAAATGATGTTCGATTCTCAGACCTAACGAATATACACAAAAAAATTCATACAAATCGGTTCAGCCGCTTAGTTGGAGTCTGGCAACTAACACCACGACACGAGAGTTTTGATATGTTGACTAGCTTTTGCCCGCGACTTCGTCCGCGTAGAAGTCGGAAATGGACTGAGAAATCACGTTGTCCCTTACAAATTTTGCCCCCCTTTTTCACCCCCTTAGGAGTAAAATTACGGAAAATCCTTTCTTATTGGATGCCTACGTCACACAAAGAATACACCCTCCAAATTTTAGGTCTCTATGATCAGCGGTTTAGGCTGTACGTTGATCCGTCAGTCAGTCAATCAGGACAAAGAATTTTATATGTGTAGATAAAATTTACAACGATGACTTATTGGAGGATTTATTTAATTCTGTAGGTTTCAGTTTCAGTTGATTCTTAAAGTTAGGTACGTACATTAGATTAGTTAAGGGGTCGAGGGAGTCCCTTTGTTCAAAGTAATAGTAGGTACCTAGCGGTTGTTAGTGGAAGTTAACAGTTTACGAATATCTATAACTATGTTAATTAACTTCTAAGTCTATTTTGTACAAGATCTAACAAAAGTGTTTTAAAATTAAAAAGCGTACTTATAACTTTTTGCTTTCCAACAAGAAGACCAATTTTCTTAATTGTTTAAATTTGAAGAAAATCTCACATATCACCAAGTCGATAAGCTTTAATAAATAAATAATAATAATAATAAATAAATATTGCACGACATTCCACACATCGCCATTTAGCCCCAAGCTAAGTAACTAGACTTGTGTTATGGGTGCTAGATAACGTATTTACTACTTATATACTTTTCTTTTTTAAATATATACTTATAATACATAGAAACAACCAGACCAGTTTTTAAGACGTTTTCAAGTGGTCTATGTACGATTGTATTAAGCATCCAAAGAAATAAAAAAAAATTGACTTTGACTTTGACCACAGACAAATATCTAAGCATACATACTTGTCTGAGGCGGGAATCGAACCCGCAACCTTGTGTTTGGCAGTCCGGCATGGTGACCATTGTGCCAACTGGGTCGTCTTTATACTCGTCATATCCTGATCGAAAATCCTGGCAACTTAAATCCTAAAGGCCATTTACTATAGTCAATAACATTGTTCAAATTACATTGTCGTTGTGTCGGAACAAATCTTTACAATAATATAACAAACGTAATACGCAGCTACAAAATAATCGTTACCTCTTTACACAAAACATTCAAATGCAAAACGACAAGACTACATGCTATACTCGTGTGCACAATCTAGAGAATTCCCTTAGGATAGCACTGTGTAATGGATAAACTAGAATACAGTCCCCCTTATTCCAAAACGAGGTTTAAGGATAGTCCGTGATGTAGATTTTAACCTTAGTTTTAGACACATATTTACTCGTGAACTATAGTCTAAACACTATAAATAAATAAATATTGCAGGACATTCCACACATCGTCATCTAGCCCCAAGCTGAGTAACTAGACTAGTGTTATGGGTGCTAGACAACGGATATACTACTTATTTACTTTTTTTTGTAATTATATACTTATAATACATAGAAACAACCAGATCACAGACAAATATCTAAGCATAAATACGTGTCTGAAGCGGGAATCGAACCATCAACCCTGTGACTCACCATACCGGACTCCGGTCCAAGTCCGGTATAGTGACCATTGTGCCAACTGGGTCGGCGATCTACTATCCTTATAGATTATAAAGTGATAGTGTTTAGGCTATAGTTCACGAGTAAAACTGTGTCTTAATCTAAGGTTTAAATCCACATCTCGGACTATCCTTAAACCTCGTTTTGGAATAAGGTGGAGTAGGTTTAATATTTAAATATTATACCATTGGCTTAGTGTAGTTTAGTGTACCTTCTAGTAAATCCTTTGTATCTTAATAACTTAATCCTTACTAATCATAATCCTTCCTTATTATTATAAATTCGAAAGGGGTCCGGACATATCCTGTATCCATTCGCATGGGTCTCAAAATGCACCGTAGCAAATAAGTTACTAGTGTCCAAAGGCTTTTCTTTATTTATTTGCTTGTTCGTATATTTTTTTGTGCCATCTTCACTGTCAAACGACTGGACCGATTTGGATAAAAATCGGTATAGTGGTAGTTTAGAGGTTGGAAAAGGACATTTGATCCCGAAATACCAGGATCGGGATTTAACTGGGTGAAACCTCGGGGTGAAGTTAGTTGTCTGCAAAACACTACTTTTTTGGTAGCGATATACTAAAGTAATACGGGATTTTTACCACGTCTTTGTTTTAATAAGTAATGTGAGTTCAAAATCTTAAACATTATAAGCTTTATTTTATAAAATGAACTAGCTTTTGCCCACGAATTCGTCCGTGTAGAATTTGTAAATTTTAAGTAGATTCTACCAAGGAAACACGTCATCCCATACAAACTTTGCCTTTTTTCACCCCCTAAGGGGTAGAATTTCGGAAAATCCTTTCTTATCGGATGCCTTCGTCTTACAAAGAACACACCCTCCAAGTTTCAGGTCTCTAAGATCAGCGGTTTAGACTGTGCGTTGATCCATCAGTCAGTCAGTCAGTCTTTCAGGACAAAGCATTTTATATGTATAGAAGATAACTTTTTCGAGAGCATTTTATTCTATTCGTTAAGTACCTACTTAAATACTTAGACTACTTTCAAATTCTATACCTAAATTTTTAACTACATAAGTAAATTGCTTATTTTAATGAAAAAGGAGATCAAAGAAAACAAAGTGAACATACCAATTTAATTTTTCGTAGTAATAATTCCTACCTAGCCTATATGTCAAATCCATACCTAATGTCTTTTGATCAAGGTAGAAGTTATCTAGTACAGCTACGCTCGCTGGTTAATTGCTTTAGTTCAGCCTATTCTCTAAGCCAAGGCTGTGTTGGTTGTCTCGTTTTAGTTTACACTAGTGATTGAGTGACGTTTCGGCTTGCGGTTCGGCTGGTTTTGGCTAGCTTTGAAAGAAATAACGACAAGTTTAAACGGAGTTTCCGGGTAATGCGCGTTTTGTTCATTCCCCTATTTCCTTTCTGTTTTTTTATTATACCTATAGCTGTTCATATTTGATATGCTCCTCTGTTTTGTTTTTCTAAAAACTAATTACTAAAGGATATATTTTCATTGTTAAAAAAATTAAGTGTGTATGTTCAAATCTAGGTTTAATGAAAAAAAAAATGCTTTATATCTATGATTTATGAAGAAAAATGGGAAAAAAGAATATTACTAACAAATATACAAAGATAGGCGCGAAAAACATAACCCTTCAGAAAAACCAAATCCTGTTTTCTACCAGGAAATCTCATATATAAAATTCAATTTAATTCGGTTAATCCTTCTTCAGTTAAGTATATAAAACCTTATTCAAATCAGTTTAAAAGCATTTGAAAGCTACGACGCAACCGTAATGAAATTTAAACTTAAAAAAAACTTTCGGTTCGAACAGTGAAATCTACACAAAAACTTACTAAAAAGTATTAAAGTAAATATATAGGGTAACACCAGGAGAGATGGACCAGCGGGTGAGACGGACCATCGTAATTTCTACCAAACTATTAAATTTATTTAGGCTGACAACACTTACGAGTTCTTGTCAACCTGTTTGCTCCGTGTAGAAAGCGAGACTATTTGAATTTCGTTCGTAAAATTAGTAAAAAACGTATTAAAAGGTTTCGGAAGCGTGTTTTTTTTATGTGGGTGTTTAAAAAACGAAGGTATGTATAAGATATTGTATTTTTAGAGTAAGAATTGACGTTTCTGTGCTAGTATGTTCATAAAATTATAAAATAACCTCAAATTTTTCGTTTGTTTATTTTGCTTTTAATATGAGAAAGTGGTCCGTATCTCCACTCAATTTAGGAGAGATGGACCATGTTATGTATGGGTGAGATGGACCAATAGTCAACCGTTTTGTTTTGCAAATTTGAAGTGGTTTTAAATTATTATTGCTACTTATTTTTTAATTCATACATTCTTAATGTGTGAATCTCTTCTTTTGTAGATAATATGCCTTTAACATATAAGAGGAAAAGTGGAGTATGTAGAGGAGAATGGACAGAAAGAGCATTAATTGATGCTTTTCAAGCTGTTTCTAATGGAATGGGTATCAATGAAGCAGCAAAAACATTTGGGATACCTAAAACTACATTTAAACGAAGACTTGCAAAAAATTCCTTAACTAAAAGCGATGTTCTCGGTCCCAGTTGTATACTTCTGCCTGAAAATGAGAAGAAGATCGTCGTACACATTAAAAAATTACAGAAAAGTGGGTTTACGCCATCAAGAGAAACAGTTCGTAAAATGGCATATGATTTAGCGGAAAGACTTCATATTAAACATAACTTTAATCACGAAAAGAAAATGGCGGGAAATGGGTGGTTACAAAGCTTTCTTAGACGAAACAATGAACTTTCAATCCGGCAGTCAGAAGGTGTCTCTGTGGCTAAGGGGATGAATAAAGAATATTTTGATAAGTATTTCAACCTTTTAGAAGAAGTTTTGAAAGAAAATCAACTTTTTGACAAACCTGGCTCTATTTTTAATATGGACGAGACAGGCTTGCAGCTAAATAATAAGCCGGGGAAAGTAGTTGCCGTGAAAGGATCGAAAAATGTTCCTAACATAACTGCTGGGGAAAAAGGTGAAACCATTTCGGTCATCGCTTGCTGCAGTGGAGAAGGTGTTTTTCTTCCACCCTATTGCATATTCAAGGGCAAAAATAAAAAACCTGAGTTTGAGGATGGCATGCCACCCGGCTCTGTGGTAACAATGTCACAAAAATCAGCATATGTGAATTCAGAAATATTTTTTGATTGGCTGAAGCATCATTTTTTGCCAAGGAAACCACAAGGTAAGTGCGTGTTGATCCTTGATGGACATTCTTCACACTGCAGCAATGTGGAAATGTTGGAGTTTGCTGAAGAAAACGAAATCATTTTGATTTGCTTACCCAGTCACACAACCCATTTCCTTCAGCCGCTTGATAGAACGTTTTTCAAGTCCCTGAAATGCTTTTATTATGACGAATGCAATAAATTCATTACTGCTAACCCATCAAGAAAACTATCACGCTTGCAGTTTGGAAAAATTCTGGCTTCAGCTTGGAATAAATCAGCTTCAGTGAGCAATGCAATATCAGGTTTTTCAGCAACTGGAATCATACCGTTTAATGCAAACGCCATACCAGACTATGCTTTCTTAACTCCAAGTAACCAAAACCATGACAATAACCTACAAACTGCTGCTATAATTCAACATGATCAGCCTACTAAAGAATCAGTCCTTTCACAGCCAGCAACCGTTCAAAAACCATCAACTAGTGAAGCTGTTTCTCCAAAGGCAACGCCTGGAAAGATTTTAGATGTGGTTTCTCCAATACCTATCATAGAAAGAACTGCAAACGTCCGTCATAGGTCTAGAAAAATAGCAGAAATTTTGAACTCTACTGAAAATATTCAGAATATAAAAGAAAATCAATCAAGGAAAATGAAAAAAGAAAATTCTATTGAAACTAAACAGATTGTAAAAGTAACACGGAAAAAGAAGGGAACTAAAAGACAAATTTCTGCAAAGAAAGAAAATAAAAGACAGAAAAAACAAAAAATTGAAGACAGTTCTGATGAAGATAGTGAACAAGAGATTATAATTCTGCGTGATAGTCCTGAATTGACTGAGTGGGATGACAACGAATGTGCAGGCTGTGGTGAAAATTATGAGGAAACCCTGAGTCAAGATGAATGGCTGCTGTGCACTATCTGTGAACGCTGGTCCCATGAAGGCTGCACCAATTATCCCGATATGTGCGACCGATGCGGAAATACGATGAAAAACTGAAGATTTTACTTTCATTTAATTGCTTATGTTACTTGTTGATTTAGTTTTGAATTCATAATAAAACTATGTTTTACCGGATTTAATCGCGTATATTTTGTTTTGTTAAAACCTGACGTTTCGAGTGCTTTCCAGCCCTCATGGTCACAGGCAGACTAGTTTTGAATGTTTATTTTTTTGTTTGGAAGTGTTAATGATTATTTTTGTTAGGACCATCTCTCCTTACTGGGTGGTCCGACTCACCCGTATAGTATGGGAGAGATGGACCGAGGGTACTTTTTTTAATATTTCAATTATTTCCATAAAGATGCTATAATCGTGTCATATTAAAATAAAAAAATGTTGACTATTAATAGTTAGTTAGTTTATCACTAAATTGTTTAATAGTTATTAAGAAATAAAAAAGATATTAAAGTTGAACAAAATGTGGTCCATCTCTCCTGGTTTTACCCTAATATTATGTCATATTCACATAGTAAGACTATGATTTAGATTTCATTGGGTACCTACTAGGGCAGAAGAAAGTTATAATCAATCTAGAATATCAATTATAATATCAAACAAATATAGTTTCCAACGATTGGGGTTTGGTGCATTTTTAGTCGCAATGTTGTTTATTACAATTTGCAGAATATTTTCAGATTCAGCCGATACGAAAATAGATAACGAAGATTCGGTTTCGGCTTAAAAATTTGATTTTTGCCTCTCTATTTATATGTACAGTCGGCTGCATAATTGCAGCCCTCGGTAGAGTTCGAAAATTACTATTTTTGGTGTGTTTTCATTCTAATCATTTTTGTTCGAAAAATTGATAAGTTAGAAGACTTCAAACATCAACTAAAGCAGGTGTCTAGAATCTTGCTTGTGTTGAAAACGTTCGTATAACAGCCGTTTTGGAGCTCTACGGTGGGTCTGCAATTATGCAGCCGACCGTATGTACGAACGATCCAATTTGATAGTAGGTAGGTACAAGTACGACGTATAAGCAACACAGACATTTGTCCAGCTTTAGGCGGAGATATTGCCTATTTCTCCTGATTGATGTTACTTTTTCGGACAAAAAGTTAATCAGTATCTATCTACAAACGTTGTCCTTTCTAGGTCACGGGGATTTCTATTTCCTAGTAGGTCTTTGATCTTTACTTGTGTTGTTTAAATACGTAATCTTTGTATATTGACGACCCAGTTGGCACAATGGTCACCATGCCGGACTGCCAAACACAGGGTTGCGGGTTCGATTCCCGCCTCAGACAAGTATTTATGCTTAGATATTTGTCTGTGGTCTGGTTGTTTCTATGTATTATAAGTATGTATTTACAAAAGAAAAGTATATAAGTAGTATACCCGTTGTCTAGCACCCATAACACAAGTCAAGCTACTTAGCTTGGGGCTAGATGGCGATGTGTGGAATGTCCTGCAATGTTTATTTATTTATTATTATTTATTATATAATTCTACTGTACAGTCGGCTTTATAATTGCAGCCCCCGGTAGAGTTCAAAAATTACTATTATTGGCATGTTACATTCTAATATTTTTGTTTGATAAATTCATGAGTTAGAACTTTAACTAAAGCAGGTGCATAGAATGTTTCATATGTTGAAAACTTTCTTATGACAGCCGTTCTAGAGCTCTACGGTGGGTCTACAATTATACAGCCGACCGTACGTGTGTATGTTACTGAACTCCTAAACGGCTGGACTGATTTGAATAGATTTTATTGTATGCGTTGCGTGGCGCCCTGGATGGTTTAGATTCAGAAATTAGCCCGGTTTCAAAACAACGTTGCCGGGACAGCTAGTTGTTTAAATATTTCTTATGGTATTTACAATTTTTTTAGGCTATTGTAGGGGTCAGGGGACTCTGTTAAGTTAAATTTAACCACATTCATCAAGTACAGATCGATTGAATTACAATAAGTTTAGTTCATACTTGTCAAGTCCAGACTTATTGAATAACAATTTTTTTAAAGATATTATGGTATACTCTTCTCTTTAAAAGTCCAGATTAATCGTATTTTAATACGGAATCCTAAAATCCATATAATTGCGTGCTATATGCTAGGGTTGAGTCGGTAATTAGTAAAAAATGACGTTCTCTCGTTTAAAAGTTATACTAGCTTTTGCCCGCGACTTTGTCCGCGTAGAAGTCGAAAACTTGAAGGAGATTGGACCAAAAAAATCACGTTGTTCTGTACAGACTTTGCCCCCCTTTTTCACCTCCTAAAGGCTAGAATTTCGAAAAATCATTCCTTATCAGATGCCTACGTCACACAAAAAACACACCCTCCAAGTTTCAGCTCTCTACGATCAGCGGTTTAGGCTGTGCGTTGATCCGTCAGTCAGTCAGTAGTTCAGGACAAAGCATTTTATATGTATAGAATTAGATTTGTTTGTGGCACTGCTGGAGTAACTTTACTGGATTATTAATCGACTGTATTTCGATATATTCCACAGTAATTAGTAAGTAATAATTTACATAAGTTGGATACCCATAGGTCATTTAACTGCTCATGTCTATTAAGTAACAATGGTAATTTTAAATGAAGACGATTTGCTAACAGAGTATTTTGAATCACGACATTTTACGAACTAGACATTTTTCTACTAAAGCATTTAGCGTTCATGTCTTTTTAATATCAAGACATACTACGAATAAACCTTGGAGTCTTCAAGACTAGAGTGAATATGGTACCTTCTTGGGGAACATGCTATCGATCGTTTCCCATGAGATGAGGTAAAATGCGAAACTTATTTTCGTAAAAAAAACCGGGTATAGTGTATATACGGTCGGCTGCATAATTGCAGACCCACCGTAGAGCTCCAAAACGGCTGTTATAAGAATGTTTTCAACACAAGCAAGATTCTAGATACCTGCTTTAGTTGAAGTTTAAAGTCTTCTAACTCATCAATTAATCAAACAAAAATTATTAGAATTAAAAAATTCTAATAATAGTAATTTTTGAACTCTACCGAGGGCTGCAATTATGCAGCCGACTGTACCTTTTTCAATTTAAAAAACTTGAGGTGTTAAGGGACACCCGGATGGAACGAAGTTTCTTTCGATTAATTAGTGAAGGAATCGTAATAAAATCAAAAAGTGTCGTTACAACTTAATTTTTTCCGTCTAGCCCCCTTTCGCAACGCGCCGTAAGGAACTTCGTTCTAATACACATATAGATAGTTATCCCAAATGACGCAGTATCCAGTACCCCTTTGTTGTAAACAAAACCCGTGAAGCCTCCAAACATTTCTGATAATAAGGTTAAAAACATTGTTTACTTTGAAATTGATACCATCATGTACATAGAGGTAATTTTATACAAATTATTACGTGAGTAATTCGGTTACCCTTAACAAAAGACCATACCCTGTGATGAGACTCGAAATGAGAGTTTGAAAAGCAATTTCTCGTAGTACCGTTGAACTGAAATCGTTTATTAAGTTTCAGTTTACGTCGTTACGGTGTGTATTATGAAGATTTTTTCCACATCGTACTAATAATAATACCTACGTGATGGCTCCAAGCACGCCTTCCAAATGTCCGGAGCTCCATAGTGCCGTGATAATGGACACATAACAGACAAATAATAATATTAGCATTTACATTTAATCAAGATGATGACATACACTTTAATTCATGGTTAGCTGCAGTGCCTGGTTATTAGATAGAGTATGTTCAAAACCTATACCACTCTATCGGCATAGTTGATCAAAATTATGTACTACAGTATTGTACACCTTAAAAAGGTCTACAAAAAAATCCACGATGGTATATGTCTATCTTTAAGGGATAACTCACAATAACCATTAATCTTATTGGCATATTTTACTAAAGAATTTTAGCACTACAGCATTTATCCTTATCTGATTGAGTATCCTTAAATTTGTGCATTAAATCTAGAACAATATGGCCCTTTACAGCAGTAATTTAAATGAATATTTTCGAAGATATTACAGATTTAAAATGCAGGCATAAGTATAAAAATAATATTCGAAATTGTATGATAAGTAATGTTATATCAAATCAAATTCTTTCTGAATTATATGTAGTAGACATGTAGTATATTTAGTATCGGCATTGCACCCGTGCGAAGCCGGGGCGGTTCGCTAGTAAAATAAGTATTAAGGTGAAAGGGTATCGGCGCTCTCTCCATACAAACGTAGTCGACTGTTTAGTCCCTGGATAATGACACTAGCACAAAAAAATTGTGCCATAAAACCTATAACTGCCATGACTATGCCCCTATGTTTTTTTCATTTTCTAATTAACATGGAAATTAAGAATTAAAAAAAACTAAATGAAAAAAACATACAGGCATGGTCATGGCAGTTATAAGTTTTATGCAACAAAAATATTTGCTTTTGTGTCATTATCCAATGAGAAAACAGTCGACTAAGTTTGTATGAAGCCCCCGGTACCCTTTTCTCTTAAATGTGGCTAGTTCTTAGTAATTGTCGATAACCTTCGCATTACACTCACTTGTACTTAATATCACTTACCTGACTTAAGTTATTAAGAGCAGGTTTTAAGTAATGATGCTATTTACCTGGAACAAAAATAATAATTTGTTAGTAAATTGTTTAAATCGAATTAAATTTTACTTTGAGACCAGCTGCGAGTATTATTTGCTATTGATTATTATACTATCGGGGGGAAATGTGTAGGACTGCAACCATCAACATACCCCCCCCCCCCCCCCTTATTCCAAAAACGAGGTTTAAGAATAATCCGAGATTTAGACACAGATTTACTCGTGAACTATATATTATAGGTAAGACTAAGCCATACATAGATAAGACTAAGTTTTATCACAAATCACAATAGCTTAAGTATTTTTCCATCAAATGTAACATAACCTTAGAACAATAACTAAATTGTTCGTAGAACAAAACAGTTTTCAGTATCTTCTAGGTTACATTTATCTATCATTTTTGCTATAATAAAACTGTCATGAAAATTCCACTTGATCGTTCAAAGTCTAAGTCAAAATTTGAAAATACATTGAAACTTCTTAAAAACTAAGTAAGGATGTGTGTGAACCATGAAGGAAGGAACTTTCTTCATGGTGTGAACCCGCTCACCAATGATTAAGAAGAAAGCATATGAAACTCATTTGGTTGGCGATAGGTTATTGATTCCGACTATAATAACGGACCAACTTTCGTTAATTCATTGTTTAATATGTTGTAAAATATGGAATTTTAATATGGTATTGTATATAATTTTATCTTTATTTTTTATTTATTTATTTGTACATTATTATGTAATTATATTAATATATTTATGTAAAGATATATGTATTTATGTATATATATATAAGTATAAAGTGCATTAAGTAATTATTATCAGTATGTAGTTAAGTTTGTATTTATTATTATGTTTTTGTTGTTATTTGCATCTTATTTATTTTCTTAAGTTTAAACACCCTACCCTCCCCTTTCTCAACTTCTTGTCCATCCAAAGGTTGCCTGGAAGAGATCGCTTTGAGCGATAAGGCCGCCCTTTGTAACACTTAGACTTAAGCTTTGATTTTTATTATTAATTGTTTTTGAAATTGGTGTTTACAATAAAGAATTTATCTATCTATCTATCTACGACCGCATCGTCACCTGATAGTAATCAAACTCAAGTACCTACGTCCCTCCGTATTCATTAGATACACAATATATTTTCTAGTTTCAATTGGAAACTAATTTTTCTTATACCTATGTTCTGTAAATGCGTACATTTCTCTTCACTTTCAATACACTGTCGCCGCAGGGTTACATGGCAGACAGTTTCATATACGTAGTATGGATGAAATGATTGCTACTCTAAAATCATTCCCGATCCGATGCGATATTTTTGACGTGGTAACGTCTAATAAATTGGTGGAACACATTCACAAAAAAGTGTCATGGTAATAATGTGTGACGTCATACGTGACTAAGCCTAAGTTTCCATGACACGTAATGACCAAACGCGTCATGGAAAATTAGGCAACAGAGTATTTAATAATAATATCGCTCATCTGGGCTTGTGTTAAGTTGACGAGTGACAAATAGAAGACTTATATAATAGAAAAAATATATACATATACTTAAAAGAACAAAAAAAATGAAAAAAAGGGCATAAAATATTTAAAGGAATAACAAAAAATCTAAATTTTTCATCGTTTTCTTATGACGTTATCACGTAAAATTATCGTCCGTCAACCGACTAACAGTAAAACCATTTTTTTAGGAGCAGTTGACGTTTACTGCGACTGCTCCTGATACTTTTCATTCTCTAGATTATATTGATGATGATTTTTCGTCATATCGATCCTGTTTGTGGTCAAATGGTGATTATTTATAACTAGCTGCGCCCCGCGGTTTCACCCGCGTAAGTCCCGATCCTGTGGGAATATCGGGATATAAAGTAGCCTATGTGTCAATCCAGGTCTCCAGCTATCTACATACCGAGTTTCATCGCAATCGGTCCAGTAGTTTTTGCGTGAAGGAGTAACAAACACACACACACACACGCGCACACACAAACTTTCACATTTATAATATTAGTAGGATTGACCCTTTCGACGCATAAAGAATTAGTATGAACAGTTGCGCCTGCCAAATATCGTGAGGCCTGCTCTTTTTACCCGACTGCGCAACGCAAAGGAGTGGTAATGTGTTCATCACTCTATGTATGTATAATATGTATGTTTTGCTGTGTTCTTTTATAGTAGCAGTCGTATCGATCCGATCTGATAATTTTTAAAGTAGCATATGAAATATCGAGTGACGTGTTACTTATACTATTCCTAATAGATGATGGAGTAACATAGATAGTTAAAATATTTACAGAAATAATCAGGATATTAAGGTACTATATTAGCGAATTTACAGTCTCATATTGGGCAATTACAGGGAATTTTCAGTATAGAAATTATTACTTTGTATTTGGGCATTTTTTCATAACTATCTTTAATCTATATATATATCTATACTATAATATCTATACTTATATTATAAAGCTGAAGAGTTTGTTTATTTGTTTGTTTGAACGCGCTAATCTCAGAAACAACTGGTTCGAATTGAAAAATTATTTTTGTGTTGGATAGTCCATTTATCGAGGAAGGCTATAGGCTACTTTTTATCCTGATATTCCCACGGGATCGGGAGTTACGCGGGTGAAACTGCGGAGCGCTGCTAGTTTTATTATAAAGCTGAAGAGTTTGTTTGTTTGAACGCTCTAATCTCTGGAACTACTGGTTTGAATTGAAATATTTTGTGTTGGATAGTCCATTTATAGAGGAAGGCTATTATAGGCTACTTTTTATATGTATGCGGGTGAAACCGTGGGGCGTGCTAGTCTTTGATATTTTAATTCAGAAAAGCTCTAGAAAATATTTCTGTAATAGCGTTGGATGTTGCTTAACCCACACAAGCGTAAATGATCGACGAGCGCCTCTAAGCCATCGAGCTCTCCACTTCAACTTTTATATTCAATGAGAGTGGATTACAATACCTACAAAGGATGTTAGAAAAATCCATTTGTGCACGGCACGGCCAGCCAGGATCCGAACCCACTACTTTTTCACGGAATTAATGCCAATACTAAGAACTAGCCACATTTAAGAGAAAAGGGTACCGGGGGCTTCATACAAACTTAGTCGACTGTTTTCTCATTGGATAATGACACAAAAGCAAATATTTTTGTTGCATAAAACTTATAACTGCCATGACCATGCCTGTATGTTTTTTTCATTTAGTTTTTTTTAATTCTTAATTTCCATGTTAATTAGAAAATGAAAAAAACATAGGGGCATAGTCATGGCACTACTATAAAAGAACACAGCAAAACATACATATTATACATACATAGAGTGATGAACACATTACCACTCCTTTGCGTTGCGCAGTCGGGTAAAAAGAGCAGGCCTCACGATATTTGGCAGGCGCAACTGTTCATACTAATTCTTTATGCGTCGAAAGGGTCAATCCTACTAATATTATAAATGTGAAAGTTTGTGTGTGCGCGTGTGTGTGTGTGTGTTTGTTACTCCTTCACGCAAAAACTACTGGACCGATTGCGATGAAACTCGGTATGTAGATAGCTGGAGACCTGGATTGACACATAGGCTACTTTATATCCCGATATTCCCACAGGATCGGGACTTACGCGGGTGAAACCGCGGGGCGCAGCTAGTTATAAATAATCACCATTTGACCACAAACAGGATCGATATGACGAAAAATCATCATCAATATAATCTAGAGAATGAAAAGTATCAGGAGCAGTCGCAGTAAACGTCAACTGCTCCTAAAAAAATGGTTTTACTGTTAGTCGGTTGACGGACGATAATTTTACGTGATAACGTCATAAGAAAACGATGAAAAATTTAGATTTTTTGTTATTCCTTTAAATATTTTATGCCCTTTTTTTCATTTTTTTTGTTCTTTTAAGTATATGTATATATTTTTTCTATTATATAAGTCTTCTATTTGTCACTCGTCAACTTAACACAAGCCCAGATGAGCGATATTATTATTAAATACTCTGTTGCCTAATTTTCCATGACGCGTTTGGTCATTACGTGTCATGGAAACTTAGGCTTAGTCACGTATGACGTCACACATTATTACCATGACACTTTTTTGTGAATGTGTTCCACCAATTTATTAGACGTTACCACGTCAAAAATATCGCATCGGATCGGGAATGATTTTAGAGTAGCAATCATTTCATCCATACTACGTATATGAAACTGTCTGCCATGTAACCCTGCGGCGACAGTGTATTGAAAGTGAAGAGAAATGTACGCATTTACAGAACATAGGTATAAGAAAAATTAGTTTCCAATTGAAACTAGAAAATATATTGTGTATCTAATGAATACGGAGGGACGTAGGTACTTGAGTTTGATTACTATCAGGTGACGATGCGGTCGTAGATAGATAGATAGATAAATTCTTTATTGTAAACACCAATTTCAAAAACAATTAATAATAAAAATCAAAGCTTAAGTCTAAGTGTTACAAAGGGCGGCCTTATCGCTCAAAGCGATCTCTTCCAGGCAACCTTTGGATGGACAAGAAGTTGAGAAAGGGGAGGGTAGGGTGTTTAAACTTAAGAAAATAAATAAGATGCAAATAACAACAAAAACATAATAATAAATACAAACTTAACTACATACTGATAATAATTACTTAATGCACTTTATACTTATATATATATACATAAATACATATATCTTTACATAAATATATTAATATAATTACATAATAATGTACAAATAAATAAATAAAAAATAAAGATAAAATTATATACAATACCATATTAAAATTCCATATTTTACAACATATTAAACAATGAATTAACGAAAGTTGGTCCGTTATTATAGTCGGAATCAATAACCTATCGCCAACCAAATGAGTTTCATATGCTTTCTTCTTAATCATTGGTGAGCGGGTTCACACCATGAAGAAAGTTCCTTCCTTCATGGTTCACACACATCCTTACTTAGTTTTTAAGAAGTTTCAATGTATTTTCAAATTTTGACTTAGACTTTGAACGATCAAGTGGAATTTTCATGACAGTTTTATTATAGCAAAAATGATAGATAAATGTAACCTAGAAGATACTGAAAACTGTTTTGTTCTACGAACAATTTAGTTATTGTTCTAAGGTTATGTTACATTTGATGGAAAAATACTTAAGCTATTGTGATTTGTGATAAAACTTAGTCTTATCTATGTATGGCTTAGTCTTACCTATAATATATAGTTCACGAGTAAATCTGTGTCTAAATCTCGGATTATTCTTAAACCTCGTTTTTGGAATAAGGGGGGGGGGGGGGGGTATGTTGATGGTTGCAGTCCTACACATTTCCCCCCGATAGTATAATAATCAATAGCAAATAATACTCGCAGCTGGTCTCAAAGTAAAATTTAATTCGATTTAAACAATTTACTAACAAATTATTATTTTTGTTCCAGGTAAATAGCATCATTACTTAAAACCTGCTCTTAATAACTTAAGTCAGGTAAGTGATATTAAGTACAAGTGAGTGTAATGCGAAGGTTATCGACAATTGAATGTCAGTTGTTGAGTTCCTTATTCTTAGCAACCTTGGAGTTGGTGGCTACGTGCGTGGATAGGACTATTTTTCAACTGGCTATATATAGGTACAGTGTGTGACCAAAAACATGTTATCACTCTTAGGTAGGTACTTGTACTTGTTGGCTGTTTTTCCGTAATTAGACTCTTTTTGATTGGGTCAATTTTGCTTGAGGATGGAGTAGGCTTTCCCAGCACCTACTACCCTCTCAGCTTAGTCGAACATGTCCAGAAGAGAGAACTTGTCAATACTTGCCAACTAAGCCGCGGGTTTCATCACGATGTTTTCCTTTACCGTAAGTGCAATGTCAATTAGTGCACATCAATTTTACATTGGTGCACGGCCGGGATTCGAACCCACTACTTTCAGAATGAAAGTCGAGGTATCTACCTCTAAGCCAACACAGCTCTCTAGGTAGGTACTAATAGGTGCCCTTAAAACTTTATAAAAAACCTGCGAAGTGCAAGTTGAACTCTCGTCGAGTTCCGTAGAAATATATTCTGTTTTTAATAGTATTTGTTGGTATAGCGGCAAAAGAAATACATCATCTGTGAAAATTTCAACTGTCTAGCTTTCGCGGTTCATGAGATACAGCCTGGTGACTTACAGACCGTCGTACAGTGGAGTCTTAGGATAGGAGTCTTATTTTTTATCTAACGGCTCGCTGTCAATGTCAGTGTTGCCAATTCTTGGAAATTCCGTATATTTTCATTTTTTTGTAATTATTCCGAACATTTTTAAACAAACATTTTTTCTTATTTTTTAGAAAAAATGTTTGTTTAAAAATGTTCGGAATAATTACAAAAAATTGGCAACACTGACATTGACAGCGAGGCGTTAGATAAAAAATGGTGTTGTAATATTTTAATAATTCCCCTCTAGGTAAATTTCGGTAAAATTTCCAAGTTATATAATTTCAAATTTTTTAATTTGTTGGGTATGCTCCGTGTGTACCTATGATTATAGAATATTTGTAACACACTGTATAACTACCAGCTAAGATTGTTGGTTTTATTGAGTTTTTTTTTCTGAATTTTTGAAGACTTCTTTTGCACAGGAGCAAATACTTGGTGTAGACTAGTTTTACTAATTACAAAACATTCCTATGTTAGTATAGCAGCAGAACTAAGGTGAATGACTACCTCTAAATACCTAAGTAAGGCTGGATTTAAAGTGCAGACAGGGATAATTGCCGGTTTAGTGTCAACATTACAGAAGTGTTGTGTTGGCTTCGGCTTCACGCATGTCTTCAAAAGGACCCCGTGATATGGAACGCAAAAGTTCTATAGTCTCTATTAGGTGTAAAAAGAAACCAACGTGACCAAAATATCACATTGCGATTTAGAAAAAACATACCAAAACTCACCTTAATTTTCAACTTTCAAGTTTACGCTGATCTTATTTTTTTTTGCCAAATTCCATGGTTCTAGGTCAAAGGGAAGTGCCCATTAGTTTTAAGCTATTGTATAGCTTTTATCGCGGGCTTTGAGTCGGAATCAAGAAATTCCGTAACGAAAATAAAACCTAACACCCCCCACTCCGCCTACCATGTAGCTTGACCGAGCGTTCGCTTAACGTGTATGTATATGGTACGACTGAACAAAGCTCGTACGATACAATAGTCCCCGAGTGCCTCACGTTTTTTTATAAACAAAATCTTTTGACTTTTTAAAATAAGTAGGTACCTATACTTAAGTAGGTATATCTTAATCGTACCTACTTTATGCCTACTCAAATATTTCCGTCCAGCCACTAGGGCAGACATCTGTAGACACTCCTCTCACAAAAGCTCATTCTTTTGTTATACGAGTGGTATTATTCTGGATTATCTTTCATTTTGAGTGGCGATGAAGGATGCAGATTATGACAGTTCAGAGGTTTCGTTGGATATAACAAAAAAGTTTTACGATTTAGATCTCTCAGATCTTTAGACCTGAGACTGAGTTGCGCGGACAACCGAGCGTGAAATGACGGTGCATGTGCTGCTGGATTGCATGGTACTGCGGAAATTAGACTCAGGACTGTAGGTGACGTCAATAGCCTTCCAAAAATTTGTCAGAAACCATATCTAGTGGAAAATAGAGGAGATGAGCTGGTTCTCCCCCTGACAAGTGGAACTCCACGCAAAAGGGATTCAACTAAAGATGTCTAATTGCGGAAAATATGTCAAATTAATTGTCACCTAGGAAGATTAGCCAAAAAATTTGTACGGCAACGGCTTGTTTCACGCGTAGGTGAAGTAGACGTGCAGTTTAAGTAACGGTTACGCGTAGCTTAATTTTACGGCAATACCGATTATTATTTGCGTGCACGTGACGTATGCGTCAACTCGACTAATGCGTCATATTATAAGTTACAGCGATCGGAGGGCAGCCCGAATACAAGTATATAAGTAGGTCAATTCATTTCAAGCCCATTTTGCATATAAAAAAGTACGCATGGAGTTTTACTAGATCTTACTTAATCGTACAATTCTATCTATTAACTATATACGTACCTATAACCACCTAAGCTATTAGCTAAATGTGACATTAAAGCGAACTGAATCGTTCGTTTCAATAAATGTAAATAGGTCGGTAGCAGGTGCATTGCATCCGACATGAGGTTATCGTATAAAACGATAAATATAAATTATTATATATGTGCGATTTTGATTAAATTTTAATAGAATTGTTTATTTTTAACCCCCGACGCAAAAACGACGGGGTGTTATAAGTTTAACGTGTCTGTCTATGTGTGTGTCTGTCTGTGGCATCGTAGCTAACGAACAGATGAATCGATTTTGATATTGTTTCTTTTGTTCGAGAGGTAGATTTCTTTTAGATTTCGTAGCAGTTAATCGAAAAATAAACCACATTTTAAATAGGTATCGGTTCTTTCAAAACTGTTGCAAAAAGTTGGCTTAATAAACACCAAAATTATATTGAAAAATATGATAAAATTATCCATTAACTAGCTGCGCCCCGCGGTTTCACCCGCGTAAGTCCCGATCCCGTGGGCATATTGGGATAAAAAGTATCTTATGTCCGTCTCCTGGCTCTAAGCTACCTCCCTACCAATTTTCACCCAAATCTGTTCTGCCGTTCTTGAGTTATAAGTGGTGTAACTAACACGACTTTCTTTTATATATATATAATAGATTTTATTTCGTGATTTAGACATGGAAAAAAGATTTAAGCATTTAGAGTCACGTATTTTTTTCATCAGCATCTGACGCCATTACACATATAGGACCTTCAAGAACCTAACCTCCTTGCAAACAAATCTAACCTTACCTCCTTAATTTTTGTTCGAAGTTTTGAAGTAAATCACAGAGCCATATGTACAACAAATCTTGGTTTCATGAAAAAATAATGATTGCTCAAAAGGAAGTAATAGAATATATTTGTATGAAGCTCCCGCTTACAGCTTTAAGACCGTTATTTACAATAATTTAATGCGTTACCAGTTGGACACTGGCCAGTCTGTTCTTAGTTAAGTCTATGTATAAAATTATGCGGTAACCGGACTGTTTATTGGACATACTTACTCATAGTAATAATGTTTTCGGCTCTATTTGAAACTAGGAAACGCAATGCAGAGAGAATTATAAACGGATTTTCATGAAAAAAGTATTTTTACGATGGACCGGAGGACGGAATATGCATTTAGGGCGAGAGGGTGCTTTTTGTGCACTCATCTATTAAAGAGGATTTTTTTGATTTTTTCTTTGTAACGAATAGGCTTCGAAATCAATGGAACGATTTTGATGAAACTCGGTACGAGGATACATTGATTCATAGGAGTTTCATAGGCTAATTATGCCGATATTCTCAGGGAGTTACGCGGGTGAAACCGCGGAGTGCTGCTAGTGTATAATATGTAAATATTAAGTATTTTATCAGCTGTTTAGCCATCATAAGCTTAAAAGGTGAATTAGTCAGGAATGTAAATGACTGTTATGTTATGTGTGTTAGTTAGTTAGCTATGTTTGATCAAAATCGGTTTAGCCGCTCAAATTTTATATGCAAATTTCCTTATCGGTCGGGTGTTTTTTAATTTGTCTTTATAGAAGTAGGTAAATATTTTTTTAATTATTATATTTTTTTATTAATATAGTATTTTTTTATTTATAAATTATTATAATTAATTTTTTATTCAATTCAAATCTTATATGTGCGCTTATGTCACAATTACTAAATGTTTACACGTCAATAACTGTATATTTTACGAATAGATTGTTTACATTTTACATTACAGACGAGAAATGTAAACAGTTTAAACAAAGCAATTTCAACCTCCATACGAGTACGACGTTTTAGAATTTCAAGCTGCATGAAGCCGTTTTATGTGTCTGACAAAGGGTGGTTTTCGTTTGATGATTTGATTTTTGATCTTGGTATGAAAACAATTTCTTATGAAGATGAAAATGAATTATCTATTTTAAACAATTAAGGGTCTAATATAATAAACATATTATAATAACTAGCTGAGCCCCGCGTAAATCCCAATCCCGTGGGTATATCGGAATAAAAAATAACTTATATTTTTTTTAATTCGATCTAGCAGTTCCTGAGATCAGCGCGTTCAAATAATAAACGGAAGCCCTCAAAGATGAATAATTTTCCCCGTTTGTACACATTTCCCACTGACACTCCCAAAATAAGCTTCTATTAATCGCAGCGTGATGTTATATAGCCTAAAGCCTTCCTCGATAAATGCGCATTCAAACAAACAAACAAACTCTTCAGCTTTATAATATTAGTATAGATTAATGTGCTCGCAAAAGGCTCGCAAACATCTTGTTGAATCGTGTCATTTATAGAAAGTCAGACGCAGGCAACTTATTCCATTCCCTTGCTGTACGAAAAGCAAAACGCTTAGTGCAAGATGCCTGGGATTTCCACCATGAATCGGCTTCGGATAATAGTTTGCCTGGTTGTATGATTTTTCAATTTGGTTAAGCAAATAATAAGTAATAAAAGTAAAATACTGGAACTGGACTGGATCTAACTGCCGCATGTCCGATCACATGTGGGCAAAAACTAACACGGACTGGTTCCCGAAAAGCAGGCGCCCCCGTGGTGGGACGAGTTTGACTCACATCGTAGGGACTGGGATCAAGCTGGCACTAGACAGGCAACAGGGAGGGAGGCCTTTGCCCTGCAGTGGGTCGGAATAAGCTGAAAATAAATAATTTATAATAATAAGTAGCACAAAGTACCATCTTAGCTCGAGCCTAAAAGTAAAAATAGCCTCAAGGATGTAAATTCTCCACTAATTGTTTCACGAATGTCGAATTAGAAACACAAGAGTTGTGATTACATGGGTATTATAATTTAATATTTTACCCAAAACTTATTTCTATAGGCTGGGGTTGTGCCGGCCATGCCCTTGTGTTAGGCTTAGTAATTAAACCATCTTTGATAAATTAATTTGCCTAAAATTGTACACTTTCTAGCAAAGCCATACTGAAATCTGTGTCGGATTACATTTTGTGAAAGGTTACATTTTGATTACGGGCTTACTTATTAATTTTGTTTGATCTTTTGTAAATATATTCTGCTTTTAGAATACCTTCTTACTTTGATTTCGCCTATTTTTTAAACCCCGACGCAAAAAGAGGGGTGTGTGTCTTTGGCATCGTAGCTCCCGAACGGATGAACCGATTTTCATTTTGTTTCGTTTTGTTTGAAAGGTGAATAATTCGGGAGTGTTCTTTGCTATGTTTAATCAAAAACAGTTTAGCCTTTCAAAAGTTATATATAATTTTCCTTATCAGCCAGGAGTTTTTTATTTTTTCTGACAAATATTTAAAAAAATACTATGTGAATATTAACAGAGCGGTGAAGTATGTGATCAAGTCAATCTGCGAAACACTCACCTAAATCCGTCAATCAACATGATTTTCTGGTAATTCACGGACTGGATAATAATATTTGTTTTTACCTAACTCTGTCTGGCTGTCTGTGTTTGGTCTATTCAGGCTCACGCAGCCTAGTGACTTGAAATTGGCCGATAGGTGATGTTGTATTATTTTAGCCTATTCCGTCTCACTGTAGGCCAATGGATAATCTCCTTTTCCACTGTTCCCTGTCTAGTGTCAGCTGGATTCAGTCCCTACGATGTGAGTCCATTAATTGTAGTATGAAACAGCTACTGTTCATTTGATTTGTGTAAATGTTACGATTGACGACATGCTGCCTTTAGACGCATAAAACCAACTACGCGAAACGCATATCTCGCAAAATACCACTTACGCAAAATACTTACACGCATAACACCGACTTCGATTTGACCAAAATACCAACTACGCACACCAACTTTGATTTGGAAATAAACAAAAAGGTCGCTCTTTGAATACGGTTCCTTTGCACAAATTGATCGTCTTTTGTTTGTAATTATCCGTGACCATGCCCTTATAGAACTAGGTAAGTGAGATTTTTTTGCGCATTCAATGAAGTCCCCGGTCTGCATTGTCCCACGTTTAAAAAAAAACTTGTCTGTATTCAATTTGGTGCAAAAGAAACACAATTATTCTAATACCAAAGGTGTCTTCTCAACGTTCCTAAGAGGAAATTGCACCATATCCTTAGTTATTGCCAAATATCCTGAACGACCTCTTTATCTTATCAAATCTGTTTCGTCGTAATATCCCGTCGTCGTAATAATATCTCCTTATTCCTGTCAGATATCTTTTCGTGTGAATTATGGCTGATTATTATCAAAATTGTTTTTTTCTTACTTATAATTGCTATAGAATACTTGATTAATTGTACGGTTGAGCGAAGTAAAATTATGATTTGCTTCAGAAAACAAAATTTAGGTAGGTTAATGTGGTCTTAGGTACTACTTTTATACGCAACTTGGTTTCTTAGTGTGGATGTTTACGTCATTATAGATATGAGAAGGCGAATTCTCGTAAATAAATTTTAAATTACATTGTAATATCATTCCGATTGCTTTTCGATTACAAAAAATACCCTCAAAGTCGGTTTTTTTTTTAAAAAAAAAGCTGAATTTAAGGCTATTTATAAAATTTAAAACTAATCTATTAAAACTAATATTATAAAGTATTTGATGTTTGATTGATGTATTGACATTTAATTTTGTGTTTTAAATTGGAATAATGTACTTATTTAAAAAAAAAATATATAAAGTTGAAGAGTTTTTTGTGTTGTATAGTCCATATATCGAGGAAGGCTATAGGCTACTTTTTATTTTTATATTTCCACGGGATCGGGACTTATGCTTAGTCATAATCTAAAATTTGGCATACAAAAAAATTTGGCATCTCGTAAATATCATTGTTCAAATTACATTGCAATATCATTCCGTTTGCATTTTTTAACCCACGATGCAAAAACGACGGGGTGTTATAAATTTGACATGTCTGTGTGTGTGTGTCTGTGGCATCGTAACTCCCGAACGAATGAACCGATTTTAATTTAGATTTTTTTTGATTGTTGTAATGATTTTGTAATGTAATTTAAATAATTTTATTTACGATAATTGGCCTTCTGTTTGCCAAATTTTAACTTTTTATTTTTATTTTTTATTTATTAGAAGGACATTTTCCAGGAAACCTAAATGGGTTTGAATTGGCATCAACATTCGAAGCTACTTGTAAAGTTTAGTTATTATTAAATGTTCAGACGAAATAAGTTACTTATCACCTTAGGCCCGTAACAAAAACTACAATAGGTACATATAGGTACTCACAAAAACAACCAATTAAGTTTAGTAAGTAGTGCATACGAATATAATAAATAGTTTCGTCGGTCAACTCGATCCGTCCACTGCGACAACGAATTTAAGCAATTCACTCAAGACAAGTTGTTTACTCAACGTAGTTTGTACCTACGTATACCCACCTATCTAGTTTTTGGAGCGGACGACACTTAATACTCAATTACTCATTGACTTTACCATTTAGCTTGGCTACACATAAATGAGGCCAATGCGAAACAATTCGGAGTAATTCGTGCCAATTATCATCCAGCGTTCAGGATATTTAATGACCACTTTATAGGTTACCTGGGTATTGTGGTTTTCCATTGGATGTTTCTAGTGGTAACGATAAAATAATAATAAATATGCTTTAAATGGAAGCTAGTAAGGTAATAAAAACAATATTTTTTAAATTTAATGTAGGGTGGCGGATTCGATTTCCGCCTCAGACAAGTATCTATGCTTAGATATTTGTGGTCTGGTTGTTTCTATGTATTATAACTATATATTTACATAAGAAAAGTATCTAAGTAGTATATCCGTTGTCGAGCACACATAACACAAGTCTAGTAACTTAGCTTGGGGCTAGATGGCGATGTGTGGAATGTCCTGCAACATTTATTATTTAGCCGGTGTCAGTCCACTGCTGGACTGCTGCTGGTCTCTCTCATGAACCGCTACTGAGCCTAACTGAGTGACTGATTTAATTACCAACGCACAGCTCTAACCAATTGTTAGTAAAACCTCCTGCAGTCAGTGAAATCCTTTTATTTGATATTATATTCACAATTCTTGACAATAATTATTGCAAGACGCCTGCTCATAAAATTACCGTCTGCTGTGAAGAGCGCGGCCATTGTTCTTTTTTTTAGTACATTACGATATAAGTGTGGTAAATTGATCTTTGCATAGAGGCGGTTTATGACGCGCGAGCGGCAGCGAGCGTGTTATAGAAGCCAAGATGCAAATATCAATTCCACACGTCGATATACGTGTGGAATTGATATTTGCATTTTGATATTTGTACGATATTACGACGTTTTTTATCACAGTTGCGAATAAAAGAAAAGACTTGAAAAGAAAACAAAATAATAATTAACAAAATATTTGTGATAACTCTGTTTACATTTTTTTAAGGCAATATTTTTTTGTTAATTATGCTCCGGAAAGGCCAGGCTAAAGACTTTTAACCTATACATCCTCGTGTGACATACATTATTTTTTAGGGTTTTTCTATTTGTTTTTGCGTCGGGGGTTAAGAACAAAATACAATGGTACGGAAAACAATATATTTAATAAAAGAAAAAACAAAAAATAAACAACTCAATTTTTAATCGTTTTCTAAGTCATTATCACGTAAAATTTTCGTTCGTAAACCGACTTTAGAGACAACCATTTTTGCTAGTTTTAAACTCTTTGGTACCTACCATTTCGAGATAACTTTACAGCACTAGTTAACAAATCTAAAACGCACGCGTGCATAATATGTTGGATTATGAGCCTAAAAGCCGTTGAATAAGATCCACTTTATGAGCAACTGTGATAAAAAAAAAATTTACATTCAGGCAACGACCGATTTCTTTTAAAACCAACAATATTTGTTGTTTTTATAATTGTTATAAGTTATTATTTACTTAATTAAATCAAACAAATAAATTAAAAATATTCTTATTAAATAAATCGCTAACACAATGAACGGATTAGGCAAAAATTAACAACACAGATAGCCGTTATAACGTTTGTATCCTCTAAAAAAAGTTTTAAGAAAATTTAAACAGAACGTGGATGAAGCCAAGGATAAAATCTACGCGGGCACAGTCGCAAGCAATAGCTAATAAATAAATATTGCAAGCCATTCACACATCGCTATCTAGCCCCAAGCTAAGTTACTAGACTTGTATTATGGGTGCTAGACAACGGATATACTACTTATATACTTTATTTTGTAAATATATACATATAATACATAGAAACAACCAGACCATAGACAAATATCTAAGCATAAATACTTGTCTGAGGCAAGAATCGAACCCGCAACCCTGTATTTGGCAGTCCGGCATAGTGACCATTGTGCCAACTGGGTCGTCCTATCATTTAACAAACTACCAATTAATTTCCATAATCTAGTATAACAAAATATTATAGTTTCCTATTAGTTTGATTGTTATTCTGTACGTAGCTTCCGAAGTCAGGTCTTAGTGTAAATCATATTATTAGTTAGTTTATCCTCCGACAATCCTATAAATTTAGAATATTTAAGAATTTACAGACAATAACCTAGATTGCTTTTTTTATGTCATTTGTAGTATCTTGTTCGTTGTTTTAAGATGATAATTACGGGTGAAAAACATAACCCTCCCTTTTTATTTCGCCGTAGTTGGTTAAAAGAGTTGATATATGAAATACTAGCAGCGCTCCGCTCTTCTCCGCTCCGCTCCTGTTGACAGGCAGCCTAAAGGTCCGGGGCTCCATAGCCCCGCGATATAGGACACATAACAGACAATAATATAATAATAGGTACAAATGGAAAAGTTTGTAAGATACTATTTTCGTTAGAATAGAACTTTACCTATCTTTGTTCCTCACTGTGCAATGTTAGATCTTGTTAACCAAGTTAGTAGAAAGTAGTGTGAGGTTATTAATCCGTTAAGGAAGTACTGTGGACATTTGCAGAAAACTTCGTGAAAGGAGCTAATCGGATCACACTACAATAAGTTCTTTCTCTCGACTTTATTTTTAGAAACTTTTCGACTAGATTGTTTGTTCTAGAAAATGTTAGTGTTTTCGGATCAGCTTAAGTATGTTTTTTGACGTTATAAACCCTATTGTGATTGTTAAAAGAGATGTTTGATTAAAACGTCCTTTTTTTGTCATCAATCTATACTAATATTATAAAGCTAAAGAGTTTGTTTCTTTGTTTGAACGCGCTAATTTCAGGAACTACTGGTTCGAATTGAAAAAATATTTTTGTGTTTGATAGTCCATTTATCGAGGAAGTCTTTACTTTCTATCCTGATTTTCCCACGGGATCGGGACTTACGCGCGTGAAACCGCAGAGCACTGCTAGTACATAGTATAAAACAAAGTCACTTCACGCTGTCTGTCCCTATGTATGCTTAAATCATAAAACTACTCAGCGGATTTTGATGCGGTTTAACATAAAACATGCATAATATAGTCATGCGAAGCCGGGGCGGGTCGCTAGTATTATTATACAAGTAGCAACATCATAGGTTTATTGACTCAATTAATTGGAATAAACCTTTTAGGTTGCCCAAACAATTTAATCGTAAACAAAGACAAGTAAAGCGTAAACAACAAATTAACTTAGTGACTTATTTATTGTATAGTATATTTACTTACCTGAAAATAGTGAGGTATTTTTACTATTTAAACAGTGTGTAACAAAAGCTATCTAATCGCTTTTAAAAGTAATTGTAGGTAGGTACTCCCAAGACAAAGGATTCTCAAGAAAAATATAAAAATTTAGTTGCAAAATTCCACCCGAACATACATACATACATACACTGCAAGTTAAATAAAAGCTTTTTTATCACAGTTGCTCATAAAGTGGATCTTATTCAACGGCTTTTAGGCTCATAATCCAACATATTATGCACGCGTGCGTTTTAGATTTGTTAACTAGTGCTGTAAAGTTATCCCGATAAGTTAAATACGTATCTTACTGCTAATTACATGTTAGGTAGGTGAAACATTCCTAATTTATCTGGGTTATACTGTTTTGATGTATAAAAAAGGTAGATACCAAAGAGTTTTTTAGCTAGCAAAAATGGTTGTCTCTAAAGTCGGTTTACGAACGAAAATTTTACGTGATAATGACTTAGAAAACGATAAAAAATTGAGTTGTTTATTTTTTGTTTTTTCTTTACTTAAATATATTGTTTTTCCGTACCATTGTATTTTGTTCTTAACCCCCGACGCAAAACAAATAGAAAAACCCTAAAAAAATGTGTATGTCAGACGAGGCTGTATAGGTTAAAAGTCTTTTGCCTGGCCTTTCCGGAGCACAATTAATAAAAAAATATTGCCTTAAAAAAATGTAAACTTATCACAAATATTTTGTTAATTATTATTTTGTTTTCTTTTCTAGTCATTTCTTTTATTCGCAACTGTGATAAAAAACGTCGTACGATATACGTGTGGAATTGATCTTTGCATCTTGGCTTCTTATGACACGCTCGCTACCGCTCGCGCGTCATAAACCGCCTCTATGCAAAGATCAATTTACCACACTTATATCGTAATGTACTATTAAAATAAAATAATTATTTGGTTTTAAAGTTCAGGGAAAATTTAAAAATTTGAGGAATTTTCATGTGGTACGAGATTGTCAGGAAGCCTTTAGGTAAATAATAGTGTTGTTACAATTTGTTTTTTTTTTTTTGCAAATATTAGGTAAATAATTAATCAATGGTAATGTTCAGTTTAGACTATTTTTAACAGCTTTGAATGTTTACGCTTCAGCAAAACCAAAGTTTGAACATGCCTATAAATATATATTCAAGAACTCAGTGTGACGAAGGAAAACACTGATTATATTTTGTCGGCTAACACGAATTTGTGGTGAATGAATCCAGTGAAGTAATAACCCACATTGTCTCAGAGTGAAATCTTCGAGAGCACTTTAAATGAAAACAAACGGTTGATAGTAAATTTTCCGAGAAATTCTCCCTTTGTTATTCCAGAAATAGTCCTAGCGAATTAAACATTATCGTATTAGGTTTGTTGATTTTAAATTGTTTAAATAAATTGGAATTAGTTGGTGTTTTATTTACCTTCCCATTTGAGTTAGCTTAAGGCTGGCGTCGCTCTTTGTAATAAAGCTTCTCTTTATAAAAACGATAAAAAAATCATTCGACGAGCGACCGGTGTCTAATTTTACTGTCCACGAAAAACTATGAAGTCCCGGACCACATAGAGTGCATACCTACAATACCTACATACCTAGAATAAGGAATTTTTTTTAATAACACATTCTAAAATTTGCTCTCAGATTTTATTATCAAAACTAAGTATTACAGCTACGCTAATTTCATTATGCGATTATTTTAGAGAATTAGATGAGTTTATTTAAAAATTCAATATGATCAAAATACTGAAGTATTAAAATACATGGTAGACGGAGTGGGGGGGTGTTAGGTTTTATTTTCGTTACGGAATTTCTTGATTCGGTCGCCGCACTCAAAGCCCGCGACAAAAGCTATGCAATACCTTTAAAACTATTTTGTAATTCTATTTGTACGTCATTTCTATGATGTGGTTGGCAAAGATACGATTCTAAATTCGGTAGAACGCTTCAAAGAGGCGAAATCCCTAACAGGTATTTCGCGAGTTACGTAGTTAACTATTCCCATAAGAGCACTCTACTGTCGCGTTAGAGCTTTTACTTGAAGACAGAATTTAACGAGAAGTTTAGTTTTTGTCTTGCAAAACTACAATTAAAGCATTAGCATTAATTTTACTTATGAAGAAGATAAAATCATTACAGAGTATTAAACAAAGTCATTTTTCGGTGTCTGTTCCTATGTATGCTTAGATCTTAAAAACTACGCGACGGATTTTGATGCGGTTTTTTAATAGATAGATTCAAGAGGAAGGTTTATATGTATAATACTTGAATAATACAGCCGTGCGAAGCCGGAGCGGTTCTAATTATAAATAATCGGAACATTCAAACAAATAAAACCCAAAGTAAGCTAAGTAAGACTTTGCTAACAAATGGATTAATAAATTAATTTTTATAAATTTTTTTACCTATTATGATAGGTTAGCGTTTGACCACTATCACACCTGCCTGATTGTAGGTGACGATGCGGCCTATGATGTAGCACGTGTTAACAACCAAGTCTAACACTCAACAATAATCAACCTACATAATTATAATTCGCCATGTAATATAAATCATTATTCATCTAGTATCAATTAGGTATTCAATGTATGTAAATTCGGTCAGATATTTTTCTTGTTAATCGATTATCGAATATTAGTATCGATTTTGTTTCAAAGAATAGCAACACTATTATTTTTTAGTTAGGTGGTAACACTGTGGTTTTTTTGACATCTATAATAGCAATGGTTTTTGTGATTTTAAAATTGAGGAGCGTAAATAAATCTGTTATAATCGTAGACAATACCGACTGAAATCTACAATATATGCTGCTAAACCATCTCCTGGAGCATTATTCACCCCCTGACCTTAATATTTCAGAAGTGGGATGAACATAATGTCCGGCCCGTACAGAAATGGCCTCGGAAAGAAGAAACGGACTTTCAGCGATTCTTCAACGAATTCTGTGCCTCAAGAGGACGATATGTTTTTTCTTCGGGTGAGTCGCGTGAACCTGTAGCGAAAAAACGTCGTATAACGGCAATGGACGCCGAAATAATACCCAAATTCCGTCCTGACGAAAAAAACTGCAATGTCATAACATGGCTCCATAAAATCGACCAATTGGGAGATGTGTACGGTTGGGACAACCGAGATCGCCAATTCGTGATGCAAATACGACTTCGTGGTTCTGCCAGAGACTGGTATGATGATTTAGAAGACTATGACCTCTCTTGGAATGAATGGAAGGATGCGTTACGCACTGCTTTTCCCCGATCGACGGATTTTGTTGACCGCTTAGAAGAAATGCTAGCTAGGACGAAATCCGAGTCGGAAACTATGACCAAATACTTTCACACTAAAATGGCACTACTGAAGAGGTGCCAAATACAAGGAGAAGATGCTATTTCATGTATTATTAGGGGGTTACCGCAAGAAATAAGAGCTAATGCTAAGGCCTTCAAATGCTCAACGCCAAATCCAAAATACAGCTGTTGCTGTATTTTGGATACCTCTCATCACTAGAGAACTACAAAACTGTTGTAGCAACTGCAATGTCGAGTAAGTCAGTGTGGCGACGCGGTAACATTCAAGCAATTACATCCACAACTACTAGTTCTTCAACAGCCCGCCAGCAACCTCTACCAAAGATCTGTTACGCTTGCCGCCGGCCAGGACACGAAGCGCGAGAGTGTAGATCACTGCTACGGTGTGGAACATGCCAGCGCACTGGACACGCTACAGCCAACTGTTGGTTTGGAGCCTACTCGTCACAACAACAAGAAAAGGTGAGCCGTATCTTACACATTACTTACAAAATATTTCAAGACTTATATAAAAAAGTGGTACATGTGAATGGTTACCAATTGATCGCGTACATAGACACCGGTAGTCAGTTGAATATTATTACAGCCAAACAAGCTAGTAAATTGAAACTTATCTTGTCTCCGTCGGTGACATTTATGAAAGGTTTTGGTGGTTTATGTGCTCGATCTTTAGGTACTGCTAAAATCTGTGTCACTATTGACGGGTTATGTATTAGTGGTGATGTTGAAGTTACAGATTGTAATTTGTCAGACATAGATTTAATAGTAGGGCAGCCCATGATCAATCAAGATAATGTAAGCCTCGTTACTACACCAAACTGTGTGACCTTTCTACCGACTTTCAGTTTGACAGACCTTCTTAGTAACATTCAGCTAGAAAATATTGACTATGTGAACAAATTTCCGGTTTATCTAAAACAAAATGTCAAAATACCCAAACAGAGCCATACGTATATCGAAGTAGTTGTAGGTAACATCAATAGTGATAACAACATAGCATATTTGAGTAATGAAGTTTATTTTGAGCTAGGATGTTCAGCATATCTTATACCACAAGCAGTCATAGCAGCTAATCATAATATTCTCAAAGTTTTTAATGTTGGATACGAGAACATTATTTGGTCGGCTAATAGGCTAATTACAAGAGCAGAATTAATAGACAAGGGTGAGATAAATAATAACAATGTATATACAATTAACAATATTACCTCGGTTGAGACAAATACAATAAATATAAACGATATCGACGTTGGAGACCTAAATGAACATGACCAGCATTGTCTACTAAACCTGTTAAATCGATTGAATAGTTCATTTACAAGAAATAGTAAAGACTTGGGCTGTACAGACTTGATAGAGATGCATATTCAACTACTGATCAACCAGTATATTTTAAACCATATAGGCTCTCTCACAAGGAATCTGAAATAGTAAATGATAAAGTACAGGATCTTCTTGATGCTGGCATTGTAAGAGAATCTCGGTCGGACTACGCAAGTCCTGTCGTGTTGGTACGAAAGAAAAATGGCGACTGCAGGCTTTGTGTAGATTACAGGGCCCTTAATGCACGTACTGTAAAAGATCGTTTTCCTTTACCGCATATAGAAGACCAGGTTACTAAGTTAAGTGGTAAAATGTACTTCACCACGCTTGACCTTGCTCAAGGTTACCATCAAGTTCCTGTGGCTGGTGATTCTATAAGCAAAACTGCATTTATAACACCTTCTGGCCAATACGAATACGTGAAAATGCCATTTGGGTTAGCAAATGCACCGGCGGTGTTCGCAAGGTTAATGAAAATGGTACTAGGGAAGCTAAATGAAAACATAGCGGTATATTTAGATGACGTAATGTTACCTACGATTTCTGTAACTGCTGGACTTGATTTATTAGAGGAGGTTTTACAATTACTGACAGACGCCAATCTTAAATTAAATTTAAGTAAATGTTCGTTTCTCAAAAATAGTGCAAATTATTTGGGTCACGAGATCACCGCTGGTACTATTCAACCTGGCCATGCAAAGATCAATTGTGTTGCTCAGTATAAACGCCCTCGTAACGTACACGAAGTACGGCAGTTTATTGGGCTAGCCTCTTACTTTCGGAAGTTTGTTCGAAATTTTGCAGAAATAGCGCGACCAATAACGGAACTAACCAAAAAGAATTCTGCTTGGGTTTGGGGGGATAAACAGGAACACGCATTTCAGGTTCTAAAACAAAAACTGACGGAACGACCTGTATTAGGAATTTATAATAAAGATGCCAAAACGGAGCTTCATACTGACGCAAGTCGATTAGGTTTAGGTGGGATTCTGATGCAGTATCAGGATGACGGCAATTTGAAACCAATAGCATATTTTAGTAGGGTAACAAGCAAGGAAGAAAGTTTCTACCACAGCTATGAGTTAGAAACATTAGCTGTGGTAGAGTCCCTAAAGCGATTTCGCATATATCTAGTAGGGATCCCTGTCAAAATTATAACTGACTGCGCAGCGTTACGTACTACATTGACTAAAAAGGATCTAATTCCTCTCATTGCCCGGTGGTGGCTCACTATTCAAGATTTTGATTTGCAAATAGAGTATAGGCCTGGTTCTAGAATGAAGCATGTCGATGCTTTAAGTAGAAATCCCATGTGTGGTAATATATTAATGATTGACAATTCCGATTGGCTACTAACTCTACAAATGCAAGATGAGAATATCCAAAATGTACTAACTCAACTTCGAGCAGAAACCTCCAATCGCGACATTGTTTCTAATTACTGCATAAAAGATGACGTTCTGTACAGAAAAACTGTAGCCGGTGATAGATTTGTTATCCCTAAATTAGGAAAATATGGATTACTTCAAAAATATCACGATCAAGTAGGGCACCCTGGGTTTGACCGCTGCGAGAAATCTATTAAAGAACAGTTTTGGTTTTCTGGCATGACTAGATTCATTCGTAAATACATAAATTCTTGTTTACAATGTGCGTACGCTTAAGGCAATTATGGTAGAACTGAGGGTGAACGACATCCAATTAGGAAAGAACCCATTCCGATGCATACATTACATGCTGATCATTTAGGTCCCTTCGTGAAGACGAGAAAAGGGAATGTTTACGTCTTAGTAGTAATAGATTCTTTCACGAAATTCGTATTCGCTAAGCCGGCTAAGACTTGTAATTCAGTAGAAACTATTAGTTTACTTAAAGATGTAATAAATCAATTTGGCAACCCAAAAAGAATCATCACAGATAGAGGTAAAGCATTTACAAGCCGATATTTTAAACAATTTGCTGAAGAGTCGCAGTTTAAACATGTTTTAAATGCAATAGCAAGTCCTCGTTCAAATGGACAGGTCGAACGCGTAAATAGGACTTTATTAGATGGTTTAAATACTAAGTCTGAAAGCGAATGCACTTGGGACGAAAAGTTATCGGATGTAGTTTGGGGCATCAATAATACTTACAATGCGACCACTGGATTCTCCCCTTTTAAACTTATGTTTGGGCATGAAAACAGTAGGCTATCGGGATATAGAATTAACGACGATGGCAATGCTGAATCACAACAGCAGGAGCTAGAGAGACGAAGGGAAACAGCGAAGTTACGGATTGACAGAAATATGACGCAGATGAAAGATAGATTCGACCGTAAGCATAAAAAGTGTATCAAATATAACCAAGGGCAACTCGTTTTATGGAAAGGTGGGATCGCTAGGGACAACACAGCTAGAGTTACTAAAAAACTAAGTGGCTTCTACACTGGACCATATAAAATTTGCAAGACTGACCACTCTATCGACCGTTACACGATTATTAGTATTAAAGGCATGAAAGGTTACAAAAAGTTTAGTGCTGTAGTATCAGGAGAAAGTCTTAGACCGTATAACGCAAACATGTCCGATAATAATGATAGTTCAGGTAGTGATCATGATATAGATAGGGATGATTTAATTGACCTTTTAGAGAGTTAAGTACATTAATTATTTGTTATCTTGATGATTAAGGAGATAAGGGCACTTAATTTTTAACTATAATTATTTAATTACTTTAAAAACAAATATTTTAAATGAAACACAATAAAAATTAAAATAGATGTTTTCAGTATACTTAACAAGTTTTGTTTAATTGCACAAAAATAAGCAATATTTCATAAACAAAATATAAAAACTGTGTGACTGTGTGAATTACCCAAAGATGACTTTCAATGTCTGTGTGATCTATTTACACGAAGCTAGTGACTTTAACAAAAATCTGTGTGACAGTATTATGTAATCGAATGAAAAACTATGTGGCTGTGTGATTTATATATGTATACCTACTAACGCTACTAAAGTACCTTGAAATGTTTGTGACTTCTACGGTGTATAGTATTAAAAAAAAAACTGTGTGACTATGTGATTTATTTACGAAGGCTGATGGCGTATACAGTATAAACTTAGCTGTGTGATCTCTGTGTGACTATAATCTAAGTGGACTAAAAGAAAAGGTTAAACATAAAATAAAATAAAAACAGCTCATTTATCACCATTAATCATATTTATTCGGTCTTCTTCATACCAAAATTTATCAAATATATATACTGCTGTATTTGTTTTCCATGTTGCAGAGTTGGGACAACCTGGAGCGACGCGGGACGCAGTCGCAGATACAGGATGGCCGAATGTTAACAACCAAGTCTAACACTCAACAATAATCAACCTACATAATTATAATTCGCCATGTAATATAAATCATTATTCATCTAGTATCAATTAGGTATTCAATGTATGTAAATTCGGTCAGATATTTTTCTTGTTAATCGATTATCGAATATTAGTATCGATTTTGTTTCAAAGAATAGCAACACTATTATTTTTTAGTTAGGTGGTAACACTGTGGTTTTTTTGACATCTATAATAGCAATGGTTTTTGTGATTTTAAAATTGAGGAGCGTAAATAAATCTGTTATAATCGTAGACAATACCGACTGAAATCTACAATATATGCTGCTAAACCATCTCCTGGAGCATTATTCACCTCCTGACCTTAATACACGGCTTTTTGTACAATTTTGACAAAGGCAACTATTCCCTTGCGGTACGAATAAGGAATGACGAAGCAAAGCGCTTAGTGTGGTCGTCTTCAGTAACTCGCTCGTGACAAACCGGACATTTATCCAAAGGTACTATTTTTTTATCGACTTCAGAAAAAGGAGGAGGTTCTCATAACATACTTCAAAAAAGGAGGAAGTTCTCAATTTTATGTATGTTCGCCGATTATTCGAAAACGCTTGGACCGATTTAGAAAATTCTTGTTTTGATTGAAAGAGGAAGCGGAAGCATAACTCACAGGTGATCCCATAAAAATTGGATGAAGATTTGATGAGGATCTTCGGAGTGATGAACAGAATTGCACCGCGAGAGTGCAGCAAATTGCTCAGTTTTCGATTTCCACCAATAGAATTGGGCCATAAACGAATAGTTACCGATAAATGGAACATCTGAAACCACCTTTTCATCAGAAAACTCTTCAATCGGTTACGATTACATTTTATTTATTTTTAAAAAGATACAAATTTAAAGAAACAACTTTTTCAACTGAAATTTAAAATGTCACCACTGTTTTAACACTTCTTTCAGTCATCGCAAGTAAGCGAGATACATTTAGAGCTTTGCAGCAATTCAGGCTTTGATATCTTATGTATGAAAATGCACTGCATGCACAGTACGTGATTCCATTCAGTTAAATTTATGTTTTAATAATGTTGAAAGCTTTACAAGCGCACATTCTGATTGTATTCGTCATCGTAGTATGATACTCGTTATTTTATTATTTATCTCGCGAATTTGTAAACTGTGCTATTGTAAATGGAAAATACATATCTTGGGTTGAATATATTTTTAAAACTTTCTGAAATGACAACTTAGTTATGAAAGATAACTAACTAAGTAAGAGGTCATTAACATAAAAACGATTTGTATCAGGGAAACACATCTGCTTGTTTAAGTTGAAAGGGTGCCGGCGCTCTCTCCATACAAACGTAGTCGACTGTTTCCTCCCTGGATAATGACACTAGGACAAATATTTTTGTGCCATAAAACCTATAACTGACTTTGCCTATGTTTTGGTTTTTTTTTATTTTCTAATTATTATTCAGGATAAGTTTTACGCAACGACTACTTATATACTTTTCATTTGTAAATATATACTTATAATACATAGAAACAACCAGACCACAGACAAATATCTATGCATAAATACTTGCCTGAAGCGGGCATCGAACCTGCAACCCTGTGTTTGGCAGTCCGACATGGTGACCATTGTGCCAACTGGGTCGTGGAGGTTTTGAAATAATGCAACGCATTAAATCGGACGAGTTGCTGAATTACCCGTTACCCAACAATTTTTTTCAGGAATTACTTTTTTTAGATAGACCATTTATTTTGTGTTCTGACAATTCGCACCTCCGCTCAAATAGTGTCATAACTCAAAAAAGAAAACTGTCGAGAAAAGGTGTCTAAAGTAAGTCTAACTGTTTTTCCGGTTTCTAGTCTTAATTTGAAAACTAATAGAATTAGCGATATGAACATTTCAGTAGATTTGAATGATTTTTTAAGCTTTATGAAATAGTGTATTAGGTTTCCTGAAAATATGAAATAAATAATATTGTTTTTGAGTTATGACACTATTTGAGCGGAGGTGCGAATTGTTTTGTAAACGTACAAAACCGCTCCGGACTACGGACTACACAACTGACAAATAAAGACATTCCAGATTTATAGTAGGTAGGTAGTACGTCCACACCAAGCGGACAATTGTGACAATTTACTAGTTTTTCAACAGTCCGTTCCGTTTCAAACTCCGTTATTCATTTATCATTTTGTTAACACTTTTTCGCTCTTTTCAAAGCTGTAACGGTATATTTTTTCATTTGAATACGAACTCTATTTCTTATGCGAAAAGGTTTAAGTTTTGTGGGACTCGTTTTTATTGTTAAAATGACTTATTCTTTGCGCGTTTAGGTACGAAAATTTTAAATTGAAATTGAGCTAAAACGATAACATTAAAAGTTTGGTTTCGACGCCTAGAAAGATAGATATTTTATTTTTATTTTTTTGAAGATTTAGTGACATCGCTAGGGCGTTACTTCAATATTTAACATATCTAAAGTTTTAGAGCGATGTTGGCTTAGTGGTAGATATCTCGACTTTCATTCTGAAGGCCGTAGGTTCGAATCCCGGCTGTATTACCAACCAATGTATTTTTTTTAAGAAAAAATATGTGTACTAATTGACTTTGCTTTTACGGTGAAGGAAAACATCTTGATGAAACCCGCGGCTTAGTTGGCTCCAGAAGTATTGACAAGTTCTCTCCTCTGGACATGGTCGACTTAGCTGAGAGGGTAGTTGCTGGGCAAGCCTACTCCATACTCACGCAAAAAGGACCCAATTAAAAAGGGTCCAATGGTGGAAAACAGCCTGTATACAAGTACAAGTTATTTAAAGTTCAAATTGTGACGGCTTCTGTGATGTAGCGAACGAACACACTCACCCGATCAAAATCAAATACCCACCCAAAAACGAATTTCTGTACATAAGAACAATCTGTGTGTTACTGAATTTTATACAAAATGCTGAAAAGAGTTGTATGCCCAATTTTGACGAAAATTAAAACTGCATAACTAGGTTTTTAAAAAAGTAATTACCCAGGAATCTAATATGTTGGTTTAGGAAAAAAATAATCATCCTACCTATATTTTTTATACCAATCGAAAGTGTTGCTGATAGGGCTCAATTAACTTATCTTATATCTTTAAATGAGCAATTCTTGTATATATATATAATTGGAATCTCGGAATCGGCTCCAACGATTTTCATGAATTTTGGTATATAGGGGGTTTCGGGGGCTATAAATTGATCTAGCTAGGAATCATTTTTAGAAAATGTCATTTTATTCGTGTTTTATCGAAACTTACTTTTTTATCTGAGAAATATGACTCTTCCTGACATCTATTGGCGAACTACTAATACTATTTTTTGTGAGCAATAAAGTTATTCCAGCAGATGGCGTTGTTAAGTAACACGAAGTCAATGAGTGTTTGCTTTGAGGTTAGACTAAGTAAAAAAAAAAGTACTTGGATGACCGAGCTATGCTGGGTCATCCAAGTACTTTTTTTTATATAATTATATTATTAGTAACTTTTAATTCCTTATTAGAAATAAGCTAATTTTTCTAGTTTTTTATATTTTTATCTTTTCGTCTCTGGAAAATTATTCTCTAGCTAACCTTTTTCAAAAGCTTTTATTTAACTTGTAATGTATGTAAATATGTATGTATGTATGTTTGTTCGGGTCAAATCTTGCTACTTAATTTTTTCTTCTAATTGTCCCAATATTATAGCAAACATACATAGAAGTAGGTGCATATACTAAACGTTGTTTGCATTATATAGACAGTAATACCTACCCAACTTGTATATATAGTTTACAGAGATATCAAATCCACAAACATCCCTTGTATGCAACAGTCCATGTTCTCGACTAACAAGGTCCAGTGTAACTTGCCTGGATTTACTGCATCAATAGTATTCTCTATCTATCTATCTAGGGGTCGGCAACCTTTTGACTCGGATAAGTCAAAATTATAATTTACAAAGAGGTCCGGACATTTAGTATGGGAGCTTGGCATAGTATTTTTTCTTTGCGCGGTGCATTTCGAGACCGGCTTTAGAGGTTCGGTGTGAAGGCATTATTTGTTCGCCGTAATACCCATTATCGATTGACATGGGTCTCGAAATGCTCCGCGGCATTTTAAGTTACTATGGCAAATGTCCGATGGCTTTTCAAAGTTTTTAAAGAGTAGGTACTTGCGTAAATAAAGTATTTTGAAGATAGTCAGCACTCCAAATGCCAACTTCTTCACCTCACTGTAGCAATTGGGAAGACATTCCATGCACCGTGCCTCATTTCGCAGTTTTTTTGCATATGGAACTAAAGAGCCATAGCTTCACATCTAAAGAGCCGCAAGTGATTCGCGAGCCGCAGGTTGCCGACCCCTGACTATACCAATATTAGGAATAGGTAAAGTTTGAATGTTTGGATATATGTAGAACATAATAATGTTTGTTATGGGGTTATCTACGGAACCATTGAACTAATTTTTAGGGTTCCGTACCATACAAGGTAAAAAAGGAACCCTTCGCAAAACAACAGGTTTATTTTTTGGAAAATGTATCAGTTTAAAATCATACGTTTGTCAATTATCGTTTATTCCTTCGTGTGTTGAAATTGAAATTGAATTATTTTGTATTCTGCCTCTCTAAAACATAATTTACAACTTTTAATCTTGTGAAAGATCACACTCTTGTCCGTCTGTTTATTCTTTTAAAATATACCTAATCGATTAAAAGTTGTAAACTATGTTTTAGAGAGGCAGAATACAAAATAATTCAATTTCAATTTCACCACACGAAGGAATAAACGATAATTGACAAAAGTATGATTTTAAACTGGTAAATTTTCCAAAAAATGAAACAGTTTTTTTGCGAAAATCTGGTATAGGCTGAATTAAGAAAATACTGGGTTATTACAATTAGGTAATAATTATCCCAGCCAATCCACCTATTGTCAGAAATAGACAAGACTTGTCTATGTCTGAAAATTGGTGGATTGGCTACAAGGATATTATGTTATATTTTTTCACTTACAAACTTTTTTAAAGTTTGGTGGATTTTTGTTGTAATCTTTGCTTTTTATCGTAATAAATGTTTTTAAGCTATTGCATAGCAAGAAATTCCATAACGATAATAAAACTTAACACCCCCCACTCCGCCTACCATGTAGCTCAGTCGAGCGTTCGCTTAACGCGTATGTATATAATAAATAAAGTAAAATCAATATAAACATTGCAGGACATTCCACATATCGCCATCTAGCCCCAACCTAAGTAACTAGACTTGTGTTATGGGTGCTAGACAACGGAAATACTACTTATATAGTTTTCTTTTGTAAATATATACTTATAATACATATAACAACCAGACCACATACAAATATCTAAGCAGAAATACTTGTCAGAGGCGGGAATCGAATCCGCAACCCTGTGTTTGGCAGTCCGGCATGGTGACCATTGTACCAATATCGTATGGTACGACTGTACGAAGCTCGCACGATGCAATACCGCTGTTTTTTGTAATTTTATTGTGAAGAACTCTATACTTCAAGAAATAAATATTGTTCCTGGAAATGCTGTTTAAATCTCATTTGTCCCTGGATGCTACATAATATAATTAGTACTTACATACCAATTAGGTAATAATGATTCGTAAAGCTATTTTCAGTGCTGAATAGCGAACTTGGAAGTGTTATTACGATAGTTCAACTGATGTTAGTAAGGAAAATGTTCATGCATAGAGCTTGTGAGACGTTCGTCGCCTACGCTTGATATTGTATCTTAGTACCTACTTATAAAGTTGCCAAGTTTCTGCGAAATAATTATACGCTGCTGTGCTGGTTTTGACTAGCAGTTTAATGAGCTTGACTTTTATCTTACATTTTAATGATTTTGCCTAAACTTTTTTTCCTTAATATTATTTGGTCTAAGTAATGATTTACGCATAATTTAATTTTCAATTTATAAAAGTCATTAACTATAACAATATAATAAGTCACAATTCCAATGCATGAATTTTAGATACAACAATCATAGCATTAAAACGAAAGCTAGATTGCTATTTTTTTAAGCATATGGAATATTTAAGAGTCATATTTTAACATAAATATATTACTAGGTAGGTACCGGTATTTTTTGTAGGCGTCAATATCTTTTGAACTACACACAGCTTTGGCATAAGTATTAATATTTTGGCATATTATTATTTTACTATAATTCGCTTTATTTTGAGACTTTTTTCAAATATTTATATTTCCATTTCCGAAAGAACACAGCACAGATTAAAGAAGGAACAGAGCCACAATAGATTTTTGTTTCCAAAATTACCGCATTTTTTTTTACAAATAAATGTCTTATGTTCTTTGTGTAAACCCTAAACGACATATTCCATTTCAAACTCATCAAAACAACATTACATAGTAAATAGTCCGTGCAAAGAAGACCGTAGTGACGACACTAAAATAAATGGACAACACATGAAGTGCATCTTAACTTTGATGATAGATGTCCAGCGGTGATATACTCGTATGACAGTTGCAAGATGTCTCTCCGTTTATAAATAAATCTGGTGCGTTGACCGGACATATGTACCTACCTACAGTTTTGTTTGACGATGTACGGTCGGCTGCATAATTGCAGACCCATCGTAGAGCTCCAAAACGGTTGTTAAAAGAATGTTTTCAACACAAGCAAGATTCTAGACACCTGCTGTAGTTGAAGTTTAAAGTCTTCTAACTCATCAATTAATCAAACAAAAATTATTAGAATGCAAACGTTCCAATAATAGTAATTTTCGAATTCTACCGAGGGCTGCAACTATGCAGCCGACTGTACTTCATAACTGGGTTAATTTAGTGTCTACGACCACTGTATCTATTGCATACCTCGACGACCCAGTTGGCACAATGGTTACCATGCCGGACTGCCAAACACAGATTTGCGGGTTCGATTCCCATCTCAGACAAGTATATATGCTGAGATATTTGTCTGTAGTCTGAGTATTTCTATGTATTATAAGTATATATTTACAAAAGAAAAGTATATAAGTAGTATATCCGTTGTCTAGCATCCAAAACACAAGTCTAGTTACTTAGCTTGGGGCTTGGGGCTAGATGGTGATGTATGGAATGTCCTGCAATAAGTATTTATTATCATTATTTATTTGTAATCAGTCATTTGTCATACTAAACTTCATGGTTCATTTCATATGAAAGTAGATATATGTGGATTTTAACTGAAGTACCTATTGTGGGTACTCAATTCAATAACACGTTGATAATTTCGTCGAGCAATTCTTAGAATTTTTAGGTTCAAAATACTTTAAATTGAGCTCAGTACAACGGCCTCTAGCGAACTCCAGCTGACACTTTTATGTGTGCGTTTTAGTTCCAAATTTAAAATTGATCACAAATAAATATTGTACAGAAATAATTACATTTTATATCCACGCTTTTTCTGCTAACTGTTCTTACTGGAAACAAGCATTTTTTGTTTTTTTTTGAGTGGTTACAATTTCCTGTAAAAAATAATAAAATAAATTAATCAGGCAAAAGGAGCCACGGCTCCTTTTTATAGTGGTTCCTTTTGCTTAAACTTAATGATTACCTATTATTATTTGGGTCACTTATAATTTTTACTTATCTGCTTATTTAATTTTGTTTCAGGTATGTGTCTCTATTTACCGTAACTTGATGGATCATCCTTATTTCCCATAATCAGGGTAAGCGGAAGGGTAAATATTTAAGTCTAGTTTCTAAGTGTGACTTTAATTAATTAATGCTTTGTCACCATGTTAATTTACTTAATGCACACTAACTTCTTCACTTAGGAACGTTTATGACTGCAGTGGTCAAAATCAAAATAAGAAACTAATATTATTGTTATTAACGCCAGTTTTCTAAGAGAGAATGTTAAAGCAAATCAACCTACGCAGATAATAATGTTTTAGTAAATTAATAAATATTAGGTATTCCTTAAATTAATAAAATATAAGACTTTCCATGTGGGATTCGTCGTTCATCTAGATTTTCGCTAACCCTTGAAAATATTCTAGTAAATTAGCAATATTTCACTGGAATTAATTTTGGAAATGTACGAAATACTTTAACACTGGAAAATATTCTGAGAATGTATTCCAATTTAACTAACCAATATTGGTACCAAGTCTGTTAAGGTAAATGCAGACTACAAACTTTTCTATCGGCCGACTTTACACCGACAGGCTGTTATAAAAATTAGTAAACAATTCATTATTCTTCTTCGTGTCAATAAACTTTAACCCAAAACTTAGCCACAGCAACCACATTATCTTTTGCCCTGTTGAGATCGTCTGTAAAGCAACTGAACTGTGTTATTGCCAACTGTAATAATATAAAGAAGTACCTGGGTGACCGAGCTTTGCTCGGATATTTTGCGTGAAACTCGTTGGAGCCGTTTCCGAGGTCCTGATTATATTAATAAATACCTATTACATACTTACCGATAAACTTCGAAACCTACAACTTTTATAGGGGCAGTTTTGACTTTGACAGTCAATGACAGCATTTTTTTTTCACGATACCGGCGAGTATTTATGGAAAGTATAGAGTAAAAAGAGTTTTTTACTTTTTTACCCAGCGTTGCCCTTATCTGTCATGGCGCTGATAGTTTCTTACAACACGGTTTTTCAAATGCCTATATCTCGGCAATCGAGCTTTTTTCGGACCTCGAACCTTGATAAATCAATTCCTTGAGCCGAAAACCCCCCACATACTAAATTTCAAGAGTATCGTTGGAGCCGTTTCCGAGATCCTAACAATACAAGAATTGCTCGTTGAAAGATATTAGATACTAAGTTTAAATAAGTCCTAATCCCGTGGGTATATCGAAGTGAATTTAGATACACGACTTAAAATGTAGCTTTCCATCTGTAAAAGAACTATCAAAACCGGTCCTGTAGCTCTAAATATTTTTCCTTCAAACATCCAAACAGCTATTCCAACTTTACGTCTTCATTAACATCTACTCTAATATTATATATATTACGGCCTCCGACTAGATGGACGAACGACTTCATTAAGGTCGCGGGAAGTCGCTAGACGCAGAGAGCATGCGACAGATCGCTCTGGAAGTATTTGGGGGAGGCCTATGTTCAGCAGTTGACGTCCTGTGACTGATATGATGATGATGATGATGATGATGATGAGGATGATGATGATGATGATGAATATTATAAATAGGATAGTTTATTTGTAATTGTTACAAATAGAAACGCTGTATTCCAATTTAAAACACAAAATTAAACGTCAATACATCAATTCAACATCAAATCAAAATACACAACATTAAAAACTTAAAATAATAATAATAAACACAAAATAATTAAAAAGACGCCAAAAAAAAACTACTGGAATAGAAACTACTGGATTGATATTGATAAAACTTGGTATGGTGATACATTGATTTATTGGTTATTGCAAAGTGAAGTTTGATACTTTAGACTATCGACAGACAGAAAGTTTGAAGTCTACTTTCACCCTTACACGTAATGGTTGGAGACAAACGTGACTAAAATGTAACATTTATTTAATTAAACAAGTTTGGGGACTACGTATCGTTGAGTAATTAATAGTTTAAATTGTGCGAATATAATTGAGTAGGGTGGGGCCGGGACCTTGAGGATCGTATCCTCTTACTGAGAACCCAAGAAAAGTCACTCTTGTGGAAAATAGTTAGGACAATATAGACCCGTTTCAAAGTAATATCTTGATACAAACTTTATTTCTGCACATTGCTATAATGGTTTTAGATTCTTTGGGTAATTGCGGGTTATTTATTTACATATTATCAAAAAAAAAACGTTCATATCGATATAAAAAAATACATACAAGCGAATTGAGAACCTCCTTCTTTTTTTGAAATCGGTTAAAAATAGCTCCTCTCTCCCCTTAATATTGTCCAATTTGAGTGTTTCTTTTTTTATGCGTTATTATTCCATCATAAATATTAATAAACAAGATTTGTACTTATTTCTTATTAATATTTTTTAAATAAAGTACTAAACATTTATAAGTTTTTGTACGTTTTGTGAAATAATAAAACATGTCAGCCTAGAATACAACTATTCAAGCGATTGACATCATATATTTTTGCAAATTAATGAAAACATCAAAACATTATATTCTCATATACGATACTTTTACAAAAAATATGGTTAAGTACTTACTTAAAAGGAAAACATGTCCAGCTCTTTATTGATAAATGGTGTCTCCTTTGCCATAACAACCATAAATCAATTCATTACTTTGTTTTTAAATCAGAGCGCACTGGCATTGCTTTGATATTATAATGACCTCATTCAATTACATGCATAAAGTAACTCATTTTTTATAATGAACCTGAAGAACAAACTTCCATCAGGACATGATCTGCAGTGGTCTGCGTAGGCCGGTGCAGCCACTAAAGGAGGACAGCCCCCTTAGACAATATTGCTTTCTATTAGCGATATCGTCAATCGATAGATTTGATTGTATGAAATTGACATACGACTTTGTATAAAATAAGCATAAGATGCAACTTATGAACCATTATTTTTTCTCTAACGCAAGACTGCGTGATTTTTCGTTGATGTCAATTTCATAAAAAATAAATAAATAAAAAGTCTGTCGATTGGCGATATCGCTAATAGAAAGCAATCTTGTCTAAGAGAGATGGTCGGAAAAGTTTCTTTTCCACTGCCGTCTTTCTACCCTTTGAGTCGCGGACATATAGATACGTGCTTCTACATCTTTGACCGCATCGTTGCTTATCATCGTGTAAGATTTTTGGTTTAACAAAATTTAATTTAGCTGAACCTGTGACACGTCTTATTTTCGTGTCAATGAGATTTGATTTGAGATGACGTGTATTTTACTAACCAAATTCCGTGTGTTTTTCATATTTGGTTTTTATTACGAAAATTTTTAATGAATTTGTGAAGGGAATACACATGTAATCCATTGAGAATTCATCCCCTGATATTATATACAGTATTTTCCGTTTTCTTTTTCTAAACATTAAGAATGCAATTTTTATTAAGGGGTGAAATTTTTCATCACTGCCCCACAGCACCCTCGAAGTCTTCGTACCCTATTCTTTTCTTTACAACCTTAGGGCGAAAGGAGTCGAGCTACTTTTTGATCAGCCGACAGCACGACGGCGACCTTTAAATTTGAATGCAAAATGTTGTGGAGTACATTATAGTGAGTTGTGATATTTACAACTTCTTTGTCATGGCATTCCGCTCACGTTCCGGGAACGTGAGTTTTATGAAACAAAATGGTAACTATAGCAACGTAGAGTTTTATTGACAAAATGATAAAATCTCGTCCGTAAACCGACTTTACTGACAATCTTTTTTTTTGCAAAAAATTTAGTTATGGTCATATTTTTTTTTTGCGTTGACTTATATACTTGTTTTTTACATATAAAGAACCATGCTACAACTTAAAAAGTTTTAACTACTCGTTTCTGAAAAAAGTTTCTTGACAGATAGACAAATAGCCAAACAAACAGATATACAATCGGGTGATCTATAGAGATTAACCATCTTATTCCAAAACGAAGTTTAAGAATAGTGTTTAGTTCACGAGTAAATCTGTGTCTAAATCTAAGGTTTAAATCCACATCTCGAACTATCCTTAAACCTTGTTTTGGAATAAGGGGGTAAGGGTTTTGTTTTTCCTGTATATAAGTAAAGGTCCCATATATAATAAACCCGTATAAACTATACGGTCGCGGTAGGTCAACTATCAGCCGATCGAAAGTCTAAATTCTGCGTGCGCCTATTGTTTAGGAGTTTGACAATACAAATGTTTGGAACCCCAAAGATATCCACTATCCAGCGTTGGAATATTGCAATTTGAGCGTTATTGGCTAACATATTTTACACGTCCATGAACGCGTTTTATTACCGTTTTCTGCTTAAACTGACTGAATGATATTACGAATAGGTAGGGGTCCATGGTTTAAATTGGTAGATTATGGGTTTCGCTGTCACATTTCTTTTTTTTATGGACGATGTAGCTGGAAAATTGGTTATTTGTATATACCTGTTTAGTGGGAATTTATCAGTATGGTACAATCGGAATACCAATTAGCTGAACCCCACGTGACCCAAAGCTAGCTCGCACATCTGTAAAAATGTAGTAATTATCTATTTTATTAGTTTTTTTAAGCTATTGCATAGCTTTTATCGCGGGCTTTGAGCGCGGCGACCGAATTAAGAAATTCTATATTTGTACACATAATTAGACAAGATAGGTAGATATATTAGATAGTTTTTAAAATATTGTATTGTATTGTTTAAAAAAACCAGAATCAGGTAACATTACTTTACAACCTTACAGATGTGCGAGTGAGCTCTGGGTCACGTGGAGTTCAGCTAATTAGTATTCCGACCGTTCATAGTTATATGCTACAATAAAAACCGTACTTGGCCAGCTCAATATGATGAAAACCTCATCGAATCAATAGCAAAAAAACTAATTCTATGATGGTAAGGAACGGCCCTGTGGGCATAGAAGGAGTTTTCTTTTGTTCTCTCAAATCCAAGATCAGAGCCGTAGTTAAGCATGCTTGACTGTGGTTCATTGCTGAGGTCGACCCATTTGAGACATTACGTACACGACTTCTCTTTTTTTTTCTTATAAATTTTAATTTTTTCTATTCTAAGTTACCTTTGAATTACTTACTATGTTTTGAGCGACCTTTATCTAAGCACAAATAAATTGTCTTCTTGAAAAGGTCAATCCTCGAATGTTTGAAGTTTTACGAATTTCGATTATATTGCTTGATTTTCTTTTTATAGACGTCGTAATTCAGTACTAAGAACGCAAGAATCACAAAAGTTTTTCTATTATACTTTCGGATAAACGAAGCAGAAAATGTTTTGTTTCTTTTAGATATAATGTGACGTTCATTTTCAATCAGACGATTTTTCAATATCAAAAAATAAAAGGTACTATTGCAAAATCCGTATGTAAAAATTATAGAAAATATCTACAATCTAACGACTAACACAAATATTGAAACTTGAAAAATATTTCTAAAAATTCATTCGAGTTACAATTCCGAAACAATATTCAGTGGCAATATTCGACAGCGAAATGTTAGCATTGTTGTCAGCAATATTTCAGTTGGGGTAAGTAACTAAACCTATTGTGTCAATTTTATCGTGTTTATCATTCTTTAGGGAACAGTTTCTAAGTAAACATTTTAAATAAAGGAATTTAGTTTACAATAATAATTGTGGAAACGAAAAAGAAGAAAAGATGGACTATGTGGTACAAGTTAAGGTGAAGTAGGTCCTAAAAAACCCTTATCCCTTTCCCACGCGCGCGCCGCGCGATGACTCTATCCCTTTCCACCGTGCGCCGCAAAATGGCCGTTTGAACTGTTTTATGTAATTAAAAGACTGACATCTATTTTAGTGAAATTATGGGATTTGATGTAAGGTTTATGAAAATATAAATTTTGTAGATGTTTTTTTCTTTACAATAGCCGTAAAATTGAAAAAAATCAAAAAAATGACGTTTTTTAAGATTTTTACGATTTTTACCTATAGAGGCAAATCACTATAATCGTGTTTCGAAGTGTATGACAATAAAAAACATTTCTTTACCTTTACAACAGTAGGAATATAATTCTCTGAATTTTAGTGGTTGATACCCAAAAACTGTTTCTAAGACACTTCTATCGCGCTTCTGGTCTTTCCACATCATCTTAAGAGACAGATGAGATGACGGCCAATAGAAGTGAATGGAAGAAGAAGACATACTATGCCGACCCCAATTAAATTAGGATAAGAGCAGATAAAAGAAGAAGAATTGTAAAAATATACACACTAATAATTCTGTTACAGAATTGTATCCAGACGTGTTCAGGTTGTTTATCTAGATATTACCACGGTATTTTGAAGAGTAAAATCGCGGAACTTTGCTAGTCGTAGTATTAAGAAATTCCTGACAGACTGGTAGCGCCCCGGGCGAGATTTAGTAGTTCGGCACTAAACATACTTTACCTTCTTTAAATCTATCTAAGAGGAAATATTTTTTTGTTTTTTGTTTGTAACGAATAGGCTCCGAACTATTAGACCGAATTTGATGAAACTTGCACTGGGTTAATATTCGAGTTATATGTTATGAAAATTCATACTAACTGATGTCGCTAATGAAGCTTAATTCGAAAAGAGGTTAATGCGATTCTTAAATTCAACTATGACTGTACTTGACTGAGTGGCGTAATTGGTAAGCGCACTTGAACTGTATTCAAGGGATGCTAGTTCGAGTGTCGTCTCAGTTGCAAATTTTGAAGACGCAATTTTCCTTAAAAATATTAATGAAACTTGTTATAAGGATACATTGATTCATTTTTACCCCAATATACCCCCGGGATCGGGACGAGTGAAACCAAGGAGCGCTGTTATAATTTGAAACATTTTTCTGATTCTATTGATACATTTTTCTTGCTGAACCTTGTAACGAAACTGAAGGTTCCGTTACAACCTCCAGAAGTGTATTTTTATCTTTTCTATGTTTTCTTAGCAATTTTTTGTTCCTGTATTAACATTTTATTTACGAAACGTCGTAAAACGTACCTTAACGTGCCTCAGTACCTACGGTTTGCGTAACGACAACGTAAGTTAAACATTAAAGCCTTCGGTTTTTGCAGACTAAAGACTTTAGATAGTATCTCACTTTAGAAACTTTGTAATCACTCTTAGATCAAAAAACGTGTGGCACTCGAGGACTGCCGCGGTAAAGCTATTGCATCATGCGAGTTTCGTACAGTCGTACCATACATACACGTTAAGCGAAGCGGCCGAGCTACATGGTAGATGGAGTGGAGGTGTTAGGTTTTATTGTCGTTACGGAATTTCTTGATTCGGTCGCCGCGCTCAAAGCCCGCGATAAAAGCTATGCAATAGCTTAATTTTTTTTACAGTTCAAACAATGACCAGTGGATAGGTTGTTAGTGTGTAACAAATACTATGTGAGTGTATGGCATTTAAAGTTCGGGATAATCAAGGTTTTTTCAAGATATTATGGCAAAACCATTAGCTGCAGGCTCTTATGTAAAGAATAGTGTGGTCACATTTTGAAAAAGCTATACTTAGGGAATTAAGGAATAGAAAATATTTAAAAAAAAATTAAGTCGGTTTACGGACGACAATTTTACGTGATAACGTCATAAGAACTCTTTTGTATTGTTGATATTACCATTTTGCATACTTCAATACGTTTTCAATAACGCAAAGTAACGTAATGCATGACGTCACACTTTTTTGTGAATTCCGGCGACCATAGATTTATAAAACGTTATCACGTCAAAATCCTCACCGGTGACTTAAAAATTCAATTTCTAAATCTTTATTCTAAGCCGCTTCGTACTGTACTGAAATACTTGCTGACAAAAAATCTTTAGTCTGCAATGAGTCTAAACGTTTCTTGCCATTTCTTACGCAGGTTGTTAATATTTAAAGAACACTGCCGCCCTGAAAAGCGAAATGTTTCTACAAATGAGAAAAAATGAGAATTTGGTTTAGGACATTTTGTGAAGATACGAGTATACAGGGTTATTGGTAATTATACTAGCAAGCTTTTGTGGGCTACTTCTGTGCACCTTAACAAACAACTTTTGTTCTACAACTTTTGGCAATTCGAAAAAAATAAAAATGAAAATGTTGAGGTACCTAATGTTAATTAGAACAGCAGATTTTTTAAAACAAAGATCACTTATACTACGAAACGTAGATAAAACTTAAAAAATAATTAAAAATTTAAGGTTAATGACCTCTCTGTGTAAGGATCAGCAGATTTTCAAGTAAACTTAACCTCAGAATTTTCATAAAAATGTTCGAATTTCCAAAAGTCGTAGAATAAAAGTTGTTTGTTTAGGTGCACAGAAGTAGCCCTCAACGGCTTGCTAGTATAATTACCAATAACCCTGTATATATAACTCTCCCAGGTGTATGAGTTATACCTACTTCTATATACTCATACAGGGTGAATTTTTAAACAACCCTTCGGTTTTGGCGGGAACGAGTTAACAACATGTCGTGCTGCAGTTTTATTTTCATGAAACTTAGATGTAACCCGAGTTGAATTGTATAATTCTGGTGGAATGTTATTCAATTTAGTTCTGTGAAAGTGCACAAGTGTAGTGAAAGTAAAAATCAGTGTCAAACATGCAGTTTTCTCGTTGCCTCCAAATCTCCTATTAAGGTTATGGTAAACTTGCCACCGCTTTACTATAACCCCTGACTTGACGGACTATGACGACTTTGACTGTATTGAAACACTTTAGGCCCGATTTATGAAAAATCGGGTCATAATTTGATGCAAAATATAACTTGACACTGGCTAAATGCACACGTGCGAAGCCATAATAACAGACAAAAAAAAAACAACCCTTCTGGGCCATTTTCAAAAATATAAGAGACTAGCTGTTGCCTGCGACTTCGTACGCGTGTTAGTTTGGTTTTGTGTGTGTTTGTGTCTCTAGCATCGTAGCTCCCGAACAAATGAACCGATTTTAAGATTGCTTCTTTTGTTTGAAAGGTGAATTAGTACCTGTCGAACAAAAGAAGCAAAAGGAGCTACGATGCTTATTAAAATCGGTTTATTCGTTCGGGAGCTACGATGCTAGAGACACACACACACACACACAGTGAGTATTCTTAGCTATGTTATGTTCCGTTGCGTAGTTTTAAAGATCTAAGAGTAAATAGGGACAGACAGACAGCGGGAATTGCAAAAAGGAGTTGCGTGCATCTTTTTGAACATACATAAAAAAAAACGCGACGAATTGAGAACCTCCTCCTTTTTTGAAGTCGGTTAAAAACTCAACAGACTTGCTGTAACAGAGGTGTATTCTCGTCATCATGAAAATTTTCATAAAGTTGACAATGTATATGTAGTCGATAACCTCATATTCTTATGTTATGGTACACTTGGGAACGAAAGCGTTGTACCACTAAATGGAATTTGTAACACGTGGTGGAATGACTTCGAAGCAATGTTTATGTAATTCAGAAGCTTGTTACGCTGTGTTGTTAAACTGAACCTGTAGTCAACTGTAAAAAAATTATGAATTGTGTGCTGCCAAACACAGGGTTGCGCGTTCGATTCCCGCCTCAGATAAGTATTTATTGACGACCCAGTTGTCACAAAGGTCACCATGCCGAACTGCTAAACACAGGGTTACGGGTTCGATTCCCGCCTCAGACAAGAATTTATGCTTAGATATTTGTTTTTGGTCTGATTGTTTCTATGTAATATAAGTATATATTTACAAAAGAAAAGTATACAAGTAGTATATCCGTTGTCTAGCACCCATAACACAAGTCTAGTTACTTAGCTAGATAGCGATGTGTGGAATGGCTTAGATATTTGTCTATGGTTGTTCTATGTATTATTTTAAGTTGGTATATACCTACAAAATAAAAGTATATAAGTATAGTAAATCTGTTGTCTAGCACCCATAACACAAGTCTATAGTTGCTTGGGGCTATAATAGATGGCGATGTGTCGAATGTCCTGCAATATTTACTTATTCACAACCATAGATTCCTCATGTAGAACAACAGATTCACGAAACACATAGTTGGCTTAGTTCAGAATAGAGCTGAACTCGTCCGTAAACTATAGACTTAATCGACACTGGAGTCGTGATTCTTGCATCACTTTAGCCAAAAGATTTCTCTTAGAGCTATTAAAATTGCTTTGATAGCGAAGTAAAACATTTTAATTGGCTCCAAACGTATTGACGAGTTCTTTGCTTTGGACACGATCGACTAAGTCAAGTGTTCAATCAGTGGATTCTGTGGTAGTTTACCAGATTATTTTCAAAGAAAATTCACGACTCGTTACTGCTAGATAGGTTGGGTTTAAATGGAATTACCATTTTGTACATAGGTACTTTCTAAATGTGCATATGGAATCTTTCGCACTCGGAAAATTAAATACTTAGATAGATAGATAACTTTATTTGTACAACACAGAAAGAAACATAACACGATAAACACAAAGTAAAGTTATAGCTAGAAAGCATAAGTTTCACAAATTTTAATGGGCGGCCTTATCGCTGAAAGCGATTTCTTCCAGGCAGCCTTTGGATGGATACTTATAGGATTTTTTTGACATTTTAACAAATAAAGCATCGAAATATCGAGCTTCACAAATAAATATTTAAGTAAGAAAATTCAATGAAACAAAAAAAATTAAATTTACTAATGACTAGCAGCGCTCTGCGGTTTCACCCGCGTAACTCCCGATCCCGTGGGAATATTGGGATAAAAAGTAGCCTATAGCCTTCCGCGATAAATGGACTATCCAAAACAAAATTATTTTTTCAATTCGAACCAGTAGTTCCTGAGATTAGCGCGTTCAAACAAACAAACAAACTCTTCTGCTTTATAATATTAGTATAGATAAAGAAAGGATGTATCAAATTCAGGCCGTTTTATATAAGCAAATTTTGCTTATAAAACTCACCTCCAAGTTTAAACAAAAACCACTTTTCAGTGAAATCGGTAACACTAAACTTCGCTCAGCATAGTGGAGAGAAGGTAATATATTTTAAAGTTTAAAGTGTGCAAAGTAACACATGTGTTCGCACAAATGTGAATTTATACTTCATAGCTTGCCGTAAGTGCCTGTGAGCTTTTAATGATGGATTTAGGTAAACATATCAGAGCTAACACCAAGTGTAGAGAAAATATTTAGGTACATAATCACCATTTCCATAATATGTTACATATTCATATAACACAACAAAGTAAAGTAGAAAAGTGTTGTTATTAGACATTTTCAGGCATATTTTTGTTTTTTTTTCTCTCCGTAAGAACCATATTCGTACTAAAAGAAATATTCTATAAAAAGAATTAGCGAAAACGGTTCAGCTGTTCTCGAATTATGAGCTTAGGGACACCACGTTTATATTATAGAAAAATTGTATGGGAGAATATAGAAAAGTGATGTTTTTAGACATTTTCGGGCATTTTTAAAATTTTTCACTACGTAAAAACCATCCCTGTACCTTATGAAATATTCTAAAAAAATAATTAGCGAAATCGGTTCAGCCGTTCGTGATTCGTGCTTAGGAACACTTCAGCGATTCACATTTATATTATAGAAGATACATAGATAGATAATGGATCGGGTTGTTTGCACCCGTCGCTACTGCTACCTAGAATATATAACGGTAAACATGATAAACCACCCAATTACCGGTACATTAAGAGTTAGTTCAATGTATTAATATTAAAACTTTATCGGTTTCTAGACTCGATTTAAATTATTTAGCTATATAGCTCCTGCTGTGATAAAGTTAATGTAAATATGAACTTTAGACGGATGGTACTTTTATTTTAAAAAACGTGTTAATAATAACACAAAAATAATTGAAAATATAAAAAAAAAACTTGAGAGGTGTCAAGGGATACCCGGATGGAACGAAGGTCCTTTCGATTAATTGGTGAAGTAATTGTAATAAAATCAAAAAGTGTCGTTATAACTTTTGGTCTTAATTTTTTTCGTCTAGCACCCTTTCGCAACGCGCGATAAGGAACTTCGTTCCAAAAGTGAGAATTTTCCATGTAGTAAAGCAGTATTTAAATTAAAAATCATTGAGAGCTTTAATGCTTTCTGCTCTATGCTCATCTCATATCGATAGGTGTGTATGGGGCCTGCTAAGATCTTTGGGCCCAAGTCAACCTCACCTGCAAGCTGGTGCACCGGCTGAGCAACGGACGAGGCTCTGACGCTGACTTTTCCTCTCTGGGATTGGGGGGTCAGACGGCATTCACTCCCGTAATAGTCAAAAATAAAGCCGCATCAAAATTATGGAATTTTACCCCATATTGAATGTTTTTTAATGTTTTCTTATAAATGGCCATAGTTTCAGGACCTCTTTTCTCTTTATGTCCAAACCTAGCCTGTCACGTATTAAGATAAATTCATAAAGTCGGCTTACTGAAACGGGCACAATTGCTAAACTTTTTGACAAGTAAAGCGCCTGAAATTAACGTTGCCGTTGTCGTCGCAAGTTTAGATTTCGGAGTTTCGAGACGTGAGCCTACGTGGTACAGACGGGAGGGTACTCGCTTATGGAACCTGTCTACTAAAGGAAACAACTGTTGGGGATCACTATAAAAAACCAAAATTTTTTTGTTTGTTTCCTCTTCACAGTTACACGGGCCGATTTGTATGAAAATCGGCATAGTGGTCGGTTTGGAGTGTTTAGGGTATGGAAAAGGACCCCGAAATTGCCGCGGGATCGTGACTAATAAATGAATAAGGCGTTGATTTAACAATACTATAGACGATAGTTGATTTGTCTCACGAAAAAAAAAAATTAAAAATTAAAAAAACCCCCGACTCAAAATAATAAAAATACTATGACCGCAAAAAGCTTAAAAAAATCGGTTCATCCGTTCGGGAACTACGATGCCACAGACACACACACACACAGAGAGAGACACGTCAAACTTATAACACCCCGTCGTTTTTGCGTCGGGGGTTAAAAATTGATGTCCCCTAATTAATATTGCTCTTACGATGACTGAAAACATCATGATGAAACCCGCGGCTTAGTTAGCTATAGACGTATTGACGAGTTTTTTCCCCTGGACACGGTCGACTAAGCTGACAAAGTGGTATAGGTGCTAAGCATTGAGCAAGCCTACTCCATCTAATACCTACATGGCCCAGGCGTTACAGCGCCTAGAATAGTATCGATTAAAGTTGCTGACGCTATACTGAGAGTTAACATATGTTCCTTTTTCGATATTCCTATGGGATCGGGACCTACGTGAGACTCTATTAGAGATATCTAATAGAGTCTCACGTAGGTACTATACTGAAGATTACGAGAGATATCTAACTCTATTAGAGATATCTAATAGAGTCTCACGTAGGTCCCGATCCCGTAGGAATATCGAAAAAGGAACCTATGTTAACTCTCAGTATAGCGTCAGCAACTTTAATCGATACAACTAAGGGATCTATCTATCGATTGATCCCGTAGTTGTTTTTTTATTATGAAAGTACCCTAAGCCTCAGAATTTTCTTTGAATAATTACTCAAACAAGATTATGGATAAAGATTGAAATAATGATAGCCAAGTTATGACTGACTAGAAATTGTTTGTCGTGACAAAATATATTTTATAAAGATCTCTGCTACGAAGTTCATAACTCAATTTGTTTTTGATGAATTGATATATTTAAGAAGAATAAATTCAACCGACATGATTGCTCGAATATTGTACCTACTTCATTAATACGAATTACGTAACGACCCATGATTTTGCTCTGCTAAAAAAGTTAATGGAGGCATGAGATCTAAACATATTTTACATTATTGTTTTATAACAGGCATACAGTGTATGACAAAAAATTAAATTAACACTTTTTGATCCAATCTTAAAACACTCCTGACTGAATTACCTTTCGAACAAAGGAAACAAAATCAAAATCGGTTCAGCCGTTCTGGAGTTACGATGTTACAGACAGACACACACACACACACACACAAAGACACGTCAAACCTATAACACCCCGTCGCTTTTGCGTCGGGGGTTAAAAATATGATAATATTTTGAGGCAAGAGATCAACCCATATAGTTTTAATTATCTATTTTTTATTACAATCTAAATTGTCCGATTAGATAATAACTACAATAAAAAGTCAATAGGTAGGTACATTAAATAATCCCACAATACAAGTTTCATACTTATCATTGGCAAGTCTAGTAATAATTATAGTTGCAGCGACTTATAAATACCCATTGTTACAACATCTGTTGTACCTATACTCATGTTTTTGCTGAATAAAGTTATAAGATTGTAATCTATCTTATATCTAAATACTAAAAAAGATGAATAGGAGATTGTTATACAAGGGTGGAAGGGAACCAATTCCTATACGAGGAATCGGTGACTTTCACCCGTGTTATATAAACACTCTACTTTTCATTTCGAATTTATGAAATGTAAAAAATAGCAGTTTTTCTAAAATAATTTTAAATCAAATATTAGTCTTTAGAATCGAGATTTTGAACTTCGGTACAGCATACAGAGTTAGTAATCCCGCCAAATTATACGCTTTTTTAAAATTTGAAGATGGAACACTCCGCGTCACTGCTGCAGGCAGTCCTGCTTGCAAATTTTAAATATTATATTTATACTGGCTGTTTATACACTCACAAGACCGCAGCATTTTTTTTAACTAAATCTAATTCTATTTTTAAAATTCATTCTCGCCCTAGAGAGGGAAACAATTAATAGGAGTCTTTCCCAACCAAGGGTGGGGAGCAGCGTCGTCGACCCGCTACTCGGATCAAACAAACACTACTTTCCGAGTATGAGAAATGAAAAAGACTTATCACGATATATTTGAAATTACAAGAGGTTCAAACTTAGCATGGGAGTTTTAGGACGTAAATGTAAAGAAAGGATTTTTAGAAATTCGACCTCTTAAGGGATAAAAAGGGCTGTTAAAGTTTGTAGTTCGTAGATTTTATGTATTCTGTGTTTGTAAGAAATCAATATCACTTTTTTTATCACAGTTGCTCATAAAGTGGATCTTATTCAACGGCTTTCAGGCTCATAATCCAACATATTATGCACGCGTGCGTTTTACATTGCCAACCTAGTGCTATAAAGTTATCCCGATAAGTTAAATACGTATCTCACTGCTAATTACATGTTAGGTAGGTGAAACATTCTTAATTTATCTGGGTTATACTGTTTTGATGTATAAAAAAGGTAGGTACCAAAGAGTTTTTAACTAGCAAAAATGGTTGTCTCCAAAGTCGGTTTACGAAAGAAAATTTTACGTGAAAATGACTTAGAAAACGGTTAAAAATTGAGTTGTTTATTTTTTGTTTTTTCTTATCTTTTTTTTTTTCTATTAATTATGGCTTCGCACGGCTTGTGCATTTAGCCAGTGTCAAGTTATATTTTGCATCAAATTATGACCCGATTTTTCATAAATCGGGCCTAAAGTGTTTCAATACAGTCAAAGTCGTCATAGTCCGTCAAGTCAGGGGCTATAGTAAAGCGGTGGCAAGTTTACCATAACCTTAATAGGAGATTTGGAGGCAACGAGAAAACTGCATGTTTGACACTGATTTTTACTTTCACTACACTTGTGCACTTTCACAGAACTAAATTGAATAACATTCCACCAGAATTATACAATTCAACTCGGGTTACATCTAAGTTTCATGAAAATAAAACTGCAGCACGACATGTTGTTAACTCGTTCCCGCCAAAAAACCTTTTCTTATCTTAAATATATTGTTTTTCCGTACCATTGTAATTTGTTCGCAAAAACAAATAGAAAAATCCCTAAAAAATATTGTATGTCAGACGAGGCTGTATAGGTTAAAAGCCTTTAGCCTGGCCTTTCCGGAGCATAATTAACAAAAAAATATTGCCTTATAAAACTGTAAACATAGACTTATCACAAATATTTTGTTAATTATTATTTTGTTTTCTTTTCAAGTCTTTTCTTTTATTCGCAACTGTGATAAAAAACGTCGTACGATACACGTGTGGAATTGAGGTACAATAGTACATTACGATATAAGTGTGGTAAATTGATCTTTGCATCTTGGCTTCTTTAACACGCTCGCTGCCGCTCGCGCGTCATAAACCGCCTCTATGAAAAGATCAATTTACCACACTTATATCGTAATGTACTATTGTACCTTTATTCATATTTTTGCTAAATTAAGTCATTTCTCTTTGTTTATTTACTCAAATTAACATAATCCTACTAATATTATAAATGTGAAAGTTTGTGTGTGTGTGTGTTTGTTACTCCTTCACGCTAAAACTACTGAACCAATTGCAATGAAATTCGGTATGTAGATAGCTAGAGGCCTGGATAAACATATAGGCTACTTTTTATCCCGATATTCCCACGGGATCGGGACTTACGCGGGTGAAACCGCGGGGCGCAGCTAGTACCTATATAAGAATAAAAAAATAGCAATTAAAACTATAAGGTGAGGCCTCCACTTTTGTTACCTAATTCTAGGGTACCTATACCTACAATTCGAATAAAGTTTTTGTTTAATTACAGTCCATGTTATAAATAACTGTTGTTTATTTGATACAGCGGCTAATTAAACACAATAAATCTTTAGTTTTCCAACTCTTGCCAAGAATTTTGGTTGGAAGATAGTAAGTAATTGTGTATTGCGGGAAAACAATTTAGTTTAGGTACTTATTTAGGTGCTGTTAATTTTCTACAAAAGCGGTAGAGCGCTGTATTCTATCATAAACAATCAGGCCACCAAAGTGGAAGCTCATCGCACAGTTTTTAATTGCTATTGTTTTAGTTAAGAGCTAAGCCCTGCTTGTGTTGATAACATTCTATAGAAATTTTGGAATTCTGCAGTGGGTTTCCATTTTGCTCATTACGCCTATGTACTGCATTTTAACCCCCGACGCAAAAACGACGGGGTGTTATAAGTTTGACGTGTCTGTGTGTGTGTGTCTGTCTGTGGCATCGTAGCTCCTGAACGGCAGAACCGATTTTGATTCTGTTTCTTTTGTTTCAAAGTTGATGTTTGATCGAAATCGGTTCAGCCATCTGAAAGTTATGGGGGATAAGATTCGGGGGTTTATTAAATTCTAAATTAAATTTTTAGTAAACAAATTTTTAGTAATAGCAAAGCCTTGCTTATGTTGATAACATTCTATATAAATTTTAGAACTCTACAGTGGGTCTCCATTTTGCTATTTACGCTTATTGAATTTTAGACTTATGCATCTCAGGCAGTTTGCATATACTTTTGCAAGATATAGAATTCAGAAGGCCAATCTCGTAAAATATTTTTCAAATTACATTTTCATATCCAATTGTATTTAGATTAAATACCCATATAGTAGCTCAAAATACCCTCAAAGTCAAACTTGCAGAATAAACTAAATTTCATTTTATTTTTGTATTAATGCTAATGAATGAAAAACAATTATATTTTATCGAAACGAGGTTTTTGTTTGCACAAAAGCATTGGTTTGAATTGTTAATTATCATTCGAAATGTGTGATTAATCGACATTTTATTTGTGAACTGTGGGTTAAGTTTAATCAGTATTTAAATAGATAAGCACCGTTTGAACAGCGCAGTGCTGTAATTAACAAATTATTGTTTGTGTAGGTAAATGGTACGAATTAAGTTACCTATTTTTGTTAATTAATATTAGAGTTGGGTTGGGTAGCTCGCACGCGATAAGCTCACCTGCCCTCTTAGACAAGAAAGACTTTTATAATCGTAAGAAACATCATTGTATTTTAGGGAATATTCTAAAAAAAGAATTAATGAAATCAGTTCAGCCGTTCTCGAGATTATATATCTCGATATTATAGAAGAAGATGTCAATTATAGGTACGTTATCTCAAATTTTTATACACATAATATGTAAGTAAGATATTATCATACATCTTAGATTGTACCTTAGTAGTGTAGTAACTTAAAAAATCGTGCGACCCCGGGCTCCCGAGAGGGATGCAAACGGGAACATCGCTCGGATGATGAGTAACTTGAAGTAGTGTGCGTTTTGGTTTAGACTGTTAGCCACTGTTTATTTTATTCTAAATAAATACTTACTTAGGTACTTAAGTAGGTATAAGCTTAGTTAGTAAAAAGTACCGCTAGGTATAATCGGGGATCGTGGGTACAAATCTAAATTTTTAAGTTTACAGAGTCTTCCTTACCTGCTCTGCTATATAACCTTTAGTTATTTTAAACAGAACGGTGTAACAAAATGTGTACATTGGACCGACACATGTGCATTATGCATGCTGCTATCGGTGCCACATTGTCCGCTGGTCGCGTAATGAATGGCTTGCTTTATACTCTACATTTTCTCACAATTGAAAAATTGAATTTAATTTTGTTATTTTATTTATCTACGAGTATGTAGGTCGTTAGATTTTAAATGGTGTTTTCATTGACACTTCGGACTACATTTTTTTGCGCCATTTTTGAAAAAACTTAGTTATTCGTCTTCTTCTTCTCATATAGTGGTGTGACTCACCTATTGTAAGAGTTTTCAGATTGCCTTAGAGCCTAACTTGGCCTAACAACAGCTACTATATACATCCAATAATCAAATCACAAATCTTCTTCTTTAAATCACAATTATAATTCCAAACATTACTGAATTGTTAACAGGTTAAAATAATGTGATTAACATTATAACATAATTTTATGTTACAATCTGAAATATTCCATTTGTGTACAAAACAGAGCGTTTATAATCCTTTATTCTTCAAAATGGATAAATTTAAAGTAAAAAATTTAATAAAGGAGAGTGTGGAAATAAGCTAAAAAACTGCATTTTTAACAATAAAATTTTATGCATTTTATTTTAAAAGCTTCTAGGAAATTTATCGCTCATTTCCTTCTAAAAATTGTGTTGTTTGTTTATCATCCGTTCAAGTTAAGGACTATTACTATCATGGGAATGCGTTTACTTAACTTTAAGCTGTGCTCTAAGTCATTTTTGCAAATATCGACGACATGCTGCTATCATTCTTAACAGTCCAAAATGTAACTAGCTTTTACCGCGACTTCGTCCACAAATGAGTTGAATTATAAAAAATGGATGCTACATTTTTGCCCTATCCGAACTATGCGTTGATATATTTGTCAGTCAGGAATTACAAAACAAAAACATTAGCCTTATCAAAAACGAATAAGCTTATTAAGGGGGGTCCATACGCCAACGACCTTGGTACACAGCCTACTAAATAGTTACTACCGGTGTGGCGACATCGTCGCACAACTCGATTCAAACACATCACTAGCGTTTGCTAACAGAGAAGAGGGGACATCACTAGAGCGTCTACTGCTCTCTCACTCACTCTCTTGCGCACGACCCGAAAATGGCGTCTGACTCATCGTAAAATATCTTTAATAAGTATTAATTAATTACCTATTGCATTCTGTTCCGTGTACGAAACCTAAACTTCAATAATTACGTCTATTATACAATTCCGAGTGTTTTATTCCACACACGACAAAACGGGAGACCCAAATCCCCAAACCGGCACCGGTCGCTTTCGTTGGTGAAAATTTTTCATTGTGAACGAATGTGTTTTGTTTTTCTCAAAAATGCTGAGATGAAATTGTAGGTGAGATCTTTACCGACATTTTGGTGTAACTTTGAGCTAAAATATCGCTATAGTTTTAAAGCTATATTAAAATTAAGTATTAAAACTACTCTAGCTTTGAAATGACGAGGAATTTTCGTCTCAAATTACCACAAAACATCTATAAAGGTTTCACCTACAATTCTATCTCAGCACTTTTGAGAAAAACAAAACACATTCGTCACAATCAACAATGATAGTTGTAAGCGACGGGTATTTTAGGCGCGTTGCGTTTGGCAACATAAGCAGCCTTAAGCACTCTATCCTTTTTCTTTTCACCAGACATTTTTTTCACCTCCTGCAAAGTTCAACACATACACGAGGTTTCCACTGCAGACCGATGATATTAAGTAACTTACCAGCTTTCAAAATGTAAATAAATAATCCTTATATTTCAAACAATCTCCCTCACTTATAACCTGATACATTTTCCTTATATCGAACAGTAAATAACCGCACTTTATCTAATTATCTTCAGAACCAATATACATAATACACGAGATGGTAAGCGTGTTATGTTGATATTATGTGCCCGGGTGTATTATATTCGTTTATGCTATATTGCCTCCTAAAGGAAGTTAAATTAAAATATATACATATAAAATCCTTTGCCCTGACTGACGGATCAACGCACAGGCTAAACTGCTGATCGTAGAGACCTGAAACTTAGAGGGTGTGTTCTTTGTATGACTTAGGCATCCGATAAGAAAGTATTTTCCGATGGCCGATGGGCATGGTCATGGCAGTTATAAGTTTTATGCAACAAAAATATTTGCTCTAGTGTCATTATCCAGGGAGAAAACAGTTGACTACGTTTGTATGGAGAGAGCCCCTGGTACCCTTTCCTCTTAAGCAGAGGTCTTTAAAATCCCACCGAAGGCATTGCAGACACCGCAAAATTATTACACCCCTCGTTTTTGCGTCGGGGGTTAAAAACGGAACCCTATTACTAAGACTTCACTGTCCATCCGTTCGTCCGTCTGTCTGTCTGTCACCAGGCTGTATATCATAAACCGCGATAGCTAGATAGTTGAAGTTTTCACAGATGATGTATTTCTGTTCCCGCTATAACAACAAATACTAAAATCAAAAGAAAAAACATGTGGGGCTCCCTTACACCATGGTAGGGAACCTTTTGTGCGCCAGTCAGACTCGCACTTGGCCGGTTTTTTCTCTCTCTTATATATTAAAAATACCTGGAAAAGTCAAAACAAAAGAAAAGTATTTAAGAACATTAAAAGCATTGGTAATATCTACTTTTCCTTTGAAAAATCTATTATTCTTTATCAACTGAAATGTAAATCTTTGTTCAAAATTGAAGATACCTACCTACTTACCTACTTTACATTAAGGCTCATGATACCGTTATCTTCAGATGTCGATTTCCAGGATTTGCGGTTCAGTTCTGTTGCTAAGTATCTTTTTGTTTTATGAAGAATGAAGTTTAGGGAAAATCCACAGAGAAAACAGATTACTAACTTACAAATAGAACGGCCAAGTGACTTTTATCTGCATTTAGAATACAAAAAGTTTGATCCAACTTATTTTCAAATAGCAGGATCATTAAAGAATTATTAAGAAACTAGCTGCGCCCCGCGGTTTCACCCGCATAAGTCCCGATCCCGTGGGCATATCGGGCATCCAGGCTTCTAGCTAGGATAGGATATTCGTTACAGGTCCTGGGTTTTTTTGTCTGAAAATATTTTATCTTGACTATCACTTTGTTATATCTCGTACAATACTTAGTTATACCTATTTATTAAATTATTTGAATTTGTTGTACTTGTATTAAAGGCTGTCTCGCAACTAAAGAACACAACTAAGAAGTACAAGTTCTTCTGGACACGGTAGACCGTATCGTACCTTAGTCTACCGTGTCTTCATAGTAATTATTTTCCCGGGTCTCTAACGCGTATTTTTATTTCTCTTACTTCGACGTTTCGACTATGTTACAATAATCATGATTGCGAGAATCCAACACTTGTAAATACGCCTGGTAACTGTGCCGCGGGTTTCATCACGATGTTTTGCTTCACAGTAAGAGCGATGACAATAAGTGAAAATAAATTTTTCGCAAGAAATAGTATATTGTTACCCTAGGTGTGAAAGTCACTCATTGAGTCCCGAGACGGAGTTTGGCGCCCGAGCGTAGCGAGGGCGCTAATAGTTCGAGGGACTTAATGAGTCTTTTATCCGAGGTAAAGACTGTGCTTTTCATTACGAATAATACATAAAATTCATAATAATGAGAGTAAATGAGAGACTCCATACTACCTCTGGCAGTATGCATGAGCCGTGTGAAGCCATAATTGTTATTCTTTGGTGTTACCTAAAGCAAGGAGGTTAGGTTTTTGAAGTTCCTAATGCGTAATGATACTGATACTGGCTACAAGCACATTGCACAAGCCGCGCAAAGCCATAATTTGACATGACAGCTGTCAGTGAAAGCGATTTTCTCTAGGGCTGAAAGTTTTTCTTTCTACACGCTCTTCAGGCATCTTTCGACCTACTTTCGGAGTATGAGTAGTGAAAAATCTATTGTTGCACGTCCAGCCGGGGCTCCAGTCCACGACCTTCAGAGTGAAAGTCGAGGTATCTACCACTAAGTCAACACCGTCCTTTTGTTTTGTTATTATTAACAACTGACTGCGACGATTGCGATTAGGCTGCCTGTCTAAAGGAGTGGAGCGGAGAGAAGCGGAGCGGTTTCTACCTTTCTTTTGCATAAAGACTCTCGGAAAAGAAACTTAGAAAGAAAGAAAGCAAGAAAGAAAGAAAAACATTTATTTGGTGCAGGCACACGACAACTTAACAATTAAACACACACAAGAGAAATAGGTAACATTATACAACGAAGACAGAAACATACACTAAACCTAAGAATATTTAAGAAGCTGCCCCAAATGGGTCGGCTGCTGTAAAACCTCAGCTGTAAGCCACAGTCAAGCGTAACTTGGCTGCAGCGCTGGTCTTCCGGCCAAACCCGCTGTCGTCGTGCGTCGTCTTACGCTCCCACAAACACACAATAATTACTTACGAGTCTTTGCTGAACGCTATTAGTGGAAACGCCCGCGCCGCTCCGCTACCTTGCTCCGTTCCTGTGGACAGGCAGCCTTAGAGTATTCGTTTTGATCTCTCTCTAGTATTCTATTATCTATGGGAAAATCCATGCGCCAAGGAACATTTTTTGGAGTTTTCTGATATCTTAAGTATTATTGTAACAGTTTGACGTTGATTGAGTACGTCCATAATGATTGTAACATAATACAGGAAATAACCAACTTCCTTGTATTGTAAGATGAGAAAGTAATATTTTTGTTGATGCCGTCAATTTAGAATCTTCTTTTTAGGGTTTCGTATCTTAAGGGTAAAAACGGGATAGCTTGACAGTTGGAATTTTCACTGATTATGTAGTTTTGTTGCCGCTAAAACAACAAATACTAAAAATATTTAAAAATTTATGAATTTTCAAAATGTGCTAAACACTATCTAATATACTAATATTATAAAGAAAAAAGATTTTTTTGTTTATTTGTAGCGAATAGGCACCAAAACTACAGGACCGATTTAGATGAAACTTGGTATGTGAATAGCTGGAGACCTGGATTAACACATAGGCTACTTTTTATCCCGATATTCCTACGGGATTGGGAGTTACGCGGGTGAAAACATGGAGCGCTGCTAGTAAATAATATGACGCCACATCTTAGAAATCCTTTAAATTATGAGTCAGGGTAATTTTCCCGAACTCTAAAAGAAATATTTAAAAAATTTTTTGGTATCAACTCGTACGTAAGAGAGATAGATAGATAGATAAATTAGTTATTGTACCATATCATAACTTAATTCTAACTTAATTATCATTTAAAAACAACTTGTTAGGTCCACCCATTCCTGAGAAAATTGGTGGTGATACACGGACAGACAGACAAGAGAGTGATCTTATAAGGTCTCCTTTTTTACTTTTTAATTTACAGAACCCTGAAAATAAGACCTTACACACTGTATAAATACTTCCAGGATAAAAAAAGTATTATCCCGGAAGTATTCTCATGGGATCGGGAACGGTGTTACAAGTAAGTATAAATGTAGGTAAAAAATAACAAATTAGTACAACATTTTGACAAAGAAATATGTAGACATTTTTGTTTCTCCCACGTATGCCTAAAACAATCATTTAGACATTTAAACATTTAGATTGAGTTGTGGAATAACAATGAAGTGTAGGTGTACTCGAGTTGTGTTGGAAACAAAGCCTTTGCTCAAATTGTATTCATAGAAAAAAGAACTTTTATTGCAAAACACCAACAAAAGAATCTATAAATACAACGTATTTCCGTTAAGGTTTTCAATACAAAAGGGGGTTTTTTTAGACGTCTAAGTGATCAACTTTTGTTCTAAAACTTTGGAACTTTTTTGTTGAAAAATTTGAGGTTATTTTTACAAAAACATCATCTGTTGGAGTTAGAGGTTATTGACCTTTAAGTTTTATTTGTTTATTTAGTTTCGACTACTATTTTAAACATGAATGGTCTTAATTGTCGAAACAGCTGATTTTCCAGTATACAAAACCTCAAAATTACAAAAATATGTTCGAATTTCCAAACTTTTACTCGTAGAACTTTTATTCATCTTTTTTTAAAGTTTTCTAATAATTTTTAGAAGGTTATTACCAAAAACAATTAAGAATGTTACGCCCGATAATTGAAACCGCAGGGCGCAGCTATTAAAATATATAAATGTGCAGTAGGTAATATAAAAAGAATTGCCCCGTGGGATTCGAACTCTCAACCCTTTGCCTCTAGGTGTAAAATATACATCATCATCATGTCAGCCCATGCACGTCCACTTGCTGGACATAGGCCTCCCCCATACGACGCCACAAACAGCGGTCCTGAGCCGCCTCCATCCACCGACTACCCACGACCGCTACAATGTCGTCGGTCCACCGGGCAGCTGGTCTCCCAACACTCCGTTTCGCGTTGCATCGCGGCCGCCACTCGAGAACCTTTACTCCCCAGCGGTTGTCAGTTCTGCGAGCTATATGACCTGCCCATTGCCACTTCAGCTTACTAATCCTGAGGGCTATGTCGGTGACTTTGGTTCTTCTACGGATTTCCGTATTTCGGATTCTATCACGTAGAGAAACTCCGAGCATAGCTCTCTCCATAGCCCGCTGAGCGACTCTGAGCTTTTGAACGAGGCCTATAGTCAGCGACCACGTCTCGGATCCGTATGTCATCACTGGTAACACACATTGGTTGAAAACCTTCGTCTTGAGGCTCTGTGGTATTTGTGACGAGAAGATATTGCGAAGCTTCCCGAACGCTGCCCAACCGAGTTGGATTCGTCGGCTGACCTCTTTATCGAAGTTGGATTTACCTAGTTGGACCATTTGGCCTAGGTAGATATAGTGATCAACAACTTCGATAACATCGTCTGCGATGTGAACAGGTATGGGTACTACATGGGCGTTCGACATGATCTTTGTCTATATACATTCTGCCTAATTTATTCAAAACTAAGTCGAATTAACACGAAAAGCTTACCTACTTTTAGAAAGCTTAACAAAAACAAAGTAGCTCATTTAGACTTTATCTAAGTAGCGTATTAGTGGTACTTTTCTCTTCTCTGATGGCTACTGAAAAATAAGGACCAACGCATTCACGAAGTCTTTAATTGGCCGATAGTGTTTATAATATGAAACAGCCAAACAATAATTAAATTATTTTTTTATTGCCTTTTATGGTTTTATTAATTTTTTTTAATGAAGGTAGGCAAACTTTATTCGATAATTTAGGTCCTGTATATTTGAAAGTTTCGAGGGCGGTAAAGTTTTAGGTAAGCCCCAATTAATTTTTTCAGTTCAGCAAAAATAGCTGATTTTATTTATATTACTACCAACATTCCCCGGTTTTACCTACGTAAGCCCTGATCCCGTGGGAATATCAGGATATAAGTAGGCTTTTTTCCTCCCAATTCATTATTGAACTTTCGTTTCAAGTTTCATTAAAATCGGTCTAGTAGTTTCGCAATAGGTATTTGTTATAAACAAAAAAAATATATAGATTAGCTTTTGCCCGCGACTTCGTCCGCGAAGAAGTAGAAAGAATGTTTATTTATTTATTTATGCCAAATTTGAAATACCTAGATTGGACCAAGGAATCACGTTGTCCCGTACAAATTTTGCCCCCCCCCCCTTTTCACCCCTTAAGGGGTAGAATTTCCTTTCTTCAGATTCCTACGTCATACATAGAACACACTCATCAAGTTTCAGGTATCTACGATCAGCGGTTTAGGCTGTTCGTTGATCCGTCAGTCAGTCATTCAGGACAAAGAATTTTATATGTATAGATAGATAGAAGAAGATGAATAAAGATTTTTAGCACAGTATACCTTTTTTAACATTTACTATATAGCAGCGCTCGACGGTTTCACCCGCGTAACTCCTGATCCCGTGGGAATATCGGGATAAACAGTAGCCTATGTTACTTCCAATGAATCAATGTTTCCTCATACAAATCATTTTTATCACAGTTATTTACCAATTTAATAATTTGTCGTAAATAAAAAATGCAATAAAAGCGTGTACCTCGGAGACGGGTCCCTCGGAGATCGTGGCCCTCGGAGACTAACCCAATAATTTTGTTATAATAATGCTATGCTTTTGTTAGAGTCGTAGTTTCGTATCGGTCCATCAGGTTTCCTGCCCTTTCAGCGCAAGCATCTGGCTGTATTCCAAGCATATATCGACCGAGTCTCGCTGCAATGAATCTTGGTAGGTTTAGTTCGATAATGTCCCATTTATATAACAGTTGGACTGGTAAATTATGGCGTTTCTGTCCTAAGAATGCGTTGATAAGCTTCACTAAGCGGTGGAGCGGTGTTGGCTTAATGGTAGATACCTCGAATTTCATTCTGAAAGTCGTGGGTTCGAATCCCGGCCGGCCGTGCACCAATGTATTTTTCTTAAGAAAAATTTATGTGCGCTAATTGACATTGCTCTTACGGTGAAGGAAAACATCGTGATGAAACCCGCGGCTTAGTTGGCTCCAGAAGTATTGACAAGTTCTCTCCTCTGGACATGGTCGATTAGGCTGAGAGGGTAGTAGGTGCTGGGCAAGCCTACTCCATCCTCACGCAAAAAGGACCCAATTAAAAAAGGGTCTAATCGCGGAAAACAGTCCGTTCAAGTACAAGTACGCTTGTATGACAGACAAGAACTGACTGAAGCTTCACTAAAGGTTTCCGTTTACTGTATAGTTCTTGATTTACAGCAAATTATTCGCTGTTTCCATAAGGTCATACCATTTTGTTATACTAGTATACTAATACTGGTCTGCCAATAAATCTATTAAAAAAATTAACCGATAAGTTAGGTATTGATCTAACATATCGGTTAATTTTTTTATTAGATTTCATTGCACCAAGTATTAAGGTCAAAGGGTACCGGTGCTCTCTCCATTCAAACGTAGTCGATTGTTTCCTCCCTGGATAATGACACTAGATCAAATATTTTTGTGCTATAAAACTGATGATGGTGATGTCTCCTCTACCGATTTTGGCCACAGTGACTATTTCTGGCAACCTATGCAGAAGAAGATGATGAGCTTCGATGTTCAGCAGCTCGTCTATAGTGTGCTCTTTGTTGACTGGCGTAACCGATTTCCATCAAACCTATAACCGCCATGAATATTTTTTCTTGCTATACTTTGTCTTGATTCATTATCTAATTATCATAGAAATTAAGATTATAAAACAAAAAATGAAAACAAAACAAAACATAGGGGCATGGTCATGGGAGTTAAAAGTTTAATGCAACAAAAATATTTATGCTAGTGTCATTATCCAGGGAGGAAACAGTCGACTACGTTTGTATGGAGAGAGCCCCCGGTACCCTTTCCTCTTAAGGAACAAAGATAGAGACTATATTTGTTCATCATCGTTGTCGTTATTGTTAATATATTTGTATATATACATAGTTATATGTTATTGTAATACATTTTTGAGTAGGTAATATCTCTTAAGAGGAAAGGTACGTAAACGATTCCTCCTTGGATAATGACACTTGAGCAAATATTTTTGTAGCATCAAATCTATAAATGCCATGACCATGCCCCTATGTCTTGTTTTTTTAAATATATTTTTATCATAAGAAGTAATAGTCTTTAAAAAAAACAAAAAATAATGGTCATGGCGCTAATAGGTTTTATGCTACAAAGATATTTGCTCAAGAGTCATTATCCAGGGAAGAAACAGTCGACTACATTTGAATAGATAAAGAGCCGGGTACCTTTCCTCTTAATAGAATATATCTTCGAAACAGGCCAATTATTACACAGTTTCTATCCCACATCACATTCATAAAGACTTATGATCCATCAAGGACAGTTTCAAACTTATATAACTTTAAGGTAGGTACCCATAGATCATAAAGGTTTATAGACCTATTGAATGGGTATAGTTCGTGCTTATAAGTTTCAAGATTAATGACCGAATGTGTAAAGCGAGTAAGGTCTTTATGGCAAGACGCTTGGTCGTTTGTAAATATGTTTTTTTGACTATAACTTGGGTACTGTTGTTTCGATCTTTATGATCAAGGACACGAGTACTTGATTTTAGTAGAATTTTTAATTTAGGACATAAGCGGTTCAGGGCTGCGGGGCTGTCCATTAATGACGTGAGTCTCGAAAGGGGAGGGGACGCGTTCATAAAAAAATCACGAAATATCACAAGGGGGGAGGGTGTAGAAATATATCACGTGTTTTTATTTTTTCGTTAAACGCGTACAAAGTCTTGATTCGCCGTTGCCAGGCAACGAAGGGGCACAAGAAGGAGATGTAATATATGTATAGGCAGGCAAACTATTTGTATCTTGGCTAACTGCTACGCTTAAAATAAAAACTGTTATGATTAAAAGACATTAGAATAATTAATATGATTTCCTACTTTACTTACTCTCCGAGAAATATTGGAAATATAATTTAATCTGGGAGTCATTGTGTCAGTGTATGAAATATTATCTATCTTTGATTTACTGTATTCTATTCTATTTTGTGAATATAATTAATATTTCAAATGTATTTTTGAAATTAATGTAGCATCATTTTTCATATTTACCTAAAGTAAAAAAGGAAATATACCAAAATTAAAATTACTCTCAATATAATTCTCACTCATATTATCCGTACTTATTTATTTAAATTAAACGCTTGAAAATAGACCAAAACCACGGAATTTACAACGAAAACAAGCGGTTATTTTTCTACCCCAAAGAATACCCAGAATACCCACATCAAACTTTATAAAAATTGACGGCACATTTAGGGGAAGAAAAATGTGGGTAATTTAAAAATGTGGGTACGTATATTAACTTGGGTAGCATTGGCATATTTTTAATGACGGCCAGGCCAACATCAATTCCTTTTTTTCAATCACAGGAGATTACCCGCGAACCCAAATCTATGACGATCCATACCGGCGAATAGAATTAATATTTAATACAAGGGATTAAGGTACATATTGGCCAATCAAGACCGAAATGACAAGGTAAGCCGAGAGTAAGTGACCCGGAAGCTTTTAAATTACGCCCCTTGAATATTTTATTTGGCACAGAATGATCCCCGATATTTCCGTTTGTATGAAATTGTATGAGATTTTTTGCTTTAGAGAAAACTCGATTTGGTTTAAGATTCTTGTTCTTTGAAATGGCAATTTAGAATCTTGAGTTGACTTCATTTAGATGATCATTTGCACAGCTTTTAGAAATACATAATGCTGATTCCATGAATGCCCCACATCACGGGGTTTTAAAACCCCGGACCTTTGGAAGGCGATCTTTATAATATAAGTATTATGTGGATTCCATTGATTATTATTACATTTGATTGTTATGGCGACTTCCATCCTTATTTTGTCTACAAAATACTGTATAGAATCTAAATAAATAAACATTAGAGAATTAAAAAAGAATTTGGAAATCTTTCCTATTTTCCCGTCAAGAGATAAGGCCAGTATCTTCGACTGAACCAGCAAACGAGTTTTCATTAAGTAAATGTTTCCTTTGCTACTATTATCTGAGGCGTCCATTTTATAATGAAAATGTTTGACAAGATGGATGCCATTAGGTAAAATTAGAATACCCAAGTAGAGATACGTTCCAAGAATATTTAGGTAGGTGCTTTTACAATAAAACTCATTTTGTAAGAAACTTCTATAATTTTTCTAAACAATACTAAGCAATGTGAATAGTTAAATTACTCAAAACTTGATAGAAAAGTATTGTTTGTATTATTTGACATTATTTTTAACTATTTATAAATATTGTATGCTCAAAATGAGTACATAATCTTTTGAAACTATATTATTTTTAACCCCCGACGCAAAAACGACGGGGTGTTATAAGTTTGACGTGTCTGTGTGTGTGTGTGTGTGTCTGTGGCATCGTAGCTCCCACGGATGAACCGATTTTGATTTAGTTTTTTTTGTTTGAAAGGTGAATTATTAAGACCTTTAAGAGGAAAGGGTACCGGGGGCTCTCTCCATACAAACGTAGTCGACTGTTTTCTCCCTGGATAATGACACTAGAGCAAATTTTTTGCAAAAAAAACTTATAACTGCCATGCCCCTATGTTTTTTTTTGTTTTTTAAATTTAAATTTTTATGATAGTTAGAATATGAAAAAAACCAAAACATAGGGGCATAGTCATGGAAATTACGTAACGAAAATATAACCTGAAACGCCCCACTCCGCCTACTATGTATTTAATTATTTTTCTCCGTAAGAACCATCCTCGCAATTACTAAAAATATTAATAAAAAAAGAATAAGCGAAATCGGTTCAGCCGTTCGTGAGATTTGCGCTTAGCAACACATTCAGAGATTCATTTTTACCATATAGAAGATTTAGCGCTTCAATACCAGATCAAAAATTCCGAAGGTAACCTACCACTAAATAGGTAAACAACCCAAGCTCCAACCACTAAAGCTTGCAAAGCTATCGGATTAACAATTGAGATGTTAGTTTATTTCAAAGTACCTATCGGCATTGGGTAACCAAAATTAACCATGCTTTGATATTTGATATAGAATAACATATTAGTGATATAGTGTTGTATAAGTTTAATAGATTGGAGAATGTATTACGGTTAGTGGCGTTAATTAATTGATTGGAGTTGAAATAATACGCCCTCTTAAGTTAATGTTATTAACTATAGATTATTAATTCTTTAACCGATCGCTGTTGTTTGGGGGAGGCTGTTCAGCAGTGGATGTCCTGTGGCTGATGATGATAATTAACTCTTTAAGATATACGACGTTCCAGTTGGCACAATGGTCACCATGCTGAACTGCCAAACACAGGGTTGCGGGTTCAATTTCCTCAGACAAGTATTTATTAGAAATTGGTCTGTGGTCTGGTTGTTTCTATGTATTTGTATATATTTACATAAGAAAATTATATAAGTAGTATATCCGTTGTCTAGCACCCATAACACAAGTATAGCTACTTAACTTGGGGCTAGATGGCGATGTGTGGAATGTTCTGCAATATGAATTTATTTATTTATATTCATTTCACTATATTCACTATTAAAATTTTGATAAATAACTAAATCTCACATTTCGTTAAGATTTTAAAATTAGATGCTTAGTTTTCTTTTGATTTCCATCTTAGCAGGTAAAGTTATTAAGGTATTTCCCAATGAGGTCTAACAAGGCAAATTCCAACCCTCCTTTGCAGTCTTCAAAACGAAATTCGCTCATAATGGCTTAGCAGCAGCACTATGAGTAAATAGAGTCTAGATTTTATACAATCACTAGCTGCACCCCGCAGTTTCACCCGCGTAAGTCCCGATCCCGTGGGAATATCGGGATAAATTATGTAGCTTATGTTTTAATCCAGGTTTTCAGCTATCTAGATACCGAATTTCATCGCAGTCGGTCCAATAGTTTTTGCGTGAAGAAGTAACAAACATACATACACACACACACACAAACTTTCACATTTATAATATTAGTAGGATCGTCTAAATCAACATGCTATAGTTACTTTATTAAATTACGAAACTTCTCATGGCCTGGTACAGAGAAAGTCTAAGGATTTTATCAAGCAATCTTGAAACTGACCCATTTTATTCCAGATACTCAGAATTAAAAGGATGTGTACACTGTGTGGTTCACGCGATACCAAAGATGAAGTAACGCCTGTAAAGTTTTCTTGTGTAAGGATCTTGTAGGTAACTCGTTAATGAACTTCAGAAGTCTATTAAAGAGCTTTTTCATGGTTTATTAAAGTTTTAATGAATGTTGAGTTATAGGTAGGCTAAAGTTTCAATGGATTTTGTATCTATTAGAGACTTTTAATTAATATTTTATAATGTTGAGATTTTGAGGATACCTTCATTCTAGTTTTTGTTGCTATAAACCATTTTTGTAGTTATGTAGATTTAAATTTTACCTCGGTGGGAATCATACTCGCACTAAATCTAATATATTTCAATGAGCAATTCGTGTATATATATATAATTTGGATGTAATTAGGATCTCGGAAACGGCTCCAACGATTTTCATGAAGGAATCGATTTATCAAGGTTCCAGGTTCGAGAAAAGGTCGGACCCAAGATATAGATTCCCAAGATTTGAAAAATACCTAAATAATACCTACCTTTTAATACAAAAAACCGAGTAAAGCTCGGTGAACCAGGTACTGTGTTTTATACGCCAAATTTTTGGACCAACTATAGTTACTTTTAATAAGACTTCCCGCGAAACTTATCATTGCAAAATGGCGATTGTCAAATCTGAATTGTTAGTCTGAATTATTTAACAATGAATTTCAGATTTACGATTTGCTTATAGTACTCGTATTCGTAAAATCTTAAATTATTAAAGTTTCAAAGTTGTTAGCAGCAGTGATCTCAGTTTGAGTTTTGCGACAGCATCAACTGAAACTTGATCCAATGTGGTTTATTAACGGTCTGAAGAGTACAGAAACTTTGAATCAGATTTACAGATCGAAATGATTCCATCGATTTGCGAACAGGAAACTTTGACAATTGAATTTCGATTCAATACTATCGAGTGCTATAGTTCTCGGTAGTTGTTATTTCTCCTATTGTTTCGGGTACAGTATGCGTCGTAAGTCCACTATCGACAGAGCAGTGTTGGCTTAATGGTAGATACCTTTCATTCTGAAGGTCGTGGGTTCAAATCCCGGCCGTGAACCGATGAATTTATCTTAAGAAAAATTTATGTGCGCTAATTGACATTGCTCTTACAGTGAAAGAAAACATCGTGATGAAACCCGCGGTTTAGTTGGCCCCTGACAAGTTCTCTCCTTTTTAAATGGTCGACTGAGCTGAAAGGGTAATAGGTGCTGGGCACGCTTACTCTATCCTCACGCAAAAAGGACCCAATTAAAAAGAATCTAATTGCGGAAAATAGCTCGTATAAGTGGTATAAGTACAAGTACACTATAAGTTTACTACCATAATACTATCAACAAATATCGGACTTACGACCTTCTTCTAATAGACGTTACACATAAACATATACTTGAATTTAAAGTACTTAGTGTGATTATTATTTTCAACATTTTAGCTATGTATTTAGTTGGCCGAGTGGTATAACCCGTCACCTGCTACACCAACCGACGTGGGATCGATCCACAGGTTACGTTGTTATAATGTTCAAATAGTGCTGCATAGTATTGTAAACGTTACGGTGCCAGTGTACTTTTGAACGTTAATTGTACATTTCTAAAAAAACAACGGTAAAGGGTTACGGTTGCTGTCTATGCAATAAAGCACCATTCTAACTAGATTAAAAGCAGAAATGGAGGAAAACATATTTTTCAACCAGTAGAACGTTGTTTTGCCTAAAAAAATATTTGCTTTTCAAGCTTTTATTTAGTTTCACCTATCCGGATATTTGTCAATCAATATTGTTAATTAGATTTGATCCACTTCCCCTTATCCTACGGAGTTGAATTTATGGATTGACAACGTCTTATAAATAGATGAACATCTTACAGCAATCACAAAAAGTGTGCTCACGTTACGGGAACGTGAGCGTTATTGACAAGGTAACCATAGCAAGCAACGTATTATCGGTTTGTCTGTTTGTATTATGTTTTTTTTTATATGTTATAGATATTCCCTTGGTGTTGGGACATTATTCTAGTTTATACTAACTGCATCACACATGCATGATAATTTGGACAAAAAAAACAAAACACTTTCGTTTTCTGTGTACATAAGTACAAAAAATATATATATTATAATCGGGGTCGTCGGCCACAGGTGTATCGCTTACTGGGGCCTAACCCACGAACCCGATGGCACTACTAGTTTACATAAAAAAACTAATCTAATTAAGTTTTCTTCAGCAAAGTTAGTAAAGTAGAGATTTCAGAATTTTCCGTTAAACATCAAACTAACTCGGTATGCAAGTTGATTACTAGAAATATGCTCTCTCGATGGCTTCCTATTTAACTTGAACCATCTCGCAGCTAGAGTTGGCCAAGTTGATCCAAGTTGGCCTATCTAAGTTAGCCAAAATAGATCCTTCATTTAGTCGGGAATAGGATAGGGTTGATCGCATACGGTTTCCTGATTAATTGGGATCAATTTCTGAGTAATGGTCGATGTTGATTGTGAGGGTTCAAATGATTGTCTCGTTAATGAATGTCTAGGAATAGGGTAATGGGATGTTTGAAACAAGAGATAGGCAAAACAATTACTTAGAACACTTTATAGCTTCACACAATTATTTGTGTGATGCATTGGTTGTTTGATTGGGTGGCTTTTTGATACCTAACTACCTACAGTTAAAAATATTTACTGCATTCAAATAATATTCTTAGTGATTTTACTTTTGTTGCTAATTATATTGAATCCTACTAATATTATATTATAAGGGACGAAGTCGCGGGCAAAAGCTAGTATAAAAAGAGGAATGCACAGTACACCTAAGACAAACCTCTTCTGGTTTTATGGGTGTTTAATTTTAATTTGGATGAATATTTTAGATGTTCACAAAATAGGAAATAATTATAGAAAGTTTTTAATATATTTAAGCCTACATAATCCTTTATTGGACTTAGCTGGTAAATTCGCAGGTCGCAACTAGTTCGCCACAAAATTAAAATATATCACTTGAAATGAAAATGACTTCAGATCTAAAAATAAAAACAAAAATTAGCTGAAAATTAAATTGTTTACTGCTTTCCAAACAATAGACGTTTACTTAGGTAAATCCGATCTTAAGTAGTACGTAAAATCGCAGGCCGCAACTAGTTCGCAATAAAATTAAAATTTATCACAAATTAAAATAACATCATATCTAAAAATAAAATCAAAAACTATTTCCAAATTAAATTGGCTGAAAATTTAAAATTGTTTACTGCTTTCCAAACAATAGACGTTTTCTTAAGTAAGTAAATCAAATCTTAAGTAGTTAGTAAGTAAAATCGTAGGGCGCAACTAGTTCGTAGTAAGATTAAAAATGTATCACAAATAAAAATAACATCATATCTAAAGTTAAAATCAAAAACTATTTTCAAAGTAAATTGGCTGAACATTTTATATTGTTTACTGCTTTCCAAACAATTCTATAGACGTTTTCTTAAGTAAGTAAATCCGATCTTAAAACGACTCGATAGCAATTTGGCACAAGAAATACTGGTTGAAAATGATAGTTATGAGCTAACTCGGAATCTACGCTTTTAACTGAGCAAAATGACCTAGATTATCTTGGATTTTAATCCAATTGGAATGTGAAATTAATCGAGAATGTCGCCGTGCCTCTTTACTAAGACCTCCTTTGTCGGGTTATTTTTGCGTGATGTTTTATTTGTCAAAGGCACAATCAGGTCAGTTCTCCTTTTCTACCACAAACTGTGGTTTTTTGAAAACTTGTGAAAAGCTGTTGACGTCACCAATTGACCTAAGTCTAATTTTCGCCAGCATAATCCTGCCAAAAGTACATGTGGCGTTTTTTCAACTTCCAAATATGCTCTGAAGACGTAATTATCCATTATACTTACGGTGTATGAATTATGGCTAATTGCAGTAGTTATACCTACCTTTAGTACAATTTATATAAATTGTATTTAGTGTTTCTCACTTAGATACAAAAGCATTCTCATTAAGATAGCGAAACACCAAAACTTAACCAAATTAAATACACATTAACGTGCAATTAACACAAAGTTATACACTTAATAACTACCTTCAAGTATATTAACCATTCAAAGATTACTAAAATTACAGAGAAATTGAGGGAACATCTAAACCTCTACATAAGGTAAAGGCGCTATTCTACTGCACGCTTCGCATACACACGCCTGCCTCGTTTACTGCGTTGTTCTGCTAAATAAACTAGTAGTTCTGAGAGTACAAAAATTGAAGTAGAAGAATTGAAGTAAAAAAGTTTTATGATGAAATGGTGGTTCCAGGTGCTTCATTAATCCCCAACAAAAAAAAACCCCACCTAGTTATAGGACCTATTTCTTAGGTAGATATTTAAAAGTGGGCATTTTATTGCATTTTGAGAAGCTATTCTGCTTATCACACCGAATATTCTCATCAGATTTACACCAATTTTTATAGGACCAACGTGAACCTTTCAAACACCTGCAGAGGAGTACCAACAAACATAATATAAAAAACATACTGACAAAGGAAAGCAAATGTTCCCAGACTTGAAGCAGAGACGCTTCGTTAGCTTTGCTCGATCGGTCAATAATTCGTAGACGTGCACCTAACAACACGATTTAAAATAAGCATAATGTGATACACAGAAGAAGTGTAATAACTAGTTTAACCAGGACAACGGATTAGCAAACAGAAGCGGCAGTGGGCTGGTTATATCTGCCGCAGGATTGATAACCGTTCGGGTAAACTTGTCCTGGAGTGGAGAACGCGAATTGGCAAACGTAGTGTAGGACGCCCTGTGACCAGGTGGAGCTATGCCATACCGAAGCGGTGGGCAGTGACTGGCAAAGTAGACCTGCAGACCGGGCTCAGTGGCGCATCTTGAGAGAGGCTTACGTCCAGTGGACTGACACCGGCTGATTATGATGATGATGAATTTAATTAGGATCAGAGTTTTCCTAAGGATTTTTTAACGTTCTCTCTATTAAGCTACAATTTAAATCTCTTTATGACCACTAAAGTTTGAACTCTGCACTGCAATTAACAACAAAGCCGACAACATACGAACATGCATTCGGATATCAAGACAATGAGATATCAAGTGGAGTCGAGAGTCGCAGTAATATCTGCGGACAACTTGACTGTGTACTTACGAGCAACGGAAATGGCTCACCAAGTTGGCGTGCTAAATTTAAATTGGTAACAGTTTTGCCAGTGCTACATTTTCCCGGAAGCATTTCCAAGCTTATGCAAAATGCGAAAATGTCTTCGAGCATTTCTATTGTTTCTCTATGAACAATATGTTTAGGGTAACTAGGCTTATACCAACTGTTATTTTTTCTTTACAAGCCGTAAAGAAAAATAAATGGCGGCAAGTTGTAGTTAAAAGTTGCTATGCGAAAGCAATATTTGACCACATATTGTCGGAACGTTCCTGCTGATCAAAGTTTCTTGTCAAACTAGTTTGTCCCAAAGGAATAGTGTCGTAATGAAATAATGGGCCAAATTATGTGGCTAAGTGCGGAAAAAGCCCTGTAAAACTAAACTAAACGTATGAGTGACACGATGTAGAAATGATTCATCCTGAGACAATGGGGCAGTTAAATTGTTTAATCGTTTTCACTGAACTTAGATCTTAGTTTGGAAGTGAAACTGTAACACGTTAAGTGTGCATTGAAGAATAGCCTGTATCTTTTGATACGTTTCAAATTCATTGCTCGCCATTATCTCACAAAACCGCAGCTGTTAGTAAAAGCCAAATTGGGTCACAGTCTAGTTGAACTAAGCGTTGCATAATTAATAGCTCCACTATCCATTTCGGAATCTCTTAAACCTTTCGGATATCTCTACGACCTTCGGTGTTGTTGTTTTTTCTGTTAACACTTTATTGAAATAGACTGAGGACATTCAAGCAAAAAGACTGATCAATTCAGCAGAAAAAAGACAACTGTCAACATCATCATTTCAAACAGTTATCAAAGTAACTATTCGCTTTATAATATGTCAAAGTATGACAAAACTTTGCCACATGAGTTTTACAAATGTGACTATGCGTAAGGCTGCCTATCCATAAGAGTTGATCGGAAAGAACCGGCGCGAAACTGCGCGTGTGGAGTTTTTATGCAATTCCATTGGTGGAAACCGCTCCGCTCCTCTCCGCTCCATTCCTGTGGACAGGCAGCCTTACTGAAGCATAAATCAATCTAATCGAATCAGGCTCTAGGCTAATCAGATCGAGGTATTTTGTGGAATAGATTCCAATGTTCTTTATGACACTTTTTATTGATTTAATAAAGATCCGCCTATCTAACCAAATGCTGAAACTTGATGTCTTGAAGACCTTTAAGTTTCTTATACCTTCAGGCTATGAGTCAAGCTAGCCCCAAGTATGGTTGGGCTCGATTTGTATGTTCAAATCACACGAGCCCATTATCCCGGCCCTTTTACGAATTAAAATAAATATTTTATTTTATATAAATATCTTTGCATCCTAATTTTTCACTCCATCATGACATAGTCCTAGTGCGGGATAAAAAAGGATTCAACGTTGAAAGGTTCCTGTCAAATTCCCAACGTTTTCTGACAGATAAATTATGCAACCTTCACCGACCTTTCCAAATGTGTACATATTTTTATGTTATCTGCAAATATTATTTCAAAATAAAAATAGAAGTAGCCCATTTCTATCTTTATTTGCAATGACAAACATTTCGAACAACATCGAAGCCGACAAGGAAGTTTTCGAATCATTCTTGCGTGTGACAGTTTTACGAGATAGAAGTAGCGGTGTTGGCTTAGTGGTAGATACCTCGACTTTCATTCTGAAGGTCGTGGGTTCGAATCCCGGCCGGCCGTGCACCAATGTATTTTTCTTAAGAAAAAATTATGTGCGCTTATTGACATTACTCTTAACGTGAAGGAAAACATCGTGATGGAACCCGCGGCTTAGTTGGCTCCAGAAGTATTGACAAGTTCTCTCCTCTGGACATGGTCGACTAAGCTGAGAGGGTAGTAGGTGCTGGGCAAGCCTACTCCATCCTCACGCAAAACGGACCCAATTAAAAAGGGTCAATGGCGGAGTACAGCCTGTATACAAGTACAAGTACTCTACTCTCCACTAGGTTTTTTTCTGAATTTAACTTGATGACTAAAAGATGTGTGTTCAGCAATTGTCAGGGAAACTAGGTCAAACAAAGCTTGCCGGTGTCGTCGCATACTTAATTTCATTGCGCGCCCGAAACTCTGGGGTGGTTTAAATTTTTACTTACATATTCTCTTTCCGTTGTATTGTGTGAACTTTGTCTTTGTTTATAAAAATTGTACACGTACGTACGTACACACGTACATGTCGATTTTAGAAGGTAAAACTGTGATTTTTCTGTCTCACTTGTTTTTTGTATCTAAAGGGTAAAAACGAGATTCTATTACTGAGACTCTACTAACTAGCCCCCTTAGACAAGATTGCTTTCTGTTAGCGATATCGTCAATCGATAGATTTATTTGTATGAAATTGACATACAAGTTTGTATAAAATTAGCATAAGATGTAACTTATCAACCATTATTTTTTCTCTAACGCAAGACTACGTGATTTTTCGTTAGTTTGTGTCAATTTGTATGAACAAAATAAATAAATAAAAAGTCTGTCGATTGGCGATATCGCTAATAGAAAGCAATCTTGTCTAAGGAGGCAGGCTGTATCTCATGAACCGTGATAGTTAGACAGTTGCAACTAAGTAGGCAAACGTCAAACTACAATAATTTGACAGATAGAAGTCTATAGTCTATAAATTAGTGTTGCCAGTTATGGTTGATCTAAGGTAGTTAGTGCTGACAAAAACCTACCAAATACGAATTACCCATGAAACCAGTGATGCATACTAATGCATCTCTGGTTTCATGTGCAAGACTCTACCATAAATAGGTACAGTCGGCTGCATAATTGCAGCCTCCGGTAAAGTTCAAAAATAACTATTATTGGCATGTTTTCATTCTAATACTTTTGTTTGATAAATTCACAAGTTAGACGACTTTAAACTTCAACTAAAGCAGATGCCTAAAATCATGCTTGTGTTTTAAACATTCTTTTAACAGCGTTTTGGAGCTCTACAGTGGGTCTGCAATTATGCAGCTGATCGTACCTATATTTGTTGACTTATTCAGTATGGTGTTTCTTTATTTATTTGGAAATCAACAGCTAATAAATGAAATAGCGTAGCTACAGAATATTCTGTATTCATATCAATTACTGGATATTTAGGATTATGAAAACAACGACTTAATTCCCAGTATTCAAATATTTTCTTAAACGCAAATTGTTTGTTTTGAAAATTGTCTCCAATTTCATCCTTAAGGGCGAATCTAAACCACAGACTAATCGATCAGCCGATACCTCGTATACAAAGAATTTATATTGAAGGTGAAAGGGTACCGGCGCTCTCTACATTCAAACGTAGTCGACTATTTCCTCTTAAATAAATATTTTTGTTAAATATTAAATGTTAAATATTTTTGTTGCATAAAGCCTATAACTGTTATGACTATGCCCCTATGTCTTGGTTTTGTCATTATCCAGGGAGGAAACAGTCGACTACGTTTGTATGGGGAGATCGCCCGGTACTATTTCCTCTTAATGGCTTGTTTGTGATCACAGTTACTTAGTTGAGAAACAACACACTAAATACAGCAAATAATAATACATTAAATAGTTATTTCACCAACTAGAGATAGGCACCTAAAACAATGTTTGTTTTTATTTTAAACTAAATCGAATGGTCCATAAACTTTTTAAACTCACACGATTTATATCCATAGTTATTATTTTCCCGGGTCTTAATGGCGTATTTTTTTATTTCTCTTACCTCGACGTTTCGATTATGTTACAATAGTCATGATCGCGAGGAGACTGGAGCAGCGGCGAGCGTTGTCCTCTCATGCTGATAGTTGAGGGTAGTAACCGAGGGTAGGTCGAGGGGGGAAACAAGGGGGAGGGGCAAAAGCCTCGTAAGAGGAGGGTCCTCACGGACAAATGCCGTCAGGGCTGCTGTTGAATGCGAAAGCTATCCCCGTAGTCCCGACAATAGGCATCAAGACGGAGCACCCTGGGGTTTTAGTCGGTTGGAGCCCGACATAACCACTTCGTTGGCCCCAACAACGGAATGGTACCCGACTGGGTTTCCCCAAGCCAAAAAAAAAGGGATTAAGGCGCTCTTCCAGTACCGTGTGTAGGTATTCACATTACCTTAGCCCCCGCTCTCAAAAACGTAGCGGGCTGCGTGCTAACTGTTATATTTGATCGATATGCAAAACATTTTAGCATTATTATCCACAAATATAGTTCTTAGAGGTCAAAACCTATCCTATAAAACCTAAATGATTCATTTTTAGAAACAAACGTTAACTATTTTTTAATAAAACCCGATAAACGATCTAATAATTCTCTGTTTTCTAACATTTTTTCTATAGAACGAAGTTGTTTATATCATGTTTTCAACCACAATAAACAAAAATATGGTTATTAAACTACAAAATCCATTTATATCCAAATAACAAAAAAAGAGTATTTGATCACTTAGAGTTGCTTAAAACAAAGGTCGATTTTGGTAGCTTTATTAGCACCTGCCCTTAAGTACTATAAATCGAATGGTCGTCGAGCTATCAGCAGATCGTTAAGTTCGTTGTCAACGTTCGCTCTTAGATTGTCGAGATTTATTAAATGGTATACAATTACCAATTAATCGCGGGTGCTGTGTTTATTTCTTACTCAGGTATTATTTGTGTAGGTGTATTTATTTGTGTCGCTGTTTATTCAATTGTTACTTAAATAGAAGTTGACGAATTGTAGGTATATAGATACTACTTTCGATTTATATTTCGTAGGTATAGTACGATAAAAGGATATATATATTTTATTTATTTATTTATTATTTATTCAAAAGAAGGATGGGTCTGTAAAGTTTTTGTTTCGGCCGTCTTCCTCCCTTCTTATTTCTCCCCTTTGCGTCGCGAGCATATAATTACCTATCTTTTAAGAAAGCATACTATATCTTTGATCCATCGTGTAAGCTGGTGGTAAAACGATGACCCATTTATTATTTAAAAAAAAAACTATGTGTCTAGGTAGCATTCTGCAAACCAAGTTTTGTCGCAATCGGTTCGAACAACGATTCCGTCGGTGGAGTGCGAGTTTTTTCGTATAGCAAACGTTACTATCACGTTAGCGTAAACTAGAAAGTTGTATGGAAAGTTGAAATGCGCCCCTAGCGGACGTAATGCGAAGTTTTAACTTTTCATACAAATTCAAAGAGATAACCGTGTATCTCGAATTAACTAAACAATTTAATAAACAGAGAATTTGTTGTTGGTAATGTTCGCTAAGAATGTATTTGTTTCTATAGATTGTGTTAAAGAGTGATAAGCATGAACGTAGTGGGATGGAGAGGAAGAAAAAGACCTAAGAAATGGTGGATGGACTATGTGAGACAGTATTGAATGTGAACGATGAACGATTAATAGAAGTAAATGGAAGAAGAAGACATACTGCGCTGACCCTAAATAATATAAGATAAGAGCAGGCAGGATAAGAAGTGATTGTGTTATTCAAAGGAATGCTAAAATAAAAACTAAATAATGACGAACCAGATAACTTTTGACTTATTAGAAACCTTTAAATTTTAGAAACACTATCCGAACACTGGTCCACTAGAACTACCAAAATGTCACTTATAGCTAAACAACAACGCACCAAAATGAATTTGACAGTTTTTCGGCAATTGATACATTCTCTTGGGTACAACAAACTTTGACTGGCCGACAATTCCAAATTTTAACTACCTGGAACATTTGTGAATTCACGATAATCGCTTTTGTTTAGTTCATACATAGGTGTACGGATTTTGCCAGAGCTACTGAACATCCTACGGCATAAAAAATCATAACTAAAGACCATTAAACTTGATATTAGAGCGTCACATTTAAATCACTTGCCATCATTCTTATTTCTTTTCATTTTCACGGGACAAATGTTCATATTAAAATACTTATTTGTGGCCTTGCTTGGTTTAGCTTTTAAGAGCGACGCGTCGCGCGTGATGCTCTGGTAACTTATTAAATAGGCCCATTTAGACTCCAAGATTATCTTGGCATCCATCGTGATGAATGTTTTATTTTTCCTTTTAAGTGGCACGAATGTTTGCAACTTTGTAAGCGTTTAAGAGCAACATTGCAGGGGGCAGCTCGTATTAAACTAGTAGTTCTGTGACATTGCATGCACAAACTTTAAGCAGGTTTGTTTCAGAAGTGGTTATAAGTACTCCTGTAATTCTTATCGAGTAGTTAAAGGGCCGAATCTACTGGTAGAAATCGACAGATCCGTTGTAAAATACGACTTGACAAAAAAACATACAAATAAAAGCAAACTAGAATTGAAGACACTGTACTCACTCACACAATAAAATGCCAACAAATCACTAAACAATAAAAATGTGACGTCATAATTTCCCAAGTTTCATGAAAGTATCAAACTCCACTAAAAAGTAGTGAACGATTGGGTTAAACTTTGTTGCGTCTCAGTTTCCGGTAGAGGTTTGCTACCTGACAGCCGCGCCTTCACTACAATTCAACTCAATTTAAAGTTTCCCTCTTGACCTCTATGTAGCTTTGATCACAGTTTAATTAAATGCTAGGCTTGTACCTACATATACCTACGTATATAACTACATTTTTATCACAGTTGCTCATAAAGTGGATCTTATTCAACGGCTTTTACGCTCATAATCCAACATATTATGCACGCGTGCGTTTTAGATTTGTTAACTAGTGCTGTAAAGTTATCCCGATAAGTTAAATACGTATCTTACTGCTAATTACATGGTAGGTAGGTGAAACATTCTTAATTTATCTGGGTTATACTGTTTTGATGTATATAAAAGGTAGATACCAAAGAGTTTTTGAGCTAGCAAAAATGGTTGTCTCTAAAATCGGTTTACGAACGAAAATTTTACGTGATAATGACTTAGAAAACGATTAAAAATTGAGTTGTTTATTTTTTGTTTTTTTTTTACTTGAATATATTGTTTTTCCATACCATTGTATTTTGTTCTTAACCCCCGACGCAAAACAAATAGAAAAAACCCTAAAAAATATTGTATGTCAGACGAGGATGTATAGGTTAAAAGTCTGCCTTTCCGGAGCATAATTAACAAAAAAATCTGCCTTAAAAAAATGTAAACTACTTATCACAAATATTTTGTTAATTATTATTTTGTTTTCTTTTCTAGTCTTTTCTTTTATTTGCAACTGTGATAAAAAACGTCGTACGATATACGTGTGGAATTGATCTTTGCATTTTGGCTTCTTATGACACGCTCGCTACCGCTCGCGCGTCATAAACCGCCTCTATGCAAAGATCAATTTACCACACTTATATCGTAATGTACTATTACAAAATACTAGTTAGATTTATAAATGTGGAAGTTTGTGGATCTGTGGGTGGGTGCGAGTTTTTTCGTCCAACAAACGTTACTATCACGTTAGCGTAACGAGAAAATTGCCGAAAATCTGTCAAATTCATTTTGTTGCGTTATTGTTTTGCGATAAGTGACATTTTGGTACTTCTAGTGGTCCAGTGTTCGGATTGTGTTCAAAAATTTAGAGGTTTCTAATAAGTCAAAAATTATCTGGTTCGTCATTATTTAGATTTTGTTTTAGCATTCCTTTGAGTAACACAATCACTTCTTATCCTGCCTGCTCTTATCTTATATTATTTAGGGTCAGCGCAGTATGTCTTCTTCTTCCATTTACTTCTATTAATCGTTCATCGTTCACATTCAATACTGTCTCACATAGTCCATCCACCGTTGTTTAGGTCTTCTTCTTCCTCTCCATCCCACTACGTTCACGCTTATCACTCTTCAACACGATCTATAAAAACAAATACATTATTTTGCCAACACTACCAACAACAAATTCTCTGTTTATTAAATTGTTTAGTTAATTCGAGTGATACACGGTTATCTCTTCGAATTTGTTCACCTAAATTAAACCGTGTTTATACTTACATGAAAAAGTAAGTAGCTTAGAAGATTTACTACATCCTCGAGAAAGTCGTTCATTTATTACTCGTAACTTTGAACACGTACAGGCTTTTAATCATCTCTAAAAGTCCATAGGGGATGGCAAACGAAATAGTGCTCAAAGTAACATCGCATTACTTAGAATTAAGGTATCGTGCAAATCTGTAGTCGAAATAAGCCCTAAGATTTCTCAGACGATTCTATTTGCTTACGTAATAGTCAGTGAAAATAAAAGGTTTTTAAAGGGACAGGCGGGAGAAAATAGGATTACAGAATCCTTTTTACTGCCTTTTGTATTTAATTTATTGGTTAAAAATGTACCTATAATAAATTTTAATTTAAAGTTAAGGTCTTTTTTTCATTGTATCACATCGATAATTTACGAGTATCGTAATTTTTTGGAGTTAGTCTAAAAATCTTGGATGCATTCAAGCGAATTTAAGCCTTATACTGCGCATGTGTAATGAACTGTTTACATTCCTTTTAGGCTTGTTACATGCAATTATAATAAATAAATAAATAATAAACTAAAAAATATTAGATTAAAGACAGGACATTTTGTAGATTCCACACAAAATTATGCCTGTTTCATTATTTAATTTTTTTTAGTTTAATTGAATTTAAATTCAATAATTTCAGTTACAGTGAGTGTGACTTAAATATGCCAAGCCTTAAAGCCTTACATTTTCCCGTCATCAAACGGCTGACCACAGCTATGGATTCAAGCATTCACGCCTGTAAAGTCCACCGAGGAGAGAATGTAAAGTCTTTGCTTGACGTTTGAGGCTTGAAATGATTTAGATTGCAGCCTTATGTTTTCCGATAAGCTATAAAGTTGGATTGGAAATTTCAAGGCAGTGTGTGGTATTGGAAAAGTTTACGGTGTGAACCACAATTCCTTGATAGTGGAGTAAGTGAAACGGGAGCGAGACAGCGAGACGCGATACACTAAAATTGCTTTTTGAAATCGTTAAGGTTTCCATCTAAGATCCACCTACAACGTTTTAGAATTTATTTAAAGCGCCTTTTCTTAATCGATTTTTTTTTCGATCGAGCGGGGGTTTTTATACTAATTAAACTAGGATATCACGTCACATGACCTTCTAATACAGTATCGATTCCTGTGTAACCTTGGCCTTGGCACATCTTCATATCAGTGCAGGTGTGATGCCATATGAAATTACTATGTATACATTATAGTTTTGTCTATAACTTTTACCACTGGTTTCACTTGCCTATATTCTTACACCACACTCTAACGGTGAACCATTATAGCCCAAAGTTGCTGTCTCTATATAAATCATCTAGATTTATATGTAAAAGCCCAATATTATTACCACTCCGTAAAACCAATAAACTATTACTGTATAAATTCTACAAATCCATAATATAGATGCTATAATGTAAATAATCATTCGAATAGCATTCGTTCGTATCCATGCTGATATGAAAATCTGTGAATTGCACAACCAGGAAAACCGTTTTCCAAATGTATGTATTTGAATCTCCGGATTTATAGCTTTGCTCAATTCATGTCTCTTCAGCTGCGAACGCTGTAACCTTTCAGTAGGTTTATGTTAATTTGGATTAGTGGAAACATTTATTATACTTATTTGAATGTTATTTGATAGCTTAAGGTGAACCGGCGCTCTCTCCATACTAACGTAGTCGACTGTTTCCTCAATGGATAATGACACTAGCACAAATATTTTAATGCCATAAAACCTATAACGGCCCCTATGTTTTGGTTTTTTTCATTTTCTAGTTATCATAGTAATTAAGAATTAAAAACCAAAAAAAACATAGGGGCATGGTCATGGTTATAAGTTTTAGGCAACTAAAATATTTGCTCTAGTGTCATTATCTAGGGAGAAAACAGCCGACTACGTTTGTATGGAGAGAGCCCCCGGTACCCTTTCCTCTTAAGATGAGTATAGACTAGAGTTTTTCCTCGAAAAAAAAAATACATACAACCGAATTGAGAACCTCGTCCTTTTTTTGAAGTCGGTTAAAAGGGCAGTGGAACGAGAACTTATCCGACCCGTTCCCCTTATTCGACTACGAAAATAAACCTACTGGATTATTTACTATTTTCTTCCAAGGAGTAATTTTTATAATATAGCCTACCTATAACAATAACTTCTTCTTCTTCTCGTATAGTGGTGTGGCTCACCTATTGTTAGAGTTTTTAGATCGCCTTAAGGTCTCTAACTTGACCTAACGACTGCTACTGGAGGTAGCAACCGGGACTAATGGCTTAACGTGCCTTCCGAAGCACGGAGGGGCTTACGAAAATACATTATTGCCACACTTCTTATTGGCCACCCATCTAAGTAATGACCGCGCCAGGCGTCGCTTAACCCGCACGACAGTAAACGATCAGCGAGCGTCGCTTAGCCGTGAGCCACAATAACTACTACTAATAGTGGACGCAGACCACATATTTCAATTCAGCCGATATTATTTTACACACCACTATCACTTCACTAACTAATTGGAGTTAATGGAAGAAGAAGACATACTGCACCGACCCCAAATAAATTAGGATAAGGGCAGGAAGATGATGATGATGATTCACTACATAGTATAAAACAAAGTCGCTTCCCGCAGTCTGTCCCTATGTATGCTTAAAATAACGCAACGAACTTTGATGCGGTTGTCTTTAATACATAGAGTGATTCAATAGAAAGGTGTTGGTACATAAATAAAACTACCACGAGTACGAAGTCGCGGGTAACAGTTAGTATTCAACTAAAAGGTAACTGAACTGATATTTGTTATTTCAATATCTTAAATAAGTATAAGTCTCTAACATGATTAGCGTACCACGACACAGAATCTAAAAGGTAACTGTTCATTCTGTTATTTCACATCTCACGAATTAAGTGCGCTTCAAAATAGGTATAAATAAATATTACAGGACATTTCACACATCGCCATCTAGCCCCAAGCTAAGTAACTAGACTTGTGTTATGGGTGCAAGACAACGGATATACTATTTATATACTTTTCTTTGTAAATATATACTTATAATACATAGAAACAACCAGACCACAGATAAATATCTAAGCATAAATACCTGTATGAGGTTGGAATCGAACCCGCAACCCTGTGTTTGGCAGTCCGGTATGGTGACCATTGTGCCAACTGGGTCGTCAAAAATAAAATAAATCTATATTATAATATTATAAAGCTGAAGAGTTTGTTTGTTTGAACGCGCTAATTTCAGAAACTACTGGCTCGAATTAAAAAATAATTTGTGTTGGATAATCCATTAATCGAGGAAGGCTATTGGCTTCTTTTTATCCCAATATTCTCACGGGATCGGGAGGTAGGTGGGTGAAACCAAGGAGCGCAGCTAGTACAATCATAAAACAGAACAAGCATTTATCTATTGCCACAGCAGGAGTGCTGCTGGAAGACCAGCACTGTAGCTGCATCATGCAGCTGGTGCTGCAGCAGATCATCTTAATATTTAAAACCCCCGACACAAAAAAGACGGGGTGTTATCTATACTAATATTATAAAGCTGAAGAGTTTGTTTGTTTGTTTGTTTGAACGCGCTAATCTCAGGAACTACTGGTTCCTGGTCCATTTATCGAGGAAGGCTATAGGCTACTTTTTATCCCGAAATTCCCACGGGATCAGGAGTTACGGGGGTGAAACCGCGGAGCGCTGCTAGTAAATACTATACTGGCAAACGGCTTCTTTGATTACCTGCCTAAGTAGGTTTTTGTGTTACTATTTTTTTTCTTTATTATTTTTTTGTGTGGTTCATTGTCTTTTACTTTAATTATTGTCCTGTGGTTGACATATTAAGGTTTCTTTCTTTCTTTCTATTTTCCGATATCTCCAACAAATTACATTTAAATGCAAACAATACAAAAAACAATCGTTCCATACTATCGGCAGACCAAAAGTATGTTGTTTGTCAGAGTTCATAATTAACCAGAGGTTAAATCGAAGCATAGGTTCATACTTACTGCATTACAAATACAAGCCTGGAACAACAAAAATATTCTCGTAAACAAAAATTATTGTTTCAAATTCATTATTTTGCATAAAGGTTGTATTTTAACATGATTAACTCGTCTCTCATCCGAGTAAAATTATGTACGTAACTTTGTACGTGTGTGTTAAATGACCAGGACACGATCAAGCAGTCAGTCTCAAGTCATTATAAGAAATTGCGCAGTGGAGACCTCCTGTCATCATCAAGCCATATCAATCTTATGGTTCATGGTCTAGCTGCGCTCACAAATCAAATATTGTTTATGGCCCTACGTCTTTCGGAAGACACATCCCTGTCATTACCTTACATAGCAGGGGTTGAGTCTAAGAGCGACCTAAAAACTCTAACAATAGATAAGCCACACAATTATAAAGGGAGAAAAAGAAGAACTGCAGCAGTTGATTAATTCTGCTATATATCTTATCTTATCTTATATCTTTAAATGAGCAATTCTTGTATAAATATATATATAATTGGAATCTCGGAATCGGCTCCAACGATTTTCATGAAATTTGGTATATAGGGGGTTTCGGGGGCGATAAATCGATCTAGCTAGGAATCATTTTTAGAAAATGTCATTTTGTTCGTGTTTTATCGAAACTTACTTATTTTTTATCTGAAAAAAATATGATTTTTCCTGACATCTATTGGCGAACTACTAATACTATTTTTTGTGAGCAATAAAGTTATTCCAGCAGATGGCGTTGTTAAGTAACACGAAGTCAATGAGTGTTTGCTTTGAAGTTAGACTAAGTAAAAAAAAATATACCGAGCAAAGCTCGGTCATCCAGGTACTACTAATAATAGGAAGAGGAATTTTTTGTTTTAGTTTTTGAGTAGGCTCCGAAACTACTTCATCAATTTTGATGAAACTTAGTATGACGATACATTAATTCATTGGGAATGACATAGGCTACTTTTGTATCCCGATATTACCACGGGATCGGGAGTTACGCGGGTGAAACCGCGGAACGCTGCTAGTTCATAATTTTTATACTTGATACTTGACATAATTTTGATCGTGACAAGGCGTTCGTACCTATGTGTATTAACAGGACATCCAGGTTCATTATTAAAATGAACTGAAATGAAAAAGGATTTTCTGAATAATGGAGTTTTTATGAATCGGTTTGTTTGTTTACACTGATATCGCGTTCTGGATTTATCTCCACAGAATGTAAGGGTCGAATTTTAACTCAGTTTTTCGTAAAGGAAATTATTTCGCATAAAAGTTGAGATTTTAACATTACGTCACATTACTAGTTTTTAGCCCTCGACGCAAAAACGACGGGGTGTTGTAAGTTTGACGTGTCTCTCTCTCTCTGTGTGTCTGTTTGTGGCATCGAAGCTCCCGAACGGATGAACCGATTTTGATTTTGTTTGAAAGGTGAATTAGTCGGGAGTGTTCAGCCGTCTGAAAATTATGGTGCATAAAAGTCGGAAGATTTTTAAATTCTAAATTTAAGTTTTTTATGTTAGTAATTTGTTTAGAGCTGCCGTGGGCAGCGCAACGTGGCGCAACCTTCATTCAGCTATTTTTACAGTTTTTTATCCGACCTGCAAAAAATCAGCTTTATGTAGCTTTTAAAACATTTTCCCGTACTTACACGAATGAGAAGGCAAATAAAATTATATTATTATCGTAAACCTATACCCTTATGGTCTCTTAATATGTTAATGAAAACCAATAAGGTCTACGGCTCGCGACTACCCCATAGAACAACATAAAAGATAATGTCCAGAAATCATGATTCGCTCACTTTTTTTTCGTCCCATCAATTTAATGTCTCTATATCATCTCCACGACCCAGTTGGCACAATGGTCACCATGCCGGACTGCGAAACACAGGGTTGCGGGTTCGATTCCTGCCTCAGACAAGTATTTATCTATACTAATATTATAAAGCTGAAGAGTTTGTTTGTTTGTTTGTTTGTTTGAACGCGCTAATCTCTGGAACTACTGGTCCGATTTGAATGATTCTTTCAGTGTTGGGTAGTCCATTTATCGAGGAAGGCTATAGGTTATGTTTTTTTTTCTCAAAATTAGGTATCCGTAATAAAATTGCTATTTTGTAACACAAGGTGTAAAATCGAAAACCTATTTTTGCGTGCGCTGCAAAAACTATTGACAATAGAACAAAATGATGTACTACGGGTTTGTAGATCCCATTAAGACCTACAAAAAAGTCCACGAGAACATATATCTAGCTATCATGGTTTAATCACAATAACCGATTTTGTGTTCAAAATAATTATTAAATCGTCTGAAGAAAAAAAATACGTTAAATATGTACTTATCGTAATATTAAATCTTTATCAAAATTAAGCATTGTGTTATCAAGAGTATTTATGTAGAAGTAAAATACTTTTTGTTTCATCTCAATCGGATATTTCGTTTAAAAGTTATCACGTGTGTAAGATGTTAAGAGTTGGTACCTATTAATGAGTTATAGGCCATAGAGTTTTTTATCAACATAAAATCCTGTAATAATCTTTTTCGAAATATATTTGTTGATGATTGTAAGTATAAGATCTTTGAAGAGTATCCTATCCTATCCTATCCTACTAATATTATAAATGTGAAAGTTTGTGTGTGTGTGTGTGTGTTTGTTACTCCTTCATGCTAAAACTACTGAACCAATTGCAATGAAATTCGGTATGTAGATAACTAGAGGCCTGGATTAACATATAGGCTACTTTTTATCCCGATATTCCCACGGGATCGGGACTTACGCGGGTGAAACCGCGGGGCGCAGCTAGTGATTATATATTTGTCTGTGGTCTGGTTGTTTCTATGTATTATTTACAAAAGAAAAGTATATAAGTAGTATATGAGTTGTCTAGCACCCATAACACAAGTCTAGTTACTTAGCTTGGGGCAAGATGGCGATGTGTGCAATATTTATTTACATGAAACAAAAATACCTATTTATACATTTCTATTGAAGTAGCCCTAGAAATTAATTATTAGAGACTATGTAAATGTTTACTTAACTCACACTCGCCACAGTGTTTTCAAACTTTGAAACGTTTAAAAAATTCAAATTATTTTCAGCTTGTTTTCACTTAATATTTTCATCAAAGTTTATTTGTGGAAATCGAAACAGATTTTAATGAACTAACTCCGAAATTACGAAAAGTTTGGAATATCAAAAGTCGTTAAACTAAAATTGTTTGCATAGGTGTTTGTGTAATAATTTCTATCAATTTTAAAAGAATAATAATTAGGGAACCAGAAAATTTCGGTACCTAAAATCCCGGGATTTCACGGTCCGGGTTTTCTTGTCAGCAAAAGAACCGGGAATTATATACCTAAGAACTTGGATTTTCGGGAAAAATATATTTCACAATTAACAAAGTTAAAATAATATTTATTTTTACTATTATAAACTTTTAATTTTAATAGTGCAAGGCCTTCAATGGACTATATTTTTAAAGGAAAAACGTGTCTTCAAAAATTGCAACTGAGACGAGACTCAAACTCCCATCCCTTGAATACCGTTCAAGTGCGCTTACCAAATACGCCACTCAGTACCGTCATAGTTAAATTTAAACGCATTAACCTCTTTTAAATCTCGCAAAAAAATCCTGAAAGTATCGAAGATCCCGGGAAATCCCGGTTCTTACTTAGGCTGGTACCGAATATCCCGGTTCTCGATAATAATTACCAAAACTATCTCTCTGACCGTCTCTAAACTTTACACTATTTTTACATTTAAGAGAAACCATTTGTTTTTGGTTCACGCCCGTCGGCTCCCCAAACGGATCCCCTACTCCCGACCGGCCCCCTATCGAGAACCTTTTTACGCTCGTCGTCCCCTAGAATAGAATAGTCAACAGCCGTTAATTAATTTTTTTTGGATATTTTTTAAGAGTAGTGGCTCTGAAACTAGGTACTGAAACACCGTGAGTAACAAATGTTTACCCTGCTATTCCCACGGGATCGGAACTTGTAAATAAAACTGCAAAGAGTTGCTACTTCAAATAATACTTTTCAAAACTATTAAAACAACCACACGCCTATCACGTACTTCTAACATATTTTACATATTAGGCACATAAAAGTTTTGTCATTATTTACATAAAAGGCAGTAAGTGTGGAAAATTGCTTCGAAGGCTGTGGCCTTCTATTTCAGAGAGGCTTGCCAACTTCTCCGTTTAGTTTAATAATAATCCTTGGCTTTTCTTATCTTTGCCAACTGTTTATAATAAATAAAGCTACATATCCAATCACATATGTCATGTAATAAAGCGCATGATATTATTCATCAAACAGTAAAGGCTGTACGAAAAGGCGGCTATTCTTTGTGCGCTATACTATATATAAACTAAATAGGTAATTTATATTTTTGCATAAAGCTTCTAAATTCTAGAGCTCTTGTAAGCAATTTGTGAAAATATGGCACTTCATTTTAAGGCCAGGTGCTAATAAAGCTACCAAAATCGACTTTTGTTTTAAGCAACTCTAAGTAATCAAATACTTTTTTGTTATTTGGATCTAAATGGATATTGTAGTTTAATAACCATAATTTTGTTTATTGTGGTTGAAAACATGATATGAACAACTTCGTTCGATAAATTTTTTTTTTGAAAATGGAGAATGATTAGATCGATTATCGGGTTTTATTCAAAAATAGTTAACGTTTGTTTCTAAAAATGAATCAAATGATAGGTTTTGACCTCTAGGAAATATATTTGTGGATAAAATTGTGGATGCTAAAATGTTTTGCATATCGATCAAATATAACAGTTAGCACGCAGCACGCTACGTCTTTGAGAGCGGGGGCTAAGGTAATGTGACCTACACACGGTACTGGAAGAGCCCCTTAAGTCTCACAACCAGTGCTCAGTTGGCACTTTAATTTCTCAAGGCAAATCTCAAACTCATCTCATTTGGGAGAAAATTGACCCTTTTCACCACTGGCAATAATGAACTAGAACAAGGATAATCGTAACATAAACATACTACGATCAAAATAAAAAAACAATAGACGATCGAAACAGAATCAAAGATGGTCGAAATAGAAACAAAAGATGGTCGAAATAGAAATAAAATACAATCGAAACAGAAACAAAAGAAACTTTTTCAGATGTGAACGTTCGGCTACTTATTAGTTGATAGAAAGTTTGAAGGCTGTTGTAGCCCTTATTGCATTCTACCAAAAAACAAACTCCAGTTAAGCTGAACTCTGATTTTAGTTCACTAGTTTGTATAAATTTGCATATGAAAAAAACTGCAAGCTTGAGTGAAAAATGTACCTGTGTAGGTAGTTAAGGCGCCACGCCGTCTGCTTTTCAGTGTTAGGGTGACATTATTATATGAGCGAAAGCGATTTTTTAACACAAGTTTTAATTTTATACACAAATAAATCTTTTACTATCTGTATAATTCTCCATTTTAAAGACGTGGAATCATATATATAATATTATCATGGGATCACATGGCAAAACCGCAGGACGTAATAATATAAAATTTTCTAATAAACTATTGACCCCAAGACAGACGAAGGCAAGTTTCAACAGTTCTATATACCCAAACGGTGGCTCTAGTTGTTTACCTAATATTTTACAGTCACTACGCTATTGCGGTCATAGAAACTAAGTTTTTTTTTTAAAATTGGCTTATCACGCTTTCATTTTCGCTATGTATTTTTGATTTTTCCCCCACCAGCTTAAGACTGCTCGTCCACAGAAGCGGAGGAAGATAGCGGAGCGGCCATTCCACCAATAGCGTTCTGCAATTCTATTGGTGGAAACAGTTCCGCTCTTCTCCGGTTCGCTCCTGTGGACAGGCAGCCTTAAACCCACCTCCGCTTATCGCTCTCTTCTTTCAACAAACCCCAACCTTTATCATCAGCTGAGTGAGGGGGAGGGGAGAGAGGGGGAGGAAAACGCCGTAAAAGCCTCGGTCTCCACAATAGCGCACGTTTTCACTACATTGCGTTTGCTCGGATCTTATTTCCAATGAATTCCTGTTGTCGTTGAAATCAATTCTTGCATCGCGCGACGCTTCCGATCGCCGTTCGAGATTGCCTCAGCTTGAAACGATAATGGATCTGTGTTTCCATAAACTTGATACTAATAGTTTAATTCCAAGAAAGCATTTTGCACTTACTTGGCAATATTTCAGTTGAACTGATGTTGCTACTTTGGTTAAACTAAATATAAAATCGTTATTGTTTTTTTTATTGGTCTAGGGAATATAATGAGATTGAATAAATCTGAGCAGCTATTCAGCTCCCCTGTGGGGAGCATAGGAAATCCGCGAGACCCTCCGATCTAATTTAATTATTTAGTTAGCTCTTATCGCCCCCTCTAGACTAAGAGACTGCCCTCCTTTTTTCCCCCTCAGGGATAGAATTTCGGAAAATCCTTTCTTATCGGATGCCTACGTCATACAAAGAACACACCCTCCAAGTTTCAGATCTCTACAATCAGCGGTTTAGGCTGTGCGTTGATCCGTCAGTCAGTCTGTCAGTCGTTCAGGACATAGCATTTTATATGTATAGAAGATTAAGGTCTTGTGTAAATTTAACAGAAAAAAAATAGTATCTATGTCAGTAGTACCATTGATAAATCCTAACTTAGTTTTTCAGACATAAGCATCCAAATGAATAATTTTTTTTGACTGTGACTATAGATTTGTAACATTGATGGTACAAGTGACACAACTTGAAATATAATAATATTATGCTCTTTACCCGTGCGAAGCCTGGTTTATTCTAAAACTCAAGGTTGAAAATTGTATTACGAAATATTTTCAACTTTAAAGTACTGTAACTCAACCGGATAAAATCCCGTTTGGGAAGAGCTCAGCAAACAATAAGATATCAAGTTCGAAACTCAACGAACTGCAATAAAAGTACGGAAAGTAATAGGTAATAGGATAACCGAGCCAAACAATAGGAAATACTCTAAACTCCGTGTTTGGAGTGATTCTGCGGATTTGTGTTGCGCAAATTGTTACTACGGTATTTATAGAGGTAGATTAAATAAGAAATAACACACAAAAATAATAAATATGGGTGCCAGATGACAGATATTATATATTTTAAACTCCGTGTTTGGAGTGATTCTGTGGATTTGTGTTGCGCAAATTGTTACTACGGTATTTATAGACGTAGAAGAAAGTTGAAATAACACACAAAAATAAATAAATATGGGTGCCAGAAAACATATATTTATGTATTCTAAACTTCGTGTTTAGAGTGATTCTGCGGATTTGTGTTGCGCAAATTGTTACTACAGTGTATACAGAGGTAGAAGAAGGTAGAAATAACGCAAAAAATAATATATATGGGTGCCAGATGACAGATATTTATATATTCTAAACTCCGTGTTTGGAGTGATTCTGCGGACTGCGGTTGCGCAAATTGTTACTACGGTATTTACAGAAGAAAGTCGAAATAACATACGATAAAAAATAAATTAATACTGCCAGATATTACACATGCCATCTAGTCCTAAAATAAGTAACTAGGCTTATAATATAGGCGCTAAACAACGGACATTTATATATTCTAAACTCCGTGTTTGGAGTGATTCTGTGGGTTTTAGTTGCGGAAAATGTCATTACGGTATAAGAAGAAAGTAGAAATAACACACAAGAATATTTTTTTATTCATAAATAAGTTTATATACCTATATAATTTTTAATTACATTTCACCGCAGAAATAAAATATTCTTCATAACAATTAAATAATTAAAACTTTCATAATTAAAAAAAACTACCTTTAGACATGTATACTACTACTATACTAGCTACGTAACGTGGTTTCAATCTCTTAAGTACGGGGATCGGATTAAAAAGTAACCTACTAGGTGTTCCAAGAAAGCACTTTACAAAATAAAAAAACCACGATCGATCAAATGTGAAAAACAACTAGACTAAAAGAAAAAACTACTATCGTTCTTGGAGTGAATGCAGACTTCAAACTTGCAATCGTCCGATAGCCAAAAGTTCCTGTTTTTAACTACCTACCTAATTTACGAATAGTTAAAATACATTGTATGAAGATTTGGTAAATCAATAACAATTAAAATTTTAAGATGCATGTGATGAACACAACATTTTTTTAAGGTTCCGAACCTCAAGACAAAGTTGGGCCATATAGCAATAACTCGATTTGGTTTGACGTCTAATAATTATTGAAAACTACCTGCGGCCCGCGGTTTCACCCGCGTAATAATTTTCAACGCAATTTTGTTATTTTTTCTTTCATAAGAACCTTCTCCTGACAATCAGAAACACAACAACAAAAAGGAAATAGCGAAATCGGTTCAGCTGTTCTCGATATTTGAGCTTAGCAATATTCAGCGATTCATTTTTATATTATAGAAGATCTTAATAAAGTCTTAATTTTTATCAGGTCCGAAAAACGTTTTTAAAATTTATTTACTTACATAAAATAAACTAAATTCAATTTTAAAAATGTTATGCATAAATAAAACCAATAGGTATACTTAAAGATAATAAGGATGGGTTGCATGAGATTATGCTTTAACAAATTAAGATAAATTCTAATAGTACATTACGATATATTACATTACGACATATTCTATCACTTCTTTATAGAGTTATATTTCTCCCTCTTATCTCAAATCTTGCTTTCAATTTCGACATCCTCCATCTCAACCTGTTCGTTCTTCTAAGGCACTTGTTCTTAATGTTCCTGTCGGATCTTCCACTTTCTATGGAAACTCTTTCACTGCAAGGGCTGTGGAACTATGGAATGATTTACCTGCCACCATTAGACAATCAAAATCTTTGGCGGTATTTAAAAATAACGTCTATAATCACTTTTTGGCTATTGCCGAAAAAGATCAGAGGGCCAGCTGTCGTTAATTCTTTGTTTAATATATTGTAAAATATGTATTTTTAATTATGGTATTGTATATAATTTTATCTTTATTTTTTATCTATTTATTTGTACATTGTTATGTAATTATATTAATATATTTGTGTAAAGATATGTATGTATGTTTATATATGTATATATATTTATATATAATTATTATTAGTATGTAGTTAAGTTTGTATTTATTATTATGTTTTTGTTGTTATTTGCATCTTAGTTTGAACACCCTACCCTTCACCTTCCTCAACTTCTTGTCCATCCAAAGGTTGCCGCTTTGAGCGATAAGGCCGCCCTTTGTAACACTTAGACTTAAGCTTTGTTTTTATTTAATGTTATTTGAAATTGGTGTTTAAAATAAAGAATTTATCTATCTATCTATCTACGATATAAGTGTGGTAAATTGATCTTTGCATAGAGGCGGTTTATGACGCGCGAGCGGCAGGAGTGTGTTAAGAAGCCAAGATGCAAAGATCAATTCCACACGTATATCGTACGACGTTTTTTATCACAGTTGTGAATAAAAGAAAAGACTTGAAAAGAAAACAAAATAATAATTAACAAAATATTTGTGATAAGTCTATGTTTACATTTTTTTAAGGCAATATTTTATTGTTAATTATGCTCCGGAAAGGCCAGGCTAAAGACTTTTAACCTATACAGCCTCGTCTGACATACAATATTTTTTAGGGTTTTTTCTATTTGTTTTTGCGTAGGGGGTTAAGAACAAAATACAATGGTACGGAAAAACAATATATTTAAGTAAAAAAAAAAAAACAAAAAATAAACAAGTCAATTTTTAATAATTGGAAAAATACGTCGTCAAGAATTGCAACTGAGACGAGCCCAGTGCAATCTTAAATTCAACTATAACGGTACTTGTCTTAGTGCGTAATTGGTAATCGCACTTGAACGGTATTCAAGGCATGCGAGTTCGAGTCCCGTCTCAGTTGCAAACTTCTTAAAAATATTTTTTTCAGATAGCCCATGCACTATAAAAAATCTGTCTTTAAGTCAACCTAAATGTGACAATCGGAGAGTGATCGGTCGACAGTTTAGTTTGTAGTCTGCATTTTCCTTTAGATTCTACCTTGGGACCATTTTCACATCAATACTTCTTATACCTATTCCGACCGAGTCCTCACCTCTCAGGAGAGTAAATAACGTAGCCATCTTTTATTGTGAAGCTGCGACCCAATAAAAATATCTAGCATTTGAAATAGAATCTGGTACGAATGTATTTTGAAGTGAAATTGAAATTGAAAATGTAGTGTTATTTTAACAAAGATGTCAACTATTTCATTTTTATAGTAGTGCAATAAACTTAATTCGTTGATTAAGGTTAGAATGCGGTTCTTTTTTACATATGACTTACTTGACCGAGTAGCGCAATTTCCAAATTAAAAAATTGGGAAAATCTTGATAAATGTTTCCTTTTAACAAGTTTCATCAAAATCGGTTTAATAGTTACGGAGCCTATTTGTTACAAACAAACAAAAAAATCTTTCTTTGTTATTATATATGAGTTTAGATGTAGATATATATTTTTTTTGAGAGCTCGCAACAAAACTACAGGAAAACTCTTCGTTGGATAATGTATTGTTAAAATGTCTTCGATATATCATCGAAGCGAAGAGATACGAGCACATTGATAGATGAATCGTATTCACTAAGAAGGGATAATACAATACGTCGTGATAAGCATGATAGGATTCAATGCGGATATGTAAAAGAGAATCCAAGTTATTTTTAACCAGCTTAAATATATTTTTTAATGTATGTTTACCGATCATTCGATGACGGCTTAACCGATTGGGATGATTATTTTTGTGTTAGAAAGAAATGCATCAGGGGATGGTCCCATAAAAATTTGGTGAGAATCTGATGAGGTTCTTCGAAGTGATGAACAGAATTGCACCGGAAGCGTGCAGCAAATTGCTCTGTTTTCAGGGTCTTTTTGAATTGGAATTCAAGATATTGACAAAATACAAGTTTTTCATCCGTATATAAGTTTGCGATCGGGATTATGAGAAAGTATTCTATATCTTTCTCCAAGATAACATCTCTCTTGACGACCCAGTTGGCACAATGGTCACCATGCCGGACTGCCAAACACAGGGTTGCTGGTTCGATTCCCGCCTCAGACATGTATTTATGCTTAGATATTTGTCTGTGGTCTGGTTTCTATATTGTATTATAAGTATATATTTACAAAAGGAAAGTATATAAGTAGTATATGAGTTGTCTAGCACCCATAACACAAGTCTAGTTATTTAGCTTGGGGCTAGATGGCGATATGTGGATTGTCCTGCTGTATTTATTTTATTTATTTATTTATTCGTCAACATTTACTCAGTAGTTTAGGCGTAAAAAGTAACAGACAGACACAGAGTCACTTTCACAATTATGATATTATGCAAAGTTTTTGACAGTTCAGTTGGTTAAACTGTGTAGGTATTTATCGAACTAAAGTTAAACCTAAAAATTTGCGTCATAATCAGAATGACATATTTCGCTGAAAGATAATTCAGTTGGGTTACACGAAAGCAGAATCTATTAGTCAAGAATAAAATTGAAATGGTTTGTTCAAGACGAAACACACGTTGTCGTGTGTAAAAAATGATAGAGAAATTTACAAGGAAATAAAAGAAACAACACTGACATGATAAAAGAAAGAGAAGCCGTGTGTTGTCCCAAATAGGTCCCAATTCAGCTAGATGACAAAAAGAGTCCAGCCATCAGAGAGTCAACTCAGCTGGATGACATAATTTATTTCATAAAACTACTCGTATTAAAACCAAAACCATGTCGGGTCTGTAGTTTCATTAACTTTAGTTGTGAAAAATAAACATAGTTTAAAATTAAATGTCGTGAAATAGGTCCCTGTTCTGTGGGGTAGACAAAAGTTAGAGAGGGCTACGGTGGGGCTACGCGTTATTTAGTGTTATGTTGCGAGGGAGCTCCCAAATGGAGGTAAAGTGGTTTCTATGGCAACCGGACGCAGTGGAAAGATTTTTATTGTAGAGGCTGGGTTTGTGTCAGTCATTTTACCTACATTTTCTCGTCGTTTAACCACTTGGGTTATATTAGTTTAAATTTACAGTGCCATTTAATATTTGTACATATTGTTATGTAGTTTCACTAATTATTCTACAAGAACATCTATTTTTATGTTTACTTCTTTCGTCATTTTGGATTATTTTAGTAACTAAAAACAAATCTCTCGAAACATAACGATATCGATATTTATGTTTCGAGAAAACGTGTTTCAGTGGGAATCATTTTTTTTGGAGTTTGCTGATTTTATTCGAGTTTGTTGATTGCAAATTTTAGTTTATTTTTAAGTATTATTTAGCACTTTTACTACTTGTACTTGTGGCTATTTTTCATAATTAGATCCTTTTTAATTGGGTCCTTTTTGCGTGAGGATGGAGTAGGCTTGCCCAGCACCAAATACCCTCTCAGCTTAGTCGACCATCTCCAGAGGAGAGAACTGGTCAATACTTCTGGAGCCAACTAAGCCGCGTGTTTCATCACGATGTTTTCCTTCATTGTAAGAGCAATGTCAATAAGCGCACATAATTTTTTCTTACAAAAAAATCCATTGGTAGACGGCCAGCCGGGATTTGAACCCACGACCTTCAGAATGAAAGCCGAGGTATCTATCACTAAGCCAACGCCGCTTTAATAACGGTTTGGTTTCTAAACTTTCAAGACCAATGAAACCAAAGCAATAAAATTGAAAAAAAAAATTCTTTTAACTCATGGTAAAAACTTCAATAAATAAACGGATATAAAAAATACAATTTACCATTTTACATCGCAGCAATTCAACGTAGGTAGTTAGGTAAGGTACAGTATGTTCTAATTTGAGTGTTCTTTGAAACATTTGTACGTGCCGTTTTTCGCTTTTTCCTTAGCTAAGCATGCACGGGTCACGATCTGCCCTCGAGGCTCAGTTCTAACACTCCCGCACTTAGCCTTTTATGCCGCTATAGATTGCAAAAGAAAACTTAAACGTTATGTTGTTGGAAATTTAAATACGCGAATATTTTTGTAGGATGTGTTGTTCGGATTTGAAATTAATAGTGATGATATCTTATTATTACACATTATCTACTATTATTATTATGCATTACCTAATAGTAATGATAGTTATAGAAGGCCACCTGTTACCTTAATTTAAAAAAAAACCGGCCAAGTGCGAGTCAGACTCGCGCACCGAGGGTTCCGTACAAACCTGTAGGTATATAAGTAAAAGTTATGGTATTTTTATTGCTAAATGAAATCCATAACATAACAATGTGGAAAGCTGACGGTACCTTGTCAATACATATATGAAAACATTATGTATGTTCGGAAAAATCTTCATCTCTTTAAGAAGAGAAGTGATAGACATAATTTTAATACTAGAAATAGGCACAATTTGGATCAATCTCGGTTTAGATTGGCTAAGGTACGAAAATCTTTTATGGGGAATTGTGTAAAATTTTATAATAAAATACCACTGCGGATTCTACAACTGAACGAGACAAAATTTAAAACATGCATAAAACGCACACTATGTAGACAAGCATATTATAAATTAGAGGATTATATCCTTGATAAAAAAGCTTGGCTTAATGCTGGTCCTGCTCCACAGTCACAGCCACTTGGGTCCACTAATTAGTTGTCCTCGTGGAGGCGATCGGCGGCAGCGACCTCTCGTAGGGCCGGGCCCCTGGTTCAGACCATGGTGTGGAGCGAGAGGGAATGGGAAGCAAAATTCTCGTTTCGCGGTGTTTGTTTCCAAACTCCTCCGAAATGGCTGAACCAATTTGCATGAAATTTTGTGTGCATATCGGGTAGGTCTGAGAATCGGCCAAAATCTATTTTTTTATTTTTTTTTGTTAATCGCATAACAACGTTTGCTGGGTCAGCAAGTCTAATATATAAAATTCTCGTGTTGCGGTGTTTGTTTCCAAACTCCTCCGAAACGGCTGAACCGATTTGCATGAAATTTTGTGTGCATATCGGGTAGGTCTGAGAATCGGCCAACATCTGTTTTTTTTTTAATCGCTGAACAACGTTTGCTGGGTCAGCTAGTAAGTTTATGATTATTAAAAAAAATATACTATGTGATGTAACTAAAAATTTAAGATTTTCGGAATTTTTCCTATATGTGTACTTTATAACGTTGCTTCATGCCAAATTTCAAGATTCCAGGTCGTCTGGAAGTATCCTTTAGGTTTTGATTCCCTTGCGAGTAGTTGCGAGTTTCAAAATATGCGGCTTTAATTGCTGTATCTTTTGATTGCGTTGACGTAGAAGTTTGATTTTGTTACAGCTTAAAGATATTATAGACTTGAGTATTTGTTTAGAATTTCAATATAATACCACTACGCGTTCATGAGTAAAGGGGTAATAAGTTTAAAATTATTAAAAATATTTTTATTATATGATGTAACTAAAAATTTATGCTTTTCGCAATTTTTCCTTTATCTGTGTTATAAGACGTTGCTTCGTACCAAATTTCAAGATTCTGAGTTCACGGGAAGTACCCTGTAGGTTTTGATTCCCTTGCGAGTAGTGGCGAGTTTCAAAATATGCGGTTTTAATTCCTGTTTCTTTTGATTGCGTTGACATAGAAGTTTGATTTTGTTACAGCTTAAAGGTATTATAGATTTGAGTATTTGATATGAATTTCAATATAATACCACTACGCGTTCATGAGGAAAGGGGTAGTAAGTTTAAAATTATTAAAAATATTTTTATTATATGATATAACTAAAAATGTATACTTTTCGCAATTTTTCCTATATCTCTGCTATAAGACGTTGCTTCATACCAAATTTCAAGATTCTGAGTTCACGGGAAGTACCCTGTAGGTTTTGATTCCCTTGCGAGTGTCGAAAATTTGCGGCATAAACGGGAGTATCTTTTGATCGCGTTGACTTAGAAGTTTGATTTTTTCACAGCTCCAAGAGACCATAGACTTGAGTATTTGATATGAATTTCAGCTTGATACCTCCACGCGTTCCTGAGAAAAAAGGTCTTGACAGACAGACAGACAGACAGACGGACAACAAAGTGATCCTATAAGGGTTCCGTTTTTACCTTTTGAGGTACGGAACCCTAAAAAGAATATTTCGCAAAAAGGGAAATTACTTTAAAACAGGTTTAATCTGAAAAACAATTTAATGTGTTTATTTTCTTGGTATTTTGTCAATAGTATCAAAGTTTTTAAAAAACCTTTTATTTGTAAAGTTTTCCAAAAAACACTTACTTATTCAAAGTAAGAGTCCACTTGAAAATGGCTTGTATGCCCAGTGTGATGAACTGTTGTGTTTACTACTTATAGCATTATTATCGGCTCATGTACAGTCGGCTGCATAATTGCAGCCCCCGGTAGAGTTCTTAAATTACTATTATTGGAATGTTTTTATTCTAATAATTTTTGTTTGATAAATTGATGAGTTAGAAGACTTTAAACTTCAACTAAAGCAGGTGTCTAGAATCTTGCTTGTGTTGAAAATATTCTTTTAACAGCCGTTTTAGAGCTCTACGGTGGGTCTGCAATTATGCAGCCGACCGTACACAGTTAAACAATAAGTGATTTCTATTCTATTCTATTCATGAAAAAACCAGTAACAATCTTTAACGAAACCTCACGGTAAAGTTTTTTGATTCAACGATATATTAGGTATATCAGACAGCACTCGAATTATCCTTTAACCTAACTTGTGCGTTTTAATTGACTTCATGAAATTAATGCAAAAATAACAAATTAAACTTGATGGAACGGATACGTTCCGACAGTAACACAAAGCTAAGTTAATTCTAAAAATGGTTGCCTAAAGTGAACTGAAACAGAATCATGCATCATAGGTAGACGAGGCGGACTCGGCTGCATTACATCCTCTTTTCCACAAGACTTCACAAATGGGGGCTCGTTTTGCCCGAAGCTCCTCCGCTTAGGATCCATTGACCGAAAGCCCGTTTCAAAATGAATATTTTCCTTAAAAGACTGGAAGCCTCGTTAGTTTACTGTATGAAATATGAACTAGAAATGCTAGTTGATGGTTCTTTTAGTATCTTTATACGATACATTTATGTTAGTAGCTAACCGCAGTAGTACCACGTAAATTATTTCTTTACAGAGGGAAAATACTTGTGTGTCTTTATCTTTTTCCTGTTTTTGTCTTATCCTAGCTAAAATGACTATTTTACGTTTAATTATTGATAAATTGGATAGACACACTACTTATCTACATCTAAAAAGTCAAAACGACCAAGTGCGAGTATTTTGTCTAAAGTATTTCTTGTTATAGCGGTAACAGAAATACATCATCTGTGAAAATTTAAACTATCTAGCGATCACGGTTCATGAGACACAGTCTGGTGACAGACAGATAGACGGACGAACAGTGGAGTCTTAATAAAAGGGACCCGTTTTTACCCTTTGAGTACAGAACCATAAAAACTAACTTTTACGTCAGCATACTTACCTGAAAATCAGCTTTTACATACTAACTTGATTGGATATATTCTAATAGCAATATAATAGTTTGTATTGCCATAAATTTGCATATTTTTAATACTGAATTTTGTGGTTTTAACAGGTAGTTATTATAATTATATTTACCTTATTAATGAAAATAGAATGCTTGAATGAACACACATAATTATGTGCATAACACCTAGGTACCTACTACGAATATTAATTTACATCACCAACAGCGTAGATTAAAATAATAATTAACGGTCATGGAGTTCGTTGATTAAAATTTTATGCTATGGTCACACTGAAAAAAAGACGTAATATTAAAATATACAGTTTTATGAATAAAATTAAATATCTATAGATCACAAGCACTACGCGCAATACTTAGAGGGCATTGAAAATGTAATAAAATAAATGAACGACGATGAAGATGACATAGGGGCACTACCACAGCCTACAGTTTTTATTCGACCGTGGTATTTGATGGTTCAAATCAAAGCTGAATTCAACTCTTTATTTCCTATTTATGATTAAGCGTCTGGCAAAAAAGTTATTATACATTTTCTGAAACAAGAAGGCGAAAACCTTTCTTTTTTAGAGATTTCTTAAAAGTTACCAAAATATTTTCAAAATTCAAAAACTATATTATGGTGCTTTACAATAATTTTGAAAGCTCTTGCAATTTTGCACTTTTCTCTAATTTAGCTGCCATTATTTGATAAATATTTACAATGTTAAAACTCTTTTTTTTTGCCAACAGATATTCGACAATCACTTCCATTTCCACCACAACTCCGTGTCGAAGAGGTCTATATCACCATCTCACCAGCACCATGGCCATCTAGAAGGAGACACCAGGGTCAGATGGGCGAAGCAGCAGAAAGCCCTCTCCAGGCGGAAGAGGGACTATTTGCCTTTAGATTTAACGACAGGTATGTATTATTTATTTCTACAATAATCTGTTGAACCTTAACGGCAGCCTAGCGAGATTCTTCGATTACTTGGATCATTCTCAAAAGATCCATGGGTCAGATCCAAAATGGAGTGAGATATTTTTTTCTCATTGGATCCAGATTTCAAATTGTGGATCTACTGAGATTTTTCTTTCTTAGTCGATTTTTCACCAGATTCATCATGATTTACGATTCAGGGGCAATCATTTGTGCTAATGATGATGGATAAATGGTGCCCGAAAAGAATATAGAAACCAAAGAAATAAAATATGAAAGTAAAAAAAATATATTTTGGTTAAAACACCATACAGATCCAAAAATTATTATTCTTACTGTCTTAATAATGTAAGCTGTAAATCTTTGTAGTTCCCCCAAGATGGCGTTTCTCTAAGGATAATTTTAACTTTTTTTTCGCAGTTGAATCCAAACTGGGTTCACCTTCGCCATCAACAGCATCGAAACGCGATGCTGGTTCGAAGAGGGACCTTCAGACATCTAGGGTAAAAGGGCGGCCGCGAGCTGCTGACTCCAAGTTTCAGTTAAACGATCCGAAATGGCCACATATGTGGTATTTGGTAAGTACCAAAAATTGCACTCGTGACACTTTTTTTACAACTAACGAAAACTTGCTATACGTTCACAAAAATCCTGAAATTTTTCGTAAAAATAGCGATATTCATAATTTCAACTTAAAAAATAAGAATGAACTGACCGTGCCCGGTAGTAGGCTATGGAAAATAAACAAGTCGTTTAATAATACATGTGTGCTCTATTATAATAAATTACCCAAAGATGTATATGATATGTCCATTACCAGGTTCAAAAAATTTATAAAACTTAAATTGTGAAGTAAGGCGTACTATGATACTTCGTCTTACCTTAATGATAACAACCCATGGACGTGACTTTAGTTGCTCCGTTTCAAATAATACTTCCAAATATTTGTAATATTGACCTTTATGAGCGTGATCACATGAAAAATAACCCCATTCTTGTGCCTTCTTCTCATTGGTGGGCGCGTTCCGAAGGCACATATCCTAACTCAGTTTTTAAGAAGTTTCTATGTGGTCTTTGTACAAATGTATTAAGCATCCAAAGGATTTTTTTTTTACTTTGACTTTGACAAACCGCGCGACCCAAGAATTCTAAGGTTACTTTATTTTAGAACTAGCATCACCTCGCGGTTTCCCTATGTCTATGTTACTCACAATGGATCAATGTATCCTCATACCAAGTTTCACCAAAATACGTTCAGAAGTTTCAGGGCCTATTCAATGCAAACAAACAATCAAATATTTCCTCTTCATAATAATAGTTTATAGATATACCTAGATTAAACTTAATATGCGACAGTCGGCAACATAATTGCAGACCCACCTTAGAGTTATAAAATTGAGTTATTAGAATATTGTTGTTTGAGCTGAATTGAAGGACTTTATACTTAAACTAAACCATGACCCTAAAAGTCCTACTTAGTCCAAAACATTCTAATAATAACAATTTTAAAACTCTACATTTGGTCTGTACTTTTGTTGCCTAACAACGTATTGTACCGATTCACATCGGTAATTTCTAACTTTTCATACTGGTTAATTTTTTAACCCCCGAAGAAAAACGACAGGGTGTTATAAGTTTCACGTGTCTGTGTGTGGCATCGTAACTCCCGAACGGATGAACCGATTTTGATTTATTTTTTTGTACTTATATCGAATGAGAACCATGAATGTCTTATGTTACCATGCCGTAGTCATCAACGTCAAGTCACTGATCGCAGATCCCTGTCTAAAAATCAAAATCTCGAATGCACCTAAAAATATCTATTGGCAGTACTTGAAATTTTAATAACAAGAGATCATTTATTACCAAGACAAGAGATCCCTTTTCTATTAAACCGGAGCATTTGTCGCTTCTTCATTATTCATTTTCAATTAAAACATAAATATTTGAAAGCGGAAATTGTCGGGAAGCTATATAAACAGAGTTTTAACACTTATCGCTTCGTTTTGGCTTTCTTTAAAGCCACCCTGGATTTTAGACTTTTGATCGGTGTACAGTTCTAATTTATAGGCAATGTTCGAACTTGTACTTGTAAACAGGCTGTTTTCCGCCATTGGACCCTTTTTAATTGGGTCCTTTTTGCGTGAGGATGGAGTAGGCTTGCCCAGCACCTACTACCCTCTCAGCTTAGTCGACCATATCCAGAGGAGAGAACTTGTCAATACTTCTGGAGGCAACTAAGCCGCGGGTTTCATCACGATGTTTTCCTTCACCGTAAGAGCAATGTCAATTAGCGCACATAATGGTACACGGCCCGCCGGGATTCGAACCCACGACCTTCAGAATGAAAGTCGAGTTATCTACCACTAAGCCAACACCGCTCTTAGGCAATGTTCGAATATACGATAGAAAGTCAGTAAATTTTACGGGGCTTTTTCTGTGTTATTGGCTGGTAAATATAGTAATTTTTCTCACCTATATTACTCACAAAAAACATTATCTATTATTATCTATACTTATATTTCTCCTAAAAATCTTAACTATTATAAAGAGGAAATATTTTTTTGTTTGTTTGTAAAGAATAGGCTCCGAAACTACTGGACCGATTTTGATGACACTTGGTATGAGGATACATTGATTCATTGGGAGTAACATAGGCTACTTTTTATCCCGCAAGATCGCGAGAACGCGGGTGAAACTGCGGAGCGCTGTTGGTAAAAATTACACAGAATATAAGATTACTTTAAAAAATACTTGAAAGTCCGTAGTCTGTGAGGGTTTTTAACAATTTCTCTGATGAGAAGTTTAATTTTCTTATCCAAACTTTGTGCCGTCTACTTAAAATATTGATGAGGTCGAAGCCAAAAACTTCACTTTTAAGTTTAGATATTGAGGGAGATTTTCTTAATTTTTGATGAAAACTTTCTTAAACCTGGTAATGAGAATTTACTTTAAATGATTTTCAAGTTTATGTCAAAGATCGAGGTTTTAAGAGGAAAGGGTACCGGGGGCTCTCTCCATACAAATGTAGTCGACTGTTTTCTCCCTCGACAATGACAATGACACTAGAGCAAATATTTTTGTTGCACAAAACTTATAACTGCCATGACCATGTATATTTTATTTAAATCTTAATTTCTATCATAATTAGAAAATGAAAAAACCAAAACATAGGGGCATAGTCATGGCAGTGAAAGGTTTTATGGCACAAAAATATTTGTGCTTGTGTCATTATCCAGGGAGGAAACAGTCGACTACATTTGTATGGAGAGAGCGCCGGTACCCTTTCACCTTAATAAAAAACCCATTCGGTATGAGTTCTGAAAAATGTGCAGTCAAAACAAATTTACGTTTTCGGATACGGCTGATTTTATTTCGTTTCGCTATTATATTTGAAGTTATATTTTTCGAAAGGCTTTCATTAACATTACCAGATTAAAATTCTCACTCTACCGGCACAAGCTGTGACGCGTGATTAATTTGATAAATTCAACTAGAAAATATTTGCTTGTCAACTTAAAAATGTTATGGAATATAGAAAAGTATTATATTCAGATAGAAGAGAAAATTTTAATGTCGACCCCTTGTAGTTGTACTTGAACTGGCTATTTTCCGCAATTAGACCCTTTTTAATTGGGTCCGTTTTGCGTGAGGATGGAGTAGGCTTGCCCAGCACCTACTACCCTCTCAGCTTAGTCGACCCTATCCAGAGGAGAGAACTTGTCAATACTTCTGGAGCCTACTAAGCCGCGGGTTTCATCACGATGTTTTCCTTCACCGGAAGAGCAATGTCAGTTAGCGCACATAATTTTTTCTTAAGAAAAATACATTGGTGCACGGCCGGCCGGGATTCGAACCCACGATCTTCAGATTTAAAGTCGAGGTCTACCACTAAGCCAACACCGCTCTTCCGAACCCTTTTATTCCTAAACTTTTGTCCTGAAACAAGGAACGAGTAAATTCAGTATTACGAAAGGCTTAGATCTTGTTTTAACCTTGTTCTAATTTAACAACTTGCCACGCTTGTTGAAAGTTAGTCTTCATTGGCGCTAAAATAGAATGCTTGGCTTAATGCTCAACTAAACCTTCCCTCTGGAAGGAGGCCCTTCAAATGAGTTTCAACCGGTTATGAAAGTCATCCGTGCACCTGCGATCTTTCCTGAGTCCGTGCCCCGAACGAGGCTAACGTGGCAACTGGGCCATAAAATCTCGGCCACTGATCAAGTAGCCACTTTTTTATTGTGACCAATGACCAATGGCCTTACAAACCAGTATGCCGAATATCGTGCGAAGTGGCAGCGTAATAGTAGGAAAGCGGACCCCGGGCTCTCGAGAGGGATGCAACCGGGAACATCGCTCGGATGATGATGATGAACATCGACCAATGGCCAAGAAATCACTTTGTTGAATTGGACGTCGAGTTGGCCACTCAACCGCAAAAACACATGTACCCAATATGATTTAAAAAAAACCGGCCAAGTGCGAGTCGGACTATCACATCAAGGGTTCCGTACCATTATATCCTGTTTTTAGTATTTGTTGTTATAGCGGCAACATAAATAATCTGTCAAAATTTAAACTGTCTAACTGTCACGGTTCATGACATACAGCCTGGTGACAGACAGACAGACAGACGGACAGAGGAGTCTTTGTAAAAGGGTCTCGTTTTCACCCTTTGAGTACGAAACCCTTAAAATATACACCTATGTATCCCGAAATCGATACGAATGAGAAGATTTGGCTGTGGTCTGCAGTGCTAATAAGCTAACCTTAGTTTTGTTTATCCACAGAATCGAGGAGGTGGTCTAGATATGAACGTGATACCAGCTTGGCGGGAAGGAATCACCGGCAGAGGTGTAGTCGTCACCATTTTAGACGATGGCTTAGAGACTGATCATCCTGATTTAGTTGCTAATTATGTAAGTAAAATAAAAATTATATCTTTTAAAATGGCTTCTTAAGAGGAAAGACATTTGCCATATTTCAAAGTTGTTATTTAAGAGGAAAGGGTACCGGGGGCTCTTTCCATATAAACGTAGTTGACTGTGTCCTCCCTGGATAATGACACTAGAGCAAATATTTTTGTTGCGTAAAACTTATAACTGCCATGACCATGCCTTATGTTTTGTTATTTTTATTTTAATTAATCTTAATTTCTATGATAATTAGAAAATGAAAAAACCAAGACATAAGGGCATAGTCATTGCATCCTAAAATTAAGAATTAAAACTAGGATAACTTTGAAATGACAAGGAATTTTTGTCTCAAATTACCAAAGATCTCACCTACAATTCCAACTCAGCACATTTGAGAAAAACAAAACACATTCGTAACAATCAACAATGACAATTGTAAGCGATAGGTATTTCTGACGCGTTGCGTTTTGCAGCATAAATAGCCTTAAAGGTCCTTAAGGCCGGTGTCTTTTATTACTACACCAATGTTAAACATTTTGAATGGAAAAGTTGACTCTTTGTTTATTCAACGTTTACGAAATCATAAACAAAAGCCAATTATATCCATAACCTTTAAGTTAAGTTAGAATCCGATACTAATGCCCTGCAGGTGGAACGGAACAATAAAATAACATCAGAGAGGTACTACCCAAGCAGCAAGCAAGCGTTTTCAACATCAATTAACCGGCTCTATTAGAACTTAAAGTTTTTTTAAAGACGTACAAGAGTATCAAAAGATGATTATATCTTTATAAGAAGGATTTTTGAGTAATTGTACAGCTTGAGCTGCATAAAACTTGTATTAAGGGATCCGCGTAAGCTTAGGGTATTAAAACAGAATTTGAAAATTCTACTTTACAACTTTAAGTAATTTGTGACACTTTAAGCTCGTTTTATCGTTAACGCTGTATAAAGGCTGTATTTTGCATGTGATCACTAACTTACTACAACCCTAAGTGTTATTATGGTATCACTCAATCTTTGTTTCTGTATAATGGTAAATGCAAACTTCATTATAAAACTTGTTCTTATAGAGTAGTTAGACACTCTTGTGAATACAGTGGTTTTATAACTTCTGTCTTAAAGGATGCTTTAAAACAAAAAAAATAAATTACATCAATAGTACAGCTTTAGCCTGACTAACAGCTTCCATGCAGCCATATTATTTTCACATGATCCTACTTTGTGGCGCCGGAGCTCGATCATTAATTTATAATGTGGAAAAAAAGGAAAAGATCTGGTGCAGTCAAGAGGAGAATTTTAAGGAAATATTTAAATATAACAAATTATAAACCAGAGGACAGTGAACCATCATTTATTGGGCAAGAAATAAATACATTAAATTGGACAACCCACAGTCAAGCGCGTCCATCGACGTCTAACGAAGGTTCCGTAGGAAAAACATTAAACGGTGTCGACGGTGAGGATTTTGTTAAACCTTTGGAACCTGATGATGTTTCTTTCTTTTATTAAACGGCATACTGTTCTGAAAAAATAATGTAAAACACATTAATTATACACAATAAACTATTAATGACACTTCACAATAAGTTTATTTAGTATAATAATAGGCTGCTAACTTTTTGGGTGTGCGATAGATAACGCAGCGAACGAAGGATAAAATCAAAACGAAGGAACGCGTGCGTGCTTGCCCGGAAGAACGTATTAACTAAACAAAACATCATGTAGTGTTCCCAGTGCAGAGTGAGGGAGAGAGACATAAAATATCCCAGCGTCGAGCAACGACGCCGACGGCGGGCGTATCGTAGTGTTGTAGTTGTAGGTACCTATATTAAAAGGTTTGTAATTTGTAATGGATTTATTCCTGCAGGTCGTCTCTTGTAAAAAAATATACACCTTCTAGTGAACACGGCGAATCACAACTATTGACATTATAATAATTATTATGGATCGTTGACTTTGAAAAAATGATTGTAAAATATTCTACTTCAAAATTAAAAACTTGCTTAGGGATAAAAACAAAATTATACGGATCTCTAAAGAGAATTATAAGTTATGAATTCAGAAGTCGTACACAGCCTAATTAATAAATATATTCTCTTGTAACGCTTATTAAAACCAAAAACAGTATTATATAATCCAAATCCTACGTAGTACAGCTAATAAGACTATAATACCCTCCAAAAATCATCTAAGCTGTATAAAAAATGTCACCATTTTAGAATGAATGTTTACCAAATTTTGAGATATAATTAAACCAATATTTAATAATTGCTTGAGCCGCTTCATGATTATTACCTAAAATAATGATCACTGTGTCCAAAAATCTGTTATTTTACATTTAATTTACTTTATAATCTTTAAAACAAACACTTGTAAGTAAGTGTTTGGACCGTATTTATTAATTTTCTTTATTTTGCCTGATAATTTTATTGGCGCATGAATATTTTGCCAATAACCAACCACACATTGACATTAAAATTTAATTCGCACTTACATTTACCCAAATTAACACCATCAGATTATAAGATTATAATTTGTACTTACCGTGTTTCACATTGACCAAAAACAATTAGTGTCACGCCTTCCATTAATGCACCGCACATCCAATGATTTGATTTGATGAAATTTGTTTTTCGTTTATTTTTATAATTTTCTAACTATCTTCTAAATCCTATTTAATACTTTTATTTTTTTAAGATATTTATAAGATATTACTTGGAGTGTAATGGTTTCTCCTTACACCGAATAACAGCTCTTATAAAACTACTATACAGCTTCTGTATTGCGTATACAGCTATTATACAGCTCTACTAACGCGAAAAGGCGTATAATGTGGGCCCTTTTTGCACTAATAAGGTCTGTAAAAGCGCTTATACAGCATTTATACAGCCTCAAATGCAGCTTTAAGTATAAAAATGAACCTAAATACCACTCTTATACAGCTTCTTATGCTACTTGGGTAAGATAATAATAAAAGGGAAAGATTATTCTATATCGTTATATAAAATGGTTGGATATTGAGTAGCTAATGACAAGCCAATTACAATAAAATTTGCATCTCTTTTTAGATATTATTATACTTTGTTCTCATTCGTTGTATTTCACTATTAACCTGTAGGTACGATAAAATTTGGATAATCGAGTTTTTATAAGTTACTAGCTGTGCCCCGCTGTTTCACCCGCGTAAGTCCCAATCCCGGGGGAATATCGAAATAAACGGCCCCGAACGTCTATATGTAATGTAGTGTGTGGTAGTGTTCTGACGCTGAAATTGTTGTATGCGTAATATCTTCATACTGCTCTTTACTGAGCCTTTCCTTTTCCTAAACAGTGTAAGGTGAAATAGCTATAATTTTAGCCACGTGCGTGTATGAGTTGAACCCGTCAAACAGTAGATTCTTAAGTAAATTAATTAAAATATGGTAGGTCGAGATAAGGATCGCTCAGTTTTATCCACTTTTATAAGCATACTAGCTGTGCCCCGCGGTTTCACCCACGTATGTCTCGATCCCGAGAGAATATCGGTATAAAAAGTAGCCTATATGTTAATCTAGGTCTCTAGCTATCTAGATACCGAGTTTCATCGCAATCGCTCCAGTAGTTTTAGCGTGAAAGAGTAACACACATACACACGCACACACAAACTTTCACATTTATAATATTAGTAGGACTTGCTTTTGCCCGCGACTTCGTCCGCGTAAAAGTCGAAAATGGACCAAGGAATCACGTTGTCCCATACAAACTTTGCCCCCTTTTTTCACCCCCTTAGGAGTAAAATTCCGGAAATTGCTACGTCACACAAAGAACACACCCTCCAAGTTTGAGGTCTCTACGATCAGCGGTTTAGGCTGTGCGTTGATCCGTCAGTCAGTCATTCAGGAGAAAGCATTTTATATGTATAGAAGATATCATAGAGAATTAGAGTCACAATACAATCATAACTATTAGACCTTACTTAAATAATATATTAAGTAAATTAATTAAAATATGGTAGGTCGAGATAAGGATCGCTCACTTTTATCCACTTTTATAAGCATACTAGCTGTGCCCCGCGGTTTCACCCACGTATGTCTCGATCCCGAAAGAATATCGGTATAAAAAGTAGCCTATGTGTAATCCAGGTCTCCAGCTATCTGCATACCGAGTTTCACCGTAATCGTTCCAGTAGTTTTTGAGTGAAGGAGTAACAAACACACACACACACACGCACACGCACACACACACACAAACTTTCACATCTATACTTATAATATTATAAAGCTGAAGAGTTTGTTTGTTTGTTTGTTTGAACGCGCTAATCTCAGGAACTGCTAGTTCGAATTGAAAAATTCGTTTTGTGTTGGATAGGCCATTTATCGAGGAAGGCTATAGGCTACTTTTTATCCCGATATTCCCACGGGATCGGGAGTTACGCGGGTAAAACCGCGGAGCGCTGCTAGTTTATAATATTAGTAGGATTAGTAGGATAGAGTGGAACTATTATAATGTCTGACTTATGTTCACTTACGTACTTAACTGAAAGTACCTACTACACTGAAGAAGACAGTGATTTGCAAAAGTCAAATCGTGAGTACAGAACCAGTCTACTGAGTGACATTTACGAACAAAGCACCGGGCGCGGACGCGCGGGCTGTTTGAGATTACACGATTCATCTCGTTTGTGCGACTTTAATTTCACTGTGTTGGTAGAAAAATGGGTAATTAGGTCATGTTTTGCTTCGTACTGATTTATTATGCGCCATCCGTAAATTAAAAGAGATACGTAGTATATGTAGTCGCGCGGAACTTGACAGGATCCTTGGGATGCGTCAGCTGATGCGTTGACGCCTCGTCTGTATCTACTGCTGGGTATCTGCTGGGTAACTCCTGGGTACTGCTATCTTACTTTATCCAGCCTATGTCTAATTCTGCGCCACATCCTACCAATCTCCCTGAACTGCGTTAAGACTTCCAAGTTTTACCTCAACGTACTTTACCGCAACCTATTTTATCTCTTTCAAAACCCGCAGTTTCCCAATAAACAGGAACACGCTACGACTGTAGCTTTGTAGTAGGTACGTCAATCAATTCGTAAATACGTTCCTGAAAAATCGAGTTCGATATGCTCTCGTGAGTTGCTCTATTTTTTGTGTAATTTGTGTATGAAATCTTGATTTGAAATGTCAATATCTGGGTTGACATTGATTGACATCCTTTTAGAACTACATTCGTTTTGTGTTATCTATATAATAGTGCCTGTTTGTTGTTCTACACTTTAGAATTCCCTGTGGCCACACAAATTTTATTACTAGAACTTACTTGTTTGTAATGATCTCAATGTTAAATTTATTGTAGTGGAAAACAAATAAATTCATCATAGGACGCCCACTGTTGAACATAGGCGTCCCTCAAACACTTCTATAGCGATCGGTCGCATGCCTCTACATCCAAATAAATTCTATTTTGTTTATTATTTTAAAACCTAACACGACCATACTCCACCAAGCTAGTGTCTGCGGAATAGAGACATATCTGATGCGGCGTTAATTGCGTTGGTGTGGGCATCTGTCTCGCATGCCAGAGGAAAGGAAGGCAAAGCGCCTCTTTTACTGCGAGTTGGAACATGGCAAGCGGAAGCAAGGTGGTCAGTTCCTGCGCTTTAAAGATGTCCAGAAACGGTACATGAAAATATGTTGCATTCAGGCATCTTCTTGGGAGTCTCTTGCAGATCAGCGCCCAGACTGGAGGCGCCATATACCCGATAAAGTTTATGTGTTCGAAAATGAGCGAAGGTGCGAAATTAATCTCAAGCGTGACCACAAACAAACCGCCTTTGAACATCACATGCAACTACGTGGATGATACCCTTACCTGCGGTCAATGTGGCCGCACTTTCACGCATAAAATTGGGTAAATTAACCTAGTCGCTGTAATCGAAATCGGCTAGGAGAGATGATGAGTTCGTCGACAGTTAAGATTTGACTCGTTTATGGATTTTATCCCGATACGAACTTAGAATCAGCTTACAGAAAGACCAGAAGCATTTATATACAAATTACAGTCCGTGCATATCTTGATCCCTTATCGTTGTTTCGTTTTTACCACACTACAGCCATCAAATAAACACTACACAATTGCTCATCTTTAAGTTTTAATAATACCACTTTGTAGAAGCTTAGCACAAAATGCTTGCTCGAAAGTTTAAAGAAAACACTTTCCAGCGATTATTAAACTTTGTTTCGAAGTATATTAGATATCTTGTCATGTCATCGTAGTGCTACCTTTAATCTTAATAACTATTGTTAAAATAAATACCTGCTTAATTAATTCCTAGTTCAAAACCGTAACAACATTATCCGATTAAAGTTTTACTGGAAAACCAGTCTTAAATACCTCATTTATACAGCCATTTTGAGACATTCTCAAGATTACTTTAACGTGCTCTGTTTGGTTATATCTATATATATAAAAGAAAGTCGTGTTAGTTACACCACTTATAACTCAAGAACGGCAGAACAGATTTGGGTGAAAATTGGTAGGGAGGTAGCTTAGAGCCAGGAGACGGACATAAGATACTTTTTATCCCAATATGCCCACGGGATCGGGACTTACGCGGGTGAAACCGCGGGGCGCAGCTAGTTAGACATAAATGAGGGATAAATTCGTTGATACACCATTAGCAGGGCTTAAGTTTAGAGATCATGAGATTGAACATAATAAGACGCTGTATGCGATGTTGTTTCTCAATCTTTTTAATACTTTAACCACAGATGATAAACCCCCTTAATGTACCTACTACTAGAAAAAAAAAAGAAAACATTTATTAGACAAGCGACATTAGAAAAGAAGAAAACAATGAACAACGTAAAAAACAGTATACGAAGATAAACAAAAACACAGAAATCTCCACATTCCATATTTACTACATTTTTTAGTTGATCGTCTTGCCAATTAATGTTAATTAATTATTGCTTCTGAACCTAACTCTAATAATTTTTATACGCACTTTATATAGAAAAGTATGACAAAAAACACAAATGAAGCGAAATTAAACTATATTAAACTAAAACCAACCCCAAATCAAGTTTAATAGTCCTACGAAAAATATGCATTTCTATAGAATACAATAATACAAACTAGCATTTTAAAGTGAGGGATATACCTACAGGTTGAGAAACAGTGTTTTGCCAAGCATACCTAATCACTAAACGATATATTGACACTTGAGTATTATGTGAATATCATAAGGTAAGTATGTTGAATTTCATGACGATGAATTTTAATTAGGTACATGCAAACTTCTGTACAGATTATTATGTAAACGTAGCTTGAAATGGTTAACGCTTTTCTGTTACGACATAAGACCGCATCAGTCCAGATAAAGCAAAAAACATAAATTTTAGATGACCAAAATTTTTTATTTTATTATAGTCGACCCAAAACACATTTCATGCCATAATTTATCCAATTTGACTTATTAATTACCTCTAATATTAGACATGCGAAAGTTTATTCGTTACCTTTTAACGGTCTGATGGCTCAACCTATTGTATTGATTTGTACAGAGGATGTGGACTAAAATGCGAGTAATACCGCAGGGCGCAGTTAGTTAATTATATATTATATGGGCGTAAACTCTGTTGCTTTTGATCGTTTACTCGTCTTTCGACGACATTATTTGACTTCGAAATTCATTTTATTAGTTTCTCTGAAGACGAAATTCCCAAATTACTTATTTCACTTCTCAGAATTAATTTGTTCATAATTTTGATATCGGATGGTTTTCATTGAAGTTTTCGGCATGAATTTGTAAGTCTGAAGTCAATATAAAGTTTAATATGAAATACACACAAACTTGATAAAATTGCTGTTTATTAGAAACCAATACAACCCAATATGAAATTAGGTATATGACGCCACAGTTTTCTTAATCTAATAAGATTCATTAAATTCCTAAAAGTATGTTATAATGTAGGAGGATTTCTTACAGATATATTTGTTTTTAACCTTTGCTTTTTTTAAGCTTTTAAAAAAGGAGGAGGTTCTCAATTAGTCGCGTATGTTTTTTTAATGTATGTTCGTTACAATTGAAATCAAACTCACAAAATCTAAATTAATTAATTTAAGTTTTGACTGACTAGTGATTGACTGATTTATCAAAGCACAGCTCAAGCTCATGGATAGATGTTTCAAAAATTTAGCACACATATAGCTATTATGACGTGGGTATTTGCGAAGAAAAGATATTGATAATTCAACTCCTACGTGAACAAAGTCGCAGATGAAAGCTAGCCCCGCCCGGGTAAAATAAAAACACACATAATTTGTGAAAATTTCAACTGTTTAGCTATCACGGTTCATAAGATACAGCCTGGTGATAGACAGACGGACGGACAGACAGACAGTGGAGTCTTGTAATACTATTTTTACCCTTTGGGTATGGAACCCTAAAAGGCGATAAAACCTGTATCCAAAAAGCGAATTAATAAACTAATCATGATTTTATTCCACAGGATCCAATGGCGTCATACGATGTGAATTCACAAGATTCCGATCCCCAGCCTCGATATGATATGATCGATTCCAACAGACATGGTACGAGGTGTGCTGGTGAAGTGGCAGCTACAGCTAACAACTCACTCTGTGCTGTTGGCGTCGCGTTTGGTGCTAGTGTTGGAGGTACGTGGTTCAAAGATTGAGAAACTCATACTGTTGATAGTAATCATTATTTTGGTGTCGTGTTTGATGAGGAAGATGGTTTAAAGTTTCAGAAACATTTCGACACCTTGTAAGTATGTCATACTAGGTCATTAAAAAAACTAATTAAAATTATATTTTCGCTAACAAAGTAGGTAACATTTACGTTGACTAGATATATTGCTCTCCATATGCCTATGCCTGTGGTATGTGTGTGTTATGTGACATTGGTGGAGGTAGTTAGTTCAAAGTTTGAGAATTCTTCTTCTTTTCGTGTCAGTGACGTTCGACCAGTCAAATATCTTGGCCAGTACTTAGCCACTGCAGATGCAGCAATTAGTTGTATATTTTCCTAAAAACTCAGGAAATACGTTGGTATTTCCTGAGTTTTTAGGAAAATATAGAAACACAAACAATAATATTTTAAATAACTCACCTACCTTAGATTCAAATTGAGAAGTTATAATAATCAAAAAGTTGTGTTAAAACAGAAAATAAATATTTATTGCTAACCAATTAAAATTGAGAACCGTAAAATCCATATCGAAATTTTAACTTTGAAATTACTCGATTTTTTTTCAATCAAAAACATTAGTTTCGAAGTTTTAATTAAAAAATTCCGATGTATACGTACGCATCACACTCATTAGGCCGTTTGATTAATTTATAGCGTAGGTCGAACCAAATATTATTTAATTTTAACCCTGTAACGGGTGGTCAGGACAAGGTAACATTATAATTTCTTTGAGTACTCAAGCAAAAAACATAACCCTTTTGGCTTCGCCGTAGTCGGGTAAAGAAGCAACTTCAAAAAAGAACCGGGGCTTTATTAGCCTGATTTATTAAAAAAACTGCTTATGAGAGCCACTCAAAATTATAACAAAAAAAAACATTATTGTCTGTAAAGTCGATTTACGGACGATAATTTTACGTGATAACGTCATAAGAAAACGATGAAACTTGAGATTTTTTTTTCGCTATTTTTCTTTTATATATTTTTCATTCCTTTATTTTGTTTTCCTTTATATAAGTCTTCTATTCGTCACTCGTCACCATTATACAAGCCCAGATGAGCGCTAGTATTATTAAATGTTCTATTTTATAAGTTACCGCGTCATGGTAATATGATCATGACGCATGACGTCAAACATATTTGTTGTCTATGTAAAAAATGCATTATTCCTTGTAGGATAAATAAGCAAAAAATGAGCACTTTTGGGTTGCGTACCTATAACTATGACAGCCTTTCTTCAAATACCTAGTACTTTATACCCCCAAAACCCTTGCGTCTAGAAACAATAAATTCGCTAAGTTACCTACCGTTACTAAGAGATTTGCGAAAATAATAAAATGATCTCAAAGCAGAATAACAAACATCTCTTTAGTTTATTGTTCAATTATAATACTTTACGTTTTGTTCTACGTATACGAGTTTTTATATCGAGTCGTAAGTTTTTATTGCTTCATTTTTATTCAAATGCTCGTCTTAGCTCGTTTTTACGCGAGCAATCTAGCAAAGTAGAAATTAGCAACGTCTCTTTATGCTTCGTTCGGTTTATGCACGTTTTTATCTCTTGAGAATTCATTTTATTTTGCGGTATGTTTCCTTTGAAATTATTTACGAAAAAAATTAATACATTCAAGGGAAATTAACATTTTCAGTCACATATTAAAACTTTTTTATATTGCTCATCGCCATCTGAATTAGAAATTGTTTTTATCGGTTGTTTTTCTGCCAAATTTTTGAGTCCATAAAACTAGTCTACCTCTTTTCGTTCACAATCCCAATTACACTTTTGAGTTTTGAAAATACTAACTTTTTGGAAAATTTTGAGGTTATTTTTAAGTAGGAACGAGACAGTTATTTGAAAATAAATACCATTAATTCGGGGAGTTGGGACGGCTCGAGTAACAGGAGGAGACCAAACTGCTATCCCACCCGGACGCAAAATAGGCGCTCTGACGTCGAGTTGCGGAAACAACCCGACAACAAATACAAATACCTACAATGTTTAAAATGGTAACCCAAACTCACTAAACAAATTTTAATACTTAAGGTCCCAATATCAATGACCCTTAACTCCAAGAAACAGCTAATTTTCGGGTACGCGTCAAATAAACTCTTTCGGAAAAGTTCGAATTTTAACTAATGTACCTTTCAAACAAAAAAAACTAAATTAAAATCGGTTCATCCGTTCGGGAGCTACGATGCCACAGACAGACACACACACACATACAGAGACACGTCAAACTTATAACACCCCGTCGTTTTTGCGTCGGGGGTTAAAAAATCATAGAACGACAGTTGTTCGAGAATAAATAGAACTATTATAAGAAATAAATAACTACAAAAGTGCTACAAAGTCATATAATATATTACGATACGTTTAAGTTCATATTCTGCGAAAGAAAAGTTCTTTTCAAGATGTTTCAGGAGTGAAAACTACGTGTGGTTCGGAAAGTTAAACGTAGCTCGATATTAGACAAGTTTCTTGGAAAGCTTAGGTATTCTATTCTTTACCTACTTGATACTGTAATATAAGGCACTTAACAGAAAGTTACAAAAAGTTTTTTTATATTTCTAATTTTAATACTTGAACTAATTTTATTATTTGGTGAGGAGGCTCACAGCTAAGCGAAGCTTGCTGATCGTTTGCGGTCGTGCGGGATAAGCGACGTCTGGCGCGGTCATCACTTTGATGGGTGACCAATTAGTAGTGTTTCAAGAATGTATTTTCGTGAGCACCTCCGACCTTCGGAAGGCACGTTAAGCCGTTGGTCCCGGTTGCTACCTCTAGTAGCAGTCGTTAGATCAAGGTAGAGGCCTTAAGGCGATCTGAAAACTCTAACAATAGGTGAGCCACACCATTATACGAGAAGAAGAAGAAGAATATTTGGTGTTAAGATAGGTGGAGTTCCGCAATTACATTACTTTTATTTCAATACTAGCTGCGCCCCGCGGTTTCACCCGCGTCAGTCCCGATCCCGTGGGCATATTGGGATAAAAAGTATCTTATGGACGTCTCCTGGCTCTAAGCTACCTCCCTACCAATTTTCACCCAAATCTGTTCTGCCGTTCTTGAGTTATAAGTGGTGTAACTAACACGACTTTCTTTTATATATATATATATAGATTGCTCTGAGATTGGGAGTTACGTGGGTAATACCACAGGGCGAAGATAGTTTTATTAATTTATTCTAGTAGGGCTCCGCTGTTTTACCCGCTTTTGTGCTAATTCCGTGGGAATAACGGGATAAATATGTTGCTACTAAGGATTCAATGTCTTCTTCCATCCCAAGTTTGATCAAAATCGGTCTGGTAGATTTTGAGTATATTCTTACAAACAGAAGAAAACATTTCTTTTCTCTTAATAATTTTTAAATAAAAAAATATTGCAGGACATTCCACACATCGCTACCTAGCCCCAAGCTAAGTAACTAGACTTGACTTGTGTGCTAGACAACGGATATACTACTTATATACTTTTCTTTTGTAAATATATACTTAGAATACATAGGAACAACCAGACCACAGACAAATATCTAAGCATAAATACTTGTCGGAGGCGGGAATCGAACCCTCAACCCTGTGTTTTGCAGTTCGGGATATTTGTAGAGATATGTAAATAAAGTGGGCTTTGTTTTAATTTAGAGTTTGATTTCAGGTGTTCGTATGTTAGACGGTGACGTCACAGATGCAGTTGAAGCTAGATCGTTGAGCCTCAACCCTCAGCATGTGGATATCTATAGCGCGTCGTGGGGGCCTGATGATGATGGAAAAACGGTCGACGGTCCAGGGGAACTGGCCACTAGAGCTTTTATTGAAGGAGTAACTAAGGTAAGGAAACTTAAATCATATTTGAAAGAACTATCTCATTGTGAAATCTAACCTTCCAGTCATAAAGAAGCATATTATAAAATATTTTTTAGTTTAATTCTCAAACAAAGAATTTCAAGAAATCTTACTTCTTACTAATATTATAAATGTGAAAGATCGTGTGTTAGTGTGTGTGTGTGTATGTTTCACACAAAAACTTCCGAACTTATTGCGATAAAACTCGGTATGCCGATAGACTTGGCAACTTTTATCTCGATATTCCCACGGGATCGGGATTTACGTGGGTATAACCGCTGGGAAGCAAGCTAGTAATAATACAAGTATGAACCTCAATGATTATGGCTCAATAATTGTAGTATAGAGCCTCTAAAAAAATTAAAATCTTTTTGCATTTGTCTTTCAAAACATTACAACAAAGAATGAAGTTATTTAGAAAACAAATTATTTTTGAAACGCTCTCGTAAACTCCGTGAGGATGAATGAAATACGTAAAACTTCATTAGGGTTGTGTAGGGGTCGCGATAAAGTCACGACTCACATAGTTGGTTTCGTTGGGTTAAATTCGCAACATTAATTTATCACTGTTTACAAAACATACGTGGAAATAAACCTTATTCGAAACAAAATAAGGTTCGTTATTATTTCAACCATTACGTTGTCGATTTTTTAAGAGTGCTACGAGTATTCAGTCGACACTTAACTAAAGCATTTTCTAAAATGATGCAATTATTTTCTTCCTATTTCGTTTCTACACTATATGGTCAAGAGCTCACTAAGCGTAAAATTTGCATAAAGTCATTTTCTTTTTAACTGGATTGCTTTGATGGCACTCGTTTGTATGAGGGTAAGAGGGGCTTTTTACGTCTCGCTGTCAACTAGGGTGTGTTTTTAATTTGTTTCCTTGAGTCGGAGGTGTATTTTCCGCAACTAATGGTAGTTAAATATGTTTTTATGATACTTTAACGAGATGGTTTTGCGGGAACTTTCCTAACTTTATTCAATTTGTGAGAAAAGCTATACCTATAATACGCGTTAAAGAAGCTTATATAACGAAATAAATTGTACATTATATACTTGTTTACATACTGTTTGGAACATTTTCGTAGAATAACGTTAAATTATTTAGCTACTTAATTTTTTTTTTTTTTTTTTTTACTACTTAATTATCTAGTATCAAAACGAAACTTTAATCCTACATTTAATAATACATGTACCAAGGATTAATAATATTTGTGCTTACGTACGTCTTGCCATGTAACTAATACCTAATTTAATATCAAAATTGTAGTTGATTTCGAAACTTAGAAAAGTATTCAGACGTTTCAGAAATGTGATAGAAAGCACGGTCTTACAGCAGAAATAATGGAAAAATTTTGAAAAAATGAAAAAGTAGAAAATTAAAGTGTGTCTCCATACATAGTTATCCTCTAAATTTATTATGGCTGTATAATCGTTAGGTTCGGAACCCTCGGCGCATGAGTTCGACTCGCACTTGACTCTTTTTTTTCATTTGAGTCCTAAAAAATAATATTCGATACTAGCTTTTGCCCGCGACTTCGTCCGCGTAGAAGTTGAAAATAAACCAAGGAATCACGCTGTCCCATACAAACTTTGCCCCCCTTTTTCACCCCCTTATGGGTAGAATTTCGGAAAATTCTTATCGAATGGCTACGTAACACAAAGAACACACCCTCCAAGTTTCAGGTCTCTACGATCAGCGGTTTAGGCTGTGCGTTGATCCGCCAGTCAGTCAGTCAGTCATTCAGGACAAAGCATTTTATATGTATAGAGTATATATTTATTTGTAGTATTATAGTATATATTTATAATTAATTTTCAACTCAATACAGTATTTATATAGAAAGACTTATTTGTTAGGCAAAGTGAAATGCGAAATAAAAAAAGGGTTTGCAAAAATGTATGTTTGATCGACGATTAGGTATTGCCGCGATCGTTATGATTTTTGGAATACGAATTTTTTTGAGACATTCAGGATCGGTGGGGATTTTAGGGAATAGGAAGTGAGGAATTAAAGATTGCACTTGGTTTCAGATGAAGATGATCTACATACAGCATACAAAGTTTGCCCCCTTGTTTGATAAAATATTAAAAAAAAAATTACCAGATATTGAGGTCTATAGTCCCTATTAGGTGTATAAGAATCAAGGTCCTGAGTTTTGATGTGTGTGGATTTAATTTGAACATGAAAAAATCTATGAACATAATTTAGCTATCAGTAAAGGAATAACGTTGTATTTTGCATGAATATTGCGGGACCACGTTTCCGGACGCTGCCGATAATAATTTGCACCTGTGCGCCACTTCAAAAAGCAGAAGCACTTTCCAATATTTGGACTCTTCTCGAAATTCTAATTAACTAGAACCGCAGTTTCACTTTGGATATTTCTTTTGAAAAACTTTATTAAAAAACTAGCTGCGCCCGAAGGTTTTACTCGTGTCGTTTTGATCAAAAACAGGTTAAATAGTAGGTATAGACCTACTATTTAACCTGTAGCTGCAGTGCGCATTTTCGAGTGTAGATCGTAGCTTTTCGTTAATAAAACAATTTTTTATTGGTTTTCTTTGATGTCAACCAATAAATCCCCCAAGAAAATAGAGCTATCCAATGATCGGTTTCAAAAATACAGACGGACAGACTTTAATTTTGCGAATTAAAAGTTGGTTTAGCCATTGGGAAAATAGGAAAGGAGAATTTAACGATGTGTAAACGGTGCTGGAGATTGCTCGTCAGTCTAAAACTCAATGTGATATTATTATTTTACTTACACTTTCCAGCAAATAAAGCTGCATATCTGTCTATTACCTAAGTAATTTTCAAAAAGTAGTCCTAACGACTTGCATAAGTCAATGTGTATGTGAAACCACAGCTTATTATAAATTTTCTTCATCAGGGTCGAAACGGTAAAGGCTCGATCTTCGTCTGGGCATCAGGCAATGGTGGCAGAGAACAGGATAACTGCAACTGCGACGGCTACACCAACTCGATATGGACGCTGTCGATTTCATCAGCAACGGAACGGGGGGAAGTTCCATGGTACTCGGAGATGTGCAGTTCGACTCTAGCAGCTACTTATAGTAGTGGAGCTATTAATGAGAAACAGGTAAGAAAGAAACTCGTCGGACTTTATACCTACTTTTCAGATATATGGCAACTTCCAGAGCAAACAGTCGCATGCTCTCAGCGTCCAATGACCATCCCGCGTTGCGTTTTCCGTCGAGAACTTTTCGGTCCCAACGGTCATCAGTTCTTCTTTGGGGGAAGCCTTTGTGCAGCAGTGGATGTCCTGTGGCTGATGTGATGATGATGTAAGGCATCTAGGCTCGTCTAATTTTGTAGTCAGCCCCTCATGGCTAAGGATTGTGGTCATCATTGGATGGTTTCAATTAGATCAGATGATCTGTATCCATCGCATCTCTCACGATATTGTAAAACTAGACGGTTGATGAATCCTTTAGCTGATCTTTCCATTTCATTGAGGATTATTCTAGCAAACGCTTATGCACTAATTTTAACCAGAGTTGCAAAGCTACATTAAATCCACGAGGATTCAAGTTGCGTGATGCAACTTACATATATACCCTTGATATATGTAAGTTGCATCACATTGATGCAAATATACCCTTTTCAAAGCCCAAATCAACTATTTTTGTCACGAGAATATTGGAGCTTTGCAGTGGAGTGAAATACTATGTTTCACATCTCCTTTTTTCCTCGTTGCTCATATTTATGCGAACTTCGTTTTTGGAACAAATGTTTAAAATCATAACATTCATTCTTACGCTTTTCTTATTCTGTTAAACTTAATGATAACCTAGTATACTTGTATGTTTTGTGTTGCCTTCCCCAATTCTAAAAATAACATGACACTTGAACGATTAGGGTTGTACAAGAGAGCGACGCAGTTTTACACAGTTCGTTGGATTTGGTTGCCTAACTCGTATTTCAAAGGACGGACGCGATTCTCAATCAAAGCTACACAAACTTTTGGGTCAGACAAACTGTGCGTGATAGGTGAAAACCAAAGAGATTTAAGAGGTACAGCGAAATAGAGAGAGAGAGAGAGAGAATAGTGCTTTTTTTGGTTTTTGTTCAGATCGTTTTTTGTTTTGAATATACAGGTACAGTATGCGTCATAAATACATTATCAGTTTCCTACGATAATGTTATAAACAAGTAGGTATTTGACTTACGACCTTCTTCTAATAGACGTGACACACAAACATAAATACTTGAATTAAAAGTAGTCGGTATGATTATTATTTTCAACATGTTAGCTATATCTTAGTGCCCGAGTGGTATAAACCGCCACCCGCTACACCAACCGATGTGGGTTCGATCCACAGGTTACGTTGTTATAATACACAGGATTGAAAACGTTACGGTGTCAGTGTACTTTTGAATGTTGATTGTACAAAAAAGTGTCAGTAGTTTCATCAAAGAAACTAGTAAGAACAAATGAGTCTGGAGTCCCCTTAAGCTTATGTTCGAAGAATCTCTATATGGAACTAAAGCAAACACTAAAATCTACATTGAACAGGCAACATTCTAGGCAAGTGAGCTACAACTTATGCTTACAATACATAGTCACGTCCTATCAGTCTTAAGGTGGACTTTTCCACAAAAAAACCCGAAACTTTACTCATTTTTACGCGATCCTAAACAAAGTAAACTGAACAGGTTACAGATTTAGGGATAGCTAAACTTTGATCCCGATTTGAGGATCAGTGGTGTCACATTTGCTATATTTCAAAGTTGTGATTTAAGAGGAAAGGGAACGGGGGCCTCTCTTCATACAAACGTAGTCGACTGTTTTCTCTCTGGATAATGACACTAGAGCAAATATTTATGTGCCATAAAACATATAACTGTCATAACTATGCCCCTATGTTTTGTTTTTTTTTTCATAGAAATTAAGATTTAAAAAACAAGCGTGCTGGTACCCTTTCACCTTAAAGTTCTCAGCTGATGTTCTTTCTATTTCAGAGGTATTTTTTGTCTATGTTGTAAACTATTTTATACAAAAAGCTTGCGAAAATATGAGCCAATGAACCGTTTCAGCTATCGGCAATTTACCCCATTATCGGTTAAACTAATTGTTATTTCGGTTATTCAATTTACATTATTTCCTTTATCGAAATTGTTTTGTTCTGATAATATTTTTTACTTATCTTTTAGAAATTATTGTTGCAAACATTGTTAATTACTAAAGTAAAATTTAAATGTGCAAAACTTTTGTTAAATAAGTAAATTTTAATATCCGTATAAATAGAAACATTACGTAACTTCCGCTTCAACTTCAGATTTTTGAGCAGTTTTTTACCGTATAAAAACATAATAGCATAAATTTTTCTGGATAGTTTTTTTTTTAATTAAACTGGGCTTTTTAAAAATCTTTTACGATATATCGTAAAAACTATAATGACTAGCAACACGAAACTTTACTGTTTAGATAGTCGTTACAGTAATCTAGTTTCTGTCCGGCTGTTTTGTCAATAATTGAAGGTTTTCATTAATGAATTACCAATTTTGTTAAAAAACGGCCTCTTTGCGACGCGCGGGGGAAAGGGATAGCGACATTGCGCGGCGCGCATGGGAAAGGGATAGCGCTGAGTACGCCTTCATATAGAACTATCAGTTACCTTATTTCCATACTAGCTTCTGCCTACGTAATTTCTAAAATCCTTTTCTTAGTGGATACTTTCATAAAGAACCCTCCACCCTCCAAATTTCATGTCTCTAGAACCAGTGGTTTAAGCTGTGTGTTGGTATTGTATCACCCAGTCAGTAAGAACTTATATTTATAGGTGGTAATAACAAAAGTATCCAGCACTTCGCATCGTACTTTTTCTTGCTCGTCTACTTTCTTCGTCGGTGTTCTGACGTTTACATGGACGTAGATGTAGAATCTAATTTACAATTCAGAACGTTAAGGCTCCTACGCACTATCCCAATATTGTTTTGGAGTTCCTAAGACGGACAGTTTGGTAGCGAGTAAACGTAGAACAGGTCAACGCTGAGCGCATCGGGATTCAGAACATCGCAAAGAACGGCCGAAGCCCTCCTATAACTACACCTTCAATTCAGAGGGCCAACCTTACTGTACCATATATAATAGGGTATTTATAACTAATTTTGGTCTGGCCCTTGACATCAGGGCCCACCAGATTCATAATTTAGGATAAGTCAGGGTCGCCGTTATCGAAATCGATAAGGAGGACTATATACTATCCCACTATCATCAATTCACATAATACCCGTCCGCCAGCCATTGGCATAGTGTGCAGGAGCGTTAACAGCGCATAAATTACACTAATCGATCTCAAAATTTGTCAAAAACCTGACAAATTCCTTTTCTTAGGGGATGATTTGCAAAATAGGGGGATAAAAGAGTAAATTGAGTTCAATAACGTTTTTCGAGTACCATTAAGGACATAACGTCTATTGTATTTATAATAATGATTAATGATCCTTCTTTTCTTTTGGTATGGCGTGTGCTTCGGTTATTGTTTAGTGAGACAAATATTAAGGTTTATATGATCTAACATCTAGCATGGTTTGTTGAGCTGGTCAAATGTTCGAATAGAAAGGCGCTTGGCCGGTTTGTATTCAAACCTTAAATAAAAAAGTTTTTTTTTTTGGTTTTTTGTACAAGAATATGAAACGAAACTATGAAAATGAATACTCAAACGAATTTTCAACGAACTATTTGGGAAATTAGCAATTCTAGCGTTGGTAATTAAGATTTTTTTCTCATTATTTTTCTTCCCCAGGTTGTGACTACAGATCTTCACCATTCATGTACTGCTGGGCATACTGGTACATCGGCTTCTGCGCCGCTAGCAGCTGGCATCTGCGCGCTGGCTTTACAGGCGAACAGAGACTTAACTTGGAGAGATATGCAACACATTGGTAAGCCTAGTATACGGAGCTATCTATATATTTCGATCTATTCTACTTTAAGCACATTTTTATAGTGCTTTAGACATCTGGGTGGCTTGACTCAGGTATCGTAGACGGCACAATATTAAAAAAACATTAAACATAAAAATACTTTATTAAATAATTCACAATAATAGAGTAAGCTTATCTATAAAACCTACACTAGGCTAATACCTGTGTCGTAGACATCAATGATTCTATGAATATATATGTAAACATTTGGAACAGTTATCGAAAGGAAAGTATATACTTAAATCATTCTACAATATGTAATATCTTTTATGGACCAGTAAACTCCGAATGAAATATACAGAGCAACTGTTAAAATTTAAGCTATCTTAGATTTATTTACGACTAGCAGCGCTCCGCGGTTACACCCCCCTAAACTCCAGATCCCGTAGGAATTTCGGGATAAAAAGTAGCCTATAGCCTTCCTCGATAAATGGACTATCCAACACAAAAATATTTTTTCAATTCGAACCAGTAGTTCCTGAGATTAGCGCGTTCAAACAAACAAACTCTTCAGCTTTATAATATTAGTATAGATTAGAGTCATCTATTCAAATATCTCCGCATCGTCTCGTTAATCAGCACGTCGCTAATTTAGACCTATAACGAGAAGCGATAAAGGCCAGGACCACCCTCGGCCATTCCGTATAATTCTGTAATTGGTGTGCTTACGTGCCCGATATGCGGTAGAACATTTTGCAATCGGGTACGCTAGTCACCAAAGAGCACACCATAGAAGAGCTACTGAACGTCGAAGCTTCTTCTGCATAAGTAGCCAGAAACAGTCACTGTGGCCAAAATCGGCAAGGAGACATCATCATCATCATACGCGTTCGATTTTTACATTTTTTGTCATAAGCACATTCTCCTGACAATAACAAATGGCAAATGAATAATTCACCTTTCAAACAAAAAAAACTAAATAAAAATCGGTTCATCCGTTCGGGAGCAACGATGCCACAGACAGACACACACACACAGACATGTCAAACTTAGAACACCCCGTCGTTTTTGGGTCGGGGGTTAAAAATGGATTCATTTGTCAGATTTTACGAGTAGGTATGTATAGATTATTAAAATTTACTTCGCAACTATTGTGTAGGTCGGTACTAAATATTATTGCTTTTTTTTAATTAACCTTCATTTGATATTAAACCTAAGTCCTAACCTTTGTCTACAATGTAACTAAAACCTAAAGTAAATTAAATACAAAATTGATGATTCAAATGAAAATTAAGTTTTATAGATTTAATTTTCGCTAACAATATTTCATTTCAACACTAATTGATCTCATTTTCTTGAGTTAGAAAATTATTATTAAAATTTTGCACTAAAATATTTTTAACCTCTGGCACGATAAATAATCAACCTACTTACATAGATATGCGTAAAAATAATCGTGATAATTAGTAAAATAACTCTTTTAATGTGAAATGTTTTTTTTTATTTCACGACACAAGATATCACAATATCATCACTACATAGTACGAGTATAAATCAAAGTCGCTTCCCGCTGTCTGTTTGTCCCTATGCATGATTAGATCTTTAAAACTAAGCTACGGATTTGGATGCGGTTTTTTTAATAGATAGAGTAATTAAAGAGGAAGGTTTTAGTATATAAAACAGAACTATCACTCGTACGAAGTCGCGAGCAACACCTTGTAATCAATATAGTAGGAGCTATTTGAGTTTCCACCACATACCTCAATGTATAGATTAATTCTTACCTATGTGTGCAAAAATAACCTCTCTTCATACAAACGTAGTCGACTGTTTCCTCCCTGGATAATGACACTAGCACAAATATTTCTGTGCCATAAAAGCTATAACTGCCATGACTATGCCCCTATGTTTTGGTTTTTAATTATCGTAGAAATTAAGACATAAAAAACAAAAAAACATACAGAACATGGTCATGGCAGTTATAAGTTTTATGCAACAAAAATATTTGCTCTAGTGTCATTATCAAGAGAGAAGACAGTCGACTACGTTTGTATGGAGAGAGTCCCCGGTATCCTTTCCTCGCATTGGTACCAAAAAAGAATTAATATCCTGTGGATATAGTCTATTTTCATATGAATTTAATTAATATAAAAGTTGTGTTTTTACAGAAATGAAGCTACATTAAATCGAATTACCTATATCTTATATGTCTAGATGATGTATACAGCACCAGTAACTTTAACCAGGCTGTATTGTTAGGGACATGTATTAGATAGAAAAAGACTGCCTAGAACCTATACTACCATCTCAATTTAGCCGTATAATACTTTTGATATCAAGTCCTTTTATAAAGCAAATAACTTTTTAATTACAACTTATCAAGTCCTTTTATAAAGCAAATAACTTTTTGATTAAAACAGTGGTCCGCACCGCGCGTCCCGAACGCCTGAGCATCGGAGGTGAATGGCGAGTGAATGGCGTAGGACGCAACGTGTCGCATTCCTTCGGTTATGGGTTACTAGACGCGGCTGGGATGGTACGGCTTGCCAAGTCGTGGCGTACCGTACCACCGCAGAGGAGGTGCGAGTTGGCCGCTCCGCGACCGCAGCGTGCTGTTCCGGCACGATCTACTATCACTTTACAGGTTTGTAGGAGATATCTATAAATATATCATTCATAGACAGACTGACTGATATCCTCAAGCCAATGCATGAATCGGGGTGTACAGTTTGATATTATGACGTTGGAATCCGTTAAGAAAGAGTTTTGGAAAATTCAACCTTCAGCCGTGGCTGAAGTCATTTTGAGTTCATATTGACCCAGGACTTTCGAAACTATCCATCCATCCGTATCAGTATTACTTTGTGTAATCAAAACGTATTCATCCAATTATAGTCTGCGTGTATTTTGACGTCGTTTTTCTATCTCACTGGTGGTCTGCCTCGCGGCCTAGAAGTTCAAAATATATGTCCCAATATAAAAAAAAAATCTATCCTTGGATTGGTAAGCAAAAAACACTGCCTGTTTTCTTAAACAGGCAGTGTTTTTGTTTGATCTTGTTTAACGAATCTTGATCGTTTTGAACTACCTATGTAGCTTAACCGGGGTCATGCCTTATTCAACCGACGACGTCTCAACCTATTTATTATTTTTTCTTCACCCACCCGATTTTTATTCCTTACTCAACAGGGTATTTCTAATTCAGCCGGATATGTTAGAATCCCGAGTTTTTGATGAACATTTTGCAAAACCATTATAGTATAACTCTGGTATTTTCTCTACTTGAAGAACCAGTAAAGAAGTTAAATCTCCTGACTATTAACACTGTGACGTATAAACTAATAGCTGAACTTAGTTAAAATAACTTGACTCTTAGAGCTTAGGGAGTTTTACATCTTGTTGTGGGTAGTTTGAGGTAAATCTCCAAGTCCAAACTTAGTTTAGTTCTGGGTCAACAAAGTGTTTTGAACTGAATCTATCACTGTGTCGGTGCTTAAGAGACTAAAGTTATGCCCATAAAATCCTGAACCCGTGAGTTTTTTCGAAAATCTTTCTTAGTGCTCACTTAGGATCCTTAAGAGGAAAGGGTACCGGGGGCTCTCTCCATACAAACGTAGTCGACTGTTTTCGCCCTGGATAATGACACTAGAGCAAATATTTTTGTTGCATAAAACTTATAACTGCCATGACCATGGCCCTATGTTTTTTTGTTGTTTAAATCTTAATTTATATGATAATTAGAAAATGAAAAAAACCAAAACATAGGGGCATAGGTTTTATGGCACAAAAATATTTGTGCTAGTGACATTATCCAGGGAGGAAACAGTCGAGAGAGAGCGCCGGCACCCTTTCACCTAAAGATACCTAGTACTTACCCCTGTACAAAATTCCAAGTTTCTAAACCCAGTGGTTACGGCTTGATATCAGTCAGTAAATAACAAAAGCGTATTAAAAAGGGTATGTGCGTAAAATTGGTTTTATTTCAATGCAATATAATAAAACAGTCTATTTGTGCCTGCCTTTGTTCCTTATATCTAACTTATATTATTATCTAGAACTATAAACTTAAAATATTTTTATTTTTATTGTTTTTTGTTTTTTTTTTAAACTATGGCTTCGCACTATTGTCCACACAGCCAATGTTAAATCCCTATGTAACCTAGTAAAGCTATTCAAAACGGAATATTTACCAGATTTTGGTTTTATTTTGGGGTTTGATGCTGTTGTAATCACCATTTTAGTACTGAAAATAACTATAGTAGTTTAAAATTCATTTGATACCTTTGTTTCAGTATATATTCAATATTTTCAATTAGTTTTTGACATTATGTAGTTTATTAGGACGTACATTTTATCTCAAAAAAATTGCAATGTAGTAACATAACTAGGTAATGTATATATTGTAATACCTTATTGTGCCAACACTTAATGTGAATAAATGAATTGAATTGAAATAAGTACATAACTTAAGTTCTTTTTCAAAAGGCTAATTATACCGAAGATGTTGGAAGTAAAACGGCCTGTTTTTTTCTATTAAGGCTTCGCACGGCTTGTGCAATTAGCCAGTGTCAAGTTATATTTTGCAAGAAATTATGACCCGATTTTTCATAAATCGGGCCTAAAGTGTTTCAAAAAAGTCAAAGTCGTCATAGTCCGTCAAGTCAGGGGCTATAGTAAAGCGGTGGCAAGTTTACCATAACCTTTATAGGGGATTTGGAGGCAACGAGAAAACTTCATGTTTGACACTGATTTTTACTTTCACTACACTTGTGCACTTTAACAGAACTAAATTGAATAACATTCCACCAGAATTATACAATTTAACTCGGGTTACAACTAAGTTTCATAAAATTAAAACTGAAGCACGACGTGTTGTTAATTCGTTCCCGCCAAAACTCCAAAACGGGCTGTTTATCTTTGTTTATAATAGACATTGAAACACATTTGAAGGCTGTCAAAACCGCAATGTACGTCACAATTTCGCGTTTCAGTTGGACGTGGGCGCGTGCCCCGGAGTCAACTACTTAGAGCACGTGCAGGCTCGCGTGTCGCTGTCAGCTGCACGTCGAGGTGACTTGCGTATAGCTCTCACTTCACCTGCTGGAACACGTGTTACGTTGCTAGCTCCCAGGTGTGTATGCATACTAATGTATTTTCTAAGGTTTTCGCGACTTGAACTCATAATTACAATAATTATATTTGAACGGATTTTTTATAGATTTGACGACCCAGTTGGCACAATGGTCACCATGCCGGACTGCCAAACACAGGGTTGCGGGTTCGATTCCCGCCTCAGACAAGTATTTATGCTTAGATATTTGTCTGTGGCCTGGTTGTTTCTATGTATTATAAGTATATATTTACAAAAGAAAAGTATATACGTAGTATATCCGTTGTTTAGCACCCATAACATAAGTCTAGTTACTTAACTTTGGGCTAGATGGCGCTGTGTGGATTGTCCTGCAATATTTATTTATTTATATATTCGCATTTTTTACTTTACATATCCATGGTCACAGGCAGGCTGTGACCATGGGATTTGCAAAATCCCATCAGGATTAACACAAAAATAAATAATTAATGTTTTTAAGAGGAAAGATTTGATTGTTTGTTTGCATTGTATAGGCTCCGAAATGAAGATAATAATAATAATAATGACCTCTTTAATCCATACTATTTAGGGCTATGTAGTGTCTGGATAGAATGGGCTTGCCCAGCACCTAAACCACCTTATCAGCTTAGTTGACAATGTCCAAAAGAAAGAACTTGTCAATACGTCTGGAGCCAACCAAGCTGTTGGGTTTCATCGCGATGTTTTCTTTCACCGTAAGCACAAAATAAATATGAACAATCCGTAAGAGCAATGATGATAGCCCGGCTGGATTTCGTACGATCTTATATCGAGGTACCTATATACACCGTCTTCCAGGTTTGCATTCGCCTTTAAGAACGTAATATCTCGAGTCTTATTGAGATGCGAAATACTTCTTGGAATAAAGTTGCTATATTGCGCGTGTTAGAGCATTTAATTCTACTTTTTATTATAAGTAAAGTCATTGCTTTTTATCAACAGACTTTTGAATTTAATTCCTTTACCTTTGCAATTTACACCATATTAGACATAAATTTATAAAATTGTTATGTCTTTCTAAACTGAAGAAATAATATTATTAGGCATCCAAATAAGTTTTGCAAAACATGAAAAGGGATGCTGAACGTAGATATTTAACTTTTCGCTAAGATACAAAATTAATTCAAGCCACAAACAGTTCGGTACAAATTGGCCTCATAAATAACAATTAGAGAAGTCAACACTTAATTTATACCTTTGTATAATTACTGAAGTTAACTGCGCCTGGCGGACAGGGACTTATTTATAGACACATTTAGTTACCTTCCCTAGTTGCTTCTAACTTTATTAAGAACACAAGTAGTCGCAACTACACTCGAGAGAACGCTGTAATTAGACAGTTAATTTACCGTCAGGGCGCACGATTCGTCTCGGGCTGGCTTCCACTCTTGGCCTTTCATGTCAGTGCACATGTGGGGGGAGTCCCCGCTCGGGGTCTGGCAATTAGAGATCTCCAACGAAGGAAGATACATGGGTGAGTTCACTTTACACTACCAAGATTGAATTATATTAACAAACGTAGACAACTTCGATTTGACTAATTTACATTTATGTATTCATTAGAGTCATACGAGATCGTCTCTTGTATTTATCATAAATGAATTTCCATTAGGCCGTGCGACGTTGCAAGATTGGTCGCTAACTTTATACGGAACTAGCACACCAGCAGCTAAAAACGATCCAATACCTTTCCGGAATCCAATAATACGTAACCGGGGCAATGCGACGCGTCCGGTGGTCGTCCAGGCGGGACGGAAAAACAACAGGGGTAAAATCGTGCCTATAGTACCGACCTATACAGTCGGACTAGTGAAGAGGAAGAAGAATAAGAATTCTAAGAATCCGAATAGAAATTCTCAGAAGTCGAAGCAGAGTAGGCCTGCGACTAGGTCGCCGATCGAGAGCACCACAGCAAGAGTTACGACGTCGACCATCGCTGATTTGAGTCTTAACTTGCGGGGAGATTTAGCGGATCCACTAGCAGATGTTCGGGGACGGAAGATGTCTAATCTTTTTGAGCAGTATCCGAAAATCCAGCGGATATACCCCGCGCCGCTGCAAGCTCACGGTACTTCGATGTTCTCGCCGCCTAGTTTGACTGCACGTCGATTACCGAAAGAGCTATGCATGTGTCATGTTTGCATTTTTTTTGTTTCTTTCACAGTTAATCGAATTTTAGTTCACCCTTTAACAAGGCTTTAAGTTTGTGCGACATATTCGTTTAGCATTTTAGTCGTTTTTTGTTTGTTAAATGTTGAAAGTTAGCTAGCATCGTGAATTTTTTAGCATTTTAGAATTAACGTCGTTTGTTTGGCTAGTTGTTCAGTTGCGTAGCGTAGGCAGCATCAGCTTTGTGGAACTTTTAGAGCCCTCGCAGACTACATACTTTTAATCGGCTGATAGTTTGGTACCCATCAGAATCACGTATATAATACAGAAGTGTTGACATGTTGAGAATAGCCTTCAAATGTTATCTGTAACTGTCTACCGATTGAAACTCTGTAATCTGCACTCAGCCTTAGATGTCTTTAAATATATCGTTATATGGTATTAAAGTTTTTTTTCTCTATACAGCGGGTCCATTAACACAGTGGCAGTTGATATTCTACGGTACTGAGACGCCGGCGCAAGAATACGACGCGTCACCTGAGAGCAACTCACTTGGGACCAATGCTGGTTCAAGTTCTACCGTATGGAAGGAACATAAAGAAATACCGAATGAATCGCCAGAAGAAGTGCGGCAGAACGCGATCGATGACGATCTCGCTCTCGTCTGGCACGACTCTCATGCGGTAAGATTTTTCTGTCTCTCTTTCTCTTAAGGTCGAAACTAGGTTTACCTGAATTAAGTAAAATAGAGATCATTTTAACATTACGTCAGGTATGACTTTGCATTGAGGTAACCTGAAATGATGATGAAAAGGTAGTTTTTAGGACATTTTTATTGAGTTTTATAGGTGTCTGATTCGACGCTCACTACCAGCTACAAATATTCTTCGAAGAAATTTCATTTCTATCATAAACCTGTTTTCCATATAGTAGCTATTAGCTGTCAGTCTGTCTGTGTACACAGTACTATAGCTCCCAAATAAAAAATGAATCCAGTTTTGGAACGAAGTTCCTAATGGCGCGTTGCGAAAGGGGGCTAGACGGAAAAACACAGACCAAAAGTTGTAACGACACTTTTTGATTTTATTACAATTCCTTCACTAATTAATCGACAGAACCTTCGTTCCATCCGGGTATCCCTTGATACCTCTCAAGTTTTTTTTATCCCAAAGCTGAATACCTTTTAAAATTTGTGACCATTTTTAATTTGTCTACCAAAAAACTTCAAGTAAACAACTCTAAACAGAAATTAGACGTACGAGTTCAGTGAATAAATTAATTTGACACCGAACCATTGTTCTGTTAGTATATTAATAACTGTTTATTAGTAGGCGAGCTCAGTTTGGTCGAATTTCAGTTTTACTTTGAGCTTTGATTGTTTTCATTTGATTTTATGCTGTCTATTATAATTTTGTGATGTAATCTATCTATCTATCTATACATATAAAATGCTTTGTCCTGAACTACTGACTGACTGACTGACGGATCAACGCACAGCCTAAACCGCTGATCGTAGAGATCTGAAACTTGGAGGGTGTGTTCTTTGTATGACGTAGGCATTCGATAAGGATTTTGCGAAATTCTATCCCTAAGGGGGTAAAAAAGGGAGGCAAAGTTTGTATGGGACAACGTGATTCCTTGGTCCAATCTTCTTCAAATTTTGCATAAACATTCTTTAACAGAATTGATGGAAGACGTGTTTCGTATTTTATTGAAATTTCTCTCCTAACGGGGTTAAAAAGGGGAGATAGTTATTTTGGGGGGTGTTGTTTAAAAGTACCTTTTTCGACGTCTACGCGGACGAAGTCGCGGGCAAAAGCTAGTCAAATAATAAATTTTTGGCAACAATTAGGCATATTATTAATTTTTATTTGTATATTTTACATGAAATAAGTAAACACTAATTATACTAGATAAAATTAATTTTATTATTAAAACGAAATCGAAGTTTAGATCACCTGCATTTATGACGACAATAGCTTTAATTAAACCATCCACTACTTAGACGAGTTGCTACCTTAGACGACCAGCCCTCTTAGACAAGATTGCTATCTATTAGCGATATCGCTAATCGACAGACATTTTTTTTGTTTTTTTTTTGTATGAAATTGACACAAGCCAACGAAAAGTCAAGTAGTCTTGCGTCAGAGAAAAAAAAATGGTGGATAAGTTCCATCTTGTTGTAGTCGATGGAGGTGCGTGTCTCGGTGAGGTAGACCACGCGTCCACCGGCAGTTCAGCGACGTTGATGTTAAAGATAATACCGGGTCGTCGCCGATGTGTCGAACGGGGGATGACGAGTGTATTTTCTCCTACACTCGTGCGCTGGCTACTAACCGTTCGACCCGTGCGCCTTCGCGACGCGCAATACCACACTGTCGTTGAAGTAGATATTATAACGTACCTCTCTCTCAAGGGTGGTCGAAATGAGACTCCTTATTCGCAGTGATTTATTTATTTCCAATAAGACTCTTTGTCCGTTTGGCTTCTCTTTTACAACTACTTGTTGACTGTTTCACTGTCCAGTCGGAACTACTACTTGACTGTTTCGTTGTCCAGTCGGAACTACTTGTTGACTGTTTCGTTGTCCAGTCGGAACTACTTGTTGACTGTTTCGTTGTCCAGTCGGAACTACTTCTTGACTGTTTCGTTGTCCAGTCGGAACTACTTCTTGACTGTTTCGTTGTCCAGTCGGAACTACTTGTTGACTGTTTCGTTGTCCAGTCGGAACTACTTGCTCTGCTCCCGAACCCCGGCCCTTTTATACCAAACCAACTAGATTCTAGAAAGATCGGGGCTCGAGAGCTTACAAAAAAGATCATAAAAACCCAACTATCCTATTATGTTTCTACTAAGAATGACCCACACAAATCACTTATTGTTTAGATGACAAAACAGATTCTCGAATATTCTAATTAGGGTCAAATACAAATAAACTACTCATATAAACAAAAACATAAAACAATTAAGAGTTCAAAAGAACTGCATGCAAAAAAGGGTCTGCCTTTCGCGAACATTCTAATAGGGTCTATTGACCGAAACGCAGGTATCTAAGACCGTTCCTTTTTTTCATCTTCGTCGCCAACACATCTTATGCTAATTTTATACAATGCTTTATGTAAATTTCATACAAATATATCTATCGATTGGCGATATCGCTAATAGATAGCAATCTTGTCTAAGGGGGCTGAGTTTGCGATGATTCGATACTAACTCCGCGGAATACCGTCCGCGCCGTACCCAGCCCAATTACCGACTGAAAAAATAATGTATAGTTTTGTGTGGTAGCTAGACCTATTTAGTTGGGTCCTTTTTACGCGACGATGGAGCAGGCTTACCCAGAACCTATAGGTACTATCCTCCCTCTCAGCTTAGTCTCGGGGAAATAACTTTTTTTTCTTCTTAATTAATGGCTTCTGGACGCCAAAAAGCCGCAATTTAGCCAAACATTGGAAGTGGTGTAGAAGTTCAGGTTTGTGTGGCGATTGTACGGTGTACCTATATGGCGGAAAGAATCGAGAAAGTACTTGTCAATACATCTGGGGCCAAATAAGCCGCGGGTTTTATTACGATAATATGTTTTCCGTCACTGAAAGAGCAATGTCATTTCTTTTTCTTTATCACATTTTTTCTAAGAAAAATCCGTGGGTGCACAACCGGCTGATGGACGACCTTCGAATGAAAGGCGAATGAAACTAACCTAGCCATTAATATAATTTAAAAATGCGAATTATTTCACTTACTGAAAAGGAAGGATTCTATATGAAATATTATCCAATAATATTTTCAACGTCTTAACACCCTAACCGCCCGCCCCTAATTTAAATATCACAAGTTAATACATGTAGCCATAAAAATAAGCTTCCAATTTCATTTCATAAAGCTGCGGGATCCTGATAAAGCTTGCTCAATATAGATGAATAATATGCTAGATTAAGCTCAGTGACAGGCTCATGTTCCAAGGTACAATGAATGAAAGGTACAAGGTAGGTAACATTGTAGGTAATGATCTTTGTTGCTTGGGTTATTTACCATTTTACTTTGCGTATGACACCAATCTTTATGTCTAAAATATAAGAGTGTGTCGAGTTGGGGAAAATTAGGTAGAAGCGATACACAACTGTTTTATTCAATACTAGCTGTTGCTAGTGTTCGCTTTCGCGATGTGGTTTTGGTTTATTTAGAATACCTAGATTTTCTTCATAGGTACTATTTATCGTTCGGTGTAAGTTATAATAACAAAATAGGTTTGTTTGCGTAAGTCCCGATCCCGTGGGAATATCAAAATGAAAAGTTGCCTATAGCCTTCCTCGATAAATAGACTATTCAACACAAAAATATTTTTTCAATTCGAACCAGAAGTTCTTGAGATTAGTGCGTTCAAACAAACAAACTGACAAATAAAAAACAAATAAAAAATCACATTAAATTAAATTAGTTATACAAAATAAAATAATCAAGTAAATACAAAAAACTAAAAATACACCAAACCAGAAATTAAATATAAATAATTAGAATATTTTTTTAAAATCATTCTTTTAAATCAAAACTTGTAAAACTTGCGAAACAAATAAAATTGTATTAACTACTTTGTAAAATTATGTAAAAAATATAGAATATTAACTTACATTGTTTTTATTATAAAGTTAAAAAACATTACAAAGTTAGTTACAACAAAATAAAATAGAAAAAATAAAAATATTCAAAATATAATAAGTTTCCATAGGTAGGGTGAAAAGGCTCGCTGCACTGCCTTGATCCGTTGGCCAAAGTAGGCCATTTTAGTACGTTTAAAAGGTAAAACAGACGGACGGACAAGAAAGTGATCTAATAATTTGAGGTACGGAGCCCTAAAAGGAACCCTTATAAAATCACTTTCAGTCTGTTTTTTCACAGCAATACAATTTTAAATATTTAAAAAAAAAAAAAACTTTTACAGCGTTTTTCTCAAAACCGATACCGTGTTTTTAATTACAAGGGCAATGTTTTTGCTAATATCAAGTTACCTTTATTTATGTAGTTATCAAGTCTTTACAAATTGATTGTCGGTGACCGGTAGATAGTAGTGTTGCCGAAGTTTTCATCTGAAAAACTAGCGATTGGCCTATCGATAGTATTGCTTGTATTGTTGCTTGAAAATAAAAAAAACTATTGTAACTATCGATAGTATCGACTACAATACTATCGATAATATTGTTGCTCGAAAATAAAAATAAAATGTGAGCCGTCACGGGACGCCTGGCAGATGTGAAACATCGACATTATTTTGTAAAAGTAACCCGTACACACTACTGCATATAGACTGTATATATGTATCATCATATAGCGTGGCGACGCGTCGCCACGCCAGAAATTGGTTTAACGTGCGGCTAAAGATGTTTCACATCAAAAACTATCGATAATATCGATAGCATCGACTACAATACTATCGATAGTATTGCCTCGTTTTGAGCTATCGATACTATCGGTTTTTAAAGAACTATCGATAGACTATCGATCGGCAACACTAGTAGATAGGCCTATTTACATAAACTTCACCTACCTATGAACTTGTTAGTTTCAAAGTACCTAAGTTTAGTCGAAGTTTAATTAAATTGTTGTGCAGTTCACAATGCAAAATGTTGTAGTCATTTAGACCGACTTAAAAAAAAGGTGAAGGTTCGGCAGTAAAAGTATGGACTCAAAGTAGAGTTTTTAAATGTTTATTATTTTTAAGCTATTGCATAGCTTTTATCGCGGGCTTTGAGCGTGACGACCGAATCAAGAAATTCGGTAACGAAAATAATACCTAACACCCCCCACTCCGCCTACCATGTAGCTCGGTACCGGCGCTCTCTCCATACAAACGTAGTCGACTGTTTCCTCCATGGATAATGACACTAGCACAAAAAAAATGTGTCATAAAACCTATAACTGCCATGACTATGCCCCTATGTTTTGGTTTTTTAGTTATAAACTGTCATTATTTCATATTAAGACCTTAACACACGTTACAATTTGATCGGACCGATCAACGGGCCTCGATCGACGATCAACCTGATCAAATTAGATGTCGGACCCGATCAATTCGGGACGTGTGTTGAACATATTCTTATAATAGCCACTTTGGAACTCAACGGCGGGGTTATATTTGTTACTATGTGTTGCAATACGTTTTTAAATATCTAAAACCACATGATATGCAACGCGAGCGCGTTTAAAAAACCCGAGATGCAATGATCGATTTACCACACTTGTATCGCAATGTACTATTATATTACATATACTCGATGAAATAACTTATAGTCAAACGTATGAGACCCAACGTTTAGATATTTTAGACAGATATTTCAAATTTGTAATTTTTCCAAAATATTCCATTTCCATAATATGTGGGTTTTCCGATTATTTGAATTATAATTTCTGTTCGATTAGATATTCCAACTTTGCTGCAAATGGCGTAAATAGGAGAGTGGTATGAATATAAGTAAAAAAGTTGTTTCGTAACTAAAACACAAAACTAATTATTATTATTTTCTTACTACAAAATGTAGTTTAACACAAATAAACAGCAGAAAAGCATGTACCCTACAGTTTTCTATTTCCTCTTAGATGAAATTTCAAAAAACTAGCTACGTAGATTACTCGTATTTTGTCCTGTCTTGTTTATTTTCCAGCCTTAAAAGTACGATTTTATTTCTGTATTTTTTCACCTTTAAGTGCCTAGTTATATAATAATATGCTTATTCTTGTATGTTTTGTTTTGAAGATTCGCGAAGAAAGTCCCGAAGTTGATCCTGGGAACGCTGGCCAGTACGCAAGGACATCAGGGTGTACTGTGACGTCACCATCATCACATCTCTGCTTAGGTTTGTGCCTATTACTTCTAATGTTACTAACGGCCGATGCTTTACCGCAAAGCAGACAGCCATGTAAAGCTAAATCTAGAATAAGGTCGCGTGACTGTGCACTAACTGCTAGACAAATAAGCCTTGAGAGGCCAGCGAGAGCCCCTTGTTTAAGACGTTACGTTGAGTCCTCTCCTCGAGTGCTCTGTTGCCCTAGTACTCGTTAGCATGTGATTTAGTTAATTTTATAAGTACAAGTTTTAAGTTAAAATTTTAAGGCTGTCCATTTTTTTATTTTGTGAATTTTAAAGGGATATTTGAATACTTAAAGGCATCTTTTTTATCCTTAAATGTACTTAAGGCAACTGTTACCTTCGTTTTATGTAGCTGTTTTTATTTAAATTTTACATTTATACATTATCTTTTGCATGAAATAAAGCGCACAATGTAAAAAGCGCTCATAGAATCATCGTTGTTTTTAATCAAGTTATTTTATGCAAGATCACGTTGTCTATCAATCCAAAAAAAACCGTTAGAATGTTTTATTTATCTGTGATAACGACTAATAACAGTGACAGCTAACTATTTAATCTTAAAAGCTACCATGAAACTGTCCATTTTTAGACGTCATCAGATAATTGGCAAAAAAATCAAGTGCAATTACATACCAATGTAATTTTGTACTAAATATTATAATCGTATGAACACGTCCATTTTTCATGTGTGCAACTGTGACGTAAAATTGCGAATGTGTGGACGTTTTGTAATGTAAAAAATGTGTAAAAAGATAGTTTCGTATGGACCTTTTAAATGTAAACTTAGGACTTAATAAATAGCGTTTAGAGAGAGCAGTCTTATGCATTACTTTACCTCTGCGGTTTCACCGGCGTAAAAAGTTGCCTAGATCCTATTCAACTTTATGGACTACCCTTGTACAGTCAGCAAAGGACTGAAGGTAGCAGGTGCATATTTTAAAGTTTTAATTTTTTTAATCAAATTCAAAATCATTTATTTCAAACAATTATTACAGTCCATATATTGTGAGTCAAAAACTTACGAAAAATATGTTAGTAGGCAATAGAATTATAAATATTAAAAACTAGATAAAATGTATTAAAATTTCACGTACCGTGTCGACAAATTAATCAAGCGACCACCACCGCGAGTGGTTTTCCACGGCGGCCATCGCTCGATCAAAATGCCTAAACACACGTCCGTGCGGATCATCTGCCACCACTCTTACGATGCTGTTGCTACTCTGCCTTACTCTCCTGACCAATGATGCTACTTTTTTACGAAGGACAGCATTAAAGCCATCCGTTCGTGTCCGTGCAAACATAATGACAGTTCAATAATTTTTAGTTATACTGTGTGAAATAACTGACACTTCGAAAGCTTTAGTGATATCAAGCAGTATATTAATAAATACAAAAAAATTAAACTAAAATATGCACCTGCTACCCTCAGTCCTTTGCTGAGTGTACAAACGAACATACTTTCGCATTTATAATATTAATCAGGTTGGAATGTAAAAACTGATAGAAATTCACATAATTTAAATTTTAGTTCAATACATACGTAAATGGAAACAATACCAAACGGAATGCATTTAGAAAAATTGTTTATTTTAACGGACAATTTATTAGTTAACATTTTTAATAAGTGATTTTTAATTCGTTTTACCATAATAATTAGCACATAAGTTATTGATATCATGTTTTATTATCCGACTTCAAAAGAGGTCGGTACGACCCGTGTTGCAATGTGTGTTTATCTCCACATAAGAATCACCTATCTTTTAAATTTTGTTTAAAAAGTATATTTCTAATTACGAGTGTTTACGAGATATGGAAGAGGAAATTGCATTACCAGTGGAGCGACAATAATATACCTACCCACTGAATTAACGATAGCGCGGGGAGCGCTTTTGCGAATCAAACGTCGTTGGTTTTGCTGTTCGATGAAGCATAAAAAAGCTTTTGAAACTCACACCTGTCATAGAGGGCATCGAACGAATACACAACGCCTTTAAACACCAAAACCCTAAAGCGTCTTGGAAACGGAATATGTGGAATATGTGGTTTCGTTTTTTTTTTTTCAAAAGTACGCTATGCATTTTAAGACCCTTACGTATCGATAGAGGGCATCGAGACGCGAACGCCTTTACACCAAACCTCTGAAACGTCCCGGAATCGTGATGTTCAATGAAACTTAATATTTGAGTTTTTTCAAATTGCCCATTTTCGAGACGGTTTCGAGGAATAGTTTGAAGGCATTATTTATTCGTCTAGATGTCTTCTATCGATAGACATGAGTCTCAAAGTGCAACGCGCAAAATAATCACTATGTCAAACTCCCATATTAAACGTCCAAAACTGCAATCTTTTTTGTGTCTGGTCTTAAAACAAACTTAGCAACCTACCACAATAATTGAAGTCGGTTAATAAATATAATTTTTAACTCACTATATTTTGTCTCTATCACAATATAGAAAACCGATTTTGCGGTGAAAAAATTGTGATTTCTTCAACAGTTATTTTCTGTTGGTGCTGTTAATTATATTTATTACAACATAATCAATTATATAAACCATTAAACCTATTTAATAGTTAAATCATACATATCTTTTACAATAAGTTATGTTGTTATAAGATATATTTATTCATTTAAAATGGCTCTAAATAATATCTGTCTATAGTAAAATATTTTTATTTCAAATCTTTAGGAGCGAACTTATCAAAACTTGACAGCAAATAGTACTTAGTAAATTTCCATTTTACGCAAATTATTTACAATTAGTTGACGGATCTTCTAGATTCCTAATCTTGTAGAAAATCTAAGTTTTGTTAAACATTAACTTTATCAAAAGACAGCTGATTATTGACATTATGTAGTGATAATAACTTTAAAAAAACCTTATTTTTTATATACAAGAAGCCGTTTTCATGTTTCTATTTTTATGGCGAGTCCTTCGCTTGCATTAGTTGCTGAGTAATATTTTTGTTCCTGTGTTATTCTGAGCGATTGTTTTAATAATAATTTTTATTAATTGAATCTGGCAAATTTTCTATCTTGATAGTATTTAAAAGATTTAAAGTAAGTATACCAAGAAAATAGCGAGAAATACTTTCGGAGAGTCAATGAGTTTCTAAAGCTTTGTATCAAAATAAAGTTGGTGTTTAACAGAATTAAAAACCAAAATATTCAAACTAAATTTAATTGCATTATTGTGGTTGTGATCGTAGCGGAGATTGCCAATCCATAATCAAATTAAGTATATAAAAAAAACTACGATAATTTTCATTTTGTAAATAAGGTTATAAGTACTTAGATAAAAAGTAAATTTTAAAATTAAAAAAAAAAGGTATATTTGTACAAATTGCTCACAAAATAATTTTGAAAAACGACTGATCGATCATTTTTCATTGACTGGTAGTTAAAATAATAATATTTGTATGTAATTGGGTAGGATGCCATCTTTATCTGATTTTTTGATTGTATTTCTGGAGAATGGGCATAGACTAATATTAATTTGTTTAATATTGGAATACTCAGGCAAAAGGAGCCACACCGAAAAAGAGCCATGGCTTCTTTTGTTTAAGTTTATTGAAGGTACTTAACTTAATTCAAATTTTAACCCGCTTTTAATAGGTGTAAAATAAGATTTTTAACCTAATAAGTCCAAAAAAACGACTAACTTAATTTGAATATTTTTTTTAAATTCAAAAGCATTATTATGTATACTTTAGTCTTATACACAATTCCTGTACAGTTTGAAATACGTAAATATTTATTGCTCATTCTCCCTTTAAAAATATTTTTAATTAATTGAGCCCAACGGATTTACCTACGTTAGCCTCGATGTCATTAAAATTATGGTTAGAATTTCGTGATGATAAAAATTACTTGTCCTTCTTACGGTGGAGCTAATTGTCATCTATATTGATCTAATCGTAACGAACAGAAAAAAATCGCAATTATAATATTAGTTATTGTATTTTTACTAGTGAAGTGATGTAGTCGTATTTAATAGCACAATTTATATTGTTTTTTTTATGGGGAAAGGGTACCGGCGCTCTCTCCAAGCAAACGTAGTCGACTGTTTCTTCCCTGGATAATGACACTAGCACAAATATTTTTGTGCCATAAAACCTATAACTGCCATGATTTATGGGAATTTAGATTTTAAAAACAAAAAAAGGAACATGGTCATGGCAGTAATAAGTTTTATGCAACAAAAATATTTGCTCTAGTGTCATTATCCAGGGAGAAAACAGTCGACTATGTTTGTATGGAGAGAACCCCCGTTACCCTTTCCTCTTAAACCCTTCATGTTCACGCGCTGAGGTTCATTTTAACTTTAAGCGATGTAAAAGTATGTTATTTATTAATGTAAATGTTGCATAATTTGTATATATTGAAACTAATGTGAACAAAATAACAATAAAACGATCTTTTATTACAAAATTAATAGATTATTTCATTTTGTATGTAATTCAGTACAATACGATTATAGTAACAAAACAACAATAGAACTTAATCTAAGGCCTTACCACGATTTGTCGCACTCGATCAAACGTACCGTACCATATTAATACGAAATAATAATAAAATAGTACTTATCACTTTTCTCACAATATTAAGTTTTGAAATCGGTGAATACGCGAGTCAAGATAGTTATTGATTTAATAAATTATAGGTCAGCGTTTGACCACTATCACACCTGCCTGATGGTGACGATGCGTCCTAAGATGTAGTACGCTTTCCTAGAAGATACCTATTCACTCGCGACTTCAAGACCTCCAAAGTGTACACGTCAGGAAAGACAGACGCAGGCAACCGATTCCATTCCCTTGCAGTACGAATAAGGAATGACGAAGCAAAACGCTCAGACGGACATCTGGTATGTCCACCATGAATCGGTGCCTCATATCAGTCTGCTTAGTTGTGTTACGAAATAATGGAGATGACTAAATCATTATTGAACCTAAGACAGTATCTCTGATTCGGATGACCAAAAACTATTTTGTGTAAAAAATTGAAATACAATACGAAAAATCTATCACTCGACTCGCGCATTGGCCGATTCTAGTCTTAAAGTTTCATGATAAAACTCAAAACAGTATGTTTGATCTAGTGTGTAAACAACTCATGGTAAGAGTACTGTAGTTAGAATGGAGTCAGTTTTTTAATAATAGGTTCTTCCTTTTATTATTCTAGTCGCATTGTACTAGCTAGAGTCTTGTCTCTGAAATAAATAAAATAGCAGTTAGTCACGTTAATTAGTAATTTAAGAAAACAAACTGTTAAAATGTTGTCCTGTATTTTTTACTTTGTTTATTGCATGTTTTGCCTTGCTTGCTTTCTACGTGCCTGTTTTTAATGATCTTAAAGTGGTTCTTTATGACAAACGATGCCTCTAATAAAAATGGTCTGAATATTATTTTACTTTCTGTAATAAGTATTCAATAAACCTAGTTACACTGCACAAGAGTTCTAAAGAAAATAAAATTGCAGCTGTATATTATTAAATTTTCTTCTTTTCTCACGTGATTTTGATCTTAGAATGATACATAACTATTCTTTTGGCTTTGCCATAGATGGTAACAAATTTTTGAAACAAATCATGTTATTATACAAATCACAATCTTGAGCACTATACTGGGTTTATAGTATCTTTTGTTTTTTAAATTAAAATTGTCGTGAGTCGTAAAGGAACTTCTTAACATTCGCTATCCACGCTTATTTAATTTCACTTTTCACTAATCAAATAACAACACTCTTGTTTGTAAAGTAACTTATAGTTTGTTTTGTCTGATTTCATTTAATTTTGTGCACGTTTTTATTATTATTTTAGCATGTTTTACAGTATGTTTTCTAAATTAAAAAGTATGTCAAATATCAAAATTATTTGAGATCAGTGACAAGATTCTGTTACCTATCCTTTTTTCCTACTTTCCCTGAGGCTGGCGGAGGCCCAAAGACGAAGGAAAACATACCCAAAAGTTATTAAAGAAAGCGTAATTTTTCCTAATTCAATAACAAGATACTTATTTGCTTTGAATAAGGTATATTATGCTTTCTCGAGTAACATTTCGTCCTAAAGGCTACGCCAGTACTAGCTAATGTAAAGACATCGTGCGGAAGCGGCTGGAAATATCGCCTGCAAGAGAACGCAAGCTGCATGGATGCTGAAAAGGTGGTGGTGACAATATATCACTCAAAAATACTTGTATTTAAACATTATGTTCTCTGTTTCAATAGAATGCGCGAAGGGCTTGCATTTGTACAACGGTCGGTGCTTCGCTCACTGTCCCGACAGTACATATGCCAGTGAAATGTCTACGAGGAGCTCGAGAAGGCGTAACCTTACTTACTTTTCTGAAAGTACCGTCATGAAAAGGCAAGGAGACTCTACTGTAGCATCGGAGGCTCTAGACATGGAGCCAGGAGTAAAAACCCCTCTAACATGCCTTCCGTGCCATTACACTTGTGCAACTTGCGTAGGTCCTCACAACAATCAATGTTTATCTTGTTTAGAGGACGCCCAATTGTTCAATTTAACCGACACAGAACCTAAATTCTACTGCTACCCAAACTCGGTGTTGTCACAAATAAACGACGCTAATTGGCACTACAGATTGAACGTCGCTCTCTCTGTCGTCCTCTTCGTCATCAGTTTCGTCTCATTATATTTTCTCGTATCGTTTTTCTTCAAGAGATATTGTTGCGGGGGTAACTACGCCTCAAACATGAAAGGCACGTATAATAAATTAGCCGTAGATGATAAACAGCAAGGCGCCTTGGAAGTCGAAAACGAAATCTGCAAGGCATTAAAGGATTACAGCGATAGCGAATCCGAGGACGACTTAGATTTATAGCATTTGTTGTCATTCCGTCCTAAGTATTACGAGCTAATGGAACAACACGATGTTGGTGATTACGATACCTAAAATGTATGCAGGGCATAGTGTGATATTACCTTAAAAATCGTCACAAGTGTTGGCTTAATATTGTTAGATAATAAGGGGAAAAAAAATTGTACAAAATTCTTATTCGCATCCAAAGAACTTCAATCTTTCGAATAACAAGTTATTTCATCTAAATTCGCTAATATTTTCATCACACTTTTTAGTTTCATTTCTTTTGGTAGTGTTTAGAACACTTTTTATAAAAAAATACATTCCATTAGATAAAATTAAAGAGATCGCCTCGAGAGGAATCTTATAATAATAATAAAAATTGGCTATAATAGTTATAATTTGTAGGCTAACTCATATGTCTCAAACTCTTTTAGAACGTTTTTATTTTTGTCTCTTTTATTAAAAATAAGTTTTATTTTTGTATTTCTTTTTACATTACCATTCTCTTTAGTATTTTACTAATACTCGATCAAATTTACAAAGCATCGAACCTGCAAAGGTGTTTAACTCATAATAATTTAGGAATATATTTTAATAAGTACGTAAATAGCATAATAATTTAGAAGTTAGGTACATTTTGCTCAAGTTGCCATTTTAATTTGTATGTATTGAGCTTTTCCTTTACGATGTACATATAACATAATGTAAATAAACGAGTTCCTATTTTTAATAATGCTGTTTTATTTCTGCTATTTAATTTGCATGATGGTTAAATGTTTATATATAATTTTTTTTTTAAATTAAATCTTTATTTATTTAATACAAAAAGAACAGCTTAAAACAGGAGCCCAACCGCGCCTATTGCGTCGGCTTCAAGCCGACGTCGATATCCCAACCCGCGCCTCACACTGGGCGGAATTTTGAGCCTGCCTTTCATAAAAAGTTTGAAAAATCAGGTTGTTTTTTCGTGTGTTTTAAGTATGCAGGATTTTTGGGAACATCAAACCATTCAAAAATAAGTGATATCGGTTGTTATTTAAAAAAAAATAACAAAGTCATATTTTGTGGTGTTTTTAAAAATAACATAACCAGAATAACTTATTATTGAATGTTTTGATGTCCCCTACAATCCTGCATACTTAAAACACACGAATAAAACAACTTAATTTTTGAAAAATCCTATGTAAGGCGGGCTCAAAATTTCGCCCAGTGTGGGGCGCGGGTCAGCATAAGCCGACGCGTTGGTTTGAAGCCGACGCACTTATCGCGGTAGGGCCCCAGGAATGTGTTCTTTATTTAATGATTCTTCAGTATAGTTACAAAATGGACGCCTAAACCACCACTTTGTATCAAAATATTATTTTTATAAAAGCCAAGTTTGTGTTATTTTGTAGCGATTGTAATGATTTTCAATAAAAGGGTATCATTTTTAGTTATCAAACAGTTCGAAGTACCTATTTTCATTTTGTTTCCAAACTTACTTCATTGTTTACTTGTTATAGTTAATGTGCCCTGTAAACGATCAAATTTGTTTGACTAAATGGTTTGTCAAACTTCACGTTTTTAAGCTATTGCATAGCTTTTATCGCTGGCTTTGAGCGCGGCGACCGAATCAAGAAATTCTGTAACGAAAATAAAACCTAACACACCCCACTCCGCCTACCATGTAGCTCGGCCGAGCGTTCTTTTAACGTGTATGTATATGTTACGACTGTACGAAGCTCGCACGATGCAATAGCTTTTTTTTTGAAACAACAGCTCTAACGATCCAGCAAAAGATCAAACTTTGTTTATTTGCTCGTAGATTTGTCGTAGATTAGGTAGTGACTACTGATTTTTTTTTGACAAACCCATAAACAAACCTGCAAACACCGCCGCTCACTTCAAATTTATTTGTCAAAATTTCCGTCAAACACATCAAACACGTAGACTGTATGAGAAACGCTTCAAGCAAACCTGCATACTATCAAATAATTTGACGAACACGTTTGACAAACAATTTGATCGTTTACAAGGCGCTTAGCGGCCAATTACAAGGCTGTAGTCTGCTTTTGCTCTTCTAAACTCATCGATAAAATAGGCCTTCAGAGAAGTCAAACTGAAGTGGCTGACAAAGCTCAATACAAGGCCACACCACTTGATGACCTGATAGATTCTGAAGTGAAAATCAAGTGATAGTTCAACGCTTTGCGAAATTGGTTAAGCTTTGAATTTCAATTCTTCGTTTAACTCTGAGATGGGGTAGTAGATATTTTAGCGTTTAATTTAATTATGGAATTGTGGGTAGTAGTTACGCAATTCACCATACTCAGTTTACACGAGGACATTTTAGTTTTTCAACCTTGATTATGGCAAAAATTGAAGCTAAATTAAATAAGCTATATTGCAATATAGGATACCTATTAAAATGGAAAATAGAAAGCTGTTTAAACTGTAAGTACACTTAAGTACATACTTACCTATAAGTATTTAGATTGAATATAAAAAAATCAATGACTTTATAATATTACAAATAAAGGTAAGTTTCGAACATCATTTTGACAACCCAGTGGGCACAATGGTCACCATGCCGGACTGCCAAACACAGGGTTGCGGGTTCAATTCCCGCCTCAAACAAGTATTTATGCTTAGATATTTGTCTGTGGTCTGATTGTTTCTATGTATTATAAGTATAAATTTACAAAAGATAAGTATACCTATAAGTAGTATATCCGTTGTCCGTTGTCTAGCACCCATAACACAAGTCTAGTTACTATTAAGTCTAAGTCTAGCTTGGGGCTAGATGGCGATGTGTGAAATGTCCAAATGATACCAAAGGGCTAGGTGTGCTTCATCGGTGTGTAAGGTCATTATTACACTATGAAAATATGAAATGAAATAAAAAAGGTAGGTATTCAGTGGGTAATCTCTACTAACATTAAGGACTAAAATGCATGCAAAATAGGTAATCACCCACCATAATACATATGAGCGTTCAACCGCACGCCAAATTCCATACAATGACACAATACCCAATTATTATCGCGGTCAGGAATTCACGTTTCTATCGAACATAGAGCGATCAATAAAGCCATAATAAAGCTAATGTATTAGGTAATAACCCCCGAGGTAATGCAAGAAGGGACCGTTACCATCTCCCTTATCGAGGACATTTGTAAGAAATGTGAACTCCTATTCGATTCGCGAAACTTTTTATCTGTTACTTGAATTTCAAATTCGAGTCAATTATTCGAACGTATATTTTTAGCGTTATCTAAATTTAACTATAAATATAAATGAAGGTAGGGAAATGTTAGTCGAAAAATATAGGAAAGATATGGTTATTTTGACTCTTACATTGTGTCGTAAGGATAAAAAACATATTTTAATACATACCTACCTACTTATTATTACATGATTATTTTGTATGAAGTTTTAAGACCATGTGTTCGCAAATCGACCTTTGTGTTAAGCAACTTTAAGTAATCAAATACTATTTTTTTGTTATTTGGATATAAGTAGATATTGTAGTTTAAAAACCATATTTTTGTTTATTTCGGTTGAAAACATGATATGAACAACTTTGTTCGATAAAAAAAATGTTAGAAAACAGAGAATTTTTAGATCGTTTATCGGTTTTTATTCAAAAATAGTTAACGTATGTTTCTAAAAATTGAATCAAATGATAGGTTTTGACCTCTAGGAACTATATTTTTGGATAATAATGCTAAAATGTACAAAATGTTTTGCAAATCGATCAAATATAACAGTTCGCACGCGTCAGTTCCTCGCAGTCGGCCTCTGGGCCTCGTCGAGGTAAGACCTATGCCACTTTTGCCGGCACGCTGCGTTCGAGCGAACCCCACGCGGAAGCTTGCATTTGCAGGGATGACAAACTTTTTTCCGCAAATAATAATTTACAAACTTATGTGCCCGCAAATAATATATACTAATATTATAAAGAGGTAAGGTTAGTAACAAGTTTGTACATTGTATTGTTGCTCCAGTCTAAGCAGCTAGGCTTGTGTTATGGTGACTAGACGCGATTGAGTGAGCGCAAATAATCTATACTAATATTATAAAGAGGTAAGGTTAGTAACAAGTTTGTATATTGTATTGTTGCTCCAGTCCAAGCAGCTAGGCTTGTGTTATGGTGACTAGACGCGATTGAGTGAGCGCAAATAATATATACTAATATTATAAAGAGGTAAGGTTAGTAACAAGTTTGTATATTGTATTGTTGCTCCAGTCTAAGCAGCTAGGCTTGTGTTATGGTAACTAGACGCGATTGAGTGAGCGCAAATAATCTATACTAATATCATAAAGAGGTAAGGTTAGTAACAAGTTTGTATATTGTATTGATGCTCCAGTCCAAGCAGCTAGGCTTGTGTTATGGTGACTAGACGCGATTGACTGAGCGCAAATAATATATACTAATATTATAAAGAGGTAAGGTTAGTAACAAGTTTGTATATTGTACTGTTGCTCCAGTCTAAGCAGCTAGGCTTGTGTTATGGTGACTAGACGCGATTGACTGAGCGCAAATAATCTATACTAATATTATAAAGAGGTAAGGTTAGTAACAAGTTTGTATATTGTATTGTTGCTCCAGTCTAAGCAGCTAGGCTTGTGTTATGGTGACTAGACGCGATTGAGTGAGCGCAAATAATCTATACTAATATTATAAAGAGGTAAGGTTAGTAACAAGTTTGTATATTGTATTGTTGCTCCAGTCTAAGCAGCTAGGCTTGTGTTATGGTGACTAGACGCGATTGACTGAGCGCATATAATCTATACTAATATTATAAAGAGGTAAGGTTAGTAACAAGTTTGTATATTGTATTGTTGCTCCAGTCCAAGCAGCTAGGCTTGTGTTATGGTGACTAGACGCGATTGAGTGAGCGCAAATAATATATACTAATATTATAAAGAGGTAAGGTTAGTAACAAGTTTGTATATTGTATTGTTGCTCCAGTCTAAGCAGCTAGGCTTGTGTTATGGTGACTAGACGCGATTGACTGAGCGCAAATAATCTATACTAATATTATAAAGAGGTAAGGTTAGTAACAAGTTTGTATATTGTATTGATGCTCCAGTCCAAGCAGCTAGGCTTGTGTTATGGTGACTAGACGCGATTGACTGAGCGCAAATAATCTATACTAATATTATAAAGAGGTAAGGTTAGTAACAAGTTTGTATATTGTTGCTCCAGTCTAAGCAGCTAGGCTTGTATTATGGTGACTAGACGCGATTGAGTGAGCGCAAATAATATATACTAATATTATAAAGAGGTAAGGTTAGTAACAAGTTTGTATATTGTATTATTGCTCCAGTCTAAGCAGCTAGGCTTGTGTTATGGTGACTAGACGCGATTGACTGAGCGCAAATAATCTATACTAATATTATAAAGAGGTAAGGTTAGTAACAAGTTTGTATACTTATTGTATTATTGCTCCAGTCTAAGCAGCTAGGCTTATGTTATGGTGACTAGACGCGATTGAGTGAGCGCAAATAATCTATACTAATATTATGAAGAGGTAAGGTTAGTAACAAGTTTGTATATTGTATTATTGCTCCAGTCTAAGCAGCTAGGCTTGTGTTATGGTGACTAGACGCGATTGACTGAGCGCAAATAATCTATACTAATATTATAAAGAGGTAAGGTTAGTAACAAGTTTGTATATTGTATTATTGCTCCAGTCTAAGCAGCTAGGCTTGTGTTATGGTGACTAGACGCGATTGACTGAGCGCAAATAATCTATACTAATATTATAAAGAGGTAAGGTTAGTAATAAGTTTGTATATTGTATTATTGCTCCAGTCTAAGCAGCTAGGCTTGTGTTATGGTGACTAGACGCGATTGAGTGAGCGCAAATAATCTATACTAATATTATAAAGAGGTAAGGTTAGTAACAAGTTTGTATATTGTATTGTTGCTCCAGTTTCACGGTTTTGTAATGCGTAACATGTTTTTCTCGGCTAGGTCCCCGCGTCAACCCGCGATAGGGAACTTCGTTCCAATAAAAATATTAGGTACATTATTACAGCTACACATTAGTTTTATTATTTTATGTATCGAGCCCAATTCGATAACGAAAACCTACTGTTGACACCTACCTACACTGTGGCGTGCCCACTGTTTACACCTACACTGTGGCGTAGCTTGATCGCGTACGCGAGTCGTTGCGCGCGGCTCACTTTCACGCTACTTCTTTGTGCGCGGAGGCTGAGGTAATGTTAAAATACCTACACACGGTACTGGAAGAGGGCCTTAAGAAGCTTAATTTTATAGTTTTTTTTCATCAGAAATTAATTTTCGTCGAAATTGTTAATGAATGTCGAAAATGATTTTTTTGCTATTACATAAATGTGTTCATAAGAATATGCTATTGCCTTAGACCAGCCTTAGACTACTAAAACTGTAATACATTAACACTAAAATTATACGGTATCATTTTAAATTACTATCAATAATATAGTTTGAATTTTGAAAGACATTTCATGTTATTCTATCATAATATTATTTTAAAGAATGAATACCCAATGAAATATTTTTTCTCGAAAATATCCTTTCCTAGATTTCACTTTGGTTTGTTTTGTGCATTATTTTTTTTTCCTTGACAAAATCATAAATAAAAATAAAATCCTCACCATGTTACCCCTAACAACACCCAGAAACAATATATTGGGCTCTTGGAAGTTTCCATTACGTTATGTTATGGGCATATTCGCACATCCCCTTTTATTTTCACCTACGTAAATTGGAGATTCTTTCGAAAAAACGCCAATAATTATGTAGGGGAGAAACACAATTCTCTTTTACCCCAACCCCTGTGCTATTGCGGCGGTATTTTATTCTACTTATTAGATACATATACCTACTCTTTTGAGATAAGTATCAAATTATTATTTTAGGAGAAATCGAATTTAGTAAGTACCTACGGGAGCACCATTTTTCACATAAAGTCAAAAGTCTGGCAAAAAAACAAAACAAAAAATTATGCGAAAAATTGAATAATAAAAACCTTTTATTTAATAGCTACCTATTACATTTAAATTAAAAGTTCTAATTGGGGTCTTTAGGAAGGATGTGAGGTAGGAGCCGGCTTTTTGGTTCCCTTAATATATTTCCAATACATGAAATAAACTTATCTTTATTAATAAAATTAGTGTTAAATTAGTACAATAATTAAATTGCGAAAAATAATTATGCAAAATGAAGTTATGCCAAAGTAGTTTATTTCAAATGTAGTTTTGCCTAATTAAATTATGCCTAAAACGTTATGCCTAGTAAGTTTAAGACATTTGAGTTTTTGGGAAAAGTAGTGTAGGTACTCGTACTTACCTAACTACCTTTATGCTTTACCTTTTTAGTAAGTATATGGTATATTTGCCGCGTATAAGTATATATTTTTTAACCCCCGACGCATTAGAACGTATTAGAAGTTTTTAAATATCAAAGTTAGTTTTCACTTTAAAAAACTTCCGCCTTTTCTTCCAGAACTTATGTAACTGACGACCCAGTTGGCACAATGGTAACCATGCCGGACTGCCAAACACAGGGTTGCGGGTTCGATTCCTGTCTGTGGTCTGGTTATTTCTATGTATTATAAGTATAGGTATATTTACAGAATAAAAGTTTATAAGTAGTATTTCTGTTGTCTAGCACCCATAACACAAGTCTAGTTATTTAGCTTGGGGCAAGATAGCGATGTGTGGAATATCCTGCAATATTTATTTATTTTACTCTATTTTCTATATGTACAAACGAATGACAAGCATAAATAAATACGACCACTCGTTACTTGAAGTGTTCTTAGATTTAACTAAAAATACCAATATGGAATCAAGTCGAGTAAGTTTTTATGTAACTACTAGCTATTGCCCGCGACTTCGTCCGCGTAGAAGTCGGATAAGGACCGAGGAATCACGTTGTCCCATACAAACTTTGCCCCCTTTTTCACCCCCTTGGTAAAATTACGGAAAATTCTTTCTTATCGGATGATAAGAAAGAATTTTCCGTAATTTTACTCTTTACTTAATTTTACGCCTACGTCACACAAAGAATATGTACACCCTCCAAGTTTTAGGTCTCTACGATCAGCGGTTTAGGCTGTGCGTTGATCCGTCAGTCAGTCAGTCAGTCATTCAGGACAAAGAATTTTATATGTATAGAAGATAGATAGTTAAGTTCTCCCAACTTTTGCCTGCCATATGATGGCAAGCAAGTCGCTGAACATTAAATTGATATTAAACGAACGTAAAACTCGCAATAAACTGAAAATGGTGTCATGAAACTATCTTTATGCGTAACACACAGGACATTAAACGGTAAGATACTTCTTGGGATAGCAAAAGGTGTACACAATTTAAAATAACAATAACAGCTAACTGCAAAACGGCACCGAAACAATCTAGATTCAACCGCGTATTAAGCTTAATTGTTATAAAACATTCCTTAACACGTTTTGGCTAAAGCCTGTGTTATTTGGGTTACGAGTTGACCCTAAGGGTTATTTTAAATTCTTTTAATTTTTGGTCTGTATGAAGCGAAAAAGTAACGACGATTATCTTTAAACTTAAGGTAAAAGGGTAGGTACCGGGCGCTCTCTCCATACAAACGTAATCGATAGTTTCGTCCCTGGATAATGACACTAGAGCAAATATTTTTGTTGCATAAAACTTATAACTGCCATGACCCTATGTTTTTTTTAATCTTAATTTCTATGATAATTAGAAAATGAAAAAAGACGCAAAAATATTTGCTTTAGTGTCATTATCCAGGGAGGAAACAGTCGACTACGTTTGTATGGAGAGAGCGCCGGTACCCTTTCACCTTAAGTCGCATTTACAAAGTCGTTCACCGCACTCTGATTTTCATAGTAAGTATCTACCTACCCTAAATTATGACATGAAACTGGCTGATTGTCTTATAAATATGAAAATAGTTATAATTTGTCAGTGAAATGCTTTCTACACGAATAAGGCCTCGGGTAATATCCTAGAGGGGTGTATCCTTTATGGTGACACACAACACTACACTAATGTCATTAAGAAACTAAATAACCCTAATAATAAAAGTAAATGATTCGGAAAGAAAACCTTTTCGTGTTTAATTACCGGTTTTATTATTATGATGATATAGAATTAAGAACCAACGGAGACTACAAACTTTTCAGTCGATCCAAAGTTTGCCACTTTCCATAAAAAGTGAAATAAATAAAATAAAATAAAAATAGCCTTTTTTCACTGACCTTATTTAGACAATTTTTACCTTAAGATTATGGTGTTAGTGCTTTTTTAAATCTAATCGTAATAGTAAGTATCTTCAGCAACCAGTTTTTTGGTCAGGTTGTCCTCCTCAGTATCTTCCACTTCTCTCTGTCTCAAGGTAATCTGTGTAAAAAAGTGAAATAGGTCTTAATTCACACATTTTTCATTCAATAGATAGGAACTGATTTATCACTTTATAGTAGGTAGGTATAGGTACTATCGGGAGATTTGTAAACAGGAAAACTTTGAAACTTGGCCCACTCAAAGTTCAAATTCGATTAACGACTCTTACAAAACTCCTTTTGAAATACAATGTTTTCTATAGAAGAGAAATGCTAATAAAATTACCTTTGGAAAATTTCTTAGTGCTTAATACTTAATTAATCCTGGGTTAGGAAAGTACCTATATACGCATGTGACTAGAAGAGTGATGAGTATGAATGTAGAGGGATGGAGAGGTCGACCTAAGAAAAGATGTATGGACTGCGTGAGACAAGACATGAGAGAGATGAGTGTTAACGATGAGATGACGACTAATAGGAGTGAATAGAAGAAGAAGACATACTGCGCCGACCCCAAATAAACTGGGATAAGGGCAGAAAGATGATGATGATGATGATGAGGAAAGTACAGTAATTTCTAAACCGAACTATTGAAAAATGATTGAAAAAAACTTTTAATTTCGTCGTAAATACGAAATCACGAACAGACGACTGTCGAATAATCGACATCCAAATTAAGGCCTGAGAGGTCGCAATCCCGATTATGATAAAAGTTAAATGTTAAGAGGAAGGGGTACCGGGCGCTCTCTCCATACCAATGTAGTCGACTGTTTCCTCACTGGATAATGACACTAGAGCAAATATTCTTGTTGCATAAAACTTATAACTGCTATGACCAGGCCCCTATGTTATGTTTTTTTCTTTTTTCTAAGACATAGAGGCATAGTCATGGCCCTTATTACCCGCAAGTAACTTATACTAAGTTAAATAAGTATATCTTCGAACCACACCATTAAGGTGAAAGGGTACCGGCGCTTTCCCCATACAAACATAGTCGACTGTTTCCTCGCAGGATAATGACACTAGAACAAATATTTTCGTGCCATAAAACCTATAACTGCTATGACTATAGGTTTTTTCATTTTCTACGAGTAATTATCATAGAAATTATGATTTAAAAAACTAAAAAAAAAGTGGTCATTGCAGTTATAAGTTTTATGCAAAAAAAATATTTGCTCTAGTGTCATTATTCTGGGAGAAAACAGTCGACTACGTTTTTAAAAATTTTAAAGTCTCTACCCTTTTCTCATAATAAAGTCAAAAATCTCTTATAATAATGCTAAGAACTACATTTATCAATAAAAGTGTTAGAGTTTTAAGTAAATACATACAAAATTACTAAATTAAATTATTCTATATTCAATACCCACCCACTTGTCCTACAACATTTTTTTATTTTTATTTAACATACTAAGAATAATATCAAATCAAAATCTTAAGTAAATGTTTCTAAATCAAAATACATAATTTTAGAAAGTCCAGCTTTAGATATATAGTAATTTTATCTATTTTTGTTGAGTTCCGAATGTTGGTTGAGAACCATCGGGAACTTGATTATTAATGTACAAAAAAAATTGAATAATATAAAATATAATATAAATATTGCAGGACATTCCACACATCGCCATCTAGCCCCAAGCTAATTAACTAGACTTGTGTTATGGGTGCTAGACAACGGATATATTACATAGATAATTTTCTTTTGTAAATATATACATAGAAACAACCAGACCACAGGCAAATATCTAAGCATAAATACTTGTCTGAGGCGGGAATCGAACCCGCAAACCTGTGTTTGGCAGCCCAGTATGGTGACCATTGTGCCAACTGGGTCGTAGGAATATGTCTCACCTTAAAAATAATAGGTATTCCTACAAACTTCATTAGGAAATCACTCTAAAACCAATGTAAATTTTTATCCAACGCTGTTTGGCGGCCAAGAAATCGCCACGATAAGCCCTAACAGATCATAAAAGATTGTCTATGACCATCCTACTTTATTATAAAATAGAATAACCATATCCCGAAGCCTTTTTATGATCATAAAATATTTTATAGACCGCAGGGATTTAAGCATAGTTTCCAATGTCTTGTTATCGTTCATGGCTAGTAGTTCGATAGCGTTATTGTTACCTCGAACTCGTCCTAACGTGGGCCGTATGCGGAACGAGTTTAAGGTTAACTCTGTCAAAGTAAAATTAAAGTGCGGAATGTACTTATTGTAACTACACGAAAAGTTGTTGAAATTATGTTCGCCCTAAGGCGTACAAGGTAACGACTGCCTGAAATAGCAACCAGGAGCAAAGGCTTTTAAAAAGCTGTGCAAAGCATAATTTTGGCGAAAATAAAAATAAACAGTTTTTTTGCAGACTACTTTCAAAGCTTAGTAAGGCTATTAGGATTATATTTTGTTTTTCTTCATTCCCGCCAAAATTACGCTCTTTGCAGTTGTTTTTTTTTTTCAAATGATAGGTGAGCTTTTGACTACTATCACATGGGAAATTATGATCTTTACTGATGGAGTGCAAATAAATTTTACATTTCGATCTGTAATTAATATTTATTTGCAAAAATCTTATTTTTTTGTTTCCGTCAAAATTCCGCTCAGCGCAGCTTTAACGTGCTTTCCGAGCATGGAAGCCAAGGAGGGCTTGACGAAGCACGACAAAACTCTTTTGCGCACTGTAAGCTATCGATACGATCGCGCTTAAATTAAATTACTATAAATTTTCTTTATTATTCACTGTTTCTTAACTTTCTTTAGCAAACTGTGTTACAGAAACCATTGTCTGATCGAGCACAGTTTTCGTTTGCAAGTTCTATAGAAAACTCTTACAAAAGCTTTACAAATGTAGATATTTGATGAGGGTTCTACAGGGATTCGGAAAAGTTAAAAGTTCTTTGTTGTTTCTAATAATATTAGTAACGGATTAGATAGGTTTGGTAAGTAGGTTAATGGAACGAAATTCCTTATCGCGCGTTGCGAAAGGGGGTTAGACGGAAAAAATTAAGACTAAAAGTTGTAACGACACTTTTTGATTTTATTACAATTCCTTCGCTAATTAATTGAAAGGAACTGCGTTCCATCTGGGTGTCCCTTGAAACCTCTGACATAGCCAGCAATACTTCGACACAGTGGGATCTTTTGTGTTTACCCCTACCTTAATGTTTCTTACTATTTGAAGGAGTGGTCGATTAACGCGGTGATCCCACTAAGAGAAAGAGACCTATATTCCTCCGGTTTGGAATACACATTCCCAAGGAGGCTCATACGCTTCGCTGCTAAGACGTCGCATTCACAAAGTATGCTGGCTCCATAGTTTACCTCACATCACCGTAGGCTCTGCAGTCGTTATTTGAAGGTATCTTCATTTTTAAAAGCATGACATTGGTTCCGTAATTCCCTGTCAAGGCACCAACCACAGCTCGTGCTTAGCTTCTCCCGTTGATAAATAAAAAAATTAGGTTATCCTTAACTTAGATTTAGATTTTTATTACCTTAAATTAGGTTTCTAGTGAACGACATTGCCGAATTAGCCTTGGTAGGATCTAAATCTACAGCCCTAAAATGAACGCTTATCTATGTAGGTAGGTAATAAGGTATTAAAGGACAGGAAAATCTGTATGAAATTCTGTATGAAAATTAAAGTAAGTTTTACTAACTCAAAAAACATGGTCTTCTATTGTAAAAAATGCCACGAAAATTCTTTTTCCACAATTTTAATGAGGAAAAGAAAATACAAAATGAAGAACGTAAAATATTTTGTAAAACATATTAAACCTACGTAGAAAAATATAAAATGTTTAATATCTTCCCCTCACTTTATTAAGGAGTTTGTTGTTAACAAGAAAGTACTCGTTTCTTATCAGTTTGTGCTTCGGTAAGCAAGGTTTGAAGGTAAAATATTTAGGTACGAAGAAAATGAGTTCGTAACAAAGTAGGTACTTTGTTCGTTACTTACATAAAGTTTAATAATGTGCATAAAATTTTAACGGTTTTATTAATTGGGAAATTACAATAATTTATGGATTTTTTTAAAATAATTTTAAATATTACTCGGCGGGCGTTGAGTCGGTGTGCAGATGATCTATAGCAATTAAACTACGTGGTAAGTTGTGTCACAGGCCATTTATTAAGGTGAAAGGGTACCGGCGCTCTCTCCATACAAGCGCAGTCGACTGTTTCCTCCCTGGATAATGACACTAGAGCAAATATTTTTGTGCTATAAAACCTATAACTGCCATGACTATGCCTCTATGTTTTGGTTCTTTTTTTCATTTTCTAATTATCATAGAAATTAAGTTTGAAAAAACAAAAAAAGAAAAAAAAAGACAAAACATAGGGGCATGGTCGTGGCAGTTATAAGTTTGATGCAACAAAAATATTTGCTCTAGTGTCATTATCCAGGGAGAAAACAGTCGACTACGTTTGTATGGAGAGAGCCCCCGGTACAATTTCTTCTTAACTCTTCTCTTCTTCAGCAGCATGTATTACATGTATTACAGTATTGAATTAAGAGGCATATGCCCACTGCAGGGCATATGCCTCTCCAACGCCTCTCCACAACGTTCTGTCACCGGTCCTTCTGGACCACGCTGCCCCAGCATGAGCTTTTATGTCGTCGGATCATCTGGCTGGTGGTCTGCCCACACTTCTTACACACACACTTCTTTTCACAGCTAAGTACAACTTAATACTGTTTGGTACTTCTATTTTTATTAAGGTCTACTTGCCCATTGCAAGAACAATGTATTCAAAAGCGGTTCAGTAAAAATTCTCTATTTTCTTAAACATTTAGCACGTAAATATTTTGCACGTTTTTGGACCGAAGCCTAAAGCGGTCCTTTCCAAAAAAGGGTATGCGTTATTAAGTAAATAATATATTTTCGAGAAGTTTTGTTTCGAATTTTTCCTTTTGAGAACGTTCTACAAAACCTCGTGTACCCATTTCTAATTATTTTCTTTGATAAGTTATTACATTTGCATGTTAATAAGTCAAAGGTGACGATGCAAATGGAGGAGCCTCGTTTTACAAAGGTGTTGCCAGTTCACGGTCACATCGACTAGTTACTGCTTACAGGGTAGCCAGGGTTGTCAGACGTGCGAGAAATCGTACATGTGAGAAATTCAGCAGTCCTGTAGACGCGAATCAAGAAAAAAAATGTTTAATTATGATTTCTGCAGCCCTGAGCAAAGATATAAATAATTAGGTATGTCCATAGGTAACTTAACTCATAACTTATTTTGTTTTTCTGACGTGATGACTACTAGTGAATTGATGGAACACCTGCATTCACAAAAAAGTGTCATGGTAAAATTGTTTGACGTCATGCATCATGGTAATATGACCGCAGACGCGTCATGGTAACTTAGGAAACAGAGTATTTAATAATATAATATCGCTCATCTGGCCTTGGGTTATGGTGTGACGTGTGACGAATAAAAGACTTATATACAAAACAATAAAGAAAATAAATAAATAAATATGGAAAATGAAAAAAATAAAAATTATTTTTAATCGGTTTCTTATGACGTTATCACGTAAAATAAATCGACTTCACAGACAATCATTTTTTTGGTAAAGTTTAGTTAATTTGATTTGAAAACCTTACGTATAAATAGCGTGAATTATTAATTTTGTAGGAAACTTTAGAAAAACGTATACATGGACGAGATTTTGTACTGAAATGTACTATTTTTTAAAGTATTTTTTGTAATCGAAATGCAATCGTAATTAAATAAGGTACAATGTAATTTGAACAATTTTATTTTCGAGAATTGGCCTTCAAGACTAACGTTTTAAATTGTAGCTGTAGTCTTAGTGCAATTGATAAGCTTTGTACGTACGCAGTGTCCGCAGTCCGTAAACAATCAGAGTCGAAACGGTCAGCAAAATTCAAATTCTATTCAGAAACGTTTCCAAACAAAATCTACGTGCATCGAATTTACAACAATGTCGTTTCTAAACGACTCAACAGGAAAACAACAGCTTATTTGAGTTCTAGTTTTCCATACTTTCAGGAAATAAAAATATATTTTTCTCAGTAAAAGTAAATTCGATCACTTTGTTTTCAGTTACCTTTGGTCGTCCATTACGCTTTTCTTTTAAAATGAGTTATTGAACTTAGAGATGTTGGAACGTAGTTCCTTATGGCGCGTTGCGAAAGGGGGCTAGACGGAAAAAATTAAGACCGAAAATTGTAACGACACTTTTTGATTTTATTACAATTCCTTCACTAATTAATCGAAAGAAACTTCGTTCCATCCGGGTGTCCCTTGACACCTCTCAAGTTTATTTTATTTTATGGAGAGTCCTTGCAGGTAATCCTCGATTATCATAGAACACTTAGATAAATTATTTTCAGATGACCAAAGTAAATTACTGAATAAAATGGAATAGAACATACTTACTTACGTTTCTTATGAACGTTTGACGACCCAGTTGGCACAATGGTCACCATGCCGGACTGCCAAACACAGGGTTGCGGGTTCAATTCCCGCCTCAGACATGTCTTTATGCTTAGGTATTTGTCTGTGGTCTGGTTGTTTCTATATATTATATGTAAGTATATATTTACAAAAGAAAAGTATAAAAGTATTATATCCGTTGTTTAGCACCCATAACACAAGTCTAGTTACTTAGCTTGGCGCTAGATGGCGATATGTGAAATGTCCTGCAATATTATTTATTTTATTTATGAAATAAGTTCTTACTTCGTGCTTCTGATACCACATTTTAGTAACGATGTTCTTAGTAGTATGTCAAGAGAGGTTTTGCGGCGAACTGGAAAACTGTAGGTAACGATGGAACGGTAAAAACTTCACCTGATTTAAATTTCAGTTCGATTGAAATTTATTTCTTCAGCCGTTATTTTTTTATTTTTCCGAAAGCAAATAATACGATTAAGCCAATTAAAAAGCTATCATTCCAGCAATTTTATTTATCTAAGTACCTACTTACCTATTTTTAAAAGCACTTCTCCGTAAAACAAGTGACGCTAATTGACTCGAAGCGAAAACTCTGGTTATTTATTACAAAAGCTTTCGCGTATCCTGAAAATTTGGGGCAGTTTTACAGTTCCGATGGCGAGTGAACAATAAGGTTTGTACGGAGTTTGGACGCATCATAAAATAAACTTTAATTAGGTTTTGGTGTAGGATAAGTATAGGTATATATTGATGTTTGGTTTCTTTGTGGAACTTTAAAATAGTAAAAACAGCTACGCTGTGACTAAGTATTCGCTAATTGTAGGTACAAATTCAGAATTTGAACGGATGGTGATGCTCCCTCGTACATTTTTACCAAGTTTTGTTTAGTTATGTTTTAACAGTGTTTTTTTATAATTGTTTTTGATATAACTGATTATAATTGATAGAGAGTGGTTCCCTCAGGAGGTATGGAGTTTCAACTCCGCATGAAGGCAGGGTTTTCTGAGACCACCGCTGTTGGGGACGTAGAAGAATGCTCGCGCCTCCTTGCATCCCCAACATCAAAGCGCGAGAGGAGCCGGTGGAGTTTTAGTGGGTAAACCCCTGAGTGCCCACCATCTGGGTCAGGGGTAGTCTTACACATCCCCGCTGCCCCTCCCCCGGGGTAGCGGGACGGTGACTATGGCTGCATTTATCCACCTAAAAAAAAGTCGTAATAGCTGACCTATCATTTTTATAAACTGGTCAAGAGCGAGTCGGACTTGGGCACTCGGATCCGTACCATGTTGTATGGAAGCTTTTTTCTGTTTTCATTTGTTATTATAGCGGCAATATACGTAATCTGTCAAAATTTTAATTGTCTAGCGGTCCATGAGCCTGATGACAGACAGACAGATAGACGGTCAGTGAAATCGTTGTAATAGGGTTCCTTTTTACACTTTGGGTAGGTACGAAACCTTAAAAAATATTACATAAAATGTGAGAAAACCGAGCGTAGCTAAATAGTTTAAAGTTCACATAAAATGAAGTTAACACATAACCGTGTTGCCAACACCGACAGCACTCGAGTTTTCACCTGACATTTTGTTAAGGTGAAAATACCGGCGCTCTCTCCATACAAACGTAATCGACTGTTTCCTCCCTGGATACTAGCACAAATATTTTTGTTGTATAAAACTTATAACTGCCATGACCATGCCCCTTTGTCTTGGTATATTTCATTTTCTAATTATCATAGAAATTAAGATTTAAAAAACAACACAACAAAAATAACAAAACATAAAGGCATGGTCATTGGTCATGGCAGTTATAAGTTTTATGCAACAAAAATATTTGCTCTAGTGACATTATCCGACCCATTTGGCAAAATGGTCACCATGCCGGACCGCCAAAAACAGGGTTGCTGGTTCGATTCCCGCCTCAGACAAGTATTTATGCTTAGATATTTGTCTGTGGTCTGGTGGTTTCTATGTATTATAAGTATATATTTACAAAAAAAATAATATAAATAGTATAACCGTTGTCTAGCACCCATAACACAAGTCTAGTTACTTAGCTTGGGGCTAGATGGCAATGTGTGGAATGTCCTGCAATATTTTTTTTTAATTTTATCCAGGGAGGAAACAGTCGACTACGTTTGTATGGAGAGAGCGCCCGGTACCCTTTCCTCTTAACGTTCTCTTATGTTAGTAATCCTCGTTAGTTTCGGAGGTATATTTAGTTTAAATCTGCCCGAAAAGCGGCCGAGTGTGTCGTGTCGGTCTAGAATTAACAACTTTGTGACCCTGTGATGTTTTTAACCGACTTCCATAAAAGAGGAGGTTGTCAAATCTATTTTAGGCGGTAGATAAAACGAAGTTAATTAAAATTTTAAGTCAAAATCTGAAGTGTGTTTCCGACTGTTTAAGTTTTTGTTTTTATGATTGTTTGTTTTTTGTCTATTAACCAATTTCGGTAATGCTTTTTTGTGTGATAAATATCTTTAAATAATGATAAATAACTTAAATACTTATTAACCACCATGATTTTCTCACGCTTTGTTATCTAAGAGCTTGTTCAGACACGAGAACTGCGCGGTTTTAGAATGTAATGATTTACAAATGAATGCATCGATCCCGAATTAATTGGGATAAATAAATAATAATAAATAATAATAGGATATTCCACACAGCGCCATCTAGCCCCAAGCTAAGTAACTAGACTTGTGTTATGTATAACACAACACAAGTCTACTTATATACTTTTCTTTTGTAAATATATACTTATAAATATAAAACATAGAAACAACCAGACCACAGACAAATATCTAAGCATAAATACTTGTCTGGGACGGGAATCGAACCCATTGAGCCAAAGGGGTCATCAATCGTCATAAAGACAAGCGGAAGAAGTAGAGAATGTCTTAGTTTCGTCACAGAATATACATGTACTAGCTGCGCCCCGCGGTTTCACCCGCATAAGTCCCGATCCCGTGGAAATTTTGGGATACAAAGTAGCCTATGTGTTAATCTAGGTCTCCAGCTATCTAGATACAGAGTTTCATTGCAATCGGTCCAGTAGTTTTTGCGTGAAGGAGTAACAAACACACACACACACACACACGCACATACAAACATGTTTCGTGTCCATTTATTCATGTAATCCATAATATGCGTTTTATACCCTATACCCTAATTTTTGCTGATAGCTTGTATACGTTTCTTATGCAAAGTTTATGCATTTTTTACCACCGAGGCAAGATGAGAAACAGTTTTACAGCTTCGTTTCCAAATACTTCGGAGCTTCTTGGCTTGTTACGATCGAAGGAGGTGAATTGTAAAATCACATAGTACGGAGATTTATGGTTTTCTGGTTTACATGGAGGCCCGCTACTTAGATACGTGTAACGTGCCCATGTTAACTAACTAACTGAAAATATAGATATAAATAAGAAAAAATAAGTATAGATTAATGAAACTATATAATAATACCTTGTACTTGCACTTGTACTCGGGATATTTTCCGCAATTACTTTTTTAATTGGGTCCATTTTTCGTGAGGATGGAGTAGGCTTTCCCAACACCTACTACCCTCTCAGCTTAGTCGACCATGTCCCAGAGGAGACAACTTGTCAATACTTCTGGAGCCAACTAAGCCGCGGGTTTCATCACGATGTTTTCCTTCACTACCTTCTAGCTGTGCTCTTCGGTTTCACACGCGTAAGTATCGATCCCTTGGGAGTATCGGGATATGTGTAGCCTATGTGTTAATTCAGGTCTCCAGCTATTTACAAATTCATTACAATCGGTCCAGTAGTTTTACATTTATTATGAAACTAGCACAAAACTGTTTAGTTTTATTTAATTAAAATTGAATGGGAATCGATAGCAAGGTTTTAATGCGGGCACAATAAACTAAACGCATCCAAAAAACACAAAATAATAAAATAGTATGGATTTAAAAAGCCTTAAAACAAGCAAAACAACTATGAAAAAAAACCCTACAAAAAGAAAAAAAAATCCCCGAAATTATAATCCTACGTAATTACATCTGAATTTTTTGATTAAATATTGTCGCGTCGGGGGACCGCTCTTTACCTAAAAACACCTTCATAAAATGATAATATGAAAACTAAATTGAAATCGGTTCATCCGTTCGGGAGCTACGATGCCACAGACAGACACACACATACACACAGACAGACACGTCAAACTTATAACACCCCGTTGTTTCTGCGTTGGGGGTTAAGGGCAGGTGCTAATAAAGCTACCAAAATCGACCTTTGTTTTAAGCAAATCTAAGTAATCAAATACTCTTTTTTTGTTATTTGGATATAAATGGATATTGTAGTTTAATAACCATATTTTTGTTTATTGTGGTTGAAAACATGATATGAACAACTTCGTTCGATAAAAAAAATGTTAGAAAACAGAGAATTATTAGATCGTTTATCGGGTTTTATTCAAAAATAGTTAACGTTTGTTTCTAAAAATGAATCAAATGATAGGTTTTGACCTCTAGGAACTATATTTGTGGATAATAATGCTAATATGTTTTGCATATCGATCAAATATAACAGTTAGCACGCAGCACGCTACGTTTTTGAGAGTGGGGGCTAAGGTAATGTGAATACCTACACACGGTACTGGAAGAGCGCCTTAAAAACAAAACGCAACGGTGACTGCTACAGAGCTGCCATCTACAACTTTACACATTCTGCAACAACCGTTTGGCGACTATCTCCTACCGACTAGTGATTCGAAAAGTCCCATTTTCTTATATTTCTACTCATCAACAAGACGTTTAGAACGCGTACCAGATAATTAAATTACGTGCCTATGAAGTTCAGGAGAAAGGGCTTATCAATTGCAGAGTTCCTGGATGCTGGTGAGTGTTTGCATTTCTTCCACTAGCTATCGAATTATTCCCCTCAACAACGACTGAACAAAGGGTTAAGTTATATTAAAAAATAAGAAGTTGGCTCCTCAATTAATACGAACATTATTTTTGGAACGTAGTTCCTTATCGCGCGAAATGGGGCTAGACGGAAAAAAATAAGACCAAAAGTTGTAACGACACTTTTTGATTTTATTACAATTCCTTCACTAATTAATCGAAAGGAACCTCGTTCCATCCGGAGGTCCCTTTACACCTCTCGAGTTTTTTTTCATAATATGAAGATAATTAGATTTTCAATTTTTACCCCTCTGTTTTTTTTCTCCGTCGATGCTACCTTCTTCCATAGAAAACCAGCTAAGTCATTCAATTTTCATTAATTTTCTGGGGGTCTGAGAGAAGTTTAATTATGTTTCATAAATTAATTTAATAATATTACCATCAAACGTTAAACCTGTCCACTAATGTCAGTTCAAAAGTCCTTTACCTTGTAAACAATTTTTAGATGGGTAATAAATTAAACAGTAACTTCATTTTCTTATCATATATTAACATATCTAAGAGATAAATAGATAGATAAACACTTTACGTGTACAACATACAAAACATTGAAAATACCAAAAAGGACTAGAAAGCTTATAACTACGAAATTTTACAAACAGGCGACCTTATCGTTTAAAGCGATTTATTCCAGGCAATCATAGGATGGAGAAGGTCTGTTGGATGAATATCACATTTTTTTAAGTTAAACTTTTTTAGGCGCGTTATGAAAACATGATGAGAGTGAAATTTTAAGATGCGCGCGCATGTGTAATGTCACATGTTGCAGCTGCGTAACTCAAAAGTAAAACAGGTCGAATTAAAAGATCTGTAACAGGTTGAAGCTGCCCGCAAAATATATATCAGACGGACGGACGGACAAACAGACGTATAACTTCTAGAAGTATAACTTCTCACGCGCGTAAATAAGTAGGTACACAGCCATTTTTTTTTATAACTTATTATCACTTACATTTAGTTTACTTATTGATTGAAGGTGTTAATGTAGCAAATCTACGGGAAAGATAATAAACAACTGTATAATCGGTATAATAATAAAACGTATTGAAAATTAGCTTACAAGCAATTCAGAATAATATAATCACTACAATTGTAACAAGAAATGTCTATTGGTTAGTCAATAGATCGACATACTGACAATTATTTGTCGAACAATTTTTATTCAGCTCACAATTGAGCATTAAACATCACAGTAATGTTGCCAATCGATAGTCGACTATCGCTGAATAATCGATAGTCTATCGATAGTTCATTAAAAACGGTATCAATAGCTTATCGATAGCTCAAAACGAGGCAATACTATCGATAGTATCGAATCGATTCGGGCCAATCGATAGTATAGGATTTTTCAGATGAAAACTAAATCACAGGGTATAAATGTTTACAATACATGATTCATGCTTCTGACGACTTTGTTTGGTATTAACGAGTACTTGATAATACAGCACATAATATGTATCTTAACTTTAGACTAATATCACATAGTTTTACAAAGAGGTAAACTTTGTGAGTTTGTGAGGTTATAGGGGTAATCCAGGTCCGAAACCAGTCTTCTTCTTCTCGTATAGTGATGTACGGCTGACCTATTGTTAGAGTTTTCAGATCGCCCTAAGGCCTTTAACTTGACCTAACGACTGCTAAGAGGTAGCAACGGGACCAACGGTTTAACGTGCCTTCCGAAGCACGGAGGGGCTCACGGAAACACATTTTTGCCACACTGTTAATTGGTCTCCCATCAAGGTAATGACCGCGCTAGGCGTCACTTAACCTGCACGACCGTAAACGATCAGCGAGCGTCGCTTAGCTGTGAGCTTCCTCAATACCGACATCTACAAGAAAACACAATAGCGTGCAGCACCTTAACGAACTCTGAGATAAACGTGTTTTCTACTTCCGTTTCCCCAATGAATATTTTATTAAACAAGTTTGTTAGAGAAATAAAAATCTTTGTTTTACGTCCTCAAGTTCTCAAGCTCTAAGTGTAACTTAGAAGTTGGATCACGCAGGTGTTGGTAACGAGAACTTTATTTGATAAAAAAAAACGTGTGGCACTCGGGGACTGCCGCGGTAAAGATATTGCATCGTGCGAGCTTCGTACAGTCGTACCATATACATACACGTTAAGCGAACGCTCGGCCGAGCTATATGGTAGGCGGAGTGTGGGGAGTTAGATTTCATTTTCGTTACGAAATTTCTTGAATCGGTCGCCGCGCTCAAAGCCCGCGATAAAAGCTATGCAATTGCTTAAAGATTATTTACTAGCACTAGCTGTTAAGGATAACACCAACTTTTCGATCGCTCGATCCAAAAAGTCTTGACAAACTTGACAAAGGCTCGAGTAGGTTTCTTAGTGAAGACACAAACACGTGAGAGAAGGTCTTTAAGTATTGAAAAGGAACAATGCAATACAAAGTACAGTCCGCGTATCGAATGATGACCTCTCGTGGAAAGTAGAATGTCATCATTCGTGCCGCGGACTATAACTTCGAAAAGACAATTAAAGGAGTTTTGGCGGGAACGAGTTAACAACATGTCGTGCTGCAGTTTTATTTTCATGAAACTTAGATGTAACGCGAGTTGAATTGTATAATTCTGGTGGAATGATATTCAATTTAGTTCTGTGAAAGTGCACAAGTGTAGTGAAAGTAAAAATCAGTGTCAAACATGCAGTTTTCTCGTTGCCTCCAAATCTCCTATTAAGGTTATGGTAAACTTGCCACCGCTTTACTATAGCCCCTGACTTGACGGACCATGACGACTTTGACTGTATTGAAACACTTTAGGCCCGATTTATGAAAAATCGGGTCATAATTTGATGCAAAATATAACTTGACACTGGCTAAATGCACACGTGCGAAGCCATAATAAAAGAAGAAAAAAAAAGACAATTAAAGGGCGCGCGAGAGATACGTTCGGTGCTACGCCTCACAGATGACTAACTTTTGTTCTCGAATGTTCCGAGGGAAGGAAGAGGGGAGCGAGGACTGCGTGTACGCAGTTCCGCGAAGGAAGTGAATTAAATTTAATTTGCAAGACCGATGACAAAAATCGGGACAGGTAAAACTAAATAAAAAGCTTTTAATATGTATGATGAGCGCGTCCCGCGGTTTTACCTGCGTAAGTTTCGATGTCGTAAAAAAATCGGAATAAAAGCTTTGGAGGGACTTAGTGGTATGTACCTCCAAAAGGAAGATCTTCCACCAGGCAGGTGTTATACCCGGTAGGCCGCGGCCCCACGAAATTTCGTTAGAACTTGTATATGAGCTTATCTTCAGAAAAACTTTGCTTGCGCGATCTAGGATCAACGATTGGCTTAGTGGCACCATCTGTCGGTGGCATTGTGAGGCGTCGCCACAAAGCCATCAAAACTACACTTATGAAAAAACAAAAACAAAATCGGTTCATCCGTTCAGGAGCTACGATGCCACAGACAGACACACACACAGACACGTCAAACTATTACCATCCCTCTTTTTTGCATCAGGGTTAAAAATAGTCCATAACGACTCCTAACACCGCCGGACCCAACCTAGTTATTCACCGAGTCGCCAATCGCCATAAAACCCCGTACCATTATTAAAGATACAAGCACCAAACAGGATATTCAACGGTGAAGTAATAAAATGCAAATCCAAATTTACTGGCAAACAGAGAACGTTATCTTAGAGCACAATGAAAACAGCGTCACACTGCCTTGGGGTACGCCTAAATCGAACCCATTTCCCTGAGAGTCTCATAAATTCTTAACTAGTGCAATAAACTGAGATCGGATCGGTGGAATTTTAGTATTTCGTAGTTTATACCAGGCTTTATAGGTTGTCGTCACGTTGACAAGTTTCCTGCGTACTTTAGGCCTATCGCAAACTATAGATTTTCTATTGACCGATTTCGATTAGTTCGGAAGAACCAAATCAACAGCATTTTGGGCCCCCCCACCAAGGTGGCGAGACGATACGGACAAATTTAAAACAGATCAGCAATCCGTCGCAGAAGATCACGAACTATGGATGAGAGGCCTTTGCTCTACAGGCTCTTAATAATAATAGTAAATTACGATACAAGTGTGGTAAATAATAAAAATAAAATTTTAAAATGCCGAGATGCAATGATCTACACGCGTATCGTACGCTTTTTTATCACAGTTGCGAATAAAAGGAAATACTTGTTTAAATAATAAAAAGTTGACAATATATTTGTGTTTAAAAACAGAAAAAAGTAAGCGCTTAAATAATAGTTGATGGTTAGCACGCCCTATGTCAGATACGCATAACGTCAGATCGGAGGACTTGAACGCAAAATGTCAGATTCACAAGTCGTCAGAAACGCATAATGTCAAATACGCAAAATGACATACGTTACATAAGAGTTAGTGAGTGAAAGAAGAGAATCATTAAACACTTTTACAGTTATTTTAATACAACATTTAAACAACATACAACAGTTTTTAGAAAAAAAAACACTTATAAAATTAACTGTTTTCGGACCATCGATCGACTGCAGCAAGTCTATAGTGTGCGAGGGCACTTCATATGCGGTTTTTACAAGTTTCAATTTCTAGTGAAATATAGCTGCGTTTTTAGGATGAAACTCGCTTTGTTACTCGCATTCGGACAAAGCGAGATTGCAGAATGCATGTCGTTAACTTGACAAATCAATGCGTAAAAATAATTTGAAAAAAGTTAGGCCTTTTGTCAATAGAAAGTTCAGTAGAAATGCTTTATACCTACTTTAATTCATGTTCTGTCACGATGTGTGACATCGTCGTATTAACTCCTTCCTTATTATTTTTCTAATATAGTAACTACTTGAAAATAGACAATTTTAAATAAACAAACTTAAATAATTTAAAACCAAATAGGTTCTTTTGGGACAGTCAGCGCCCTCTTTTCTTGAAGAGCTAGTAACTCAGAGCTCCGAGCTAGTTGCACTCGTATGGAGTTTTCTGTAATAACGCCGCCCAACCTCGGTAGATGGCGCGCTATTCAATTATATTTATTTCTCTCAGACAATTAAAACTAACTTAATCTAACAGTAAACAAGGTAAATGATCAATAAACCGATATCTTTAGACAGTCCCTTTAATTTTAATCAATCATTAATTACTAAATACAGAGATAAAATAAATTAAAGAACTTTCTAGAAAGATTGTCGTTGCCACTTGAATGACGAGGTCCATTTCCTGCTGCTCTCCACCACTAGATGGAGTTGCTTGGGAATTCCAAAATCAATTTTATTTCTTTTAATTAAACACTTTAAATAATTAGTTTCCTACAAAATCTAGCTTATTACATTTAAATATACAAACAAACAGGCAAAATACTAACTCTAAAGTAGAATCTAACAATATATTTTGTCTGTGGAATATCCGTCAGATGACGTATTTCCTCTGCTATAATACATATGTCTCCACCCTGGTTTTCTTGTGGATTCACTTTCTTTTGCGAACTGAGACTGACGGAATCTACATCTCACTTAACTCCAAATTAATAAATTCCTGAAGATTTACATTGAGCCGGGATTATCTCGCTTGCTCCTAATTCCCTACATATAGGTAAGCAATTTAAAATAACTTAAAACTAATTAATTTACAAATAGCGCAGTTACAGTGTTTCGTGAATCGGACCGCGTGCCCGCTTCTCTGGTCTGCCTTTTGTAAGTTTATCAAGCCTGTTCCTAGGCCTTGTCTACTTTAATTATAACTTAATTAATAACCTTATTTTCAAGAAAACACGCCCCGACACAATCACGTGGATTTTCTTCGGCGCGTGTTATCTCTAAATAACCTTTTACTCTCTAGCATTAATGTTGCTGTGCTGACAAAAGCACCGCAGCCTTGTTTCCTTGCACTGCCTTGCAAAGGAAACCCTGTTTTTTCTAAACTTTCCTCTAAGGAACTTAATTATTATATAATCTTAATCATAATTATTTAGGTACCTACCTAAACTGTATCTTAACCCCTCGATTGTCGTTCTGTAAGCCGCCTCCAAGGACTAGCACTTAGTTCAACTAGACTCAGTCGCTGACGGAGAAGGCCCTTACCGAACGACAGTCATCGGTCCGTCTGGTAACCGCTTGGTACTGAATATTTTCAGGGAACAAAGCCTGGGCTTATAACTCTGCCCCACCATCAGAGAGGCTTGCCCTAGTTATGTGGAAGAGGCACCCACTGAGGTCGGAGGATGGCTGGCGCAGAATACCCTGATGGAGTTTACTGACCACCGAACCCCTCACCAGCTGGACGACTCCTCAACACCCAAGCTGAGTCCTTAAGATCTTAAAACTGTGAGCCATGAACTCGTAGAGAGAGAGAGAGAGAGAGATTATCTTAGTACCAGTACGGCAGAACCCCTCCGATTACGACCCCTTACGGGAAGTCTTTGCTCCTTAACTTCACTCTTCTAAATCTAATTAACTTAACTTTAACTTCTGATAACTAACTTCTTTTTTTTATATATTAACTTCACTTTCTAAATAAATTATGTACCTAAGTTATTCGTCTCTTTAATTTATCCCGTACTAGCGAATAGCCTAGGCGACAGTTCTAACCGTAAAATTGCATATAAAATATTTAATTGTTCTATGAACCTAGTTAAAGTAGGTGTTTTATGTATTATCCTCAAGAAGATAAACAATTTTCTTCGCACAAGATATTTTTTAGCACATCCCTACCAGAATCGTTTGTGCACCCAGGGATGTCCTAGTAGCATATGGTTTCCGCTCAGCGCCCACTATATCGGAGCACACTAGGAATGCATTTCCCCGTATTTTTTGTAGACAAGTAACGTTTTCATACAAATATTTGTATACGAGCCAGTACAGGAAAGAAGTTAAGGACGAAGACCGTTCGTTAACCATTCAAAGTCTCTGTCCACTTCAGTAACATATCTGAGACAGCTTCGAACGACGACATGTACTCAAATGTTGAAACTAACAGACACGGGATAATAATCCCAATGCGTCCATTAAAACCATCATAAACGAGAAATTTATCTATCTAACATCGAGCGATAATTCAGTTTCTTTTCTATATAGGTATACTAAGTTATTTTATTTGACCCGATTATTGACAAAACTAAACAACTTACCTAAGTCAAACTACTACACAAAAACAATATGGTCTGTAAAGTCGGTTTACTATAATATGACTATAATTTTACGTGATAACGTCATAAGAACTCAATATAAATAAGAAGAATACGTTACTATGGTTACTTGTCAATAACGTTTATATGGTAACTTGTCAAAAACGTTTCTTTGGTTACTTGTCAATAACGTTTGATTTCTATCGTTACTTGCTACGTTGCTATGGTTACTTGTCAATAACGTTTATATGGTAACTTGTCAAAAACGTTTCTTTGGTTACTTGTCAATAACGTTTGATTTCTATCGTTACTTGCTACGTTGCTATGGTTACTTGTCAATAACGTTTCTATGGTTACTTGTCAATAACGTTTCTTTGGTTACTTGTCAATAACGTTTGACTTCTATGGTTACTTGCTACGTTGCTATGGTTACTTGTCAATAACGCATGACGTCACACTTTTTAAGAGTGAGGTGTTCACCAATTTATAAGACGTTATCACGTCAAAAAAAATTCAGCGTCTTTGTTGTTGTATTTGGTAAAGTTTTTAGTTATAATGAATAGATATTATCAAACTAACTTATTAAATTTACTAATTAGATATTTATTATATTCACAAAAATAAATAATGGTTCTCGCATAAATAAATAAATATCAAAAACATGTTTTCAGATTCAGTAAAATGTAGTGTAGGTATTTCAGTGATATTTTTTTCAGTGCACACAACACATTCACACAACACATTCACACAACAATTTCACACAACATGGGTTTTTTGCAGATAATGGGCAAGTGCGGTCTCTTAATTGTCTATGGACTATGGCGGTACCTATGGACTTTGATTCTTTTTGACAATATCTTAGTCGACGGATAAAAAGTTTACAGTCTATATCGTAAGAAGATATTCTACATACACCTCCGTTTTCAGGATTACTCAAGGCTTCATTCACGAATGGCAGAACATTGCAAATTGTATGAGCAATTTGGGTACGAATGGACACCCAGTCTTGTTGGCTTTCAGGAACTAGCATCTATATCTATTTCATTGTACTTGCTAGACTTTAAACAGTTTTTATTCAAATTTTATTGTTTTTTCGATAACGGCGGTTTTTTTTTTCATTTTTAACCGACTTTAAAAAATGAGGAGGTTCTCAATTCTAACGTAACGACACGTCAAATTATTATTTTTCTTAGTTCTTCATGAAAATGAAAAAGTTATAATTTAAAACTTTTTTTATTATCGCGCTTGTAAAACTTAATTTTCTCTAATCTCTGTATTAGGTTTTGAAACTAAACTAAATTTTAATGGCACTTCCATTAAAATTTAGTTCATTTATTATTTAACCGTCAGTTATTGTTAAAAGCTGTTTACCCGCTGTTTACCAGCCCGCGACGCGTGGTAGTTTCGTTTTATATATTAAAACCTTCCTCTTGAATCACTCTATCTAATAAAAAAACAGCATCAAAATCCGTTGCGTAGTTTTAAAGATCTAAGCATACATACGGACAGACGGCGGGAAGCGACTTTGTTTTATACTATGTAGTGATAGCTACATCAGTATTTAAATTTGAAATAGTTTCAAAATTAATAAAGAATTTAGTAAGTACCTGTTGTTGGAAAACTATATCCTAGAAGCTTGTAACAATAAAGTAAAACAATTATAAACAATTAATTAAAATTTAGATTTCTAACCTGGTAATTTTGTGGAAAACGCCATATTGTTTTTATTATTTTTAAATTGTAATTTTCATTCCTTATTTACTTTCTACATGTTTCTGCCTTTTGCCACGGAGACCCTGGGCCCGTGGGGACCAGAATCTTTAGATTTTTACCTTTTTTTTTCGAAATTATTAGTTTTAGCTTCATGTGACCAAAGGGCTGGCTACTACTTTGGCCAACGGATCGGCATTGCCATCCAAGGAGGCAATGCGGCCAGCCTTTTGGGCACCCAGGGACCTAGGGAGACTTATTTAAATAAATAAATATTACAGGACATTATTAATTTTGTTTAATTTCTTTCTATTTAATTAATAATAAATAAATCATTTATTTCAGGCTACAAGGGCCCATAGATACATACCATAAAGACTAACATACATATTTTCCTACTTAATATTATAAATGTGAAAGTTTGTGTGTGTGTGTGTGTATGTTTGTTACTCCTTCACGCAAAAACTACTGGACCGATTGCGACACATAGGCTACTTTTTGTTCTGATATTCCCAAGGGATCAGGACCTACGCGGGTGAAACTGCGGGGCGCAGCTTGTATTTTATAATAATAATTGATTGTGTTAAAGAGATAGCTTAGAACTAAGTTAATAGCACTTCTATGACACTACACTATTACTATTAATTTACCTATAGAAGTTTAATAAAATTAGTTTTTGCTAATAATTTATAAGTATAAATCTCCGTACCTACGAGTTTTTAAGCTTTTATCGCGGGTTTTGAGCGCGGCGACCGAATCAAGAAATTCCGTAACGAAAATAAAAACCTAGCACTACTCCGCCTACCTTGTAGTTATGTTAGTTTTCCCTATTTAGCATCTATAACTTTCTTTAACTTTAATAGGAACTCTTCATAACCTTAATGTTGGTACTTCAATTAGCTTAGGGTCGGTCGGACATGACTTTGTGCTTAAAAGCTTTGTTGAAATTGAAACGACAACCTGACTACACCCCAGGGCTTACTATTCGACAACTTTCAACTTAATTTGCATGAAATAAGTTTAGGTAAGTTATATTTTTTCTCTTAAGAGTTAAGGGGTTCTCTCCATACAAACGTCGACTGCTTTCTCCCTGGATAATTAATGACACTAGAGCAAATATTTTTGTTGCAAAAAACTTATAATTGCCCCTATTTTTTTTTTGTTTTTTAAATCTTAATTTCGAAAATAATTAGAAAAGGAAAAAAAACCAAAACATAGGAGCATAGTCATGGCAGTTATAGGTTTTATGGGACAAAAATATTTGTGCTAGTGTCATTATCCAGGAAGGAAACAGTCGACTACGTTTGTATCGAGAGAGCGCCGGTACCCTTTCACCTGAATTTGAGAGGAACTTACTTCATTATACTAGTATTTTTAGGTCAGATTTAAGCAAATTTAATACGATACAAATCAGATTTAAGAGTGAATTTATTAAAAAATTGTTAATTGGTTTCATAACTATCGAAACAATAAGATGTGTGTTAAAAAACTGTGAATACAAAAAATTACGTAGGGTTACTTCTTTGTACTTTAAAAATCAACTTTTGTTCTACGATTTTTGGAAATTGGAAGATTTTATTAGAATATTCTGAAAATCAGCTGATTTTTTTAAACATAAATGTCATTCTCCTTAAAACAGTCGATAATACTTTTAAAATAATTATAATCTTAAGGCTAATGACCTCTCCGTGTAAGTAACAGCAGATTTTAGGCCTCAAATATTTTCGAAAAAAATTTGATGTTCGTATAACAAAAGTTGATTGTTACAGTGCACAGAAATAGCCCTAAACCGCTTTCTTATATAATTACCAATAACCCTGAATAATTTACAAAGCCAAATTAAACTAAAAATAAAAAATCTAAAAATAAAATTATATTTAATAATTTTATTCTTTAATATCTATTTATTCATCTATCTATTACCGTTTTAAAATGTCTCTTTACATTAACTTTCTCTAGCATTCTCTAGCATTTTTCCTTCGCGAAGCGATAATAATGAAGAAAAGAATTAAAGCAAAGAATACTACTTATACCCAGAGGAAATTAAACTGTTTCATCTCATCTAGCTGGACGGTGTTGGATAACAGTTTTAATCGCATTATCAAAGTAGGGAAGTACTGTCGAGTAATTATTTTTATCTCGAATTGTGAACTATATTTTTTTAGGAAAAAGGAACATTTACATGAATTTTGAAAAGTAATCATTATTTTTACCCGACTGCAAGGAAAGGGTTATGGTTTTCGCGCCTATTTTTGTATGTTTGTTATACCTTTTATTTATTTCCTCATATCTTCCAAACCACTCAATAGATTTATTTATATGGAATAACAAAATTGTATAACATAAAAAGAAATTAAATATGAGGGCTGCTAGATTTCATTGTTTAAGGTGTTTTTTTGTAAATCTGTAAAAAAAATGTAAACACAAACGTAAACAGGTAAGGGTGATTCTACACATTTAGATTCGATTGATTCCCTTGGCACTTTAAACATGATGAGGTCATATAAATCGATGAACACCGTATTGCACTCACGAAAAACTGTGACGTCACGCTTACGTTACGGAAACGTGAGAGTTATTGACAAGATATTATCGTTGCTACCGTTTAATGATTTCTTATGACGTTATCCCGTAAAATTATCGTCCGTACTTATAGCATTTTTATTTTTACATCCTATGAATATGGTTTAAACAATTACTATAATACAGTAATTAACGTGTTAACATACAAAATCGATAAGAATTAATTAAAATGGTTTATCTAGGAATAAAACAAATATATTATCTTTATTCACATTATAACAATTACAAAATACAGCAAATAGGCTCAATTTTGGTTCATATGTATTAGGAACCAGTTTCAAATAAATTTTGACTCCCCTGTCATCATTCGTTGATTCCCCTGCTTACCAAATTTGAATTGTTCTGCAATATTAAAGAACAATGATTTAAAATTAGTTTAGCTGAATTTAGAGCTTTTAAAGAAGACGACCGTAGATGGATCATCTTATTATTTTTCAGGTTCAGAAAAAAATATAAATAAATAAAATAAATAAATATTACAGGACATTCCACACATCGCCATCTAGCCCCAAATTAAGTAACTAGACTTGTGTTATGGGTGCTAGACAACGCATATACTACTTATATACTTTTCTTTTGTAAATATATACTTATAATACATAGAAACAACCAGACCACAGACAAATATTTAAGCATAAATACTTGTCTGAGGCGAGAATCGAACCCGCAACCCTGTGTTTCGCAGTCCGGCATGGTGACCATTGTGCTAACTGGGTCGTCTTTGTTATTAATATAATGTCCAATTTTTATAGTCTTAATGGTGTAGTATTTGTATGTCACAGACATTTTTCTACAGAAAAAATTGCCTGTAAAAACACAACCTAACCTAATTTAAATTCCTCGAAATGGATGAAACCACTTGAACAAAATACAGCGCTATTTAATAGCGTCCCAGTTCACAACACAAACAATTAGTGAGATCAACTGCTAGATCCCTTTGTGTGAAACTTTGACTAATTAGCATGAAGGCCGCAGAAGTGGACAGTGAACTAGACAAGCAAACAGCCCGCTAAAACGTGACGCTGTTGCTAATTAGTTTTTTAGAAATGTTTTTATTTGAGTTTGGAGTTTGATTTTATGATATTTGAGGCATACGTCACAGTTTTATTGGACTACCCAATTGGCGCAATGGTCTCCATGCCGGACTGCCAAACCTAGGGTTGCGGGCTCGATTCCCGCCTCAGACAAGTATTTATGATTAGATATTTGTCTGTAGTCTGGTTGTTTCTATGTATTACAAGTATATATTTACAAAAGAAAAGTATATAAGTAGTGTCTAGCACCCATAACACAAGTCTAGTTACTTAACTTGGGGCTAGTAGGCGATGTGTGGAATGTCTTGCAATATTTATTTATTTATAGCTTTACTTATTCATCTAATTTACTTTGAGATACATCTACGTTTGATAGAGTGCATAAGCAACTCGTGGTAGGGGGTAGTGAACAGTTACTGTCCGTTGCCGGTAATGTTCTTGTATGAGGTCTCATAAATACTTTTATTGTAAAGGTGCACATAACATAGATTATTTTACGTTACTGATTCAAGGAAAAAAGAAGATTGAATAAAGTGCGACAAGTAAGGAATGATCCTCATTAAACCGGGATGTCCCGTCCGAGCCCAGAAGGAACCCAGATCTTCTTCTTATATTATAGTGGTGTGACTCACCTATTGTTAGAGTTTTCAGATCACCTTAACGCCTCTAACTTGATCTAACGACTGCTACTTGAGGTAGCAACCGGGACCACAGGCCTAACGTGCCTTCCGAAGCACAGATTGGCTCACGAAATCACATTTTTGTCACACTAATATTTGGCCACCCATTGAAGTAATGAGCGCGCTAGGCGTCGCTTAACCCAAATGACCGTAAACGATCAGCGAGCGTCGCTTAGCTGTGAGCCTCCTCCCGGATTATGCACGGTACTATATAAATAGCTTCACACAAAATGTATGTAATGTTTCAAATTCGTGCCCCGTCAGGGCCATGTACCTACACTGCCCGGCCCGGACTCGGCTCGGTTCATTGAGATTAATCATCACTAAAACCGGTTTGTATTAATTGATACGGTCATAGAATGACACTATTCAGTGAGTGTAGACCTGGATAGAGGGCTTAGTAAAAATGTCATTTATAGAAATTATAGAGTCTGTTTTTACCTAAACCTTGCTATTGTCAGTAGAAACTATGGCAACTCAGACAAAAGTCCATTCACCGTTATGGTGTCAATAAACTACAAACTGAACAGTCGGCAGATAGCTCGCTGAGAGTAGTATATGTTGTTATAACGGCAACAGGAATACATCATCTGTTAAAATTTCAACTGTCTAGCTATCACGGTTCATGAGATACAGCCTGGTGACAGACAGATAGACGAACGGACAATGGAGTCTTAGTAAAAGGGTCCCGTTTTAACCTTAAACCCTAATAAAAAACAAGTAACAATCATTTAGCTCTCTCATACTACCTAATCAACTGACTGCTGTTTTTAAGTCTGAAGTCTGTGTTTCCAAGTAAGCAGCTTATCTTTTGAACAAAACTTCTCTTTGAACCCGTTTTTCACTATCCGTTTTAACCGGATTTTCATAATATTTTTGTGAAAACTTTGCATTTTCTGAGTATTCAACTATTTACATAAACAATGTCTTACACGAGAAACGTTTGACTTGACGTAGTGAAATAAAATATGTACTTCGAAAATAAAAATATCAAAAAGAAATAAAAATACCATCAAAAATCCAAGATATAAAAATTAGAAGTTTTCTATTTTTCTATTAGTGAAATAAAGTCAGCGATATTTTTCTAAAATTCCACCTTAAATTATGAGGGTCCTAAATCAACACGCTTGTCCGAATTGCTTTGGTGTTGTTACCAATATTTTTATCTCAAAACTTTCCTGTCATAAATTAACCTACTAACAACACTAAGTAGGTCAAAGTAGGTACATAATTCAACATAATTTTGATTAAAACAGTTGACCAAACTAAAGAAAAATAACAAAATAAACCTAGAAAAATAAAGTTTTATTCACACAACCCCAGTATCGAATGTCATTACTTTTCCTAAGATTAAGACATACATTTATTTGACTAGAATAGTTGACCTAACTAAAGAAAAATAACAAAAAAATCCAAGAAAAATAAAGTTTTTTATTCACACAACCCCAAAATCGAATGTTATCACTTTTCCTAAGATTAGGTCCTACATTTTTTTGATAAGAATAGTTGACTTAACTTAAGGAAAATAACAACAAAAAAATCCAAGAAAAATAAAGATTTTTTAGTCACACAACCCCAAAATCGAATGTCATCACTTTTCCTAAGATTAGGACCTACATCTTTTTACCACTCAATAACAATAACTTACACTTAATAAAAAACTATTCACCGAGAAAATCCCTTCTATTTTCTACAAAATATGAGTGGTAGGTAGAAGTGCCATCTTTCGGGACTTTATCCGGGTACGGAACGACTTGACATCTGTCAAGGATTACCCAAGACTTACGATTACGAGCATCTAACTCAGCACGGAACCCTTGAATATTTTGATAAACTATATGACTACACTACATTATTAGCGTCGTACAGAACATACATAAACCTGACATAAACTATTTCTACTTAAGAAGATGACATACACGACACCCACACTATTAAAAACTAGCAGCGCTCCGCGGTTTCACCTGCGTTACTCCCGACTCCGTAATATCGATATAAAAAGTAACCTATTGGTGCAGTCGTTTCTGAGTCTATTCGTTAAAAACAAAAAAACATTTGCTCTTCATAATTATAAGTGTAGATGTAAAAAAAAGTGTGCCGTAAAAATTACCCACATTGCAAAAATAGCGTTTTTTGTAGTCTTTATCTCTACTTATGAAGCATCGTTATAAAGGTATTATTTTATTTCAAAGTCTTCAAGACGTAACGTTACGATTTACGTTGTGCGTTGTAACGTCTAGCACCCATAACACAAGTCTAGTTACTTACTTGTGGCTAGATGACAATGTGTGGAATGTCCTGCAATATTTATATTTATATCAGAATCAGTGAAAAATGTTCAAAGTTGTTTCGATTTAAGCGGCCCAAATCACGCAGCAGCTGATGCCCGAAGCAATAACAGGAACAATAAAGACTGACAAGGAAGATTTTCATTAAACTATAACCACAAGGAACACTACGTATTAGGCCTACCTATAGTTGTCTTAGTCTTGATCATTTTCTGCGAAGTATTCTTCGGTGTAGTGAACGAAGCCAAAGCTTGAGATATTTTGATTGGGGTTTAAGGTGAAAGGGTACCGGCGCTCTCTCCATACAAACGTAGTCGACTTTTTCCTTCCTGGTTAATGACACTAGCACAAATATTTTTGTTGCATAAAACCTATAACTGACTATCCCATGACTATGCCCCTATGTCTTGGTTTTTTTTCATTTTCTAATAACACCCACACAGGGACACCCGGATGGAATGAAGTTCCTTTCGATTAATTAGTGAAGGAATTGTATTTTTTTTTATGATGTAATAATATTTTTTTATTATTAACAAATATAATGTAATATAAACTTAATCCGTAGGCTCAATTTTAGTAATTGCTTTCTATGAGAGAGAGGAGAGAGAGAGAGACAGACTGACAGACAGAGAAACATGCGCACGCCGCACGGCTTACAACTATAGCAAAAAGTGTCGTTACAACTTTTGGTCTTAGTTTTTTCCATCTAGCCCCCTTTCGCAACGCGCGATAAGGAAATTCGTTCCAAAAGAAAAAAAGAACAAACCATAGGGACATGGTCATGGCAGTTATAAGTTTTATGCAACAAAAATATTTGCTCTAGTGTCATTATCCAGGGAGGAAACAGTCGACTATGTTATGGAGAGAGCCCTCGGTACCCTTTCCTCTTAAGTGTCCGTATTGTTCTAATAAAGTGCAAGAGTTCATGGTTCTACTTATACGTTGTGTTATTTTTGTTACGAGAAAATGTGGGAATTGTTTGCTCATGAATTTGGTAAGTACCTATCGAACAATCTTGAATTTTAGAGACCTATGGGCGCTAGCGATGGAACTACGACGTCTCTGAAAGAGTTGAATATTTTTAAATGGTTATATTTAGCTTGCCTTGAATGGGTCAAAAGTAGGTCAATAAAATTTTACCCTCTTCCTTTTCGACGACCCAGTTGGCACAATGGTCACCATGTCGGACTGTCAAACACAGGGTTGCGGGTTCGATTCCCGCCTCAGACAAGTATTTATGCTTAGATATTTGTCTGTGGTCTGGTTGTTTCTATGTATTATAAGTATATATTTACAAAAGAAAAGTATATAAGTAATATATCCGTTGTCTATCACCCATAACACAAGTCTAGTACTTAGCTTGGGGCTAGATGGCGATGTGTGGAATGTCCTGCAATATTTATTTATTATTTATTATTATTTATTTTGCCCTTTGTAACACTTAGACTTAAGCTTTGTTTTTTTTTATTATTTTATTATTGGAACGAAGTTTTTTAAGTAGCGACACTCTTTGCTATAGTTGTAAGCCGTGCGGCGTACGCGTGTTTCTCTGTCTGTCTGTCTATCTATCTATCTATCTATCTATCTATCTATCTATCTATCTATCTATCTATCCATCTATCTATCTCTATCTCTCTCTCTCTCTCTCTCTCTCTCTCTCATAGAAAGCAATTACTAAAATTGAGCCGGCTGATTAAGTTTTTGTTTTATAATTAATGTTATTTAAAATAGGTGTTTAAACTAAAGAATTTATCTATCTATCTTTACCAGATTAATCTGAAATTTCATAATTTCATACCTAAATCTACACTAATTTTGTTTCTAAAAACCCATTTTTAAAGTCCATTCTAAAAGTGAAATTCAACTTTAGCATTAACTTTTAAAAGAACTGATACAGTTTTTAATATAAAGCGACACAAATAAAAATAGGGATACTGTCAAAGCGGAATAAAATATTTCGTTAATTGCAAATACCTACTCGTATTTCACAGGAAATTGTGACACCAAATGAAAAATGTTTGACGTAGACAAATTGCATAGGTTTTGAGTTTGCAGTGCATTTTATATTTACAGGTAGGATTCATCATTTCATTGCATAGTATAAACCAAAGTCACTTTCCGCTGTCAGTTCCTATGTATGCTAAGATCTTTAAAACTATGCAACGGATTTTGATGCGGTTTTTGAAGTGAAAACTTCTTTAGCGGCGTTGAGCACTTTTTCTGGACACGTGACGTGATCGAAAAAGCGTAAGACGGATGGAGAGTAGACAGCTATCCCCTCTCTACGGCGCCGTGCGCGGGGTTGTAACACGGCCGCTCGCATTCATTTATGCGTTGAACTCGAATGACTCGAGGTCAAGCGCACAGCGGGCACAGCTGATACCGCGCGCGTGTGTGCGTGGAACGAGCTCGCGGCTATGTCAGTGTGGGTGAGCGCTTGGGCATGCATTGCATTTCTGTAACTTCAAATGCGTAATTTGTTAAGAAAATTTAAAAATTTTGGTAATGTTTGTTTGGAAGAAAATTTTGTATTAACGCTTAGAATTCGATTTTGCAAAAAAGTTGAAAAAAAAATGGACACTTTGACCTTCAATATCTCCAGAACCCCTGGTTTCCCAGGTATTGTCTAGAAGAAAAAAATGATCCCAATGATGGGCAGAATATGTGGTTTTCGTTTTCGTTAAGGGTCTTTTTACACCCTTTAGATACATATGAACTTACATAGTATAAATGTAATATTTGTAATATGTTTATACTTTATAGCATTTACCTATATTTTCATAACATCACAATAAGCACATGTGCGGTGTAGGTTTACCAAACAAATAATTTCGAATGAAAATAAATGAAATAAAATGATAATAAATAATCTCCGTTTTTCAGAGAGAGAAAAGAAAAAAAAAATATGGATGAAAGTTGATTTTTCGGAGAGATAAACTTTTTAATGTAAAATAATTGTAATAGTTTTAAAGTGTTAAATTTTTAATGTAATATAAATTGTCATGTTTGTGTACGATAGCGCAATAAATGAATATTGTATTCTACCACATAAATGATAGTACTTTTATACTGATAAAGCAATTGGTGCAAAATTATTCCCTAACCATTCCAAAATATCAAACATGCTCAACGTTAATAATCAAGTTTTCACTTCTGCCGGCACTCCCGGAGTGCAACCCGTTTTTTTTTAATAGATAGAGTGATTCAAGAGGAAGGTTTTGGTACATAAAACAAAACTACTACGCATACGAAGTCGCAGGCAACAGCTATTAATATATAAAACAAAGTCACTTCCCGCCGTCTTTCCCTATGTATGCTTAGATCTTTAAAACTACGCAACGGATTTTGATGCGTTTTTTTTTGATAGATAGATTCAAGAGGAAGGTTTATATGTAGAATACATGCATGATATTAGAGGAATGTTTATATGTATAATAAATGCATAATATTACCGTGCGAAGCCGGGGCGGGTCGCTAGTATTTAATGAATGAATGATTACTTTGATCGCTGAATGTTTCGATAATTGAAAATAGTGAATAGTCCAGTGATAACAATTTTCATATGGAAAAATAGCTTCGAATGTTATCAATTCATTTATTAACCGACTTCAAAATAAGAGGAGGTTCTCATTTCAACTGATGATTTTATTAGTTTAAGTGCGTTAGGCATGCTAAAAGTATTTTTAAAGTAAAATACACCTTTTAAATATTGCACCGCAACGGGGATCGAACTTGCGACTTCACGACTTAGTTTTAAAGACGTTTCTATGTGATCTATGTACTAAGCATCCAATTGAATAAAAATATTGACTTTGACTTTGATCACTTACCGTGCGGGTACAATAACCACGACCAAGTAACGTCGCAGACGGAATTAAGATATACACTTGTAAAAAAGACGTTATTTTTTTTTCTATGTGCAGTTTTTGGAACGAAGTTCCTTATCGGGCTAGAGGAAAAAATGAAGACCAAAAGTTGTAACGACACTTTTTGCTATAGTGCGCGTGTTTCTCTGTCTGTCTCTCTCTCTCTCATAGAAAGCAATTACTAAAATAGAGCCTACTGATTAAGTTTATATTACATTACTAGCTGCGCTTCGCGGTTTCACCCGCGTAAGTTCCGATCCCGTGGGAATATCGGGATAAAAAGTAGCCTATGTGTTAATCCATGTCTCCAGCTATCTAGATACCGAGTTTCATCGCAATCGGTCCAGTAGATTTTGCTTGAAGGAGTAACAAACACACCCACACACACACACACACACACACACACACACGCACACACAAACTTTCACATTTATAATATTAGTAGGATAGGATATTTGTTAATAATAATAAAAATATGCCCGCAGGGCACCTTGAGGCGAGGTGACGGGGAGTAACGACCCCGCGGTCCCGAGTTCTCCAGGGGGAAGTCACCGTTCCTCACCTCCGGCTTGCCTTAGTTGGTTGGTCGGAGTGAAACCTGACGAGGAAGCGGTCCCCCGCCTCTGGCTTGCCTTCACCGGTTGTCCAGAGTGGAGTTGCAATAGCAGAAATGCTCGAAGGATGGATGCTGAACGTCAGTGATGAGTTGGCCCGCTCGCTTGGACTACCAGCGATGAGTTAAAATCCAGTGAGGCCGCTCCATCCTTCAGCCACTCACGTTCCTGTTGCCCCCTTGCTGTAATTTGCTCGGCTAATTAGGGTGGCCCAGTCTGAGAGTTGGCGAGTCTCCGCCTGCCATTTTTACGTGTTTATTGAACATTGTTACGGCAGGTGCCATAGTATCCATAGTTCCCCAGTATCTAGTCCACTACCATCCCATCACAATAGCTCCAGTAGTTTTGTCCTGTAGATTATCAATAGTTTTCATCCAAACCGGAGGTTGTCCTTGGTTGCACTTTATAGTGTAGACAGGGATAATCGCCGGTTTAGAATCTACCCCATTGTTTGCTATTATACTTGTTATTGTAAAGGGCCTCTACGTGTTGGCTTCGGCTCCACGCACGCCTTCCAAAGGTCCGGGGCTCCATAGCCCCGTGATACAGGACATAAAAATATAACTTTAAAAAAAAATTTGAAACCTCTCAAGGTTTTTTGGAACGAAGTTCCTTATCGCGCGTTGCTTTCGCAACGCGCGGGCTAGACGGAAAAAATTAAGACCAAAAGTTGTAATGACACTTTTTGATTTTATTACAATTCCTTCACTATTTTTTCTAATATTTTCGATATTTACCTGAATGGCTTTTAATAAAAATTAGACGGCTAATTTTAATTAAGAGAAAATTAGTCTAGAAAATATTCTACCTTGGAAATTAGCCAAACCTCTAGAGCTTTAACGTCCCATTCTAATCTAGTCTGAATGACATGAACATGACCCGTTCGGGACACTGATTAGAATCACAATGACCCCGATAGGTACGTGACTTTTTAAGGTAAGTAGGACCTGAAAACCCCTATCCCTTTCACACGCGCGAGCCGCGCGATGACTCTATCCCTTTCCACTGTCCGCCGCGAAATGGCCGTTTTAACTGGTTTATGTAATTAAAAGACTAACATTTATTTAAGTGAAAAATCATCTGTACTACCTTATGGGATTTGATGTAAGGTTTTGGAAATATACACTTTTCACTTGGTTTTTCTTTACAGTCGCCGTAAAATTGAAATTATTATTATATTAATAATTATATTAGGTAGTATCCATCGATTGCTTTTGATAATGAGTACAAACGACTTAGATTAGCCGTTGTCCTTTTGACTTTTCAACAAATCCCAGACTTTGCACTATCCTTCTAATATTTTAATATAAAAATTAGCTGCTCGGCAAATATTGTTTTGCCAAACCTATAAAAAAAAGGAAAAAAAAAGGAATAAAATATGTTGTCTTAGACCTAATGAATATACACAAACAATTTCATACAAATCGGTTCAGCCGTTTAGGTGGAGTTTGGCAACTAACACCGCCACTGAAATTTACATACCCACCTATACAATGTGTTTCTCAGCGAAGGGGTTTTAATACGAAAGGGGGTTGTTCTAGACGTCTAGGCGAACAACTTTTGTAAAATTCGAACAACTCCTGCCTGCTACGCATAAGGTTGTGGGTTCGATTCCCGCCATCGTCGCATCGAGCTAATATTTGTGTATTCTAAACATGAAACATCGCATTGTTCCACGGGTTTTTCGACGTTTTGGACCCTCTTCTTTTACCGAGATTTCGCAAAGAACCTACTGAGTTACGCGTAGCGCGTAACTTCTAAATTCAATTTTCATCGATAACGCTGTTATAGATGGATATACCATAAAAGCTCCAACATTGAAAGCATAAACTCGATTTCCCATACCCTTTAGCTAACCAATTCGCTTAATTCCAACATGACTCCTACAAAAACTCGAATGCACACAGAAATTTAATTACAAGCCGGTCAACGAAAATTGGCTGAAATAAAACGACAAATTCGAGAGATGCACAAAGTTCAACGTTAAGGCGCTCTTCCAGTACCGTGTGTAGGTATTCATATTACCTTAGCCCCTGCTCTCAAAAACGTAGCATGCTGCGTGCTAACTGTTATATTTGATCGATATGCAAAACATTTTAATTATCCACAAATATAGTTCCTAGGGGTCAAAACCAGTCATTTGATTCATTTTTAGAAACAAACGTTAACTATTTTTGAATAAAACCCGATAAACGATCTAATAATTATCTGTTTTTTAACATTTTTTTTATCGAACGAAGTTGTTCATGTCATGTTTCAATCAGAATAAACAAAAATATGGTTAAGCTACAATATCCATTTACATCCAAATAACAAAAAAGAGTATTTGATTACTTAGAGTTGCTTAAAACAAAGGTCGATTTTGGTAGCTTTATTAGCACCTGCCCTTAAGCGGTTGGTAACAAAGTAAGCAGCCGCTTATATCGGACAATAAAGTTAATCTATCTCGGACAACGGCTCTCTGTCCTTAAATGTTGTCAATATACGTCCAACGGGTAAACAGGTGACGTTTAATGTTTGTCATTCAATTCAACAGGTAGCTAAAACGGTAAACGAAACATTCACACGAATTTGAGAACCTTTTTTTGTTAGAAAGTCTTAAAATTTAGGTTTAATGGTAATATGACAGGCAAGGCGGGTGCGTTATGCAATTAGCTCGTTTGCTAGCTAAATTTACATATACACAATGAAAGTACGATGTAAAAAAACATGAAAGATTACATCATTTTAAGATTAATCTTTGTCCTGAATGACTGACTGACGGATTAACGCACAGCCTAAACCGCTGATCGTAGAGACCTGAAACTTGGAGGGTGTGTTCTTTGACGTAGGCATCGGATAAGAAAGGATTTTTCGAAATTCTACCCCTAAGGGGGTTAAAAAGGGGGGGGGGGGAATTTTGTATGGGACAACGTGATTCCTCGGTCCATTTCAGACATCTATGCGGACGAAAACGCGGGATAAAGCTAGTAATGTATAAGCATCAAACAAAAATACTTGTTTGCAAGGTGTATAAACCTCCTTGCAAACAAGTATTTTTATTCGATGCTGACGCCATTACACATACTTATGTGTAATGGCGTCAGACGCTGATGAAGAAACTGAAAAACACGTGACTTTAAATGCAATCTTTTTTCCACATCTAGTTCACAAAATAAAATCAAATGCTCTAGATAAACAGAGAATTTTATCATATTTTTTCTATTTGTTTAAATGCCCAAGTATTGCCTTGCCATCGTTATTTTCCATTGTGGTTAAATCTAAATGCGTAGGACGAGCTGTGGTTAGATTTATCGCTTGGTTCACTCGTTTCGCTCATTGACCAATACGTTCCGTGACACAACATGGTTTTTAAACGAAATCCTTTTTAAAATAATGATAATTAAAGATCAGTATCTTTTGTTATTTGAATTTACGCTGATATGTTGCTGAAATACTATTTCCTTTTAATGTAAATACAAAAAGTAACAAGAGAAAAAATATTCAAAGTTTTAAAAGGTAAAAATGTGCGTTTATTTTTATATCCGAACGAAACGCTATGTAGAGATAAAATAAATATACCAAATAGATTGGTTCTCTCCTCTGGACATAGACGACTAAGCTGAGAGGGTGGGTAGTCGGTGCTGGGCAAGCCTACTCCATCCTCACGCAAAAAGGACCCAATTAAAAAGGGTGCGGAAAACAGCCCGTATACAACAGTTGGCTGCATAATTTCAGCCCCCGGCAGAGTTCGAAAATTACTATTATTGGAATGTTTTCATTCTAATAATTTTTGTTTAATAAATTGATGAGTTAGAAGACTTTAAACTTTAACTAAAGCAGGTGTCTAGAATCTTGCTTGTGTTGAAAACATTCTAATAACAGCCGGGTTGGAGTCGGTGGGTCTGCAATTATGCAGCCGACCGTACTAGTAGATTAGGTACCTCTTTTAATAGAATCACTATCCAAATACTGGTAAACCATTACAAATATTAAGTGACGGTGTTTACCTACCCTATTTAACTACCTACCTCTAGCCGGAAATCGATAGATAAACGTTCGAATAGCTGTAACTCTTCAAACATTACAGCCGGAACACTCTATTAAAGTAATTGGCCATTAGTCAAAACAGGGTGCTATCACACGACGCGTGCTGTACGGGCGCCGCATCGATGAGTAAAGTTAGGTGATTTAAAGCATCATGAAGGTGAGTTATTTTTTACGCGTGCCATCTATCGTTAGACAGGCATTATAGGAACATATCAGTTTGTTGAAATTAAATCAGTCATCTATACATATAAAATGCTTTGTCTATACATATAAATTCTTTGTCCTGACTGACTGACGGATCAACGCACAGCCTAAACCGCTGATCGTAGAGACCTGAAACTTGAAGGGTGTGTTCTTTGTATGACGTAGGCATCGGATAAGAAAGGATTTCCCGAAATTCCACCCCGAAGGGGGTGAAAAAGGGGGGGAAAGTTAAGTTTGTATGGGACAACGTGATTCCTAAAAAGGCAAAAGCTAGTCTGTTATACCTACTCTAACAGCTCATGCTTTGAACAAACTTTTGTCGAAATTTCACGGTAATATCAATCAAAGTCGTTGTTTTATGATGAGTATTACCACTATGGTATTAATTTGGTTGCACAACATAATATGGCTTACAAAACAAAAATACCGCAATGAAATAAAAACAAGGGACACCGGGATGGAACGAAGTTTCTTTCAATTTATTAGTGAAGAAATTGTAATAAAATCAAAAAGTGTCGTTACAATTTTTGGTCTTAATTTTTTCCGTCTAGCCCCTTTTCGCAACGCGCGATAAGGAACTTCGTTCCAACTCAATCGGAGACGACCAGCGCTGGTTTTGTCAGTTTCCAATCTGCAGGTTATCATAACATAAGAAAACTATCAGAATTTGTCGGTACCGATAAATTTTTCTCTAGAATGTTATAGAACAAAAAATTATACCAAAATACAAGAAAGAATTCACCTACAAACGGTACATAAACAACAAAACTTTATGAATAGAATAGAATAGAATAGAATAGAATAGAATAGAATAGAATAGAATAGAATAGAATAGAATAGAATAGAATAGAATAGAATAGAATAGGCCTCTCATAAGTCCAACCTTACGTCCAAACTGACCATCTAAGTTTACGTGAGAGGCGGACACACCGCAAACGAAATTACTTTGCGGGTGACCAACAAGGCTATGGCAACCCAAAACAATATGGAGAGACAAAATAAAAGTAAACGTATAACGCCGCTATCCGGGGGCTATCGCCGGGACACGTCTGTAGCTGGTGGCGGGCGTGTAGCAGGGTTAGCCAGCGACTCTCCGCTGAGCAGGCGGGCGGGAGTCGGGGTGATGGATGAGAGGGACGCCCTAGGGATTACAGCCGACAATTTTGAGGGTGATATTTTGCGGAGTAGGGACGTATCTCCTACTAGCTCCGCCGGTACACCCCATTCGACCACAGTAAGATTCGAAAGTGATCAAGAAAGAAGAAAGTGGTCAACAGAAGAACTTCACGAACTAGTTTACTGTTTTTATAAAGCAAGAGCACTTGGACCAGGATATATCAAACGTTTAGAGTCAATATTTAGAGCCAGAAACCCAAACAACCCTAAATCATTCGCTTTTACAGGCAATACTTTATCAGGACAGGCAAGGAGTGTAATAGCACGTAAAGTCATTCCCATAGACACATTAAATTCCATCAAAAGTAGAGCAGAAGAAGATACATCACGTGTCACAACACCTTCCATACCAAACTCAGATAATCAAACACCAGATGACACCCAAACTACTGAACTAACACCAACAGAACACTCCGACCCTAACATCACAAACACACAACATCAAACCCATAGTAGAGCTTCACCAAATACGATCGCAGAAGACCTTGAACCACCACCCAACATCAGTGAGACAATAGGCGATGATAGAAGGCGAAAGTGGAGTAATGCCGAAATGGAAGAGCTCATGTTCTGTTATTACAAAGCGCGTGTAGGGGGTTCAGGATACATGAACAGATTACAGCGTATATTTATAGAGAGAAACCCACACAACCCAAAAGTAAATAGATTTAACGGTCAATCTTTATCCACACAAGCACGAACTATAATAAAACACAAAATGTTATACCAAGAAGTATTGAACCGAATTCAACAAGATGCAGAAGTTACAGAAACTATTGAAAACACTGAACCGATTAATCACACATCTATAGACACACAATCAATCCAAAACCTGCCACAAGTAGATAATCAAACACCAGACACCATGCAAACATACACACCTGAGCAAACTCAAATAATAGATCAAGTAACACAGAACATCCTAGATAGTGAAAATCAGGATCCAATCATACTACAACTCTTAAATATACTATCAGAAACAAAAGAAATACCGATTTCCGAAAGAAAACTATTACCTAAAGCCAAAATCAATAAACAGTTCATTGGAAATTGCCATAAGCTCAATAAATTCTTACCTAACCTTTTAGAAATCAACACCTCCCTCAGAGAAATTAATGATATCATTTATGCCACTGCTAAGACTTTAATAGTCAACAATAACCAAATGCCATATGAACCCAGAAACACTGTCAAACCGAAAACTAATCCCGCGTGGAAAAAGCGCATACAAAAGAAAATAGAAAACTTTAGGAAAGAACTAGGAAAACTAATTGAAATAGGAAGAGGTGTAAGTTCACGTAGAATGATAAGAAGCAGAGATTATTTATACAGTAAATACAACATACACGACGAAAATGATCATAGTAATACGGTAGAATTGTTAAAACAAAAGGTTAAAGCATTAGCAGGCAGGATTAAGAGATATGAAGAGTTAAACGATAGAAAAGAACAGAACAAGCTTTTTAAGGAAAACGAGCACAGACTATATAGAAGTTTAGGAAACAATAGTAATTCAAGCGACATTAAGATACCCAGTAAGGTTAGTGTAGAGCAGTTTTGGGGTTCCATATTATCTAATCCAATTCAGTACAACACAGATGCTAGATGGATAAAAGAAATAGAAGAGTCAGTTGATGAGGTAAATACAGTAGAGTCAGAAGAGATCACAGTATTGGAAGTTAAGTTTGCAATTAGGAAGTTACATAATTGGAAATCACCGGGCATAGATAAGGTACAGAACTATTACTTGAAATACCTCACTAGTACACATAAATATTTAGCAAAGTTATACAGTAAAATAGTCCAAGGGTCAGAACATCTAGAAGATTGGTTTACTACAGGTCAGGTCATACTAATACCCAAAAACTCTGATACCGAAGATCCTAAGAATTGGAGACCCATCGCATGTTTGCCGAGCATGTACAAACTCTTAACATCAGTGTTGGCCAATGTCTTATATAGTCACTGCAGTAATAACAACATCATGGCAGCAGAACAACGAGGATGTCGTCGAGGTGCCCGCGGTTGTAAAGATCACCTAATGGTCAACAAGGCCATATTAGAGGACGCACATACTTCACAGAAGAATTTGAGCATGGCGTGGATAGATTATCAGAAAGCCTTCGATAGTGTGTCCCACGAATGGCTTCTTAAAATACTAGATGTCTATCAGTGCCCGCCCATGATCAAAAAATTTCTAGAGTTGTCTATGCCGAACTGGAAAGTCATAATGACAGCCCGAGGCACCCACGAATCGATAACTACTGAACCGATTTACATCAGACGCGGTATCTTTCAGGGCGACTCTTTATCACCATTGTTGTTCTGCCTAGCCATGAACCCACTCTCACTTATTCTAAACAAATACGAACATAAAGGATACAAACTTAAAGATAGCTATTTCATAAACCACTTACTCTATATGGACGATTTGAAATTATATGCAAACAATAGAAGTAATTTAAAAGTATTATTAGATAGTGTAGAAGTCTTCACAGCAGATATAGGAATGAGGTTTGGATTGGACAAGTGTAGTGTACTGCACTTGACTTTAGGTCATCGGAGTAGCACGACAGGAGAAGGGCATGTATTGTTGAATGGTGAGGAATTTAACGAGTTAGAAGTAGGTAACACATACAAGTATTTAGGAGTAAGTGAGTCAGGAAAGATAGAGCACAGTGCAGTTAGGGAACAGGTCACTAAAGAGTATTTCAAAAGGGTCAAAAAACTACTGAACTCGCATTTAAATTCACGCAATATTATAAAAGGTATTAATACTTATGCTATCCCAGTTCTAATGTATTCATTTGGCATAATTAACTACAAAAACAGCGATCTGAAAAAAATAGACACTAAAACTAGAAAACTACTAAACATCAAAAAAGCACATCAACAAAAAGCAGACGTAGAAAGATTATACTTACCGGTTGCACAAGGGGGAAGAGGGTTACTAAACGTAGAAAACATATACAAAACACAAATCATAAAATATAAACAGTATCTCAGAATAGAACAGGATCATTTAATAAAAACAATAGTACAGCATGATATTAACAAAGATAAATATTCCATTATTAAAGAAGCAGAAGTAATTGAAACAGAGCTACAATTAGAAATAGACAATAGACATACAGATAGGGAAATCAAAGAAGCTATAATTAAAAAACAGAATGAAAGATGGCGTAACAAACAGCTACATGGACAGTTTGCAAAAGTAGTTTTAGACCAGGCCAACGTGGATATAGAACAATCGTTTAGGTGGATAAAGAAGCAGCAGGTTTCCCCTTCAATAGAGTCATCCATTTTTGCGATACAGGATCAGGCGGTAATGACGCGACAACACCAACGCGACATACTCAAAGAATCAGTAGATGGCAAATGCAGACTTTGCGCTGTCAAAGACGAAACGGCACAGCATATAATATCCGGATGCGAAAAACTGGCGGGTACTTATTACGTCAAACGGCATAATAATCTCGTTCAGTACGTCTACTGGTGTCTCGCCCGTAAGCATAATATGGACGTCAATAAACTGTGGTGGAAGGAGACCCTAACACAGCCCAAAGTAGTAGAGAATGAGACGGCAAAAATAATGTGGGAAATACCAATTCAGACAGACACAACAGTATCACACAATAGGCCAGACTTAGTATATACAGACAAAACTAGCAATAACACGTACCTTATAGATATAACAGTACCGTCAGACTACAACATAGGCGCTAAAGAAGTAGAGAAACTAAGTAAATACCATTTATTAAAGACAGAACTCAAAAGAATATGGAATACGACCACACATGTCATACCAATAGTAATAGGTTCAACCGGAATAATTGCCAAAAGTCTCACAAGATACATAGAAAAGCTAGATTCGAACATAGACATAACCATTTTACAGAAACAAGCCGCCATTCATACAACAATCATTTTAAGTAAAGTCTTAGGAGATACCGTTTTCGTCAATAGTAATGCAAATACAGATCAAACAGAACCAAACCACTCGCATACAACTCCCATTTTCACTCAAACACCATCAGACACACAAGCTCTAAACACACAATCAACACTCAACAACACACAATCAACAATAGGCAGGAGAAGAATAAGATTACAACTTTGATAGGGGGCAATGGGCACCTTTTTTCCCGTGGGTTACGGGACGGGGTGTCCATTTACACCGGGTTCAACCCGAGTAGGAGAAAACTCCACAACATACGAATAGAATAGAATAGAATAGAATAGAATAGAATAGAATAGAATAGAATAGAATAGAATAGAATAGAATAGAATAGAATAGAATAGAATAGAATAGAATAGAATAGAATAGAATAGAATAGAATAGAATAGAATAGAATAGAATAGAATAGAATAGAATAGAATAGAATAGAATAGAATAGAATAGAATAGAATAGAATAGAATAGAATAGAATAGAATAGAATAGAATAGAATAGAATAGAATAGAATAGAATAGAATAGAATAGAATAGAATAGAATAGAATAGAATAGAATAGAATAGAATAGAATAGAATAGAATAGAATAGAATAGAATAGAATAGAATAGAATAGAATAGAATAGAATAGAATAGAATAGAATAGAATAGAATAGAATAGAATAGAATAGAATAGAATAGAATAGAATAGAATAGAATAGAATAGAATAGAATAGAATAGAATAGAATAGAATAGAATAGAATAGAATAGAATAGAATAGAATAGAATAGAATAGAATAGAATAGAATAGAATAGAATAGAATAGAATAGAATAGAATAGAATAGAATTTATTCGACCAAACACACGACATAGTATAGAATAGATACAAATAAGAAACAGCAAGAGATAGTTACAAATAAAAGAAATTACAAAAAAAACAGACAATAAAAATCAACAGCATCTGAGAAGTCGTGTGTTGTTATGCAATAATCAAAATTTTAATTAATTTAGATGTCCAGGCTTGCCGAAGAACGGCAAGCCTAGGTAAAGCTTAGGTTCGAGGCGAGCATACAACATCCTCGACCCTATCTTCGCTTCCCATTAGGTGGTCAAATGCAAGCCTATTTTACGTAAAATAAAACTATGACAACAACTACAGCACATAGCTGCATGATTAAACATATAGATATAATGAAAGATACTTTACCATCTTTTCTTCATAAAACTATATATCTATATATATGCACCGCGAACTCCTGTAAATTCATCCACATCTCCACATCTAGTCTCAACAGAAACATAAAAGCTGTTAATCACTTAATTGATGTCGACTGAAACCGGACGTTTATTTGTAGATCCAATTGGTTTAATGGTAGGTACCTCTATTTTAGGCTGGCATGTTTTCAGTTGCCGTTTGTATGAACTAGAAAAATATTAGGTTGTTTGCACTGCAAAAGTCACATTTCGTTTTTAAAACAAATTATTTGGTTGGTTTTAAATAAAAATCTACTTCCATTTTTCACTATTCTACTAAATATTAATAGGAACTCGCCTTAAAACCCATTTAGAAATTAACCGTACTTATGAGCCAATAATTATTTTTTGCAAAATCTGTTTTTCAGATTATATGTGAGAATCTATCTAAACACTTAAAATCATTTGTCCTGAATGACTGACGGATCAACGCACAGCCTAAACCGCTGATCGTAGAGACCTGAAACTTGTCTTATTTGTATGACGTAGGTATCCGATAAGAAAAGAAATTCTACCCCTAAGGGGGTAAAAAGGGGGCCAAAGTTTGTATGGGACAACGTGATTCCTTGGTCCATTATCGACTTCTACACGGACGAAGTCGCGGGCCAAAGCTAGTCTAATTTAAAATTCAAAGCTCTGTCTGACTAATATATCAATGCACAAAAAGCCAATGAACGGATCAAACTAAAATTTGGCACAAGAATAGCCAAATAACGTAGGTATCCGCTTAGAAAGTATTTTGGAAAAGTCAACCCCTACGTGGATTAAGTTGCGGGTTAAAGTTAGTATATTTTAAATACTATAATAATATTACCAAACTACCATTATGCCAATTATCATTCAAATTGGTCCAGGGTGATTCTACAAATTGAGATTCGTTTGATTCCCTTGGCACTTTTTATTTAATGGAATATGATAAATGTAATAAATAAACATGAAATTTAACTTATTTTCAAACAGATTAATCTAATAGGCATCCCTAACCCCTGCTTACCAATCAAAGAATGATGACAGGGGAGTCTTTATTTATTTTAAACCAGTTGAACCAAAACGGAACCTATTGACTGTATTACAGTAATTGTTTAAACCATATTCATAGGATGTGATAAAACGAACGGCTTTACGGACGATAATTTTACATGATAACGTCAAAAGAAAACATGAAACCATAGCAACGATAATACCTTGCCAATAACGTTCACGTTTCCGTAACGTGAGCATGACGTCACACTTTTTTATGAGTGCAATATGATGTTCATCGATTTTTAAAATGTTATCACATCAAAAGTGTCAAAGGAATCAGCCGAATCTCATTTTGTAGAATCACCCTCCAGTCGTTTGACTGTGAAGAAGGAACAAACAAACAAACATACAGACAAATAAATAAACAAACTTTATTTACTTACTTTAAACTGAGGTTCAGTTTAAAGTAAGTAAATAAAGTTTGTTTATTTATTTTATGTTAAGTTTACTTTATTTCAAACAAAATAAATAACACATCGGGTTAGTATCAGACGGTCTAAAACGCAAGGCGTCTCATGCGGCAACTTGTCTTTAAATCATGTGGACTAATTTCCAACTAGTTCAAGTTTTCCAAAAATAGCCCAGCTTTAACATAGCTAATCAAACTGTGATTCAGGAGAACGTTCAGGAGGCGTTCATTCGGTCGTTCAACGACACACTACTATATTATCTGTTCCCATTTCACTGAGAGGAAATTACTTTGAAAACCGTTCGGCACACGAATCAATATTCGTTTGTGGAGGATCCTCATTGGAAATAAGTGCTGTCAGGCATTTCATGTTAATTTATTTTATGAATTTTAATACCTATTAACTTTAACTATTAACTTTTCAAGGAATACTGGCCCAAAATAGACCAGGACCGACAGGTTTGGAAACAGACGAAGGATATTTGCCTTGCAGTAAGACAGTGCAATTAAAAAATATATATTAACTGTAGTTCTGTAGACCTAGTATCGAAAAAGTATCAAATTTTAACCGAACAACAAAATCAGCGTGGGACGCAAAACTTACCTATGTAAGTTTTGCGTCCCACGCTGATTCGCTTCCACAAGTCTTTTAAACTTTTTTTTGTTAAGCGGATGCAGTGTCTACTGCATTTGATTCCGAAGGTTGGGACGCAAAACTTATCTATGTAAGTTTTGCGTCCCACGCTTATTCGCTTCCCACGTCACTCACTCGAATGTCATAAGTAAAAAAATTAAAAAACTTAAAAAAAAAAGCTTTTATTTAAATGCCCTAAAAATAATAAAATATAACATAATAAAAAACTTTTAAAAACAAGCTTTTATTATGTTATTATTAATGAAATAAAAAGAACTAAAAATTTAAAAATAATAATTTAAACTTGCTAAGAAAAACTACAACTTTACACATTGTATTAAATCTTTGCGATTTTATCACATACAAATCACTACATAGTATAAAACAAAGTAGCTTTCTCTGTCCCTATGTCCCTTTGTACGCTTAAATCTTTGAAACTACGCAACGGATTTTGATGCGGTTTTTTTAATAGATAGAGTGATTCAAGAGGAAGGTTTATATGTATAATAACATCCATTAAATAGTGGAGAAGTACTGTTATTTTTGAGGTTTCTAATGTGATGTCGTAAATAATTACATTTTTTCCGCTTACATTGCAAACGCAGGCTGAACCCTACGAGTTTTATCAAAATAATGTACTAAGTATTGTACACATTGAAAAGGTCTACAGAAAAGTCCGTGATGGTATATGTCTATCTCTTATGGATAACCCACAATAACTTTTTTTTGTCATTTACTTTTTACGACAAATAATGGCTAATTTTCGAATCGATTTTAACCAATACAGCATTAATCCTTAACCAATTAAATACCTTGAATACATTGTTCATTTAATATAGATCTATATGGCCCTTTACACCGTATGATTTAAGTGAATATTTTCGAAGATATGACAGATATTTTAAAAATTGCGGGATGTAGCGTTTGCGGCGGTACCGACCGGCCGCCCGGTGCGGCAAAAAAATGTAAAAAGTAAATAAGTAAAAATGTAGTGTATGAATTTAGATATTCCAAAGATAGCAGGAAATCTTCATGGTATAGGGAAAGGGGGACTGTTTTACTCCAAATTTAACACGTGCGGGCCACGGGCAGTAATGAATAAATCAAAACTACTGAATCGATTTTAATCACATAGTCTATATATTTTATACCCGTGCGAAGCCGGAGCGGGCCGATATGTTTTTATATACAACGTTCACAGTTTTTCTGTAGTGTATTTAGTATCAGCATTGCACCCGTGCGAAGCCGGGCCGGGTCGCTAGTTTTTTTATAAATAAAAGTGTGTTACATTGTGATTGCAAAAGAAAATAATGAAGGTGTAGCATCACAATGTAACATTTGAAATATATCTCTCCTTCCATAACCCCAAACAATCGTCTAGCATAAATTTTTCGTTCAAAAATTCTCACAGGATCGAAACATATGCCGCAGGACGCAGCTAGCTTCCATCTATTCAGAGTAAGCTCGAATTGTTTCCGGCGCGCCATTTGCATCGTACTTTCTTCGTCTTTTTAAACCCGACGCAAAAACGACGGGCTGTTATAAGTTTGACGTGTCTGTGTGTGTGTGTGTGTGTCTGTCTGTGGCATCATAGCTCCCGAACGGATGAACCGATTTCAATTTAGTTTTTTTTTGCTTGAAAGGTGAATTAGTCGGGAGGTCCCCCGACGAGACAATATTTAATCAAAAAAAAATCAGATGTACCTACTTACGTAGGGTCATAATTTCGGGGTTATTTTTTTTCTTTTTGTAGGGTTTCGTTTCATAGTTTTTTTGCTTGTTTTAGGCTTTTTAGGTTCATACGATCATTTGAAGTGTGTCTTTAAAATCGATAAGTAAAATAAATGCGAATGTATCGTAAAAAATATGTCATAATTTATAATGGATAAAAGGAAGATGATGTAGCTAATCTAACGTCTAAAGAGGTAGGATTAGCTACAACTACCAGTATTGTGTCGACATGACGCAAGATGGATAGATAGATAGATAAACATTTAACTTATCTTACCATATCTTACATTACAATACTTTGACCCAGTGGGATCTTTTGACTCTTTGAAGAGGTGGTCGATTAAGGTGAAAGGGTACCGGCGCTCTCTCCATACAAACGTAGTCGACTGTTTCCTCCCTGGATAATGACACTAGGACAAATATTTTTGTTGCATTAAACCTATAACTGCCATGACTATGCCCCTATGTCTTGTTTTTTTTTTATTTTCTAATTATCATAGAAATTAAGATTTAAAAAATAAAAAAAATCAAAACATAGGGGCATGGTCATTGGTCATGGCAGTTATAAGTTTTATGCAACAAAAACATTTGCTTTAGTGTCATTATCCAGGGAGGAAACAGTCGACAACGTTTGTATGGAGAGAGAGCGTCGGTACCCTTTCCTCTTAACGCGGTGATCCCATTAAGAGGAAGAAATCTATATTCCTCCGGTTTGGGATATGCATTCCCAAGGAGGGCCTATACGCTTCGATGTTAAAAGGTCGCATTCACACAGGATGTGCTGCATGGTTTCCCTTACACTTTATTGTACCCAAAAACTATTGTATGTATGTATGTATGTATGTTTACGGGCTTTTTTCCGCAACTAGACTCTTTTTTTTAATTGGGTCCATTTTACGTGAGGATGGAGTAGGCTTGCCCAGCACCTACTACCCTCTCAACTTAGTCGACCGTACCCAGAGGAGAGAACTAAGCCGCGGGTTTCATCACGATTTTTTCCTTCACCGAAAGAGCAATGTCAATTAGCGCACATAAATTTTTCTCATGAAAAATACATTGGTGCACGACCAGCTGGGATTCGAACTTACGACCCAAAAACTATATACAATGCAAACTAATAACAATAAACCTAAATATAGGGATAGATCCTAGAGTGGCTCAAAGGGCGGCCTTATCGCCTAAGGACGATCTTCCAGGCAAAAGTAATAGATGGCTTATTGAACTTTTTGCGGTTGTGTCCTTGATACATCCTACTTTTATTATAGTTAGCTAAAAATCTTGTTTTTTCACGTTTTTCGCTGAAATTATGAAAAGTTCACAAAGTTGCTCCATTATGTAACTACTTTAATATTCATTAAAGGTCGTTATTCTTCTTAATTTGTTTTAATCGTCTCTAGAATTAATTTAGGGAAGCATTGAAAGTTTTTTTACGGTGTTAAGTTGAAGTTTCATAATTAAAACCGATGTTTCTGTTGAGCAAGCGGTTTTTATTTATTGGTGGCACAGGCTTTTTTAAATGCATTTTCTTTTGAAGGTTTTTTATGGACCCCCGACGCAAAAACGACGGGGTGTTCTGTGATATGACGTGTCTGTGTGTGTGTGTGTGCGTGGGTGTGTGAGTGTGTGTGTCTGTCTGTGGCATCGTAGCTCCCAAACGGATGGACCGATTCAGATTTTGTTTCTTTTGTTTGAAAAGTGAATTAGTCTATGGTGTTTTTAGCGTTATTCGATCAAAATCGGTATAGCCATTCAAAAGTTATGGGGGATAAGGGATAAAAGTCGGTGTTTTTTAAATTATAAATTTAAATATAACTTTCTCTTTTAAATATAAAAAACTTTATTTTGTTCTAGATTTATATTTAGTCTCTCCACTTGTATTTAAAAATGTTCTTTTAAATTGGAAGCTATTAATATTTAAGAACAAACTCTTAGTAACTGTAAAATATGAACATGAAAAAACGACTTAAGTAGTTTAGGCCGTAGATTACGCACTGAAAATTGACCGATAGTTGATGAATAAATTGCAGAAAATAAATAAATATGGCAGGACAATGAACACAGCGCCATCTCGCTGCAAGCTAAGCTACTAAGCTTGTGTTATGATCCTACTAGCGAATACAATATCTTCTATATTTAATACTCGCAGCGCTCCGCGGTTTTACCCGCGTAACTCCCGATCCCGTGGGAATATCGGGATAAAAAGTAGCCTATAGTCTTCCTCGATAAATGGCCTATCCAACACAAAACGGATTTTTCAATTCGAATCAGTAGTTTCTGAGATTAGCGCGTTCAAACAAACAAACAAACAAACAAACTCTTCAGCTTTATAATATTATTAGTAAATTGGTATAGATTATAAATAATTAATTAAGATATGATTTATAAAAACGGCCGAACAGATACGATGATTACTTAATCAGAACCCAGTTCAATACAAGGAGATTAAGATCCTTGATCGGAACCAGTTCCATACAAGGAAATTAAAATCCTCGATCGGAAACAGTTCCTTATAAGTAAATTAAAAGCCGCGTATGGAACCAGTTCCAAAACTTCGGTTCTATAGACGGCCGAAGCGGATTGTTTGTTTACTGTTTGAATTGAATAGGCTTCGAAACTACTGAACCAATTTTGATGAAACTTGGTATGATGATACATTGATTCATTGGAAGTGAAATAGGCTACTTATTATTGCGGGATCGGGAGTTATTATAAGATAAGAGTTGAAACCGCGGATGATGTCGGACGACCGTTCAGTTAATAGTTTGAGTTTTCTCTGAAATAAACTAGGAACATAAAAGTAAAAAAACTGAGTCCCATGAGGCGTTCTGCAGAAGGCTACCGTACTGAGTTGGTGCTTACTGAGTACCTATTTTATTTATTACGCTCACCTAAACTCATTTGTTCACTTAATTGGAGTCTTGTTTTATTTCTACAGAACATCCTTTTTTAAACTGTAAGTAGGTACTTTTTTTTATCCATCCCTGATTCGTTGATAAAAATGTGAGTAAATAGCAGCAATTTGTCAACTGATCTCGTATTCAGTTTTTTAGATGTTAACTTTTTAAATTGATTGAGTTTCCCGTTTCGTTGTTTTTCCAAATTGGATACCCGAAACATTCGAAAAACATGATGAAAATTGAAGTGAAATATCGAAATTTTATTTATTAATTTCTTAATTTTTTCTTTCATATTGTCTTTCTCTTGACATTAACGAACACAACATAAAAAATAATTAGCAAAATCAATCCAGCCGTTCTCGCGTGATGCGATGACCAAGTGAAATAGAGATTCATTTATACAGTGTGTTTTAGCGAACGAGTTTTAATACGAAAAAGGATTATTCTAGACGTCTAGGCGAACAACTTTTGTTCTACGACGAAATTCGAACTTTTTTTTCGATAATTCTGAGGGAATTTTACTTGAAAATCAGCTGTTTCATACAAAAACTTAGAACGAAATGTTCGAATTTCCAAAAGTCGTAGAACAAAAGTTGTTTACCTAGACGTCTAAGACAACCCCCTTTCGTATTACTACCCCTTCGCTAAAACACATTGTATATACAAAATATATAGAAAATAGAATATTTGTTGTTGAATTGAGAAAGTATTTAGTAGTTGGAAAATTACACTAACGTTAGATTTTGATTTCTAACTCGGTCATTTGACGAAAAATTAAAAAAGAAACCTGATATAGCCGAATCTATAAGGAAAGCGTGCTACATCTTAGATCTCATTGTCACTTACCATCAGGCAGTGGTCAAACGGTGACCTGTCATATTATTATCCTCTCAACTGGCAGACAAAAATACCTGCATACATTTTTAATATGGCGCCATCTGTCGCTGCCAGTTGAAGGATTATGTAAAAAACACCATATTAGTGAAATAACAAAAACCCCTGATACATTTCGATGTTTTATTTCTAAAAAAGAGCACTGGATTTTCATTCAACCGAAATTATAAAGAAATCCTTTGTGACACAGATTCGATAACTTGTAAAAAGACCTCGTTTCCGAAGAAGACAGTTTTCCCAATAGACTTCGCCGAATTGTATTTGCCCTTGCCTGATCTTTGTCTGTTTTGAACCTCCTGAGGTTTTCTGTCTGAACGTAATCAGCTACTCTATTATTCTACCTCAAACTTATTGATTTTGGTATACGTAATTGAAAAATGAAGTAAGTAAATATAATGATTACTTGCTCCACGGTATTATCAGTTTTAATAAGCTTTTTAAAGTCACACGATTTTGTTCATAGTAATTATTTTCGCGGGTCTTGCAAAATTTATACGTTATTGTTAAGACTTGTAAATTTAATTTTGTTTAGGTATTTATGTAAGTGCTTAGATGGAATTTTTTTATAAGTTTTTATAGTTAGGTATTTTGTATTCAGTTTGTTTTTATGAAAATCTAAATTTAACAAAAATAAATGAATGAGTAAAATACTTACATAAATAATTTACTCTCAGTTTTTATTATAAGAGAACGCAGACAACAGATATCAAATCGGTCGATAGTTTACAGAAATAAAGACAGAAACACTTTCTTATCCCATCTTTTTATTTAGGTTGCCTTACAATGTGACATTTGCCAGTGCCGATATTGATTCTGTGGTCTGTATTCACCTTAAGGCGCTCTTCCAGTACCGTGTGTAGGTATTCACATTACCTTAGCCCGCGCTCTCAAAGACGTAGCGTGCTGCGTGCTAACTGTTATATTTGATCGATATGCAAAACATTTTAGCATTATTATCCACAAATATAGTTCCTAGAGGTCAAAACCTATCATTTGATTCATTTTTAGAAACAAACGTTAACTATTTTATAATAAAACCCGATAAACGATCTAATAATTCTCTGTTTTCTAACATTTTTTTTTATCGAACGAAGTTGTTCATATCATGTTTTCAACCACAATAAACAAAAATATGGTAATTAAACTACAATATCCATTTATATCCAAATAACAAAGGTCGATTTTGGTAGGTTTATTAGCACCTGCCCTTAAGGAATAATTCAACGTTCGAGAGATGGAGAAAGGATGATCGTAAAATACCTACCTACCTATATCCATACTCACAAAGCTATTGATCGTGAATTTTATGACCGCCATAATGTAATAAATGATCCGTTGACAGCACTTCCCGCTCATGAGAGCCACCTGTAGGGAACATTACCTCAATATTTTATGTACAGGACTCACTAAAATGAATGAAGTTTATTATGGAAAATAAAATGTGAAGTAAGTACATAATAAACAAAAGAATAAATTAATCTTCTTCTTCTTCTTCGTACCATTTCCCATTGTTTGGTTTCGGCATAACATTTATCCTTTTCTTCCAGTCCACTCCACTCTATTACCCGCTTAAAAGTTCTTGTCCACTCCTCTTCAATCAATCAATGGTCAATCTCTCTATCCCTTTCTTAACCTTTCTCTCGCTACGATCGTTATTTCTATTTCGCTATTACTTATTATTTCGGTTTTACATTACATTTCTGTATTTATATACATTCAATTGTCAATCTCTCTATCCCTTTCTTAACCTTTCTCTCGCTACGATCGTTATTTCTATTTCGCTATTACTTATTATTTCGGTTTTACATTACATTTCTGTATTTATATACAATCAATTGTCAATCTCTCTACCCCTTTCTTAACCTTTCTCTCGCTACGGTCGTTATTTCTATTTCGCTATTACTTATTATTTCGGTTTTACATTACATTTCTGTATTTATATACATTCAATTGTCAATCTCTCTATCCCTTTCTTAACCTTTCTCTCGCTACGATCGTTATTTCTATTTCGCTATTACTTATTATTTCGGTTTTACATTACATTTCTGTATTTATATACAATCAATTGTCAATCTCTCTACCCCTTTCTTAACCTTTCTCTCGCTACGGTCGTTATTTCTATTTCGCTATTACTTATTATTTCGGTTTTACATTACATTTCTGTATTTATATACAATCAATTGTCAATCTCTCTACCCCTTTCTTAACCTTTCTCTCGCTACGATCGTTATTTCTATTTCGCTATTACTTATTATTTCGGTTTTACATTACATTTCTGTATTTATATACATTCAATTGTCAATCTCTCTATCCCTTTCTTAACCTTTCTCTCGCTACGATCGTTATTTCTATTTCGCTATTACTTATTATTTCGGTTTTACATTACATTTCTGTATATAAATACTGAAAAACCGTAAACTGTAATATAATGTAAAAATTAGTAATTATGACATTATTTTTGTCATAATACGTAATAATACAGAAATTGTCTACATAATATGTACTACTTAATCCAGCATAAAGTTCTCTGGTAATGGTAATTGTTTGACGTTCATGTTCCACATGCTGCCGCTGGCTCGGCGTTTACGACTAACCGACTATTTTATTTATCATACAGATTGTTGAAATAAAAGTCAAAATTTTAAATGCAACTATATGCAAACTAATAAGACTAATGTTGGTTAGTAACATAAATTTGAGTTTTGTATTTTAATATAGTTAATACTCAGAACGTTACGTACCTATCTTGGTTAGGAACATTCATTTTGTTAATAAAGCTGTGAGCACACATCCTTGTCTTGGATGTAAGCTGTGGTTTACACATAAGGGGCAAGGAAGACAAACGATAGACGTGGGGATGAAATTTAATTCTATACATTAAGTCAAAACAAATATGCGATACATTATCTTTCTTTTTTGTATCTTTTTATGTTTGTAACGAATAGGTTCAGAAGCTACTGGACCGATTTTGATGAAACTGGGTATGAGGATACATTGAGTCATTGGGAACATAGGCTTCTTTTAATCCCGATATTCCCACGGTATCGGGAGTTACGTGGGTGATACCGCGGAGCGCTGCTAGTATTCTCGTAATTTCTCTAATTAACGAATTTTAAAAGAACAATAATTTTTCTATTTCAAAGGGAAAAGGTAGTGGTTTCAATCTATACTTATATTATATTACTAGCTGCGCTCCGCGGTTTCACCCGCGTAAGTCCCGATCCCGTGGGAATATCGGGATAAAAAGTAGCCTATATGTTAATCCAGGCCTCTAGCTATCTACATACCGAATTTCATTGCAATTGGTTCAGTAGTTTTAGCGTGAAGGAGTAACAAACATACACACACACACACATACACACACACAAACTTTCACATTTATAATATTAGTAGGATAGGATACTCTTCAAAGATCTTATACTTACAATCATCAACAAATATATTTCGAAAGAGATTATTACAGGATTTTATGTTGATAAAAAACTCTATGGCCCATAACTCATTAATAGGTACCAACTCTTAACATCTTACACACGTGATAACTTTTAAACGAAATATCCGATTGAGATGAAACAAAAAGTATTTTAATTCTACATAAATACTCTTGATAACATAATGCTTAATTTTGATAAAGATTTAATATTACGATACATATTTAACGTAGTTTTTTTCTTCAGGCGATTTAATAATTATTTTGAACACAAAATCGGTTATTGTGATTAAACCATGATAGCTAGATATATGTTCTTGCTGACTTTTTTGTAGGTCTTAATAGGATCTACAAACCCGTAGTACATCATTTTGTTCTATTGTCAATAGTTTTTGCAGCGCACGCAAAAATAGGTTTTCGATTTTACACCTTCTGTTACAAAATAGCAATTTTATTACGGATCCCTAATTTTGAAAAAAAAAAATAGGATAGTCCATTTATCGAGGAAGGCTATAGGCTACTTTTTATCCTGATATTCCCACGGGATCGGGAGTTACGCGGGTGAAACTGCGGAGCGTTGCTAGTTTAAAATATACAGATACAGATTTCTTGACGTATAGATTACTATTAAATAAAGAAAACATAGGCCCATTACAGTGTCATACCATTACAGACTTATGTCCACGCCACGTCTATGTCCGACGCCACTTTTATGTAACTTTACACAAGGATCAAAACTCGAACAAGTCGCTCCTTAAACACAACTCAGGATGTTCGTGTTGTTTGTTAACTTCGCTTTGTTGGAAAATTAATTAGGTATATAACCTTTAACTCTGTCTATAAAGTTTTAGATAGATAGTTTGGTCTTTCAAGCTGTATCGTTAAGCTCTTACATACTACTACTACTGGATTTACTAGACTTAGTGGTAGATACCTCGACTTTCATTCCGAAGGGTTCGAATCCCGGCCGGCCGTGCATCAATGACATTTTATTATATAATACTAGCTGTTACCCGCGACTTTGTACACGTGGTTGTTTTGTTAATATAATAAAACCTTCCTCTTGAATCACTCTATTTATTTAAAAAAACCGCATCAAAATCCTTTGCGTAGTTATCAAGATCTAAGCATACATAGGAACAGGGGCCTAAGTCTGCTAATACAATTGTGTTTCAATACAGTGTCGATGGAATCGTTATAGGCGTTAAATGTCAAAAATATGACATTACATGTCAAATTGGTACTTTTCTGATGTTAACTATTCTATCGAAAAACCACTGATGCACCACTGACTCACTTTGCTAGAATCATGGCTCAATGGAATCTCGATAGTTGTCAAAACTTAGCAACATAAATACCATATTGCTAGGCAACACCAGCGACGTATCTATTACCATTCCATTGAGACTCCATAGCGATTCTATTGAGATGTTAATAAAACTTTAGCAGAATCCTACTAATATTAAGTTTGTGTGTGCGTGTGTGTGTGTGTGTGTGTATGTTTTTTACTCCTTCACGCTAAAACTACTGGACCGATTGCGATGAAACTCGGTATGTAGATAGCTGGAGGCCTGGATTAACATATAGGCTTATTTCAAAATTCCCACGGGATCGGGACTTACGCGGGTGAAACCGCGGGGCGCAGCTAGTGATCTATATAGCGCCATATTATTTCTTAGTCTATGGCGCCAGCCACTTTAATCAATGCTCTATTCTATCCACATATACTAATTTGCTAATAAACTTGTTATTATTAATGTCCTTCAGTTGTGGACTTCGACTTTACGTACTGTTCTCAAATATCCGGGGCTCCCATAGCCCCGTGACAGGGAATCGACTAAAATTGAGGATTCTGTGTTATAGACGGTTCCTAAACAGCTAGGCAGCTATAGCAGAGGTGTGCCAGGTCGATGGTATGTTTTCCTGTTGCCAATGATGGCATTATGCCTAAATGAAAGTTTACCTAGAAAGCTTATTGCCATAAGCAATAGATGCCACTGAAGCAGAATGCCTGAAATGGGAAAGTGATTTGCCGAGTGAAAGGATAATATTTATCGACGAGTAAAACCAACAATAAATCTTAGATCATATTTTATTATGACCTAAGCAATAGGATACGCAATAAAATATCAATAAAATGTTTAATAATTTTAATAAAATAATAATCAATAAAATGGTTTTACCATAAAATTTAAAGAGATTACCACTGACTAGTAGAATTAGCTATGGGAACTCCAAGTGATCTCAAGTTAGAAGCTATTTGTTTGTATACAGTTGAATTTGTCCTGAGAAAGGCAGTCCGTGTTCCGACGTCTATAGTCGAAATCATATGGAATGCGGCCTTGAGATTCGAAAAGTAAGCTGAAAAATAAAAAGCGTTTACTGAGTTGTTAGAATAACACTTTAAATAAATAACATGAATAAATAAGAAAGATATGAAGAAATAGAATTAAAATTTAGGCTATATAACTATGTATTATTGTTGAAGTTTTCTTGTTTATACTTACACCGGGTATATGTATCTGAAACAAAAATGTTTTACATAGAGCAGTTTATTAATAGCAAATACTTTAGAAAAAATTAAAACATTTTTAAAATTTAAGTAAGCACTTATTTTGTACTAGCGCCCCGGCTTCGCATGGCTACATTATGCATGTGTTATACATTTCCTTTCTTGAATTACCTACCTTTCTCTTGAATTACTCTATCTACCTATTTCAAAAAACCGCATCAAAATCCGTTGCATAGTTTTTACTATACTATGTAGTGATTCTGTTTCATTTACAGTTTTAAAATTTTTTGTCAACTTACTTAAGGTACCCCCGTCTAAATTGCTAATAGCATTAACCCAACCATTCATTTTGTTCTGTAACTTTTTTGCCTTTTCCCTATTACAATTATCTGCAGCAGCTTCTATTTCTTTAACGGTACTTGGAAACAGATTCGGAGCAGCAGATATGGAAGTCAATCCCAGGAGAAATGCTGCATACATGTATTGCTACAAAAAATATTATGTATGTTTATATAGGTTAAGTTAGCAAAAGGTATAGAGATTTAAATAGATTGACTTTCTATTAGATGCATGTAATAGAAATTTGGCACTTTGATTTTTACATAACATGCCACGAGTCTTCTATGTATTCAGTAGATTGATTAAGTGCAGATGTCTACTTACAATGTCATATACAATTATCGTGTAATTTTTATTGCATTTTGAAGAACCCGCTTCAGTATCTAAATAAGTATTGATAGTTGTTTCCGCTCCAGCAAGAGTAGGTACTTGGTCTCCCGCAAGAAGCACCGCATCAGTGCCAACTGTAATTGATATAAAATATATCTACTTAGTCTTTCATTGATGTAAGTGACAAGTGATGCCGTGGTTAGACTATTTTAAAACATAAAGAAGTTCTAGGTTAGAATCTTAGCAGTGACCACTTCAATATCGATTGTATGTGTTTTGAGGATCTCGGAGACTATACAGACTTCCGACCAATCGATAGGTTGACATTGTCACGTATTTCTTAGTCCCTGCACAATTAAGAGCTTTGGTCAATAGCTTTCGTTTGCGGTGGCTCTAACAGAGTGGTGAAATAACTTGTACGAACTTTTTGGTCCAGTTGATAGAATTTCATTGTAGATTAGTCGAAGATTTGGTGCGACTTCAGAAATTTTTCTTAGATCTTTAATAGCTTCTTCTATGTTGTCCGCTTTGTATACTTGCTCTGGGAAGTGGGTGATTGCAGACACATTTTTTTGACTGCAATATCTTGCCTAAATTTATGAAGATGGTGGTCATTTGCTATAAGTCTGCTTCATTTTGAAGAATTATTTTACTAGCTAAAGTGACAATAGCTATTTTGAGACGAATCGGTTCAGCCTTTTGATTTATCTCCATCTGAGTTGAATTTATTGTCATCATTATTCCCCTGTTTTATCTTTCATCTCTTGTGGAACCATTTCCAGAACTCCCGTAAAACAGGTTAGATCCTAGTTCTGTTGTGAATGGCCTTTTATGCCAATTATTTCAATAACTATACCTACTATTAATAAAATTTGACTTTGACTAGATTTTAATTGTTTCCAACTTTTTTCCAGAGCATTGTAAAAGTCAGGTTAACCTTAAACTCAAGTTACATTATGTCTAGTAAATTCAGTACAAACCAAGCTCAAGGTGTTAACAAATGGCTGAAGTCCGACTTCAGGAATAATGTTGAGTCCCAGAGAACAACCTTGTTCTACCCATGCATCAACCAAAGCTTTTCTTTCGTTCATGCTTAATGTTGGACCTTCACCGTCATACCCCATAACTGACAATAAATATTTTAAAATACATTATATTTACAAAAGTTTCAATAAAATCTACGTTAAGGAAAATTTTATGTTAAATGTTCGAGTTTCCACATTTACAAATGTATTTATGTACATTAATGTTCAGAAGTAGAAAAGACAAAAAATAATTTTAAAATAATACAGGGTCTAAGGCTGCCTGTCCACAGAAGCGGAGCGGAGAGGAGGCGAGCGGTTTCCATCAAAGCGGAGTTTTGCGCAGCGCCATTGGTGCAAACGCCACACCTCGCTCCTGTGGACAGACAGATCACGCAAAAGCTACTGAACTAACTGAGATAACATTTATTTTTTTGTGACAGCTAGACCCAATCGGACCCATTAATTATAACAATATAGTATTTCTTACCTAGGTAGGTATGTGCCATTCAAATTTTAATTTTAACAAGTTCGGGGTCTTATTAATTGTATGCAAACGCAAACAGTACTGTTTATTTATTGGTAGTTTAATAATAAAGTTTAATCAACAAAATAGAATAAACTATTTTCATAAAACAGAGAAAAAACAATATCAACTTACTACATATATTTTTAAGGTCATTGTCTGCATAATACTTCGCTAGTATTGGAACCATCGATAGATTTACTTGCCCATAATGATTGAAGGGAGTAAATGCTAAAGTAAAGATTTTTCCAGGCAGGTTAAGCTCCTGTAATTTAAAACTTAGAAAGACTTATTTCTTTGTTACTTACTTAATTTTCCACCAAAAAATTTGACTAGATACATTTTCTTACCATTCCATAACTATGTGCCCCTATTGCAGAAAATCCACAAATTAGAACAATCAAATTAAATATTTTAGACATAATTGAAACGATGCCTATTAGGTACTAAGTATATAATTTGATCATACCTACGTCTAATATTATTCATCGCTTTTATACAGAACTATTAAAATAATTTAACTATTTATAATCCCTACAAATTATTTCTTTTTACTTTATATACCTAATTACTGTTTTGTAAATTCAGTTTATAAGATAAGATACAAAATGTTATTCTGAAGACTAGTTTAAAATATACAAAACACTTATTTCTACTATTGGTTTCTGGTAAGCCTTGAAAACAATTATAAGATAATAACTATATACAATCTAACAACATTTTTCATCATCATCATCTGCCTGCCCTTATCCCAATTTATTTCGGGTCGGTGCAGTATGCCTTCTTTGTCCATCCCTATTAGTCGTCATCTCATCTGTAACATTCATCTCTCTCATGTCTTGTCTCAAGCAGTCCATCCACCTTTTCTTAGGTCGTCCTCTTCTTTCCATCCCTCTACATTCATACTCATCACTCTTCTAGTTACATGCGCCTCTTCTCTTCTCAATATAACAATATTTCTAATTCTACCAAAAAACAACATCTGGACTTATGAAATATTGAAATTCTTTTTTCTATTTACCTACTTATTTGCATTATAAATATACAGCTGCGCCCCGCGGTTTCACCCGCGTAAGTCTCGATCCAGTGAGAATATCGGGATAAAAAGTCCTCAAGCTCAAGCTAGGCCTCAAGCTATTTACATACTGAATTTCAATGCAATCGGTTCAGTAGTTTTAGCGTAAAGGAGTAACAAACATACACACACACACACACAAACTTTCACATTTATAATATTAGTAAGATGGCTTGATAATTTTTTAACTTTAATTTTGATCAACATATTGAAGGGCAATTTATGGGTGACAAATTATATCATAATGACGAGTAAAACCAACAGTATCTTATATTTTATCATGATCTTAGTAATAATATCAATTTTAACTTTATTTAATTAAATCAATAAAATGTTAGATAAAATGTTAAAAATCAATAAAAAAATAGTATAACATTTTTAATAGATTACCACTGACATCCACAATCAGCCATAGGAACTCCAAGTGACCTCAAGTTAGAAGCTATCTTTTTATATACAGCTGGACTTGCCTTTAGATAAGGCAGCCGTACTCCGACATCAATACAAGAAATTATATGGAATGAGGCCTTTAGATTTGAAAAGTAAGCTGTAAAATAACAATGGGTTAAATTAAATTGTTAAATAATCACTTAATCTGGAAGAACTTTTCCACCTGTACTTGGTGAGAATAAAAAAATTAAAGTAAATGAGAATTTTATTTGAGATTGCACAAAGCGCCAACCAGCTCCAACCAAGCAACAAGGTTTATAATATGATGACGGATAAAATATTAGTAAATATAACGACGGACTCCATAGTCATAAAGGAATAACCAAGAAATTATTATGACTACTCAGAAGGTTACTTCTGAGTAGTCATAATGGAATAATCTAATCGCATGACAAATCTAAAAATTCCAAGGACGAGAGCAATTTGTATATCAGCTAGCAAAAGAGAAGTTCAAGTTATATAATAATTGTTGATGATATTTTATTTGTACTTACACCGAGTATATGTATCTGAAACAAAAATATTATTATGTAGAGCTACTGCTCTACACACACCAGTCGTGCTATTAAAAAATACTTTTTTTAATAGCACGCCTGGTGTGTTTTTATCTAGCAGGCTCCCGTTAGCTACTGTCATGAAAGTGATGAAGAAGGTTACTTTCTTCAATGTCAGCTGCTTTAAAGTATACAAAACATTAGATCAACCATTTGAGATAAAACATGTGTAAAATTTTGGTAAGGACTTTTTTGTGAGTGATATAAGCATTTTGTTTCGTTTACTATATTAGATAGCATATAAATCACGAAATAACGTTTGTCATCTTACTTATGGCATTCCCGTTTAAATTGATGATGGCATCAACCCAACTATCCATTTCATTCTGCAATTTTCTTGCCTTAACCCTGTCACAATTATCTGCAGCAGCTTCTATCGCTTTAACCATACTTGGAAACAGATTTGGAGCAGTAGATACGGTACTCAATCCCAGAAGATATGCTGTAGACGTGTATTGCTACAAAAAATATTATGTAAGTTTTTAATCACTAACTAAAATGTACCTCACACTTAAGATAGTTATTATTGTTAAGATAGTTATTATTGTAATGTCCCACTGTAGGGCCAAGGCCTCTCTACTCCTCTGCCATAATTCGTAATCTTCTGCGACGGATTGCCAATTTTATTTTATTTAAGCTGTGACAAATTTGTCCATATTAGTTTAGTTTAGTTTTACGGGGCTGTTTCCGCACTTAGCCTCATTATTTGGGCCATTGTGCGTGAATTTGTCCATATAATGAATAGATTAACTTCCTTTTCTCTTCTTATTCGTTACACTCTTGACAGAGCGGTCGTGATCGTCATGTAGTAGAGGGAGGTAGAGGGGGTAGACGTTGTACACTTTACGACTTTTTATTAGACGCATGAAATAAAAATAGGATAAGTTTTTCTGATTTTCACAAAACATTCTTCCTTGATGTTCTTCTGATTTTCATATAACAAGTCTCGAAATGTATTAATGTGTATCTAGTGATAATTACAACAACTGATTAGGTGCGGATGTCTACTCACAATGTCATATATTATTATCGTGTAATTTTTATTCCTTTTTGAAAGAGCCGCTTCAGTATCTAAATAAGTATTGATATTTGTTTCCGCTCCAGCAAGAGTAGGTACTTGGTCTCCCGCAATAAGCACCGCATCTGTACTAACTGTAATAAGATACAAAATATACCTACTTAAATTTGTCATTGATGAAAGTGACAAGTGATGCCGTGGTTAGATCCTATCTTTATTACATGAAAAAGTGCAAGGTTAGAATCTTATATTAGCAATGACCATTTAATTATCGGTTGTTCAGTTTTTTGGGATTTCGGACACTATTACAGACTTCCGGCCAGTCGACAGTTTGCATACGCAATTGTCCAAACGATATTCAAAGTTTCTTGGCCCCTTCACAATTAAATGGTTTTTACCAACAGGTTTAGTTTAGTGTGGCTCTAAAAGGTAGATAAAATAACTTGTACTAACCTTTTGGTCCAGTTGAAAGCAATTCATTGTAGATTAGTCGAAGATTTGGTGCGGCTTCAGAAATTTGTCTTAGGTCTTTAATAGCTTCTTCTACGGTATTGGCTTTGTATACTTGTTCTGGGAAATGTGTGATTGCTGACACATTTTTTTGACTGCAATACCTTGCCTGAATCATTAACTATATTAATAACTAAATTTTACTGGGAATTTCTTTATACCTGATTCAATAATTTTATGAGAAGAATGTTCTTCTCAGAAATACTTTATTAGTTTTAGCATTATTTTCTAGTAGAGAGACAATAGCTATATGATACAGATGAAATAAGCGAATATAATCATTCGCTTATTTCATCTATTTATAACAATACTTTTCTTTATATAATTTTGTGAAAGTAGATAGATTTATGAGCTGCTATGAACTTTTGTGGAACCATTTCCAGAACGCCTGAAGAACAGGTTAGATCCTAGTTCTGTTGTTGGCCATTTTGAAAAATACATAAATTATTTGTTTCAATTGTAAAGTTTGACATGATTTTAATCTAAATTCCTGTGCGTTGTAAAAGTCAGATAGTCAATAAATTTAGTTAAATCGTTTTTAGTAAAATCAGTACAAACCAATTTCAAGGTGTCAACAAACGGCTGAAATCCGACTTCGGCAAGAATGTTGAGTCCATAAATACAACTTTGTTCTACCCAGGCATGTACCAAAGCTTTTCTTTCTTTCATCTTTAATGATGGACCTTCACCCTCATATCCCATAACTGACAATTAAAAAAAAGTTATACCTACTTACACGAGTCTATAGCCAATTAAAACTACTCATATGAAAATGTGAGATTGATGAATTGATTGAAGTTAAGTAAAATCGGGAGACAGGTACTACATGTTTTAAAGTCTAGATGTCAATGCGTTTCATAGTCTCAATGTCAAAATGTGCAAAAGTCTTAATGTGCATTAATGACAAAGTCATAAGAAGAAAAGCCAAAACAACAAATAAAAACTACTGGACTGATTGAGATATGATTTGATTATTTGTGATAATTAATTGAATACCCATACTTGTACTTGTATACGGGCTGTTTTCCGCAATTAGACCCTTTTTAATCAGGTCTTTTTTTGCGTAAGGATGAAGTAGGCTTGCCCAGCACCTACTACCCTCTCAGCTTAGTCGACCGTGTCCAGAGGAAATAACTTATCAATACTTCTGGAGCCGTCTAAGCCGTGGGTTTCGTCATGATGTTTTCCTTCACCGTAAGAGCAATGTCAATTAGCGCACATAAATTATTCTTAAGAAACAAATCCATCGGTGCACGGCCGGGAATCGAACCCACGACCTTCAGAATTAAATACACATATTACCCATATAGGTGAACGAATTAAAACGTATCTCTTATTTAAGTATGTGTTATTCTATTATAAATTCCAACAGCATCGGTGCTTACGTGGGGTAAGCGGCCGATTACAATTTATTTAATAGTACAAGAACAATAGCAACTTACTACAGACACAAGCCATTAAAAAGGATAAAATAAAACTTACTACATATATTTTTTAGGCCATTTTCTGCATAATACTTAGCCATTTTCGGAACCATCGCCAAATTTAATTCTCCATAATCATCGAAGGGTGTAAATCCCACGGTAAAGACTTTTCCCGGCAGGTTAAGTTCCTGTAATTCAAAACGAAGTAAGTCCTCTTTTTAATAACCCTACTTAATTTTCTCAACTTTTTCACAAATTATAGGTCAGCGTTTGACCACTATCACACCTACCTGACGGTAGATGACGATGCGGCCTAAGATGTAGCACGCTTTCTTAGAAGAACCTATTCACTCGCGACTTGAAGATCCCCAAATTGTACACGTCAGGAAAGACAGACGCAGGCAACCGATTCCATTCTCTTGCAGTACGAATTTAATAAGGATTACTTAAGTTTATTTATATACTTAGCCAAATAATAATTGCCATACTTATATTTATATTGATTTGTATTTTTTGGGAGAAAATAAAGATATTTATTATTATATATATGTAAAGAAATATATTTCTTTAAGTTAATGTAACTTTTAACAATTCCCTGCTGGCAACACTGATGTCGGTAAAACAGTCCAATGATGGCCGCAGAGAAACTTGTTGTGGTTTTGTTATTATCATTGTAATTTGTGCTAAATAGTGTAGAAAATACTTACCTGTGCCTACAACATTAGACAATACGAATTTACACGACAGAAAGCAAACTTTATTGTCGTTTCTTTGTTTTACAGGTGAGTACTAATTAGATTTGTAAGATTGTTAGCCGGCACATAACCTCTTATGTTAGAAATATTTACTTACGAAAATAAATCTTTGTTTTACAGAGCAACACAATTGGTTTAATTCCTAAAGTAAAATGAAAATCATATTATAAAACGACAATTTTGTTTGGATACAAATAAACCAGTTTCATTTTACAACATAAGGAATAATTGTCACGAAATATCCAACCGCCAAGATGTCGGACAGTGAGGAAGAAAAAATTACGGAGAAACTAAGATTTGAATTCACAATATTGCCATCAAAGGATTCGAAATCAAACGTAATATGCATAACGTCAATAGCCACAAGTGACAATAAAATATATACGCTACCAGAAGAACTACAATCTGTAACTTATCATAAAGAGATACTACACACAGCGGCCTTTGTTAAAGTGAAAAACAGTTTAAAGAAAAGATATCAGATACGACGGATATGGATTACCATGACAGAAGAATTGAGAAAAATCTACATAGATGAAGATGGAAATCTACAATTTGGAGACCAGTATTTAGAGGAAGTTGTTTTAGGAAATCCAGAAAGTATCAAACAAACAGAGACAAGTACACTAGAGAAATTATTTGAAAAAATAATAGAAAAATCACAGCCAAGCAAACAACAAAATTTAAAGAACATCGCAGATAAATTTGTGATAGAAAAATTTACAAGTAGAAATACAAATGCGACACAATGGATAGAAATGTTCGAAAGAGAATGCATGCGCTTTGATGTCGAGACAGACGAAAATAAAATAGAAATACTAAGACTATTCATGGATAAACCTTGCGCTGACTGGTACAGCTCGATGATTATAAAACACACCCTAGATTCAGATTGGTCGACATGGAAGACAAAATTTTGTGAATCGTTTGCAAACAAAGGCTGGAACCCGGTAACATATGCACTATTATTCAAATATAAAGATGGTTCACTAATTGATTACGCAATGAGAAAGGAAAAGCTCCTGCTAGATATGCGAAGAACTATTGACCCAGGTACATTAATTGATCTTATTGCAGCTGGCTTACCGGAATTTATACTTAATAGAATAGACAGAGGAAGACTTAAAGATACAGTAGACTTGTACAATGAAGTGAGCAAATATGAACATATGGTGAACAAAAAGACACCATTAGCCAAGAAAAGATATTATGTGAACACGAAAATAATTAATGATAAAAAAGAAGACAAACATCCTTGCCAAATTTGTGAAAAATTAAACAAAGGCATTCGATACCATCCTGAAAATACGTGCTGGTTTAAGACAAATGAAGATGACAATAAAATAAAACGGAGCACCATTAAACACGTCAACAATTCAGTGATTGAAACGGAGTTGAACGAAAATGATCAAAAAAACGAATAGTAACACCATTAATAAAGGTCGAACTACAAATTAATGATAAACAAAAAATAAACGGCATATATGATTCAGGATCAAATGTGTCTTTAATAAACTCAAAGTTATTGAAACTTAAAGGAAAAACAAACAATAATAATAAAGCCGATTTATTCACAATTAATGGTGTTAAAAAAGCAAGTGGTTCGACAACTTTAAAAATAAAAATCTACGATATAGAGAAAAATATTGATGTATACATAATTGATGAAAAAAATTTCAAATACGACTTCCTGATCGGACTCGATATGATAAAAGAATTTAAGCTGATACAAACGGAAGATTTAAAAATAATACAAAGAAAAAACATGAAAAAGGAAAACAAACAAACATTAGACGAAACCACACAGCAAGAAGGAAAAAATACTGAGGACTCAATATATCATATAAACTTCAATGAACATGTCAACGAAGAAGATTTTAAAATACAAATAAAACATTTAAACGAAGAACAAGAAACTATAATAAACGATATAATTACTAGATATAAATCAATATTCGCCAAAGACAAATACGACATAGGAACTGTAAACGGATACGAAGCAAGAATAGACCTGTTGGTGGATAAATATACCGGTAAGAGACCATACAGATGCACTATAGAAGATAAGAAAGAAATAGAAAAACAGATAGCGAATTTATTAGATAACAAACTCATAGAAGAATCCTACAGTCCCTTTGCAGCACCAGTAACATTAGCATTCAAAAGAGAAGATAACAAAAAATCAAGGCTGTGCATAGATTTCAGAGATTTGAATAAAATCATTATACCTCAAGCCCAACCTTTTCCATTAATCGAAGACCTAATGGAAAAAACAAGAAACTGTAATTTTTTTACAACTTTAGACATCAATTCTGCATTTTGGGCTATTCCCTTACGAATCGAAGACAGAATGAAAACGGGATTTGTGACACAGGAGGGGCATTTCCAGTGGACATGCCTACCGTTTGGATTAAAAACTTCCCCAGCAATATTTCAACGGATACTAAGTAATATATTAAGAAAGCATAACCTAACAGATTTCACAGTAAACTATATAGATGACATATTGGTATTTTCAGAGAATTTTGATGAACACGTCAATCATCTGCACCGATTATTGAAAGCAATTAAAACTGAAGGATTCAGACTAAAATTCACCAAATGCACCTTCGCATCCGACTCTGTTAAATACCTAGGACATATAATTAGGAATAATACTGTGACACCAATAAAGGACAATCTGATATCAATACAGAACTTTCCAGTACCTAAAACACAAAAAAACATCAGACAATTTCTGGGAAAAATTAACTTCTATCATAAATACATACCAAATAGTGCGATAACACTAGACCCACTACATAATTTACTAAGGAAAAATCAAGAATTCAGATGGACGCAGGATTGTCAAACAGCATTTGACACAATAAAAAAATTACTTTGTTCTCAACCGATATTAGCAATCTATGACAGAAATTTACCAATAAATATTTACACCGATGCATCAATAGAAGGAGTTGGAGCAATTTTAAAACAGAAACAAGCAGATGGAACAGAAAAAGCTGTAGCATATTTCTCAAAAAAACTTAACGGAGCGCAAAAGAAAAAAAAAGCAATATACCTAGAATGCTTAGCAATTAAGGAAGCCATCAGATATTGGCAATACTGGCTGATTGGTAAACCATTCACGGTCTACACAGATCACAAACCTTTAGAGAATATGAATCTCAAATCAAGACCAGATGAAGAACTCGGTGACTTAACATATTATTTATCACAATATCATTTCAAAATAAAATATGCACCAGGAAAACAAAACATAGAGGCGGATTGCTTGAGTAGAAACCCTGTACTAGAACCAGAAGATAACACAGATGATCAATTGAAAGTTGTGAATTTAATAAAACTAGAAGACATAATACAAGACCAAAACAAAAATGAAGTAATACAAAGGAACAAAAACGGGTTGATAAAGAGACAAAGTATATATATGAAGAAGATTAATGAAAAAGAAAAAATAATAATAACGGAACAATTTAGCATCAAACTGTTAAAAAAAATACACGAGGACCTATGCCATATTGGAATTGGACAGATGCAAAAGACAGTTGGCCCACATTACTCAGCTAAAAATTTGACAGAAAACATAAAGAAGATATGTCGAAGCTGCGAAACTTGTATCAGAAATAAATCAAGAGGGCAAGATAAAATTGGATTCATGTCACATTTAGGCCCAGCCACAAAGCCATTTGAGATAATCTCTGTAGATACAATCGGAGGCTTCGGAGGGTCAAGATCGACAAAGAAATATTTACATTTATTAGTGGACCACTTCACAAGGTTTGCTTTTATAACGACCTCAAAGACACAAAACGCAAATGATTTTATTAAGTTGATCGAAAATACAAAGCAAATTGAGAATATAGGCATGCTACTAACAGACCAATACCCCGGGATCAACTCAAAAGATTTCAAAAGATATTTAGAGGAAAAGCAGATACCAATTATCTTTACGGCAGTAAACGCACCATTTTCAAACGGTTTAAATGAAAGACTCAACCAAACGTTGGTAAACAAAATCAGATGCAAAATGAATGAAAAAAAGGAAAATAAATCATGGACTACAGTAGCGAGAGAATGCGTAAATAAGTATAATGAAACAATACATTCCGTAACAGGTTACACACCAAATTACCTACTACACGGTATGGACAACATAATCATACCAAACGAGTTAAGAAAAGAAAATCGAAACATTGATTGGATTACAGATAGGGAAAAGGCGCTAGAAAACACAAAAAGATCACACGATTATAACAAAATATTATTTGATAAACATCGGAAATACTGGGAATTTAAATCAGGAGACTTGGTATATGTAGAAAATGGAAATAAGTTGAACAGGAAAAAATTAGATGAACTGAGAATTGGACCATATAAGATAGTAGAGAAGATATCAGATTCGATTTACAAAATAGACACAGGTCACAAGAAAAATGAGTCAAACCTATTCCATATTACAAAATTAATTCCAGTCCTAAAAATAGAAGAAAACAAAGAATAAACAAGAACGTAGAAAAAAAAAGGGAGAAACATGAAGATAAAACAGGAAACTTACTACTTACTAGATTTAAGTTAGGATTACTTTTTATTTAATTTTTTCAGGGGGGGAGATGTAAAGAAATATATTTCTTTAAGTTAATGTAACTTTTAACAATTCCCTGCTGGCAACACTGATGTCGGTAAAACAGTCCAATGATGGCCGCAGAGAAACTTGTTGTGGTTTTGTTATTATCATTGTAATTTGTGCTAAATAGTGTAGAAAATACTTACCTGTGCCTACAACATTAGACAATACGAATTTACACGACAGAAAGCAAACTTTATTGTCGTTTCTTTGTTTTACAGGTGAGTACTAATTAGATTTGTAAGATTGTTAGCCGGCACATAACCTCTTATGTTAGAAATATTTACTTACGAAAATAAATCTTTGTTTTACAGAGCAACACAATTGGTTTAATTCCTAAAGTAAAATGAAAATCATATTATATATAAATAAAACGCTTGGTCAAATCGTACGTCTGGTATATCCACCATGAATCGATGCTCGGTGCCGCACTTTTAGACCAGAGAAATTCTCTTACCATTCCATAACTTTGTGCTCCTATTACGGAATATCCACAAATTATGGCAATCAAGCGAAGTATTTTAGACATATTGTAACAACGTTTATTACTAAGTAATAAGTATATATCAGACGTCCTATAATTCTACGTTTTATACTGCAGTATTATAATAATTTACCTATTTATATTCTCTATCTAACTTCTTTTTATTTAATGTAATTACTTTCTTTTAAATTCAGTTTAAAAGATTAGACTCAAAATGTTTTTGTGCAGGCTAATTTAAAATAATTAATTTTTTTAGAGTTTATTTGTTTATATCTTGTATTCAGTTCGTAGTTAATTCCTTGTATTTGTAATTATTTTGAGATTTTTGACAAATAAAATTAATTATTTCATGAAAAAAAAATTAAAATAAACAAGTATAAGATGGCAACTTATGAGCTTTATTATGAGTTTCATCGCAATCGGTCCAGTAAGTTTTGCGTGAAGGAGTAACAAACATACGCACGCACACACACACACAAACTTTCACATTTATAATATCAGTAGGATTCTATAATCAGATAATATTACTCCACATTTTGGGATGGGATTGACGAGAAAAAAAATATCCCCACTTTACGAGTATTGAATAAATATATTAATCGATATTTTTATATCAATTTCCCATCCTTGCTACTTGTGTGCAAACCCGACCCATCTTCGCACAGGTAGCAAAGGAAAATCAGTTTAGTAGTTTTCAAGACTTTAAGCGGCGACGCCAGTAGTTTTCAGTCGGCATAAATTGACTGAAATATGACGTTTAACAATTCATACATATTTGCTTAACAATTTGACACCGGTTACGCATTAACCTGGTAACCGGGTAATTAAAAGGGTACCGGGGGCTCTCTCCATACAAACGTAGTCGACTGTTTTCTCCCAGACAGTAGAGCAAATATTTTAGTTGCATAAAACTTATAACTGCCATGACCATACCACTATGTTTCGTTTTTTTTAATGTGAATTTCCATGATAATTAGAAACTGAAAAAACCAAAACATAATCATGGCATTTATAGGTATTACGGCACAAGAATATTTGTGCTACTGTCATTATCCAGGGAGGAAACAGTCAACTACGTTTCTATGGAGAGAGCGCCGGTACCCTTTCACCTTAACTTTCCCTTAAATCTAATTGATTAAGTTAAATTGCAAAATAAAACACCAAATACTTGTATTTTGATTTAATTTAAAACAAACAGATTCAGATTATGAATTGTCAGGATCAGCTAAAGGAACTCCAAGCGATCTTAAGTTACAAGCGATTTGTTCATATACAGTTGAATTTGCCTTGTCAATAGGATATCTTGCTCCTACATTTACACCACTAATGAGCTCGAATGTTGCAAAAAAATTTGCGAAAAATGCTGTAAATAAAAAACAAAAAGTTAGTACCTTTTCGTACCTAGTGCTAAAAACGCTGTGAAATATTAAAAAAAAACCATAGTCCTGGACTTTACGCAAAAAAGAGAATAGTTTAGAAAATTTATCTCATTTACGCAGAGTTTGGACAATTTTCAGATTGTGAAAACACTACTAATTATATGAAAATTGACCATTTATTTACTTACGTCGAGAATCTTCATCATCTGAAACATAAAAAAACAAACATTCACAGAAATTGCTTTGTGTCGCACATGACCTAAGCGGAATTTTATCAGAACTTACAGCGCTTCGGAATTCTGTAACTTTGATAAAATTTTAAGTTTTAAAATTACTACTTATCAACGAAGTCACGGGTGAACAAAGAAATAATTTATTATACCATATCAAGTTAAAATAAACTTGTATATTTAATTCATTACTAAATAGTGAGCGGCTTCTGCACTAAGCAAATTTTTATCGCACAGAAATACTACATCATATTTTAACATAGATTATTAAATCGAAACAATTCACAACTTTTTTGAGTTAAGAAAAGATTCTTTGATATTAAATTTTTTTTCAGTAAAATCCGTTCAGTAGTTTCGGAACTTCCCTAGGCACCCGGTCGCTTCTCCATACAAACTTAGTCGACTGTTTCCTCCCTGGATAATGACAATAGAGCAAATATTTTTATGTCATAAAACCTATAACTGTCATGACCATGCCCCTTTGTTCAGTTTTTTTTATATTCTAATTATTATAGGAAGTAAAAGTCTTTTAAAAACAAAAAATATATAAAAATAAGACATGTGGTCATGTCAGTTTTAGGTTGTATGCCACAAAATATTTGCTATAGTGTCATTATCCAGGGAGGAAACAGTTGACTACGTTTGTATGGAGAAGCGACCGGGTACCTTTCCTCCTAAACTATGTTTCTAACAAATAAATTCCTTTTCATCACATGATATCATTATGCACTTACCATTACTGTAAGGATTAAAATATAATAAATATTTTATTTATCTACATTAACCATCGAACTAAGCAATACCTACATTGTGTTAAAAATAATACGAGTAACATTGAAAATTGAAAGGAAAAACAGAATATACTTTTACCGTTTGCTATATGAAGAATGATTGAATGCCTCCTATATAATCTAGCTAGATAAAGAACGTTGTGGTGTTTCTGTACAATTATATATTAGTAAAGAAGAAAATAAATAAAACGCAATCTTACCAATGATACCACCGTTGAAATTGCCAAAAGCTGCTACCAATTTATTAAGTTTAATCTGTATAGCTTTTGCAGCAGCCCTATCACATCTATCCGCAGCAGCCTCCATTTCTACAGCGAGTCTTGGGGCTATATTTGGGCCTATGCTTACTGATTTTAATCCAAATATAAATGCAGGATACATATAGTGCTAGAAATAATATGTTTAGATAAACAAAAATCAATTAAGTAAATTTTTAACTATTGGAAGACGGCAGTCACTCTTCTTCTACTTTTCCTTAAGAATATATTTTAATGAACAATGCTTTGTACATATGTTCTATTATCTGTGTAAATTATTCAAAAAATACTAATTTTACTGCATCAACTGCATTTACATTGAAACTGACTGATTATATTATTAGCTTCTGTAAGCGTTTGTGTATGGTATTGGTAGAAACATTGATAGATCAGAAGACCTCGTTATGCAAGTCTCTAACTAATTAAGTACGTCTTTATGTAGAAACTTACAACATCAAATATCCACACTTCTTTATTACATTTTGAGCCATTGTTATTCATAAATTTAACAGCTTCAATGTCCCAATAAGTATTAATAGTTGTTTCTACTCCGCAAAAGGTAGGCACTGGGTCTCCCGCAATATACACTGCATCGGCGCTAACTGTAAATTCACACGTAGGTATGTTTATCACGTTCGATACAAATTATGGTAATGCACATAAAGTAATTAATGGTATGAGAGAGCTCTTGGTGCCAATCTGATTTAAAAATGGTAGGTTGCTTAATCTTACTTTTATTTACGTAACATTTTAAACAATACCCGCTAATGGAACTTTTTCATTTTTAAGACTGCCTGTCCATAGGCGAGGAGCGGAAAGGAGCGGAGCGGTTTCCATCAATAGAATTGCATAAATTGCATGGTGGAAACGCCGCTCCGCTACCTCCCACCGCTTCTGTGAACAGGCAGCCTTATTTCGTTAAAAGTAACTGCTTACCGTATTGGTTACTTGATAGCAGTTCATTGTAAATTAGGCAAAGATTCGGTGCTACTTCAGAGATCCGCCTTAAGTCTTCAATAGTCTCATCTATGTTTTTAGCTCTATATACTAGCTCTGGAAAGTGTGTGATGGCTGCCACGTTTAGTTGACTGCAATACCTTGCCTGGACAAGTAATATATCTATACTAGCCCATATTTATTTATTTAAGACACCTTTTGAGGAATCCGAGATATGAACTCCTGCAATTGATAATGATGGGAAAAGTTGCTGGAAAACGGAAAGTCGATCGAAAAAAAAATCCTGGTTGCGGAATATTAGAGAGTGGACAGGGATAGCGAGTGCCGCACAACTTTTAGCCTCGCGAGGGATCGGGTAAAATATTCTGAGCTGACTGCCAACCTTCACTAGTTGGAGAGGTATCCTGAGAAGAAGAAGAACCCATATTTACTAGCAGAGCCTCGCGGTTTGCGTACTTTCCCGATCCCGTATAAAAACTAGCCAATGGTATTTCCTGTTAATAGTTTCAGTTCGTCTTAATTATGCAACGTGACTTGGCTCAGAGTAGTCAGGTTGCAGCAGAAAGTTTTTGATACCGAAATTTTAACTAGGTGTGTTGCTGGGGAACAAGTTTTTATCTTTACCTATAGCTCTACTTTCAAATTTCTCTAAAAAATTTGAAGTTGTTTGTGTCATGCTTTGGACCTTTTTTATGTATAGGTTTTATAAGAGCTAGTTTTAAATCATTTGGAAAACATCCTGTCTCAAGACAAAGGTTTATAACATACAGTAAAGGTTTGACAATAAACTGTATAGCATCTTTAATCATTTTAATTGGTATACTATTCGGGCCTGTACTTGTCGTTTTGTTCCAAGATGATAACAGGTAACAAATAACATACCAAGCTCAAAGTATCGACGAACGATTGAAGTCCGACTTCGACAATTATTTTGAGTCCTAATAAACAACCGTGTTTTACCCACGCGGCTACTAACGTTTTTCTTTCTCTCAGTGGTAAAGCACCGTCACCGTTTAACTCCGTTACTGTCAAAAAGTTAATATTTATTGAATTGGAGAATAAAGTAATATACTAGCATAGACTGGGCTAGCCTAAGGTGAAAGGGTTTCGGCGCTCTCTCCATAAAAACGTAGTCAACTGTTTCCTGCCTGGATAATGATACTAGCACAAATATTTTTGTGCCATAATAGTACATTACGATATAAGTGTGGTAAATTGATCTTTGCATAGAGGCGGTTTATGACGCGCGAGCGGTAGCGAGCGAGTTAAAGAAGCCAAGATGCAAAGATCAATTTCACACGTATATAGTACAAAGTTTTTTATCACAGTTGCGAATAAAAGAAAAGACTTGAAAAGAAAACAAAATAATAATTAACAAAATATTTGTGATAAGTCTATGTTTACATTTTTTAAGGCAATATTTTTTTTAATTATGCTCCGGAAAGGCCAGGCTAAAGACTTTTAACCTATACAGCCTCGTCTGACATACAATATTTTTTAGGGTTTTTTCTATTTGTTTTTGCGTCGCGGGTTAACCATTTTTGCTAGCTAAAAAACTCTTTGGTACCTACCTTTTTTATACATCAAAACATTATAACCCAGATAAATTAAGAATGTTTCACCTACCTAACATGTAATTAGCAGTAAGATACGTATTTAACTTATCGGGATAACTTTATAGCACTAGGTTGGCAATGTAAAACGCACGCGTTCATAATATGTTGGATTATGAGCCTAAAAGCCGTTGAATAAGATCCACTTTATGAGCAACTGTAATAAAAACCTATAACTGTCATGACTATGCCCCTATTTTTTTTTTCGTTTTTTTTTCAATTTTCTAATTATCATAGAAATTAAGATTTGAAAAACAAAGAAAACATAAGGGCATGGTCATGGCAGTTATAAGTTATAAGCAACAAAACTATTTGCTCTAGTGTCATTATCCAGGGAGAAAACAAACAGTCGACTACGTTTGTATGGAGAGAGCCCCCGGTACCCTTTCCTCTTAATGCATGAAATGGTCACAACAGTTCACATTGAAATTCAAATAATTTCAATGTGAACTGTTGTGACCATTTTTTTGGAACGGAACAAAAAGTTATGATGAATATTATCATTGTTTTTAGGCATAATTAGGCTCGCATTTGACCTCACTCAACTGATGGGAAACGAAGATGAAGACTAGGATGTAGCATGCTTGCCTAGAGGAAGCCATTCACTCTACAATTCAAGACTCCAAGGTTGTAGTTTTGGGGGAACACTGAACAGCGACACGTGCAGTGAGTTCCACTTCTTAGCAGTGCGCACAAGAAAGGTAATAATATATAATAATAATAAATATTACAGGACATTCCACACCTCGCCATCTAGCCCCAAGCTAAGTAACTAGACTTGTGTTATGGGTGCAAGACAACGGATGTACTACTTATATACTTTTTGTTTCGTAAATATATACTTATAATACATAGAAACAACCAGACCCCAGACAAATATCTAAGCATAAATACCGTGTTTGTGGTACTAGGTGAATGCGTGAACGCGAGCATAATATTTTTTTATGCAAATATGCTTGCATTTGACCTCATCTCACCTGATGAGAAGCGACGATGAGGTCGAGGATGGAGCATGCTCGCCTAGAAGGAGAATGGCATGCCTAAACAACATGATGGCATGCCTAAACAACATGATGGAACGCGACGAGTCATTTGGCAGCATGACTTTGACCAGGGTGGTGTTGCCAGCCAAAGCCTACCATATAATTTTTTTTTAAGCATAGCTTTTATCGCGGGCTTTGAACGCGGCGACCGAATCAAGAAATTCCGTAACAAAAATAAAACCTAACACCCCCCACTCCACCTACCATGTAGATTGGTCGAGCGTTCGCTTAACGTGTATGTATATGGTACGACTGTACGAAGTTCGCACGATGCAATAGCTTTATTTTTTAATTATTTATTTCAATTAAGAACTTATGTGGTAATAACAAACAAATAAGAATCGTTCTCAGCTGCGAAAGTTATAGACTGTGTTGCAGTGATCAAACAAAAATTATTAGAATGCAAACATTCCAATAATAGTAATTTTCGAACTCTACCGAGGGCTGCAATTATGCAGCCGACTGTACGTGTAGGACATAGCTAAACCATGGGGTTTAGCCCTGTCCTACACTAATTGATGGTTCTCCTAATTGGTGGTTCCAAAATGTTCCATTTGTAGTCATATAAGTTGGTATATTAGTATTATTACTTACTAAGGATATTTGTAATGTTATTTTTTGCATAATACTTAGCCATTTTCGGAACGACAGCCAAGTTTAAACATCCATTATCAGTGAAAGGAGTAGGCGTTACGTTTATAATTTTTCCAGATAGATTACATTCCTGTAATTTAAAAATTCAGTAAAGCTTCTAAACATTGTTACTCAGTAAATCTATTTCTTGTAATTCAGTGAAAATTAAGAGAAAAGGATATTGGGCGCTCTCTCCATACAAATGTAGTCGACTGTTTCCTCCCTGGAAAATGATACTAAAGCAAATATTTTTGTTTTATGCAACAAAAATATTGCTAACTTATAACTGCCATGACCATGTCCCTTTGTTTCATTTTTAAATCTTAATTTCTATGATAATTAAAAAATGAAAAAACCGAAACCATAGGAGCATCGTCATGGCAGTTGTAAGCAAAAAAAATATTTGGTCTAGTCTCATTATCCAGGTTGAAACAGTCGACTACGTTTGTATGGAGAGAGCGCCGGTACCCTTTCACCTTAACGTTTTACAGTTCTGCTGCTTATTTATTGCCAAAAAACCAAAAACTATCTTACCAGTCCATGAATTGATACTATTATTATAGAAAAAACACAAATTACTGCATTAAAATTAGATATTTGGAACATAATTCAACGTTGTCACTTAAATGATGCTTAAATGCAATTCCGACAATAATTTCTACTTTCCTTTATATACAAAAACATTGAAGAAGAAAAATCAATTAATATTCTGTTTAAGTTGATAAGAAGAAAAAACAAGTCAATAATAGTTCTGTAAAGCGTTATCTAAAATAAAAGAGGGCAAAAAACTTGATATCGACCATGGTGGTGGGTAGCTTGTAGTAAACCACACTTCCATCGGCATCCGCAGTTCAGCGACGTGCGTTTTACTTAGAAGTAAAGATGGGTAATTTATTTTGACTAGACAGCAGGTATGATCAATTTAACACTTAGGCTCTGCGCAAACGGGGCACTAACCACAGCCACCGGTAGCCAGCCACTAGCAGTTCACACGATTTTTCATACATTTTGTTAAAACGCGACGCACACATGTGGTCGGCACAAAATGTATGAAAACGGCTAGTGGTTGGCCACCGGTGGCTGTGGCCGGTGGCCCCGGGCCCGTTTACGCAGAGCCTAAATCTACATTTTATTTTTTAACTAGCAGCACTCCGCGGTTTCACCCGCGTAACTCCCGATCCCATGGGGACATTGGGATAAAAAGCCTAAGTTATTCCCAATGTATCCTCCTACGAAGTTTCATCAAAATTGGTGCAGTAGTTTCGGAGCGTCTTTGTTACAAACAAACATACTTACAAAAGTTGGGTCAAGTTGCGGAAAACGGCTCGTATTCAAGTACAAGTAACCCTCCCTTTTGAGTTTTCCGTAGTTGGGTAAAAAAATTCCCCTCATTTTTCTGACAAATTTTATTTGCCATTGTAATAATGGTTTCACATTACGTTGATAAAATAACGAATTCCTAAGTAACTTTTTATTTTAATTAATAGCAAATTAAAGTTCAGTGATCTGTTGTTTTTGGTAGAAATTAAATAATACTGAAAGGTGTTTGACCTTTTTATTTAATTTAATTTACCTATTTTAAGTTTGGAGCAAAGGAAAGTTAAAGTCCGGTGTCATAATAATGATTATGTCGCGATGGGGTAGTTAGAAATGATAATTAATCTACCTACATTTGTAAATACAAAAGACAAAAAGACTCATCACTGATGAAACTCAAGAGGAAAGGGTCTCTCCATTTGTATGGAGAGAGCGCCCGGTACCCTGTTATAACTTATAACTGCCATGACCATGTTTAATTTTTTTTTGATTTTTAAATCTTAATTTCTATAATACTAAGAAAATGAAAAAAACTAAAACATAGGCATATTCATGGCAGTTATAGGTTTTATGGAAAAAAAAATATTTGTGCTAGTTTCATTATCCAGGGAGGAAACAGTTCGACTACGTTTGTTTGGAGAGAGCGTCGATACCCTTTCACCTTAAACTAAGAAAATATATTTTTGAATTCGACTCCTGAAGCGGTAAAAGAAACCGTAGGACTGAACTAGATATAAATACAATTTTATTATTATCACTTTTCTGCCATTTAATCCTACCTACACGCAGTGCAATAAAGTCTCACAAAAATACTGTTACAAAATTTTGCACAAACTGATTCTAATTTAAACAAGAATTAATTCAAGTATTTAAAACCAATTGAAAATTTCTGCTTCGACATCGTAGTTCAATAGTTAAAACTTCTGATGAATAATTAAAAATTTCATCGAAGTTCCGTCCGCTGCAGAATTTTAATTTTACTAATGTTTTGTATAATGTAAAATCTTTGCTTTAAAATTAATTTATTTTGATTCACTGCATTAAAAAATAAAAGGTTTTCATTAGATTCAATACAAACTGAAACAAATCACGTGACCCAAGCATAATATGCGTGAATTGACAATTTAAGGTCTATCACTTTTTATTTTTAGTACCTGGATGACCGGTATTTTTTTTTACTTAGTCTAACCTCAAAGCAAACACTCATTGACTTCGTGTTACTTAACAACGCCATCTGCTGGAATAACTTTATTGCTCACAAAAATAGTATTAGTAGTTCGCCAATAGATGTCAGGAAGAGTCATATTTTTCAGATAAAAAAAGTAAGTTTCGATAAAACACGAATAAAATGACATTTTCTAAAAATGATTCCTAGCTAGATCGATTTATCGCCCCCGAAACCCCCTATATACCAAATTTCATGAAAATCGTTGGAGCCGATTCCGAGATTCCAATTATATATATATATATATACAAGAATTGCTCATTTAAAGATATAAGATTAGGTAGGTACTTGTGCTTGTGCATGGTAACCTGTGTCTATATTTTTTGTCAATTTAAAGACCAGATTTTCAGAAATCGGGCGCAAAGTGGATCAAAATATTCAAAGCCGTCATATTCCGTCCAGTCTGGTGTATAAAGTGGTTGCAACTTTATAACAACCTTGTACAAGATTTGGAGGCAAAAAGAAAAGTCCTCGTTCAACACTGATTTTTACTTTCAGTCGTGCACTTTCATGGAACTGAATAACATACCAGCAGCCCGAAAACAATTCAACTATATTTACAACTAAGTTGCATGTAAATAAAAGCACGATATGTAAGCTCGTTTCTGCCAAAACTCGCTCCATGTTTTTGTTTTTGACAGTTGACGTTTTAAAAAATAAATATAGCAGGACATTCTACACATCGCCATCTAGCCCAAGCTAAGTAACTAGATTTATGTTATGGGTTAGCACCCACACCGGATATACTACTTATATACTTTTCTTTTGTAAATAGATATACATATAATACATAGAAAATACCAGACCACGTACAAATATCTAAGCATAAATACTTGTCTGAGGCGGGAATCGAACCCGCAACCCTGTGTTTGGCAGCCCGACATGGTGACCATCGTGCCAACTGGTTCGTCTATGCCGTTTTATGCAAATATACGTGTCAAAACGGGAAAATGGGCGGAGAGCTTTACGTAACTTTCAGTTTTAACCACCATCAGACCGTACCGAATACCATTTCACAAAGTGTCAACAGTAAAATAAAAATAAAGTCACTTTTACCTACACAAAAATGATTTTCCAATACACGGATACCGTCGTAAAATTTTACACTTCAATTGAGAAAAATATTTTGTTGTACTTTTTACCAGAGTGAGAGGTGAGTATTAATATTAGTATTATATTGTGTAGAATAATATTAGTATTATCTACAAGCAATGCACTTCTACGGGGTTTTTGAATTGGTTTAGAAAGAGGTTAAACGCAACCTTTGTGCATCTTAACAACATTTATTAGACGACTTTTCAAAATACTCAACTTTCTCAACTTCTTGTTGATCACAATTCAAAGGTTACCTGGAAGATACCACTTTCAGCGAGGTCGCCCTTTCTAACACTTTAACATTAAGCTTTGTTTTTTTTATTTGGTGTAAATACCTACTACCCTTTCAGCTTAGATAGATAGATACTTAGATAACTTTATTTGTACAACACAGAAAGAAACAGAACACGATAAACACAAAATAAAGTTATATAATAGCTAGAAAGTACCTATAAGCTTAGTTTAATATAAAAAAAAATATTTAAATTTGAAAATTATTTTAAGGTTTTTGAGGTTTTGAAATTTTTGAGTTTATTTTTTGAGGAAGGCTATGGACTATTTTTCATCCTGAAATTACCTAGGAATCGAAACTTATATATATTTTTCTGTTTTTTCCTATGTTGTACAAATAAAGTTATCTATCTATCTATCTATCTTATGTGAGTGAAACCGCGAGCCCATGCTAGTAAATAACACGTAACAGATCGACCACAGCTGTGGCCGAGAGGCATTAAGCTCGTAACTATTGGGGGCATTGGGGCACAGGTACATACAACCTCTGCCCGTTAAACCGGTATTTACTATTTACCGGTTTTCCCAGAGGCACTAACCGTAATACCGCTTTTATAAGATAACTACAGGAAGTTAACTACTGAACTGTTTAAAGCCGGTCCCTTTATACTTAGGTTATACAATTTTAGTCCCATGATACTAATAGGGTGTGGTTTTGCTATCTCTACTTTTATTATGATGAGGTTTTCTTAGAAAATACTACTGGGTTGAAAGGGTCTCTTTGAGGGGTTGTGAAAATAGAACATTTTGAGAGCAACCGGAACGAAACTATCGTTTGCAAATCTTTTGTTCGGTATCTTATCTATGTAGTACTCGTATATGTAAATAAGTTTCGATATCAGGCGATGCTTGAAAAATCAAACCTTCTTTGATACTGGAAAATTTGTGAAAGGGCTGCTACTTTATATTATACTAGCTTTTGCCCGCGACTTTGTCCGCGTAAAAGTCGAAAATGGACCAAGGAATCACGTTGTCACATACAAACTTTGCCCCCCATTATGTTTAAAATATTACTATCCTACTTAATTTTCCGCTGCACGTTTACAAACATCGAGTCTAACAGGAATATCTTATTCCTTTTAAACTAAAATTCTTTGTCAGTGGATGGTCTTGTTTATATTTATTAAACCTCCTACCGGATATTCTCAGAAGTGATTAAGGGTTGCAAATTTTATTCACGTTATGCAGCGCTCCTCATAGTTTATTGGAAATTAATTCGCACTCTCTCCTCTGGGTTATAAATATATAAAAACTAGCTTTTGCCCGCGACTTCGTCCGCGTAGAAGTTGGAAATGGATCAAAACGAAAGATCGAAAAATCCTGTCTTATCCGGTGCCTACGTCATGCAAAGAACACACCCTCCAAATTTCAGGTCTCTACGATTAGCGGTTTAGGCTGTGCGTTGATCCGTCAGTCAGTCAGTAGTTCAGGACAAAGCATTTTATATGTATAGATAGACTAGCATCGCTAATATTAGTATCTATATAATATAAAATTCTCGTGTCGCGTTGTTAGTTGCCAAACTCCACCTAAACGACTGAATAATTCATTCGTTCAATAAATAAGGACAAAAGAATCATTGATTGAGACTCTTACAAACTTGTAATTGACTGACTGCTCATTAGATTGTTTGGTTTGTCTTCAAATGTGAGAGTTGTTGAATTAATTGGCGTTACGTTTATAGTTTTAGCTTATGATTAAATTAAGTACTGTTTATTGTTCAATAAAAAAATGGGTGAAGTTAACTTTTCATACGCGCGTACATAATCCGTCATATTTATTATTTCTTTAATCACAGTTGCTCATAAAGTGGATCTTATTCAACCGCTTTTAGGCTCATAAACCAACGTATTACCCACGCGTGCGTTATGAATTACCTCGACGCCACAAGTTATCCTGATAAGTTAAGTTGGTATCTTACTGCTAATTACATGTTAGGTTGATGAAACATTCTTAATTTATCTGGGTTATACTGTTTTGATGGATAAAATAAAGTAGGTACCAAAAAAGAGGTTTTACTCCAGCAATAAAGGTTTTCTATAAAGTCGGTTTACGAACGATAATTTTACGTGATTACGTCTTAAAAAAAATATAGTGTTGTTTTTCTTTACTTAAATACAGTTTTTTCCATTCCATTATATCTGTTTTTAACCCCCGACAAATGGAAAAAGCCCTAAAAAATATTGTATGTCAGACGAGGCTGTATATGTTAAAATTCTTTTGCCTGGCCTTTCGGGAGTATAATTAACAAAAAATATTGCCTAAAAAAATTGTAAACATAGACTTTTCACCAAACATTTTGTTATTTATTATTTTCTTTTCTTTTCAAGTCTTTTCTTTTATTCACAACTGTGATAAAAAAACGTCATACGATACACGTGTGGCTTGATCGATTTAATCTCGGCGATATATAGACGCACTCGCGTTCCGCTCGCGCGTCATAAACCGCCGCGATGAAATGATCAATTTACCACACTTGTATCGCAATGTACTATTATTTATTTAATAAATTCAGTACACAAGGTAAATACAAAAAAGATTATTATAAAGTTATTACTAAGGTAAGTCTAACCCTGTGAATAGTTTTCTGTGATGAGTTTGTGTTTTCATAATGTTACTTTTGTGTTACGCTGCTTCAATTTGTGACTTTTGTGTTACAGTGATGCGCGCGCATTTTAAAATTTCACTCTCAAACTTCAAAAATTTGAAGTTCAACAGAAGTCATCTCAATGTTCTAACGGCGGCGATGATCATTGGTAATATCTCGGTCAACTTCTGTTAATAACTCTATTAGACTATTAATGATGTTTTTATTTAATATTAGTAGGACTAGCTTCGCCCCGCGGTTTTACCCGCGTAATTCCCGATCCCGTGGGAATATCGGGATAAAAAGTAGCCTATGTGTTAATTAATCCAGGTCTCCAGCTATTTAGATACCGAGTTTCATCGCAATCGGTTCAGTAGTTTTTGCGTGAAGGAGTAACAAACGTACACACACACACACACAAACTTTCACATTTATAATATTAGTAGGATATGTGAAAATAATCGGCCGATTAAAAATATGTATACGTCAACTGATCCTATAAGTACTCGTAGAATGAGTCAGCGCATAGATTAGAAAAGACGCTATCTATAACTTTAAAACACATTTTTATTAAAAGCTCTTCATTATGTAGGTATAACCTACCCATAAAAACGTCAAGGAAAATTAACTACGCTGTTTCTTTTTACAAAGTACTTACTTATAGCATCTCACAAATAAATTGGTACTTTATATAAAGGACTGAAAACATTTAACATCAGTCAACCTTCCAGGGGGATTAAGTTATTTTCCTCGTAGGTATGTAGTATGTCTTACGTAATATTTTTAAAGGCCCTTGGGGACAATCAAAAGGACCAATGGCGTCCAGCAGTAGGTACTTGATATGCCAAATAAGTTTATTTTCACCAGAGTTTTTATATTGAAAACGTGACTGGACTATGTAGCGTTCTATTTTGCGATACTATGTCAACGACTCTCTACAATTTCAGTTTAGTGAAATGCTAGATATGTATGTCCGGTCGGCTGCATAATTGCAGACCCACCGTAGAGCTCCAAAACGGCTGTTATAAGAATTATTTCAACACAAGCAAGATTCTAGGCATCTGCTGCTTTTTGAAGTTTAAAGTCTTCTAACTCATCAAATAATCAAACAAAAATTATTAGAATGCAAACTTTCCAATAATAGTGATTTTCGAACTCTACCGAGGGCTGCAATTATGCAGCTGACTGTACGTACCACAGGTAAATAAGGTCGGAGTCAGAATTACAGACCCACCGTAGAGCTCCAAAACTACTATAATAAGAATGTTTCCAACATTAGTTAACGTGAAAGGGTACCGGCGCTCTCTCTCTCTGACTGTTTCCTCCCTGGATAATGACACTATAGCAAATATATTTGTGGCATAAAACCTATAACTGCCATGACTATGTCTTGGTTTTTTCTTTTTCTAATTATCAAAGAAATTAAAATTTTAAAAACATAAAAACAAAACATAGGGGCATGGTCATGACAGTTATAAGTTTTATGTCACAACAATATTTGCTATGGTGTCATTATCCAGGGAGATAACAGTCGACTACGTTTGTATGGAGAGAGCCCCCGGTACCCTTTCCTCTTAAAAGTTTCAAGTCTTTCAATTCATGAATTTATTAGATAAATGAGGTACTTGTGAATAATAAGGGCCACTAAAAAAACCTTGATGTTAGTGACCAATTATTAAGAAAATAAACATATTTCTGAATTTGTTTTTCAGATTGACAAAGCAAATATTTATCGAATGACATGTTTTAAGTAATTTTCCCTATTTTTTAAATTGCCTGTAAATGTCTAAAAACAACACTTTTCTATGTTCTCCAATACAAATTTTCTAAAAAATTAACTTGGTATTCCAAAGGGCATAACTCGAGAATGGTCGAACCGATTTCGTTTATTCTTTTTTTTTAATACTCCTTGAAGTACGAGGATGGTTCTTACGGAGAGAAAGATTCAAAAAATTGCCTGAAAAGGCTTAAAAATAACACTTTTCTATACTCCCGATTCCCATACAAACGATTCGTAATAATTGTTAAAAGTCAATTTGAACTATAATACCATAACAGAAACTTCAAGTTTTAATGGAGGGGTTCAGGGAAGGCAAAACAATTGAGTGACGTTAGCTGAATCGTATAAATATTGATGCCAATCGTGTCGCGGTGTTAGTTTCCAAATTCCACCGAAACGGGTGAATCGATTTGTATGAAATTTTTTGGGTAGTTTCGTTAGGTCTGACAATCGAACAGCATCTATTTTTTATTTTATTTGGCAAAAAACGTTTGCCGGGACAACTAGTTACATATTTATTACTTACACTTACACTCTAAGGCGCTCTTCCAGTACCGTGTGCAGGTATTCACATTACCTTAGCCCCCGCTCTCAAAAACGTAGCGTGCTGCGTGCTAACTGTAATATTTGATCGATATGCAAAACATTTTAGCATTATTATCCACAAATATAGTTCCTAGAGGTCAAAACCTATCATTTGACTCATTTGTAGAAACAAATGTTTACTATTTTTGAATAAAACCCGATAAACGATCTAATAATTATCTGTTTTCTAACATTTTTTTTATCGAACGAAGTTGTTCATGTCATGTTTTCAACCACAATAAACAAAAATATGGTTATTATATGTAAACTACAATATCCATTTATATCCAAATAACAAAAAAAGAGTATTTGATTACTTATAGTTGCTTAAAACAAAGGTCGATTTTGGTAGCTTTATTAACACATCTGCCCTTAATAGATTCGTGGATACCACACACATCCTTACACTAGGCAATAATTAATTAGTAATATTATGAAGGTTGAAATTCAATTCATAATAGCGAACCCCAATGACTTTGAAGGCTCCATAAGGTTCATAGAATTAGCAAGAACGTCTTTTCATGCGTATCACTACTTGTACATATACAGGGTTATTGGTAATTATACTAGCAAGCCGTTGAGGGCTACTTATGTGCACCGTAACAAACAACTTTTGGTCTACGACTTTAGGAAAATCGAAAAATAAAATAAACTTTTGCGGTTATGTAAATTCGAAAAACAGCAGATTTTTTAAAATAAAGGTCATACAGACTAAGATCAGTAGATAAATATCAAACAACTTTTGGTCTACGACTTTTGGAAAATCGAAAAATAAAATAAAATTTTGAGGTTATGTAAATTCTAAAAACAGCAGATTTTTTAAAAATAAAGGTCATACAGACTAAGATCAGTAGAAAAATATCAAACAACTTTTGGTCTACGACTTTTGGAAAATCGAAAATAAAATGAAAATTGAGTTTATGTAAATTCGAAAAACAGCTTATTTTTTAAAACAAAGGTCATACAGACTAAGAACAGTAGATAAATATCAAACAACTTTTGTTGTACGACTTTTGGAAAATAGAAAAAAAATGAAATTTGAGGTTATGTAAATTCGAAAAACAGCTGATTTTTTTAAATAAAGGTCATACAGACTAAGATTAGTAGATAAATATCACACAACTTTTGTTCTGCGACTTTTGGAAAATCGCTAAAAAAAAAATTAAATTTGAGGTTATGTAAATTCGAAAAACAGCTGATTTTTTAAATCAAAGTTCATTCATCTACAGAGGTACCTGTTCTCAAATTAATTGGATTTTTGGTCATACTGCGTTATAAAACCAATATTTCAAGTACCTACTCACCAAACAACAAGTACTAGCATCCAAACTTTTATCTTGCTTATTTCATTATTGAGCTGATGTGACTGGGGAATTAATATCCAATTTAATTAAAAATATTCGAGCATTCTACATATTTTGATATTTCTTCTTTTTAAGACTTTGGGTACTTCCTCGACTTTGTACCTTATTACCTGACTGCAAGGAAAGAGTACCTATATTTGTTTTTGGCTGTTTTTTGTTTTGCGGTATATTGGTTAGGTACTACTTCTTCTTCTTTATTTTTAACTACTGAACCGATTGCATTGAAATTTGATGCGTAGATAGCTAGACCCTTGAAATAATTCGTAGGCTTGAATTTTTATGCCGATGGAAAGGTAACAGTTAATTTTTTTTAAAACAACATCGAATTAATATCAGAACTACACAATTTAAAATTAATAAATATACAGTACAAAATGACACACACACATATCACACAATAACAATCATCAATTAAATAAAAAAAGATTTGCTTAGTAAACTAAGTACTAAACATTCAAGAAAATAATAAAAAACATATATGCCTGAAGATTCCTGTACCTTATAAAAGGATTTACTAAAAAAAAAAGGTAAAAAGCAGTCTAATTCATTAACCTATTGGGCAACTAAAATTGTAACAGTACTGTACTTTAAACAAGAAATACCTATACCTACCGTAGATAGGAAAATAAAATGGTGTTGCAATCTTGCTATCTATCTAGATAGCCATAGTCGCATGCCACTTTGCCCTAAGGATCGACTACGCTGTAGTCGGGTAAAAATAGTATTTTAATCTGACAAGATAACTTGGTCAACTAACGCCCACACTTCAAACGGTGCGCTCTTCATGTGTGGGTGGCCCGACCGCATTTTGTTTCTTTTTTATACGTAATTGTACAAAGGATTGATAAAAATCGTTATCTTCTATTCGATAAATCAAATAAGGGTTTATTCAGAGGACGTCATTTTATAAATAGAATTAAATTGGCATACCACACGAACCTTTTCTGCAAAAAAAGAAGGTTTTTGTGGTGTGAAAATAAATCAGAATATTTCTTGCAATTCACGAGTGCGCTCGGCCTTTATTTGTAGTTGTAATCGTAAATACACAGTAAATACACAGTCGTGTTCGTAGTGTGTGTGTGTGTGAGACGGAGCGGTCAGTAGCGATCGACACATATACAGATTGGTCACTCACACAAACAAAGGCCGAGCGCACACGTGAACAGTAAGTAGACCCATACAATAAAAATATCCAATATCTAGTCAAAACTAACTATAAGTATAGTCGAATTCAACAAATAACAATAAATCTCAGTCCGACCTAAACGTAGATATTTTCCGAAAATATCTACGTTTAGGTCTCTTGGTCTATGACTTAACCAGTGCTGCTAATTTTGCCCATTCTGAATTCGACGATGAAAAGGGATTCTGCCTAAACACTTATACTCCCTATACGATCCTAAATATGGATTAAAATGAGATCACCGAATAAATAATTTCTTCTGGAATTTTCCAATATCGGCCATGATGAAGAGGCGACGACTCGGCGGGCGGGCGGCGACGCGCGTGAGGGAACGCTCGAAGGAACCACATTTTGATTAATATAGGATTAGAATATACTCCATACTTTACAAGGCTACGTTATTTATTTAAATAGGAAAGTATCAAATATAGTAAAATAGCTAAATCCTACTAATATTATAAATGTGAAAGTTTGTGTGTGTGTATGTTTGTTACTCCTTCACGCTAAAACCACTAGATCGATTGCGGTGAAACTCGGTGTGTAGATACCCGGAGTCCTCGATTAACACATAGGCTACTTTTTATCCCGATATTCCCGCAGGATCGGGACTTACGCGGGTGAAACCGCGGGGCGCAGCTAGTATGTTATAAAGAAAATTTATAAATTTGAATTTAAGCTGACTGTATATACCTAAGGGCTTCAGAGCAATTATATTGAATAATTATCCATTAATAACTTATGAAAAAACCCTTAAAATTCATCTTGACAGTCCAATAATGAAAGACAACAGAATTCGCTAGCCCAAATCATTAGTTAGGTATTACGAAGCTTATCTGCTTAGTAACGATTCGTCAAACAAGCATCAATCTCTTTAAGGGGTCTTTAGACGAACGTCATGGACTACACTGGTATGACTGCAGATGGGCTGCCTTTGCCACTTTGCTGCTCAAACTTTAAGGCCCGGTGTGACCTGAAAACACCCTTTTCAAATGAAAAATTAAGTAACTTCCGCTGCAGCTACAACAACAATTTTTATTTAGAATGTATCTTTAGATCTTTGACCAGTTTTTGCTTGTATGAAAACATGATAGCATTAATTTTCAGTATTTTAAAATTATTTTACGATATATCGTAAAAACTATAATTACTAGCAACACGAAACTTCTTGTTTAGAAAGTAATCTAGTTTCTGCTCGGCTATTTTGTCAATCATTGAAGTTTTTCATTCGATTTCAATTGCTTTACCAATTTTGTTAAAAAACAGCCATTGCGCGGCGCGCGGGGGAAAGGGATAGCGCCATTACGCGGTGCGCGCGTGGGAAAGGGATAGCGCTGAGTACGAATATACAAGCTTAAGGCTTGTATATCGGCTACCGTCGACCACCGTCACTGTCCATTGAAGTCGTATCTATAACATCTCCTTACCAGCTCCCATCAGTTACTGGTATCATTTCTGTCATCATCTGCCACTTGGGCTGCTATCTGAATTCCGAATACGCGCGAATTAGTGCGCTCACGATTTTGGACCGAGATTTGATCCTTAACCGTAAGCGTTGTTCATCCAATTATGACCGCATCATTCACATAGAAAAAAATATGACAGAAAGGGGGAAGCAAGAATAAGTAACCGATGGAAGCAAGAAGAGGCGTGGGGCGATTTAGAATGTAAGAAAATGTTAACTGTCGTCGTTACTGCACATACGTACATCAGAGGTCATGTACATTGTAGTCCATGGGCATGATGCACGACGCACATAGATCCATTTACACCAAACATGAATGTGCTACAAAGTTAAATTAGTAAGAAGTTAGCGGCCTTAACATATAGTCACAATTCAGACTTGCCGAGCAGTAGTTCCAATCACTTGAAGTGCTCTTCTTGTGCCGTTCGTCTGTTAGAACGTTAGAGCCCCACTAAGACCGTTAATCCGTTCTTTGGGCAAGTACCTCAGATAGATGCCTAAAGAGCTGTCGAAATAGGATTACCTGACGCCTACAAACGGGTGATGGCTCGAGATACGTTACTTAGTACAGGGCAGACGTTCACCCACTTCGGTTTAATGAAAAAAGTACGTTGGAAAATTATGCTGAGCACTCCCGCAGATAAGTAATATTAGAAGCCTTGAAAGGTAGATACTGAATTAGGTATTTCATTTAAAGGTATTTGTTATTTAGGTGCATATCCATCTCAGCATTTTCATCTCCGACGCATGCAATCTTCTCTCATCCAAACGCGAAATATCTGTCACCGATAACCTATGATTTTGTTCGCCATAGTAGTACGGGATCCCTTTAAGAACGACCTTCACCGAGCTGATTATTGGATGGAAAGTATTTTATTTTAATTGTTAAATTGATTTTGAAATTGTTGAAATTGATTGTTAAACAAAAAAACTATATGTATAGAAAATTCGTGGTAGGGGTACATCGTATGCGAGTTTTTTTGTTTAACAATCGTTACTATTACGTTTTGTTAAAGCTTCGCATTACATCCGCTAGGGGCATCCTTCAGCTTTCGACACGATATTCGCAGTTACGCAAACGTAATATTTGCGTTTGCAAAACGAAAAAGTTACCCTGCGGACTCAGCACATTTACTCAGTGAAATACTCCTACGCTTTCGGGTCCTTTACGAAACAGTATTTTAGACACTAGAATTAAGATGAGAGGGTACCGGTGCTCTCTCCATACAAACGTAGTCGACTGTTTCCTCCCTGGATAATGATACTAGCACAAATATTTTTGTTGCATCAAACCTATAACGCCATTACCAACAGGAGAGAGCGCTCGGTACCCTTTCCTCTGAAACTTTCCTACACTAATATTTCTAATACATTATTATAAGGAAATATTTATTATACGAATAGGCTTTGAAACCACTATTCCGATTTTGATAAATTGTTTGGGGAGTCAAGCTATAGGTGCCTTTTCTACTTTTATATTTTTCACGTTAGGTTAGATTTCCAAATGTTACAAAAAGTTTCGAACAACTTGAAAAACTTAAGGAACAAAAAATGTCGAGACATCGAGAACTCTGCGTTACAGGTAAAAATATAAATCTAAGAATAATAGCTCATTCGACCCCCTAAAGAGTAAAACTTTTCACAATGCGAAATAATACAAAACTCGTAGTTATATTGGATTTTATAAAACAAATGAGAAAGAAATCAACTCCCATTGGATTTCTATGCGAAAGTTAGCAAATTAATGGTAGGTAGGTACCCAGTTTGTTATATTGGCTTGCTTAACTTTTATTAATTTAATTTGCTAAGTATATTTAATATGGTGCTTGTAATATGTAATATATTAAAAAAATCCTAGTTATACGGAATCTTAGATTGTACCTTAGTAGTAACTTAAAATAGTGTGCGTTTTGGTTTAGATTGTTAGCCACTGTTTATTTTATTCTAAATAAATAAATATTGCAGGACATTCCACATATCGCCATCTAGCCCCAAGCTAAGTAACTAGAATAATGTTATGGGTGCTAAACAACGGATATACTACCTATATATTTTTTTGTAAATATGTACATTAGAAACAACCAGACCACAGACAAATCTAAGCATAAATACTTGTTTGAGGCGGGTATCGAACCTGCAATCCTGTGTTAGGCAGGCCGGCATAGTAACCATTATGCCAACTGGGTCGACAAAAATGGATACAAGAAACCTTACCAAGTGTTGTAAACGTATACCGTACAGTTTTCTTATCACCTCCCTTCAAAAAGGTTTAAAAAGGGGGCTTCCTGGATATCTTTTGATTTCAATTATTATTTTTTATCTTCTTCTTTGCTTGACATTTTATATTTTTTTATTATTTGTTTTTAACATTTAATATTTACATGTAAAATCCTATAAGTTGGCATAGTTATAAGTTGCTTAGAGAGGTCTCATTAAAAAATTGATGAAGATCAGAAGGCCAATTCATAAAAACCATTAAAATTCCAAACAATACAATTAAATTTATTAAAACTCATTTTATATAATAAATAAACTAAGCACTAAATATTAAAGAGAACAAAAATAACTCATATGCATGAACTAGGTATTCCTGTCTCTCAGGCAAAAAAGGACTTACATTAACTTATAAAAAAAAATTAAAATAATTTACTTGCAAAATACTAACTAGAAACCATAATAAAAATTAGGTAGAAGTATAATATAAATATTAAATGCTACAAAATACGATTGCATTTAGATTACAAAAACAAATCCGGAAAGTATCTCAAAATATCCCCAAAGTCAACATTTTGAAAAAAAAAGCTGACTATAGGTATTTTGTGATCGAAATGATCATCATATCAGCCCATACACGTCCACTGCTGGACATAGGCCTCCCCCAAACGACGCGACAAACAGCGGTCCTGAGCCGCCTCCATTCACCCACGACCGCTACAATGTCGTCGGTCCGCCGCGCCGGACATCTGGTCTCCCAACACTCCGTTTCGCGTTACATCGCGGCCGCCACTCGAGAACCTTTACTCGATCGAAATGATATTGTAATTTAATTGAACAATTTTATTTACGAGGATTATTGGCCTTCTGATCTTATTTTCGGAGTAATGAACAGAATATCTAATAGGTAGTCATCGATGGAGCCACCTTTTTATAAAAAAAACTCGTTAAAGTTTCTGCGCGAGGTAATCGGAGCCTTAATTGCAAACGCGTAGAGCTCCAAAACTGCTATTGTAATATTTTCGACTCAAGCAAGATTCTAAGGACTTGCTCGAGTTCAAGTTTATCGGTTATCAGATAAATAACAAAATATTATTATATCAGTTTAGAGGTAAATCATTAGGTAACCCATTGCCGTTTATATATAAGTAGGTGTTCTAGATATTTTTATGGGTATTTTTTTAAGTGTAACCTGAAACCGCGAATAAAATAGATTCGCGAATTGTTGATCTTGACAATAATTATATCAAAAATTGACAGTTGACGTTTTTGGCAAATGCAGATGTTAAAGTTTTTCAAACTCATGAATTTCATTGATAAATATTATTAGAATAAAATATTCCAATCATAGTATTTAGATATCTACGGTGGGTCTATTATTCTGACTCCGACAGTACCTACCTATAAAGTATGAGAACAATATTACCGCCAATGGACAATGGGTGCAACCGTTCACTCAGTTTATTCGGATATGAAATACCTACCACCTTACACCGGAAGTGTTGACGTGTAGAGTTGACACCTGGAAATAGCGTCGCCGCAACGCCCGCTGCCGCCCGCACGGCGGATATGATGCCACGGTGACCGGATCTTATAATAATCGCTGAGGCTTGTCGGCCTATATCAATTTATTATAAGCAAACACTGATTTAAGGTCGCTGCATACGTAACGGGATAAAACCTCGGACGGGACGGGGACGTGACGTACATCCTACTATCCTACTAATATTATAAATGTGAAAGTTTGTGTGTGCGTGTGTGTGTGTGTATGTTTGTTACTCCTTCACGCAAAAACTAATGGACCGATTGCGATGAAACTCGGTATCTAGATAACTGGACACCTGAATTTTTATCCCAATATTCCCACGGGATCGGTATTTACGCGGGTGAAACCGCGGGGCGCAGCTAGTTGTTCATAAAGTGTTCGTGGACTTTAAACATACGTGATCTTTCCCGTGCCGGGCGGGACAAGACACTTTCTTGACAGCGTTTCATAAATAATTAACGTTTCGTCCGGCACGGTAAAAATACCGTCACGTATGCAGCGACCTTTATTGTTTCACTGGAGGTAACGAAACAAACAAAAAAAATAACGTGTCGCGGGACACGCGTTTGGAACTTTTACCTTTTTTTCTTTCTTTTTTATATGTCGGAGATTCGTCTCTGTTCAAGTCGTGTGTAATAATATCAGTTAAGTTTTTTTTTAAACTAGATGGCAGGGAAAACCACAATAAATATAAATCGCGCATGCATTGGGTTTTTATTAGATTTCATTTTTTATTTATTTTTTCGTAACACGTATCATTTTTTCTAGGCTAGGTCCTTCATTACAAAAAATTTACCGACACAACTCGTGGTGCGCGCTCGTGTGACAAATATTGTTGATTTTGCTATCCGTAAACGAAAAAAAATGCTCCAGTGAAACAGTGCCTTTCTGCAAGTAAAGGAAATGGTTGTCAGTAAAACCTCGATTTATTTTATTTATTCAATAAACACCACTACTTATATTAAATCTCATCTTATCTTAATATTTTTAATGTATTAAATTAAAAGTTATTTTAAGCGCTTATGAATTCCCTTGAGATTTATATATAAAATGATGTAGCGTCGATTGTACTTAGATGCCAAGACAAACCTAGTTAGGTTTCCTGGCAATTGTTTAATTAATTGTAAGAAATTGTATATTATTATGTCCTTTTTAATAAATTAATAAGTAATAGACATTACAGAAAAGGTCTGGAAAAGGCTAATGAAAAAGGTATAACTTAACGCCAGGTGCTAATAAAGCTACCAAAATCGACCTCTGTTTTAAGCAACTCTAAGTAATCAAACTCTTTTTTTGTTATTTTACTTACGCGGGTGAAACCGCGGGCCGCAGCTAGTAAATAATAAACTTTGGCTGCTTAGCTGTGGATTGGTTTGGTTTCGTACCCAAAGGGTAAAAACGGGAACCTATTAAGTTGGCACAATGGTCACAATGCCGGACTTCCAAACACAGGGTTGCGGGTTCGATTCCCGCCTCAGACAACTATTTGTGCCCATTTGTGCAACTTATGCTTTATAGCTGTTACTTCGCTTTGTGTATATAGTGTTCTGTTTTTTCCTGTGTTGTACAAATAAAGTTATCTATCTATCTATCTATCTATCTATCTATCTATGCTTTGGTATTTGTCTGTGGTCTGGTTGTTTCTATGTATTTGAAGTATATATTTACAAAATAAAAGTATATAAGTAGTATATCCGTTGCACCCGTAATACAAGTCTTAGCTTGGGGCTAGATGGCAATGTCTGGAATGTCCCGGAAGATTTATTTATTTTTATTTTATTACCAAGACTTCACTGTCTGTCTGTCACCAGTCCCATGAACCGTGATAGCTAGACAGTTGACATTTTCACAGATGATGTATTTCTGTGGCAACTAATACAAAAACACAAAAAAAAGTTATGCCCATAAAACATGCCTTCGTACACGAGTCTGACTCGCACTTGGTCGTTTTTTTTATTTTCAGATATTTAACGTTACAAGCCGCATTCAATAAACTGCATCATAAGCAGCAGCTCAAACTGCAATATGAGCAGTAGCTCAAGCAGCAACATGAAAAGCGACGGCTGACGGCTGGTTTAGCAGTTTATTTAAGCACTAGCTGCGGCCCGCGGTTTCACCCGCGTAAGTGTCGATCCCGTGGGAATATCGGGATAAAAAGTAACCTATGTGTTAATCTAGGTCTCCAGCTATCTGGATACCAAATTTCATCGCAATCGGTCCAGTAGTTTTAGCGTGAAGGAGTAACAAACATACACACACACACGCGCACAAACTTTCACATTTATAATATTAGTAGGATTAGTAGGCTAGGAAGTAGGATTTATGCTTTTGAGATGTTTTTAAAAGGGTGTAAAAAATAAACGTGTCGTTCGGAACGTTTGGAACGAAGTCCCTTTACCTTTACATTTTCTATTTACTATACCTATATTTGGAAGATTTTATTTTACGGTTTTTCGTTTCACATTTTTCGTAACGTGTAACATTTTTTTCTGGGCTAGGTCGTTCCAAAATTAACCGGTCCTTCTAGTAAAGACGAAAGTACAATCGATTACTCGATTACTCGGGTGGACCGTTGTGATTAACAAAGGTTACAATTGTTGAGAGTCCGATTCGATCATGTTCAAAGATATTTAACCACTATAGTGGAATAAACAGAACATGACAATTTTTCAAACAGTTTCGAAATGCGTCAGTTGAGGCGCTAATGACGCGTTACTGACACTTGAAAGGAAAACAATTCAGTATTTGAGCATTTTAGAACATTTTCAATGTAACAATTTGGACCCGAACCGATTATGTTCATTGTTGTTCGAGTTTGTTAGGTGGCTATGAGAGGCAGGCTCCATCGGTATCTAACTTCCGTAAATATTCATAGACTATTAGCTAGAGCTCTATTATAAAAAATTAAAATAATCATCAAATGAATCGTGAATAGATGACAATTATTTTTGCGAATTTTGTAAAGAATTGGATACGCAACTTTTGTAGTTTTTTTGACGCACTTCTCGTCGCTTGAGCCGCTCGAATAGGGCCGGTCGCTTATCGGAGCCTATTCAATGCAAACAAACAATTAAAGCTTCCCTCTTTCTAATATTATTAGCTTTTATTATAATAGTATAGATTTATATAATTACTAGTTGCGCCCCGCGATTTCACCCGCGTAAGTTCCGAACACAGCGCCGTCTATTGGGTGTATTTGCAACCTAGATGTCAAACAATATTGAAGAATTTTATCGATGAATCAACGTACACTGCCATCTATGAGAACTTCATAGAACTAAAAAATAAATAAACACTTGATTAAGAAATCATTAATTGATACATTTTATTCGTTTACATTCACGACATAAGCGAATAATTGAGATGATAACTATCCTATCGGATCTCCTATCCAGTAAGTTAGACCAAAATACGGGTACATGTGAAATTTGATTGAAATCGGTTTAGTAGTTTTTGAGTTTATTGGCAACATACATCGTGACACAAGATTATATATACAGATGTTCTAAAATGAAAACATCAACTTACTATGGATATTTGTAAGGTTATTGACTGCATAAAACTTGGCTGTTTCCAAAATTATCGATAGGTTTAATTCTCCATTATCATAGTAAGGGGTCATTGCTACAGTTATATTTTTTCCACATTTCTCTATAGGTCTATTTTCTGCAAAATGAAACTTAGTAAGTTTTGTGATTTTAACAATATTGCTAGTAATTCAGAATTTAGCAGGTACTTAGTCAATTTCCCACTTTTAGACCGAATAAAGAATAATTGTCTTACCATTTCACAACATGGTTCCCTATTCGAGTTATCACAATCAATCGTGATTATTCGTGATTTGTGACTAAATTCCAAGGAACTGTTACATATGAAAATCATATCTCAGTGAACAAGTATAATAATAATTTTATGACTTATTTAGATTGATGTGAGTAGGTATACATCATTATCCATACTTAACACTAAAAAAATACCTACTGAGTTTGTAATGAGTCTGTTATTCTACAGGGCCCATAGAAACAAGCTTATGTTGCTGTCTCCTAGTGTCTTATCTTTCAAATTTATTTTACATTTCAATTAGAAAGACGTAATTAAACTTTAAAAAGCAATAGGGATTATAAATGGTTAAATTATTTTAATAAATTAGTATATAAAGCGGAAAATGATATTTATCGTGTACATAGCAATAGATATTTCGTTGCAATATGTCGAAAATATTGTATACTTTGGTTGGTCTAATTTGTGTATATTATGTGAGAGGAGAACCATGTCGTCAAATGGTAAGACATTCTTTATCTTGTCTAATAGTGGGAAATTGAGTAAGTACCTGCTAAGTACTGAATTACTAGCAATATTGTTAAAATTACAAAACTTACTAAGTTTCATATTACAGGAAATAGACCTATGTGGAAAAACTATAACTGTAGCAATGACGCCTTACTATGATGATGGAGAACTAAACCTATCGATAATTTCGGAAATAGCCAAGTTTTATGCAGCCAATAACCTTACAAATATCCATAGTAAGTTGATGTTTTCATTTTAGAACATACTTATATAAATCTATACTGTTATAATAAAAGCTTATTAGAAATATATTAGAAAGAGGAAAGCTTTAATTGTTTGTTTGCATTGAATAGGCTCCGATACTATTGGACCGATGTTGATGAAACTTGAAAATAGGATACATTGATTCATTGGAAGTAACGTAGACTACTTCTTATCCCAACATTCCCACGGAATCGGGACTTACGCTGTTGAAACCGCGAGATGATGCTAGTATTTTATTATTTTGTAATATATATTTTAATTTAAGTACCTACATGTATAGGTTTGTACCTTGTTCCGTTTTTCATTTGATTTGAATTTGACAGTTATGGAGTTTGATGGTGGTGGTGCCACATTACGCTTGAAGGAAAGAATAGCCTTGGTAACAGAGTGGCTCAAATATCGTTATTTGGGACTCAAATTTATTGTCGAAGTCGGACTTCAGGCGTTCGTCGATACCTTGACATTGGTTGGTGCTGTTTCTACTAGTATTTTATTTTACTCAATTTTAAGGTTTAACAATCTTTTACTATTCAAGAAAAATAAGGACTATACTTATCAAATTAAGTTCCTACACTTGCTTCAAATTTTGTAAATATTCTAGAAATATAACACTTCTTTCAAATTACAAGACCGATTCAAATAATCATAACTAGAATAACATCAGCATAATCACTTACCCACCGATTACTACCATAATGTGTCCCATATCACGGGGCTATGGAGCCCCGGACCCCTAGAAAGCATGCATGGAGCCACAGTTAACACGTAGAGGTCCTTTACAATCACAAGTATAATTGCAAAGTATGATGTGGACACCAAACCGGCGGTTTCCCCTGTTTGCACTATAAAATGCAGCCAAGGACAACCTCCGGTTTGGATAGAACTAATGATAAACTACAGAAGAAAACTACTTGGGCTACTGTGACGAGATGTAAGTGGACTGGCTACTGGAAAACTATGGGTACTATGGCACCTGCCGTAACAATGTCCAACAAACACATCAAAACTACCATAATTATAATTAATCTATGATACTACCTACAGTTTTTTTGCAATGCAAACGTATCTATCAAAAATTCTAATGCTAATGAATTCATGGTAAAATTTGGTTTATTCATTATTCAGGCCAGCTTTTGCAGTAAACAAAACGTGTCAGCAATCACACACTTACCAGAGCAAATATACAAAGCCTACACCGTAGAAGAAGCTATTGAAGAATTAAGAAGCATATCTGAAGTCGCACCAAATATTCCTCTAATCTACAATGAATTGCTAACAACTGCGCCAATAAGTATAATCACATTTACATACATTTTATTTATAGTTAGCTCCCTACAATATGATTTTGTGACCGGTATTGATATTGTCTGGTTGGCACTAAATATTAATGATTTAAACACTGGACTTTGACCATAAATAGGAGACTTAGGATACTTCCAACAAAGATTTTTTGTGCAGACGATACTAACACCAGTCACTGAGGGGCTCCTTAACCGAAAATCGTTATTAAAGAAATTGTAAGATCTTTTAGGAATAATTTTAACAAAGCGGTCGCAAATTAAGTGAGAATGTTTTTGTCATCCGTGAGAGTGCTGAAAGCTGAAATAATCCAAGAATTATTGGTCATAGCTGAGATTGTTACCTAGAACTTACTCATACGGCGTCACTTTGAATTGCATTTATTCTAATTACAGTCAGCACTGACGCTGTGTATTTTGCGGGAGACGAAGTATGTACATTTTGTGGAGTGGAAACAAGTCCTGATGGTAATAATAACATTGAAGCTGGTACCCCAATATGTACGAATAATAACACCTCACAATGCAAAAAAGAAATATGGATATATGATATTGTAAGTAGACTTAGTTTCAGTTTATCTGATGCACAGTATTGCACATGTAATTTCACTTGCATAGGCTGGAATATGTAATTATTATTAGTATGAAGGTATGTATGTATTTATTATTATGTTTTTGTTGTTATTTGCATCTTAGTTAATTATCTTAAGTTTGAACACCCTACCCTTCACCTTCCTCAACTTCTTGTCCATCCAAAGGTTGCCTGGAAGAGATCGCTTTGAGCGATAAGGCCGCCCTTTGTAACACTTAGACTTAAACTTTGTTTTTATTTAATGTTATTTGAAATTGGTGTTTATAAAGAATTTATCTATCTATCTATCTGTACCCACATCCAGATAGATAGATAGATAGATAAATTCTTTATTGTAAACTTCTATCACTTCTAGCTGGCTGCACCTATACCTATATACAAGTGATAGAAATTATATAACTTCTGGCTGGCTTTATAGAAATTATAATTTACGCCGGAATGATCCAAAATCCTTTTTAGCTGACCTACATTATAATAGCTATGTGCCACATTTTAGCCTGATTCATCCATTGGTTTGAACTGTGTGTTGATACCTATATCAGCCAGTCAGGACCTTTTTTTTTACAGAAGGGATAGTTACTTTTAAATATTTTATCTCCTACGTGTAAAGAAAGTATGAATAATCTTAAAAAAGCAATACCATTGCATCTACAGATGAGAATAAGTTTATTCATATGTTTTTCTTTCTTTTTTTGTAGCAAAACATAAATACAGCATTTTTCATGGGACTGAGAGCCGTAACTCTTGCTCCGAATCTGTCCCCAAGTATGGTTCTAGAAATGGAAGCTGCTGCTGATAATTGTGACAGGGTTAAGGCAAGAAGAATAGGACATCAACTGAATACTTTGGTTTCTGCTATTGTTTTAAACAAGGGTCCCATAAGTAAGACGACAAACGTACATTACTGAATTGAAACTTCTTCTGTCTGCTTTTATCATATTTTGTCTCAAGCAGTCCATTCATCTTTTCTTCGGTCGTCCTCTTCCTCTTCATCTCTCTACGTTTATATTCATCACTCCTTTAGTTACATGTTCCCTCTCTCGCCTCATCACATGTCCATACCAACTCAAACAGTTGCCTTTAAATTTTCAGTAACTGGTGCTACTTTCAGGTTTCGTAACTCGATTATTTTTTTCCATATTCGTTACTCCACTCATCCATCTCAACATTCTCATCACCACTTTATATGAAAGGGCCATGAATATAATCTTCTCTTACTCTTTCATATTCATGGCCCAGCATTCCGATCCATACATGACGACAGGTCTTATCACGGTCTTGTAGACCTTCACCCTTCCGTTTAAGCGGCATTCCTGGATCAAAGGTGGTTGCTGTGACCTGTCGCCATTTCAACTATCCAGAGATAATCTGATACTGATAACAACGTTACCTAAATATTTAAAACTAGCTTCGTCCCGCGGTTTCACCCGCGTAAGTCCCGATCCCGTGGGAATATCGAAAAAAATATCCTATGTCCGTCTTCTGATTATAAGCTACCTCCCCACCAATTTTCAGCCAAATCGGTTTAGCCGTTCCCGAGTTATAAATGGTGTAACTAACACGACTTTCTTTTATATATATATAGATAGATAGATATATAAAAGATAAAATATGTTTCAATTTTTTTGTCAAACATCTTAAATTATAGCCCCAAATTGAGTTACTAGGCTTGTGTTATGGATGCTAGACAATGGATATAATACTTATAAATACTTTTTTTGTAAATATATACTTTATAAATACATAGAAACAACTAGACCACAGACAACTATCTAAGCATAAATACCTATCTAAGGCAACCCAACCCTTTCTTTGGCAGTCCGGCATGGTGTCCATTGTGCCAACTGCGTCGTCATATAAGACGAATTAGTCGTGCTACTAATATTCCAGTCCTACATTGTTTTTTTTGTTTCAGATACATATTACCGGCGTAAGTATAAACAAGATAGCTTCAGCAGTAACATTTCAATTTTGATTTACAACAGAATACTAGTGCAAGAAATTGCATAGTGCTTTTTGGGCAGTAATGACTAACTAACGCATTATATTTTATTTTACAGCTTACTTCCAACGTATGAAGGCAGGATTCCAGCTTCTTACGGGTTATAACGTAGGAGCACGCTTTCCCTTTGAGAAGGCGAATTCAACTGAATATGACCAAATAGCTTGTAACTTGAGGTCACTTGGATATCGTATAGCTGAGTCTAGTAATCAGTAAGCTGTTAAAAATGTTACGCAAAAACATTTGATTGATTATTATATTATATGTTAAAATTGATGACATTTGTATTATTTAACTAGCTGCGCCCCGCGGTTTCACCCGCGTAAGTCCCGATCCCGTATTTTAGGGTTTTCCCGGAAATTATTCGATTTTTTCTCGTCTTTTAAACCTTCCCTAGACCTCCACAAACATTTCAAGACTAAGATAAGATAAATCCGTTCAGCCGTTCTCGAGTTTTAGTGAGACTAACGAACAGCAATTCATTTTTATATATATAGACTAGCTGCGCCCCGCGGTTTCACCCGCGTAAGTCCCGATCACGTAGGAATTGACTCTAGAAAACGTTTGTATGGGAAATAGAAAAGGGCTGTTTTTAGGGTTTTCCCGGAAATTATTCGATTTTTTCTCGCCTTTTAAACCTTCCCTAGACCTCCACGAACATTTCAAGACTAAGATAAGATAAATCCGTTCAGCCGTTCTCGAGTTTTAGTGAGACTAACGAACAGCAATTCATTTTTATATATATAGATAGACTAGCTGCGCCCCGCGGTTTCACCCGCGTTTGTCCCGATCCCGTGGGAATCGATTTTTTCTCACCTTTTAAACCTTCCCTAGACCTCCACGAACAATTCAAGACCAAGATAAGATAAATCCGTTCAGCCGTTCTCGAGTTTTAGCGAGACTAACGAACAGCAATTGATTTTTATATATAAGATTTATTTTACTGAAATACATTTTTATCAACATGGGAGGCGCCCCATTCTCATATTTTGACAAGATCTGTCAAGTCCGGTTCGATATTGATCGTAGAAATTCATGTTCGTAGCCAATTTTTGAATGCCATCAATACCTGTCATACGTCAAACATTTTGGCGCAAGACGATCAAAAGCTGCCCTGTTTTACGAGCTCAAAGTTTTTATTTTTCTGCTGCAGTATTGGTGGTAAAACCAGTAAATTCTTTGAATAAACAATAATAATTTAAAAGTTTGACTCTCAAAACACTAGTGTTGCCATGATGAAGTCATGGGTAAAAGCTAGCCTGTGACTTCGACTTTAATAGTAGTCAGACCTAGTTTATAGAATAGATCGAATACGTTTATACATCTAAGAATGAGGGAAAAAAAGTTTTTATATGTTTGCAATTCGATAATTAGTAGAACTAGGTTAAAGATTGCGAAGGAAAATAACGAAATGTTCTGTCTACTCCATTGTAATTTATATATCATTGATTACAGCACAGACATACAAATATAGGGTTTGCAATTCGAATATTCATTTTATTCGAATATCCGGTCAGATTTCAAATTCGAATAATTCACTTAAATTATCAGAATATTCGAATAGTTACTAATAGTCCGTTTTCTTAGCTCTTTTACGGTCCCATCTGGCGGAAAGCATGAAACTTGGCGTGCAGGTATATAGATTTTACATAGATAATAAGATATAGAAGTAGAAACAAAATGCATTACGAATGTTTCCCCCCTTTCGTGTGCCAAATTAGAGTTGTTTTGCAATTTGTACGAAAACGGTTCAAGTCAATGTCAAAACCAAACTGTCAATGAGTAATACCATCTTTATTAAATTCACTACAACAATTACCTTGGAAGTCAACAAACCCCTTGGAAGCGTTTTTCAGGTATCTTTGTTTATATGTATCGATTTTGATGAATCTTTTTATGTTGAAAAAGGTCTACCTCAAGGGCGGTCCCATAAAATTTGTTGAAGATTTGACGAGGATCTTTGGAGTTGTTAACAGAATTGCACCTCAAAAGCGTTTCAATTTCTACCTGCCGAAGCGTCTTTTAGACGTCTTCCAGAAAAATATGCATGTTGGTCCCATAAAAATGGTGAAGAACTGATAAGGATCTTCGAAAATATTAACAGATCGTTCTACATAATCACAATACAGTAGATTGTTCAGTTTTCGATTACTAGTTAGGTATCAGTAGAAATTTTCAAACAATACATTTTAAACAGATTTTGTCAGATATTCATCAATTGACGACCCAGTTGGCACAATGTTCACCATGCCGGATTGCCGAACACAGGGTTGTGGATTCGATTCCCGCCTCAGACATGTATCTATGTATATATATTTGTATAATGGTATGGTTATTTCTATGTCTGTGTATGTATGTTCTATTTCTGTGTATGTTTCTATGTTATATATTTACAAAAGGTAAATCAGTAGTATATCAGTTGTCTAGCTATCACTCATTAAAACACAAGTCTAGTTACTTAGCTTTGGGGTAGATGGCTATGTATGCAATGTCCTGCAATATTTATATATATATCAATGGTTCATAATGATCAATGTTAAGCTGTCAGATATTGGTTAGGTTAATTAGTAGGGAACAGAACTTCTGACTCACCGTTATGACAACATTTTTAGCGCTCTGCGGTGGGTCTGTATGTTTGTTACCTAATTGACTAACACTGACTGTGTTAGACTATAGTCTAACACAGTCAGTGTTAGATAGTCAGTGGTAGTATACTACCTACCACTAAAAAGTATTAAATTAAAAATAAATTAAAAACCGACTTCAAAACTGAATTTAAAAATCAACAAATTTAAATTAAGTACAAAGAAAAAAACTTAAAAGTTTAAAAATATATACAAATATAAACTAAAAAGTAAAAAATAAATTACGTAAAAAAGAAAAACGTAAACTAAAAAGTTAAAAATCAAAATCTGATATACCAAAGATTATCAAAAAACACTACCACCAGCGTATTATAAAACGTTATTTATTTATTATTTATTATTATTTATTTTTGTTGATTGTTTACTTCATTTTGAAGTCGGTTTTAATACATAGATTAATGCAGGGATGACATCATTTTCGTTAAATAAAACTGAAATAATACTAAGTATAGGTTATTTTGCTCATAGCAACAAGTCTAAGTTGCAGGTTGCACGCTATAAGTATCTTATCTTTCAAATTTAATTTACCATTTAAATGAGAGAGACGTATAAATAAACAAAAAATAAAGTAAAATTGATTATAAATGGTTAAATTATTTTAATAAATTAGTATATAAAAGCTGAAAATGTTACATATCATATATATAGTAATAGACATCTCGTTGCAATATGTCGAAAATATTATATACTTTAGTTGGTCTAATATGTGTATATTATGTGAGAGGAGAACCATGTCGTGAAATAGTAAGACAATTATTCTTTATCTTATATATCGGCTCCAACGATTTTCATGAAATTTGGTATATAGGGGGTTTCGGGGGCGATAAATCGATCTAGCTAGGAATCATTTTTAGAAAATGTCATTTTATTCGTGTTTTAAGGCGTTTGAGTAGTCCCAATTTAAACTGAAAAATATGACTCTTCCTGACATCTATTGGCGAACTACTGAACTACTAATACTATTTTTTGTGAGCAATAAAGTTATTCCAGCAGATGGCGTTGTTAAGTAACACGAAGTCAATGGGTGTTTGCTTTGAGGTTAGACTAAGAAAATCAATGTTTATTATATTATTTGTGTCTTCTTAATGCACGTGTTCACTTGGGTAATTGATTGATAAACTGAAAAAAATTAAGTATTTGTTTCTAATATAATATCAAACTAATTGCACTCATGATTTTTTTCTTTAAATTACCAGTTCATATTTTTTTATTATTCTGTCGGTAAGATCGGAAAATATTATTCATATTTCATCATTTTATGAGTATGTAATTCGTACTTAAATATAATTTCCAAAAAACACAATTTATAAATAAAAAAAAATACCGAGCAAAGCTCGGTCATCCAGGTATATCTTTAAATGAGCAATTCTTGTATAAATAATATATAATTGGAATCTCGGAATCGGCTCCAACGATTTTCATGAAATTTGGTATATAGGGGGTTTCGGGGGCGATAAATCGACCTAGCTAGGAATCATTTTTAGAAAATGTCCTTTTATTCGTGTTTTATCGAAACTTACTTTTTTAACAAACTGAAAAATATGACTTTTCCTGACATCTATTGGCGAACTACTAATACTATTTTTTGTGAGCAATAATTATTCCAGCAGATGGCGTTGTCAAGTAACACGAAGTCAATGAGTGTTTGCTTTGAGGTTAGACTAAGTAAAAAAAAAATACCGAGCAAAGCTCGGTCATCCAGGTACTCTGGTCTAAAACTAGAAAATTAAGAAAGTACCTGCTAAATACTGAATTATTAGCAATATTGATAATGACAAAGCTTATTAAGTTTTAATTTACAGGAAATAGACCTATGTGGAAAAATCATAACTGAAGTAATGACCCCCTTCACCGATAAAGGAGAACTAAACCTATCGATGATTTCGAATATAGCTAAGTTTTATGCAGCCAATAACCTTACAAATATCCGTAGTAAGTTGACTTAATGTTTTTTCTTGCATTTTTATTTTAATCTATCTATCAACACTAATATAAATGTATACTATATCTACATTTATCAACGCTAATATTATAAAAAAATGGTGATTGTCTTTGTTATGAATAGGCTCCGAAACTACTTTACCGATTTTGATGAAACTTGGTGTTAAGATACATTGGGAGTAACATAGGTATACACTATACAGTGACACACATTTTATCGCGATCTTCTCGCGGAATGGGGAGTTACGTGGTTTGAACCCGTAAATTACGTCCATAAATTACGTGAGGTGTTTTTTTTAATTTTCTGTCCCTCCCCTGTTGAGATGTCGTGAATTTTATTCAACCCCCTCCCCCATCCCCCAATCTCACGTGAGATTTTTCATAGTGTGGGCGACTAGTAAGACTAGAAATCAATATTGCAGAGAGTTATAAGTGTAATAAAAATTGAACAATGGAATAGTTAAATAGTGACTACTGTGATTAAAAAAAGAATCTCTACTCTAATTCAGTCCATGGAGAATCATGCGCGGTGTCAAGACAGACTATTGATGGCCATTCGATTTTCAGTAAAATTATCTGCTCCTTCAACTTCGTTCTAATCTAGCCACTCTAAGCAGGAAAATCAATCAGAAAAAAATTGCGTGATATTTGCCGAGACCCCCGCTCTCTCCAACGTAAGACTAGATGAGATTTGACTCGACCCCCTCCCCCCCTTAAACATCTCACGTAATTTATGGACGCCCTTAGTATTATATTTTTAAGTACATAATAATATGTAAGAGTATTTACCTTTGTTCCGTATTCTATTTGATTTGAATTTGACAGTTATGGAGTATGGTAGTTTTGGTGCCACATTACGCTTGAAGGAAAGAATAGCCTTGGTAACAGAGTGGCTCAAATATCGTTACATGGGATTCAAATTTATTGTCGAAGTCGGACTTCAGCCGTTCGTTGATACCTTGACATTGGTTAGTGCTGATTCTACTAGTATATGATTTAACCTGATTTTATGGTTTAACAATATTTTATTTTGGACTATTAAATTCTGTTTTTAGATATGTTTCAAATTTTATGAATATTCTTAAAAATAAATCTTCTTTAAAATGAATATATCGATAGAAATAATAGTAACCAAAATAATATGACACCGGTATAAACATCTGACGACCCAGTTGGCACAATGGTCACCATGCCGGACTGCCAAACACAGGGTTGCGGGTTCGATTCCTGCCTCATACAAGTATTTATGCTTAGATATTTGTCTGTGGTCTGGTTGTTTCTTTGTATTATAAGTATGTATTTACAAAAGAAAAGTATATAAGTAGTATATCCGTTGTCTAGCAACCATAACACAAGTACAGTTACTTAGCTTGGGGTTAGATGGCGATGTGTGGAATGTCTTGCAAATTTATTATTATTTATTTATTATAAACACTTCCTTACCTACTACCATTATTAATCTACTATTATTAATCTATGCTTACTACCTACAGTTTTATTGCAACGCATACGTATCTGTCAAAAATTCTAATGTTAATGAACTTATGGTAATTTTTAGTTTATTCATTATTCAGGCCAGTTTTTGCAGTAAACAAAACGTGTCAGCAATCACACACTTCCCAGAGCAAATATACAAAGCTTACACCGTAGAAGAAGCTATCGAAGAGTTAAGAAGAATTTCTGAAGTCGCACCGAATATTCCTCTAATCTACAATGAATTGATACCAAATGCACCAATAAGTACATTTACCTATATTTTATAGTTAGCTCTTTAAAATATGATTTAGTGACCGGTATTGTTAATACAGTGTGCTTGTCATTTTAAATATGACTGTTTTTAAACACTGGACTTAAACCTGACCAAAATCTAAAACCATAGCTAGGCGACTTGGGATATTACATAAAAAGATATTTTTAGCAGATGCTAACTTACATCAGTTTCTGAATGAAGGGTTCCTAAACCTAAAATTGCCGAAAAGCCTGGTCTCTAATAGCGAAATTGTAGGCTACATATAGCCCTGTCAACAATCATTTCGGTAAAACGGTCGTAAAATAAGTAACAATGTCATTGTAGTCCGTGAGAGGGTTGAAAGCTGAAATAATCCAATAATTATTCATTATAGCTAAAATTGTTACCTAGAACTTACTCATACGGAGTCACTTTGTACAGTATAATATGAGAAACATCTAATTACAGTCAGCACTGATGCCGTGTATTTTGCGGGAGACGAAGTTTGTACATTTTGTGGAGTGGAAACAAGTCCTAATGGAAATAATAACATTGAAGCTGGTACCCCAATATGTACGAATAATAACACCTCACAATGCAAAAAAGAAATATGGATATATGATATTGTAAGTAGACGCCTGCAATGTTCATATTTACAGTTTCAGTTTATCTGATACACAGTATTGCACATATAATTTCACTTGCAAAGGCTAGATGTACCCGTATAGTCGCAGACCGCTAGAAGTTATAGAAATTATATGACTTCTGACTGGTTATATAGAAATTATAGTTTTCACCGGAATTATCCAAAATCCTTTCTTAGCTCATGCCTACATTATTATAGCTATTTGCCACATTTTAGCCTGATCCATCGATTGATTTGAACTGTGTGTTGATATATCAGACAGTCAGTACTTTTGATTTTATACTTATCAGAACAGAAGGTAAAGTTACTTTTTATTTCATACGTGTAAAGAAAGTATGAATCATCTTAAAAAAGCAATACCATTGCATCTGTAGATAAGTTTAAGTAAATTAATATGTTTTTTTCTTTTTTTGTAGCAAAACATAAATACAGCATTTTTCATGGGACTGCGATCCTTAACTCTTGCTCCGAATCTGTTCCCAAGTATGGTTAAAGCAATGGAAGCTGCTGCTGATAATTGTGACAGGGTAACGGCAAGAAGATTAAAGCAACAACTAAATACTTTGGTTTCCGCTGTTGTTTTAAACAAGGGTCCCATAAGTAAGACGACAAACGTGCATAACTAAATTAAAACTTCTTCTGTCTGCCCTTATCCCAATTTATTTGGGGTGGAGCAGTATGTCTTCTTCTTCGGTCGGCCTCTTCCACTTTATATCTCTACGTTTATATTAATCACTTCTTTAGTCACATGTTCCTTCTCTCTCCTCAGCACATGTCCATACCAACTTAAACAGTTGCCTTTAACTTTTTCAGTAACTGGTGCTTCTTTCAGGTTTCGTTAATATACTCGGTTTTTTATTTCCATATTCGTTACTTCACCCATTCTTCTCAACATTCTCATCACCACTGTATATGGAAGTCTTACCCTTTCATATTCATAGCCCAGCATTCCGATCCATATATGACGACAGGTCTCATCACGGTTTTGTATAACCCTTACCCTTCTATTTGAGTGGCATCCATGGATCAAAGGTAGTTGCTGTGACCTGTCGCCATTTCAATTATCCAGAGCTAATCTGATATTGATAACAAAGTTTTTTTTGTTAAACGTCTCAAATTAATGTCAGCATTTTTTTATTTTATTGCAGTAAATTTCACCCATCGCCATCTAGCCCCAAATTAACTAGGCTAGTGTTATGGATGCTAGACAACGGATATAATACTTTTAAATACTTTTTTTGTAAATATATTACTTTTTAAATACATAGAAACAACCAATCCACAGACAATTTTCTAAGCATAAATACCTGTCTGAGGCAGAAATCCAACCCGCTACCCTTTCTTTGGCAGTCCGGCATGGTGCCCATTGTGCCATAATATAAGATGAAGTAGTATAGCTACTACTAATATTCCAGTCCTACATAATTTTTATTTTGTTTCAGATACATTTTACCGGTGTAAGTATAAACAAGATAGCTTCAGCAGTAACATTTAAATTTACAACATAATACAAGTGAAAGAGATATCATAGTGCTTTTGGGCAGTAATGACTAGATAACGCATTATATTTTATTTACAGCTTATTTGCAACGTTTGAGGGCAGGATTCGAGCTCCTTACGGGTTTTAACGTAGGAGCACGCTTTCCATTTGACAAGGCGAATTCAACTGAATATGACCAAATAGCTTGTAACTTGAGGTCGCTTGGATATCGTTTAGCTGAGTCTAGTAATCTGATATAAATGTTATGTACGCAAAAACATTTGATTGATTATTATATTATACTAGCTGCGCCCCGCGGTTTCACCCGCGTAAGTCCCGATCCCGTAGGAATTGACTCTAGAAAACGTTTGTATGGGAAATAGAAAAGGGCTGTTTTTAGTGTTTTCCCGGAAATTATTCGATTTTTTCTCGCCTTTTAAACCTTCCCTAGACCTCCACGAACATTTCAAGACTAAGATAAGATAAATCCGTTCAGCCGTTCTCGAGTTTTAGTGAGACTAACGAACAGCAATTCATTTTTATATATATAGATGTTAAAATTGATGACATTTGTATTATTTAATTTATTTTACTGAAAGAGATTTTTATCAACATGGGAGGCGCCCCATTCTCATATTTTGACAAGATCTGTCAAGTCCGCTTCGATATTGATCATAGAAATTCATGTTCGTACCCAATTTTTGAATGCCATCAATACCTGTCATACGTCAAACATTTTGGCGCAACACGATCAAAAGCTACTTTAATGGCTAAATCTATATTTATAAAAGGGAAAATCACTGACTCACTCACTCATCACGAAATCTCAGAAACTACAAGTGCTAGGAGTCTCAAATTTTGCATGGGGGTTCCTTTTATGACGTAGGTGCTCACTAAGACGGGATTTTGCTAAATTCAACCCCTAAGGGGGCAAATGGGGGGTGGAAGTTTGTATGAAGGTTTGATTTTTTTTAAAGGTAGAAACTTGAAAATTAAAATTATATCTTCTTATCGTAAATAAATGATGACGTGTTTCAGTGATTTTCAATTTTCCTATTTTAAGGAGGGGAAATGGGGGGTGAAAGTTTGTTTGTTACTTTTTATCTCGAAATTCCCACGGGATCGGGACTTACGCGGGTGAAACCGCGGGGCGCAGCTAGTGTTTTTATATTGTTGTTGCAGTATTTGTAGATAAAACCAGTAAATTCTTCGACTATAGGTTCTCTCTTTTATTAAGTTAAAAGTTTGACTCTCAAAACACTAGTGTTACCATGATGAAGTCTTGGGTAAAAGCTAGCCTGTGACTTCGACTGAAATATTAGTCAGGCCTAGTTTATAGAATACATAAATAATAAATAAATATTGCAGGACATTCCACACATCGCCATCTAGCCCCAAGCTAAGGTAACTAGGCTTGTGTTATGGGTGCTAGACAACGTATATACTACATACTGCCAAACCTACTACGTACTGCCAAACCTAGGGTTGCGGGTTCGATTCCGCCTCAGACAAGTATTTATGCTTAGATATTTGTCCGTGGTCTGGTTGTTTCTATGTATTACAAGTATATATTTACAAAAGAAAAGTATATAAGTAGTATATCCGTTGTCTAGCACCCATAACACAAGTCTAGTGAAGCTATTGCATAACTTTGAGCGCGGCAACCGAATCAAGAAATTCCGTAACGAAAATAAAACTAACACCCACCACTCCGCCTCGTATGTAGCTCTACCGAGCGTTTGCTTAACGTGTATGTATATGGTATGACTGCACGAAGCTCGCACGATGCAAGAGTCAGAGTGCTACACGTTTTTACTTAACTTGGGGCTAGATGGCAATGTGTGGAATGTCCTGCAATATTTATTATTTATTATAATAACAGTTGTTATATGCGTCTATAAGTTATCAAATAAAGCAATACCACATCCCCTGTAACACAATATCCGTCTAACGCAAACTTTATTACTCACCGTTCATTAGTCTCTAATGGAAATGAATAGGATCTAGGATTAAATAAAACGAATGACCCCGAGGTGAGAGAAGTAGGCCAGGGACGTTTGTTATCGGGATATGTATTCTGTATTGTAACAGTTTGATTTAAGAATAACATTTAGTAAGTGTATTGATTTACAGTGTTTCTCTAAAAGTACTTGTTATGATTATTATAAAAAAAACGGTTTACTGACGATAATTTTACGTGATAACGTCATAAGAAAACGATGAAAAATTTATATTATTTTTCCCTTTTTTCCCAATTTTATCGAAATTAGTGATCAGTAATCTATCAAAAAATAATACGCAAAACATTTTATTGACTATAAATATCTATACCACAATTTATGATTCTGTGTATAAATCTTATTGGTTTTTTTTTTAGATTTTTTCATCATGGGATGTCAAAATATGAGAATGAGGTGCCTTGATATAATAATTTAAATAAATCATTATATCATTTATTTAAATTATTGTTATGATTTTTAAACTACATAATACTGAATATTATATATAATTATTTAGAACTAGCTGCGCCCCGCGGTTTCACCCGCGTAATAATTTTCTGCGCAACTTTCTTAATTTTTTATTTCATAAGAACCTTCTCCTGATGATAACAAACAGACAAAAAAAGAACTGGCCAAATTGGTCCAGGCGTTGTTGAGTTATGCGCTTACCAACACATTTTGCGATTCATTTTTATATTACAGAATTAGTAAGATTGTAACCACAACTTCCGGCATAGAGCGCCACTACGTTTGACAGTTGTTAAACATAGGTATTTTTTTTTGGAAAAATGCATGCATGTATAATTGTGTTACCGTGTCACACCTAAGAGACGGTACGTAGTCATTCCATAGAGAATAAGCCTCTGTTACGTCACATGTGCCCAATATTTCCAACTTCAGTTTATATGCAAAAGCCATAACTCATAAGTGAAACGTGTGGATTTTGATAGCTTTTCGGACTGTCGCGTGTTTGTTCTAATTTTATTTGTAATTGAGAGATATGAAGGTTTTCATTTTTGGGTTTACGGCAACAAACTGTTACTGCAAAGGGTTGAACCCTTTTTCATAATGACCTCTAGCTGTGATGCGGCGGGTGAATACCCGCCTGCGATAGAAAAGGTTGCGGGTTGGATTCCCGTTTCAATCAAGTATTTATGTACATATATTTTTTTCTTGTCTGAGTGTCTGTAAGTGTTGTGTATTTTAAGTATATATTTACAAAAAAAAGTTTATATTCGTTGTCTGGCTACCATAACGCGCTTAGTTGCGTAGTTTGGGGCTAGATGGCGCTATGTCGAATGTCCTTCAATATAAAATGATAATAAAAAACCGGCCAAGTGTGAGTCGGACTCGAGCACGAAGGGTTCCGTACCATTATGTTATTTTTTTGGTATTTGCTGTTGTAGCGGCAATAGAAATACACAATCTGTGAAATTTTCAACTGTCTAGCTATCACGGTTCATCAGATACAGCCTGGTGACTGACAGACAGACAGTGGAGTCTTAGTAAAAGGGTCCCGTTTTTACCCTTGGGTACGGAACCCTAAAAAAGTTACGGGTTTCATCGCTGATTTATGAGCTTATTGGTGATGACCTGCGGCATGTTGATACAGCGAAATGTGTGATATATTATAAACTGTAGGTATTTTTAAACAAACATGGTTATTTTCACAACTGTCTTTAAAATTAGTAGCGCTCCGCGGTTTCACCCGCGTAACTCCTGATCCCGTGGGAATATCAGGATAAAAGTAGCCTATTTTACTCCCAATGAATCAATGCTAATACAAAGTTTAATCAAAATCGGTTCAGAAGATTCGGAGCCTATCAAAAACTTATTTAATTTAATATCATTTATTTTGGATTACAATTCCATTTGTTAGTAGAAACTTAGGACAAGTGTTAATTTAAATTATATTATTACTAGCTGCGCCCCGCGGTTTCACCCGCGTAAGTCCCGATCCCGTAGGAATTGACTCTAGAAAACGTTTATATGGGAAATAGAAAAGGGCTGTTTTTAGGGTTTTCCCAGAAATTATTCGATTTTTTCTCGCCTTTTAAACCTTTCCTAGACCTCCACGAACATTTCAAGACTAAGATAAGATAAATCCGTTCGGCCGTTCTCGAGTTTTAGTGAGACTAACGAACAGCAATTCATTTTTATAAATATAGATTTTAATTAATTTTATTTACTTGATTAACAATTCATAATTATGTCAGTCATACACCAAAATGTGTTCCGTGATGAGAATTTCACGAAATTGTCTCCGAATCGGTGACTCAAACCTGACAGCCACAGTTTTGAAAATATAAGTTTTTATAATATAGTCTATACATATAATAAATCTGTAGACATCAAAAAATCTGTAATTGTAAGATATCCAGAAAAAAAATACACAGGTCGCCTTAAAATCGTTCGCTGAACACGATAGGGTAGTTTTTAGAATTTTTGTCTGTTTGTCTGTTTGTCTGTCTGTTTGTTTGTTTGAACCAGGTAATCTCATAAACTACAGAACAGATTTTAACAAGGTCCACACGAATATGTTCAGAATATATCAGAATAACATTTAGGGTATGTTTTAATTTAACTTTAATACAATAATTAAGATATTTGATAAAAAAACATTTAAAAAATGTGAAATCGTAACATTTTTCCGTGGTAAAACGTAATCGAACGTCAGAAAGGAACAGTACCCTTACCACGGGTTTTTTACGTATTCGATTAAACATAATATATTGAGTATTTACTATGAAACTTCCTAAAAATCAACTTACTAGGTCCACCCGTCTCTGAGTATATCGGTAGTGACACACTGACAGACAAACGGACAAGAGAGTGATCGAAAAAGTGTTTCTTTTTTTCGAGTTCTTCAAAAAGTCATGGTAGGGCTGCAGTACATGCCTCCGCTCAAGATGACAGCTGTCATAAAACCAAATAGTTTGCATTTAATACTACCTACGTGAAACTGAAAATAAGGTTAGTACAAAGAGGTACTACTACGTAATATTACCTCTTTTACCGAAGACCTCTGATGTTACACTTCTATCGCGCTTTTCTCCTGCTATAGTTTGAATTATGAGTTCAAGTAGCGGAAACCTTATATAGTAAAAACAAAACAAAGAATTTTCCAAATCGCTCCAAGAGTTTACGAGTAATCAGCGAACATACATAAAAAAATATATATATACGTGACGAATTGAGAACCTCCACCTTTTTTGATGTCGGTTAAAAAATATACAGGTAATAGTCATTTGTAAAAATCATTTTATTTCCCCAAAATTACGTAGCCCTGCCAGCTACCTCATAAAAAAAACTGGGTATTTTGGTTAAGAATTCAGAAAATTGGATTCATAGGACATCACGTTCCTTCAAATACCCCGTTTCCGAGACGCTTTAGATGTTTGGTGTGAAAGAGTTTTTTGTTCAGCGTAATGCCTGCTATCAATATGTAAGGATCTCAATGTGCATCGCGTTATTTTAAGTATTAGTATTTGTTCAGTCCAATGGCCTTTCTTTTTAACCATTAATATTATTATTTGATAATAAAAACAATGTAAAATATTATTTACACCAAGATAGATTATTATTTGCATGATGTTGGTGTTATAAATACTATAATAACCTCTTAGTTATATTATTAATTGAAGAATATGAATCGAGACACAAAGGTAGTTGATAATTATTTTTTCTTTAATTTACAAAAATCTAAAAATAACTAGGAAGACAAAGTATGTTGAAAGTTTTGTGCGAATAGAAATTGGACTTAGTTTTAGCTTATCATATTGTTGTGTATTATGTTTTATTTGTGAAAAATTAACAAAAATAGTACATTGTTACCCAAGGTGTGAAAGTCACTCATTGAGCCCCGAGACGGAGTTTGGCGCCCGAGCGTAGCGAGGGCGCTAATACTTCGAGGGACTAAATGAGTGACTTTCACACCTTGGGTAAACAAAACAAACCCGAGGTAAACACTGTGCTTTTCATTACGAATAAACATAAAATTCTTTCTAATAACGAGAGTAAATGAGAGACTCCATACTACCTGATCCTCTTACAAGGTTGGGACCAAAGAGGTTATACATTATGTAGATTTTTTGCTTTTGCTATTTGTTTTCAACATGTTTTCAATACTCAAATACGACGGTACTAACCGAAGAGATTTTTATAAATTAGTTTATCCAACACTGAGTGATAACGCGAAGTCCGTAGATTTAAATTACAGTTTTTGTAACACGGTTTGTCTAGAAAATGTTATTTACACAAAATACACAATCATAAATGAAAAACCAGATTAAACTTAACACAAAAACATAATAAAATAACAAAAGATAATACTAATTAAAATCATTCAAAATGCAAGCATTTCCCGCCAGTATTTTTTACTCAAGAAACGGCACTGACCGCACGGTCACATAAAACCACATCTGCAACATCTTGACAGGGCGCCGGTAGAGGCGCAGCATGGTCATACGTCGCTTTGACCATTTTCATCTTTACATTTATTTTATTAAATAAGATATCTTGAACTAAATATACCTGAATTCGATTACTAAGAAAAAACCTATTGTGTACTAAACTCTGGCAGTATGGATGAGCCGTGCGAAGCCATAATTGTTATTCTTTGGTGTTACCTAAATCAAGGAGGTTAGGTTTTTGAAGTCCCTAATGCGTAATGATACTGATACTGGCTACAAACACATTGCACAAGCCGCGCGAAACCATAATTTAACATGACAGCTGTCAGTGAAAGCGATTTTCCCTAGGGCCGAAAGTTTTTCTTTCTACACGCTACTCAGGCATCTTTAGACCTACTTTCGGAGTATGAGTAAGCCTAGAATAAGAATTACCTTTGCCAAATCAATTAAAAATATAGTTTAAAAACAATGTAACTACCTATTTTGTTTTTATAACTTACACCGAATGATAAATTGTATCTATGCAGAAAAATGCTAGGTATTCTAAATAACCCAAAACCACATCGCGAACGAAGTCGCGGGCAACAGCTAGTATAGTATAAAGTATTAGTATAGATAGAATATTTACGTTTTTTTATTATAGAGCTCGATATTTTGATGCTGTTACAACCGCCATTCGCTCGAAATTTTTGTCTCATACGTGAAAAAGATTCATCAAAATCGGTTGATAAACAATGAAGATATGCGCGAAAATCCATAAAAAACATCCGAATTGAGAACCTCCTCCTTTTTTTGAAGTCGGTTAAAAATGGTGCCTGTTTCCGCATCGATTCCCACAAAAACATGGTAAATATCCCATAATATGTTTTAGTAGTTTTGTAGGTTTAGGATGTTAAAGTCTTTTGAGAAATAAATCAAATAACTTATATCATAACGGTCATAAATGTGAAATTCAAAGATGAACCGACCGAACCATAGTTCCATTTCGAACCCAGAATTATTAAACCTATAATAAAAACCACTATAATAAACCCTCGTAAGTTTTCATCCATAATCCACAAAAGTGGACCTTTTCCGCCAATACTATAACATGACACTTTTGTTTAAGACTTATTGTAGCCCATTTTTCACGCATATGTTCATATAAGTTGCAATGAAGAATGTTAGCTCTCCATATTCTTTGTCAAAAATAAAAAATATAGGTAAAAGAATTACTACAATGAGACTCGCACTCGATGCGTTATTAAGCGGAGCGTTATAAATTGACGTCACATGCGGTCACGTAAGTTTAATCGTCAGTAAAATCAAAACTTATAGATATTTTTGACTACAACAAAAACTAGTGTATTTCTATACATACAAACTTTACTGGTAAAAAACTTTCAACCGATTCAAATCTATTAACATTCTTCATTCAATCCCTTACGATCAAGTTACCTAAAAAGCAGGATGCCAATGAAGGCATTATGCCTAAATGCAAGATTTGCCTAGAAAGCTTTTCGGCTTAAGCTATAGATGCCACTGAAGCAAAATGCCAGAAATGCGAAAGTGACTAACAAAAGTTTGCTATAATTATATATAAAAAACTTTTAATTTTTTTAAAACTTTTATTACATTGTCACGTGATTTACACATGTTAGCAAAATTTCAGCTCAATCGGTAACCGGGAAGTGGATTAAATTTTATTTGTAAGATTCCGTGACAGACATCGAGACAGGTAAAAACTAGAAGAGCTCCGCGGTTTCACCCGCATAAATCCCGTGGGATCATCGGGATAAAAAACCTATGTCACCCCCAATGAATCAATGTACTCTTATACCAAGTTTTATCAAAATCAGTCCCGTTGTTTCGGAACCTAATAAATTTAAAAAAAAAATCAAATATTTCCTCTTTACAATATTAACATAGATCAAAATGAACAAAGACGGGCTTGATTTAAAAACTTTAAATTCGTTTTAGTTTATACTAAACTAGCTGCGTTCCTCGGTTTCACCCGCGTAACTCCCGGTCCCGTGGGAAAATCAAATGAAAACTACCCTACAGCCTTCCTCCATAAATGGACTATCCAACACAAAAATATTTTTTCACTTCGAACTAGTAGTTCCTGAGATTAGCGCATTCACACAAAACAGAATACAGTTATATATCAAGTAAAAATTATTTTAAGCTAGACTATATCCTAAAAGATTTAGACATATCGGACGAGCCTGGAAGAGATCACTTTGAGCGATAAGACTTAAGCTTTGATTTTTATTATTAATGTTATTTGAAATTGGTGTTTACAATAAAGAATTATCTACGAGTATAAAAACTAGCTACGAGCATCCCAAACAAAGGTGTCAAGTTATAAAAAGCTTGACCCAGTAAAACCTTGCACGTTTATGTTGTTAACAGCCCTGCCCGTAATGGTCTTAAGCTTCCTAAAGGACACAAAGATTGCGTGTTGTTTGTTATAAAACTGAACAAAACGAGCTTAATGGGTGTCAATGGCGTAAATAAAACAAATGGACATTATTTAGAGCCACGCTTCGTTGTTTATTTGTTTATAGAAGGATATTACTGATGAATTTGGACGTTGAATTAATTGAATACATTCAAGTATGTAAGAATAATCTATACATATAAAATTCTTTGTCCTGAATGACTGAATGACTGACTGACGGATCAACGCACAGCCTAAACCGCTGATCGTAGAGACCTGAAACTTGGAGGGTGTGTTCTTACTATGACGTAGGCATCCGATAAGAAAGGATTTTCCGAACCCCTAAGGGGGTAAGAAAGGGGGGCAAACTTTGTATGGGGCAAAATCCTATTAGAACCATTTTCGACTTCTGCGCGAACGAAGTCAAAGGCAAAAGCTAGTACTATTGTATAGAAATAAGGTAATACTCCTAAATTCAGTAGAAATGGCGACTAGATCAGGCAAATTATACAAACAATATCCATTTAAATTATTTATATATAGGAAACATCCTCCTTAAAAAAACGATTTGCTTTAATTTTACAGTTTATTAAAACAGCAAAATTTTCGAACGAACTAATCTCTTAAAAGGAGTAAAAACCGGACGCTATTAGGTACTAAGACTCCGCTGTCTGTCTGTCCGTTCGTCCGTCTGTCTGTCTGGCACCAGGCTGTATATCGTAAACCATGATAGCTAGAGAGTTATAAAATTATCACATATTATTTATTTTGTACTTATTTTTAAAACATCTTCCGAAAAACGATTCCAATTTTTATTTATTACTAATTTGCCAATTAGGTATAAAATTAGTAAAATTTTAACCTGTACCATTATCGAAAATACAAATTTTCATGAAAACCTGTCGATTCGTTTGACTGTCTAGAAGAAAAACCAATTTTTTTTTAAGGCTTAAAGTAATAATATACAAATTTAATATTACAAATACACATGAGTTACAAATAATCGTTTTCAATTTGTACATCTATAACTACGCACAACGTTTGATTACACTTTTTAAATTATAAAATATCAATTTAGTTTTGACAATTAGCTAGTAAAGCTTTTGTTTTTCTTTTGTATTTATACAAGCTGTAATGGAAAATATCCAACTCCTCGCATATCTCATTGTATAATGTCTCATTTTAGAATATTAAGCAGGGATTGACCTAATTCAGAGCAATTTTCCTGTTCAATATATTACTTCTATATTATCATATTTGGGGGTCGTATCAGAGAACTTGCAACATAACTCATACAGCTTATGAATTATGATTAATAGCTTTCTGGTTGTAAATCCGTAAAATTTGATAGCTTTAGTGAGCGAGTGAGCTAACAGTGGAGATGAACATTCAAATAATTTTAAGTTAGGTATGCCGTTTATGTAAATTTTTCACATAAATTTTGGACTGTACACTGTGCTGTTTATTTTGAATACTGCGGGGCAGTGGTTCTGTATTTGACATTCAGTTTTAACCACCGACGCAAAAACGACGGGGTGTTATAAGTTTGACGTTCTCTGTGTGTGTGTTTGTCTGGCATCGTAGCTCCCGAACGGATGAACCGATTTTGTTATTTTTTTTTGTTTTAAACATTGCCTTCCTTCAAAGAATTAAAAAATAAATGGTGTGTTTATGTGTGTCTGTCTGTGGCATCGTAGCTCCTAAACGAATGAACCGATTTTTATTTAGATTTAAACATTACCGTCCTACAAAGAATGAATAAGTATACAATCGGTTTTTCTGGCTACAAAACATCCATTGACAAACTAAACTATTATTCCCGTGACATGCAATCCGTCAATCAACAAACTATGTGCCATTAGTACCTACTGGGCAAAGTAAAATACGCACGTATTTTACTTCGTAAAGGACTGATGGGTAGATAGACAGTACCAAATTAAGAGCTACTAAAAACCAAGGAATTGTTACAATCGAAAATCATATCTTCGAGAAGAAGTATGATTTACTATTTAGATTTCAATCATACATCCTGCTTTAGGATTATTTTACATAAATAGGAATACATCATTATAAATAGAAAAAGACATACATATTTTACATTATTAATACAAATAAATTAAGTGACCAGTTAGTCAAATAACCCACCCTTTATCGTACCCGGCGTAAAGGTTCCCATAATGCTAGAAGCATTACACCATGCTGAATGGCGATGGCTAACCTCTGCGCCAGAAATGAGCTGGAGCGGGAGTCATCCCCATTCTCCCTAATCCTATTGCCCAACTCTTTAACTATTTTTTTGGCGTCGTCTTCCCAGCACCCCAACGTCTCCACAGCAACAGGCACAAAAAAAACTCCCTCGGATGGAACGAAGTTTCTTTCGATTAATTAGTGTAGGAATTGTAATAAATTCAAAAAGTGTCGTTACAACTTTTGGTCTTAATTTTTTCCGTCTAGCCCCCTTTCGCAACGCACGGTAAGGAACTTCGTTCCAATATAATTGGGAACCAAGTCATATAGTCCTGGTTAACTGGTTAACTGGCAGCAACAGTGTTGATGCAAGTAGCGGCCCACACCAGGCAACTTCCATTACTATTAAGATTAATATAAGTATAAATAATTATAATTAAATAATACTGAGTACCTATGTTATTTTACAGGGATCGTAGAAACAAGGTTATGTTACTGTCTCCAAGTGTCTTATCTATCAAATTTAATTTACATTTCAATTAGAAAGACATCATTAAACTAAAAAAGCAATAGGGATTATAAATGGTTAAATTATTTTAATAAATCTATACATATAATAAATCTGTAGACATCAAAAAATCTGTAATTGTAAGATATCCAGAAAAAAAATACACAGGTCGTCTTTAAATCGTTAGCTGAACACGATAGGGTGGTTTTTAGAATTTTTGTCTGTTTGTCTGTTTGTCTGTTTGTCTGTTTGTCTGTCTGTTTGTTTGGTTGAACCAGGTAATCTCATAAACTACAGAACAGATTTCGACAAGGTCCACACAAATATGTTCAGGAAATATCAGATTAACATTTAGGGTATGTTTCAATTTGAGTTTAATACAATAATTAAGATATTTGATAAAAAAACATTTAAAAAATGTGAAATCGAATCATTTTTCCGTGGTAAAACGTAATCGAACGTCAGAAGGGAACAGCACCCTTACCACGGGTTTTTTACGTATTCGATTAAACATAATATATTGAGTATTTACTATGAAACTTCCTAAAAATCAACTTACTAGGTCCACCCGTCTCTGAGAATATCGGTAGTGACACACTGACAGACAAACGGACAAGAGAGTGATCGAAAAAGTGTTTCTTTTTTTCGAGTTCTTCAAAAAGTCATGGTAGGGCTGCAGTACATGCCTCCGCTCAAGATGACAGCTGTCATAAAACCAAATAGTTTGCATTTAATACTACCTACGTGAAACTGAAAATGAGGTTAGTACAAAGAGGTACTACTACATAATATTACCGATCTCCTTTACCGAAGACCTCCGATGGTACACTTCTATCGCGCTTTTCTCCTCCTATAGTTTGAATTATGAGTTCAAGTAGCGGAAACCTTAAATAGTAAAAACAAAAAAAGAATTTTCCAAATCGCTCCAAGAGTTTACGAGTAATCAGCGAGCATACATAAAAAAATAAATATATACGTGACGAATTGAGAACCTCCTCCTTTTTTGATGTCGGTTAAAAAATATACAGATAATAATTTGTAAAAAATATTTTTTTCCCAAAATTACGTAGGCCTGCCAGCTACCTAATAAAAAAACTAATTTACAAAAATCTAAAGATAACTAGGAAGACAAAGTATTTTGAAAAATTTGTGCGATTAGAAATTGGACTTAGTTTTAGCTTATCATATTGTTGTGTATTATGTTTTATTTGTGAAAAATTAACAAAAATAGTACCTTGGGTAAACAAAACAAACCCGAGGTAAACACTGTGCTTTTCATTACGAATAAACATAAAATTCTTCCTAATAACGAGAGTGAATGAGAGACTCCATACTACCTGACCCTCTTACAAGGTTGGGACCAAAGAGGTTATAGATTATGTAGATTTTTTTGTTTTTGCTGTTTGTTTTCAATATGTTTTCAATACTCAAATACGTCGGTACTTACCGAAGTGATTTTTATTAATTAGTTTATCCAACACTGAGTAATGACGCGAAGTCCGTAGATTTAAATTACAGTTTTTGTAACACGGTTTGTCTAGAAAATGTTATTTACACAAAATACACAATCATAAATGAAAAACCAGATTAAACTAACACAAAAACATAATAAAATAACAAAAGATAATACTAATTAAAATCATTCAAAATGCAAGCATTTCCTGCCAGTATTTTTTTACTCAAGGAACAACACTGACCGCACGGTCGCATAAAGCCACATCTTCAACATCTTGACAGGGCGCCGGCAGAGGCGCAGCATGGTCATACGTCGCTTTGACCATTTTCACCTTTACATTTATTTTATTAAATAAGATATCTTGAACTAAATATATCTACCTGAATTCGATTACTAAGAAAAAACCTATTATGTACTCTCTGTCAGTACTCTGGCAGTATAGATGAGCCGTGCTAAGCCATAATTTGACATGACAGCTGTCAGTGAAAGCGATTTTCCCTAGGGCTGAAAGTTTTTCTTTCTACACGCTCTTCAGGCATCTTTAGACCTACTTTCGGAGTATGAGTAAGTAAAGTGCCTTCGCCAAATCAATTAAAAATATAGTTTAAAAACAATGTAACTACCTATTTTGTTTTATAACTTACACCGAATGATAAATTGTATCTATGCCGAAAAATGCTAGGTATTCTATATAACCCAAAACCACATCGCAAACGAAGTCGCGGGCAACAGCTAGTTAGTTTATAAAAGCGTAAAATAAAACTTATCGTGGAGATTGCAATAGACATTTCGTTGCAATATGTCGAAAATATTCAATACTTTGGTTGGTCTAATTTATGTACATTATGTGACTGGAGAACCATGTCGTCAAATGGTAAGACAATTATTCTTTATCTGGTCTAAAAGTAGAAAATTGAGTAAGTACCTGTTAAATACTGAACGACTACTAATATTGTTATAGCTTATTAAGAATAGATAGATAACTTTATTCGTACAACACAGGAAGAAACAGAACACTATATACACAAAGTAAAGTAATAGCTAGAAAGTATAAGTTGCACAAATGGCTGAAAGCGATTTCTTACAGGCAACCTTTGGATGGAAAAGAACTGATTCAGCTTTAATGGTAGGTAAGATATTGCTAGTAATTCAAATTCTCAAATTACAGGAACTAGACCTATGTGGAAAAACGATAACTATAGCAATGATCCCTTACGACGATAACGGAAAACTAAACCTATCGAAAATTTCGGAAATAGCCGAGTATTATGCAGCTAATAATCTTATAAATATCCATAGTGAGTTTCTTGTGTTTTCATTGTAATCTATACTATATCTATCTATATACACGGTGTACCAAGGGTGGATTATCGGTTGCTCACCGAGGGGCCTCAGTACCTATCGATTTAACCCCCCTGTATGTTCTGCAAAATTTTGTGGTTCAAAAGTTATTTGGGTTTTAGTGAAATTTTAGTCAAAATCAGATTTCACCCTGAACTTCGCAATTACACCCAAACTATCAGGTCTGCGATTCTGCCTTTTTTTGTGAAACAAGTTCAATAGTGGACCTTTTGTATCTCTACACCAATCAGAGTCTTAGATTTATAAAACTCAAAATAAAACTATATTAAATATATTTTTTTTTTTCAAAATATTATGTTTACATTATCTTTGTATGGTTCTAAAAAAAATATTTCACAAAAACTTTTGTACCGATATTCTTACGGAATCTTAACTTACGCGGGTGAAAACGCGAGGAGACGTAATGTATATTTTAATCCAAAAGTATTTACCCATGTTCTGTATTCTATTTGATTTTAATTTGACAGTTGCGGAGTATGAAAGTGGTGGTGCCACATTACGCTTGAAGGAAAGAATAGCCTTGGTAACAGAGTGGCTCAAATATCGTTACATGGGATTCAAATTTATTGTCGAAGTCGGACTTCAGCCGTTCGTTGATACCTTGACATTGGTTAGTACTGATTCTCCTGATTCTATGGTTTAACATTCTCTTAATATGTGCGAAAAATTTAGGACTATCAAATTAGGTTGCTATACTTGCTTCCGATTTTATAAATATTCTTCTTTCAAATGACTAGAATTATTGAAATAATCGTAACTAGAATAATATTATGACACCAGCATAAACACTTACCTACCTTCTTCTATACATATAAAATGCTTTGTCCTGAATGACTGACTGACGGATCAACGCACAGCCTAGACCGCTTATCGTAGAGACCTGAAACTTGGAGGGTGTGTTCTTGGTGTGACGTAGACATCCGATAAGAAAGGATTTGCCAAAATTCTACCCCTAAGGGGGTGAAAAAGGGGGGCAAATTTTGTATGGGACGAGCGTAAAAGTCGAAAATGAACCAAGGAATCATCCTTGGTTCATTTTCGACTTTTACGCTGACGAAATTGCGGGCAAAAGCTAGTCTATACATATAAAATTCTGTGTCCTGAACTATTTATTATTAATTTATGATAATATTTAGTTTATTCATTATTCAGGCCAGTTTTTGCAATAAACAAAACGTGTCAGCAATCACACACTTCCCAGAGCAAATATACAAAGCCTACACCGTAGATGAAGCTATTGAAGAGTTAAGGAGCATATCTGAAGTCGCACCAAATATCAATCTAATCTACAATGAATTGCTAATCACTGCGCCAATAAGTATAATTAAATTTACCTTTTTTTGTTAGTTAACTCCCTATAATATTATTTAGTGACCGGTGTTGGTACTATCTGGTTGGTACTAAATATTAATATTTTTATACACCTCTTTCTGGACTTTGACCTGAAGAAATTAAACAACCATAACCTTGATGTTCTTTGCAGACGGTACCAACACCAGTCACTGGGTTACTGCTTAACCGAAAATGGCTGATTATAGTAATAATAGTTATTACAGAAATTGTAGACTAGACCTTTCGGCATATTTCGGTAAAGCGTTCGTAAAATAAGTGCCAACGTTGTTGTAGTCTGTGAGAGGGCTGAAAGCAGAAATATTCGACGAATTTTTGGTCAGAACTTAGATTGTTACCTAGCTACCACCATGTAGCTACCTCTATGTTACCTATGTTACTCTATGAGATGAGATGAGATAGTCAGATCAACTAAAACAGGAGAGCTCGTCCAGTTTTGAGGAAGTGGTTCGAATGGCCGCAGTCCGGACCAAGTGGAAGACCTTTACAAACCGCTGGGTGAAAAAGATTGTTTGTCGCGATCTTCAGTCATGAAGGTTCGACCAGAGAGAGAGAGAGATATATATATATATATGTTATCTAAGCATCACTTTGTGCCGAATATGAGAAATATCTTATTCAGTTCATTTTTATTACAGTCAGCACTGATGCAGTGTATCTTGCGGGTGACGAAGTATGTACATTTTCTGGAGTAGAAACAACTATTAACACTTATAATAACATTGAAGCTGCTACCCCAACATCTATGAATAATAACACCTCACAATGCAAAAAAGAAATATGGATATATAACATTGTAAGTAGACGCCCACACTGCTTGAGATTTACTAAATGGTTTCAGTATGTCTGATGCACAGTATTGCACAGATAATTTCACTTGCATAGTCATAAGCTGGCTGTACCTGTGTAAGTACAGTGAACACCAGCTTCTACGAGTAAGTCTTTATGGATCTTTTTAGCGTTGTATCAATAATAGCTTTCAGCTATTATTCATTTTTACAATGCAGAAGAAGTGTATAAGATCCATATTTAATTTAAAAAGCACTGACACTTTACGCTCGCTATTCAAACAATATAATTTTCTTACAGTAACAGGTATTTACATTCTAGAGTTATGCACTTTTGTTAAAAATAATCATCATTACTTTTTTTCCAATAGATCTTTACGTCATGATAGCCTCAGAAATAAATATAAGCACAACATTTGCATGCCTCAAGTTAACAACACTATGTATCATAGAAGCTCTTATATTACCGCAATAAAGGTCTACAATGCTCTTCCAACTGACCTCAAAGCTCTACATAATAATGATTTATTTAAGTCAAAGTTGAAAAAGTGGCTCATAGAAAAAACTTTTTATTGTTTGTCTGATTTTTATGAAGAAACAAAGATATATTTTTAAATTGCCAACTAGTGCTAAAAAGTTATCCCGATAAGTTAAATACGCATCTTACTGCTAATTACATGTTAGGTAGTTGAAACATTCTTAATTTATCTGGGTTATACTGTTTTGAGTATAAAAAAGGTAGGTACTAACAAAGAGTTTTTAAGCCAGCAAAAAAGTTTGTCTCTAAAGTCGGTTTACGAACGATAATTTTACGTGATTGTTTTTCCTTACATAAACATCTTTTTTTCACCACCCGACGCAAAAACAAATGGAAAAAAAACCCTAAACAATATTGTATGTGAGGCGAGGTTGTATAAGTTGAAACGCTTTCGGGAATATAATCAACAAAAAAATATTGCCTAAAAATATTTTGTTAACTTTTTTATTATTTTAAGTCTTTTCTTTTATTCTCAACTATGGTAAAAACGTCGTACGATACACTTGTGGTTTGATCAATCCATCTCAGCTTTATAAAAGTACCTATGAATCATCCTAAAAATTCAATACTATTGCATCTGCAGCTGAGATTTAGTTTTTTTTTCTTTTTTTTGTAGCAAAACATGTATACAGCCTTTTTCTTGGGACTGAGATCTGTAACTCTTGCTCCAAATCTGTTCCCGAGTACCGCTTTAGGATTGGAAGCTGCTGCTGATAATTGTGACAAGGTTACGGCAAAAAGATTGAGGAATAAACTGAATCGCTCGGTTGCTGCTGTTGCTTTAACCAAGGGTCCCATAAGTAAGATGACAAACGTGCATAACTGATTTTAAATTTCTTCTGCCTGCCCTTATCTGGGGTTGGAGCAGTATGTCTTCTTCTTCCATTCACTTAGCCGTTATGAAATAATCACATTCATCTCTATCATATTTTGTCTCACGCAGTCCATCCATCTTTTCTTAGGTCGTCCTCTTTCTCTTCATCTCTCGACGTTCATATTCATCACTATTTCAATCACATGTTCCTCCTCTCTCCTCATCACATGTCCATACCAACTTAAATGGTCATTTTTACTTTTCCAGTAACTGGTGCTTCTTTTAGGCTTCGTTAATATACTCGTTTCTTTTTTTCCATGTTCGTTACCCCACACATCCATCTCAACATTCTCATCACCACTGAATGCAATTTCTCTTATCATTTCATATTCATAGCCCAGCATTCCGATTCATACATGACGACAGGTCTTATCACGGTTTTGTAGACCTTAATTCTTGCGTTCAAGTGGCATCCCTGGATCAATGGTGGTTGCTGTGACCTGTCGCCATTTCAACTATACAGAGTTAATCTGATTTTGATAACAAAGTTACCTAAATATTTAAAATATTTGTCAAAAACTAATGTCCGAAGATATAAGACGAAGTAGTCGTGAAACTACTAATATTTTTTTGTTTCAGGTATATATAACCGGCGTAAGTATAAACAAGATAGCTTCAGCAATGAAAGAGATTTGTTCTTTAAGATTTCTTAGTGTTTGTAACCAATAATGACTAGGTAACTCAATATATTTTATTTTACAGCTTACTTCCAACGTATGAAGGCAGGATTCCAGCTCATTACAGGTTGTAACGTAGGAGCACGCGTTCCCTTTGACAAGGCGAATTCAACTGAATATGACCAAATAGCTCGTAATTTGAGGTCGCTTGGATATCGTTTAGCTGAGTCTAGTAATCAGTAATCTGTTAAATATGCTTCGCAAATTGTACATTGCGATACAAGTGTGGTAAATTGATTATTGCACATAGTTATCAATGTCTGTCAAAAGAACATTTTGGCGAACACCACAATAAAAGACACTGATACACATTTTTTTATTTAATATAATCCACCTGTGCCAACCCTAAATGTGTAAGTATCAATTTTGACAGTTTCGAACAACCTTAGTCTTTGGTTCCATTCTTTACTCATGTGGCAATACTATCAGAAGTTGCCCTACTTTATTGACTCAGAGTTTTTATTTGCAGTATTTATAGGTAAAACCCAGTAAATTATTCTTTATATTGGCTAAGATTTATAAAGTTCACGTTCTCGAAATTTGCACTGTCTCAAATAGTATAGTGTAACAAATTCTTTGACTTCTGCAAAAGATAGTGCTAAAAAAAACGTGTGGCACTCTGGGACTGACGCAATAAAGCTATTGCATCGTGCGAGCTTCATACAGTCGTACCATATACATACACGTTAAGCAAACGCTCGGCCGATCTACATGGTAGGCGGAGTGGGGGAAGTTTTATTTTCGTTACGGAATTTCTTGATTCGTTCGCCGCGATAAAAGATATGCAATAGCTTAAAATTCACTTTCATTCAAACAAAATCCTTAGCAATTTGCTTCATCACTTAGTAATGGAAAGAGCTTTCAGCTTTCATCCTCGGATCGTGTATGAATTGAAGAAACTTATTTGTTGACGAGCCTTTTGAGCTTTTTTTATCCTATAATGTTAATTATACGGGAAAATAATCCGGGTTAACAATGGTACGGTGTAGCAAGGAGATAATGTCATTTTGCAGGGTCTGTTTGTATTCTGATAATTAATGGCGAGTGATATAATTGTTGACTTGATGAAATGATTGCCTTTTATTATGTAGAGCTATGTTGGCCTTTGTTTTTATTCGGGAATGAAAATCCATCCCCGGGGAGACGACGGGTTGTGTCGGGTTCAAACCGACTTAAAACTCTCCGGTGACCATCCTTAGTGCAAATTTGTAAACCCTGGGAACTCATTCAAAGTCCACGGCGCCTCCCTGTACCACTCATGCCGGGGAAGTTTTGACAAGTCATGGGCAAGACGTGGTGGTGGGGCAAGCCTACTCCATATAATACATGTCCCAGGCACTACAATGCCATTAAAGAATGGCATTAAAGAATTAAAGTTGCTGTATAAAGGTCACTGCATACCTAACGGGAAAAACCAGGGACGTGACGTGCTTCGTTTATAAAGTGTTCATGGTCTTTAAACATACGTAACGTGATTTTTCTCTTGCCGGTCGGGAGGTAACGGTTTCTTGATATCGTTTAAAAAATATCAAGTCCCGTCCAGCTCGAGAAAAATCACGTTACGTATGCAGCGACCTTTAATCATCTAGATTAGATATGAAGATCAATATTATCCTACTAATATTATAAATGTGAAAATTTGTGTGCGTGTCTATATATGTTTGTTACTCCTTCACACTAAAGCTACTAAAACGATTGCAATGAAATTCGGTATGTAGATAGCTAGAGACTTGGATTAACATATAGGGTACTTTTTATAACAATATTCCCACGAGATCGGGACGTTCTATAAGCCTCGAACCTTTGGAATTCATATGGGGAGCCGAAGCCAACACGGAGGCCCTTTACAATAACATGTTTAAAAGCAAATCATGTTCATTTCTTATTTCTTTATCAGCCTCAATGTTCTTAAAACATTTATTTGCGACTACGCACCGCACCAGGGAAAAACCGTCACAACCTCATCGACAAAGCTACAAAGGTGCGAATAGGGTATGACGTGTTAGGTAAGTACAATATGTAGGGTATACCCAAATGTAATACCTATAAATAGGCCCATTCACGACAACTCCGATCAACAGAATCCCTTCTCCTTCAAGCTCCTCCCCTCAACTCCACTTTCTACAAAAAATCCTTTTCTTTTCACTCAGTGATATTCTGGAATTCCCCTCCAATTCCCCGCCTCAACCCATCCGATCTGCTAAGTCCCTACCCATTTTCAAATCTATGGTAACTGATCACTACCTCAGTACTGTCTAATATCCGTATGTATTCCTGTATTATTTATGTATGTATTATTTTTTAAAATTATATATTGGTATCTATTGTATGTATAATTTGATATTTTTATATTTAATATATTTTTTACAGGTTATGTTTGGTATCCTGCTTGAGTAAATTCACAACCTATCATTAAAGCTGAATCAGTTCTTTTCCCAAAGGTTGCCTGGAAGCAATCGCTTTCAACGATAAGGCCGCCCATTTGTGCAACTTATACTTTCTAGCTATTACTTTACTTTGTGTATATAGTGTTCTGTTTCTTCCTGTGTTGTACGAATAAAGTTATCTATCTATCAATCTAATAGAATCAACATACTGAACTCCATATTTTACTCCAAAGTACTTGTACTATAGGATATCAATAGACAACATAATTATTGTATTTACTTATTACCTTCATAGATTTAAGAGAGAAATATGGGATAAATATTTCTTCGAAAGGAAAACTAATCCCAGCTATTATTATAGGTACTTGTTTAACAATAAGTCACGTTTCATTAGATCTACGTGTTAATAAAAATCACTATAAGTAATGTGAAAAAGAGCTTCAGTATATTTGAGACTTAAATGAGACCAGTCTGTTTAACTTATCATTTTATATTCATCATTTTACTCATATTTCTACGAAAAAATATATTTGATTGAATTCTTTATAATTTTATGATTTTGCTGCCTCCGACTAAATGAACAGGCGACTTAATTAAGGTCTCGGGAAGCCGTTGAACGCAGAGGGCATGCAACCGATTTGCTCTGGAAGTGTTTGGGGAGGCCTAAGTTCAGTGGACGTCTTGTGGCTAATTTTATCATGATGATTTACACCACGGCTACTTACAGTAAGGCACTTGAAGTAAGGCCTTTCATAATATAAATTCGTTTACAAAACAAAAATATAGAACATTTATCAGCGCTGGGGTTCTTGCTCTAGCATCGTATAGTGGGCAAGATCTATTCCGATCTAATACCAAAAACTAATACCATTTGCTATTACTTTATTTCCGAATTTATTTTTCATTCCCAACGAGTACCACGTTTTCAAACCTTTTTTTCTAAGCTCTGTACTTACTAATTTTTCTCTTTATAGGTTTACTAGCTTTTGCCCTCGACTTCGTCCGCGTAGAAGTCGGAAATGGACCGAGGAATCGCGTTGTCCCATACAAACTTTGCCCCCCTTTTTCATACCCTTAGGGAAAGAATTTCGGAAAATGCTTACCCGATGCCTATGTCACACAAAGAACACACCCTCCAAGTTTCAGGTCTCTACGATTGGCGGTTTAGGCTGTGCGTTGATCCGTCAGTCAGTCATTCAGGACAAAGCATTTTATATGTTTAGATAATATATCTTTTTTGATATTTTTATATGGGTGCAGTTCAGAAAATAACACATTATTTATTTCTTTCTTATCCTAAACAATACATTCTTCCCGCACATTAATTTCTGGTCCCGGACAAACTGCGGTTGGATCCATTAAATCATAAATAAGGGTCGCACTGCTCTTAAGATTACGGGCAAGCGTTAAAAGCCTACGCTTACGTTTTGAATATTCATTCATTCTGAAATGGATAGGTTAAGTATGTTAAGTACTTCATTCAGGAAAGTGTCCCAGGGCTATAGTGACCCACGGCAAAGGTACCTAAACTAACCAAACTCAAATAACTTGTATTACAATATTTGTAAGGGTTTTCGAATAAATCGTGTAAATAAATTATATCAATTTATTTTTTACCCCCGACGCAAAAACGACGGGGTGTTATAAGTTTGACGTGTCTGTGTGTGTGTGTCTGTCTGTAGCATCGTAGCTCCCGAACATATGAACCGATTTTAATTTAGTTTTTTTATGATTGAAATTTATGGCATTATTTTGAATTGAAGCTTTCATGTGATATATTCTTTGTCCCATATCACGAGGCTATGGATCTCCACCGAACCGAAGCCCAGACGTAGAGGCCCTTTACAATAACAAGTTTAATAGCAAAGTGCGATGTGGACACCAAACCGGCGATTATCCCTGTCTGCACTACAAAATGCAGCCAAGGACAACCTCCGGTTTGGATAGAACCTACTCAAAACTCTTTATTCATTCGAAATTATACAATTTGCCTGACATACTTATTTCACTCACGAAGCGTCTTAAAAACTAAGTTAGGATGTGTGCCTTCAGAACGCGGCCAACCAATGAGAAGAAGGTACAAGAAACTCATGGGTTTTTTTTGATCATGCTCACAAAGGTCAAGATTACAAGATTATTTGAAGAGGAGGAAAAACAGGAGAAAACTACAAGAGCTATTGTGATGGGACCGTAGTGGACTAGAAACTGGGGAACTATGGGATGGGTACTATTGCTAATCTAGTCTTTGTTATTCTTGTCCCAAAGGCAAAATAAACATTAGTTACTTTGACATTTTAAAGCCTGACGAAAGAAAGCTACATTTATTTATAAAATAAATCACAAGAAGCGTTGTCGATGTCACATTTCTCTTTTCACAGGGATTGTAGAAATTGTTAGCGTAGAGTTTTCAATTGTTTACATTACAAAATAACATTGTATTTCGAAAGAGATTATTCATTTTTAACCTAATAATATATTTTTTGCTGACATCCGGGTAATATTCACATTGAATAATTAGTTGATTAATATATTATTTTTGTTATTGGTTTTTGGTTTATATAAAAAAGTGGTTGAGGGCTACTTTGATGCTAAGATGTTAAGGTGTTTAGTCTGTAAATAAATCTTATACTATTAACAATATAGTACGGGATCCCTTTAAGAACGACCTTCATCGAGATGTTTAATGGATGAAAAGTATTTTATATCGAATTAAATAGGTCCAGAAATACATTGCAAACGGCAAAACTTAAATCCAGAATGATTAATTTATTTTTAATTTTTTTGTTTTTGCCTTTTCACTGGTTTGGTTAATAGACGAATTCCGTACAAATGAAATAAATAATCTTTATTTTAACTTAAGTTTAATTCATTAACCAGACTAGTGCAAATGACTAATATCGATTTACCTGCCTGCATAAGAGTTTTGACGGAACAAAAATTGTCAACGTTTGCATATTCTATAGGCTTCATACTTTCTATTGTTATGGAATTTGTCTCTTAAACAAACCAGTAAAAGGTTTATAAAACAAAACAAAAATTTAAATTTTGAATTAATCAAATTCTGGAACTTTTTAGACAACCTATTTGCAATATATTTACTGTCCTATTTAATTTGATATACAATACTTTTTAACAGCTCGATGGAGCTCTTTCTTAAAGGGATCTCCGACTAAAATATAAAAGCAGTTGTACCTCGACTAAACTTAAAGCGACACAAACCTTAGAGTTAGCTATCATCATGAACAATAAAGTGATCCATTAAAATTAGACAGAGCTACACCTGAGGCCAAAACTTTGAGACAAGTGTTCAAACTTTTGTCCATTCTACTTTAACTAAAATAAATTATTCATACTATGCTTATCTTTTGTATCACTGAAAATGATACTTTAATAAATCGGAGTTAAGATTGAATATTGAATAGAAACGCAACGTTGTTATCGTATGTATGCATTTATGGGATTGATCCGTTCGGATAGTGCCGCATAGTGCTCGTAAAGCTTTTTAATGTTTTTCGAATCGTAATATAGGCTTGCAACAATGTGATTTAGATACCTATTGATCCAATTCAATGTATAGGATACCCAGCTTTGTGATTACGTCGACTGCGTGGTCCGATCCACGTGAACTTTTCCCTTTAGTTCCCTGTAATCAAAGTAAAGTACAAAGTATCTAAATAGTTTAGACAGTATTTAAACTGGGTTAAATAGCTTAGATAGTATCTAAACTATTTAACGTTGGGACCACATGGTTCGACTATTAAATATTAGATCACACACGGTCTTGTTCAACAAAAACAAAAGACGATAGGGTAAAGGGATAGGGATAGTAAGATCGAAAAAAAAAGAAAATACAAAAAACTACCTACCTGTTTGAGAAAAAAGATACTACCTTACCCATTTAATTTTTTGAAATGTCGTGAAAAAATACTTTCCACAGCTTACAATTATTTTCAATTAATTACTCAAGACAGACTTTTGTTTGCCTTAATTTCCTAGAAAATCTGCTGCAATTTTCACTTAAACTATACATACACCCATTTAAAGCCATAAACAGTTTAATTTACAGCCATTAAAGCATTGTAGAGTAAAAATACCTACTCGTCGCACAAAATCAATTTTTGTTAGGCCACGTGTAACTCTAAAAATTTTCGAGAAAAACTAACAATAATACAGTATTTTCAAAATTAAATTGTGCAACAAATCCGGCTTATAACTACAAGTAGGTAAATATTGTCGTTCTGACATATGAAAATGGTACAAAATCTTTATTGCATGCATTCGACAGCGTCGTATTTACCTACATAACAATTTCAACGTGTTGGCGCGAGCGTGGCGTACTGAAACCTTTAAAATCATCCACATATTTTTAATTTCAAAAATGTTGAAGAACGGCGTTGAATATGTAAAAATATATTTCCAAATCTACACAGCTTTCACATTAGAAATTTCCGTTTTCCGAAAACAGTCAGTTAATAAATACAACGACCACAATCTATCTATCGATAGATAGATAAACTCTTTATTGTACGACATTAAACCTTAATTCTTACATAAACTCCTGTTACAAAAACAATATTAAAACTAACAATATGGCACAATGAGCGGCCTTATCGCTAAAAGCGAGCTCTTCCAGGCAACTTTTGGATGGACAAGAATTAAAGAAGGGGATGGGTGGGTTGTACATAACGTGAAATGAATATAAGGAGGAGAAACTAATATTTGAAAAACTATTGCATTATAATACCAAAGACATACTAACAGAACTAATCAAATACCTAACGAATAGGTATTTGATTGACCTAATTGATGAGAATCATTATGGTCTTCGGTCAAACATTTTTTATAACAAACTAGCGGCCCAGTACGTGCTTCGTTACGTATAAAGATTTGACAGCAAAATCCCCATTAACAAAATGATCCGCCATTTATTGAATTCATTTACAAAAAAATGTGATAAATGAAGAACCGCTTGACCGATTTTGTGCAAACTTCACATAAACAATCTACTAAATAGTCCGAACAAAGCTTAAACATTTGGCTTGGATAGGTGAGCCTGTTCGTGAGTTATAAAATTATAACGAATAGTGGCATTGATTTTTATAGATAGGTCAGCTTCTGACCACTTTCTCACATGGTAAGTGACGATGCTGTATAAGATGTAGCACGCTTTCTTAGAAGATATCTATACGATCCTGACTCACAGACTCCTAAATAAAAGGAGGCATTCGAGGGACGCAAGTGAAGGTAGGAAGACAGCAGTGTAACAAAAACTTTTCGTACCCGTCTTCCTTTTGTGGAAATGATTATAATAATCAATAAGTAGTTTTGAAGTTACGTGGGAACAGATGAACATACACATATGAGTCAAAAACATAACCCTCCCTTTTGGCTTCGCCGTAGTCGGGTAAAAATGGGTAGAGTTTAGATGAATGCTACACTGTAAGTTTGTAAAATGCAGAACAGATTTAGAAAAATCTTGAGAATATGATAAGCATTTACAGACTTTCTACCCAGATATTCCTAGAAATCATGTCGGTGTTGTTTTATTTTATTCAAAACAGTTGCTCTTAAGTTTACAGCCTACGTCAAAATGTCTGAAGATCTATGTAAGTACGTTTCTACATAATTCGGTTTGCTAGGTTATATAATAATATATATATCGGCGCAATTATGATTATTGGCCTAAACTTTGATTGGTAAAACTAACTTTCATCTAGAATTCATGAAATTATTGATTATTCAAAACAATATTGTTGTTTTGAATGTTTGTTTTCATTTCCGTATAATAATTCTTGAAACTAACGGTTAATTTAAACTACAATAAAAAACAGTTAAGAATGTAATTAATAGATCGATTAACATTGAATTTAACTATTTAAAACACGATTCTAGTGTTTGAAAAACACTCAATTGACTTAACACAAAATCACTATAAATACAGCCGCAAAACTGTAGAGAGCTCATTCCAGCGCTAGACTTCGGACCGAGCGGACCTCCCTACAACCTGCAGTTACTACTTAGCACCATGGAAGCTACTATTTGAAAACGAAGCTGCTAATCGAAGAGTGGTCTACCTGGTGACGTCGGTTCTGCTGACGTCATCGTTATTTCTAACCATAAACCACTTACAAAAACTACTGATCGATGAGTCGTCAAGTGGACGACGAGATTAGTGACATTCTTTAAGTTTAATGAATACCTCCTCCGTCATATATAATTATCTTATTATCTTACTAACATAACTAATTATACAATCTTTTGACGACCCAGTTGGCACAATGGTCACCATGCCCGACTGCCAAACACAGGGTTGCGGGTTCGATTCCCGCCTCAGACAAATATTTATGCTTAGATATTTGTCTGTGGCCTGGTTGTTTCTATGTATTATAAGTATATATTTATATAAGTAGTATATCCGTTGTCTAACACCCATAACACAAGTCTAGTTACTTAGCTTGGGGTTAGATGGTGATGTGTGGAATGCCCTGCAATTTTTTTTTAATTGTTATAGTTCAGACAATCTTTGTTAACAAAGATTACAAAGAAGAACTTTTAGTATAAGGTGCCGTTGATCTGTGTAAAAATGTGTACTTCATAAAATCGATCGGTAATCAGCTTATTTTGAAGATTGCGACCTTGCAGACTAGGAGCATATAAAAACGCGCAAGTGCCCATAGTAGCCGGCTTCGTATTAGACCAAGTAAATTTCGCAGGAGACTTTTTCTTTCCTAAAAGAAGAAACATATCTAAATTTGCAAGTGCTTATTGAAGCTGGCCTCGTATCATAAAGCTGAATAGTTGGCTTGTTTAATTGTTTGTTTGAACGCGCTAAGTTCCGGAGAACTACTGGTTCGAATTGAATTTTTTTTTTTGTGTTGGATAGTCCATTTATCGAGGAAGGCTACTTTTTATCCCGATATTTCCACGGGATCGGGAATTATGCGGGTGAAACCGCGGAGCGCTTATAGTATATAATACATTAAGCTTTTGCTTGCGACTTCATCTGCATAGGGTTTGAACTTTCAGAGATTTTTTTTAGGATATTGCTCGAAAGAATTAAGCTTAATCGTTTAGCGACCTACCGTTATAACAGCTATGTGTATGCTTAATTTTAGCCCGATCCTTCCATTGGTTTAAGCTGTGCATTGAAATATTAGTCAGGACTTTGAATTCTCTATTTATAGATTTTCACAAAGCTAACTTAGTAATTCTCGTCTTCCCGGAACTCAAACGGTTCTAAGTAATATGAGATGAACTGACGTGAATTCAGTTACCGGAATGTGAATATAGGGTTGCCATCCGTTCGGGTGTCGCCGGATTTGTTCTTGTTTAAAAAGTCCGGGGACTGTCCGGGCAGAGATTTATTTGTAGTCCAGGTAAAACACGGATTTTAAAATTTTCGAATTAGTAATACAAATGCAGTTGCGCGCGTATAGGGTTTATTGTTTTTTTCCTTAGGTTAGTAAATTAATAAATAATTATTTAGAATATTTTTAATAATAAATAGAAATACATATGTTTTTTTTAAATTGTTAAATCAAAACACCGCTTCCTTGTAAAAGCAGTGTTTTGACTATAACTACGTATTTGCTCCAACCAATCAGGGCCGGCGCCACTGTCGACGGCTTTGATTGGTAGGATTTTAAGTAAAAGCAGTTGTGTGTTAATATTCAAGTGGTAAGGTTGTCTTGTAAAGTTGGTGAAAGTGTCAAGAGTGATAAATATAATATTACGTAAACCGTAAGTATTCGTTTGTATTTTCTCCCCTTTTATAATAATTAAGCTCTAGTTTTAAACACCCATTAGTAGTGCAAATAAACTAAGTACTGTTAGATACAAAAAGATACAAAATCGATCAAGGCTAACATTAGTAATATTAAAACACGATTGTCTGGGTTTAAGCTCCAAATATGGGGTTTTTCAGTGATATATCAACCAGAGGTAGATAAGATAAGTCTTTCCGAAATAAAATTTACCACACGAAAGTAATCGACTCATAATCTCTCTGTTGTTTTCGCATATTGCATGAAGACACGTCAAATTATTGTGGCACATCAACACAGTAAATAAATGCAAAGTTCGACGATAACCGAACTTTGCATAACTGTTACATCTCACTGGGGTTTTTACGCTTATTGCCCATGGCCAATTCTCGTAAATTAAATTATTTAAATTACTTTGCGATTTCATTTTGATTGCAAAAAATACCCTCAAATACAATTTTTTTGTGAAATGTAATTTGAACAATGTTATTTACAAGAATTGGCCTTTGTCAGATTTTTGAGACCTACGTAGAGTGTATTTTTTGCAATCGAAATAATATTGAAATGTAATTTAAACAATATTATTTACAAGAATTGGCCTTTTTTAGACCTGCCTAAAGTGTATTTTTTGCAATCGAAATAATTTCAACAATGTTATTTACGAGAATTGGCCTTGGTTGTCAGATTTTTGAGACCTACCTAGAGTATATGTTTTGCAATCGAAATGATATTGAAATGTAATTTGAACAATGTTATTTACGAGAAATGGGCCTTGGTTGTCAGATTTTGAGATGGCAACCCTATACCTGAATACATCGGAGTAAACAGAGTACATTACAGACCGGAAACTTTCCTTTTGATAAGACAAGGGTTGAATGATGTTGTTTTCATAGATACCTACGACCCGCTGTGATACCTTTACTACCCACTTTTGACTGAAAGTACAATCAACGGTCAAAAGTCTCTGCCCACGGTAAGGTTTACAATCCTGTGCAGCACTATTTGAACATTATTCTTCTTCGAGTCTTCGCTCACTATACCGGAAGTGAGTCAAACGTAATTATGTCCGCAAACGGCGCACTTTGATACGCCGTTAGTATACAGGGTTATTGGTAACGACTTCTTCGGCTACGACTTTTGGAAATTCGAACACTTTTTTGAAAATTTTGAGGTTAAGTTTACCTGAAAATCAGCTGTTCCTTACACGGACAGGTCATTAACCTCAAAATATTCATATTTTTTTCAAATTTCCTCATTAACCTCAAAATATTCATATATTTTTCAAATTTCCAAAAGTCGTAGAACAAAAGTTGTTGCACAGAAGTAGCCCTTAACGGCTTGCTAGTATACGCACCAATAACTCTATATACAAAAGTGGTAGAGAGCTATTTGTGCCCCTTAAGAGGAAAGGGTACCGGCGCTTACTCTAAGTTAGTTTAATTACTTACTCTAACTGAGTTTAATGTAGTCAACTGTTTCCTCCCTGGATATCTTTAATGAATATTTTTGTTGCATAGAACCTATAACTACCATGACTATGCCCTTATGTCTTGATTTTTCATTTTCTAATTATCATAGAGAGGAGATTCAAAAAAAATATTTATAAAAAATAAGACAGGGGCATATTCATGGCAGTTTTATGCTGCAAAAATATTAGCTCTAGTGTCATTATCCAGGGAGGAAACAGTCATCTACGTTTGTATGGAGAGAGTGCCGGTACCCTTTCCTCTTAACAATCAACGTTCTACGCTGATTGGAATTTAAACTTTTTAAACATAAAGGTCATTCAAACTTAGAACAGTCGAGAAAAGTTAAAAAAATTAACTCCACTCGACTCGGGTTCTGGTCTAGGTGTTTCTGTATAAGCCTCTGTAACTCCCAATGAATCAATGTATCCTCATACCAAGTTTCATTGAAATCGGTCTAGTAGTTTCGGAGCCTATTCACTACAAACAAAAAAAAAAAAAACTTTCCCTTTTATAATATTAAATATAAATTTGTATGTTAGTATAGAAGTATAGAATCACATAAGGGAAGTATAAAATTATTATATACGGTCTGGTCTCCATAACACAAGCTTAGTTGCATAGTTTGGGTCGAAATGGCGCTATGTAAAGTGTCCCACAATATTTATTTATTTAATGCACTAGTCCACTAATAACAACTTTCTCCTAAAATCCCTAAATATATAAAACAAGTTGCGCCCCGCGGTTTCACCTGCGTAGTAATTTTCTGCATTTTTTTTATTTCATAAGAACCTTCTCTTGACAATAGCAAACACAACAAAAAAAAGAATTAACAAAATAGGTCCAGCCGTTCACGCGTGATGCTGTGACCAAGGAAAATAGGGTTTCATTTTTATATATATAGATTTTCGTGTCTCGGTTTAGTTGACAAACTCTACGTAAACGGCTGAACCGATTTGTATGTAATTTTTTGTGTGTGTTAGGTCTGAGAATCGAACATATTATATGTTATTTTTTCCTTTAATTTTTTTTGCAAATCAACGTTTTTAGGGTCGGCTAATAGTTGTTATAAATTAACAAAAATATTTTTTTATCACAGTTGCTCATAAAGGGGATCTTATTCAACCGCTTTTAGGCTCATAATCCAATGTATTACGCACGCGTGTGTTATGCATTACTCCGACGCCAGTAGTGTGTTATAAGTTATCTTGATAAGTTAAATTGGTATCACCAAATATTTTGTTATTTATTATTTTCTTTTCTTTTCAAATATTTTCTTTAATTCACAACTGTGATAAAATATGTCGTGCGATACACGTGTGGTAAATTGATCATTTAATCTCGGCTTCTCAAACGCGCTCGCCTTCCGCTCGCGCGTCGTAAACCGCCTCGATGAAATGATCAATTTACCACACTTGTATCGCAATGTACTTTAACAATGCAGCATGTTCTCCAAAAGTAGGTTATTGTATTTTGTATAGTATTGTTGTTATTTAGACATGGCCTCCTATGTTTGCGGTCAACATTTCAGCGAAGCTGAAAGCCGCCGGTCACTGTTTCCCAAATAATGTCAGGAACCAGGACACGTATGTACTAACTCTGCAAAGTTATGTGAAAATGTAAATACAAATATAAAGAGGCGATTCTGTAACTTTCCAATGACATTTTATGACGGGATAACCTATTTTAATTCGAATTATACACCGGCATTCACAAAACAGTGTGACGTCATGCGTTACGTTACGTTATTGACAAGGTAACTATAGCAACGTATTAAAACATTCAAAATGGTAACGTCAACGATACAGATCTTATGTCGTTATCACGTAAAATTATAGTCCAATGACGTTATCACGTAAAATTATCGTCCATAAACCGACTTTGTAGACAACCATTTTTTAATAGAACATTTTGTGAAATATAAAATTAGTAGCTGAGAGTTGGTGCAACGCCGTAGATAGTACTACGCCGTAGCTACTCGTAGTACCGTAGCACCTCGTAGAACCGTAGACTGTAAATTTTTAGGGTTCTGTATTAAAAAGGTAAAAACGGGAGTCTTTTACTAAGACTGCACTATCTGTCTGTCTGAAACCAGGCTAGAATGTATGAGTAAATATAAGTTGAAAAATATAAGTTGAGGTTTTCACAGATAATGTATTTCTGTTGCTGCTATAACAACAAATACCTACTGAAAAATTGGTATGTAATGTTACGAAACCCTTCGAACGCGAATCCGACTTGCACTTGGCCGATTTTCATAGTGTTCAAAATCTCTTTAGTGCCGTGCAAAACTACTTTTAAAAACGTCACAGTCTGAAATTCAACAAAGGAATTTGTAGCTTGACCTGTCAAAGCCTTTTTGTTGACGCCTACAGCTTTGATGCGAAACGTGTAGGTGCTCTAGGTTTTTATTTTTATATGTTGTCAATGAAAATCACCGTCAACCGCTACTCCATATCTTCCGGTTGTCGTAAATAAATAAATAAAATAAATAAATATTGTACGACATTCCACACATCGCTATCTAGCCCCAAGCTAAGTAACTAGATTTGTGTTATGGGTGCTAGACAACGGATATACTACATAAATACTTTTCTTTTGTTAATATATACTTATAATACATAGAAACAAACAGACCAAATACAAATATCTAAGCATAAAATACTTGTCTGAGGCGGGAATCGAACCCGCAACCCTGTGTTTGGCAGTCCGGCATGATGACCATTGTACCAACGGGGTCGTCGAATATAAGCGATTTCTTTTTTCAACATTAACAGGTTCGATTCTTGGCTTGGCTACCTGATAACTCTCCAATCCACTATGGTCTGAACTTCATAAGTGTACATCATTCATAACTGTGTTGAAGGCATGCGCTGAGTAATTCTCAGCTTGTTTAAAATCACGAAGGTGTGGCGGTAGGCAAAATTTTTCAATTAGAATTATGCAATAAATTACATTACTTGGAAGCGTCTTAAAATTTAAGTTAGGATGTGTGCCTTCGGAACGCGCCTACCAATAAGAAGAAGGCATAAGAAAATCATGAGGATGTATTTCTTTTTTGTGATCATGCCCACAAAGGTCAGTATTATTTGAAATGGAGCAATTAAAGTAATGGGTTAACATCATTAAGGTAGAAGCCTTACCGCACAATAATAATTGTGTGCTGTATAAAAAATAAATCTTTTTTTTTTAATGGACATGTTATATGCACTCTAATATATTTATGGTTTTCCCTAGTTCCGCCGATTCCATCAATTCGTTTAAATAATGAGTATTTAAATGATGTAGATTTAAAAATTAGGTAAACAGAGAATTTCGTCATACTGTCTAGTGGACAGGTCGGATAAAACATGATCCAGCTTTTTGGAATTATACGAGTTACTCACACGTCACATGTGGACAATGAGGGCGTGGCCAGAGTGACAGCCTTAAAATTTTTAAAGCAAATCTATCTATACATGGACCTAGAAAAAAGTATCTTTACATATAAAATGCTTTGTCCTGAATGACTGCCTGACTGACTGATAGATCAACGCATAGTCAGGAACCGATCGTGAGATTTAAAACTTGGAGGAGATATGATTAGTTTTTTATATTAGTGACGACCCAATTGGCACAATGGTCACCATGCCGGACTGCCAAACACAGGGTTGCTTAGATATTTGTCTGTGGTCTGATTGTTTCTATATATTATAAGTATTTACAAAAGAAAAGTATATAAGTAGTATAAACGTTGTCTAGTACCCATAACACAAGTTTAGTTACTTAGCTTGGGGCTAGATGGCGATGTGTGGAATGTCCTGAAATATAATTATATTTATTTATTTATTATACACACAAAATAAAAGTCTGATTTCAATAATTATTTTAAGGGTTCTGTACCTAAAGGGTCAAAACGGGACCCTATTACTAAGACTTAACTGTCTCTCCGTCCGTCTCTTTCTCTGTTACTAGACTGTATCTCATGAACCGTGATAGCTAGAGAGTTGAAATTTTCACAGAGTATTTCAGTTGCCACTATAGCAACAAATTTAGTAAAGGAAAAAAATAAGTGTTGCTCCCATACAACATGGTACGGGACCCGTCGTGCGCGAGTCCGCCTCACACTTGGCCGGTTTTATTTTATGATACCCGCTGTCACTATGGCAACACAATTCACCGAGTTCCAGTGGTGTTGCAATATTAAAGTGTTATCCATCACGGTAGCGTGCCGTGTGGTAAATCCGCTTAGTCCTGTCTCTAGATATGGTTTTCATGCGGTTGGGTTTTAGCTAAAACGGCTGCAACATTGTGACGGACTTCAGATAGGTAGTATATAATAGTACATTACAATATAAGTGTGGTAAATTAATCATTGGATAGAGGCGGACTATGACGCGCGAGCGGAACGCGAGCGTGCTCAAAATGCCGAGATGAAATGATCAATATTCACACGTGTATCGTACGAAGTTTTTTTATCACAGTTGCGAATGAAAGAAAAGACTCGTTAAAATAATAAAAAGTTAACAAAATATTTGTATTTAAAAACAGAAAAAAGGTAATATTTTTTTAGGCAATATTTTTTTTGTTAATTATACTCCCGAAAGGGTATTCAAAAAAAATTTAACCTATACAGCCTCGTCTGATATACAATATTTTTTAGGGTTTTTTTCATTTGTTTTTTTTGCGTAGTTGCGTCGGGGATTAAAAACAGAATATATAGATACGGAAATAGTACATTACGATATAAGTGTGGTAAATTGAACTTTGCATAGAGGCGGTTTATGACGTGCGAGCGGCAGCGAGCGTGTTAAGAAGCCAAGATGCAAAGATCAATTCCACACGTATATCGTACGACGTTTTTTATCACAGTTGCGAATAAAAGAAAAGACTTGAAAAGAAAACAAAATAATAATTAACAAAATATTTGTGATAAGTCTATGTTTACATTTTTTTAAGGCAATATTTTTTTGTTAATTATGCTCCGGAAAGGCCAGGCTAAAGGCTTTTAACCTATACAGCCTCGTCTGACATACAATATTTTTTAGGGATTTTTATATTTGTTTTTGCGTCGGGGGTTAAGAACAAAATACAATGGTACGAACAACAATATATTTAAGTAAAGAAAAAACAAAAAATAAACATGACTCAATTTTTAATCGTTTTCTAAGTCACGTAAAATTTTCGTTCGTAAACCGACTTTAGAGACAACCATTTTTGCTAGCTAAAAAACTCTTTAGTACCTACCTTTTTTATACATCAAAATAGTATAACACAGATAAATTAAGAATGTTTCACCAACCTAACATGTAATTAGCAGTAAGATACGTATTTAACTTATCGGGATAACTTTATAGCACTAGGTTGGTAATGTAAAACGCACGCGTGCATATTATGTTGGAATATGAGCCTAAAGCCGTTGAATAAGATCCACTATATGAGCAACTGTGATAAAAAGATACTTTAAACCACTATTAAACTTACGACCTTCTTCTAATAAACGTTAAACACATAAATACTTAAATTAAAAATAAAAAAAAACCTTGACACAAAATAATATAAATTGTATGAACGTAAAAAGCTTAAAACAAACAAAAAAACTATGACAAAAAAACCCACAAATAGAACAAAAAAGAATCCCGAAATTATGACTCTACGTAAGTACATGTGAATTTTTTTGATTAAATATTGTGGCGTCGGGGGACCGCAGTACTCAGTGTGATTGTTATTTACAACATGTTAGCTATGTCTTTAATTGGCCGAGTGGTCTATGCTACACCAACCGACGTGGGTTCGATCCACAGGTTAAGTAGTTACACTGCATGGAGTGTTTAAAATAGTGCTGTACAGGATTGTAAACGTTACGCTACTAATGTACTGTTAAGCGCCGATTGTGCGTCAGATATCCTCATAAACAACCATTGGTAACACAAAACACACTGTTGAGGTTAACGAAATCTTTATTTACCCAAAAAGAACAGAGTTCACTTATATTGGGCTTAGATCTATGTTGCTTATATATGAAATCCAGTTAGGCGGACATAGTGAATAGTTAAAGTCGGCTGCATAATTGCCGACCCACCGTAGAGCTCCAAAACGGCTGTTATAAGAATGTTTTCAACACAAGCAAGATTTTAGGCACCTGCTTTAGTTGAAGTTTAAAGTCTTCTAACTCGTGAATTTATCAAACAAAAATATTAGAATGAAATCATGCCAATAATAGTAATTTTTGAACTCTACCGGGGGCTGCAATTATGCAGCCGACTATACACAGTTAGCGCCATTATGGCATAGAATATACATATTGTATTAGTTTATTTATAAACAATCTTAAGGTCTTACAATCTTTGACATCATTTACATTGTTAAATAAATAAACAGATGTACGATACGTATCCAAGTTTATTCGATTTCTATTCGGCCGATTACATTTCTATTATTCACATCACAGTACGGATTACTTTGGATTGGACCGGTATTCTATCAGACTAGGTTAGGTAATACGAGTTGTTATGGCCGGTGTTGTGGGTTTATATAGACTACAGATGTTTTATCTGCCGATAGCAGTCAAATGTAACAGTTATCTAATAGAGTGGTGATCTCCGAACAAAAAATCTGACTTTGAAGGTATTTTTTGCAATCGAAATGACATGCAATTTAAACAATTTCATTTACCAGAATTGGCCAAAAACCCCAGTGATATGTTACAGTTATTAGTGTGGTTTTCGCCGAACTTTGCATTCGTTTATTGTGACACAATAATTTGACGTGTCTTCATGCAATATGCGAAAACATCCGAAAGAGTATGAGTCAATTGCCTTCCTTCATGTAGCCAAGTTTATTTCGCAAAGACGTATCTACCTCCGGTTGACAAATCATTTTTTGCTTTTAATTATGGCATCGCACGGCTTGTGCATTTAGCCAGTGTCAAGTTATATTTTGCATCAAATTATGACCCGATTTTTCATAAATCGGGCCTAAAGTGTTTCAAAACAGTCAAAGTCGTCATAGTCCGTCAAGTCAGGGGCTATAGTAAAGCGGTGGCAAGTTTACCATAACCTTAATAGGAGATTTGGAGGCAACGAGAAAACTTCATGTTTGACACTGATTTTTACTTTCACTACACTTGTGCACTTTCACAGAACTAAATTGATTAACATTCCACCAGAATAATACAATTCAACTCGGGTTACAACTAAGTTTTATGAAAATAAAACTGCAGCACGACATGTAAATTTAGGTTGACATGCACTAATAGATTTAACACTATAAATAATGTCAACTTTGTGATTATTGAAATACAATTGAATTTTGATTACCCGTTAAATGCATTTAGCTAGAATTCAGCTAAATTTAATTATAAAAAAAAATTCAATTGATTCTCGTCAAAATATAGTGAAATAAAAGTAGACGGAGATAAAATATTTACTGCCCAAAACTTATGAACTCGAAGGTCCGTAATAATGCTTTATTGTTTCGACCTTCCTAAGTAATTCTTGAAGTGATTATACAGGATGGTTTTGTTAAGAATATTTACTCGAAAATATGGAAAAAGACGAAAATCATGAAGAAGGTTTTTGATTTTACTTAAATTATATGGCAAGTTGCTGATAAAAAGAATTGAATCGTGTAGATTTTTCCCACATTTTTTTATTTTATTTAGAATCTATTTAATACAATCATTCTGTAAGTATAGTAATAAATTATCTAAGTATGCTCTTGTGTTGTTTTGCCAAAGTTCAAAGAATATTAGACGAATCTAGTGAGTGCCAAACTTTTTTACGATTTATGGGAAAATATGGTTCTTAGCAAGGGTAGATCAACAAGAATCTTTTCATATACAATAAATATACACAATAAAAGATATATATCAAGCAGATAAGACATACATATCGTTTGCCTTTTGACGAAATATCATGAAGATAATATTTCTTTTTAAATGTAAGTAAGTAGAGCTAGCTGCGCCCCGCAGTTTTGCCCTCGTAATTTTGGAATCAAAATCGAACAAAACTTATCATTTCAGTGTTCAAAGTTTCATCACAATCGGTCCAGTCGTTTTATTATGAAGAAGCATTGAAGAAGTATCTGACATAGTAACACACGAAAATTTCAAATTTATAATTTCAATCCCGTAGGAATATCCGGGCAAAAATTAGCCTATGTATTAATCCAGCTATCTAGATACTGAGATTCATTGTAATCGTATTTTGATAGATAGATAGATAAACACTTTATTTGTACAACACATAAAACATTAAAAATAACAAAAAGGATGAGAAAGCTTATTAACTACGAAATTTTTGCGTGAAGAAGTAACAAATATAAAATATAAATACATATAAAATATAAATATTGCAGGGCTTGCCAAACATCGCCATCTAGCCCCAAGAACTAGACTTGTGTTATGGCTGCTAGACCACGTATATACTACTTATATACTTTTCTTTTGTATATACTTATAACACATAGAAACAACCAGACCACAGACAAATATCTAAGCATAAATACTAGTCTGAGGCGGGAATCGAACCCGCAACCCTGTGTTTGGCAGTCCGGCATGGTGACCATTGTGCCAACTGGGTCGACAAACTTTCATATTCACAATACATTATCATTTAGGACAGTAGGCTAAGGAATGTAATAATAGGAATATTTTAATACATAAAGTCTTATTGAATAATATTAACATAATTTCAATTTATTTACCAACCCATATACAAAAGATCTTACAGGGCTTTGTGGCTATCACTGTTTGCGTATTTGTGAACCCACTGTGACAGCTCCGAAGAGGTTAAGTCCAGTTCAAAATTTCTTTTTTGGATTTTTATTAACTATATTTTTTTATTTTTCTTGTGACTTTTAGGTTTTATAACCTCGTGTTTTTAAAATCAAAAGGCCAATCGTATGCATGCGTCTGCGTGAGCCCCTCCGTGCTTCAGAAGACACGCTAAGTCGTTGGTCCCGGTTGCTACCTCTAGTAGCAGTCGTTAGGTCAAGTTAGAGGCCTTAAGGTGATCTGAAAACTCTAACAATAGGTGAGCCTCACCACTATATGAGAAGAAGAAGTAGAAGAAGAAGAAGTGTGAAAGGGTTGAGATGAAAAGTACAAGAAACTCTTCAGTTTCTTTAATTTTATTCATATAATTTCAAAATCATTTTTCTACAGGTAGTCGCAAAGTATTACGAGTTCGAAACCTGCCTCCAAAAAAAATATTAATGTACAGATATTTGTTTTTGTTCCGCATATATTTAGAAAAGAAAAGTATTTGTGTGTTCTACGTTGCCGCCATAACACAAGCCTATTGACTTAGCTTGGTGCTAGATTGCGATGTGTACAACGTCTTGCAATATTTATTGAATTATGGTAATTTATTAACACACAGCTGTATTTTATGTTAAAGGAATGTAAACATAATTTCAGCTCATTAAAAACCCAATTTCCTAAATGTCAATTAATTCTGGTCCCCACCAGATCAGGTAAGGTAACCAAATTTTGCCGTAGCCCAAATATCAACGTAATACTAATAAGATTAGGGTAAAATCTCCGACATCCTCGACCCTTAAAAGAAGAGATTCAACATTTATTTCAATAGAGAGAACATCTGAACTAATTCAAATGAATTTTTACGGAAGAAAAAATTACGAGGCGGTATTGTGATTCGGTTTTATTTAACTAGTGTATTTATTATTTTACTCTCAATGTATCGATGTCTCCACAAACCAAGTTTCATCAAAATCGATCCGATAGTTTTTGAAGCCGTTAAATGAAATAATTTTGATGAAAAATTATATAATTTAGTAGAGAAATACATCATTATAAATAGAAAAAAACATACATATTTGACATTATAACTACAAATAAATAAAGTGACTAGTTAGTCAAATAACCCACCCTTTATCATAGCCGGCGTAAAGGTTCCCAAATAAATAAAATGACATAAATAAAATTAAATTTACAAGTATTCAAAATAATGTATAAATGTTTGAGTACAAAAAACAGTAAATTGTTATTAGAACCTAAACCCAACCTAATTTATTTTATTTTATTAAAAAAGAGATAAAATACTAAACTTGCTGCAAAAATATTATTTTTATGCTACTTTGGATGCCCATACATCAATCTTACTGCACTGAAAAATGTTCAGCTCTTCTCTACATCCTACTTGTAATAAATATCACGAAGGTAACAAAGCGAGTATCAAAATTATCATAAAGGTTCGCTCAGTCCGTTGAGCTGTCGATTTCACCACCATTATGGTACTATGGCAGTTCAAAGGGTTTGCTCACCGACTGCAACTAGGTCGAGTGGATGAACAGTTTTATGCCGATTTGTGACGTAACACGTATATGTAGTGCCTTTCTGTTCTGATGACGTGTTTGCATTGTCTTTTTGAAAGCCGTTTTAGAAAAGACTTTTTAAGGAGGTAAACTGTTTGATGGAGTACGTAATGGATTAGTGAGAGGTTTTTGATACTTTGACTTTTATTCCGAAAGTAGTAAGTTCGTAGCTACTTGGAGTGAAGACAAGCATTGGATCTACTACGACCTACTACGACAGAAAGTTCTAATTAGATGCATGGCTAGCTAACATGGCTTCCGAGCTAGCGGACCGGTTCATTTTCTTCCCGATAGGGGTGAAGACTTTTGGATCTTAAGGTCCCGAAGCCACTTCTTTTCTAGTTACCTCGGTGTGCGGCGTCGAAGTGTATGGTGATCGGAGAGCTGGTGGCTTTTTCACTCAGAGGTTCAGTCTGGCCATCTAGAGGGAAAATGCCTTCTGGGAACGATACCTCGAGAAGACGCGAAATACCTTGAGACTAAATAGACCATCAATCTAGGATCAATAGTTTCTCAGATATAGCCGATTTAATTTTGACAGCTACCACCTGAAATGAAGATCTCGACGAGATCTATACCTTCTGCAAAAAGACGATCAATCTAGGATCAATTTCAATTTCGATCAATTTGACATCTGTCATTTCAGAAAAACATTTTTATCCGACTACGGTAAAAGGAGAGTTAATAATGTTAAAATCTATCTACTTCAATTTAATAAAAATTAAAAGTCCAAATGGGGGTCCATAAGAAGTGTCTGTTTGTATTAAAAATATTTTACCTAGATGGTAAAATATACTAGAGTTGTTTCAGTTTTTATCCATATATTTAAACCTTCAGTAATGAATTGTTTGCAGTAACCGAAGCGATTAACATGTGTGTTTAACTTTAAGCTCTCTGTAAATTCTGTGTTTAAACGTATTAAAAGCCTTATTAGCCTGTTATTTGCAAAGGTAACTTCGATACCGTTTATTTACCTTTGTTTATTATTTGTTTTCTTTTTAATGATCATGAAAAGTACCCTCTTAATTGCGCAATGGCTTTTTTATACAAATGAATGCCTTATAAGTTACTGTCGAATTAACATATCATCAAAAAAGGACCACAGCTTGGACTAGGGGACTAGGGGACTAGGGGGCGGATGAGTGTGAAAAAATCTAAAACAATTCAGCGCTTAACGGTGCCCCTGGGGAGCATAGGGGGTCCGTCCGACCTTGAAAATTTATTTTAAATCAATGAATATCGGTCCCCCGAGACGGTTAATCGTTAAAAGTTCTTGACAGGGGGATCGTTTTCCGTAGGGGGTCGTTAGGGGACTGTTAATCGTGGACCATTCCAAAAAATATTCGAATTTCCAAAAGTCCTATTAAAAATTGATTTTTCGGCGGATGGCGCCATATTAAAAAATATGAAGGTATTTTTGTCTGCCAGTTGAGAGGATATAACAAAAGTCGATTTTTAAGAGGAAAGGTATCTGGCTCTCTCTCCATACAAACGTAGTCGACTGTTTTCTCCCTGGATAATAACACTACATCAAATATTTTTGTAGCATAAAAATTATAACTGCCATGACCATGCCTCTGTGTCTTATTTTTCATATATATTTTGTATGTTTAATGCTTAATTTCTATCTTAATTGGAATATAAAAAAACCAAGACATAGGGGCATAGTCATGGTAGTTATAGGTTTTATGCATAAAAAATATTTGTGCTAGTGTCATTATCCAGGAAGGAACAGTCGACTACGTTTTTATGGAGAGCCGATTTGTTATAGCTAGCAATAGCCTTGAATAAATTAATTAGATGTATTCAAAAGTTGAATCCATTTCTCGTGACCTTTAATTACGACATTAGAAAATTTTCAAAGAAAAGTCTGTGGCATACAAAATGGAAATTTCGAATCGTAACAAATGCTTAATCTGTTCTTTAGGTACCTAACCTAAAGTTAATTAATTAAAAACCACAAAAGGAACGACATTTCAAGAATTTAATTAACTTGCTTATTTCCCATTAATTAATCTTGATTTCTTTTTGTTTTGGAAACCTTTCACTTTCAAGCAATTTATTTGGGATATTATGGAAATTATCACGAACTTAGAGTCGCTTAAATAATAATATATTCAACAAACTTTTTAAAAATATCTGGAAAACTTTTAAAAATTTATATTTTTTCATAAGCGCTGCTCTTTAGCAAACTTAGCATAATGTAAATCTATCTTACTATGATTTAATGCGAAAGTTTGTGTATTAGTATGTGATTATGTAGTTAAGTTTGACACTGTTATCCAAAAAATACTAACCCGATTGTAATGAAACTCTATATGTAAATAGCAAGACAGATTAAGAGGAAAGGGTACCGGGGGCTTTCTCAATACAAACGTAGTCGACTGTTTTCTCCCTTGATAATAACACTAGAGCAAATATTTTTGTGTCATAAAACCTATAACTGCCATGACTATTCCCCTGTGTTTTGTTTTTTTTTCTTTTTCTAATTATCATAGAAATTAAGATTTAAAAACAAAAAAAACATTGGGGCATGGTCATGGCAGTTATAAGTTTTATGCAACAAAAAGTTTGCTTTAGTGTCATTATCCAGGGAGAAAACAGTCGACTACGTTTGTATGGAGAGAGCCACCAGTACCCTTTCACCTGAATCAAAAGGCTACTTTTTATCCTGATTTTCTTCTGACGGGACCAGGTAGTAATCTAATAGTCTATCTTCGTTGATGGTTCGAAAAAAAGGCATGATATAATTTCGATATAAATATCGAAATTCAATGCGAATTTTATTAGATCGATAGATCTTTCGATTGAATCAACTGTAGCGTATGATGCTTGATGAAAATCTATACTAATATTATAAAGCTGAAGAGTTTGTTTGTTTGTTTGATCTCTGGAACTACTGGTCCGATTTGAATGATTCTTTCAGTGTTGGGTAGTCCATTTATCGAGGAAGGCTATAGGCTATGTTTTTTTTTTTTTCAAAATTAGGGATCCGTAATAAAATTGCTATTTTGTAACACAAGGTGTAAAATCGAAAACCTATTTTTGCATGCGCTGCAAAAACTATTGACAATAGATCAAAATGATTAACTACGGGTTTGTAGATTCCATTAAGACCTACAAAAAAGTCCGCGAGAACATATATCTAGCTATCATGGTTTAATCACAATAACCGATTTTGTGTTCAAAATAATTATTAAATCGTCTGAAGAAAAAAACTACGTTAAATATGTATCGTAATATTAAATCTTTATCAAAATTAAGCATTATGTTATCAAGAGTATTTATGTAGAAGTAAAATACTTTTTGTTTCATCTCAATCGGATATTTCGTTTAAAAGTTATCACGTGTGTAAGATGTTAAGAGTTGGTACCTATTAATAAGTTATGGGCCATAGAGTTTTTTTATCAACATAAAATCCTGTAATAATCTTTTTCGAAATATATTTGTTGATGATCCTACTTCCTACTAATATTATAAATGTGAAAGTTTGTGTGTGTGTGTATGTGTGTGTGTGTGTGTTTGTTACTCCTTCACGCTAAAACTACTGAACCAATTGCAATGTAATTCGGTATGTAGATAGCTAGAGGCCTGGATTAACATTTAGGCTACTTTTATCCCGATATTCCCACGGGATCGGGACTTACGCGGGTGAAACCGCGGGGCGCAGCTAGTTGATAATAATGTTCATTGAATTTCGTAGCACTATCGTAGAGACTCGTAGCAGTGTCGTAGCGTAAACGTATCGTAGCAGCTCGTAGATATTTGTAGCGGGTGAACCATAATATGGGTGAAAAGTATTTGGCTACAAAACCTTGGAGTACAACAACTTGGAGTTTCAAACAAAAAAATCTAAGTTCAGATATTTTTCACAACACCCCTCTAATATGTTTTTCTGTTCATCAGCAGTAAGTATATTAGCTCTGATCTAAATGTGATTTTTTAATATAAAAACTTAGTGTTAGGAGACTTGATTTGCTTGTCAAATGGTTGACAGTCATAGTCAAGGATAAGTAATGGCCTTAAGTAATTTATTACTAAAAAAAACTTCGTCTTACTAATGTAAACCACATATCGTAAAAAGGGTAGTTGTTTAAAATTAAGTGGTCAACAAATCAAGTGAGACTCGATTCTGTGGCCGATCGTCAAAACAGATAGGGCACGGCTCACTTCACTGGTTGGAACTATGCCATCATTATCATGGCTCTTTGGAACCTCTCCATTATGTACGAATATCGATATGGTATACGAGATGCGCCCGGGATTTCACTTGCGTAACTCGTCGAATTGATCGTCTTTTGTTATTAAGATGAAAGTGTACCGGTGCTCTCTCCATACAAACGTAGTCGACTGTTTTCTCCCTGGATAATGACACTAAAGCAAATATTTTGTTGCTACGACTACGTTTGTATGGAGAGAGCGCTCGGTACCCTTTCCACATAACTGATATTTGGCTATGAAATTTTACACAGGCATTGATTGAAATATCAGGATGTGCCTATGTGAGGAAAGTATGCTGTCAAAGAGTTCGACTTGTGACATTTCTTGTATACAACAGTCTGAGATTCTTATATGACCTAAGTGCGAATTAAAATAAATAATAGTAAATAAATATTGCAGAACATTCGACACATCGCCATCTAGCCCCAAGGTAAGTAACTAGACTTGTGTTATGGGTGTTGGACAACGGATATACTACTTAAATACTTTTCTTTTGTAAATATATACTTAAAATTCATGAAAAGAACTACACCACATATCTAAGCATAAATACTTGTCTGAGGCGGAAATCGAACCAGCAATCCTGTGTTTGGCAGTCCGGCATGGTGACCATTGTGCCAACTGGGTCGTCGGTGGTTGGATTCTGTAAGTCTGAACCTCTTCAGTACTTTCACCCGGTCCTTTCAAAGTAAAATAAGTATATTATATAGCTATGCACACGGGTAGGTTATTGCGAATCTTATTCAGTGTGCACGCTCTCATAGAACCAGCCCCCTTAGACAAGACTGCTTTCTATTAGCGATGTCGCCAATCGATAGATTTAATTGTATGAAATTAATTTAAAACATTGTATAAAATTAGCATAAGATGTAACTTATCCACCGTTTTTTCTTTCTAATGCATGACTACGGGCCTTCTCGTTGGTTTGTGTCAATTTCATACAAAAAAAATCAAAATAAAATTCTGTCGATTGGCGATATCGCTAATAGAAAGCAATCTTGTCTAAGGGGGCAGGTTTATAATCGTTTTTGCGTCTTCGTGCGAGTGAATTTCATACGAAACCGTGTCGAAAATATGACCAGCCTCTTTAACGGACAAAGCCACGGGCAACTACGTCTAGTCTAGAGTATAGTAATAAAAACAAATAGTAGATCTTTATATCAAACATTCTTACAAGAGATATAAAATAGAATAAAATAAAACAAAAGCGTGAACTTCTTCAAGTAATTTCATTTAATAAATAAAACTCACCTTACAGTACTTACAGTTTTAATCGTCGCGTCTCTCGCAATTACGACGTCTAGAATGTAAGAACTATTGCGATAACTGGAAATTCTAGAAAATCTAGAAATTTCGAGCGATAAGTAGCGAATTTCCCAGTTTATCAAGTTGTAAAGAACTTTTAAAGCTCTCGCAGACTTTCGGTCTGCTGATAGTCAAATCCTCACCATTTGTCTATATAACTTGGTAAAGCCTGTACACACTGAAACTGTATAATGGAAGCTTTCTGAGGAGGAAATTTTCGTGTACAATTTTTGGCTTTTCAAGTCGCGAGTGAATAGGTATCTTCTAGGAAAGCGCGCTACATCTTAGACCGCATCGTCAATTACCATCAGGCAATTGTGGTCATAGTCAAACGCCAACCTATCATGTAAAAATGTTTTTTGAGTTTCTATGTACTATGCTTTCAGATGATCGCTCATTATTGTGCGGGTCAAGCAACACCTTGCCCGGTCATTATTTGGATTGGCGACCATTGACCGACCAATGTAATTTATCGTGTTATATATGAGAATGTGTAAGAAAAAGCTGTTTAAAGCCATTTTAAGTACTAACTGATTTACTAATTGGAATAAATAAATTATTAAAAAATGATTTGATGTACGCTCTGTTGTAATACAACAGAGACACAAATACAAGTATTTTATGTCTATCGGCTAACAAAAAGTCTACAATCTGCTAAAGTTTTACAGCACTATTGAGTTTTGTAGAAGTACCTATAAAAGCCTTTCTCCAAGTACTTTTTTAGTACTTTTACTGTTGAGATTTCGTTGTAACGTAATAAAAAACTTTATTTGTCATTTTGTTGTGTTACTGAAAAAATGTTTTTGGCAAAATAAATAGGTATGTAGTACGTACCTACCTTTAGTTAAGTGATAATAAAATCAAATACAGATATTTCAATTTTTTTTGACGTGATAAAATCTTATAAACAGGAATGCACTCACAAAGAAGTGTGACGGCATCGCTCATGTTATTGACAAGTAACCATAGCAACGTATTTTTTTTCTATTAATTATGGCTTCGCACGGCTTGTGCATTTAGCCAGTGTCAAGTTATATTTTGCATCAAATTATGACCCGATTTTTGATAAATCGGGCCTAAAGTGTTTCAAAACAGTCAAAGTCGTCTCATAGTCCGTCAAGTCAGGGGCTATAGTAAAGCGGTGGCAAGTTTACCATAACCTTAATAGGAGATTTGGAGGCAACGAGAAAACTTCATGTTTGACACTGATTTTTACTTTCACTACACTTGTGCAGTTTCACAGAACTAAATTGAATAACATTCCACCAGAATTATACAATTCAACTCGGGTTACAACTAAGTTTCATGTAAATAAAACTGCAGCACGACATGTTGTTAACTCGTTCCCGCCAAAACTCGCAACGTATTTGAGGTATGCAAAATGGTAACGATACAAAAAAAATTCTTATGACGTTGTCACGTAAAAGTATCGTGCCTGAACAAATTTTATTGACAACCATTTTTTTTATAAATGGAATTTAAAATTAAAATAAAAACACAAGTTATGTTGTATCTTGAAATACTGTCAGATTTGACGTAATTAATTACCAGTACGTTGTTCAACGAAGTCAAGTGCCAAAGACGCAGCATAATGGGGTGAGTGAATCTGAGCCTATTTAGAAAAAGACATCAGAGCTTTCTGATGTCTAAACCTACAGAAAGCCTCCGCAAACTGAAATTTGTGTTGGCTGATAGTTAGGTATTGGTATAAAGGTGCCATAAATAAGCCTTCAAATGTACACTCTCTTTGAAACATCAACCGCAGACTAGACGGTAGTGTACAAGGGGTCTTAATTTCCGTTTTGTATCCATGATTGAACTGACCGCGGCCTTTACTGTTTTCGATATCCGCCACTCATAGAGTTTTCCAATTTTTAAGGCTCCACCACACTGTTACGATTGATCGTGCGATGTCAGGATTGATGTTATGACTATTTTTTCTACTTTTTTTAGTGACATTTAACACCTGTCTATTTTTATAGTCTTTTATTTTTCGATTTTTTTGGATCGACTATAATTTTCGTATCGATCGCCTTTTGTTTTTGTTCCAAGCGGATGCTAATGAGAACAATAGAGTCACGGGAAGTAAAAATCTCCCACGGCACTACTAGTAGTGCACTACTAGTCGGATGCTAATGAGAACAATAGAGTCACGGGAAGTAAAAATCTCCCACGGCACTACTAGTAGTGCACTACTAGTTGTGCTATGTGGTAGTATCAAGAGAAACACCAGCACCGACTCTGGACTCAAAGTAGACCGCTGCAGACAATATAATATGAGAAGGTGGGATTTCACTTCAGAGGAGCGCTATGATTGTGAGGCCCCAACATAATCGATGGGTCACCTCCTTCAATGTCTACTGTGCACCAACACCTTTGTGCACCACCTAAATGTGTCCAATGATCCTGCCGTGGCTGTGGCTCAATATTGGTCAGACAGAATTTAAAAGCTCTACTCTGACACGAAAAGAAGAAGGGAAACAAGTGAAACTGGACCCAGCTTCCTCATAACCACTTCAATTCCATACCACTTGTCTCCTAATATACTCATCATCATCCGAGCGATGTTCCCGGCTGCATCCCTCTCGGGAGCCCGGGGTCCGCTTTCCTACTTTTACGTCTCCACTTCGCACGATCTTCGGCATCCTGGTTAGTAAGGCCAATTGCACGCAAATCACCCAGCCCTCACTTCTTGGATCTACCTAGTCTGCCAAGGCGCCATGGCAAGACATTTGTTCCCCACGTAAATTGCCGGTTTTCGCAAGACGTGACCGTACCAGTGTAGGCGACATTTAGCCTCTATAAAGTATTCGACCATCACTTCAGATGCCCGCCATACATTTTCCCACAATTTTCTATTAGCATAAATTGACTTTACGTAATACGACAGCCTTAGGGAGTGTATTACATTTGTGTAAATATTTATGTTGTTATAAAAACGACCACTATATTTTGATACTTTTACCCTTTTTACGTGATGTTTCGTAGAGGTTTTTCTTTACTGGTACTTATATGCTGTATTGTTTATGTAATATTTTGCCTCAAACAACAAAATAGGGACCCCGTATGTTCATTGTTATTTCGCATATAGGGCTGAGATATAGGGAGTATGTTACAAATATTTTCCTTTGTCTTTGTTACTGTCTAATCTACTTACCTATCTTGGATGGATATGTCATTGACAGAGTTTCAGATTATTGAAAGTATGTTTGTACTTATATATGTAATCTGTTATTTACTTACTTCAATATTATATGTATTTTTACTTCATAACGATTGTTTCAATTTGTTTTGTATGTTGTGCAAATAAATCATTTATTTATCTATCATAGTATTTGTGCCGGTATATCGCGCTAATGGTGATATAGAGTATTCTCCTAGTGGGAGGCTTTAGCTGCAGCTATTTAACACCCATTGGCCTAAGTGGTAACGCCAAGCCGACTTTTAGGCGGTATACATAGGTAGGTGCAGCCACAAAAGAAGGAAGGGTCGAAAAAGTCTTTGTTCAACTGCTGACTTCTTACCTTCACTCGCGTCCCTCGAAGGCCCCCGTTTATCTTCTAGAAAAGTGTACTACATCTTAGAGCGCATCGTGACTTGCCGCATCGTGTAAGACAGTAGTCAAACGCTGACCTATTTATTATAAAAAAAACTCTGATGTAATCAATTTTTAATTTTTATATCATACAAATAATGACTTATGCGCTGTTGTAGACCTTGTCAGAACGGTACAATCGACGCTGACCCTAAGCACTTTAATCGCGATTTATCACAAAACACAATTATAAAGGCATTCCCCAATTTTCTGTCACAACCACAAAACCTTTCTCGCGTCGACAAATAAATTATGATCGTGAGTAAAAACTTCGTTTTGTGAATTTGTGCGTGCAAGAAATTTGGTCCATCAGTCATAGCGGTATGTTTGGGACACGTCGTTTATCATAGACGTGACTTGACGAATTTAGTACTAACTACTTTAGTAGCCATGAGTGACCATATGTTCGTATAAGTTTCCGCCCACAAACGGTACTAGACTAGCTAGGACGCTTTGGTCGCTAAATATCAAATTTGCAAAGCATCACATTCCAAGTTTATCATTATTATGATCCTACTAATATTATAAATGTGAAAGTTTGTGTGTGTGTATGTTTGTTACTCCTTCACGCTAAAATTACTGAACCGATTGCAATGAAATTCAATATGTAGATAGCTTGAGGCCTGGATGACATATAGGCTACTTTTTATCCCGATATTCCCATGGGATTGAGACTTATATAATAAAATACGAAACACGTGTTCCATCAATTCTGTTAAAGAATGTTTATGCAAACTTTTAAGTAGATTAAACCAAGGACTCACGGTGTCCCGTACAAATTTTGCCACCCTTTTTCACCCTTTTAGGGCTAGAATTTCAGAAAATCCTTTCTTATCGGATGCTTACGTCATACAAAGAACACACCCTCCCATTATACCTATAGAGAGTTGTTGACCTAGTGGTAGATACCTCGACTTTCATTTCGAAGGGTTCGAATTCCGGTCGGCTACATCAATGGATTTTTATTAAGAAAAATGTATGTGCCTCTTAAAAGAAAAACATTGTGAATGAAACCCGCGACTTAATTAACTCCAAACGCAGGGACGAGTTCTTTCCTATAAACACGGTCGATTAAGCTGAAAAAATAGTAAAGGTGCTGGACAAGCCTATTTCATCTAACACATGTCCCAGGCATTACAACCTCCTGAAAATAATATATTAGAGTCCATTTACCTATTGCAGTCAATTCAATTCTATCAATTATTATTAAATTAATTTCACCTCAGTGTTTGCAGGAAACTGTAAAACTATAGAAAAGTTTTGTATAGGTATAAGGTAAGAAACGCTATATCCTTCCATTTATTCTTTTGGAGGCAAGAGACAAAAATTATATATTGAATAAATATTTTATTTTTCTGTGGAGGCATGAGACCATATTTTTGGAAGCATGAGATCAAGTTTAAGTTCTTTATTGCAAATCATGTGTACAAAAGGTGATAAAGATAGGTTTTATTTCATCATGATGCCCGTTTGGGCGTAGCATAGGTATATTTATATAAAAATACTATTAAAATTCATTTACTTTTGAACGTCTAGCAGGTCTTATTGTTATGACTGAACTGACTGGTAATACTATTTCAACTGAATTTGTCGATAAATATTTTTCACTAAAATAAATGTTTTCAATAAAATTATAGTTATTATTCAAAGGATTGAGCTATCGGCATTCCTTTATAGACATCGGTTCAGTAGTTTTTTATTCGCCTGTTTCCGCATATTTTCTAAACGTATAATGAATTAATTCCATATAAATTAAATCCATCAAATTAAAAATACTTAAATAATAAATGAATAAAATAAAAAGACATACATATTTAACATTATAAATACAAAAATGAAGTGACCAGTTAGTCAAATAACCCGCCGCTTATCGTACCCGGCGTAAAGGTTCCCATAATGCTAGAAGCATTGCCACGCTGAATGATGAACCTCTGCGCCAGAAACGAGCCGGAGCGGGAGTCACCCCCATTCCTCCTAATCTTAACACCCAACTCTTTAACTAATTTTTTGGTGTCGTCTCCCAAGCACCCCAACTTCTCCACAGCAACAGGCACAAAAATATAATTTGTCGATTAGTTTATTAATAAAGAATTGTACCTATCCACCTAGGTTTAAGTTTTACTAGTATGTCAAGCCCTCTTATTCGATAAAAAATGTTTTATTATGACCCTTATCATTCTTATATCGAGGACAATAATTTACAACGGGTCAGTGATTGGCATGTTCACTATTTCAGATTATTTCGCTTGAGCTACTCGTCAATGGAAGTTCCTATCAAAAGGCTTCTTCAATATTCACTGGACCTTTCATCTGACTCAATCATTAATATCACTGAGTTTACTACTTATGTTGAAATGGGTACCGTAGATAGATAGATAGATAAACACAGATTATTTGTACAACACACAAAACATTGAAAATAACAACAAGGACAAGAAAGCTTGTTAACGAAATTGTACAAACAGGCGACCTTATCTTGAGAAGGTTGAGAGTAAAAGACCACGAGGGCGAAGCCCTGATTGGTCCACGGTTTAGGTATCCGAAGAGTTGGATATACCTCACAGGTACTGCTCCACATCAGGCATCAAAGAGATTAGAGGAAGACAGTAGATCGACTGCACCAGGAGAATCACGATCCTCAACACTTCAATAATAAAAACCTGAATTAAATAATTAACTTACCTACTTACTTTAGATAAAAGTTAAAGGTTCAATATGGGCACACTTCCTAGAGATAGAAGGTCCCTAGGCTAGCAAAAGGCTAGCCTTTGGTCACCTGAAGTTAACATTAGTAATTTAGAAACAAAACTTATTTGTAAAGATGTGAAATAATCCATAACTGGTCGTATAGCTGTCAATAAACTTGTACCATACGTAGTTGAATTTAAAAAGTTAAACTACAGATTTATAGTATTTATATTCTTTTTGCAGATTTATTGCAACCAAAACATCCTTTTTACCTATTTTATTGATGGTTGAATTTACAAAAAGTTAAACTACAGATTGTATTTATATTCTTTTTGCAGATTTATTGCAACCAAAACATTCATTTTACCTATTTTATTGTTGGCACTAACAGAATCCATTTGGTGTAACTTGCCAAACCGTACCTACTAGCAAACAACGCACTATGACAAATGGCATAAAGGTAGATATAAAACAGGCATCGAAGCGAGTAATCAGTTGGCAACGCTCTACTGGCTCTCAGGTGTTTTGTTCCTTCAGTAAACAAGATTGGCTTCCCCACACAGAGTCGATATATCGTATGATAAATCTCGATTTACGTAGTAACAATCATATACTTAGGCCGGTTTTACATTGGATGCTTTTATGAACACACGCTAATAATCTCAACCTCTCAAATTATGGGAGAGCGCGTATTCGTATTTAGAGTTCTTACACTATCAGTCGTACGACAATAAATTTCCAAAGTATATCCGACTGTAAACTATGACAGTTGTGAAGAAAATATGCCATAGATTTTAGCAGCTATAATAATATTTTTATCACAGTTGCTCATAAAGTGGATCTTATTCAACCGCTATTAGGCTCATACCCTGGAAACACCCTAAAAAATATTGTATGTCAGACGAAGCTGTATAGGTATAAAAAGTATTTTGCCTGGCCTTTCGGGAGTATAATTAACAAAACAATATTGTCTAAAAATAGTAAACATAGACTTATCCAGGACTTATCACAAATATTTTGGTGATTATTATTTTCTTTCTTTTCAAGTATTTTCTTTTATTCGCAATTGTGATAAAAAACGTAGTACGATACTATGCGATTTGATCATCCAATCTCGGCTCTATAGAGGCACTCGCGTTCCGCTCTCGCATCATAAACCGCCTCTTTGCAATGATCAATTTACACTTGTATCGCAATGTACTATTTTTATTTTTTTCAAGCTACCTATCAAAGTTATCTCAATTTTTATATTATCCTATACTTTATATAAATAGACTAGCTGCGCCCAGCGGTTTCACCCTCGTAAGTCCCGATCCCGTAGGAATTGACTCTAGAAAACGTTTGTATGAGAAATAGAAAAGGGCGGCGCTCTTCCAGTACCGTGTGTAGGTATTCACATTACCTTAGCCCCCGCTCTCAAAAACGTAGCATGCTGCGTGCTAACTGTTATATTTGATCGATATGCAAAACATTTTAGCATTATTATCCACAAATATAGTTCCCAGAGGTCAAAACCTATCATTTGATTCATATTTAGAAACTAGCGTTACCTATTTTTGAATAAAACCCGATAAACGATCTAATAATTCCCTGTTTTCTAAATTTTTTTTTATCGAACGAAGTTGTTCATATTATGTTTTCAACCACAATAAACAAAAATATGGTTATTGAACTACAATATCCATTTATATCCAAATAACAGAAAAGAGTACTTGATTACTTAGACTTGCTTAAACAAAGGTCGATTTTGGTAGCTTTATTAGCACAGGGCCTTAAATAATTATTTCGCTAAGCAGATATACCTACCTAAATCAACCGAATATTGATATGGTAGTTCTAGTTACCATAAGCTGTCACCTGTCGCGTAGTATTTGGTACCAATTGCAAAAAATTACAACGGTTTTTCTATAGTACAATTTTAAATCTTTTTAGGAACTTTAAAGTTTAGTATTTAATAATCACCGGTTTGTATTCCCCATAACTATTAGACGGCTGGAATTATTTCGACCGAACATAGCTGAGAACACTTCCGACTAATTCACTTTTCAAACAAAAGAAACAAAATCAAAATCGGTTCATCCATTTAGGAGCTACAATGTCACGAACGGATGAACCGATTAAAAAATAAATTATACGTCTTATAGAGCGTCAACAGTGGTCGCTTATGCGGTTGGTCGCGAATTAAAATGCGTATGTAAATGCTTTTAAAAACACCTTATGCTTTGAGCTAACATTTGAAAATATAACATCGAAAAACAGCGCTTTATAACTAAGTTACAAAACATATTGAAAAATGACGTCGCACGTTATCAGCGCTGAGTGACAGACGCTTCAATCTGGCGTTACCGAACACCAGCTGCAGCGGATTTTCGGTGAAGTGAACCGTGAACGAGATAAAACTCCAGAATACTCCGGATCCGGAGATACCGGCTGTTCTTTGCAGAAAGAACTACGTTTCATTCATTAAGATTTTACGAGATTTTTTGGTCGGACGGATTTTCAGATTCGGTCAACCGTGTGATGGTTAATTTTTGTTTTTGGAAATTGAAATTATGAATTATTTTTAATACCTACATACATAGGTACATATTCAAAGCGTCCAGTATACGATTTAGAAATAGGACAAGCCACGAGATTTTTATTAGTGTGCTTGTCGTGAATTAGGTCAAACCATCAACTCTTTACAAGCATTATACCACGATCGACCTCTGAGACGTAGTCGAAAAACACCCGCCTGCGACACAGAAGGTTATGGGTTCAATTCCAGCCTCAAAAGAATATTTATGTTTAGATACTTATTTTTAGTCTTGTGATAAGTATAATTTAAATATGAAAAATATAAAAGTATTATATCCGTTGTGTGAGGCTAGATGGCGCTATGTAATGTCCTGCTATATTTATTAAAACTAAAAAACCTTAAGTAACATATATGTTAATCAAGGTTTTTAAGTTTTAATACTAAAAAACCTTGATTAGCTACTTTTATCTAGATAGTCCTACGGAACTCAGACTTCAGAGGGGGTTAGTAAATAAGTAAAATACTTTTCTTTTGTAAAAACATATCCGAGATTCCAATTATATATATATATATAATTGGAATCTCGGAATCGGCACCAACGATTTTCATGAAATTTGGTATATAAGGGGTTTCGGGGGCGATAAATCGATCTAGCTAGGAATCATTTTTAGAAAATGTCATTATATTGGTGTTTTATCGATTCTTACTTTTTTTTATCTGAAAAATATGACTCTTCCTGACATCTATTGGCGAACTACTAATACTATTTGTTGTGAGCAATAAAGTTATTCCAGCAGATGGCGTTGTTAAGTAACACGAAGTCAATGAGTGTTTGCTTTGAGGTTAGACTAAGTAAAAAAAATAAAAATACCGAGCAAAGCTCGGTCATCCAGGTACTTATACTTAATACAGAAACACCAAAAACAAGTATAAGCTTACCTAATATTATATACCTAGTATTTTGACAACATTTCATTCAGACTAATCGGGACAATCAAATGCTAGATTAGTTCTCCATTAGTCACCGACGTAATTGGACAGCTCGGATATTACTTAGTCCAATTGGCTGGCCTGTTTGTTTTGTTGCCTAATAAATGTCGGAATGAATATAATTTATACTGTCATTTACTAGTTGAGTAGTTGCAACCCTTAGTATCTTCTATACATATAAAATGCTTTGTCCTGAATGACTGACTGACGGATCAACGCACAGCCTAAACCGCTGATCGTAGAGACCTGAAACTTGGAGGGTGAATTTTTTGTATGACGTAGGCATCCGATAAGAAAGAATTTTCCGAAATTCTACCTCTTAGGGGGTGAAACCAAAGTTTGTATGGGACAACGTGATTCCATGGTCCATTTTCGACTTTTACGCGGACGAAGTCGCGGGGAAAAGCTAGTTTAGGTATAAAATACGTTTATTATTTAGGGAAAAACGTTTTGCCACGTCATTCCTTATTCGCAACGCAAGGGAATCAGTTGCTTGCATCTGTCTTTCCTGACGTTTACGATTTGGGGGTCTTCAAGTCGAGCGGAAATAGGTATCTTCTAGGAAAGCGTGCTATATCTAAGGCCGCATCGTCACCTACCACCAAGCAGATGTGATAGTGGTCAAACATTGACCTAACATTTAATTAGAAAAAATATGTTTCTAAAAATTTCTCAGTAATAAATATAGCAGGATCTAGCCCCACACAACGGATATAATATTTTTTTTTTTCATACATAAAATTTTATTTATCACAAGACAAGTTATATACCTACATACCGAGTTTTTACGCAATTTATTATATGAGTAGGGTAAAATAGGATTTTAAAACAAATATTTTTAAACTACTTACAAAACTAAAAAAGTTGTATGTATAAAAGTATGCTATCGTTGTCTGGCCACCATATTATAAGCCTGGTACTATGTTAACCACATGTTAACATTTTATAGGTTCTGGGAAACAACAATCAGAATGCCTAGATGAAGTAAGGGTTTCGATTAAAAGCTTTTTGAATAAAAACTTTCAAAGTATTCACAAAGCTTCTTTTTCGATATAGCAAATGACAGTTGGTAGAGCAATGTAGATTTGTATCGACAGCGCTCGCAGATCTACCTAATACAGTTCTTGCAATTCACGAGTGCGCTCGGCCTTTGTTTGTAGTTGTAATCGTAAATACACATGTTCGTTAGTGTGTGTACCCAACGGAGCGGTCAGTAGCGAGCGACACATATACAGCGGGCCGATTATCGTATTCAGCAGCGCGTCTTGACTGCGTTTGCGTCATAACTATATATTTCGTATGGCCTAATTTCTTAAAACGCACACGTCACTCAAACTTAAACGTCGCACGCTCGCAGTATCGCGCTATATTTTGACGTAACATAAAATTGACATAAATGACAAATTAATTGTCATCTAGGAAGAAAAGTCAAAAATGTTGTACGGCAACAGCTTGTTTCACGCGTATGTGAAGTAGACGTGCAGTTAAAGGAACAGTTACGCGTAGCTTCATTTTACGGCAATACTGATTATTGTTTACGTGCACGTGACATATGCGTCAACTGGACATGCACTCGACTAATGCGTCATAAGTTACGGCGATTGGGGGGCTGATTGGTCACTCACACAAACAAATGCCGAACGCTCTCGTGCACTCGTGAATTGCAAGAACTGTAAAATCTTAAATTCTAGCCACAATAATGCAGTCAAGGGTGATCTTGCAAGTACTCGAACTTCTTGTCAACTTGAAGTTACAACCACTATTCACGTTGGACAGCGTCATGCTTGTCAAACTTGTTCGTTTAATCTCCACCTTCTTGTAGCACTTTCAAGAAAAATATTTACCTAAACAAAAACATTCTCTTTATTAACGTTGTTCATCACAAGATAAATGACAGCACTTTATTTAGAAGAAGAGACGAACAAAAAAACTCAAAATTAGGTAAGCAACTCGAATTTGTCGTGATAAATTATGCAAAAATTTCCACCGAGCAGTAGTACCTAGGATAAATCAACCACACAAAAATTACAAGAAAGTAATGTAATGCGAATAATAAACAGTACCTGGATGACCGAGCTTTGCTCGTGTTTTTTTTTTTTTACTTAGTCTAACCTCAAAGCAAACACTCATTGACTTCGTGTTACTTAACAACGCCATCTGCCGGAAGAACTTTATTGCTTACAAAAAATAGTATTAGTAGTTCGCCAATAGATGTCAGGAAGAGTCATATTTTTCAGATAAAAAAAAAGTAAGTTTCGATAAAACATGAATAAAATGACATTTTCTAAAAATGATTCCTAGCTAGATCGATTTATCGCCCCCGAAACCCCCTATATACCAAATTTCATGAAAATCGTTGGAGCCGATTCCGAGATTCCAATTATATATATATATATATACAAGAATTGCTCATTTAAAGATATAATATATTGGTCTAGAAAATCTCTTTTTTTTCTATCTTTTAAATAAACTATAATTGTTATCAGTCCTTTTTACATCTTTAGGGGTCAAATAAAATGCCGTCTTAGTGAATAACACCTTTAAAAGGAATACTTGGAAAAAATTATAGGAGTCTCAAAGGGGTCCTGACATTTAGTATGGGAGCTTGGCATAGTGCTTATTTTGGCGGTGTATTTCGAGACTCATGCCAATCGATAGAGGGCATTACAGTGAACAAATATTGTCTTAATATCGAACCTCTAAAGTGTCTCAGAAATGGGATATTTGTTGAATCATGTTGTTAATGAATCACGTTTCTTTGTATATCCCGTTTCCGGGACTCTTTAGAAGTTCGTTGTGAAGGCATTATTATTTTTTTATTATAGGTATGGGAAAATCATAGGATAATAGCAACACGTTTGGTTAAATATCCCGTTTCCGAGACGCTTTAGAAGTTCGGTGTAAAGACTTTATTTGTTCACTGTAATGCCTTTTATCGATAGGTATGGGTCTCAAAATGCACCGCAGCATTTTAAGTTACTATGCCAAAATGTCCAAATATTAAAACATAACATTTAGGTTAAAATAAAACTACTGATGAAAATAATTTAAAAAATAAATAAATCTTATAAATAAATAAAATAAATCATTAACTAGTAAAAAGGTATCCAATTTATTTGAGTCACCCTGTATGTGTGAGGTGCTGTCTTCGCTCGGTTGCAATCAAACCGGTATGGCAAGATGCGCGCTCACGCACACATAAGTGTATGAAGCTTTGCGATCGGTGTGTACTTCCTACCTACTTAACCTTCCTATTGGAGTGTCAGGTACTAACACAAACCTCATTATGTTTGGTTTTCTAGTACTTTTTTAGTTATAAGATGTTTTTGTTAATATTTAAGTAATAAAAAAAAAAAAAAATTATGTATTGGCACATAGTAGTTGGTACTTGTAGTTTATGAGATTTCGTGATCAGTGAGCCAGTGATTTTTCATTTTGTTATAGATAGGAATTAAGTTTTATTTCGATTATTAATAAATTCACACGGTCAATCCGTGTTTTCGTCGTGTAGTTTCTGTGTTCGTGATCAGTGAGTGAACCAATGATTTTCCCTTTTGTAGTTACATATAGACAGGAAATAAGTTTTATTTCGATTGCTAATAAATTCACACGGTCAATCAGTGTTTTCGTTGTGTAGTTTCTGAGTTCGTGATCAGTAAGTGAGCCAGTGATTTTCCCTTTTGTAGGTATAAATAGATAGAAAGTTGGTTTTATTTCGATTATTAATAAATTCACACGGTCAATCCGTGTTTTCGTCGTGTAGTTTCTGAGTTCGTGATCAGTGAGTGAGCCAGTGATTTTCCCTTTTGTAGGTATATAAAGATAGGAAATAGGTTTTATTTCGATTACTAATAAATTCACTTGGTCAATCCGTGTTTTCGTCGTGTAGTTTCTGAGTTCGTGATCAGTGAGTGAGCCAGTGATTTTCCCTTTTGTAGGTATAAATAGATAGAAAGTTGGTTTTATTTCGATTATTAATAAATTCACACGGTCAATCCATGTTTTCGTCGTGTAGTTTCTGGGTTCGTGATCAGTGAGTGAGCCAGTGAGTTTCCCTTTTGTAGGTATAAATAGATAGAAAGTTGGTTTTATTTCAATTATTAATACATTCACACGGTCAATCCGTGTTTTCGTTGTGTAGTTTCTGAGTTCGTGATCAGTGAGTGAGCCAGTGATTTTCCCTTTTGTAGGTATAAATAGATAGAAACTTGGTTTTATTTCGATTATTAATAAATTCACACGGTCAATCCGTGTTTTCGTCGTGTAGTTTCTGAGTTCGTGATCAGTGAGTGAGCCAGTGATTTTCCCTTTTGTAGGTATATAAAGATAGGAAATAGGTTTTATTTCGATTACTAATAAATTCACATGGTCAATCCGTGTTTTCGTCGTGTAGTTTCTGGGTTCGTGATCAGTGAGTGAGCCAGTGAGTTTCCCTTTTGTAGGTATAAATAGATAGAAAGTTGGCTTTATTTCAATTATTAATACATTCACACGGTCAATCCGTGTTTTCGTTGTGTAGTTTCTGAGTTCGTGATCAGTGAGTGAGCCAGTGATTTTCCCTTATGTAGGTATAAATAGATAGAAAGTTGGTTTTATTTCGATTATTAATAAATTTACACGGTCAATCCGTGTTATCGTTGTGAACATTCTTCTTTTTCCAAGTAGGTTATAAAGGCCAGGCCTGCCGCAACCATTCTTCATAGCCCCTCCAACTCTTATCTTAGTAACAGATATTAAAAGAAGTTAAGCAGTTACGGCATAAAATATTTTCGTAAGGAATTCCTTTGGAACGTCTATTGAAATATTATGCGTAATAAAACAATTTTAATAATACTTTTAGTACTTGTAAACGCTTTTATTTAAGTTCATTCTTCATCGCAAACACTCAAGTAGCTCGCTTTTGTTCAAGTCAAATAAACGAATGTTAATTTCAATTCTAATAAACTTTAACTTTCGTTTAATATTTGATGCCTCAATGTTTTTGGCCGACTTCAAATTGCCTATCAAGGGCGTCCTTTTATAATTTAATTAGTTGAATCGTAAAGAAAATACGACTTGGACTTTTAAAAATAATTTAAAGTGAAAGGGTACCGGCGCTCTCCATACAAACGTAGTCGACTGTTTCCTCCCTGGATAATGACACTAGCACAAATATTTTTGTGCTATAAAACCTATAACTGTCATGACTATGACCCTATGTTTTTTTTTTTCATTTTCTTATTATCATAGAAACAAATATTTAAAAAGCAAAAAAAATAACGAAACATAGGGGCATGGTCATGGCAGTTATAAGTTTTATGCAACAAAAATATTTGCTTTAGTGTCATTATCCAGGGAGGAAACAGTCGACTATGTTTGTATGGAGAGAGCGCCGGCGCCGGTACCCTTTCCTCTTAAAATAGACCGGAAGCATAAGAAACTTGCAGGCAATATAAACTTTAACATTATAGGCAACGGTTACCATATTCCTCGAAAAAATAGGTATAAACAAAAACAATGCATTCTATTTCATACACGGAAACCTATAACTATTCAGAAAATCTAAACTTAACTGAACACATTTCTGAAGATGAACAACAGAGTCAGAAGTGACAAGGCTTGCGGTACACACATAAATAATGCACATGAAATGTAGGCAGTCTGCTGAGACCCAATATTCGGGGTGATTCGGGGAAGCACGTCCGACGGGGATTCATATTTCATCCCTCTTGAACGACGCAAGGGACGAGAGAACTACTGGGATAAACTTGAATTATCGAAGCGAAAAACTGAAATATGCATTGGATTTGGATTGCCTATTTTTATTGCTTTGGATTAAGCGTTTTGCATATTGAAGCTATTTACCGATAGATGTTTTCTGTTCCGTCATCTGACCAACCCCATCACACTCCCGCCTGCATAAATACGTAAGAGATGGAGAAAGGAAAAAAGGATACAAATAATAAATAATGTTCATTGTTATGAGGAGGCTCACAGCTAAGCGACGCTCGCTGATCGTTTACGGTCGTGCGGATTAAGCGACGCCTGGCGCGGTCATTATTTCGATGGGTGACCAATTGGTCACGAAAACACATTTTTGGCACACTACTAATTAGTAGTGTGCCAAAAATGTGTTTTCGTGAGCCCCTCCGTACTTCGGAAGGCACGTTAAGCCGTTGGTCCCGGTTGCTACTCTTGTAGCAGTCGTTAGGTCAAGTTAGAGGCATTTTAAGGCGATATGGAAACTCTAACAATAGGTGAGCCACACCACTATACGAGAAGAAGAAGAATTGTTATGTATTCTTACCTACATATAGTATCAAAGGCTAAGGGGACAAAAAGTCTGCACTTGGAACAGTGAGATGTAACAGTTACTTGGAACATGCTTGGAACCGAAACGAAAAGAGTTGTTTAGGGACTTAGAAAAAGTAATAGATTACAAATAAAGTTATGGCACGTTGTTGCTGTAGCTATACTTATATTTAATAATATTAAATAGATTTAGGGCGGCTTGCATGAGATTGTGCTTAAACAGAGCTATAATCCAGCTAAATGCGTTTAAACGGATATCTAAAATTAAATTAAATTTCAACAATCATAAGGGTTGATAATTTATGTTAATTTAGTTTAACACTTTGACAGTTAGTTAATGATGTCAATCAAGGTCTTAAATCTATTGTTGTTGTCTAGCACCCATAACACAAGTCTAGTTACTTAGCTTGGGGCTAGATGGCGAAGTGTGGGATGTCCTGCAATATTTATTCATTTTTTGTAAGTCAACCTTAATGCAGGCACTAATTACAAAAACATACTAAACTCATAGACTAAACTATTGTTCTTTTTCCTGTCAGTTTGATTTGATTGATCAAAATCAAATACAAGTTTCGTAATAAAAATTCTTATATTACGTATTGGTAAAACAATATTTTTTCTATCTGTTCCTGTCAAGTACGATACAAGCAGATGGAGCGAATGTTCTCGGAAACTGTTTGCGTTCTCGTATGTGTTTTATTTTCACTACGAGGTTTTTCGTAATACAACCCACGTCAATTCTGTAATTCGACGTGCGAAGTTTCTGGATTACAATTATGGAGGGAGGCCGAAGGGAGGTAACAATGAAAGACATAGAAACTTTCAAACTAAATTAAGGTAAATCTGGCGTGACTAGTCGCGTGATCCAGGCAATACGTTGTGTTCATGGCCTTTTTAAAATCCATTTTCTTCACTCCAAAAAGTTTCGAATCGCATGAAAGATGGTGTTATTTAAATAGAGAATGTTACTGGTCAAGAGCTTCTTGTGGGCAAGAGCTATTAATTGATAAAGTTCAATAAAAAAATAGTATTTTTTTGTGTTGGTATGTATGGTTTTGGTAAAAAATCGCGAGGTTATAATAAGTGTATTTGTCTGTGAATTTGTTTAAAAAGTAACAGATTTCCCTTTAATTCGCGAAGTTTTAACATACTCAAGTCACAGACATCTTTCAGTTTATCTTTTTTTATCCACCTTCTGAGCTGCTTCATTTATTTATGCATAATGGAACAATAAGATTTATACAGGAAACTTAATTACCACAGCTGTGCACGTACATACGTTATGTTCGAGCGTCAAATGTAAGTAATTTAAAGTGACAACTTGACTAGAATACCAATTAGTCTCATGAAAATAACAGGTTTCATGTCAAAGTCTGAATAAATTGAATATTATCCCTAGGTTTCATCATCTTTCACCGGCAACTTACTCCATAATGATATTGAAACAAAATAACGTGTTGAATACTAACTAGTTCTTAGTTCTGTGACTCACAGGGACCCTAGTGCCGATAAAGTGTAGAAGCCTAAGTTTGAAGGTATACAACCGTAACAAGGTTTTCAGACGAATCAAAAAAATCATCAAGCGTTTGGTCTCTAGAGCGGAACAAACATACATACAAAGCCTGATAACCCTCCCCCCTTCTTTGCAACGTTCAGTCGCGTAAAAAGCTGCTGTCACCAGTCGTTATTGACTGTAGGAAAGTGTCAAACGTACTTGAAGCTTGATGCTTGATTGTGACTGGAACGTTTTATGGAATACATGCTGCCCACCGCGGTTTTACCCACATACATTACCGATCACGATAATTGAGATAAACAACTGTTTACTTGTGTTTGTTTGTGTTTGTTTGTGTGTTGTTCCAGTGCTTTAGCTATCTACATACCAAGTTTTATCGCAGGCATTTTTTGCGTAAAGAGGTAATAAACAGACTAATTTGAGGACCCAGTTGGCACAATGGTCACCATGCCGAACTGCCAAACACTGGGTTGCAGGTTCGATTCCCGCCTCAGACAAGTATTTATGCTTAGATATTTGTCTGTGGTCTAGTTGTTTCTATGTATTATAAGTATATATTTACAAAAGAAAAGTATATAAGTAATATATCCGTTGTCTAGCACCCATAACACAAGTCTAGTAAATTAGCTTGGGGTTAGATGGCGATGTGTGGAATGTCCAGCAATATTTATATAATTAATTTACTCACACAAACATGCATACTTTCGTGTTAATGTGTATGTATATATATAAAACTAGTTCGTTGATCTACGAACTCTTCACGAAACCCCTATTTAATATTTGTTTTGATGTCCCGAGCTAGCTCGGAATATTAATTTCTTCCACAACTTTTGGGAAGACATTCGTCTCATGACAGTATTACAATCTATATCCAGACCGTTTTTTCGTAATAGATACTTGGTAAGATACTTTTGAGGTTGAATTTGTTAAATTATTTGTTCTTCTTAAATAGCTATGTGGTATCAAAATGTAGCATTTAAATGTAAAAAATAAAATCTTTTAAAAAGAGTATTTAGGGTAACATTGTGTTTTGTCTGAAAGTGTTCTTAATAGGTCTCATATTTATTAAAACTGTACGTCCCGATGCGTTCTGATATCGTGGGAATATCGGAATAAAAAGCATAGGCATATACTATATATTTTTACCCCGATATTATGCTAATCAAGAACTCCAGCTATCTATCAAATTTTATCGCAATGAGTCTATTAATTTTTGCATGAAGAGGTAACAAGCATACAAACTTTCGCATTTATAATATTAGTATATTTACAAACATTTTTTGTAGGCTGTTCAAGTCGCGAGTCACGTTTTCCTAGGTATCTTCTAGGAAAGCGTGTATATAAGCTTATATTAAAGCTCGATTATAGCTAAAGATCTTCAGCTTATATTTTAGGCCAACGACCGAGTCTAGAACATATAACTTGCCGGATGTCGTCTAACTTTAGATTGGGACAATGGCGGACACTTTCAAGAACCAAATATGTGTTTTTACACCTTTTCAATAAAGAACATATGATATAACTTTGTTTATTTGCCAAAAATCACAACTTTACACTCGCTTTCGCTTCAAGGTAACAAAAAAATTCTCAAAAAAAAAATATATCTAAGTTCTAAATGATTTTTGACTTTTCTTAGACTTTCTTTGCAAAGACGATATGAATTTCATTATGGAATTCAGGTAACGTTTTTTTCTGACTCCGAGTAACCAAAGAGGAACGCATTTTCTAACTCTTTTTAGTTTTTATTAAATTTATCATAAAAGATCGAATTAAAATAGAAAACCTTTTGAAAAATCAAAAATATATTAAAATAACCTATCTAATTTGGTAGCAAAAATAGCTATTTATTCATATTTTAATTTTTAAACATTTTAAGTGAGGCAACGAAAAAGAGAAACGCTCATATGGCAAATAGCTTTTATTTAGCGCAGATCTGAATAAGGACTAAAATTCGATATTTTTTGTACAAAAACAGGTTAAATCTAATTGAAGGTGGTGCCTATGTGTTAATCCAGTTCTCCAGCTATAGATACCGAGTTTTATCGCAATCGGTCTAGTAGTTTTTGCTCGAAGGAGTCACAAACACACACACAAATTTCAAATTTATAATATTAGTAGGATATTTGACGTTTACGTGATAATGTCATGGTGCGTTTAGTTAACAAAAATGTAAGGAAAAGGCGTAAAGTAACTTTTATTAACCGTTATATAGGACTTTTCATTTGTTAAGCAATTGAGCGAGAAGGCAAAAGGTAATAAAAAGTAGAGCATTGCTCTTTTCCGAAATACCAATTATTTCTACCATTTAATCTTTGTTCCTGGTGTTCCGCAGTTTTTTATTTGTTGGAATATTTTTCCGGTACTGGTACGGTAACTGGTTTTTCCTTGTTAAACCTTTTTTCGATGTTTCTACATTTCAATATTCAATTTCAATTTAATCGGCCATTCAATAGCTTCCCAGCTGAGTTAAACTCGGGTAACTAGGGCAAGGAATATCTAATTAGATCTCAGAAATCAATAGGCATGCCAATTGTAATGCGTTAAGCATTTCCGACAATGTAGCTGAAACGTAGCATAGCTATGTTATATGTATACCTTTTAGTGTTGTCGATTGATAGCCGACTATTGATACTCTATCGATACTCTATCGATACTCTATCGATACTCTATCGATACTCTATCGATACTCTATCGATACTCTATCGATACTCTATCGATACTCTATCGATACTCTATCGATACTCTATCGATACTCTATCGATACTCTATCGATACTCTATCGATACTCTATCGATACTCTATCGATACTCTATCGATACTCTATCGATACTCTATCGATACTCTATCGATACTCTATCGATACTCTATCGATACTCTATCGATACTCTATCGATACTCGATACATAGTTTTAGGCAAGTTTTGAAAAAAAATATTTTGTGTCATCAAACGTCGCATGAAATGCTAGTCTTGAAACCAGTGTGATTTAACAATTTCTTATTATTTATAGTTTTATGTTATTTATTTCACTTTGCTGTGTTGTCTATATTTACATATATATCTTCTATATATATAAAAATGTTATGTTGGTTTGTGTACGCTTCAAAAACGCGAAAAAACTGGTTTTTTTTTTCGCAACCCACAGCGAAGCATATAATATATTTTTAGTAGGTACAGCTAGTATATTATATTTTTTTTATTTTCATTTTTCTTTGAAATGTTTGAATGCTGTGTCGTATATCTAAGTAAAGTAGGTCCCTATCTTATTTATATTTTTAATTTATATATATACCTATCATAGTTTCATTTACTTGTAATTGTTGTATAGTTTGACGTACGTGTACCGTCTATTACAGACGTCACCGGAACGGCCATACCGGAAGACCAGCACTAGTGGAAAGACTAGCATTTCGCTGAGTTGGGGTCCGTTTTGCAACAATTGTTAGTTATCTTATCTTATATCTTTAAATGAGCAATTCTTGTATATATATAATTGGAATCTCGGAATCGGCTCCAACGATTTTCTTGAGGTTTGGTATATAGTGGGTTTCGGGGGCGATAAATCGATCTAGCTAGGAATCATTTAATGAAATAGAAAATGTCATTTTATTCGTGTTCTAATCAATTCAATCAAATCAATCAACTAATCAGCCCCAATAGACAAGATTTCTTTCTATTAGCGATGTCGCCAATCGATAGATTTAATTGTATGGAATTGACATAAAACGTTGTATAAAATTAGCTAAAGATGGAACTTATCCACCATTTTTTTCTCCTACGCAAGACTGCGTGACTCTTCGTTGGCTTGTGTCAATTTCATACAAAAAAATTACAAAAAAAGTCTGTCGATTGGCGATATCGCTAATAGAAAGCAATTTTGTCTAAGGGGGCTATATATAGTATCGATATACTTATTAGTTACTTTTTAACTAATCAGTATATTTATAGTACCATAATTATTGTTCTGTAATGTAATCAGAAATCAGCATACGGCTCCAATATCTTTTCTTATAAATTTTAATGTTGTTTTCTTTTATGTCCTTGTCCAGTTTTGTGTCTTTTCTTTTGTCTGTCGCGTGCTTGGCTCCAATAGTCTATTCTATTTTAAATTGATCCTATCGGGCTTATCGATAGACCTATTGATAGGGTAGCTGATTTTCGATGTAAACTATCGATAATCAAACCATGAATATTTCCGCAACACTAGTGTATATGTGAATTGGGTTATTCGGTCCGTTTTGTTTAGGTGAGTAGCTGGTGGACTGGAATAAGTCTACCTATAATAAGCCTATAAATAATAAAATTATAATAAAAGCTAAACTATCTCAGAAAGTAAATAAACTTTATCCCCCTTATTCCAAAACGAGGTTTAAGGATAGTCTGAGATGTGGATTTAAACCTTCGATTTAGACACAGATTTACTCGTGAACCCATAGTCTAAAGACTATCCTTAAAGATTATATAGTGAAGTAAATCTATGAGTAATTGTATAAAATGAATACTTTTGAACTTTACATTTTTGTTTTAAACTTCAGTTTTTTCTCCGACGTTTTTTTTTTCAGAAGTTAGATTTTTTTGTATTCGAATGCCAATTGATTTTTTTTTAAATATCAACGGTGTTTTTCGGTGTTCAATTGTTTTTTCTGCAAGCAACAGTTAAGAACATTTATTTTATTCGTTTATGCAAGGAATTTAGGTAACAAATAAAGTATTGAAGCCACGAAGCATTCCTCTTACCTACCCAACAACACTCATACGAAGTTAGAAAAGAAAAACTAGTTCCCAACTCAGTAAACTTCTAAGATGTAGCTTAAATTCTCTACCAGTAGCTAGAGTCGGGAAACTTAAAGCTTAGATCAAAACTTAAGTAGCATGTTATATTGGCAAGTCCTCGAACACCTCATTTCAAAGATATTAAATTTGACGAATATCACACTTATCTTGTGGTGTTTATTTACAATTATCTTATCTATGTATATATTAACACAATTACCTTATCTATGGTGAAAGGGTACCGGCGCTCTCGCCATACAAACGTGTCGACTGTTTCCTCCCTGGATAATGACACTAGCACAAATATTTTTGTGCTATAAAACCATGTGCCATGAATATGCCCCTATGTTTTGGGTTTTTTTCATTTTCTAATTATCATAGAAATTAAGATTTAAAAAACAAAAATAACAAAACATAGACGCTTGATCATTGGTCATGGCAGTTATAAGGTTTACGCAACAAAAATATTTGCTTATCGAAGGAGAAAACAGTCGACTACGTTTGTATGGATAGAGTCCCCGGCACCCTTTCCTCTTAATAAAAAAAACCTAAACAACCAACAATTATATTTAAGTGCTGTAAAACAACAATATAAAATGTTTTAGATGTACAATAATATAAAAATCATAAGATGTTTTATCTAGTTTTAGAACGGCCCACGTAAGTATATTATTGTCATTTAAATAATAGATGCTTGTCTTCGCCCGCTGCAAAAACAGTTAATTTTGTTTACAAAATTGTATATTTAGGTACCAGCTGAGCAGAGACAGATCTCTGCATATTTTACGAAGTATCCACTTAGCCGTCTCGTGGGAATGTTAATAAAATATGTGTCAATCAGACGCCCCGTCTGCTCTGTAAGCTTTTGAAATGGTATTTCTTAAAAATGTTAGTTTATTTCGCCCATTTCAAGAGAACCTGGATTTGACATGCAATTTTAAAATATAAAAAACGCTTAAACGGAACGCTTGAAGGTTTCGAACCAAGCTGATCGAGGTGACATCGCTTATTTTCACACTTATACAACAAAATCTGGTTCGCCTTGATCGAAAGCAATCAAGAAAAGCCTTACCGCATTCTACATTCTGAAATGTGTCTGTCTAACGAAGAAACTATCGCTCACTCGTTCCTAGGAGTGCGAGAGCTTGGCTGCGTACCGGGCCGATTCTTGGATTACTTAGAAACCTCCCAAACACTCCAAGAAGAGTGTAAAGACTCGATGAAGATTCTGCGCTTTTGATCGGAGTTGGATTAAAGTACCTAACCTATCAGTTATGCAAACTTACACACACCGGGCCGACATTGTCTAGGTATGTGCGAAATATCGGTACTCACAAACCAAACTCATACTTAGTTTGTTAGTCGCCAAATTCAAAAATTATTAGGATATCTTTATAAAAAATTACGCCTTAATATTTATAATGGTAATGTAATCACCTAAATCGGTTTACTTTCCTTGAATTGCTAATTCCTTGTTTATCTCGAATAGCTAATTTCTTAAGTGAAATGAATTAGGTAAAAATATAGAAGCGTTTATTTTAAGCCCATTTTGTTAGCTGTTTCAATTATCTTCTTCAATTTCCTATTCTTAAGGAAGACAATTTTGTAAAGATAATCTTAAATGAAATTAGAAAGAGACCATTTAGTTATGGTACGCGAAGATCAACTAAGAAGCTACGTTAAGTTCTTGTATCGGAGGTATTATACCTAAGTATTTTTCCTACAGTTATAATCTAGCTGTTTCATCTTTTTTATACCCGCCATCCCGGGAGGTGACGACGGGTTATGTCGGAGTCAAACTGGCTAAATACTCTCCGGTGACCCTCCTCGGTGCAGATTGGAGGTCCGAGGTCTCATTCGAAGTCTCCGGAGCCTCCATGCACCGCGTTCATCCCGGAAAAAAACCTCCCGTTTTTAATAAGGGTGGCGCGGGGCCACACCGCAGCCGCGGTTTCACCGGCGCAAAAACTTCTTCTCACCAAATATTTGAAAGGAGTATCAGGTCAATTGAAAAACTTTAGTGTCCGACTATAAAGTAATGCAGACACTTAAGTGTCACATAGGTAGGTATAGTCGTGATGCTAAAGGTTTCGGGTTCGATTTCCGCCTCTACAACAGATATTTGTTTCTGTATTTATATTAAGTATGCATTAACAAAAGAAAAGTATATAAGTATTTCATCCGTTATCTAGACTACTTAACTATGGCACGATGGCACTTTGTGAGAAATGTCCTTTATTATTAATTTAAAAAAATATTTGACGATGAACAGTACCAGAGCAAATATTTTTGTGCCCTATGTCTTGGTTTTTTTTCATTATCTAATTATCATAGAAATTAGGATTTAAAAACAAAAAAAAAGACAAATCATAGGGGCATTGGTCATGGCGGTTGTAAGTTATAAGCAACAAAAATATTTGCATTATCCAGGGAGGAAACAGTCGACTACGTTTGTATGGAGAGAGCGTCGGTACCCTTTCCTCTTAATCCTGTAAAAGCTATCAAAAAGCTGTGGTAATACTTACCCACTATGTAAAGGTTAAATATAATATATCTATAAAAACACAAACATCCGATGATAAAATTCAATATTTACCACCCAATTTCCGGGTCTTGTTAATTATTTGGATACCCATATTTTACTGTATGAAATTACGGACCCACGTTAATTAATGAAAATAACTAATTATAATTAAAGGTCTTTGCCCACTATACCGAAGCATAAGTATCTACTAAGAATGTAATCGTAAGTTTTAGGTGGCGTTTTCATTAGATTCAAGTGCCGGTCCAGTGACGTTATCCTACTATCCTATTCCTACTAATATTATAAATGTGAAAGTGTGTGTGTGTATGTTTGTTACTCCTTCACGCTAAAACCACTGGACCGATTGTCATGAAACTTGGTACGTAGACAGCTGGAGACCTGAATTAACACATAGGCTACTTTTTATCCCGTTATTCCCACGGGATCGGGACTTACGTGGGTGAAACCGCGGGGTGCAGCTAGTAATATTATAAATGTGAAAGTTTGTGTGTGCGTGTGTGTGTGTGTGTATGTTTGTTACTCCTTCAAGCTAAAACCACTATACCGATTGCGATGAAACTCGGTATGTAGATAACTGGAGACCTCGGATTAATACATAGGCTACTTTTTATCCCGATATTTCCACGGGATCGGGATAATAGGGTCCCTAGGAAATACCTAGTAGGTATTATGAGATGTTACCATCACATAAAAATAAAAGTGTGAAATCAAATATTTAGATAAAAAAATGTCACGTCATTTCCCGATTTTATATTTAATGTCGAGATTTCTTTTCAACGTATTCTTTCATGAACCGCTGAACTTTACTTATTGGCAATGGCACGCAATTTTATATAATGCAATTTTCTTCCTTTTGCGCGACTGGGGTAGGTGAAGCATTAACTTTTTCAGCATTAGGTACCTTCATTTTTGTACGTCTTTTAACATCTCGTGTTTTATATTATACAATATGAGTTTTTAGGTATGTTTATTATAAAAACGCACTTTTAACTGATTGATGACTATGCAGAGCTGAAACCGCTGGGTCTAGAAACTTGGGAATTTGACAGGGGTTCCTTATGTATCATAAGTGAGAGAATGAAAGAATATTTTTCACTAATTGATGGCTACGCAGAGCTGAAACGGTTACGCTGGGTCTAGAAACTTGGAATTTTACACAGGGATTCCTTAAGACGTAGTGGTATGACCAGAAGCGCGATAGAGGTGTCTAAGAAACAGTTTTTGAGTATCAACCACTAAAATCCATAGAATGATATTCCTACTGTCGTAAAGGTGAAGAAATGCTTTGTATTGTCACACACTTCGAAACACGATTAGAGTGATTTGCCTCGATAGAAACAATCTTGAAAATCCTAAAAATCGTCATTTTTGAGCTTTTTAAATTTTACGGCGATTGTAAAGAAAAAACAAGTACAAAATTCTAATTATCATAGAAATTAGGATTTAAAAAAAACATAACATAAGAGCATGGTCATGGCAGTTATAAGTTTTATGCAACAAACATATTTGCTCTAGTGTCATTATCCAGGGAGAAAACAATCGACTACGTTTGTATGGAGAGAGCCCCCAGCACCCTTTCCTCTTAAGTGACTGCATGCAAAATTCTACAATATTTGTAATAGCTATAGTGGTTAGTTGTTTTGATGCTAGGTGGCGCTGTGTACAAAATCATACAAAAACATTCATTTATTTACACAGTAGATTCAAGTAAATATTAAGTAGATAAATCCATTAATATTAAAACTTGCCATAAATCCTCAAAGAATTTACACAGCATTTTCCTAGTCACGAAGGACCCGGTGGATTTCATTAATTCTCTTTACATCGGTGCTGGCGGTCAGGTAAAGGCCTCAGCTGAAATATAGCCTCTAAAGTAAAACTCCGAGGAAATTCCCTTGTTGTCCTTTCAGCTAATTTGATTTACCGTTTCGCCAAATAATTTTAGGTGGTAATGGTGTGGTGACCTTTTATATTTTTTTGTTCGAGAAATGGGTGTAATGACTACTTTTTTATGTGATATTTATTTACCACCCTAGTCTTAGTTGAAAATAAATTTATTTACGTTATAACGTTAATCTATATCTATAATTCTATACTAATATTATAAAGAGGTAACGTTGGTAACAAGTTTGTATGTATGTATGTATGTAACTATGTATGTATATATATTGGGGGTGATCTCCGAAACCACTGAACCGATTTCAAAAATTCTTTCACCAATAGAAAGGTAAATTATTAGGGAATAACATAGACTATAAGTTATTCAAAAAATTAGGGATCCGTAAGATAATTGCAATATTGTAACCCAAGGTAGAAAATCCACAACAGTTTTTAGCGTGCGCTGTGAAAACTATTGATGATATAAAAATGAATCGCAAAATGTGTTGGTAAGCGCATAACTCAACAACGCTTGGACCAATTTGGCCAATTCTTTTTTTGGTCCGTTTGTTATTATCAGGAGAAGGTTCTTATGAAATAAGAAATTAAGAAAGTTGCGCAGAAAATTATTACGCGGGTGAAACCGCGGGGCGCAGCTAGTTGATGATAAAACAAAATAATGTATTACAAGTTTGTAGGTCTTATTATTGTCAACAAAAAATCCGCGTGGCAATATATCCATCTATTATAGTTAAGTCACAATAACAGACTTTTTGTTTTAAAATTCAATTACAATGCAGGTAAGAACTAAGGTTGGTTGCATTAGAAACCGCGGGGCACATCTAGTGTTACAATAAATAATGCATCTAGTGCGGGTAATAAGGGCCGCGTTTTTTTTTAAAACCTTGATACTACCAGTTCTTGTAATTCACGAGTGCGGTCAGCCTTTGTTTGTAGTTGTAATCGTAAATGCACAGTAAATACACAGTCATGTTCGTAGTGTGCGTACACGACGGAGCGGTCCGTAGCGAGCGATACATATATTTTGTAGCTCATACTTACTCAAAAAGATGGTAGTCTGTAAAGTCGGTTTACGGACGATAATTTTACGTGATAACGTCGTAAGAAAACGATGAAAAATTGAGTATTTTTTTTCATTTTTATTTCCTTTTTTGTATCAGCGAAGGGGTTTTAATACGAAAGGGGGTTGTTCTAGACGTCTAGGCGAATAACTTTTGTTTTTCCATTATTTAAGTCTTCTATTCGTCACTCGTCACTATAACACAAGCACAGATGAGCGATATGAGATGCGTGACGTTTACCATAACGCCGTCATGGTACCGGAACATGACGGTGTCTGTTACCCGGAACAGACGCTTTATTGTGAATGCAGGTGTTCCATCAATTTATTACCACGACTCAGTTGGCACAAGGTCACCATGCCGGACTGCCAAACACAGGGCTGCGGGTTCGATTCCCGCCTCAGACAAGTATTTATGCTTAGATATTTGTCTGTGGTCTGGTTGTTTCTATGTATTATAAGTATATATTTACGAAAGAAAAGTATTTAAGTAGTAAATCCGTTGTCTAGCACCCATAACACAAGTCTAGTTACTTAGTTTGGGGCTAGATGGTGATGTGTGGAATGTCCTGCAATATTTATTTATTTATAGGAGTTTTCAGGTCCTACTTCTGGGTGCTAGACAACGGAAAGCTAAGTAGCTTAGCGATGTGTAGAATGTCCTGCAATATTTATTTATTTGACACGTCAAAAGTCAGGAAACTCATAAATGCAAAACAAAATTATCAAAACAATACAAGAAACATTCCTGTGAGTTCTATCTAATACGCGTCTGTCAGTACAACACAAAGGCTTGCCTATCACTGTTTCCAAGATTTGCAAATTGTATTATTCTCAAACAACGGAGAATTCAAAACAGTTTAGATCGTAAATGTAAAATATGCACTATTATTGCAAGCTAGTTTATTTATTTTTCTTTTCAGAAGAAGCCTTTATTTATTTAAGAGGAAACCAGGCGCTCTCTCCATACAAACGTAGTCGACTGTTTCCTCCCTGGATAATGACACTAGAGCAAATATTTTTTGTTGCATTATTAAACTTGTAAATGCCATGACCATGCCCCTATGTTCTTTTTTCTTTTTTAAATCTTAATTTCTATGATAATTAGAAAATGAAAAAAACCAATTCATGGCAGTTATAGTATATAGAATATTTTATGCAACAAAAATATTTGCTAAAGTGTCATTATCTAGGGAGGAAACAGTCGACTACGCTTGTATGGGGATAGCGCCGGTACCCTTTCACCTTAATAAATTCAGTACAAAAGAAACAAAGAAAATAAAGATAAGTCTAACCCTGTGAAGAGTTTTCTGCCGACATACCTCTAGTGAAAGGAATGAAAATAGAGGAAAGTAATTAAAAAGCCTTTATCTAAAAATATTTTTTAATAGAAAATGCGTCTTCAAAAATTGCAACAGAGACGAGACTCGAACTCGCATCCCTTGAATACCGTTCAAGTGCGCTTACCAATTACGCCACTCAGTCAAGTACCGTCATAGTTGAATTTAAGAATCGTATTAACCTCTTTTCGAATTAAGTTTCCCAGTGCAGGCCATGCACTTTAAAAAAATAAAAAATAATTAAAAAGCTGTTAGTTCAAACTAGCTGTATCCTACGGTTTCAGCCGTGTAAGACGTGAACCCGAAAAAAAATCGGTCTCCGTTTGCGTGAATGGTTTACATGTATAAACACAAACTTTCACTAATATACCTACGTAATATTATATGTCCCATGTTACGAAACTATGGAGCCCTGGACCTTTGGAAGGCGAGCATGGACCCGAAGCGAACACGTAGAGGCCCTTTACAATAACAAGTTTAATAGTAAGTCATGGTAGAACACCAAAATAAATTATTATTATGTATGTCATCATCATCATATCAGCCACAGGACGTCCACTGCTGAACATAGGCCTCCCCCAAAGACTTCCAGAGCGATTGGTCACATGCTCTCCGCGTCCAACGACTTCCCGCGACCTTAATTAAGTCGTCCGTCCATCTAGTCGGAGGCCGTCCCGCGCTGCGCTTTCCGGTATGTGGTCTCCAATCTGAGACTTTTCGGCCCTCACTACGAGTTCTACGAGCCACATGCCCCGCCCATTACCACTACAGCTTACTAATTCTTTATTATGTATGTAGACTAGCTTTTTCCCGCGACTTCGTCCGCGTAGAAGTTGAAAATGGACTCTAAAGAATCACGCTGTCCCATACAAACTTTCCCCCCCTTTTTCACCCCCTTAGGGGTGGAGTTTCGGAAAATCCTTTCTTATCCGATGCCTACGTCATACAAAGAACACACCCTCCAAGTTTCAGGTCTCTACGATCAGCGGTTTAGGCTGTGCGTTGATCCGTCAGTCAGTCAGTAGTTCAGGACAAAGCATTTTATATGTATAGATTGTAGGTATGTGCAATTGTGCATATATAGGTCGCGGTAAGCCGTTGGACGGTGAGGGCATGCGGCTGGTCGATCTGGAAGTATTTGGGGAGGCAGTGGACGTCTAGTGGCTAGTTTGATGATGACGTATGTAAGTAATTATTTTTTTTCAGTTTTTAGGTGATAAAAAAGTTTTCTCTACGTCGTCGTCTACTTCTTCAATAAGTAAAAAATTGTAGTGAAAAATTATGTAGTTAGGTACCTATGTATGAATCAGTTCTTTTCCATCCAAAGGTTGCCTGGAAGAAATCTGTTTCAGCGATAAGGCCGCCCATTTGTGCAACTTATACTTTCTAGCTATTACTTCACTTTGTGTATATCGTGTTCTGTTTCTTCATGCGTTCTACAAAAAAAGTCCAGCGCTGCAGCCAAGTTACGCTTGACTGTGGCTTACAGCTGAGTTCGACCCATTTGGGGCAGCACAAGGCTTCTTAAATATTCTTAGGTTTAGTGTATGTTTCTTTCTTCGGTGTATAATGTTACCTATTTCTTTGTGTGGGTTTAATTTTAAAGTTGTCGTGTGCCTGTACCAAATAAATGTTTTTCTTTCTTTCTAAAGTTATCTATCTATCTATATATGTTCTAATATGCCTATAATTTCATTCGTAGGCTAATACTACAACTTGTATTATTATATTGTATTATCTGAGCTTCTAAGTAGAGATATAATATTATTCGACGAGTTATTTCAAAATTATTCAATGCTTCTGACCCACATTTGTGTTGGAGACCTATAAAATGTGAAGATTTGCTGCAGATCTGTGACCACGTTCACTAAGGGAACCCCTCCAAATCAACATTTTCACGCACAAATTGCCTACGAATTCTATGTTGTGTTTCCACAAGGAAAAACTTTGACGAAAAGGCATAAAGAATACCGAAGCCTCAGATGTCGGAATATTAAGAGGAAAAGGGGACAAGTAGGTCAATCAATAAGTACTTTTGCTGTCACTGTGTATAAATAGAACTCTGGTTTTAATTACAATGTATAAACAAAATCAAAAATCCTATGACGTTAGAGTTTTGCTTACAAAGTATAGCTTAGTGTCTCTGTACTTTAGAGAAAGGAGAGAAAGGATGCGATTGCCGTGGCTAAGTTTTGGGCGGGAGTGCTTTGATCAAGGTGCATTGCATTAGCTGCCATTGACACGAAGAAGAAGAGAAAGGATAACATCTAGAAAGCTCGCAACGAATTAGATATGAACTGTTTGCACTAGTTTTCATGAATATGATATGTTTCGTAGGTATAGGTACTTTTCAGTAAGAACTATCTCCACCCAAAGAGACTGAAGGACAAGAAACTGATCTTATAAAAAGTGAAAATGTGCGATTCTATCTTAATATTTCTTTGTGAAAATGTGCGGTTTTTAACCAACTTCAAAAAAAGGAGGAGGTTCTCAATTAGGTTGTATGTATTTTTAACTCGCAAACACGATTCGAAAAACTTAAAAGAAAGTTGAGTAAGTTATGGTTAGGTATTTGTTATTTTATAAGAAACTAGCAGCGCTCCGCGGTTGCAATCCCGTAACCCCTGATCCCGTGAGAATATCGAGATCAAACCTCGTTAAATGGACTATTTAACACAAAAATATTTTTTCAATTCGAACCAGTAGTTCCTGAGATTAGCTCGTTCAAACAAACAAACTCTTCAGCTTTATAATATGAGTCCAAATATGATTTGTAACTACCTAAATACTATCGAGTCGAAGAGTGACATGAGCTCTCTATAACTTAGAAGGAACTTTTTCTCTAAGGCTTATACCTACTACATTCAGGTATTTGGCATGTTTTGATTAAAATATTTCCCAAGAAGCTTTTCTGACGTAAAGTAATAGAGATTGTTGAGAAAAGATGCTGCTGAAATTGCTTGATATCTGATTTTGTTTCGTCTAGACTTCACAAATTTAGATTAGGTTTTATTAAATTTATCAAAGGACCTACCTATCAGTAGTTAGAAATGTAATTTCTTTACAAGTAAACCGATAAAACACCGATTTGGTTTTTATTCCGTGTGAAGAACCCATCTGAAGCTAGGGTACCGGCGCTCTCCGTAACGTCCCATACGTTTGTATGGAGAGACTGTTTCTTCTCTGGATAATGACACTACAGCAAATATTTTTGCAGCATAAAACTTATAACTGCCATGACCATGCCCCTAAGTCTATTTTTTTTAACTCTTACTTTCTATGATAATTAGAAAATGAAAAAAATCAAGACATAGGGACATAGTCATGGCAGTTATAGGTTTTATGCTACAAAAATATTTGCTATAGTGTCATTATCCAGGGAGGAAACAGTCGACTACGTTTGTATGGAGAGAGCGCCGGTACCCTTTCCTCTTGAGGTAAACCGATATAGGAATCGGGTTGTATGCACTTCTCGCTACTGGTTAGGTATAGTCGGATTACCACTGAAAGGTTTTAAAATAATGTTATCTGATTCTGTTTTTTTAAACAATATACTTAAATACAATAAACAATATAAAAAAATAACAAAAAAGGTAAATACACTTTTTAAACTCCCACGATTTGTATTCATAGTAATTATTTATTTTTTTGCTTTTTTATAAATTATTTTTTAACGTCGAGGTAAGAGAAAAAAAAATATGCAATTGAGACCCGGGAAAATAATTACTAGGTAAATACTACATTTTTACAAATGTGCAAGTGAGCTCTGAGTCACGTGGGGTTCAGCTAAATGGTAATCCGACTGTACCTACTACACCCTTGATCGAACAACACTCAAAAACCATTTATATTAATAGCTCGGCCATCACTAAACGTTCAGAAAATTCCCCAAACTTAAATCATAAAGACTCTCAGCGGCATTGTTCCGTCAAATTGAGTGCGTCTGGCGTGTCGGCCGAAACTTACCTAAATTGAAGGCAATAAAGCAACAAAGGGCTGTAAATAATTGCTAATGAACCCTTAGACGCAGTGAAGATTGTTCAGTGAGTGTCTAATGTCAAAGTTAAGAGGCCACAAATGGAAGCTATACTTAGCAAAGTTCAGCACTTAAGTAGGTACGGTCGGCTGCATAATTGCAGACCCACCGTAGAGCTCCAAAACGGCTGTTATAAGAATCTTTTCAACACAAGCAAGATTCTAGACACATGCTTTAGTGGAAGTTTAAAGTCTTCTAACTCATCAATTTATGAAACAAAAATTATTAGAATGAAAACATTCCAATAATAGTAATTTTCGGACTCTACCGGGGGCTGCAATTATGCAGCCAACTGTACCTAATGGGTCACTGAACGTGCATTTTCAAAAAGGTAAGTTTCTTTAATCGCTTTGAAAAATAATGTGTCGCAGCAAATAACATCTAGAAAAACGGGGTTCACTACGGTAGATCGGAACACGTATCCACTTGTTACATTTTAACTATTTTATTTTATTCGGAAGACAAACAGCACTAATCACAAACATATAAATCAACCTTACTTACTAAAAACAATTTACAAGTCTCCGCATATATATTGCTAAACGCTTAGACGCATCGCATCGCAGAAGTATCTACTTGACTAATAAAATAACGAAATTAATAATAATAACAAAGAAAGACGACTAACCGACTATTCAATAAACCTAACATTTAATTCACACAATGTTTGTTATGCCTTTGTTTATTTACTCAGTGCTATATTTCACCTAAACAATGTTCCACTAAATTTATTTCATACAAGCACTATTACACCTTGTACTTGTACTTGTGTACGGGCTGTTTTCTGCAATCAGACTCTTTTTAATTCCATTTTGCGTGAGGATGGAGTAGGCTTGCCCAGCACCTACTATACCCTCTCAGCTTAGTCTATTATTACTATTACACCTATTTTCATTTCATCGAAGACTATTTACAATTACAATCGGTTCACGTTTATCGGCTCCCCCAACGGAACTACTGTCAACGGACCACAATGTGATGGTAGGTGACGATGCGGCCTAAGATCTAGCCCGCTTTACAAAAAGACATCTCTATGTATCTCTCTCTCTCTCTTCATGACTGAAGATCGCGACCACCAAACTTTTTCACCTAGCGGTTTGTAAAGGTCTTCCACTTGGTCCGGTCTGCAGCCATTTGAACCACTTCCTCAAACCTGGACGAGCTCTCATGTTTTAATTGATTTGACCATCTCATCGGGGATCTACCGCGTGACCGTGACTCTATGTATAATAGGTAGTAAATTAACTACATCAGTCAAAAATTGTGTCGAAGTCTTTGACATAGCCTACCTGATTTTTAAGGTTCCGTAGCCAAAGGGTATAAACGGGACCCTTTACGACTCCACTGTCTTTCTGTCATCCGGCTGTATCTCATGAACCGTGATAGTTAGACAGTTGAAATTTTCACAGATGTTGGATTTAAATTGCCGCTATAACAACAAATACTAAAAACAGAATATAATCGCGAGTCCGATTCGCACTTGCCCGGTTCGTTTAGCTATAGGCCTCCATTTTTTATACTAAGTTTTAGAGGAAAGGGTACCGGGGACTCTCTCCATACAAACGTAGACGACTGTTTTCTCCCTGGAAAATGACAAGCAAATATTTTTGTTGCATTAAACTTATAACTGCTATGACCATGCCCAAATGTTATTTTTTGTTTTTTCATCATAATTTCAATGATAATTAGAAAATGAAAAAAACATAGTCAGGGGAGTTATAGGTTTTATGGCACAAAAATGTTTGTGCTAGTGTCATTATCCAGGAAGGAAACAGTCGACTGCGTTTGAATGGAGAGAGCGCCCGTACCCTTTCACCTTAAGATCTCTACGTATATATAGACGGCTCTCTTTATCCTAATATAAGCTTACCGGAATATATTAAGCGATTTTCAACACGCGTCCGGTTCACACAAAAGGTCAGCCGAATTTACTTAACAATGTCCAATGTCCATAGATAGGCGGGACAAATTCCTTAACACTCTTAGCCTAAACTAATAACAACTTTTTATTTGTACTTTGTGAACCGAAAACTAGGGCAGTAACAACAAATATGGAACGTAATTGTGCTTAGTAACCATTACGTTAGAACAGTAAGTAAAGTTGGGAAACTTTTTGCTGTAGTAGTTAAATAGGGTCACAGAAAAACCTTATTAAAGTATACAAACTATTTTGGTCTACGGGTCCTGACGGTCCCATTATTTCCTTATGTATTAGATATTTTTAGTGTTTACCACACTTTGTGGTCATTTTAGTTTTTTGAGTGGGTACCTAACTCCCGTCAAGAGGTCCCCGGATATTTAGCTTGGCATAGTGACTTTTTTGTGCGGTGCATTTCGAGACCCAATCGATAGAGGGCATTACAGTGAACAAAAAATGTCTTCACACCGAACCTCTAAAGCATCTCGGAAACAGGATATACAAAGACACGTGATTAGTTCTACAAAATGATTCAACAAATATCCAGTTTCCGAGACGCTTTAGGGTTCGATGTGAAGGTATTATTTTTTGGCCATATTGCCCTCTATCGATAGGTATAGGTCTCAAAATACACCGCGCATTTTTGGAAAATCATATGCCAACAACAACACGTTTGGTTAAATATCCCGTTTCCGAGACGCTTTAGAGGTTCGGTGTGAAGGCATTGTTTGTTCGCCGTAATACCCACTATCGATTGGCATGGATCTCAAAATTCACCGCGGCATTTTAAGATACTATGCCAAAATGTCCAAAGGCTTTTCTTAATTTGTGTTTCAGAATACCACCAAAAACTTAGTGGCTAGTAAAAATAAATACCTACCTAACCTCAACAAAGTTAAAGAGATAAAAAGTTTCAGTACTTATTCGGACGTAAGTGTTCTATCTAATAGTTAGAGGCAGCAGGTTCAAATACAGCCTAAGAAAGTTATAACAATAGATAGTACCAACAAAAGTCTAGCCCGTTTCGTTAAACCAAAATGGTAAAATGTAGGTATAGGTTTCTATCGGTAGAGTTATTAATTAATTAAGTACCGTGAAATTACGGTAGTTTCGAAAAGCCAAAGTGAATAAATGTTAACTTCAACCGCCGCAAATTTCCGACCAACTCACTCATTCATTCACCATTCATTCCCTAATTACAACATTCCGTAATTAACTTTTTTCATTCACTCAATTAAAAACAATAGGTCACCGAGTTCCCGTCTGGCCAATTTATAGTAAACTAATTAATTGAAACAAGCTGTTTGAGGTTTTATTCAACATTTATTTCGTCGTACACACCTACATATTATAGAAGAAGCTTAATTTGTATACAAATACACAGATATTATGAAAAAATTGGGGAAAAAAAAATATGCGGCAAAATACACAGATACATAGGGACGAATTTGTTCAATTAGCTTTATTTAGGTATTCGTTATTGGTCAAAATTAAGTTTTTGCACGATTTTTTTTTCATTAAAAACGTACATAAGTCTAATACATCAATTAATCTAAAACTCAAGGTTATGTCAAGTCGAAAATGTCCGCCAAATCTTTTTTCAGTATTTTGGTAAAATAAACAAATTAGAAATCGTAATAAACATTGTTTTTTATTTCGCGCATGTACATGTTTTTTCAACTTATTAATTCTATATTTTCAACTCGTAATTTTTTATAAAGTTTTGAAACTACATTCCAAATTGAAACGAAAGTGTCGTTTATGAATGAACGGTAATTACGCTGTTTTTTAAAATTGGGATATTTTCAAAGTCTAAGGTTTTAGTAGTTGAAAAATTATGCTCTAGGTGCGCGGTTGACAAAATAAAGTCACATTTCGATTTCTAACACTGTATGTAATGTTACGAATTTTTTTTTTAATTTGGCGGCCATCCGGCAACAACATCAGTCTAATTGTTTAGACGTGTTACATCAAAAAATGTGCATATAAAATAACAAAATTTAAAATTTTCATTTAATAACTAATAAATTATGTACTGAGTGAAAAAATATAGATTGGTGTTCTATTTTCCTTTTTGCTTATTTTAATGGAAGATTGATTTTAAAGAAGAACTGATTTCTTTACTTAAACTGATATAAAACATTTACGTTTATGTACTTATAACATACAAAAAATAATACTTATCTTAAATAAGTATAATCACCAATAAAAAAAAAGCTTTTATTGAAGTTCACGAATAAAAAACTTTTTAAATAAAAAAATGAACATTAGCAAATACATATTTTCAAATCTTTTTCTAAAAATTTCATGAAAACTTGCCGAAGACCCGAGGCTTCTTTGAATCAGTTTTCAGTCAAAAAAGAACTTAGTTTTAATTTCGATTGTAAAATTTGACCAAATACAATATTTGCACATAAAAAAGCTTGTCATAAAGTAAAAATAAAATCCAAAAAGTAAATCTTTAATCGATACTTAGTCTAAACAATAATTTGGAATAATCATAGTCAATATCTTAAACTAATACAATGACTAAAAGAGTACATTTTTAGATTGATTCTCATTGGTCCAGTATATTTAGAGCTGTGTCTAAACCAATCAACGTTCAGAATCCAATATGCTCGGAATAAAGAAATGTTCTGATTGGTTGTGAATAAATCTACGACAAATTTTCACGTGTTCGGTTAAAACATTAGCCGTTCTGATTGGTTGTTTTATTTGTATGTAAGATTTAAGCCAATAACGTACTTAGCATTCAACTCTGGACCAATGAAAACCCGCCTGGGTATATTTTAATCAAAACCTATCTAACAGTAATAGACAATCTATACAAATATCTTTTTTCATTTTTTTTAGTACTTAATTTAAAATAAAAGCACCTTTTGTAGTAAATAATACTAAAATAAATGCTTGCGAATGACAAAAGGCAAAACACTTCGTTCAAAAAATATTTTAATATTACAAAAAAATATCATGTTGATCTAGAGCTAGCGGAGGCAAAACAATGTATGACACGAAGCGTGAAGAGGTAGCATTATTTGAAGAAACATTATTTAAATAAAGCCTTTTAGACAACAAAGGGGAGTGAAAAACTTTTAATAATGAAGCGTAGTTAAATAACCTTTTTTTACTTTGTTACTTTGTACATCTATTTTCCGGTAACACAACCATAGTTTAGAAGTAAAAAAAACTCGAAAATCGAATTAATAATACAAGCGCAAATATAATTGTAAAGCGAAAAAACTCAATCACTCATACAGCCCAAAATAATAGTGGAAATGGCTGACATGGTGGCCAAAATTGGAACCAAATGACATTGCTAAGTGACAACGACAAATAGCGCCACTATGGCTCACCCACATTGGAGCGATATCGCGAGATAAATCGCCGCATGCGCAACTTATTGCAAGACATTTCACAGCGACATCTAGTTTCAAACTAAGTAACTTGGTTTGTTAGAGAACTAGATAACCGAATATTGCCTAAACAAGAACCATATTTGTAGATCATATATTTGTTCTACCGGGCGGAAAACGAACCCGCAACCCTCTGATTCGCAATTTATACCCACCACGCCTCAGAGATCAACAGGAAAACATCGAGCTAGCTCGCAATATCGCACGATTAATCGCTACAATGTGGTAAAGTCTTTTTTTATTTTATTTTTAACCCTTGTACCACTTCCACGCACAAAAAATAGCAAGCGTCGACATCTAGATACATTGGTGCAAGAAATAGGGCGGGGATAAAACTACCAAAACGAAGCGATTCAAACAATAAAAACCAAAGTTATAAAGTGCATCACGTCAAGAAACGTCCCTACGACATATTTTTTTATGATTTTTCGTTTTAGTTCTAAAAATGCATTCTATTTTACATGACATTAGGTTAAAGGGGTGTAATTATGTCAGTGGGGTAATTATGGTAATGGGGTAATGTTAACTGGTTATAACTGGTAACGCATTGTTTATTGAAGAACAAATTGTATCTTTAGGAGTTTCCAAATGTGCGAATTGTTAATCATAAAGTGAAAATTAGAGATCAAAAAACAACAAAATAACTGATTTAATACACTAACACTTATATTTATTGAACAATTTAACCCCATTACCGTAATTAGCCACTGACAGAATTACCCCCTCCACCCTTTTAGAGTTTTGGAACGCTCCTACGGCCGCGGAGATCGACCGTTTGAGTATTCCAACGCTCAGACAATTAAAGTACGTTCTGAAACGTACTTTAAACTATTCAAAATACAATACCAGCTGACATGATTTACGCACTTTCAGCAAAGAAAAATATGTCAAAACACTACGAACATTTTTTTTTAATTCGACTTGCGACTAGTGAAATCAACTCTACTTGACCATTTATCGATTAAGTTGTTTCATTCGATTATTATTTTATACTCGTTTTTTTGTTCGTTTCACGAATGCACTATGTTTTATACCCTATCTATTCAGACACCGTTTGTTTTATGTTACGATACACGCTTCGATTTTCGTTTGTTGGTTATTTTCTTGATCATATCGACTTGTATATGAGAGGAAAATACCAAATGCTATTTTTATTTTATTTTTTCTCTAATTATGGCTTCGTATCAATAGGGAATATAGCCCGCAGCAAGGCAAGTCGGGCTCAATTTATTCCGACGTTTAATTGTCTTTTTCTTAATAATTTGACTTTCATTTGGCAGTATCTGGAGCTGAACAATAAAAGCAGTGACAATAGGCTGCTCGGGTGATATCTGATATGGCACCCAGGTGAAAAAGATCCTATTTTATCACCCAGATATTAGTATGCCAAACATTTCAAGCAGACCAAAGTTTGAGTTTAGTTACGGAAGTTTGGGTTTAGTATACGAATGTTTGGGTTTAGCTTACAGAAGTTTGGGTTTAGTTTATGAAAGTTTAGATTCAGTTTACGAACGTTTGGGTTTAGCTTACGAAAGTTTGGGTTTAGTTTATGAAAGTTTGGATTCAGTTAACGAACGTTTGGGTTTAGCTTACGAACGTTCGGGTTTAGCTTACGAAAGTTTGGGTTTAGTTTACGAAAGTTTGGGTTTAGTTTATGAAAGTTTGGATTCAGTTTACGAACGTTTGGGTTTAGCTTACGAACGTTCGGGTTTAGCTTACGAAAGTTTGGGTTTAGTTTACGAAAGTTTGGGTTTAGTTTATGAAAGTTTGGATTGAGTTTACGAACGTTTGGGTTTAGCTTACGAACGTTCGGGTTTAGCTTACGAAAGTTTGGGTTTAGTTTACGAAAGTTTGGGTTTAGTTTATGAAAGTTTGGATTGAGTTTACGAGCTTTTGGGTTTAGCTTACGAAAGTTTGGGTTTAGTTTAATAAAGTTTAGGTTTAGTTTACGAAAGTTTAGATTCAGTTTACGGGCTACATTTCAGCGTATAATTACAGATTTTCGCTTCAATAATCGATATAGCGTTGTATCGTAACTCGTTTCGAATAAACTACGTTTTATATAGAAAAAGTTTATTTTTAGTGCACATATTGCGATATATTTTTCGGACATAAAAAATATAATGTATGTTTTATTTCGATCTGAATTAATAACTCTCAAAAAACAGTCTGAATTGGCTTTTTCAGTAGGGATTTAGTGAATAAGTTCCTGTTCAGTGTTATTGACTACTTTTTCATAAAGTTTTAGACACAAAAACTTCAGTTGTTTTACGATAATAAGGTACTTTATCCATTGTATATTTAGCATAAAATGTGCACTGAAAAAAACTCATTCTTTAGATGATCTACTTTAAAATAAACGCGAGTCTTTAAGTTTTACCCTCAAATATGAAGTAAATTCAAGCACAAACACAATAAAACCCGCGTTAATTTCTAAAGTAGACGTTGTTTACCTTATTTTTAGCCAATTTTCTATAAATTAAAAATTTCAAATTTTGTTTTAATTAATCGTTCGATAACGTCGAAATATAATCTAGTTTGCTATCACGAATGATGAGTACAAGTTGTATTTTGTCATCGGCACTTCAGTTTATAGTAGCTTACTGAATTATGTATGGAAATGTTAACGGAATTCCATTTTAATTGATCAAGCAAACGTACAGGCAACGAAAATGGTGGCTTTAAAAACACCGTAGTTTTTAAAATTGCTATTATTTTCCGTTATTAGTAACACAATTTTTGTAACGAAGTTCCTCATCGCGCGTTGCGAAAAGGGGGCTAGACGGAAAAAATTAAGACCGAAAGTTGTAATGACACTTTTTGATTAATCGAAAGAAACTTCGTTTCATCCGGGTGTCCCTTGACACCTCTCAAGTTTTTTTTTAAATAAATAGGTCAGTGTTTGACCAAACGATGGTAAGTGATGATGCAGTCTAAAGATGTAGCACGGTTTCCTAGATTTAGATACCTATATAAATTTTAGTTTTACTTAAGCAAATCTTTCAAGCATTATTTTAAAACCTAGCTTTACCAGGTTTTTTGTTATTAATCTGTGGATATTTCGATGCTGTTTCAAGCACTATTTTCACGAGGCTAATCCTCGTTTTATATAATTTTAGTATTAAACATAAACATGATAGTGCTAGCAATATTAGACTTCGACTGTCTTGAAACACTTTGAGTCCGATTCCTGATAATCGGCCATATAATTTGATGCAAAATATTATTTGCTGCTATATGCACAATCCGTGGCAAGCCATAATTGATGAAAACAAATAGCTAGCTCGTCTAGCTATTATAGTTCATGAGAAACAGCCTGGTGACAGACAGACCGCGGAGTCTTAGTAATAGGGTCCCGTTTAGCCCTAAAAATAATAGCAATTTTACTTTACGGCCTCCACTTTCGTTGCCAACGTACATTGCACTGTAGATTTTCATTATACAGTAATTATTAAACAAAATAGTATCAAAAAGGTTGACAATAGTTGAAATACATGATAGATACGTGTGTCGACTGTCGATACAATATTATGTAGTATTCGAATGGCAATGGTACTTAGAGTTGACACTCAGTGTCACCGGTTATCGACGGGCGTCATTCCTCTCCGCATGTATCTTCGTTAATTGTGTCGCCCGCTTTCTCTTGGGAAATGTTTTGACCTGGGAAAAAAATATAAGCTTTATTTATCACTAGCAGCGCTCCGTGGTTTCACCCGCGTAAGACTACCTGTTCACGGTTACGGTTTTTACATACATTGTGCAACATAAAACTCCGCATGCGGTGTCACGATGTGTGACATCGTCGTATTAACTCCTCCCTATTATTTTTCTAATATTAACTACTTGAAAATAGACAATTTTAAATAAACAAACTTAAATAATCATAAGCAAATAGGTTCTTTTAGGACAGTCAGCGCCCTCTTTTGTTGAAGAGCTAGTAACTCAGAGCTCCGAGCTAGTTGCACTCGTATGGAGTTTTCTGTAATAACGCCGCCCAACCTCGGTAGATGGCGCGCTATTCAATTATATTTATTTCTCTCAGACAATTAAAACTAACTTAATCTAACAGTAAACAAGGTAAATTATCAATAAACCGATATCTTTAGACAGTCCCTTTAATCTTAATCAATCATTAATTACTAAATACAGAGATAAAATAAATTAAAGAACTTTCTAGAAAGATTGTCGTTGCCACTTGAATGACGAGGTCCATTTCCTGCTGCTCTCCACCACTAGATGGAGTTGCTTGGGAATTCAAAAATCAATTTTATTTCTTTTAATTAAACACTTTAAATAATTAGTTTCCTACAAAATCTAGCTTATTACATTTAAATATACAAACAAACAGGCAAAATACTAACTCTAAAGTAGAATCTAACAATATATTTTGTCTGTGGAATATCCGTCAGATGACGTATTTCCTCTGCTATAATACATATGTCTCCACCCTGGTTTTCTTGTGGATTCACTTTCTTTTGCGAACTGAGACTGACGGAATCTACATCCAACTTAGCTCCAAATTAATAAATTCCTGAAGATTTACATTGAGCCGGGATTATCTCGCTTGCTCCTAATTCCCTACATATAGGTAAGCAATTTAAAATAACTTAAAACTAATTAATTTACAAATAGCGCAGTTACAGTGTTTCGTGAATCGGACCGCGTGCCCGCTTCTCTGGTCTGCCTTTTGGAACAAAGCCTGGGTTTATAACTCTGCCCCACCATCAGAGAGGTTTGCCCTAGTTATGTGGAAGAGGCACCCACTGAGGTCGGAGGATGGCTGGCGCAGAATACCCTGATGGAGTTTACTGACCACCGAACCCCTCACCAGCTGGACGACTCCTCAACACCCAAGCTGAGTCCTTAAAATCTTAAAACTGTGAGCCATGAACTCGTAGAGAGAGAGAGAGAGAGAGAGATTATCTTAGTACCAGTACGGCAGAACCCCTCCGATTACGACCCCTTACGGGAAGTCTTTGCTCCTTAACTTCACTCTTCTAAATCTAATTAACTTAACTTTAACTTCTGATAACTAACTTCTTTTTTTTATACATTAACTTCACCTTCTAAATAAATTATGTACCTAAGTTATTCGTCTCTTTAATTTATCCCGTACTAGCGAATAGCCTAGGCGACATATTGGCCCCAACGTGGTTTCTAAGTCATATTGGCGCCCCTTAACGTGGTTTCTAGGCTGGTACTAGGTTCTCTAGGTCCCTATAGGCACCCTTTTCATAGTATATACTCGGTATCTCTCTCTACGAGTTCATAAGCAGATAGGATGTGCGTCCCTTGGTGCTGGTAAAATCTTTACTTAATGTTTACTAACATAGCTTTAAGATGTACTTACCTCTTAGACTAAGATTGTAGGACCCTAACCTACCCTCAAACCCCCACCCTTCCATCCCTCGATAACGCTCAATAACTTACTAATAAAATCTCAAAACCTTATCACATCTTATCGATACCTAACTTACAAAAGGCAAGGCTGGAACTGCGACTTAAACTTAAACCTATAATACCTAAACTACAGAATATGTAGGCTTTAACTTAAAAATAAAATAAATAAACTTAGATACTTAAAATACCTTAACCTACAAAATGCGTGGGCTCGAACTAAAAAACTTAAATACTACTAAAACTTGAAAACTTAAAACTAGACATTCACTCAAATGAATACTTACTTAACAAATAACCACATTTTAGGGCCTTCCCTAGAATGCAGTGTTACTTAACCTTAAAATTACTTTAATCGACGACCTAATCTTGACTTATTACTAATGAACTATACTTATATAAATAGCTAGGTTCCTCTTGAAAACCTAGTTATTCTTCTTAAACCTGGTAGGCAGACTGAAGATTTAGCAGCGGAGATTCTCTTAGCCCTCCGTTGTTAATAACCTACATGGGTAGTACGTACGTACTGTATGTACTCTTATAAAACAGGACGCTCTCTTATGTGTCTTGTTTCTTCGAAACTACTTGAGCAGGTATTTAATTGTCAACAAAATATATCTTTTTTGTTGTCAATACTAATGTTCGCAGCTCGGCGAATTGGTTGCAAGGTACTGCTTAACTGCTTTGTTGCTACGTCGAGATCATAGCGAACACTTAGCTTATTGGCTCAGGTATACTCTTATTAGTTCATTAGTGATAAAATCTTGTTTCACACTCGTGCATTACCCCCATTATAATTGAATACTATCTTAGAAATATTAGCTTTGGTCAACAACCCATCTGGCAGGTAGTTGACCTTTGGTATGTAACGGCGCTGTCAAAATAAAATTTTTGACAACGACAACCACAGGAGATGTATGTATGCGAGAGAATGAATGATACTGAATGATAGACAGATGTATAGATGGATAGACTGATTGAGTATGTTTGATGATGACTGATAGTGTGAGCTGATACTTCAAATTCCAAAAAGATTTTCACCTTAGGGCAAAAATCTTTTTCCCCGGGGCGGGCGGTAATGTCACGATGTGTGACATCGTCGTATTAACTCCTCCCTATTATTTTTCTAATATTAACTACTTGAAAATAGACAATTTTAAATAAACAAACTTAAATAATCATAAGCAAATAGGTTCTTTTAGGACAGTCAGCGCCCTCTTTTGTTGAAGAGCTAGTAACTCAGAGCTCCGAGCTAGTTGCACTCGTATGGAGTTTTCTGTAATAACGCCGCCCAACCTCGGTAGATGGCGCGCTATTCAATTATATTTATTTCTCTCAGACAATTAAAACTAACTTAATCTAACAGTAAACAAGGTAAATTATCAATAAACCGATATCTTTAGACAGTCCCTTTAATCTTAATCAATCATTAATTACTAAATACAGAGATAAAATAAATTAAAGAACTTTCTAGAAAGATTGTCGTTGCCACTTGAATGACGAGGTCCATTTCCTGCTGCTCTCCACCACTAGATGGAGTTGCTTGGGAATTCAAAAATCAATTTTATTTCTTTTAATTAAACACTTTAAATAATTAGTTTCCTACAAAATCTAGCTTATTACATTTAAATATACAAACAAACAGGCAAAATACTAACTCTAAAGTAGAATCTAACAATATATTTTGTCTGTGGAATATCCGTCAGATGACGTATTTCCTCTGCTATAATACATATGTCTCCACCCTGGTTTTCTTGTGGATTCACTTTCTTTTGCGAACTGAGACTGACGGAATCTACATCTCACTTAGCTCCAAATTAATAAATTCCTGAAGATTTACATTGAGCCGGGATTATCTCGCTTGCTCCTAATTCCCTACATATAGGTAAGCAATTTAAAATAACTTAAAACTAATTAATTTACAAATAGCGCAGTTACAGTGTTTCGTGAATCGGACCGCGTGCCCGCTTCTCTGGTCTGCCTTTTGGAACAAAGCCTGGGTTTATAACTCTGCCCCACCATCAGAGAGGTTTGCCCTAGTTATGTGGAAGAGGCACCCACTGAGGTCGGAGGATGGCTGGCGCAGAATACCCTGATGGAGTTTACTGACCACCGAACCCCTCACCAGCTGGACGACTCCTCAACACCCAAGCTGAGTCCTTAAGATCTTAAAACTGTGAGCCATGAACTCGTAGAGAGAGAGAGAGAGAGAGAGAGATTATCTTAGTACCAGTACGGCAGAACCCCTCCGATTACGACCCCTTACGGGAAGTCTTTGCTCCTTAACTTCACTCTTCTAAATCTAATTAACTTAACTTTAACTTCTGATAACTAACTTCTTTTTTTTATACATTAACTTCACCTTCTAAATAAATTATGTACCTAAGTTATTCGTCTCTTTAATTTATCCCGTACTAGCGAATAGCCTAGGCGACAGCGGTGACCGCATGTTCCACAATGTATTTGAAAACGCCGCTCCGCTTCTGTGGACAGGCAGCTTTACACCCGAACCCGTGAGATTATCGGAATAAAAAGGAGCCTATGTTACTCCCAATCGTCCCAATGAATCAATGTATCCTCATACCAAGTTTCATCAAAATGGGTCCAGAAGTTTCGGATCCTATTCGTTATAAACAAAAACACAAAAAAAATCTTTCCTCTTTATAGTATTATTATAGATTATTTTTAGCCTATTCCATACCACTGCAGCAATTTACACAGCTCAATCTAGCCCCAATAAAGGTCACTAGGCTGATGAAATGATGTATTTCTGTTGCCGCTTTAACAACAAACACTAAAAACAGAATATAATGGTACGGAACCCATCGTTCGCGAGTCGACTCGCACTTTGCCGGTTTTTTAATGAAATACTTACCCTTTTTCGCTGATGAAAGTATGCACTTCTTGCAGCTTATGAAGAAAAAGGAGACACATTAGAGTTGGGCGTGGAGGGTAGCAGATCCATTGTCTTGCACACCCACCCGGCTATGTCCGCCTTCTCCGCCTCAGCCATACGGATCCACGTATGATTCTATAACAAATACATATAGTTTAAGGCGCAAATAGGAGCCAAAAGCAAAACGGCTTACGCCTATAACGATTAACGCGAAATGAGTCTATAAATCGAACGATCTTGGACGATTAAAGCTCACTATTTCCATAAATCTTTGGGGGTCCAGGTTTGTTCGCGTCCGTAGGATTAAGCCCTTAATATCCTACGAGTTACCCCCGGGCGCTCATCATCATGTCATTCATCCGAGCTATGTTCACATTTGCATCCTTCTCGTGAGCCTGGGGACCGCTTGCCTACTTTTACGCCTCCACTTCGCATAATCTTCGGCATTTTGATTAGTAAGGCCATTTGCACGCATATCACCCTTTACGACGTCAAGCCAGCACTTCTTGGGTCTACCCAGTCTGCCACGACCTGGCGGAAACGCCATGGCAAGACATTTGTTTCCCACGTAACTAGCCGGATTTCAGCGTAGGCGACATTCTTTCAATTTATGTATGACTAGCAGCACTCCGCGGTTTCACCCCCGTAACTCCTGATCCCGTGGGAATTTCGGGATAAAAAGTAGCCTATAGCCTTCCTCGATAAATGGACTATCTAACACAAAAAGATTTTTTCAATTCGAACCAGTTGTTCCTGAGATTAGCGCGTTCAAACAAACAAACTCTTCAGCTTTATAATATAAGTATAGATTGTTTGCTCCTTTACCCTCGGGTTTACCCCCGCTAAAGGAGCAAATAATCAAGCGGTGGTATACCTTGGGCGGCGGCTACTAACATCACCCTTTGAACAATCATGTTGTCATGGCATGTCCAGGGATTCTCTTTCTAGGTAAGCATGCTACAACCTCGACCTCATCGTCACTACCTATCAGGTGAAATGAAGTCTAGATTATTTTCTTTTTATATCTTTTGAATCCTCACAAAATACTCTATTCCAAGGCGGTCATTGCTACACGATTGAAGAAAGTTCACCCAGACCAAAGGACCCAGCTAAGGGTTAAGTATCTTACCATCAAAGTCTTCAAATCCGCTCGTTCATCAGGGTTCTTCTTGAGGCAGCGGTCGACGAAGTCCTTGAACTCATCACTGAATATACCGGAAGGAAGTTTCGGAGGTGGTTCATTCACTATGTAATCTAGCAGCTCGAATATAGCCATTGGACGAGGTGAATTTGGTGCCTAGAATAAATAAAATTTAATATTTTTTACACAATGGTTACCATGCCGGACTGCTAAACACAGGGTTGCGGGTTCGATTCCCACCTCAGACAAGTATTTATGCTTAGATATTTGTCTGCGGTCTGGTTGTTTGTATGTATTATAAGTATATAATATTTACAAAAGAAAAGTATATAAGTAGTATATCCGTTGTCTAGCACCCATAACACAGGTCAAGTTACTTAGCTTGGGGCTAAATGGTGATGTGTGGAATGTCCTGAAATATTTATTTATTTATGAAAGAAAAAATGGATAACTGAATACATAAACTTTTTGTACTCACACGATTTGTATTCATAGAAAACTCAACTCCTAAGCATATAAACTATTGAAAACATTGTAATATGGGGGTCATCAAGTCGCGAGTGAACTGGTATCTTCTAGGAAAGCGTGCTACACCCCAGGCCACAACGTCACCTTCCATCAGGTAATAGTTTTGAACGCTCAGCTATCCATATTTAATATATAAAATTCTCGTTACACAATATTAGTTACCTTACTCCTCTGAAACGGCTTGACCAATTTTTATGAAATTTAATATGCATATTCAGTAGGTCTGAGAATAGGCTACTATCTATTTTGGAACGAAGTTCCTTATCGCGCGTCGCGAAGGGCTAGACGGAAAACATTAAGACCAAAAGTTGTAACAATACTTTTTGCTATAGTTGTAAGCCGTGCGGCGTGCGCGTGTTTCTCTGTCTGTCTCTATCTCTCTCATAGAAAGTAATTACTAAAATTGAGCCTACTGATTAAGTTTATATTACATTATATTTGTTAAAAATAAAAAAATATTATTAAAGCTTTAAAAAAATTACAATTCCTTCACTAATTAATCGAAAGGAACCTCGTTCCATCCGGGTGTCCCTTGACACCTCTCAAGTTTCTTTTTTTCCTTTAGTTTTTTTTTATAAATGGCAAAACGTTTGCCGGGACAGCTACTATAAGTACGAAATTCTCGTGTCGCGGTGTTAATTACCAAACTCCTCCTAAACGGCTGATCTGTATGAATATTTTTATGTACCTATATTCGTTAGGTCTGAGAATCGGCCAACATTATTTTTTCAACTTTTACTGGGACAGCTAGAAATATATAAAAATCTCACCTGGCCAGGAGAATGATCTTCATTTTGCCCACCAAATATAGCAGCTAAAGTCTTGGCATCGGGCGGAGGTATGGGGTACATTCCGATGGCCATCTCAACTAATGATAGACCGAGGGACCAGATGTCTGATTGTACTGAGTAGTGGGTTCCTTGGAGGCGTTCGGGCTGTAATTACATATTTATTATCATTACATAGTATAAAACAAAGTCACTTTCCACTGTTCCTATGTATGCTTAGATCTTTAAAACTACGCAACGCATTTTGATGGAGTACATGCTTCCATTGAATATTTTTACTCTTCAAAATGCACCTTTTGAAGTTCACAATAATTTTAAAGCTCTATATAAAATAGCATTAAAATGTCCAACTCACCGACATATAACTCCTAGTTCCAACAAACGAGTTGGCCATTGAATCAATCAGTTGTCCGGAGACACCGAAGTCACATATCTTGATCTCACCGTTGCTGTTCACGAGTATATTGGATGGTTTAACGTCTCTATGCATTATTGCGTGCTTGTCTCGAAGGTAACTTAGACCTTTTAGTACCGCTGAAGTTATCGTTCCTGAAATTATATCGTATAAGTTAGCAAATAAGGTCCTCAGAAAAAGGGCAATTGTACTTTCCAGTAGAGTTCTCAAATTGCTATTATTTAGAATGTTTTAAACACAGGTTTAAACTCTAACAGGGTCTTATAGTTTGAGTTGAAATACTTTAATGACTTTAGAGTTAAGTTTAAAACTTTGTATTAACAATTTTAGAATTCTACTGTGGGTCTGAACTTTTTTGCCTGATACATATAAAATGCTTTGTCCTGACTGACTGACGGATCAACGCACAGCCTAAAACGCTGATCGAAAAGACCTGAAACTTGGAGGATGTGTTCTTTGTATGACGTAGGCATCCGATAACAAAGAATTATCGGAAATTATACCCCCTTAGGGAGTGAAAAAGGGGGCAAAGTTCGGACGACGTAATTCCTTGGTCAAATTCTTCTAAAACCATTTGCGACCTCTACGCGGACGAAGTCGCGGGCAAAAGTTAATCTATTATACATTAAATTAAAATTAAAATTAAAAAGAAAACTAAAACCTACCAAACCTTAACATAAAATATTGTATTGACATATAATAATAAATAAATATAGAGATATAGCAAAATAAAAATGGACATAGATGGTTTTGCCTACAATTTAAAATTCTGGACAAATTAAAATGTGCCCATTGTTGGAAGAGTTAGGCATCATAAAGTCATGAGTGTCTATATTAGAGAATTTCACTAGTCTTCCTACTTTGGCGAGTGAGCAATTTAAACTCACAGCCTTCAGAGAGAAAGTCAAAATTTATTATAGGTATGTAAGGTACTAACTATTAACAATCTAAGACAAAAACGAAATTGAAAAAATCTTACCCAAAATTGATTCAGGAATTCGTCCAGCCTTTTTCAAAATCAAATCCAATGAACCCCCATCCATATACTCCATACAGATCGATATCTCTCCATCGCTGTAGAAAGCTCCATAGAACCCTACTATATGTGTAAAGTTACACTCATGAAGGACCTTTAGTTCCCTTATGATTTGCTTTTTGATAGCCGGTTTCACTTCTAGATGGATCAGTTTACGAGCCATGATTAGACCGGTCGATTTGTGACGCACTTTCATTACAACACCGCCGTTGCCTTGTCCTGAAATTATTGCTATAGTTTAATTGCAGTAGTATGCGATTACAATGCTAATAGGAAAGATCTAGTGCCACTTTCGAATGTCTAATGAAGTTGGCTTTACCATATGTTATAAAAACCATTAGATACTTGTAAGAGTACCAAAATTACATGAAATAGATTTTTTCTATTTTGAAGTTAAATAGAAAGTAGATAACTAATTTAACTAATATACTTCAGAAAAAATAGTTCAAAAAACTAAAATTAAATAGGCCTCATTGCTAAAAGCGATTTTTATTTTTTTAATGGTGTCATATTTTGGAAAGTCTCTAAAGTGTGGGTAAAATAGGGTAACATTCCTAATAAGGGGTTACGAGCTTGCAAATAAAAGAAGAAATCTTTAACAGTAAATGACATCAGCTTTATCAAGCACTTACCTAATTCACCAAGTTTTTCAAAATCATCATCACTCAGTTCCCCGATTTTTTCCTTCTGGCAAAGGAATACTTCGATACGCCGGCGCTGGGTGTCATCCATTTCGATCTGTTCTAGTCTCTCTGTTAGGGCTTCAATACTGGTTTTAGACTTCCCCGCTAAGCCCTGCCGTCTAGCAAAAAAAAAAACAATATAATCAGCATGTATAACAGAGGTGCCTATACGGTGAGAGGTTTTAGGTTGATCGCCGAGGATAGCTAAAATTATCAGTGATCAACCAACTGTAAGTGACTATCTCCATGTCATAAATTTTTGTTAGTCCTTAAGAAAAAGTTTGGGCACCACTGATCTATAAATGTAAGATTCAAAGTCCTGACTGCCTGACTGTTAAATCAATGCAAAACTCAAACCAATGGACAGAATGAGCTAAAATTTGGCATACAAATAGCTGTTATAACTAAGCATTCGGTCTTATCATGGTTTTGTAGACACAGCTATTCTGTACTTCTATAAAAAATTAGTATTATTATACAGAGGAAAGATTTTTTTTGAAGATGAAACTTAATATAAGGATACATTGATTCATTGAGAATAATATAGGCTCCTTTTTATCCTGATATTCCCACAGGATTGGGAGTTACAAAGGTGAAACCTCAGACCGCTGCTAGTGTTTTATATTATGTGTTTTACCAAAGACGTCTGAAAATAAATAGTGAACTTACTCGGTAGCGGTAGCAGACTTCAGTTGTGGAGTCATGTTGGAAGGTGTGACTGAGGGAGCCGTGTCAATTGACCCTGGTGGCAGGGTCAAGTTTAGTTTGTTCTTTGACATCTTACTCATTTTTAAAGATTTTCTATCACCTCTAACCCATTAAGTATTCTTTTAACCTTAGTTTTGGAATCTGTAAAAGAATAACAAATCAGATTTTGAATACTTAACTCTAGATTAAGAGATACATACTGACTTAATTAAAATAAATAATGTATTAAAAACCGGCCAAGTGTGAGACAGACTTGCGAATGTAGGGTTCCGTGCCATTATATTCTGTTTTAAGTATTTGTTGTTATAGCGGCAACAGAAATATATCATCTGTGAAATTTTCAACTGTCTAGCTGTCAGGGTTCGGACAAATGGACAGACAGTGAACTCTGAAAACATGGTTATTACTATAATATGCACTATATTGTTGTTGGATGGGACGGTGGGATAATACAAGACATTTCTTAGGTAGTTATTATTTTCAAAGTAGTTTCAAAGTGGTTTAAAGTCCACAATAAATTTATTTCAGAAAATAAATTACTTATGATTTCATTCCCCATGGGTCTTGAGCCCATGACCTTCGCTTTAGCGTAGCGGGGTTTTTACCAACTAAACTACGCGGATGTCGAACCGAGACCAAATTATCATGAAATTGTGAACGAAAATTGATACCGGGTGAATATGATTTACAACGACATTTTTCGTACAAAAAGAAAGGTGTGTTCCGTGATGAATTTATGTAAATAACCACTTAGTATATTAAATACATGTTCAAAGCTCGGTGTAGAATGTTATTTAAACTATTATTTAAATATTTTCACCGTTCATTTACGATTTTAGAACGCTCAATTGATAAAATAAAACGAGACAAGGATTACTCACCGACGCAAATTCCAGACGTTTTAGTCACAGCATCGTAAAGAAATTACTTCTATACGACTGCGAATTTCATTTTTAATGTTAAAATTTTATAGTACACAAAATGTTGAATAAAATCAATTTTTATCTAAAAATTAGAATTATTCGTCGGAGGATCTCGAAAATTGATCACCAATTTTTTTATTGATTGGGCTAATTTGACATTGACAGAGAAAAGTAAATAGTGTAGTACTGGAGAGTAGGTGACGAGAGAGCAGGGTAAGAGCCTATATTTAGCATTGGCTGGCCAAATATAGGCTCTTACCCTTTTGTGAAGATAGATACTGGCAATTTCTTAACAGAGTGCATACAGAGTGGCAATACAGTTGGAAAGGGACAAAGGATGGACCAAGAGAGAGAGAGAACATTGATCAATACGAAGGCAACGTCAAATTCTGTGACATTGATGCACATCGTTGTCATCGAGTAGGTAGTTTCTAGGTTTCTAGGCATTTTCTAGGACAAATATATTATTTTACTCTTTGTTTCTAGGGTTCAGTTCCTCAGGGGGAAAAACGGGACCCTATTATTAAGACTTCATTGTCAGTTTGTCCGCCTATCCGTTCCGTCTGTCCGTCCATCCCTCCGTTCGTCCGTCTGTCTGTAGAGAGTTAAAATTTTCACAGATTATTTGTCGCTTTAGCAACAACTAAATACAGAAAAAAAAGTTAGTCGTCGACAGTAAATTCGGTTTACGGACGATAATTTAACGTGATAACATCTTTTGAAAACGACGGAAAATTGTTTTTTTTTTTTTTATTTCTTTCCCTAATTTTCCTTTAGATATATGAGTATTCTATTCGCCTCTCTTCACCATAACACAAGCCCAGATGAGCGATATTATTATTAAATAATATAAAACAACCGTTCCCGGAAAATACATGACGTCACACTTTTTTGTAAATGCAAGTGTTGCATCAATTTATTAAACGTTATCACGTCAAAAAATGAAGTAGGGCTCAAATACAACATGATACGGAACCCTTCGTGCGGGAGTCCGACTCGCACTTGTATATTTTGACGACCCAGTTGGCACAATGGTCACCATGACAGACTGCCAAACACAGGGTTGCGGGTTCGATTCCCGCCTCAGACGAGTATTTATGCTTAGATAGTTGTATGTGGTCTGGTTGTTTTTATGTGTTATAGGTATTTATTTACAAAAGAAAAGTATGTCTAGCACCCATAACAGAAGTCTAGTTACTTAGCATGGGGCTAGATGGCGATGGGTGGAATTTCCTGCAATTTTTTTTTATTTTTTTTTATACATATTATACGATTAATCAAAAAAACAAAAATCATGAAGAAAATACTATGTTTAATAATAAAAATATTTAATAGGGTATACCAGTGCACTAAAACATATTTACAATTTTAAAACAGTATGTTAACCACATAAGTAAGTACCTACATAGGACAATTTTTCGTAACCATATTCAAACCAAATCAAAGTAAAATGCACATTACAAGCATAACTAAAGACAATGACAACAAATACACTAAAAGTTATTTGAAAAATATATTTCTATTCAAAACAATACAATTTCTTTATCGTATTTTACTAGTTTAAAAATTAGCATACAAAATAAGATTATTTAAATATATAATTTTAAATATTCTTAAGACGTTTGCTTTATTTTAGCCAAGAAAGTGTTAATTCCAGGCTGATTTTTCTTAACTTCCTGCGTAACTTTTTTATTTTCTTGTACCGTTTTATTTTTCTCCTCAACCTTTTTCCGCTTTTCTTTCTTTTTCTCTGTTTGTTCGCCTTCTGATGCGACCTTTTTCTTTTTAACTTTTTTCTTGTCTTGTTCTTCTGGGTCAGTTGAGGGTTGTAAGAAAGGCGTAGGGTCGTTCATAACCATGGATAACTTTCCGAAGTAGTTCCATATTGCGTCGACGCAGTTTTCCGGTTTTCCGCCATCTTTCGTTTCCCACAATAAGCCGTAGAGGCGAGGTTTGAGTTTTTCGGTCGGTTTCTTCATTTCGGACTCGAATTCGTCTTCTAAATGTTTGAGTCGAGCTTTTTGAGCTTCCGGTGATAGTGAGAGGACATCGTCTTCATCCATTGTTGCTTCCTGGAATATGAAAAAATAGTTCAAATGTGTATACACCATGAGTTTATTTTGCCTTCTCATTGGTGGGCGCGTTCCGAAGGCATTCATCCTAACTTATTTTTAAGACGCATCAAAGAGATGTCATGTAAATTGTACTATTCCAAATGAATAAGGAAATTTGATTTGATATAGGACAGGATATATTGATTCAACAGGAACCTATTGGACTTTTGACAAGATTAGACACAGGACTAGCTTGCAATTCTGCTTTCATATCTCTAGCCTGATGGTTGCAATCTCTAACTAAGCATAAGTGAGGCCATTGGGTTAGATATAGATTGGCCGGTTGGGCATTGGCTTAGAACTCGATGGTTAGATCAGCACTATGGGGCGTTCCTGGCTCAGAGATTTGCCATCGCTATTCAGAAGGAGAATGTCGCTTGCTTTCTTGCATCTTTTGTGCCGGGAGTGGCAGTTTGTCTATTTAATTTATATTGTATTTGAAATTTTGTAATTACGTTAAATGAATCAATTTAACTAAACTTTGCAAAAAAATTAAGTTACATTTCGGTTATTACTGAATAAAAACGCTGTCAACATTCAGCTTAAATTATGGTCATCATCATCCTAGCGAAGTTCCCGGTTGCATCCCTCTCGGGAGCCCGGGGTCGGCTTTCCTACTTTAACGCCTCCACTTCGCCCGATCTTCGGCAACCTTACCAATACAAGTCAACACCTCTTTGGTCTACCCAATCTGCCACGACCTGGCGGTGGCGCCATTGCAACATTTATTTATGGTAAGACCATATTATAAGGTGGTCTTACCTCATCACTAAGATACCCATGTGGTACAAACAGCTCGTTATCGACTTCATACTCGTCTGGTCCCTGTTCATCGTCACTGCCGGCAGCGCTGCCGTCTATACTTTCACCTTCTTGCTCCTCCTCCCATTCTTCATCACTGTCTATCTCGTAATCAAGCTGTTTCTGAAATTGTAGACAAAAGAAACATGGAATATTGTTTCATCTTAAAACAAATGTTCATTAACCGAGTTCAAAAAATAGTTGTCTTTAAAGTCGCTTTATGGACGATAATTTTACGTCATAAGAAAACATTGATAGTAAACATAAATAAAATAAATAAGCCTTTATTTGATGGTAACCATAGCAACGATAATACGTTGCTATCTTGTCAAAAACATGACGCATGACGTCATGTTTTTTGTGAACGCAGGTGTTCGTCGATATCACGTCAAAAAATTACAATAAAGATAGGGTTTAATGTAATTTTTTTACCACGCGTATATTGTCGCGGGCAACAGCTAGTTATTAACAAAGTAGGACAAAATCGAGCTCAAAGGCCGACTCCTTTGAGCTCGATTACAAACATACAGGTGAAGCTAATAAAAGCGTGTTAAAAAGACATCAGCATTTAACATAAGCGTAGATGTAGACTAACCTCATCTTGTCCAAAAGGTCTTCTCGGTTTGACGACCTTGCTTTTCTTACGCCAAGTGCCCCAATATGGCGGACGTCTGTTCGTATGGAAACTGAACAGTTTTGGACGCAGTTTCTCTTGGATGACAGGTTCGCAGGTTACCGATTCTAAGGCTCCATCTAATGGTGGTAGCTCATCTTCTGTGATTGGAAAAAAAAGTTGAGATAAATAACGTGCGTTATCTATATAAAATCCTTTGTCCTGACCATGTTTAAAGTATTTTATAGTATAGCTAGACTTCGTCCAAGTAGAAGTCGAAAATACTGCTAATAGGATTGGGCCAAGGAGAACAAGTTGTTTGTACACTCGATCAAACATACGCAGAAAAAAAGGTTTCTTGAAGCAAGAAATGACCTCTCTCTACGCTAGTAAATAATTTCTTGTATTTTAAAATAAAAACTGTTTCCTTAATTTAAGAATATACTCGGCTGTCTTTTATCTCCATACGGTTTCACCTGCGTAAGTTCCGATCTCGTAGAGTATCTTAATAAAAAGTAGCCTACAACTTATTCCAGGACTCCAGCTATTTACATACTTACCAAGATTCTTCGCAACTGATTCAGTAGTTTTTGCACAATTATTTAAATACTAATGCACATTTTTTTTTTAATATTATAGTTCCAGAGGTTTGAAATGACTCTGCGCAAACGGGCCACTGACCACAGCCACTGGTGGCCAAACTAGTAGTTTTCATACATTTTGTTGTGGCCACCACCAACCGACTATGCGCCGCGTTATAAAAAAATGTATGAAAAATTGTGTGAACTGCTAGTGGCTGGCCACCGGTGGCCCATTTGCGCAGAGCCTAAAAAACCGTAGAGCGCAGCTAGTATGTTTTAAATAAAAAGCAACTTACCAACTACAATAACATCATCATCCTCTTTGTCACTCAAAGGCCAAGTTTTTCCGCTTGAAAGAGGTTTATAACCATTCTTCAAACTCTTCAAATATAAATCTCCTTGGTTAACATTTTGTTCTTCAATAAACCTAGAAAATAAGTACATATTTTAACACTACACATCCTCAACCTCTGTGGCGCGCAGAGACTGGCCTGTGTCCATGTGCACCAGAACATTAAAAAAAATTCCTCCCCGGAAAGCTTCCGGTACCGCCTTAGTATGCAAAGCGCTGAGCCGCATCGGTACTCTCATTAATTTCGTTTTAGAAATCAACAAGCAGCTGCACACACAGCCATGGCCACTGTATCACTTGACATGTTGGGACAGCGGCAGATCAAGCCGGACTAGGCCGACACACGCCGTGGCTAAGTTCCGTTCGGGCCACGTCCGACACCAGGCCTCAACAGGCTTGGCAACATCCAGCATGTTAGTTAATGGAGCATGGAATGGGTGTAGTCAGTTTAGATATGCATTAGCTTAATGTATCTTTACTTTAAACCAGTAATTACTGGCAAAGTATAGGAGCGGTGTTGGCTTAGTGGTAGATACCTCGACTTTCATTCTGAAGGTTGTGGGTTCGAATGCCAGTCGGCCGTGCACCAATGTATTTTTCTTAAGAAAAAATTATGTGTGCTGATTGACATTGCTCTTACGGTGAAGGAAAACATCGTGATGAAACCCGCGGCTTAGTTGGCTCCAGAAGTATTGACAAGTTCTCTCTTCTGGACATGGTTGACTAAGCTGAGAGGGTAGTAGGTGCTGGGCAAGCCTACTCCATCCTCACGCAAAAAGGACCCAATTAAAAAGGGTCCAATGGCGGAAAACAGCCTGTATACAAGTACAAGTACTGGCAAAGTATGATAAGAAAATTCAGGAAGACCACTGATAGGAAGATGTAGAGACATTGGAGAGGCATATGCTCTGCAGTGGGCTTACACATTCTGTTAAAGAAAAGATAATAAAAAATGTAAAGATAAAATAACATTGAACTTACTTTTCTAGTTGTTTTGCTTTATCCTCTGTCAGATTAACTCTAGTTGTCGGTGCTAATCTCATATCAGATTTGATCGTGAAGTTTGATAACATATCATTGGTAACAGCACCAACTGTAGCTTGCTTCTCAGCCTCCATCTTCTGTTTCGGTACAAAGAAATTAAGAAATGCTTCCGCAGCCTTTTTCTTTTTAAGTTCTTGTTCCTGTTTCTCAAGTTCGAGAGCTTCTGCCTTCTTCCGTTTCTCTTCTTCTCGGGCTTCTTTCTCTTTCCGTTTCTGTTCTTCTTTTTCCTCTTTCTCTTTCTTTTTCAGTTCTTCTTTTTCTTCTCTTAACTCTGTAAGATGAGAGAAAGAAACGTAATAGTAATGGGCCTTCTATTTGTATTCAAACTCTTTTGTTGATGTTTGTGTCTAAATCTTATTGAAAATCATTTTAAGTTAAAAAATTACTGACTGTCAATGAAATGATAGAACTGCTAGGTCTCTAAACATAAAATGCGTTTATTTGTTACTCCTTCGTTAAAAATGAAACTTAGTATGTTGATGGCTGGAGTTTTGAAAAAACACATAGGTTACTTTTTGTCTCAATAATCCCACAAAATCAGTACATACGCGGGTAAAACCGCGGGTCGCAGCTAGTTAAATTATATTGTACCGTATGCAGATGAAGTTATAAATAAATAAAATAAATAAATATTGCAGGATATTCCAGACATTGTCACCTAGCCCCAAGCTAAGTAACTAGACTTGTGTTATACTACTTTTATACTTTTCTTTTGTAAATATTATATACTTATAATACATAGAAACAACCAGACCATAGACAAATATCTAAGCATAAATACTTGTCTGAGGCGGGAATCGAACCCCTAACCCTGTTTGGCAGTCCGGCATGGCGACCATTGTGCCAACTGGGTCACAGGGCAAGGAGAGGTGAGGGCACTTTACAACTTTAAAACTTACTCCTTTCCATATCCTTCTGTTTTTCCTTTTCTTCTTTCTCCTTCCTCTTAGCCTCTTCACGTTCTTCTCTCTCCTTCTTCTTCTGTTCATCCTTTTCTTGTTTTTGTTTTGCTTTCTCTTCCTTCTCTTGTTGTTTTTTCTTTTCTCTTTCTAATCTTTCTTTTTCTCTCTCCTCTCTTTTCTTCGCTGATTCTGCTTTTTTCTGGAGCTGATTGACATGAGATTGTGAATTAAGCTTGAATTACGGTGTAGTGAATGACTTAAGAAGCAAAAATTAGATTTGCAGCAAAGAGCAATAATTCTCTCACTATATTATAAGTTAAGGTATAAAAATGTCACTTTAAATTCCAACAAACGCGATTTAATATTTTCCATTAAAAAATTTTTTTTTACAATTTTTCAATATGTATGTATAAGAGACTAGCAGCGCTCCGCGGTTTCACCTGCATTACTCCCGATCCCGTAGGAATATTGGGATAAAAATAATTAATGTATCCTCATACCAAGTTTCATCAAAATTGTTAAGTAGTTTCAGAGCCTATTCAATTCAAACAATCAAATCTTTCCTCTTTACAATATTAGTGTAGAAAAATGTTTAAGTATTCCATTTGTTAACTGGTCACTATGATACAAGCCTAGTTGCTTAGCTTGGGGCTAGATGGATTTTTCAGTTACATACCTGCTTTGGAGTCAAATTAGTGTTTGAACTCATTGACTCGTTTAATGATTCATCATGTTTATTTACTGAAGAATTCCTGCTCTGTTTCGGTGTTGTAGGGTCTGATAAAGTAGAATCATTCAGTTTATTTTTCGGTGAACCTTTATTATTGTTCTCTTCACTTTTTGCCTGGTTTCGAAGACTTCGTTTTGGAGTAAGGGGTTCATTAGCTGATGTTTTTTTGTTAGATTCATTAGAATCTTCTTTCTCAGAATGGGACAGTTCTTCATCTGAATTGGAAGCAGTTTGTTTGCTGTTTTCCTTACTGTTAGATTCATTTTTCTGGGATTGATCTTCTTTATCCGAATGTGAGAGTTCAGGTTCAGAGTTGTCAGCATTTTTCAAGCTATTTGCCTGTTTTATGCTATTTTTATCATTCGTGTCAAACTTTTGGGACTCACATTGTTTTGACAGCTCTGTGTCTCTAGATTCTATGTTCCCTGATAGAGGATTTACAGTATCCGAGCTGTTTGTGGAGTTAGAATTTTCATCATTACTGTTAGGTTGAGATTTGTGTGTTTGTGAGTTTTCTGGTGTTTCAGATATTTCCTGAATATCACAACTGTTAGAATCTAAATCTACAATGTCACTAACCTCTATTTTTTTACTTACAGTAATACTTGCAGTCTTATTTTGATCACTCTGTGGTATTGTAGTACCTTTTTCTTGTTCTAATGCAGGCTCATCAACCTCCATAGCGTCTGAAACATTATCTTCCACGTCCGCTGTCGGTTTTTCGACGATTGAACCATTTTCAGTCACTTTTTCTGAATTAGACGAACTTTTTTTACTACCTCTCTTTTTTCGTCCAGCTTTAGCTTTCTGTATCTTTTTCTTCCAGGCTGCGTCAACCAGCTTAACGTAAGGGTTAGGAAGTTTGGTATTTTCCGAGGTTTTTTCGTCTCTGCTATCATCATCGCTTAGAACAACTAGGTCAACAATATCGTTCTCTTTGCTGATTTTACCAGCTTTCGCAATAGTTTCCGCCTCTGTAGCCGACAGTTTTCTCTTCCTGCTTGGAGGAGTGACAGGGCTAACGGGTGAGGGTGAAGCTTCACTAATTATCTTAAAAGGAAGGCGAGCTTGCTTCAACTTTTTCTTCGAAGGAGTCACCTCAGTGTTCTCCGGCGATTTGCTTGCCTTCATGTTTACAACACTAAACACTTAGGGCACGCAGTAGAAAATGTTTTGCACTATTGATATCGAGTCATTAGATTCAGCAACTCAAGGCACTTTCATCTCAAAATAAATCTACAAATTTTTTACAAAAACACATTGAACTTTGTTTGACACTTTGACAGATGTTCGAAAACGCGGGATTTTTGCATTCTAAAACTAGAAATTCTTGGGTTTTTTTATTATAGCCAAGTTTGACCTAAACGCTCTATTAGCAAGCTTTTAGCAAATTTTGGAAAGTTCTAAATAGGAAAACAGACAGATCAAAAAATATAAACTAAATTTTTAGGTATTTACAGAATGTTCGATATTTGCTTCAATATAAAAATAAAATTAAATACTTTATGTATTTTTCAAATACTGAACTATCGTTCTAGTATTTGAACGTATTTCACTTTAAAAACGTTTCATACTACGTACATTATTTAGCTCGAAGGTATAGTCAAAAACTTTGAAACAGTTTCCGGTAGTTCTCTATCTCTATGGTATCTAAAAAATAAACATTGACCTTACATTGACAAACAAAGAGTATTTTATATGAGATACTTTTTAATAATATGCAAATCAAAGAGAATTTAAATATGCAAATCATCAAATTGACATATTTTATTTGATAAGAAACTGGTAAAAAACATAGCTAATAATTATTAAACTTGGAAAAAATGTCGAAACATAAATGGGATTTCAGAGACGTTTCTGTTGGCCTACAAATTTTACGCGAATTTTTACTTGGGCGTAAGCACACCTTGCACGGAAGGTTTCCGCCTCTTCTTGCTCCCAGGTCCATTCCTCCTCCAGACATTCCTCGAGGTCCCGAATATAAGTATTCAGATCAATATTACATCAAGCGTCATGCGATGAATTCTGTTTCACCGCCTGTAGTGGCACCAGTTGCCGAAGGTCCAGCGGTCGGTGTCCCAAAGAATCAAAAAGGCAAGCATGGTTGTGGTTTACCACCAAATACGGTAAGTACCATCATAATACTCTTTGACCTACTTGCTTTTAACTTCAACGTTAAATAAAAACGCCTAATAAAAAAAATATAGCAATTTAATTTCCTACTACTAAATATTGAACTTCCAACAGGCGATCAACAAAGTTTCTGGTTTATTTTCAGCTGACTTTCACCTGCGCACCTATGCCTGGTCACCCGTGGTGGTGGGATGGTCATTGTTACTACGAATTCGTGCCTGACCCTGATAAGCCGCCTGAGCCTCCTTTGCCGCCGTGCCCACCTCCAGATCCATGCCCCCCTACAGCTCCTAAGTTCTGAATTAGCTTATCTACCAATTTATACTACTCATTTAATATATGTATATGTTATGGACCAATGATTAATCGCTCATAGTCAATATACATAATGCCCGGGCATTATGAAATGCCTGCCACCTATTGGGCAGAGTAATAAAAATACATGTTTTATTACTGTTATTTCAATTTAAGATAATAAATCAAAATTTGAAACACTAATAACACAAAATCTTCATTTTATAGATGCTCTGACCTCCGTGTCCGTCTATATTTAAATGCAAAACTAAACAAAATACTAAAAAAACAAGGGCGCTGTGTTCTGTACGGGTATACTATTTTTCCCATTCCCACTCCAATAAAAATATGAAAAGGTAAAAAAGGCACTTGGGTGCCAGAAAGGTAGGTTATGTTAGGATAGACATTGTGAAAAAGTACGCGCGAGCGAAGCGAGCGTTTAGTTTCACACTGCACAAAAATAGTGTTTAAAGGAGCTCTTTACCCCATATAATTTATCTCTATTATCACATTGCCCTACGATGAGGTAGCAGTATTCATAATGCCCAGTGTGATTAATATTAAAGTTTATATGATAATTAAGCACTTTGCCCAAAGTACTGCATTATTCATAATGCCCGGGCATTATGTATATCGCCCGAATTAATCAATAATTGGTCCATAACATATATAATATGTCCTACTACCGTTGTGACTTAGGTAGGTACAATGCTGCTCTTATACCATTCGCCGGGACCGAGCAGGGTACTAGTAGGACACCTCACAAAAATAAAAAACAAATAAAATTATTAAATACAAACTGTACCTTGAATCCATTTCAAAAGTGAAGAAGATGACGGGTATTAGATATACCTACATAGAGATTTAAAATCTCGATATTTTTATTTACATACAGAATTCGTGTCAGATAGTTAGGTACCTACCTACATAAGGGTTTTGTTGGGTCTGCGCGCCTTGCAAATTCATATTATCATATTAAACGGACAAAAGCGACCCCCCCCCCCCCTAACGTAAACGACAAAAGTAATTACTGATTGACTCGACTCCTTTCCTTCTCCCCAAACCAGCGCCGTCTACGACTAATGGAATTTCGAATTGTTTTCCATAATTCTGAAGGAATTTTTACTTGAAAATCAGCTGTTTCATGCAAAAACTTCGAACGAAATGTTCGAATTTCCAAAAGTACAACAAAAGTTGTTCGCCTAGACGTCTAGAACAACCCCCTTTCGTATTAAAACCCCTTCGCTGAAACAAATTGTATACTTACACTAAGAAAAATTAAAGAAAAACCATGCAAAGTTAGTAAGAAGAGTTATAATATTTATTCTGTGTGACCTATAATACTCCAAGGTAGTTAATTGAAACGCTGCGAGCGGCAGTCACGTCCTATGCCGAGGTAAAGTACCCATTTGATTGTTAACTCTGATGGCTCGTTATTACATTTAACGAGTACACTCTAATTATACGTTGGGGACGTTAAATTTATATTACTTTGTTAAATATGCATAAAATATCATTATGATAATCCTACTAATATTATAAATGTGAAAGTTTGTGTGTGTGTGTGTGTTTGTTACTCCTTCACGCTAAATCTACTGGACCGATTGCGATGAAACTCGGTATCTAGATGGCTGGAGACACATAGGCTACTTTTTATCCCGATATTCCCACGGGATCGGAACTTACGCGGGTGAAACCGCGGGGCGCAGCTAGTTAACTATATGACGATATATGATTTTATGCTACCGTTGTTAACAATGCTTGTTCCCAGAAGTTCCTACCTAGCAACGTACTACCTACCCGCTGGTGACGAACGATCAATCTAGCTAGATCGTCACGTTCTTTTCCGGGAGTCTGGCATCTGCCTTCGACGCTAAGTTTAGCCCTGGACTGAGATTATCTATATATATATATAAAAGAAAGTAGTGTTAGTTACACCACTTATAACTCAAGAACGGCAGAACAGATTTGGGTAAAAATTGGTAGGGAGGTAGCTTAGAGCCAGGAGACGGACATAGGATACTTTTTATCCCAATATGCCCACGGGATCGGGACTTACGCGGGTGAAACCGCGGGGCGCAGCTAGTATATATATAAAAGAAAGTCGTGTTAGTTACACCACTTATAACTCAAGAACGGCAGAACAGATTTGGGTGAAAATTGGTAGGGAGGTAGCTTAGAGCCAAGAGACGGACATAAGATACTTTTTATCCCAATATGCCCACGGGATCGGGACTTACGCGGGTGAAACCGCGGGGCGCAGCTAGTATATATATAAAAGAAAGTCGTGTTAGTTACACCACTTATAACTCAAGAATGGCAGAATAGATTTGGGTGAAAATTGGTAGGGAGGTAGCTTAGAGCCAAGAGACGGACATAAGATACTTTTTATCCCAATATGCCCACGGGATCGGGATTTACGCGGGTGAAACCGCGGGGCGCAACTAGTTTTAAATAAAAAAGGTACTTACCGGCGACTAACCAGGGCCGGCGAGGAGTCTGGCATCTGCCTTCGACGCTAAGTTTAGCCCTGGACTGAGATTATTTTAAATAAATAAGGTACCGGCGACGAACCAGGGCCGGCGAGGAGTCTGGCATCTGCCTTCGACGCTAAGTTTAGCCCTGGACTTAGATTATTTTAAATAAATAAGGTACCGGCGACGAACCAGGGCCGACGAGGAGTCTGGCATCTGCCTTCGACGCTAAGTTTAGCCCTGGACTGAGATTATTTTAAATAAATAAGGTACCGGCGACGAACCAGGGCCGGCGAGGAGTCTGGCATCTGCCTTCGACGCTAAGTTTAGCCCTGGACTTAGATTATTTTAAATAAATAAGGTACCGGCGACGAACCAGGGCCGGCGAGGAGTCTGGCATCTGCCTTCGACGCTAAGTTTAGCCCTGGACTGAGATTTTATTTAAGTATATAAGGTACCGGCGACTAACCAGGGCCGACGAGTAACAAGGCCCACTATCTAAAAACTAACAGCTTTTTTTTTACATTTTACTCACGAATAATAATATTGCACCACTAGCATCCCGGCAAACGTTATTTTGTCATTTAAAAAAAAATGTACGGTTCTCAGATCTAATGAATTTACATAAAAAATTCATACAAATCGGTTCAGGCGTTTAGGTGGACATACAGGTAACTTTTTTATTTAAATAGGGATTAGAAAAGCTAACATTAATCAAAATAAATAAATAAATATAAGATTTTTGTTTAATATTTTTTCAAGCTAAAATGAACTGTAAAATGTAATATTTTAAGTTAACTATTCTCTTAGTATAATTTTTAAAGGATTATTTAACGACCGTGTTATTAGTGACACAATAACATGTCAATAAAGTTTAAAATTATTTAATGACATAATTTTAAGTAATTTTTCCTTTACGAAATATTTAATTTTCGACGTCGTAAACTTAGCTCACATGAGCTAATTCATCTAGGTGCATTAAATACACTTTTAGTAAACTAAATATCGCTAATAGAAAGCATTCTTGTCTAAGGGGGCTGTAACGCTTTTTATAAAACAAAAGAAATACCTAAACTTAAAATTCTATGTAAACTCTAATCACCCTAGTTAAAAGGTTGTAACGAATCAATTATGGTAGGCCCTCATTTGTCACCTAGTATTTTCTAAGCTTGTCATATTTGTTGAATTAGGGCCTTTATTCGTGGTATATTTCCATATTCGCCACCCCATTTATTATTTAATACGCCACCTGGTCTAAGTTAAGCTTGTTCCTACGAAATTAGCTGTTATGAATAGCACTTTAACAACCCAGAAGGTGTTTACGTAAGGGCTATTGTTTGGTAAATAAGGTCACTGTTTCTGATAATACTCATGCCGGTTTTGCAATGGTGATGAGTAGAGCTGGGTAGAGCCACTGACTCATGGTTTCATAGTTACTATACTAACTAGCAGTCCCGATCCCGCTGAAATCATAGGTATAATAAATCTGTAGACATAAAAAATGTGTAATCCATACTAATATTATAAAGCTGAAGAGTTTGTTTGTTTGAACGCGCTAATCTCAGGAGCTACTGCGGTCCGAATTGAAAAAAATATTTTTGTGTTGGATAGTCTATTTATCGAGGAGCCTTCCTATAGTTGTAAAATATCCAGAAAAAAATACGCAGGTCGTTTTAAAATCGTTAGCTGAACACGATAGTTTTTAGAATTTTTGTCTGTTTGTTTGTTTAAACCAGGTAATCTCATAATATTGAAATAAAAAGTAGCCCGTTACTTAATTAATGGATTAATGTATCCTTATATTTACCAAGTTTTATGAAAATCGGTCCAGTATTAGTTTCATAAAACAACCTTTTTATAATATTAGAATAGCAGATGCTACCCACAGCACCCTAAGGCTTCATCCCCGTAAGAAACCGATCCCGTGAAAATATTGCGTTAAAAAGTAGCCTTTGATCATTATACCAAATTTTATCAAAATCGGTCCAGTAGTTTACCCAAAAATAACAAAGAAAATCTTTATCTTAATTTTAAAATATTAGTACTTACTGAGGGTTTAATTTCGTAAACGCTTTAATTCTTATTCTACACTTACAAAGAACACATCGAAATTCTATAGGTATCAACCTATATGAACGCATAGCTTAAACTGGTCCCGGAGACATATAATTTCGATCTATGTCAGTCAGTCAGGACTTAAAAGATTCGAAACACTTAATCGTCAAACCTATATCTAAAGACGTCAGTCAGGACTTAAAACTATCAAATCTTTAACTCTAGGTAATATACAAACTCATTTAAAGACGACGTCAGGACCAAAATAATCGAAACTTTACCTAGATAAAATACAAACCTATTTATAGGCGTCAGAAAGGACTTAAAACAATCAAATCTTTAACTCTAGGTAATCTACAAACCTATTTATAGACGTCAGTCAGGACTTAAAACAATCGGAACTTTACCTAGGTAATCTAAAAACCTATTTATAGACATGAAGGCGTCACCCCTACCTACGTTAAGACTCCGATGTCTTAATTAAACGCAATGAATTTAATTAAGAACGAAAGGCGCATTGAGTGAAAGGTGCTTATCGTTCAGTGATCACAGTCACTGCCGATCGCAAATGTTAAGGTGTAGAATACCTATCTACCTAATCTGAGTGCGAGTGCACCGCTTGGGCGCATGATCGACCGTCAGTTCGCCCGGCTGCTTGGCTCGTGTCCTCACCTTAGTACCTCGGGAAACACAGCCGTTGACGCACGTACGACGCTCGCAATATGATTTAACACCCTCCAAAAAACACACCCCAAAACACTAACTATGCAATCATAAACTGTGACTACAGTGAAACTTTCTGAATTTGTGATTTTTCTCTTATAAAAATGCGGCACGACAGTGAGACGGCTGCACTCGAGGAGCGCGTAGCTTCCTTCAAGAACGATCCAGAGAAACTTCGACAGGCTACTGAATTTGTCGATCAGCTCATTCAACAGGCAAAGAAAGATGCTGAATTAAAACTAAAAGAGAAAGACAGAAGTAAATTCGTAAGTATCAATATATATTTATCCCTGTGAGAACGGAGATAGGGCGGTAGGTAAGTGTTAAAGGACTGTAGATTGCGTGTAGGCTTTCAAAGCAGTGCTATTTCACCATTTTAAATAGTCAACACGTTTAGTTTTTCAGTTGCATGGTTTTCACCACTATAGTCGATAGAAAGGCATTTTATATCATTCACAAATTCGCCTAGACCTATCTATTCCACCAGCTCTATCAACAAATCAATAAGTTGGCAGTTCATAATACATTTAGCGTGACTGATATTTCGCTACCAAAATTTTAATCTTCTTAAATTAGCATGTAAATTAATAGAATTCACTGAATTAATATTCTTACTTGGTAGTTCTTGTTAGAAATTTGCATAAATCGACTTAAGTTTTGTGTTTAAAGGGTTCTAGTTTACAACTTGCTAAGTAAGTTGAGTTATGGAAGGAGTATTTTAACTATCTATGGACTTGATTAAAATACTAACCGTCCTGTAAATAGAAATTTCGGCGAGAAAAGCATTAGAATACACTTCTTCAGAGACTTTCAGATCTTTATATAGATAGATAATTTATTTATTGTAAACACCTTTTTCATATAACATTAAATGTAAAAAAGCAAAGCTTAAGTTTAAGTGCTACAAAGGGCCGCCTTATCGCTAAAAGCGATCTCTTCCAGGCAACCTTTGGACGGACAAGAAGTCCTCCAGGAAGAAGTTCCTTATTAATTTATTTAACCACTACTACCTTACTATTTATTGGACAAGGGTTTATTCCATCTTTCAGATCACTACTATAATGACGTATTCACTGAAAGACAGCCTCCATCGGTCGCAGTTCTAGGTCACCTCCAGCCTATCTGGCTCGAGGCGGTCGAGGTCGTCTCGCCAACGCTTTCGTAGTCGACCTCGACGTCTTTAAGCATCCGGAGGAATCCAGGTTGTTGCTATAATCCTAATAGAGATGTTCTATCAGAGAAATATCAGAATTTCATGCTATATTTAGGCTAAATAATAATAATTTCAAACTGCATTAGCAACAAATATCTTACGAGATTTGACGTTGTAGTTTGTTACATCTCTAAGAATAGTTTATCTTAACTCAGTCTTAACTATGTAATAGATAAAGCTACCTACACATCAAACGAAGAATGTATGAAAAAACTCATGGGTTTTTTTTGTGATCATGCACACAAAGATTACAATTATTTTTGTGTATTATTTGAAATGAAGCATTTAAAGTCACAGATGATAACGATAACAACGCCTTAGAAACAGGTTCAAATGTATTCTTTATATATTTTGTAACTGAAATCTAGTTGGAGTTCAAATGTTATTGATTTTATAATTTGTTGCGACACAATTAAATTAAAAATCTTTGCTAACACCACTTCAATGGGCATCAAAGTTCCTTCATAAGGGCATGCGAGGGTTTAGGGCCCTCGAAGACCACTCTGTCCGTGTCTAGCTGGGTCCTATACGCCTTACTCAATCAACTGGCAGAACAGCTTCTTGAAACTAAAGAAGAACAGTGTACCTCAGGTCTTTGATAGATTTGCCATCGAATATTTTTCTTAATTTTATAAGCACACAACACAGAGCAAAATAAACTACACTTTTGAAATATACAATGTGTTTCATCAAAGGGGTTCGAAAGGGGATTGTTTTAGACGTCTAGGCGAATAACTTTTGTTCTACGACTTTTGGAAATTCGAACTTTTTTTTCGGTAATTCTAAAAACTTCGAACGAAATGTTCGAATTTCCAAAAGTCATAGAACTTAGACGTCTAGAACAACCCCCTTTCGTATTAAAACCCCTTCGCTGAAACAAATTGTATAAATGTATCAATGGATGATCTTTCGCGATAACAAATATGACAAAACCAGGCAATGAAATAGCCAAAAGATCAGCTATGAATGTAGAAAACAGATTATTGAGCTGGCAGAATAAAGACGAGAAAAAGCCTAGGTCACTGTATAGCTTAGAAATCTTAGAGAAATGATACGATGGTCATATTTTTCTGAGGTTTATAGATAGATAACTTTGTTTGTGCAACAAGCTTGAAAGTATAAGATGTATAATAGGTGGCCTTATCACTTAAAGCGATTTTTTCCAGGCAACCATTGGATGGAAAAGAACTTATGAACTGAGGTTCATATATACCCACTCAGGCTGTAGTATCTTGAATATTATGACAGTTATTTGCAACCTGTCTCCCAAAATCTTATCAGTGTATCAGTAGTTCAAACAATGATGGAGTTTTCTATATCATCTAACTATTATACCTACCTAAACTGTTGTTAGGAGATTATTGTTAACCAATCAGCTCATTTTTATCAGATAATATTTTATTATGTTGTGCTAGACTCTGGCAAGGATGTTTTGAATTCGAGGATGGATAGATAGATAAATACTTTAATGAAAACAATTTTTAAATAACATAAAATTTAATAAAACAAACCCTAAGTGTAAGTACTACAAAGGGAGGTCTTATCGCTCAAAGCGATCTCTTCCAGGCAACCTTTGCAAGGAAAAGAAGTTGAAGAAAGGCGCTAGAGTTCTTACAATGCGCTTTATGCAATACTAGTAGCGCTCCGCGGTTTTACTCGCATAACTCACGATCTCGGGGGAATATCGGGATAAAAAGTCTAGCCTGTGACACTCCCAATTAATCAATGTATTTTCATAAGAAGTTTCATTAAAATCGGCCCAGTAGTTTCGGAGCTTATTCAATGCAAACAAACAAACAACCAAATCTTTCGTCTTTCGAATATTAGTATAGGCACACACACATAATCAGCCCTTTTTAGGCCAAGGGGTAAGCACTAATGTCCTTAGGGACTATGCCAAATTTGAGACTCATAGGGCATGTAGTTCTTTTTAGAAAGCGCATACCTACCTAAAATAATAAAAGAAAAAATCACTTACATGATCAAAGAAAACCACTTACATGATTGAGAAAATCTCTTACATGATTGAAAAAAACCACTTACATGATTGAAGACAACCACTTACTCGATTGAAGGAAATCCCTTACATGATTGAGGAAATCTCTTACATGATAGAGAAAATCTCTTACATGATTGAGAAAATCTCTTACATGGATAAGAAAATTTCTTACATGATTGAAGAAAATCACATTAATGATTGAGATGAGATGGCAGAACATTAATTCATTTTTAGCACACTCAATAAGATCCTAGCCAGACGATAACTGGTAACCGAATGGTTGTTTGATCGATTTTGGCGAAGCAAGCCTATATGAACCTTAGGCTCGAATGGATCACGGTTGTGAGGTCGTGTGTGAAATTTGCAAGATTCCGCCAACGCGTCGTTCGTTCACAATGGTTCAAAGTCCTTGTGCATTTTCTAGACAATGATTTTGCTTTGTTTTACCAGTTAGTATTACTACCTATTTACTTAGATCTATAAATATCTATGTAATACATACATAACCATGATAGGTAGGTAAATTTATTGATTTTCCTATCTACTTAGATTTTTTTTCTAATTAACAAAAATGAGGACTATAGGCTCCAGTATCTGGTATAAATTTCACCTTGCCCGGTCCAACCGTTGAGAAAATCGGTAGTGACACACGGACAGACAGACGGGAAAGAGAGGGATCTTATATGGGTTCCTTTTTGACGTGATAATAACCTCTAATAAATTGGTGGAAAACCTGCATTCACACAAAAGTGTCACGGTAATATTGTGTGACGTCATGCGTCACAGTAATATGACCCCGTACCGAAACTGTGCCGTAACTTAGAAAACAGAGTATTTAATAATTATATCACTCATCTGGGCTTGTGTTATGGTGTGCCAAGTGACGAATAGAAGACTTAAGTAATATAAAGAAAAAATATATATATAAAAAACGTGTGGCACTCGGAGACTGCCGCGGTAAAGCTATTGCATCATGCGAGCTTCGTACAGTCGTACCGTACACGTTAAGTGGACGCTCGGCCGAGCTACATGGTAGGCGAAGTGGGGGGGTGTTAGGTTTTATTTTCGTTACGGAATTTCTTGATTCGGTTGCCGCGCTCATAGCCCACGATAAAAGCTATGCAATAGCTTAAAAAAAGAAAAAAATCGAAAAAAATATAAAGTAATAACATAAAAAAAACAATTTTTCATCATTTTCTCATGACGTTATCACGTAAAATTATCGTCCGTAAACCGACTTTACAGACAACCATTTTATACAGAAACCTACAAAGAATTGTTACCTAACCTTCACTTATTTCCCCAAATACCAAAAGGTTTATAAAGATTAATTTGTCAAGCGTCAAACTGCAAAAATGTAGCCCCTGAAAGTTCTCAACTTGCCCTCTGAAAGTATTCACGTCACGTCCGTACAATAAGACTTTCAGATAACATTCTAGTCTCACGATAAATTGATTGGAAAAGCTTGTTCAATCTGTGGAAAATATGTTTATGCTGCGAGGGAAATAACTAATGGAAACAGAGCGAATCCTTTGAAACATTTTTAGGTTTGCCTTTTCATTTTGTATTTTATTCATAACGCGAATAAATGCGTTTTATTTTATAAAACTCGATTGGCTTATTTCGATTTCCGGATTAGAGAAAATAACTGCTACAACGTAGTCCTAGGTGAAAATAGTAAATTACGATATAAGTATGGTAAATTGATCTTTGCATAGAGGCGGTTTATGACGCACAAGCGGAAGCGAACGTGTTTAGAAGCCGAGATGCAACGATCAATTCCACACGTGTATCGTACGACGTTTTTTATCACAGTTGCGAATAAAAGAAAAGACTTGAAGAGAAAAGAAAATAATATATAAAAAAAATATGATAAGTCTATGTATACTATTTTTTAGGCAATATTTTTTTGTTAGTTATACTCCCGAAAGGCAGGTAAAAGACTTTTAACCTATACAGCCTCGTCTGACATACAATATTTTATAGGGTTTTTTTCATGTGTTTTTGCGTCGGGGGTTAAAAACTGAATACAATGGTACGGAAAAATTATATTTAAGTAAAGAAGAAACAAAAAAAAACTAAACTTAATTTTTAATCGTTTTCTAAGACGTTATCACGTAAAATTTTCGTTCGTCAACCGACTTTAGTGACAACCATGTTGTTTTGTTGGTACCTTTTTGGTAACCATTTGTTGGTACCTTTTTTTAATACATCAAAACAGTATAACCCAGATAAATTAGGAATGTTTCATCTACCAAACATGTAATTAGCAGTATGATACCAATTTATCTTATCCGGATAACTTTTTACACACTAGTGGTGTGAAGGTAATGTAAAACGCACGCGTGCGTAATAACTAATAAGTTGGATTATGAGCCTAAAAGCGGTTGAATAAGTTCCACTTTATGAGCAACTGTGATAAAAAGTACTTACATGAAGTAGGTATAATTTTACATATAATTCATTGAGAGAGATAAAATAAGATTCAAGATTATTTTTAACCACTTTTCATATACCTACCTATAGGTAGATGAATCACTTTTAAAAACTCAGATAAAATACAGTGTTTCTTGATATTAAGGCTACTTTGAAGTATAAGTTCCATAATGTCTAAGTATGAGAAACTTTCAATACCTTGAAGCCAAGTTGAGCTTATGTAGAAACTCTTCACATATTTTGTACACTTAGTTAATGTTACTTTAGTAGAGTAGGTGCTTATGTACCGATTTACTTAGGTATTAGCATCTTATTAATATAGAATAGTTGCTATTGCAGAAAACTATAATAAATGAGAACCTCCTCCTTTTTTGAAGTCGGTTAAAAATGAGCAATATCCTTTGATTTGCCAAACTATGTAGAGGATGTCTTTTTTGTTTTTTTGAAAAACTTACAGGTTCCTAGCCAGGGTAATGACTTTTTTTAAAGAATCGAATGATGCAGTTTTTGTTTATGTAAAAATCGGACATGCAACGCCTTTGAGGCTTCTTTGCTATCTCATATTATTGTTTAGGCTAAACTCTGAAGGCCTATATAAAAAAATATCTTGCTTTAAAATGTTTAATTGTAAATCGTGTCCAATGTTCCTTCCTGTATTTTTTTTGCTAATAATTATGGCTTCGCAACATGTGCATTTAGCCAGTATCAAGTTATATTTTGCATCAAATTATGACCCAATTTTTCATAAATCAGGCCTAAAGTGTTTCAAAAAAGTCAAAGTCGTCATAGTCCGTCAAGTCAGGGGCTAAAAGTAAAGCGGTGGCAAGTTTACCATAACCTTAATAGGAGATTTGGAGGCAATGAGAAAACTTCATGTTTGACACTGATTTTTACTTTCACTACACTTGTGCATTTTCACAGAACTAAATTGAATAACATTCCACCAGAATTATGCAATTCAAAATTCTAAGTTTCATGAAAATAAAACTGCAGCACGACATGTTGTTAATTCGTTCCCGCCCGCCAAAACTCCCCTTCCTTCCTGTATTATAAAAATAAAATTATTATATCTGTCTATGTATGGTCTGTCACAATAACAAATAGGTTCAAACGAAATAGGCTTTGCTGCTTTTATTCATGTTTTGTCTAAAACGATATAGCGTGATATATTTAGTTCTTCTTTCTTATTTAGTTCATTTATATTTAGTTCTTTGGCGACCAGAATTTTTATTTAGGTATAAGTCTAGGCAGGATTAATCCAACACAATCAACTAAAACCTAACACAATATCCTCAGTTCTATTGTCATGAAAGGGTCTCCAATTGAATAAGGGTCGTATAACTGCAGAGAAACCCGGCCCAAAGCTTTCCATTCATGAATGGGCTTTCGGCCGGGTTTCTCTCGTTACGAACTTGGATAATCTCTTAATCCTGTGAACAATAAGTTCTTGGAAGCAAGTAAATAAACCTTAAAAGCGCCTTTTAACCATAGTCCCGCCGATTTGCGCCACTGGTGGGTTCATCAGGTTTTTTTAGAGTATTTTTAATTTATCCTATTCAGTTCTACAGTTCCCGAGGAAAGGGTACCGGGCGCTTTCTCCATACAAACGGAGTCGACTGTTTCCTCCCTGGATAATGACACTAGAGTAAATATTTTTGTTGCATTAAATTTAAAACTGCCATAACCATGCCCCTATGTTTTATATTTTTTTGTTTTTAAAATCTAAATTTCTATGATAATTAACAATTAGTTAAATAAAATAAACAAATAAATAAAAAAGTAGAAAATGAAAAAAAAAAACAAGACATAGGGGCATAGTCATTTCGGTTATAGGTTTTATGCAACAAAAATATTTGTGCTAGTGTCATTAATTAAATTACATTGCAATTTCTTCCGATTACATTTCGATTGCATTATAATATCGATTACGAAAAACATTCTTGAGAATACCAAAAGCTGACTTTGAGGGTATTTTTTGTAATCGGAATGATATTGCAATGTGATTTAGGATAATTTGCCTTTAAAATTCATAAAAATAGATTAAAAAATACTTATTCAGAAAATAATGAATTAGAATGTAACTATAAATCCTGAATCAATTCATTAATTAATCCTCTTTAATCCATTAATTAATCCTCCTCTAGGACCTGAAAACCCCTATCCCTTTCCCACGCGCGCGCCGCACGATAACTCTATTCCTTTCCCCCGCGCGCCGCGAAATGCCCGTTTTAACTGTTTTATGATGGTTTTATGTAATTAAAAGACTCACATCTATTTTAGTGAAAAACCATCTGTACTACGTTATGGGATTTGATGTAAAGTTTATGAAAATATAAATTTTGTACTTGTTTACAATCGCCGTAAAATTAAAAAAGCTCAAAAATTTCTCGATTTTTTAGGATTTTAACGATTTTTTTCCTATCGAGGTAAACCACTCTTATCGTGTTTCGAAGTGTATGACAATACAAAACATTTCTTCACCTTTACGACAGTAGCATATCATTCTATGGATTTAAGTAGTTGATACCCAAAAACTGTTTCTAAGACACCTTTAATGCGCTTCTGGTCATATACTACTTCGGCTTAAAGGTTTTCCTGGTGACCTCTGTTTCCTGTATCTACTCTAACGTTTCATCGCGTGACTGCATCGTAGGGCTATTACCCCATATTTACTGCACCGCAAATAGCAAAATAGTGTTTTCTATTGTTTGTTATACTTACCAGTTGGTAAGTATAACAAACAATAGAAAACTAGGTAGGTGCTAGGTAGTTACCTAGCTAGCTTCATACACATGATATATAATAGTAAAATGATTTCTTTGAATCTTCAATTTGTTAGATAGGTTTTTTCTCTATTCTTCTGTCTAATCTTAATCTACCTCTGTATAGAAGGTTTTTTTTCCTATTAATTATGGCTTCGCACGGTTTGTGCATTTAGCCTGTGTCAAGTTATATTTTGCATCAAATTATCACCTGATTTTTCATAAATCGGGCTTTAAGTATTTTTGAAACAGTCAAAGTCGTCATAGTCCGTCAAGTCAGGGGTTTACCATAACCTTAATAGGAGATTTGGAGGCAACGAGGAAACTTCATGTTTGACACTGATTTAGTGAAAGTATCACTACACTTGTGCACTTTCACAAAACTAAATTGAATAACATTCCACCAGAATTATACAATTCAACTCGGGTTACAACTAAGTTTCATGAAAATAAAACTGCAGCACGACATGTTGTTAACTCGTTCCCGCCAAAACTCGTATAGAAGGTTAATCTTATACTTCTAACAAAAAGGTTGGATTAACTACATTTAGGATTTTTCTCCATTCTTCTGACTTTCAAAAACCGAATGCGGATATGATGTAATAACTACGTAATAATTTTAAACGAATATAAAAAAAAAAAACTTAGGTAATCTAACCTCGTATAGATGGTCAATCTTATACTTCTAACTAAAAGGTCCTTCAGAATTCTGTCGTGTTGAGAAATTTCATTCGTACCCTAATTAAATAGGTCCATTACGATTTTTTTAGTTAGGTTTCTTTTCGTATTTTCCTCCATTGTTCTATACAAATATATAAAGCTGAATAGTCTGTTTGTTTGAACGCGCTTATCTCAGGAACTACTATTTCGATTAAAAAAATATTTTTGTGTTTGATAGTTCATTTATCGAGGAAGGTTTTAGGCTATATAACATCACACTGCGACCAATAGGAGCGAGGAATCAGTGGGAAATGTGGAAAAAAACAGGGATATTTGAATGCGTCCGTTGCGTGCTCTGCGTAAATTTGATTGTTTGCATTGAATAGGCTCCGAAGCTACTGGACCGATTTCGATGAAACTTTATGAGGGTACATTGATTAAATGTCAGTAACATGGGGTACTTTTTGACTCGATATTCCCTAGGGATCGGGAGGTACGCGGGTGAAACCGCGAAGCCCTGCTAGTTTATTTATAAAATCATTATTAAAGTAAAATATTTAGCCAGTAAAAAAAATGATTTAAGATAAATCAAAATCACTATCGAGTATTTGGGTTTATCTTAAATTACTTTTTTAATTTGCTAAAAACCTACTTACTTCGAAATGAGAAGCCATAATAAAAAACGTTCCTTAGCTGTTAATTAGTTAACGATTCTTGGTCTTGTTTTTGTGATATAGCTAATCAATGGCTGAGTAACGTTTTTAAGTAGGTACTTACCTAAACCTTGAATTTATTATTTACGTTTCTCAATGCACTAGGCTGTATCTTTTGTAAGAACCAGAAAAGATTAGCAGAATTTATTTTCCTTAAGGGCAGGTGCTAATAAAGCTATCAAAATCGACCTTTGTTTTAAGCAACTGTAAGTAATCAAATACTCTTTTTTTGTTATTTGGATATAAATGGATATTGTAGTTTAATAACCATATTTTTGTTTCTTGTGGTTGAAAACATGATATGAACAACTTCGTTCGATAAAAAAATGTTAGAAAACAGAGAATTATTAGATCGTTTATCGGGTTTTATTCAAAAATAGTTAACGTTTGTTTCTAAAAATGAATCAAATGATAGGTTTTGACCTCTAGGAACTATATTTGTGGATAATAATGCTAAAATGTTTTGCATATCGATCAAATATAACAGTTAGCACGCAGCACGCTACGTTTTTGAGAGCGGGCGCTTAATGTGAATACCTACACACGGTACTGGAAGAGCGCCCTAAGTTCCTATTATTATTTATTTATTTCAGATCACAAGATCACACATACAAAACTCAAATTAATTAAATAAAAAACGTGTGGTACTCGGGGACTGCCGCGGTAAAGCTATTGCATCGTGCCAGCTTCGTACAGTCGTACCATATACATACATAAGCGAACGCTCGACCGAGCTACATGTTAGGCGGAGTGGGGGTGTTAGGGTTTATTTTCGTTACGGAATTTCTTGATTCGGTCGCCGCGCTCAAAGCCCGCGATAAAAGCTATGCATTAGTTTATAAAACATAACATATCAAATTACCTACACAACTAAATTATTCAATTATTCACAAGTACCTACCACAATAAAAAACCTGTTTACTTTGTAGGTATTTATTATGAACATAACTATTTGAGGAAAGGAATAAGGAATAGATACTTATATGTACCTAGTTATATTTAGATTCTGTAAATTGTCGAAAGGAAACTCATTTCAATTATAAATTGTCGCTTATTCGTTTGTTTTCAAAACTTTCCTTTGATTAAGTGCCTACTGTCGAGTAGAATCAAGTTTTACCATGGTTTTACCGCTGCTTGTTATTTCATTCAAAACTCAAGATATATTTTAATGCAAAAAGTGCTTTTTAGCCCTCATTCAAAGCTTACTGATTTAAAATTTACGAGTGAAAGCTCAGATTATGCAAATATTACTTATTTTGCATAGTCTATTCAAACATTTTATTTCAATAGGTTACAATTGCTGGCTTTCGCAATTCAGAATATTTTGTATAATTTTATTTAAATTATATTATTATTTAACATTTTTTTTCTTATTGTTTCAGGATTCCCAGGATCCAGGTTCGGGTGAGTTCATAATGATGATATCATTCGTCTATTCTATACCTACTAATATTATAAAGATGAAGGATGTGATTGTTTGTTTGCATTAAGGTGAAAGGGTACCGGCGCTCTCTGCATACAAACGTAGTCGACTGTTTCCTCCCTGGGTAATGACACTCACACAAATATTTTTGGGCCATAAAACCTATAACTGCCATGCCTATGCCCATATGTTTTAATTTTTTTATTTTTTATTTTCTAATTATGATAGAAATTAAGATTCTAAAATACAAAAACAAAAAAACAAAGGGCCATGGTAGATAAAAGTTTTATACAACAAAAATATTTGCTCTAGTGTAGGGAGAAAACAGTCGACTACGTATGTATGGAGAGAGCCCCCGGTACACTTTCCTCTTAAATAGGCTCCGAAACTACGAGACCGGTTTTGATGAAACTTGGTATGAGGATTCATAGATTCATTGGGAGTGTTATAGGCTACTTTTTATCCCGATATTCCCAGGGGATCGGGACTTACACGGGTGAAACCGAGGTGATGCTTGTATCGTATAATTTCGCAAAAAAGGGTCCGCAAAGACTTCTTATAAAAAAAACAAAGTCCCTAAAGTTAGAACTAATTTATACTGAAGAGGAAATTTCTGAAATTTGTTAGGTAAACTTTTTTTTTCATAAACCTTTTTATGAAATTCAGAATAATAATTTAGGTGCGGGTACCTACCTAAATGATTAGGTACCAGCGGGTAATAAAAGCCACTGGAAGGTTTTTTAAACAAAAACACAAGAAAATTATTGAATGAATTGTTTTAAGATTAACAATACAGAAAATATTTATATAATGTGTTTTTAAGTAGGTAATTTTCCCTATTATAACGAAATATTTGGTTATTAATTAAGGTGCAGGTGGCTTACCTTTATCTTATATATAAAAATGAATTGCTGTTCGTTAGTCTCACTAAAACTCGAGAACGGCTGAACGGATCTACCTGATCTTAGTCTTGAAATGTTCGTGGAGGTCTAGGGAAGGTTTAAAAGGTGAGAAAAAATCGCCACGGCATCGGGACTTACGCGGGTGAAACCGCGGGGCGCAGCTAGTCTATATATATAAAAATGAATTGCTGTTCGTTAGTCTCACTAAAACTCGAGAACGGCTGAACGGATTTATCTTATCTTAGTCTTGAAATGTTCGTGGAGGTCTAGGGAAGGTTTAAAAGGCGAGAAAAAATCGAATAATTTCCGGGAAAACCCTAAAAACAGCCCTTTTCTATTTCCCATACAAGCGTTTTCTAGAGTCAATTCCTACGGTATCGGGACTTACGCGGGTGAAACCGCGGGGCGCAGCTAGTCTATATATATAAAAGGGAAAATCACTGACTCACTCACTCATCACTCAAGTGCTAGGAGTCTCAAATTTGGCATGGGGGTTCCTTTTATGACGTAGGTGCTCACTAAGACGGATTATGCGAAATTCAACCCCTAAGGGGGGCAAATGGGGGGTGGAAGTTTGTATGAAGGTTTGCTTTTTTTATGTATAATATAGCCGTGCGAAGCCGGAGCGGGTCACTAGTCCTTTAATAAGCGCAGGTGCCATAAATTCTTTTAAAAGCTTTTATTTAACTTGCAATGTATGTATGTATGTTTGTTTGTTTGTTTGTTCGGTTGGAATCTTGCAATTTAATTTTGATCCACTTCTCGATTACCAATGAGCAGAAATTTTGCATACATGTGTAAATCGCATGACAATGTAATATTATTTATATTAATTACTAGCTGCGCTCCGCGGTTTCACCCGCGTAAGTCCCGCTCCCGTGGGAATATCGGGATAAAAAGTAGCCTATATGTTAATCCAGATCTCCAGCTATCTACATATCGAGTTTAACCGCAATCGGTCCAGTAGTTTTTGCGTGAAGGAGTAACAAATACACACACACACTTTCACATTTATAATATTAGTAGGATTGTTGCAAACAAAAATTGTTCATCTCCGTCTTTTACCCACGACAGCTCATAATTTAAATATACACCGTTACACAGTATATATCTGAATTATGAGTTGTAGTTTTTGTATGACAATAATATCTATTGTTTTCACTTTTTGGACTATCAAGTACATTTTTGCACATGATGTCCGATGTAACTTTCAGGGTTTATTTTTCATGAAAGCCAGTAGTTTTTAAGATAGGTTGCAGAAAAAAATAATCTGTGAAATATTTTTTTTATAACCATACAAAGATAATGTAAACATTAGATTTTGAAAAAAAAAGATTAATTCAATTTTGAGTTTGGTGAAAGGGTACAAAAGGTCCATTATTGAACTTATTTCACTAAAAGGCAGAATCGCAGACCTGATTGTTTGGCTGTAATTGCGAAGTGCAGGCTGAAATCTGATTTCGAATAAAATTTTATTAAAGTCCAAATAACTTTTGAACCATTAAATATTGCAGAACATACAGGGGGGTTAAATCGATAGGCAATGAGGTTCCCAGCCCCCAGCAACCGATGATCCACCCCCCTTGTTACACCGTGTATAATAGCTAGGTAAATTTATAGCTAAGTACGTAGATTATTTTCTCCAACAATCAATCAAAATCTGAATATACATATGGATATTTTGTGGTCGTCCTTGGTCCTATAAATATCTTAGTCCCCACTTAATGATAGAAGGCAAAATCAATAATAGAAAACGACATCATATCAGTTAACTTAATCTAATACGCTTTATTCCAGTGATCCGAAAGTAAATATTATCTGAAGACATTACGCTGAACCAATAGGTATATAGATTCCGAACATTCTTCGGCAGAAATAGAGGAAAATCTATCCTATATCTACTATATTATAAAGCTGAAGAGTTTGTTTGTTTGAACGCGGTAATCTCAGGAACTACTGGTTCGAATTGAAAAATTATTTTTTTGTGTTGGATAGTCCATTTATCGAGAAAGGCTATAGGTTACTTTTTATTGTGATATTCCCACGGGATCGGGACTCAAGCGGGTCAAACCGCGGGGCGCAGCTAGTAATATTATAAAGCTAAAGAGTTTGTTTGTTTGAACGCGGTAATCTCAGGAACTACTGGTTCGAATAGATAAATTATTTTTGTGTTGGATAGTCTATTTATCGAGAAAGGCTACTTTCATTTTGATATTTCCATCGGAACTTACACGGGTGAAAGAGCGGATCGCTGTTAGTCTATCTATACATATAAAATGCTTTGTCCTGAATGATTGACTGACTGACGGATCAACGTACAGCCTAAACCACTGATCGTAGAGACCTGAAAGTTGGAGGTTGTGTTCTTGAGGCATATCCTAGCTATCCGATAAAAAAGGATTTTCCGAAATTCTACCCTTAAGGGGGTGAAAAAGGGGTGGAAAGATTGAATGGGATAACGCGATTCCTTGATCCAATCTACTTCAAATTTTGCAAAAACATACTTTAACAAGAATTGATGGAAGACGTGTTTCGTAATTTATTGAAATTTATCCCCTAACGGGGTTAAAAAGGAGTAGAAAGTTATTTTGGGGGTGGTTGGTTAAAAGTACCATTTTCGACGTATACGCGGACGAAGTCGCGGGCAAAAGCTAGTGTTAGATAAAAGCCGAATTTTGGTAAAGTTAGAATGTTTAAGGTACGAGTAAGTACTTGAGTTGAGACTCTTCGGCCGTCTGTGAACTCGGAGCCTTTGTCTGCGAGGTCTTTGAACGTCTCGGCACATTGTTACATAGCAAAAGTCTTAGGCATGCATGTAGGTATCTATACGAAAATACCTAGACGTAAAAGCTGGTCTAAAGGCTATGTTTATAGTGAAAACAGATGACAGACTATTAAGGTGAAAGGGTACCGGCGCTTTAACTGCCATGACTATGCCCCTATGTTTCGGTTTTTTTCATTTTATAATTATCATAGAAAATAAGATATAAAAAAAAACAAAACATAGGCATAGGGGTATGGTCATGGCAGTTATAAGTCTTATGCAACAAAAATATTTACTCTAGTATCATTATCCAGGGAGAAAACAGTCGACTACGTTTGTATGGAGAGATCCCCCGGTACCTTTTCCTCTTAAAGACTTTTCATATAGTGCCATAAGTATATGGTTTTTTTTTCAGCAACTATAGGCCTCTTTAGTTGGGTCCTTTTTTCGTGAGGATGAAGTAGGGTTGGTCAGCACCTATGCCCTCTTAGCTTAGTCGACCGTGTCCAGAGGAAATAACTTATCTGGAGCCAACTAAGCCGCGAGTTTCATTACGATATACCTAATCCTTCACCGTAAGAGCAATGTCAATTAGCGCACATATAAATTATTATATAAAAAAAATCATTGTTGCACATTCGGCCGGGATTCGAACCCATGACTTTCGAAATGAAACTCGAGGTATCCTATATCTATGCATATAATATCTATACATATAAAATGCTTTATCCTGACTGACGGATCAAAGCACAGCAACCGCTGATCGTAGAGATCTGGACGTTGGGTTTGTTTTTTGTATGACGTACGCATAGATAGATAGATAGATAAACACTTTATTGCACCATAAAAACACAACGCAAAATGATTACATATTATTATAACAAAATTAAAATTAATTCTAACTTAACGTAACTACCTATCGTAACTACCAATATGCTAAAAGAAAATTCATATTTAATACCTTACAATATGGCACAATGGGCCTTATCGCTAAAAGCGATCTCTTCCAGGCAAACTCTTCCAGGATTTTTCAAAATTATAAAAAAGGGGGGCAAAGTTTGTATGGGACGACGTGATTCCTTGGTCCAATCTACTTCAAGTCTTAGACTTCTACGCGGTCGAAGTCGCGGGAATAAGCTAGTCTTATTATATTGAACGAGTTATTATTTTGCCTTCGGCATATTACATAACTGCGAGCAATTTTTGTACTGACGACGTCGTATGTAAACGGCGGAATCATACAAATTGCTTACCACATATAAACCGCTCTATAAATACTTCCTTATAAATAATGATTCTTTTACAGAGCTTCAGAGCTACGAGTATATACCAAACTATAAGAGATAGGTAGCGACCTTGACCTTTTAATTTGGTCAAGTTTTAAAAAAAGTAGTGCATCATTAGATTATAAAAAATACTAATCATCGCAATCAAATCATTTATTTATTTTTAGAAATTGTTCCATGTTAGCAACACTATCGATTAGTACAAGAATACGTTTTCATTACTCATAGTCCGAAAGTAGGTCTAAAGGTGCATGGAAGGGCCCTAGGGCTGAAAGTTTTACTTTCAACACGCTCCATTGAAAGTAAAACTTTCAGCCCTAGGGAGAATCTAACAGCTGTCATATCAAATTATGGCTTCGCACGGCTTGTGCATATAGCCAGTATCCTGTATCAGTATCATTACACATTAGGAACTATGCTTAACAATATTATAACTATACTTCCCAGAACATTCTAAATTCACAAAGCGTCCGTCTCTGAACTAATCCGCACAGTTTAATCTTCCATTATTTACGGCGACGTTTAATATCACTCACATGCATAATGAGCCACAAATTTCTCAGTTTTAGTGGCTAGTAAATAACAGTAGAAATAAAAGTAGGTGTCTATATAGGGCGCGTTTATTGAGGGTGGCAGTTAGAGCTTCGTTTTACGACAGTTGCTGAGCCTTCTGAATAGATAGTATTACTTCCTACGAATAGGAATTACGTCGTAAACGTTTCTTTCTTCATCGTAATAATTTGAATGTAAATAATTCGACTTGAGGAGGTTTGTTAATCTATTTGTTGTAGTTTTTCTACAGGATGTTGTTGCTGGAACGGTTTTAAGGGTATTTTGATAGAGAAATAAAGTTTTTTTGTACAAATAGCCCAGTTTGAAATCGAAATTTTACATTATTTTGTTAATCGCGCTTCGGGACATAATTTTAGAACTACTAAATTATTTTATAGGCTTTAAACTATCAAAAATTTACATACTTAACAATAATTGCCGGTAATGTTTTAATTCTTAAAAGATTCTTTCATTTGGGACAGTTTCAAAACCTAAGATTTTAGTATTTGGAAAATTAGTTTAAAAATCATTTTAAGTTCCGTTTTTAAATCATTTTTTCTTCAGTTTTTCACTAAAAATCTATTTACCTAAAATAAAAGTGAGGGAAAAAAATGCCAAAAAAAAATCGGGACTCTTCGACATGACCAAAAAAAATGAAGAGCAGAATGACACTGTATTTACTGAGTACCTAGGTAGTTTAATGACTACTTTTTTACCTACTCTAGAACTACAGCTTTTATCCGAATTTTATTACTCCCTTATAAAATCGAGCTATGTACGGTCGGCTGCATAATTGCAGACCCACCGTAGAGCTCCAAAACGGCTGTAATAAGAATGTTTTCAACAGAAGCAAGATTATAGACACCTGCTTTAGTTAAAGTTTAAAGTCTTCTAACTCATCAATTTATCAAACAAAAATTATTACAATGAAAACATGCCAATAATAGTAACTTTAGAACTCTACCGGGGGCTGCAATTATACAGCCGACTGTACCTACGTCTCGAAGACGTAGGTTTAAGTTACCATCCAATTAGATTATCGGAATAATCACAAGTACTCTTCAACCCCAACAAACTCACTTCAACTTATTTCAATACATTTAATCAATTACTTTCACTCTATTGTTACATAACTCTTGCCTCCTATTTCTTTTTTTTGTATTCTTGATTTTTCTCTTATAATTGCTTGTATAGTTTTATTATATTTTATTTTAATTTTTTGTATTATATACATATTTGTTAATTTATTCTCATTATGAATAGTTTTGCTAAATATTATTATGTGTATGTTATGATATCTATGTTTAAGTATTTAGTTTATATCTTTTTTACGTATGTATTTATTATTATATGTGTTTCTTACACCACACGACCTACCAGTTAAGCTAAACAGACCTTCTCCATCCTAAGGTTGCCTGCAAGAAATCGCTTTAAGCGATAAGGTCGCCTGTTTGTACAATTTCGTAGTTATAGCTTTCTCATCCTTTTTGTTATTTTCAATGTTTTGTGTGTTGTACAAATAAAGTGTTTATCTATCTATCTATCTATCTAATCTGCTGAAATCATTGACTCAAGATGAAAGCAGACTATTTTATATTTCAACGCTTTTTCTGCTAGCAGCTAAACGGATTTTTTTAACAAGATAATTTTGTAAATCCTACTAATATTATAAATGTGAAAGTTTGTGTGTGCGTCTGTGTGTATGTTTGTTACTTCTTCACGCAAAAACCACTGGACCGATTGCGATGAAACTCGGTATCTAGATAGCTGGAGACCTAGATTAACACATAGGCTACTTTTTATCCCGATATTCCCACGGGATCGGGACTTACGCGGGTGAAACCGCAGTTAGTAATTAAAATAATGAATTCATCAGGCAAAATGAACCGTGGCTAATTTTCTTTATGATTATTTTGTTGACTATTTTTTTTTATTCTACCTATCGACTAATCATTTGCTCACCGCCTGTCGTCCAGTTTGATAAGTCGTATTATATTACATCGCTATAGTACCTACCTATATCTATTGTAGCTACCTACCCAAAACGTACTCAAGGGGTTTTCACTGAACAAAGGAAAGGTTCATGTCCTTCGAATGTAACTGTTAGGGCCACCTGTACCTACCTACAGCCAGGGCCGGATCTAACTAAGGGCTTTGTGGGCTGCAGCCCGTAAATACTAACGGCCCCCAGTCTCCATTGAAAATAATAGATGATAAAAAATTCATCATCATCATATCAGCCCACACACGTATTCGCCACAAACAGCGGTCCTAAACCGCCTCCATCCACCGACTACCCGCAACCGCTACAATGGCGTCGGTCCACCGGGCAGTTGGTCTCCCAACATTCCGTTTCGCGTTGCATCGCGGCCGCCACTCGAGAACCTTTACTCACCAGCGGTTGTCAGTTCTGCGAGCTATATGACCTGCCCATTGCCACTTCAGCTTACTAATCCTGAGAGCTATGTCGGTGACTTTGGTTCATTAACGGATTTCTATATTTCGGATTCTATCACATAGAGAAACTCCGAGCATAGCCCTTTTTAAAAAAAAGGTTCATACACTACGTGATTCAGACTGTCTTACTAAATGTACGTAGTGTTTACTAAGGGTCAAAAGACCTCTATAAAATTAATATTTTACAAAATTTTCACCCGCGTATCTCCTGATCCCGTGGGAATTTTGGGATAAAAGTACCCTATGTGTTAATCCAGGTCTCCAGCAGTTTTATCGAAATCGGTCCAGTAGTTTCGGAGCCTATTCGTTATAAACCAACTAAAAAATATTTTCACGTTATAATGTTATTATAGATGTAGATAATAGAAAACTGTTTTTGGCAAAATGACAATTTAGTTGAGTAATTAGGTAGGTCCGTAAGTAGTCTTAGAGGCTTATTATTCAGACTGTCTTATTAAGAGTAGCGTATTATAATAAGACCTCTATATGTAAAATATATAGAAAACTGTTTTAACACAATTACAATTTAATTGAGTAATTAGGTAGGTATCTTTAGTAGTATTAGCCCAGGGCCACCAATTCTCGATCCGCCCCTGCCTACAGCCAAGAGAGGACGGTTATTCACACTTCTTTTGTTTTGATTTATGGTTTTGTCTTCGTAGGAAGTTATACTTGGCACTTTTAGTTCCCATGGGAAATATCTGAGTAATATCTAATAGCTATAGCCTCCGGTTTTACCTGCTTTAGTCCCGATCCTGGGGGCAAACGGGATAAATAAAAATGAAATGAAATAGTTTATTTCCAGACTAATGTCCACACAAATTAAATAACTTATTTTAAAAACCAAACAAATATATTCAAATATAAAAATTTACAAAAAAACAAACTTAAATTAAAATACAAAACACTTGAAATAAAAAATAAATAAATTAAAATTATTATTACAATTTGGCCGGCCTAAGTGGGGGCTGTCGTTCCAATCCCGTACCGCTACGACCAGGACCAGTTGTCGGAGCGATGTAGGGTTTATAATTAGCAGTGCTTCTCGTAGATGATAGTGCAGTTTCTACTTGGTGGATTGGATACCATCATAAAAAATTGAGCAAATAGAGCAAAAAATAGAGAAAATCTAGTTGTCACCATTCAGATGACAACTAGATTTCAGTCGTTTTAGTTTTTAGGGTTCCGTACATCAAAAGGTAAAAAAGGAACCCTTATAAAATCACTTTCTTGTCCGTCTGTCTGTCCGTGTGTCACCACCGATTTGCTCAGGAACGGGTGGACCTAGCCAGTTGAAATTCATACCTACCAGATACAGAAGTCTATAATCAGTATTAGGTGTATAAAAATCAAGGTCCTGAGTCAACACGATAAAAAGATAAAGGCACATTTACATTTTCGCTAAAAGACGTTAGTACTAAAATTGACCTTATTTAATTGCATAAGTAACATAGGGAAAAGTGACATACCGACATACATTTCAAAAGTGAAAACAAATCTAGCAATATTTTGAGGGCAAGCTATATCATCTCGTGTTTTGTAAAGAGAGTGTATGAATGAGAGTGTATTGTATGAAGCACCTACTTTCGTTCGAACACGAGTAACATCAATATTTGTTTTCCAACACTTATTCCGCGAACGTGGAAACGTATAACACCTTTTCCAATAAAATTAGAATTAGATTTCCATGAATTTTCCTATTCAATCACTGGGTTTTTCATTTGATGTCAAATTTGGTCTGGTTGTTTATGACTTATATTATACTTATATAATACTTATATACACGGTATAACAAGGGGGGTGGATCATCGGTTGCTATGGGGTGGGGGAACTCAGTACCTATCGATTTAACCCCCCTGTATGTTTTGCAATAATTAGTGGTTCAAAAGTTATTTAAACTTTAGTGAAATTTTAGTCAAAATCAAATTTTAGCCTGAACTTCACAATTACAGCCAAATTATCAGGTCTGTGATTCTGTCTTTTTTTGTGAAACAAGTTCAATAATGGACCTTTTGTACCCCTTCACCAATCAGCCCCCTTAGACAAGATTGCTTTCTATTAGCGATATCGCCAATCGACAAATATTTATTTTTATATTTTGGACGAAATTGACACAAGCCAAAAAATAGTCACGTAGTCTTGCGTTAAAGAAAAAAAATGGTGGATAAGTTTCATCTTATGCTTATTTTGTACAATGTTTTATGTCAATTTCATACAATTAAATCTAGTGATTGGCGATATGGCTAATAGAAAGCAGTCTTGTCTAAGGGGACTAAGTCTTCGATTTATAAAACTCAAAATAAAACCATTGAAGTAATTTTTTTTGCAAATCTAATATTTACATTATCTTTGTATGGTTCTAAAAAAATATTCACAGATTGTTTGTTTTCTGCAACTTATCTTCAAAACTACAGACTACACACAAAAACTACTTTCATATGAAGAATAAACCCTGAAAGTTTCATTCGGCTAGAGCTAGGGTATCATGTTGAAAAGTGTAATTGATAGTCCATAAAGTGAAAATAATAGTAATTCTATAATTTTCATACTACTGTCCCTGAAAAAATGGAATGAGGAGGTATAGTTGAAGACGTAACAAGCTGCTGCACAAAAACCATAAACAGATTTTTCACAAATTTTAAGTGATGTAGAGAATTTAAACATATTTAAAAAATTAAAAAAATATTACTTCCTTTCTATTCCTCAAACGTTATTTTTTTTCTAGAGACGGAAAGATGAAAATTGTAGAAACCTACAAAAAGCAGCTATTTCCTTGCCATACTATTTTTGTTTCCAGGAATTAATCTCTATCGGTAAGACTATCGATTTGTATAAAAATATCGCACCTCCGCTCAAATAGTGTCATATCCCAAAAAAGAAAACTGTCGAGAAAAAGGTGTCTAAAGTAATAATCGTTTTTTTCTGGTTTTCTACTCTTAATTTGAAAACTAATAGAATTAGCGATATGAACATTTCAGTAGATTTGAATAATTTTTAGGATTTATAAAATGGTGTATTAGGTTTCTGAAAATAAAAAATAAATAAAATAGTTTTTGAGTTATGACACTATTTGAGCGGAGGTGCGATATAGGATGATTATGGTTTTTCAAAAATCTAACTATGCAGTTTTAATTTCTGTCAAAATCGGGCACGTATTTCCTTTCGGCATTTTTCGCTATCTCTTATATAGTTTAAGATATAGTCCTGAAGACCCACATAAAAAAATAATAAGTAGTAATATCTGGGGCCTTATTCTGCTATTTTGCGTTAATAGATTTACAATTGTCATTATATTGAGACTCTGTTGATATTATATCGAGATTGTTACTTTATTTGGTATTCTGCTAAAGTTTTAATAACATCGCAATAGAATCGCTATGGAGTCTCAATGGAATGGTAATAGATACGTCGTTGGTGTTGCCTAGCAACATGGTATATGTTGCTAAGCGATATACCGTTTTGACAACTATCAAGCTTCCATTGAGCCACGACTAAAGAGCAGAATGGAGTTTTGGCGGGAACGAGTTAACAACATGTCGTGCTGCAGTTTTATTTTCATAAAACTTAGTTGTAACCTGAGTTGAATTGTATAATTCTGGTGGAATGTTATTCAATTTAGTTCTGTGAAAGTGCACAAGTGTAGTGAAAGTAAAAATCAGTGTCAAACATGAAGTTTTCTCGTTGCCTCCAAATCTCCTACTAAGGTTATGGTAAACTTGCCACCGCTTTACTATAGCCCCTGACTTGACGGACTATGACGACTTTGACTGTTTTGAAACACTTGAGACCCGATTTATGAAAAATCGGGTCATAATTTGATGCAAAATATAACTTGAAACTGGCTAAATGCACAAGCTGTGCGAAGCCATAATTAATAGCAAAAAAAAAAGAGCAGAATACACCACTGACGCACCACTGACTCACTTTGAGAGTCAGTGGTGCGTCAGTGGTGTTTTGATAGAATAGTTAACATCAGAAGAATACCAATTTGACATGTAATGTCATATTTTTGACATTAAATGTCTATAACGATTCCATCGACACTCTATTGAAACACAATTGTGTTAGCAGAATTAGGCCCCGTTGTCTAGCACCCTTGACACAAGTATGGTTACTTAGCTTGGGGCTAGATGGTGATGTGTGACATATCCTGCAATATTTATTTATTTGTTGTACAAACATGAGTTTGGTTTACACGATAAAACGTAGGTAGCTGGTAGGTTAGGTAGGTAACGTTTTCATTAATTATTTAGGTGCTTATTTGTGGGTAAGGATAAAATGTTCGGCTCCATAACGAGGTCGGAAAGCTACTTACCTAACATCGTAAAGGGATTAGCTTTTTCGCGCAAAATTGGGTCTGGGTAAAGTAAAAATGATTAGAGAATATTCTAAACTACCTACCTAAGTATAAAATAAATAAATATTACCAAAGTCACCGACATAGCTCTCAGGATTGGTAAGCTGAAGTGGCAATGGGCAGGTCATATAGCTCGCAGAACTGACAACCGCTGGGGAGTAAAGGTTCTCGAATGGCGGCCGCGAAGCAACGAGAAGCGGAGTGTTGGGCGACCAGCTGCCCGGTGGACCGATGACATTGTGGCGGTCGCGGGTACTCGGTGGATGGAGGCGGTTCAGGACCACTGTTTGTGGCGTCATATGGGGGAGGCCAATGTCCAGCAGTGGACGTTTATATGATGATGATGATGATGATGATGAAATATTGCAGGACATTCCACACATCGCCATCTAGCCCCAAGCTAAGTAACTAGACTTTGCTATGGGTGCTAGACAACGGATATACTACTTACATACTTTTCTTTTGCAAATATATACATGTAATACATAGAAACAACCAGACCACACTGTCTGAGGCGGGAATTGCACCCGCAACCCTGGGTTTGGCAGTCCGGCATGGTGACCATTGTGCCAACTGGGTCGTCAACGTTTATTCAACTTTACCTAAACCTAGCGCTACCTGGTGGTAAAATGCTCTTTAGCAATCTGCCACCAGCAATTTCTATTCAGGGCAGGTAGGTAAGTCTCCAGTTGGTCTTCTTTTTCTGAGCAGTCAGATACTCGATGCAGTTCTTCCATCTTATCCTTGGCCTATCACGTGGTCTCTTCCGCTGTGGTACCCAGTTGTTAGAACTTTAGTTTTAAACTTTAACAAATTCGTTCAAAAGTTAGTGAAATAACGAATCAACTATGCTTTAAGGCTTAAAGCATCAAAGTTTAAGGTGTCAAAAGACAATTTTTTCAGAACTTCCTTAAGGGTATGGTCGGAGTCAGAATTGAAGTCCCACCGTAGAGTTATTAAATTACTTTTTTATACTAATAATATTTATCTAATAAATTAATGAGTTGAAATACTTTGAACTTCAACTCGAGCAAGATTATAGAATATTGCTTGTGTTGAAAACGTAATAATAGCAGTTTTGGAGCTCTACAATACAAAGGTGGGTTAGCAATTTTGACTCCGACCGTACCTACTCAAAAATGATACTACTTGGAACTTTAAGGTTGGAAAAAAAATTAGTTTTATTTATTATGGAAGACAAACAGTTACACTTTACCAGATTGTAAAACTAAACCTAAAAAACTAAATACAATTTTAAATGTCTCCGCAAAATACTTTATATTATCACCTGTTACAGGTTATGTTTGGTATCCTGCTTGAGTAAATTCACAACCTACCATTAAAGCTGAATCAGTTCTTTTCCATCCGAAGGTTGCCTGGAAGAAATCGCTTTCAGCGATAAGGCCGCCCATTTGTGCAACTTATACTTTCTAGCTATTACTTTACTTTGTGTATATAGTGTTACTGCTTCTTACTGTGTTGTACGAATAAAGTTATCTATCTATCTATCTTGCTTAAAAAAGTAGTAAATTAAAAAGGTATTAAAATAGCTTTTAACATGTAAGTAATTTTTTACCAGACAAATTATGATAATGAAGCGTGAAAGAGAGGTAAAAGATATTCCACACAACAAACTAGATAGGTATTTAAATTTTTTCTCGTGATATCTAGAACGGGTGACTCAGAATACCTACTCTCTAGGTAGATCTCTAAACTTGTTCGCTATGCACTAGTTCACTCAGGGTCGCTAAGGAATTACGTTACTGGATGCGCAACAAGTTTATGCCTTGTTTACTTCTAGCTAGAAACGTTGTTATATCAAATCCCGTACCGATATCCCTACTTTACAGGGTTTTTTTTTCTATTAATTATGGCTTCGCACGGCTTGTGCATTTAGCCAGTTTCAAGTTATATTTTGCATCAAATTATGACCCGATTTTTCATAAATCGGGCCTAAAGTGTTTCAAAACAGTCAACGTCGTCATAGTCCGTCAAGTCAGGGGCTATAGTAAAGCGGTGGCAAGTTTACCATAACTTTAATAGGAGATTAGGAGGCAACGAGAAAACTTCATGTTTGACACTGATTTTTACTTTCACTACACTTGTGCACTTTCACAGAACTAAATTGAATAATATTCCACCAGAATTATACAATTCAACTCGGGTTACAACTAAGTTTCATGAAAATAAAACTGCAGCAGGACATGTTGTTAACTCGTTCCCGCCAAAACTCCTACTATACAGGGTTATTGGTAATTATACTAGCAAGCCGTTGAGGGCTACTTCTGTGCACCTAAACAAACAACTTTTGTTCTACGACTTTTGGAAATTCGAACATTTCTTTCTTATGTTTATTTCCTCAGTTGTGTTCAATTAAATCGAAATTTGTTAGATATCAAAAGAACAAACAATAGTAAAGCCGTGTAATCGGTTAAATTTTTCTACAAGCCGAGCTGGGAGACGAGACGTTTCGTTTTACACAGTCACAGCCTCAGAGTCACAGCTCAACACACACAGAATGAGAACTTTTTTTCGCTTGTGTTTAAAAATAATGACAAAACTAGTAATGTTTTGGCGAAGCGAGTGTGCTTTCACTATAGGCCTCATAAGAAAGCTTGGGCGGGCTATGCTCGGTGTTTCACTACGAGATCGAATCAGAAATTAGGAGATTCGTAGACGAACTAAAGTTACCGACATTGCCCAAAGAATTAGTAAGCTGAAGTGGCAATGGGCGAGGCATGTGGCTCGTGGAACTGATGGCCGTTGGGGCCGAAAAGTCTTAGATTGTAGACCACGTACCGGAAAGCGCAGCGCGGGACGTCCTCCGACTAGATGGACGGACGACTTAATTAAGGTCGCGGGAAGTCGTTGGGCGCAGAGAGCATGCGACCGATCGCTCTGGAAGTCTTTGGGGGAGGACTATGTTCAGCAGTGGACGTCCTGTGGCTGATATGATGATGATGATGAGTGTACTTTAGTATAAAACGGAACCTTTATGACCTTTTTTTGCGAATGAAAACGAAATTATGCACATTTAGCTATGAATTTCGTTATTTTATTAATTGACTAGCTCTTGCCCGCGACTTGGTCTGCGTAAGATTAGTAGATTGGATCAAGGTATCACGTAGTCCCATACAAACCATGCCCCCCCTTTTTCATCCCCTTGGGGGTGGAATTTCTGAAAATCCTTTCTTATCCGATGCCTACGACATACAAAGAACACACCCTCCAAGTTTCAGGTCTCTACGATCAGCGGTTTAGGCTGTGCGTTGATCCGTCAGTCAGTCAGTAGTTCAGGACAAAGAATTTTATATGTATAGAAGATAGAAAATACGTAGATTCTAGGACTGAAGTTCGTAGGTTTGCAAAAGAGGCCTAAAGTACGTAGATCTACTTAAAAAGACGTAGGGTTGGCAATGCTGACGCGGGTCAAATCGGGGGGCGTCTTCACATATTATAAAAAGGAAATTATCTCCGTGGTACACTTCAAAAAATCACCCTGTACCCTGTGCCATGTCGGTGTCTTCCTCACGTCCTTATGTCGCTCACGAAGTTAGAATGGTTACGAAATGTTTCAAAACAATAGACTTTGACAATAAAAAAGGGTACTGGACCCTGATTGGCAAACAAAAAAAGGGCGGGATTTCCTAGGTTGCACTACTCCCGAAGGAAAGTTTTCATGGATTGGGGCCGTAGATAGTACCTACCTACTTAGGATAATAGGTTATGAAAGATTCCACCTACTAATGAACAAATGTTACTTTGCATCTTTATTATGTTTCGCTCCATTGTTACGACGTTATCGTGACGCAAAATGAATATTTTATCAACATCTTCGAAGATAAAATTACTTGTGTGAGGTTGTGAGACTTATTTGTATTCTCGGAGGCGATAAGGATTTATGTAAATATTTATTTGTTTTCGAGTTTTGAGTTAATGTGTTTTGATGTTCTTTGTTTGAGATGTTTTTACATGGATCAGTGGCGAGGAGAAAAATTTATTTAATGGTAAGCCGCTAGAACACCTTTTGGCATAAAAAAGATAACCGGATGGGAATCGGTACGGTCGAGACCATAATTATACGCCAACCGTAAAGCTCCAAAACGGCTGTTATAAGAATGTTTTCAACACTATAATGGCAAGATTCTAGGCACCTGCTTTAGTTGAAGTTTGAAGACTTATAACTAATGAATTTATAAAACAAATATTATTAGAATGAAAACATTCCAATAATAGTGATGTTCGAACTCTACGGTGGGTCTGCAATTATGCTGCCGACCGTACCTACTTATCTAGGTAGGTATTTAGCGGTGAGTCGTTCTTATCACAGGTTTTATTACCCACATCTAGATTGTTTTAGACCAGCTGCGCCTAAGGTTCTAGATATTAGGATAAAAAGTAGGTATCCCATGTGTTATTTCAAAATTTTAGCTACAATACAAACATCCACCATAATTTATTATATTAAAACCATAATTATGTAAATATCATCACCTATTATAAGTTAAATTATTCACAACCTACCATTAAAGCTGAATCAATTCTTTTCCATCCAAAGGTTGCCTAGAAGAAATCGCTTTCAGCGATAAGTCCGCCCATTTGTGCAACTTGTACTTTCTAGGTATTACTTTACTTTATGTTTATTGTGTTCTGTTCCTTCCTGTGTTGTACAAATAAATTTATCTGTCTCTCCACCTTCGTAGATACATCTGTAAAATACCCACAAATGCAAATTACTACTATTGGCATGAATCTAATTAATTCATAAGTTGAAAGGCTTTAAACTTGAACTCGAGCAAGACCTTAGAATCTTACTTTTAAGTTAAAAACATTATAATAGCGACCGTAAAATCAAGTAACAAAATTGCAGACCCTCATATAGCTATCAGACACTGACATCATATAGCTCCAAAACATAGACATCATATAGCTCCAAAACTGCAGCAGAATGTTTTCAACTCAGCCCCCTTAGACAAGATTGCTTCCTATTAGCGATATCGCCAATCGATAGATTTAATTGTATGAAATTAACATAAAACATTGTATAAAATTAGCTTTTGATGGAACATATCCACTATTTTTTTTCTTTAACGGAAGACAACGTGACTTTTCGTTGGCTTGTGTCAATTTCATATAAAACAAAATAAAAAAAGTATGTCGATTGGCGATATCGTTAATAGAAAGTAATCTTGTCTAAGGGCTGCCCCCTTAGACAAGTAAGATACTAAGCTCCTTCTTGAGTTGACGTTTAAGGTATTTCAACTCGATCATGTATTTTTTGCGAAAAAACAAATTCCAAATAACCTGCAATTTTGTTACCATTTTAAAATTCTAGACTCTGACCGAATACCAACTTATCTCCTTTTTTGAACGCAAAAAATAGCGTCTACGCATCGCTGAACAATAATGTTAACGATCTCTACATTAGGCAATCCAATTATTATAATGGTCGTAAAATCTACCTTAAAAACAAAACATAATGGGTACCTGTACCTAACGATAAACTCATAGTCAAATAGATAGTTAAAGGTTTATTTAGACAATGATGCCACAAGATAAACAAACACAAAGTTGAAAAAATTATTAAAAGTTAATAAGTACTTACAAAATAAAATAAATAAGAAGGGACAAAAATTACCGAATAATATAAATCAAGCAAAATCAAGCCACATGAAAGGGCCACACACACTAACGAAAAAACTGCAACAAGTTATACTATTAGCGCTGGATTTCTGGCGAAACCCAGTGTAGGAACAGCCCCCTTAGACAAGATTGCCTTCTATTAGCGATGTCGCCAATCGATAGATTTAATTATATGAAATTGTCATAAAACATTGTTTAATTAATTAGCTTTGGATGGAACTTATCCACCATGTTTTTTTCTTCAACGCCAGACTACGTGACTTTTCGTTTTCTTGAGTCAATTTCATACAAAAAAAGTATTAAAAAGTCTGTCGATTGGCGATATCGCTAATAGAAAGCAATCTTGTCTAACGGGGCAGTGAAGGAAAGTTGGTAGGTATTGACTTCAAATACAATTTTAAAGACCCTTTGATAAAACTTAAAGTCAAAAAAGAATAATTAGTTGTTAAATAATACGGTAGAATGGCTTTCGATCGATATCCATCCCTTTGTAACCCTAGCGAGGGGTGCTTGGAAGGAAATGCCATACATATAAGGGTGACTAAAATGGGGTGCTTTAGCAAAGCTTCACGTTTTTAACGCTGTGCCTTGTTTTTAACGGCTAGGTATGTATATAGGTACGTACGGTCGGCGGCATAATTGCAGACCCACCGTAGAGTATTATGTATACTAATATTATAAAGCTGAATAGTTTGTTTGTTTGAACGCGCTAATTTCAGTAACAAAATTCGAACTGAAAATTTATTTTTGTGTTGGATAGTTCATTTATCGAGGAAGGCTATAGGCTACTTTTTATTTTGATATTCCCACGGCATTGGAACTTACGCGGGTGAAATCGCGGGGCGCAGTTAGTGTTTGATAAAGTCATGAGTTAAAACACTGAGGCAGGTGCCTAGAAACTTGCTTGTGTAGAAAACATTCTTATAACAGCCGGTGTGGAGCTCTACGATGAGTCTGTAATTATGCAGCCAACCGTACCTAGATATTATGCCAAGAGAGAGAGCTTTTAAAAGTAGTAGCGTAGAACTCTTAAAACTCCCTTAAAAACTCTTCAAAAATTATTATGTAAGTGCATTACTTCTACCCGAGCAACTTAATCCTCCTAAGTACTAACTCTACGATACATAAATAAATTCAATTTGTTCCTCCTATAAACAACCGCCCTGAGGGTGGTTTGTACGAAATATCTCGTAATTATTAACGATCCCATACCATTTGTTACAGGTAACTTGAAAAGGCGATTGGGTCGAGCCAGGGGCTTCGTACTCCGAGTGTTTGACGCGCTATGCAACTGTACGCAAACAGCTGCCACCGCAGCCAGGACGCACGCTCGCAACAATCCTTTCACTAAGCGTTAATCCGATCACATTCTCACCAGATGAGAACCTTTCGAGAACAAATAGTAGGTCTACGTACCTAATATTTTGTGTACTTCTAGTTTATTTGACATGTTTTCCCATGTACGGGGTTCGAGCACTTTTATTTGTCGTAGGTATCTGTTTTACGTTTAAACTAGGAAGAATGGCTTTGATGTTTGATTTATACTTTTGCAATTGATTACGACATCAAATTGGATTGAATTAGAACGTAGAAACATATCTGTGTGAAAGTGAAACAGGGAAATGAGAACGATGATAAGTTTGAAGTTGATGAGGTTTGAAACAAAAGTTTTTGTACAAAATTTCCTGTTAAAGTAGGTCACTACGATCCAATTTTAATCTAAAACATGTAAAAAAGATTTTTTAAATGAACTGTGTTCATAAATCTTTTGACTAAGGAAGGACATAGGTTAAACTGAGCAGTCTAATTTAATCATCTATTAACATGTCTCAAGCATTACAGTTTTCGATTTCTATAAATTGCTGACATTGTATAAAAAAAAGCCCGCGTTCCGATGCCTTTAGAATATCGGAAAAAAGTAACCCATGTTACTATATGATTTTTCTTCTAAGTGTCCACATATTATACTTGTACTTGTATACCATTTGTATATGGGCCGTTTTCCGCCAGTATTAGACCTCTTCAATCGGGTCTTTTTGCGTGAGGTTCAACTTGTCAGGGGGAAAATCAGCCCAGCTTCTTCATAGATATTGCCACCAGATGTAGTGCCATGAAAATTTGTGGAAGAATATTGACGCCACCTATAGACTATGCAGTCTAGGGGTATGCCAACAATGCATCACACATCAACTTGAGCGAGACAGGGCGCGATGACTTTGATTTGACCGCAATCACAAGTCAGAGCAAATCGAAGAACTTGCATCGATGTATGAGTTAGCATCGAATCGTCGCAAACTCCGGTGGCACCTCGTCTAAGCAGCGGATAGTGTAAAGCCGATGTCGTCATAAATGCAGGTGGTCTAAACTTCTATTTCGTCAACATAAAGTCTAAACAAAGTTTTCATCATCAATCTCAGGTAAACAATTAAACTTCGTCTGTAGGCATCTTTCGACATGTCTATATGTTCGTGTTGTACATTTTGACAATTGGAAAAACAAGCAATTTGTACGTTTTGGTATTTGTATATGGGGACGTGAGTTGTTTAAGGGGGGGGGGGAGGGGGTCGAGTCAAATCTCATCTAATCTTACGTTGTAGAGAGGGGGGTCTCGGCAAAGACCACACAATTTTTTTTCTGATTGATTTTTCCGGCTTAGAGTGGCTAGATCAGAACGAAGTTGAAGGAGCAGATGATTTTACTGAAAACCAAATCGACATGAATAGTCTCTCTTGACACCGCGCAGGATTCTCCATGGACGGAATTAGAGTAGATATTCTTTTTTTAATCACAGTAGTCACTATTTAGGTATTCTATTGTTAAATTTTTATTACACTTATAACTCTCAGCAATATTGATTATTAGTCTTACTAGTCGCCCACACTTTGAAAAATCTCACGTGAGATTGGGGGATGGGGGAGAGGGTTGAATAAAATCTCACGACATCTCACCAGGGGGGACCAATCACCAAGGGAGGGACAGAATATAAAAAAACACCTCACGTAATTTATGAACGCCCCCTATATACTTTTTTTTTACATGGAGGTGATATCGATATATGCGTGCTATGTACGACGCATTTTTGACATATCCTAGCCGTAAAACCGTACCTTAGAACCTTCTTACCATTTCTTACGTACAATGAATGTTATCCCAAAGATTTCTAAATGTATTCGTGTCTATCTTTCTTAGTCTTCCTGTAGTATCCCTAAGACGGTGTAACACGGTGTTTATGTGATCGGTGTGATGACGCTTATAGAATAAGGTTGTAACTTAAATGTATCTTTTATTTGTCACTTTGCATTTTCATGAAAAACTCTGATTAAAATAAACGCAAAGTTCATAACGCGATCATTGTGACAACGGCTGTTCGATTTTGATTTTATTTCACGACTAAAATACCTATAAAAATTTTCAGAAAAGGGAGAAGCTTAGATCTGAACTTATTTATCTTATTAAGTAGGTAATTGAAATATAATCAGAACTTACAGCCAGCGGCTTAACCGCAAAGATGTCTTATGAGCAGAGAACCGCCTCACGCTGGATCAACAACGCTCGGAACACTTTCATAGTTCAACTCTGTAATTGGCTTTCTGTTTTTCTGCTGTTTATATGTTTATGTATTAGTTTTTTCTGATAAGTAAATATATAAAGTTTTAGGACTGATTTCGGTTGCGTACAGAAAGGAAAAGATCTAAAATATTGTATTAGATTCAGTACAGATTAATGACTGTTTTTTAGTCCAAAATTATATATAAAGTTCTAGGACTGATTGCAGTTGCGCGCAGAAACAAAAAGATCTGAAATATTGTATAAGTTTCAGTACAGATTAATTACTGGTTTTTTGTCTTTTCATGAAATTAGTCCAAGATTACCGATGTTAAAAATGTCCTGACCAAAAACACACAATACTACTACTTAGGTACTCGTATGAAATATCTTTAAATAACACGTGATTATAATGATAAATAAATGAATTTGCAAAGGCGATGAAAATGTTAAAAAGATCATCTATCCACTTTCATACCTAACTTATATTAAATGTACCTACTTATACCTAGATTTATTAAGGACTTAGGTATCTACAAATAATATGAAAAATTCAATATTGTCTCTACCTTAACCTTGTCTCTATCTAAGTACATATATATTGAGTAAATTAAGCCTATTCTGATAAAAAATTGTCTGTCATAAATAAACATTTTTTTTAACTTCGTATATTTTGTAATAACTTTTTTTTACGCTATATTATTGTAATACCAATTTGTAGACTTTTGTAAGCCTATATCTAAATGTAACTTGGCTAAGTGAACCTGTGAATCAGTAGATAAGCTGCGAATAATACTTCTTAGTAAACAAAAAAGGTTATTTTGTAAAAAAGTATCTTGATTTAAAAGCTTTCAGATTTTATTTGTTAAGGGGATGGAATACAAGATGGCCCGGAAGTCCGTGAAATTTAAAAAAACTTTTCGTAGAAATTATTTATTTAGTTAGAAATTGAAATGTAACGTTTTTTAATATTCTGTAACTAAAAACTATGTTATTTAGTTTATGAAACTATCATAAAATTAAACGAAAGTAGTTATGTAGGTACGACTTTTTACAAAAATTGATAGGTAATTCATAAACAGTAATTACATTTTGGGATAATTGGAAAGCCCAATTATGTTTGTAGTTATTGGAAAATTACGTTCTAGATACCAAAAATTATAGTGTTACATTTTTATTCTTAATTGGATTTGCATTTTGGTAGTCTACTTAAGGATTTTTTAATTTCGCGGGCAGGCTTATTTTCAATTCATATAGAAAAGCTTGATTATGATAAAAAGCACAATGACATGCTCAAACTAAACATCTATAAATACTTAAGTGCATACATTTATCTAAGTATGTGGATTTTAAAGTTCTTAAGTTTAAGCATAGTTATTTAAGTTTTGTACTTAGAGCTTACTTTATATAAATTGTTATGTAGTATTCATTTACTTATGATAATTGTATATCAGATGCCACGAAATAAAAAATAAATAAAAATAATTTCCCGCGCATCTGGTAGTCATCTATAAAACTTAAGTAGTTTCAGTGTTAAATGTATGTAGTACCTATACTTGTAGAAAAAATAAATGTTCAGGGATTTTATAATCTTAAGTATTGAATATGAAATATTATAAAAATAAATGTTCTTTGTGATATCCTGCCTGTACCTACCTACTTCCGGTGTGATTCAAAAAACTTCTTCAAAATAAATGATTTGTAAAATAAACATTTTATTATTAGATTCATCTAAGTAAATTTATGACTAATATTATTTTTTCCCAGTAGTTTGGTTACCGAACTGTTGCAACTTTTTGGTCCCGGTAATTCGAGTATCCTTGGGAGTAGTTTACTATTTATCCTGATATAACCTTAGGATTAGAACTTGCGCAGGTGAAACCAGCGACCGCTGCTAGTCACTACATAATATAATAAGTAGTATTATACAAAGTCGCTTCCTGCTGTCTATCCATATGTATGCTTGCTTTGACGAATTTTGATGAGGTTTTTGTTTAAATAGATAGACTGATTCAAGAGGAAGGTTTCGGTACATAAAAGCACTAGCACGCCAACGAAGTCGCGGGGAACAGCTACAATAAATCAGTCACTATGCAGCGGTTAATGACAAAATAGTGCGAAAACCAGAACGCCGAATATAATTCCCAAACCCCGCCGAATTTTCTAATCGGCGCCCTAAAATGAGTCTAGACCTTATTACGCACTACCTCCATATTATAATTTACCAATGATAGGTAAAATGTGAACACGATAGCCTAATTAATTAATGGATGACAATGGACTTGTTGATTGGATGACCCATAAATTCTTACGAACTTGATTACTTGATAGTATCGCCTGATAGGCTGGGTTTGTCAAAAACTATACACATAAAAAAGTAGGTACGGCCGGAGTCAGAATTGCAGACCCACTGTAGAAATATAAAGTTACTATTATTGGAATTTTTTCAATATTAGGGGTGACTCCCACTCCGGCTCGAGTCTGGCGCAGCAGTGTAGCAAAGCTTCTAGCATTATGGGAACCTTTGCGCCAGGAGAGATAAGGGGCGGGTTATTTGACCAGCTGGTGACATCATTTATTGTACAAATATGTATGATTTTTCTTTTATTATAAAGATGAAAATAATTTAAAAAAATATTAATCTAATCAATTCATGAGTTGAAAGACTTTAAAGTTGAACTCGAGGAAGACCTAAGAATCTTGCTTTGCCATCGTTACCATGTCAATAACATGATGCGTACCCGGAACGGGACGCATGACGTCATCTTTTTTGTGAATGCAGGTGTTCCATAAATTTAATAATCGTCCTCATGTCAAAATCAATGCATTAATACTTAGTACATTACGATATAAGTGTGGTAAATTGATCTTTGCATCTTGGCTTCTTAACACGCTCGCTAGAGTTGAAAACATTTTAATAATAGCAGTTTTGGAGCTCTACGGTGGGTCTGAATTTCTGACATCGACCGTACCTTTACCTAACTACTTACCTACATAAGAATTTAATTAAGTACAAAACATAACAATAATACAAAGTGAAACAAAATTAAAATAAACTAAAACAAATTATACCGTTATAACGTTAAAAAATTAATTAAACTAATTATTTAAAAAAAATAATTAAACTAACTAATTATTTAAAAAAAATAATTAAACTAATATTTTTTTTCCTTTTCCTATCTGCGATCTGTCGAGAGACTATAAGCTGATGTTATGAAAGTCGATGTCATGAAGAAGGACCTGATCACTGCCTCGTCTTCCTTGTATTCAATCTTTGTTTGCCCTCATAGCTTAGGAGCTCAGATGCGAGAGGGTTGGACTGATTTGCGAGTTTTCAGGCGTGTAGAAGTTTGTTTCGTTTATTGCTTATTAAGAAGATAAATAAAATACAAAGAACCGAATTGAGAACCAGGAGGTTCTCAAAGGAGAACCTTTTTGAAGTCGGTTAAAAATATCTTAAAATATTTGTAATAACGGAATTTCTAGAACTTTTGTCCAGAAATTGCTAGCGCTTATCCTTGAGCGCCGGCATTGGATTTTTGCACATCAGAAATCCCCTTGGAATGGATCGTAACATCTCTGAAACGAGAGAAATCTTCAAAATTATCTAGCTACGATGGTTATTCTAGGGCAGTCAAAGCAGGAACTAACAAAATTAGCTTCGATACGTAAGTGGCTGACCTATTTACAAATTCGATAAAACTACTTGACCTAAGCAAGAAATATACCTATCATCGAACGCGGAAGTGAATTCAAAGGGTAGGGGTCATCAGATAAATAAAAACAAAGGTAAATAACTATATTAAAATTTTAGTAAGCAATTTCGATCGTGTTTTGTTTCCGTTTCGATCGTCTTTTGTTTTTTTTCGGTCGTCTTTGGTTTTTTGTAGCGATCAGATTTTGTTTTTTTTTTTCGATCGTCTTGGGCATGTCTTGTGTGGTGTATCCACTTCGATCTCCCTTTTAAAAAGGTGGATCGAAGTCTAATAAGAAATGTATGATTATTTTTAGACTCACTTCTTGCTTTATAACGGGGGATTGAAGAGGAAAAATAACCATAAATCAACTGTTGGAGCCTATAAGATGTTATTCTTCTGAAATTTTATTTTAGTAGGTACTTTCAATAAGTACTTATTGCATGCCCGCATCGGGTAAATTGTTGTTACCTACTTAATTTTAAAACCACCTACTATCCATTGTACACAATTTATGCAATAAAAATTCTTATTCTTATTCTTGTTGGTGGTTCATGGAATGAGGCGTAAGAGGTATGAGGTTTCGAGGTAACGAATCATCGACGAAACGTACAACCGAAGTAGATACACCGAGGTATTGAACATCGAGCTGTCGTCATTCGAACTTGAGTAAGAAAGTTGAGTCAGAGTAGGTACTTCAAGAACAATAGAATTATGAGCTTTGTAATACCGCAGCTAAACCAAATCACCTTCAAATATTTAAGTTTTATATAAATAAACTTAGGTAAATCGTAATTAAAGCAAGTATTATTTTTTTCAATTCAGGCAGACGGGGAGTCAAACTCAGCATTTTACTTTTCATTATATCAAAAATATTGGAAATGGTGAACTCGTCGCTTGCAGTACTTTAATTTAGTACGTACAGTGTGCGTCATAAGTCCACTAGCAGTTTGCTACCATAATACTATCAACAAATATTGTACTTACGACCTTCTTTTAATAGACGTTACACACAAACATAAATACTTGAATTAAAAGTACTCAGTGTGATTATTATTTTCAACATGTTAACTATGTATTTAGTTGTGTGAGTGGTATAAGCCGCCACCCGCTACACCAACCGACGTGGGATCGATTTACAAGCTACATTGTTATAATGTTCAAATAGTGCTGCACAGCAGGGCAAGCATAACCGGAGACATTTTATTTACAGGGAAAGGACAAAATAGTATTTTCCTCTGTCAGTTTTGTCCACCCCCCGAGCATGGGCGCAAGGGTGGATATACTATCCACGGTAGACTAAACGGGGGAAACGCTTATCCCCGTAATTATTGCCAATATAAGACAACCACAGAGTACATAGAATGTCATAGCAAATCAACATAATAAATTGTCATTTTGCTTGTCATTTTTGCCAATGTCATTTGTTTGACTTAATTTTACCGTCATTAAAGATAAATCAATTTTGTCTTCATTACGTCCCCATGCTATAGGCGCGGAATAGATGCCCACGTGTAATGTCAAATGGGGATATACTTATCCTTTCCCCTTTTGCCGTGCTTTGGCAGGTGGACAAAATAATTTTCTCCCTTGACAGAGGACATAACGGGTGGATATAATTTTTATCCTCGGCCCATGCTTGTCCTGCAGGATTGTCAACAATCGGTGCCGGTGGACTTATGAACGTTGATTGTACCTATACTGTAAAATGCATTGAGCAGGCTTTGGGATTGCAATCTCGTTAATTGACCTGCCATATACAGATAAGGGTTAAAATAACGTACCTTGGTTTGAGCTGAAGAGGGGGGCCATTTGAAATTTTGGTTTACGTAGTTGGTGGAAAGCTAGGCTTTGATCAATAGTAGGAAATACGAATTAGAACTTTGTTTTGATATTGGAGTTTCCTATACGGTAAGAAAATTACAACCTTATCTATTTATTATGACGTAGTACATTACGAAATAAGTGTGGTAAATTGATCTTTGCATAGCGGCGGTTTATGACGCACGAGCGGCAGCGAGCGTGTTAAAGAAGCCAAGATGCAAAGATCAATTCCACACGTATATCGTACGACGTTTTTTTATCACATTTGCGAATAAAAGAAAAGACTTGAAAAGAAAACAAAATAATAATTAACAAAATATTTGTGATAAGTCTATGTTTACATTTTTTTAAGGCAATATTTTTTGGTAATTATGCTCCGGAAAGGCCAGGCTAAAGACTTTTAACCTATACAGCCTCGTCTGACATACAATATTTTTTAGGGTTTTTTCTATTTATTTTTGCGTCGGGGGTTGATAACAAAATACAATGGTAAGGAAAAACAATATATTTAAGTAATAAAAAACAAAAAATAAACTATTCTTTTTAATCGTTTTCTGAGTCATTATCACGTAAAATTTTCTTTCGCAAACCGACTTTAGAGACAACCATTTTTGCTAGCTAAAAAACTCTTTAGTACCCACCTTTTTTATACATCAAAAAAGTATAACCCAGATAAATTAAGAATGTTTCACCTACCTAACATGTAATTAGCAGTAAGATACTTACGTATTTAACTTATCGGGATAACTTTATACCACTAGGTTGGCAATGTAAAACGCACGCGTGCATAATATGTTGGATTATGAGCCTAAAAGCCGTTGAATAAGATTCACTTTATGAGCAACTGTGATAAAAAATATAATATAGGTAAGTAATGACTGGTTATTAAAGTAAGTACATCCAGGGGCTATAACCCCCTGCTCCATTCCTGCCTCAGTACACTCATGATTTAAATTACGTCACCTCTATAGTATAGCATGTTTTAAATTTGCCATTCATCACGAAATTATGGGTACGACGTTATTGAGATTTTAATGATTAGGTACCTAATAATAACAAGAACATAGGACGCCCTGGGCGAGGTGTCGCGGAGTAGCCATACCACGGTCCCGAGTGCTCTATGTTCCTCAACTCCAGCTTGCCTAACACCCGTATTCACTGCTCTTGGATAAGTGAACGCACTGCGCTAAATGCGGCCCTATGATTAGTAAACTTTGTGCTGCTCTCTTCACTCTACTATATTATTTGCGGCTCTATTCGTTCGCGCGCACTATGCAATCTCATAGGGTTGATTGTGTATACGGGTGTTAATTGGCTGGTCAGAGAGAATACTGACGATGAAGCGGTCGGGTTGCTTGACTTGCCGCACACTGCACGGCCAGCCCCCTTCGACAAGATTGCTTTCTATTAGCGATGTCGCCAATCGATAGATTTAATTATGAAATTTATATAAATCTATACATAAAAATGCTTTGTCCTGAACTACTGACTGACTGACTTACGGATCAACGCACAGCCTAAACCGCTGATCGTAGAGACCTGAAACTTGGAGGGTGTGTTCTTTGTATGACGTAAGCACCCGATAAGAAAGGGTTTTCCGAAATTCTACCCCTAAGGGGGTAAAAGGGGGGGGGGAGTTTGTATGGGACAACGTGATTCCTTGGTCCATCCCCGAATTCTACGCGGACGAAGTCGCGGGCAAAAGCTAGTCATTGTATAAAATTGGCATAAGATGATACATATTTATTTTATTTTCTTTTCGTTGGCTTATGTCAATTTCATAAAAAAATAATAAAAAATAAGTCTGTCGATTGGCGATATCGCTAATAGAAAGCAAACTTGTCTAAGGGGGCAGGATATATAGGATGCAGTTAAAATTATCGTTTTGCACTTACACGGTCATATAGATACGAGTTAGTAATAATAGATTTTTAGGCATTCGTCGGTCAAAATCCAAAATTGAGGTTTCCTCTTTTCCAATAGTAGAGCATGCAATAACTGTTGATAATTCTTTAGCCATAAGACTAGCAGCGCCACCTTTAATTTCTCTAATACTCAAAGAAAACTATTGGCATTAAAATCAACCTTTACCTTTACCATACGTAAGAAAATTTACCATTTCCTAATATGTACTTTGTAGTTCCTTAGCGACAAAACAGATGGCGTTATTTTAAATTCGCTAAAAATGCGCTTTTTGTATTACGATAGAGAGAGAAATAGGAGTACAAATTATTTACGATCACCCCTACAGTTATTCTCTATTTAATTACATCATCGTAATAAATTTCATCAAAATCAGTCCAGTATTTTCAGAGCTTATAAATTTTTATAACAGTAGTATAGACTCAAAATAAGTAAAGCCTTTACTCAAATTCATCAAGATTTATTCCAATAAAGTACCTACTTATTTATTTTATTTCATTTAATTCTACTTATTTAACTTATTTAATATAACTAATTATTTCCTGTGCTTACGATAATTCGGCGAACGATCACGATCCCTTTTCTTTTTCTTACCTTTCCTTTTCTTGTCTATATCTCTTTTTTCTTTCTTACTTCTATGATCTGATTCATCTGAGCTGTATTTCTTTTCTGCCTTTCTATTCTTATATCTTTCATCTGAACTAAGAGATTCGTTACTGCTGTATCTTTTCTTATCTTTCTTTTTGTGTTTCTTTTCTGTGTCCGAGTCTAAAGATTCGTTGCTGCTATATCTTTTAGAAGCCTTTTTCTTTTTATATCTTTCGTCACTTGAGTTTCTTCTGTGTCTTTCCCTGTTCGATCTGTCGCGATCTTTTTCTCTCGTCTCTCTTTGTTTTTCTCTTGTCTCTTTATCTTTTTCTCTTGTTTCTCTTTCTTTATCTCTCGTCTCCCTTTCTTTTCTATCTGGACTTCTGTAATTTCTACTTGAGCTTTCTTTTTCTGCGTAATCACGATTTTTGCTTATCTCTGAGTATTTTGATTTGTTCTCGGTTGATGTTTTATTTGATTTTTCTTTGTCCGACTTTAATGATTGGCTTGTATTTTCATTCTTCTTATATTCCTCGTATGTGTTTGCATCTGTGAGAGTTCAAAGTCTATGTGTTATTATTTATGTTCTGGCAAAGAAACAATTTCAATTAAGTAATTATTTTCAAATGTTAATTTAACAAAACTCTTAGGATAAACTGAAAATAAAGTCAGTCATGTTTTAATGAATTTAGAAACATGACATAAATCTATCCAGTTGCTACGAAGCGGAAATCACAGTAAAACGTCTTAAAAATGAAGTTACGATGTGTGCCTTCGGAACGCACTGTTGCGTTGGGCGCGTTACGAAGGCACATCTCCTAACATAACTTTTAAGACGTTTCTGTGATCTTCGTACAAAATGTACCTATGCATCCAAATGAATTAAAAAAACGTGTGGCAGTCGGGGACTGCCGCGGTAAAGCTATTGCATCGTGCGAGCTTCGTACAGTCGTACCATATACATACACGTTAAGCGATCGCTCGGCCGAGCTACATGGTAGGCGGAGTGGGGTGTTAAGTTTTATTTTCGTTACGGAATTTCTTGATTCGGTCGCCGCGCTCAATGCCCGCGATAAAAGCTTAAAAAGTACTTTGACTTTACCTGTGCGCAGCCAGTGCTGGTCGGTATTAATAACATCATATGGACCACTCTCATTCCTAGATATAGTTTTTTCCTCGACTCACTTGACATTGGCAGAATTGCGTCCTAATGTCAGCAATCAGCCATTCAAAAATGTTGAATACTTACTTATAACTTTCGATTCTTTGTCATATTCAGCTTTTGAAACAGGCAGCATCATGAACTCGCTTAGACTCACAGTTTCTTTCTTGACTGCAATGTCAACCATTACTCGACCATTGTCCTCATCTAGGCTTACAACCTGAAAAAAAAAACTTTATAAAAAGCACTGACAAAGGGTTATACAAACATAATAAAAGCACCAAATCTTTCGTAGTCACTACTTGCAATAGGGAACACTAGATTTGCTTGATATTTTATACTAGTTCCGAATTGCTGGATTAATTAGCCATTACCATCGGCGGAAATTGGTGGGGATGGTTTGCGCATGTACTATCTCAGACAGAATTACTACAGCCAAATCGTCATACTTTACGCCCGTTTAATATTTTGCCTAACCCGAAAAAACATTTCTCTAAATTATAAAATTAGGCAATGTATTTCACCGGAACTGTTAGGTGTGTGTGTGGGATTTATGTACGCGACAGTACTTAGACGACTAGAGACGTGCGGGAACGGGACAGAGCGCGGCTAGAGATGTGTGTGCTTAACAGAGAGTGATGATGTGAGAAACTGTCCCCCGCCGTACAGACCTCAAAATTGAGGTCTGCGCTTCCACTTTCCGCCGGGAGCCATCATTCGCTGTTCTACATATACTAAATATGTGGCAAAATTGAACTACTTGTAATTGTACTTGTATACAGGCTGTTTTCCGCCATTGGACCCTTTTTAATTGGGTCTTTTTTGCGTGAGGATGGAGTAGGCTTGCCCAGCACCTACTACCCTCTCAGCTTAGTCGACCATGTCCAGAGGAGAGAACTTGTCAATACTTAAAATTGAACTAATTGAAATTACCTTGCCATAATAACCACTGTGTTTTCCCGAAGTTATTTTCACATAAGCATTTTTCACAATGGTTAATTCCTCTTCCTTGTCCTTCTGATTTTGATTTTTCTTCTGATTTTCTTTCACTACTTTATCAGCTCCAAGGCCGAGACCTTTAGGGCGCAGTGTCGGCGGTTTATATTTCGACCTGAGAAAAAAACATATCAACAAATAAAATACAAAATTATCCAATATATCCGACAAATGCCTCTATAATTTCCTTTTAATTTGATTAGGTTTTACAGTAGGAACGGAAATCAAAAGGGCATGTGTACAGCAAACCTAGGTTTTATGAAATCAGCTAGAGGTGTTTGCTTCAAAACTGGCCAAGTGCAAGTAAGACTCGTCAACAGAGAGTTCTGTACTATTATATTCTAGCTCTAGAGGCACTAATCGGAAAGGAAATGCTTAGGGCAATTTTGTATGTAGAAATCAATACCTGAGTACCCTCTTAACAATGATATATTACTAAAAAACTTACTTTTCATTATTCTGTGTCCATCCCATGCCTCGTAACATAGCCAAGCCAAAGTCCTGTATAGGTACTGATTCATAATCATCTAAAGTTGACTGAAATTTAATTAATAACAACATTAACGATTGAGTATGATTTTACTAAAACAATATTCTAAAATAATTTTTATACTAATATTATGAAGCTGAAGAGTTTTTTTGTTTGAACGCGCTAATCTCAGGAACTACTGGTTCGATTTGAATAATTATATTTGTGTTAGATAGTCCTTTTATTGAGGAAGGCTATTGGCTACTTTTTATTTTGATATTCCCACGGAATCGGGACTTATGCAGGCTTACGCAGGTGAAACCGCGGAGCGCAGCTAGTTTGTTATAAATAGGCTCTGGAACTACTAGACCAATTTTGATGAAAGGATATTGCAGGTGAAACCATGGGTGGGGCTTCATTGATAAATAAAAAGTTAGAGAGGGGTGTCCACCCCTCTCTAACTTTTGCAAAGAGTCCTCTTTGCATAGGTGGTTAGAATAGCTGAATATGGAAGAGAGAGTAAAAATATTATGACAGAATGCATGGTCTACCTGATGTTAAGGTATGGTAGCAGTTCCTTTCAGAAAAACAGCACTATAATAGAAGTTACAGCTAAAATAACATCTATCTATACCTATATCGAAGTCCCTCTGCTGTGACTGTCTATAGTGTCCATCTGTCTGAACATGTTTAACTAACAAACTACTGAATAGCTTTTTATATGGTTTTTTAGCACGTATGGATGGATTGATTTATGAGGAAGGTTTAGGTGTACCTATACTACCCGTGCAAAGCTAGGGCGAGTTGCTAGTCTATACTAAAATTATAAAGAGGTAAAGTTTGTGAGGTTGTAGGGGGTAATCTCTGAAATCAGTGGACCGATTTGGATGAAATTTTGCATGGAGATAGTTTGGGGGTAGTCGAGTGCCATAGGCTTTTTTTTATCTTGAAATTCCCATGGGATCAGGACTTACACGGGTGAAACAGTGATGCACAGCTAGTTAAGTACATAGAAAATTGTATTCTCACCTCTTTTTCTCCTTCAGTGATAGATTTACCAGGTAAAGGCACAGTCAACTGTGGAACTTCAACTGTAACTTCCGCCTTTGCACTTTCTAACAATTCTCTCGCAGCCATCTGATCCAACGTCTCATTCTCCGGAGGTTTGTCCTTAGGTGAAGGGGGTTTATCACTCGGTTCGGGCTCATCGAGTGCACTTTCAACTTTTTGAGCTATTTCTTTCAGTCTTTCAGCTGTTATGAGAGTGTTTGGCTTCATCGGGATCACTAGAGGAGTATTTTCTACGACTTCTTCGCCGCTGAGGAGCGAAAGTTAAAGGTTAGTAGAAGAGCGAAAGGTCTGACTGACTGTCTAGGTACTGACGCATTGTCGAAATTTTACATAGAAATAAAAGCAGGTTGTTGCGGATCGCAAGTAAGGAATGGAGGAATTAGGTGTTTTATACGTACCCAACCACTTTGATAGACTTTTCTTCAATGCTTTCAATGAATTCTTTCTTCTCTTCGACGAGAGGTTTGTCTACTTTTTTGGTTTTCATAAAACCAAACGATATTTTCTTGCCGTCCATGGTGACTCGTCTTGTTTTTGGTTATTTTTTAGACCGAACGTTATTTATTTATTCGAAACATTAAAACACAAGCACATCGCTCTAAAAAGTAAAAATCTTGAAATAATCCAATGAAAAGAAACAATACTTGAACAATACGCAGCACGACCCGCGGCGGTATGGTACCTTGCAGTGTTGCCAACTCGGTGACAAGAAAAGTTACAACCTATGTAGAGTATAGGTCCGGCAATCAATCATGCCCCCCAGCGGAAAGGTGGGGATGGTTTGCGCATGTACTAATGCGGACAGAATTATCACAGCCAAATCGTCATACTTTACCTACGTTTAATATTTGCCCAACCTGAACAAAAATGACATTGAATTTTAATGCATTATGTTATGCAGTTTTTCAATTTAGACTTAGGCTAAGATAGGTGTGTGTGTGTGGGTTTTATGTGCTGTCGACTAAATACGTGCGGGAGCGGGACAGAGCGCGGCTAGAAACGTGTGTGCGGAACGGAGAGCGATACTGTGAACAACTGACCCGAACCCTATCCCCCCGCCAAACGGACCTAAATATTAAGTTCTTTCACTTTTCGCTAGGTGCCATGATTCATTTCCCGACCCCTACTTCCTTAATAAAACGATAACCTTTACTAAATGAAGGACTAGTTCCATGATGACTCGGTGATTGGCAGATGGTACCGGATAAAACTGAAATATGTTAGGTAGCCTACCTAACTAACGGTACATCATTGAAAAGCAATGACGTCAACGTATATTATCGTTTATAGAGATGAGTCAATTTTACCCTGTCAGGGTAAACTTGACTTGATGCATTCTTTGCATTCCTAAACACATATGTTTATAAATGGGTCTTCGGGTAATTGGTGAACATGAAACACGCTAATTGCTAAATCTTGTTCTTTATAATAAAGTAGCAACACTGATGTTTGAGATAAATGTCAAATAATTCAAATTGTCAATGTCAAAAAGTTAGTTTGTCAGTGTCACTTTGATATTTGTTTTCATTTTTATTAAAAAACGGTTTGGTACGGCTATGCACACAATCATACATGCGGTACCTATTAAATTGGGAAGATGGTAAAATTAATTTGATGGTTGTTAGCTAGTTGGCGGTAGGTAGTTGCAGCAATTTGTGCCCGGTGTCGTAAAACCTGAGTCGAAATAATTTTGACGAGTTTTAGCATGTTATCAGCTGGCTGCTAAGGCTGGCTAGGATGATTGGACCTACCTACCCAAAACTAACTGTTAACACCCAACATTACAATTCACATGACTTCACCACATAAAGCTCCGATTTTGGTTTAACGTTCGGTCGTTTAATTTGTTACCGACGACGCAACCCTCGTAAAAAAACTTTTTTTTATAGAGGGACGCCTGTTGTCACGGAAATTTGATTTTACGAATGAGCGATTTTAATATTACCGCTCCACCTTTATCGAAATTAAGGGGCAGCTGTTAAGAGAAATTTACTGAAATGATATCTACAACACTTTCATTTTTTAAACATTTAATTCATTTTTACATAGTCTTGTTATTAAAAATTGAGGAAATTGACTTACGTAAACTTTCAGGCTTCTTCGTAATACATTTTTTACCTACCTTTATTTTATACTAGCTGCGCCTGCGGTATCACCCGCGTAAGTCCCGATCCTGTGAGAATATCGGGATAAAAAGTAGCCTATGTGTTAATCTAGGTCTCCAGCTACCTATATACCGAGTTTCATCGCAATCGGTCCAGTATTTTTAACTATTTTATATTTATTTAACCATTGTGAGCCCTTTTGGTCTGTTTAGTTTACATCTAGGAAACCACTTATATAAAGGTCAATCAGGGGTTGTATAATGTAAAAGTTCTTTATGTTACTAAGTAGTCGCTTTCGTATCAAACACATACCTTATATTTTGTGTACTACTTGTACTTGTATACAGGCTGTTTTCCGCCATTGGACCCTTTTTAATTGGGTCCTATTTGCGTGAGGATGGAGTAGACTTCCCCAGCACCCACTACCTTCTCTGCTTAGTAGACCATGTCCAGAGGAGAGAACTTGTCAATACTTCTGGAGCCAACTAAGCCGCGGGTTTCATCACAATGTTTTCCTTCACCGTAAGAGCAATGTCAATTAGCGCACATAATTTTTTCTTAAGAAAAATACATTGGTGCACGGCCGACCGGGATTCGAACCCAGGACCTTCAGAATGAAAGTCGAGGTTATACATAAAGACCTAAGAAGGTATACTTATAATAAATGACGAGGTCAGGTAAGTAACTAGATACCTGCAAATTCCATTTCGCGTCTAAGTTTTTCCAGAAACAAACTAAATCAAGAAGACAATTTGTTCTTTCTAATAGATTTGGGTCCCTTTTTCAACATTGAGACGATTAAATTAGGACGAAAGCAGACGATCTGCCGATATTTAACTATACCTACTTTTCTATACTATATCTATACTAATATTACAAAGCTGAAGAGTTTGTTTGTTTGTTTGAACGCGCTAATCTCGGGAACTACTGGTTCGAATTGAAAAAATATTTTTGTGTTGGATAGTCCATTTATCGAGGAAGGCTACTTTTTAATGCGATATATCCTTGGGATCGGGACTTACGCGGTGAAACGAGCGGGGGAAGTTTTTTTTGTATTTTGCTCCTCCAAAACTACTAGACCGATTTAAATGAAATTTGGTATGAGGATACAATGATTAATTGAGGATAACATGGATTACTTTTTATTCCGATATTCCCACGGGATCGGGAGTTACGTGGGTAAAACCGCAGAGCGCTGCTAGTATTCATATAAATTCATCTATTTTAATAAATCTAGGTGATAAATTTTAACGATCCGTTTATGAAACTGTGATGCAATTAAAGCAAAGTTTAGTTACTATTGGGCGAAGGTAGACGGTCTACGGTACGAACTCTTCGGACAACGGGGTTCCTCAGTAAATATTTCAACGTTTATGAATATTCAAGAACTTCGGTTCCACGTGAAATAGGCATCAACCTAGTTGAATGTTCTTGTTCGTAATTAGTTAAGGTAAATACCGGTTAAACTTCAAAATTTAGGTTAGCACGTCCTGTTTTACCTGCCACTTTATTAGGGAACTTGAAAAGCTCGATAACTCTTAAGGCGCTGGGGATTCATTTTTTATATGAATAATAATTTTTATTGCATAAATTGTGTACAATGGATGGTAGGTGGTTGTAAAATTAAGTAACAACAATTTACAAAGTGCGGGCATGCAATAAGTACTTATTAAAAGTACTAAAATAAAATTTCAGAAGAATAACATCTTATACTTATATAAAATCAATAATTAAATTATAGTGTTTGTTATTATTAAAGAATATTTTGATAATCCATAGTTTTAAAGAATATTTTGATTTGATTTGATTTGATGTTTACTTCACATAGGTTTCCAATTATTAATAGGAGTGTTAAGTTTCTCGTCATATTATTCAAATTTTAGTCATTAGTTTATTAAATATTTTACTAGATACATGAGCTTAATATGGCAGCTCAATATTTTGTTTTGTATTTAGTATAAATTAAGTTACTTATGTAACTCATTATTTTATGTCCGGGATGGACAAACTGTTGATGCCTACCTACTATAATTTGTGATCTTATATGTACACAGTTATTCAATAAATATTCTTGATTCTATTATTTTATTTATAATTTTATTACAATAGAGTACCATGTACCTAGTTAAAGCTTCAAGCTAATTATTATAAAAACTAGCTGCACCCCGCGGTTTCACCCGCGTAAGTCCCGATCCCGTGGGCATATTGGGATAAAAAGTATCTTATGTCCGTCTCCTGGCTCTAAGCTACCTCCCTACCAATTTTCACCCAAATCTGTTCTGCCGTTCTTGAGTTATAAGTGGTGTAACTAACACGACTTTCTTTTATATATATATAGATAATGCCAATTTACCTATATTTATCCCTATTAACATCAAATGTTTTCATTCTATTTTAGTATGTAAGAGAACGGTTATAAGTTTTTATTCATTACTAGCTGCGCCCTGCGGGTTCACCTGCGTAAGTTCCGATACCGTGGGATTATCGAGATATAAAGTAGCCTATGTGTTAATCCAGCCCTCCAGCTATCTACATACAGAGTTTTATCGCAATCGGTCCTGTGGTTTTTGCGTGAAGGCGTAACAAACATACACACACACACAAACGTTCACATTTATAATAATAGTAGGATAGGATAGGATAAACACAATTTAGTACATCAAATTAAATTACACTAAAAAAACTAATAATAAAAATGACAAAATAAAGTAAAATGACGCCAAAAAATACACAGAAATTAAATATAAAACCAAACAAAATGTATTAAATTAAAAACTAAAAAAAGTATAAAATTAAAATAAAACCTATGCCTAATATTATTCTATCCGTATTTTGAACCTCAAATAATTTTGTTCTTCTTTATAGCTGAGAACGTATTTTAAACAGATATTGTAGTAGACAAAGCCAATCAAACAGTCTAGAATATTATCGATGAATCTATTCTCAGAATTTATATAAAACGACGCTCCGCGGTTTCATCCGCCTAAGTCCTGATCCCGTGGGAACATCAAAATGAAAAAGAAGTAGTAGGTAGCCTACATAATTAGCCTCGATAAATGGATTATCCAACACTAAAAGATTTTTTCAATTCGAACCATTCCGTTTCTGAGATTAGCGCGTTCAAACAAACAAACTCTTTAGCTTTATAAATTTGTATGGAAAACGTATACCAGTAGGAGCGAGGAGTGAAATTTATATAAAGGTCGATGTTGATTATTTCACATTATTTTGTTTGTTGAAATCTGTTAAAATACATAACTATTACCTATTTATGGTTCATGATTAACGCCCCCCCCCTAACGATCCCCAGAAAACGGCCCCCCTTATATACCTACTAGCTGCGCCCCGCGGTTTTACCCGCGTAAGTCCCGGTCCCGTGGGGATATCGAGATAAAAAGTAGCCTATGTGTTAATCCAGGTCTCCAGCTATCTAGATACCGAGTTTCATCTCAATCGGTCCAGTAGTTTTTGCGTGAAGGAGCAACAAACATACACACACACACATACTTTCATATTTATAATATTAGTAGGATGTATTTTAAGAATCCATAAAGATAAGCCAAGAAGATTGCATGGACCCCTCGCCACTGACGTAAACATATAATCTCAAAATAGACTTGTTTATTAATTTAGGATAACCCCTGTTTACGTAAATACAAGGTTTTTGGTAAAGCAAGATTGTTGAAGATAGCTTAAGTCAAGTTTGTACTAAATTGCCTTTACTTTGTCTAGATTTATTGTCAAAGATAAGGGAAGGATAATATGTCTCGTTAGTTCAATTTACTTTCATCTTTCTCATCAATTTTGCTTAAACGAGTGAGTTTGAGTCGTAGCTAAGGGGACCGTTTGATATTTTTCCTAAGAGCTAGGTACCTACAAATATGTACTTGTATGTACGGTCGGCTGCATAATTGCAGACCCACCGTAGAGCTCCAAAACGGCTGTTATAAGAATGTTTTCAACACAAGCATGATTAGACACCTGCTTTATGTGAAGTTTAAAGTCTTCTAACTCATCAATTTATGAAACAAAAATTATTAGAATGAAAACATTTCAATAATAGTAATTTTCGAAGTCTACCGGGGGCTGCAATTATACAGCCGACTGTACCTTCTTGTTGTTTAGAGTTTGGCTACTTATATCTAAAACTAGCTATGCTTCGCGGTTTCATCCGCGTAAGTCCCGATCCCGTCGGAATATCAAAAAGAAAAGTAGCCTTCCTCGATAAATGGACTATCCAACAAATAATTTTTCAATTCGAACCAGTAATTCCTGAGATTATCGCGTTTAAACAAACAAACTCTTCAGCTTTATAATATTAGTATAGATGAATTATTGTACTTCAGATTCAATGTTTTACGGTGACAGTATACTTTGTTAACATACACATTACAAGCCTTTGGTCGCATAATTTTTTATTAGAATTATATTATATTTAATTTCAAAATTATTTATTCATATGGATATGGAATCATACAGCTTGTAAAGCACGATATTAAAACGCGCCCACCAATGAGAAAAAGGCACAAGAAACTCATGAGGTTGACGAAATGTCTATTGTATCGTACTGTATTGTATTGTACGTGAAACACTTTATGTGTCTTTCTATTGTTGTGCTGCTTATAATGTTTATTATGTATTAGCTATTATAAAAATCAAAATGTCAACAGTATCAGAATGGTCGCTTTAAAATGTCCTATTATCAAAATGACCACTGCACAAAACCAAAAACGACAAGTCGAAAATCAACAAGCTACCTCCAAAAGTATTAGAAAAGAAGTTTTAAGTAAAAGAAAATGCTTTGTCCTGATTGACTGACTGACGGATCGAGGTACGATGTGATTTCTTGATCCATTTCCAACTTCTACGCGGACGAGCTAGTTTTTATATATTTATAACCCAGACGAGAGAGTGCGAATTAATTTCCAATAAACTATGAGGAGCGCTGCATAACGTGAATAAAATTTGCAACCCTTAATCACTTCTGAGAATATCCGGTAGGAGGTTTAATAAATATAAACAAGACCATCCACTGACAAAGAATTTTAGTTTAAAATGAATAAGATATTCGTGTTAGACTCGATGTTTGTAAACGTGCAGCGGAAAATTAAGTAGGATATTTAAAACATAAGTTCGAACTTCGGACGAGTTTGTCGTATTTTACCTATAAGTATCTGTTTTTTTACTTATTTTGGCTTCGCTTTATTGGTTTTTATAGTGTTACTACTAATCCTACTTATCTTATATCTTTAAATGAGCAATTCTTGTATATATATATATATATATAATTGGAATCTCGGAATCGGCTCCAACGATTTTCATGAAATTTGGTATATAGGGGGTTTCGGGGGCGATAAATCGATCTAGCTAGGAATCATTTTTAGAAAATGTCATTTTATTCGAGTTTTATCGAAACTTACTTTTTTTTATCTGAAAAATATGACTCTTCCTGACATCTATTGGCGAACTACTTTTTTTGTGAGCAATAAAGTTATTCCAGCAGATGGCGTTGTTAAGTAACACGAAGTCAATGAGTGTTTGCTTTGAGGTTAGACTATGTAAAAAAAAAAATACCGAGCAAAGCTCGGTCATCCAGGTACTATTATTAATGTGAAAGTTTGTGTGTGCGCGCACGTGTGTGTATGTGTGTTTGTTACTCCTTCACACAAAAAGTACTGATCCGATTGCGATGAAACTCGATGCGTAGATAGCTGGATACCTGGATTAACCTAGGCTACTTTTATCCCGATATTGCTACGGGAACTCACGCGGGTAAAATCGTGGGGCGCAGCTAGTATAATATATTATGTGAAATTTTGTGTATTAGTGTGTTTATTACTCCTTCACGCAAAAACTACTGGACCGATTGCAATAAAGTCAAAGTCAAATTTTTTTATTCGTTTGGATGCTTAACACATTTGTGTGAAGCATCCAAATGTGATCGTTATACATCACATAGAAACGTCTTAAAACTAAGTAAGGATGTGTGCCTTTGGAACGCGCCCACCAATGAACAGAAGGCACTAGAAACTCATGGGGTTTCTATTCATGTGATCACGCTCACAAAGGTCAATATTACAAATATTTGAAAGTATTATTTGAAATGGAGCAACTAAAGTCACGTCCATGGGTTGTTATCATTAAGCTAAGACGAAGTATCATAGTACGCTTTACTGCACAATTTATGCTTTACAAAGTTTTGAACCTTTTAATGGACATGTCATATACATCTTTATGTAATTTATTATAATAGAGTACACATGTACTATTAAACGACCTGTTTATTTTCCGGAGCCTACTACCGGGCACGGTCAGTTCATTCTTGGACAACACTTTCACAATAAACAGATCCATTTCTTGCAACTAAAAAAATGAGACTATTAGATATTAGATAGATAGATAAAATGCTTTATTGCACACACAGTGTGCTTAGCACTTTAGACACACCATGTCTTTTGTACGTGTTCACAGGTATGTGCGGTCGTTACCAAGTCAGCCATATTGAACGTAAACTTTTACTACAAGCTACGAGATTTTTTGTAGCTTCATAAGATGTAGAATTTACATCCTATGAAGCTACGAAATATGTCGTAGCTCGAAGAATATTAAAATGTAATATGGTAGTATTTATCATTTCTATACTAATATCCATATTAATATCTATACTTATATCTATACTAATATTTAAACTAATACTAGCTGTCCCAGATTTTTTTCCCATTTTCAATAAAAAAAAGAATAGAATAGAATATAATTTATTCGAACAAACACACGACATAGTATAGATTCAAATAAGAAACAGTAAGAGATAGTTACAAATAAAAGAAATTACAAAAAAACAGATAATAAAAATAAAAAGTATTTGAGAAGTCGTGTGTTGCCCGAATGGGTAAAGCCTCAGCATGTGCTGCAGATACGCAGGCATAAATAGATGTTCGATTTTTAGACCTAACGAATATACACAAAAAAAATTATACAAATCGGTTCAACCGTTTTATTTACTAATACCGCGATACGAGAATTTTATATATATGTATAGGGGTAGAGATTATAAAGAAGAAAGATTTGATTGCTTGTTTGTTTGAATTGAATAGGCTCCGAAACTACTGAATCAATTTTGATGAAACTTGGTACGAGGATACATTGGTTCATTGAGAGTGTCATAGGCTACTTTTTATCCTGGTATTTCCACGGGATCGGGAGCGGTGTGGGTGAAACCGCGGAGAGCTGCTAGAAGTTAATATTTGTTTGTTCAGAGTTTATAAAACAGTAAGTATGTAAGTAGTTTCAACAAAACACCGGTGGATAGGTATATCAGTTCCAAAAGCATAGCTCATAAAACATCTAAGATTAACATGTCGATCCTTATATTTCATTAAATGTTCATGTCCTTAAGGCGAAGACAGTCTCCACTTTTAGATCGACCGACCATTTACATTTACCATATTTTTGTTTTTATTTCACGGATCTCGATATTTCGATCCTGTTACAAGCATCATTTTCACGAGACTGCAGTTTGCGGGTAAATCTTGATAGAGGCGATCATATTATCGGACTTAATCAGCTCTAAGCGTGCGTTTAATAAATAACTTTCGTAGTAAAAATAACCATGTTGGTTTAAAATCAAATAACATTCACTTACTTTTAACCCCGATGCAATAAAAAAATATATTAAAAATCAAATTGCACATTCGTCTAAAAACAATTAGACTAAAACAATTTGACAATAATAATTCGTCCAAAACAATTCGACTAAAAATTTGAATAAAAACAATTCAACAATAATAATTTGACTAAAACAATACGACTATAACGATTCGTCTTAAAGAATTCTTTTCGGCCAGTATTTTTCCGTAGTTTTAAAACTTGTTTAACAAATATTAACCTGTTACGAATGAAAAGTCCGTAAGGTGCGTTCGGCCTTATAAGTAGGTATTTAGGTAGCGTTATTCTTTGAGGATAGCGACCTTTATGAGATTAGGTTTGAGTGCTCCTTAATCCAGGAAGGCTTGCCCGTAATTTTGATTTGGGGACGTGTCAGTTTTAGTGATTGCCTCGGGTTTTAACTGTCCTTCAAATACCCGTGGAATATTAATTTTAATTCCTTTGATCGAAAATTATAGGAATAATTAACAATTATTATTATTTACAATCCTATTTATTTCTACAGAGTCAGGAGGCTCATTCGTGACGATGAACTTGCCAACAAAAGGCTTTTTTAAGGGTCTTGAATATAAATAAATATTTCAGGACATTCTACACTTCGCCATCTAGCCCCAAGCTAAGTAACTAAACTTGTGTTATGGGTGTTAGACAACGGATATACTACTTATATACTTTTCTTTTGTAAATATATACTTTTAATACATAGAAACAACCAGACCACAGATAAATATCTACGCATAAATACTTGTCTGAGGCGGGAATCAACCCGCAGCCCTGTGTTTGGCAGTCCGGCATGGTGACCATTGTGCCATATGGGTCGTTATGGAATATCGTCGCAAGGTGACAAACTTGTCAGTCTTTTATATCAAAAACATTTCGGGGAGTGTGCAATAGAACTACACGGCTTACTCCCATCAGCCACGCTAGCTCTGCCTCTTCAACGGGGCAGATGGGAAAAAACGGGGCATTATATCGTCATACAACAAGGGTAACTGATTTGCAACACCGATTTAAATGTCGGAAATTCCAGACGTCCGACGCTTCTGTACATTTGACATTATTATTTTATCATAATAAAATATGAATTTAGTATTTATTTTGGGTGAAATCGTAACCATATTCAAGTTTATTACTCGGGTGAAAAATACAACTGGGGAATAACGTAACTTATTCGCCATATTCCTTCGTTATTCCTTATTCGTACCGCAAGGGAATAGAGTCAGTTGCCTGCGTCTGTCTTTCCTGACGTGAACAATTAGGATGTTTTCGAGTCGCTTTCTTTTAGGAAAGCATGCCATCTTAGACCGCATCCTCACCTACCAGCAGGCACGTGTGATAATGGTCACAACGCTGACCTATCACATGTAAAAATTAGTGAAGGGATTGTAATATAATCAAAAAGTGTCGTTACAACTTTTGGTCTTAATTTTTTCCGTCTAGCCCCCCTTCGCCTTCTACTATTTCACATATTTACAGGAGAAAAGAAAAAGCCGAAAACCACTGATTTGTCCTCTAGAATAAGTGGTTTTCGGCTTTTTCTTTATATATATATAGATAAAAAATAATTATATAAGATTTTTTTCCCACACACACAGTTTTTTATAACCGATTTTCAAAAAAGAAGAACTTTTTTTAAGCTTTTATTTAACTTGCTGTGTATGTTATCTCGTATTTTATTTGAATGTATGTTCACCGATTGTAACCTACTGTGACAGATTGAAATGTTTTTTTTTTGTATTGAAAATTTGTTGTTACTTGTCTTTTTTATGTAGATATATATGTTTTTAGTGATTATAAACTTTTTATCAATCGACCTATCCAAATTGGCTTAATACCTCTTCTCGTATAGTCGTGTGGCTCACCTATTGTTAGAGTTTTCAGATCGCCTTAAAGCCTCTAACTTGACCTAACGACTGCTACTAGAGGTAGCAACCGGGACCAACGGCTTAACGTGCCTTCCGAAGCACGGAATAATACTGCTAAAAGGTAGCTAAAGATTATAGTGAAATTCAAAGTTGTTTTGAGTAATTAATTGGTCCAGAACAAATTCGCGTTATTCCATGTTCAATTTCTTAACAATGCCTGGACATTGTTAAAAAAGTTGAACAACGGATTTTCATTAAAAGTTGAATGCCAGTTTACTTGTCAGTTAATTTTGGCGAAATTAAAGCGGCTGTTAAATCAATAAGACAAGAATTACTAACTTTCAAAAGCCGACGGCGATGTTTCACGAGTAGGTACTACCTATTGCCAATTCCAAAAACAGATAGAGATTAGGTATCTATTTACTATTTATCTATACTAATATTATAAAGCTGAAGAGTTTGTTTGATTGTTTGAACGCGCAGGAATCTCAGGAACTACTGATTTGAATTGAAAAAATATTTTTGTGTTGAATAGTCCATTTATTGAGGAAGGCTATGGGCTACTTTTTATTTTGATATTCTCAAGGGACCGGAACTTACGCAGGTGAAACTGCAGAGCGGTGTTAGTAAATCTATGAATCTGAAGAGTTTGTTTTTGTTTGAACGCGCTAACCTCAGGAACTACTAGTTCAAATTGAAAAAATATTTTTGTGTTGAATGGTCCATTGATCTAGGAAGGCAATGGGCTACTTTTTATTTTGATATTCCCACGGAATCAGGACTTAAGTGGGTGAAACTGCAGGACGCAGGTAGAACCGAAATAATGCAATGAGTATTGGTTCTCCATGCAATGAAGCTTTATCTAAGGTACTCTAAAGATATCCCAGTTAAAAAGATTAGAAAATTTGGAAAACTTTTTTTTTGTTTCGGAAAATTACTTTAAGTATAATACCAGATTTTGGGGAATTTATAAAAAGTGACAACATGTATATTACTAAGGGCCAATATTGGTGTTGCTACATTTGGAAAACTCCTTAAATTTTCAGCAAATTGGGGTAATTTTACCGATCAACATACCTACTAATAACTTTTTTATTATTTTGAGGCAAATTTTTTTTTCATATTTAGCTGGGTTAGCTGCAAGTAGGTACCTAAAAGGGATCATATATTTTTATGTGACACACTCCAATGTCGTTTAGACTCATGATATAGACAATTGACAGCTTAGTAGTTCTACCAAATGAGACTCATGTGGTTCTATTAGTTCTACATGTGGTTATACGATGTAAAACCTCATGTGGTAAAACATCCATAGAAAACATCCGACGAACGCTATAGATTGCGATGTATTACAGAAAATATACGTTCAAATTTTAGTACATACTTCATGAAAGTTTGAATCCATTTCATATCTAAATGTCCAGTCGCAAAGCGCATGACTATAAAATTTAGTTAAACTTCCCTTACAATGATGAAAATAAGACGAAATATCCTAAATAATCCCCTTACAAAGGGTAGTTACCATAAATTGCAAACTTGCTTTTTATTTCACACTAAAACTCAGTCCTTCCACGATAAGACTTTATAGACAAAAGAAGCTACCCATTTTAGCAAGAAATTGAGAACATTTCGTTATTGTAAGGGAGTGTTGCCCTCGCGTAGTTGAGCTATTTATAATAATTTTCAGAGATAGTAACCGCTGAAAGAAAAAATGACAACTTCTTTAATACATTATATAAGATATAGATAAGTTTGGAGGACATAGGTTACCACTATTCATTAATAACAGCCCATAAACAGCCCCACTAGAGGGCAAAGGCCTTCATACTTTATTCATTTATCATGATCTAGGATCTAGCTAGGGCTGTTTATAGACCAGCCTAGGAATCTATAGGATTAAAAATAACAAATGATGATTATTGAGTGACACTATTTCTATTAAGGCGCTCTTTCAGTACCGTGTGTAGGTATTCACATTACCTTAGCCTCCGCTCTCAAAGACGTAGCGTGCTGCGTGCTAACTGTTATATTTGATCGATATGCAAAAAATTTTAGCATTATTATCCACAAATATAGTTCCTAGAGGTCAAAACCTATAATTTGATTAACTTTTAGAAACAAACGTTAACTATTTTTGAATAAAACCCGATAAACGATCTAATAATTCTCTGTTTTTTAACATTTTTTTTATCAAACGAAGTTGTTCATATCATGTTTTCAACCACAATAAACAAAAATATGGTTATTAAACTACAATATCCATTTATATCCAAATAACAAAAAAAGAGTATTTGATTACTTAGAGTTGCTTAAAACAAAGGTCGATTTTAGTAGCTTTATTAGCACCTGGCCTTAACGTTATGATGGCCAAATAACGGTTGGAATACTTTTGAAGAGATAATATCTAATAAATTGGTGGAACACTTGCATTCACAAAAAAGTGTCACGGAAATATTGTGTGACGTCATGCGTCATGGTAATATGACCTGACGCGTCATGGTAACTTAGGAAACAGAGTTTTTAATGATAATATCGCTCCTCTGGGCTAGTGTTATGATGTGACGAGTGACGAATAGAAGACTAATATAATGGAAAAAAATTATAAAGGAAAAAAATTAGAATAAATGGAAAAACTTAAGGAATTACAAACAAAATATCAATTTTTCATCGTTTTCTTATGACGTTATTACGTAAAATTATTGTCCGTAAACCGACTCTAGAGACAACACGTATTATACTAAAAATAGTGTAACAATCAATTAGAGGTGAACTAAAACTGAACCTTCGGTTTTCGGTTTCAGTTATGTCCGAAACCGACATTCGACTATTTTAAGTAAAATAGAGGCCTCTAAAGCATTTAAAAACACATTAAAGTTCGAATGCTGCGGTGGTACAGAAAATTTAGTTGACGTAGTATTTGAAATTTCATGAAAATCGTTGCAGCCGTTTCCGAGATCCTGATTACACATATATAATACCATAAATATTTACAAGAATTGCTCGTTCAAATATATTAGATTAAGCTACATTTATAAGAACTAATGATTGGGTGAACTATTAAGGAGAAAGAGTACCGGCGCTCTCTCCATACAAACGTAGTTGACTGTTTCCTCCCTAGATAATGACACTAGCACAAATATTTTTGTGCCGTAAAATCTATAACTTTTCTAATAATAATTATCATAGAAATTAGATTAAAAAAAAAAACAAAACATAGGGGATGGTAATGGCAGTTATAAGTTTTGTGGCATTTATATTTCATTATTTTAAAATTTCAACACCTTTTTGTCTACATTGAGGCTTTTATCTCGCCTGAGGTGTTATATTTCCTACGATCTCTTTGAAACGCAAGTTTCATTTCGGGCCGGTCGAGTTTAATTCTAAACCAAAATCAAAGTCAAAAAGTCAATTTCTTTTTATTCCTTTAGATGCTTAATACAATTGTACAAGGGCCACATGGAAACGTCTTAAAAAAAACCACAATCACAACCGTGTGCGTGGTTTTTCTCGCCGAAAATCGAAACCGAAACATCGTTCACTTACTCATACACAACAATACCTATAATATTATTAATACGGTAGAATTGTCTGTAAATGCTGTCGTCAATATGTCGTAGAAAACAAATGGTGGCCATATTTCACTTGGCCAGCAATGAATCCAATTATCGAGCCTTAGAAGGCAGACATGTTAAATGATGCCCATTGCTCCCGATGTCTTCGTCCTCAATAATGTAGGTACGTTGTCCTAGTAGGTTATAGTGTGGCTGTTTTAGTAATGCCCTTCCATAAGTATTTACCTTTCGCTTTAGTATTAGACCGTGACACATTGGAGTACGAAAAGCTGTAGATTATGCACCAAGGGAGTAAAGCAATGTTTTACGTCTCGGGTGGCATATTTAAGCCACCGCTGCCCAAGACGAATATCTGCTTTATCTCGAGGTATACTCTACTTTTGACACTCTCTGCTAGAGAAATTATACAGGTAAACTTATTTGCTGAGAATTTACGGAAAAATCATAGCCTATACTAGATTTTTGTAGACTAATCCCATTCCTCCTTTGTTAAAGGCATTATGCCCGTATGCTAAGAGTTTTGATACAAATTTCATCGTTCTAAATTCAAAACAGTATAATCCCTCAGGAGTTTCCTACAACATTATCTCCCTTGGAAGTTTCCTACAACATTATTTCTATTGGTAATTAATGATTTGCTTTATGTTGTTGCCTAGGTATTTATTTAGAGGTTTTGCTACTTAATTCTATTCATTATTTAGTCACCATAATACAAACCTAATTGCTTAGTTTGGCGCTAGATGGCGCTATGTATACAATATTGTTAGATTTGTGAAGTTGAAAAATTATAGAAATACCTAAAATACGGTAGCATAAAGACCAGTCTAAAAATGTCTAATAAGTCCCGTCTCCCAAAATTATGATTTCAATTAAAAAACAGGCGTTTTACGTAATTACAGCAGTTTGTAATGGAAGGTTGAAAGAGGTGGCGTTTGTAAAAAATGTTCGAGCGGTTTATTTTAAAGAAGAGCTTACCGCGGTTTCATATTTTTGTTAAGAATTAATAGAACATTTATAACAGAACATTAATAGAACATAGAACATTAGTTATGGTGTTGTCATTCACCATAACTAAGGGCAAATTCAGACTAGGTAAAGACTGGAAAACAGCAGATAGTCGATGATACTCTAGATAGTAATATAAATGATATGTTCAATATATTAAATCAAAAACCTATCTTTCGCATTGATGAGGGACCTTTTTTTGTCTTGCCATGGACCACTTACTGATTGAAGCAAAATGCCTACAGTAAGTGAAAGTTAATAAATTTAAGTCTAATAGCAATGCCGATCCGCTGGCCAATTTATAGACGGAAATTTAAAATTGCAGAGATAATATTATATATCTTAATATATATAAATCTCGTGTCACAATGTTTGTCCTCAATGGACTCCTAAACCACTTAACCGATTATAATAAAATTCGCACACCATGTGCAGTTCGATCCAACTTGAGAGATAGGATAGTTTAAATCTCAAATTATAGTCGCAAAATCTACTATTTCTACGCGGACGAAGTCGCGGGCAATAGCTAGTATATATATATAAATCTCGTGTCACAATGTTTGTCCTCAATGGACTCCTAAACCACTTAACCGATTATAATAAAATTCGCACACCATGTGCAGTTCGATCCAACTTGAGAGATAGGATAGTTTAAATCTCAAATTATAGTCGCAAAATCTACTATTTCTACGCGGACGAAGTCGCGGGCAATAGCTAGTATATATATATAAATCTCGTGTCACAATGTTTGTCCTCAATGGACTCCTAAACCACTTAACCGATTATAATAAAATTCGCACACCATGTGCAGTTCGATCCAACTTGAGAGATAGGATAGTTTAAATCTCAAATTATAGTCGCAAAATCTACTATTTCTACGCGGACGAAGTCGCGGGCAATAGCTAGTATATATATATATAAATCTCGTGTCACAATGTTTGTCCTCAATGGACTCCTAAACCACTTAACCGATTATAATAAAATTCGCACACCATGTGCAGTTCGATCCAACTTGAGAGATAGGATAGTTTAAATCTCAAATTATAGTCGCAAAATCTACTATTTCTACGCGGACGAAGTCGCGGGCAATAGCTAGTATTATATATTTTAATGCGATTTTTGTGATTGCATTCACTAACTTCTGAGTAATTGGTTCCGTGCTATTCATAGCCAAACGCATGTCAGCACTAGCATCCAATAAACATTAAACACGTCAATTAAGGTACTGTCAAAGTATCAAACTGATTAAAGAATATAGAAACCTTTGTTGTTATTGAAATATAGTTTAATTTCAGATAACACGTTTAATGCACTAAGTTAGAGTTTTTGTTTAGGATTAAATGTTTTTTTTTTTCAGCTAGATGTGGGCCGACTTTAGTGCGTATTCTGCGCTAACCCTTAACAAAGCGATCACGAATATTTTAGTTTTAGAGGTAGCAAGATATCAGGCGTCAAGGAATAAATAGGTCCCTTGAGTTTCCTTGTCTCATGTATATATCACTTACGGAATAATTTCTATGCATAGGAAATTTATACAAGATCTTGATTAATATGATAATATACTACATAGTAACACGAGTAAGGAACTCTAAGAAAGTTTTGATAAGGGTCGCTTATTAATATGGAATCCATTACGTTCGATAATAATTGTGTGATATTAAGACCTAGTAAGGTTTCATTGAGGATTATTTATTACTAGCTTTTGTCCGCGACTTCGTCCGCGTAGATGTCGAAATTTTTAGAATTTCTGAAAATCCTTTCTTATCGGATGCCTACGTCATACAAAGAACACACCCTCCAAGTTTCAGGTTTTTACGATCAGCGGTTTAGGCTGTGCGTTGATCCGTCAGTCAATCAGTCAGTCATTCAGGACAAAGCATTTTATATGTATAGACTATCTGCGCCCCGCTGTGTTGATCACGAGAAAATGGGGATAAATAGTAGCCACAGAGCGCATTCTCGTAGCGCGTGCTCGCAAGAACGTGGACTGTCGCAGTTTTATTTACTTTCAAAAATGTCAACGAGAGATTTAAGAAGAAAATCGATCAAGTGCGAATTGGTCTCGCGAATGAAGGATTCCGTATCGTTATATTTTGTTTTAGTGCAACACAAATAAGTACATAATCTTTAAAAATTTTAACTGCCTAGCTATCACGATTCATGAGATACAGCCAGACAGACAGACAGTGGAGTCATAAACTATAGGAAAATGGCTGAGCCTGGGAAGAAGCCTGGCTATGGTGAAGTTCATGAAAAGTCGATCAAATTCAGATAGATGTAGTTAATTCAACCTTTTGATTTAAATTCTGGACAAGAGACCTACCTTGTAACAAGAGGTTAGATTAGCTACATCTCTTTTTTATACATCTGTTACAAATTTCATACATCTGTAACATGGTTCTAACATATTTAAAAGTGCACCCCAATTCTTTTGACTCATTTCAAAGACGTTAAAATTCACAAGTATGCTTTAAATATAATATTCCTTCCTTTTACAAGAAATATAGGTGGTAGATTTTTACCTTTAGTAAGGAGCCTACCTTGTAACAAAGAAGTAGATTAGCTACATCTAAAAGTAAAAAGGTACTCCAATTCATACGACTCATTTTAAAGACGTAAAAATTCACAAGTATGAGCAAATATTTCTACTTTTACAAGAAGTATAGGTGATAGGTTTTTACCTTTAGTAAGGAGCGTGCCTTGTAAAAAATAAGTTAGATTAGCTAAATCCCTTTTTCATACATCTATTACAAGTAAAAAGTGTAGTCCAATTCATACGACTCATTTTAAAGACGTAAAAATTCACACGTATGAGCAAATATTTCTACTTTTACAAGAAGTATAGGCGATAGGTTTTTACCTTTAGTTAGTAGCGTACCTTGTGACAAATAAGTTAGATTAGCTACATCCCTTTTTCATACATCTGTTACAAGTAAAAAGTTACTCCAATTCTTTTGACTCATTTTAAAGACGTAAAAATTCACACGTATGAGCAAATATTCCTTCTTTTTACAGATATAGGTAACTTTAGTAGAGTCGGTGTGATCACAATGTCACGTAGGTGCACCTACGTGAGGTGTCCAACCAAGTCACCCCCAGGTAGTGGCTACAGTTTATATTGGAACAGATGGACCTCTTGTAATTGACTAGTTTGGTCGATACTTCTATAGTATACTGATTTTTCGTCTGAAAGTTTTATATTTCGCATTAAATTACTGTGAATTCATAATTATAAAATATATTATTAGTTTACTATCCTACTAATCCTACTTCCTACTAATATTATAAATGTGAAAGTTTGTGTGTGTGTGTGTATGTTTGTTACTCATTCACGCTAAAACCACTGGACCCATTGCGATGAAACTCCGTATGTAGATAGCTGGAGACCTGGATTAACACATAAGCATACTTTTTATCCCGATATTTCTACGGGATCGGAACTTACGCGGGTGAAACCGCGGGGCACAGCTAGGTCCCTTTTTCAAATTTGAGACGATTAAATTAGGACGAAAGCAGACGATCTGCCGATATTTAACTATGCCTACTTCCATACTATATCTATACTAATATTACAGAGCTGAATAGTTTGTTTGTTTGTTTGAACGCGCTAATCTCAGGAACTACTGATTTGAATTGAAATAGTACATTACGATATAAGTGTGGTAAATTGATCTTTGCATAGAGGCGGTTTATGACGCGCGAGCGGTAGCGAGCGTGTCATAAGAAGCCAAGATGCAAAGATCAATTCCACACGTATATCGTACGACGTTTTTTATCACAGTTGCGAATAAAAGAAAAGACTTGAAAAGAAAACAAAATAATAATTAACAAAATATTTGTGATAACTCTATGTTTACATTTTTTTAAGGCAATATTTTTTTGTTAATTATGCTCCGGAAAGGCCAGGCTAAAGACTTTTAACCTATACATCCTCGTGTGACATACATTATTTTTTAGGGTTTTTCTATTTGTTTTTGCGTCGGGGGTTAAGAACAAAATACAATGGTACGGAAAAACAATATATTTAAGTAAAGAAAAAACAAAAAAGAAACAACTCAATTTTTGATCGTTTTCTAAGTCTATCACGTAAAATTTTCGTTCGTAAACCGACTTTAGAGACAACCATTTTTGCTAGCTAAAAAACTCTTTGGTACCTACCTTTTCGGGATAACTTTACAGCACTAGTTAACAAATCTAAAACGCACGCGTGCATAATATGTTGGATTATGAGCCTAAAAGCCGTTGAATAAGATCCACTTTATGAGCAACTGTGATAAAAAAATATTTTTGTTTTGGATAGTCCATTTATAGAGGAAGGCTACTTTTTATTTTGATATTCCCACGGGATCGGGACTAACGCGGGTGAAACCCCGGAGCGCAGCTAGTATTTTTTAAAACTAGCTACGCCCAGCGGCTTCAACCGTGTTCGATTTAAAAAAAATGTTCTATACAAATTGAAATAACTCATAATATACGACGAGTCGCGTCTATGAATACATTGGGATCAAAAATTTATGCAATATTTAAATTTTAGCAAATTCAACTTTCAAAACCTGAATAGGTAACAGTCGATCTCAGAAACTTGTCCAACTAAAGAATTTAATACTTTTTCTCACCTCTGATTTAATGTCAAAAATGTAAAAAAAATAGTTAAATCATTAATTAATTATAGGGGATGTAACATTCTAGCGGTTAAACGGTACCTGACACTTTTCGAGATTTTGTTACATGGCATTTGTTGTTTATATATTGTCCTTTTTACATTGCAATAGGTAAAAAAGTGGCCGCTCTAAAAAATATTGCCAGTCTTCATACTTATATGTACCTTTTTCAGTTAGTAACGTTTCTGAACGAGCCTGAACTGGGCTTAGCTTTGATCCCTAAACCCAGTTTTCTTTTTATAACCAAACAATGTCTTTCTCTTTACTTTAGTTTTATTACCACACCTGAATCCCAAGGTATTGGAAGAGAAATAAAATACCAATTGGAAAGGTATAAAAATAAAAACATTTTTATTAGAAGTAACTGAATATAAACGACTGATTTTGGATGAAATCATTGAATCAATGAGCTAAAAGGGCGGTTATAAAAATGATAGATTGAATCGAGGGCAGAATTTTATGACCAGCTTGTTCTAAATGCAAATCAATTTTATACCTACTTTATTTTACTTGCAACACAGGTATGGACTCAGGCCTTTCCATTACACACAATACTAACTAACAATACAGCTAACTAGCGCGAATACGCGCTTGAAGTGCCTAAGTCGCATTCGAGTTAAATTTTTGCTCAAAAATTATGGATGGATGAATCAATTACGTACGTTCGTATTATACGAAATACGTGGTTAAATACGTGGTAAAGGTTAAGTTAAGTTATTTTAAAATAGTTTTAGGCTAGGATCGTAGGAATGTAAATACTTGAGGCCTATTTACAATTCTACACAATATACTCCTATACCAGCTCGATATAACTAATTTCAAAATTTCAAGGTTTACTTGACTGATAATTGACTCGATAACTTGATATGTGACTGTTATATTATCGTACAACTCCAACCAATGATCAGGATATTTCGGATATGAACAGCTATTGTGACGCTAAGTATTTTGGAAAATTCAACTCCTACGCGGACGCAGTGGAGGGCAAAAGCCAGTGTAATTATATTTACATAAGCATCGCCCCGCGGTTTCACCTGCGTAAATCTCGACCCCGTGGGAATATCAGGATAAAAAGTGTCCATGTCTCCAGCTATCTACATACCAAGTTTCACCGAAATCGGTCCCGTAGTATCGGAGCCGTAGTTACAAACAAAAAAAATCCTCTTTATAATATAAGTGTAGGTGCTAGTTACACACAATTTGTGAGTAAGACTTTTTTTTACAACCTTTTTGTAAAAACCAGTTCACGAATATGCGAAAAGTTGTGTTGTTTTTGGAGTTTTTAAATGTTTTTATTCTCTTGTTGTATTTTTGTAACGTATGCAGGTTTCAGGTATTGTAAAAATAGTGTATTTTTGCAGGTAGAGTAGTTTATGGCATTGAATTTAAAGCTCTGTTTACTAACGACCGCTAACTGCATAATATTTTTAACCAAGATTTTTTTAATAAAAAGTCTTCGAAAAATATTTATTTGCATTTATAGCCTTTGCTAAGTTATATTCGTAATAGTTCTTGGTAATTATTGATGAAGTCTATTTTATTAACTCCCGACGCAAAAACGACGGGGTGTTATAAGTTTGTTTCTTTATTGACACATGGCGTTTGCATACAAATACTTACTGTGACAGACTACGATTTTTGTATTTTATTGCATGTAATAATGGGCCAATAAATTTTTGTTCAATGGCTGGTACGACTCGGAGTAAGCCGACTTTTCGATAGGCGGATAGCTCACCGAACGGCCTTGGGGTTTAATCGTTCCATTTCAAAAGAGGTTAATTCATTATCATCTTCCTGCCCTTATCCTAATTTATTTGGGGTCGGCGCAGTATGTCTTCTTCTTCCATTCACTCCTATTAGTCGTCATCTCATCGTTAACATTCATCTCTTTCATGTCTTGTCTCACGGAGTCCATCCATCTTTTCTGAGGTCGTCCTCTTCCTCTCCATCCCTCTACATTCATACTCATCACTCTTCTAGTTACATGCGTCTCTTCTCTTCTCATCACATGTCCATACCAACTCAAACGGTTCCCTTTTACTTTTTCAGTAACACGTGCTACTTTCAGGCTTCCTCTGATATACTCATTACTTATTTTATCCATCCTCGTTACTCCACACATCCATCTTAGCATTCTCATCTACGCTGCATGCAATCTTCTCTCATCCTTCTTCTTCACGAGAAGAGGTTAATTGTGCCTTTTCTATTTCGTTCTATTTAAAGGCATATGTTCAATTATTTTGATTGGTAAAGTCGGCAAGCAATCAATAGGTCCATTGTCTGCTTTCACCCTTAGTTAAAATTAACTAACCAAGTATAAATACTAAGCTAACTAGATAACTTACTGTAAAAGTTAATTAAACTTGCATTCATTTCTAATTTACTCAGACGTTCGTCTTCCTTCGTCTTCAGTGGATTTAAACAGCTCGGAAAATGTTAGTTTTACTTTTGTAGGTTTAGGTCTTGTGTTTTTAGTTACTGCCTATTGAGTTTACTAAGTATTTCTTGTATATTTGGTTCAGTAGTCGAAGTCATTACAAAATATGGTTGTCTGTAAAGTCGGTGTACTGACTATAATTTTACGTGGAAACGTCATTTGACATTCTATTCTTAACGTTTTGTATAATTTTATTGAACGTCGCAAGGGCAGAATGTAGCTGTGATCTAAAATTGTTATTTAAGACCTTTGTACTTTGCCTATATTCTCAATAAATGATTGATTGATAAGAAACCAAAGAAAAATTAAATATACATTTTTTAGTCACTCGTCACCATTTATTATTATTATATTATTATTTAACTATATAATATCATTGTCTCCGGAACGTGATAATGACGACACAATGGGATCTTGAAAATGACGTCAACGTTTTTTGTGAATACAGGTGTTCCATCAATTTATTAGACGTTATCAAGTCAAAAAAAAATTTCGATTCCCGCCTCAGAGAAGTATTTATGCTTAGATATTTATCTATAGTCTGGTTGTTTCTATCTATTATAAGTATATATTCACCTTAGAAAACTATTTATCTATACTTATATTATAAAGCTGAAGAGTTTGTTTGTTTGTTTGAACGCGCTAATCTCAGGAACTACTGGTTCGAATTGAAAAATTATTTTTGTGTTGGATAGTCCATTTATCAAGGAAGGCTATAAGCTACTTTTTATCCTGATATTCCCACGGGATCGGGAGTTACGCGGGTGAAACTGCGGAGCGCTGCTAGTGTAGTATGTCCGTTGTCTAGCACCCATAACACAAGTCTAGTTACTTAGCTTGGGGCTAGATGACGAAGTGTGGAATGTCGTGCAATATTTATTATTTTATATTTATACAGTAAGTAAGTAGCTACAAGTCATTTTCTCTACTTAAAATAAATATTTACCTACAAAATAAATATTTATCTACATTTTTGTATGATTTATTTACCTATTTACTCGCCGACACACAAATAGCACAAATAACCCTACGATATATGCGCAATGTATTCGCGTCCCGACGAAATGGGCGGCAGGTGTTTTCGTTGCGAAATTTCATAATAGTTTAATTTGAACGAAAAAGCAGTTTAAACGTATTGCGAATGGTTGAGTTATGTGGCTCGATTCCGCTTCTATTGTTTACACTGCGATGACATTGTGAAAATGCTGAAAAATGTTTGAGGTTTAAGAACGTATGGACCGGCATTTGTTCCTTCCTTGTCGACTTTTTGACCCCCGACGCAAAAACGACGGGGTGTTATAAGTTTGACGTGTCTCTCTGTATGTGTGTGTGTGTGTCTGTCTGTGGCATCGTAGCTCCCAAACGTATATACCGATTTTGATTTAGTTTTTCGGTTTATCTGGATAGTTTTCATTTGTGTGTCGTTCCGGTTATGTTCTCTATATGATATGATATACTAAGCGATGACCTTTAAGAGGAAAGGTACCCAGCTCTCTGTCGACTGTTTTCTCCCTGGATAATGACACTAGCACAAATATTTTTGTTCCATAAAACCTATAACTGCCATGACTATGTCCCTATGTGTAGGGCATGATCATGGCCTGGATAGTGATACTAGCACAAATATTTTAGTTGTATAAAACCTATAACTGCCATGAATATGCCCCATTGTCCCTATGTGTAGGGGCATGGTCATGGCAGTTATAAGTTTTATGCAGCAACAATATTTGTGCTAGTGCCAGTATCAGACCCTTTCCTCTTAATATTAGATTTTGAATGATTCGAGCTTTGACTGAAAGCTTTATAAGTTACAGTAAACGAGTTTATTCGTTTTAACCCATCGTGTAATTTATGATCTGATAAGGTGTGACAGGTTGGGAACCTACCATACATATATCTATCTGTCTTTTTTATAATGTTTATAGATACCATCGAGGTTCCCAACCAAATGAACCAATTTCAGTGCGGTGTTATATTTATTTATCAATTTATTATTTCCAACTTATTTAATTAATTTCATAACGAACAAGCCCTTAATTGTGAAATCAATAGGCACATTATGTACAGTCGGCTGCATAATAGCAGCCCCCGGTAGAGTTAAAAATTACTATTATTGGCATGTTTGCATGCTAATATTTTTGTTTGATAAATTCATGAGTTTAAACTTTAACTAAAGCAGGTGCATAGAATCTTGCTTGTGTTGAAGACATTTTTATGAAAGCTATTTTGGAGCTCTACGGTGGGTCTACAATTATGCAGCCGACCGTACCTGTATGAAAGCTTAATTTTCCAGCATCTGAAATCTGAAAATCCGAAAAAAGGATATTACACCATTATAAAGTTACAAGCTCGTTTCCTAGTAACGCGGATTTTTAAATGTATCCAACCATTTTTATTCTCTTGTTTATTCAGTACAATATTTTACAAAAAAATAAAGAAAATGTAATAAACATTAAACCAAACCGTAACAATGTAAAATGACTAATGTTAGCATCGAATTTATCCATTTGAATTTATGTCCGCATTTATCACTTGCCTAATGGTGAGGAAGTCGACAAATCTAACACTAAGACTTTTTACACAATAATAGATGAAAAACAATGAATATCCGAACGAGAATGACTTAGTGTGGCTTGCGTAACATTGTATTTAAACAAATTAAGCTAGATTATAGTTAATTTAACATGTAATCTAAGATTAAGATGGACTTGCTAACAAAATATAAAATAGCTGCGCCCCGCGGTTTCACCAGCGTAAGTCCCGATCCCGTGAGAATATCAAAATAAAAAGTAGCTTTAAAGCCTTCCTCGATAAATGGACTATCGAACACAAAAATAATTTTTCAATTTGAACCAGTCGTTCCTGAGATTAGCGCGTTCAAACAAACAAACAAACTCTTCAGCTTTATAAAATTAGTACAGATTTAAGATCTTAAACACAAGGTGTGACTCCCGCTTGGGCTCGTTTCTGGCGCAGAGGTTCGTCATCGCCATTCAGCGTGGCAATGCTTCTAGCATTATGGGAACCTTTACGCGGGTACGATTAGGGGTGGGTTATTCGAGCAACTGGTCACTTCGTTTATTTGTATTTATAATGTTACTAACAAAAGAAAAGTAAAAAGTAGTAAAAAATCACAAGGTTGATGAAATTTAATCAGTTTGATACTTTGACAAACTGATTAAATATCATCATCATTGTGATTTTTTAAATATAGGTAATTGTAATAAACTAGCAGCGCTCCGCGGTTTTACCCGCGTAACTCCCGATCCCGTGAGAATTTCGGGATAAAAAGTAGCCTATAGCCCTCCTTGATAAATGGCCTATCCAACATAAAACGAATTTTTCAATTCGAACCAGTAGTTCCTGAGATTAGCGCGTTCAAACAAACAAACAAACTATTCAGCTTTATAATATTAGTATAGATAGGTCAGTATTTGACCTAAAGGTTTGGCTACTATCTTTGACGATGGTAAGTAACGATGCGGTCTAAGATGTAGCACGCTTTCCTAGAAGATACCTATACACTTGTGACTAAAAGTCTCCCAAATTAACAGGGGCCTTCGAGGGATGCGAGTGAAGGTAGAACAAAAACTTTTCCGACCCGTCCAACTTTTGCTTCTGCATAAATCGGAACACGGACAAGTCTGCGATAGGACTTTGGTCGCTAAGGCTTTATTACACTAATAAAACTGTTGAAAAAATCGGTACTTACATATTTTAGCCAGTTTTAAATGCAAAAATAAACATGACTGTTTATTATGTCAACCCTTCGCGTTCAAAACAGTTTCAAGGAATTCAGAAAAGCTGCTATTTTATTACAAGGCTAAGTTATGTTCACGATTTCACGCCTCGCGTGCTTGACTTTTTTAATAATCTAAATTTAGAAAATATATTTTATTTCTTTTGTGCCACTCTTGTCCGGAATGTCGAATTTGAAGTTCAAAATAGGAATTTAATAAAGTGGCTGGCTTAAACAGCATAAGATTTTTATTTGCTGCTGGGGCATACCATTTAACGAAGATACTCTTTAGTATGAACTTAAAGTTATACCTATATTTAATTTTAGTGTCTTCACAATTCAGGGTCATTAGTCCATTTGTACCGAATCGCCTAAGATCTCGTTTTGAATGGGTTATTTTGTGCATGGTTGTATTAGGGATGTATAATTACTCTACTCATCTTCTCTGTCCAAATTCATTCAAAAGAGACCTCACTGAGGTTCGAATCGGCTCCATTACAAAAAGTTCTTGGTCGATTCATACCGCGGTGAGGTCTTTTGAGGTCTTTTTTCATACCGCGGTGAGGTTTTCTAGTACAACCATGCACAAAATAACAAGAAAAAAATACAAAATAATTTATAAGTTACTTATTCACACCGTCTGGATCACTTGTATTTAATTATGTGACTCGAGCATAGAGGTATCATCGCGAGTGATACAAATTAATTGTCCCTCATACTTTTTTGTCTCATAAAATATAATCATGTAAGTTCTCCTTTGTGACTTATACGTCAGTGCGGTATACCTACAGTCGGCTGCATAATTGCAGCCCTCGGTAGAGTTGAATAACTATTAATATTGGAATGTTTTCATTCTAATAATTTTTGTTTGATTAATTGATGAGTTAGAAGGCTTTAAACTTCACCTAAAGCAGGTGTCTAGAAACTTGCTCGTGTTGAAAAAAATCTTATAACAGCCGTTTTGGAGCTCTACGGTGGATCTGCAATTATGCAGCCGACCGTACATGTTCTTTTTATACCGCAAATAGATTTTTCCTATTGGGCAGTAAACATTTTCTTTTCATATACTTTTAAAAGGTAAAGTTATAGAAAAAATAATAAATGTCATTTGAAAGTTTTTTTGGATATCTATGTAATACAAATATAATACTTCTAAAAAAATATACCTACTTAATAAGTGATAAATTAAATAAGCAGAAACGGTTTTATAGACAGCAGCTGGTGAAAGTTAAAATTGGCGGAATTAAATCCTACATTTTAAGTTTTGATCGAGTTCTATGTAGTTTGTACCTACAAAAACCTATTGAAGGCACATGAGTAGAGAAAAATTTAAGGTAAGTTCAAAAAAAGAAACAAATGGTTGTCTGTAAAGTCGGTTTAAGGACGATAATTTAACGTGATGACGATGATAGTAAATAAATATTACAGGATATTCCACACATCGCCATCTAGCCCCAAGTTAAGTAACTAGACTTGTGTTATGGGTGCTAGGCAACGGATATACTATTTATATACTTTTCTTTTGTAAATATATACTTATAATACATAGAAACAACCAGACCACAGACAAATATCTAAGCATAAATACTTGTCTGAGGCGGGAATCGAACCCGCAACCCTGTGTTTGGCAGTCCGGCGTGGTAACCATTGTGCCAACTGGGTCGTAAAATATAAGTCTTCTATTCACTCGTCACACCATAACACAGCCCAGATGAGCGATATTATTATTAAATACTATGTTTCATAAGTTACCATGACGCATGAAGTCATACAATATTACCGTGACACTTCTTTGTGAATGCAGGTGTTCCATCACTTTATTAGACGTTATCACGTCAATATACTCCAGAGTTTCGCTTTGGCGACACAATAATATAACATTTTCTCCATTTTAATATCAAGAAAGTTTTATTTTATAAGACACAGAATTTTCATTTTCAGATGAATTGATTTTGGAGCGAAATGTTCAAAACTTCAGTCTTCACGGAAAGCGGAATGAAAGAGTGGCGGGGCGGTGAGCGGCGACGAATGGAGAAAATTTAAAATGAAATTGCACCGCTCTTAAAAACGTGACCAGGAAATGTTTAAAACTTAAGAACTGTTTTATATTATACGAATCGTGTTGCCTTTTAGTAGAAACGACGTCAAAATATAAGAGCAATGTTATAAACTAAGTTTTGAAGACGTAGGTCAATTTATTTTCTTAAGCCAACTATTTATATTTATAGCGGATCGGATTTCTAAGAAAAATGAAAGATGTTTTCATTGCACTTGACGCTCTATACGTAAATTTATAATAAACTAGCTTTTGCCCGCGACTACTAGTTATTTATAATATTTATCCGACGTTTCGATGGAGTTGCACCGATTATGGTCGCACATGGTGGTCAATAACGCCAAGTAGGTCAAAAACGCAAGCTTTTGAAAATCATCAAGAGGAATATTTAGTACATGTTTTGCGAAATCCAAGATATGAACTCATGCAGTTGATGATGATGGGAAAAGCTGCTGGAAAAAACCGGTTCATCCGTTCGGGAGCTACGATGCCACAGACAGACATACACACACACACATACACAGAGACACGTCAAACTTATAATACCCCGTCGTTTTGCGTCGGTGGTTAAAAAGGAAAGTCAGTCGTAAACAGTCCTGGTTGCAAAATATTAGAGAATGGACAGGTTATAGTACAGCACAAATTTTTAGCAGCGCAAGAGATTGTGTCAAATATTTTGTGCTGACTGCCAACCTTCGCTAGTTGGTGAGGCACCCTAAGTAGAAGAAGAAGTTATTTAAAAAGCAATATCAACCGAATTTCTTACATAGCTAAAAGACAGTTCTTGTCACGTATTGTTTTTAAATTAACTTCCTAATAACATCAAAAACATTTATTCCAAAACAAACTTTGCCAAAACATAAATTGGTCCCAAACTGCTAAAACTAAGCAAACAAAAGCAATACACACGTATGTAGCCAGCTATAACATGTCAAAGTCTTGGCAAAGACATTTTCTTTTCTCTGTAAAATATTACACAGCCCACATTTCAAAAAGAAAAAGCAGTATATTTTACAACAAGTTGGCAATAATCCTCTCGTCACATATATACTTATATATATCTACATCTATATGTTATAAGGGTTCTGTATTGTTAGGGAGTGGGTTAGAGGTCCTTAAAGTAATATGATTTTGTTAGATAAATTATATCGATACTGAAATTAAATATTGGAAATATTAAATATTAAAATTAAGTGTTGTGTAGGTAAATACAACTTTCAATCCCAAATTAAATATGCTATGAAAACTTGAAATAATTAATTCCAAAATTAGCTAAGTGCCCACAAGTAATGTCTAGGTCAGTCAAAAAAGAATAGAAAAGTTATTTATGAAAATAACCTACCAATATATACGGTCGGCTGCATAATTGCAGACCCACCGTAGAGCTCCAAAACGGCTGTTATAAGAATGTTTTCAACACTAGCAAGATTCTAGACACCTGCATTAGTTGAAGTTTAAAGTTTTCTAACTCATCAATTAATCAAACAAAAAATATTAGAATGTAAATATTCCAATAATAGTAATTTTCGAACTCTACTGAGGGCTGCAATTATGCAGCCGACAAGCGATTCGAGAGTAGGGATGCAGCTCTTTGCAACGCGATGAATTAAAATAAATTATCTAGGTTAATGATTATAACAGTAGGGTAAAGATCTAGGTAGGGTAAAAACGGGACCCTTTACTATGACCCCATTGTCCGTCTGTTGGTCTGTCTATCACCAGGCTGTACCTCATGAACCGTGCTAGCTAGTCAGATGAAATTTTCACAGATGATAATATTTCTCTTGCCGCTATAACAAAAAATACTAAAGACAGAATATAATGGTACAGAACCCTTCGTGCCTGAGTCCAACTCCCACTTGGCCGATTTTTTATAGATAGATTAGACTTATCTTATGGCAGCTAGATCTAGGCTTGTATACGACTTAACCTTACCTTTTTCTCGTGGGAAATACAATAGTGTAGTGTTATTTATGATTAGATACTATTATAAAATGCAGACAGTTGCTTATTTTATAGTATAGATAGATAGATAACTTTATTTTTACAACACAGGAAGAAACAGAACACGATAAACACAAAGTAAACGGCCTTATCGCTAAAAGCGATTTCTTCCAGGCAATCTCATATCGTAGAGCCGATATAGTTGTTTTTAAACTATATTTAAGTAAAGAAAAAACAACACTAAATATTAAATCATTTTTTCAGACGTTATCACGTAAAACAGCTATCGTTCGTAAACCGACTTTATAGACAACCTTTATTGCTGGAGTAAAACCTCTTTTTTGTACCTACTTTATCCATCAAAACAGTATAACCCAGATAAATTAAGAATATTTCATCTACCTAACATGTAATTAGCAGTAAGATACCAATTTAACTTATCAAGATAACTTATAACACACTAGTGGCGGTCGAGATAATGCATAACGCACGCGTGTGTAATACGTTAGATTATGAGCCTAAAAGCGGTTGAATAAGATCCACTTTATAAGCAACTGTGATAAAAATGATATACCTATAGATGATAAATAAATGTACATGCTCATTAGGTACGTTTCGTTAGAAGTTTTTGTATGAAACAGCTGATTTATAAGTAAAAATTCAAAATTATCAAAAAAGAGTTCTAATTTCCAAAAGTCGTAGAACAAAAGTTGTTCGCCTTGATGTCTAGAACAACCTCCTTTCGTATTAAAACGACATCGCTTAAACATACTCCCCCTTATAGTCCGAGATGTGGATTTAAATCTTAGATTTAGACACAGGTTTACTCGTGAACACTATCCCTATTGATTATATAGATTTACTCCTGAACTATAGTCTAATAAATTTGTGTCTAAATCTAAGGTTTAAATCCACATCTCGGACTATTCTTAAACCTCGTTTTGGAATAAGGGGGATGGTATTTATCGAATAAATTAAAACACTATATCAAGGAGCATCTAAACTGTTAATTATTAAAAGTTATCGGCAAAAATGTTAGGATTTTTTAATTAAAACTTGGACGTCTAGAGGCGTTACCTAACTGCTTACTGTTTAGTGTTAAGATTTATAACTCGAACTTGACTTCGGCATGTCGGCCTTTTAGATTTATTATGTTTCATTTTAATCGAGAAAATTCATTGTTTATACGCTGGAGTCTGAACCAAGAAGTAATCTCATATTGTTTTATTTTGAGATCGGCCAAAAGGTTCATCGAGATTTTATATTTCAAGAATATAACTAGGTGAAATATTTTGGTGAAAACTTTATTGACGGCAAACGATTGGTCACTAGTCAATACTAACCCCCTTATTCCAAAACGAGGTTTAAGAATAGTCCGAGATGTGGATTTAATCCTTAGATCCAAACAAATTTAGTCTAAACACTATCCCTATATAATCTATAGGGATAGTGTTTTGGATTTTTTTTTGAAAAACCTAATAATATCCTTAAACCCGCAGCTATACCTACAAAAACATGTCTGGGACATTATAAACAATATAATCACAAAAATATCGCTTACAGTCACACATTATTTACATAAAATTATAATTAAAATTAATATTATTACATAAGTTTTTGTAAGAATACTATGCTAGTAATAGCATCTTAGAAAAAAAGTGAAGGTAATAGCTACTAGGTTTAGGTAATCATGAAAAACAAAGCATAAGTAGGTACGGTCGGCTGCATAATAGCAGACCCACCGTAGAGCTCTAAAACGGCTGTTATAATAATGTTTTCAACACAAGCAAGATTCTATGGACCTGCTTTAGTTAAAGACTAGCAGCGCTCCGCAGTTTCACACGCGCAACTCCCGATCCCGTGCGAATATCGGGATAAAAAGTAGCCTATAGCCTTCCTCAATAAATGGACTATCCAACACAAAAAGATTTTTTCAATTCGAAGCAGTAGTTTCTGAGATTAGCGCGTTCAAACAACCAAACAAACTCTTCAGCTTTATAATATTAGTATAGATTAGAATTAAAACATGCCAATAATAGTAATTTTCGAACTCTACCGAGGGCTGCAATTATGCAGCCGACTGTACCTATGCATCAAATAAAATAAAAATATATTGGAAAAAATAAACACAAATGTACCCTACTCTTTCAGTAGTCCAATACGTAATCTATCAAAGTGGATAGCAAATTGATAGCCCGCCATTTAAAGTATTTGTTCTTTTATTTCGTAGTTCTTCCGCAACCTTTTACAATTGAACCCTTTTCTTGCGTGATCAATGTGTGTCGTGAAAGTGTGCAAATAGGTTCGGTATAATAAAGTTTATCCACAATGAAGTTGTGATAGTTTAGGCTCGAAAATTAAGGAGAACAAATAATGGTTTCACATTAACCAATTGAAGCGGAACGGAAACGGAATATTTGACCAAACGTACTAAGCTATGATTTTACAAAAGTTTTGTACTTTGAGACCCTTAACAATAGATTCATTCATAATTCATTTATTGCGAATAAGGGTACATAGTATTGGTGTTAAAGAATCACCTTACTCAACCGTAGGGCATGCAATTTAGGTTTGTATCATTTTTATTTTTATTTTTTTTATTATTTTTTTTCTGTTATACGTCCTGTATCACGGGGCTATGGAGCCCCGGACCTTTGGAAGGCGTGCGTGGAACCGAAGCCAATACGTAGAGGCCCTTTACAATAACAAGTATAATAGCAAACAAATAATGCCTTTACTTTGTGAAGGCATTACTTATTCATCGTAATGACCTGTATATTCTATAGTTATCGATCTCAAAGTGCACAAAACTGGAATAACCTTGGAAAATTAGACTAAGACAGTCATATTAGAGTATCGGCTTTTATCCGCTAAAAACATTAACCACACAAGCCCGTTTGTTTGACCTCTAAGTCAACTGGTCTACTCATGACAGTTAGTCAAAAACAAAATACACAGCCATATGATAAAAAATATACATCGAGTTAGCAGAAGTAGAAGGCCAAATTGAAGGTCCCAGCTATAACCGGCGCGGGCGACAAAAAAACTGAGGAGGTTAAAATTATCATTTCGACGTGTATTTTATTTTTATTTTTATAAATAAAATTCCTCTTTTTTATATGTCTTTTTGCCCTGGTGTCTTATATCGACTGGAAAAGCAGATAACGTTATAAATTTTAATTGTAAGTCAGTTCAGTTCTTTTCAATCCAAAGGTTTTCCGGAAAAAAAGAGATGTTTATTTTTTAAGATTATACCTAATATTTTTTTTTGCCTGGTCTTAATAGCTCAGTCTCTTTTCCTTTTATTCGAAACGTCGAGGTAAATAATAATACACGATTAAACCCTGGGAAGTAGTGAGGTGTCGGCTGCATAATTACAGCCGAGTTCGAAAATTACTATTATTGGAATGTTTACATTCTAATAATTTTTGTTTGATTAATTGATGAGTTAGAAGACTTTAAACTTCAACTAAACCGGGTGTCTAGAATCTTGCATGTGTTGAAAACATTCTTATAACAGCCGTTTTGGAGCTCTTACGGTCTGCAAATATGCAGCCAATTGTACCGACTATGAATACAAATCGTGTGAGTTTAAAAAGTTTATCTATTTATCTGTAAGTGTATTAAATTCATTGAAGCTTGAGTATTAAAACGTAGCCAGATTGCCCTGGTAGTCTAGTCCAGTCATCCTGTGTTTGACATTTATCGGATTTCCCTTTGTGACCGCCTCTTCTGTGGGCCGGTGCACAATTATTGTATCAAAGCGTTTTGTCCTGTCTACAATCGACAGGCTTTCACGCTTTTGTCGTTGTCCATAGAATAAATCGATTATATAGGTATCTTTAAAAATGTTCACGCTGATCTTTTTCGTCAATGAATTGTGCCTGAAATCGTTTTTGAGTTTATGCATTTATCAGGTATCTAGGGGTCTAGTGTGATCTAGAGAGACCGGTGATAGGAGGTTTTGGAGATACGTTGGAGAGGCATATGCCCTGTTAAACGTATTTGTGTCATTATACTAGCAAGCCGTTGAGGGCTTCTTCTGTGCACCATAATAAACAACTTTTGTTTTACGACTTTTGAAAATTCGAAAAAAAAATATGAAAATTTTGAGGTTATGTAAATTCGAAAAAACAGCTAATTTTTTAAAATAAAGGTCATTCAGAATAAGAACAGTGGGTAAAAATTAAAAAAATAAGTAAAATTTGACCTCTCCGTGTATGGAACAGCTGATTTTCAGGTAAACCTAACCTCAAAATTTTCGAAAAAATGTTCGAATTTCCAAAAGTCGTAGAACAAAAGTTGTTTGTTTAGGTGCACAGAAGTTGCCCTTTACGGCTTGCTAGTATAATTACCAATAAATCTGTATACCCTGGTAATACACATGCCCGGCTAAAACATGCTGTTGAAGAAGCAGAGAAGGGTCTAAATATGTAGAGTTCAGTTGGACGATAATTTTATCGATAACTAGCTGCGCCCCGCGGTTTCACCCGCATAAGTCCCGATCCCGTATTGGGATAAAAAGTATCCTATGTCCGTCTCCTGGCTCTAAGCTACCTCCCTACCAACTTTCACCCAAATCTGTTCTGCCGTTCTTGAGTTATAAGTGGTGTAACTAACACGACTTTCTTTTATATATATAGATAGTAATCATTCATACTGGCCAGGATTTTATTTTAACGGCATGCGGTTAATCGATTTTATAAAATAAATATTATTTTGGATAGGTTATTTCATGGTGAAGTTGTACCGAAAATACTAAAACAGATTTGAAATAAAAACACCTGTAATTAAATCCTGAAAGTTTAAGAATCTATGCAAAATTAAAACGTTAAATATTCAGTTTGAATCTACTGAAACTACAGAAAACATTCAACAGACCGTGCCAATTAAATAAATCGAACAAAAAGTTAACCAGAAATTGCAAATACATTGTTCAAAGTTGGTGGTTTCGGTCATATTTTTTCTTCGTGTGATTTAACTCTCTCGTTCGGTTCGCTACGTCAAATTGTACCAAAAAAGTTGAGGTTGGAGCTAGTTTTGGTAGAATTATATTAAGCTCCGTTGACGAACTCGGATCCCTTAATCTATAATTAACTAGCTGCGCCCCGTGGTTTCACCCGCGTAAGTCCCGATCCCGTGGGCATATTGGGATAAAAAGTATCTTATGTCCGTCTCCTGGCTCTAAGCTACCTCCTTACCAATTTTCACCCAAATCTGTTCTGCCGTTCTTGAGTTATAAGTGGTGTAACTAACACGACTTTCTTTTATATATATATAGATTATTGAGGGCTCCGCACGTAGGTATGGATCCTGCCCATTGTGCGTAATTGACTGCTATGCTACTCCAGTCAATCCAGCTCCGACCAGAATCGCAGAATCTTCCTAGTGTCCTAGTGCCATAATTGACGCTAGGACACCAGGACGACCCGGTAGGCACAATGGTCACCATGACGGACTGCCAAACACAGGGTTGCGGGTTCGGTCTGGTTGTTTCTATATACTATAAGTCTATATTTACAAAAGAAAAGTATATAAGTAGTATATCCGTTGTCTAGCACCCATAATACAAGTCTAGTTACTTAGCTTGGGGCTAGATGGCGATCTGTGGAATGTCCTGCAATATTTATTTATTTATAATAGTATAATAGCTAATCATATATTTATCTTTTTATAAATGAAGATGTATTTTGTTTGGTTTACAAACTTGGTTTTTCCGATTTTAAAATCTTCTATTGTCTATGTCTCATAGCAATATCCGTACTTATACCACATGAGTAGAGAATAGCTACTCATGTGCATATACCACACGAGTAAAGAACTTAAACTACATAATATGTGATAGGTTACTTACCTATAAGAAAGGCTAACTCGCCTTTGAATATTGTAACAGTAAAGGCAACACGAAGGCAAAATCATAAATAACTCATAAAACTACTTGAAATGCATAAAATGAAGTTGGAAATGTAACCGCTAAGCGACATTTTCGTTTATTCTCCGTCTACAAAGTCGGTTTACGTGACCACTCTTATACTTGCCGACTTACTGTAGGTAAGGGCGAACATCGACAAATAATTTTTGGTCTATTTCATTATTAGGACCTGGGCAATAACCCAGGTTGCAGGCTAATTGTATGATTCGTTTATTCTCCGTCTACAAAGTCGGTTTACGTGACCACTCGTATACTTGCCGACTTACTGTAGGTAAGGGCGAACATCGACAAATAATTTTTGGTCTATTTCATTATTAGAACCTGGGCAATATCACCCAGGTTGCAGGCTAATTGTATGATTCGTTTATTCTCCGTCTACAAAGTCAGTTTACGTGACCACTCGTATACTTGCCGACTTATTGTAGGTAAGGGCGAACATCGACAAATAATTTTTGGTCTATTCCATTATAAAAACCTGGGCAATATCACCCAAGTTACAGGCTTATTGTATGATAATTTAGTATAGTTAATATTCCATGGTTTGTTCCAAAATCTACTCTTCACAAAGACCTAAACTTGCCTACAATCTTTCAGCAAAGCAAAGCTGCGACAGATAGATACAAAAATGTCAATGCATCCCAACCAACTAACAAGCATCCTGATGAATCCCACCATAGCTAAACGTAGAATAAAGCGAATAATGCCATAAGACCAATAACACTAAAGATAACCAATAGGTAATTAAGTGGCTTAGAACAATTTGAATATAAGCACCCAGTCTCTCAAAGGTGATTCCATTAAAAATCTATACATATAAAATGCTTTATCCTGAACTACTGACTGACTGACGGATCAACGCACAGCCTAAACCGCTGATCGTAGAGACCTTGAACTTGGAGGGGTGTGTTCTTTGTGTGACGTAGGCACCGGACAACGTGATTCTTTGGTCCATTTTCGACTTCTACGCGTACGAAGCCGCGGGCAAAAGCTAGTATTGTTTACGTACCTAATTTCAATCAGCTGTGCATTTAAATAAGGTCCTCCAAAGCAACTAATCACCTTGAATCACCAACTAAAAAACAACACGTGATCACTTTGTAGGCAAACAAAAAAATCGGCGAACACTGTCTCGGCCTACTGAAAAATTTATAGTTTACGTAGAGTTCTCAAAGTAACTTTTACTGAAAGCTCCCTATACTTTGTAAACTCTGGAATGGATTTGTGTAAGCACTAACCTATTGTTAGCCTTTGGATATTTATAAAATTCAAGCGCAGTCCGTAAGTATGGCAAATATAGTACCTATACTATTTATAAATATTTTAAATGCAAAAGTTTATATTTTATATTTATAAAGGTTTTGAGGTAAACCATCTTTAAAAGTCGGTCAGAAGAGGGGTATTGCATAACATGTAACGAATGTAGCTAATCTAACCTCTTTGTTAGAATATAATATATTTTTTTGCATTGCTCTTTGCATTAACCTTCTAATAGGTTGGATTAGCTACATCCCTCAGAATGTTGCCGACTTACGCACGATGATACTTGACTGCGGTTGTGTCTCTGAAATAGACTATCCAATTTTATTTACTTTAAGTTCTCGTTAATATGCAATAAGTGAGCAATTTAGAAATTGTAGGATTTTTCATTATGGAATTTAAGATCAAATTCCGACATCTCTAGACTACGTCAAAATAATATTTTAATATTCAAGCGACATGAAAATTATTTTCCTTTTTATTCTCTCTGTGGTCCAACAGAGGAATTTGTTAAGAATTAATAAAATCATTTTGTTTACGGTTTCGTAGGTGACGTGCTCAAAGATTTTAGCTGTAAGAATTGTTCATAAAACAGGTAATATCTTTTTTGCTGATTTATTTTTTGCATAGGTACCTACAAACTCGAGATCTTGAACATTTTGTTTGTTTTTTATTTACAAAAAAAAACGACTTACTTGCGGACTTACAGCAGACAATGGCAAACAAACTGACGGATCAACGCACAGCCTAAACAGCTGATCGTAGAGACCTGAAATTTGGAGGGTGTGTTCTTTGTATGACGTAGGCAATAGGCATCCGGGATTTTAAGAAAGGATTTTCCGAAATTCTACCCCTGAGGCAGTTTAAAAAGGGAGAAAAAATTGTATAGGACAACATGATTCATTTAAACCATTTATACTATTTATTTTCCATAACACAACACATATACATAAATAGATTACAATACATAAGTCATTAAACATTAAATAACAAGATATGTGCGTGCAATGGAGAGTGAAGTCTTAGCAATATGCTGTGAGCTGTGCGACCTACTCCCCGCTACTGATTTTCAGCCTGCCCCTCACAAGAGCATAGCGTTTAGCCGGCATAAACTTAGTATTTAGTTATAATTTCTATTCGGCCTTTCCACACACAATCCTTCACACACTTTCCCTGGTCCAATCTACTTCAAATTTTTATTCTTCTTCTTCTCAGGGTACCTCTCCAACTAGTGAAGGTTGGCAAAAAAGTGCGGCACTCGCTATCCCAAATTTTTATGTAAATTTTAAAGTATTACAAACTTCGAAAATCGTTCAGAAATTGTGAATTAAATAGGAGTTAAGGGTGTATCCCTTCAACGTAGGAGGTTCGTCCCGTGACCAAACCGAGTGTACGTACAGTATTCATTAATTCATTAGTGACGTAGGTACGTACTACGTACACGTTACTGGCCACGTAGAGCCGAACATATTATTTATTTACAACCTAATAAGCCCAGACTTAACACGATCCTTTTAATTTTGTTGCCTGTTAATTCGATTTTCATCAAAATTTCTGTTTATTGCCTTCATATTTTTTAATTGAAATAACTTTATAATTAATTTATTTATAGCTAGCTGCGCCCGCGTTTCACCCGCGGAATTGACTCTAGAAACCGTTTGTATGGGAAATAGGGTTGTTTTTAGGGTTTTCCCGGAAATTATTCGATTTTTTCTCTCCTTTTAAACCTTCCCTAGACCTCCACGAACATTTCAAGACTAAGATAAGATAAATCCGTTCAGCCGTTCTCGAGTTTTAGTGAGACTAACGAACAGCAATTCATTTTTATGTATAGACTAGCTGTCCTGGCAAACGTTGTTTTACCATATTAAAAAAATATACAAATCGGTGCAGCCGTTTAGGTAGAGTTTGGCAACTAACACGGCGACACCTTTTAACTTTTTTGGAATTTTTCCTTTATTTGTGCTGTAAGACCTTGCGTTTTGCCAAATTTCGTGATTCTAGATACACGGGAACTACCATATAGGTTTTCGACCCAAAACCTATAGGGTAGGTACTTCCGGTTGGCCTGAATTGTCAATTTTGGTTAAAAGCAAGGTCTTATAGCACAAGTAAAGGGAAAAATCCGAAATATAAAAAAAGTGAAAAATTAATTGGTATACCCATACATACACAGTTAAACCAATTTAACTTGCCCTTACATTGTATGGGCGACCAAATGAAATAGGGGTCAAGTTAAATTGGTATTTACCATACCACGGCAAGGGTAGAGAAAGAGAGTGGAAACTAAAGTACGGAACCCTCAGCGCGCGAGTACGTCTCGCACTTGACCACTTTTATATTTTTTTGGAATAGTTACTTTATTTGTGCTGTAAAGCCTTGCTTTTTGCAAATTTCGTGATTCTAGGTCAACGGGAACTACCATATAGGTTTTCGACCGAAAACCTATAGGGTAGGTACTTCCGGTTGGCCTGGAATTATCAATTTTGGTTAAAAGTAAGGTCTTTTAGCACAAATAAAGGGAAATATCCGAATAATGTAAAAAGTTGAAAATTAAGGTAAATTTTGATACTCACAAGTTTTCATAAAAATGTAAATTTGCCCATATCTTTTATCGTGTTGACCCAGGGCCTTGGTTTTAATACACCTAATAGGGACTATAGACCTCAGAATCTGGTATGAATTTCAACTTGCTAGGTTCACCCGTTTCTGAGAAAATCGGTGGTGACACACATACAGACAGACAAGAATGATATCTTATAAAGGTTCTATTTGTTACTTTTTGAGGAACGTAACCCTAAAAACGTGGATAAATACGGACTGAAACCTACAATATATGCTACTAAACCATTACCTGAAGTATTATTTGTGTCCTGACACTAATATATTAAGTGAAAAACAAACTAACTTCTTACCTCCCCCTTTAAATTAGGAACTTTTAACTAATAATGTTTTTACGTGAGAAAAATACCATTTATGTCCAGTTAGATTCCAATTTCCATTAGTCGCGATTTCAACCTTCAATAATTAATATACCTATATTTATTCAGGTTTTCTATCTCAACGCATTAACCTCCCACAAAAAGGTCTAGTTGCAGAAAACAACCCGTTCAAATGTACAACACAAAATAGAAATAAAAATTTAAAAGGCACAATCACTTAAAGAAATATAACTAAAAACCTGAAATGCAAAACTTAAAGATAATAAAATAAATGGAACTGAAAACAATAATTAAAATGAGCGGTGTTGGCTCAGTGGTAGATACCTCGACTTTCATTTTGAAGGTCGTGGGTTTGAATCCTGACCGGCCGTGCACCAATGGATTTTTCTTAAGAAAAATGTATGTGCGCTAATTGACATTGCTCTTACGGTGAAGGAAAACATCGTGATGAAACCCGCGGCTTAGTTGACTCCAGAAGTATTGACAAGTTCTCTCCTCTGGACATGGTCGACTAAGCTGGAGGGTAGTAGGTGCTGGGCAAGCCTACTCCATCCTCACGCAAAAAAGACCCAATTAAAAAGGGTCTAATGGCTGAAAACAGCCCGTAAACAAGTACAAGTACATTAATTAAAAAGACATAATATATAAAAATTACAAATAAAATGAAACAACTAAAATGTGACCTTAAAATAAAGTTAAGAAACATCATAGATCGCGTTATAATTATAAGGAAAAATGCGCCTGCATCCGCAGTAGCATCAGGATAGGCACTGCTTGCTCTTTGCAGCCGGCCGCCGCGTCATTGATGCGCTCGCGCGCCGCCTGCATCCGGTTTGGTACTTGGACAGAGTCGAGCTGCGTAGTCCACGTCGATTGACGTGGGTTGTTGGCTAACTAGTATTGCGCCTCCGGTTTTACTCGCGTATTATTATGTTACACCAGGAGGGAAAAGGAGGGCAAAGTTTGTATGGGACAACGTGATTTTTTGGTCCAATCTACTTCAAATTTTGCATAAACATTCTTTAACAGAATTGATGGAACAAGAGTTTCGTATTTTATTGGAATTCATTCCTTAGCGGCATTAAAAAGGGATAGGAAATTATTTTAAGGGTGATTTGCTTCGAAGTTGATATTAATACTCCTTCTATCTAATGTGTCAAAATACAATGAAGGTAGGTACCTTCATTGTATTTTGACACATTTTTGAAAACTCAATCCAATTTTATTCAAAAAAAGTTGCACTTCTAGGACACGGCCTCATAAGGACGTAGAATTCGAAATTTGAAATGGTAAGGACTAGAAGGATCTATAACATTTGGGATAAAATATGCAAATTATTTCATATTCAAAACTAACTGCGCACCGCGGTTTGACCCCCATAAGTCGTGATTAAGTGGGAATATCGGGATAATAAGTATGCTATACTATAATGTAATCTGTGACGTTCGTGTTTGCGTTCGTGTCGTTACGGGCGTTCGGGCGGTGTTTCTCGAGCGGTTGTAGTTTTCGTTGATTACTCAGGTTCTACTAATTAAATTTCGATGTAACATATAAAAATAAATAAATAATGCAGGACATTTCACACATCGCCATCTAGCCCCAAGCTAAGTAACTAGACTTGTGTTATGGGTGCTAGACAACGGATGTACTACTTATATACTTTTCTTTTGTAAATATATACTTATGATACATAGAAACAACCAGACCACAGACAAATATCTAAGCATAAATACTTGTCTGAGGCGGGAATCGAACCCGCAACCCTGTGTTTGGCAGTCCGGCATGGTGACCATTGTGCCAACTGGGTCGTCAATGACACGACCTTCCTCGAAAAATGAGCTATCTAATAGTGAAAACCAGATTTTAATTAGTTTAGGTGTTTTTAATTGTATAACAAACAATATGACAGACAGGCATGACATTTAAAAACTAAGCATTTATTTTTGTTCTACTACTTAATCTAAGTCCCATAGACCCATTTTATTAAATTTGCTTCCAAATACAGACTTTTTGTCCTCTCTAACTATATTCTAAGTGTAGAAAAAAACTGAATAAACACATATATAAAAGAATATTTAGTTAAATTAATCCACCGATTTTGGTAATATTAAAACCCACAGAAATATATTAGAGTTAATCTCCCATTAGAACTATTTTCGACTTCTTCGCGGACGAAGTCGCGGGCAAAAGCTAGTAATTAATAAACTTATATTAAAACTGGTTTTTTGTCTTAACGCATTACTTCAACCTCACGCAAAAAAGGCCCAACTAAAAAAATCTAAAAAAAACTAACAGATAATAATATAAATGGAACTGAAAACAATTTTTTAAAAGACAAATATAAAATTACCAAAAAAATTAAACATCTATTATCTTTACTATCTATTATTCTATGCTTGAACATAATAAAAACAGTAAACGAAGGAAATTTAAATAGTACCTAAGTATTTGCATGTTATTTGACATTTAAAATTCACTTTTGGTAATTTTCAAACTTCTTTCCCACACTTTTTCTACTAAATCGTCATTAACCAAGAATGATACCCAATTAGGTTTACAGGCCGCGTAATATAAACCAGATTTATTCTCCAATTCTGTAGCTAGACACATATGTATCGAGGTCTGGGCACCTTCTTCTGGTGTAATGAAAAAAAGGAATCTAAACAACATAACAATCGGTTTGAAATACAATGGACTTCTTTGGAATAATTCTGTTCTCACACCGCCAGGATGTAGTGCATTAATAGTAACACTATACGGTAATCTCTTCGCCATAGCTTTCATCCAGAGAATTTGACATAATTTACTATGATTGTATCTACTTGCATGATTCCTGAACCATCCTTTTTGAAGACCATCCATGTTTCTAAAGTCAAATTTCGATAGTAAATGTTGGCCTATAGAGGAAATTACGACGATGCGACTTGGTCGAGATTTGATTAGTTTCGGCAACAGTAAGTTAGTAAGTAGAAATGGTCCGTAGTAATTAATCTGCATTGTTTTGTCGATTCCATCTTCAGTCGGTATGTTTTCAACACCAAAACATCCAGCATTGTTCACTAGAATATCTAAACGGTCGTATAATTCATTAAACTCTTTAACAAACTCTTTTATGCTCTTAAAACTGGCTAAATTCAAATATTTTTGATCCACATTATTATTACCAGTTGTTTTAATTATATCGTTAACGGCTTCTACGGACCTCTTTACATTTGTCGAAGCAATTATGACACTTGCGCCTCTTCTGGCTAGATCTCTTGCTGTTTCGAGTCCAATTCCAGTATTTCCTCCTGTAATGAGCACAACTTTTCCGTACAAATTACCCGTACACTTACATTTTTGGCAGAACGGATCTAATGTAAATTTTACAATGAGATAAATTACGATTATAAATATTAAAACAGTTGTGATCATTTTAATGAACACGTCACGATCAAGTTAAGTACGAACTATGACTAAAGAATGCATTAACATCGCCAGTTCATGTGAACCAGTTTTAGCGATGCATGACATAACTCATTATCTATTCTACACATATAAAATGCTTTGACCTGACTGACTGATGGATCAACGTCACAGCCTAAACCGCTGATCGTAGAGACCTGAAACTTGGAGGGTGTGTTCTTTGTGTGACGTAGGCAGCGGATAAGAAAGGATTTTCCGAAATTCTACCCCTAAAAGGGTGAAAAAGGGGGGCAAAGTTTGTATGGAACAACGTGATTCCTTGGTCCAATCTACTTCAAATTTTGCATAAACATTCTATAACTGAATTGATGGAACAAGAGTTTCGTATTTTATTGAAATTCATTCCTTAGCGGCATTAAAAAGGGATAGGAAATTATTTTAGGGGTGATTTGCTTTGAAGTTGATATTAATACTCCTTTTAACTTACCTTTATTGTATTTTGACACATTTTTGAAAACTCAATCCGATTTATTCAAAAAAAGTTGCACTTTTAGGATACGGCCTCATAAGGACGTAGAATTTGAAATTTGAAATGGTAAGGACTAGAAGGAACTAGAACATTTGGGATAAAATATACAAATTATTTCATATTCAAAACTAACTGCGCACCGCGGTTTGACCCGCATAAGTCGTGATTCCATGTGAAAATAGGGATAAAAATTATGCTATACTATTATGTAATCTGTGATGTGACGTTCGTGTTTGCGTTCGTGTCGTTACGGGCGGGTGGGCGGTGTTTCTCGAGCGGTTGTAGTTTTCCTTGATTACTCAGGTTCTACTTATTAAATTTCGATGTAATATATGATACGACCTTCCTCGAAAAAAGAACTATCTAATAGTGAAAACCAGATTTTAATTGGTTTAGGTGTTTTTAATTGTATAACAAACAATATGACAGACAGGCATGACATTAAAAAACTAAGCATATATTTTTGTTCTACTACATATTCTAATTCCCATAGACCCATTTTTAAAAATTTGCTTCCAAATACAGACTTTTTGTCCTCTCTAACTTTATTATAATTATAGAAAAAACTGAATGAACACAAATATAAAATAATATTTATTTAATTAACCCACCGATTTTGGTAATATTAAAACCCACAGAAATATATTAGAGTTAAATCTCCCATTAGAACTATTTTCGACTTCTTTGCGGACGAAGTCGCGGGCAAAAGCTAGTAATTAATAAACTTATATTAAAACAGGTTTTTTGTCTTAACGCATTACTTCAACCTCACGCAAAAAAGGCCCAACTAAAAAAGTCTAGTTGCGGAAAACAGCCCGTTCAAATGTACAACACAAAAAAAATATTAAAATTTAAAAGGCACCATCACTTATAGAAATAAAACTGAAAACCTTAAAGGCAAAACTAACAGATAATAATATAAATGGAACTGAAAACAATTTTTTAAAAGACAAATATAAAATTACCAAAAAAATTAAACATCTATTATCTTTACTATCTATTATTCTATGCTTGAACATAATAAAAACAGTAAACGAAGGAAATTTAAATAGTACCTAAGTATTTGCATGTTATTTGACATTTAAAATTCACTTTTGGTAATTTTCAAACTTCTTTCCCACACTTTTTCCACTAAATCGTCATTAACCAAGAAAGATACCCAATTAGGTTTACAGGCCGCGTAATATAAACCAGATTTATTTTCCAATTCTGTAGCTAGACACATATGTATCGAGGTCTGGGCACCTTCTTCCGGTGTAATGAAAAGGAGGTATCTAAACAACATAACAATCGGTTTGAAATAAAAACGACTTCTTTGGAATAATTCTGTTCTCACACAGCCAGGATGTAGTGCATTAATAGTAACACCATACGGTAATCTCTTCGCCATAGCTTTCATCCAGAGAATTTGACATAATTTACTATGATTGTATCTACTTACATGATTCCTGAACCATCCTTTTTGAAGACCATCCATGTTTCTAAAGTCAAATTTCGATAGTAAATGTTGGCCTATAGATGAAACTACGACGATGCGACTTGGTCGAGATTTGATTAGTTTCGGCAACAGTAAGTTAGTAAGTAGAAATGGTCCGTAGTAATTAATCTGCATTGTTTTGTCGATTCCATCTTCAGTCGGTATGTTTTCAACACCAAAACATCCAGCATTGTTCACTAGAATATCTAAACGGTCGTATAATTCATTAAACTCTTTAACAAACTCCATTATGCTCTTAAAACTGGCTAAATTCAAATATTTTTGATCCACATTATTATTACCAGTGGTTTTAATTATATCTTTGACGGCTTCTACAGACCTCTTTACGTTTGTAGAAGCAATTATGACACTTGCGCCTCTTCTGGCTAGATCTCTTGCTGTTTCAAGCCCAATCCCAGTATTTCCTCCGGTAATGAGCACAACTTTTCCGTACAAATTACCCGTACACTTACATTTTTGGCAGAACGGATCTAAAGTAAATTTTACAAGGAGATGTATTACAATTTTAGATATTAACATAGTTGTGATCATTTTACATCTGTTCATTTTAGTGAACATCAAGAACGTCAAGATCAAATTAAGAGCTGTCTTCTGTCGTTTCGATTGCCTTCCGACGGTTTGTGAATCATATCTATTAGTTGGTGACTGAGCGAGACAAAATATCCATTTATTTTCCCAACAAAGAATTTATAAATCACTAACATTGAGAAATAATGTAATTAAAGTTAATTAAAATACTAGGTAATAAATCAAGATAAAAATATTAGGTAGGTACTACTTGGGTTAGATATTAACTTACTACATGTTGTAAAAAAGTTCTAAAACGTACCAACTCAGCACGTCAGACAAATTCATGCGATATTTAATACATATTTTTTTAAAGTATCCTAAAAATATGTCTTGGATATTCGTCTGGAGAAAAACCAGTAAATACGTAGGTACGTATAGTATGTACGTAAACCAAAATTTAACTTACAAACAACGTTGCCAGCTGATTCTATGTTTTGTTCAAATAGATAGATTATTAATTTATCAATCTAGCAGAGCAATAAACCGCACAGCAGCAAAACTTCACATTTAATCAATATTATTGCTTCGACGATTAAATACCTGTCAAAACTAGCTTCCAGTTTTCTGTGAGCTTGGCAAGTGACCCCAGGAGCAAAATCGATGGTAGCCAGCACCTTATAAATAGGGACTCGGCAATATGCCAATAGCAAATAACAGGAAATCCGTGTTTGGAACGCAGTCGTTAGTTCGTTTACCTACGTATCGTATTGGGGGAAATTCGAAACGTTTATGCGTGTATCGTGAACCTAGGAACGAATAGTAGGGGAATATCGAATCTCGATTTACAACTCTCGATTCACGGAAATCTGGTTCGAGTTAGCGGCGTGCCAATATCCGATGATGCTACGAACTCGTCTGTCGGGTTCGACTTGTTTGGTTCATTACTTACCAATCAGTCGATACAATTAGTATTGTAAGCAGATTTGATAATCACCTAATGATGCGCTTGTTTATTTACTTATAGGACATTAATACAAGTAAGGTATTAATTTATATTTACCTCACGATAGATAGATTGGAGACCACGTACCGGAAAGCGCAGCGCGGGACGGCCTCCGACTAGATGGACGGACGACTTAATTAAGGTCGCGGGAAGTCGTTGGACGCAGAGAGCATGCGACCGATGGCTCTGGAAGTCTTTGGGGGAGGCCTATGTTCAGCAGTGGACGTCCTGCGGCTGATATGATGATGATGATGATGATGATAGTAAATAATTTCATCACACACACAATGCTAATTTACATAACAGGAAAGTCTAAATACTATATACGTGATTAAAATTTAAGGTTTTCTTGATAAGAATAAAAAAATCCACTCAAAAAGGTCAAATTAGTTAGTTTTCCCTAAAGTAAATCTATACAAAGATTTCCTTAATCCTAACTCAACAACACTAGACAACGTGATTTCCACACGATCGGATATTTCGCCAAACGGAAGCAAGTATTTCTGACCGTACATATATCTTCCTAGGATATATGTAAGTTTGTATGTAAGACTAGCTTTTGCCCGCGACTTTGTCCGCGTAGAAGTCGAAAATGGAACAAGGAATCACGTTGTCCCATACAAACCTTGCCCCCCTTTTTCACCCCCTAAATTTCGGAAAATCCTATTTTATCGAATGCCTATGTCATACAGAGAACATACTCTCAACGTTTCAGGTCTCTACGATCAGCGGTTTAGGCTGTGCGTTGATCATTCAGTTAGTCAGTAAGTCGTTCGGGTAAAAACATTTTATATGTATAGAAGATTAAAAAGATAAGTTAAGATAATTGTTATTCAAAAATACAGTACAATATCAAACATAAAGGTACAAAATTTTACTTAAATCTATGTCCACGTGTGCCTGAACCACATGAGTAAATAATATTCTTTACTCGCCAAAATAAGCTAAGCCAAAATGCACACTAAAATTACAGATAATAGGTATATTATAGCAATCTAAATGTAAATTAACTTATGAAATAAATTTCAGAATAAAGGGCTTTATCGTTATTATAGTCTAAACACTATCCCTAAAGATTATATAGGGAACTATAGTCTAAACACCATCCGTCTAGGTTATATAGGGATAGTGTTTAGACTATAGTTCACGAGTAAATCTGGGTCTTAAACTTAGGTTTAAATCCATATCTCGGACTATTCTTAAACCCCGTTTTGAATGTATTTTAAGATAGTCAAAGCTGTCACAGTTTGTCAAGTTAGTAACAATATTTAGTAATATTAATATCGAAGGGACTTTTTAGGTTATAAGTTAGTCGTCTCTTACTAACTATAAGTCTACTTATATTGTTTACCATGTTTTTTCTATTTGAAACTTAATAAATTAAGATTAAGAATAGAATAATGAATTATTAATGATAATACTGTGAATATTTTATTATGTATTGTTATTTTATGATGTTATGTTATAAAAGAAATAAGGTAGGGATTTTGAACTTTAAATTTAGAGATAAAAAATAATTATAAAGAGGTGTGCGCCGATGCTTTTGTAGTCGGCGGCGGCGGTGTGATCGGCGTAATCGGCCCGGTAGGCGGAAATGACAGTAACATGATATACTTTTTTGTTTTTTCTTTTTTTATGAAATTGACATAAGCTAACGTGGTCTTCCGTTAGAGGAAAAAAAATGGTAGAATAACTCTCAGACTAAGGAATAATTTCATCTAATTTCATACAATGATTAATGTCAATTGCGGTTGCAGGTTCGATTACCGCCTCAGACAAGTATTTATGCTTAGATATTTGTCTCTGGTCTGGTTGTTTCTATGTATTATAAGTATATATTTACAAAAGAAAATGTATATAAGTAGTATATCCGTTGTCCAGCACTCATAACACAAGTCTAGTTACTTAGCTTGGGGCTAGATGGCGATGTGTGGAATGTCCTGCAATATTTATTTATTATTTATTTAATTTCATACAAAAAAATCTGTCAATTATAGATACCGTTAATGGAAAGTAATCTTATCAAAGGGGGCTGTACGGAGTTTGCCCATGTTGTCGGCGAAGCACGCAATTTTGAAACTAGAACTCAAGATTACTTTTTAATCTCGCGCCGATTACGCCGACACAAAAGCCGGCGGCGGCGGCGTGCCTAGAATTGCCGACGTCTTTACTAGGTAGGCATTGATATTAATATAAAATAGTTACATAATTTTATCAGCATTTAAGCGTTACCTGCATCACCAAAAGTAACAATACGGATAGTAACTCAATAAAAATAATTAAATTAAAAATTTAAAAAACCCCCGACTCAAAATAATAAAAATACTATGACCGTAGAAAGCTTAAAATAAGCAAAAATCTATGAAAAAACCCTACAAAAAGAATACTCCCGAACTTATGACCCTACGTAAGTACATCTGAATTTCTTTGATTAAATATTGTCGCGTCGGGGGACCGCTCTGTTTTTCGAGTCAATTTAATATAATGTAAGAGTCGTCGTTTAAATTTTTGTTTTAGAATTATTTGGATAGTTAAGTTGTGTAAGTAGTTAGTTTTTAAGTAGTTTCACTTGTAATTATTAATACTTGCTTTAACATGTTCGTTGAAATTTTAATATTATCATTATCATTTTATGAAGGTATTTTTAAAGGTAAAGACTTAACACCCCGTCAAACTTAACAAACAAGTCAAACTTAACACTCCGTCGTTTTTGCGTCGGGGGTTAAAAAAGTCTACTTAGCTCATGCTTAGCTTAGCCCTAAACAAATCATCAAACAACATTTATCGATATCGCGAACTGCTATCATTCATCCACTCTTTCATCACATTTTTTGCTTGCAAACACACATCTCGTATATAGAAACCCTGTCTTGGTTTCCGACTTTCCGATAGTTTTTTTTTTGCCTCGCGTCGCATCTTTGCGAGTGTCTTCAGTTCTCAAAGGAATAAAGATACACAAAACATTTTCACCTCTCTGTAAACGCAGCTGCGCCCTTCTTTTGTAGATGATAGTTCTATAAACATAGCTAGCTATATTTACTTTTGTATATTGTTATGTTGGTTTGAAAGATGATTGGGATGTCCTTACCCGTTTTATGATAAAAAGATATTCTATTGTTTGGAAAATGTTATGTAGTTTCAGTAACAAAAATATCTACATTTTGTTTTAATTATGTTAGATATGGACATTTAACTTTGCGTACTTTAGCTAATCCTAATCCTAAGTTTTAACGAATTTTTTTTTTGTTTGAACGTTTCATAGTCAAATTACTGGACCGATTTGGATAAAAATTGAGATAGTGATAGTTTAGGTGATGGAAAGGTCATTGGATACTTTTGATCCCAAAATTCCCGGGACTTACACGAGTAAGATTTTGGATTAAAATATTAGTTAGGATGGAAGAAACTCATAATTCTTAATTAAGTAAGCAGATACTGTTTTAGTGTGAGTTTTTGGCCCGTATTCGATCCTAGTTTAATAAATAAATAATAAATATTGCAGGACATTCCACACATCGCCATCTAGCCCCAAGCTAAGTAACTAAACTTGTATTATGGGTGCTAGACAACGAATATACTACTTATATACTATTTTGCAAATATATACTTATAATACAAAGACACAACCAGACCACAGACAAATATCTAAGCATAAATACTTGTCTGAGGCGAGAATCGAACCCGTAACCCTGTATTTGGCAGTCCGACATGGTGAGCATTGTGCGAACTGCGTCTTCAGTATGAATACACAATAGACGTCCTCCCTAAATATATTCAATTCACACAAAAACATAGAATCATAAAATAAATCACACATAAAAAGAGAACGAGGAAAACACGACTGTTATATTTATGAACCACACAATTAGTTCGGCACATTCAGAAATTTTCAACCAAAGCTTAATCTAAAAACAATACAGTCATGCGGTATATGTAGACGGAGGAATGATTTATGATCTCAATATACTACGTATGTATGTATATATGTATACGGGCTTTTTTCCACAACTAGACTCTTTTTAATTGGCTTTTTTGTGCGTGAGGATGGAGTAGGCTTGCCCAACACCTATTACCCTCTCAGCTTAGTTGACCGTGTCCAGAGGAGAGAACATGTCAATACTTCTGGAGCCAACTAAGCCGCGGGTTTCATTACGATGTTTCTCTTCACCGTGAAAGCAATGTCAATTAGCGCACATAATTTTCTCTTAAGAAAAATACATTTGTGCATGGCCGGCCGGGATTCGAACCCACGACCTTCAGAATGAAAGTCGGGGTATCTAGCACTAAGCCAACACCGCTCTAATATACCACGTAGTATAATACCTACGAACGAAACCGACGGAAAACAAATCTTTGCCAACCCTCATAGTAAGAAAGTTAAATTATCCTCACGTTTCCACGTGGTTCACAAACCTAATAAGGGCAGGTAAATAAATAACTGGAAGTTGCTGACCCTTTTGCAAAGATCCAAACTATTGTAGGCCACCCATGCCTATACAAGGTTATTGGTAATTATATATGAAAGTGGTTAGGGGCTTTTTCTGTGTACACAATCAATTTTTGTTTTACGACCTTGGGAAATTCGAACATTTTTTTAAAACTTTGTGGTTACGTTCTCTCGAAACTCAGCTATTACTTACACGGAGAGGTAATTCAACTTAAGATTATAGAAATTATTTAAGTTTCATCGATTGTTCTAAATCTTAAAAAAATTGCTCGAATTTTTCGAGATTTTGTTACTTCGAAGTAACAAAAAAAAAAAGATTTCCTGTAAAGTCTGTTTACGGACGATAATTTTACGTAATAACGTCATAAGAATCGTTTACATTCTTTAATACGTATTGTTACCTTGTCAATTACAGTAACGTGACATGCCGTCACACTTTTTTGTGAATGCAGGTGTTTATTGATTTATTAGACGTTATCACGTGAAAATGTTCGAATTTCCATAAGTCGTAGAAGAAAAAGTGATTGTTAGGGTGCACAGAGATAACCCGCTTTCTTATTACCAGTATCCCTGTATCGGTAGGTACATAAAGCTTGTGTAATCAATATTGATCGAGTCCGTGATTTTCTTTGGAATAGGCTTACTGACGTAAATACGTTGAATACATTTAGGACTTAGGATATTCGATGAGTATTACAAGAGTTAGGACTATGGACGCACTTTGGATTCAATTTTAGCTGTAATGGAAGTATTAATATTTAGTTTTTAGTTCCGAGCCTAGTGCCAAAACAATGCAATGTGCACCGCCCTCCCGCCCACTTGAAGAGCCATGCAATGAGGACAAGCAAAAGTTAGTATTAGTGACACCATTCATAAACCACGACACGTGTTTCGCGTCTACACGACGCATCATCAGGATTGGACCCCGACCGCGTTATATGGGCGACAAACATTAGATACGACGTCGCTCTCCGATATGTTTTCTCGCTGAACGCTGGAACAAGAGTCTCTTGTTCCTAAATATTAATACTTCCATTACAGATATTATGGAGTTCCGAAAAGTAACTCCAGATTCAATCAACTATCATAGAGAGCCTAGACTCTATAATGGGATATTTCCAGCAATATTTTGTATGGTGAAAATTTGTATATGCGATGGTGAATGCAAAATTTTTTGTGCAGGTGAAACCGAAGGGAAAAATATTGTATTAAAAGTTTTCTGTTTTTCGTACAGTTGAAACAAAAGCTGATTAAAAACAACCAGACTCCTTCAATTTCTTAAATTAAACTTCCTTATTTTGTCGATACTTCGAAGGAACAACAAATTGAATAACATTCAGACAATTTTAGACTACTACGGCAGACTTTGGCTTGATTAAAGTAGAAAGTTTCTAAAAATAATAAACAATCACGTGAGAATTGAGCCGTGAAAAGCGTGGCTTTTGACGATCTTAGGAAATTTGATAAAGCAAAGTAATTTGATTTACAAGATTTTATTTATTGACTTCTTTGGAATTGGTTGATGAAATTAAAGATTATTTAGTTCCTCTATAGAATAATTTTAAAGTTAACAGACAAATTAACATTAAATTTCGGTATTTCGACTGGGTAATTATTACGTAAAACTAAGCAAATAATTAAAAGTCGCGGGATACGCCTTGAAACGAAGACACCCTTTTTTAACGTTATTTTTTTATTTTCTTCATACACAAAGTATATGGAAGATATGTGTGAAATGAAAATGAAAATATATTTATTTACCAATACGAGTATAGTTTGTGGAAATGTCTGCAGCCTTCACACTAGACTAATGTCTGTATTGTGAAGTCCCAATAATAGTACATTGCGATACGATATGTGGGAGATTAGTTTCTCTTACGATTTTTCGTTTCACGTTTTCATAACGCGTGACATTATTTTTCGGCCCGCCAACCTCTCGCATAGCAAAAAAGCACTTCGTTCTAAAAAAAACCGTACATCTGAGTGGCATTCCCCTTGAGCTCATCAAGTAGATAAATAGTTGAAGTGGCTGACCCGTTCAAACAATTCAACGTTTAACCAAGCTAATACAGTTTAATTTCCTTAGACACGTACGAGTACAATGAGGTACATTTATACGAAAGACACACCATATTGTGCCCCCGTCTCATAGAGAGTAGGTTAGGTACTTATTTACGCAAAAAATGCTACACACTAGGCGGTATAACTTTGATAAATGGACAGAACGGGTGCAGGGTAAGTAAATGGGTTACTACCTTTACTTTTTATGCCTGCGACATGTTCACAAAATATCTACAATCCATAATAGAAAGGTGACGTGAAAGAAATCTATACATATAAAATGTTTTGTCTTTTGACTGACTGATATTTCAACGCACAGCCTAAACCGCTGATCGTAGAGACCTGAAACTTGGAGGGTGTGTTCTTTGTATGACGTTGGCATCCGATAGGATTTTCCGAAATTCTACCCCTAAGCCGGGGAAAAAGGGGGGCAAAGTTTGTATGGGACAAGTGATTCCTTGGTCCAATATACTTCAAATTTTGCAAAAACATTCTTTATTAGAATTGATGGAACACGTGTTTCGTATTTTATTGGAATTCATCAACTACTCCTTTTTAACCCCGTTAGGGGTAAGTAAATGGGTTACTACCTTTTTTATGCCTGCGACATGTTCACAAAATATCTACAATCCATAATAGAAAGGTGACGTGAAAGAAATCTATACCGATAAAATTCTTTGTCCTGAATGACTGACTGACTGATGTTTCAACGCACAGCCTAAACCGCTGATCGTAGAGACCTGAAACTTGGAGGGTGTATTTTTTGTGTGACGTAGGCATCCGATAAGAAAGGATTTTCCGTAAATACCCCTAAGGTGGTCAAAAAAGGGGGCAAAGTTTGTATGGAACAACGTGATTCCTTGGTCCAATCTACTTCAAATTTCTATCTTTATTAGAATTGATGGAACACGTATTTCGTATTTTATTGAAATTCATCCCCTGACGGGGACTAAAAGGGATCGAAAGTTATTTTAGGGGGGATTTCCTTCGACTCGAACTCCTTAGTACCTACTTTTGATTTAAATTAAGTAAGTACTTTTTATTTTGACACGTGGTTGAAACTCAATCCATTATAAGTCAAAAAAAATACTATTAGAACTATTTTCAACTCCTACGCGGACGAAGTCGCGGGCAAAAGCTAGTATTACTATAAACATGCAGAATGTATAATATATAATATTGTAATCCCATAGACCCTGTATTTTTAAAGGTTTTAACAGACCTCCCGGGAAAGGGTAACAAGATAAACTGACGTGTCCATATGATTTATTATAATTTGTGTATCGAAAATATAAAAATTCTTTCAAACTTTCGCCTATTTTTCCAGTGATATACTGGCGTAAAGACTCAATTAATTATGAAAGGGTGAAAGGTAGTGTTATAGCTGGTATTCATGATTTGAAAAAAAAATACTAGATTTATCATAAAAAAAGGTTAAACGTTCATTATATCAGAATACTAGCATTCACCCGCGACTTCGTCCGGGAAGGAGTTCAATTTGGAAATATTTATTAAATAAGGAAAAATGCATCTCCGAAAATTCCGAATTGATCTCATCTTGAACTTACCAAAATCCTTTGTTATCGGATGCCTACATTATAATACTGTGTGCCAAGTTTAAGCTCAATACGTCCATTGATTTGAGTTGTACGTTGATTACAGTAAGTCATTCATGACTTTAAATTTTATATTCACAAAACAAGCTTTAGATAATTTCCATCTAACAAAATATTAAGTTTGTGCCCTACTAAGAATTCTGCTCACAATTTTGCATGTAAAAATAAAGTCGAGGACATTTTTTACTAGAACATATGACGGCAAATGTTGGTACAAAGTAGGTAAATTACAATGTTATGACTCTTATGGCGCAAGGGTTTCAGTGTAAGGACAGACTTCACCGACCTACATCTATTCATGTTGGTGTAACTATATAGAAGCAACGCCAAACGGTTCGGAAGAATAGGACGATGATATTTTTGCAGCAAAATCTTTTTGATGTAGGTTATATTACCAATTGACTATGTCTTTATATTTTTATTATAATATTATGACACTTTTGTATTTATACAAAATGAAAAAGTTTTTTCCAAATCGGTATGGGCGACTCCGAGTAATCGGGGAACATAAATTAAAAAAAAACCCGACAAATTGAGAACTTCCTCCTATTTTAAGAGTCGGTTAAAAAAACTAGCTGCACCACGCGGTTTTACTCGCGTAATAATTTTCTGTGTAACTTACTAAATATTTTCTTTTAAAATAACCTTTTCCTTACAGTAACAATTATAACAAAAAAAATAATGATCGAAATCGGTTCAGCAGTTCATGCGTGACGCGATGACCAAGGAAAATAGGGGTTATTTTTATAAATAAGACTGAGACTGTGTCCGGTTTCATCCGCGTTCTATTTTTTTTTCATAAGAACCTTTCAATAACAAACACAACAAAAAAGAATTAGCGAAATCGGTCCAGCCGTTCACGCGTGATGCCGTGACCAAGGAACATAGGAATTTCGATTTAAATATACTTACAGAAGATACAAAAGATAGATAAGAAGAATTCTTTATATGATACCTATTATACACGATTTTTTTTTTAGTTTTTGCTAATTGCTAAAAGTATACAAAATGGACTTACGTCCTTTGTTGCGGGAACCATCGATATGCGAAAAAGTCTACAATTCAGGAGCAGGTTGGTACAAAAAGAAAGGTTTTGTAATATGTTTTCAAGAAAAATGATTAAAATAAAATTACAATTTTCAAATTCACATGATTTGTATTCATAGATCTTAAAAAAATGCTGTAAATATAATTTTCTAGAAAATTTTTGATAGGTATATCTGCCATTTAGTATGGTAAATAGATGGTTATATAGTCTTTGTACTAAATCAATTTACACTTCGCTTAGGGATAAGCTACTATGCCCAAAGTTTGTTTGAGGTGCAGCTGGTTCGACTATCTAACGCGTGTAGCCCTCAGTCGTGTCCTTACGAAGTAAATATCTATTAGGGGCTCACTCCCAATATCCCCCCCCCCCTGCGAAGGGGGTTCGGCATTTTTTGTCCCGAAATCCCTTTGCATAAAATAAATAAACAATAAACTAAAAAAAAAAAATTAAATAAACCGGCTAAGTGCGATTTGAACTTACGCACGAAGGGTATGCACCTGCTTTAGTTTAAACTTAAAGTCTTCTTACTCATCAATTTATCAAATAAAAAATATTAGAATGAAAACATTCCAATAATAGTAATTTTCGAACTCTACCGGGGTCTGCAGTTATGCAGCCGACTGTACTATGTTGAATGGGAGACAAACTATTTTTTTTCTTAAACTTAAATTCTGACTCTGCTAGGTACGGTCGGCTGCATAATTGCAGACCCACCGTAGAGCTCCAAAACGGCTGTTATAAGAATGTTTTCATCACAAGCAAGATTCTAGACACCTGCTTTAGTTGAAGTTTAAAGTCTTTTAACTCATCAATTTATTAAACAAAAATTATTAGAATGAAAACATGCCAATAATAGTAATTTTAGAACTCTACCGGGGCTGCAATTATGCAGCCGACTGTACCTATTTGTTGTTAAAGCGCCAATAGAAATATAAAAGTTCTTGCAATTCACGAGTGCGCTTGGTCTTGTTTGTGTGAGTGTCCAATCTGTAAATGTGTCGCTCGCTACTAACCGCTCTGTCGGGTACACACACTAACGAACATGTGTATTTACTGTATTTACAATTACAACTACAAACAAAGGCCGAGCTGTATAGGTACAGTGAAAATCTCTATGTCTAAATTTGTGAAAATTTCAACTGTCTGGCTATCACGGTTCATGAGATACAGCTTGGTGAAGGACTGACAGAAGGACGGACAGTGAAGTTTTAGTAATAGGGCCCTGTTTTTACTCTTTGTGTACGGAACCCTACAAATAGATAGGTATTTAGTGAATCTAAAACAAAAGTATAGGGTTTACCTAGGTAAGGGTTACTTCTCTCTCTTCTTGAGAATCTTGGGCTTGGGGTCTGGCCATAAGATCAGCGCTGTAGTTTGCTGCAGCATGTCCTTTTAGGTTAGCACACGGCAACCCGCATTTTTTTCTATTATGGGCCTATTCATTCTTTCTTTTTGTAATTCTGTCTGTTTTATTCTCATTCTTTTTTGTTTTGTAATTATGTACGGTCGGCTGCATAATTGCAGACCCACCGTAGAGCTCCAAAATGGCTTTTATAAAAATGTTTTCAACACAAGCAAGATTCTAGGCACCTGTTTTAGGTGAAGTTTAAAGTCTTCTAACTCATCAATTAATCAAACAAAAATTATTAGAATGAAAACATTCAAATCTATACTTATATTATAAAGCTGAAGAGTTTGTTTGTTTGTTTGAACGCGCTAATCTCAGGAACTACTGGTTCGAATTAATAAAATATTTTTGTGTTGGATAGTCCATTTACTGAGGAAGGCTTTAGGCTACTATTTATTTTGATATTCCCATTACGTGGGTAAAACCGCGGAGAGCAGCTATAATAGTTATTTTCGAACTCTACCGAGGGCTGCAATTATGCAGCCGACTGTACCTATTTTATGTTTGTTTACTCTTTTCTTGTCCGTGTGCTCTTCTAATAAATGTCTATTCTATTTTTATCAACATTTTGAGTTTGACTACAACATGAGCTCGCTCTACCCATCAACGAGGCAGTAACACTATGCTTGCCTCTATCATAATAGTGCAGTTTTTGTTGTCATACAATACGGGAAACTGTTTAGAGATTCCACTGATGAGAAACATAGATAAGAAGGAACTAAATTTTTTAAATTCTGTACAAATTGACATGAATCCCAATGGGATTGAGATTGTAATGAATCTCTGTCGGAATTTATAACGGACCTTACTTGTTACCATCTGTTAGCACTTTATGCTGGTGATATTTCGTTTCAATAAACAAAGGTTAGCTTGAATAATAGGTAAATGACAAAATGATCTGGGATGGAAGCAAGTAAAGAAAAGTTATGGATAAAATAATTTGCAAGATTTGATGACAAACATCGGGACAGGTGTAGCTAAATACAAGCTTGTAAAAGAAGCGTTGTTTTAAGCTCTGAGCTTTCGTGAGTTCACTCATTCATATCATCTATCTTCTATACATATAAAATGCTTTGTCCCGACTGACTGACTGACGGATCAACGCACAGCCTAAACCGCTGATCTTAGAGACCTGAAACTTGGAGTGTGTGTTCTTTGTTTGACGTAGGTATCCGATAAGAAAGATTTGGAAAAATTCAAACCCTATGCGGACGAAGTCTCAGGGGAAAGCTAGTTATTAGTAATACTCGTTTGACGACCCAGTTGGCACAATGATCACCATGCCGGACTGCCAAACACAGGGTTGTGGGTTCGATTCCCGCCTCAGACATGTTTTTATGCTCAGATCATGTTTTTATGGTCTGTGGTCTGGTTGTTTCTGTGTATTAAAAGTATATATTTACAAAAGAAAAGTATATAAGTAGTATATCCGTTGTCTAGCACCCATAACAACAGTCTAGTTACTTAGCTTGGGGCTAGATTGCGATGTGTGGAATGTCCAGCGAAATGAAAAAAATAATTAATTATCAAAAGAGCAGACTTTAAATTAACACTTTACGGAATCATGTTGAACAATGTGCGAAATGTAATAATCGACCTAACAAAGTTGCCAGTCTGTCAGTTTTTAGTTTTTAGCTATCGATTCAGGATTCGGGTAAGTATGCCCAAACTAAAGTCTATAGAAAACTGTAATAAGCTTTTGTTGTGGGATTTTTACACTTAGCAAACAAATTTACCGTGCTTGCATGTGCATAAACTGCATGAAATTTCGTTAGATTTTTATATTGCGCGACCATTATGAATTATGAAGGTAGTCCAGACAGAATAATGGGATTAGACTAACCTAAATTTTATAAGCATAATATTATTTATTCATGAACTTAGTAGAAAATGATTAAGTTAATTACCTGTTAGATAGTACCCGTTAAATTTGAAATAACTTAAATTCCGTTCCTTTATAAATTTCAAAGTTATCTAACTGTTTAATGTTAAGACGAAGTGGTAAGACCAGAAGCGCGACAGAGGTGTCTTTGAAACAGTTTTTCGGTATCAACCGCTTAAATCCATAGAATGACATCTACTGTCGTAAAGGTGAAGATATGCTTTGTACTATCATATATTTCGAAACACGATTAGAGTGATTTGCCTTGATAGAATAAAATCGTGAAAATCGTATTCAATTACACGGCGATTGTAAAAAAATGCAAGTATAAAATTTTATATTTTCATAAACTTTACATCAAATCCCATAAGGTAGTACAGATAGTTTTTCGCTAAAATAGATGTTAGTCTTTTAAAAGAAAAAAGGCCATTTCGCGGCGCCCGGGGAAAAAGGATAGAGTCATCGCGCTGTGCGCACGTGTGTAAGAGATGGGTTTTCAGGTCCTACTTCACCTTAAGATTATTGTTCGATTTCAAAGTCTCTGCACAACTGAAACGGCCAGGCTCAATAATTATTGAATTCAAAAGTTTCACTAAACAGTTTTTTTTTAAATTGCTAAGTGCCACTTATACTTATTTAATTAAAAAGTTGTTCGCTCTTTCGTTTCAAAATAATTAATTTTTAATGTGGTCTTAGGGTTAACTCGAATGAAATATGCACAGTGAAAAAGTTTATAGGTAAAAAAAGAAGTTACTCGGTTAAGGTATTTTTTTTAAATTTTTAATTAGTTTAAAGAAATCGCTTGTTTTCCAAGCGAAGTTTTTACCTATTAATTGATGTTTCTAAGATCCCTTTAAAAACGACCTTCACCGAGCTGATTAATGAACGAAATAGTACATTGCGATACAAGTGTGGTAAATCGATCATTGCATAGAAGCAGTTTGTGACTAGCTTAAAAACTCTTTGTTGGTACCTTTTTTTAAACATCAAAAAGTATAACCCAGATAAATTAAGAATGTAGTAAGATACCAATTTAACCAATCAGGATAACTTTTTACACACTAGTGGCGTTAAGGTTATGTAAAACGCACGCGTGCATAATACGTTGGATTATGAGCCTAAAAGCCGTTGAATAAGATCCACTCTATGAGCAACTGTGATAAAAGGTATATTATATCAAATTAAATAGGTCAATTAATAAACTGGGTTATCTAAAAAAAAGAATGATAAAAATAAAACACACAGACACGTCAAACTTATAACACCCCGTCGTTTTTGCGTCGGGGGTTAAATACTTTAGAAATTAAATACTTTTTATTCATTAATCAGTTCGGTGAGGCTCGTTCTTAAAGGGATCCTGTACTATATCATGGTCATGCTTTACCGCTTTCTAGCCACGTTAAAGCATGACCTAGGCATTCTTAAAAGTTCGTTCTTTGAGAATCTGTGAAGGCATCTATCGTCCCGGCCCGAAGTGCTTTGAGTTGCGTTTGATTAAAATTGTTTCGTCGACCCAGAGTTCAAACCTTTCTAAAGTTTTTAATTGCAAAAATGATCACTTTAAATCTAGGTAAATACTAATTCTTACTATTAATTCAAATGTTCCATAACGAAATTGTTCCTAAATCGCGCAAGCGAAGTTTTTCTGAAGATAAGCTCATATACAAGTTCGAACGAAACATCGTTGGGCCGCGGCCTACCGGGTATAACACCTGCCCGGTGGAAGGTTTTCCCTTTGGAGGTACATACCACCTCGTACCTACCTCCAAACGTGATCCTCTAAAAAAACTGGTTCACCCCTCCAAATAACCACAGATACTACATGTAGCAGAGTATGCTGCAAAATAAAATACCGATATTTAACATCAAATATACTCTTAGATGATACCAACTTTAAGTATCTACCTGAAATACTGTGACTGACACCATACCTGTTGCGGAACCACAAAAACATTCGATTCGTACTTGTAATTCGATTAATATTCATGACTTACCAAAACTGAAACCATATTTATTTCCACGCGACAATTGGGATTGTCCAAATATCCTGAACTATGGTTTTTATATTTTCCGTAAATATAGACTAACTTAAGATACTAATTTGAATATTTTAGATATTTTCTCACTAGTTCGTTTTTAATAATTTTTAAACGTGGTGGCGTATTATCAATGTCTTCCGTAGCCTAAGTTGTGTAAAAAAAGTGTGACGTTATCAAAGTGCAAGTGAAGGTCAAACATATTTAACGTTTATTTTTTATTATATCCTATCCTACTAATATTATAAATGTGAAAGTTTGTGTGTGCGTGTGTATGTTTGTTACTCCCTCACGCAAAAACTACTACACCGATTGCGATGATACTCGGGATCTAGATAGCTGGAGACCTGGATTAACATATAGGCTACTTTTTATCCTGATATTCCCACGGGATCGGGAGTTACGCGGGTGAAACTGCGGGGCACAGCTAGTGTTTTATCTATAACTAGCTAAAATAACTAGCTTTTGCCCGCGACTTCGTCCGCGTAGAAGTTGAAAATGGACCAAGGAATCACGTAGTCCCATACAAACTTTGCCCCCCATTTTCACCCCCTTAGGGGTAGAATTTCGGAAAATAAATAATGTAGGGACTACGATCAGCGGTTTAGGCTGTGCGTTGATCCGTAAGTCAGGCAGTCATTCAGGACAAAGCATTTTATATGTATAGATGTAGAAGAAGTCTATTTCTCCTAATGGTTTTGTAATTTAAATTAAAAAATATTAAAAACAATCCCAATTTTCAATCAATTCAACTCGAATGCACCATTCGAATCGACTAGAAGTAGATCCAAATTGAGCCCCCACTGTAACGTATACAGGTGTATTTTAAAAACCATTTTCGTACCAGTTGGGCTGGCACATAAATCTGTAAATAGATGTTGTTTTCGTTTTACCGCAACGAGAGCCTACTTTGTTACCTACATACTGGTAGTTCACCTTGCGTGCGACCCATTTATCAAACGGTGAACTCTTCATTTTGTACGCAGATGGAGCAAAACGTATTTGAAATTTGTATACGCGTCTCGACACTTTTTTGTAATGTAATTTATTTATCGAGTCACAAATATAGTTAGGTCGTAGAATATTAGGTGTGTTTCAAAGGCTGTCAAATCTATACTTAGTATTATAAAGCTAAAGAGAGTTGTTCGTTTGGTTGAACGCGCTAATATCAGGAACTACTGGTTCGAATTGAAAAAATATATTTGTGTTGAATAGTCCATTTGTCGAGATAGGCTATAGGCTATTTTATATTTTATTCACACGGGATCGGGAGTTACGCGGTTTCACCCGCATTACTCTCGATCCTGTGGGAATAACAAGATAAAAAGTATCACGTTATTCCCACTGATCAAAATCGGTCCTGTAGTTTCGGAACCTATTCGTTACTAACAAAAAACTAAAAAAAATTCCTCTTTCTAATATTAGTATAGAAGTATAGATAAAAAAACGCCATGTGGTAGCTGTTTTAAAACTATAGAATGAAAACCTCCTATTACTCACACTTCCGTTCGCAATAATCATAATTTCCAACAGGAACGTTTAAAACCCATTATGCTCCAGACAAAATAATTATGTCATTCGTTTAAAACATGATTTTCCGACAGAAAGCTTCGGTTAACCGACGTGTTCAATTATAAACTTTATTTTATTATGTTTAATTATTGCGTCATTATAATATTTATGACAATTTTAACATCTCTATAAGCGAATAAAGACTCATCAATTTATCTCTGACAAGAACCACGACTCAAAAGTTCGCATGGAACCCCCATACCCCATTTTAGGAAGTAGTTTTGTAAATTCGACCACTTTTAGGGTAAAATGGCAAGGGCTGTTAAATTTTGAAAGTAATCCGTAGTAACTGTATGTATGTATGTAATTTGAAATCAATATCACTTTTCTCTAATGGGGATAAAACCGTAGGGTGCTGCTAGTTTAACATAAAGAAGGAGATCTAACTAGGCACAGCTGATGGACCTATAATATCCAACAGAAATATGCTCTACAATTCGGCTGGAATCTTTCTTTCCTTCACAGAATGTTTGGAATTGAATGTGTGAGTTTTCAGACGTTGTTTGTCACTTTTAGTTATAAACTGAAACCTAAAGACGTCATAGACGTCCTATAGACGTAGGTAGGTATCGAAAATGCATCGGATGCTGCTAAGAAGGCTTATAGAAACTGACTTTAAAGTAGTTTTGGAGCGCTATGTGAGCTCCCGTTTGCCTAGCCTACATTATTCAGTGATCAGTCGATATGATGCTTAAGTCTACAAAAACTTAATCTCGAAGCTTAGCGACGAATAGCTACTTAGGCCAAATTTAGTAATTACTAAAATATAATGAGACATAACGGTAATACGGAGGCTTAACGATGTGCCTTGAAAGATTGTCTTTGACCGAAGTATTTTTAAAGTCCTGGTTGCTACCTCTAGTAGCAGTCGTTAGGTCAAGTTAGAAGCCTCAGGGGCGGTCTGAAACTCTAACAATAGGTGAGCCACACCACTGTACGAGAAGAAGAAGATTCTTTATTCAATTTAAATTCTATTTCAGGTGCCTGAAAAATAAATATCGAGACGACGATTATATATTTTGGATATATTTTGTTAACTGCTTAGTCATATTAATAATTGAACTCATTGGTAATGTATGAACTTGCCTGCCTAGAATTGGCCACAGTTTGCCATATTCATATGTTTCCTCCCAGAAATATACCTACCTAAAGTTTTGACTTTATCAATATCTGTACTATACTCTATTTGTGAATGAATTGGAATTATAAATCCAATGCAATAACCAAAATTTATACACTGGTACAGAAAAATGGGAATTTTATCTTATCTCTTCAACAAAATATTGCAACGGCAACTTTTCACATATATAAGTAACATTTTTACCTTCTTTAAAATGTAACTTGTAACCAGAAAAGTTGATAAAAGTTTTGAGAAAGGCCACCTCAGTCTGCCTTCGGCACCCTTCTCTGAGAATGTTTCGCTGAATTTAAAGTAAATTATAATTTTAAACAAGTTTTCCAACTATTTCTTGCTTTTTAGTTGTGTCCAATATATTCATACAAGTTTTTATTCGTAACGAAATAATTTGAAACTACTAGAGTGATAATCGTTAAAATTTCTTTATTTTGTTGCTTTTGACATTGAATCTCATTCCCCCTTATTTCAAAACGAGGTTTAAGGATTTAAACCTTAGATTTAGACACAGATTTACTCGAGAACTATAGCTGTGCTATAGCCTAAACACTATCCCTGTATAATCTTTATGGATAGTGTTTAGACTATAGTTCCCTATATAATCTATGTTTAGACTATAAGTTCACGAGTAAATCAATGGTTTAAATCCATATCTCGGCTATCCATAAACCTCGTTTTGGAATAAGGGGGGTAATGTTTTGAGATCACAATTAAATTGATTGTAAAAAAAAAGATAATTATAAGCATTAAAAGTCACGTGATTGATGCGTGTTTGTCATTTTCTCCATCGGCGTTGGAATGGCATTGAATGCCTTTACACATATAGGAACTTCAAGAACATAACCTCCTTGCAAACAAATAATTTTTGTTTGAAGTTTTACCATTATTCTTGATTAAAGCTCAGCTCCATTCAAAATATACCTAAAATTTTGACACATACGGAAACAGGACATTTTGTTTGTGACCCCCAATGTTGGCGAATGACAACAATAGGTAACTGTTATCAACTCGGCCAGTGCTAGTATATCAAGAGGGCGGACAGCTCGGACGGACCATCCGCTTTCACTCATTTTGTTAGTAAATATGGCCGATGGACGGTAAACTAAACCCTCTATGGGATTTACTTAGTGTGTGGTCAGTAGGTAGGTTAGAGAACATGGATTTATACGTTTACTAAACGCTTAGGAAGTAGGTTTATGTCACTTTTGTTTGAGGTATTATGTAACACTAGCCTATTTCTTGAACACGAACTACAGTTGACGATTTTGTATTATGCAGCAGGTTTGCTACTTGTCATCGTTTGAATAGTAGAAAGGCGAAGGAAGTAGGTTTATGTCACTTTTGTTTGAGGAATTATGTAATACTAACCTATTTCTTGAACACGAACTACAGTTGACGATTTTGTATTTTACGGCAGGTTTGCTACTTGTCATCGTTTGAATAGTAGAAAGGCGAAATGTGTGAGCGATGTTGTCTATCATTCGATGATGATTCCTACCTATAAATAAATAATAATATTTTATTTCAGAATACCTAAAAAATTAATGAATAAAATAAAAAGACATACATGTTTAACATTATAAATACAGAAACGAACCGGAACGGGAGTCACCCCATTCCCCCTAATCCTAACACCCAACTCTTTAACTAATTTTTTGGTGTCGTCTCCCCAGCACCCCAACGTCTCCACAGCAACAGGCACAAAAATATAATTGGGCATCAAGTCCACATATTTAGTCCTGGTAGATTAGTGAATTTTTTGCAACTTTTGTGAAGAATCCCATATTTCAAGACCAACATTGATGCTGAAAAGAGTGTTTAAATCTTAATTTGTTTTGGATGCTACAATTAGTATTTCGGCTTTCGTAACAGACGACGTTTATGTTAATGCAAAGATTTTCAACTGACAATGTCACCAAATCATATATAAGAATACCTTGTACAAAATTGGTATCTAGAGTATCTACTATCTAGTATGATGTTTGTGTCTTATTTTAACGTCTTGATATTAAAATGTCATAGTTAAATAACATGAAAGCTTAGTAGCAAAATGTCTGGTTCTTAAAATGTCGTAATTCAAAATATGGTAGAAAAATATCTAGATTTAAAATTACCATAGTTACTATGGACATGGACGTTGAATGACCTAGTACAAAAATACTGTCTGGATCTAAAGATGCTATTGTCCTACTAATATTATAAATATGAAAGTTTGTGTGTGTGTGTGTGTGTGTGTGTGCGTGCGTGTGTGTGTATGTTTGTTACTCCTTCACGCAAAAACTCTCGACACCTAGATTAACACATAGGCTACTTTTATCCCGATATTCCCACAGGATCGGGACTTACGCGGATGAAATCGCGGGGCGCAGCTAGTAACTAAATAATTTTGAAAAAAAAAAAAACAATTTATACCTACCTGCCTATTTATCTATAGTAATGATAGCCTAATAGGATATATTGATATCCTGTTTAAGTATAGAAGCATGTGTTACAAGTATTTGTATTCATTACCTAGTACAAACAAGACCCGGTGCCCTGTTTAACTGGCAGCGCACAATGACACACGCGACAAACTCCATAGATACCTAGAGACCACTAAAAATACTTATACAGGGTCAAAGACCCTTTTTTTTCTTTTAATTATGGCTTCGCACGGCTTGTGCATTTAGCCAGTGTCAAGTTATATTTTGCATCAAATTATGACTCGATTTTTCATAAATCGGGCCTAAAGTGTTTCAAAACAGTCAAAGTCGTCATAGTCCGTCAAGTCAGGGGCTATAGTAATCAAAGACCCTTGGTAAGTCGAAGACCCTTGGTAAGTCGATAAGATTGGTAAGGCGTGCTTTTTGACTGACATCTCTACTAACCTATTTCATAAAGTAAGTATTTAAGAATTGCTCAGCAATTGTTAAACAGTGACCAATAGTTTGGAAAAAAGATGCAGAATACTTGTTTCCGTTATTTAATATTTTTTTTGTTGTTTTGTTGTGTTTAGTAACATTGGGCTCGTTTCCATAGTTTCGTTACCAACAAGGAAAAATGATGTTTGTAGAAATCTTATCCTTTCTTTTTTAACAAATTGAGAAGTTTTTTTATATAAATATAGCGCAGCCCGCGGCGAGTGTTCTGAGCAACTACTATGACATTTTTATAATCAAAAGTCGATTGTTGTTTAAGTATGACTATTATTCAAGTACCTTTTAAGTAGTTTCAAGTACCACCACTACTGATCTCTGCTCCAAAATGGCGAAAATCAAATGGAAGCTTTATATTGATGAATATATACTTATATAATGACAACAAAACGAATGTAAAATTATTGTGTTTAAATGAAATCATGAGTGTTCCTTATCTTTAGATAAGTACTTATAATATTTGACATGTAACTAGGGTGTTATTAATAAAGTATTGTATTGGATAACAATTGCCAGTCCAGCGTAATATATGGTGGTCAAGACTTACCGTGAAAATAATGTCCTAGCACTTGTAGCTTTCGCTAAATAATTCTGCGCTGTCGGAACTCACGAAACGAGTGGAGTTGAACACTCCGAATTAAGTAAGTTTATGCAAATATTTGAGGTTTTTGGTAGAATGCGTGAGTGGTAGAATGTTACAGCTTCACTTTGATACGGATAATGAAACTATTTTTTATTTACTCCGACAATGTGATTATCTACTTCAAAACAAATGTTATAATAATCAGGTAATATAACGTGAGTAATTTTAAGTTGTTTGCTACTGTTTACTTAGGTTTAAGTTTTGTATGAACCTTATGTAAATAAAGATTTATTTTTACTCGTATTATTTAATCTACATGCCCGATGGAATTTCAATATAGTTCTGTGTAATTTTCTAACGGCATTATGATCAGAGTTATATATAGGTAAGTATAATAAAATCGATATTAGAAATACGAAACTTTGTTTATTTATTCATTTACATGCAAACGACTGGACCGATTTTGATAAAAATCGGCATAGTGGTAGTTTAGAGGATGGAGAAAAAAAAGATTTCTATCTCGAAATTTCCCAGGGATCGAGATATGGTGAAACTATAAGGGTTTCTTTTTAGGACTACGGAACCCTAAAAAGTTATAACAAAAAATCTGGAAAAAAAGCCTCAAAAAAGCTCTTAAAATATTATCAGGTTCTCTAATATGATCAAACAAAACACACGTCTATACGAATCGGTAAACAAGTAGGTATTACGTGTGTGTATATGTGATTACGTTGCTTCTATACAATTTCGCGTCTCATTTCTAGCGAGTTTGAATAGGTTTCATTTTAAGAAGAGCTTTTCAAAACGTGTGAATGAATTTCAGTGATGCCTTTGAAAATAATAAAAGATAAGATTTTCTCGACTTTTCAAGATTTTTATAATATTCAAAGAGTACTTATTTCTATTACATTGTATAGGTATTAAGAGAACTTAGTTTTCTGTTTAGGAGTATAATTATTTTCTCAAACATGAATGGAAATATTGTCATTATTTTCGAAAAAGAAAATAAGAAAAAAGAACACGCGAAGAGTCGAATTTACGGACAAAGAAAATCAAATCCATTGCAGGAGCGTTAGCACGCTGTTTCATACAACATTGCTGGAGCGCTGTAATCTAAATTCAAAAACACGCTCCTGCAATTGATATAATTCTCCTTGTCCGCAAACTCGACACCTCGCGTGTTCCCGAAATAATGACAATATTTATTTACCTGCATTCTTTTGAGAAGAACACTATATATGCCTCGGCGGAAATAGCAATTGCCTGTCTCATATTAATGAAGTCCTCGCCTACGGCTCGCCCTTCAAACTCATACTCGACCTGCAATTGCCTATTTTCCGACCTTTGCAATAATGTTCTATTACCTATTTTCGACATTCTTTCAACTGTAAAAATTTACCAGGAAACGCGTGTTAAAACCCTTATGCAGAATAGCACAACTAAAAGTTATAGTCTACTAGAAACTTAAGAGGAAAGTGTACCGGTGCTCTCTCCATACAAACGGGGGCATGGTCATGGTAGTTATAGGTATAATGCAACAATAATATTTGTGCTAGTGTCATTATCCAGGGAGGAAACAGTCGACTACGTTTGTATGGAGAGAGCGCCCTTTACTTTCCTATTAATATTATTTAAAATGAGAATTTTGCCATCTTTTCATATTCATGATAATATCTGTGAGCTGTTTTAGCACATGAGTAAAGAATAGAACTTTACTCATGTGGTTTTTAGCTATTGTCACTATATCTCCCCACACATACTCCTTGCTTTCCGCACACAAAGGAAAAACATTCAAAAAATATAGTTTTGGTTATGTCAAAAAGTTCTGAGTAGACTGACTGAGTTTTAGCACTATTGACTTACTAAGGAATATATTTGCCTATAAACATAGATATTTTATGACTTTTATTGAGTCAAAGTTCTTTTATACCTTCGTCTTAGTAACCCATAGATTGACATAGCTTACCTTAACTAAAACTTCTTCATTACCACATGTTCTACAAGCGACATAAAATATGATAAGCAATCGCAACCCATTCTATCATCCACTTACTTACAACGCAGACGAATTCCGAATAACATTTGCGTAAATCTACAAAAAAAATCGATCAAAAAGTTCCCAAACTCTTCATCTGCGTGGTATCTTACGCGTGACATCGCAAAATCGTTTCAGAAAATAACATTTCACGAACTTTCTTCACAATTTCACCTTCACATCCTTGGTTTGTGCTTCGCCCATTATTTCAAGGGAGCTGATACGTCGATGCCATAACATTGTTACTGAAACTTTGTAAGATGTAATGGTCTTTGAAACTGGAAAAACTAAAAAACAACGCTACTGTTAAGAAAAGTTTTAATGAGACATTTTTATGAGACGATAGTTCTAAGTAGCTAGTTTATTATTTACTTAGTTGTACGACATACTTAAGGTGAAAGGGTACCGGCGCTCTCTCCATACAAACGTAGTCGACGTTTCCTCCCTGGATAATGACACTAGCACAAATATTTTTGTGCCATAAAAATGTTTTTTTATTTTATTTTCTAATTATCATAGTACTTGTACTTGAATTGGCTGTTTTCCGCAAATTAGACCCTTTTTAATTGGTTCCTTTTTGCGTGAGGATAGAGTAGGCTTGTTCAGCCCTCTCAGCTTAGTCGACCATTTCCAGAGGAAAGAACTTGTCAATACTTCTGAAGCCTACTAAGCCGCGGGTTTCATCACAGGTGAGCCATACCACGATACGAGAAGAAGAATAAGAAGAAGGAAAAATGCGTTTTCTTAAATCTGTATTTTATTCTATTTTATTTATAAATACAGTTTGTTCGTACATTAGTATTATGTATGATAAAGCCTCTATTCAAATTTAAACAGCCTTGTTCAAATAATTTCGACGTAGAACCCGTGTCTTCCTACGTTCATTATTTTCTCACGGGAAAAGTGAGTAGGTATAATAATATCGTAAAACTTTTTTAGGAAGAGACTCGTGCTTCCAGGATAGGGTACCGGGGGCTCTCTCCATACAAACGAAGTCAACTGTTTTCCCCCTGGATAATGACACTAGAGCAAATATTTTTGTTGCATAAAACTTATTACTGCCATGACCACGCCACTATGATTTTTTTGGTTTTTTAAAATCTTAATTTCTATGATAATTAGAAAATGAAAAAAAAATCCAAAACATAGGGGCATAGGCATGGTAGTTTTAGGTCTTCAAGGCCAAAAAATATTTGTGCTAGTGTCATTATCCAGGGAGGGAACAGTCGACTACGTTTGTATAGAGAGAGCGCCGGTACCCCACCTTAAAACAGACTAGCTTTACTTTTTAATCACTTGACTATAAGCAGGTTTAATACCGAAAGAAATTTTCACCCAACCTGTTTTCAACGCTTTAAAAAACTACACTGAAAAGTTGTCCACTAAATCCGTCCATACTTTTATTTAGAGCACCCAAATAGTTTTTGGTACAGATTAAATTAAGCATACTAGCGCTTTCGATGTTCGAAAAACTATCTGGAAATGCAAAACTAAATTGGAATGTAAATCAAGTCCGCCCGTTCAGTGTTCCAACGGATTCCCAATACACCTGATTACTGAAACGAACTCGCAGCAAGCAAATACAAAACAAATACGTTACCTATAGACCGGGAGCCAATGATGGCGCGGTTAGCGATAGTTGAAAAGGTCAAAAAGCAAAAATTACTTAATTCATTTTTGACGTAATCTCTCTCTCTGTAGTCGGCCCCTCATGACTGAGGATCGTGGTCATCATTGAGTGGTCTGCATTTAGATCGGATGATCTGTCTCCAACGGCTTCTGTTCATCGCATCTCTTACAACGACGTGATAACCTCTTTTAAATCGATAAACACCTGCACTCACAACAAAGTGTGACGTCATCCGTCATGTTATTGACAAGTAACCATAGCAACGTTACATTGACAAGGTAACCATGGCAACGATTACCATCAATGTTTTATTTTGATGTTATCACGTAAAATTATTATCCGTAAACTGACTTTACAGACAATCATTTTTTTACTTTACTTAATTCATTCAGTTTCAGTTATGATCTGTAACCATGATGCCTACGTGTTTACGTGTTAAAACGTCTAATAAGTGACAATGTCCGATGTGGCTAGGTAAATTAATTACTAGCTAGGTAAAACGTTCAAAATGTTAGGGTAAATTGACGCAAAAACTACGAGTGACTAGACAGCAATTCAGTTTGTTTGTTCCAACTTCCCTTGGTCAATCAGTTGTCATTTACCATCGGACAGGTATGATAGTAGTCATACGCTGGCCTATCATACAAAAAAAAATTGGTTTAGTTAAAAATTACAACGTAAGTCTGACTATCTTTGACTCCCGGCCTAGTACTGGCTCGTCGGATTCGTTGGCAGTCGCTACTCTGCCCAATTTCTAAAGCTCGTTTCTTGTAGTCGTTTGCATTTGTAAGAACGATGACGCGGTCGTATTACTTAATTTTTTATGTGATTTTTATACACTAGAATGATGCTTCTACCTATATAATGTTAGCCTGTTATAGTATATTTTACTGCAGGGTTATAAACACCATGGGCACGTCTGTCTGACTTGTATCAAAGTTATTAAACATACTGGTCAATTTAGCATAGTCTTCAACAAAAACCTACCATAACAAAAGTCGAAAATTTCAAAGTATGGTCAGTGATATGTCAACCAGAGGGGTAAGGTATAGGATATTCGATAATAAATAATAATAAATAGATAAATATTGCAGGACATTCCACACATCGCTATCTAGCCCCAAGCTAAGTAACTAGACTTGTGTTATGGGTGCTAGACAACGGATATACTACTTATATACTTTTCTTTTGTAAATATATACTTATAATACATAGAGACAACCAGACCACAGCCAAATATCTAAGCATAAATACTTGCCTGAGGCGGGAATCGAACCCGCAACCCTGGTTTTGACAGTCCGGCATGGTACCCATTGTGCCAACTGGGTCGTCATAATCCCTAATAAAATAGTAGCTCCCAGTACCCTTATCGGGGGCTATTTCTTAAATTTAGATAGATAGATTTATGAAATATGAGAATTTCCTCATATTTCACAAACAAGTTTAATACTCAATCTGACTAATTATTTCTTCTTCTTAACGCACTATAATTATTTTTTTAGTAAAATCAACTCCATCCTAAGGTTACTTGGAAGAAGCATCACAAAAAATGTAATAGATAAAAACCCGTATCACAATCAACCCTTTGAGATTGCATAGTGAGCGCGAACGCATAAAGCCGCAAAGAGAGACGTTGATTCGCTAGAGTGAAGAGAGCAGCACAAAATCGACCAATTATAATGTCGCATTAGTTGCATTATACATAATGCCCGGGCATTATGAATAATGACCAATATGAGGGTGCACTGAAATAATCATATTGCCCAGGCATAATACATAATGCCTATCACCTATTGGGCAGAGTAATAAAATACATGTTATATTACTGTTATTTGTATTTAAGACATTTAATCAAAATTTAAAACACAAATGACACACAATTTTTCATTATAGTGATGCTCTGACCTCGGTGTTCGTCTGGTTCTGGTCCATTACATATACATACAACATTTTTTTTTCTTTTAATTATGGCTTCGCACGGCTTGTGCATTTAGCCAGTGTCAAGTTATATTTTGCATCAAATTATGACCCGATTTTTCATAAATCGGGCCTAAAGTGTTTCAATACAGTCAAAGTCGTCATAGTCCGTCAAGTCAGGGGCTATAGTAAAGCGGTGGCAAGTTTACCATAACCTTAATAGGAGATTTGGAGGCAACAAGAAAACTTCATGTTTGACACTGATTTTTACTTTCACTACACTTGTGCACTTTCACAGAACTAAATTGAATAACATTCCACCAGAATTATACAATTCAACTCGGGTTACAACTAAGTTTCATGAAAATAAAACTGCAGCACGACATGTTGTTAACTCGTTCCCGCCAAAACTCTATACTACATTTTTTTTTCTTTTATTATGGCTTCGCACGTATGCATTTAGCCAGTGTCAAGTTATATTTTGCATCAAATTGACCCGATTTTTCATAAATCGGGCCTAAAGTGTTTCAATGCAGTCAAAGTCGTCATAGTCCGTCAAGTCAGGGGCTATAGTAAAGCGGTGGCAAGTTTACCATAACCTTAAAAGGAGATTTGGAGGCAACGAGAAAACTGCATGTTTGACACTGATTTTTACTTTCACTACACTTGTGCACTTTCACAGAACTAAATTGAATAACATTCCACCAGAATTATACAATTCAACTCGGGTTACATCTAAGTTTCATGAAAATAAAACTGCAGCACGACATGTTGTTAACTCGTTCCCGCCAAAACTTAATACACAGATAGCTATCATGTCGTAGACATCCGCTTAGAAAGATATCGAAGGATATAGAGTCTATGTCTAAATAGTCGCATTAATTGACCACTTGGAAACGTCTTAAAACTAATTTAGGACGTTATGTCATTGTTTATTTTGAGTAAGTTTTTTTAATGTACTGTCGGCTGCATAATTGCAGCTCTCGGTAGAGTTCAAAAATTATTATTATTGGAATCTTTTCATTCTAATAATGTTTGTTTGAATAATAATTGATGAGTTTAAACTTCAACTAAGGCAGGTGTCTAGATTCTTGTTCGTGTTGAAAACATTCTTAAAACAGCCGTTTTGGAGCTCTACGGTGGATCTGCAATTATGCAGCCGACCGTATATTTTCAATTGTGTGTGAGCACTATTTATCTACCTACATGTTCACATAATAATCACAATGTTACATAATTTATTATGGCCTACTTTTCCTCACTTGAGACTGTTTTGAGTTACCTTAACAGTGAATACAATGTTTAGTGTTTACACACAACATTACATACATTGACATCAAAAGTCATTAAAACTTTTTACATTAGAAAACTCTGTTGAGGTCACGCAACAAAGGTTTGTTTACGTATGTATTATACAAAACACTTTAGATTGATATTTGTCCTTAATCTTTATTTAAATACTAGCGGCCCGGTACGTGCTTCGCTACGTATAAAGTGAAAAAATGTGATAAATGAAGAACCGCTCGACCGATTTTGTGCAAACTTCACATAAACCATCTACTAAATAGTCCGAACAAAGCTTAAACATTTGGTTTGGATAGGTGAGCCCGTTCTTGAGTTATAAAATTACAACGAAAAGTGGCGTTGATTTTTATATTATTTAAATACTTGAGTCTTGAGGTGACCAAGCTGGCTGCTACCTTGGCCAAGGTATTGTGTAATTGGCATAATAATGGCCAAAGGAATCGGCATTGCTATCCAAAGAGGCAATGCGATCTTGGAAACTTATTATCTTATCCAAACTTATTTGTTTTTTTTTTCTTTATATTACTTAAATAGAAAAGAAAAAGATACCTTCATTGTTTTCATGTTTGTCGATTATTAACAATAACGACCTATAAGTAATTTTGTTGTTTTTATTGAACGTGTAATTTGTCCAGTTGCGGGGTTCACATAGTTAAATTGATTATTGAATTAAGTTAATGACTATCTTAATAATCAGTTTTCGGTTTACTAGCTATGACTCTGCAATGGATACCTACCTGTTTTTACTTATATAATAATCAACTAGCTTTCCCGGCAAACGTTGTTTTGCCATATAAAATAAAAACATAAATAAAAAAATAAAAATAAAAACATATTTTCATATAAATCGGTTCAGCCGTTTAGGTGGAGTTTGGCAACTAGCACCGCGACACGATTTACATCAATATTCATACGATGCTAACGTCACTCAATTGTTTTGCCTCCCCGGAACCTCTCCACTAAAACTTAAACTATATTCTATGGTAGGTATTAAAGTTTAAATTGACTTTTAAGTTTTATTACGAATCGTTTGTATGGGAATTGGGAGTATAGAAAAGTGTTGATTTAAACTGTATCAGGCAATTTTTTAATTTTTTCTCTCCGTAAGAACCATCCTTGTAGGTACTTCATGGAATATTCTAAAAAAAGAATTAGCGAAATCGGTTTAGCCGTCTCGAGATTTGCGCTTAGCAACACACACAGCGATTCATTTTTGTATTAGAGAAGATGATGCAGGTAGACCACGAGTTTATTTATGTTTACTTCTAAATAAATTGAAATAAGTGAGCGATTTCACTTAAAAGGTTTATTCGTTGAATTAACTCCATCGAATACAAAAAAGTTATCCATAAACTTGCTATCTCATACCTATAAGCATGAATTTTTCAACACGGCAGCAACGTTTTCTTATTTCTTAAGCAATTCATAAAGAAACTTTGCCCGAACGAGCGCAAATCGGGTCATGAATACGAGATCTTCATTTAGAAAACGCGTAACTCTGTTTAACGCTCGGCATTCGGAATAGAATGATTGCTAACTTAAATATTAAAGGACTTTTTCCTTTTTTGTATTTGTGTAAACACTATAGCTATGCCTTGTGTCTATTCAGTGCTAATGCGTTTACGGGTCCAAATCTTTCGTTACGACGTGAAAATCTTATTCAAATCGAGTTAAGGTGAAAGGGTACCGGTGCTCTCTCCATACAAACGTAGTCGACTGTTTTCTCCCTGGATAATGACACTAGAGCAAATATTTTTGTTGCATAAAACCTATATCTGCCATGACCATGCCATGACTATGACTCTGTGTCTTGGTTTTTTCATTTTCTGATTATCATAGAAATTAAGATTTAAAAAACAAAAAAATAAAAAATAAAAAAACATAGGGGCATGGTCTTGGTCATGGCAATTATAAGTTTTATGCAACAAAAATATTTGTGCTAATGTCATTATCCAGGGAGGAAACCATCGACTACGTTTGTATGGAAAGAGCGCTCAGTACCCTTTCCTCTTAAGGAAAATTGTAGTTACCCACTTACTTATATTGTGAAAGCTTACTGAACAAAGAGACTGGCATGGAGGGGCGCGTTCTTCCACCTAAACTCTTACACTATCTTCTTCTTTTCGAGTTGATTAGTGTAGTTATTATTCTTTTTTTTTTGCATTTCGATTTTAGAACTTTTATGTTTTTGTAGGTTTTATAATCCTACTAATATTTATAAATGTGAAAGTTTGTGTGTGTGTATGTATGTTTGTTACTTCTTCACGCTAAAACTATTTGACCGATGATGGCGGTAAAAAGTCGGTATCTAGATAGCTGGAGACCTGGATTAACACATAGTCCACTTTTTATCCCGATATGCCCACGGGATCGGTCTTACGCGGGTGAAACCGCGGGGCGCAGCTAGTTCAGTATATTTTTTTTAATTATACAAGGTCATTGGTAATTATACTAGCAAGCCGTTGAGGGCTACTTCTGTGCACCTAAACAAACAACTTTTGTTTCACGACATTTGGAAATTCAAACTTTTTTGAAAATGTTGAGTTTAGTTTTAGCTGAAAATCAGCTGTTCCTTACACGGAGAGGTCATTCACTTTTAAAAAATTTAAAGTTTTATCTACTGTTCTTAGTCTGAATGACCTTTGTTTTAAAGAATCATCCGTTTTTCGAATTTATAAAACCTCAATTTTTTTTTTCAAATATCCATTATTAGTAGAACGAAAGTTGTTTGTTACGGTGCTCAGATAAACCCCTAAATGGCTTGCTAGTATAATTACCAATAACCCTGTATACAGTGTCCAGCCCAGTAAGTAGCTGCAGCCGCGGCGTCATCAGTCGTATCACATGGTTCTAGAAAACATTAATGAATATGAGGTCAAATGTGCTAATTTTATCATAAGTTTGGTATAATAATAAAGAAACTCACTACATGTAAAGAGCAACCTTTCAGGAGTATATTAGCAGTAAGATGACATGGATGCATACTCCGGACTAGCGAATATACCATGCCCTTAAGGTGAAGGGGTACCGGCGGGCACTCTCACCATACAAACGTAGTCGACTGTTTCCTCCCTGGATAATGACACTAGCACAAATATTTTTGTGCCATAAAAACTATAACTGCCATGACTATGCCCCTATGTTTTTTTAATCTTAATTTGTATGATAGTTAGAAAATGATAAAAACCAAAACTTAGGTGCGACTACGTTTTTACGACTACAGAGCGCCGGTACCCTTTTCTCTTAAACCATGTTTCTAGTCCTAGCGGTTTCTTCGCGGTGTTTTCCTTAAGTGCATTGTTGATATGTAAAAGTAAAATTTTCGAACTATAGCGAAACCTATAACAGAGTACGTTATTAAGTTATTATTTTAAAAATCTATCTAAATTACCTTGGTTTTGTAATAATATTAAAACGTTAGTATTCTCGGATAATCACCTTTTTTGAAGTCGGTGTAAAAGGGATGTGAAATCCAATTAACGCGTCAAAATCGTACATTTATTTTTTTACTGTTGGACTATCTCTTTACCCTTTTTCCTTTACGTAACCATTTATTTTTACATAACAATTTATTTTATAGTAAAAAGGTTGGATTTCAAAGAATTTTTTTTTTACTAAACATATGTAAAAATGTTAAACATTGAACACTAATTAGTTTGAAAAGATTTTTATAAATAAAATAATAATAAATATTGCAGGACATTCCACACATCGCCATCTAGCCCCAAGCTAAGTAACTAGACTTGTGTTATGGGTGCTAGACAACGGATATACTACTTATATACTTTTCTTTTGTAAATACATACTTATAATACATAGAAACAACCAGACCACAGACAAATATCTAAGCATAAAAACATGACTGAGGCGGGAATCGAAACCACAACCCTGTGTTTGGCAGTCCGGCACGGTGACCATTGTGCCAACTGGGTCGTCATGAACATTATAAGGGTAAATACATAAGTTTCGAGAATGCTTTAAGCTACTTTTTTATAAGAGTGAGACCGCGGAGCACAGCTAGTAAGATATAAATTGGTCTGGTGTTCAAGTGCAAGTAATTTTTTAGGGTTCCTACCCTAATGGATCCCTATTACTAAGACTTCGCTGTCCGTCCGTCTGTCTGTCTGTCACCAGCCTGCATCTCATATAGAGAATTGAAATTTCAACAGATGATGTATTTCCGTTGCCGCTATAACAACAAAACCTACTAAAAACAGTAAAAAAGAAATATTTTTTGAGTATGTTTTAAGGAATTTTAGGTTATTTTCATGTTTACTATTTTTTCAGGCAACATTTTTTTTCTTACACTCCCAAAAGGGCAGGCAAAAGACTATTAACCTATACAGTCTGACATACAATATTTTTAAGGGTTGTTTGCTCAAACAGAATAATGGCACGGAACCCATCAGGCGCGAGCTCGACTCGCACTTGACCAGTTTTTTTAAATACTAAAATCCAATATTTTAATATACACACAATATACTGGCTAAAACAAAACCCATCGTTTTGGCTTCGCAGTAGTCAGGTAAAAAATACATAGGTACTCGAAAGTTACCAATTAAATATTTCTATGTGAATAAATATTAGAGAGATTGATAATAGGATCTAAACTGTTCAACCGTGAGTAACTATATCGGTGATCGATCGACAGTTACTTTGAAATTCTGCCTTTAATCTACAAAGGTACGTAAACAAATCCTTATTAGCAGATTTGAGAAAGGTATTTCACCTCATCTACTCGTAATATCCAAAGCTCTTATTTAAATAATTATATTAAAAGTATGCACAAAATACAATCACAAAAAAAGGTTAAATCCTTTATTATTGAGTGAAAAAATATATATCGCAAAAAAGAGTTTTGCAATATTACGAACGATACCACGTTTATAGTGATCTACCCCTACCTTATTAAGTCAGTATCCGACCTTTTTTCCCCGAACCTCTTCTCTTTCAACTGTTTATGAAACTGTAAGTTCGAACTTAGATTACAGACTTTTTGATCGGCCAATACCTTGCCAATACGTAAGCGGTCGGTTAAGGTGAAGTAGGACCTGAAAAGACCTATCCCTTTCCAACGCGCGCGCCGCGCGATGTCTCTATCCCTCTCCCCCGCGCGCCGCGAAATGGCCGTTTTAACTGTTTTATGTAAGTAAAAGACTAAAGTCTCTTTAAGTGAAAAACCATCTGTACTACCTTATGGGATTTTATGTGAGGTTCATGAAAATATAAATTTTGTACTTTTTTTTCTTTACAATCGCCGAAAAATTAGAAAATTTCAAAAAATATGACGATTTTTTTTAGATTTTCACGAATTTTTTCTATTTAGGCAAATCACTCTAATCGTGTTTCGAAAAATACAATTCTATGGATTTTAGTGGTTGATACCCAAAAACTGTTTCTTAGACACCTCTAAGATATGTTTAAATTAGTTGCATCATGAAACTGTTATATTGAACTAGTGAGACATTATTTCTCACTAGTTTAATGCAGTTCGGGACTGGAACTAGTACAACTATTTATGTCTTATCAGTTCCGTTGTGGTTTTGTTAAAAAAACTATCGAAACTATAACAAAAGACGATCAAAACTACATAAAATGACAATAGAAACTATAAGAAAAGATTATCGAAACTGTAACAAAAGAAGATCGAAACTAAAAAAAGGCGATAGAAACTATACCAAAGACGATCTAAACTGTAACAAAAGATGATCAAAACTATAACAATATAGGATATAAACTATACCAAAGACGAACGATACTATAACAAAAGATGATCGAAACTGTAACAAAAGACGATTTAACTCTATTTTCGGAAGTAGCGGCATCGGGCAACAATGCCGAAATATCGACTTACAACATAAATAAAATCACGTGTACAATAACTTTAACATTTAACATTTTATTTGTAAATCTTAAAATATTCATTTATTTATTCTTCTTTGTCTCGAAATTGAAGAGTCTGTCGGTCGGCCGATTGTTCAATCATTAAGTAGTCTGCGATCACCCTCAATGTCTTTTAATGCACCTGCTAACTTTGTAACTGGAAGAATTGAACGAAAATATACTGATAAATAACTAAAAATTGTTTAAAAAAAACATCTAACTTAATTGCCTTGAACTTTACGGTGACTGCTAACGTTTATTTAATTCGAAGAGTTTGTCTTTCATTTGCGAGTCGGAAAATTTAGTTAAACGAATCAGTGTTTTTATTATTTCTTTTGTAATTTCTCTTTGTTATGATTTTGATTACTGAAATCTGTTTGTGTTTTGAAATTTAAATACTTTGCTTAATTTTTAGAACAAACTTAATTTTCGTGGCTACGGTAAATAACGCTAAAAGTAATTGTGTATCTTTTTTTAAGATTAAGAATAATTGTTAGAATAACTACTTATCCAAATATTAGTCCCGACAACTTCAAGACTTACCGCTTACTCGCCTGCTGACTCGTCCTCACATGCCTTAACAAAGAGAACTAAAAATAAATAAATAAATATTGCAGGACATTTCACACATCGCCATTTAGCCCCAAGCTAAGTAACTAGACTTGTGTTATGGGTGCTAGATAACGGATATATACGACATATATACTTTTCATTTGTAAATATAAACTTATAATACATAGAAACAACCAGACCGTAGTCAAATATGGCGGGAATCGAACCCGCAACCCTGTATTTGGCAGTCCGGCATGGTGACCATTGTGCCAACGGGGTCGTCAAACTCCGGTATGATTGCTTATAAATGTTGCTGATACAGTTCAAAATAAATTTATGGCAAGTGCTTTTGAAAAGCACTTGCCATAAATAAAGCTTTTTAAACAAAATAGGCTTGCACTTGACCTTATCTCACCTGATGGGAAGCGAAGATGAGATCGAAGATGAAACATGCTCGCCTAGAAGGTACCTATTTACTCTAGACTTGAAGACTCCAAGGTTGTAGTTTTGTGGGAACATCGACGCGGGTAGCGAGTTCCATTTCTTAGCAGTGCGTACGAGAAAGGTGGATGCGTGACGCTTTATGCGCGAAATTGGAACTTTTACCATGTGTAGATGCCAAATGTAACAGGTATGCAAATCTAGCAGGTATGCGTTAATTCTAACTCTACTAATTTATTTTCAAGTAATATCGGGACTATTGCCTTGAAGACAACGAGACAGGGAGCATGTTACATAGTTACGTCTCGCTCTCTAATTTATTAGACGTAATATTCGGGGCTTGAGCAAAGATATTTCATTTACTGAGAAAAATAGAGCATTTCTGAACCTTTTCACTTTTTATCAATGTAACAATTTGTTTTAAAATCTCAGATCTAACACTACGCGTAACTGTCGAAGGGCATTGAAAATGTAAAAAGTTAATAAAACGAGGTAAGGTCATTACTACAGCTTACAGTTTTAATCCGACCGTAGTACTTGATGGCTCAAATATAAGCTGAATTCAACCCCGAGAATCCTTCCGATTTTCAAAATTCAACTATACGATACTTGCATATACATCCCTTAATTATAAAAAATATAGCAATGTGGCACTTTTCCTAACTAACCGACTTCAAAAAAGGAGGAGGTTCTCAATTGGTTGCGTATTTTGTTTAATGTATGTACGCCGATTATTTGAATACGCCTTGACCGATTTTGAAAATTCTTTCTTTTGTTTGAAAGGGTGACTCACAGGTGATCCCATAAAAATTGGATGAAGAACTGATGAGGATCTTCGGAGTGATGAACAGAATTGCACCGCGAGAGTGCAGAAAATTGCTCAGTTTTCGGTTTCCACTCGTAGAATTGGCCCATAAACGCATAGTTACCGATAAATGGAATATCTGAAACCACCTTCTCATCAATCTTCTTTCTTCATCTTCTTCCCACCTTCATTAACTCTTCTTCTTTCAATCGGTTACGATTAAAGGTTATAATTTAAATAATTCTCTTTTGCTTTTTTATCTTTTTCAATGTGAAAAATTCAAGTGAGCCTCACTGAGGTTTTACTGACATTGAAATTAAGATGGTTCGTTACGGAAATAATGCAGATGCAGTTTCAACTTTATACTTTAACGTTAAATATCTTTGTACTTTAGTCATCCCCTCACTCCTCACTCAGCTACCTGAACACGCTTATACACACGGCTTTAAGAACATAATCTTTATTGCCTACTGAAGTACTCACAAAGAGTTCCTTTATTTTATTCCTGTTTTGCGGTGGAGGTAATATATCCAGGATTACGTGTTGCCATGAAATATGCAGAATCTCCAAGCAGGGACGAATATATGATATTTCTTTAACAGACAACGTCAGTTTCAAATCTGTGCGTTTTTATACTTATAACTTTTACTAGCTGCGCCCCGCAGTTTCACCCGCGTAAGTCCCGATCCCGTGGGAATTTCAAAATAAAAAGTAGAATGCTATACATTCCTCGATAACCGACATTCAAAAAAACGTGAAAAAAAAAAAACCAGTAATTCCTGAGATTAGCGCGTTCAAACAAACTCTTTAGCTTTATAATATAGTATAGAGTATAGATTTGCCTTCTTAAATAAACAAAGGATTTTGAAGTTAAGTTAAAGTTAGAAAAGTAGAACATATTCTTAACTTTTAACTTCACCTTAGGCGGCCAAAAATTGGTACATTTTATATGGATATGAATAATTAAGGCTGGTTTCAAGGTTAATTTTATGGTTGAAGACTCGCTATTTTATTTGTTAAAAGAAAATAAAAGGCAGATGTTGGTTTTCATCTCTACTTCGCATTTGGTAAGTAGGTTTCTACATATATGAAATTGTCGCGGTGCTATAGTTACCAAACACCTTCGAAATGGCTGAACCGATTTGTATGAAATTTTGTGTGCGTATCAGGTAGGTCTGAGAATCGGCCAACATTTTTTTTGTACATGGCAAAAAAAACGTTTGCCAGGACAGCTATAATTCATAAATATAAATTTCAAATTTATCACTTCTTTGTGAAGTGGAAAGGATTTTTCAAAAATCTACCCCTAAGAAGGTGAAATGGCCAGAATTATTATGCTAGTATTATTATAAGACAGAATATGTACAATTAAAGTTAACTTCCCTTTTTAGTTTGTCGACTATTAATCAAAATAATAAGGCACGTAAGTACATGCTTATTATTGAAGTAGAATTAGTAAAAACTGGTAGGTAAATAACATAATTATTGTCCATGTTAATACACAAATTATTTTATCGTCTACAATCTATTTAATTTTACGTAATATACCTAATGTTGGGGGTTTATGGATATCATCAGCTGAGGCGTGAATTATTGATGATTACGCTCGGCGTGCCACATTCGATGAATAATAAATTTAATTACGCGGTCATATCCACACATGTTTCTCCCGAGGTTTTGTTTTAGCCTAAACGAAGTAGGTTTTTATGTAACTCGAAATGAACAGTATAGCTGGTAGTTGATCTAAAGAGCTCCGGGTGCCTTAAAGTTTATTTTTATTTTTTACACATAATATACAATTTCTTACAAATTTAAATTATTAAACAGATGCCAGGATTATTATTTTCAACATGTTAATATTTTAGTTGACCGAGTGGTATAAGCCGTCACCCGCTACACCGAGGTTGGTTCGATCCACAGGTTACGTTGTTATAATGTTCAAATAGCACTGGATTGTAAACGTTACTGTGGGCTAAGACTTTTGATCCTTAATTGTACATAGTAAAATTTACATCGCACTTATAACTCTAAGTAAGAGTATTGTACAAATTGTTTCATTTATTTTACAAAGAGTTCATCGCACTGATGACATCGCGAAAAAAATATTGTGTTGTCACGGTGAATTTTTTTGAATTGCTTTCCTTTGTCGTCGAAATTGCTTTAGTGCGGTTTTTGAGGATTCACAACCATTGTTGTTGGATTAACGTGAAACGTCGTCGAATTTCGGTAAAAAAATTCAGTGAAAATGTTCCCAATTTATTTTAATGGTGATGTAGATTAGTATTCAACGTTTTAATGTTTATGTAATGGACAACGATTTTGTTAAATTTGGTATTTTATTGTCGTAAGAATTCAGCTTTTAACGAACTTCGAACTATAGATAGATAAACACTTTATTTGTACAACACACAAAACATTGAAAATAACAAAAAGGACGAGAAAGCTATAGGTAGATAGATAATAAATAAAATAAAAATAAATAAATATAGATAGATAGATAATAAATAAATAAAATAAGATAGATTACTTGTACAACACATGAAGGAACATAGACCACGATATACCTACACAAAGCAAAGTAAAAGTAGAAAGTACATATAAGTTTCACAATTAGGGACCTTAACATTGAAAGCGATTTCGTATTTTACTATATTTTAGCGTCTGTAAAAAAGGATAAAAAGCCGCGGTACTTTAATTTTATTTTATTTGTTTGCCCGGTCATGCGACTATTTCTTCTCAACCTATTAATTAAAAATTTCGAGTAGGTACCTATACCTATATGTTTCTGAATTCATTAATTTAACGCTTACCCAGATGACGTTCATACCGATTTAATTCCATTTTAATTATCATGAAACTAGCTCTACTCTGCGATTTTACCCGCTAAATTAGGATCCAGTATTATTATGACAACCCAGTTGGCACAATGGTCACCATGCCGGACTGCCAAACAGAGGTTTGCGGGTTCGACAGACATGTATTTATGCTTAGATATTTGTCTGTGGTCTGGTTGTTTCTATGTATTATATGTATATATTTACAAAATAGAAAAGTATATAAGTAGTATAACCGTTGTGTAGCACCCATAACATAAGTCTAGTTCCTTAGCTTGGGGCTAGATGGCGATGTGTGTTCAGTTCAGTTCATTTATTTGCGTAATTAATTAATTTATTTGTGTGGAATGTCCTGCAATATTTTTTATTTATTAACTAGCAGTGCCCCGCGGTTTCACCTGCGTAAGTCCCGATCCCGTGGGAATATCGAAAAATGTCCGTCTTCTGATTGTAAGCTACCTCCCCACCAATTTTCAGCCAAATCGGTTTAGCCGTTCCCGAGTTATAAATGGTGTAACTAACACGACTTTCTTTTATATATATATAGATAATCAGAAATGACTACTTATGACTCTCTCGTATTATAGACCTACGTAAATTTTCATTTAAATATTGTGGTTTGACTGTGACGAACAACAAACAAACTTTCGTATTTAATAGGTATAGGTACTTAAGAGTATTACATACCAATGGTAAAATCAGACAGTAAAAAGAAAATGATAGGAGGGGGAAAGTAACTATTTATTTTTGTACGGAAAGTATGTAATAATAATAATTTAAAAAAAACTACAGTTAACAACAGCGTATAACCCAGTAACATCTGTTTACTTGGCTTAGGTCCGTAATAGATATTTAAGATGAAAGATAAAATAAATGTTTTAAACAAAAACTAACAATCATACTTTGACATTAAACTTGTTATTGTAAAGGACCTCTGTGTTGGCTTCGGCTCCACGCACCCCCAAAGGTCCAGGGCTCCATAGCCCCGTGAAATTATATCTAATCCTATCCTATCCTACCAATATTGTATATGTGAAAGTTTGTGTGTGCGTGTGTGTATGTGTGTTTGTTAATTCTTAGAGCAAAAACTTTTGGACCGATTGCGATGAAACTCGGTATCTAGATAGCTGGAGACCTGGATTAACACATATACTACTTTTTATCCCGATATTCCCACGGGATCGGGACTTACGGCACAGCTAGTAAAAAATAAAAAAGTTATTTTAATGTTGTGAGTAGGTACCATAATATATTTTGTATTCAGTTTCCATTTGTAAAAATCTAATGATGAGAAATATAAATGAATAATGAAAACTTAAATATCAAATAATATGTAATCATCTTAATTTCGAATTGGGATGACATCGGGATTGTTACCGTTGCACAACATTTCCATTTAATCCTTTATTATAAGTTCGATATTTATTTGCGGTAACTAAATACGTTGTCATAGTCATCAAAATGGGGAAATTACATGCATCGTTCCGCTTGTTTTGTGATAAATTATGATTTAAATTATTTCGTGTACCTTGTACTATTTAATTGAAATTATATTGTTGAACAAACTGAAAATTTGTTAGCAATTTATTGAATTCTAATAGATACGTATTTAAAAATAATGATTTAACACTTTATCGTTCTAAAACAAATATTTATGTAAGTACAGTCAAATTACCAATTAGCTGAACCCCACGTGACTTACAGCTCACTCGCAAATCTGTAAGTTTGTAAAGTAATGTTACCTGATTCTGTTTTTTTTAAACAATATACTATACAATACAATATCCAATATTAAAAAATAACAAAATGGGTAAATACTATTTTTTTTCAGGTAATATGCGAATGAGCTCTGGGTCACGTAGGGTTCAGCTAATTGGTAATGTGACTGTACATTAACAACAAAAATTTGATTCTGGTTTGGGATTTTATGTATATTATTTATTTATCTATAAAAATATGTAATTTATTCGTTGGTTTGGCACCATAACATAAGCCCAGTTGCTTAGCTTGGGGCTAGATGGCGCTGTGTGCAAAGCACTGTATATTTTTTATATTTATAGAAGTAAACGTGCGATGCGGACTTGTACTCGATGCGTTACTAAGCGGAGCGTTATAAATTGACGTCACATGCGGTCACGTAAGTTTAATCGTCTGTAAAAAAAAAATAATAGGTATTTTTGACTACAACAAAAACTAGTGTATTCGTATACATACAAGCTATACTGTAACAAACTTTCAACCGGTTTGGCATACCTATTAGCATTCTTCATTATCAGAATATCGTTCGAACTTCTAAAGCGCCTTGTTTTCCCTCTCATCTCAATTATATTTCTAGAGAAACACTAATAAAAATAATGTCCCGATATTTTTCTTGTTATTAATATTTTATTGAATGTCTATTACGATTTTGTGTGCTTCATTGGTTCGTGAAATTTGTTCAATGTTTAGGATATAGAAAACTATAGAGAGGGCATACCACTGCGCTGTTTGGGTGGTAATACATTTGGCAGGTGTGTTAATTTGTAGCGAAATTCATTTTATTTCTAAAATATATTCACTCACTTTTGTAATCAGAATATGAAAATAATGCAGTAAAACATTTAATACATTTGGCAGGTGTGTTAATTTGTAGCGAAATTCATTTTTTTCTGAAATATTTTCACCCACTTTTGCAATCATAATATGAAAATAATGCAGTAAAACATTTAATACATTTGGCAGGTGTGTTAATTTGCAGCGAAATTCATTTTATTTCTAAAATATATTTTTACTCACTTTTGCAATCATAATATGAAAATAATGCAGTAAAACATTTAATACATTTTGCAGGTGTGTTAATTTGTAGCGAAATTCATTTTATTTTTAAAATATATTCACTCACTTTTGTAATCAGAATATGAAAATAATGCAGTAAAACATTTAATACATTTGGCAGGTGTGTTAATTTGTAGCGAAATTCATTTTTTTCTGAAATATTTTCACCCACTTTTGCAATCATAATATGAAAATAATGCAGTAAAACATTTAATACATTTGGCAGGTGTGTTAATTTGCAGCGAAATTCATTTTATTTCTAAAATATATTTTTACTCACTTTTGCAATCATAATATGAAAATAATGCAGTAAAACATTTAATACATTTTGCAGGTGTGTTAATTTGTAGCGAAATTCATTTTATTTCTAAAATATATTCACTCACTTTTGTAATCAGAATATGAAAATAATGCAGTAAAACATTAAATACATTTGGCAGGTGTGTTAATTTGTAGCGAAATTCATTTTATTTCTAAAATATATTCACTCACTTTTGTAATCAGAATATGAAAATAATGCAGTAAAACATTTAATACATTTGGCAGGTGTGTTAATTTGTAGCGAAATTCATTTTTTTCTGAAATATTTTCACCCACTTTTGCAATCATAATATGAAAATAATGCAGTAAAACATTTAATACATTTGGCAGGTGTGTTAATTTGCAGCGAAATTCATTTTATTTCTAAAATATATTTTTACTCACTTTTGCAATCATAATATGAAAATAATGCAGTAAAACATTTAATACATTTTGCAGGTGTGTTAATTTGTAGCGAAATTCATTTTATTTTTAAAATATATTCACTCACTTTTGCAATCATAATATGAAAATAGTGCATTAAAACATTTAATACATTTGGCAGGTGTGTTAATTTGTAGCGAAATTCATTTTTTTCTAAAATATATTCACCCTTTTTTGCAATCATAATATGAAAATAATGCAGTAAAACATTTCATACATTTGGCAGCAGTGTTAATTTGTAGCGAAATTCATTTTATTTTTAAAATATATTCACTCACTTTTGCAATCATAATATGAAAATATTGCAGTAAACCTTAAAATTGTTCGATGACCATCTCTGTAGCGCGGTGGGCGAACACCCGCCTGCGACTCAGAAGTTTGTGGATTCAATTCACACCTGAAATAAGTATTTATGTACAGATACCTAATAAGCATAGCTTTTATCGCAGGCTTTGAGCGCGGCGACCGAATTAAGAAATTCCGTAACGAAAATAAAACCTAACACCCCCCGCTCCGCCTACCATGTAGCTTGGCCGAGCGTTCGGTTAACGTGTATGTATATGGTACGACTGTACGAAGCTCGTACGATGCAATAGCTTTACCGCGGCAGTCGTCGAGTGCCACACTTTTTTTTTGTGTCTGTTATTCGTGTCTGTATCTTTAATAAGTATTATGTTAATCCCATGAATCAATGTATCATCATACTTAACAAGTGTCATCAAAATCGTTCCAGTAATTTCGAAGCCTATTCGTTACAAACAAAAATTATAGGTGCATATATACTGGTAAATTTACAAAAGAAAAATGTGCTATATGTATTCTATCCATTGCGCGGCCACCATAATACCGTTTTCATTAAAGCTGAATCAGTTCTTTTCCATCCAAAGGTTGCCTGGAAGAAATCGGTTTCAGCCATAAGGCCGCCCATTTGTGCAACTTATACTTTCTAGCTATTACTTTCTTTGTGTATGTAGTGTTCTGTTTCTTCCTGTGTTGTACGAATAAAGTTATCTATCTATCTATCTATATTTGGTATGCTGCTATGCTAGATGGCTATGCTAGATGGATGAAATATCCTAAGATATTGATTTATTTACGTAACTTGCGAATCGAAAGAACTACATTCCATAGAAGGTAAAAGTGAACGGTCTTGTGTCTCCATTCTATACAACAAAGCAAACTTGACCGATCTACATTTTGTTTCTGATATCCATGGTTAATTATTTTCATCTCACTACACCAAGCAACTCTAATCCTACGAATACGTAACAAAATATTATGATTATTAATTTTCCTCAACTCAATCGTAAATATACTTAGTATCAAGGCTATTTCCTGTAACTAAATCCAATTAGATAAACTTACTCTACGTGTGTGTTGACACTTTGATTAGGTACTTACTGTAGGCTGTAGGTATTTATCGAAAGGAGATGTCAACAAAATGTGAAAATAAAACTTTAGGGTGAATGTTTGAGTTTGATAGTTGCTTTAAATAAATTGAAGCACGACCATAGAATTTGACGTTCGTAAAATGTCTTCTCATTTCTCTGTGCACGACCATAGAATTTGACGTTCGTAAAATGTCTTCTCATTTCTCTGAGCACGAACTTAAAATTTGACGTTCGTAAAATGTCTTCTCATTTCTCTGTGCACGACCATAGAATTTGACGTTCGTAAAATGTCTTCTCATTTCTCTGAGCACGACCTTAAAATTTGACGTTCGTAAAAGGTCTTCTCATTTCTCTGTGCACGACCATAGAATTTGACGTTCGAAAAGGTCTTCTCATTTCTCTGTGCACGACCATAGAATTGACGTTCGTAAAAGGTCTTCTCATTTCTCTGAGCACGACCATAGAATTTGACGTTCGAAAAGGTCTTCTCATTTCTCTGTGCACGACCATAGAATTTGACGTTCGAAAAGGTCTTCTCATTTCTCTGTGCACGACCATAGAATTGACGTTCGTAAAAGGTCTTCTCATTTCTCTGAGCACGACCATAGAATTTTTTTTTGTGTTTTTAGTATTTGTTGTTATAGCGGCAACAGAAATACTTTCTTAATCTGTTAAATTTCAACTCTCTAGCTATTCCGGTTCATGAGATACAGAAGGAGAGACGAACGGACGGACAGTGAAGTCTTAGTACTAGGGTACCGTCTTCACACTTTGGCTACGGAACCTTAAAAAGTACAACATAAAAACAAACTAATTTTTAATTCTAATTTCATAATATGAATCTTAGTTATCTGAAATGAATGCATTTTTTTTAATACATCTGACTGAAATACTAGACTGTATAATTTAAGTTCTCATTAATTACCCATGAAAAACTTCTTAATATCCAACCAAACGCAAAACACTCCCGACTCCAACGTTCTTACATCGAAAACTTGGCCTTGAACAAGAACAAAAACTTCTTTCCTTCATTTCAACCATAGTTTACCAAACAATAAGAACGACTAATGAAACTTATCGCGTTCTAGCACAAAGCGAATACACCCTTATGCTACTGAACCGAATATCTTCAAGGAGAAAGCCGTTAAATCAGTAGCGTAGTTAGGGGAGGGACGGACCGCCCGGGGCGCTATCATTAGGAGGGCGGCAAATTTTGGTAAAAACATTTTTTGCAATCACTGATGCATTTTGAAAACATGTATTGAATTTAATCTTTGGGATTTTATAAATAATTTTAATATTGTATGCCCAGTGTGGTGAACTGTTGTGACTATTTTAAGCACTATCATCGGCTCATGTACACAGTTTGACAATAAATGAATACTATTCTATTCTATTCAGTCACAAATAAATTTTTCAATAAATTATTTTTACCCACTTACACATCTTGAATATCCCTTCTGCCCAATACAGTTATTGCAAATCACGAGTCGTTTTGGATCCTTACAAGGATTTAAAATATTTTTTTAGCTTAATTCTTTCATATCTTTACGTTTTTTTAATAGAAATAGAAATAAGGTTATTCATGGCAGAAAAAAGACACACACACAAAAAATTAACTATACATACAACTGAATGAAAAACTTGTGCATATGTATACAATTCTGCCACGAAAAGGCTCGAGCTCAGCTAATATGATGACTGTATCGCTGATTTTCAGCAGAAGCCTCAAGTGACACACAGACGAAGATATGCACTCATAAGTTAAATACACAAACACCAACATTATTATTTTTATGACATCAAAAGGGCGGCAAATTATGACTCCGCCCCGGGCACCAGTAACACACGCTACGACGTACGTATCTCGACCGGTTGCCAAGTTACCATACGTTTAATCTTCAGTAATAACATAACGCTTCTACAACAGATATATCAAGTTAGGGAATTTGAAAGCTACGTCCCTCAAACTCGGTGTGTTCAAATTAGGAACATATGATTCTCTATGGTGTTAATCGATTGCTGGTTGGGTAAAGAGATGAAATTTAGCAGCACTTGGGCACTCATTCTCCGTATCTGATCTAAGGAATTCTATGTATGAAAGACTAGCTGCGCTCCACGGTTTCACCCGCGTAAGTTTCTATCCCGTTGGAATATCGGGATAAAAAGTAGCCTAAGTGTTAATTCAGGTCTCTACCTATCTACTTACCAAGTTTGTTCGGTTTGCCTTTGCATGCATTATTTTTAAAACTACCTTATTTTTTATTTACCATTAATTGATAAATATGTACTTTTAGATGTAATTGCAATTTTCTTAATCTAAACTTACTTTTAGTGTGACAGTCTAATATGTAAATGTTGATAATGATGGATATTTTAATTAAAAAATATTGTTATGTTCACATTGAGGTTCACATTGAAGTAACGCAAAAACATTGGATACTTGGCATACGCTCACCTTTGATAAATTATTGTTTAACTTAACTTAATGTTAAGATATTTTGATTTCTCAGTAAATAATTTTGTAAATTTTATGAGAAATAAAGAATTTTAAATCATAAACCGTAAGTTCCATCGTAATCGGTCCCGTAGTTTTTTGCGTGATGGAGTAACAAACATACACACACACACACACACACACAAACTTTCACATTTATAATATTAGTTGGATAATAGGGCAAGGAAATTAAAATCCTCGATCGGAAGCAGTTCTATACAAGTAAATAAAAAGCCTGGTACGGAAAAAGTTCCAAAACTTCGATTCTCTAAATGGCCGAAGCGAACAAGGGCGAGTCGAAGTCACGCACGAAGGGTTCCATTATATTGTTTTTTTTTTTGGTATTTGTTTTCGGCAACAGAAATACATCATTGACGGCCCAGTTGGCACAATGGTCTCTATGCCGGACTGCCAAACACAGGGTTGCGGGTTCGTTTCCCCCCTTCAGACAAGTATTTATGCTTAGATATTTGTCTGTGGTCTGGTTGTTTCTATGTATTATAAGTATATACAAAAAGAAAAGTATATAAGTAGTATATCCGTTGTCTAGCACCCATAACACAAGTCTAGTTACTTAACTTGGGGCTAGATGGCGATGTGTGGAATGTCCTGCAATATTTATTTATTTATTTTTATCTGTGAAAATTTCAACTGTCTAGCTATCACGGTTCATGACATACAGCCTGGTAACAGACAGACAGACAGGACAGGGTCCCGTTTTTACCCTTTGGTTACGGAACCCTAAAAAGAAGTAATTCTAACGAAGTATTTTGGACAATGTATTTATATCTTTACTAATATTATATCTCAGGAACAACTGGTTCGATTTGAAAAAATATTTTTGTGTTGTATAGTCCATTTATCGAGGAAGGCTATAGGCTACTGTTTATTTTGATATTCCCACGGGATCGGGATTTACGCGGGTGAAACCGCGGAGCGCTGCTAGTTTCTTACAACATCACAAATCTCATCATATCTACTTGAAAGGAATAAAAGCAATAATTCGAGCAAACATTAAAGTAAATCGTGTTACAATCGAGATACAGTAGTCCAATCGAAGACTGATTGCACGTTCGGTCGTCCCGCGCTCACCCTATTTGGTCACGATCTTAGTAATCGAATAATCCACACGACCCGAGTCTTGTGTTGCCGAACTATCGAAAGCCTATACTTTATTTATAGTAGAACTATCGATAGTTTTCATATGAAAAAGCCTATACTATCGATACTATTGATAGCTCAAAACGAGGCAATACTATCGAAAGTTATACTATAGAAAAAGCCTATACGTTATTGATACTAAAACTATCGATCGTTTTCATATGAAAAAGCCTATACTATCGATACTATTGATAGCTCAAAACGAGGCAATACTGTCGATAGATTTACTATATAAAAAAGCCTATACTTTATTGATACTAAAACTATCGATAGTTTTCATATGAAAAAGCCTATACTATCGATATATTGATAGCTCAAAACGAGGCAATACTATCGATAGTTTTAGTATAGAAAAAGCCTACACTTTATTGACACTAAAACTATCGATAGTTTTCATATAAAAAAGCCTATACTATCGATACTATTGATAGCTCATAACGAGGCAATACTATCGATAGTATCGATTCTATCGACAGTTTATTCTTCGCGTACAACAATACTATCAATAGTATTGCCTCGTTTTGAGCTATAGATACTATCGATTTTTAATGAACTATCGATAGACTATCGATTATTAAGCTACAGTCAACATCGATCGGCAACACTAGCCGCGTCGCGTTCTTCTATATTTACAAACTATCACTTATTATTCTATTTTCAACTTTAATACCTCAACATAGATGTCAAAGTAAATATTGCAAGTATTCCTTCGAGAAGTGTATGTTGCTATCGCCTTAAAGGGAATTGTAACGGAGCACAATTGAAACTCCGTTATATTAAAGCCGTCGAAGCTTGTAATCGTGTTCTGGGAGTGTACACTTTGATGGTGGTTTTCAGTTGCCATAGTTGGTTGATTTCCATTGGGGAACATGTTTGCTTGTCTTTGAAATGTAGTGGAATCTTGAGTTATGAGATTGTTTAAGCTAGTAGAAATGTTAGATAGTTGAACCGCCCTGCACGAAAATCTAAGAAAATAAAATTTTATTTGTGTAGGGGTGAAAGTAACTTATTTAGTCCCGAGATGGGGTTAATACTTAACTTTATGTTATTTCAATTTTACATCGCGCTGTAATTGAGTGGCTGTTGGAACATGGTTCAATAGAAATGTGATTTTTTTATTAATAATTTGACAGTTGTCAGGAGAGGGTTCTCCCTAAGGATGAAAAGTATTACTTTCAACTTTTGTAGCAAACTGATAGTTGACTTATGACGCATAATGTATACTGCTAAACACAAGCACACAAAAGTCACTAGTCTTATGATAATACTAGCTGCGCCCCGCGGCTTCACCCGCATAAGTCTCGATCCCATATTAATTTTGGGATAAAAAGTAGCCTATATGTTAATCTAGACCTCCAGCAATCTACATACCGAATTTCATCGCAATCGGTCCAGTAGTTTTACCGTGAAGGAGTAACAAACACACACACACACACGCACACACAAACTTTCACATTTATAATATTAGTAGGATAGGATTCAGTCTTTTGAGATTTGCTTGCGAAGACTTATAAGGTATTTCCTATTCACCACAAAGTCCGTATACATACAGAAGACATTGTACGAACAGATTAAGGATAATACGATTACCTCGCCCTTTATACATTTACATATATTCATAGAAATGAAGGAAACTCCTCGGTGGTATTACCAAGTAAATAATGTTTTGGTAAAAGTTTGTTAATACGGCACTGATACCTTTGTTGTTACCAAAGTTGGATATCATCATAAATATACAAATCGTATGTTAATGAGGCTTGTACGGTCGGCTGCATAATTGCAGACCCACCGTAGAGCTCTAAAATCTGTTATTAGAATGTTTTCATCACAATCAAGATTCTAGGCACCTGCTTTAGGTGGAGTTTGAAGTCTTCTAACTCATCAATTAATTAAACAAAAATTATTAGAATGCAAACATTCCAATAATAGTCATTTTCGAACTCTACCGAGAGCTGCAATTATGCAGCCGACTGTACAATACGTGGCCAGAAGTCTATAGATTAAATTAAATTAATTAGCTTTTGCACACGACTTCGTCTTCGTAGAAGTCGAAAATAGACCAAGTAATCACGTTGTCCCATACAAACTTTGCCCCCCTTTTTTACACCCTAAGGGGTAGAATATCGGAAAATCGTTTAGGCTGTGCGTTGATCCGTCGGTCAGTCAGGACAAAGCATTTTATATATATAGCTGCGCCCGCGGTTTCAAACGCGTTTGATGTTTTCAATTTTTTGTCATAAGATCCTTCTGACAATAACAAACACAAAAAAAGAAATAGTGAAATGGGTCCAGCCGATGACCAAGGAAAATAGGTATTTATTTTTATATTTATAGACGAGCACTGCACCAGTTCAAAGCATGGATGTAAAATTATAGAGTATAATATGATCGTGGTTTGTATGATAACATTAGATTTGATGGCAAAAAATTAAGTAAAATGCTTACTATCATGCTTGAAACTATGCACATGAGATGCATAGAAGGAATCGCCTGTGAAGTCCGGCGCACCCTGGATACGACTCTCCAAAACTTACTTGTTGAAGTGGGTATTTTAGGAGCCGTGACCAATCCTTCCGGCATAATAACCCAAAACTGTATTTGTCATAGCCAACCTCAAAATATAAAAAAACAGCTCATCATCATCATCATCATCTTCCTGCCCTTATCCCAATTTATTTGGGGTCGGCGCAGTATGTCTTCTTCTTCCATTCACTCCTATTAGTCGTCATCTCATCGTTAACATTCATCTCGCTCATGTCTTGTCTCACGCAGTCCATCCATCTTTTCTTAGGTCGTCCTCTTCCTCTCCATCCCTCTACATTCATACTCATCACTCTTCTAGTTACATGCATCTCTTCTCTTCTCATCACATGCCCATACCAACTCAAACGGTTCCCTTTTACTTTTTCAGTAACAGGTGCTACTTTCAGGCTTCCTCTGATATACTCATTTCTTATTTTATCCATCCTCGTTACTCCACACATCCATCTTAGCATTCTCATCTCCGCTGCATGCAATCTTCTCTCATCCTTCTTCTTCACGGCCCAGCATTCCGATCCATACATGACGACAGGTCTTATCACAGCTTTATAGATTTTACCCTTCAGTTTAAGGGGCATCCGTGGATCACATGTAGTTGCTGTGACCTGTCGCCATTTCAACCATCCAGAGTTAATCCGATGTACAACGTCCCGATCAATATCACCATCGCCTTGCACGAGTGATCCGAGATACCGGAAGTTGGAGCAGACCGGTAATGGCACTCCCGTAAGGGTTACGGGCATAGGACTGGAGAGACCGCCGAAGTCACAAAAAAGATATTCTGTTTTGCTTCTACTGACTTTCAGGCCAACATTCTCCAGTCGTTGCCGCCATACCTCCAATCTACTCTGGACCTCTAGGCCACTCTCCGCGGCCAGCACAATGTCATCGGCGAACAGCATGCACCAGGGTGCCTCCTCCTGAATGTCCGACGTAAGAGCGTCCAATATAATTAGGAAGAGGTACGGGCTGAGAGCCGACCCTTGGTGCAAGCCTACAGCCACATTGAAGCTGGCCGTAGTACCAACTGCGGATCGGATTTCGGTAGTGCATCTGTTGTACATCGCTCGGATCAACCTTACATACTTCTCTGGCATACCTTTCGCTCTGAGGGCCCACCACAAAACCTCACGGGGTACCCGGTCGTACGCTTTCTCAAGGTCAATAAACACCATATGCAAGTTTTTATGTGCATTTTTGTATTTTTCGCACAGCTGGCGTATTGCGAAAATAGCATCGGTGGTTCCCCGACCAGGCATGAACCCGAATTGGTTTTGCGAAATCTCACTCTCTTCTCTCATTCTTTTCTCAATTACTCAAAAAAACAGCTATTACCACGATAAGAAGAATAAGTGCAGAGTTAATAATAAAGGTCAGACAACTATTTATGCTTAAATATTTATCTTTGGTCTAGTTGTTTCTACGTATTATAATAAGTATATATTTACAAAAGAAAAATAAGTAAGTAGTATGTATATCCGTTATCTAGCAACCATAAAACAAGTCTAGTTACTTAGCTTGGGGCTAGATGGCGATGCGTTGAATGTCCTGCAATATACATTTTATTTTTTGGAAATATAGGTTGACAATTTAAGGTCGAATTTGGAGTATCTCTATATCATCAATTGTATTGTTTTGTTTGACAGAAAACTTATATCATTTGGAGACGATTTCCCTTAAGATTTCTTCGTTTCAAAGGATAAAGAACGGAGTTATGGACTTGTCGTATACAATAAACAAAGATCAGTTAATTACTTTTGTTTTCCTAGCAAGAATGGAGTCGATGGCTGTACTAGATTATATATACTAGCTTTTGCCCGCGACTTCGTCCGCGTAATAGTCGAAAATGGACCAAGGAATCACGTTGTCTCATACAAACTTTGCCCCTTTTTCACCCTCTTAAGAGTAAAATTTTGATAAATCCTTTCTTATCGGATGCTTACGTCACACAAAGAACACACCTTTCAAGTTTCAGGTCTCTCCGATCAGCGGTTTAGGCTGTGCGTTGATCCGTCAGTCAGTCATTCAGGACAAAGCATTTTATATGTATAGAAGATGATTATTAATTTGATAAAGAATCTTTGAGAACATACTCAGATTAAAATATTTAGAGAATAAACTGACGTCTTGTAAAATAAGTTTGAAAATCGAATTAATTAATGAACGCACCGAAACCAGGTTTTTTTTTAAACATGGCTTCGTACGGCTTGTTCATTTAGCCAGTGTCAAGTTATATTTTGCATCAAATTATGACCCGATTTTTCATAAATCGGGTCTAAAGTGTTTCAAAACAGTCAAAGTCGTCATAGTCCGCAAAGTCAGGGGCTATAATAAAACGGTGGCAAGTTTACCATAACCTTAATAGGAGATTTGGAGGCAACGAGAAAACTTCATGTTTGAGACTAGTTTTTACTTCCACTACACTTGTGCACTTTCACAGAACTAAATTGAATAACATTCCACCAGAATTATACAATTCAACTCGGGTTACAACTAAGTTTCATGAAAATAAATCTGCAGCACGACATGTTGTTAACTCGTTCCCGCCAAAACTCAACCGATGCCAGTTGAAAACACATTCCATTTTCAAAATTCTAATCACAAAGTGACTGGCTGACTAGCACGGCACACTGCGACACTGCTATGTGAACCAATATTGTAATAATTGTTATGAGCGGAGTAGAAATAAATACGACACTACACACAGCGCCATCTAGCCTCTTAGGCTATAATTATACAGTAATAACCAGATAACGGATAATCTATACATATAGGATGCTTTGTCCTGAATGACTGATTGACGGGTCAACGCACAGCCTAAACCGCTGATTGTAGAGACCTGAAACTTGGAGAGTGTGTTCTTTGTGTGAGGTAGGCATCCGATAATAAATAAAACGAACATGTAGACCAGAAATAAATATCTGTAAGTAGGTCTATCGAATATAAAACGTAAGTTTTTGCTGCTTATCAAAATGTAAAAGTTATTTCGGTTATTTTGATCAAAATACCTCATGTCTAGCATTAAATTATTTTCAAACATTTCACCTTCAAGTTGACTTCGACGCTTCTAAGAAATAACCTAAAACTTTCCACTTACAATCAGATAGGTACCTATCTACTACTTACAAATTCCTGTTTTTGTCAAGGCTTCAGAATTAATGGTTGTCGATTCGCAAGGATTGCCTCGAACTTGATTATTTAGAGGATCTTAGTTTCGGAAAGCTTGGAACCACGAAATTACACTTTAAATTGAATGAATTGAACTGGTTACTTTAAAAGGTATGTACTTGTTTTTAATGTCTCTTCTTAGTGATTTTTATTTTATTAAAATTAAAAGTATCTGAGAAAAATAAATAGAACGCTTTTGTACACGCATACAAAGAAAATATAGGTACATCCTACTATCCTACTAAATATCACTAATATTATAAATGAGTAAGTTTTTGTGCTAGTGTAATTGTGTGCGTGTATGTTTGTTACTTTTTCACGCAAAAACTACTGGACCGATTTCAATGAACTCTTAGAGCGGTTTCGCACTATCACAATATTTAATTTCGGATCGGATTCGGATCGGCCGTAATGCGAAACTAACACACTGATATTAAAACAAGAAAGATTGTTTCAGTTTTTTTAGTATTGTAACGAATAGGCTCCGAAATTATATTAGACCGATTGTAATGAAACTTGGTAGGAGGATACATTGGGAATAGCATAAGCTACATACATTTTATCCTGATATTCCTACGGGATCGGGGTATCTACGCGAAGTGATGCTATATAAAATAACGCCAATTCTTTGCATAGCTATCATAATAGGAGGACATATGGGCACATGAGTAGGGAATAGATATGGGTTCGTTGTGGCGGAAACATTCTGTTCATTCACCTATTCAATCTCAACAGAGTATCTAGTATCTACCTACAGTATTATGGTTTCTACATCTAAGTACAAAACTGAGTTGATAGCTATCTATTTAGTTAGAGTAATCAAACCAGAAGCAGGATTTGTCAAGCTCGAATTTAGAAAGCATTAGTATGTTCTCACAGTCGCTCATTCGATCTCAGTCATGAATATTAATTTCAAGGTATCGGTCCCGAGACATTCCGTCTTTGTCAATAAGCGAAATTTGTGAATTCTATTCATAAAGTATATAAGTGGTTGGACGTTATTTAAGGCTAGTTTATCTACTACTTCTATTATAAAGAGGAAAGATTTCTAAGCTATTGCATAGTTTTTATCGCGGGCTTTGAGCGCGGCGGTCGAATCAAGAAATTCCGTAACGAAAATAAAACCTAAAACCCCCACTCCGCCTACCATGTAGCTAGGCGGAGCGTTCGCTTAACGTATGTATGTATTATGGTACGACTGTACGAAGCTCGCACGATGCAATAGCTTTTCCGCGGCAGTCCCCGAGTGCCACATGTTTTTTGTTTTTATGTTTGTAACGAATAGGCTCCGAAACCACTTGACCGACTTAGATGAGACTTGGTATGAGTATACATTGATTCATTGGGAGTAACATAGGATAACTTTTATCCCGATTTTACCAAGGGATCGGGAGTTACGTGAAACCGTGGAGCGCTGCTATCACTAACTAAAATAACTAACTTGGCTCTCATGTCTTTGATAGGTTAATACTAACTTACCTTCATTATGGTTGAGAATAGTTTGCATTATTTTCAAGGTAGGTACTAATTTTAAGATGATTATAAGTAACTAACGCCCGAATACTGAAAGACTACTTAATCTTAAGTGGCGTTTAAATTTAAGTTAAGTGTATGTTTGCTATTGAAGCCTACGCTTAAATATCAATTTAAACGCCGCTTAAGATTAAGTAGCTTTTCAGTATTTGGGCGTTAATCACTAACAGCACCAAGAAATTTATTTCGTCTAAATTAACAACTTTGGGTTTGGACCATCGCCAGCCAAAAATACTACAATATTTATTATAAGGCAGCATAATTTTCGAACAAAAACTAATATACTCATAGTTCCTTATTTGTACAATCTACTTAAAATAAAACTTGTGAATAAAATCTTTGTTAAAATCTGTTACTTGTAGTTAAACGGGGTTTGTTTTCACAGTAAATAAGGGTGAGTGTATTGTGTGAGTTCCGGACATAAATGTAAGTACGTAGTGCATAATTTGTTATTTACCGAGTCATTTTGTTTTAGCCTATGGAAACGCCCTTTTGATCATCAGGAAATATTATGTATTGAATCCCTGTAAACGAACTGGGGACTGAGCTAGTCTGGTTTGTGTTGACAGGATTCCTTTTATTCGGTGATTAATAAGACACTACAAACGTTCGTGTGTACCTGTGGTGATTTTGGATTTCGTTAACAAGGACAATATAATATACGTTCGCTTAATTGTTTAGGTTTAATTATGCGTAGATAAGTGCTTTGTATTAGTCTAATTAAGTTTCGCTTAAGTAATTTGGTAACTACCCTCATTTTTTTATTCTAATATATTTCGTTATTTGTAAATTTTATGTGTTTGTCTTGACATCAAAACCACCCGTAACAATACATTTTGGATCAAAAGCTGAACTTATCTAAATAAGAAGAACTTACTAGGTACTATAAATTTAAATCAGGTACGTTAATTAACTTAGCATTTGCAAGTAGCATTTTAAAATGGATTAGCCCCAGCGCAAAACGACGCTGAAATTGAAAAATCTTATTTTTTGATCAACCTTAATTTTGTCTTTACATTTTCTTTGTCCAATCGGTCGGACTCAGCAGGCGGACCACGTGTTCACAGGGTTTTTTTTACCAATGATAGATCAGCTTTTAAGCACTGTCACACTTGCCTCACGGGAGTTGATGCGGTCTAAGATGTACCACGCTTTCCTAGAAGATAGCTGATTGATTTTAGCTTTTTCTTCTCATTTAACTAAAATTGAGTTTTGAAATCTAATAAATATTGACTCAAACAAGCAAATCAATCAAATAACAGTTTACAGCGGTGTGACAAAAAATAAGATAAGTATGTATTAGTTGTTTGCGTTTATGTATAACGTAGGTCTGTGTATCAAAGACTTGCGATTAATTCCAGAAATCGCATCGCACGGTAATCGTCCGAGCGAGAGTCGAGCGAGCGCAGTTGAAACGTTTCCGAGTGCTCCCGACCAATTGTGCCTGGCTTTTTATGACCCCTTGCTATTGTTCGACAAATTTCTTTTAAAACTTTTATGTGTTTAAAATTAGAGTTATTTTATTGAACGACTATTGAATTTCACATTGTGGGGTTTCAATTAGACCATATTGAAAGCAGAAAATATCATCAAACCTTTTCAACGTATATGAAGGTTATACAGGGTTATGGTAATTATACTAGCAAGCCGTAATTTTGTTCTAAGACTTTTGGAAATTCAAAAGAAGAATTGAAAATTTTGAGGTTATATAAATTCTGATAATTATTAAAAACTGATATTTTAAAACAAAGATCATTCAGACTAAGAATAGTAGATAAAACTTAAAAAATAATTAATTTTTAGGGTGAATGACCTTTCCATGTAAAGAACAGCTGATTTAGCTGATCAGGTAAATCTAACCTCAAAATTTTCAATAAAATGTTTGAATTTCCAAAAGTCGTAGAACAAAAGTTGTTTGTTTAGGTGCACAGAAGTAGCCCTCAACGGCTTGCAAGTATAATTACCATAATCCTGTATACCTAGCTCTTTTTTTTAATTATTTAACAAAACATCAAAGTAATTAGAAAAAGTCTGTTAAAAAAGATTTTACAATGTCTTATAAAATATTTCGGCAAATATGCCATGGAATTTTTAACAGATGCCGATCTCAACAAAAAAGAAAATTCCTAAAATATTTTCTGGACTGTCCCTCATTTGCATTCTTTTTAAGATACATGAATAAGTACGATTTGTAAGTGAGCTTTTGAGATCTACTGAGTGTTTTGACTTTTTTGTAAAAAAAATATGCTATCGTTCTACTTACTTAAGTCAACAAAAAAGTAAGTACCTATACTTACTTTTTGTTTTTAATCATTATAAGAATTTATTAACTTACTTCAAAACAGGAGGGAGGTTCTCAATTTGATGCGTAGGCAGGTTTTTTATATTTTAGCGATGTTCACGCCCTGTACTCCGGCATTAATGATGTGAAGTCCGATTTCTGATCCTTTTTAGGGTCCCGTAAAAATGGGACCCTATTAGGTACTAAGATTCCACTGTCTCAGCTAGACAGTTGAAATTTTCATAGTTGATGTATTTTTGTTGCTGCTATAACAACAAATACTAAAAACAGAATAAAATACCGGTACCATTCGTGCGCGAGTTCGAATCGCACTTGGCCGGTTTTTAATAGAAAGGTGGCAATTCATTATTTTTATTCTTATTTCAAAAGGAAACTTAAATACCTACATAGATCATGGAAGCTGGATGCCTCCGGGTTTTTGGCGACGTCGAGGTCGGCCACGAAAGCGTTTGCGAGACGATCTCGACCGCCTCGAGCCAGCTTGGCTGTAGGTAGCCCAGGACCGGGACCGATGGAAGGAGATGGCAGAAACCTTTGCTCAGCAGTGGGATACTAGGGGTTAGAAAAAAAAATATAGTAACATGGAAGCTTTTTAACACCATGTGTAATATATTATAACCATTACATAGTATAAAACTAAGTCACTTTCCGCTGTCTGTCCCTATGTATCCCTATGGATTTTGATGAGGTTTTTTTTAATAGATAGAGTGTTTCAAGAGAAAGGTTTAATTTAGCCGTGCGAAGCCGGTGCGGGTCGCTAGTAGGTTATATACCCATTACTTTAGCATATACCCATACCAATTAACCTATAGTGATATAGGTTTCTCATTGGACTTAATTTTAATGACGTCATTTTAATGAATTTGACGACCCAGTTGGCACAATGGTCACCATACCGGACTGCCAAACACAGGGTTGCGGGTTCGATTCCGCCTCGGACAAGTATTTATGTTTAGATATTTGTCTGTTGTCTGGTTGTTTCTATGTATTAGAAGTATATATTTACAAAATAAAGGCATAGAAGTAGTATATCCGTTGTCTAGCACCCATAACACAAGTCTAGTTACTTAGTTTGGGGCTAAGTGGTAATGTGTGGAATGTCCTGCAACATTTATTTATTTAATGTTTTAAGGAGTCTAAATTGTTTTGGGCAGTAGACTTAGATTTAGCAGCATTCGAGTAAAACATACTGCGAGAAAACTGGCAGATATTCCCATATGAATGTTGCAGTGCAACTCTGCGGTAGTCTCTAACCTCAGTAATAAACTAAACCTAACCTAGTCCGTAACCAACACCTCCTGAATGTGTATTTCAGTTAAGTTACAAGGCAGGAGCAAATTGGGAAGCCTATTGTTGAGTTATCTATATGGTACAAAACGATTAGTTAAACGTGTTTTACATATTTACAAAAGGTAGTTAGTGCAGTGTTGGCTTAGTGGTAGATACCTCGACTTTCATTCTGAAGATCGTGGGCTCGGATCCCGGTCGGCCGTGCACCAATGGTTAAAAAAATTATGTGCGCTAATAATTGACATTGCTCTTACGGTGAAGGAAAACATCGTGATGAAACCCGCGGCTTAGTTGGCTCCAGAAGTATTGACAAGTTCTCTCCTCTGGACATGGTCGACTAAGCTATAGCATGTAGTATATCCGTTGTCCAGCACCCATAACACAAGTCAAGTTAATTAGCTTGGGACTAGATGGCAATGTGTGGAATGTTCTGCAATATTTATTTATTATTTTCCCGGGTCTTAATCGCGTATTTTTATTTTATTTCACTTACATCGACGTTTCGACTATGTTGGAATTATCATGTTTCTTAAGAGGGGTACCGGGGGCTCTCTCTATACAAACGTAGTCGACTGTTTTCTCCCTTGATAATGACACTAGCACAAATATTTTTCGTGCCATTAAACCTATAACTGCCATGACTATCATCATCCATGACTATGCCCCTATGTTTTTTTTTCAATTTCTAATTATCATAGAAATTAAGATTAAAAAAAAACAAAAAAACCATTGGCCATGGTCATGGCAGTTATAGGTTTTAAGGCACAAAATTATTTGTGCTAGTGTCATTCATTATCCAGGGAGGAAAAAGTCGACTACGTTTGTATGGAGAGAGCGCCCCGGTACGGAACTGTTCGATTCGAACCGATAACTTTCAAAATGAAAGTCGAGGCAACTATCTACCAATAGGTTAATATCGCTCTACCATAGGTTTATAATAATAGTAATGAACTAAACTAGTGTTGCCGAACTATCGATAGTTTTTTTTCATCTGAAAAAACCTATACTATCGATTGGCTATCGATAAAATCGATAGTATCGGTACTATCGAAAGCACAAAATGTGACAATACTATCGATACTTCATTAAAAAATGGTGGTATCGATAGCCTATCGATAGTATCGAAAGCACAAAACGTGACAATACTATCGATAGTATCGATACTATTGTTGCTCGCGAAGAATAAACTATCGATAGTATTGACACTATCGATACTATAGATTGTTTTTTTTAATTACGAGCAACAATAATATCGATAGTTTCGATAGTATTGCTTCGTTTTGATCTATCGTTAGGGTATAGATACTATCGGTTTTAATGAACTATCGATAGACTATCGATTATTCAGCGATAGTCGACTATAAACCCATAAAAGATAATACTTAATCTTGCTCTACCTCTCAACCAACAATCATTTAGCAAACGATTTAAACAAAACGTTTTTTCAGATTCATTGTTGCATCATTAGCGTCACTGCCACAAAATACTATGATGGATAATCTCGTAAATTAACAGGAAGGAGGAAAAAAAACGACGCGGTGCTTTAGAGAAAGCGTTTTCATTTTTCAAGGCGTGATAGGTAAGAGTAGGTACATTAGGAATAATGTGCAAATGTTGTGAAAAACTCTGTAGCTAGAGGTTTTTATGACTAGATAAAATAAGTATTATAATTTTGTACTTCTTTTAGCGCGGTGGTTTAAATATATTAGAAACACAATAAAAAGACCATCTGAACTAAAACGAAATACGACCAAAACAGATATAGCCATGGTCGCGAGAAGACAATGCGAACGTCTTTGGTTAGCCTAATAAACGTATAATTGCTATTGAAACAGAAACAAAAAACGATCGAAACAGAAACAGAAGACGATCGAAACAGAAACGAAAGACGATCGATACAGAAACAAAAGATGCGCATACAGAAATAAAAGACAATCGATACAGAAACAAAAGACGATCGCAACAGAAACAGAACACGATCTAAACTAAAATAAAAGATTGTGTATTTAGTAGGGACTCTCTTAGTTTTTGATTCTGCTAAATAATAGAGATAGATAGATAAATTATTTATTGCAAATACAAATCATTTCAAGAGACTAGAGGAAAAAGCAAATAAATCATAAATCTTTCACATTTGAAAAGAATACCTAGAAGAAATAGTTTACTTATAATCCCAGCCACTAAAAGCCATAATAAACTACATAAGAAACATTCTCACCGGAGCTTCCTAAATCGATTTATGATACATTACGACCGAAACTGAAGGCTCACTGCGAGAAATATTTGACCATAAAAACACAGACTTGCTTGAGTGAAAGCTCCAGATAAAGTTTCCTCGTATTTTGAAACCCCGCAATATGTCATAACTCGTTTCTTCCACAAAAAATAGGAAAGTTGGTTTCCTTATAATAAAATAGAGTGATTTCCGCCCTTCATTTTTTTAAACCCTTACTGTATTAGAAAAAGTTTTTCATTCTTTCAGTGGCTTATCCTACCATCCGGTTTTTCTATTAAATCGTTTTCCGCTACATTAAGATGGTTTTTATTCTAGTAAAATGAAATTGGTAATCTAGTAATAATTTGGTTGTAGGTAACTGTTGTGGTCTGATTCTAATACAGGTTTATTGATAACTAGCTGCGCTCCGCGGTTTCACCCGCGTAAGTCCCTATCCAGCACAAAAATATTTTTTGATTCGAACCAGTAGTTCCTGAGATTAGCGCGTTCAAACAAACAAACTTTATATTATACAGATTAGAAAGCGGATTAGTACTTCTGCACACGTTTTAATGATCAACTTTTGTTCGACGAATATTCGAAATTTGAAATTTTTTTGGAATTTTTGAGGAGTTTATTCGAAATCACTTATTTAAATAAAGGTCATTGAGACAGAATAGTCGATAAAACTTACAAAAAATAAAGTGAAACCTTAAGGCCCTATTTCACGAGCTCAGTAAGTATTTTGGACACCCCTTTCCCCTTTCCGCCCCCGCCCGTCGGTGTGCTGACCCGACGATGCCCGAAGAGCGGTGGCCGTCGGCGTAGGCACAGCGTAGGGTTGGCTCAGGTGAATAAAATTAAATAAAAAAACAAAATGTGTTGTGGGACACATTTCGAACGAACGAACGTTTGGAACGAAGTTCCTTTCGTATGCAGGGTTGACATAATTAATCATTAACGCGCCAGGCTCTCATTTCCCTCTATCTTTTATTTTGATTATAGATGCAATATAACTTTATTAATAAATTTATTAGCAATATACAATGTGTTTCAGCAAAGGGGTTTTAATGCGAAAGAGGGTTGTTCTAGACGTCTAGACGAACCACTTTTGTTCTACGATTTTTGAAAATGCGAACATTTCGTTCGAAGTTTTTGTATGAAACAGCTGATTTTCATGTAAAAATTCCCTCAGATTTATTGAAGAAAAAGTTCGAATTTCCAAAAGTCGTAGAGCAAAATTTGTTCGCCTAGACGTCTAGAACAACCCGCCTTCGTATTACCTTTGCTGAAACACATTGCTGAAAGCTGCTGCTGAAAATGCTGAAAGAAGTTGCGAGACCAATTTTGACAAAAACTGAAACTGCATAATTAGATTTTTTGGAAAAGTCATTACCCTAGCCGGGAATCGAACCTGTTGATTCTGCAAAAAATCACCTATATTATGGAAACAAACATATTAACTATTAAGAAATAGCTCAATTTTGTAGTTTTCTCCAATTTTCACCTATCTATCTCTGGCAAAACAATTGTGTACGAGGCAAAGAGAGCAAGTGTAATTATTGTAAATATTTTGAAAATGTTCTAAATAAAGTACTTTTTATCACAGTTGCTCATAAAGTGGATCTTATTCAACGGCTTTTAGGCTCATAATCCAACATATTATGCACGCGTGCGTTTTAGATTTGTTAACTAGTGCTGTAAAGTTATCTCGATGGGTTATACTGTTTTGATGTGTAAAAAAGGTAGGTACTAAAGAGTTTTTAGCTAGCAAAAAAGGTTGTCTCTAAAGTCGGTTTACGAACGAAAATTTTACGTGATAATGACTTAGAAAACGATTAAAAATGGAGTTATGTTTTTTTTTATTTTTTCTTTACTAAACTAAATATTGTTTTTCCGTACCATTGTGTTTTGTTCTTAACCTCCGACGCAAAAACAAATAGAAAAAACCCTAAAAAATATTGTATGTCAGACGAGGCTGTATAGGTTAAAAGCCTTTAGCCTGGCCTTTCCGGAGCATAATTAACAAAAAAATATTGCCTTAAAAAATGTAAACATAGACTTATCACAAATATTTTGTTAATTATTATGTTGTTTTCTTTTCAAGTTTTTTCTTTTATTCGCAACTGTGATAAAAAACGTCGTACGATACACGTGTGGAATTGATCTTTGCATCTTGGCTTCTTATGACACGCTCGCTACCGCTCGCGCGTCATAAACCGCCTCTATGCAAAGATCAATTTACCACACTTATATCGTAATGTACTATTACATATAATTTGTAAAAACATTTCATATTTTAAGTGCCGCAGTTTGTTACGTCATTGGCCATACCTCCTTACCGCATTATTATTCAGGGATTGTTATATGAAAATTACCATAGATTCCCCTTCAGCCGCATACGAAACCGGAGGTTCTAGATCTTCATTTCATTTGTTCATTTCAAGTTTGACAGCTGTCACCTGAAATGAAGATCTCGATGAGATCTATCATTTCTGTAAAGAGACTATCTATCTAGGATCAATAGTTTCTGAGATAAAGCCGTTTTAAGTTTGACAGCTGTCACCTGAAAAAAGATCTCGATGAGATTATTATTTCTGTAAAGAGACCATCAACCTAGGATCAATAGTTTCTGAGATAGTAGCCGCTTTAAGTTTGACAGCTGTCACTCTAACTTCTGTCATTTTGACAGTTACCTGCCATTATGTCGCTGTTGTCGATCGTTTTTGTTTCCGTTATATTGGTTCTCCGGTTTCTTATGCGGCCGAAGGGGTAGATTCCTGTATAATATAGTAGAGATAAAAGTGATATCACATAGGAATTAACTTTTATGCAGAGTGGGCGGAGAAGTGAACAGAAGTTTAGTTTTTCCGTGGGCGGGATATACCCTATCCCGAAACAGATACCCCTCGGTTGCCTAATTTACTTTTGGACGTCACTTCTCTGACCACCCCGTATAAAAATTAACCCTTTCTCATTGCATCATCGCGTGGACGGCTGGACCAATTTTACTAATTTTATTCTTTTTTTGTTGTTTGTCAGGAGAAACTTCTTTTGAAAGAAAAAAATAAGAAAGTTGCGCAGTAAGTTTCCCCGGGTGAAATCGCGGGGCGCAGCTAGTAAAAAAACACCACATTTTCCGCTCGCGACGCGAACACAGCCCTGAACGCAGGGACTGGCCGAGCCAGTATAAACCGGTTTCTCATCGTACGTGACGAGCCGAGCTCACCCACACAGGCGTATTTTTTACATATTTACGCGTGATATGGCGCGAAAACGCGAGCACAGGTCCGTCGTTGACAGCGGTCACGGTGGTACTAAAAATGCGCGCGCTAGGGCAGCGGCATGGCGGCGAGCAGCGCGATGGCTGTTTTTGTTATTTATGAATTAAAAGCGTTAGTGATTGTCAAAATAGCGAAGCAGATAGTAGATTACTGTAAAGACTATCTATACAAGAGAGTTTCATGTTTCTAGTCATTATAATTTTTACGATATATCCTAAAATAATGTTTAAAAGCCCAGTTTAAAAAAAAGAAATCTATCGAGAAAAATTAACGCTATCATGTTTCCATCCGGAACATATAGTACTCCAATATTTAAAGATACATTCTAAATAAAAAATAGTGTTGTAGCTGTAGCGGAAGTTACTGAATCGTCTACTTGAAAAGGGGTCTTTTCAGATCCTACCCCCCCTTAACGTTAATGACCTGATCGTGTTGATTCTAACCAGCTGATTTTCGCTCAATATTTTCTAAAAATATTCGAATTTACAAAGGTCGTAGATCAAAAGGTTAAGGTGCAATTGTTAAGGTGCACATAAAAGTCTTCGCTTTCTTATACCTGTAATTGCCAATTATCTTGTATAAATAGCATTAAATGCCAACTTATAACACATTTAGCTGTAAACTTATTTATAAGAAATATTATTTGAAAGTTCAAGTAAGCCCATTAAAGTCTTCGAGAAATCTGATATGATTGTTCGATATTGAAATGCAGTTCGGTTCAAAGACAGGTAATGGATAAACTTACCGAAGGAACTTTCCCTAGATAGCGGTTAAACTGTAATCTTAGCACTCACTTATCTTTCATGAGATTCGACGGAAGTTCAGAATTCTTTGCGACCCAGAATAAATTAAACTTAGTTTAGTTTTTTACGTTACAGACTTTGGAAGTTCAGTCGGTTTTTATGTTATGATTATGGCTAGATATATTTTAGACTATAATGTTATACCTACTTTGGTATACAAATAATGTGAATTATTCAAACGAATTTGTGAAAAGATAAACTTCTTTTCATACATTCTTCAGATTTACACATGGATATTACAAAGTTAGACACAAAAAGAAATCACGCAATATAATTTCCTTCAACGACATCACACGTCGTTCACATACTATAAAACCTTTAAGTAATTGGTCCATACGACCAAGGTAGCTCCGAGTTATTTGAAACATAACACACAGCGACAGAACAATAAAAACCACCCGTACATGTGGTACCCTTGAGGTTAGGGCCGCGATGAAAAATCTCACGGGAATATTATTCATCCCTGTAATTTTCCACTGACAGATATACGCCCTATTCAATATATATTTTCAGGAAATCTGAAGTGGGTAAAGAAACGAAAATTATATAGTCGTACTGTTTATTTACCAGACTATGCGACACAAAGGAGGGTATGTATGTATGTTTGTTTCTATATAGGCTAGTTTTAGAGGCCAAACGCGTATTATGTTATTTTTGTTAACTTTTTACTATTTTAACAAGTATTTTCTTTTATTCGCAACTGTGATAAAAAACGTCGTACTATACACGTGTGGAATTGATCTTTGCATCTCAGCTTCTAACACGCTCGCGTTCCGCTCGCGCGTTATAAACCGCCTCTATACAAATATCAATTTACCATACCTATATCGTAATGTTCTATTAAAGAATGTTCGTAGTTATTTATACTTTTTTACAACAATGCAACAATCAATGGTTTTGGGCTCTTCAAGCCCTCAAAGAATGTTTCAATGTTGGAGAAGCGGGCATAGCGGTTGTCAATTCGTATCTTATTGACTTTAGTTATTACCACACGCTTGGTCTGAGTAGTCAAAGCTTTTAAAGTGTATCCACGATAAAAAATATTTTATTAGAAAAACTTTTCCCAGTAAGAGGTTGACTTAGAGATGGGGCGACTAACAAACTATGAGCTTTATATAGTCCTCCTAGCTTTTGCCCGCGACTTCGTCCGCGTAGGAGTTGAAAATGGACCAATGAATCACGTCGTCCCATACAAACTTTGCCCCCCTCCTTTTCACCCCCTTAGGAGTAGAATTTTAGAAAATCCTTTAATATCGGATGCCTACGTCATACAAAGAACACACCCTCCAAGTTTCAGGTTTCTACGATCAGCGGTTTAGGCTGTGCGTAGATCCATCAGTCAGTCAGACAGTCAGGACAAAGAATTTTATATGAATAGAAGAAGGCTGTTTTTATTTTAGTTAATCGTGGTACTAGGGTTCACCGAGAAAAAACACGCAGAATAACACGGTAGACCGCAGATTCGTAGAATTCTATATTGTTTTTATTGGCCGTTTCCACACAGATAGATATAAATATTGCAAATACAAGCTTTTCACGTTCAGTAAAAATACACATTTATTGATGTAGATTGTAATCATCGATCTGCTTTTTCCAACATGTATTTTAATAGCTCGGATTTATTTGATGTTCCACAAAATTCTCTCCCTAAATTTTCCGTCGTTGGCTACGCAGATTAACTCAAATTCGGGTGATGTCAGTAAATAACTTCTGTTATCTGGCGTTCCGTGTATTTCACTGTTAAATTTTTAATTATCTACGTCACGTTGCGGTATATACGTTGACGTCAGAAAGTTCAACGAAGCGTAAATATTGGTCTACAGGATTTTACCGTATTTTCTTCCAAAATTGCTATTTATAATGAACAACATGACGTTGTACCTAGAGGGTTAAATAAAATTTCTGTATCATAGTTATAACCAGATTTTTTCCTCATGAATCACCCTGTTAACCCTTTTTCGTTCTGGGGCACCGCTGTCAAATAAAAAGGCTCATATTCTGTAAACAATAAAAATAGAACCCACTTATACAGGAGTGTACGTACGAGTCATATTATTCGGTTGTGTTTGCACAAAAATAGCCGGGTTTTCCGTTGTCGGACACGACTCTAGGGGAAATTGGAATGGGTATGTGCAGTTTTGTGTAGCGAAGTAAGTAGCTACGGATTATTGTGACTGCAATGACATTGCTTCTGCAGGATTATTGCGATACAGTGACTTCTGCTTCACCGACTCAGGTTTTAGTACTACACTTATTTTGCAACATAGTGCCTTTATTACGTTTCACTATTTATATTACGTTTAATATTTCCTGTAGACACTTACACTAGGTTGTTTAGGAATATGACGTTTTATAATAAGCTTGAAAAAATATAAATTGTTTTCCCGGGTCTTTATCGCATACTTTTATAGATATATTTTTTACTTCACCGTTTCGACTATGTTTCAAATGCCATGATCGTGAGGAGATTGGAGTCTGAAAACTTTAAAAAATATGAATACAAATTGAGTGAGTTTAAGACGAAGTGGTAAGACCAGAAGCGTAAAATATCGCGACAGAGGTGTTTTGGAAACAGTTTTTTTATCACAGTTGCTCATAAAGTGGATCTTATTCAACGGCTTTTAGGCTCATAATCCAACATATGATGCACGCGTGCGTTTTAGATTTGTTAACTAGTGCTGTAAAGTTATACCGATAAGTTAAATACGTATCTTACTGCTAATTACATGTTAGGTAGGTGAAACATTCTTAATTTATCTGGGTTATACTGTTTTGATGTATAAAAAAGGTAGATACCAAAGAGTTTTTTAGCTAGCAAAAATGGTTGTCTCTAAAGTCGGTTTACGAACGAAAATTTTACGTGATAATGACTTAGAATTTTGTTTTTTCTTTACTTAAATATATTGTTTTTCCGTACCATTGTATTTTGTTCTTAACCCCCGACGCAAAACAAATAGAAAAAAACCCTAAAAAATATTGTATGTCAGACGAGGATGTATAGGTTAAAAGTCTTTAGCCTGCCTTTCCGGAGCATAATTAACAAAAAAAATCTGCCTTAAAAAAATGTAAACATAGACTTATCACAAATATTTTGTTAATTATTATTTTGTTTTCTTTTCTAGTCTTTTCTTTTATTCGCAACTGTGATAAAAAACGTCGTACGATATACGTGTGGAATTCATCTTTGCATCTTGGCTTCTTATGACACGCTCGCTACCGCTCGCGCGTCATAAACCGCCTCTATGCAAAGATCAATTTACCACACTTATATCGTAATGTACTATTAGATATCAGCCGCTAAAATCTATGGAATGATGTTTCTAATGTCGTAAAGGTGAAGATTAGAGTGATTTGCCTCTATAGAAAAAAAAAACGTGAAAATCGTAAAAAATCGTAGTTTTTTTTTATTAGAATTCTAAGGTGTTATTCAGTGTCCACAGGAAATATTATTCTATTCTAATTGTAAGAAAAAAAACAAAATGTATATTCATCAACCTTCAAATCATGTGGCCGGCTTCGACCATATATCTCTATGGGCCGGAGGAAAATCCTATAAGGTAGTACAGATGGTTTCACTAAAATAGATGTTTGTCTTTTTAATTACATACCTAAAATAAAGTTAAACGGCCAATTCGCGGCGCGCGGGGGATAGGAGTTTCAGTTCATACTTCGCCCTAAAAAAATTGAAATAAAAAATAAATATGTTTAACTAGAGTCTTGAATTTGAAAAATTAAATACCTACGACTAAGTACTTAAAATATTGTTTTATGTTATTGGCTTTTTGTACTATTTGGTAGAATTATTTGATATTGCTATAGCAATCTCGTTGTTTTGCCATTTAAACAAGCACTTTGTGAGACAGACCATCTGTATTGTAAATTAATTCAAAACAAAATCAAATTCAAACTCGCTCGTTACGCCTATGAATAAACAGACCCAAGATAACAATAATCTTAAAATTAGCAATTCATTTGCAATTAACAATAGCACCGTACATATTTTAGTGTTTGAAAACTCAGACGGACTGCACGTCAGGAATTCTTTAGCCGTTTGACTACTGGTGCACTGTGGAGCATCAGAGTAGTAAATGTGGTTGATATCATAGCACCGTACATATTTAGTGTTCGAAAACTCAGACGGACTGCACGTCAGGCACTCTTTAGGCGTTTGACTACCGGTGCACTGTGGAGCATCAGAGTAGTAAATGTGGTTGATATCATAGCACCGTACATATTTAGTGTTCGAAAACTCAGACGGACTGCACGTCAGGCACTCTATAGCCGTTTGACTACCGGTGCACTGTGGAGCATCAGGGTAGTAAATGTGGTTGATATCATAGCACCGTACATATTTAGTGTTCGAAAACTCAGACGGACTGCACGTCAGGCACTCTATAGCCGTTTGACTACCGGTGCACTGTGGAGCATCAGGGTAGTAAATGTGGTTGATATCATAGCACCGTACATATTTAGTGTTCGAAAACTCAGACGGACTGCACGTCAGGCACTCTATAGCCGTTTGACTACCGGTGCACTGTCGAGCACCAGAGTAGTCAATGTGGTTGATATCATAGCACCGTACATATTTAGTGTTCGAAAACTCAGACGTACTGCACATCAGACATTTGCCACATATTCATCTTCTGCCTGCCTTTATCCCAATTTATTTGGGGTCAACGCAGTATTTTTTTCTTCTTCTATTCACCTCTATTAGCCGCCATCTCGTCGTTTACACCAGTCTCTTTCATAATTATGTTGTCTCGCACAGTTCTTCTCTTCTCATCACATGTCCAACTCAAACCCTTTCACTTTTTCTATGTGAAGCTATTTTTAGGTTTCCTCTAATATTCAATTTGTTTCCTACAAACACGCTACATTATGAGAGTTTTTAACTTCGTTAGGTAATTGTGCTTTTTTCGGTTGGTTCACGTAAAGTTCTTACAGTTTGCTTGTCGGAACACTTAGATATACATCAGGGAATACTAAAGATAGCATTGCGGGAGGAATTCGCAATATGCAACCTAATTTGCATACACATAGCATTGCAAGTGGGTATGAATGTTATGTAATATGATTGAAGCAGTACGCGTTGTTTTGCAACATTCACAGGGTAGTATTGCCGGCAAGCAATGTACACAACATTCGAGATTGGAGATTTTACATTTTACCTTGCCTTGAAATGACTTTGTATGTTAGTAGAATAAAAAGGGAATATTTGTTCCTCCTCCAATAATCCAGCTATAATTCGGATGAGAAGTAATAAATCTATTGATGACTGTACTTCGTTTTTGTGACTATTTTGAATTTTGGACGTTTTATTATTAGGTCGTTGAGCTATTGCTATCATATTGACGTTATGACAACATGATTTGGTGATATCATGATTTAGAAATCAGAAGGGATCATGGTAAATTACGTTATGGAAAATTAAATTACGACAACCTTTGACGAACCAGTTGGCACGATGGTGATGGGTTGCGGGTTCGATTCCCGCTTCAGACAAGTATTTATACTTAGATATTTGTCTGTGGTCTGGTTGTTTCTATGTATTTTAAGTGTATATTTACAAAAGAAAAGTATATAAATATTAGTACGTTGTTCTAGCACCCATAACACAAGTCTAGTTACTAAGCTTGGGGCTAGATGGCGATGTGTGGAATGTCCTGCAATATTTATTTTATTTACCTTTTTGTCTCTTTAGTTATTATGTTATGAGTTATTATAAACCGTATCATCCAGTCGTTCAATATTCATTTTACAAAGTAAATCTATGTTATTTAAATTGGTCATCCATGAGTGAGTATTTCAATTTACAAGCTTAAATTGTCACTCTAAATCCTAATCATTCTGTTCAACGATGCGTAAATGGTATCTAGTAAAATACTGAAAAACATTTCTAACCCCCAACACCTAAATATTTCATAGTTAAATTGTTTTAAACCGGGACCATCAACACGCATTACTTAACCGAAGGTTACCTGACCCCTATTTATTTAACCTGTTTACGTAGAATTAACAAAATAGAAGTTGGGAGGTTGGCGTGCTATAGTTTCATGTTCAAAAATTAGGGTGAAATCAGACTACAGATTTTTTTATCGGTTGATATATATCCTATAATTGACATGCTGTTTTTAAGGTAGAAGAACTTTTTTTGATATGCCCATAAATTCAGTGATCGGCGATCTCTGAATTTATTTTACCATAATATATTTTGATTAATTAAGTCTTATCCATAAATATACCGATTATTTTTGTTTAAATAAAAAAATAAATAATCAGAAAAATCTTACCGAAGCCTCATTTTGCACTCCCCTAAGTTATGTTGTATTTCTACTGCATGCTACTGGTTCTCTGGTTTTGAATCAGATAAAGCCTCAAGAGCTCTTGAATCGCTTATTATGTTACCTGAGTCTCCTAGAGTTTTAAGTATATTATTGTTCGTAGAATTGCCACCAACTCCGCTTGATATACAGAGCAGTAATCTTTCAGTTTAATCATCAAGCCTCTCATAAATATAATGTAAGCAATTTTTTTAATTATATTTATTTATATCGGCCGATATACCCGTCTGTAGTCATGTTATGACAGCTTCATTGGTACCTAGTTTAATTTCGACAGTCATCGAGTTGGCGCTTCAAGCTGAAAGTTTTGTAAATATTTGGACATCGCATCGTTTGTAATCCTAATTAGTGTTTTCATGGTCAGACAAGTTAAGGTGAAAGGGTACCGGCGCTTTCTCCATACAAACGTATTCGGCTGTTTCCTCCCTAGATAATGACACTAGCACAAATATTTTTGTGCCTTAAAACCTATAACTGCCATGACTATGCCCCTATGTTTTGTTTTTTTTTTTTTCATTTTATAATCATCATAGAAATTAGGAACTAAAAACAAAAAATTAAACATAGGGGCTTGATCATGGCAGTTATAAGTTTTATGCTCCAAAAATATTAGCTCTAGTGCCATTATCCAGGGAGAAAAAAGTCGACTACGTTTGTATGTAGAGAGCCCCCGATACCCTTTCCTCTTAAAGCAGAGTCATCATGAGCTTTAGCTAAACGCAGTGACTTTTAAGCTGTGATCGAATGCTAGCCAATCCCAAAATCCCACAGTCCCAAAATATTATACATTTATTTATAGGTAAAATTTTAACATTGACCGTGTCGTTTAAATAGTTTTTCAGAGGAGCAAATTTAAAAGGCATTCAACAAATCCCAGGTCGCTGACGTGATATGTCAATTTTCGCATAATTTTAATTTATTGAAAACATTTTTCACTTTGGAATGAAAAATATTTCAGTATTAAATCGTTTCATAAGTAGGTACGCTTTATTTTATTTTGCTCTCGAATTTTTTGCAGTTCCAAGTAAAATTTAAGCTTCAATGATCAGCCTACATTTATACATTGCTATGTTATTTCTTTTAATTTATAGTTACCTATGTAAAAACTATTCTGACCTCTGTACTTGCTGTCTTATGTTTTTATGATATACTTAAAGAGATTCGATATGATCCTTCGTGTTACAGCTCAGCATTTGAATTTCTGGTACATTTATTATTTTATTATTTCACACACAATATAGAACATAATACACACCGCTTAATTAGAGCCAAACCTACGTATTAGATATAGTATCTGCTAAGGTGTTTATGACAGTAGCCACCCATATAGATCAATAGATCCGTGCTTGGGTGAACCACATAAATACCGACACATTCATCGTTCATACGCGGGGTAGGTACTTAGGTTCTTTATCTGCTTAATGTTAACAGGTGCGCATAATATTGCTAATTCAAATGGACTCCTACTTAATGTTTACTTAAGCTTCAAAGTGATGTAATGCAGTTACCTTTCTTCCGTTTTGTATTTTTATTATTATTATTATTTACTTTTCTATTTATTTATTTAATTTATCAATACATCAATCAAACATCAAATCAAAATACACAAAATTAAAATTTAAAAACAAAAATAATAAACACAAACAATTAAAAAGACGTCAAAATTAAAGTTGAAGTTTTGTATTGAGTTTAAATATTTCAGATATCCTTAACAATTTAACGATCTATGAACTAGTTGTAGATTGTATGTAGGCTGCTCTACCTTTACAAAACAAAGAATGACTAATAAAAATTAATTTACAACACTAAACTAAAACACTAATTTAATGTTCGTTCCGAAAACATTTGCGGAATTGTTTATTACCTACTCCGAGCACATAAAGGGAATAATAACAGTTTTATGATGATCGTAACTAACTTCATACCGGTATAAAATAATCACACTGGTTATAACTTTAAGCAATATTCCCTCGAGAATATAATCACTTTACAAAATAATGCTCTGAATCCAACTGACACGACCGTGTTAAATAAATTTCATAATTCACGCAAGGACGCGCGACTTATCTCACAGTTTATTTAGAGAATAAAAGGCGATTAAAAATAAAACGAGAACAACCAAAACACTTAATACAAATTGAAAATAAAATAATTCTAAAGATAACGATTTCAACGGACGAAAATATTGTTGAATATTTATTATGCTTTTTTGTAGGGTCCATTATCATCAAAAAGATAAGAGGCGGGAAAGGCACAAAGGGTCGCAATCACAAAGGACTACAAAATAATGACGTAAATTTTTGGCATAATTTTAATTAAAAGCTAATTTGCGACATTCGCAAACCGGAAAATTGCTACTGGTAGGTAACAATTTGAGTAAAAAGAGGCTGGTAATTTATGAGTTGTTACGTCTCGTAAGTATATGGAAGTTAAGGGGGGAAAATTATTATGTGTATCATAATGAATCGTTAGATGAGATGGAGATATGGGTCCATGGCGCGTACTAATTAATTTTAATGCTGCCTTCATTATCTTTAAAATAATGGCATGGTAAAAGATTTTTCTCAAGTAGGTCCGAAATTAGAGCTCGCTTCTTCAAAGGAAATTCGAGTAGATTTTGTAATTATTTTTTATTTGTGTCTATCTTTATTTTGTAAATATCTTCCGCTTACTTTAATTTTAATTTTTATAATATTGGGAAAGTCAAACGGTGTACCTACTACAGTAGGTATAAATATAAAATTATTAAAAACTAATTCAGGTCAAACCTCATTTTTGCGATAAATAAATTATTCTCATTACTGGTGTAACTAATCTATTGTTAAGGTTTTCATGTTGCCTTGAGGCAGGCCTCACTTGACTACCGGAGATCAACCGAAATTATAGATCAGATATTAATCGATGACTTATTCCCATCGGCCCCGCTAGCTCTGCCCCGTCAACGGGGCAGATGGGAAAAAGAGTTTCATCGGCCCCGCTGAACACCGACGCCAACGCTAGCGGGGCCGATGAAACTCTTTATCCCATCTGCCCCATTGACGGGAGAGAGCTGGCGGGGCCGAAGGAATTAAGGTTCACTATTAACCGTTCCCCTAACGACCGAAAAATAATTCCGCTGTTAAGAACTTTTTCAGAAGGTCTCACGGACCCACCATGTTCCCCCAGGGGAACCGTTAAGCGCTGTACTGTTTTATATAGTTCCAAGCTCATCCGTCCCCTTAGTCCAAGCAAAAGATGATCGAAACGGAATCAAAAGACGATCTAAAAGATGATCAAAACTTAAACAAAAGACGATCGAAACGGAAGCAAAATACAATCCAAAAATGAATAAAAAGACGATCTAAAAATTAAACAAAAGGCGATAGAAACAAAAACCAAAGACGATCCAAACGGAAACAAAACACGATCGACAACAGCGACATAACGGCTGGTTCACCTTCAAAGCTATGTTGATTCACTACACCAGTCTTGTCAACGATTTGGCCTGGTCTTTAGCGCTTCCAAGACCCAGATCCTTAAACAGCCACCAAGGGGCAGCAATGCCGTTGCATTTACACTGAATTTAGATGGTAAGCCACTAAGAGGTAATGCATTTCAAGTACCTGGGAAGCTATAACCGGCATGACAACACTAGCTTCAGTGTGTACAAGGCACTTATTCTACCTGTGCTAGAAGCACAGATAGAATAAATGTGTTGCAGAGACATGGTGCTTATATAAAGCAGACATCAACAACATGCACCATCTCCGGTGTCTAAGGTCCATTATGAACATCAAATGGCAAATCCAATCAAATCGCTTCGGCATGCTTGGTATAGAGGCTCTCTTTATTCAGCGTCAGCTGAGGTGGTGCGGGCACATCTTTCGCGACGACTCTCGTCTTCCCAAAGTTGTCTTTTAGTCAGAGTTGGCAGAGGGTGAGCGGAGGCAGGGCGGTCAACATTTACGTCACAAGGACGTGTTTAGGCGGCATTTAACGGCCTATGGCATTGACCCTGCTGTTTGGGAGCGGCTTGTCCCGGAAAGGTCCTCTTGACGCTCCACAATCTACAAGCATATTTTGAAACTTTGAGGAAAGCCGGCTCGAAACGCTTGACGTAAAACGTCAAGTACGAAAAGTGCGACCTAAGCCCTCCTATAATTATGCCTTCAACTCCCAGGGCCAACCCTATTGCGTCATCTGTGATAGGGTATTCAAAAGCAAGTTCGGTATTGCGAGCCACATTAGAACTGGTAATAGATGCTTTTAAAAATGAATAGTTGGGTCGCCGACGTCGAAATTGATGATATATATTATGGCAGTTAACTGTCAAAATAACAGATGTCAATGTTGTCAAACTTAAGGTGGCTATATCTCGGAAACTAATGATCCTAGATTGATTTATTGATCAAAAAGATCAAAAAAATGTGATGGAGTGATAGATCTTATCGAGATCTTCATTTTAGGAGACAGCTGTCTCTCGATCTCGATGAGATCTATCACTCTATCACATTTTTTCGATCTTTTTGATCACGTCTTTTACTTGGACTAGGGGGCGGATGAGCCCCAAAAAATCTAAAACAGTACAGCGCTCAACGGCTCCCCTGGGGGCAAAGGGGGTCCGGAAGACCTTCAAAATTTATTTTAAATCAACGATTATCGGGCCCCTTGGCCAGGGGGACCGTTAATCGTGAACCGACCGTGATCAGGAGTAAGTTCAATACCGGGGCACATGAGACATAATATGTGCCATCGGCCCCGCTGAACGCCAACACCGACGCTAGCGGGGCCGATGAAACCATTTTTCCCATCTGCCCCGCTGACGGGGCAGAGCTAGCGGGGCCGATGGGAGTAAGTCTAATCGATCACCCATCGAAGAAATGAGGCGTTGCTGTACCCGAACGATCACCGAACGCAGCAACACCAGTGATAGTGTAACTGCTATCAACAAAATACTAAAAAGTTTGTCTATTATTAAAGTACACATCGTATAGTTCGGGTCGCACGACTGAAGTCTTGTTTGTTTGTAAAATAAAAAATTTACCCTAATTCAAAAAAATGTTACAATGAATATTTAGTTTAATTTTGTCTGCGTGTCAGAATTAGTGGATCTATTATACCTGCTCTTTGTTTTTAGAGTGTAAATAAGTGCTCTACTAAGAAATTGTACAAACAGGATTAACTAAAAGTTAACTATGATGCTCTCCAACTGAAACCTTTGACCGACCATGTTTGTGTAACAAAACTAATTATATTTACAAAGGAAAAATAATGTGTTTACTGTTTTCCTGGTATAACCTATTTATTTTAACCTAAGATCCCTTTAAGGATGACCTTGATCAAGCTGTTTAATGAATATTGCAAATGGGTTGACCAGAATATGATTAATGAACAATTTTTTTTAATGAAAACCTTTCACTAGTTTGTTTAAGAGATAAATTCCATACCAATCGAAAGTATGAAGCCTATAAAATATGCATACGTAAAATAGTTGACTATTTTTTCCCGTCACAACTCTTGTTTATTTTATTTTCCTCCTTATATTCCTATTACGTTATGTACAACCCACCCATCCCCTTCTTTAATTCTTGTCCATCCAAAGATTGCCTGGAAGAGATCGCTTTTAGCGATAAGGCCGCCCATTGTGCCATATTGTTAGGTTTTTTTTTTGTAACAGGAGTTTATGTTAGAATTAAGGTTTAATGTGGTACAATAAAGAGTTTATCTATCTTTCTTTTGGGTAGGCACTTAAATCGATACTTATCATTTGAAATGGTCTGGTGAATGAATTAAAGTTATATAAAATAAAAATTATGTATTTCATTGGTATGGAATTTGTCTATTAACCAAACGTTAAAGTCTAAAAATAAATAAAAAATAAAAATAATTCTGGACTCAAATTTTGACCTTTAGAATGAAAATCGAGGTATCTACCACTAAGACAACACCGCCCTTTCTCACTCGCACTGTGTAAACTAGGCATAACACTTGTCATCTGGTACTTACTTATCTGGTGGTAGGTACCTATATGTGGTACATTTTTAGGGAACGATAGTACGTATAGGTAGGTACATCTAGGTTTAGGTATTTATGAAAGAATGAATTTAAAAAAACCCACCAGGTTTGAATTAATGAGTTTGCATATTACGAGTGAAATACCCACTATACCCTGTATTGGCTAGTATAAATTATCTGACCTACATTTTAACGTCGAACCTACGACCCTTGTTAACCCACATAATTATTATTTAGCGTAATTTGGCGCTAACTTCAATAGTTATTGGAAACGTTGTTTAAAGACCCAGTTGGCACAATGGTCACCATGCCGGCCTGCCAAACACAGGGTTGCGGGATCGATTCCCGCCTCAGACAAGTATTTATAATTAGATATTTGTCTGTGGTCTGGTTGTTTCTATGTATTATAAGTATATATTTACAAAAGAAAAGTATATAGGTAGTATATCCGTTGTCTAGCACCCATAACACAAGTCTAGTTACTTAGCTTGGGGCTAGATAGCGATGTGTGGAATGTCCTGCAATATTTATTTATTTAATTTATAACTGTGTTGAAATTATGAATGTGCACCAATTTGGCTGAGTTCCATAAAAAGGCTCGTATCTATAAACCTCTAGGTAATGTCTTAAAACAGTCACTTGGTGCCTTCGTATCCAATATAAGAATGCTGTTAGGGCTGGCAATGTTTGCGCAGAGATGGTTCACGCGATCATTTATAAAAACAACCTCCCTGTGAATAGATTGCGGGGCAGTCACAACAGCATTCTGAAAACTGTGACGGTTAGGATTGGAGTCACCGATTCAGAGGCACTTCGTGACATTTACGACGTGGATTGCCAATCAATCTATAATTGCCACTAACAATAGATCTACTAACAAATAGAATTTGTATTAGTCAGAAAATTATTCATATTGTGGCGACACTTCACATCGCCACCAACAGATGGCGCCACTAAGCCGATCGGAGATCCTAGATCGCGCAAGCGAAGTTTTTTTGAAGATAAGCTCATATATAAGTTCCAACGAAACATCGTTGGGCCGCGGCCTACCGGGTATAACACCTGCCCGGTGGAAGACCTTCCCTTTGGAGGTACACACCACCTCGTACCTCCAAACTGGTGACCCCGAAACATCGTTGGGCCGCGGCCAACCGGATATAACACCTGCCCGGTGGAAGATCTTCCCTTTGGAGGTACACACCACCTCGTACCTCCAAAATATTAAAGTAAATTTAATTGTTATACAGCGTAAAATTGTGTACCTGCAAAGCTACGACTGATCGTTTATTCTCAGTTCCTTTCGCATGGTATGCCTGAGTAAGTATGCGAATAGCCTGGTGAACCAATTTTAATGCTTTGTTTGAAAGACAATATACCTACTCGAATATTTTGTTTAACACACAATAGATACACAGTAAATTGCCTTACGTTTTTGCTACATAATATGATAAATAAAAATTTTGCTGCCTAAATGTTTTATTTTTTATTTTTCCCTATCAATAAAAAACAGTGCGTGTCAGCTCTGAGGTGCGATTGGAATTTATTTTTTAAACGATACATCAGCGTTTGACTACTATCAAACTTGCCTGGTGGTGAGTGACGATCCCCGTAGCCCCGACAATAGGCATCGAGACGGAGCAGGTTTTAGTCGGTTGGAGCCCGACATAACCACTTCGTTGGCCCCAACTACGGAGTGGTACCCGACCGGGTTTCCCCAGGAAAAAAAAAGGTGACAATAAGATCTATAATGTAGCACGCTTTCTTAGAACATACCTTATTTAATTTTTATGGGTTTCATCGTATGCTAATTCACTTCTTTGTCAAAAGACGACGGCAAAGAAGATTAAAATTAAATTAAAAATTATTTATTTAAACAAAAAACTGTTATAATAACAAACAAATAAGAATCGTTCTCAGCTGCGAAAGTTGTTAACTGCGTTGCAGTGGGAGCGCCCTCCTCCAGAATTAGGTATGCAGATAGATATATTTAGGTAAATAGGTATATATGAATTAAACAAACATAGATATCGTCTATCCTCTTCTATCTATCTATCTATCCTCTTTCATAACGCTTCATCAAATTTTCGTACCCCGTGTGCTCCGTACGGAAAACTCCAATATAAAAAGAAGGAGAAGAGCTGACCCTGACAAATGAATCTTAATCAATAATTGAGAGCACGGCCTAAGCTTACACGAAAATACTTACTGAAGTTAAGTAATACGAAACTTGACTTCACTAAGCACAACATTGTTTTGTTAGGTCGCATTTATTTCGGTCGGTCTTGGCTTATCAGACTAATCGACAGTGAGGGTCCTTCCACTTAAATAAAGATTGATTGAATTCGGAGTGATCGGTATTTGAGGTTGAAAATAAATAAGACCAATGTTTTTATCTAAAGTAGATGGTGTAAAGTATTTAAATTTCATTCTAGCTCTGACAAAAATATTGGTAGGACCTACTTTAGAATCTTATTAATTAATCAATTAATATTAATTAAGGTAAGCTAAGGTATAATCAATCAAGGTATATTACGTAATAATTTATACGTAATAGGTAAGTATTCTACACTAAGAATACTGTAAAAGTACTGTAATTGGTAAGTACTGCAATAAGGTAAAAAATACTGTAATAAGTAAGTATTTTACACTAAAAATACTGTAAAAACACTGTGATAGGTTCTACACTAAGAATACTGTAAAAGTACTGTAATTGGTAAGTACTGTAATAAGGTAAAAAATACTGAAATAAGTAAGTATTCTACACTAAAAATACTTTAAAAATACTGTGATAGGTTCCACACTAAGAATACTGTAAAAGCACTGTAATTGGTAAGTACTGTAATAAGGTAAAAAAATACTGTAATAGGTAAGTAATCTACACTAAAATAATTGTGTTTTTTTATAATAAATAGGTTGGTTCACTAACTCACACGATGGTAAGTGACAATGCTATCTATGAAATAGCACTCTTTCCTAGAAAATACTTATACGCCTGTGACCTAAAGAAACCCAAATAAGCTCTGAAAGCTACAGAATAGAAGCTAAGCTATAAAAAAAATTGCGACGTTCTCTTTTTGTGGTTGCATCGACCTACGTGTCGGAACACGGAAGGCGATACGATTTAGGCCGGTGCGTGTAACAAGCCGCGGTCGAAGCCTACCACCAGGGTTCTCAACTACTTCATTATTAGGAATTAGGACGTTATTAGGACGTAATTATGACGTGATTTACCCTGTATTTACCGGTTACAGAACGGTAATGTTTTTGTCCCCTTATGAAACTATCTTGCGAATAAAATTGTGTTTTACTGTAGTTTCTTAGTGTTTGAAGTAAGTTTTCAGGTATTGAGAGTAAGTAGAGTTATTTACGTGATTCAGGTTCTAAGTAAACTTTAATACAAAAGAAAGACTTCGTTTAATTCTTTGTAAATAATGTATTCGTGGTCTCAACGGATGCTTTTAAGCGGATCCTCTTTACATAACTTTGCGTCGTATTTAGCGGTCCTCACCTAACCTACTTTATTTCATGATTGTTCAGCCGAGCGCCTATAAAAACACTTTAAGCTACCTTTTCGAGATAAGCTGAAAAATATAAAAAAAATCATTTTTTAAATCAACCTATGTTGTCCTAGTGCAGGGCAAAGGTCTTTGGCGTCTCTTACCATCTGGTATACCTAGGTATAAAAGTTTTGTTAAAATTGGCATAATATTCCTAGGAATATTAAGCCAATTTTAACAAAACTTTTCATATTTTAATAGTGTACAGATGAACATTTTTTTCCCTAAAATAAAACAGCAAGAACACGTAAAACGTATTTATTTACAAACGTAAGTTTTATTTACAGTTTATAACTTACGAATAATTTACGATTTAGGCTTAGAATAAGGTCTTAAAGACAATGGATTTATCCAGGCTATAATAATATAGGTATAAATGTTTGGATCCATTTACATTTATTAAAATAACAAAGTAATTGTCTAATGATGATTATTTACAATGCTATCTACTTTTATAAACCAAAGTAACGTTTCAATTTATTTAATGGATGAATTATATGAACATCATAATGTTATAAAAATTTAATCAACTAAGTGTTTGGAATAATATGTTGTATTTTAATTATACCAGTCAATTTCATTTACACTTACAAGTATATATCATAGTAGGTAAATGAAATTATTTTTGTAGTATTACCTATTTTATAGTAGGTAATACTACCAATTTTCATTTCAGATAATATTGACATTAGAATAGTCTTTAGGAAAAAGTCATCCAATTTCGTTATTTGCTTTTCTATACAAGGTTACTTTCTATAAAAAGGAATATCATACAGTATACACGCGAAATTCAATTTGTTTTCGTAACAATGACCCAGTAAAGAATAGAAATGTAACTTTATTTTTTAAATTTTTTAACTTTTGAAAATAGGTAATACATGATATATTATATTCTAATAACTAAAACTTTAATTAGAATTTTAAAATATGAATCGTTTTTGAAATAACCGTCAATTATAGTGTTGTAAAGTTCGTCTCTGAGATAGTTTGATCCAAAATAAGGTAGAGATGTTGTTCTTAAAATTATTTATATAACAAAACTAAGAACTCCAAATTTCTAGAGCATTTTGCTCTAACGTAATGTTCTATTTCCAACTGGATTAATGTAATGAAAATCTTTTCTTGAATTTCACGCGCTTTTGGTAGCCGCCCTTTTAGTTATTTTTTAAAATAAAACGCAAAAGGCTTAAAAAAAATAACACCGAATTTTTAGGATAAGTATTTTTACACGTTGTCCCGACAATTTTAAAAGTAAATTTAACAATTTTTAGGCATCGAAACAACTAATCTAAGAAATAGATAAATATATCTTTAATTTCGTCTTTTATGACGGAATTAAGTACTGTGTTGTAATAAGGTTTACACTTTAAACATAAAAAATAATAAAATATGAATTATAAACAACTTTTTCTCTTAACCGCATGCAGATTATTTGAAGTCAGTTAAAACCACTTGTCTTAGAAGACATTAAAAACATCACTAATTATTATCATTTTGCGTTCCATTGTTCTTTTTCTTCCGGACTTGTCTTTTAGTCAGGTTCGGCTCTCTCAATCGTGATTCTCCAGAGTTCATGATCCTTAGATCGTCTTTGGGTTAATATTGTTACTTTTTAGTGGCGCGCCTTTGTTACTTGTACGTATTCTTTTTCTAATAGGCTTTTAAGGGCTCTCCTAATTGAAAAATGAATTAAATTATCTTTCCAATTAAAATCTTGCACCGTGTGAGCTTCTAAAATACTGATCAAAGAACGAAATTCTTAAAGGCAATTACATTGTAATAAAGTTATTCTGGAAAAGGTTTATCGTCGCAAATTCAATTGAAATTTTGAAGAGGGGCGTTATTATGCACTCAGATATTTGGGGTATGTACAGTCGGCTGCATAATTGCAGCCCCCGGTAGAGTTCGAAAATTACTATCATTGAAATGTTTTCATTCTAATAATTTTTGTTTGAAAAATTGATAAGTTAGAAGACTTCAACTAAAGTAGGTGCCTAGAATCTTGCTTGTGTTGAAAACGTTCTTACAGCAGCCGTTTTGGAGCTCTACGGTGGGTCTGCAATTATAAAGCCGACGTACAAGCATTCTAATATTTTTTCAAGTTGAATTTTTTTCAGGAACTGTTTACCTTTCCGTAATCAAAATTTCTGGTATTCAATTACTTTTTATTTTTAAAATTTTGAACACACTTAAATTTATTGAACAAGGCCGTGTAATATTAAACCGAAAGAAGTTTGTTTAGGATTTTCTTTTCTTATTAAAACTTAGTAAACATTTTGAAACAACAACCTTAAACAAGCTTTATACATTATTTTCAGTGGAAGAATGTTAAAACTATTAACATTACTTAAACAAAATCTTATTAATAATTCGTTTTTTAAGTCGAAATCTAAGAATTTGTCCTACATGAGCAACTAACTTAATAATCTCGTGAAAATCGCTTCGTTACAATAACTTGACTTCCGGTGACCATTGACATTCCTTTTTTATACCTTTGCTCATTTAGGACAAATGTTTTGTTAAAACTGACACGATTAATCGCGTGACCCTAGCGACACAACCTACGTCAATTAATAAGTCATTATTACTTCGTTTAGTAACGCACTTTGCGTCAACAAACCCGGGTACCGCAAGTAATCGTCCCCGTTCATCTAAAACTTACCTTACTTAAAATATTATGCGAATCTAATCCACCGGTCATCTCGTGACAAATCTAGTTATAGAATAATCATGAAAATATGCGCTCGTTTTGATTTTAAGCTTCGTTCTGAACGAGAATTTTGGACATAAAGCAGTAAGAAATATAAGTATTTCGTTGAATATTTTTGTGTTTATAATTAGGAGTAAGAGTGGAAATATTGGTGTTGTTCGGTTGGCAGCACTCTGCATTGCTGCTGGCCGCTCTCCGCTCACTACGTGAACGACTACAGATGCTGAATCTGAAACAAAATTGTGGTTTTTTAGCCAACAAGCTCATTCTTTTAGCCAATATGGTAGTGGGGAAAATAAACCTTAGTCTATACTTTATCTATACTAATTTAATGCAGATTTGATTATTATAATAATAATTGATTTATTTCGGATTAAATTACAATTCAAATATAAATTTATCCATATGCATTACTAAAATAGATCCAATATAAAAATAATCAAATAACGAAACAAAGTCAAAAATCCCAAAAACTACAAATGTCAACAATAAATAAAATAAAATTACATTAAAATAATTCCAAATAAAATAAAATAATCATAACTAGGTACTAATTACTAAATCAACATTAGATTACATTAAAATAAATACATTCAAAATAAAAATAAGTGAAACTATAAAATCATTTAATCGGTTTTTATTTGGACTGATTTTGATTGTTTTTTATTATTGAAACTTATTATGAGTAACATTGAATCATTAAAATTTAGAGGGTCATATTTACTAGTTTGTATTCCAATATAATTCAAGTCGTAAGTGAAGTAAAAATACGTGCTACGTCATAAACCGTATCGTCACTTTAGGCAGGTGTTATAGTTAGTAAACCATGACCAATTTGTAAAATATACGCGGATGAAAATACGGTCTTGTTCGTATTTAATATACCTAACTTATTTTACAAATACATATTAACTTAATCCTAATTAGTGATAATAGTATTCAATGTTCAAAGAATGTTAAATTTACACAAAACAAATCTAATTAGGTACATTCTGTTCTTAGGGTTCTCTTTAATAAAATAAGCTCGCTATTTGTATTTATTTCAACCCATCTATCTATCCTTTTATTTAATTTAATCCCGTAAAATCCAAGAGGTCTAAAAATCCTACAATTTGTGCGAACGTCTGAATAACAGTGAACGACTTTTTTTTGTTTCCGTTTCTACGAGGATTAAAAATGTATGCCTTTTGTCCTTGTTTTAAAAGAATTAAGCTGTCAAAGATTTATGACACTTTTAGGGTGCAAGCAAATTTTTATTTTGGTCGTATTTTTGATTAAATTAGAATTAATATGGGTTTTACTTGGGGAAATATTACTCGACCGACGTTAACAGAATTTGTTTCTACAAATAAAATTAAAGAAGAAAGCATTTCTTATGTAAGTTTTAGGTTTATACCTATAGGTAACGACCTAAAGTTATATACAAATATTATATTATCACAGATTTCAAAAACCTATTTTTATTTACTTTAAATCAATTAAAACATTTGTACCTATCTGTTATTATACCATTTTGAAACATTGAAAATGAAAAAAAAACTTAACTTATAAATCTTAAAATAACTTAATAACTTAACTTAAAATAAATCCTAACTCAGTTTGAAGATGTTCCAATGTGATTTCATGCATGCATGTTTTCAAATGAATAAAGAAATTTTAACTTAGACTTTGCCTAGCTAGTGGATTTAAATTTAATGCTAGCATTGTGGGTTTAAAACACTAAAATAATGAATAATTTAAACTAATATAAACTTAATATTTTATTCTCAGTTTATAACGCTAAAACATCAAACACTGAATAATATTTAAATGAAGGAAAATTCCATTTCACTTTGATAGTAGAAGTAGGCGAGTGAAATCAGAGTACATATACTTTTTTGGCCGATGAAAATCAAAATCGGGATTAAATCATAGAACAGTTAAATTTTGAAAAACAAATGAACATTGGTCAGTTCTCAAGGAGCGGTGTTTACCTAGTCGTAGATACCTCGACTTTAATTCCGAAGGTCGTGGGTTCGAATCCCAGTCAGAAGTGTACGAATGGATTATGTATGTCTTATAACATACATAATCTATTCTAATTTTTTTCCTTAATTTTTTGATTTTTTATTGTGATTTGGAATTTGTTGATTTTTATGTTATTTTATTCTATTTTACGGATTTTATTATCTGAAATAAATAAATCGCATCTTTTGTGCCAGGAGTGTCGTGAGGCGGTTTATTTGATTAGTTATTTATTTTATTATTCATTTGTTGAATTTTTTTATTTATTTTATTGACGATTATGTAGTACTTTTAGTTAATAATTATGTTCCATGTTTTTATTTGATTGATTTAATTAATAAACATTCTTTATAATAATTAAATTGAATTGAATTGAATAACAGATGATTGTACGCTAATTGGCATAACTCTTATACGGTGAAGAAAAATGCGTGATGAAGCCGACGGTTTAGTCGGCTCCAGTCGCAGACGATTTACTAGTTTTTTGTTCGGGACACGGTCGACCTAGCTGAGAGGGTAGTAAAGGTGCTGGACAAGCCTAAAATGACCTAACCAAAGAGGTCTAGGGTAGAAAACAGTCCGTAAATACCTTACCGGACTGTTTTCTGCTTTTTCTAACGCAAAAGCCTGTTCCCGTCGTTGGTTTTACCCAAAGTTTTATTCTTTGAAGTGTGAATTTGAACACGCTGAATCAGTCGGAGGTCTTGGGAAGATAAATAGTCGACAGCAACGAAGACAGAGACGCGTCCTCGTGGCAAATGTTTTTTCTGATAATGTGGCTTAGAAATCATTTTTCATGGTACGAATCGTTCTGCGGCGTTGACATTCCGAGATGTTTGTGGAAAGGGTCTCTCTATCTTATAGAAGCAATTAGACATCTATAGGTATTATCTATATCTATAGGTTTTATCCGGATAAATCCCGATCCCGTTGGAATATCGGAATAAATCAAATTAATATTATAAAGCTGAAGAGTTTGTTTCTTTCTCAATGTATAACTACTGGTTCGAAAATTCGGGGAAGGCTAAATGCTGCTTTTTATTTTGACATTCCAACGGGATCGGAACTTACGCGGGTGAAACCGTGGGGCGCAGCTAGTATTATATAATAGGTAAATATGAAAATAATTGTGAATTTCTTTATAATGTAACTTTATCCTATGTTACGTAGAAACGTCAAAAATGTTTGCTAGCGTCTAATCGTTTGATAAATAACGCCAAATAATATCACAAATTTTCTGAGAATAAATGCCTAACCCTATGCTGTTAGAGACCTACATTTTTCATCCCTAACTTAGCCACTTTAGATAATATTTTATGAAAAACTAGCTGCGCCCCGCGGTTTCACCCGCGTAAGTCCCGATCCCGTCGGCATATTGGGATAAAAAGTATCTTATGTCCGTCTCCTGGCTCTAAGCTACCTCCCTACCAATTTTCACCCAAATCTGTTCTGCCGTTCTTGAGTTATAAGTGGTGTAACTAACACGACTTTCTTTTATATATATAGACTAGTATGGACCGCGGTTTCACCCGCTTAGGTAAGTCCAATTCCTGTAGGAATATGGCGATAAAAAGCCTGTGTAAATACATATAGGTATATTCAAACAAACAAATTCTGTTGAACCTCAAAAATTTCAAAAAAATCTGCGAATTTCCGAAAGTCATAGAATAAAAATTGTTTGTTTTAGTTACAAAAGCCCTAAAAGGCTTGCTAATATGATAAACAAAAACTCTGTATTAAGTATATGTGTTACTCTTAAGGCCTTAATGTATAATCATACCAAGTTTATCAAAATCGGTCTAATATTGGAGCTCATTCGTAACAAACAAAAACGAAATCGTTTTTAATATTAGTGTAGATTACACTGAAGCGCTCATGGCTTAGTGCCAAAACATCTAAGTTAAAACGAGAAGCAAATACACACAGAACCGGGCAAAATACCTGTAAAATAAATACAAATATTGTTTCAGTAAATAAGAAAATGGAAATGAAAATCTATATTGCCTTTTTGAAATTCCTAAAGATTGTTCTCGTTTTACCTCAACTTCAGTTATTTACAAATACAATGTCTTGTTTACATTTAATTTCTCAATTATGAATGTTTTAATTTAATTATGCTAATCATCCTATAAAATAATAATACTATGGTCGATCGCTCCGAAAGTCTTTAAAGAAGGCCTATGTCCTGTGGCTAATTTGATAATGCTCCTGTTTTCCATGCATGAAGCCCAATACTGAAAAATCCCTTAGAATTAGGTACATTTTTAAGCAATATTTTTTAACGAAACCTAATATCTAAAAAATAAAATATCTAGAAACTAACCCGACAACCTACCTAATTAGTCTATACTAATATTATAATGAGGTATCATGAATATAATTGGAACTTATGTCAGAAAATTGTAGGTATAATTTCTCATTATTCCGGATTACGTAGTATATAAGCAAATATGAGCTTTCGGTAGCGGTTTGAAGCTTTTAAGTCGTACTAATTATAACGGACTAGCAGCGCTCCGCGGTTTCACCCCCGTAACTCCTGATCCCGTGGGAATTTCGGGATAAAAAGTAGCCTTCATCGATAAATGGACTATCCAACACAAAAAGATTTTTTCAATTCGAACCAGTAGTTCCTGAGATTAGCGCGTTCAAACAAACAAACAAACAAACTCTTCAGCTTTATAATATAAGTATAGATAATATTTTATGTGAGTAATTAGTATATCGAGGGACACGAGTAAAAACGGAAGACGGCAATGAAAAGGAAATTTACAAATCCGTTCTGTGAATACACCGGCTTATTTTTCGGAATGCGGACAAGTCCGCTTAGCAATACGATTTAGGCCGGTGCGGTGAAGGAAAACATCGTGACAAAACCCGCAGCTTAGTTTTCTCCAGAAGAGTTGAAAAGGTTTTTTCTCTGGACATGGACGACTAAGCTGAGAAGGGTAGTAGGTGCTGAGCAAGTCTACTCCATCCTCACGAAAAAGGACCCAATTAAAAAGGACATAGTTGCGGAAAGCAGCCCGTATACAAGTACAAGTATAATAAGGCCGCTGCGGTGGGTGGTCACAACCCGCGGCCGCAGCCATCCACAAAGAAATAATGTGATATGATGTAGGTGGAAAGGCCAATACTTTTATTTTTTTACATATGATAGGTCAGCGTTTGACCACTATCACACCTGCCTGATGGTAAGTGACGATGCTGCCTAAGATATAACACGCCTTCCTAGAAGATACCTATTCACTCGCAACTTGAAGACCCCCAAATTGTACACGTCAGGAAAGACAGACTCAGGCAACCAATTCCATTCCCTTGCAGTAGGAATAAAGAATGACGAAGCAAAACGCTTAGTGCTAACGTCTGGTATGTCCACCATGAATCGTATCATCGTATCTATCAATTAAAATATAATAAATCATGTATTTTACCAGAGCTGCTCGGTGCACAGGTATAGTTGCCAGAGTCCCTGGGCGAGGCACGTGCGATTAGGAGTCGACTCGTCCGCGTGCGCTGCTCCGTCTCGACACTGATCCCACCTCTCTGGGCGTAGTTCACCACGTTAGTACCACGGTACCAGTAGATGAAACTGTTGGGGAAAATGAAATGGTGTTACTTGAAGAAATGTTGTTTAATTATTAGTAGTTCTTACTAATAATATTTGAATAGTTTGTTTGTGGTGTGTTAGAGGCTTGAATCCTGACAGTGGATATAGGTAATAGGTAACGCAAAATGCTTTACGCCTAAAACATCTGTGGCTACTTTAACATTGAACTAAAAAGATTTCACCCACAAATTGTACACACAAAAACTGACTTAACATCAACTTCCCATGCATAATTAACCATTTCGCGTATTTGCACCTAAGTTTTTTTGTAATTCTTCCTACCTTTACCAGAAATAATATTCTGTTAGCGTTTTCTAAAAATCTAGCTTATACCTACCTAAATTTTACGATTCACGCTGTAAAAACTCCTATGTTAGGCTTATTTGTTTTTGTTTGTTTTGTAAATATCTTTATTAACATAAAACTTAAGAATCATTTGAAATAATAATGTAAGTTAATCCTATTAAATTCAACTTAATGGTATTGGATAGGCTTATTTAGCTGTTGCTTAAATATCTAATTATGAGTAGATATTATGATTCCCGTGCTTTCTTTCTCTTATTTAGATAGTAGGTGAAGATTAAAATAAATTCATCACTTTGTATAGATATTAGTTAATAACTATAACAACAAGATACTATTTCACATAAAACATTTTACTCCGACATACAAAATATTCTAGTGAAAACATTCTCAAGTTATTTATGTCGTTCTAAATGTTCACTGCAAATATTATACACACCTGCAACTTACGCGGAAATGCACCATCGTAAATATTAAGAATCATTTTCGTAAATAAAATGGTTCGTTTTCAAACTACTTAATAAAATTTCTTCGAATCAACCAAGTAGAGTAGGTACTTTCCATTGACAGAGGACATTAAGGGTGTCAAACTGATTAAATTATCAATCTCGAGCTTATCTCGAGTGATAATTGAAATGGAATTTAATTTTAGGCATTAAATGTATTTGGCTAGATTGTGCACAACGTCATGCAAGCGGCCTCAAATCACAGTGATAATAATTTTAACTGAATACCTCGGTTCCGAGCGGTTCCCTATAGTGCCATAGCGTAAAACAAAAGCATAATTTTGTCGTCTTGATGTCCTCTGTCGATTAGTACAATACCCATACGTTTAAATCTCCATCACCGTGAAGAAAAAATAAAGTCATACAAGCTACAGCATTATGAGAAAGTTTACTAATTACACTGAGTATTGTGAAAATATTCATTTAGTATATAAGTTTATTATATTGCATGCCTGTAATGGGTAAGTTATTGTTACCTAATTACGCCTATTTTAAGATCCTTGTGTAGTGTAGGTACATAACTTTGCAATAAAATGTCTTGATTTCTTGATTGAAGTATAATTCAACTAAAAATACTCTGATGGATGATACCTTTTGACTTTAAGTTGGTTTTAACTTAAGCTTAACATGAATATGCTGCTCGACATTAAATTTAATATGTTCTTAGATTTACGTTGTCCTTAGTTAACAACATAGTATCGTACTGAAAACACTACGTTGAAATACAAATATGTTTGAACGTCTAAAGTGAGCAGAATATACCGTTATGATATTTTAGGTGCAGATATTGGTGGTTCACGTATGTTGGTAATATATTTATGGATTGAATATATTAAATTAAATATTACTGATTCAACGAAAATAAAGGTCTACAGTTCATTCAGGTTCTGTATGTTGAATTTTTAAAATATTGAATTCTCTTAAGGTTAAAGGGTACCGGCGCTCTCTCCATACAAACGTAGTCGACTGTTTCCTCCTTGGGTAATGACACTAGCACAAATATTTTTGTGTCATAAAACCTATAACTGCCATGAATATGACCCTACGTTTTTTTATATTCTAATTAATATAGGAAGTGTCTTAAAAAACATTTTCTAATAATCATAGAAATTAAGATTTAAAAAACAAAAAAAAACCATAGTTATGGCAGTTATAAGTTTTATGCAACAATAATATTTGCTCTATTTTCATTATCCAGAGAGAAAACAGTCGACTACGTTTGTATGGAGAGAGCCCCCGGTACCATTTCCTCTTAAAATAAACCATAATACGGTGGGTATAGACTTTTAAATACACAGTATTCTAACAGTAGTCGTAAATCTGCGGCGTTTAATTTCGGTTTGCTTCAATTGCTACGATGTTTTGAACTGCATTTGATGCGCAGTGGGACTGCCAGTGAAACGAAACGGGTGAGGTTAGTGGCTTGTAGTTGTTACTCGTGAAATATGGTTGTTGAATTCTCACCGTTTCACTTTGGAAGTGAAATAGAGGTACAATATAGTTTATTTTATTGATAAATCTAACTGAAATGTTCAGTTGTTAGAATATTTTAGACTAACATGGTTTTCACGCCTGCATTGCAAGGACTTTTCCTTGCAATGCAGGCGTTTTGTTTTTGAGCCTATCTTTGTACGTTTGTTTGTTTGCAACATTATTTATTCCATCATACCTTCCATAAAACTTAGATTTCTTTAATTAAAGTATCGTTAGATTGGCCTCATTAGTCCAAGTGTTCTCAGATAGGTGATAGAAAACATATGGTGTTTTATTTTACATTATTTGTTAGGTAAGGGAAAGCCAAACAAACTCCGTCTTATGATATGACGTATCCTACCTAAATAGAGACAATTTTACGAGTATTTTATTCGCTTGACCTTTGAGCAACCCAAAAAGGTTAAGTAAATAAAAAGTTTTAGCCTTTCTATTTTAGAATTACTATCTAACTTTTAAATTTACTAGAATTGCTGAAGAAAATGTAATTCTTGTTTGTTTTAAAATATAAATATTATTATTTAAAATATATATATGGTTAGGTATTACAAAAGGACAGACTAAGATTCAAAATCAAATAAATATTAAGTGGAAGATAGAGCTTGAAAAGAAATTGTAGTTACTTAAACTGAATTTTAGAAATTGATAAGATAAGTAGTCACTGCATAAAAAACACTTCATTGGATAACCACGTATGTTGATACTCAAAATTATAAAGACCTACCTTTAAAAAGTAATAAAAAAATATATTCAAAGCAAAATATTAATCTATGTTTATAAAGAACATAAACTCTCACCCAAAACGAAAACGTATAAAGATTAAATAAACAGAAAAAGTGAGCCAACATTTTAATAAATGGAAAGTTGGAAACCCAAGGTTCTTGTCCCTGAAGCTGAAATACATGTGATAGAGGTTCAGTGATCACAATTTCATCTAAACCCGTCCAACCTTTTCATCGTACAGAACTAACAATCATCTGATATATTCATTCAATATTATCAGGCAATGAAATTTTTATTTTCTAATTATCATATAATTAGGATTTGAAAAACAAAAAAAAAAACAAAACATAGGTGAATGGTCATGGCAGTTATAAGTTTTATGGAACAAAAATATTTGCTCTAGTCATTATCCAGGGAGAAAACAGTCGACGTCGTTTGTATGGAGAGAGCCTCCGGTACCCTTTCCTCCTAAAGTTGAATTCTTAAAATGCCGGGACGTAAAAGTCCCAACTGATTGACTGATGTTATAAAAACGCACAGCTAACTTATAGACGGATGTGGCTAAAATTGGCATACCGATACCTTTTATGACGTAGCCATCCATAAAAGCTATTCTATTGTATACTTTAAAATAAACCATAATAATGATATCACGCAATGATAATATTGATCAGATGTTAATGGCATGTAAGTCTTTTAAGTTAACAACTAACGTAATTAGAACTGTGTAAATTAACAACAACATATTAAGTTTACTGCATGCGTTTCCACCGGTTTGAGACCGAGATTTTAAGTTAATTAAGTAACCATTATAATTTTCTCATATAAATCAACTGTTTTGTAAGTTCTTCTTGAGAAATAAAGATTCTTTAAACCTAACCTAAGTAGGCATATCAACCCCCATTGACGAAATAAATTCATAAAAATGTTAAAAGAGCGAAAACTTCATGAGTTTCTGAATAAAGAAGCTTTGAATCTCTGAATACTCGTATATATGCATAATCTATTCTAATATAAATTACATCACGTACGAATTATATTCAGTGTGAAATGTAATCTGCCGAGGACTCAGACTTACGTAAAGTATCTACCTCCTTACGCGTGTATGCGGTGACATCCTTTAGGAATTCCACAGAATACAAGTGTAAGATACATATTAAACACTTCTTCAGTCTGACCTTAGCCTAATTTATTTACTGATGTATCTTTCTTGCTGATGATTTTTTATTGTATGGTATTTTAATAGATTTTGACTGTATGGTTAGAAAAATTATGTAAAGTGTCTACCTCCTTACCCACTCTGACGTCCTAGTCGCTATGTTGAGGCAAGCCGTAACGTCTCGGCGCGCGACCGGCGGTATTTTTGGCCGAGCGGCTTTTACCTTTATAACTAAAACCGTGATAGCTGCCAAATTACTACAGCTAGAATACAATAAAAAATACCTATTATTAGGTAAAACATACACAATTAAACTACATTTACGGTTATTACTGTAATATAAAGTAAAATCCCAAAAAAAAATGTAAAAGTCTGCGGAATCACTAATTTTTCTACAAAGTTTCTATTAAAACGAGTTTTTAACAATAAATTTACGCGTCAAGAGCCATTCAACTATTTTGTAAAAAAACTAGATTATTTTCTCTTTAGAATGACACCAAAATTTGTATATTACGTTTGCTTCGTCTTACTTAAATAAATTAAGAATTACATAGACCCTTCACGGCTGCTAGAGATGATCTCCGGTGTAAAATGTAGGCAAGATGGCTACCAAGCTAAGGCTCTTCTACACGATTTTTGAATGAAACACAAATTAGATTAAAAATATTTATTTTTGTTTTAACAATCTTAGAATGAGGATTAATTAATATTTATAAATATATATATATATATGTATATATATATATATAAATAAGTATTTATTATTTTTAGTATTTATAAAAAAAATAAGAACAGACTTCAAAAAAAAAAGTGAAAAATAAAAAAAAGTTTGAAGTCGGACTGGGTGGTACAGACTTCTCTTACAATATTCATCAAATCCAGTACGACTTCAAATTTTTTTTCACTTTTAGATTTTTTGAAATCGGTTCTTTAATTTTTTTTTTATCTTACTATTAATCATTTTTATGATAATTTCTAAAACAATAATCTATGCACAGCGCAACTTGACATTGTCGGCACTTCCATACTGTTCTTGCCACAACTTTTCGCTTAGCACACAACTTACATCGGAAACTGCTAGTTGTGCTTCGGATTGGAAAGTGGTCATGTTCAACCATTGTTTTTGCCGCATTATCAGCTGGTCTTTGAGAGGCAGTCAGAAGTCGTCCGGTCGTGTTTTTAAAAGTCAGTCGTAGTTCATTTGTCAGGTCAATTTGTCGGTGCTGTAGAAGCAAGTCTTCCGCCATTTTTTTTCTAAAATCCCTATGAGATATTTTTGGGTTGTGCGTCCCAAAAATAACGTAGCAATTAAAAATTGCGGTATTAAATAGTCGGCGGAAAACTTTCTTGTACCATACTTTATTCCTAACTCGTTCTAGGGGCTGTGCAGACAGGATCTGATCCTTCCTGTCCACACCGCCCATAGACTTATTATAGTCTAATACGATTTGCGGTTTGTACGCGACCCGATTGTATTTATCCTGTGCTCCGATTTGTAGTCGATGGTACGTAGAGATTAAACTAACTAAATTAGCGTCTCGCCATACCATCAACGACAAATCGGAACAATAGGTTGTCACTACTTCTCCGTGGCGTAGGTCAGTCTTATTAAGACTTTTGATTGAATCAGGAACAAATTCCCGATTTAATCTCAGAGTCCCGTAACAATCTGTTTGCTGTTTTTTTAGACAGCGCAACAGAAGAGGACTATTATAGAAATTATCCATAATAAGGGTATGACCTAGGTGAAGTAGTGGCTCTACTAATTGATAAACAATTTTGGCAGTAGCGCTACTGGGACGTAGATCGGTACTTTCAGTACCGCTCGTCATCGGTTGTTCATCGTCATTGGGTCGGTCATCATCGTCATTGGGTCGGTCATCATCGTCATTGGGTCGGTCATCATTGTCATTGGGTCGGTCATCATTGTCATTGGGTCGGTCATCATTGTCATTAGGTCGGTCATTTGTCACTTCATTGTCATTGACGGCGTTAAAAGTCCCAGTTTGGTTATTTTTCCCTGCGTAGACAAAAAATCTCCACAGGTAGCCGCTCGAGGACTCACACAGTTCATACGTTTTGATGCCAACTTTGGCAGCTTTCGTGGCGATTTTTTGAGAGAAGTTTAATCTGCCATGCCATTTCAAAAGAGACTCGTCTATAGCAATTTCTTGGGATGGCATGTATAGTGACGAAAATTTTTTGTTTAAATAATCCACCACAGGTTTAATTTTGTATAGTCTGTCTGTCTGTCTGTCTGTACCGTCAGTCATGGTCTCGTTGTCTACAAAATGTAGAAATGATTTTAGCAATAAAAATCTGTTGTAGGACATTATTCTACAAAAATAAGGCATTGTTCCGTATCCATTAAATGAAAAATAAGCTTCTTCTTCAGCTTGATAATAAAGACCTTGCAAAATGATAATTGCTAAATAGCTTATCATTTCGTCTCTGTGTGTTGGTGTCCATCTATGTAGTCTTGAGCTAGGAGTAAGCTTATTTTGGTCTTTTAAAAACTTTATCTTTTGATCAGCGTATCTGTTCGTCTCAGTGCAAAGCATGTCAATAAAATCACTGTCAAACATTTCGTAAAATATGTCAAGTATTTTAGTCTCGTCAGTAATAGGTATAGTCGGTCCAGACGTGCCGGTAAACGTCTCTCTTCGTCCGGTAAAATTCGCCACATCCTTCTTCCAGTCAAAAGTGAAACTGGTCTCGTTGACAGTAGCGATGTCACGTACGGCACTGTCATTGAGTCGGTCTTCAGTGTTTAAAACTTGCAGCTGAAAAGTTGATAAGTCTGTGCTACATGCCGGTTCAGCCGCTGCGTTACGAGTACTTAAAGTCGTCGGTAAGATGGATATTCCGTCATTGTCTATTTCTATGTCATCGTCATCGTCACTGTCGGGAATGTTCAGCCAGTCGTCAATAGTCGATTCGAATCGCTGATCTAATACACCTGAAACAAAAAATAGGTATACTTTGCAAGTTTCTGTCAATATTCAGTTACCTACTTCACAACGGTTGAGCAAACTTAGATGACATTAGAGCTAAATTTACTAAAACCTGCACTTTTGAAATGTACCACGATCCTAATAATATATACTCACTCATAGACCTATGGGGGTGGCTGGTCGCAGCGTAGCTCGGAGACAAAGATTGTTGACGGAGCTCGGAGGAGAAAGACGTTGTCACGACTTCTTCGTTTAACACAATGAAATCTGTAACAAAACCTGTCATTATTATTTTATTTATTTTTCGGTTTTCATTCTCCATTTATACATACATAAACTTAATCCGAGGACGTCTCCGAATTAAGATAGTAGCCCCTTTTCTCCGGGGTCCTGGAAGCTACAAATAAATTCAACCTAGTCGATAAGCGACTAGGTGAACTGTCCAAGGACCCCGGAGAATTGGGTACGGTGTATGCCTCTGGTGTACCCATGTTTAATATGTCAAAGGGATCTTCCTCTAGTGCCCCACCGCCCAGTGCGGCACGATCCTCCTCTACTGCGGGCGATGGGGCACGATCCTCCTCGAGTGCGGGCGGTAAATCTTCTTCTACCTGTGTTGCGGGCGGTGGGGTGGGACTCACCACCGCAACATATAGCGGCGCTTCATCGCGCTCCGGCGATGGTTTCCTGTGAAGTAGAATCCAATTAGTATTAAATTCAAACTATGCATACCTATACCAAAATAATAAATTAGAAGATAATTACAGTGTACGCCTTTTGCGGGGTGGCGCGTCTGGCAGCAGGATGCGACTAAGTTCGGCTGTTCTTTTGCGCTGAATTAATTCTTTTTTGAACTGCGCCGGCATCCCCGCCAGCCTCCGCTTCGTCACCTCCCGCTCCGCGCGAACATGCTGTAGCTCCACACTGTTAAAAGTATCACTAGTCACATGCTTAAACTATAACAGACACAAAAAGGTATACGTAGTGTATACTTACTGCTCCTCCGAACCTCGCCCTCGTCCTCGTCGTCGTCCCCTGACTCCTCCTCCTGACCCTCCTGTCTCGGTATTACTGCTGGAATTAAAACGAATGTTAAACCAAAAATTATATGTATAGTATCACTAGTCACATGCTTAAACTATAACAGACACAAAAAGGTATACGTAGTATGTACTTACTGCTCCTCCGAACCTCGCCCTCGTCCTCGCCCTCGTCCTCGTCCCCTGACTCCTCCTCCTGACCCTCCTGTCTCGGTATTACTGCTGGAATTAAAACGAATGTTAAACCAAAAATTATATGTAAAGTTTCAGATTCAGAAAAGTACATTAATAATTCTTACGAAGAAAGGTCCTGTTCTACGCCTACGTTCTGACGACTGCGTCCCTTTCCCCCGCCTTTTCCTTTCCATCGCCGTCCTCCGCTCCCTCCTGCTTCTTGTTGGTCACTAAAATTGATGTGGTAATGTCAATTTCAAATTAATACTGTGAATACACACACAGTTAGTGTTACTTGTGTATTAGGTAATTCACCTCGAGAAAAGCGTAGCGTCATTGTTTTCATCACGAATATTTTTTAAACAATGAATGGAAAATATTTGAGATATTTTGATTCGCCGTGACGCTAAATCATTATTGTCGTCACAATTATTATTTTCAATACATTGTATGGATAGAATTAATTTAAAAAAATTAAGTGACTTCAATCTAAACAATATTAAACAGAATCAGTACCAAACTGCGCCCGACTTCAGATAATAAAATTCGTTATTTTTCACTTTTTGAAGTCAGTTTTCAATTTTTTTTAATTAATTTTATTTTGAAATATTTAGTGTCTTTGATTGTCACTAAAAATAAACTCAAATTGCTTCAAGTGTCCTTCAAATTGCTATAAATTTGAAGAATTCCCTCGATTTCTCCAGGATCCCATCATCAGATCTTCACCAAATTTTTAAGGGACCACCTGTGAAGTATACCCCTTCAAACACAAAAAGAATTTTCCAAATCGGTCCAGGCGTCTTCGAGTAATCGGGGAACATACAAAAAAATCCCCGACGAATTGTTAACCTCCTCCTTTTTTAGAAGTCGGTTAAAAATAATTTCGATGACAATAGTGATGTTGCGTTTTCCCAAGGAGAATTCCTCTTACATATCATTTTTTTATAGTTCACTTTTTGTTATAATCGGTTAAAAATAGCATTAGTACAAGCCAGCCAATAAAAAAAAGTCACATCGATCTTCCAATCCACAAACAAAAAGAACAAGGCGATAGCGTGTTTCCTGCATGTGCATGCAAAATACTTATTAATATGCGTGTTAATACACCCAACATTAAAAAAAAAACCGACTTCAAAAAAAAAAAGAAAAAATGGAAAAACAAGCCCAACAGCAGCTACGTAATTTGAAGTCGGGCAGCGGAAACAATGTAATTCTTCAAATTTTAACACGTTATCTTAATCCGTTGAAGAGTTTTATGATGAGTTTTTTTGAAGTCGGTTAAAAACAAAACAAGACACAAGCCTATTAATAAACAAAACTTATAAAAATCACCAGATAAAATTTAAAGCTCATTCACATTCTCGTTTGTACGAACCATTAATAAAAACCTTTTTGATAACGTCCGTGGCTAGTGCAGTAACCAGCGCTGAAATTATATCGTACACATTGCTAATTATCCAAAATAAACACTTACCTCTATACATTTTTATTGTAAAAGGACATTTATATGTTAGTAAAGAACTACAGTTCTAAATTTTAATCATATTTCATTAATTTCTAACAATACAATTACTATAAACTCTAAAAACCTACGGCCATTGTTCCGCCAATACTTCGTGTTTTTTCTGTGTCCATTTAATCAACAGTAGTTTCGAATCTATCGATTTTTTTGAGATAAACGTAGAGTAGGAACATTATCACTTAATAATTGTACATTAATACTAGAAAAAAATTGTATATTTACCTCATAATGCGTTAAAATAACACTCACAACAAACACAAATCACTACCACAAATCTCGCTTGCTGCTTGCTGCGCACTGGTTTTTTAAGATTTTTTTTTCTAATGAAATTCGATGTTGCCAGTAGAAGAAAATATTCTCGGTAACGTAAAATATATTTAAGCACCATCTCGTGTAATTTTTATACACTAAGAGTACAGATACTCGACGTAAGATGGCATTTTTTTCAATTATTCCCGTGTGGCATCCAAGGGAGCCAGGACGTATGACGCTACTTTTTTTTTGGCGCCTGTGGGAGCCAGTACGTTTCAGTGGTTACTCGTGTATGAGGTGACATTCTCTAGGAATTCCACAGAATACAAGTGTAGGATACATATTAAACACTTCTTCTGCCTGACCTTAGCCTAATTTATTTACTGATGTATCTTTGTTGCTGATGATTTTTTTATGGTATTTTAATTGGTTTTGACTGTATGTTTAGAAAAATAGTGTAAAGTGTCTACCTCCTTACGCGTGTATGCGGTGACATCCTTTGGGAATTCCACAGAATACAAGTGTAGGATACTTAAACACATCTTCAGCCTGACCTTAGCTTCATTTATTTACTGATGTATCTTGCTTGCTGATGATTTTTTGTTTTATGGTATTTTAATCGGTTTTGACTGTATGGTTGGACAAATAGTGTAAAGTGTCTACCTCCTTACGCGTGTATGCGGTGACATCCTCTAGGAATTCCACAGAATACAAGTGTAGGATAATTGAACACTTCTTCAGCTTGACCTTAGCCTAATTTATTTACTGATGTATCTTTCTTGCTGATGATTGTTTGATCTTTTAATCGGTTTTGACTGTATGGTTAGAAAAAAAGTGTAATACCACTTCTGAATAAGAAAACATACCTCGGTGGATCGGGCGCGTGTCGTGCGATACAAGTGAGGTTGATATCGGAACCCGCTCGTACAAACAACTCAGGCCCCGAGAGGATTTCCGCTTTTGATACTGTAACAACATGGTATATTATTTACCTATAATATATAATAGCTATGTATTATATTATATAGGGACTTCGGTGGCGTAGAGGTTAGACAAACGAGCTTCCAAAAAGAAAAGTGACTATTCCGTGTAAGAATTTATACTGGTTTTCGTTTCGCTTAGTAGAATAAACACTTTGTAGAAAACAGACATTAGCTGAATGCAGAACCTCTTCTTATTTGAGAACTCGTTTATGGTCAAGTATTTGTTTCGTATTGTTGGACGACGTCCTCGTAGTTTATTGGAACTTTAACTTACTACTACTACTACTAAACTTACCTAATAAACCTAAATAATCTATCAATATTATTGTAAGTATATTAGCTTAAGAGAAAAGGGTACCGGGGGCTCTCTCCATACAAACGTAGTCGACTGTTTTCTCCCTGGATAATGACACTACAGCAAATATTTTTGCTGCAAAAAACTTATAACTGCCATGACCATGCCCATATATATTTTTTTAAGATTTGTTTTTTAAATGTTGATTTCTATGATAATAAGAAAATGAAAAAACCAAAACATAGGGGCATAGTCATGGCAGTTATAGGTTTTATGGATCAAAAATATTTGTGCTAGTGTCATTATCCAGGAAGAAAACAGTCGACTACGTTTCTATGGAGAGAGCGCCGGTAACCCTTTCCTCTTAATTTGTTTGGCTTTAATCCTATATTTTCTCTGCTGGCAGGATTTTTTTCGCTCTATACTCTAGACTGGGGAAATGGTCGACTAAAGTGCGGCAGGCCTTTAATCCCATGTATCTCAATTTTGGTTTAACTTAATCATAACATTGATACCTTATTAAGTTCTATAAGAAATTTTCTATTTAACTGATATAATTTAAATATTAGTACCTGAACAAATAGATTGACACTAGAGCAAATATTTTTTGTTACATAAAACTTATAACTGCCATGACCATGCCCCTATGTTTTTTTTGTTTTTCAAATCTTAATTTCTATGATAATTAGAAAATAAAACCATAGGGGGAGAGTCATGGCAGTAGCAGGTTTTATGACACAAAAATATTTGTGCTAGTGTCATTATCCAAGGTTGAAACAGTCGACTACGTTTGTATGGAGAGAGTTTACCTTAAAATACCTTTGGAGCCCACTGCAAACAAAATTGCGAAATGGGCGTGAATGAGATTAAACTACAAATCTATAAAGTTTTCCGTATATGCTGTCAAATAATTACTTAAAATACACCTACCGGCTGACCCTACTTGTTTCGTCTTTGGTTATACATTCGACCTTTTCCAATTATAAATTTCCATAAAGGGTCAATAAGATATAACTAGGTAAATTAACACACGTATCCAAAAGACCCTTATCTATCTGAAGGTCGGATATTAATATTAATTTATCATCCCAAGTGTACGGTGATAAGGAATACGATGACGACCCACGATTTATATGCAGGAAATGACGTTATTTAAAAGTAGTTTTATTTAAAAGGTTTATAGCAAAGAGTTCTTATACTTGATGACCCAGTTGGCACAATGGTTACCATGCTGGCCTGCCAAAAACAAGGTTGCGGGTTCGATTCCCCTCAGATAAGTATTTATACTTAGATGTTTGTCTGTGGTCTGATTGTTTCTATGTATAATAAGTATATATTTTTAGAAAAGAAAAGTATGGCCCCATGCTAAGCAACTAGGCTTATTTTATGGTGGTCAGACAACGGACGTGATATTCATACTTTATTTTCTTATGAAAATATAAAATACGCTGCGCCCAGCAGTTTCACTCGCTGCGTCCCGATCCAGTGGGAATATCGGGATAAAGAGGAGCTTATGTGTTAGTCCAGGTTTCCAGCTATATAGATACCAAGTTTCATCGCAATCGGTCCAGTAGATTTTGCGTGAAGGAGTAACAAATAAATATTAGTAGGATTACAGAAACATAAATATTTGTTTCAGGCGGGAATCGAACCCTCAACAAACTGCTATTGTTCCCTTGGCTTTGTTTTGCTCTTAATCTAATGGTGTGCTATCGTCCAACTTTCTAGTCTGGCGATTTGGAGCCAAACACACTGTATGAAAACGTATAAGTTTTTAAAGAACCATCCGAATTCCACCCCATTCGATCAACAAACTCAGTCAATCTCAATTAACATGAATCATAAAGTTCGTAATTCAGGTTGAAATCTCAAAGGATTTGGGGACAACATAAAATTTAAATGCACAGGCACCACGCAGGTACTCTAATTGAATTGTTGGTTACCTATTAGCCTAGCCTAGTTTTAGAAGTGGAAAATTATTCAGTAGAGATGTCTGTGAACGGATAAAGTCGATTGAAAGATACGTATCCGACTCTACATGGGATTGGTAATTATACTAGCAAGCCGTTGAGGGCTACTTCTGTGCACCAAAAACTTTTGTTCTAAAACTTTTGGAAATTCGAAAAAAAATAAAAAAATTAAGGTTATATAAGTTGGAAAAACAGCTGATCTTTTAAAACAAAGGTCATTCCGACTAAGAACAGTAGATAAAACTTAAAAACTAAGTATAATTTTAAGGTCAATGACCTCTCCGTGTGAGGAACAGCTGATTTTCAGGTAAACATAACCTCAAATTAATAAAAAAATGTTCGAATTTCCAAAAGTTGTAGTCGTTGCTTAGGTGCACAGAAGTAGCCCTCAACGGCTTGCTAGTATAATTACCAACAACGCTGGTATCTCATCGAATCTTCTCTTCGCAACTAGGTATTGAAATAAAATTTTGATATTCCTTTCTCGGAAGTCTAGGCAGATGATTTACAAACAAGCTCGTTCATTGCAATCAATTATTCATGTATCGACTTCTCTTATTTAAATAATATCTTCAGATACATTATCTTTTATGTTTTACTGTCCCTAGTAATTTAAGTGTAAGGGTCAATCCCGAATTTACTATTATAGTTATTTAAAAACGGGATATTTACTATGTTTACCATGTTGTGACGCTAACTCCAGACTCGTGAAAATGGTGCTTGTAACCTGTCCTATCGGAATGTCAAGCTCTACAAAATTAAAACAAAAAACAGGTTAAATATCCCGTTTACACTTAGTAGTGAAAATAACTACATACATAGGTTTCAAAATTCAAAATGCATTCATTTGGAATCACACAATTTGCATGAAATTACATTGAAGTGTCTTAAAAACTGAGTTAGGATATGTGCCTTCGGAAGGCGCTCACCAATGAGAAAAACGCACTAGATACACATGGTTTTTTTTTAGATCCTATATTAAACAATTTTTATTCATATATTTTTTTAATATTTAATTATATTCTACGGATTAGTATGATTGCAACCTATGGTCGCAACTGGTTTATTTTTTAAGAAAGATTCATACCTATGAATTGCCTTGAACAAATGATACATATCTCTAAATCCACTGATAGATTCAACGTAAATCTATATATCCTGTTTCCTACTCGCCAAAAGTATTAGACCCTAGCGATTTAGCTCAAGTTGTGAGAGCATTATTAAAGTCGCTGTTGGACAGAGTTTAGGTAGGTACCTTATATGGTGCCAGGTGGTTTGGATTGTTTCCTTTACCTTGAGGAAACATTGTATTAAATTGTACGTGTTTAGGGATTAATATTAGTTGTGGAGAAGCGAAATTAATGGGACCCTCGCTGTATAATGTTTGCGTAGTGGCACGAGTGTTATGAGAACAAATTTTCTGTTTTAGTAGCTTTAGGTTAGAGGTAGGTAACTATACCATATCAATTATCATTATTATTATTATCTCGTTCAGAATTTACTGTCACATTTTTTTGATCCTCTTATATTCTTAAATTGCTTAACTAAGTTTAATTTAATTTTAGTTCATCATCTTCATATCAGCCCATACACGTCCAGTGTCCACTGCTGGATATAGGCCTCCCCCAAACGGATTGGTGGAACACCGGCATTCAAAAAAGTGTCACGGTAATATTGTGTGACGCCATGCGTCATGGTAATATTGTGTGACGCCATGCGTCATGGTAATATGACCTGACGCGCCATAGTAACTTAGGAAACAGAGTATTTAATAATAATAACGCTCATCTGAGCTTGTGTTAAGGTGACAAGTGACAAAAAGAAGACTTATAGATATGAAAAAAAACAAAAGAAAAGGAAAAAATATGCAAAAGGAAAAAATATAAAGGAATAAAAAAAAACAAATTTTCATTGCTTATTATGACGTTATCACGTAAAATTATCGTCCGTAAACCGACTTTACAGACAACCATTTTTTTTTAATTTTAGTTTTATGTATAATAAAACACTACTCATTTTAGGTTAGCAGTTAACAAAAATTATCTTATTATTTTCAAAAGTTCGGTTGGAAGCTCGGTTACCGAGGTACGGTCGGCTGCATAATTGCAGATCCACTGTAGAGCTCCAAAACGGCTGCTATAAGAATGTTTTCAACAGAAGCAAGATTCTAGACACCTGCTTTAGTTGAAGTTTAGAGTCTTTTAACTCATCAATTTATCAAATAAAAATTATTAGAATGAAAACATTCCAATAATAGTAGTTTTCGAACTCTACCCGGGGCTGCAATCATGCAGTTGACTGTACCTACTGATTTTTTTTAGTTTCAGTATTTCAGTTGAAAAGAGCACCGACATTTTTTCAGTGTTTATGGTCCGGGTGGAATAAAAACAATACCCGATCGAAAAAAACAACAGACGAAAAGAAAAAATGATAAACTAACAATAATAAAATAACATTTCGCTTGATAAACTACCTCATCATCATCATCCTTCTAGTCGATTTCGACTTCGGCAACTGATATTTGCAAGAAGAACCCACCCATAAGGGTTCGAATGATAAACTACCTAAGTAGGTAAGCTTATTAGATTTTTAAAAGAAACTTACCAACTACAGTAAGTCTAAACGAGAGACTGATCTTCGGTTCCGTGGACACTTGACACTCGTACGCGCCGGAGTCTCTCGGCTGCGCGGGCGCAACCCTCAGCGTCCACTCGTCGGTGTTGTCAGTATGTAGAGCCGCGAACCTCGCGTCACTGCTGTACGTGTGAACGCCTACTGTAAGAATGTGGAGGTCTCGTTTCCGGATCCATGACACCTGAGAACAATTTAAGATTAAATCAATATTGACATGAAATATTATGAAATATATGGCCATCTAGCCCCAATCTTAGCTAAATATCCTTATACAAAGTTTCATCAAAATTAGTTCTCTAGTTTCGGAGTCTATTCGCTACAAACAAACAAAAACACAAACAAAATTCCCGTGGGAATATCAAAATAAAAAGTAGCCTTCCTCGATAAATGGACTATCCAACCCAAAAAAAATCCATTCGAACCAGTAGTTCCTGAGATTATAAGGCTTTTATTTTTTATTAATAAAAAAAGAATAAATTATTCTTCATAACAATTAAACACTAAAAATTTGAATTAATTAAATAAACTATACATTACATTTATTAAAAATCAAAGTGATGTCACTGCCACTGACGAGGCCTAGTACAAAGAAAGTAGGTATATCATTTTTCACTGACACTGATGGATACGTTACGGAACGGCACGTGTCGGAACTGTGCCGTCACTGTTGTGTGCGGATCGACCTCTATACGGTAGATTCCACACTAGGCGATGCCTTTATCGTGGATCCATTATTATTTCAGTTAACCATACTATTATATATTCTGTGGTTACACATTAGCTTAATACGATAAGTTGGGTACTCTACAAAAGTTTTTACATTTACCTATAATTTGTTATTTTAGAATTTTAAGATATTCCATTTTAATTTCCTATCCTATCCTACTTCATACTAATCATATAAATGTAAAAGTTTGAGTGTGCGTGTGTGTGTGTGTGTTTGTTACTCCTTCACGCAAAAACTACTAGACTGATTGCGATGAAACTCGGTATGTAGATGGCTGAAGCCCTGGATTAACACATATGCTACTTTTTATCCCGATATTCCCACGGGATCGGAACTTACGAGGGTGAAATCACGGGGCGCAGCTAGTGATTTTATATTTTACTATAGGTAATAAATAGTTAAACTTAACTATAGTTAATTTATAGTTATACACTATAGTTAAAATAGTTGTTAACATAAAATATAATTGTCGACAAAAAATTGCGGTTTCACCAAGTCCCAACCCCTTGGGATTATCGGCATAAAAATACCTATGTTACCTCCCAGGAATTAATGTAGGTATCCTTATATCAAGTTTCATCAAAATCGGTCAAGTAGTTTCGAAGCCTATTTGTTACAAACAAAAAAATCTTTCTCTTTATAAATAAAATATTACTGAAACTAAGGTCTAATATAAGCCCCCTTATTCCAAAACGAGGTTTAAGGATAGTCCGAGATATGGATTTAAAGCTTAGATTTAGACACAGATTTACTCGTGAACTATAGTCTAAACACTATCCCTATATATTATACAAGCTGCGCCCCGCGGTTTCACCCGCGCAAGTTCCGATCCCGGGGGAAAATTGTGATAAAAAGTAGCTTATATGTTAATCCAGGTCTCCAGCTATCTACATACCGAATTTCATTGCAATCGGTTAAGTGGTTTTAGCGTGAAGGAGTAACAAACACACACACACACACACGCACACACAAACTTTCACATTTATAATATTAGTAGGATTGGGAACTATAATCTTGGACTATCCTTAAACCTCGTTTTAGAATAAGGGGGAAGGGGTCTTCAAGTCGCGAGAGAACAAGTGTCCATCAGGGTGGTGGGCGGGTGTGATAGTGTCATCCTGTGAATAAACAGACAGAAGGACAATAAAGTGATCTTATAAGGGTTCCTTTTTTTACCTTTTGAGGTACGGAACCCTAAAAACGGTATTAATAAGTACCATACTAATAAAATAAAAAATGAACACCAAACTAATAAAAAAATATAAACAAACGCGACGAATTCCTCCTTTTTTGAAGTCTGTTATATATGTAGATAATTACTTAGGTACCTAGTAGGTATGTAATTGTAACAGATGTAGGTAAATAAGTTAAGTAACTATAATTTAATCTTTTTTTAGACATGACTTACTCACTTGCTTACTGACAATACATTTATAAAAGTACAAAATCTATTTTTAATTTTAAATATGTCAATGACCTCGACTGCGAGACGGGGGCGACTTGTTTTATGCCCGACTCTCCGTCTCCTTCGCTCTTATGTGTGCGTCTCACTCGCACGTTTCGTGCGGGCCGCGTGGCGTGGTGTAGCGGAGCGCGAAGGCGCGGGCGGGGGGCAGGTAGGCGACCATCTTGTGATAGATATCTATGCTCAGTACAATTTGTGACGTCAAGGCGAGTGCACGTTAATTTTTTCCAAAACCGTGGTGTGAAATATCTTCTAATTTGACTGTTCAGTGATTTTAAGGTGACCGTTAACATGTCTACCGCATCAGATAAAGTGAAGACGAAGAAATTGTTTATGTACTTTGTTAACGACACGTTTTTTAAGAACAAAGAACTAAACTGTATACATATTTCTACAGTATTAGAAAGAACAAAAACCGACATCAAGAACAAGGTTTTGTGCAGAACTCAATACGAAGTGTATAACGATCGTGGAGTGGAGAAATTAATTTTGAAGAAAAGAGGGCGAAACGGCCTAATTATAGAAGTCCTACCATTCGAGGAGTTATTTGATATTTTATATGAGTTACATATAAATAACGACCACAAAAGTTTGGATTTAGCTCCTTTATTGAAAAATTACAAATACCCTATTGCTTGTTTAAATATTTTAAAGCGGTCTTGTCTCCAGTGTCAGTTCATGGCCAATAGTAAAATGAACAAGGAAGAAAATATAAATGTCGGTTCGGTGTACATCATTCCAATAAATACGAAGCGGACTGAGCATGATGATGATGATCAATTTCGTTTCATGCTTATTTATGTACACAAAATCACAAATTTCATAGTTTTGAGACCGTTAACTGAGAAGAACCCGTTGGAAATATCAGTGGAACTAGTTAAAATTATCACTGAATACCAACCGCCGCATCACCTATGGATTCATGGTTACGACAAAAAATTATACGAAGACATAAGAGAAAGTTTTGTTAAAATCTGGCCATTATTTGATATTGGATTTAAACATGTACCCGCAGATTATACTATTCCATCCACTGTGGTAACAAGACTCAACTCGTTATACCAGTCTGGACGCCAAACGTCTTGGGTTATTCTATTACCATATATTCAGAAAACCATGAACCTGGGAGCTGCAGCGCATGGCGTGAAAACCACGTCAATTAAAGGACCACAAGATGCACTAATAACAAAGAAATTACAAGATAATTTCGGTGGTACGTGGTCACAACTTTTACGCGCCGATCACATAATTAAAGAAAGCAATGAAATTGCCGAATTAAATAACACATATGATGATTTGTTTGAAACTGCCGAATTTAATGATGATGTTATAATACCAGACAAGGAGGAAACGATTGTGCCTGACAGACATGATCAAGCTTGGGCAAATCCTGAATGGGATAGGAATGTTGAAATAATTTCAACGATAAGTTTGTCGGAAAATAAAACGAAAACAAACTAATAAAAGTTACTCAGACGCCAAGAAATACAAATTGAAATAAAAAGAACTAGACATTTTTTGTATAATACTTCATTAATTATTGATGAGAATGGTGATGTTTTGTTTAATTAATAAAATCTGTTTACAGCTACCTAATTGTTTTATTATTTTGATAATGTAATACAGATTGCTAGGAATTCAACTTATAACGACGACCCAGTTGGCACAATGGTCACTATGCCGGACTGCCAAACACAGGGTTGCGGGTTCGATTCCCGCCTTAGACAAGTATTTATGCTTAGATATTTGTCTGTGGTCTGGTTGTTTCTATGTATTATAAGTATATATTTACAAAAGAAAAGTATACATGTAGTATATCCGTTGTCTAGCACCCATAACACAAGTGTAGCTACTTAGCTTGGGGCTAGATGGCGATGTGTGGAATGTCGTGCAATATTTATTTATTTATTATTACTTAACTACCAGTGTGTTATATACTTTATAATATTGGGCAGCCACTATAATCCTTGCTATTCCGGGCGCTCTGTAGTGCATGGGTCATGTAATAGACGGAGCAGGCTTACCTAGAGCTTGTACCACCTTCTGACCTTAGTCAACTATGTCCAAAGGAAAAATAAGTCTGGATCCAACTAAGCCCCGGCGGCGCGGGTTTCATCACGATGTTTTCCTTCCCCGTAAGAGCGCTTATTAGCGCACATTAATCCAATTTACCTGTTTATACTCCTACTAATAGTAAAAATGTGAAAGTTTGTGTGTGTGTGTGTGTTTGTTACTCCTTCACGCTAAAACTACTGGACCGATTGCGATGAAATTCTGTATCTAGATAGCTGGAGACCTAGATTAACACATAGGCTACTTTTTATCCCGATATTCCCACGGGATCGAGACTTACGCGGGTGAAACCGCGGGGCGCAGCTAATAATATTATAAAGCTGATGAGTTTGTTTGTTTGAACGCGCTTATCCCAGGAAATACTGGTTACGCGGGTGAAACCGCGGAGCGCTGCTAGTATGTATTATGTTTAGATAGATAACTTTATTTGTACAACACAGTAAGGAACATAGAACACGATATACACAAAGTAAAGTTATAGCTAGAAAGTACAAGTTGCACACAAATGGGCGCCCTTATCGCTGAAAGCGATTCCTTCCAGGCAACCTTTGGATGGAAAAAAACTGATACCTAACTATAGAAGTAGTAAATATATAGCAAAGTATACAAGGCGTGTTATAAAGGGTTTTAATAATGTCATTGCTCTTATTAATCTAGTAGGCGCTTATGGTTGCATTATTTTAATAAATCAATATTTTAGGAAAATGTACACAGCGCAATCTAGCCTCAGCCTAATAAACTAGGCTTATGTTATGGTGGCCAGATAAAGGATACAATACTTAAATAATATTTTTTTTTGTAAATACATCAGAAACTACCAAACCAGATATTTGTTTAAGGCGGGAATCGAACCCTAATGCATTATAGGCGGGTTGTTCGCCCGCCACGCTACAAGCCATCGAATTTTGTAATATTGACGACTAGCTGTGCCCTGCGGTTTCACCCGCGTTAGTCTTGACTTAAGAATATCGGAATAAAAAGTAGTCTATGTGTTAATCCAGGGGCCTAATTCTGCTATCTTGCATTAATGGATTTACCATTGTCATTATATCGAGACTCTGTTGACATTATATCGAGATTGTTACTTTATTTGGTATTCTGCTGAAGTTTTAATAACATCGCAATAGTATCGCTATGGAGTCTCAATGGAATGGTAATAGATACGTCGCTAGTGTTGCCTAGCAACATGGTATATGTTGCTAAGCGATATACCGTTTTGACAACTATCGAGATTCCATTGAGCCACGATTCTAGAGCAGAATACCAAAGTGACTCAGTGGTGCATCAGTGGTGTTTCGATAGAATAGTTAACATTAGGAGAATACCAATTTGACATGTAATGTCATTCCATCGACACTCTATTGAAACACAATTGTATTAGCAGACTTAGGCCCCTGGTCTTTAGCTATCTACATACCTAGTGTCAACGCAATCGGTTCGCAGTAGTTTTTGCGTAAAAGAGTAACAAACTAACACACAAACTTTCACATTTCTACTATCTATAATATAACGTATAATTAATAAAATAATTTTACGTAGCAGACTTCTTAAGAAAACATTAATGGTAGTTACCATCAATGTTTGCTAGTGGTGCCGATCGATAGTCGACTAACAAAGAATAATCGATAGTTTATTAAAAACTGATACTATCGACAGCTCAAAACGAGGCAATACTATCGATAGAATTGTTGCTCGTAAATAAAAAACTATCGATATTATGGGTACTATCGTTTTGAGCTATTGATTATATCGATACTATTGATAGGCTAATAGATAGTATAGAATCAGATAAAAAAACTATAGATAATAAAACTATCAATAGCCGAACTATCTATAGTAAAACTATCAATGGCCGAACTATCGATTGTAAAACTATTGATAGTTCGGCAACACTAGTTACTACTGGACATTGGGGTGCTAGCGCACAGCCTAAACTTTGGTCTGCGACCGAAGAAAAAAAAACACTGAAGGTAACAATCGCAACGACGACGTCGACGTTGCTATGGTTACCTTGCCAATAACGGAACGTGAGCGATGACGTCACACTTTTTGTGACGGTATCACTTCAAAAACTTTGTGATGTGTAATATCTATATTATCCTACTAATATTATAAATGTGAAAGTTTGTGTGTACGTGTTTGTGTGTGTGTGTGTTTGTTACTCCTTAAGGCTAAAACTACTAAACCGATTGCAATGAAATTCGGTATGTAGATAGCTTGAGGCCTGGATTAACATATAGGCTACTTTTTATCCCGATATTCCCACGGGATCGGGACTTATGCGGGTGAAACCGCGGGGCGCAGCTAGTTACGAATAAATCTTGTATATAAAATTCTCGTGTCACAATGTTCGTTCCCGTACTCCTCCGAAACGGCTTGACCGATTCTCATGACATTTTGTAAGCATATTGAGGAGGTCTGAGAATCGGCCAACATCTATTTTTTATTTGTTTATTTTAGTTTTTTTTTAATGAAAAACAGCGTTTGCCGGGACAGTTAGTCAATATATATAAAATTCTTTAACTGACGGATCAACGCACAGCCTAAACCGCTGATCGTAGAGACCTGAAACTTGGAGGGTGTGTTCTTTATGTGACGTAGGCATCGCATAAGATTTCCGAAATTATACCCCTTAGGGGGGCAAAGTTTATATGGGACAATGTGATTCTTCGGTCCATTTTAGACTTTTACGCGAACGAAGTCGCAGGTAAAAGCTAGTATATCTATATGATTAAGTAAATAGGTCAGTACGTAGGTGATTACTGACAAACGCATATTGTGTCTACGATCGGATGAACATGTAGGACGTATACAGAATACCTACTGTTAGCCGTTGAATTCATTACAATGTTAATTCCTAACGGAAGGTGGACATGGATTAGTCGTGTTTATCCTACTTCCTACTAATATTATAAATGTGAAAGTTTGTGTGTGTGTGTGTGTTTGTTACCCCTTCACGCAAAACTACTGGACCGATTGTATTGAAACTCGGTTACTAGATAGCTGGAGACCTGGATTAACACATAGGGTACTTTTTATTTCGATTTTCTCATGGAATCGGGACTTACGCGGGTGAAACCGCGGGGCGCAGCTATCTATTTATATATCTACTAGCTGCGCCCCGCGGTTTCACCTGCGTACCGTGGGAATATCGGGATAAAAAGTAGCCTATATGTTAATCCAGGCCTCAAGCTATCTACATACCGAATTTCATTGCAATCGGTCCAGTAGTTTTTGCGTGAAGGAGTAACAAACATACACACACACACACACACTCACAAACTTTCACATTTATAGTATTAGTAGGATTCAGACGGGATCGAGAGTTACGCGAGAGAAACCGCAGAGCGCTGATAATTAGGTGTAATTTGAATGAATTTATTCTTAGTTTTATTTGTGTATCGATCACAAAATTATTGTCACCGTATCAGTTATTCAATAGTAGGTTCGAATCCTGCACTTGTTTTTTTCTTTTCAGTTTTTATTTAATTTCCGTTTTTATGTACTTTTTATCATACATTTTTTTTATATTATAAAGCTGAAGAGTTTTTTTTTTGTTTAAACGCGCTTATTTCAGAACATAATGGTCCGAAATATTTTTTGATAGTCCATTTATCAAATGAGGCTATAATAATATTATAAACGTACAGAAATTTTGTTCGAAACGAATAAACTCCTGAACTACTGGACCGATTTTGATGAAAATTAGCCTATGTTGCTCACATAGGCTAATTTTCATCTCCATATTCTGACAAGAACGGGAATAACGTGGGCGAAACCGCGGGGTGCAGCTAGTTAGGTAGAAATACCTTAGTAATAGACGCTACCATACAATCATCCCGGGCCTTCAATTTAATGCAACGTAAGCCAAGTGCAAACTCTGCCGAGTCATGTTTGCATAATTCGTAATATTTACGTGCATAGTTTTTGCAAAAATAACCGAGCTTTTATTATTTCTGCTGTTTAATGCCAGCTTTACACGTTAGGTTTTTGTGTGCTGTTGTTATACATGAATAATGATTTTTCTTTTAAGGTGAAAGGGTACCGGCGCTCTCTCCATACAAACGTTTCCTCCCTGGATGCTAGCACAAATATTTTTGGGCCATAAAACCTATAACTGCCATGACTATGCCCCTATGTTTAGGTTTTTTTCATTTTCTAATTATCATAGAAATAAAGATTTAAAAAACTAAACCGGGGCATGGTCATGGCAGTTATAACTTTTATGCAACAAAAATATTTACTCTAGTGTCATTCTCCAGGGAGGAAACAGTCGACTACGTTTATATGGAGAGAGAACCCGGTACCCTTTTCCTCTATCATGCACCAACATAGAAGATTGAACTCTGTTTTTATGTTTCTAGTTAAAAGTAACATGTATTTAGTACCTACCTTTAGAATGTGTTTTTAGTTTTTTGGGTAGAGTGCGTTTCATCAAATAGTGTTATGCCGTCAATGTTTGCTCCCTTGTCTTTTTGTATTGGAGGTAGCACATTCAAGGTACTAGGGCAATACATATTTGCATTGCTGCCAACATAATGACATAGGATCTATTTATTTGATGAAACGCACTCTAATATTCGAATACGGAAAGGCGTGTTGACATTAGTGAAACCACATGGTGGAACTTCGTTCAGCCATCTCAATCGATGTCATTAATCATCCCATTGGCGGGCACCCCGCATTTCCAAGAAATCTACTCAGTTCAACTACCCCCTGTATGAATATTTTTTACAATACAGTAGGTCAGTGTTTGACCATTATCACACCTGCCTGATGGTAGTTGACGATGCGGCCTAAGATGTAACACGCCTTCCTAGAAGATACCTATTCACTCGCAATTGTATCCTGCGTGTAAAGACAGACGCAGGCAACTGTGAGGGCTTTCAACTTTCAATCATAATCCCATGAAAGATAATTACAAGTATCCATGTCATTTACCGAAACGAGAAGTCTCGACGATGAACAAAACTTCGTCAAATGTTTATTAAAATCTCAACTGTCCCAAAATGTGTAAAGAGCGGACCAGCGCGGTTTGTTCTTTTTTAATTAAATTAAATACGGAAGTAGGTTTTTTTTTCTACAAAAACACTTGACGAAGGGAACGGCTTTCATTTACAAAGGCTCTTTCTGAAAATACTTAGAAAATTGCGACTGTAAAAGGCAATTGTGTTAGGTAGGTACCTACCTACATTTTCCTGCTTTCTCAATTCCGCTCGTATTTTCTTATAAGACAGAAAAACTGCGTACACGCTATATAAATGTTGACATAATTTGACCTTTGGGAAATTCACGTGTTATTTCCTTTCGAATTAGATTCGGATACAGAGAATGGGGATGATTTTTTTAATGGCTACCGCCGCGGTAATATTTATATTTTAGTTTGTTATTGTTGGAATCACTGTTAGGTGCCAACATTGTAAGTATAAATATAATAGGTACTCACTTACTTATACAGGGTTATTGGTAATTATACTAGCAAGCCGTTGAGGGCTATTTCTGTGCACCTAACTAAACAAACAACTTTTGGAAATTCGAACATTTTTTTGAAAACTTTTAGGTTAGGTTTACCTGAAAATCAGCTGTTCTATACAAGGAAAGGTCTTTTAAAATTTTACTATTTTTTAAGTTTAAACTACTGTTCTTAGTCTGAATGACCATTGTTAAAAAAAATCTGTTGGTTTTCGAATTTACATAACCTCAAAATTTTCAATTTTTTTTCGAATTTCCAAAAGTCGTTTGTTAGGGTGCACGGAAGTAGCCCTCAATGGCTTGTTAGTATAATTACCAATAGCACTGTATAAGATTACTCGTAGAAAAAAAAACCATAATTTGCTTCATGTTTATTTCATGCTTTCGATCTTCAACTGCATTTCAACGTTCCGAATTTTGCAGCTAATAGCATAAAAACAATCAGAAATTAAGTAGATAAAGTTTTCGATATTGACAATAACAAAAATACAATTTCGAACGAACAAAATATAATTACAATTCTTTCATAAAAACATTTAAAATAGATGAACAAAATGTACCAACATTTGTTCGACAAACATAAAATAAAATGTTTACATACAAACTGGAACACAAACATGAAAATAAAACCAATCGCCCGCAGTCCCATTGCTTTGTTATCGCAAAAATTGATGATAAAAGTCGCTACGTGACTAGATGACAACCGTTTCGTCGGCAAATTATTTAATTAAAATAAGTCATCATTTTGTCTCAAGGTCCCAATAAATTCTTCCACTGGAATAGATACGCCCTCCTAATTCAAACGTTAAATAAGATGCGAAGGTACTAATAAATTATCTAATATTTTTCTTTGAAAAAGTCAGTGAAGGTAACATGAAAGTTGATAGATAGATAGATAAACACTTTATTTGTACAACACACAAAACATTGAAAATAACAAAAAGGACGAGAAAGCTTATTAACTACGAAATTGTTTCAACAGGTGACCTTATCGCTTAAAGCGATTTCTGTTTAGAGAAAAAAAGATTAAAGCGAGGTCTGTTTAGCTTAACTGGTAGGTCGCGTGGTGACACGACCTACCAGTTAAGCTAAACAGATCTTCTCCATCCTAAGGTTGCCTGGAAGAAATCGCTGGATGGAACACATATAATAATAAATACCTAAGTAAAATAGATATTATAAAAGAAATACTTAAACATAAATAAGAAAAACATCGTAAATAATAAAGGCACGGTAGTATAGGTTATCTTCTTCTATATCTATATACATATAAAATGCTTTGTCCTGAACGACAGACTGACTGACGGATCAACGCACAGCCTAAACCGCTGATCGTAGAGAACTGCAACTTGGAGGGTGTGTTCTTTGTATGACGTAGGCATCAGAAGGGGGTGAAAAAGGGGGGCATAGCAGTTTGTATGAGACAACGTGATTCCTCGGGCCATTTCCGACTTCTACGCGGACGAAGTCGCGGGCACAAGCTATTATCTAATATTTTTCTTACAAAAAGTCGGTGAAGGTAACATGAAAGTACACAACATAAGAAAAACATCGTAAATAATAAAGGCACGGTAGGTTACATGATTATAAAACCACGCTAATGATGTTGCTAATACTAAACTTTCTCTGTTGCTACGCTCACTAATTAGGAACTCAAATATGAGTGGGTAGGTACTAAATTAAATCAGACCCTTGTACCTATAACCTGCACCCTAGTGAGCCTAACTAACTCGAACAAATATCAAAGTTTAGGCGCTGCGAAAAACGTAACCATCAATCTTCATACATCTACAAGTTTCTACAGCATACAAGCCTTCACAAAAAAGAAAGTTACTTTAGTTTTTCGTAGTAACTAAATCACGGTTTTCCCAATATTGTGCTGCGTGAGACGAAGTTTCTTTACCTAACATTTTCCTGGATAGTTCCGAATTCGAAGTAAGATGAAATAGTAAGCTAGTAAACTACTTATTGATCTAGAAATATTTTTCTCTAGGTATATTATCTTTCTACTTATTATGCTTTTAAAATGAATAAATACGAAACGGAGTTTAAAGAAAGGTAGAGATTACAGCCTTGTTCCCACGTCTAAGACACATATCTAATTATGACCTGTAAAAATAACTAAATCAAACTTAAACATACACAAACCTAATAAAATTAAGCATTAAAAATAAAAATTAATATATTTATAAAATTTAATTAATACATTATTATACACTAAACATACAAATTCAAATCCATAATTACAAATAAAATTAAAAACAAAAAAAAATAAAAGAAAATTACAATACATAAAAACAATAAACAAAAGAAAGAAATGTAAGTAGGTAAATGTTATAACAATTGACTTTTATAAAATTCTCGAATTAACCTAAGACGTTTAAATAAGCTACACGAGAACAGCTTGGAATGAATATCTATGCCAAGTAGCCAAATATGTAGTTATGGAGTAATAAAAAGTTTTGTTATTTTGCAAAAATAAAGTGGAACATTGACACCAAAAACGCTTCGACTATGCCTCGACTACACTACTATCACTATTTATTAAAAACTAGCTGTTGCCCGCAACTTCGTTACCTACCTACATATAAACGAATTGACTTGAATATTGGTTTGTCTTTGAAGTTTCAGAACGTGCCCTCCTAAGATACGAAACCACAAGAAACTGACTTTGTGAGACCAACTTCAACGATTTAGAAATCCATGATAAAAGAGTTGACTTTGGTTATTCACTATTTATTTGAAATAAAAGAGGGCCATCTGTCATCTGACATCCGACATTCGTCATCCGTCATCCGTCATCCGTCATCCGTCATCCGTCATCCGTCATCCGTCATCCGTCATCCGTCATCCGTCATCCGTCATCCGTCATCCGTCATCCGTCATCCGTCATCCGTCATCCGTCATCCGTCATCCGTCATCCGTCATCCGTCATTCGTCATTCGTCATCCGTCATCCGTCATTCGTCATCCGTCATCCGTCATCCGTCATCCGTCATCCGTCATCCGTCATCCGTCATCCGTCATCCGTCATCCGTCATCCGTCATCCGCCATCCGCCATTCGTCATCCGTCATCCGTCATCCGTCATCCGTCATCCGTCATCCGTCATCCGTCATCCGTCATCCGTCATCCGTCATCCGTCATCTTTTGTCCGTCAATTGTCGTCCGTTAATAGTCGTCTGTTAATAGTGGTCTGTCTTTGTCGTCCGTCTTTTGTCATCCGTCAATAGTCGTCCGTCATTTATCGTCCGTCATTAGTCGTCCATCATTTGTGGTCCGTTATCCGTCGTCCGTCGTCACAAGACATTATACACTGCACGCGAACACAGCGGCAGTAGAGAAGTAAAAATATATTGGCGGAGTGGTGGTGTTAGTTTTTATTTTCGTTACGGAATTTCTTGATTCACCATAGATTCAAAGCCCGCGATATAAGCTATGCAATAGCTTAAAAACATGTTTAACCAATATTTTACGGAGATGAAGATTCTTATTATTACTCACTAGTTTGAACAATATAAAAAAGCGGCTCTCTGGCTTTGTTCCAAAATGTTGGTTTTCACGAGGCTCGACCTAATTCTCTTTACTTTATTCGAAGTCGACTTTCACGCGGCATTTCCTATTGTAGTTACTCAGTTTATTTTACGTATCAAGCACTCACATGTTACGTTAGATGAAACATCACTATTGATCGATCAAAAGCGTTTTCTATTCTATTTAGTTTACCTTTTTGTGAGCCTATCTGATCACATTTTTTTGTTAAGATGTCGTAAAGTGACACTCTCTGTTCACTCAAAGTTCATAAGATACAGTCTTTTGAAAACGGCACAGCTCAACAGGCTAACCAGTAATAGTCATTACGGCATTGGAAATAAGTCAATTCTAGGAAACGAATAGCAATTAAACGCCGCCGCAGCCCGCCGCTGCGTTGCGACGTTGTTAAAAAGTGGAACGTTGCTAATTGATTTCAAGAACTCAACACCTGCATCAACACTGCACTGCTGCAATTGTATTATCAATCACCTATTGTTGTTGTTAATATTTTTGGTTTAATTATATAGTCGAAGATCCCTCTAAGGACGACCTTCATCAAGCTGTTTAATGGATGAAAAGTATTTTTTATCACAGTTGTTTATGCATAAAGTGGATCTTATTCAACCGCTTTTAGGCTCATAATCCAACGTATTGTACATTACCTCGACGCCACTAGTGTATAACAAGTTATCCTAATAAGTTAAATTGATATCTTACTGCTAATTACATTATGTTAGGTAGATGAAACAAATCTTAATTTATTTGGGTTATACTGTTTTGATGGATACAAAAAAGTATGTACCAAAAAAGAGTTTTTACTCCAGCAAAAAAAGGTTGTCTATAAAGTCGGTTTACGAACGATAATTTTACGTGATAACGTCTTAAAAATGATTAAAAATTGAGTGTTGTCATAAACCGCCTCGGTGAAATGATCAATTTACCACACTTGTATCGCAATGTACTATTATATCAAATTAAATAGGCCAATAAATATATTGGAAATGGGTTGCCTAAAAAAATTCAGTCCAGCATATAGAGGTGAAACGAAAATCATAACCGCCCATCACTGGATATTGTCGTCACGATTGGTGACGTCTATGTCCAGATTCGTTCGGCTTATCGTTAGTTTGATTGAAGGAGAGAACCGAACTTGTGATACTTTTTGGTTTCAGTAGTTCGGCTTAGCTGGAGACAATTGGGAACTGTAAAATGTGTCATTCCCAATTGTCTCACAGCATATTAAAATAAAAATCGCAATTGCCACCGCTGGGGGTGTAGAAAGCGGCGACGAATGGAAACACAAAATAAGCTAAGAAATAAGCTAGAAGCAGAAATATAAGCATATGCAAACGAACGATCTAAGAGTCAGTGGTAATAATATAGTGACGTCAGACCCAAATAAAATTTATATGGAGCTATCGTACGAATAGCTTCCCTTATAAGAAAGAATTGTATAGATTGCTACATATGCGGAAGTTACGGCTTCAGAGACATTTATCTTTTCCTACGTCATTTAATCTTATTTTCAATGTAATTATTAGCGCGATTATTTCTTAGTACTTTAGTTATACCTAAGGTGTCTTGACTCATTTCAGTTAAAATTCATTCTAAGCTAAGAGTGGGTTGGTATCGCTCGCGGAATTTGTAATTTTCTTCACTTAAGTTTAAATGTTGAAAGTTAGTAGTGCTCGTAAATTGTCTTTCATAATTAATTTTATTTTCTCACTATATTAAGGTAGAGCTACGGTGCATAATAATACATTAAAATTTTAAAAGAATTATAAGAAAGGAAGTACCCTACACAGAAAAAAAAAGGTTTCTTGAAGTGAGAAATAATCCTATAGATGCTATAGTGAATAATTTTTAGATTTTAGTACAAAATCTTACAGGCTATGATAAGTAGTATTAAGCAATATTGTGTAATTAAGAATACTGCTTATATTTTCTTGCTTCAAAGAAATCTTTTTACAATGTGCTAGAGATTGATAGACCAATATTTTATTGTACCATAGGAGCTTAAGAGGAAAGGGTACCGGCTCTCTCTCCATAAAAATGTACTTGACTGTTTCTTCCCTGGACACGAGAACAAATATTTTTATACCATAAAACTTATATCTGACATGACCATGCCCATATGTCTTATTATTATATATTTTTTTGTTTCTAAGACTCTTGTTTCTATGATAATTAGAATATGAAAAAAAGAAACAAGACATAGGGGCATGGTTATGGCAGTTATAGGTTTAATGCTACAAAAATATTTGCTATAGTGTTATTATCCAGGGAGGAAACAGTCGACTACGTTTGCATTGATAGAGAGCCAGTACCCTTTCCTCTTAATAGAGTATAGAGTAAGGTAAATAAATTAGAACAGAGAAAACAGGCCGTATCAGCCTTATAAATTTGAATTCGAGCAGTACTAAATAGGTAAATATTATAAATGTGAAAGTTTGTGTGTGCGCGTGTGTGTGTGTGTGTGTGTGTGTGTTTGTTACTCCTTCACGCTAAAACCACTGGATCGATTGGGATAAAACTCGGTATGTAGATAGCTGGAGACCTGGATTAACACATAGGCTACTTTTTATTCCGATACTCCCACGGGATCGGGACTTATGCGGGTGAAACCGCGGGGCGCAGCTAGTCAAATATTTAGAGCATACAGAGTGGTGTTGGCCTAGTGGTAGATACCTCGAATATTATTCCGAAGATCGCATCCCGGCCGGCCGTGCATCAATGGATTTATGCGTTATTTGAAAATGCACTTACGGTGAAGGAAAACATTAAAACCCGCAGCTTCGTTGGCTAGACGTAGTGTAGAGTTCTTTCCTCTGGACACGGTCGCTTAAGCTGAGAGGGTGACGAGATATGGGCGGTGGACATAGCCTATATTTCATTTCATGCAAACCGGACTTAATCACAGAGGTGAAGTCCGTTTGTACACCTAAGTATCGATTGTAATAATACTAAAAATGTATTAACAGAAACTTGTTATAAATTAAATCAAAACAAATTACACAAAATTAAAAACTAATACTTAGATGATACTCAGATAAGAGTATGTGTAATATATATAATAATACTTAGTCTATAGTTACTATAGCCTGTATGTGACCGAAAAAAAACTGATAAATCTCGTAGAATTTAATTAACTCCGTTCGGTTTTTGAGTTTATCGCTGCGTCAATAATGTGTGGGTGGTTTATTGGGGTTCAAACAGGAAATCAAACGGGAAAACCGAGACCCGATTCGGTCGAAAACTGCGTGTTTCAATCGACACAGTACTTAATAGAATTCTTTCGCTTTATAGCCTTCACGTTTGTTGAGTTTCGTTCGAACGAATTGAACTTAACGCGGATTTGTTCTTTTTATGTTTTTTGATCGCTTTGCTTTTCAGTTTCCAAAGGTATTCTTTTGCCTTATAGCCGTTGCTTTGTTGTTTAAACTATTTGATATTAAATTACTACAATGCCTTGACTTTCCATTCCAAAAGTCATGGGTAATCAAACCCATGATTTTCGAAACGTAAGTCGATGTTTTAACCACTAGGTTAACATTGCTCTCATCCCAATGTTAATTATACGGTCCGAACTGCGGTAAAAGCTAGTTCACTATATGAAAATTGCAAGAACAACGCGGCGTGCGCTAATACCCACTCGTAGTTACGTTGCGTGCCACGTACAAATAGACTCTTCATAGGCTTAATGTTATTTTTATAGCGACTGCGCCAAAATGACTGTACCGTTGATTACTATCATTAATGTTTGTTACTGTTTTGTTAACAAGTTGGCTTTTGTTAATAAATTTCGTATTCATTAGGGGGAATACGCAATGAAACGGACGCGTTATGAAACGGACCCGATATCTCCAAGGTTCTGAACGAAAATGTTCATGTCATTTGATTGTTGGCATGACGACCCAATAAGTCATATTTGTCTGTGGTCTGGTTGTAAGTATATATTTACAAAAGAAAAGTATATAAGTAGTATATCCGTTGTCTAGCACCCATAACACAAGTCTAGTTACTTAGGTTGGGGCTAGATGGCGATGTGTGAAATGTCCTGCAATATTTATTTATTTATTATTGATGACCATAGCCACAATACCCACAATAATGACAGCTCTGGCGACCATGTTTTTGTTTACCTTTTCGCACGATCTTGCTTAATTACATTGGTTTCTAGTCCGTTTTAAGACACCCACTGTCCTATTCAATGCGTTATGTGTCATGAAACGGACATTTGTGAGTTTTTATAATCATTAAAATATTATTAAAATATAATTAATTTAAGGAAATTAATTATATTTTAAGACCTCTGGATTTCCTAAGGACAGTTATCGAGTTTCTAAGTTTTAACTATAGTATACAATAATACTCTAAAGTTAAGTTTCCGTTTCATAGCGGATCTCCCCTAACTATGATGCTGTAGGTTAGTACCTAGATATTTATGGTTATATCTACTCACAAATGAATGAATGTTTGATCGAGATTGTGATTGTTTTGTTAATTGTAAAGTATCTAATTGAAGCTAATAAACTATTAGTAGTATTTTGATAGAAATAATGATGATTCGGTAATGACATAAACACTTCAGACTACATAGAGAAAAAACTAATTTTGAAGCAAAGTTTCCACAGCCCCGGCATCACGGCGAGAGTGAAACGATGGAGTTTTAGTGGGTAAATCTCTGGTCGCCCACCATCTTCATGCCAGGGAGTGGCGGGAAGTGGTGGGATAATGCATAAGGCGCATTTCTCCACCTTAATAAAAAAAGGTATATACTGTAACGTAGCGTTACATTTCGTCACATAGACGACACCTATAGCTATTATAGGAATAATTAAAATAAATAATTATAAGCAAATAGGTTCTTGTAGGACAATTAGCGCCCTCTTTTGTTGAAGAGCTAGTAACTCAGAGCTCCGAGCTAGTTGCACTCGTATGGAGTTTTCTGTAATAACGCCGCCCAACCTCGGTAGATGGCGCGCTATTCAATTATATTTATTTCTCTCAGACAATTAAAACTAACTTAATCTAACAGTAAACAAGGTAAATGATCAATAAACCGATATCTTTAGACAGTCCCTTTAATTTTAATCAATCATTAATTACTAAATACAGAGATAAAATAAATTATAGAACTTTCTAGAAAGATTGTCGTTGCTACTTGAATGACGAGGTCCATTTCCTGCTGCTCTCCACCACTAGATGGAGTTGCTTGGGAATTCCAAAATCAATTTTATTTCTTTTAATTAAACACTTTAAATAATTAGTTTCCTACAAAATCTAGCTTATTACATTTAAATATACAAACAAACAGGCAAAATACTAACTCTAAAGTAGAATCTAACAATATATTTTGTCTGTGGAATATCCGTCAGATGACGTATTTCCTCTGCTATAATACATATGTCTCCACCCTGGTTTTCTTGTGGATTCACTTTTCTTTTGCGAACTGAGACTGACTGAATCTACATCTCACTTAACTCCAAATTAATAAATTCCTAGAAGATTTACATTGAGCCGGGATTATCTCGCTTGCTCCTAATTCCCTACATATAGGGAACAAGTCTGGGCTTAAAACTCTGCCCCACCATCAACAAGTCTGGGCTTAAAACTCTGCCCCACCATCAACAAAGCCTGGGCTTATAACTCTGCCCCACCATCAGAGAGGCTTGCCCTAGTTATGTGGAAGAGGCACCCACTGAGGTCGGAGGATGGCTGGCGCAGAATACCTTGATGGAGCTTACTGATACCACCGAACCCCTCACCAGCTGGACGACTCCTCAACACCCAAGCTGAGTCCTTAAGATCTTAAAACTGTGAGCCATGAACTCGTAGAGAGAGAGAGAGAGAGAGAGAGAGAGAGTATCCTTAGTACCAGTACGGCAGAACCCTCCGATTACGACCCCTTACGGGAAGTCTTTGCTCCTTAACTTCACTCTTCTAAATCTAATTAACTTAACTTTAACTTCTGATAACTAACTTCTTTTTTTTATACATTAACTTCACTTTCTAAATAAATTATGTACCTAAGTTATTCGTCTCTTTAATTTATCCCGTACTAGCGAATAGCCTAGGCGACAATACCTTCATATATATTATGATCTTTTCACCAAAGTGACCTATATGAGAATATAATAAAAAGCTACGTTTAAGATTTCAGCTCAGCATCTGAAAGCTGAAATAGGGATATAACAGTTGATGTGGATAAGGAAAGATTACTTTATATTTCTCCCTGAAAGGTTTCATGGATTAAGCGTTAAACCTCACTTTGCCGTACGCAACTGGATCGATTCACTTGGTAGGTATTAGTGTTGCAGAACTATCCATATTTATATCATCGATAGTGATACTATCGATAGTGTTCATCTGAAAATAATTGTTTGAATGGTAGGTATTTCAATCTATTTTGGGATGTGTTCTTCTTACCTCTAAGAAAGTGCAATGGAGCTTAATTTTTGAAAAGAAATGTCTTTCGGTTTTTGCAGACCACGCGCGGACAAAGCCTTGGGTAAAAGTTAGTTTATTTTAAAAGAGGGTTGGTAATTAAGATTAAAAAAAATCTGGACACGTATGAGTTTTGTGCAACCAAATAACGACTGTAGTTTTAAAATCAGTGCAAATCGACAAAAATAATAGAAAAAATAGACAAAACCGTGGTTACAGATACGACATAGACGAATCATTTTTTTAATAGAAACCCGTTTAGTTGATTGAATCCGGCGTTACTTTTCGGAACTCCATATCTGTAATGGAAGTATTAATATTTACGGGCGGTGCACTTTGCATTTTGTGTTTTGGCACTAGGCTCGGAACTAAAAACTAAATATTAATACTTCCATTACAGAAACCCGTTTCCCAATGCGTTTCTTGTGCCTTCTTCTCATTGGTGGGCGCGTTCCGAAGGCACACATCCCAATTTAATTTTAAAGACGTTTCTATGTGATCTAGGAATTTTGACTTTTGAACATTTTGACTTTGACTTTTCGAATAAAGTTAAATTATGTTTACGATACGAAACTATGGTTCCGCAGACGGCCGAAAGCTTAAGTTTACCTAGTGTCTTTTTTAGGGTTCCGTACCCAAAAACTTTAAATAAGGAACACTTATAAGATCACTTTCTTGTCCGTCTGTCTCTCTGTCGGTTTTATTCAAAGCGATGAGTGATAAATCACTTGAACCTCCTCTACCATAAGTGCGTCGCAGGCGATTGTTCAAATGTTCACTCACCGCACTCCAAAATAGTTTCTAAGCTACATTTAGTAACTTTAAATCGCCATACCATTACAATCCTCCCTCATTAAGCAAACCGACCACGATAAAAGACACCAAAGCGGACGGAAACCGTATAAAATATGAGAACTAATGTATAAACTATAAATCAAATTTATGGACCATAATAATGGTTTTGGGTAACGAAGATGTGTAAATGAAACCAATTAAGGGATAAGAATACCACAGGCTAAAAGCCGACCATTCATTTTGTAAGCAAAAGTATGTTTGTTTTTTGTCTATTGAAAATTGAAGTCTAACACCCGTATGATTCGTTAGAGTGAAGAGAGCTGTTATTAGTTTGACGTGTCTGTGTGTGTGTCTGGCTGTCTGTGGCATCGTAGCTCCCGAACGGATGGACCGATTTATATTTTTTTTGTTTGAAAGTTAATTATTACATCCTAAGCTAACTAATATGTATCGTAGATCTATAAGCTTATATATGACGACCCATTTGTCACAATGGTCACCATGCCGGACTGCCAAACACAGGGTTGCGGGTTCGATTCCCGCCTCAGATAAGTATTTATGCTGAGATATTTGTCTGTGGTCTGGTTGTTTCTATGTATTTTAAGTATATATTTTCAAATGAAAGGTATTTAAGTGGTATATCCGTTGTCTAGCATCCATAACTCAAGGCTAGTTACTTAGCTTGGGGCTAGATGGCGATGCGTGGAATGTCCTGCAAGTTTTATTTATTTATATAAATTGTCTTTTCACGGTTAAACAACTGACCCGAATTGGATGAAAATCAGCATAGTAATAGCTTAGAGGATGGAGAAGGACATAGGAAACTTTAATATTTTATTTTAATATCTATTTAGTATTATCCTCCTTATATTTCTATCGCGTTATGAACAACCCACCCATCCCCTTCCTTAATTCTTGTCCATCCAAAGGTTGCCTGGAAGAGATCGTTTTTAGCGATAAGGCCGCCCATTGTGCCATATTGTAAGGTATTAAATATGAATTTTCTTTTAGCATATAATTAATTTTAATTAGGTAGTTACTTAAGTTAGAATTAATTTTAATTTTGTTATATGTAATCATTTTGCGTTTTGTTTTTATGTTGCAATAAAGTGTTTGTCTATCTATCTAATCTAGAAATTCACGCAGAATCGGGACTTACGCGGGTGAAACCATGGGGCGCAGCTAGTTGAAACATATCCACAATACCGAACCAGTCAACAGTGGATTTTGCCTAATTATATTGTTAGAATTGCCTAAATTGCAAATCCTGCTAGTGAAATACAGTATATAATTAATTCACACAGTTAGCTGCTAGCCTAGCATTAAGAGGAAAGGGTACTGGACGCTCTCTCCATACAAACGTAGTCGACTGTTTCCTTCCTGGATAATGACATTAGCACAAATATTTTTGTTGCATAAAACCTATAACTGCAATGACTATGGCCCTATGTCTTGGTTTTTTTAATTTCTAATTATCATAAAAATTAAGATAATAAGAAAAAAAAAAAAAAACGTGGCATGGTTATGGCAATTATAAGATTTATGCAACAAAAATATTTGCTCTAGTGTCATTATCCAGGGAGGAAACCGTCGACTACGTTTGTATGGAGAGAGCGCCCGGTACCCTTTCCTCTTAATCGTGGGGCGTCATATGCGACACGTTGCAGTTATTTCATAGTATTACAATGCAAATTGTAAATTAATCAACGCGATAAAACTGTGACACTATCTTTACTTTGTAAATCTACTTTTAACCAGACTATGTAAAGAAGAATAAATAAATAAAATAAATATTGCAGGACATTCCACACATCGCTAGCTAGCCCCAAGCTAAGTAACTAGACTTGTGTTATGGGTGCTAGACAACTGATATACTACTTATATATTTTTCTTTTGTAAATATATACTTATAATACATAGAAACAACCAGACCACAGACAAATATCTAAGCATAAATACTTGTCTGAGGCGGGAATCGAACCCGCAACCCTGTTGGATAACTGTCTCATAAATTCATATCTGATGATGAATAATGTAAAAGCTTCAATGACCATAAAGAATCATCATTATACTTGATTATGGTTTCTCAAACCCTATCTTACATATTCTAAATCTATACTAATACTAGCTGTACCCTGCCACGCTTCGCTGTGGCACATGTCACGGATATGTGAATGATGCAAAAATTAGATTAAAACAATCCTTGATTTATTATTCTAAAATTTCAGCTCGATCGGTGCAGAACTTTTTGAGTTTTTGAAGCGTACACAAACCAACATAACATTTTTATATATATAGATAGATTATAAAGCTGAAGAGTTTCATTGTTTGAACGCGCTAATCTCAGGAACTATACTGGTTCGAATGGAATTTTTGTGTTGGATAGTCCATTTATCAAGGAAGGCTATAGGCAGCTTTTTATTTTGATATTCCCACGGGATCGGGAGTTACGCGGGTGAAACCGCGGAGTGCAGCTAGAAGATAATAATAACTTTTTAATCTTACACAGTATCACTGGCCTATGTAAATTATGGTTATTTTTACATAGCTTTGTATTAACATTTTAATATAGATACTCAGTCCTTCATTTGTAAAACAAAAAACATTTATTAATAGTCGTACTCGAATAAAACCGTAGGCAAAAGCTTAACTCACAAATTAGCTGATTCTGTTCGAAACAGATGCATGCATTGTGTATTCGGATTTACCACGATTTCCACGGCTAATTTACTATGCAATATGCACAATTAGTATTCTGTTCCCGACTAGAATATTGTTCATATTTATTACATTAGATTTGATGACAATAATGGTAAATAATTGAAATCTATGCCCCTATGTTTTGGCCCCTTTCCTCTTAATGTATCTTCAGAGCAAGTTGTATAAAAATCGGTATAATATCAAAGCCTACGCATTAGTACGAACAGAATTTTACCAAATGATACATTTTAATAAATGATACAATTTAATAAATAAAATATATTTGGTACTTTCATGCATAACAATTCAAGAAAATGAAACATATTTCATAAGTACACTGAGTCACAAACAACAAAACTCGAAATATTGTAAGTAAGTATGCTATTGAGCAAAACAGCGTCGTTTTGTCTGCCAAGGGAGTCAAGTTGGAACAATTCTTTTATTGTCAGTGTCCAATGTTGTCATTGAGGATGCTTTGCAAAGTGATTGAGCTTGCGAAAATGGAGAATATTTTTCTCAAGGTATATAAACAGACATACCAGTCTATTTTTACTACATATATGTTATCTTGTAACTAGAAAAAAATGGTTGTCTTTAAAGTTTTTCGGACGATAATTTTACATGATAACGTCAGAAGAAAAAAGTAACAAAACGATGAAAAATTGTGATTTTTTTGTTATTCCTTAAAGCTAAATTCTGAACTACAACAAAAGATGATCGCATCGAAAATAAAAGATTATCAAAATATTTTGTTTTAATGTAAAAATAATCGCCTTTTCCGGTCGGTGACGACTATGTGACGACACACGGGCAGACAGACGGACAACAGAATGATGGTATAAGGGTTCCTTTTTATCATTTGAGGTACATAACCCTAAAAACCGTCGATCGGTTTAATCCAATGTAATAGAAAACCAATTAATGATTATGTATATCTCTAGCATATACATAATGTACTGGACTTTCAATAAAATACGACCTCAAGTAAAGAACAAACATTAAAAACCTTTTCAGTAGGTTTATCAAAAAGAAAGCCTCTGGCTTTATTAAGCTAACACATTCCCCACAAAAACGGGGACCTTAATGAACTCTACTCAATGTAAAAGTTATAGAAAAAGGAACTTTGGCAGCAAAAAATTGGCAGATAAAAAACGAAGGTCATCAACCACAATATGTGAAAAGGTATTGTGGAATAATAATACGTTTATTATGAAATAAATTACATATAAATTGAATTAAATTATTATTTTATGTTCTAGACTATGTAAGTCGTATTTGGTGATATGTCATTTGCACCCTTACGGTAAAAGAAAACATTGTGATGAAACGGTAAAAGGGTACCGGCGCTTTCTCCATAGAAACGTAGTCGACTGTTTCCTCCCTTTATGACACTAGCACAAATATTTTTGTTGGATAAAACCTATAACTGCCTCATGGCAGAAAAAAACCATAGGGGCATAGTCATATGCCCCTATGGTTTTTTTCATTTTCTAATTATCATAGAAATTAAGATTTTAAATACAAAAAAAAAAACAAAACATAGGGGCATGGTCATGGCAGTTATAAGTTTTATGCAACAGAAATATTATCCAGGGAGGAAACACTACGACTACGTTTGTATGGAGAGTTAAGGAGCGATGTTGGCTTAGTGGTAGATACCTCGACTTTCATTCTGAAGGTCGTGAGTGCGAATCCCGGCCGACCGTGCACCGTTGCATTTTTCTCAAGAAAAATTTATTTGCGCTTATTGACATTGCTCTTACGGTGAAGGAAAACATCGTGATGAAACCCGCGACTTAGTTGCCGAAGAGGAGCGGAGAGGAGCGGTTGCAGACACCACAGCTCACTGAAAAGCATGTATTTAAGTTGTTGGTGCTGAAGAAAGCATCTATATTAGATGTAAGTAAAGGCCAATAAATAAACTTATCTAAAACAACAATACGTATTTCAAGTTTAATAGGTAAAATCCACGCTTAAAAGTACACCGCTACCGTAAAGTTTACAATCCTGTGCAGTACCATTTGAACATTATAGCAACGTAACCTGTGGATCGAACCCACGTTCGTTGGTGTAGCGGATGGTGGCTTATACCACTTGGCCAACTAAAGATATAGCTAACATGTTGAAAATAATAATCACACCGAATACTTTTACTTCACGTATTAATGTTTGTGTGTAACGTCTGTAAGAAGGTTGTAAGTCCAATACTTGTTTATAGCATTATTGTAGTACATTGATAGTGTACTTATGACGCATACTGTACTTTATTTTCTTGGAGTACTATGAGAATAATCCATTTTATGGACCCCAGCTGCGATAATTATTCAAGCGCAAAAGTCTTAAGCGAAAAAGCAAATATATTTTTTACTAGCTGCGCCCCGCGGTTTCACCCGCGTAAGTCCCGATCCCGTGGGAATTTCGGTTATTCGATTTTTTCTCGCCTTTTAAACCTTCCCTAGACCTCCACGAACATTTCAAGACTAAGATAAGATAAATCCGTTCAGCCGTTCTCGAGTTTTAATCAGACTAACGAACAACAATTCATTTTTATTTATATAGACTAGCTGCGCCCCGCGGTTTCACCCGCGTAAGTCCCGATCCCGTAGGAATTGATAGGGTTTTCCCGGAAATTATTCGATTTTTTTCTCGCCTTTTAAACCTTCCCTAGACCTCCACGAACATTTCAAGACTAAGATAAGATAAATCCGTTCAGCCGTTCTCGAGTTTTAATCAGACTAACGAACAACAATTCATTTTTATTTATATAGATAGATTGGGTGTGTTTCATGCCACAAGCGTTTGTCATACTTCAGGCACGCTTCAAGCTTGATGATTGATCGTGGCGGGAGATACCTACCGATCACTTTATGCTTACTTATACTAATATCCTTTTGTATGGGTAAAATTGAACATCTGCGTCAATATATTTTTTGTAATTTTATCAATGTTACATTCCAATATCGAACAAGTATACGTTGGATTGAAACGTAACTGATTGTTTTTGGGATTTTTTATTATTTTTAGTTGTCTAACTTGCATTTTCTAGTTTGCTATTTTTTATGTAACACAAAACTCTTTTTGACGTGTCGTGTCTTATAAATCGATGAACACTGGTATTATCACTCCCAAAACAGTGTGACGTCATCACTCACGTTCCGGGAACGTGAGTTATTGACAAGGTAACTATACCAACGATACGTTGCGATGGTTCCATCAATGTTTTCTTACGACGTTATCACGTAAAATTATAGTCGTAAACCGACTTTACAGACAACCATTTTTTACGGAAATTATGGTGACCCAAATTAAGTTGGTACCTATAAATAAACTGTTGTAATTCTCAGAAAAAAAAGACAAAAGTAAAAAAAAGAAAAATAATCCCCATTTGTTTACAATTGTTAGTGTAGTGGGTGTAGGTTATTAAAAAGCAGAAAAAACTTATTACCTAAAGAAAAATAAATCAAATTAGTTGATAAAAATAAACGTTGATAAACAATATTGTCCTAGCTAAATAAAGTAAAAAAATCTTCATAAAGTAAAAGCCTATTAATGTCGGCTTATTTTCCAAAATCACAATTAAATTAGAATAACATTATTATGTACTTTTTACAATTACGGCTAATACGTGATTTTGCGGAAAATAAGTCTGTAGCAATTACGGGTTTTACTAGGTATATAAGACAGAAGTCTTAAGAGGAAACGTAGTCGACTGTTTCTTTCCTGGATAATGACACTAGCACAAATATGTTTGTGCCATAAAACCTATAACTGTCATGACTATGCCCCTATGTTTTGTATTTTTTCATTTTCTAATTACCTTAGAAATTAAGATTAAAAAAAAAAACAAAAGAAAAACATAGTAACATGGTCATGGCAGTTATAAGTTTTATGCAACAAAAATAATTGCTCTAGTCTCATTATCCTGGGAGGAAACTGTCGACTACGTTTGTATGGAGAGAGCACCCGGTACCTTTTCCTCTTAAATACGACTTAGGGTACGAACATGCCTCCAATTCGTAAGATATAGAGATGTATCTCTGGGAATGTTTCTTCTAGGAAAGCATGCTATAGTCGTAAAACCATATAATATAATAATATGCGAATTGCGAAAGCTCATAAATGGTATGTAGACTTAATTTTATATATATTATTCTCTAATGATCACTGTCTGCTTTTCAAAAAATAAAATAAAACACTGCTCTTTCTATCATACTAGTGGTCCCGGCAAACGTGTGTTTTGCCATATTTCATATGTTACAAAAAAGTGATAAATGAAGAACCGCTCGACCGATTTTGTGCAAACTTCACATAAACCATCTACTAAATATTCCGAACAAAGCTTAAACATTTGGTTTGGATAGGTTAGCCCGTTCTTGAGTTATAAGATTACAACGAAAAATGACATTGATTTTTGTAGATATAGATATGAAAATACGTACGTACCTGTGCCTACATCTCTATTATCATACATTTGACGACCCAGTTGGCACAATGGTTACCACGCCGGACTGCCAAACACAGGGTTTCGGGTTCGATTCTCGCCTCCAGACAGACCTCTATGTATTATAAGTATATATTTACAAAAGAAAAGTATATAAGTAGAATATCCGTTGCCTAGCACCCATAACCCAAGTCTAGTTACTTAACTTGGGGCTAGATGGCGATGTGTGGAATGTCCTGTGATATTTATTTATTTATTTTTTTCTTTTACATTTAGGGACCATCGAGTTGCGACCTGCGACGCTTCTTTGGCATATTCGTACCTTTACGTAACTGTAGGTGTAAGTACCTTTGTTATTTCATAGACCTATTATTTTTAACTGGCTGTACCATTAGATCTAAAACACAACAAAAAAGACCTCGTTGAAATAACAGAGTTAATTAAAACGCAAACCAAGGGCTTTTCTCTTGTTGTTGTAAAGTTCAAAAGTTCAGAACAAAAATGATGAATTATTTTTCACGGAAAAAGTTATAATTTGTCACACTACTCTGTGACACTGAGCTTTAGAAACTTTACTGTTATCTCTGGTAGTTTCTGTAATTGATAGAGTAAATATTTTAATATTATTTCCTAACTAACAATAACCTAACACGTCAGAGGTGAAAACTTAACTAACTACTTTTATCAATTATTTTATTTTAAGTGAATATTGTGTCTTATAAGTTACTCAACAACAAACCCACCTCAGGCCAAATTTATAATGATATGTGTGAATCAAAACGTGTGTTCAAGTCAAAGTTAAAATGGTGTCAAAATAATCAGCAACAAATTAAGATGGACATCATAGCTGAAAACCATAAAAACAAAAGATTTGATCAGTTTTGGAAAAATACTAATAAATTGAACCATAGGTCATGCATTCCCGTAAGCGTGGCTGGGGCTCACGACGCTAGAGATATAGCTAATTTATTTAAGCAACAATTTAAAGTTGAGTCTGGAAAGTCGGCGCCGCCGCAGGTGTTCGATACTGATGATAATAGTGGGAAGCGTAAAATTTCATTTGCTGCCGTAGAGGTGAAAAAAGCGATAAAAGGCATGGTAAGTGGCAAATCGCCGGGACACGACAACCTTAGTATCGAGCACTTGCGACATGCCGGTGCTCATCTTCCAAGAGTATTAGCCTTGTTCTATAGTATGTGTATTGGTCATGCTTATCTACCGGAAAACTTAATGCGTACTGTAGTTGTACCTATTCAAAAAAATAAAACCGGTGACCCATCTGATATATCTAATTATAGGCCGATATCACTGGCAACGGTGATTGCAAAAGTGTTGGACAGTCTGCTTAATAAGCAGTTGGATGAGCACATATCACTTAATGATAGACAGTTCGGATTTAGATCTGGGCTTTCCACCGAAAGCGCCATACTATGCCTTAAGCAGACTGTCCAATATTATACTGCGCGAAAAACTCCAGTGTATGCGTGTTTTTTAGATTTATCGAAAGCATTCGATCTTGTGTCATATAACATCTTATGGAAAAAAATGAAATGTGAAACTTCCGTGCCCGACGAAATTCTGTCTCTCTTTAAGTACTGGTATGGTCATCAGAAAAACAATGTGAGGTGGGCCGGTACCTTTTCTGATGAGTACAGGCTGGAGTGTGGTGTAAGGCAGGGAGGTTTGAGCTCTCCAACGCTGTTTAATTTATACATAAACGGCCTGCTTGATGAGCTCAGCAGCACCGGTATCGGTTGTCATATAGATGGAATCTGTATGAACAATATCAGTTATGCAGATGATATGGTGCTGCTGAGCCCATCTAGCGGTGCACTGAGAAAACTGATTGGCAACTGTGAGTCATATGCGAGGGCGCAGGGGCTTAAATATAATGGAGCAAAAAGCGAAATTATGATGTTTACACCGGACGCAAAACGGTATATTAATGTACCTAATATAATGCTCGAAGGTATGTCTCTGAAAAAAGTTGAGAGCTTTAAGTATTTGGGCCACTGGGTTTCTGAGGATATGAAGGATATGAAAGACATAGAGAGGGAAAGGAGGTCGTTGACTGTCCGCTGCAACATGCTGGCACGCAGATTTGCAAAGTGTACATCGGCAGTTAAGGTTACGCTGTTTAAAGCATATTGCCAGTCATTTTATACCTGCGGACTGTGGGTGAATTACACCAAGAGGACATACAGCGACCTCCGAATACAGTACAACAATGCATTCAGGGTGTTGATGGGGTTGCCGCGTTATTGTAGCGCGTCACAGATGTTCGCGGAATCTTGCATAGACGGTTTTGCTGCCATTATGCGGAAACGTTGCGCATCTCTACTCCACCGCATGCGTGGTAGCCCCAACACCATCCTGAGCACATTGATGGAGCGGTGGGACTCGCCGATGCTAGCGCGCTGGATAACACTCCATGCAGTTAAGTAGGCAGTATTTTTAACTAACACTAGCATGTAAGTCCAATCTTTTGTTACTAATATAATATGAATCTTTGTTATTCGAAATAAATTATTATTATTATTATTTCGTTTTACGTAAAGTGTATCTCCTTTTTAGGGGGTTTTTAGAAAGCACGGGCCAAAGCCAAGTGCGTTGGTGTAGCAAATTAACTTAATGTGGAATTATTATTATTTAGAAATTTGCGGGTGAGGCGGCAGGTGTTAAGGATGGCTGCTTTTTGTAGTTGTATATATACTAATGGGTTAATATTTAATATGCTTAGGCTAGTGTGTAGAGTTTTAGGTACAACACCAGTGGTAGAGATAACAATCGGTACAGTACGTGTTTGGTTTACTCGCCATTGTGTTCTTATTTCGACTGAGAGTTCTGTATACTTGGCAATTTTTTCTGAGTGAGTGGTGACCAAATTATGGGTATTACATACAGCGATGTCTATGAGGTAAACGGATTTATTTTGCTTATCAAGAAGTGTTATATCTGGTCTATTATTGTAAATGGTCTTATCAGTTATGATGGTCCTGTCCCAGTACAATTTAAAGTTTGCATTTTCTAAGACAACGTCCGGATTGTATTTATAGTAGGCTACTTTTTCTGATATTAATTTGCATTGAAAAGCGAGGTGTTGATGGATTATGGATGCAACTTGATCGTGACGATGTTTATAGTCAGTTTGGGCTATTGATCTACATGCACCGGTTATATGTTGGATGGTTTCTGAAGCGGAATGACATCGCCTACATGTATCAGTGGTGTTGGGTCTGCGAATTATAAACTTTTGATAGTTGGCGGTGTCTATCACTTGATCTTGGATTCCGATCATAAACCCTTCGGTTTCCGGAAATAGTTCGCCACGCTGTAACCATGCATTGGAAGCTTTTAAATCCACGTGGGGTTGTTGTAGATCAAGACGGTGCCTCCCGTGTAGTGATTTGTTCGTCCATACAGCTATTTTATCCTTGTCACTTATTAATTTGTCATTATTATTATTATTATTATAAGAATAAATTGCCTTTAAACCGAAGTGAAAGGTCCTAAATATACCTCAAAATTCTAGGTAAGCCACATTTCACGGGAAAAAATATAAAACTTTATCACAAGAGCTGTTATTAAGCGCCCAGTGCACGTTCAAACAATGTATCAAACACAAAACACGAAATTGCGAAGCGTGAATGCTTTAAATGTTTAAATTGTTTAAACCAACTGTTGGGTTCGCTTGATCATCAACCTTCAGTAAGTAAGACGTAGTTGTTCTAAGCAAATAGAACTTCCAAGCTTCATTGGCATGTCGAACGTGAGCAGTTTAGAATGTTGGAGATTGACGCGTTGTTGGAACGTAAACTGGGCACCTTAAAATACAGACCCATTATTTTAGAACCAACTGAGACTCTGTTCTACATCATAGATTTGGCATGTCGAACGTGAGCAGTTTAGAATGTTGGAGATTGACGCGTTGTTTGAACGTAAACTGGGCACCTTAAAATATAGACCCATTATTTTAAAACCAACTGAGACTCTGTTCTACATCATAGATTTGGCGTGTCGAACGTGAGCAGTTTAGAATGTTGGAGATTGACGCGTTGTTTGAACGTAAACTGGGCACCTTAAAATATAGACCCATTATTTTAAATCCAACTGAGACTCTGTTCTACATCATAGATACCATGACGTCAAGTTTTTACAAAGACGCGAAGTGAAAGCAATTTTTCATTGAAATAAATGGTCTACCTTATCGGGCGACTCGCTAAGTTTTCTGACGCTAGACTCAGACAGACTACTGATAACTCACTGAGGTAATTAAGATTAGCTTTTCTGTAAAAGGTATTCAGTTTTAAAATACGAGCTTTTACAACGAGAACTAGGATTTTACAGGAGATTTGAAAATGACTTAAAATTTAGGTACTTTATTTTGACGACCCAGTTGGCACAATGGTTACCATGATGGACTGCCAAACCCAGGGCTGCGGGTGCGATTCCCACCTCAGACAAGTATTTATACTTACATATTTGTCTGTGGTCTGGTTGTTTCTATGTATTATAAATATATATTTACAAAAGAAAAGTATAGCTAATATATCCGTTGCCTAGCACCCATAACACAAGTGTAGTTACTTAACTTGGGGCTAGATGGCGATGTGTGGAATGTCCTGCAATATTTATTTTGTTATATTTATTATTTATACAGTAGGTATAGTTTTATACAGTTAATTTAGGTTCTCACACGCACAATGGCCCAAATGAAGAGACTAAGTGCGGAAAGAGCCCCGTAAAACTAAACAAAGTACTTAATTATGGTGGATTGTTTCATTATCACTTTTGCGAAACCCATTAAGTGAGTACGTGTCGCGGGACACGCGTTTGAAACGAAGTCCTTTACCTTTTTTAAATATTCAAAAAACGGAACGAAGTTTTTAATTTTTGTGTCAGTTTTTTTTCATAGCTGTTATGGTTTTTCGTTTCACGTTTTCGTAGCGCGTGACATTTTTTCATGGCTATGTCGCCAACATCGATAGGGAACTTCGTTTAAAAAAAAAAATTAAATCAGTTTATCCGTTCGGGAGCTACGATGCCACAGACATACACACACACACAGACATACCTCAAACTTATAACACTCCGTCGGTTTTGCGTCGGGGGTTAAAAAGGTAAAATCATTCGCTAGTCAACAATGAACAATTCTTCTAATCGATTGATTTTGAAATAACTTGGATGTAATTGCTCATTTATTTTTTAATTTTCATTTTATTATACATAAACCGCGTTCATACTGTATAGAAAATCCTGAACTAACATCCCAGTCTGTGTGACGCCTAATAATATAAAGTATCCATTACTCTAAGACGTTCTTCGAATACAAATTCCATCTTAAATTTAGTACTTTGAGTTACATAAGGCGTTGAAAATAACGAACTTCGTGCATGAAGGAATAATTACCGAAATATTAAAGAGTCTGGCGTATCATGTAATAATTTTCTATTTAATTAAGTTCTTTGTGTACGTGGTTAATTGAAATACGTTAAGGCATTAGCGTAAAAAGGTATATTTCGTGATAAGGTTTAAGTAAGTACACATACTGTGTTGTATCAACTAAGGTCGTTGCGGTCCAGAATTTCTTTTGATGTAGGATTTGTGACGTTTTAAGCTATTGCAGCTATGCAATAGCTTAAAACGTCAAACATAAGAGCTATTTTATCGCAGGCTTTTACGCGGCGACCGAATCAATAAATTCCGTAACGAAGATAAAACCTAACACCCCCCCACTCCGCCGACCACGTAGCTCGACCGAGCGTTCGCTAAACGTGTATGTATTATGGTAGAGCTTTACCGCGGCAGTCCCAGAGTGCCACACATTTTTTTATAATTAAATATACCTAATATGTGGCATGTACTCTCTTCTGTGGGCACGGAATTTTAGACCTATTTTTATAGATTAATGCAGCCGAAATAAACAACCATAAACTTGATAAACTATTTCTCCTCGCCAGACATGTAGGAATATTCTAAATTGACTGCAAGCCTTTCTTAGTCAGAGAGGCACCTTAAAAAAAGAAAAAGAAACTTGAAGAACTAAGTAGAAATTTCATTTTTTCCTTTACACAATATACAAGTCAAATCGAACGACTTAAATATATTCAGCTACATATAATAGCATTGAAAATCGAAGAGTGATGTCTAATGTAACTTGATCTGAAAGCGGTTGACGATCGAATTGGTTGAGGTTATGTTGTTGTGTCTGTATAATTATTAATATCTATATAGAAAAAAAACTGTTGGCAACAGTGTGAGTTGGAATACTTCACGCAGCGGTTGCCAACACCAAACATCAAATATTATAGCATAATTTGTAACAATAGTGAAACAACGCGATTTTTAACGCAGTTATACAATGTGTTTCAGCAGGTTTTAATACGAAAGGGGGTTGTTCTAGACCTCTAGGAGAATAACTTTTATTCTACGACTTTTGGAAATTCGAACATTTCGTTCGATGTTTTTGTATAATCAGCTGATTTTCAAGTAAAAATTCCCTCAGAATTATCGAAAAAGAAGAATTTCCAAAAGTCGTAGAACAAAAGTTATTGGCCTAGACGTCTAGAACAACCCCCTTTCGTATTAAAACGCTTTTGCTGAAACACATTGTATATCTTCTTAATATAGACGCTGTTTTCTTTCGCAAACAAATTGAAACGTCCCTATAAACAGTGTGATCCTAAAATGGAAAGTTTTGCTTCGATCTACATAGCAATGTTTATGTAACGTGGCAAGGATCGTCGAAATCTGAATAGTAAAAGTGAAGCAAACAAAGTTATACTCTCGAAACTTGGGTAAGCAAGCATATTTTTCGGGATAGCCCAACAGTTTACTAGGTTTTATTTTTAGTAAAGTTACGTTTTAGTACGGGATCCCTTTAAGAGCGACCTTCATCGAGCTGTTTAATGGATGAAAAGTATTTTATATCAAATTAAATAGGTCATTAATTATATTGCAAATGGTTTGCCGAAAAAATGTCAGTCCAGAATGATTCGTTTTTTGTTTTTGTTTTTAGACTTTTCATTGTTTTGGTCAATAGACAAATTTCATACCAATCTATACATATAAAATGCTTTGTCCTGAACTACTGACTGACTGACTGACTGACGGATCAACGCACAGCCTAAACCGCTGATCGTAGAGACCTGAAACTTGGAGGGTGTGTTTTTTGTATGACGTAGGCATCAGATAAGAAAGGATTTTTCGAAATTCCACCCCTAAGGGGGTGAAAAAGGGAGGTAAAGTTTGTATGGGACGATGTGATTCCTTGGTCTATTTTAGACTTTTACGCGGACGAAGTCGCGGGCAAACGCTAGTGAAATACATAATCTTTATTTTACTTAACTGTAATTCACTAACCAGACCGGTGCAAATGACTAGTATCGATTTAACTGCCTACCCAAGAGTTGTGACGGGAAAACATAAGCAACCTAACGTTTGCATATTCTATAGGCTTCATTCATACTTTCTATTGGTATGAAATTTGTCTCCAAATGTCTGAAAAAATTAAATTGTTAATTTTAATCATATTCTGGACTGAATTTTAGACAACGCATTTGTAATAAATATATTAACCTATTTAATTTGATATAAAATACTTTTCATCCATTAAACAGCTCGATGAAGGTCGTTCTAAAAGGGATCTCGGACTATTTTATTCGGGTTGTCGTTATGTCGGTTTCGTCGCGATGTTTTCTTTCAACGTAATACGTATTTGATGTGTAATTCAAGCGTAGGTAATGTATGTTTTATGCGTACACATACTCATAAGTATAAAACATCTCGGTGGATATCTACTTATAACATATTTTTCATAGAAGCATTTAACCTTTGGTGCTCGGTCGAGATTCAAACACATGATGTTCTGGTTGAAAGTCAAGACAAGGCTACTACTACTACTAAGAGGAAAGGTTACCCGGCTCTCTCATTACTATTAAGAGAAAAGGGTAGCCGGCTCTCTCTCTATACAAACGTAGTCGATTATTTCCTCCCTGGATAATGACACTAGAGCAAATATTTTTGTTGCATAAAACTTCTAAATGCCAAGACCATGCCTTATTTTTATTTATATTTTGTTTTTTTAACTCTTACTTTCTATGAAAAAAAAAAAACAAGACATAAATAATAAATATATATAAATATTGCAAGACATTCCACACATCGCCATCTAGCCCCAAGCTAAGTCACTAGACTTGTGTTATGGATGCTACTAAACGTCTACTACTACTTATATATAGAAGCAACCAGACCCCAGATAAATTATATCTAAGCATAAATACTTGTCTGAGGCAGGAATCGAACCTGCAACCCTGTGTTTGGCAGTCCGGCATGGTGACCATTGTGCCAACTGGGTCGTCATAGGAGTATAGTCATGGCAGTTATAGGTTTTATGTATTTAATATATGTATTTAATATAGTATATTTAACAAAAATATTTGCTCTAGTGTCATTATCTAGGGAGGAAATAGTCGACTACGTTTGTATGAAGAGAGAGCCGGTACAGTTTTCTCTCATAGGTTGCCTGGAAGAGATCGCTTTTAGCGATAATGTCACCTATTGTGCCATATTATTTGGTTTATATTGATTTTTTAGCAGGAATTTATGTTAAAATTAAGATTTAAAATGGTACAATAAAGAGTTTATTTATCTATTTATGTCTTTATTATGAACACAAAGAAGGGGCAGACTTAAATTTAAGTGGCCAAAAAAGACCGCAAATTTTCTCCAGACGTTGCATCAGATTAGAAGGAGAAGACCAGAAAGGCAGACATGATTAATTACTGCTTAGGAGAGAGAGAGAGAGAGAGTAAGTATTTATTATGAAAGAATCTTTTCAGTTTTACAAAACCCGTTAAAACAATCACAGCGCCTCAATGAAAACAACTCTGAAGTTCTCAACTTTGAATATTTGAACAACAAATGTACAACATTCTACACCACATTTCGTCAAAACTAAATGCAAATAAGCCAAATTAAAGCCACAAAGACGTGCCTAACTAGTACCTAAACCTTTATTCATTACCTAAGTTTATATAAGTACATAAAAGTCATCTCTATTTACACTAAAGAAAGAAGTGACAAAAAGTATGTACTAGTAAGCCATTAGGTGTTTTTATTTAAATATTATTATGGATAAGCTGAAAAACGACAAGATTTTTCTTTAAATTATATCTAAACTAGCAGCGCTCCGCGGTTTTACCCGCGTAACTCCCGATTCTATGGGAATATTGAAATATAAAATAGCTTTATAGCCTTCCTCGACAAATGGATATTTTTTTAATTCGAACCAGTAGTTCCTGAGATCAGCCCGTTCAAACAAACAAACAAAAAACAAACTCTTCAGCTTTCTAATCTATACATATAAAATGCTTTGTCCTGAATGACTGACTGACTGACTGACGGATCAACGCACAGCCTAAACCGCTGATCGTAGAGACCTGAAACTTGAAGGGTGTGTTCTTAGTGTGACGTAGGCATCGGATAAGATAGGATTTTCCGAAGTTCTACCCCTAAGAGGGTGAAAAAGGGTGGCAACGTTTGTATGGGACAACGTGATTCCTTGGTCCATTTTCGACTTTTACGCGGACGAAGTCGCGGGTAAGAGCTAGTATAAAGTATAGATATAAGATGAGATATGCATTTTGCGTACCTTAACTTTTAATCGTTTTCAAATTAATTAATCACTAGTAGATTAAAACTACGAGTACCTTATAAGTACATTCATTATACCTACTTGTCACACAATCTATTTGTAATGCTCTGTATTTAACCAAATACAAACTTAATACTAAACTTGGTATCGCATTCTGAATAAATCTTTTGACAAATTTCATTGAACAAGACTCGACGTAGAAATTAACGGAGCGTTATCTCGGCTTTTGATTAGAATGGGTTAGAGGTGAAAATGAACTTTGTTTTGTTTAGTTTTAAGGTCGGAATTTGCTTTGGTGTCGGATTAACAGGGTGCCGCTTACTCAGTGATCACCTGTGACAGGCTAAAGCCAGGTATTCGCGGGGTTCAGCGACTATGATGTAGAAATCCTTACTCTCGAGCTGTAGAGCGATTTTATATTACCTAGTTTATTGTCGACTGTTTAAGTTAATCCGGTTTGATTAAGGTATTTTGTGGACTGATTTTATTTGTCATTCATTAACTTTGGAAAATAAATGAAAGCGTATTGTATTTTATTCAGTTTTGTGATTAACAGAAATTTTATTTATATTTTTTGTTGTTGAGGAATTTAAGATACAAATTTGATTGAGTATAATATAAATATAGTTGTTTTGTAACAAAAAATATAATGTTTCGTATCCATAACTGAAAATTTGGTTATAGTCATAATGTTTTATGTAAAGGTTATTGAAGTGAAAACTTCTTTAGCGGCGTTGAGCACTTTTTCTGTAATGGGTATAAAATCTTAAACTCGCGTCAGGACACGTGACCTGATCGAAAAAGCGTAAGACGGATGGAGAGTAGACAGCTATAGTTTTAAAGTGTTACATTTTTAATGTAATATAAATTGTCATGTTTGTGTACGATAGCGCAATAAATGAATATTGTATTCTACCACATAAATGATAGTACTTTTATACTGATAAAGCAATTGGTGCAAAATTATTCCCTAACCATTCCAAAATATCAAACATGCTCAACGTTAATAATCAAGTTTTCACTTCTGCCGGCACTCCCGGAGTGCAACCCGTCATTTTTTTTTGTTTTCGTTACGTGATAGTGTATTATGATATAAGTGTGGTAAATTGATCATTACATAGAGTCGGTTTATGACGCGCGAGCGGAACCCTAGCGTGTTTAAAATGTCGAGATGCAATAATCAATATCCACAAGCGTATTGTACGACGTTTTTTTTATCACAGTTGCGAATAAAAGAAAGGACTTGTGTACTAAACTAAACGAAATATTTGTGTTTAAAACAGAAAAAAGTAAATATTTTTTGAGTATTTTTTTCAACAATATTTTTAGGGTTTTATCAATTTGTTTTTACATCGGGGGTTAAAAACAGAATATTGATACGGAAAAAAAAATAAGTAAGTACTTAAAGAAAAAACAAAAAAAGAAAACTAAATTTTAATCGTTTTCAGAGACGTTATCACGTTAAATTATCTTTCGTAAACCGACTTTACAGACAACCATTTTTGCTGACTTAAAAACTCTTTGTTGGTAAGTACAGTATACTGTTTTGATGTATAAAAGAAGGTAGGTACCTTTTTTTATACATCAAAACAGTATAACCCAATTAAATTAAGAATGTTTCATATACATAACATGTAATTAGCAGTAAGATACGTATTTAACTTATTAGGATAACTTATTACAGCACAAGTTGTGTCATGGTAATTTAAAACGCACGCGTGCGTAATACGTTGGTAAGATCCACTTTATGAGCAACTGTGAATAAATTAGATTATAGTTTTATTAGCATGCATGACATAGAAACCTTATTTAGGGCTATCGATTTAACTGTTGTATTCACCGAAATAGTTGCTCATACATAACCTGAATATATAATGGATAAGTGACCATCACAAGAATTTATAGTTAGTGTTTACAGTCACGGACCGTCATGTGTCTGCACGCGTATAAAAAGAAAATAAATTAGGTCGGCCTCATTTCTACGGTCCCAAAAGTTAAGTACGTAATAAAAGCAAACTTATTGGCGTCACTCTTTTTAAAATATGTTTTATTGGCTGTTTCGCCAATAAAGTTCAAATTATGTAGTCCTTCCACGTAGCGACTACGGAGCTACGAGATTACGTAGCGCAGCGCTCCGGTTAAGTTTAATTGTAGGTGTTAAAACGATTAAGTTAGATTGACTTACCGCTCGATCAGCGAGATTCTTGACTCTGCAGTGTAAGTAGGCGGGTTGTCCGACAGCGGCGGTGTATTCCCTTTTCGTGTTGTTATCGAAGTAGGGCTGACCGACGCTCTCGGTGACAGCCGTCATGTTCCCCGGCTCGATGGTGGTCGTGGTGGCATCCTCGCGTATGTCCACACCCCCGCCCCCAGCCGATATCCCTAAAACAGATAAACTCCAATTACAAAAAGGTCGCACTTTCCGAACCGTCAAACTCGTAAATTGACAGTTGACGGCTGTCGATAAGAAAAAAAGTTGTGGAAAAACGACATATTTCCACCTCCCTTTTTTCATATAATGATAAGTGAAGTTTAACTTATTAGAATAAGTTATTAAGTTGTTTATTAAGGCTATTTATGCTGCCAAACGCAACGCGCCAGAAATATCTGTCACTTACAATTAACATTGTTGATTGTAACGAATGTGTTTTGTTTTTCTCAAAAGTGCTGAGATGGAATTGTGGGTGAGATCTTTACCGATATTTTGGGGTAATTTGAGATGAAAATTCCTTGTCATTTCAAAGTTATACTAGTTTTAATTCTTAATTTTGGGACAGCTTCAAAACTATAGGGTATTTTTGGCTCAAAGTTACACCAAAATGTCGGTAAAAAGTTTACCTACGATTCCATCTCAGCACTTGATATAAGAAAAACAAAACACATTCGTAACAATTAACAATTTTCAGCAATAAAGGCAACCGGTGCCGGTAGTAACTATTTAGTAGGCTGTGTACCATGGTCGTTGGCGTATGGACTCCCCTTATATACTTTATTTATTGATTTGTTTATTTAATGGTGGGTATATATTCTACTATGATATTCGTATGCACTGTTCTTCTCATATTTTAATGAATTCAATTGAAAGTTATTTTGAGCGCTTATGAATACTCTTGAGCTTTTTTTAAATAAAATGATGTAGCATCGATCGTATCTAGATGCCAAGACAATCCTAGTTAGGTTTCGTGGCATTTGTTTACGTAATTATTTTTTTTTATTCACATTAAATCAATACATTTAAAATACATTTAAATCAATTAATAAAATAGAAAATCAAATCAGTAAATTAAATCATCAATTAATTATTAAATGTCTAATTTTTCTATTAGTCTGAAAAAATAATTAACACACATAAAAAACAATTACAAAATTAAAATATACGAACGGAAAACGAAAATAAAATAAAATAATTGAATAATTGAATTTAATTTAATTAATTGTAAGAAATTGTATATGTCCTTTTTAATAAATAATAACATACATTGATTGTTTTAGTCAACGGCATTATATGTATAATAACATGTATTATTTTCTAAAATTGGTTGTCTGTAAAGTCGGTTTACGGACGATAATTTTACGTGATAACGTCTTATGGGACAATACCATTTTGAATACTTGAAAACATTGCTGTTGTTACCTTGTCAATAACGATAACGTGACATGACGGCACACTTTTTTGTGAGTGCAGGTGTTCATCGATTTATAAGACGTTATCACGTCAAAAACTTTTAAACTGAATTAACAAGAGTAATTCCATCGCGAACAATAGAAATATTTCATATCGTTTGACAGTTCCTGAGATGAGAGAATTTTCCATAGCAGTCCCACTTACGTGTACGCGGGCAAAGTTTGACATGGAACTATCAAACGAGAAACTGTCAGACTAAAGTTGTGTTTGAAATGGTACCCACATATTTGCACAAATCTAACATATTTGAACGAAGGGGTGATTGAGTTAACAATGAAACTTTGATCTCGATGAATTTAGTAATGGATACATTTACTGTGTATTCATTTCAAATGAGGGATTTCCTCCCGATATGTCGTATTGGGTTTGAAATAATCTACATTGATATAGGTCTGTGGGAATGTAGCAAATCGCGTACTCTATCCACCTTTATCTATCTGTCTCGTTCTATCCCGACTGCAATGAGAGAGACGAAATACCATTGTTTTCGTTTCCAATTTGTGTGTCACCTTTGTGTCACGTTGGATATCTAATTTTAACGTCAAATGTCGGAACTTCAGAATGAAATAGGTAAATCAAGGAAGAAAATACGTTACACAATTTTAGACATACCCACATACAGGGTGAATTTTTAAAGGGGCTCACTATATTTGTTATCAGGTATTGACCCACAAACTACAACCATGGAGTCTTCAAGTCTGGAGTGAATAGGTACCTTCTAGGCGAGCATGCTACATCTTCGACTTCACCTTCGCTTCCCAAGGTGAGATGAGGTCAAATGCAAGGCTATTTAGTTAAAACAAAAAAAAAAGATCTCTATCAGAACACTGTCGATTTATATATATATGTTACCGGATATGTATGTAATCCGTCATTATATATAATTCCTAGGGAATGTGTATAATGCCTAAAATCTACAGGAAACTCAGCCCGTGCCTTGTGGTCGCAGTTCTAAACTATCCATGTCGCTTCTGGATAGGGAGTTTTCCGGGTGGGTCTTTATTTGCGAACAAATTCTATGGTACCTATATTAACAATTTAACACATGTTCTAGGTACCTTTTAGAAAATGCATACAATCCCTAGGAAATGTATGTATTTAATTTTTGATAAATTATTTTATACAATTCCTAAGTGTTGTCGCCAGTATATACAAATCCTAGGAATTATATAATTTCTAGGTTTCATACATTTCCGGTAACATATATAAGTATCCTATCTGTTGTTAAGCTACCATAACACAAGCGTATTTGCTTAGCTTGGGACTAGTTGGTTCTGTGTGGATAGTCCTGCAATATTTTTTATTATTACGATACAAAAACATAACCCTTTTCTTATAGTTGGGTTAAAAAAAAATAACAGGTTCGATTCCTACCTAGGGTATTGCCTGTTTTTAAAATCTAATGATACGGTTTCAGTTTTCGTTAACACCATTCCTTAAAAAAAATTAGAAAATGCATACAATCCCTAGGAAATGTATGTATTTAATTTTTGATAAATTATTTTATACAATTCCTAAGTGTTGTCGCCAGTATATACAAATCCTAGGAATTATATAATTTCTAGGTTTCATACATTTCCGGTAACATATATAAGTATCCTATCTGTTGTTAAGCTACCATAACACAAGCGTATTTGCTTAGCTTGGGACTAGTTGGTTCTGTGTGGATAGTCCTGCAATATTTTTTATTATTATGATAAAAAAACATAACCCTTTTTTTATAGTTCGATTCCTACCTAGGGTATTGCCTGTTTTTAAAATCTAATGATACGGTTTCAGTTTTCGTTAACATCATTTCTTTAAAAAAATTCAACCTGTATAAAGAGCGGTGGCCAAAACTAAACGAAATACTTCAATTTAATATCGAAACAACATTTTAAAGTCTACAGCAATGCCAAATAAGTCACGGTACACAGTTGCAAGAATGCTGTAATTTGGAAAATGTTAATTAAATATTGAAACAATCATTTTCGGAATACTCTCGCCGGCGTCGTGTGGTATGGTCATGTTTTTAAAACAGAAGTCAATTTTAATTAAAACCAATTAATTTCATTCGAATTCATACTAAGTAGATAAAGCAAACTTTTTAAACTCACACGATTTGTATTCATAGTAATTATTCTTCCGGGCCTTAATAGCGTATTTTTAATTTTATCTCATACCTCGACGTTTCAACTATGTTACAATAGTCATGGTCGCAGGGAGACTCAAACCACCTCCCTCCCTATTGTTGGTAAAAGTAAAAAATAAAAATAGGAAATCATTTATTTGGTACAAGCATAGGTACTACATAAATAAAATATTTAGAACAGTTGAAAGATGTTGACAAACAAACATATACTGATATGGGCAAAGAATAAGAACAAATATATATAAATATACGCGATAGATCGTTTTATAACATTTTAAAAATAATATAATAGTAATTTCTTTAGGGATACTATAAATAAATAAATATTGCAGGACATTCCACACATCGCCATCTAGCCCCAAGCTAAGTACTAGACTTGTGTTATGGGTGATAGACAACGGATATATTACTTATATACTTTTCTTTTGTAAATATATACTTATAATACATAGAAACAACCAGAGCACAGACAAATATCTAAGCATAAATACTTGTCTGAGGCGGGAATCGAACCCGCAACCCTGTGTTTGACAGTCCGACATGGTGACCATTGTGCCAACTGGGTCGTCGTTAAGGAAATAAACAGTCATTTCCATCTCTAGTGGTACATATAAATATTTCCATTTCATTCCAACTAAGATGAAACATAATTTGTATTAACATGTTTCATACATTGCAATATCCTTACTAATATTATAAATAAGAAAGCTCGTTTGTATTTTTGTGTATATGTTTTTATTCGTTTGTTGTTTGAGAAGAACATAGGATAGGACTTTTGATCTCGAAATTCCTGGATCGGGTCTTAAACGAGTGAAACCGTGGGACGAAGCTTGTTAGTTCTATATTATTATGAAAAAAACAATATTAAATTGAATAGCCGGTAAGGTATTTTTGTTACAAATTCGTCACAAAATGCAGGGTATTGAAAATATCCTACTATAATATTATAAATGTGAAAGTTTGTGTGTGTGTGTTCACGCGAAAACTACTGAACTGACTGCGATGAAATTTGGTATTTAGATAGATGAAGACCTGGAATAACACATAGGCTAATTTTTATTCCGATATTCCCACGGGATCGGGACTTACGCGGGTGAAACCGCAGGACGCAGCTAGTTTTCCCATAAAAATAAATAGACTCGGTTACTCGAATGACACCGCAAAAGGTAGTTTTTTTAATCAACTTTAATAAAATATATTCCAAAGGTAGTTTTTCTTGAAAACCGTTGAAAGCAGGAGGCATCCGTAAATTATAAGAAAAGGTCTCATTTCTATATAAGTACGAAAAGGTTCCGTTTCTATATTTCATGTGGATGACAGTTTATTTCGAAGATGAAGAATCAATTTCATATTCATGGCAAATGTATCGCACAGCGGGCAGTCAATAGGAAAACACGCATCGAAGAGGAAATTTCTATGGAATATAAGAGAAAATAAAGTAAACATTGATTTTGGAACAGTCGCTAGTCGTACGTAACAAATTGCGAGTGTTTGACAAGAAAACAGGGTCTAAATACGTAATAAGAGTGACTTGCTGGCCCTGATTTGATTTGAAAATAATTCAAAATGTTACCTTAGAACCTATACATACATGTAAAATTATTTGTCCTGAATGACTGACTGACGGATCAACGCACAGCCTAAACCGCTGATCGTCGAGACCTGAAACTTGGAGGGTGTATTCTTTGTATGACGTAGGCATCCGATAAATAATTTTTCGAAATTCTACCCCTAAGAGGGGAGGGGGGGAGGGGCAAAGTTTGTATGGGACAACGTGATTCCTTGGTCCAATTTTGACTTATACGCATACGAAGTCGCTGACAAAAGCTAGTTTAATATATAAAATACAAATATAAGTAAGTACTTAATATTCAATAACTATAGCTATAATTTTATTCAAATCGGTCGAGCCCTTTGATTTTGTAAAAAGGATTATGCAAACAAAATCTTGAATTTATTTTTAACAATTACATGCTTTTCTAACTTTCAATTATACCCATACTTTTAATGGACATGAATTTGAACGAGTACATCATAACTGAATTTTTAAGACGTTTCAATGTCAGTCCAAATTAATGAAGAATTTTGACTTCGGCCAGCGTAGGTACATATTATTCAATTGAGTTTGGATGGCAGAAATCAAGATAAAATGAAAATCAAAGTTGTACCAAAACGGAAGGTTAGGTTTATCTTAATAAATAATTCTACTGTACGTGTGTATGTCACTAAACTCCGCCTACACGGCTGGACATATTTGAATGATTTTTTTTGTATGCATTTGAGTAGTGCCCTGGATGGTTTAGATTCACAAGAATTAAGAATATTTATTGAAAAACTGTGTACATAAGATGACAAATTATAGTAAGTAGAAGTCCAGCGCAATCATACCTGTACTCCGTCGGACCTCGACTGTTGGCGGTAACACCGATGGGTTTTAGTGGGTAATCCTCCGACCAGGCGGTCGGAGGCTCACCATCCTCAGGCTGAAGGCAGCCCCACATACCCCCGTCGCCTCCTCCCCCTCAGGGTGGCGGGAGGATTATCTATTTATTTTTTATTTATTAATTTTCTCATCGATAAAAAATAAGGTATCAACGGTTTGTCCATCCCGGACATATAAATAAAATAAAAAAACAAATTCAGCCCGGTTTTTATATGGCAAAACAACCTTTGCCAGGACAGCTAGTAGAATTATAAAACTCTTTCATGACGACCAGTACTTAACAAACTCATGGGCCGTTTTGCGTCGTCAATCATCTTGTCAGCTGCCAATATCAGTACCTAACCTCTTCTTTCAGCGCGATGAAAATTAATAAAATACGTAGAAGTACTTTATCTAAGGCCGAACTGTTCTAATACTGAGATTAAATCAATTTGTCTGAGATATGAAGTATGAAGCGTAAAAAAGGTTCACTTTTATTTAATAAACTTTGAAAATTAAATTCGGTATTCTCTTTCATGAATAAAATATCAAGTTACCTTTGAGAAATCGTAGTATAGGCAGCGCAAATATAATTACGAGATTTATTCACACATAATCACGGAGTTAGTATTTCGTAATACTGAAGCACTATAACATTTTGAATGATTAAGTACGACTAAATATTTATGACTCAGCATTTGATTAGGAGTTCCACAGTGCCAAACACTTAAGGTGAAAAGGTACCGGCACTCTCTCCATACAAACGTAGTCGACAGTTGCCTCCCTGGATAATGACACATGACACTAGCACAAATATTTTTGTGCCATAAAATCTATAACTGCCACGACTATGCCCTTATATTTTAGTTTTTTTCATTTTCTAATTATCATAGAATTAAGATTTAAAAAACAAAAAATAAAAACAAAACATTGGGGCATGGTCATGGCAGTTATAAGTTTTATGCAACAAAAATATTTGCTCTAGTGTAAAATGAGGTAGGTATCTCCATTTCAACAAAAACATAATTATCTTTATCGGTTGAATTATTTACGTGATACGGTAAACATACTTTAAAAAAATTTAGGTAAAATGTACGGGAAAAACTGATAACCTCTTCTTTTTTTGGAGTCGGTTAAAAATGATATTATACAGGGTTATTGGTAATAATAATAGAAAGCCGTTGAAGGCTACTTCTGTGCACCGTAACAAACTACTTTTGTTTTACGACTTTTGGAAATTAGAAAAATTTGTAGTTAGGTTTAACTGAAAATCAGCTGTTCCTTATACGGACAGGTCATTACCTTAATTTTACGGGAATCGTAACCCGTGATTCTGTGCTTTGTAGTCCGGCATGGTGACCATTGTGCCAACTGGGTCGTCAAACCCAGTTGGCACTTTTACGCACTAACTAACGCATGTAGGTTCAAATAAATTAAATAAATATTGCAGGACAATCCACACAGCGCCATCTAACCCCAAGTTAAGTAACTAGACTTGTGTTATGGGTGCTAGACAACGGATATCCTACTTATATACTTTTCTTTTGTAAATATATACTTATAATACATAGAAACAACCAGACCACAGACAAATATCTAAGCATAAATACTTGTCTGAGGCGGGAATCGAACCCGCAACCCTGTGTTTGGCAGTGCGGCAAGGTGACCATTGTGCCAATTGGGTCGTCAAATCTGTTCCTTCTCTCGATCTGTTTCCTTTTTCATTACAATCGATACAGACATGTACTTCCTAAAAAAGCCGCTTCCACCATCCATCATACGATCAAATAAAATATCCTTTAAGACAATAAAGCTCACTAATTACATCACGGCAATTTGAACGTAGATCTAACGTCGTATTTCGTCTTAATGTCGGGTATTAACGCTAGCTAAGGGAACGTTTGATTAGAGTAACGCTAAGGGAAATCTTGGGAGCAGAAGTTACTCGTTTCTACAATTTAGTACACGCGAGATTTAATTTAAATTGTGTGTCAAGACATTTAAAACTATTAAATAAGCTTTGAAACTTATGTAGATGTCAAATTGGCAGCTGAGCGAGAGCGTAGGAGAGTAAATTATAAGGTACCTTTAGGTAATAAAGGGCTACCTACCACCTTATTTTTTTTTTCTATTAATTATGGCTTGTGCATTTAGCCAGTGTCAAGTTATATTTTGCATCAAATTATGACCCGATTTTTCATCAATCGGGCCTAAAGTATTTCAAAAAAGTCAAAGTCGTCATAGTCCGTCAAGTCAGGGGCTATAGTAAAGCGGTGGCAAGTTTACCATAAGCTTAATAGGAGATTTGGAGGCAACGAGAAAACTTCATGTTTGACACTGATTTTTACTTTCACTACACATGTGCACTTTCACAGAACTAAATTGAATAACATTTCACCAGAATTATACAATTCAACTCGGGTTACAACTAAGTTTCATGAAAATAAAACTGCAGCACGACATGTTGTTAACTCGTTAAAACTCTACCACCTTAATTAAAAATTAAAAAATTAAGAAAAGTCATTAGATAAATATTGACATTTGACATTGTGGACATTGAAGCGGTTGCGGGTAGTCGGTGGATGGAGGCGGCTCAGGGGCCTTATTCTGCTATTTTGCATTAATGGATTTACCATTGTCATTATATCGAGACTGTGTTGATATTATATCGAGATTGTTACTTTATTTGGTATTCTGCTAAAGTTTTAATAACATCGCAATAGAACCGCTATGGAGTCTCAATGGAATGGTAATAGATACGTCGTCGGTTGCCTAGCAACATGGTAAGCGATATACCGTTTGACAACTATCGAGATTCCATTAAGCCACGATTCTAGAGCAGAGTACCAAAGTAAGTCAATGGTGCATCAGTGGTGTTTCGATAAAATAGTTAACATCAGAAGAATACCAATTTGACATGTAATGTCATATTTTTGACATTTAATGTCTATAACGATTCCATCGACACTCTATTGAACACAATTGTATTAGCAGACTTAGGCCCCAGGACCGCTGTTTGTGGCGTCATATTATAATGTTTATTATGATGATGATGATGAGCTAAATATTAGTTTTAATTTTTTAATTTAATCATTTCATTGACATCGCGATCAGTAAACAAAGATTCAGAATGAGAAAATGGCAAACATGCGACCCAATAGACGGGCAATATCGTAAATTTTGCTCGCTTATATTGAACGTGAACGGCTACTTTGAACAACCCGTCTTCCCTTTCAACTATTTATTGAAAGTAGGTACTTACTAGTTTATTTCAAATATTTTATCAGTGATGAAGGAAATTCTTCCAAACAAGATTGTTAAAAGTGGTGATTTTTAAGCTCTATGATAACAAGCACGACTGGTCGTGCGACTACGGCGATGAAACTAATATACAAAAAAATGGGTGCGTTAACTTATGTACGCACGTGAGAAGTTATACTTTTTTAAATAAATAAATAATCGTTTATTGCCATAAAATTACAATTTTATACAGTAAATAAACTAATAAGTAGGTATGGCAAAAGGAGCAGGCTCAGCATATGCTGTGAGACGCAGCTGCACAGCGCTGGTTTTCAGCCTGACCCTTTCTTGTATTACATGGGATAGTCATGCACAAAAATAAAATAAAATCAACCCAGATCATAAAAACGAAATTACAAGTGAGCCAGCCTTTAAAAAATATTCAAGTATTTCGAAAACTGGTACAAAAATAAAATCATCAGGTAAGTATTCGGCTTTTAGAAGTTATAGGTACGTCCGTCTGTCTGTATATCCGTCCGTTCACCCGTCCACCGTTCGTACGTCAGTCTGTCTGTCTGTCCGTCCGTCCGTCAGATATTTATTTTGCAGGCAGCTTCAACCTGTTACTTTAGTGTTACAGTGATGCGCGCGCATCATACAATTTCACTGTCGCAGCTTCGACCTGCTTTACTTTTGAGTTACGCAGCTGCAACATGTGACTTTGTTGTTACAGATGCGGGCGCATCTTAAAATTTTACGCATAGGTATAATCTATATATATAAAAATCAATTGCTGTTCGTTAGTCTCACTAAAACTCGAGAACGGCTGAACGGATTTATCTTATCTTAGTCTTGAAATGTTCGTGGAGGTCTAGGGAAGGTTTAAAAGGCGAGAAAAAATCGAATAATTTGCGGGAAAACCATAAAAACAGCCCTTTTCTATTTCCCATACAAACGTTTTCTAGAGTCAATTCCTACGGGATCGGGACTTACGCGGGTGAAACCGCGGGGCGCAGCTAGTTTTTAATACTTTTTTATATTTAATACTTTTTTTTTTATAAAACAAAAACACACAATAAGTAGAAGAGACAGGTTGCTTGTGATCCCCACACTAGGCCAAACCCAAAAGCATTCTATACATATCCATAATTATGCATATTCTAATGTGCTTCTATTGATAACTTAGTTAATTGCAGACGTATTGACGAGTCATGCCTCTGGACATGGTTGCCTAAGCTGAGAGGCTGGTTTAAGTGCTGGGGAAGCCTATTCCATCTAATGCCCCAGCATGAATTAAAATTGCTACAGCTGTATACATAACTAGCAGCGCTCCGTGGTTTTACCCGCGTAACTCCCGATCCCGTGGGAATATCGGGAATAAAAGCCTATAGCCTTCCTCGATAAATGGCCTATCCAACACAAAACGAATTTTTCAATTCGAACCAGTAGTTCCTGAGATTAGCGCGTTCAAACAAACAAACGAACAAACAAACAAACTCTTCAGGTTTATAATATTAGTATAGATTTAAATTACATGTTAGGTAAGTACATCAAGCTAAGGCAGCTATACCGAAAATACCTCCAAAATAAATAAGCACTTATTTTGTTAAGAAAGTCAAATAAAATTCATGAGCTAACTGTCTTAAAATCACATTAAAATTTCACAATTACTAGATTTAGTGAAGAAGAATTCAATTATTTAGTCTGGGAATTCTAATTCAATTTGATTTCTAATTTAACTGAAAACACTAACAAAACGCAATGTACGGCCACAAAGAAAAAGAGATCAATAAATTATGGCGTCTGAGGCAAACCAAATACAGTAGCGTAGCTAGGTGGACAAGGGCCCTAGTGCATAGGGAAAGAATCGGGTCCTCATCGCCTTTTTCTACGTAGCTTGAACTTATGTATATTGGTCTTCAAATGGGTCCGGACATTTAGTATGGCGTAGTGTTTATTTTTTGCGTTTTTATGTCTAGACCCATGGCTATCGATAGCCGGCATTACAATGAACAAAAATGCCTTCACAGCGAAACTCTAAAGCGTCTCAGAAACGGGATATTTAACAAAACGTACCAATTGTCTTATGATTTTCCATATGATAATGCCCTCTATCATCATACGTATTGATAGAGGGCATTACTGCGAAAAAAATCTTGTGACCAAATCTTGTGCTCACATGATATTTTTTTCTTTTTCTTTTAAGTCAAAGTCAAATTTCTTTATTTACTTGGATGTTTATGTATATTTTATACAAAGAAACGTCTTAAAAACGAAGTTAGTAAGTTAAGAAGCTCTCTCTTTTCATAGCTGACGTAAGAGGCCCCCCTGCGCTCCAGGGCCTTAGGGCACTGCCCCACCTACCCTACGGTAGCTACGCCACTTACCAAATATGAGTATTATTTGGTCTAGTACAGTGTACGATGACCTTTTATAACTAGGTACTCTTAAAATTAGATTAAAATTACTTAGTAAGCAATAAAATGTTATCAAGAGTTTTACATGTAATTTTGGGGTCGTAAAGTTAGCGATAACTCATTCATTACGTTTTAATTATTGAAGTTCGTTAATTACTCTCAGTTCTTGAGAGCTTTTATAAAGATATTAACCATTTAAAAGGTTTTATTACATTTTTAGATCAGAAACAGGCTTCATTTTTTATATTACTGTTACTTTTAATGACCACGTTGACCAAAGAAATTTAAGTCCGTCTCTGAATTTTTACTTGTTAAATTTTGTTTTAATTGCTAAAATATATTTTTATATCACAGTTGCTCATATAGTGGATCTTATTCAACCGCTTTTAGGCTCATAATCCAATGTATTACGCACGTGTGCGTTATACTTTACCTTGACGCCACTGTGTGTAAAAAGTTATCCAGATAAGTTAAATTGGTATCTTAATGCTAATAACATGTTAGGTAGATGAAACATTCTTAATTTATCTGGGTTGTACTGTTTTGATGTATAAAAAAGGTAGGTACCAACAAAGAGTTTTTAAGCTAGCAAAAATGGTTGTCTCTAAACTCGTTGTATGAACGAAAATTTAAGTGATAACGTCGTAGAAAACGATTGAAAAGTGAGTTTTGTTTTTTTTTGTTTTTCTTTACATAAATATTTTTTTTTCCGTACTATTGTATTCTGTTTTAACCCCAGACGACGCAAAAAATATGGAAAATTGTATGTCAGACGAGGCTGTATGGGTGTAAAGTCTTTTGTCTGGACTTCGGGAGTATAATTAACAAAAAAAACGCCTCTATAATACAATTATCAATTTACCAAACTTGTATCGCAATGTACTATTGTTTCATTCTGCTGATTAGACCTGCAAGGCAGGTAGACAAAGTGCGACTAAGAATGTATAGAGTTTTCATTCATATGAGACGAAGATTTCGCCTTGGCAAATTTTTTTTTAGAGTTTTTTCTTTACGAAAACCTTATTAATTACTTACTCTATCAAAAAAGTCGCTCTTGAAAATATTAAAGCAATCACTCACAGACGCGACACAGAGCGATCGAAAAAGGTCGCGCGAAACAATTTTATGGAATATTTTACTAACGCATGGTTATTTCACTACTAAAGTTATTTAAAAGATGTAGTAATACTTGATTAGTACTAGTTATTTCATGTATTTATTCTGCAAAATGAAATAACAATCGAAAATTATGGTGTCGCACGACTTTATGTCGTTCTGTAGCATATCAGTCATACAAATGTAAATGCACAAAACAAACAAAAATCTAACATACCTGTACTTTAATGCCGAAAAACAAAAGCCTGGAAAATGCATGAAACATTGAAAGCCCGACGCATTGGATAGATAAGAGCAATATTTTCTCGTTCAACCCCTCACAGGACCTCTTGTTCCTATTTATCTATACGTATTTATAAAGTAGCCTCATCTTAAGATACTCCTTTACGATTTTGACCTATAAAATTGAATAAATACTTTACTTTTTACAAAAAGTTAAACAATTGCTTACATGAAGCAATACTTTAACTTGCTGTTGCTTTTTAAGTTCAACGTGAATAGGTATCTTATAGGGATCTTCATCTTAGGCCGCATCGTCATCTACCATCAGGCAGATGTGATGGAATATCGCACAAAGCGTCACGCATGCACCTTTCTCGTGCGCACTGCTAAGATATGGAACACTCTACCCGCGTTGCTGTTCCCACAAAACTACAACCTTGGAGTCTTCAAGTCTAAAGTGAATAGGTACCTTCTAGGCAAGCATGCTACATCTTCTACCTCATCCTCGCGTTGTGTTTCTAATGGTTCGAAAAAATGTTTGTATCTGTATAATGTAATATTAAGTAAATTGCTGTAATTAATAATGTGTGTGCGCTAATTGACATTGCTCTTACGGTGAAGGAAAACATCGCGATGAAACCCGCGGCTTGGTTGGCTCCAGAAGTATTAACAAGTTCTCTCCTCTGGAAATGGTCGACTAGGCGGAGAGGGTTACTAGGTGCTGGGAAAAACTACACCATCCTCACGCAAAAAAGACCCAATTAAAAAGGGCCTCATTGCGGAAAACAGCCCCAAGTACAAGTACAATAATGTGTGTGTAATTTGTTCTACAATTATTTCTAAATATAGCTTTAGATTAATTAATTAAGCGTTAAATTAATCGAAAGTCGTGAAGGATCCTCTTTAGTGAAACGAACGGTTAAGTAGATAAAGTTTTAACGAAAATCGAATGTGAGAGGGTTCCTTTCAATGAACCAACCTATTTTCTACTTACAATACAAAATATCAAATACAATAAAAGGGTTTTCGGGTCCGCCTTGACTAAGGTTAACAGGCCAAATTGGATATTCTGTAGAGATCCATTCAAGGTTAATGGTAAAAATAGATTAGGTATTTTCAAATATTTTGACATAATTTAAGGCGCGTACACACAGTAGCAGCGCAGCAAAGACCCTAACACTTTCTTAATATTACTCAAATATTACTTAGAAAATACGTCCTACATACATAGTTATATGACTTTTAACACGTAAACGATAACACATCAGATCAACGGGCTCGGTCTCTTCAATCGCCGGCATCTCTTCCTGAGGCCTGTAGCAATCTGAAAAGGCTGCTAGCCTTCTGGGAGGACCTGGGATGGTTGGAGTGACAAGTAGGATAATCTCACACGCACAATGACCCAAATGATGAGGTTAAGTGCGGAAAAAGCCTCGTAAAACTAAACTAAATAAACGATAACACGTGTAAATGAAATAAACAAACGTAGGTAACATAAAATAAAACACCCTTTTGCTTTGAAATCCAAGCTTAAAAGGAACTTCCAAAAAGCTATACGTTTCAAATAAAGCGTCGAAGCCACTCGGCATTCTATTTTAGCCACTACAATGAAATTGGATTACCGAAAATGTTTCAGGGAGTATATCTTAATTAGTCAATGTAAATTGAGTCGAATTAGCAGCCATTAATTTACGATTCATTCGATGTACACCAATTTATTTTCATATCTCACAATGATTGTGGGATTTATTCTAATAGAATTGAGCCCACTATTAGGTAGGTACATCCTAATCCTAAAGTTTGCTTATTTGCGGACTGCCAAACACAGGGTTGCGGGTTCGATTCCCGCCTCAGACATGTATTTATGCTTAGAAATTTGTCTGGGGTCTGGTTGTTTCTATGTATTATAAATATTTACAAAAGAAAAGTATATAAGTAGTATATCCGTTGTCCAGCACCCATAATACAAGTCTAGTTACTTAGCTTGAGGCTAGATGGTGATGTGTGGAATGTCCTGCAATATTTATTATTTTTTGTCTTTTTGTTTGTGTCATTTTGTTTTCTCTGCACGGTCAAACGAGTGAATTGATTTGGATGAAAATCAGCAAAGTTTGCAGAATGGAAAAGGGCATACGATAATTCCATCGGGATCGGGAAACAGTAATGCGTAGCTAGTAACTATATATCGAGGAAGAACTTTAGACATATCGGTGCATACACCTAGCATGTATGATGCACTTTACAAGCGTGATAAGCGCTTTTCACTTTTTATTTTCTATGGGAAGTATCTAGCGCGCTTTTAAGCGAAAGATTTAAAATTCTGTAACTCTCCTGTATAAGAGTACTGAAACTGAAAAAGAGAATAAATATAAAAGTATTTTGTAGGTACTTATAATATTCAAATCCAGCTTTATTTATGTACAAACTAATACGCATTAGACTACGAAACTCTTAGTATTAGATCGGATTACGTTATGGATTTCACTTTAGTATTTTAATCTCAAACACCTTCATTTAAAAATATTTTAGAAGAATATTCGTTTTCGTTCTATATTCGAAACATCCCCAACCTGAAATAGAGATGTTTCTGTTGCGATAGTTTTTTCGATTGTCTTTTGTTTTCATTTCGATCGTCTTTTGTTTCCAAATCAAAGTTGGTTTTATGCGTAGTTGGTATTTTGTTTAAATTGAAATTGGTGTTATGCGTAGTTGGTATTTTGCGTAAGTGGTATTTTGCCAGGTATGCGTTTTGCGTAAAGGTGGTGTTTTGGTTTTATGCGTCTAAACGGACTCTGGTCTGTTGGCTTTTAGGAAAACGTTTGTGTTCGCAATGAGACATTTCGAATAGATTGATCGACTGAAGGCTGCGAGATAATATAATAATAAGTCAAAAATTGATAGACCAACACAGAAGATAACAAATAATTGATAATTTGTGAATCTTGTAGTTTGGTTCAATTTGTTGAGTAGAGCGGGGCGCAGTTAGTCATTGATATTATTTCCATCATATTCACAAACAAAACACAATCGCTCCATTCTTCCCTTTGCTTCATATATTTATCCACATTTACCGATATTTACAATGCAATAAAAGCTTACCACAATAAAAATATGTTGTTTCCGCAATAATGGACGCCATAAAAACATTTTTATCGGCATTGACGAACGCACTGGCCTCTCTCAGCTAATTTTGATTTGTTTGGTGTGTAAATAAGAATTAGCTTCTCATCGTGGCTAATGGAACTCTCATGGTCATAAATATCACATTGTTGTTTTAGATTAACAGTGAGCTCAAAGTAACCAGTCTTACGTTACAGTAGCGAAGAGAGAATTGAAAATGTGCTGTATTGTTTGATTTATATTTTTTTGCATGAATTTACGTTAGAATTAGGATAGTAAAAGGTAGATAGATAAACTATTTATTGTACCATTTCCATAAAGGTCTAGGAAGGTATAAATGCCGAAATCTGTAGAGTCAGGAATCGGGATTGGATGCTACGCTCTGCTACGTCATAATAATGTTAGGTAAAATTAGAGTTTAAAAAATATTCAATAAGTACCTTCTGAAGTTTCTAGGTACTTTATCTGTTTTTAACCCACGACGCAAAAACGACGGGGTGCTATAAGTTTGACGTGTCTGTGTGTATGTGTGTATGTGTCTGTTTGTGGCATCGTAGCACGCGTACGGATGAACCGATTTTGATTTAGTTTTTTTTTGTTAAAGATTTCTTTGTACTGTCAAAACTAAACACTACTTCTTTGTGTTTAATAAATTATTGGACGTTACCAGTCTTTAAATTTTTATTACGTAGGTTATGTCGTCAAGAGTTTTCGATCTTGATATAGAGCTTAATATTGTGGAAGCTAAATGGGATTGCGTTAATTTATATGGGAAACTAACTGGCACTATCTGTGATGTATAGGAGCGTTACTTGACTAACGGTCTTTGCTCCATGATCGTTCGATTTATTAGTTCACTGCCCTTTGCTCTTATTTTATGACCACCTACGCAAAAAGGGCTTCTTCTTCAGAGTACATTTCTTCAATTCTGTCTGACCAATATAGTGGCACAGCTACGGCAGTACCATTGACCTCGTCCCGTGGCAGCGTGTTAGGGCACAATTCCACCTTCCTCCTATGGCCTTACGAATCTCGGGACATACGTAGGTTACTTGCACTGAGCTCTTTCACCAACGTACTCACTTTTATGGTTAAGATTGCGCTCTGGACACATCCCATCCAAAAAGTTCGGTTTTTTGATAAAAAAGACAACATCACCTTATTGAAGATTGCGGTGTTGTGAAAGATGTCTAACATGTACCTATTGTTAAAATGTGTCCACAGTGAATCATTAGATCAACAAATTTTGGAAGTGCTTTGAATGGTAAAGAGCGGTTCGATTAACTCCGCTTTATCTGAACCACATTCAGATAATGCCTTTACATTATATGAATAAGCAGCAGTGGCGTTAGGTGTTAAGATGCCATTGTTATTGTTTTGTTTTGAGTGCACTAATAGAGTGATGTAGTCGCCCAGCGATAAAACTCTTTAAATTAAATAATAAAAAAATTAAAAAAACCCTACATATCTTTTCCTGTCCTCTTGCTTATGCAACTCTCCCCGATTGGGGCTTTGGGGTGTTAGGGCACTGTGGACATTTGAGGAGGTGCTCTATTTATTGTATTGGCGCCGCAGTCACGGCGCTCATTTAAAATGAAACTTCAGCATATATTGCGGCAATATGTGATCACAATTTTAAGGTCCCGGCCTCTTAATGAGTATTGATCGTCACCTAAGAAGTTTTACAATCTTACGTATTAATTGGAAAACACCTACGTCCAGTAGCGAGGGGTCCATACAACCCGATTTTGGCGTACCTTTAGGATTTAGGCATAGGTCAGCATTTGACAACTATCAAACCTGCTTGAGGTGACGATGCGGCATAAGATGTAGCACGCTTTCCTAAAAATATTTAACTCGCGACTTAAAGATCCCCAAATTGTACACATCAGCCCCCTTAGGCAAGATTGCTTTCTATTAGCGATATCGAAGGGGGCAGGAAAGACACTACTTTTTGGGTGTAGCGTTATAAACCCCCGAGGCAAAAACGACGGGGTGTTATAAGTTTGACGTATCTCTCTCTGTGTGTGTCTGTCTGTGGCATCGTAGCTCCCAAACGGAGGAACCGATTTTGATTTCATTTTTTTGTTTGAAAGGTGAATTAGTCGGGAGCTATGTTTGATCGAAATCGGTTTTTATTGCTATTGTTGCTTTATCGGCTTACCTTTAAAGAAATATCACGCATCGCCACTGCTACCAACTAGCAAAATTTCCTGCCTCTGCCGATCCAAATCACCCACATAAACTGATATTGTTATTCACTTAATAATTTATAGTTAAACTATAGAGAAACATTATAAACGGCGCATATTAATTGGAGAGTGGCGGAACCATTGGGTATTGTTATTTCAATGGCGGAACTGCCAGAGGCTGCAAACGGCTGCTCCCATTGTGCTAACCTTACTCGCAAACTGATTTCAAATGCGCAGATTGCGTAGAAATGGCAAAGAGCGTGAATATGGCGGTAAAGTAATGCGAAGGAAGACATCCTACGTAACTTAACATAGAACATAAAACTTATATAACTTAACACTGAATTAACATTTCATCTGCACGTCTTCTTAATCAATGTTATAGGAAAGATTTTTTGGTTTGATATACTCCGAAACTACTAAACCGATTATGACGAAACTTGGTACGAAGATTCATTAAACCCTTGTGAGTAACATGGGCTTTTTATGTCCATATTTCCACGGAAACGGGACTGGCGTGGTGCTGCTAGTAATTTAATTTAAGTTGAAGTAGGGTCAAAAAACCTTAGGAAAATATTCAAAAATCAATTTATTTTCATACTTTTTTAGAGGGCGCCATATTGAATTTATTGTGACGTCACACATTGACTGATAACCAGCGGCCAATCAAGTTACTTCTTACAATACCTCATTTGTTAAATTATAATGAGTGTTTAGGAGACATGTAGAAACAGATGAACTACCCCGACACAAACTTAACCCTTCCTTTTAATTCACCATAGTCGGGTAAAAAAGTTAATTTCCGTCACGTAGAAGCTTATAAACTACGCCTACGAACGGTAACTTTACGTGTGTGTATGACATAGGTAAGGCCAGCTGTGTCCGGAACGATGGAACCTTTTTGTCTCCGCCTTGTTTCCGCCACATCTGCGCCTCTTGTCAGATCTACGTATTTTGCGCCCTGACTCGCCTACTGAATTCTAATTGAGAAGGGGGTGTACTGAAACGTTTCCATCGCGACACTTTAAATCGGAAACAGATGATGCGAACAATGACGAGTTAGAATGAGAATACAATGAGGACAATAGAACAATTTAGATGGTTTTAAATGTACCTTATTCTATTGAAATTTCAGGTAAATTTTTATTTTCGTATAAAGCATCTTTTTATTTTTTCTCTTACTGTAAAATGTCACTGATAAAAGCAAGACAAAGCGTTAAATACTCAATATTTTTTTTTAATAAATATTGTAGAACACTTTACACAGTACCATCTAGCCCCGAGTTAAGCAACTAGGCTTGTGTTATGGTAGCCAGACAATGGATATTATAATACTTCTACAATTTAATTTTGTAAATATGTACTCACTATAAATACACCAACACCTAGACCATGGGAATTGAACTCTCAACTTTATGCGTCGCAGGCGGATGTTCGCCATAATTCACTAAGCAGTTTTTATGAGAACGAATATAAGTAAATAATTAAAAACTTTCGTAGACAGAGAATAAATATAGACCGGTAGAAGGATTGACTGTCAAATGAGTAAGTGGGAGCAAGACGAAGCATGAGTTTTTTGTCTCTATTTGCGAATACGATTTTTTTGTTTGCCACCAGTGTCGTTGGTGGCAAACAAGCGTTTGGTGCCTATAAAAGTTTTGTTTTATCCTGTTAGACTATAATTTGTATTACTTGTACTTTATAAAATATTAAGAAGGAGTACTAATTAGTGTGCACTTGTGCAGTGATGGTTAATTGCTGTTTAATGGCGATTTTACAACTATGTACTTATAGGTATGTTGAATATATTATGCTGTCTGACACTGTATACGCTGGTAGCTTGTCTATATTTATTCTCTGTCTACGGAAACTTCCAGTGAATTTAAAATTAATTTACTGTTTTCCACTGATTTTCCCCGACTTAAAACGTAGATAAAAATAAAGAAGTATACAAACACAACCTGAAAAACTTGTTTACAAAATGGACTCAAAATACCTTCCAACAAATGTTGAATAAATTACCTTATACCGAGGTCTTATCTGAGATGGGATGTTAGGGATAATAGTAGGTAGACAGTTTTACAGAATTATATTGTTCTTTGTGACAAGCCAAGAGTAACTAACTATTATTATCTCGTTGTCGTGCCAGACCTTAGTTTATTTATGTTTTTAGCATAGTTTAACACACTATTTTAGGGAAGGTAAGTTGACCATTTTACCATATTATTGTCCGTGATTATTTCTACTTACCTACTTAGGTGTTGTTAGGTGACATATAGAAGCTTTTGCGCTGTACAATAATAAATAAATAAATATTGCAGGACATTCCACACATCGCCATCTAGCCCCAAGCTAAGTAACTAGACTTGTGTTATGGGTGCTAAACAACGGATATACCACTTATATATTTTTCTTTTGTAAATATATACTTATAATACATAGAAACAACCAGACCAACAGACAAATATCTAAGCATAAATACTTGTCTGAGGCGGGAATCGAACCCGCAACCCTGTGATTAGCAGTCCGGCATGGTGACCATTGTGCCAACTGGGTTATCAATACTTTTGTTTTTGTTTCGAAAATAGTTGGACAGAATTATTGGACCATCACTCCATAATTTTAGCCAAATGCGTTTTTGTTACCTATAACGCGTCATAAAATTTAGTAAATGCGATTTGGGTATAACGCGTAATAAAATTTAGCTAAATGCGTTTTGGGTATAGCGCGTAATAAATTTAGCAAAATGCGTTTTGGGTGAAACGCGTAATAAAATTTAGCTAAATGCGTTTTGGGTATAACGCGTAATAAAATTTAGCTAAATGCGTTTTTGGCCCCTTGCGTTTAAGGGATTACGCGTTTTTGCTCTTTTCGTATACTTATTGTCCTTTCGCGTTTTTGGTCTTATGCGACGAAACAACTTTAACGTGTGAACGTTAATGAAATTAGTCAGTAGAGTAGGGATCGAGTCAGTTGCGAAAACCAAATAATAGATGTGACAATGGTTGCCTTCAGTCATATGCAGAAAGCAGAGAAAGAGTACATCTGTCTGTCACCAGGTTGTAACTCATGAACCGTGATACCTAGACAGTTCTAAGATTAAGTAATTCTGTTGCCGGTATAACAACAAATACTAATAACTGAAAATAAAATATATATATAAGTTGGCCTCCTATACAACATGACGGAACCCTATGTCCGACTCGCACTTGGCCGGTTTTTAAATTATTTTTTTGTGATCTACATTGTTATGAAAAATATATACAATGTATCAATATTATTCTAGACGAGTCCATAGTTTCGCTCTGCAAAAAACCTTTCTAATCTTAATGAATTCAATATTGATGTAACTTGATCAGTCCAACGCAATCACTCTTCGGGTTGATATCCATCATGAAAGTATCAGTATTAATTTTAATAATATTAACTAAAAACCGAGAAGTAAACAGTGATTTGGCGGAGTACTTTAAAGGCCGTTGGCAACTTTTAAAGACATACCTCAAACCTACTCTATATAATCTCGTAGCTTTAGTGCCGACTTCCATAATGGAAAAAATTGATACAAAAAGGTTAGAAAATATGTTCGAGACCGACCCTTAGACGAAGATGCAGAAAAATCATTTATACAAACCAAAGAGTCAAAGAGATGAAGGTAAAATTGATAAACCAAAATGTCAAAAAGGAAAAGTGTTGTTGGAGATTTTTGCAGATTGAGTCACGAATATATATATATATCTTTGCTAGTGACAAAAGTGGAACGTTGGGGAAGCAATGGACAAACTTGGAATGAGATGTCACGCTGGTTTAACTCACCAAAAAGTTTATATGGAACTAATTTTATATTTTGTTTTATAAAATAAATTATTCTCGTTGCCCATAAACTCATCGACTCAGTTCAGTTGTCTGTGAGGTAGGTACCTAATTAATGTAATTTGACAAAAATACCTAAATTCTGGATAGGACTAATAGAAGGACAATAGACTTACTTGACACATTTTTATCCATTTAAGCGAGCTTTATATGTATACTACAATGTGTTTCAGCGAAGTGGTTTTAATACGAAAGGGGGTTATTCTAGACTACTAGGCGAACAACTTTTGTTCTACGACTTTTGGAAAATCAAACTTTTTTTTCGATAATTCTGAGGGAATTTTTATTTGAAAATCAGCTGTTTCATGCAAAAACTTTTAACGAAATCTTCGAATTTCCAAAAGTCGTAGAACAAAAGTTGTTCGCCTAGACATCTAGAATAACCCCCTTTCGTATTAAAACCACTTCGCTTTAACACATTGTAAATCTAAGTATAATATCGACTGCTTGCATTAAGCTTGTGTTAGGGTCGTCAGCTGATGGACAGAATACTTATTTTTGGTCCTTTATTTCGTAAATATAATTAATATCCAGACCAGAAGCAAATATTTGTAAAAGAAAATCTGTACCTATATTAATAGGACAGTCAAACCCTATTTTGCGTTCTTGTGTTCGGGACATCCACTATGAAATAGCGTAGCATATCAAATTTATCTAGTTATCCGATAGTAGAAAGGGGATGCTTTAATATGACTTACCTATAGCCGTTTATGAGATCGTAAATTGAAATACTCGTAACAGTCAAATGATGAGGGAACACGTCGAAATGCTCCTACGTCTTGTAGCTTAACACACGCTCAAATACTCCGCATAACCAAGATAAGGTTATTCCAGTAATTGAAGTGCTAATCTTACTAGTAGTGCCGGAGTAATATCGCTAAGTAATGTCACGGGATTCTTATCACATGTTCCCAATGCAAGGAGTCTCGGGGGACAAGGAAAGGGTAGAAACCTAAGAAACGTATACGTAATAGCGTGGGGAAAATAGTTTACGTCAGAAATGCGCAATTATGAGATAGGACCGAACATTCCAAGGATGACATGTTAGTTTATGAAAAATTGGTAAGGAATCAGGAAATTACAAAGGACGGAATATGTAGGTACTTACCGTTAGTTAGAGATTTTTAGATAGATAGATAAATTCTTTATTGTATACACCAATTTCAAAAAACATTAATAATAAAAACAAAGCTTAAGTCTAAGTGTTACAAAAAGCGACCTTATCGCTCAAAGCGATATATTTTGTTCTTGTTTTTAATATATTATGTTCTTGTTTTTATATTTAAACACAAAAGTAACACTGACTGAACGATTTTGTGCTAGTAAGCAAAAACATTTTGCTAAAGAATTCGTTGTTTTTGTCCAGTCTTAGAGCTAAATAGCTCTGTGTGTAATATCTCGAAATATTTATTTACACTAATATTAAAAATATATATATTTCTGGTTTTTGTTTCGTTTTGTTTCTGTTTGTTGTTAGGCTTCAAACCTACCGGACTGATTTTGATGAAACATAGATGATACTTTTTATTACCATATTCCGGAGAGACTTACGCGGGTGAAACCTCAGACTGCTGCTATTTTATCAATATCATAATCAGTTCAGTAAATCCGTGAATTACTCTATACCATCTAAACATACTTAAATCAAAAGTTATCTTTATTCACATTAAATCAATTACTAAATAGGTACCTACATAAAACAATAAAAAAATAATAACTAAACCTAATCGAACAAACCCCTCCCCAGCGTTCCCGGTGCAAAGCTGGACAATATGCAAGCAGCGTTACTCCGCTAAACCGCTATCGAAAGCCTTTGCACCAGGAATGCCCCGGAATACGGATCAAACCCTCACAAATGCCAAACCCTCGGCCCCCCCAAATCCCAGACGTAAGTAAAATTAAAGCAAATAATATTTACTGTAAGTTCATGAAACTTAAGTAAACCAACCTCAATTAACTAGAAATCTAAACCTAACGTGAACATAATTCATTCAAGATAACAAGTTATATCGCCAGGAAATTACCTTCGAGGACTCGCAAATTGCGGCTTACGTTAGAGTTAGATGTAAATCAAGTAATGACAGCGTAATAAATAAGTAACCTACATGTTTAGGTCTTGAGCAGTTAAGTTTGTATTTAGTCATAAACATAAATAGTAGCTGAGCACCACGTTTTGGTCCGCTTTAGTCCCTGTCCTGTGGGAATATCGGGAGAAAAAGTAGCCTATGTTAACATAGGCTCCTTTTTACAGCTAGAGCTAGATTGAATCCAGCTCTACATTATTAAGTTTCATCGCAATGGAAATCACAATAATCTATACATATAAAATGCTTTGTCCTTAATGACTGACTGACTGACGGATCAACGCACAGCCGAAACCGCTGATCGTAGAGACCTGAAACTTGGAGGGTGTGTTCTTTGTGTGACGTAGGCAATAGTTATCCGATAAGAAAGGATTTTTCGAAATCCTACCCCTAAGGGGGTAAAAAGGGGAGCAAAGTTTGTATGAGACAAAGTGATCCCTTGGTCTATTTTCGACTTTTACGCGGACGAAGTCGCGGGCAAAAGCTAGTTGTCATATAACCTGTGTTTTTCATTGCGAATCTCGGAATAGTGCAAAAAGATCCATTGATTGATTTTTACAGTGGATTTTTAGTAGATATCACCAACTTTTTACTGCTCAATTTTTAAGTGCTACATAGGTCAATTTTTATATACAAAATTGGCTTTATTTTACCTTATTCTCAACTGATAGAGTGACAGAGTATGAATTCATGTCTTTAGTCATATTACATGAAGAGTTTGACAGAACTAACTTGTTTCGTTATGAAATATCGTGTAAATGCGCTCAGACTACGGTCTTCGAATGTGGATAACTTAAATCACGTAATAAACTTGTTAAGACACAGTTAATTGCAGTCGAGGTAAGACTTTTGCGTTCAATTGGATAACTTAGAACTTTAACTAAGTAGGTAACTATGTTTTATAGTCTGATAGATTTCTACATTAAATTTCTATGCGAAATTCTTTTTTTTTCTGAGAAACTCTCTAAAGTTGTTTACTTTTACAGAGCGTGCATACCTAAATAAAGACAACCACTATGTATGCCAGACACTGACAAAACAAAAATTCTAACTCAATACACTCTAATGGTGACCATTACACAAGCCTCGTTGGCTAAATGGCGCCGTGCACATTGTCCAGAAATGTTCATTGGTTTTATCGACAAAAAAGACAAGGATTGAAGTCTTCACAAAGCGACAATTGAAAGGCAAAATGTCTTAGTTTAATATGTTAAGGATCTTAAGGTAACAAAGGGAAATAAAAATCAGGAACATTGCTCGCAAATAAGTCGAACAGCCAAGGGCCCTTATACAGGAAAACAAGGATGTTTTGAGGAAACTGTCCTTGTCTTATATATAAATAACAGTTCCGGAGATATATGATGTCCGCAAATTCGAAGGGCTCCAAAATTTTGCAGATAGAAAAAGCTTTTGTTTCTCTTAATCGTATTTAATTACAGTCGGTCACGATTCGAACGCTCAACCTTAGGAATGAAAGCCCACACTTTGCTAGGGGGGGGGGGGGGGCAAGTCAGATTTAAAGGTCGGATCGTCGTCGACTGTTTTGGGTTTGGGCGTAGCAAACAGATAAACACTATGAACATTTTTAGGATTGTAAATTTTTTGAAAAAAAAAAAAGCTTTTTTCTTATTTTTCTTTATAATAGGTAATGTAAAAAAAACAAACAAAAAATTTAAAAACTTTTGTACTTACTTGCCTTAGATAATAAGAAAACGACTAATTTCTAGTTATTACACTTTTGTACTATAAAATAGTCTTGTCAAAAAATAATTTTTGAACATTTTTTTTTACTTGTTAATTTATTGAACAAAAAGGTATTTTTGATTATTCCTATGACTTTTTACTTTTTTTTTACCAATTTTTACCCATTTACGAACCGATATGGATAGGTCAGGTTAGGTTAGAACTGTGACTAGTTATACTTAAATATAATTATGTGCTTTTACTAAGTAGGTCCATTGTACAGTGAAACCCATTCGTCGTAATATCATTTCAAAGAATCGGAAATTGAGCACTTTCAGTAAGAATTCGGCAAATGTATATAAATTGATCGTATTCGGTTTGATTATTAACGAATCATATAACATGCAGAGAAGCCTACTAACTTCCTATCGTCAGTATATACATTGTGTTTCAGCGAAGGGGTTTTAATACGAAAGGGGGTTGTAATGTTTTAGACGTCTAGACGAACAACTTTTGTTCTACGACTGTTGGAAAATCGAACTCTTTTTTCGATAATTCTGAGGGAATTTATACTTGAATGTCAGCTGTTTCATACTTTTGAGGTACAAGGTGGTTTGTACCTCCAAAGGGAAGATCTTCCACCGGGCAGGTGTTATACCAGTAGCAGTATGCCGCGGCCCAACGATGTTTCGTTGGAACTTGTATATGAGCTTATCTTCAGAAAAAAATCGCTTGTGTGTTCTAGGACGACAGGCTTAGTGGCGCCATCTATTGGTGGCGATGTGAAGCGTTGCCACAATACAAAAGCTTCGAACGAAATGTTCGAATTTCCATAAGTCGTAGAACAAAAGTGGTTCGCCTAGACGTCTAGAACAACCCCCTTTCGTATTAAAACCCCTTCGCTGAAATAAATTGTATAAACTAGATAGTAATAGAGACAAAATGATAGTATGGTCGGATTTAGTTAAACTTTGTAAGCCAAGTCATGTCGAATGAGTCTCTTAATTAGTAACAAAATCTATACTATATACTATATATATAAAGCTGAAGAGTTAATTTATTTGTTTGAACGCGCTAATCTCGGGAGCTACTGATTCGAATTGAAAAAATAGTTTTGTGTTATATAGTCCATTTATCGAGGAAAGCTTTAGGCTACTTTTCATTTTGATATTCTAACGGGATCGGGACTCACGCATAAAAAAGACAAATAACCCTATGAGTTTCTTGTGTCTTCTTCCTATTAGCGTTTCAAAGACACATCCTAACTTAGATTTTAAACGATATAATCTCATGCGAATTATTCCAACTGAATAAAGAAATGTTGTCCATGACTTTGATAAAAATTGCTAGTTTCATGAAACTCCAAAATATTATTAAGATATAAAATATATTTGGACCTAGAAAGCAATCTCCGGAGATATAGGATCTAAATATTTAATATGGGATATGAAATGAAAAGGAAATGAAATGATGTTCTCTCACAATCGTTCGTTTTGTTTGTATATTTAGAAGTCCTACACCCACGCCTCTGACAGTTACTGTTATTGAATATAGGTTATTTTTTTATCCAGATTTATACACTGCAGCCTCAGAACTTTCACAAGTGAACTCGCGATTTACAGCTAAGATATACATACAATGCAAGTATATTTTGATACTGATAAGAGAAATGGATGAGAACTTAGATGAGGACAACGACCAAGGTAAATTAAATGAAGGCTAGGAGCGAAGTTAAGGTGATTGGTAAGAAAAATTAATTGGACTCGAAGGCTGCGAGAGTTGCACCCGAGAGATGAAAATATGACGTCAAACGACACGTAGATACAAATACAAATATATTTATTGAGACTCATTTTATTACAATAAACAAAGCACTAAATATTAAAGAGAACAAAAATTACACATAATGATTGGATAATAGCTCTGAACCGTCGTCGGAAGTGGAAGAGGACGGAGAAGGTTCTGAATTGGACAAGCAGAGTCTGAGCAGTGAGCATATTAAAATATCCATATATTCTGATATTAATATAAAACAAAACTGATATCATCGTTATAAAGAACAAATTGTATTTCCACTTATTTTTGCATGGTACGATACTTAAAATGTATTACTACACCACATACTAGAAAGCTTAGAAATCTACAAACCGTCTCTGGAATAAGATGATCGATCACGTGCCCAAGAGGAAATTGAATTCAGGTACAAACCTAACTCCACTGTTAGGGTGATTACAGAATACGGATTTATCGATCGGCCGACAGATCACCAACCAATTCGAAGACAAACGAAAAAAACTATTTGAACGTCTTCAAATTGAACTGATTCCGATGCTGTCGCCGCAATATTTGACAGATAGAATTTCAGGGCTGTTTAAAAAAGTAAAAGAAGAAATTGAACAGCGAGCCATTTTGGAAGAATGTAAAATCTATAGTCAGCGTTCGCCCTAACTAGCCTTAAAGCTTTGATACTTTGTGAAAAATTTAATATTCTATTATTAAGTATGCGACTTATTCAGCAGGCATCCCTTTGGTGTTCGTTACGGTTGACTTTGACGTAGGTACTAGAATTTGGTGTATTTAATAGTTACATATTTTAGAGACACAAAATTATTACATATGCTCAAATCCTCAACTTGCGAAAAGAAAACTTCTCTTTTTTATGACACTCTACGCAGATCATTTTTAATTTTATAAAGCAGTAACTATACTTATTGACACAGATTGATTACTGCCTCGCCTAGATTTCGATGAATTCCATCCAATTTTTTTCACTCTTTCACTTACTCACTGAGGTTGTTTGTGGCAACATTAGTATGATTAAAGATGTCAAAATTCATTTAAAGTTTTAATATAATTACTTAAATTTTATTATTACTCAAATTTCAAACGTAAAAATACCGTCACGTCCCCGTTTATAGCAAACATTATCACAGCAAAACATTCGTAGCCATTAATAAAGAGATCACGACCAAAACAAATCACCATTACGTCGGAAAAGTGGAGAACCATCAAAGGCCTGCGGTAGAGGTGGGCCAATAGCAAATTTTAAACCAAAAACCGAAATGGAACCGAGTGTTGTTTTGTCGATTCGGGTTAAATGTAAAAATTATAATAAGAAATACTCAATTTTCATAAATACTCAGGCATTTTCTGTTAGGAAAAATTGAATGACCATACCGAAAAAGAGGTAACAGACATGTGTTATAGTCTTCAAGCGCTAAACTATCATATTAAAAAAAAGGGAATATCTACCACTTAACTTACGCATTATTACGAATTGTATAATATGCAATTTGCACCCAAAATATGGGAGCAAATTGGCTACCAGACTAGCCGAAATATTCCTTAACTATATTTCTTGGTTCTGTTGCTAGTTTTCTTCGTAAAACATGGTTAACCAAGCCGAAATATTCAGCTGGTTTCTTACCGAAACCGAAACCACTGCATATACTAAAACCGAAACTCCATTAGCCTGCACTATTTTGCACCCGACATCCATTTTCTCTTATTACTATTACTGTCACCGCATCCCATTACGAACCTTTGGAAAATGTTCTGACAAACGCTGTCCTATTTCCTTCAAGACGTTTTAACTGTAGAAAATTTGTCATACGTGTCGTATTAATTTACGTGTACGTGAGTGATTGGGCACACTTCCTCTTGGTCAAAGTCATAGCCTAACTGGTTTATATAAATGGAAAAAAATCTTGTCAAACTACTCAAAGACGATCGAAAAAGAAACAAAAGACAATCGTAAAAAAAGCAACAGACGGTTGAAATGAAATTAACTGACGATCGAAACAGAAAAAAAAAAACAATAGACTATCTAAAAAAAATATTCAAAGACTAAACGAAAACAAAAGACAATCGAATAAAAACAATAGACATTCGAAAAAAAAATTAGTACGATCAAAAATAAAAAACAACAAGGTGATTTGTATTTATTTTGATTCTATTTTGTTTTCGTTTTGATTGTCTTTTGATTCCGTTTAGTCTTTGAATATTTATTTAGATAGTCTATTGTTTTTTTTTCGATCGTCTTTGAGTTGTTCGACCAAAAGGGTTGTTTTCCATATTTAACCAACCAGTTAGACTATAAAGTTTGCCCAGGAGGAGGTAGCCAGTTATTGTTACTTAGGATAGTTGCATAAAGAAAAAATGTGTTCGCAATGTTGATTAATGGTTGCGTGTGAGCCTTGCGCTCTTGTACCGCTATAAAAACAAGCGGTCGAGAAAATGATCGATGAGATATTGGATGGTTTATCTGATTTCATTTTTTTTTTAATTCGTGTTCTTGTCGTGGTACAAGTAGCACACTGCATTGATCAAAATAATTTAGAATCCGAAGGTATTCATAGCCAAAAGACTTATGCATTAGTTAGGTAGGACGCTATAGTCGTAATAACCTCTGAAACAATCACACTATTACGACTCACCACAGTAGCACTTACTAAAAACATAAACTATGTGTAGGTATACAATGTGCTTCAGCAAAAGGGTTTTAATCCGAAAGGGGATTGTTCTAGACGTCTAGGCGAACAACTTTTGATCTACGACTTTTGGAAATTCGAACATTTCGTTCGAAGTTTTTGTATGAAACAGCTGATTTTCAAGTAAAAATTCGCTCAGAATTATCGAAAAAAAGTTCGAATTTCCAAAAGTCGTAGAACAAAAGTTGTTCGCCTAGACGTCCAGAACAACCCCCTTTCGTATTAAAACCCGTTCGCAGAAACGAATTGTATATTTAAATGTTTGGTCACGCTTTCGTTTACGTAAAATACAAAAAAAATATTGAAAATTTAAATTAAATTAAAGTTTAAATTGGCACTCATTAAACAAGATAAAACATTGATCAACAACTGTAATGCTGAGGCGGACCGTAAGAGGAGTGATGATCTCGATGCATTTGACACAGACTGGCTAAGACTGCCTGTCCACAGGAGTGGAGCGGAGTCATAGCGGAGCTCTTTTGGTATATACGCCGCCACCGGTCAGCTACCTCGCTCCGCCTCTGTGGACTGGCAGCCTAAACCACAGGGTTAAACCTACGCTAAACCTAGCTCAGAACCGGACTGCTTTTAAAGAAGAGGCCTTTGGCTAGCAGTGGGACAGTAGAGGCTAACAAAAAAAAACAGGCAGTCATTGGGGACTGCCGACAGAAGTGAAAACTTAAAACTATGAATGAAATGACAGTGGTCATACACACTCGTAGCTATAGATAGATATATAACATTAACATATTAGTACCTGGATGACCGAGCTTTGCTCGGTATATTTTTTTTTTCTTAGTCTAGCCAACTTAACATTACTTAGCTTAACAACGCCATCTGCTGGAATAACTTTATTGCTCACAAAAAATAGTATTAGTAGTTCGCCAATAGATGTCAGGAAGAGTCATATTTTTCAGATAAAAAAAGTAAGTTTCGATAAAACACGAATGAAATGACATTTTCTAAAAATGATTCCTAGCTAGATCGATTTATCGCCCCCGAAACCCCTTATACACCAAATTTCATGAAAATCGTTGGAGCGGATTCCGAGATTCCAATTATATATACAAGAATTGCTCATTTAAAGATATAAGATTAGTGACGCGAAACCAACCAGAAAAAAAATCAACTTTCATCCATAATTTCAACGACTTTTTCACCATCATCATTACCAGAACTATCATCGCCAATCTCTAAAACTGATACGATAGGTTTATGGTAGCTGAAGTAAGAAACGAACAGTTTTGATTCGAACCTATTTAAATGTCTAATAAAGACCGCATCAATAGTAGTTTTGTATTTCGTTGTGCTAAGATTGCGATCATTCGACATAGTTAAACCAAATTCATTATTTAAAAATTCAATTAAAATAGTTGATTTTTATCGTCTGCGACACCCGTTAAGCAGTACGATAGACTCGATCGAAACCTAACCTCGATTATAAAATTATATTAATGAATAAATGAAAATTAATTAAACCTAACCTAACCTGAATAATAAAATTATATTAATTAAAAATTAAAACTTATTAAATTTTCATCTAGTATATTTATAAAGTACTCACTCATTTTCTTTCGCTATTTCTTCATCACTTTTATCATTAATAGATGCACTTTGTTCAATTTCCATATTTTAAGCACTTTACATTCACGAATTTTACGAATACACAACAATGTGATCACTACACAGACGGTCGAGCCATCAGCTGTCACCATCCATGGATGCGCGTGGCACGCTGTAACATACACGAACATTCGCGCAAGCACCCTGCGCTGCCTAAACGAAACTTTTTGTATGAAATTGACATAAGCTCTCGAAAAGTCACGTGGTATTGCGATAAAGAAAAAAGTACTATCATTTATGTGGTAGAATACAATATTCATTTATTGCGCTATCGTACACAAACATGACAATTTATATTACATTAAAAATTTAACACTTTAAAACTATTACAATTATTTTACATTAAAAACTTTATCTCTCCGAAAAATCAACTTTCATCCATAATTTTTTTTTCTTTTCTTTCTCTGAAAAACGGAGATTATTTATTATCATTTTATTTCATTTATTTTCTTTCGAAATTAGCCGCCAAACTTTCTTTAGTCGTACTGCCTGAACAAAATGAATAGTAAATGGGCTGCTTATAATTCCTTATAAGCCCTCTAATCATAAATACCAGGACATGGTCAGCAATTTTTTTTTGTGAATTACCATCTTTGTCTACGAATCCTGATATTTTATCTTTCCTTTGATTGTACTCAAAATGAGGGGTTATAGCCATTTCATCGAAAAGGACTGAGCATAACTTATCATCGTCCTTCATCTTCACAATTCTTTTTTTTAATTGTTCGAAAATATTTTCATTTATGCCTGGTTTCAAATTGGCTCTGGAGACCATTCTACTAAGTGTGACTGGAGATGGCAAAACAAATATTTTACTTAACCATCTATATGCCTTTGGTCCCATTTTATAGACACTGAGAGCCATAGTTTTTTCATCATTGGTAAATCTTCTTCCCATCTTCGGTTTGCTTATTTCACGGAACTGCATAACCGTAAAAATGGCAGCCAATGTCTTAAATTTTTGTAATGCACTTTGAAATGCAGTATTTGTACCAAGTTTAACTGCCTTCTTCAATCTCCTCCGATACGAGTTATTCTTCTCTTTCAGTTTTTTTATGTCTTTAGTAAGTTGCACATTCAGTACTTTTTTTGAAATTTCTGAAAACATATAAAGGAAATCAATAGTATTATAAATAGAAAATATTTATTCCTTCAATTTGAAATGAATAGACTCTAAACTACTAGACCGATTTTGATGAAACTTGGTATGAGGATGCATCCCTATTGTTCATAAAACCTGGGAAGTAACAAGTCTCTAGTATAATTTGACGACCCGATTGGCACAATGGTTACCATGCCGGACTCCCGAACACAGGGTCGCGGGTTCGATTCCTGCCTCAGACAAGTATTTATGCTTCGATATTTGTTTGTGGTCTGGTCGTTTCTATGTATTATATATATATATATATATATATATATATCCGTTGTCTAGCACCCATAACACAAGCATTTAGTTGCTTAGCTTGGGGCTAAATGGCGATGTGTAAATGTTGCGTAATATTTATTTATTATAAATGAAAAAGGTACTCTTGTTTGTTAAATTGACAGCCAATTTTGATGAATTTTGGTATATAAATAAATAATTGGACCTTGGAGAAGGACATAAGCAACTACCTATTCACATTTTTATAATACTAGTGTGATATTTATTTATTGAAAAAATAACTTACTTTCTTTGCGATAAGAAGCTGATATCTCAGTTGGTGGTTCTTGAGGTGGGAAATTTGCAGTCAGAATGTTGCTGTTTCCTTGAATATTTGTCATATCCATAAGAGGTGGTCTTGTTATGGCAGATCCTGTATATATGTAATTATTTTATTGTTTTTAGTATGTAGTCTATGTAGATATATATAACTTTATATAAATAGACTGGTCTCGCTGATCTGGCACTTCAGTTTACCGGCACTGGTTTATTCAGTGTTATATATGTTATAATGTGTTTGTGTTACAATTTATAATGATTGGAACATAGAAACATTATAGTTCCGTAATAAACATTTATTTATCTATTTACAAGATTCAGAAGGACATGGCATACTCAACAGCATGTACTTTACTATCTAGCATGGTAAATATATTTGAATATGAAAAATAGAATACTTAAATAATTTGTATTTTATATGGATGAACAAGCATTTTACCTGGTAAGCACAGTCGAGGTACAGCATCAACACTCAAAAATTTACTTCTAGTGTGATATTGAGACTCAAAATGTAGATGACAAACACGGCGTCTGTTGTACACTGTGTCATATTCCAAGTCCAAAACTTCCCCTCCGATGTTATTTAGCCATGTTCGGAAACGTTCAGGATACTTAGCAGGATTAGGAAATTTATGTAGTGTTTCGGTTTTTAAACCTATAAGATTATAATATAGTTTTACATTAGTAAATCAAGTGTTTATTGTTATCGGAATTGGCTATGGGCACACACAAGATAGAATTCAGTTAAATCATTCCAGACCAGATTTTTATGAATCTTGGTTTGATGTTACAACAAATCTTGGGAAATAACAATTGGCTATTTTTCCGATGTTCTCGAGAAACGCGACGTACGCGGGATTACGCGGCTGACATCGTGGGGTGGTCGTTATTTATTTACTTAATAGGTATTGAGGTTATATTAGATAGTCATGAACAAATATGCATACTTTAACTCTCATACAAGTGGGGAGTATTTAATTATAACCGAAATGAAGACTTACCACAGTTCGGAACACAGCACTTTTTTTCAGACATTGCAAATCCAAAATAAGCACAATATCGAAGTCCGAGTTTAGTTGCCGGGGTCCACTGATATAACGTCGTTGTCAAGTCCAAGGGATAGCAGAAGTTGATTATAAAAGAATAGATCACCAAAGTCCATGAAACGTAAGCAGGTCGTCGTATAAATCCAAAAATCAATCGAAAGTAACGCATCTAGGGTCCGAAAAACACAAAGAATGACAATGGCTACCAAAAACGTTTCTGTTCACCAACAATAATAAAAGGTTTCCTCATAGAGACTAATTTTATAATTTTACATTTTTCTTTTTTAATCGTTTAAATTGAATATATGTTGATTATTTATTTAACGTGTTTTTCGACGATATGCAATATAAAGTGATAGTAAAAGTTATTTTTATATCTTTTTGAAAAATACAAAAAATATGCGTGAAATGGAAAATAAAAATATCAACATCTGTGGTCGGTAATATTAGGTGTTGCAATTGCACTTTAATAAATGTTTTGATTTGATTTTTTTTTTGTATTCTGTAAATTTATATAAATTATTTCGAGTTAGATCCTCTATAAATCTTAAAGATTTGAAATTTGTTGTTTTTTATTATGGTAATTAAAAGTAAACAAGCGCCATCTCTTGACTAACGACAGACATTTTTCTCCCATACATTGACAAAAATGTACTAGCTGTTAGGACCCTGACGTCTTACGCTTTTTCGATCAGGTCACGTGTCCTGACGCCTTACGCTTTTTCGTATCCTGACGCGAGTTTAAGATTTTATACCCATTACAGAAAAAGTGCTCAACGCCGCTAAAGAAGTTTTCACTTCAAAAATTAAAATAACATTTAAACCTAATTAAAATATATTTTCAAGATAATGTTTGGCAGTTTCGTCTCTCATTTCAATTTGTCTCATTATAGGTACAATTGTGAAGTTACTAAATTATCTGATAATTGACCAAAATGAAGTAAAAGCGTTTTAAAACTTTACACAAAATAGTTGTTGATATCCTACTCTCGTTTTTGCAACTGATTTATTGCTTTCGAAAGAACCCGAGAATATTATAAAGCAATTAATCAAAACTTCAGTAGCGTTTTAAAACAATGTTAATACAACATCGTGGCTGGGTAATTGAGCACCAATCAAGTGTAAACTGATGGTATAGTTTGTTTTGTTTGTGATTTACAACGTTAAGGAAGTTTATATGTGAACACAATAGCGCAAAGCAATCAAAATCGTATTAGAGCGTTATGAAACGAAGTTTACCTATATTAATTAAATTTTAATATAGGTTATTTTGTATCAAATAATAATGGTATGTAATTAGCTTTGCTAATGGAAGTATGGGGTTATTGAAAATTAATGGGCACATATGTAATGAAATGAAACACTAAAATTTTCAAAGTTGCTCAAAATAATAAATCAGTTTATACAAAAGACACGATTGACCTTTTTCTAAATACCATAATATAAGGCAATAAAATAAAGTCACGATTGAAGATTATGTTGATTAATTACTAGGATTAAATATGTACCGCGTACTTAAACATACAAATATAAAAATAATAGGTTTCTTCTCATCTTAATATTGTCCGATTTCATTGTTTTTTTTTTGTGTTTGTATTACTAATTTTTTAAACACTTGAAAGTTATAAGTGAAAGTTATACACTTTGTAGAAAAAATAAAACATTTCAGCCTACATTAGCGATTGACATCAATAATATAACATTTTGTTAGAATTGAAGGAATTAAAATCGGTTTGCCCAAGAACGAAAATTCTATCAAAAAATGACAGTGGTGTGTGATACTCATAACTAAAGTAATATGGATGACAACAAACATGGAATTTCTATGTCGATCGTTTTTTGTTTCGGTTTCGATAGTCTTTTGAACAAACCTACAATGGTAGTTGCATTGCATTGTAGTTTTTTGAAAAGACCATCGAAATAGAAACAATGAAAAAGAGTCTCAATAGTTTCCTGGAACAGTTTCGTAACGCAAAATATGCCGACCCGTTTGTTTATTTCCTAACAATCTAAACTCTTTGTTTACCATTTTCGGTCGTCAACTAATATCTGAGGAGTATTGAAATAGTTTTGGTAGTTTAGGACCGATTTAGTTTTCAGAGTTGTGTCCCCGACTACGAAATGTCTAGTCATATTGTTTGTTAATTAAACTTCAGGGTTTAATTATGTTTCTTGGTGTTAGCCTGTTATATTAAATAATCATTTTGAGTTAGCTGTTTGTACTACAAAGGGTATTTTATTTGCGAATTAAGATTTGTTAAAAGTTATTCGTTTGATGATTTGTTTAAAAAATAAAATAAATATTGCAAGACATTCTACACATCGCCATCTAACCCCAAGCTAAGTAACTAGATTTGTGTTATGTGTGCTAGACAACGGATATACTACTTATATAATTTTCTTTTGTAAATATATACTTAGAGAAAAAACCAGACCACAAACAAATATCTAAGCATAAATACTTGTATGAGGCGGGAATCGAACCCGGAACCCTCGGTTTGGCAGTTCGGCATAGTGACCATTGTGCCAACACGAACCGTGTTTAATAGTTTTATGAGGATCAACTGACGCGACTTATCTTGTCAGTCTATTTAAAGGTACTATTGTTATTTACATGTATTAAATTACCCTTCGTAAGTACCTAAAGTTTTGGTTGATCCCTCTTAATTCACCAAAATCTCTTTGTTTAATGAGACTGACTTATGTGGACTGAATAACACTTTTAAAGTTCACTATGACTCACCTTCGAACTTGTTTGCTTCAAAGATAACTATTAGAAAGAAGGATTGCCTCTTGAAACATAATAAACAAGCCAATATCAAAAAACAAATAAAGTCTAGACGAAAAACAATAAAAATATCTGTTAGTAAAGTAAATTAATTGCATTTATTTTATTTTCTAACTTAGCTTACCTTCAATCTCATTCCGACCGCAGAAATCCCTTACATCATACCACAAACAAACCCAAGTCAACTAAAGCGATTGAAAATAAATGGAATCTAAACTTTTGCATGTAAGTTTAGAATAAAGAATACACAAAGCTTCTTGCCAACTTATCCGTAAAACAGCTTGAAAAATTTGCAAGAACTACCGGCAGAAGTCTCGCAAGACTTACCCAAGTTTTCGACTGTCAAACCATTATATTATAATGTTAAAAGACTTTGGATTACTAGAGTCAGTAGATAACAAGGTTTTATGAGATTTCTCCTTTATGGAATTTCATTATAGTCGTCTCCATAATGTCGATTTACGGTCTATGCTGAAAGAGCAAATGTCTGCGCCTTTTTTATCATAGGAAAATTACAGATTTGTTACCGATAAATCGATTCTCTTCCTGCAGTGCTTTATTATTTATCTCCATTATTTTGTAGTAAGGTTTAACCTTTCCCGAAACAGTATTTTTCTCGACAAAGAATAGTTTATGAAATATTAATGACATCTCTTTTGTGCCTAACTTGATGGAAGGCGGCAGGTAGGAAATTACGTATTGCCTGGCATAGCGAGGTTTTTCATCCGTAACCTTACACCCCACTCGACCCTTTGAGGTAAAATAAAATAGCGAAGGGTCGCTACCTCGTAACTTACGTTCTTGATGCAAAAGTATACCTACTAAGTCAATTTTCCTGTTATTAGGTCAAACGATGTTAGTCCCGTTTTGTAAATAAAATCATTTCTACTGTTGGCGACAACTCGTCGGGGTTTAAGTATACCTAGTGACAGACTTGTAAGTGCTCTAGCATCTAAGTACGTGGGAACCAAAATCCCTGGGAACCGATCTCAGGAATTCGGGATTGCGTCACCCTGCGTACTTGGGAGCTTCGCCAATGAGGTTTGGGCACGTCGCTAGGTATACGCTTTTTAAGGGCTTGAAGGCGGAGCTAGAGTCGAGCTAATAAATAGGCCCGGGGTGCATTGCATCGGCAGTTACCAGTTACCATTTGCCTCCGTCACCCATAGCATCAAAGTTATAGTAGCTCGGCTCTAGTTAACGCATAGTTTAAGTGTTGTGCCAATATGGACTCTATCTCATTGTAAGTAGATTATAGACAGTAAGATAGGGTTCTGTAATTTTGTGTTCTTTGTGTATTATAATTATTGTTTAACTTCGTCAAGTCTTTTTACTCATAGACTAAGAAGCCTATATAAAAGTCGATATAAACCTAGGGAACTTCTACCCGACTACAACAAAGCGGGTTTTTACTTTTTACTGAATTATTCGACTAGGGGGTCTAGATAGGAAGTAGACCAGCTGCGGCAACCCTGGTGTCAAGGTTGGTAGGTTAGGACTCTAAGTCTAGCAGTGGATATCTAGGTAGTCTAGACCGAGAACTAACTCTCTCTATCGCCAACAACAATTGGTCCTTCGAGCCGGATGTGATATCTGGATCCTAGGTTTTATCGCAGTTTAGCCAGGATTATTTTAAAAGTGAAATTAAAATAAGTCTAAATTTCTCATTATAATTTGGTTTGAAACGATCGTCTCTTGTTAGCGAACGGTTCTTGCTTAAGTCCCGCTAGGGTAAGATTTTTTGTGTACGCCACTTGAATGTCTCGTCGCTTGCATTCAAGGCAGGTAGATTTGCTCGTAGCTGGGGACCCAAAAACTAATGAATGGATTTTTTTGGTTTATTTTGAGAAATGTGTTAAACTTAGTGATGCTTAGTTTGCCGGTTGATACTATTCACTAATTATGGCTTCTTTGTTTATGTTTTGATTTTTGTTTGTAACGTAGAGTCAGTGTTTAGTCCTTGTGTAACGGTAGAGTCAGTGTAGTTTTAGTGATCTACTTACCGGGACTTTTATTGCACAACTATGTCTGTAACTAGAGCCAACGTAGCGACTGAGGTCGCTCGCGAATTGGACTATTTTTTCTCGTCATTGTATCCGTCAGATTCGTTAACTACTGACCGATATTCCGCGTTAGTGCACACCTCCGTAGAACGTGTACCGAGGTTGCACTACGAAGGCGCGCCCGCTTATACGACAGCGGTGCGCCCCGACTACCGCTTCAACACACTCCTAGCTACCTCAGCGCCCGGTGCCGGCACCGCTGCCCGGTCCAACATAGACGGCGACAGAGGGTTTCGCCGTTCGTTGGCCGCTGCCCGCATCCGGCAAGCTGAGCTAGCAGCAGAGGAGCAGATAGCTGAATTGAAGAGACGGCTAATCCAGAAGCGGCTCGCAGCCGAGGTTGCGATGATCAAGGCGAGTCAAGATACACCAATGGAGGAGGTAACTCAGTGGAGGGATCAGCCTGGGGCGCGGGGAGAGCCCAGGCGTCAAAGATCCTCCACACCTGAGCAGGAAAGAGACCGGGGCGTCGACCGATTCGCAGATGCGCTTGAGCGAATTGGACCGCCTGCGTCAACTCCCACGCTCGCACCGAGCGCTGGCAGCGCCGTCTCTGTTGGAGATGAGACCGCACTGCTGCAAGCTCCGACTCCCGCACCCACGGTGAGCACTGCCCTCGCCGCCTCTGTCTATAAAGAGGCCGCGATGTGGCCGACTTCCGTATCTACAGGCACGCTGCGCGCCGCTGACGCCGCCTCGCCCGAGGCCGCGCCGCCGCCCGCGCGCGCACTGAATGCTGCGAGCGCCGCCTCCCTTAAAGGAGAGGCCGCGCTGCAGCCTCCATCTATCGGCGCGCTGAGTGCCGCCGGCGACGCCTCAGTCCAGGCCGCGTTGCCGCACTCGCGCACCCCGAGCGCCGCCCGCGCCGTGCCACTGCCTGCGCGGCCCGCGCGCGCCCTCTGCGCCACGCCACAGCCTGCGTGCGCTAAGAACGCTGCGAGCGCCGCCTCCCTAGGGGGAGAGGCCGCGCCGCAGCCTCCATCTGTCAGCGCGCTGAGTGCCGCCGGTGCCGCCTCAGTCGAGGCCGCGTTGCCGCACTCGCGCGCCCCGAACGCCGCCCGCGCCGCGCCACTGCCTGCGCGGCCCGCGCGCGCCCTCTGCGCCACGCCACAGCCTGCGTGCGCTAAGAACGCTGCGAGCGCCGCCTCCCTAGGGGGAGAGGCCGCGCTGCAGCCTCCATCTATCAGTGCGCTGAGTGCCGCCGGCGCCGCCTCAGTCGAGGCCGCGCTGCCGCACTCGCGCGCCCCGAGCGCCGCACGCGCCGCGCCACTGCCTGCGCGGCCCGCGCGCGCCCTCTGCGCCACGCCACAGCCTGCGTGCGCTAAGAACGCTGCGAGCGCCGCCTCCCTAGGGGGAGAGGCCGCGCTGCAGCCACCATCTATCGGCGCGCTGAGTGCCGCCGGCGACGCCTCAGTCCAGGCCGCGTTGCCGCACTCGCGCACCCCGAGCGCCGCCCGCGCCGCGCCACTGCCTGCGCGGCCCGCGCGCGCCCTCTGCGCCACGCCACAGCCTGCGTGCGCTAAGAACGCTGCGAGCGCCGCCTCCCTAGGGGGAGAGGCCGCGCTGCAGCCACCATCTACCAGCGCGCTGAGTGCCGCCGGCGCCGCCTCAGTCGAGGCCGCGCTGCCGCACTCGCGCGCCCCGAGCGCCGCCCGCGCCGCGCCACTGCCTGCGCGGCCCGCGCGCGCCCTCTGCGCCACGCCACAGCTTGCGTGCGCTAAGAACGCTGCGAGCGCCGCCTCCCTTAAGGGAGAGGCCGCGCTGCAGCCACCATCTGTCAGCGCGCTGAGTGCCGCCGGCGCCGCCTCAGTCGAGGCTGCGCTGCCGCACTCGCGTACCCCGAGCGCCGCCCGCGCCGCGCCACTGCCTGCGCGGCCCGCGCGCGCCCTCTGCGCCACGCCACAGTCTGCGTGCGCTAAGAACGCTGCGAGCGCCGCCTCCCTAGGGGGAGAGGCCGTGCTGCAGTCTCCATCTATCGGCGCGCTGAGTGCCGCCGGCACCGTCTCAGTCGAGGCCGCGCTGCCGCACTCGCGCGCCCCGAGCGCCGCACGCGCCGCGCCACTGCCTGCGCGACCCGCGCGCGCCCTCTGCGCCACGCCTCAGCTTGCGTGCGCTAAGAACGCTGCGAGCGCCGCCTCCCTTAAGGGAGAGGCCGCGCTGCAGCCACCATCTGTCAGCGCGCTGAGTGCCGCCGGCGCCGCCTCAGTCGAGGCCGCGCTGCCGCACTCGCGCACCCCGAGCACCGCCTGCGCCGCACCACAGCCTGCGCGCGCACTGAGCGCTGCTGGCGCCGCCTCCCTAGAGAGTGAGGCCGCCCTGCAGCCTGTTTCATCTGCCGCCGGCGCTGCCATAGCCGAGGCCGTGCCGCCGACCTTGCGCGCCTTGAGCGCCGCCCGCGCCGCCTCCGTCGGAAAAGAGGCCGCGCAGCCGCGACGTGGCTTGGCTGCCGCTCTTGCCGTGAGCGAGCCACACGGACGACCGCCGCAACGGGGGGCCGTGGTCTATGCACCAGAGATAAAGACCGCGGGGCCCTCCAACTCCGAGAAGCCGCCGTCGTCAGAGGTTTGCCTCTACTGCAGGTTAAATCATCTGACCCCGATCTGTGGCAAACTGAGACGCCTCCCTGTGTCCCTGCGCTGGGACTGGGGGCGCGAAAATAATGTCTGTTTCCTATGTTTAGAAAGCAAGCATCGCCGTTATAAGTGTACAGCCCAAAGGTGCACTGTCGACGGGTGCGCACAGACACACCACAGTCTCCTCCATGACTTGCGAGCTGTGGAGGACTCGCCAGAGAAGAAAGAAAACGAGGACGCCGAGACCGCGCTGATGAACGAGTGCGCGGTGAGCGTCGTAGGGCCCGAGGGCTCTGGCGACGCGCATGCGTTGCTCGACAAGGGCTCGACGACCCTCCTTGTCGACCGAGACACCAATGCAGTGGGAGTGCTTAAGAGGAAGCGCACTCTCAGCATCTACGGCAACCGCGAGCAGGACAGCGAGATTCTCCTGCTTCGCGCCTGCTGGGCCTCCGCGGAGGTCCACTACATCGAGGCGCAGACCGACCGTGGCTCGAGGCTACGCCACGCGTCCGTCTCCGCCCGCATGCTTCGCTTTCCGCACCTATCCGATGTTATGCCGCCGGCCGGGCTCGCTTATGCCCAGGCCCGCCCGCATGTAGTAGGTGCGGACCACCGGCTGCGAGTGACGAGGCGATGCGGCCACAGAGAAGCGGAAGCCGCGTCGCTCACCCGTCTTCAGCAGTTGCTGGCCGGTCCAGAGTTACCCGGAGTCATGTGGCGATTCCGAGAGCGATGTACGGTAACTTTAGACATAGGTACCCTTCAGGTCATAATAAGAAAGGAATACCGGCCAGCATCTAGATTTCAATGGCGAAATCTAGAGAAAGATCTAGTTAGAAAGGGAAAAGGATTATATCAACTAGATAAGATTCTAATAAGATTTGAACGGGGACGAGCTCCCCTGATTTCAGACGCACTCCTGATTCTCAACGGACGACACCCCTTCACTAGGCTCCGCATACGGGGAGAGCCCGTGAAGGGCTGTATCGAGAACGAGCATCTAGCGAGACATCGGTGCTGGGTGTTCCGGCTGCGCCCGACTATGCGTGCAGTCACAAACAAGGCGTGCAGGGACGTGCTTTTCATCCCGATGAAGGGCGACCTGCCGGCGGCTCGCTTAGCCGCCTACTCCAGGCCTGTTACTCGCTGTGGGGCTGCCTACATCGGCCCCATGGTAGTCACCAGAGGACGGCGCCGCGATGGGCGCCGGGAGATGTGCTGCGGCATTATCTTCACGTGTGTGGTCACGCTGGCCATACACATCGAACTGCTGTCGAGACTGACGACCGACAGCGACTTCATCAGCCTTCGGTGCATTGCTGTGCTCCGGGGGTGCCAACGACGCCGAGCAACGGGCCGCCGACGAGGAACGACCGCCCGCGCTCCGCATCTACGGTTCGAGCTTTCAACCGTACAAACGCCGGTCAGTACCTGCGAGCTGACTGACCCGCAGACCAGGCGTGCCACGAAGACACTCGCGGACAACTTCTGGGCGCGGTGGATTCATTCGAGTTTATCCACCATAGCCCCCAGACAGGGTAGACAACGTCCGGCGAGCGATGCGGCACCATCAAGTCGGCGACCGGGTCATCACTGACCTGCACACCGACATCGGAACCAAGCCCTAGGCCTTGACTCGTTGTTCTCCCAGCCGGAACGGAGGGCTTCGATGACGCTCTTCGCCGGGGAGAGACTGTTGGCGACAACTCGTCGGGGTTTAAGTATACCTAGTGACAGACTTGTAAGTGCTCTAGCATCTAAGTACGTGGGAACCAAAATCCCTGGGAACCGATCTCAGGAATTCGGGATTGCGTCACCCTGCGTACTTGGGAGCTTCGCCAATGAGGTTTGGGCACGTCGCTAGGTATACGCTTTTTAAGGGCTTGAAGGCGGAGCTAGAGTCGAGCTAATAAATAGGCCCGGGGTGCATTGCATCGGCAGTTACCAGTTACCATTTGCCTCCGTCAACCATAGCATCAAAGTTATAGTAGCTCGGCTCTAGTTAACGCATAGTTTAAGTGTTGTGCCAATATGGACTCTATCTCATTGTAAGTAGATTATAGACAGTAAGATAGGGTTCTGTAATTTTGTGTTCTTTGTGTATTATAATTATTGTTTAACTTCGTCAAGTCTTTTTACTCATAGACTAAGAAGCCTATATAAAAGTCGATATAAACCTAGGGAACTTCTACCCGACTACAACAAAGCGGGTTTTTACTTTTTACTGAATTATTCGACTAGGGGGTCTAGATAGGAAGTAGACCAGCTGCGGCAACCCTGGTGTCAAGGTTGGTAGGTTAGGACTCTAAGTCTAGCAGTGGATATCTAGGTAGTCTAGACCGAGAACTAACTCTCTCTATCGCCAACAACATCTACGATAAGATATTCGTATTGAATCAAATTCTTTTAGTGAAAATAAATTAATAAACAAAAAAGTATGTCGTAACGACTTATCAATTTAGCTTGGTAAATCATTGTTAAGAGTGAAAAAAGAAAAAAAAACCGACCTAAAGATATTCAATATCAACGTAAAAAGCGTTATAATCCCCTCTCCTTGTGTCAAAAGCTTATTTCAAAAAAGCAAAAGAGCGCGGTTTAGGCGCGCAATCGCTGCAAAAATGCTGACATACGGACATTTTTATTAACATGCCTATATGGATTTTTTTATATCACTTTATCAATCCCTCATAGACCCTACGTGATTTGAGCAATTTTACAAACGAGATAAAAAGATTTCATAGGCTCATCATGTAATAAATGTCATAAAATGATGTAGTATGAAGGATGACCCGACTTCAAAAAAGGAGGATGTTATTAATTTGTCCTCGCCTGACGCCTATATTTTACTCAATTTCCACCATCGTTAAAAGTGTTTTTTTACCACCGAATCGTGGCCGGTGAGTTCAATAACATTTGAATTTATTCAAATATCTTAAAATCCACAGGGCAATTGTTCCCACATCTGTCACACCAGGTAACTTCATTAATAACTTTGAACTTTGACTGAATTCAAAATAAACTCCTCCGAAACGTAAATCGAGCGGTTTTAAACCAGAAAGAAGATCACTTTGGGAATTTAATGCCACAAATATTACACGTAATTATTTTACCCATAAACATCTCTTAAGAGGAAAGTGTACCGGGGGCTCTCTCCATACAAACGTAGTCGACTGTTTTCTCCATGGACAATAACACTAGAGCAAATATTTTTGTTGCATAAAATTTATAACTGCTATGACCATGCCTCTATGTTTTATTTTTCTTATTTTTTGTTTTTTAAATCTTAATTTCTATGATAATTAGAAGAAAAAAAAACCAAAACATAGGGGCATAGTCATGGCAGTTTAAGGTTTTATGGCACAAAAATACTTGCTCTTGTGTCATTATCCAATGAGGAAATAGTCGACTACGTTTGTATGGAGAGAGCACCGGTACTCTTTCACCTTAATGACATTTGAACAGAAATTCCGAAAAACCACCTCGATAGATTCGATCGAATGTCCCATCAAAATCTCGTTTACATAATCAGCGTTCTTGTGGGAGACCAAACGCGACGTGAAAGTCCAACCTATCGAACGATTCTCGATTATCGGTTCGGTCAGATTTCCGAATTATACCGATTACAATCGAACATACGTAGTGATACGTAGACCGCACTAACATTTTCCTTGTCATTAGGGAATGGACGTTCTGTAAATCAGCGATCCGTTTGTACCAATGTTTTCGCAAGGTAAGAATTGTTGCCTTGTTTGGTTTGATTGTTGATCTAGTTCTGAGAATTGGAACGATGTTTGTATGTTACAAAAATTAAGACATAATTGTAATGTTACAAAAAATAATACATAATTGTAATGTTACAAAACTTAATACATAATTGTAATGTTACAAAAATTAATACATAATTGTAATGTTACAAAAATTTATATATAATTGTAATGTTACAAAAATTTATACATAATTGTAATGTTACAAATTTTTGTAGCATTAAAATTATGTTACAATTATTAATTATTGTAACATAACATTACCATACTTCTATTTATTTATCTAGGTCTACTTACGGTAAAGGAAAACATCGTGATGAAACCGGCAGCTTAAGGTGAAAGGGTACCCGTGCTCTCTCCATACAAACGTAGTCGACTGTTTTGTCTCTGGATAATGACACTAGCACAAATATTTTTGTGCCATAAAACCTATAACTACTACGTCTCTATGTTTTGGTTTTTTCATTTTCTAATTATCATATAAATTAAGATTTAAAAAACAAAAAAATAAAACAAAACATATGAACATGGTCCATGGTCATGGCAGTTATAAGTTTTATGCAACAAAAATATTTGCTCTAGTGTCATTTTCCAAGGAGAAAACAGTCGACTACGTTTGTATGTAGAGAGCCCCTAGTACCCTTATTGACAAGTTCTTTCCTCTGGACACGGTCTACTAAGTTAGTACTAAGTAAGAAGGTAGTATAGGTGCTGGACAAAACTATAACACATCCTCGAGCAAAATTGACTAGAGACCTGGATTAACAACACATAGGCTACTTTTTATCCCGATATTCCCACGGGATCGGGATTTACGTGGGTGAAACCGCGGGGCGCAGCAAGTTATATTATAAAGAAATATTAGGTGATATATAATATCAACATTAGGTGATATATAAAATATTAGATAGATTATTCGATATCATCATATTTTAGATAAGTACAATGATATTAAGGGCAAGAGAAGACAATTGGCTTAGAATAATTTACAAAAATTACGAATTTCACAGTAAGTATGCAATAAATTTTTATACACTTCCTTAAAAAAAGGCAGTTTTCTACAACATTAGACTTTAATAAGGTGTTAAATCACTTAATACAAGAGAAACTCTTCTTAGGTATATCAATATAGAACGTAGAAAAAGTCGTCATTCGCAGACTTTTTAAAATTTATCCACAATTTGTTCCCTTATAATATTAAAATTATTTTTTTGTCTTTAAATTTAGAGCTGCTACTTGTGATTTCACCAAATCCCGTGAAAATATTGGTATAAAAATAGCCTAAGCGGTAAAAATAAACTTATCCTTTATAAAGAGTTTTACAAAAGGTTAGATAGTCATCTTAGTTTTCTCTCAATGTTCTAGTCTGGACAAAATAAACTCATTACAGTGTTTCTTTGAGATAATCTTCCCGATATAAGACTAAGTAAAAATGTTGTTGTTTTGGAAGCACTAACACTGGTTTTTAATTGGCTTTTTTTAACGTTGTACTTTCTTTTATTTTATCAAAGCTGGAAATGTATCTTCTTTTAGCACCTTTTTTACCTTTTTTTTCGAAGTTCGTTCGATTCGTTTTACTAACCGTTAAACATTTTTTTTTAATAATAAATATTTTATTACAGTAAAATGAATACAAAATTAACTTACACATAAATACCTCTTGATCTATCAAACCTCAGTTACTTTAACATCAAGGCTCTAGTAACTTCTACAGATCAAAAATTAAACAAATAAATTAAGAAAAACAAACAGCCTAACATCTGCATACAAGTGGATAAAGTTATATATTTCGAATGTATCATTTTAAAAACAATTTCCACTCTAAATCATCCTTTTTTATTAGGCAATAATATCACATTTTTCAGTATTTCAGATACCAAAACACAATTATTATGACAGTACTAAAATTACGACAGCAATTTTGATATTAATTATTGTTACGAAGTAATTCCAAATAATCTGCAGAATACATTCCATTTGTGCGATTCTAAATATAATAAGAGCTTATTTATTTATATTGATTTGTTCCAGTCAATGTGAAACGTTTGTTGTATTTTAAAATAAATTATACCAAATTTACCTATTAGTTTGTTTATTCAATTAGTTTATTTTCAATCTGTATAATTATTTTTTATTTAAATGTCAGCCCATTAAAAAAGATGTGTTCCTTTTACATATAATAATCGTAATGTTTAAATGGGTAAGTTAGAGGCTTTGACCCGAAAACTGTAACAATAGATGAGTACAAATGATAACGCTTTAAGAGAAGCAGTAGAAACTCATGATGAAAATCAATCGCCTTCTATTCAACCCTAAGTTTGTACAGCTGTCGGCAACAAAAATGGATGCCCACCGTAATAATAATTTAAATTGAATAAAGTTATTATTATAATATTTTGAACTCAAACCTGCTTGAGTTGAAGGACTTTCATATTAGCTTACAGTATTTTATAGCAAAAGTAGAAAGCAAAGTACAAAATTATAACAACAAAATGAAATAAACTTAAAATTAAACTAATGTTATAGACAAAAAATAAAGATAAATTCCATTAATTTAGTCAAATAAACCACCCCGGGCAAGCTTAACTAAAAACTAAAATAAAAATATGTTTAACTTTAAAATAATAGCAATTTAGAAACTCTACAGTGAGATTCCACATATGTTTGTATATGGGATTTTTCCCCAACTTTTGGGTCCTTTTTGCATGAGGATATGCTACAGGGATGGAGTAGGCTGCCCAGCACCTACGACTACCCATTCAGCTTATTCGACCGTGTCCAAAGGAAATAACTTGCCTAAATGTCTCAACTAAACTGTGGGATTTAGCACGATGTTTTCCTTCACCATAAGAGCAATGTCTAATAGCGTACATATTTTTTTTCTTAGAAAAAACTATTGGTGCACGGGCCGGGATTTGAACACACGATCTTTGGATTGTAAATCGAGTTATCTACCACTAGGCCAACAACGCTCTGAGTGAGTCTCCACTTTTGCTGCCTGATTGTCCCTGAATCTATCGATATAACATGCCAATCATAAAGGTAGCAAGGGTAATGACAATTGGCCTCGTGTAGAACATTACATAGGAGTTGTATTTCACAAAATACTATTGTCACGTAAAGACAATACCACATATGGCTCTGATTTTGACAGATGGTGCCTGTTTGCGATGTCACGTGAAACCAATCGTATTGAATCAATATCCGATTACATAGTCTGGGTACAAAAGTTTACGATGCTTCTTGATGTTATCTACCTACTTATATAAAACCATTAGATTTATTTATGAGGGAAAAACAAAAATAACATCATACTGGTAATCGAATCCACTAAGAACATATTTGTATCGATAAAAATATTATCTCTCTACAATAGGATCTATAGGATAGGATCACTCAAATTGAAATACTTACTTACTTTTAAATATTGCTACATAAGATGCCAGTAACTAATATAAAAGATTAATTTTCACAACTCAAAACAAATTTATCAAAGCCCAACTTTTTATAAAAATTACAAACAAAAAGAAATAATAAAAAAAGGAAAAATCGCATTAATCATGAAAAAAGTTAAAGTATCATTTGTCACAGAACATCTTCGTGTTCAAGTTTGAAAGATTTCGTGGTTAAATGTTGTCAAGAACAACATTTTAAGTCGCGTTTGTAACTCCCTACTTATGTAAGCTGTTTATTTAACTTTAAGTTGGAGGTACACTGAGAGAATTTGAAAACAAAAAAAATAATAGTAATAACCCAAGTAGTTGATGCCACACTGAAGTGGAATTGGGCCAGCCATATCTGCCGTATGCCGGAAGAACATTGGGCCAAATCAACAACTTTTTGGACACCCACCAACGGAAAAAAATTACCTGGCAGACCCCGTCGAAGGTGGCGAGACGATATGGACAAATTTATGACAGATGGCAATCCGTCGCGCAAGATCGCGATCAGTGGAAAGGGACTAGATAGCCCTGCAGTGGGATACTACAGGCTCTTAATAATAATAATAAATAAGAAAAAATCATGAATTTATTATTTATAAGGATAGTAAGTACGTTAGCCAGTACTAGGAATCGGGTCGCAAACGAATTTTTCATATATACCTAACAATATAATGATTCGTGAGACAAATTGAAAAACCCCCGACTGACAATTAAATATGCATTAACTTTTGATCAGCTGAACCGATTTTGATCAACCACACACACAGACACGGCACCTCTTTTTGCGTCGGGGGTTAAAAAACCAGTAAAATGCATTTCCTGGCATTGTAGGGTGCGCACAACGAGTGACTTAAATACTATTCAAAATCGGTGAGTGTGTGTTAACATTTATATCCAGAGCAGTGTTAGCCTACCTCGACTTTCATTCTGAAGGTCGTGGGTTTGAATACCTATGTATTTTTCTTAAGAAAAATTTATGTGCGCTAATTGACATTGCTCTTACGGTGAAGGAAAACATCTCCATGAGACCCGCGGCTTAGTTGGCTCCAGTAGTATTGACAAGTTCTCGCCTCTGGAAATGGTCGACTATGCTGAGAGGGTAGTAGATGCTAGGCAAGCCTACTCCATCCTCACGCAAAAAGGACCCCATTAAAAAGGGTCTAATTACGGAATACAGTCCGTAAAGTACTATAAGTATAACATTTATGTCCTCGGTGTGTTTTATACTTTAAACGTAAATCACTAAGTTAAACCAAGCATTATTATGAAGTAAACACAATTACGGAATTCACCAATCCTTCCTTATCACTTGTAAGGCGAGCTTATTATGATACAGTCTGTTATCAGGGACCAACTAAATTTATGTTGGAAGTATTCCGGAGGTAATAAATGGGACCATCATTTTTGGTTATCTTTTATACGTTTAATTATGTTATAATAGCAACTGTTATCGACTGTATCTTTCTTTTACTACTTATATTTATGGTACTACAATATTTTAGGAAGCATCGTAGGTTTATTAATCAGGATTATAGTGTGGTTACATAAACAATGTGCTCCCCTAGTTATACTGGAGGAAGTAAATTCTCCCGTTTGATATCGAGGCCAAGTCATCCACTTTCCGCCTTTTGAATTCATGCATTAGTTAGAACAGCTTCTAAAACATAATTTAAAAATGTCTCTATTTTTATGATAGCATATAGGTAAGCTTGATTTTTTACAATCAAACGAAGATCTTAGATTTCGACATGATTCTAAATATCGCGTTTCTTAATAAATGTACTCCACTGACGTCATATTTTCAGCCAAAAATGTATAATCTAAAAACTTTTTGTGTATATCCCTTTACGGGTACGGTAAAAAAGAAAATCATATTTGCCACCGAGCTTCCAGAAAATACCTATTTTACATTCTCATGACTAATATCAGAGATCAAATACCTACCTTATCTCATCCAATTTCATACAGACAAGGCACTTTTGCAAATATAATCAACATGCCTACGAAATCTGTTTAAATGGAAAATGTTCAAGTACTTGTATTCTTTGTAACATGTATTTGATACGACACGATAAAGTGATTTAATAAAGAACATCAATACTACCTATCGTATTTGTGTTACGTAATGTGTTTCGACTAAAAGGCTTGAAGATAATGTACAGTCCGAACACCAATTAGCTGAACCCCACGTGACCCAGAGCTCACTCGCACATCTGTAAGGTTGTAAAGTAATGTTACCTGATTCTGTTTTTATGTGATAACGTCTAGTAAATTAATGGAATACCTGCATTCACACAAAAGAGTCATGGTAATATTGTGTGACGTCATGAGTCATGTTCCGGTAGTATGACGCGTCCGTTCCCGTTAGAAAACAAGAGTATTTAATAATATTATCGCTAATCAGGGCTTGTGTTATGGTAACGAGTGACGAATAGAAGACTTACATACTTAGAGGAAAAAAATATAAAGAAAAAAAAACAAAATTAATTAAAAAAAAGAAATGGCTAAATTAAAAAAAAAATCATCGTTTTCTTATGACGTTATCACGTAAAATTATCGTCTGTAAACTGACTTTACAGACAACCATTTCTTTTTTTAAACAATATACTGTACAATAGGTACATTATTAAAAAAATAACAATAGGTATAGGTAAATAACTACATTTTTACAGATATGCGAGTGAGCTCTGGGTCAACGTGGGGTTCAGCTAATTGATAATCCGACTGCACAGGCAAATTTTTACATTTTAATTTTTGGATGACAGTGGTAAATTAGGTATTGTTAGTAAGTGATGGAATAAAACTTATAAATATACTGGATACACTAGTACACTTAGCCGATGGCTTGGCAAGTCTTTCATGGTTAATACTTAGTAGGAAATTACTTAGGTAAATTTTAGAAACGTTTCAGAGTGAGGATTTTTAAACACCTTTAGCCGTCTTTGTAGATGACTTGGTAACCTAGAAACTAGTTTCGATTTAAGAATTATATTTCTTTAGGTATAGCAAATTATACCATACAGTAAACAGTATCGTTAAAGGAATCTTTCAGAGGAAAGAGTACCAACGCTCTCTCCATACAAACGTATCTGTTTCCTCCCTGGATAATGACACTATAGCAAATATTTTGTTGCATAAAACTTATAACTACCGTGACCATGCCCCTATGTTTTCTTTTTAACCCCCGACGCAAAAACGAAGGGGTGTTATAAGTTTCTCTCTCTCTCTCTCTCTCTCTGTGTGTGTGTGTCTGTCTGTGGCATCGTAGCTCCCGAACGGATGAACCGATTTTAATTTAGTTTCTTTTACTTGAAAGGTGAGTTATTTTTTCAAGGTTTTTAAATCTTAATTTCGAAAAAATCCAAGACATATATGAGCATAGTAATGGCAGTTATAGGTTTTATGCAACAGAAATATCTGCTCTATAGGCATTATCCAGGGAGGAAACAGTCGACTAAGTTTGTATGGAGACAGCGCCGGTACCTTTTCCTCTTAACTCACTATGATAAATTACGTAGTAGGTATGTACCAAGCTAATCCAATTCAACTCAGTAAATGTTTAACATTCGTTTTAGCAATTACATATATATACTAACTATCATATACATTATTATTACAGGATGTAGGTAGGTACTCATATTAGTAAACCAATATTTGTTCAGCGTAAATTGTTGAGTTAGGAGTATGAACCACGTGTTTGACTTCAACTAAACATAGTATGTTAGGGTGCTTCCATTGCAAAAAATAACCAAGGTTTCTGTACACATATGTACATACTGTACATAAAAATATACTGTGCAGATCAGCCCCTTTAGACAAGATTGCTTTATATTAGCGATATCGCCAATCGATAGATTTAATTAAAATTGACATAAAGCATTGTATAAAATTTGCATAACATGGAACTTATGTATAATTTTTTTTGTCTAATGCAAGACTACGTGACATTTCGTTGATTTATTTCGATTTTTACAAAAAAATAAATAAAAATAAAGTCAATCAATTGGCGACATCGCTAATAGAAAGCAATCTTGTCTAAGGGGGCAGAATCTGTAGTGTATCTAGATACATCCATATAATCCTTATTATCCATCTAATAGGATACTAAGGATTATTGCCTAGGTAATAAGAATTAATTAAAAGGGGAGTTGGTGACTATATTAAAAGATAAGTCCTTAACTCTTCTCAACTGCTCATCACCGATTACCGTTCCACAGAGTTCAAAAAATTTGCGGCTGTCGGCCGTAGGCTTTCCCAGCACCTATCTTACAACCTCTCAGCGTAGTCGACTGTGTCCAGAGGAAATAACTCTTCAATATGTCGGGAGCCAACTTAGCCGATGTAACAGAAGGGAAAAAAACAAGGTGATTCAAATGAATGTGTGTTTTTCCATTAATTTTCGGTATAAAAATACCCAAAGTTGATTACGGTAATATTACGTCGTTGAATATAAATCAAGCAGCTATTTTATGTAGTTATAAATTAACTTAGAAACGTCAATGTTGATTAATGAACATTAGCTGTACGTTCATTGTAACAAAATTAATGTTGATATTAGTTTTAAAATTTATAGTTTTTGGTGGCCTAATAAAGTTTCTCTATTCATTGGTTGATTACTTTATTATGAAAGGTTTCAATTCAATATAGGTTCATAACAAAGGATATTAAGACACCTAAAATAAATATATTTAGATAAATAATATTGTATTCGCTTTTGTAATTGTTTTATTAATTGTATCATCTATCATTTTTAAAGTTTATACGCAAATTAAATATCTAATCACTTCTTTTTGTTAATTTGATTAAAATGTGTAGTATTTAGACAATATGTAGTAATAAGTCTTAAGATAAAAGGGTACCGGCGCTCTCACCATATACAAACGTAGTCGACTGTTTCCTCCTTGGACACACTAGCACAAATATTTTTGTGCCATAAAACCTATAACTACCATGCCTATGCCCCTATGTTTTGGTTTCTCATTTTCTAATTATCATTGAAGTTAAGATATAAAAAACAAAAAAAACCTAGGGGCATGGTCATGGCAGTCATAAGTTTTATGCTGCAAAAATATTTACTCTAGTGTCATTATCCAGGGAAAAAACAGTCGACTACGTTTGTATGGAGAGAACCTCCGGTACCCGTTCCTCTTAATAAAAAATGCAAGTACTAGTAGTGTTGCCTCGATATGGCAACACTACTAGCTCCTAAATTAAAAAAAACCTGAAAGAAGTCCATGATCAATAAAAATCATTGCGACATCTATAGAATTCGGAACTGGTATAAAAACAACCGAATCTTGTATTCCCAATTGATAAATAAAATTGTCTTACCGGGATTGAACTATATAAATAATATTAATTTGCCGGTATAAAAGTTTTCTACTGGATAAATAGCATTCTTGCAAATCACCTGAAATCAAGACAAGAGGTAAAGGGGTACCTTACCTACATCAATCATCGTTATATTCGAGTTGTTTCTCTGAGCAGCTTTCAAAACAACGTAACAACAAAGTGGATAATTTCCTTGAATTTATTTAAGTAATAAACGTTTTCTTTTCTTTATCCTTTGAAAAGAGCGTCCTCGTGTTAAGTACGGAACACTGAAATGGCTAGAGACACAGATGTGGCAGGGTTTTATGGAAGAAACGTAACACTTTTGAGAGTTGTCAGTAAAGATCTTCTAAGTGCTAAGAATCTTAGGAACAAAATTGACCACATCACCATCTCATCATCATCTTTTATCGGTCACTAATCATAATAGGATTGTACTGAAAATCAGCGTTGTGGTGTTTTTGGCATCACAACTGCTGAGTATAATCCTTGTTTGGTTACACTACAGGTTTAGAAGTCTGTTTATTTGTTTATATTTAGTTTTCTGTAATTTATTTACTTTTGTATGTGTAGTGTAATTACAAAATAAAGTTATTTCTATTCTATTCATCATCACTGAGCAGCTTTAAGTGCTAAGAGTCTTAAGAGCGAAATTGACCGCATTATCGCTAAGCATCGTTTATATATAAGATTAGTGAGTATGTGTGTCACTTCAGTAAATTAGTAGTACTAACATAATTTATAATCTAAAGGCACGGATGTGGCAGGATTTTATGGAAGAAACTTAACACTTTTGAGAGTTGTCAGTAAAGATCTTCTAAGTGCTAAGAATCTTAGGAACAAAATTGACCACTTCATCACTGAGCAGCTTTTAAGTGCTAAGAGTCTTAAGTGCGAAAGTGACCGCATTATTACTATGTATCGTTTAGATATAGGATTAGTGAGTATGGGTGTCTATTCAGTAAATTAGTAGGGTTTTGTGGAAGAAACTTAACACTTTTGAGAGTTGTCAGTAAATATTTATATTATAAATATATATATTAGTAAATATTTATCCTTGTAATTTGTAATTTTGACGTTTAATTCTGTGTTTTAAATTGGAATAAAGAAGGGACATAGATATTATTATGACGTACCCAAATATTCGCTAAGAAAGGATTTTGAGAAATACTTCTTCTTCTCGTATAGTGGTGTGGCTCACCAATTGTTAGAGTTTTCAGATCGCCTTAAGGCCTCTAACTTGATCTTACGACTGCTACTAGAGGTAGCAACCAGGACCAACGGTTTAACGTGCCTTCCGAAGCACGGATGAGCTCACGAAAACACATTTTTTGCCACACTACTAATTGGCCACCCATCGAAGTAATGACCTTTTGTAATTAATAATAACTAGATTTCTGTCGTCGTTGCCACGTCCACGTCTTTTGCTCGCCATTCCTGCGTAAGAAGATAGTATGTGCCCAAGCAATGTTTTGTTTACACCCGTTAAGCTCACTGAACCCCGAGGCGACTCTTTATTTGAAGACTTTAAGGATAGGGAAATAGTAAAAGAAATGTGCGTTGAAAAGGTATTTTGTTGCCATAAGAAGGAAGTATAGTTACACAAGTTACATCTATACATATAAAATCCTTTGTCCTGAATGACTGACTGACTGACGGATAAACACACAGCCTAAACCGCTGATCGTAGAAACCTGAAACTTGGAGGGTGTGTTCTTTGTGTGACGAAGGCATTCGATAAGAAAGGATTTTCCGAAATTCTGCCCCTAAAGGGGTGAAAAAGGGGGGCAAAGTTTGTATGGGACAACGTGATTCCTTGGTCCATTTTCAACTTCTACGTGGACGAAGTCGCTGGCAAAAACTAGTTTTATGTATAAAATTTGAGAGAGAAAGATAGCTATGCGTGAAACTTTGAAATAAAATTTATCATAAGACATCAAATTATTACTGGTTTAGTTAAATAAACTAATTATAGTAGAGTTCCATGATGATCATTGCAAGTTTAACATATGCTCCATTCATTTGGGATTTCAACATACTTAATTTGTAGGTAAAATAATTAATTAATTAAATTTAATGTCTCAGTCCGATGACTAGCAATGTTGCTAAAATTACTGTTAGTGTAATGTTCTTGGAAATATTAATTCATTAACAATATAATAGGGTTGCCGTCTCATAAATTACTCGTCGTACGATATTTTAATAATTCAATTTCATCTGAACAGTACACCAAGCATAACTTTCGCGTAAGTAGAAAATTTCACTGATCAAGTTATAACTGTTAAACCTAAGTTGGGAAATTATCTAACTTTTAAAACTTCATTATTTAGCTAAGCAACAAGTTTTAACATCGAAATGAATATCCTAAAATGTGTCAAACAGTTAAAAGGAGTTGTAAGAGAAATTTAATTGTAATTCCTTAACAAGATACGAGTAGATTTCATGGATAATCTGTGTACTATTAAAGACGGAACGTTTTTTATGTAAAAAAGTTCTGGATCATTTATTGCATTGACAAATGATACTTCAAATTGACACGATATTAAGTAAAACCTATTAATCACCTTTGAGCGATCAGTATGTCAATTTAGCACTTTTGGTGCTAGTTTAAATTTTACGTTTAGAACCTAGCAACTATATTAGCATTTATTTAAAGTTTGGTCGCCTAGAAAACAGTACATAATTAAATAAAAACTAACCTTTTTCACTAAGAACATGCGTTTGCAATATTTTTTTGGAGTTTCTAGTAAATGCTACCTAAGCATCTATTCCGACTTTACCCTAGTACCTAGGTAGGTACTAGGGTAAAGTTGGGATAGATGCCTCGAAGGTATAGTTGCCACCGTTCTAAAAAACAATGTTCCAAATGTCGTAGACGAATAATTGTATTGCAAAAACTACAATACTCACTTTAATTTTTGTAGAAAAAATTGAGAAAGCGAATAACGAGAGTTAAATTTGAATTTTTATTTGTATGTTTTTATCAAAATTTTATGAAACGCAATGGAGGATGATCGGTTTAACAATAAAAAAAATCTTGAGAGGTGTCAAGGGACACTCGGATGGAACGAAGTTTCTTTCGATTAATTAGTGAAGGAATTGTAATGAAATCAAAAAGTGCCATAACTTTTGGTCTTATTTTTTTCCGTCTAGCCCCCTTCCAAAAACTGTTGGTGACAAATTGCCCGGTGAAATTTTGGTGAATTTTGCATTTTTGCACTATCTCTTAAAGTTTATAAACTTTTATGCACTTTTTTGCCATTTACTTAAACCCAGTTGGCAACACTATAAGCGTTAAATTAGCAATCTAAATAAGGAACAATAGAAATCGAATTTTCGTTCTCTTTATATTTAAAGCAAACAAAACGGTTTATAACTTCTGCAGAGCTAATAAGGTGAGGGTTAACTAAAACAATAAAATGAAATGAATCGGCCAAAATTGTGTTCAAAACAGCTCTCTATTTGGGTCGTCTGGTAATACTCTACTTTGTTTGTCTACTCTACAAAACGAAACTATTTTCTGTACTTATTTCAAATGAAATGTCGAATTTTGCAGAACTAATATTTAGATAAGTACGATATTGTTGGAACTTGTCTCTATATTCTCATTCGAAAATCCTGTTGCACTTTAAATTTTGGAGCAATTTTCAATCGGTGGACTGATCCTACGTACTTTAAATAAATTAACATATACATATTATAAATAAACATATAAAAAATAAAATATATTTACGCGACGAATTGAGAACCTCATCCTTTTTCTGAAGTCGGTTAAAAATACGCGATAATTGACAACCGTCCCCACATTTTGAAGTCGGTTAGAAATCAATAAAAGTGTCATAGAGTTATAAATATTTACGCAAGTTAGACATGGCCTAGTAGATTTTATTTGCTCTACGAAACATGCATTCTCTAAGGACAAAATAAGACATGTTTTTCTTATTTTGTACTATAGTGCCGCTCTACTATCATTTTGATGCCAAAATGATATATTTGTAGATTTGTAAGCCATACCAAATACCCATTGAGCTTGTAAAAATAAGTATACCATAATAGTTTTTCTATATTTTTAATTTATAGAAAATGTCTAATCTTAAAAGAAAATGTGATACTTATATGTGTGCCTGCACTAATCGTTTCCATTGTAAATCGAGCATTAAATAAAGAATAATGACTTACCGGAATGACACAGGAAACACACCAGAGCCGTGAGCCACATCACGATATGTCTTTTCACATCATTAGTGTAAATACACTCTAACACTTCTAATTAGGTACAAGTCTCGTATTTTGATAGTCGAATCACTTTATTCACTTTCACATTTGAACACTGTTTTTTCTATTCCTGTAAGTAAAATAAAAATTTGTTAGTTTGAAAATAAATTAACGAAATACTAATTTTATGAGTAATTATAGGAATAGGGAACTTCGTTTGGGTTGTTAAGTATCTCAACTAAAAGAAAATAATAAAGCAAAGTAATCAACAGAAAAGGTTAAGAAGAAAAGGTTCAGAAGAAATGAACTAAAGACTAATTACTTTAGGTTTAGTATTTGTATTAGTTATGTGTTTCCGGTTGTATTCTACGAAACCCTTTCTACTTTGTTAAATTCTTGTTTATTAATGTCTTTAACAAAGATATTCGATTAAATTAATTAATTTACTAACCCTCGTACTTATCCTAACCTACTTCCTACTAATATTATAAATGTGAAAGTTTGTGTATGTGAGTGTATGTATATTTATTATTCCTTCACGCTAAAACTACTGAACCGATTGCATTGAAATTCGGTATGTAGATAGCAGAAGGTCTGGATTAACATATAAGCTACTTTTTATCCCGATATTCCCACGAGATCGGAACCGCAAGGCACAGCTAGTATAATAATAAATACTATTTATAAAATAAAAGTCCTTATAGGCTCAATGGATATGCCGCAATGGGATTATTTGGAAATACTAATCCAATTCGTCTTAGCGTTTGGGGACGTATTTAATTACCATTTCTACGCAAAGATACGCGGTGATAATTTACACATTAAATTAGTAACCACGCCAAACGTTGCTTTATTCGATCGACCATAATATATTTAAAGCAAGTAGGTATAAAAATAGTATTTTCTTGCTACATTTCTAACTAGTAACTAAGTAGATATTTAAAATAATATGGCAAGAGACCAAGACGCAGACCAACATCCGCTTTCTTTCTTAGTGAAACATAACTTTTAGACGAGTTGCATTTGTTTGACAAGTCTACAAAGAAACTGTTTCCTATGGCTATGGGTATTATCTTAAAAAGTATAACTATACTTTTACAGATTTAAACTTTTAGAATTTTCTAAAGAAACAAAATGGATAAAACTTTTGTGCCGACTAGCGACTCCGATAATCCAAGATAACTTACCAAATCCATTCGACACTGTTTTAATAGACAGACGGTACCTACATCATAAAAAATACTTTTCATTACTCATACTCCGAAAGTAGGTCTAAAGATGCCTCAAAAGCGTGTAGAAAGAAAAACTTTCAGCCCTAGGGAAAATCGCTTTCACTGACAGCTGTCATGTCAAATTATGGCTTCGCGCGGCTTGTGCAATGTGCTTGTAGCCATCGTATCAGTATCATAACCTCCTTGCTTTAGGTAACACCAAAGAATAACAATTATGGCTTCACACAACTCGTGCATACTGCCAGAGGCAGTATGGAGTCTCTCATTCACTCTCGGTATTATGAAGAATTAAATGTATTATTCGTAATGAAAAGCACAGTGTTTACCTCGGGTAAAATACTCATTAACTCCGTCTCGGGACTCAATGAGTGACTTTCACATCTAGGGTTACAATGTATTATTATTTTTCTGTGCAAACGCCCCCTCACATCTGCGCGACGCGATTTGTATCGTATTTGCTCAGAATAATTAGTTTTAATAAGTAATTAGAACTGTCTTCATTACTACGATTCACGATCCAAGCTATCAACATCTTAATTAATATGTCTAACTATATACATAATACTGTAAATAGTAACATACAAATAGTACCTACTGAATTATAAATTACTTCGATTTAAAATGTCATACTCGTATAAAATATCGTTATTCTAAAATTTTATTTCACTGCTCACAAAATAATTTGATAAAGGTTTGACAGATCAATTTCACATATTTTTGCTAACGTTAGAAGAAAATTGAAAGAAATAATACCTAGCATACTTTTACGCTAGTGAATGACTAGTCATAGAGCGTTCAGTGCACTATCAAATAAAGCCTTCATCTATCTAGAATATAAAATGCTTTGTCCTGAATGACTGACTGACTGACTGACGGATCAACGCACAGATTCTACCCCTTAGGGGGTGAAAAGGGGGTAAAGTTTTGTATGGGACAACGTGATTAATTGGTCCAATCTATTTCACATTTTCTACTTCTACGCGGATGAAGTCGCGGGAAAAAGCATAGATGTCGTAGGGCGGTTTCATAAACCGAGTTTTTGCAGGAATTGGTCCACTTTCGACTTCTGTGCGGACAAAGTCGCGGGCAAAAGCTAGTCTATACCATAAAACTTGAAACAGTGTTTGTGTCTAACAACTCGATACGCGGCTTCTTGAGACGATGATGGAGTTGTTTGTGGATTATTTGTTTGAGATTAAAAATGTTGTTTGAACGTGAACTGGACGTTTTATCAATAAATACTTATTCAGAAAATAAATTTAGAAGGAAAACCACATATTATTACATTTTCACACAAATACATCTTACAATTTTTGACGTGATGTCGTCTTATAAAGCGAATTATACACCGGCATTTTCAAAAAAGTTTGACGTTATGCGTCATGGAACATGATCTTTACGGCGTGTCATGGTTATGGGAACATGACATTATGTTATTGACAAGGTAACCATAACAACGTATTGTTACCATAAAACTGTTCATAGGACGTTAAAAAATATAAAGGAAACATAAAGGAAAAAAAAACTTAAAGGAATTAAAAATATAAATTAAAAAACTAGAATGTTGTTCGATTCTCACACCTAACGAATATACACAAAAAATTTCATACAAACGGTTCAGCCTTGGTTCAGCCGTTTAGGTTTCGTATTATAGCAAATAACACCGTTGCTATGGTTACCATCAATGTTAGCTTAGTACGTTATCACTCCAAATTATCGTCCGTAAACCGACTTTACAGACAACCATTCTTTTTATGAAACTTGAGTAAATTACTTTTCATTACTCATACTCCGAAAGTACGTCTAAAGATGCCTGAAGAGCGTGTAATCGCTTTCACTGACAGCTGTCATGTCAAATTATGGCTTCGCGCGACTTGTGCAATGTGCTTGTAGCCAGTATCAGTATTATTACGCATTAGGAACTTCAAAAACCTAACCTCCTTGCTTTAGGTAACACCAAAGAATAACAATTATGGCTTCACACGGCTCATGCATACTGCCAGAGGTAGTATGGAGTCTCTCATTCACTCTCGGTATTATGAAGAATTTTATGTATTATTCGTAATGAAAAGCACAGTGTTTACCTCGGGTAAAAGACTCATTAAGTCCCTCGAACTATTAGCGCCCTCGCTACGCTACGTGACTTTCACACCTAGGGTAACAATGTACTATTACCAAATACGGTAGCCATTTGACTTCAACTAAAACAATCACTCGGTTATCTTCCCCAGGCCACGAACATCAAAGTACCCCGACACGGCTGGTTAAGTATGCATCACCAGGGCTTTGATCAGAGTGACTGAATGCTCCTCCAACCGTGCCCGAGCGTCTGTTTGAGACTAAGTTTACATGTAAACACTTGTCAAATATTAATGGTTAGATGTGATTTATTTGAATAGGAATTATTTCTAAAATACCTTTACGCCGATAAGGGGCGGGTTATTTGACTAACTTATCACTTCATTTTTTGTATTTATAATGTTAGATATGTATGTCTTTTTATTTTATTAATTTATTATTTACTAGCGACCCGCCCCGGCTTCGCACGGGTGCAATGCTGATACTAAATACACTACAGAAAAACTGTGAACGTTGTATATAAAAACATAGCGGCCCGCTCCGGCTTCGCACCGGAACAAAATATATAGACTATGTGATTAAAATCGATTCAGTAGTTTTGATTTATTCATTACTGCCCGTGGCCCGTACGCGTTAAATTTGGAGTAAAACAATCCCCCTTTCCCTATACCATGAAGATTTCCTGCTATCTTTGGAATATCAAAATTCATACACTACATTTTTACTTATTTTACTTTTTACATTTTTTTGCCGCACCGGGCGGCCCGCCGGTACCGCCGCAAACGCTACGTCCCGCAATTTTTAAATCTGTAATATCTTCGAAAATATTCACTTAAATCATGCGGTGTAAAGGGCCATATAGATCTATATTAAATGAACAATGTATTCAAGGTATTTAATTGGTTAAGGATTAATGCTGTATTGGTTAAAATCGCCTCGAAAATTAGCCATTATTTGTCGTAAAAAGTAAATGACAAAAAAAGTTATTGTGGGTTATCCATAAGAGATAGACATATACCATCACGGATTTTTCTGTAGACCTTTTCAATGTGTACAATACTTAGTACATTATTTTGATAAAACTCGTAGGGTTCAGCCTGCGTTTGCAATGTAAGCGGAAAAAATGTAATTATTTACGACATCACATTAGAAACCTCAAAAATAACAGTACTTCTCCACTATTTAATGGATGTTATTATACACATAAACCTTCCTCTTGAATCACTCTATCTATTAAAAAAAACCGCATCAAAATCCGTTGCGTAGTTTCAAAGATTTAAGCATACAAAGGGACATAGGGACATAGGGTCAGAGAAAGCGACTTTGTTTTATACTATGTAGTGAAGTATTTTTTAATTTGATGTATTTAATTTGTATGTTTTATTAATTTCTAAAATTATCTTTGGAAGGTTTCTAGGTTAGATTAGGATAAAAACTGCAGGTATATTTAGCTAGGTATCCAATTTTTATTTCAAAACTAGCTGCGCTCCGCGGTTTCACCCGCGTAATAATTTTCTGCGCAACTTTCTTATTTTTTTATTTCATAAGAACCTTCTCCTGATAATAACAAACAGACCAAAAAAAGAATTGGCAAAATTGGTCGAGGCGTTGTTGAGTTATGCGCTTACCAACACATTTTGCGATTCATTTATATATAAGAATACCTATGTTGAGTGACGCTTATGCCGAAAACAATGAATTTTATTCATAACTAGCTTTTGCCCGCGACTTCTTTCGCATAGACGACGAATTGATGGACCAAGGAATGTTGTCCATGTTGTCCCATACAACATTTGCCCCCCCCTTTTCACCCCCTAAGGGGTAGAATTTCGGAAAAGCCTTCCTTTCTTATTGGAGGCCTACGTCATACAAAGAACACACCCTTCTAGTTTCAGGTCTCTGCGATCAGCGGTTTGGGCTGTGCTTTGATCGGCCAGTCAGTCAGTCAGTCGTTCCGGACACAGCATTTTATATGTATAGATTTCATTTAAAACTGTAAGATTATTTTGATATGAAAGTGATCCATATTTTTTATCACACCGGTATTAAAGGGAAAGTTGCTAAAAAAATATTATTTATGACTTATTCTATAGCAAAATGAAAATGTAGAGTCTGGCTTAAAGACAGTCCTTTCAAGCGTGCTTTGAAGAGATTTAGGTTATCCATGATAGGAACACAGTTTCAAAGAAACTAGATACTTTCAAAGAACTAAACGACGGGATTAGACTTGGCGATTCCTGATAAAATAATATCATCGAAACAGACTGACATTTTAATAATTTGTGGGAGTAATTTGACATTTGTTCTTACTAACCAATGCGCAAATACCGGGCAAATAGGATCAAATTGTTCTTCAACTTATTGAAGTTTCAATCAGCCTTACGCGATTGACAAACAATTTCCAATAATACGTCAAAAGCAGCTGTTACGCACCTTTTAGTTCCAAGAACTGTTTTAGGAAAGTTAATCGGCTTTAGCCGGAAGCGAAATACCTACAGTTAACAGTAAGCATGGAAATGGCCCTCATTAAAACTTCTCTTAGTCTAACCAACATAATCAAAGAAAATAGCGTTCAGCTTCCTTCTTTATACAAAAAAGAGGTTATTTGACTTATCTGTGTTATAGGATGACATGATGATTTTTTTGTGGGAATTCTATAGATATCGCAAAAACACAAATAATTAGACAATAGTAATGCCATTTGTCAATCTTACTGAACAAGATAGGGTTTTAGATTAGACCAAGGAATCACGTTGTCCCATACACACTTTGCCCCCTTTTTCACCCCCTTAAGAGTAAAATTTCGGAAAATCTTTTCTTATAGGGTGCCTACACAAACACAACACATAAATAATAAGACAATAGTTATGCCATATGTCAATATTACTGAACAAGATAGGAGGATTTTAAAATAGGGTTGAAAAAACACTCAAGTGGCTGTTGTCATATTATTATCACTAAAGCAACTCCCAAAGATATCCCCAGAATTCTTCCAAAAACTCGGTTTATCAAACCACCCTACGCCATCTATGCTTTTAATGAAGGACTAGCTTTTTCCCGCGACTTCGTCCACGTAGAAGTAGAAAATTTTAAATAGGTTAAACCAATTAATCATACAAACTTTGCCTCCCTTTTTCACCCCCTAAGAATTAGGTAGAATTTTGGAAAATCCTTTCTTAAAGGATGCCTACCTCATACAAAGAACACACCCCTCCAAGTTTCAGGTCTCTGCAATCAGCGGTTTAGGCTGTGCGTTGATCCGTCAGTCAGTCAGTCATTCAGGACAAAGCATTTTATATGAATAGATGAATGGTCAAAAAGCCAGTTCTTGAAAGCAAAAAAAGCTTATTTCATTTATTTGCATTTAAATTGTAGGCACAAAAGATCAAGATTATGTCTTTTTGTTTGTTTATATTAACTATGCAATTAAAAACTACTGAACCTATTGAATACTGGTCCAATCAAAATCTAACAAATAAAACCTGACTAAGCAACGAAAAACCCGAGTTCTCGCGATACCGTGCTACGAGAATAGATAGATAGATAGATAAATTCTTTATTGTAAACACCATTTTCAAATAACATTAAATTAAAACAAAGCTTAAGTCTAAGCGTTACAAAGGGCGGCCTTATCGCTCAAAGAGATCTCTTCCAGGCAACCTTAGGATGGAGAATTGGATTTGGAGAATGAGTTTTGCTGTGCGACTATTGACGACCCAGTTAGCAAAATGGTCACCATACCGAACTGCCAAACACAGGGTTGCGGGTTCCCGCCTAAGGCATCTAAGGCGGGAATCGAACCCGCAATGATTATGATTCAATATTTGTCTGAGGTCTATTTATGTATTATTAGTATATACCTATTTATTTAGATATTTACTGTTATTTTACTTAATAATCGTTATTGATGTTTATAATATGCATTAAGAATTTAACGAACAATGAAATACTATTATTTACAAAATAAAAGTATATAAGTAGTATATCCGTTGTGTAGCACCCATAACGCAAGTCTAATTACTTTACTTTGGGGCTAGATGTCTATGTCGGCAAGTATTTATGCTTAGATATTTGTGTGTGGTCTGGTTGTGTCTATGTATTATAAGTATATATTTACAAAAGAAAAGTATATAAGTAGTATATTTGTTATCTAGCGCCCATACCGCAAGTCTAATTACTAGATACTAGATTGGCTAGATGGCGATGTGTGGAATGTAAAAAAAAAGAAACTATTTGACCTGATTTTGTAGACTGAGATTATCTAATAGTCCATTTAGGCTTCTTAATGTTACAATATTTCATAACATCCATCTAAATAACGACCGTGGTAAGAGTGTTGCTTAACCAGTTAAAAAGATCGACGAGGTCATTTAAACATCTAATAGTATACCGATGTTTTTTTAACTTAAAGAAACATACCATTAACATAATACCTAAAAATTTAAAGGTACGAAAACCATCTGTTTTTAACCCCCGACGCAAAAACGACGGGGTGTTATAAGTTTGACGTGTCTGTGTGTGTCTGTCTGTGGCATCGTAGCTCCCGAACGGATGAACCGATTTTAATTTAGTTTTTTTTTGTTTGAAAGGTACATTAGTCGCGAGTGTTCTTAGCTATGTTTGATCGAAATCGGTTCAGCCGTTTGAAAGTTATGAGGGATAAATGTCAGGATTAAAAAACGAATGTATGTAGATATGCTCGAGTGGGGTATCAAATGAAAGGGCATGATTTGCACATTACAAAAAGTCCCTCCCTACAAAAAGGATGAAATAAAAAAATAAATTAAAAATTTGAAAAACCGACGCGACAATATTTAATCAAAAAAATTCAGATGTACCTACTTACGAAGGATCATAATTTCGGTGTTATTTTTTTCTTTTTGTAGGGTTTTTTCTTCATAGTTTTCGTTTTTTCCAAATAATAAAGGTTCTAATATCCTTCAAAACCATCTCATTCAGAGAAATTAAGCTCCAGGGTTTACAATATGTTCATGTTTCTTGGTAACAAGAATGAATAAATACCTAATATTATTAATGTGAAGTTTGTGTGTGTGTGTATGTTTGTTACTCCTTCACGCTAAAACTACTGAACAGATTGCAATGAAATTCGGTATGTAGATAGCTAGAAGCCTGGATTAACATATAGGCTACTTTTTATCCCGATATTCCCACGAGATCGGGGCTTATGCGGGTGAAACCGCGGGGCGCAGCTAGTATGTCTATATGTTTCGGTGCCAAATCGAACTGTTAATTTAGAAATCCGAAGCAATTGATGTTTTCAGAATTCCCTACGAAGTTCTTGTTTCAGGCACCTTTCTGTGGATGATAATTTTCTTATTTATTTGACGTCAGTTAGTAATTACTTTCTTATTACTTGTTAGTAAGTAGGTAAATCTATACGTATAAAATTCTTTGTCCTGAACGACTGACTGACTGACAGATCAACGCACAGCCTAAACCGCTTATCGTAAAGACCTGAAACTTGGAGGGTGTGTTCTTTGTATGACGTAGGCATTCGATAAGAAGGGATTTTTCGAAAAACTACTCCTAAGGGGGTGAAAAGGAGGGGCAAAGTTTGTATGGGACAACGTGATTTCTTTGTCTAATCTTATTACAAACATTTTCGAGTTCTACGCGGACGAAGTCGCGAGCAAAAGCTAGTGTATTATAAAATGACTAGCTGTCCCGGCAAACGCTGTTTTGCCATTTAAAAAAAAGTAAATTAAACAAATAAAAAATAGATGTTGGCCGATTCTCAGACCTACTCAATGTGCTCACAAATTTCATGAGAATCGGTCAAGACGTTTCGGAGGAGTACGGGAACGAACATTGTGGGACGAGAATTTTATATATATAAGATTTAATTGATGCCGTTAGGAGAGTTTTTTTTTATGGCGGTGTCACCCTGTAAATAACGTTTTGTTTCGGTCGACGGATTGTACCCGGCTTCATTGTGAGCAGTGAGCACCCTCTGACCATGAGAACCAGTTGCTAAGTCATCTACTTAATGACGTTGTTACGGACTAAGCAAAAACGTCTCATGTACCAAACCTAATTTCAGCAGGACCACGCCACTGGCACTGATGCCGCATTATCTCTAAGCTATGGCCACAAAAAGATCCCGACGCTAGCATAAAGCTGAAATTTATTCCACTCACGGATCCGTTCAGAGAACCTCCACAAAGAGGCATGAATTGTGATACTCACCTCGGAAAAAAGACATTAAAATATTCTATGTAGAGGTTCGCAAGTCTTTTGATCAAGAGTGTCGAGTTTAAAGCTATTCCATACGCGTTTGTGCAATCATCGCCACAGAGGAAATCCGTATCAGCAACTTGACGGTTCGGCTTTCCCGTAATCCACGCATATTATCAAGAAAACTTTTCTTTTACGGCATCGGAAAATATTGGAAAAGTTACTCTTTGTTCGAAGTATTGAGTGCCTAAAACGTATTGGCGAATTATTACCAAACCTCAAACTCAACCCTAAAAAAGTAATAAGAGAACCGTAACAGCAAGACACGATTAGTTATTTAATTTTATATTAAAAGAAAAACGAGGTATAATATCATAAGGAAAGCCATGTAATTAGGCTATTTCAAAGCATAATGTCTCCATGAAGTAGAGTCTTTATTTCTCATAAAAGACACCGGGTGGTGTTTTGTAATAATTTTGTCTGAGGCTAAATACTAGGATGCGCAAAGAAAATTGTCTAATAGCAGCCGACAGCGACTGTAAAACATTATTGAGCCGTAATAATTTTATATCTCGATATAATGTCGAGGCCGAGATAAATCGGAATAGAGTTGGGGGTGTTCGATAAAAAAATAATCGTTCGTCGATCGTTGGTTGACTATCGAAGCAGTGGGCGGCAGTAAAAATTTTACGCTTCGGATAAAACCGTTTGTGCAATCAGAACGGATTGCGCCGGGACTCTAAGCTAAGCCGCGTTAAGCGCTGAAGGCACCGGAAAACATTCCGGCCCAAAAGAATCCTATCACTGATTTTTTAAAAAGGTTGCACGATTTTAAGCATCCATTTCTTATGAGAATCGCTCCTTTGTTCAGATAGACGCGTTTACACATTTCAATTTCGATACTTAAGTTTTGTTTGAACGTTTTAACTTTTGATAAGAAAGAACAAGCAAAAACACAATGAAAAGGTTTTCTATTAAATGAAACTGGAAACATTTTGAAGGGCGCTGAAAACCTCTAATTTAATTTACTTCCTCAAGAACTTAAAACTCCTTGGAGAGAGTTAAATTTGGATTTAGACTAAATATTTTGCGCGAAGTAAATATAGGTATTTTAACTTTAGATATTTTAATTATTCCCTTAAACTTCTTCGATTAAAATTACAATTTGGAATGATTAATGATTTTATTGTGTGACAGACAATAGAATTAATTAATAGCTTTTCCGTTAAACTTTACTTTTATGGTTTGAAGGACTTGTTGACGAATAATAGGAAAAGAAGAAAATATTTTTAATGATTCTTTAATTGGTGATACGAGTAGGTAAACAAAACGTGTTAAATAATAGTTGTTTAATAGGTATCTACATAACGAAGGAAAACATCGTGATGAAACCCGCGGCTTAGTTGGCTCCAGAAGTATTGACTAGTTCTCTCTTCTAGACATAGTCGACTAAGCTGAGAGGGGAGTAGGTGCTGGGTAAGCCTACTCCATCCTCATGCAAAAAGGACCCAATTAAAAAGGGTCTAATGGCGGAAAACAGCCTGTATACAAGTACAAGTAACTATAATTTAGCAGTCAGTAGGCCGGCAGGAATATTAACGCTATCACCAAATTGTAATAGGTAGGTACGTGCGCGAACTAGTAAAACACGGTTCGACCAGACCTTTAGGTTATGTCCATTTCTAATAGTCGTCACGATTGACTAGACCTCTCCATTACGTGAGTTGATATGATCCCTTCCGGTACAATAATTTCTGTAATGGGATATCTAGCTTAACAGTTTAAAGAGAAGAATAGTTTTGGGTTTTGCCGTAGATTTCTCAATGGATTTTCTTGTAAGCTTATTTTATATTGAAGAAGATTATTAAAAACCTTCAAAGAGACAGCTTTCAGATACAAAAGAAGACAAATTTAATGGTAATTCAGACGTACACCTATACCAACCATTATCATAACCATTGGAATAATATGAACAATTTAGGGCCAGGAAGCCGTGAAATCAGAGCGATATTTTAGTTCGTATGTTTTAAATTAATACAATATTTTAACACTGCCGTAATATGGAGACGGTCTGAAAGGAGTTCGAAACCTAGAACGTAGACCGCACCTTTTAGAATCTAAAATTATTACGCTTAGAAATGTCTAACTTTGAAAACTAGGATCTCATTTTATTAACCCTCATTTCAATAACCTAAAAAAGAACAAAAGTATGAGCACACCTCAGGAATTGTAATAAAAATGAGTACTGAAACATCACAGCTAAAGTTATATAAACTGACTCTCTGACAAGGTACCGTTTTTTGCTATTAAATTCCTTGCGTGAACAAGTTACGACTTAAAACACTTAAATATTAATTAATTTTAAGTATCAATTTGCGTTCTTACCAAAAATAAAGATTAGTCTTAAGCAATTCATCCGATAAATTATCACAACACAACTCAAAGAGCAACTAATCAAAACAATAAATCTCAATAAATTTCGTAATTAAACGAGCTAACTGTATTTTATCACGAACACTCTATTTCACAATGTTTTTTAGTACACTTTTTTATACACTGTAATAGGTTTTTTAATTTCTTTTTAGTATGACCGCGTTCGAGTTTCGTGTTTTTTTAATTTGGCACATGGCGCAGGCCCGGTGAGAGCACGACCGGAGAGCGAACTGGCTGGCTCCCTAAATGGCGATCGCAACGCGCATGTGCCCGCAACCTCTTATAATTTGATATCTCACATCACCGCCCCTGTGACATTCCGTGGTAAAACCTACTCGTAAATTATTCAATTTTATTTACTTATCTGTGCGTCGAGGGTTATAATATCGTGTGATTTTTTATCGGCAACCGAGTTGAGAAATACAAACATTTGCATACATTTACAGAGTTTTGTCGAATGGATTCCCCGTTGCGGATAAAATGTTTACGTTGAACTTTTTATGATGTTTTTTTGTTATTTGTAAATATCAAACAGTCTTAGGTATTGTTATGAGAGAATAAATATATCATAAAAAGTACGAATACACTGACAGTTTAGATAAAATATTTATTACGTTTGTTGAAATCATAAATCGGCACTTTTATTGTAAGATTTGTCGCTAAGCGACCACGACACCTTATAAGTTATGTGAATTCAAGAAAAGATATTCAGGGGTTTCTTTCCAAGAAGAGATAATAATTATTAGGCAAGTATCTTACCATTTATTATAAGTAATTTTGTGTTCATATAAATTACACGCAAACTAACATCATTTAAAGAAAAATGTAAACGAAATAAATCATATAAAAATAATAATTGTAGGACATTGAAGAAAGCGCCATCTGGTCTCAAGATAATTATCGAGGCTTAAATCATAATAACCAGATAACTGATATATTTTGTTTTGTAAATACATACTTATTATAAACAAACAGACACACCTAGAACCATAAACAAATACTTATCTTCTATCCTGAATGGCTAACTGACTGACAATGAGTGACTGGATCAACGCACAGTCTAAACCGCTGTTCGTAGAGACCTGAAACTTGGAGGGTGTGTTCTTTGTGTGACGTAGGCAATCGATAAGAAAGGATTTTCCAAAATTCTAACTCTTAGGGGGTGAAAAAGGGAGGCAAAGTTTGTATGGGACAACGTGATTCCTTGGTCTAATCTACTTCAAATTTTCGACGTCTACGCGGACGAAGTCGCGGGTTAAAGCTAGTATTTGTTGCACATATCAAGTTTCGAACCCATAACCTTCTGCATCGTAGACGGGTGTTCCCCCATCACTATGCCACAGAAGTCATTAAGTCAAATATAATATGTAACACAGCATTATAATAAATTCAGTTTTACTATTTAGCCACCCCATCCCTACTGAACCTCTTTATGAAATTGAAAAAAAAAACATTGCATAGACAACTATACAGGGTTATTGGTAATTATACTAGCAAGCCGTTGAGGGCTACTTCTGTGCAGCTAAACAAACAACTTCTGTTCTACGACTTTTGCAAATTTTGAGGTTATGTAAATTCGAATAATGTGTTTGGTTTATTTTTATTTTCTAATCATAGAAATTAAAATTTAAAATAAACAAAACAAAAACACAGGCGCATGGTCATTGCAGTTATAAGTTTTATGGATTTATGCTCTAGTGTCAATATCCAGGGAGAAAACAGTCACAGTGCACAGACGTAGCCATCAACGGCTTGCTGGTATAATTACCAATAACCCTGTATATAACAGCGACGCGCCAATTTAAAATATTGACTCCGCTCTTTGCAAAGGTAACATTTAGAAAAACTTTTCCATTGTAGATATTTATTGAGAACATTATCTAAATGTATTGAAGTAGGTGCGGGTGCAAAGAGATTGTCGCAATGTAAGCGGACTACAAATAAAGGGTCGAAATCTAACGATCGGTTTTGGCAATGCGCCATACCCGTCTGAGCCCGGGTCCCAAGTCCCAACTTCTATCTCCCTATATTGCGTGTAAAAACTAAAATCAAACGACATTTTTGACGTGAATCATTTAGAAAAGTATTCTCCGTTGTACTGAATGGATGTGGGTAATATAAAGGAAAATATTTTGCGGCAACGCACGTGATTTTGTAACCGACTTCAAATAAAGGAGGAGGTTCTCAACTCGGCTGTATGTTTTTTTTATGGATGTTCGCGCATATCTTTTTTGTTTATCAACCGATTTTTGAAAGTATAACGATAGTTTTTGGGGCTGAGTTTGTAGGATATTTTGTTTTACAACGAAAAATATATATTTCATTTTGTAGTTTTGTTTTCCCACTAATATCAGAGATTGTCTCATAATTTTGTTCAAATAATAACAGCACAATGTTAAAACATTTTAAAACTGTATATTTATAAAAGAAAGTCGTGTTAGTTACACCATTTATAACTAGAGAACGGCTTAACCGATTCGGCTGAAAATTTGTGGGGAAGTAGCTTAGAACCAGGAGATGGACAGGCAAACTTTTGTACTACGACTTTTGGAAATTCTAACTTTTTTTTTTCGATATTCCCACAGGTTCGGGACTTACGCGAGTGAAACCGCAGAGCACAGACCTAGTAATAAATACATAAATGTTTATTACACTCATAAAATCCCATATTTAATATAAAATTAAGGCTATACCTGTGGCTGTACCTATAAAATATAACATGTTAAGAGAACGCTCGGCCGAGCTACATGGTAGGCGGAGTCGGGGGTGTCAGGTTTTATTTTCGTTACGGAATTTCTTGATTCGGTCGCCGCGCTCAAAGCCCGCGATAAAAGCTATGCAATAGCTTAATGAAAAATAAAATCTAAAACTTAAATCGTCGACATCGACACTAACTTATTTACGGTTGTTAGTGTGAACGTAATGCTTGAAAATGGAGCAGTATTTGCACTCGGCCAACGATGAAAATGTAAATATTAAAGAGTATTAAAATTTGATTTAAAAATTAGTGAAGGAATTGTATTTTTTTTTTAAGTTATAATAATATTATTTTCTGTTATACGTCCTGTATCACGGGGCTATGGAGCCCCGGACCTTTGGAAGGCGTGCGTGGAGCCGAAGCCAACACGTAGAGGCCCTTTACAATAACAAGTATAATAGCAAGCAATGGTGTGGATTCTAAACCGGCGATTATCCCTGTCTGCACTATAAAGTGCAACTAAGAACAACCTCCGGTTTGGATAAAACTATTGATAATCTACAGGACAAAACTACTTGAGCTATTGTGATGGGATGTTAGTGGACTAGATACTGGGGAACTATGGATACTATGGTACCTGCAGCAACAATGTTCAATAAACACGTAAAAATAGCAGGCCGAGACTCGCCAACTCTCAGACTGGGTCACCCTAATTAGCCGAGTAAATTACAGCAAGGGGGCAACAGGAACGTGAGTGGCTGAAAGATGGAGAGGCTTTACTAGATTTTAAGTCATCGCTGGTAGTCCAAGCGAGCGGGCCAACTCATCACTGACGTTCAGCATCCATCCTTCGAGCATTTCTGCTATTGCGACTCCACTCTGGACAGCCGGTGAAGGCAAGCCAGAGGCGGGGGACTGCTTCCTCATCAGGTTTCACTCCGACCAACCAACTTAGGCAAGCCGGAGGTGAGGAACGGTGACTTCCCCCTGGAAAACTCGGGACCGCGGAGTCGTTACTCCCCGTCACCTCGCCTCAAGGTGCCCTGCGGGCATATTAATTTTATTATTAACAAATATAATGTAATATAAACTTAATCTGTAGGCTCAATTTTAGTAAACTGACTTGTTTTCTATGAGAGAGAGAGACAGAGAAACACGCGCGAGCCACACGGCTTACAACTACAACTTTTGGTCTTATATTTTTCCATCTAGCTCCCTTTTGCAACGCGCGATAAGGAACTTCGTTCCAAAACCTCACAAGTATTAAACAGACGTAAAACTCTGGTAATACCTACTATTCAACGTTCTATACACTCTAATGACACATAAACCTTTTTAAAACCTTCATAAACTTCGTATTTTAACACTCGGAGAGTCATGGATATACAGAAGTATAACATGACATTGAGTACAAGTAACAAAGTTTCATGGTATGGATAATGATTTATCTGAAAATAATGCTTAGGTATTTGTTTTACATGTCCTAAAAATAATATTTTAAAAAATGTTAGTTATAAAAACAAAATTTGTATATCTATACATATAAAATTCTTTGTCCTGAATGACTGACTGACTGACGGATCAACGCACAGCCTAAACCGCTGATCGTAGAGACCTGAAACTTGGAGGATGTGTTCTTTGTGTGACGTAGGCAATCGATAACAAAGGATTTTCCGAAATTCTACTCCTAAGGGGGTGGAAAAGGGGGGCTAATTTTGTGTTGGACAACGTGATTCCTTGGTCCAATCTACTAATACTTTTTTTTTTTAATAATTGGTCTACGTGGACGAAGTCGCGGGCAAAAGCTAGTATAATAGTAAAATGATATTTTTCTTAAACGTATGATGAAACCGTAGCCAGTTTTAATTATCATCCCGCCTCTTTCAGAGGAGCCGGGGTATGTAGCTATGTACCTGTTAAAATACTGAGCAATTTGTTGCACACTCGAGGTGCAATTCTGATCATCATTCCAAAGATCCTCCTCGGATCTTCACCAAATGGGACCGCAACTGAGGTATCCCCTTTCTAACACAAAAATAATTATCTTAATAGAACAAACTAAGATGAAAGTGTAGTGTCATATAAGTGCTACTAACCTAGCTATCTCTTTAACACATTCAATGATTATTATAAAATATGTATGTTAGTCTACAAGGTATGTATCTATGGGCCTATGTAGTCACAAATAAATGATTTTATTATTTTTTATTATTAGGTAAAGCCGTTTTTGAGTAATACTTACATAAAAAAATCGACTATTTAGGACCTACTCCTTTTTTTAGTCGGTTAAAAAGGCGGAGGTGCCCAATTAGATTTTTATTTAATAGTGTCGAGGCGCCTTGATCTACTGGCATAAATATTTAGTTTTCTACCTAAGTCGTAGCCTTTGTGCTACAATATTCGGTCGTAGAACAGTCGTAGCTGTTCTACGAAAATCAAAGCACAAAGGCTTTATTTACCAAACGAAATACAAAAATAGTACCCGAAATATTTAAATAACCATTCTTTATATGCTGTTAATTGTATACAATATGTTTCAGCAAAGGGGTTTTAATACGAAAAAGGTTCTAGACGTCTAGGTAAACAACTTTTGTTCTTCGACTTTTGGAAATTCGAACATTTCGTTCGAAGTTTTTGTATGAAACAGCTGATTTTTAGGAAAAAATCCCTCAGATTTTCGAAAAAAAGTTCGGATTTCCAAAAGTCGTAGAACAAAATTTGTTTGCCTAGACGTCTAGAACAACCCCCTATCGTGCTAAAACCCCTTTGCTGAAACATATTGTATACAATTAACAGCGTACATGCTTGAAAAATAAAACGAAACACGATCAAAAAATAAAACCAAAATGCGATCGATAGTAAAAAGAAAATATGATCGCATATCCCGACGGCAAAAAAACTAATTATTTTCCCGGGTCTTAATCGCTTATGTTACAATAGTCATGGTCGCGAGGATCGGTATCCTCGCGACCATGACTCCTCTATGATATAATCGAAACGTCAAGGTAAGAGAAATAAAAAATACGCGATTAAGACCCGGGAAAATAATTACTATGAATACCAATCGTGGTAGTCTAAAAAGTTTATTGACACAAAAACTAATAAATAATAAAACCTGTAAACCAAAGTTTTGTCATAGAGGAGTACCTACCAACAGACATAATAAATACTCATAGAGTAAAGTAAAACCAGACTTGAAGCAGACGCACTCAAATTAGTAGTTTAGTAGGGGTTGATACAGGAGGAGTGGCAGCTGTATCAAGAGTCACGACTGTTCCAATGTAATTACGACAATTCGATTTAAGCTTGCATGTCGAGGGTAAAGCATAAACGTCAGGAAGCTGTAACGAAGTTACGTTGTACACTTTAACTTACTTTGCATATTTACAGGAATTGTTTGATATACTTTTACAGAAAAATATAAATAAACTAGCTTTTGCCCGCGATTTCGTCTGCGTAGTAGTCGAAAATAGACCAAGTAATCACGTTGTCCCATACAAACTTTTCCCCCCTTTCTCACCCCCAAAGGGGATGAATTTCGGAAAATCGGTTTACGTACGATAATTTCACGTGATAAGGCCATAACTCATTTTTAACATTATTACTTAAGTATTTACATTCACTAATATACAAGTCTAACTGCTTAGCTTGGAACTAGATGGCGCTCCGTGATATGCGAAATTCCCGGTACCCGGAACCGGTACTTACGTGGACACTCGAAGATTTGTCTAAAAATAAATCAAAATATGTGAAAATATATTAGCACCATAATATTATTGGCGACCCAGTTGGCACAATGGTCACCATGCCGGACTGCCAAACACAGGGTTGCGGGTTCGATTCCCGCCTCAGACAAGTATTTATGCTTAGATATTTGTCTGTGGTCTGGTTGTTTCTATGTATTATAAGTATATATTTACAAAAGAAAAGTATATAAGTAGTATATCCGTTGTCTAGCACCCATAACACAAGTCTAGTTACTTAGCTTGGGGCTAGATGGCGATGTGTGGAATGTCCTGCAGTATTTATTTATTTATTTATTATTTATTATTAACATGTTTTCCTTTAAAGACTTTGAGTTTGAAAACCATATATGGAAAATCCAATTATTATAATCACTGAAAACCATGTTAAGGACGCACATCATCAGAATCAGTTTGAAATATTTAAATAATAATCAAATATGAAAGTGCGAAAATGGCTGCTATTGATATACTATAAAGATGAAACGGATATCCGGTTACTATCCGGTATCCGGCTTATCCGACTCGAATTAAAAATCCAGCCGGATACTCTTTTCTTATCCGGTATTCGGCCGGATTTTAAATTTTAAAATTGATACGAGATATCGAATAAATTTTTACGACATAAAGATTAAATTAACTTTAATCGTTATTTAACTTAAGGAATCATTAAATTTAATAAAACGACAAATAAAAATAAACAAAATAAAATAACAAACAAATATTAATACTCAAACTGCACTAAGGGCAAACCATTTTAAATAAACACTAATTTCTCTACGTTAAAGGGTAACAGACGGCTTCGCTTGTCTTCGTATACAAAGACCAGCTTCCGAAAGGGCCCAAAATAAATAAATAAATAAAAAATATTGCAGGACAATCCACACAGCGCCATCTAGCCCCAAGTTAAGTAACTAGACTTATGTTATGGGTGCTAGACAACGGATATACAGATAATGCGATTGCCGTGGCTAAGTTTTGGGCGGGTGTGCTCTGATCAAGGTGTATTGCATTGGCCGCCGTTGACACGAAGAAGAAGAAGAACTGATATACTACTAATATACTTTTCTTTTGTAAATATATACTTATAATACATAGAAACAACCAGACCACAGACAAATATCTAAGCATAAATACTTGTCTGAGGCGGGAATCGAACCCGCAACCCTGTGTTTGGCAGTCCGGCAAGGTGACCATTGTGCCAACTGGATCATCAAAATCACCCGAGTCTACAAGATGCGATGGCTTCAACCGTGTAACGAGGCGATTCGTTACACGAATGTGAGTAAAGCGATCGGGTATGTTCGGCCGGATATTCGGCTATTCGGCTTCAAGGTTGGCCGAATATTCGGTATCCGGCCAAATCACTTTCCGTATCATCTTTATGAATACATTAAAAGTAAACAATTCAAACCGCAAACAAAGGTTAAAATACACAATAATAACAAACTGTAATTGTTTTTGTTACAAAGTTTATATAAAGTACGTAAATTCTATGGCCACATGAAAAACTAAAAGGTGTCGGTTAAAAGTGAGGTGAAGTTTTAATTGTTTGATTGAGACATTTTCCGAGTTTGTAAGCGATTTATTGCCATTGATGTTTGATCGGTTCTACGAGTTAGTTCTGTTAGAAAAAAAAGCTTTGAAGTTTAACACTTAAAACCATTAAAACTAGGTAAGGTATAGGTAAGAAAGAAGTCCCGATCCCATGGGAATAACGGGATAAAATGTAATCTGTCTTATTCCTGGGACTCTGCTGTAACCATCCATATTATTCATTTCAAACATTAACGATTTAGAAGTATCGTAGTTGATTAAAATTAAAATTTGAAAATTGAATTTGTAAATTCAAACTTTGATCTGTCCATAACTATTTAATTAGAGTACGGGGTATCTACAGATTGGAATACGACTTGCCTTCCATTGGAAGTGCAATAATTAAACGAATTAACACGTCTACTTTTTTGCTAACGATGGAGTTTTTTTATGGTAAATGAATATACTTGTACTTGAACAGGCTGTTTTCCGCGATTAGACCCTTTTTATTTAGGTCCTTTTTGCGTGAGGGTGGAGTAGGCTTGCCCAGCACCTACTACCCTCTCAGCTTAGTCGACCATTTCCAGAGGAGAGAACTTGTCAATACTGCTGGAGCCAACTAAGCCGCGGGTTTCATCACGATTATAACTTACAATGAATAAATGAATATAACTTACAATATGTGATAATACCTATACGTATTTACATAATGTCAATACTTTACAGGGACGACATACTTGGCAACCCAATAGCACTCCAAGAGGCGTGCGAGGATTTCAGGAGAATTCTGCGCTCCTGGTCGGAACTGGGTTGGCTGGAGTGTCAGCCGAAGGTCACGCGCAATGGGCAGATATATGCCTGAGTGCGGAGAATCGGAGCCCCTAACCTGAACCTGAACTTGTATGTCAATACTATTTTTATATATATTTTGCAAACATGTATAAAACACTTGACAATGCAATAAAAGCCTGTTTTTAAAAAGATTTTTAAAAAGTTTTTTTATTTATATATTTACGAAAAACAATTAAATAATAAAAAGTTAAATCAATTAAATAAACTGCCTACTTATATAAAAGTCCAAATGTTGGGAAGTCTATGTTGGATGAAGTTATAGGTGAATAATTACTAAGAGGTTTTGGATATTAATATTATGTTCAATTTATCTTTCCAAATCCAAAGATAATTCACCATCATCATATCAGCCCCAAGACGATCACAGACACTACTAAACATACGACGAAAAACGTTTCTAGAAGCAAGACAAAGTCCAGGGGCCTAAGTCTGCTAATACAATTGTATTTTAAAAGAGTGTCGATGGAAGCGTTATAGACATTTAATGTCAAAAATGCCGACCAGGTAAACATGTGCTCAATTGGCCCCGACATCATTCGGTGGCATTCCGTGGCGCTTTTCGTTATGCGGCCGCCGGGTGCTGGAACGATATTCCTCCTCCTTTGCGTGCCCTGAAGACAGTGGTACAGTTTAGAAAACAATATAAAGCCGTACTGCTGCAAAAACAAATTTCACATGCGGCGGTTACTTACGTTTAGTTTGTGCACGTCCCGTGTGGAGGCTATCGTTCTGCTGCGGGCGGTTGCGCTGGCGCTACTATTTTATTATTTATTATTATTCTTCCACGTGGGGACAAGGGACATGCTCGCATGAGGAATGTTAATTAAATGATCCCTTTTGCCTTACGATTTCTAGGTTACTTTCCTTTTTGACGTGGCGTGGCGGCATGTGACAATCACGTGTTCATAGTTGTGCGTGTTGTTACGTCACTGTCTTATTTTGACAGTGACGTTTCTTAGTTAACTTCTTTTCTTATATTTTTTTCTTATATTTATTTCTTTCTTCTTAAACAGGGTACATAAGGGTTTTATTTTTTATTTATTTATTTTTGTTTATATCTATTATTATTACCTTTGATTCATGTATATTAATTAGGCCAAATTATTATATTTTATATTATTATGTTTAATAGTTTATGAGTAGGTTGGTTCTCTCTTTTGCTGGGGGAGGGGGGCGTAAAGGGGTTTACAGCGGTGCCTTCTGCATCGCTGCGCTTGGGCCGGCCGGAAGACCAGCGCTGCAGTCCAGCATCTTGCTGGCTACAGTTTTTATGCTGAGGCTGGTCCATTTGGGTCAGCACACGGCATCCCAGTTTATTTTTGTGTTTTTTCTTGTGCGTATTTATTGTATTTATTTTCTTAGTTCCTATTTCTTTCTTTTTTGTTTTGTATCTGTCTGTGTGCTTTTCCAATAAATATTTATTCTATTCTATTCTATTCTATTCTATTCTATTCTATTCAAAAATATGATATTACACGTCAAATTGGTATTCTTCTGATATTAACTATTCTATCGAAACACCACTAACGCACTTTGGTATTCTGCTCTAGAATCGTGGTTCAATGGAATCTTGATAGTTTTCAAAACGGTGTATCGCTTAGCAACATATACATGTTACTAGGCAACACCACCGACGTATCTATTACCATTCCATTGAGACTCCATAGCGATATTGCGATGTTATTAAAACTTTAGCAGAATACCAAATAAAGTAACGATCTCGATATAAAATCAATAGAGTCTCGATATAATGACAATCGCAAAACCAATAATGCAAAATAGCAGAATAAGGCCCCAGTCGGATCAGGGATTGAAAACCGAAATCGAAATAGGAGTGAAAAGGCGCCTGAGTTACTTTAAAAAATCCATTCGTTTTGGTACTAAGTGTTGGGGGAGCGAGGGTCTGGGGATTATTAAGGTTTCTCGTCGCCTCCGGAACGGCTTAAGGGGGCGTTATTGCCCACTTTGGGAAAGGCAGCTATACTGCATGGAAACGCTGCGCTGCTAGCATTTTGGGCAGCTTTGCGCCGGGAACGCTAGGAGGTGCGGCTTTACTATTATTATTTAACCAAAATATATAATAGTTACTGAACAACAGACTGTAATGAATGAGTTATTAAAGCTAAGAACTGCAATATTTATTGCCATGGCATGTGCCCAAACAGGGCAGTGTTTCTAGAGTGAAAGCCACTTTTTGTCGCAACATTATTAACAATTTCTTACACAAAGGAATTTAGGGCTTTCATACTGAGTGTTAGATTAGTGAATGAAACTGCTTAGTTTGTAGATTTGGAGTGGAACAATTTCTAATACAATAATAGACAGTTGAAAAATATGAGCTGAGTATTATTTATATTTTTAAGAAATGTAAATAAAGTCCTATTGTAATACGATGCGGTACAGTAAGCGTAGACGTTTATACTTTTCCTGTACTTTGTGAAGTCAAAATGAAATTATTTAATCAACTTTTTGAGAATAATAAAATGGCTTTTGTTTTTAACAACATTTAATTTAATGAATACAGTGGGTATACAAGTAAAATCTATGTTAATTCTGGTCAGCTTTCTACATACTGAGTTCGGTCCAGTATTTTTTGCGTGAATAAGTTACAATAATTATACACACATACACATCCCAAAACACAATCTTTTATATTTATTTTTTGAGTGGAAAATTGGATAGAATAGACGCACTTATAAATTATTTTTCAGTAAGTAAAACTAATAAAATCACTTTACAACTTTATCGCTTTAGAATTCGGTATTTTTCTTTTAACAATTGATAACTGAAAAGCCGCAAAACAGGTGTTGTTCGTAGCAGCTAAAATATAGCTCGCTTACACCGCAAGTGCATCAAAGAGCTTATGTGCTTATGCCGGTCTTAAATGGCTTAGGTATCTGTTCTTTACGACGTCTTTTGCTGTGCATTCACAAAAATAGGTTAAGTATCCAACGTCTACCTATAATCTAGTTTCTAGATACCTATCTAGTTACTAGCTGCGCCCCGCGGTTTCACCCGCGTAAGTCCCGATCCCGTAGGAATATCGGGATAAAAAGTAGCCTATGTGTTAATCCAGGTCTCCAACTATCTAGATACCGAGTTTCATCGCAATTGGCCCAGGCGTTTTTACGTGAGTGAGTAACAAACATACACACACACTCACACATGCACACACAAACTTTCACATTTATAATATTAGTAGGATTAAAATAAATAAAAAATAAATAAATTGATTTTTATTTCAGGCAAAACCCATATACAAATTCACTTAAATTTAAAACTAATTATACAGATGTCAGAATTTCATTTTAAAAAGTATGTAAACATAATATGCAATTTAAATTCAAAAGTCAAATTTTATATATAAATGTCCAGTTATTAAATAATAAATCTAAATTAATAAAATCGAAAAGAAATGTCCAAATTAACAAATTATACACTTAATAAATCAAAATAGAATGTCAAGAGATGCAGAACCAAATAAATAAATAAATAAATAAATAAACTAAAATCACTAAACCTAAAACTTATACCTAAGCACACAAGTCAAAGTTTGAGCATACGTGAGCGAACATACAACGCTTCACATACACACAATCAAGACGAGTGGCTACCATAGCCAGTATACTGTTGCGACTGGCCCTCAACCTGCGCAGCAGTGACGCACAGCGCCCGCGGAGTGTAGCATGGAAGCCAGCTATTCGAGCTTCTGCGAACATAGCAGATGCGCTGCAGGAGCGAGGCAGCCGCACCAGCACCCGGTACGCGTCATTATACTGAACACGCAATTTTCTTAACACACCACGAGTATGTACCGCCCAAAGACTACACGTATAAAACGATGTACAATATGCACGAAACAAGGTATTCTTTACCTCGATCGAGCAACGAGCGAATCTACGAGCTACCATGTTTGCCCTCACTGCCAGTGCCCTACGCTCCCTTTCTATATCATGGTCATCCTTCAGATCAAAGGTCACAATATGCCCAAGATATTTAAATTTATATACTCTATTTAGGGGTGAACAATTAAGAGTTATCGATGGTACATCCGTCATATCATTCATACCCGTCTCAAACACCATGTATTCGCTCTTTTTAACGTTATATATGAGACCGTGTCGCGCTGCATATCGCTCACATATACCCAAAAGCGTCCTCAATCCGCAGACTGACGCGCTCAGCAGCACCATGTCGTCCGCGTAACTTATATTATTGACACATACATCGTCTATATGACACCCGACATGAACACTGCTGAGCCCAACAATCAGCTGATTAATGTAGTAGTTGAAAAGTAAGGCGGAGCTTAACCCCCCCTGCCTCACCCCGCACTCCAACGTATATGACTCGGATAAAGTATCGGCCCAACGCACACTATTTGTTTGATTACTATACCAATAATTAAGTATCGCAATGACATTTGGTGATAAATCAGTACTCCGCAGCTTCTCCCACAACATGTCATACCTAACTAAATCGAAGGCCTTAGAGAGGTCAAGGAAGCAAGCATACACGGGCGTACTGCGATCAGTGTAATATCTAACAGTGTGCTTCAACGACAGAATAGCGCTCTCTGTTCCTAACCCCTCTCTGAAACCAAACTGATTTTCTGAATATGACACCCCTAGGCCAGAGGCTATCATTAAGGAAAATAGGTACTTTATATTTCGGCACCAGGAATTTATAGGCATTATAATAGTTGTGCTTAGTAATCGCTATCTTCTGAAGCTTAACAGTTTCCTGTGTTTTTTCTTGAATATAACTAACTATACTGGATTCTGACGTTTCTCTGTGTACATTGGAAATAAATATGGGCACTTTAGCCTCTCCTGCAGACTTGAACCCGCACTCTGATTCACAGGCTGAGCCCGTTTTTCCAATAAAACGATTGACAGAGCGTGATTTTCGCCTCTGCACTTTAGTCCAGTCAACTTCATCTCTCGACTTAATAGTTAAGACCGTTTCCGCGTAGGTCGGCGCAGAACACCGACCAGTTTCATTGTTTACATACAAACTGCTCGCTGGAATGCACTTAGATTGCTCAATACACAGCTGATTGATCGGCCCGGCCGGGGAGATCGATGACACACCATTCGCCTGCACTCGGCCGTTCTCGACAACGGTGCGGGTGGCGACTGGCTGCAGCACAACAGGTAGCGCGGGGACGGGCACGGCCGGCGGAGATCGTGCGCCCCTGTCCGCGGTCAGAGATCGGCCATCATCGGTAGGAGTCGTCGACGCGTCGACGCGCCGCAGCACAACAGATGACCGCGCTCGCGCTGGAGGCGTTAGCACGGGGTCGGGTGCGGGCGGCGGGGATCGCACGGCCGCAGTCTGAGAACGATTGGAATCCAACAAAATATCATAGATACCCTCATTGTTATTTGATAAATCGTTTTGTTCTCGATCTAACAAAAATTCACCGGGTGAATCCAATTGCCTTGCTCTTTTCTCTGATATTGGTGTAGTTAATCCCATGGGCCCGCTGTCCAAAAACGCAGCCCTCTTCGCATTCACATTAAATGGAGAAAAACCAGGCTTGAAGACGTTAATTTGTTTAACATTTTCAATTTCTACTTTGAACTTGTCCAATCTGTCAGTAGTAACGTAGGTATCTTTAATATTGTTTACTTCAGCACGTAGCAAAGTAAGGTCTTTTAACAGCTTGGTTACATCCAGATGATCAAACGTGATAGGAGGCGGTCTTTCCAGATCACGCGCTACAAAAGTCGGGATCTTATCTGGATCAGTCGATTTCATCAGGCTCACTATGTCATTCATATCGCGTCGCTGCTTTCCATGGTTTTTCCTTGTGATTCTGCGCGTACTTGAAGAAATAGACTCAAAAATTAACAACTTTGCCTCCTTTATCTCTTCCGATGAGAAGGACGACGTGCACACTCTTATTAGACTATCATTATCGATGACAGATATCTTATTTTGCACAAAAGCTAGAAGCTCATTAATAACAATATTACAACGACTACATTTTAACAAAGTCGTAGCCATTGTCTCCGCGTCGTCAATCGCGTTCGATTCACTCATGTCGCAAATAGGTACTCGGAGTACGTGCACACACTACAAGCGCCAGCGCAAGACTGATGATTAAAGATGGGGCTCGTATATTAACTACTAGCTGTTGCCCGCGTAGTAGTTTTGTTTTATATACCAAAACCTTCCTCTTGAATAACCCTATGTATATTTTAAAACCGCATCAAAATCCGTTGCGCAGTTTTAATGATCTTACATAGGTACAGACAGACAGACAGCGGGAAGCGACTTTGTTTTATACTGTGTAGTGATTAAAAGAAGAATTATCCTCTCTTATAATTATAGTCAAGTAAAGTCAGAGTACGTTACTTACATTTAATGCGAACAAAAAACATCACTTTTACATATTAATTTTCTTCCATTATTTAGCAGCTGAAATGAGCCACTTTTGGTTAATTTCCTAATTACCATAATTAGTCAGAACAAAAAAGAATTACCCAAAAAAATATATCATTTCTTTGTAGACCTTTTCAAAATGAAGACGTTGGATTATTACCAGCATGTGAGCCTTCAATTGAATGCATTAGACTACATAGGGCTTTCTCTTCATTCAAAACATCCTGTGAAGTCATGTGCCTTTTGGATGGCTATATTGTTGAAGGCTTTCATCGGTGTGTTCTTTTTAGTTATACCAACAGGAGGGCAACTTATTTATTTAGTGAAATTATTGTTTTCTGATGGAACGGAGATTTCGGAGATTGCTGGCATGTAAGTTCCAGACTGTAGTTTTTTGTACCTAGTTTAGTGGTAGGTACTTAAGATGTAAGGGTACCGGCGCTCTCTCCATACAATCGTAGTCGACTGTTTCCTCCCTGGATTATGATACTAGCACAAATATTTTTGTTGCATAAAATGCCCCTATGTCTTGGTTTTATTTTCTAATTATCATAGAAATTAAGATTTAAAAAACAAAAGTTCAAACAAAAAAAAACAAAAAACAATTAGGTACTTAAAAACTAAATACTTACACAACTTAACTATCCAAATAAATGCTAAAACAAACTCTTACATTATATTAAATTGACTCGAAAAAAAGAGCGGTACTCCGACGCGAGAATTTTTAATAAAAAAAATTCAGATGTACCTACTTAGGTAGGATTATAATTTCGGGGTTATTTATTCTTATTGTAGAGTTTTTTTCATAGCTTTTGTTTTGCTTGTTTTAGGCTTTTTACTTTCATACTATTTTTATTATTTTGTATTTGTATTTTTATTATTTTTCAAATTTTTTATCTACCAATCTACTTGGATTCTCTTGTCAAAGAAAGTCTACGGTTAAAACCGTAAACTCCAGAGATCGTTTTTTATGCATTTCAGATTAAACTTGGTATTAACTGAAATGTTAACATCATACAAACTGTTGAACTTGCGTCTAAGTAGAAACGCTTTTGATGAAGTGATCGAGGAATTTTCACAACCAAATTTTCAACATTATTTAAAGCCTCAGCAGAATATTCTGGAGAAAGCTATTCAAAAATCGAGAAAGCTTTATGTGTTTTTTCTTTGTTCTGCGTGTTCGGATGTGTTTAGTAAGTTACAATTAATTTAGTTTAAACAATATAACGCTTTAAAAATTATCAAGTAGTATCTGTTTTATTTCATTTTGGATTAAAAAATAATCAAGTCCATCGTCTTTTGTTTCCATTTTGAAACTTTTTTATTTCTATTTTGATCGTATTTTGTTTCCAGTTTTATTGTCTTTAGATAATTAACGTTGTTTTGCCAATAAAAAAACCGGGCTGGTTTGTGAATCTAAACCACCCAAACGCATACAAAAAAATCATTTAAATCGGTCCAGCTATTTATGAGGAGTTCAGTGACATACACACGTACAGTAGAATTATATATGTAAAGATAAAATCGATTTATCAAAGTGGAACAAAAAGTAAAATTTATCCATCGACAGAATAGAGTGGAAAAGTAGAAATTGATCAAATTTAAAAATATTTTTAGATAGCCCTATAAAAAATAAAAGATCATTGATATTAGAAATTGATCCTATGATGGATGATGAACGCTACGAAAATTTGCTCTGTTCTACTCTAAGAACAGAGCAAATTTTCGTAGCATTCATTTACAGCAAATATGAAAATTTTCTTTATAGAATTTCATGTTGTTAAATCTTCATATTATGAGCTTAGTCAATCGTATCAGCTAACATTAGCTAAATTTAGAACTTGACCTTTTAACCTAGTTTTCTTTATATAGTATGGGACCATTAAAATATTCCCCAAAGGTCACCATCTTGGAGAAAACTTTAAATATTTATTGAGTCTATTATTTTTCAGGTCACGTTGTAATCGCTCCAGGATTAAATCGATTTAGGTCACTCCCTCTTAAGATGGATTTAATATTCTTTGACGTAAACGATCCCAGATATTTTAACTATATTTGTGTTTATCAGGTAAATATTTGTTATAAACTATCTCTTCATGTAAGTTTTGCTATTGGTTATTTATGAGTGTTTTTTGTATGTATGAGCGATATGGCTGTTCTCTATGTACAATTAATCACCGTTTTTCGTCCCACTGCTGAATTAAGGACCCTTTAGTCCCACAGTCTCTCTAGCTACAGTGTGAGACATATATACGGTCTTCTGCATAATTGGAGACCCACCGTAGAGCTCCGAAACGGCTGTTATAAGATTTTTTTCAACACAAGCCCTATTCTATGCACCTGATGAAGACTCATTAATTTATCAAACAAAAATTATTGAAATGAAAACATTCCAATAATAGTAATATTAGAACTCTACGGTGGGTATGCAATTATGCAGCCGACCGTACCTTCAAACCTTATCAAAAAATATTAAAATAAGGATCTAAGTAGGTTTTTGTGTTTCTTTTTTTTTCCATTGTTCATTGTTTTCTTCTTAAATAACGTCAATGTACTGGTCTAATAAATATTTTTCTTTCTTTCTTTCCTAACGTACCCAGTGGCAACGAGTTCTGAGGGTTATAATAGTGTTGTCACTGTTCCCTAAACTGTGGGTAAATAAGGATAATGTTTTAAATTGTATTTACCTAAGGTGTTCCACTGCATGGCAAAAGTCTCATGTATTTCCAAACCTATCATGGGCTATGTTTGGCCAGTCTTCCTCGAACACATGCAAATCTTCACGAAAAACTATATATTTATTTATCTTATTTTTCATTTAAGTATTATTTTTCCGTAAGGTCCGAGGCTACCTACATGTACGGTCAGCTGCATAATTGCAGACCCACCGTAGAGCTCCAAAACGGCTGTTATAAGAATGATTTCAACACAAGCAAGACTCTAGGCACCAGTTTTATGTGAAGTTTAAAGTCTTCTAACTCATCAATTTATCAAACACAACTTATTAGAATGCAAACATTCCAATAATAGTAATTTTAGAACTCTACCGGGGGCTGCAATTATGCAGCCGACCGCACCTACCGTATTAGATTGTCCGGTTTTATTATGACCTATGTTTCAGATCCTGTATAAACCCTGGATTGTGATACCATACATCGTTATTATTTCATTGCCGTGGTCGTTAATGTCATTTGGAAGTAAGAGTTATTTTTTTACTTCAACTTTTCTTTTCTGTACCGTGTCATACTAGAATAACTTTCAAACGGCTGAACCGATTTCGATCAAACATAGCTAAGAACACTCTCGACTAATTCACCTTTCAAACAAAAAAAAAACTAAATTAAAATCGGTTCATCCGTTCGGGAGCTACGATTCCACAGACAGATACACACACACATACACATAAAGGCACGTCAAACTTATAACACCCCGTCGTTTTTGCGTCGGGGGTTAAAAACCGGACCAAGTGTGTAGTTTCTTGAGTAAATCTTGGAGCTCGGGGAAATCTAATTCATTAATTAAAATATTATCATGTACATTTTTATGGGACGAATACCATTTTTTTTGGGTGTAAGTAAGTAAAATAAGTAATTATTTTCCCCGTAAAATTGCCGATATTGACGTTCTAAATGGTTCCATTCATAGAAATTCGTGTGCCGATCCGATAACTAGTACTATACGATATAGTGGGCTAAGACCTTAACTACCATAAAGAACTTTTTTCACTTTATGAACGGTGTCATTGAAACCTTTAATTTAGACGTCGTCTCGAAAATTCATCCCATTTGTTTTCTTAGTTGTTGAAAAATAACCTAATTCTAGGACTTGTATTTTGATTCATAAATTCGAAATGGCACCCAACAGAGTATATTGTATACATAATAAAGTAAGGACTGCAATAAATCTCAATACACGAAAATTGAATCATAACTCAGAGACTGCGACACGAAAATTTCCATAACTTGAACCAACAACAAAAATTTGCAGCGACATCTAAAGCAGTTCTCATGCAGCCAGAAGTCATAGTGTAACTCTCTTCAGTATCGTTAACACCTAGGTACATATATCATAAAATAACATACAAAATATAATATACACGCTGTAACAAGGAGGTAGATCATCGGCTGCTGGGGGTTGGTTGGGGGACCTATCAATTTAACCCCCCAGTATGTTCTGCAATTTTCATTGGTTTAAAAGATATTTGGACTTTAGTGAAATTTTAGTCAAAATCAGATTTCAGCCTGAATTTCGCAATTATAGCCAAATCTGTGATACAATTTTTTTTAAACAAGTTTAATAGTGGACCTTTTGTAGGGGTACAAAAGGTCCACTATTCAGACACTACTCACACCAATCAGAGTCTTACTTTTATAAAACTCCAAATAAAACCATTAAAAAGGTTTACATTATCTTTGTATGGTTTTAAAAAATTCACATAATTTTATTTTCTGCAACCTATCTTAAAATTTTAAGCCTTTCAAGAGTAAATTTAGAAAATTTTAAGATAGTCCAAAAAGTGGCAAATTAGAAGGAGTGACGATAGAAAAAAATATTAGCATCCAAAAGAAGTTATTTCCAACGATTTATTTACTTTTCAGTCAGCCAATTGGACGTTTTAATTCATAACTTTGAAAATATGAAAGAGCTCGTTAAGGCTACTATGGTTGAAAGGCAGTGTAATGAAAACGAAGCTTTTAGAATCATATTCAAGCGGCAGGTGCTTCATCATACAGACGTTGTGAGGTACCAATCGTAGTTATTTTGATGTTTATTATTAACTAATCAAACTTCATTTGACAAATCATATTGGGGATAAGGTATGTATATGTTAAAACGTATATTTGACGACCTAGTTGGCACAATGGTAACCATGCTGGACTGCCAAACAGGGTTGCGGGTTCGGTTCCCGCCTCAGACAAGTATTTATGCTTAGATATTTGTCTGTGGTCTGGTTGTTTCTATGTATTATAAGAATATATTTACAAAATAAAAGTATATAAGTAGTAAATCCGTTGTCTAGCACCCATAACACAAGTCTAGTTACTTACCTTGGGGCTAGATGGCGATGTCCTGCAATTTATTTATATTTATACCAGCGGTTTCACCCGCGTAAGTCCCGATCCCGTGGGAATATCGGGATAAAAAGTAGCCTATATGTTAATCCAAGTCTCTAGGTATCTACTTACCGAGTTTCATCGCAATCGGTTTAGTGGTTTTTGCGTGAAGGAGTAACAAACATACACACACACACAAACTTTCACATTTATAATATTAGTTGGATTTGAATCATATCCACGAAGAAGGTATAATTTCTTGTCCTATCACACTGAAGGTCAAAGTTGAAGTAACAGCGATACTATGGGCGGCCATTGGTTATATAATAATCAATGAGTCACTCATATCTAAGCGATGCACGCTGATCGTTTACGGTCGTGTGGGTTAAGCGACGCCTGGCGCGGTCATTACTTCGATGGGTGACCAATTAGTTGTGTGGCAAAAATGTATTTTCGTGAGCCCCTCCGTGCTTCGGAAGGCACGTCAAGCTGTTGGTACCGGTTTCTACCTCTAGTAGCAGTTGTTAGGTCAAGTAAGTGGCCTTAAGGCGATCTGAAAAACTCTTACAATAGTGAGCCACACCACTATACGAGAAGAAGAAGAATTAGTCAGTATATGCCCTACTAGGCAATAGCCAGCACTAGAAAACTAAAACATTAGTTTTTGTAATGCATAAATGAATGAATGTCAACACGCCCGCCGTGGCCGTGGACTTAATAGGTTTTCACGGTGAAGGGAAATATCGTCAAGAATCCTGGTTTCACATTATCATCTGGTTTGAATTTTTCGCTGAAATAAGAGGAGAGCTTTGGGACACTATATTATGTAGGCTAGTTGATGATGTACTTTTAACTACGTTTTCGAGAAATTTCGTTTTTTGTTTTTAAGCTATTGCATAGCTTTTATCGCGGGCTGTGAGCGCGGCGACCGAATCAAGAAATTCCGTAACGAAAATAAAACCCAACATCCCCCACTCCGCCTACCATGTAGCTCGGACGAGCGTTCGCTTAACGTATATGTATATGGTACGACTGTACGTCGCTCGCACGATGCTTTACCACATTACCGCGGCAGTTCCAGAGTGCCACCCATTTTTTCTTTTATTATCATCTTTTTTTTGACGTTGGAGTTTAATTATGTTAATTATATATTTATTTTGCTGTGACAGGTGCCGAAAGTCTGCTTGATAGATAAGTTTTTTCTCTCACTATATTTTATAAATAATGGCATGGCAATATTTGCCTTTATTATTTTTAAAGCTCGTTTAAGCTCGACCAAGGAGACACGTGCAGGCCTTCCCCCAGTCGTAATACCAGAAGTGCCACTGTAACTACTGATAGTACGACTGGTAGTGCCACGGGTAATAAACGAGAATCATTAACGTCGGCCATACAAGGAACAAATTGAAATTAGTGACGCGCGTACAAAATCGATAAAGTTAATTGAAGTAAAATTGTTTTCAGTAAATCTTCCCTTCAGAGTTATTTGCTATGCTATTGAACCCTAAGCGAAATGTTCGTTCATCTCGATTTCCAATATTTCATCTAATTTAACATTTCATTTCAGGTTTATAAAAAAACTTCAGATCGCTTTCAGTGCTCAATTCTCAGCGTCATTGTTTATGAGTATTTGCATTAATGGGACAACGACTATGCAGTTCTTTTCTGTAAGTCACTCAAGTTGAAGTCAAGTAGTGTTTTAGGGTCCTGTACCTCAAACGGTAAAGTTAATTTACTTTTCCAACAAAAATAAACTAAATCAAAATCGGTTCATCCGTTCGGGAGCTACGATGCCACAGACAGACACACACACAGAGACACGTCCCTTATAACACCCCGTCATTTTTGCGTCAAGGGTTAAAAAATAAACCTAATGAGATCACTTTCTTGTCCGTCAGTGTCTGTCTGTTTTAAAGTACCTAGGTAATATACCTAATGATAAAGTCTGGACTTTTGTCGTTAGCAAAACTATCGGTAGTTTACCTCGAAAATTAGCGGGAACATCGCCATCCGTTTAAATTCTGAATTCGTACAATTAGTGATTTGTAAGCAGTTCGTTCAAAATTTTGTATGGTAAATTATCAATTCGTAACAAATGTGAGATAAGATGCTTCATTTATCATATTGGTACCTGGCCTATCGATAGAATAGATGAGATCGAATGTTATCATGCAATACTATCGATAATATTATTACGCATAATGCTATCGATAGTATCGATAGATCGATTGCCAACACTATAGCCAGGAACTTTATAAACTTAAGTAAATCATTTGTGTTAAGTACTAGTTTTAACTTCGGGTGACCAAAGGGAATAGAATAGACATTTATTAGAAAGGACTGGGTTCTACCTTGGTCAGTGGATTCCAACGAGGCAATGCAGCCGGTCTTTTGAGCACCCTTCCTTCCTTGGGTCCCTCATTAGGACCTTTAATTTATTATTGTTAAATGTAGAGAGGTATTTACTTAAATTAGGTTTTTATTGTTTAATATGTAATTTATTTTATTTTTTCATGTTAATAAAATTTAATAAAAGTTTGTTTCTGATAAAAATTTAAATGCTTTTCCTGTTGACTGTATTTGACTTTTAAACTCCATACAAAAGAGAATTGGAACAAGTTCAAGGATAGAAATATTTTTTTGATCCCTCAAATTTTTTCAACTTTGGTAGTAGGTATTTGGGATGAATCCAAAGGTCACTCTTTTCACAGATTGATTCTCCAATGGAAAATATAGCAGAAGTGATATGGGTCAGTGCATACCTGACCGTATTTATATTAATGCTTTACGTCGACACGTATTTTGGAAATACAGTCACTGAAAAGGTAAATATAATAATCTTAATACTCTTGACATAACTATTGTATTACCTATTTAATTTACCTTTGTGTATTTAAAGTTTTATTCAAAATATTTGCATAAATATATAAATGAATGTCAAATTAGCCAAAAAAATAGGGGTAAGGTTACTAAAGTAACCTACTAAAGTAACCTTACCCCTATTTTTTTTGGCTAATTTGACATTCATTTATTTTTTTATTTTATTTTATTCATTCATTTATTTTATTCGCATTTACAAATAGACAATACTACTAATGCTACTAGAAAGGAATGATAATGTTTTTTGTTTTTGTTTTGTGAAGCTCGATATTTGGATACAGTCACAAGCATAATTTTCACGAGACCATCTATTTTAAAATCTTAAACGAAACTATATTATATAGTGTATTAAAAAAGTAAAAAGTAAATCATCAAAAATAGAAGTGGTTTTACAAATACGAGTAGAATTTCCAGGAAAATGTAATTGCCGCAGATGTCAATTTCCTTGATTTGTGGACCGTGAATATTGATCCTACTTTTTATGCAATACGTTTCGACGAAAATATTGTAAATACAACTTTTGAAAGTTCGAACCTTTTTCGAAAACTTTGAGGTTTTGTTACTTTGAAAATGTGCTGGTTCTTGGAATAATAGGCCCCATTGACTTTAGTGATTTATTTATACAAAAAAACAGCTGTTTTTCCTTAATTTTTTTAAAACATGTTCGTTATTTTATAGGAAAAAACTTGAGAGGTGTCAAGAGAAACCCGGATGGAACGAAGTTTCTATCGATTAATTAGTGAAGGAATTGTAATAAAATCAAAAAATGTCGTTACAACTTTTTGTCTTAATTTTTTCCGTTTAGCCCCCTTCGCAACGCGCCATAAGGAACTTCCAAACGTTCCAAAAATCAATTTTACAAAAGTTGTAGAACGAAAGTAACCGTTGTTTACCCAGACAAGACGTCTAGAACAACTCCCTTTCATATTGCAATACTTTATTGGAACATATTGTATTTGAAGAGGATATTTTTAATACGATCACTCTCACAAGATCCATTAGCCAGATCCAGGATTGATCTAGTGAGACTACTGTGAAATTCAATAAAATTTCTGCGTTTCAGGCCGCGAATTTATCAACGGCTGTGTATGCTTGCCCGTGGCTCAATCTGGACATCAAAATGAAAAGGAATCTTATGATATTTATAGGAAAAACTCAACGACCTCTTGTTATTACTGCAGCTAAAACAATTCCTGTGTCTTTAGCGACATTTACTAAGGTAAGTTCAAAAAAGAGCAAGCAAAAAAAATGTCGCTCTAATCTATTTTAACATTCAGAGCAATCGGATTTCTGTAACAAAACAAAAGTGATTTAAAAATAATATTCATTTTCGCGTTAAAAACTTCGAAACAACTCGGATATTTTAATAAAAATTGTAGCATTTTACGCGTTTGTACCTACATATTAAATGAGTAGGTGAGTGTGCTAACAGACGAACGGCAAGGACTGCACGTCAGCCGGGAAGTCTTGATAATTGGTATATATACACGGCAATGCGTAAAACAATTTCAAAGACTACGGTCGGCTGCATAATTGCAGACCCATCGTAGAGCTCCAAAACGGGTGTTATAAGCATGTTTTCAACACGAGCAAGATTCTAGACACCTGCTTTAGGTGAAGTTTAAAGTCTTCTTACTTATTAAACAAAAAATATTAGAATGTAAACATTTCAATAATAGTAATTTTCGAACTCTACCGAGGGCTGCAATTATGCAGCGGACTGTACGTGCGTACAGCAGTCCTCGTGTCGTTCATTTCATCTTTGTAGTCCGTCTATGAAGGCCCCTTTTCTGCGAAAGCTTCAAAAGTAATTTAATAAACATACATGACTTTGAAATCATATGATTTATGCGAAAAATTTCTTGAAAATATACTGCAAAGCTGAGTTTAAGCTCTGTAGAGCTTACACGTAGGTACTGAAAGCGCATAATGTTAGGGCTAAACGCGTAAGTAGAAAGTTTCAATCTGTAATGATTTTATTCAAACAATCACAACACAATTATCGTTACTTAGCTTGGAGCTAGATGGCGATGTGTGGAATGTCCTGCAATATTTATTTCATTTTATTTATTTAATTAATGGCGAACTAGTCCAAAAGCAATGTCGACTTTTACGCAATGTAGTCATATCAAGATTTAGTCGTATAGCGATCTAGTCTTACCTGCTATCTAGTCATATCGAGATGTAGTCATAAAGCTTTTAACCCATTTCGAATCTTTGTGTCAATTGCCGCATAACGCTCAATCATTGCGTTCTTGTTTTTAAATAAACATCAAAATAAGAATTTTAAAGTATTGTGGCCTTTTACATCTATACATAAAAAATCCTTTGTCCTGACTGACTGACGGATCGACGCACAGCCTAAGCCACTGATCGTAGAGACCTGAAACTTAGAGGGTGTGTTCTTTGTATGACGTAGGCCCCCTTAAGGGGTAGAATTTCAGAAAATCCTTTCTTATCGCTGATTCCTTGGTCCAACCCTATTAGAACCATTATCGACTTCTACGCGGACGAAGTCGCGGGCAAAAGCCAGTCTAATCTAAATTATTTATACAACGCTAAAAACTTTAATACGGCCAGTTAAGGGCGCTGTATTGCCTGGAAAAATTATTAGGTAAGTATATAGAATAGGCTTGCCTAGAACCTGGGGAGTCCGTTTCTACACAGTAAAACAGTTGTTGAGGATAAAGGGAGCTGTTCTAACTCTACCTCTAAGGGGCGATGGAGTAATCGTACTCGTCGCATATTCGGCTGAAACAATGCCAGTGTGTAAACCCTGACAGAGGGTAAATCGAGTAATGACCCACGAGCGGTCTCAAGCGTGTAATGAAAGAACCTATACCACCTTAGACCATATGCAGAGGAAAGAACTCATCAATATGAGTATATTCGCACGGGATCGGGAGTTATTATTAATATCGATTAATAATAACTAACAAGTAACTTAATATAAATTAAATGGATTTTCGAACTATTGAGAAAATATAGAAATTTAAATCTAAAAATCGTTAAAGCTACATTAGTGAGATAAAACCATAAAAGATCTATTAACTTTCTACTTACTTTATAATCAAATTTGAAATATCAAATGGCCTTTGTGATAAATTATATGTTCTAAAATGAATGATAATTGGTTATATTATTAAGTCCATTTGATTTATCGTTTATTGGAAAATCGTTAATCGTTGTACAAATTGCATTGTAACTAAAGTTTGAATCTGTGAACGATAAAATGATCTACGATACCAGTTCAGAATATTTCACAGATTCAATCCCAGTATGAAGTTTTTCTCCACATTTTTGTATTAAGAATTTAATGATGAAAATTCATTTTGAACCGACTTCGAAAAATGAGGAGGATGTCAATTCGGTCGGAGATATGGTCTAAGACTGAGACCGCAACGTCACCTACCATCAGGCTGGTGTGATATAGTGGCCAAACGCTGGCCTATCATTTTTAAAAAATATGTTTGCGTGGTATAATATGTGGTATATTTATTTTTTCATTTTCAAGTTAAACAAACAACTATATAATAATAATATAATATATATCACCATCTAGCCCCAAGCTAAGTAACTAGACTTGTGTTATGGGTGCTAGATAACGGATATTCTACTTAAATAATTTTATTTTGTAAATATATACTTATAATACATAGAAACAACCAGACCACAGACAAATATCTATGCATAAATACTTGTCTGAGGCGGGAATCGAAACTGCAACCCTGTGATTGGCAGTACGGCATGGTGACCATTGTGCCAACTGGGACGTCATATGCCGTCTTCTTCCGACTTAAATTTGGATAGGCTTAGCAACGACAATTAATATAAGATAGATAGACATATCCTTATTTGTCAACAACAAAATTCAATAATACGCAAATAGTTTTTGATATTACTATAAATAACAGACACTTATGTAGTAAAACATTAAATATTTTGTTATTAGTGATAGAGTAGGGAGTAGGATGATGCTGCAAATTGATTATAGTAGATTGTAAACATTAAACTAACATCGTCTTAAACTCAAAACAAATTGTAGAAAAATGTTTCACCTACAAACGGGACATACAACAACACTAATAACTAATTTCCTCCCAAAATAATTTAGGCGTAAGACATTTGACTCTTATTTGTGCCTTGAATTAGTCTTACCCTTTAATAGAGAGCCTGTGGTATTTTACTGCAGGGAAAAAGGGGTTCACTACGCAAGATCGGAACACGTTTCCACTTGTGACATTTTAACTATGACGACTCACCATACGCTTAATTGAACTAAGCTTCATTATGACAAATTATATTACACTGATGCTTCATTTCACCTAATGACATTTTATTACTGGTTTATTTTGCCTATAGTTCATTTATTCAAATGATGTTTCACCTTGTTATCATTCGATCAAGAACTGTTTTTAGATTTTTTTTAATCTCATCGGATAGTCTAAGGAAGAGACGATCAACAAAAAATGAAGCTTCTGTATTTATTATCTATTTTATGTTGTTCGCAAACTTATGCGATGGATTATTAATTTGCCAGCAATTTGTCTAGGTCGTTTCGTTCATCTTGAACGGGGTCTAATTAATTAATTTTAATTACACAAAAATTAATTTTACCAAAACTCAAGGCCTCTCCAACTTTCTTTTAAATAATTCGATTCGTTAATTCATTATATTTATCTGAGTAAGTTCTCAATATACTTATTACTAAATTTAATATTCAAAAAGTTTCTTTTCGAGTCTGAATATCTCTGAAAAGTGTTTTAAGCAATTTAAGATCACTAACTTTGTTAATTTTGAACATTTTTAAGCTTTTAGTGCTTACCTTTTAAATCTTAATTGCAATTAAATGTCAACACTCACTATTCCACATAATTAGCATAGGTACTTAAAACATTTTTATCCAGCATTCGCCACAGTAGTATAATGGGCAAAACTATTTAACCGTTACAGTATAATAGCTTAGCTAGGTAACTTCATAATTTTCTACCCATTGTTTTACTTCGCACCGTACTTATTTTGAATTTTTTAGGGTTTCGTACCTCGTAAAGGTAAAAAACGAACCCTTATAAGATCACTTTCTTGTCTGTCTGTCTGTCCGTGTGTCACCACCGATTTTCACAGGAACGGGAGGACCTAGCAAGTTGAAATTCATACCAGATACTGAGGTCTATAGTCCCTATTAGGTGTATAAAACCAACCTGGTATCATTTATCATGTTGACCCAGGACCAAAAGATTCTGGGTCACCATGATAAAAAGATATGGGCAAATTAACATTTTGGTAAAAACTTGTGAGTACCAAAAGTTACCTTAATTTTCAACTTGTTCCCTTTACTTGTGCTATAAGACGTTGCTTTTAACCAAAATTGACCAGGCCAAAATTCCAGGTCAACCGGAAGTACCCTATAGGTTTTGGGTCGAAAACCTATATGGTAGTTCCCGTTGACCTAGAATCACAAAATATGGCAAAAAGCAAGGTCTTACAGCACAAATAAAGAAAAAATTTAAAAAAAAAAGTTGAAGAGTAATTGGTGTCCCCATACATACATAGTTATACCAATTTAACTTGACTCCTACATTGTATGGGCGCCCAAACGAAATAGGGGCCAAGTTAAATTGGTACTTACCATACCACAGCAAGGGTAGAGAAAGAAAGTTGAAACTAATGTAAGGAACCCTCGGCGCGCGAGTACGACTTGCACTTGACCGGTTTTATTTATCATTATAATAAAGTTAAAGTCAAATTTCTTTATTCATTTGGGTACTTATGTATATTTTATATATACATTGAAACATCTTAAAAACTAAGTTAGGATGTGTGCCATCGGAACGCGCCCACCAATGAAAAGAAGGCACAAGAAACTCATGGGGTTATTTTCATGTGATCACGCTCACAAAGGTCAATAATAGGTCACCGTTTGACTACTATCCCACACGATGGTTAAGTGACGATGCGGTCTAAGATGTTACGTGTTTTCCTTGAAGATATCTATACGCCCGTGACTAAAATACCCCCAAAAAAAAATAGGAAGGAAGATGTAGGTAGGAAGACGGAAGTAGAATAAAATCTTTTCCGACCTGTCCTCCTTTAGTAGCCTTTATGTGTCAATAACTTACCTTTATTTTTCCCTAGCATTTTCTAGATCACGTCTAAACCAGGCTACCTGGTACCTACTCCAAGATCCCCTTTCAATTATTCATCAAGTCTGACTAACTCAGAGACCTAAGGGAATTAAACCTAGATGTTTAATATTGTCAAATTAAATTGAAATGCCGGAGTGGCAGGCAGAGTAGGAAATATATTATGCGGATAAGTACAAACATTGTTTGAGACAGACGCTCATATAGTTACATAATTATTTGTCCATTTAGTCAATGGAAGCGAATTGTTTTTCAATTTATAACTAACAATACATTACATATTAATTATTAGTACCTGGATGACCGAGCTTTGCTCGGTATTTTTATTTTTTTTACTTAATCTAACCTCAAAGCAAACACTCATTGACTTCGTGTTACTTAACAACGCCATCTGCTGGAATAACTTTATGGCTGACAAAAAATAGTATTAGTAGTTCGCCAATAGATGTCAGAAAGAGTCTTATTGTTCAGATAAAAAAAAAGTAAGTTTCGATAAAACACGAATAAAATCACATTTTCTAAAAATGATTCCTAGCTAGATCGATTTATTGCCCCCGAAACCACCTATATACCAAATTTCATGAAAATCGTTGGAGCCGATTCCAAGATTCCAATTATATATATATACAAGAATTGCTCATTTAAAGATATAAGATAAAGCAGTCACGGCAAACGTTGTTTTGCCATATGAAAAAAAAACATACATCGGTGCATAGGTGGAGTTTGGCAACTAACACCGCGATACGATTGACATCAATATTTATGCGATGCAGCTTACGTCACTCAATTGTTTGGCTTTCCGGAACCTCTCCATTAAAACTTAAACTTTATGGTATGGTATTAAAGTTCAAATTGACTTTTAAGTATTATTACAAATCGTTTGTATGGGAATTGGGAGTATAGAAAAGTGTTATTTTTAGACTTATTCAGGCATTTTTTTTAAGTTTTCTCTCCGTCAGAACAATCTTTGTACTAAAAGAATTAGCGAAATCGGTTCAGCCGGTCTCGAGATTTGCGCTTAGGAACACTTCAGCGATTTATTTTTCAATTATAGATTACCATTTTTTGTTTGTCTAATAATATAAATAAATTATTAAAACCTACCAAAAAGCCTATGGTCATGATACATTAACTTACACATTCTTTAACAATTTAAGATAAAAGTTATTTGTTGAATTAAATATATCGCCAACAACTAAAATTGTTAATACATACATAATTGTTGTGAACACTGTTTTTGTGAACCGTTTCTAGGTAAAATCTTTTATAACATTTTCGTATATGTTATTTAACTTCTTTTACTTCGTTTTTTTTTTTTCAAAGCCTAAGTTTAAGTACCCAATAAAGACCTATTTCGTCTGTTTTCCACTTAAGATGTGAAATGTAGAGGAATTTTTGTTTTGTAATTAAAAAGATTTCACTACAGGTACACACAACAACAATTAACAACAATTTTCCATATAATAATTAACAATTTTAGATAAAAGTAGGCAAAATGTATTTTAATTTAGACTCTTATTCAGGGATGTTTGATCTTTTCAGGTAATGAATTGGACTTACAAAGGTTTCGCAATATTGAATCAGATGAAGTAATTGCTTTTCCTTAAGATGATTTATGTAGATAAGTAGATTCGAAATAAAGTTATCTTGAAACAAAACTGAGTTTTTCTTGTGATTCATTATTTTTTAAGACATCTTAACTAGAGAAAACTTACCTGCTAATTTGGTTGGAGTGCTCGTTTTTTTGTTTTCCGAATTTTTGGACATTCATCTCTTTTGAAACCATCAACCGTTTTTCCGAATTTAAAGATTTTTAACTTTTCACTTTTCTAAATTATTATTTTTTGTATTCACAATATTAATTACCTATTAGTAGGAACCTCGGACAGTGAATAAGCATTGCATTTAACGAGATAACGCAGCCAGCCTTATGGGAACACTTTCTAGAACTTTTAATTTTTATATACAAGTAGGTTATGTAAATAATTTAGGTTTTGATTATTTTATTTTATTGTTATGAAGATTACTTTTTCCTTTACTACTAAAACGAGCATATAAATAGTAATGTGTAGAGTTAATAAATCTATCTGTACACTAATATAATAAAGAGGTTTTTTTTTTGTTTTGTTTGTAATGAATAGACTCCAAAACTACTTGACCGATTTTGATTAAACTTGGTATGATGATACACTGATTTATTGGAAATAACATTAAAAAATTATCCCGATATTCCCACGGGATCGGGAGTTACGCCGGTAAAATGCGGAGCGCTGCTGGTTTTCAATATTTTAGTTCACTAAAACAATTTCCAACTAAGGGACATAACAACATTGATTAATTGCAAACGTTCTGATGCACCGGTGCGTGGCGTTACTGTCTGATTGCTGCAAACATTTGTCACTAATGGTTGAATCACTTATTATTCCTACCCTCATAATCGAACATCATCGATTGATGCTGTGATGCTGTCCTTATTATCTATTCACAGAACAGCAAGTTAACATGTGCTAACATTATGGGACGTAAGTAAGTAGCTCAGATTCTTCTATCTTAACTTATCTTATCGATATCAGATAAGTTAAGATAGAAGACGATATAAGATAAGTTAAGATAGGGGCTAAAATAGCCAGCATCACTTTGACCCATTGGGATCTTATGAATTTACCCCTACCTTAATGTTTCTTACTCTTTGAAGAAGTGGTCAAGTAACGCTGTGATACTACTAAAAGGAAGAAACTTGTATTCCTCCGGTTTGGGATACGCATTCCCAAGGAGGCTCATACGCTTTACTACTAAAACGTCGCATTCACAAATGTGCTCCATAGTTTCCTTGACATCACCGCAGGCTCTGCAGTCATTATTTGAACTTATATTCATTTTTTGAAGTTCAGATTCTTCTAGGTTTTTTTTTCTTCTGAGATGATCTGTAATCAGCCATCAGACTATAAACAAATAGGTTGTAGTAACAAATATATTCTTCTAGGTAAATAGAATTCTTAAAACCATTAATTTAAAATCAGAACCAGTAGAAAATCCCAGCATTTTCAGACAGTCGTTTCGCCTTTGGACTGATCACTGATAGCATGTTTCATTTCTGAAACAGAATGCACTCGGACAAGGTAATTATTTAGATTCAGTGACTAGTACAGCAAGAATCATAACAGCATAATATTGGAGTTCCAGGATACTTCCACGTGCTTAAGTCTAAGGTCCTATTTGGTAAGGTGCTACTCGTATCTATTATAAATCCATTGCATTTAAATTCCGTTTTGATTGATTCATATTCTCATTTGAAATAGATTATAGTGATGGCAACTCATAACAAAGTAAAGTGAGTTTCCTGTACGTTAAATATCGCAAAAGCCGACCCAGTTAGTACAATGGTCACCATGCCGGACTGCCGGACAGGGTTGCGGGTTCGATTCCCGCCTCAGAGAAGTATTTATGCTTAGATATTTGTCTGTGGTCTGGTTGTTTCTATGTATTATAAGTATATATTTACAAAAGAAAAGTAATTAAGTAGTATGTCCGTTGTCTAGCACCTATAACACAAGTCTAGTTACTTAGCTTGGGGCTAGATGGCGATGTGTGGAAAGTCCTTTATTTGTAAGCCGACCCGCAGTTAGCTAAATGGTCACCATGCCGGACTGCCAAACACAGGGTTGCGGGTTCGAATCCCGCCTCAGACAAGTATCTATGCTTAGATATTTGTCTGTGGTCTGGTTGTTTCTATGTATTATAAGTATATACAAAAGAAAAGTCTATAAGTAGTATATCCGTTGTCTAGCACCTATAACACAAGTCTAGTAACTTAGCTTGGGGCTAGATGGCGATATGTGGAAAGTCCTGCAATATTTATCCAAATAAATGAAATATACTAAAAAACACTGAAAAACAAATTGCATCCTAAAAATATCGAATAGTAGAATCGATAGAAACTAAGTACCTTTATGGAACTAAGCCATCATTCATACTTCAAACATCCATACTTTATTTTATTTTCACTGCGACCGAATGACCTACATTACGTGTTCCACCCAAATTGTGATCAATCTATTTGTATTTTGCGCAACACATTCAAAATAAGTTAACCTGAAAACGTTTGTTGCGTAACGAAGAAATATTGCTTTATATTTTACTTTTTGTTTAGTTAGACACGTACAATGGGCATACGAGGATCATGGGAAAAAAATAAAAGATAGAAACTGATGGGAAAAAAAACGATCACGAAGGCAGAGTCCGCAGAGAATTCGATCTTTAGCGGAAAGCAGAGCGGCGGCGTGTTATAAAAACCGGTCAAGTGCGAGTCGGACTCATGCAGAAAGGGTTCCGTTGTATTGTATTCTATTTTTAACAAATAAATATTGCAGGACATTCCGCACACATCGCCATCAAGCCCCAAACTAAGTAACTAGACTTATAGGTGCTAGACAACGGATATACTGCTTATATACTTTTCTTTTGTAAATATATGCTTGTAATACATAGAAACAACCAGACTACAAAAAATATCTAGGCATAAATACACGGGAATCGAACCCGCAACCCTGTGTTTGGCAGTCCGGCATTCAACTGTCTAGCTATCACGGTTCATGAGATACAGCCTGGTGACTAACATATTGACAGATAGTGGAGTCTTAGTAATAGTGTCTCGTTTTTACCCTTCGGGTAGGGAACCCTAAAAGATTTAATGTTAATATTCTTTTCATTTATACTTTTAATCTGATTATGTACATGTAATAATATACAATCGGTAGGTATTGTTATTTTATCTCTTGTTTATACGACTAGCTGCGCCTCTTAGCTGTGATCTTAGGCTGAATGACATTTGTTTTAAAAAATCTGCTGTTTTTTGAACATATCCTCAATATTTTCAAAATTATTATTCGAATTTCCAAAAATCGTAGAACAAAAGTTGTTTGATAAGGCGCACAGAAGTATCCCTCAACGGCTTGCTAGTATAATTACCAATTACACTGTATAAATAGGTATACCTACATTTTTTTTATTCTCCCTTTATCCTACATACTTCTAGGTTTTGTAAAGATGCACGATCGCCCGTGCGTTCATCTTGGCCGCCATCCTGCGCGCCAAACTGCCCACCTAGTCACTTAACTCGCCTTTTCTTCTGTCTCAAACCTTAATGTTATATGTAGGTAAACATTCTTCTTGCTTGTAAATTTACAAATCGCGTGTAATAAGCCCTTGGAGACCCATTATGTCAACAGTTTATCAGACGAAACGACAAATCACGAGTTAAAGTGGTTATTTGATGAAAGTTACATTTATGGTGCTATTATTTAAGAGAAGTGTTTTTAACGAAATTCTTTTATATTGTTTGGTATTTTAGTATTTTTAGCACTTTTCTTTTAACTTTTACTCTGATATTGGTTAAGGCAAAAATACGACCTTGTATATTTCGATACCAATTATATTACAGATTGAATATTTAATAAACTTTTTGGTGATGCTGACCTTGATCGCGCAAACGAAGTTTGTCTGAAGATAAGCTTATAAACAAGTTCCAATGAAACATCATTGGAACGCGCCCTACTGCGTATAACACCATTGATATGCCTTCAAAACTCATATACAGTATTTCTTACATTGCGTGGGCATGCATGCTATGCACCTTCAGGCCTCAGGGGTCTACTTAGCAAATAGCCAACTTCTCATCATACCTACTTCTCTGTTAGATTACTTCGCAAATGGCCTACTTAGCAAACATCCCATATCTCATTCAGCCTATTCTCAAAGTGACTACTTCGCATACGGCCTACTTGTCAAAACATTAACAATCTATTATAATCACTTACTTGAATTAATTTACCTACCTACTTTACCTAATTTACGTACCTACTTTAATTACAATGCTTTAACTAAAGAAAAACATCGTTTCTTATTATCGTAATAGTACTTTGTTACTGTTTTGACAAGTAGGTCGTGTAACTTCGCATGAAGTTGTCACTTAAGTTTTAAAAATTCAGTACATATAGACGAAAAGACGATCGACATAGTAGAGTACAAACGGCGAAATATACCGGTTCAGTTTTAATGGACGAAGAACCTCAATCAAATAATCACCGATAACTAAGCTCTTAGCAACAAACTTTAACATTCAGAACATTCCAAGTTACCGCAGATGAGAACATCAACTTTACGAACTAGTGTCAGTGGAACGAATACTTTAATTCTGGCAGACCGAAACAATCTGCCGGAGAATCCGAGTTCAATTCCACTAAACGACCTTCAACGTCACTACACTTCAGAACTTTGTCTGGTGACTTCAGATTTGGATTGGCTCGTGTCTTATGTGGAGCAAATGGGAAGCGATTGTTTGCTATAAATAGGAAAGGAAGATGTCCAAAACGCAGGCCACCTTATGTTTACTTTTTGTCTATATTATCATGTATTTAAAAAAATCCTAGACTTTTTAACAAAATTAAATACTTATAAATTTTTTGGAAACTTAACAGCAAATACATAATTATATAAACAGACAGTATTTAAACAACAGGAAAGACCTTTAGCTACGAACGTCAACTTCTATGCTTGGTTTATATTTGGTGTTCGAAAGGCGTCGTCTAGGACAGTCTTCGACTATCTTGAAGGTCGAAGACTGCTAACTAACTGCTACTTGCTAACTCGAAGATGATAACTTCTAAAAAAATGTTTTAGACGGTTTTAAAATGACGGCGATACTAACCCAACATAGCATAAAATAATCCATGTATGACATAAACAGCGAATCCGTTACCGAATCGCACCCAAAATGGGCATTGAACTTTTGACATTTCCTTTATCTTCGCTCATTGTCTGAATATTTCAGGCCTCGAATATATGGAAATACCTATCAGACATTGATACTTTCACTTTGATAATCTTAGAATACTATAATTTCGAACATGGTCTAATCTTCATCATCATCATACAGCTACAGGAGGTCCACTGCTGAACATAGGCCTACCCCAAAGACTTCCAGAGCGATCGGTCGCATGCTCTCTGCGTCGAATGACTTCTTAATTTCAAATATACCTTCAAAAATATTTGTGACCTTTGTGAGCATGATCACAAGAAAACCTCATGTTTTTCTTGTACCTTCTTATCATTGGTTGTCGCGTTCCAAAGGCACACATCTAAACTTAGTTTTTGACTAATGAACAAATGAAATCAAAATTGAAAAGCTTGTAATTACCTTTATTTTTCTATTGAAATTTTCAGACCGAATTTGAATCCGCTGATGACTTTTAAACTGTAACAAAATTCAGTCTGATTTCACACTAATAAGTACTGAAAATATACGAATATTATTGAAGTTCTTCGTAATGGTTACCTTTGAGCGATCGGTTTTGGAACTTGTTCTAAGTTTCGATGCAGATTGACATTGTACTTGTACTTGAACGGACTGTTTTCCGCAATTAAACCCTTTTTAATTGGGTCCTTTTTTGCGTGAGGATGGAATTGCCTTGCTCAGCACCTACTACACTCTCAGCTTAGTCGACCACTTCCAGAGGAGAGAACTTGTCAATACTTCTGGAGCCAACTGTCCGCGGTAAAAATCCATCACGATGATATCCTTCACCGTAAGAGCAATGACAATTAGCGCACATAATTTTTTCTTAAGAAAAAAACACTGGTACACGGCCGGCCGGGATTTGAACCCATGACCTTCAGAATTGAAGTCGAGGTATCTACCACTAAGCCAACACCTCTCTCAGATTGACTATATCGAAGAACTAAGAAGTTATTTTGAATAAATCGTATTGAGTAGTTTCCTGGAGTTTAAAACTCAAGTGTTTATATCAATTGAATTTAAAATTAAAACGTCTATTGTATTGAAAAACTTACAAATTGTGTAAAAGCTGTGAAAATAACTTTTAAATAAAAAAGTCTGTTTGCCGCCGTGTCGTCGGTCGTGTCATCGGGAACTCAAAATCAGTTTTTATTTTATTTTCACAGTATTAATTTTCCGTAGTGAAAAATACACAAGTGGCCAGAGGATTGGTGTTTATTGGGAATAGCTTTTGCCCGCGATTTCGTCCGCATAAAAGTCGAAAATGGACCAAGGAATCACGTTGTCCCATACAAAATGTTAGGAGTAAAGGAGTAGGAGTAAAATTTCGGAAAATCCTTTCTTATCGGATGCCTACGTCATACAAAGAACACCAAGTTTAAGGTCTCTACGATCAACTTTTTAGCCTGTGCGTTGATCCGTCAGTCAGTCATTCAGGACAAAGCATTTTATATGTATAGTATAAATCGATTGGTGTGTCACCTTAACAAACTTTTAAAAAAACTGGCTCTATCTATTCAATCAGTCACACAATCCAAGTAAATTAACAAATCCGTTTTATTGCTTTATTCTTGCAGCTGTTGAAGTCGCTCATCGCTGAGTGTCGCAGGAATTGTGTAATAAAGCTATTCATACTTTGTTAGGGCGAATAAATCGGCTGAAACTTGATTTGGGGGTTCAGGTTTGCTCGCGTCCGTTGGATTTAGTCCTCCTATACCCCCGCGTATCGCTAAAGGAGCAGGCAGCGGTTATGCTCTTTGGCCGCCCCGGCTTTTAACACCTTTGCCCAAAGTGCCAAGTGACTCGTCGCGTTCCATCATATTAACCAGGCATGCCGTTCTCCTTGTAGTCGAGCATGCTATATCCTCGATGACATCGTTGCTTCCTATCTGGTGAGATGAGGTCAAATGCAAGTCTATCTTGAGAAAGACAATAGTTAATATTTAAGGTAAAAACTATGCCCTTTCATTTGAGCGTGTCAACTCGAACATATCTACTTACATTCGGTTTTTAATCCTGACTTATATCCCTCATAACTTTCTTTCTTTTTTTAACCTAACCTAAGTTAACTTGTCGGAGATTTTCAGCAAGTGTAGTTGTAGTGTTTAAGTTGAATTGTTACGGAGTATTCGGGACGGAATGAACGCCACAAATTGGATTGTGCGAGGGGGTGGGGAGTATGTCCGCGTGCTTTCGACAGTAAAGCTTTTCATTTCTCGTTAATTCGCCCTCTGTTAATAGCGGACTCGAGTTTGAAATACGTTTGATTCAGTAAAAATTAAATTACTTTTTTTTTCATAGAAATTGTTTGGCTTTGTTTTTACCCCTGCCTCCAGCTAGAAGGCTGTAAGGAACGAAATTATACTGATGTCGTGACATATCGCGCCTACCAAGCACGTAGCTTAAAATAAAACTTCACGTCGAATTCAGACGAGTTCATTATTTTATTCATAAAAGTAGTCATTATTATGGTCATCATAGGAAACTGATATTTTATGCGAAAACGTGTGAATGCATTCTATTTGCAGTAAAAATGAAGCGGTATCACGTGTTTATTATTCACGTCTCATGGAATTATAAAAGTCATATTAAAGGTATATTGGAATTTAAATATGTGAGAACTTATACTTACTTACGTTCGTAAAGTTACTCTAGATATGTATAGAAAACCTAAATATTCAAGACTATCACCTCTGTCTGCCTATGACAGTTGTAAAGTACACTAAACGTTAGGTTTTAAGGTGAAAGGGTACCGGCGCTCTCTCCATACAAACGTAGCCGACTGTTTCCTCCCTGGATAATGACACTAGCACAAATATTTTTTGTGCCGTAAAACCTATAACTGCCATGACTATGCACCTATGTTTTGGTTTTCTTTATTATCTAATTATCATAGAAATTAAGATTTTAAAAACAAAACATAGGGGCATGGTCATGGCAGTTATAAGTTTTATGCAAAAAAAAATTGGCTCTAGTGTCATTATCCGGGGAGAAAACAGTCGCCTATGTTTGTATGGAGAGAGCCCCCGGTACCCTTTTCTCTTAATAAAAAACACAATAACCGCAATTATATATTCGTTAAAATAGTTTTATTAGAAATTGAAATTTTTAAATTATAAATTAGTATTTTGTCAATTTCAAGTTTGAAAGGAGGTACTTAACTACTTATACCAATTCTGATGTTTCAGCGTATCCAGAATTTAAAAAAAAAGAAACTGAGTGAGCATTAAAAATAAAAAATAAATTTTTTATTAAGGATGTATTTTTTTTTGAAATTATGAATTAGTATTAGGTCAATTTCAAGTTTGAATGGAGGTACTTAACTACTTATACCAATTCAGGTGTTCCAGCGTGTGTGTTAAAAAACGGAAATTGAGTAAGCATTAAAAATAAAAATATATTGAAATTTTTGATTAGGGATGTATTTCTATGAAATTATGAATTAGTATTAGGTCAATTTCAAGTTTGAATGGAGGTACTTAACTACTTATACCAATTCAGGTGTTCCAGCGTGTGTGTTAAAAAACGGAAATTGAGTAAGCATTAAAAATAAAAATATATTGAAATTTTTGATTAGGGATGTATTTCTATGAAATTATGAATTAGTATTAGGTCAATTTCAAGTTTGAAAGGAGGTACTTAACTACTTATTCCAATTCTTATGTTTCAGCGTATCCAGAATTTAAAAAAAGAAATTGAGTGAGTATTAAAAATAAAAATATATTATTTTTTTTATTAAGGATGTATTTCTATGAAATTATGAATGACTATTAAGTCAATTTCAAGTTTGAAAGGAGCTACTTATACCAATTCAGGTGTTCCAGCGTGTGTGTTAAAAAACGGAAATTGATTAAGCATTAAAAATAAAAACATATTGAAATTTTTGATTAGGGATGTATTTCTATGAAATTATGAATTAGTATTAGGTCAATTTCAAGTTTGAATGGAGGTACTTAACTACTTATACCAATTCAGGTGTTCCAGCGTGTGTGTTAAAAAACGGATATTGAGTAAGCATTAAAAATAAAAATATATTGAAATTTTTGATTAGGGATGTATTTCTATGAAATTATGAATTAGTATTAGGTCAATTTCAAGTTTGAAAGGAGGAAAAATATTACGTATTTAGAAGTTTCGTTATTTGACACCATATCAATCTCATTTATCCACATCGTCGATCACTTATCCAAGTAGGTCTAATTATCTATCTAACTTTCAACGAACTGGTTAAAACGGACCGAAACGTGTAATTAATTAACTTGGCTTTGACGATATACAGTTGTGAATTTAACCGGCCTGATTTATTGATCTTTGACTATTTGGGTAACATTTTTATTGGAGACCAGCTTTGCCCGCGACTTCATCCGCATAGAAGTCGAAAGAATGTTCATGCAAAATTTGAAGTAGATTGAACAAAGAAATCACGTTGTCCCATAAAAACTTTGCTCCCCTTTTTCACCCCCTAAGGGGTACAATTTCGAAAAATCCTTATCTTATCGGATGCCTACGTCACACTAAGAGTATACCCTCCAAGTTTCAGGTCTCTACGATCAGCGGTTTAGGCTGTGCGTTGATCCGTCAGTCAGTCATTCAAGACAAAGAATTTTATATGTATAGATGATCTGGTATCACCATACACGGTAGCAGGAAATGGTTCACGATGTAATGAACTGGTATCCCAGAGACCAGAAAATAAACAACAGCTGCGCTGGGAGATAAAATAAAATTTGCAGAAGGTGCGACGAAGTTTCGAACAGCCTTCAGAAGGAATTGGAAGCACAAGTTTGGCAAAAAAGCTTTTGGCAAACTAGGGCAAACATATGATTAAGTTGAATGAGCAATGAATTGTTGGAGAATAGATTACAGTTTAAAACACTAAAATTGTCTAAATAAAGGCTATTTATTTAAAGCCAGTAGTAGCTTGCTGATGCTCTACTGAGAACCAGCTCTTAGACTGATTCAATTTATACCACAAATATTATCTTTTATCATAATGTTTTTGTATAAGTTCGTCTTTGATCCACTCAGCAGTTATAAGGTACATAAGAGTATCTACCCATATTTGTAATAAAGAATAATATCTAGTGGTAATGTAATTATGCGTTATATAAATATATATAGGTTATAATATTCTTCCGTTATCGCGAAAGGCACTTCTTAGCAGCACTTTACCCCGAGTTAATGTGTTTGCAAATGGAACTTACAGCGTGAAATGGCGACCAAGAAAATATAATATCGGAACAGATTATGATTATCGCGTTGCTTGCAGCTGTCTCTTTCACTGGTTTGAATATAATTTTATTACTTATCTGACGTGTTAATTTTGGGGGTGACTTTCATCTTGTTTTAAGGGTGAATTTCAACAACTAGGATTTTTGACCTAATTTTGGTGGAAATTTTAGTTAATTAATATTTTGTTATTGTTATGGGTAAAATCTCTTTAAAACATTTCTGAGTGTTATGCCTAAGATTATGCGTAAGTGCATAGATTTTTATTTATACATATCAGTCAGTCATATAAAAGTCAGTCTAGACCTTTATTCGCTTTAGAACAAATTCGCTTTATGACAGATTCGCTTTACGGCAGAATCACTTTAAGACAGATTCGCTTTACGAAGAGACTTCAGGCCCGTCAAAACGTAAATGCGTCCTCAACGTTAAGACATCTACGTGAGAATCCACGCGAGTGAATTCGCGGCGCAAGCATACCATGATTGAATAAAACTTCTTACTCTAATCCTGTCAAACTAAATCATTCATAAAAATATTCAGTTTAAAAAAGCTTTTATTCTTACATTTAGGTTTTAAATGTTTAATTCAACATCTTTGTGATATAACCAATTACGCCTCGCGGTTTCACCCGCGTAAGTCCAAATCCTGTAAGAATATCGGTATAAAAGTATTATGTTAATCCATATCTCTAGCTATCTACATACCGAGTTTCATCGCAACTGGGTTAGTATTTTTAGCGTGAAGGAGTAACAAACATACAAACTCACACATACCTACTTACACAAACTTTCACATTTATAATAGTAGGATAGTACGACTGTATAACACATAAGCAACTAACTATAAGCTTAAATATAAACTTAAGGCGTATTTTCTCACTTCGCTACGTAATATTTGAAATTAGTACCTGGATGACCGGTATTTATATATTTTTTTTACTTAGTCTAACCTCAAAGCAAACACTCATTGACTTCGTGTTACTTAACAACGCCATCTGCTGGAATAACTTTATTGCTCACAAAAAATAGTATTAGTAGTTCGCCAATAGATGTCAGGAATAGTCATATTTTTCAGATAAAAAAAAAGTAAGTTTCGATAAAACACGAATAAAATGACATTTTCTAAAAATGATTCCTAGCTAGATCGATTTATCGCCCCCGAAACCCCCTATATACCAAATTTCATGAAAATCGTTGGAGCCGATTGCGAGATTCCAATTATATATAATTTCTCATTTAAAGATATAAGATATATCACTACTTAATTTTATTTCAATTAATTTTCCTTATTAAGTTCGAGGTGTATTTATCCAAATCCCGTTTGAACTATAATGTAGGTACCAAATCGGTCTATTATCGTAAGTACCGTTACAATCATTAAATTATACCTACCTGTAACTATATTAAACTAGATCGAAGTAAATTTAAATGTACTTAGCATAATTATAAACCTTAGTGGTTTCGCTGTGCTAGGTTAAGTACTGAATGTTTTTTAAGTTTCTTTTAAATGGTAATAAATGGCAAAAAAAACTAAAAGTAGAACTAGATAATAAAAAGAAAAATATTGTGTTTTATTTTATTTTATTTTTATTAGGCATAGTAACAATATAGAATAGAATAGAATAGAATAGAATAAATATTTATTGGAAAAGCACACAGACAGATACAAAACAAAAAAGAAAGAAATAGGAACTAAGAAAATAAATACAATAAATACGCACAAGAAAAAACACAAAAACAAACTGGGATGCCGTGTGCTGACCCAAATGGACCAGCCTCAGCATAAAAACTGTAGCCAGCAAGATGCTGGACTGCAGCGCTGGTCTTCCGGCCGGCCCAAGCGCAGCGATGCAGAAGGCACCGCTGTAAACCCCTTTACGCCCCCCTCCCCCAGCAAAAGAGAGAACCAACCTACTCATAAACTATTAAACATAATAATATAAAATATAATAATTTGGCCTAATTAATAAACATGAATCAAAGGTAATAATAATAGATATAAACAAAAAGAAATAAATAAAAAATAAAACCCTTACCCTGTTTAAGAAGAAAGAAATAAATATAAGAAAAAAATATAAGAAAAGAAGTTAACTAAGAAACGTCACTGTCAAAATAAGACAGTGACGTAACAACACGCACAACTATGAACACGTGATTGTCACATGCCGCCACGCCACGTCAAAAAGGAAAGTAACCTAGAAATCGTAAGGCAAAAGGGATCATTTAATTAACATTCCTCATGCGAGCATGTCCCTTGTCCCCACGTGGAAGAATAATAATAAATAATAAAATAGTAGCGCCAGCGCAACCGCCCGCAGCAGAACGATAGCCTCCACACGGGACGTGCACAAACTAAACGTAAGTAACCGCCGCATGTGAAATTTGTTTTTGCAGCAGTACGGCTTTATATTGTTTTCTAAACTGTACCACTGTCTTCAGGGCACGCCAATTGAGCACATGTTTACCTGGTCGGCTAGAAAAATGCCTAAAGTCATCAGCCCATGTGAGTTTGTCGTAAAGATACGCCGGTTTTTTTAACTTTACTATCCCAAACATAAGACATGCAAAGTGAAGCTTGTGTCTCTCCTCCATTTTCAATATTTTTTGTTTGCACAGATAAGGTGTGACGTGGGTACGAGGAGGGATGCTGAATGTAAATCTAGCACAGGCATTCTGAACACGCTGGATAAGCTTCATTGTCTTACCCAGAATGCATGGACCAAAAACAGTGTTGCAGTAATTGAGTTTGGAGAGAACTAATGACTCACACAGAGCTATACGTAAGTCAGTGCTTAGATATTGCCTTATTTTGTATAATACCTTAAGCCTGTAAAAGCAATTACGTACATACTCAGCAATGTGACCCTCAAATCTGAGGTTTTCATCCATGAGCAACCCCAAATTCCTGGCTTCTATGACCCTCTCAATAGGAATATTGTCCAGTTGTATATCTAAGGGAACACTTGCCATCCTTTGCACTCTAGACCTAGATCCCAATACCAAAAATTTTGTTTTATTAGGGTTTAGAGCAAGACCATTCGCTTTCGACCAATTAGAGATGTTGATAAGGTCATCATTGACTCTATCAACTGCTGCAAGATATTCGGATGGATGAAAAGAGAGATGTAACTGCAGGTCATCAGCATAAGAATGATAATCACAGTGATTAATGGCATGAGGGAGATCAGCACAATAAATGATGAACAGCAACGGACCGAGTATCGAACCTTGAGGAACACCCCTAGTCACTGCTCGCGGAGCTGAAAAGACTCTAGTGCCATCATTTTTGGTAAGTTCAACATACTGCTGCCTATTTCTAAGATATGAGTCAAACCAGTGTAAAGTTTTCATGTCCAGACCATAGTAGGCTAACTTAGATAGCAGCAGGGACGTATTTATACACTCAAATGCACGGGAATAATCTAACAATAATAATACACTAACTTTTCCTTGATCTTGGGCACCGAGTAGACTATCCACGACATCCAAAAGAGCAGTAGCAGTGCTATATCCTTTGCGGAACCCAGATTGTCTGTTTGGTAGAATGTTGTTATCTTCAATAAACTTAGATAATTGCATAAAGACAACCCTCTCAAGTATCTTAGAGAGACACGGAAGCAAGCTAATCGGTCTGAGGTCTTTCACGGAACAGGGTTGTTTATTTTTAGGTATAGGTTTAATCACCGCGGTCTTCCAAGCTATGGGAAATACTCCACTCGATATAGAGGTGTTGATTATTGCAGTTATGGCACTTAGGGATTGAGGTAGTGTTAGATAAAGCATTTCCAGAGAAATACCATCAACTCCCAATGCATTAGACTTCAAGTTGTTAATGAGTTTAAGAACAAGATCCTCACTTACTATGGACAAAGAAAACTCACTTGATAAACAGTGTCGGTGAAATTCAAAATAAGAAAGAAGGGAGATACTGGATAGCTCCGCCCCAGGGATATCTAAGAAATGGGCATTTATAGTATCGGGATTGTCAAATTGGGGAGGTAAATCTCCAATATCCCTATTAGGAGAGATGGTGTTCTTTAGATTTTTCCACAATATCTTAGGATTTTTTATGTTGCTATTAATATTATTCTTAAAATAAGCCTTTTTCTCATTTTCAATGGCATGAATGACCAGATTCTTCATCTCCAAGTAGCTGGACTTGGATGAAAGTGTCTGACTTTGCCTAAATTTATTATGATAGTCATCCCGTATCCGCATAATTGACTTTATAGTATCGGTTATCCATGGATGAGGTGGATGACGAAATCGTCTCCTCTTGATGGGCGCATGTAAGTCAAAGAGAGTCTGAAAGCAGCAGTTCAACCATGAGACCATTTCATCAACATCTCTCATGCAATGAACAATCCCCCAGTTAACCCCTTCCAAATCCCTACACCAAAGTTCAGGAAGAATATCTTTCAAAGGACGAAATATGACCCACCTAGGTACAGGCTTAGGGCACTTAAATTTGAAATCAGCCGAAACCATAGCGTGGTGGCCCAAGTCCGGACTGTGCTTAACATGGACATTGATTGGGACACTGTCACTGCAAATTAGATCAATCAAGGTCTGTGTGTGAGTGAAGTGAGTAGGTACAGTAACAGACTGATAAAGGCTCAGAGATTGCAGAAATTGATGAAATTTTCCAGTACAGGCAGTAGTCTGGAGAAGGTCAATATTAAAATCTCCAACTAAGATAATCCCATCATAAGGGGAGAGAGAAACCACTGACTCAGTAACTGCCTCAAAGAAATCATCCACGTTCAACCACTGCGGCCGGTATGCTGTCCCCACCACAATTTGTCTATTGTTAAGTTTCACGCGCAGCCACAGCTGTTCAACGGGCTCTGATATTGGGTGGGAAAGCTTACTGACATTAATGCCCTTTCTAATATAGAATATTTCGAATATACAAATTTAATATTACAGATAGACATTAGTTGCAAATAATCATTTTCAATTTGTACATCTATTATAACTACGCACAGCGTTTGATTACACTTTTCAATTTATATAATATCAATTTAGTTTTGACAATTAGCTAGTAAAGCTTTTGTTTTTCTTTTGTATTTAAACAAGCTATTGTTACAAAAGAAACATTTATTTCATCTTAGTTTTCGGTAACATCAATCATTGCCTGAATATTTGAGAAACTTAAAGCGGGGATGCTTTAATTACTTCTCAAGATTAGCCTTCAGACCAGACACGCAATGCGGGCAAAATTAAACTAGCAATTTAATGATAATTACTTTATAAAATAATGTCTTTACGTGGGTAGCTTAGTGAATAAGGTACTTGTTTACGTATTTTCATCCCTTAAAGCAGAGGTTCTCAAACTTATTTCGTCAACAGTCCACTATGAAAAACATTTTTTCTTGCAATTTAATGATAGGTAATTACTTTTTATATAATGTCTTTACGTGGGTAGCTTAGTGAATAAGGTACTTGTTTATGTATTTTCATCCCTTAAAGCAGAGATTCTCAATCTTATTTCGTCAACTGTCCACTATGAAAAATAATTTTTCTTGCAATTTAATGATAGGTAATTACTTTTTATATAATGTCTTTACGTGGGTAGCTTAGTGAATAAGGTACTTGTTTACGTATTTTCATCCCTTAAAGCAGAGGTTCTCAATCTTATTTCGTCAACTGTCCACTATGAAAAATAATTTTTCTTGCAATTTAATGATAGGTAATTACTTTTTATATAATGTCTTTACGTGGGTAGCTTAGTGAATAAGGTACTTGTTTACGTATTTTCATCCCTTAAAGCAGAGGTTCTCAATCTTATTTCGTCAACTGTCCACTATGAAAAATAATTTTTCTTGCAATTTAATGGTAGGTAATTATTTTTTATATTATCTCTTTAGGTGGGTAGCTTAGTGAATAAGGTACTTGTTTACGTATTTTCATCCCTCAAAGCAGAGGTTCTCAAACTTATTTCGTCAACTATCCACTTTGAAAAAAAATTTTTTTTTGCAATTTAATGGTATTTTTAATTTTTTATATTATCTCTTTAGGTGGGTAGCTTAGTGAATAAGGTACTTGTTTACGTATTTTTATCTCTTAAAGCAAAAGGTTCTCAAACTTATTTCATCAATTGCCCACTTTGACAACGACATTAATTACTTTAAATATTTCAATTATAGTGAAGCTCAGTCAGTCTGTTAGTTATATAGACTGATAGTAGCTATATTAGTCTGGTCTGTAGTTGAAACTTACTTTCTAAACACGATATTTTTATCATTAAAAGCGATTAAAACATACTTACATACAACTTATAATATTAAGAGTATCGTTGTATCGTTTATTAAAATGAAAACAAACAAACAAATAGGCACTTAATCAATTAAATTACAACCGCAATTTTGTTCTTGGCCTTTTACCGTCCCTCTCTAGGCTTCCACCGCCCAATAGGGGCGTTATCGGCAAAATAAGTAAACACAATCATAAAGGTAGCAAACACATTAACGTTATATCGAAAAGAAAATCCCAAGTCTTTCATTCCATACCATAAAATCCGAATCGAGTTAAAAATAGATCTTAAGAGTGAGTATCTTTAATTGAAATTTAAACAAAAATAATTAATTTTAATACACACCAAATTTTTCTTTCGCCGTCCTCTAGGGCCTCCAGGGGGGCGTCATCACCATCTTTGAGAAAGACTGCCTTAAGAGGAAAATAAGTAAACACAATTATAAAGGTAGCAAACATAATAATGTTATATCGAAAAGAAAATTCCAAGGCTTTAGTTCTGTAGAAAACAATAAAATACCATAAAATCCGCATCAAGTTAAAACTGAATCTTAAGAGTATCTTTTATTAAAATTAAAACAAAAATAATTAATTTCAATACACCCCCAATTTTTCTTTTGTCCCTTCACCGCCGTCCTCTAGGCCTCCAGCGCCCACAAGGGGGGGGGGGGCGTTATTGGCCTCTTTGAGAAAAACTGCCCTAGGAGGAAAATAAGTAAACACAATCATAAAGGTAGCAAAGAAAATAACGTTATATCGAAAAGAAAATCCCAAGGCTTTCATTCGGTAGAAAACAATAAAATACCATAAAATCCGAATCGAGTTAATACTGGATCTGTACTAGAATGTATTGGCCTTTAGGATGACAGGAATCCGACAGGCGGGCGAATAGGCGGGCGGCTGGCCGGTAGCGAGAATTCAATCGCTCGATGCATGTGACATTTCCAGAAAATACCGTGGTTATGAGAATATTCGGTCACATTCGGATTTTCGATAAATATATTTTAAAATATAAGGATGGACGGGAGGCTTACAGCTAAGCGAAGCTTGCAGATCGTTTACGATCATGCGGGTTAAGCGATGCCTGGCGCGGTCATTACTTCGATGGGTGACCAATTAGTATGGTGGCAAAAGTGTAATTTCGTGAGCTCCTCCGTGCTTCGGAAGGCACGTTAAGCCGTTGGTCCCGGTTGCTGCCTCTAGTAGCAGTCGTTAGGTAAAATTGGAGGCCTTAAGGCGATCTGAAAACTCTAACAATAGTTGAGCCACACTACTATACGAGAAGAAGAAAACAAAAGGATTTTTCTTAAAATATTTTCTAATGAATTATGATTGATATTTTGTCATTACTCTAGTACTTAGATACAATATTTATCCTATAAAAAATTGAATTTTTGTACCGGTTAAGTGCGAGTCGGACTCGCGCATGAAGGGTTCCGCACCATTAAATTCTATTTTTAATATTTTGTTGTTATAACGGCAACGAAAATACATCATCTGTGAAAATTTCAACTGTCTAGCTATAACGGTTCATAATATAAGTATGACAGTAGAGTCTTAGTAAAAGGGTACCATTTTTACCCTTTGGGTACGGAATCCTAAAAAGGAACAGGTAAAAATTAAATCCTAGAAGAAAAAAAATGCGATATCTTAAGAGGAAAGGGTACAGGGGGTCTCTCTCCATACAAACGTAGTCGACTGTTTTCTCCCTGGATTATGACACTATAGCAAATATTTTTGTTGCACAAAACCTATAACTGCCATGACCATGCCCCTGTGTTTTGTTTTTTAAATCTTAATTTCTATGATAATTAGAAAATGAAAAAAAAAAACAAAACATAGGGGCATAGTCATGGCTTTATAGGTTTTATGGCACAAAAATATTTGTGCTAGTATCATTATCCAGCCAACTACGTTTGTATGGAGAGAGCGCCGATACCCTTAAGGCGCTCTTCCAGTACCGTGTGTAGGTATTCACATTACCTTAGCCCGCGCTCTCAAAGACGTAGCGTGCTGCGTGCTAACTGTTATATTTGATCGATATGCAAAACATTTTAGCATTATTATCCACAAATATAGTTCCAAGAGGTCAAAACCTATCATTTGATTCATTTTTAGAAACTAACGTTAACTATTTTTGAATAAAACCCGATAAACGATCTAATAATTCTCTGTTTTCTAACATTTTTTTTATCGAACGAAGTTGTTCATATCATGTTTTCAACCACAATCAACAAAAATATGGTTATTATACTACAATATCCATTTATATCCAAATAACAAAAAAAGAGTATTTGATTACTTAGAGTTGCTTAAAACAAAGATCGATTTTGGTAGTTTTATTAGCACCTGCCTTTAAAAAACAATTATATCCATAATAAACATGTGTCTTAAACCTCAGCCAAGTTCAGTAGGTACCAATAAACCTTCGTAACAACAAATTTTACCCGTAAATTGTTCCAATGGAGAATAAATATCATGCAAACTAAAAGCACTGCAGGACGTTATCAATTATCGTGTAACATGAAATGTGCCAGTGAAAATTGGCGGTGATATCAACACACTGTATGGGACAGCGCCAGGCCCTAGTTATTTGTTTTGATTTACATATTACAAGCTGCGCAACGCGGTTTCACTCGCATAAATCCTGATCCTGTGGGAATTTCTCCATAAAATTTCTGGAGTTATTTTATTTAACGGAACACAAAATAGAATACAGTCATATCAAGTATTTACTTAAGATAAATTAACAAGTAATTTTAATCTAGAGTATATCCTAAAAATATGTGTATACTATAATATCTAATTTTAGGAGAGATATCAACAACACTGTATGGGACAGCGCCAGGCTCTAGATATCTGTTTTGATTTACATATTACAAGCAGCGCAACGCGGTTTCACTCGCATAAATCCTGATCCTGTGGGAATATCTCCATAAAATTTCTGGAGTTATTTTATTTAACGGAACACAAAATAGAATACAGTTATATCAAGTACTTACTTAAGATAAATTAACAAGTAATTTTAAGCTAGAGTATATCCTAAAATATGTGTACAGTATACTTATAAAGACCTTATAAGTATACTTATAAAGACAAAACAATAAGTATTTTTATATTAATTATTAAGTTTATTGTTAAAAATATAATTTTTTAGACAACCATTTTTCCGTTGGGATATTTTAATAACCATGGATTATTTTAGGGGAGCGGCGTTGGCCTAGTGGTAGATACCTCAACTATCATTCCGAAGATCATGGGTTCGATTCACAGATTACCGTTTATTTTTCTTACGAAAAATGTGTATGTGCGCTAATTAACATTGCTTGAGTCCAGTATCGTATTAGCGAGTTCTTTCCTTAGGACATGGTCGACTAAGCTAAGAGGGTGGTATAGGTTCTGGGCAAGCCTAATCTTACTAATAATGTCCCAGGCACTACACCACCCTGAATAAAGCATGAATGATCTAGATAAGATGGATAAGGCCAATAAATAATATTAAATATTTTAAGTTTTCTAAGTAAACGCTAACATTTGAAACTTTTGATTATTTTCCAAAAAAAATTGTTTTCCTTTAAGGGGGCTTAGTACACAACCTACAAAATTTACTGCCGGCACCGGTCGCCTTTGGTAGTGAAAATTGTTGATTGTAACGAATGTGTTTTGTTTTTCTTAAAAGTGCTGAGACGGAATAGTAGGTGAGATTTTTACCGACATTGTGGTGTGACTTTGAGCCAAAATTTTCCTATAGTTTTGAAGCTATACAAAAATTAAAACTAGTCTAGCTTTGAAATGACAAGGGAGTTTCTTAAATTGCCCCAAAATATCGGTAAAGATCTCACCTACAATTCCATCTCAGCACTTTTGAGAAAAACAAAACACATTCGTTACAATCAACAATATTAGTTGTAAGCGACGGGTATTTTTGACGCGTTGCGTTTGGCAGCATAAACAAGCCTTAAGGAACTTTCCATAAATTTTCTAAAATTGCATTAGTACTATGCACCGCGTGTACCCAATGTCTGGTCCAAGCTAGTACGTTTATTCTAATGAAATTCTTCTTATAATGCTTCTACATTGGTATGATGCGCGGCTGCATGCAAAGTAGGTTATAAAACCGAAATATTATGATCGAGTAGCGAGAAGTCTATACAACTTGATTCCTGTAGGCTTACCCTTCCTTATTCAGGCATAATGGAACCAATAAAAACAGAATTGAGAACCTCCTTTTTTTGAAGTCGGTTAAAAATTAACTAAAATACGAACAATTAAATAATATTTTATCACTTGAAAATAAATAATTGTGGTTTTACCCATCATTATTTTAAACGATAAAAACGAGCAGCTTCCATATTATTTTTTTATGTCACCTATCTAAGAATCACCTGGTTTGGAAGATATAAGGAAATAAACAATATTACAAACAAACATACAAAGATAAACGTGAAGAACATAACCCTTTCCTTGCAGTCGGGTAAAAAGATAGATGGAGAAAGCTCCAGTTCTGATCGTTCGCCATACGTGCTAAAGACAGAGGCAAGGGGTAGGATAACTTCGTTGACGGACACATCATGATTCTTTATATCAATTAACTAGCAGCGCTCCGCAGTTTCACCAGCGTAACTCCCGATCCCGTGGGAATATCAGGATAAAAAGTAGCCTATAGCTTTTCTCGATAAATGGACTATCCAACACAAAAAGAATTTTTCAATTCGAACCAGTCGTTCCTGAGATTAGCGCGTTCAAACAAATAAGCAAACAAACAAACAAACTCTTCAGCTTTATAATATAAGTATAGATACACACACACTCACACACATGTGACTTTTCCGTATTTTTACAATTTGATTACCTGCTTTCTATACCTATATCCTACTAATATTACAAAAAATGTGAATGTGTGTATGTTTGTTGAGTACAAAACTACTAAACCGATTGCATTGAAACTCGGTATGTAGGTAGCTGGCAACCTAGATTAACATATAGGCTACTTTTTATCAAGATATTCTACCTACGCTGGTGAAACTACCGGTCGGTTTATTATTATAAAGAGGAAAGATTTGATTGACTGTTTGCTTGCATTGAATAGGCTCGAAAACTACTAGACCGATTTTGATAAAACTTGGTATGAAGATGCATTGATTCATTGTGAGTGTCATAGGCTATTTTTTATCCGCAGTTATTTAATTTTTATTAGGCACAGTAACAATATACAAATTTAATATTACAAATACACATGAGTTACCTACAAAGAATCGTTTTCAATTTGTACATCTATTACGAGGGCGGCACTGAAAATTTCGGGAATCAAGGAAGTGACACAACATTACTATTTAAAAATGTATTTATTGCTTTTCGAAGTATTCTCCGCGAAATTTGACACATTTTTCCATACGATGGAACCAATCATTAAAGCAACCATTCCATTCGGAAGTTGGGGTCTCCTAAATGGCCGTTTTGTAGGCGTCCACAGCTTCTTCAGGTGATGAAAATCTCTGACCACGCAATTTATTCTTTATTTTACGGAAAGTATAGAAATCATTAGGGCTTAGGTCGGGGCTGTACGGCGGATGGTCTAATAATTCTATGTTTTCTTGCTCTAAAAACTCTTTTGTTCTGTTCGCGGTGTGAGAACTCGCATTGTCGTGATGGAGGATGATGCGGCGGCTGCAGTTCTCTTTACGGAGTTCAGAAACGACCTGTGGCAAACAAATGCTAGCATACCATTCTGCATTAACCGTTCTTTGTCCCTCAAGAGGAATAGTCACAACATGGCCGGTTTTGGAGACAAACGTGGCCACCATTTTTTTTGCAACACTCCGTGAACGAACAATTTTTGTTGGCTTTAACTCATTTTCGAACACCCAAACTCGTGACTGGTTTTTTGTTTCGGGTTCGTACGCATATATCCAGGATTCGTCACCTGATACGATGTTGTATACAGCATTTGAGGATCCTGCGTGGAATCTTTCGAGAGTTCTGACGCACCAAGTAACGCGAGCCACTTTTTGCTCTTCACAGAGCGAATGCGGTATCCATCGGGAAAACAACTTTTTTACACCTAATTGTTCATGCAAGATTATTTGTATTTGACTCATGCCAATGTCTAAAGTTGCCTGAATTTCGCGGTATGTTACATGTCGATCTTCCTCAATCAGCTTACGCACAGCATCAACGTTTTCTTGGGTGAGTGCAGTTTTTGGACGACCTTGACGGGGATCATCACTGAGCTTGACACGTCCACGTTGAAATTCAGCAAACCAGCGATAAATTGTGGTTTTGGATGGGGCTTCATCACCAAATGCAGAAATCATCCGGTCAACACACTGTTTTTGTGATAAACCACTTCGAAAGTCATAATAAATCATCGCTCTTGAATTTTCTCGAGTCAATTCCATTTTTTCAACGACTAAACAAGTTTGACAAAACCTTGTGACAAGACCGAGATTCTTTTTTTAAATAAATAAATGGTATTCGATTTTTAAAACCAAGGACTTTTCAATTAAAACGATTTAAATATGACAGGAACAGTGGAAATATTCCATTCCCGATACTTTTAGTGCAGCCTATGTATAACTACGCACAGCGTTTGATTACACTTTTTGAATTATATAATTACAATTTAGTTGAGTGCAATCCTTAAGTGGACTTACTATATTATCCTTAACTACTTAGTGTTTGTTTTCACTCGAATTAGAACTACATTAGCATACTATGTAACCACTTCATTCGTATAAGTTTATGTTCTAAAGTTGCACTTCTGGTACCTTAATCTGTGGGTATCCATAACCATTTTTGGAAAAGGTCACAGAATCGAAACTCACGCGAGTGAAATCGTCAAACATAGTATATAATAAAGTCGCATCTCGCTGTCTGTTTGTCGAAGTATGCTCTCATCTTTAAAACTACGCAATGGATTATCATGCTTTTTTTAAGGTAGAGTGATTCAAGAGGAAGGTTTTAGTATATAAAACAAAATACCATATACATACACGTTAAGCGAACGCTCGGCCGAGCTACATGGTAGGTGGAGTGGGGGGTGTTAGGTTTTATTTTCGTTACGGAAATTCTTGATTCGGTCGCCGCGCTCAAAGCCCGCGAAAAAAGGCTATGCAATAGCTTAACTACCGCGCGTACGAAGTCGCGGGCTAATTTAACTATAAATGTAATTTTTGTTTTGTGCAACGTTCATTTGTAACCGCAGTTGTACCATTTGGTAGAATGTAAAATTTGTGTTCATTTCATTATAAATAGTTTACGCAGAACTGACTAGTGGTACAGTTTATAGACGATCATTATGTCAGCAGTTCCAACATTTATTAATTTTCCTGGGGTAAAATACCAACTATACAAGACATATCCGAAAAAGTTTATAGACTATCATTATGTGAGATTGAGTAACAATGTTTCAACATTTAATCATTTTCCTGGGATAAAATATCAACTATACAAGACATATCCGAAAAAGTTTATGGACTATCATTATGTGAGATTGAGTAACAATGTTTCAACATTTAATCATTTTCCTTGGATAAAATATCAACTATACAAGACATATCCGAAAAAGTTTATGGACTATCATTATGTGAGATTGAGTAACAATGTTTCAACATTTAATCATTTTCCTGGGATAAAATACCAACTATACAAGACGTATCCGAAAAAGTTTATAGACTATCATTATGTGAGATGGAGTAACAATGTTTCAACATTTAATCATTTTCCTGGGATAAAATACCAACTATACAAGACGTATCCGAAAAAGTTTATAGACTATCATTATGTGAGATTGAGTAACAATGTTTCAACATTTAATCATTTTCCTGGGATAAAATATCAACTATACAAGACATATCCGAAAAAGTTTATGGACTATCATTATGTGAGATTGAGTAACAATGTTTCAACATTTAATCATTTTCCTGGGATAAAATACCAACTATACAAGACGTATCCGAAAAAGTTTATAGACTATCATTATGTGAGATTGAGTAACAATGTTTCAACATTTAATCATTTTCCTGGGATAAAATATCAACTATACAAGACATATCCGAAAAAGTTTATGGACTATCATTATGTGAGATTGAGTAACAATGTTTCAACATTTAATCATTTTCCTGGGATAAAATACCAACTATACAAGACATATCCGAAAAAGTTTATGGACTATCATTATGTGAGATTGAGTAGCAATGTCTCAACATTTATTCATTTTTCTGAAGAAAAATACCAACTATACAAGACATATTCGAAAAAGGAAAAAGAGAAGATGACTTCGAAACTGCGCCAGCGCTGCAGCCAAGTTACGCTTGACTTCTTTAATATTCTTAAGTTTAGTGTATGTTTTTTTCTTTATCTATTCGTTGTAAGTTACCTATATTTCTTTGTGTGTGTTAATTTAAAAGTTGTCGTATACCTGCACTAAATACCCAAATGTTTCTATTTCTTCTTTCTTCAAACTAGAGATAAGGTTTTCGAGATATATAAATTTTAGCGGCAACAGAAATACATCATCTGTGTAAATTTCAACTGTCTAGCTATCACGCTTTATGAGATGGACAGATAGACAGTGATGACATAGACAGATGGACAGATAAACAGTGAAGTCTTAGTAATAGGGTCCCGTTTTTACCCTTTGGTACGGAACCCTAAAAAAAGGAAAGTTGATGGGTATACGAGGATTTTAAATTTTCATTTGAAAGAACGGAAAAAGCTTAAACATGGACGTCTACTACACTTTTTCAATTTTCCATTCTCGTTCCTCACCGTACTAAAAGTCCCGGGTAATTTGGTTCAGTCGTCTAAAAAATAGTGGCAGTACGCTGCTATCAATCAGGCTTAGTCGCTTGAAAAGTCTTCTTGTTCCCCGAATTCTTTATGAATTTAAGGTGAGCTTTAATCCTTAAAAATCCTTACCTTGTCTATGGCCTTAGTGCCTAAACCTAAGAGTATTTTTGCTTTGAAAAATAGAACTTTTTGATTTTTAGCCTCACTGATTTTATCTACAAAGCTAGATATAATTCCCAATGATTCATCAAAAATAGAAGTAGTCACCATCGTGATCAGATAAGACTATAATAATTCGGGTTTTATCTTAATCCTACTATTATTATGTTTATAATAATAGTAGGATTAAGATGAAATTAATGAATAATTAGTGAAAGTTTGTGAGTGTGTGTGAGTGTATGTTTGTTACTCCTTCACGCTAAAACTACTGGACCGATTGCAATGAAATTCGGTATGTAGATAGCTTAAGGCCTGAATTAACATTATAGGCTACTTTTTATCCCGATAATCCCACGGGGTCGGGAATTACGCGGGTGAAGCCGCGGGGCGCAGCTAGTACTATCTAACGTAGATATATGATTTTAAACTACCATATTTATTTTCTCTATTAAAGTTATTTAACACGGAATATTTATTAGGTTTATAGCGGAGCGGCGGCGTTTCTACATGCATTTTGCAACTTGCGGGCTCCGCGTGCGGAGTTTTTATGTTGCACAATGTATGCGGAAAGCTCCGCTACCTCGCTGCTCTCCTGTGAACAGGCAGCATAACTGTCAAGATTCATCCGCAAACTTCCAGTCTCGTTGAAAATAATGTTTAAAACAACATCAAAATTTCGAGCACCAAAAAATAAAAACAATAGACATGGTAATTAATATTCCGTTTTCAAATAACTTTAATAACTAAGGTTGGTAAGTATTGAAATCCCTATACTAACTTGGTACAAACTTACTCAAACAAATCGCATTAACAATGCATTCGTACATCATAGTTAGGAACATATTAATTTGTGAACACAAAGGACTTGAATATTCCGAAATGTTTCACTAATGAACGTGTGGTGAGTGATCATTTTGAGTAGTAAATCCTTTACTATTAAATGGAGAGAGTAGAATAATACTAATTAGGTAGGTAGGTACAGTATGCGTCATAAGTACACTATCAGTTTGCTACAATCCATAGATAGATAGATAACTTAATTTGTACAACACAAAAAGAAACAGAACACGATAAACACAAAGTAAAGTAATAGCTAGAAAGTAAAAAACATTGATGGTAACCATAACAACCATAATACGTTGCTATGGTTACCTCGTCAATAACGCTCACTCGCGTTCCCATAACATGACACTTTTTTGGAAATGCAGTACGGTGTTCATTAATTTATAAGACGTTATTACGTCAAAAAGTACATACTTTATTTGTGCCTAATTTACACAAATAAGTATGTAGAATTTACCCATAATTGGCAATTCTATGATATCTATTAAATCTTTATTCACAAATTATTTCTTAAAGTTCAAACACCAAACATAAATAGAAACATAAAACATCAGAAATTAATTTAAACTCAAGGAATTACTGAAGAAGATCAAGGGTTTCATAAAATTAAATAAAAGACAGCCCAATTTTGTACCATAAAGCAGAAATGTTTAGCTTGTAAATTAATTTAAGCAGGGCGAATACAAATTTATGCTAATAGCATCTCGAGAATTATAAAGCTGTAGATAAATATTGAAAAAGATAAAGTTTTGTAATTTTTACTTAATTTTTTAAATAATGAAATCTAATAAATATATTTTGTGCTTTTGACCTCATCAATCAGGGTACAATTTTAGAGTGTACAATCTTAAAGTGCATATTTTAATAAACCATTAAGGAACGAAAGAGCGCGTTACGAATGCACGCAAAGTGCGCTCAGTGGGCGCATAGTGCGCTCAAGAACACAATTAATGTAATGGAAAATGTTGCATTACATGTTCCTCACTTGTTGTGTTGCAAATAATGTATACCGGGCTTAACATAAGAATCAAACGAACTTACCTTGTGAAGTTTGATTCTAATTATGCGAATATATAAACTGAAGACTAATTAGTAAGATTCTGTCCGTTAGTCAGTCCAGTCCGAGTTTAGGTAAGTATGGTAATGAAGAAAAATGATGACAAGAATTTTATAATAAAACTAGCTGGCCCGAACAACGTTTGGCATTTACAAAAAAAAATGGATGTTGTTCGATTCTCCAACATACTACTCTACTAAAAAAAATTCATACAAATCGGTTCAGCCGTTTAAGTGGACATAGGTAACTAACACCGCGACATGACAATCCTACTAATATTATAAATGTGAAAGAGTGTGTGTGTATGTTTGTTACTCCTTCACGCAAAAACTACCGGACCGATTGCAATGAAACTCGGTCCTAGATAGCTGCAGACCTGGATTAACACATAGGCTTTTTATACCGATACTCCCACGGGATCGGGAGTTACGCGGGTGAAACCACGGGGCGCAGCTAGTGTATAGGTATAGGGATAAAGTAAAATTCTCACAGCTTACGTACTCGCCCTCAAAAATATTCCAATAACTTGAAAATCCTTTAAAAATATCACCTGAGCAGAACGAAAGTTGTAGAAATTGTCTCCGCCGAGGACAGTTCCATTCAGTGCAATTCCAGCAATTTTGTCTCACCTCGTTGGTTCGCAATGCCATTAACAGCGTATAATGTGACCTTTTATTAGTTTAATAAATGTTCCTACGGTCCCTCTTGTGATATAGAGGCAGGCGTGAATGGGCGTTATTTCATAAGTGCTATATGGGTGTATGGGAGCGTTTATTTATAAGGTGCTTTGTACGGTTCAAATAAAAAGGAAACATGACTAACAAAATTATAAAGGTTATTATAGTTAGAAGATTAATAGGCTTACGTGTGCAACCTACATAATTTATGTGCATTTAGCTACATCTATACATATTAAATTCTTTGTCCTGACTGACTGATGAATCAACGCACAGCCTAAGCCGCTGGTCGTACAGACCTGAAACTTGGAGAATGTGTTCTTTGTGTGACGTAGGTATCCGATAAGAAAGGATTTTCCGAAATTCTACCCCTAAGATGGTGAAAAAGGAGGACAAAGTTTGTATGGGACAGCGTGATTTCTTGGTCCAATCTACTTCAAATAATGCATAAAGATTCTTTCGACTTCTACGCCAACGAAGTCTCGGGCAATCCACCTCTATAATTTTGACGACCCAGTTAGCACAATGATCACCATGAAGGAATACCAAACACAGGGGGCGGGTTCGATTCTCGCCTCAAACATGTATTTATGCTTAGATATTCGTCTGTGGTCTGGTTGTTTCTAGAAAAGTATATAGGTAGTTTGGGGCTAAAAGGCGATGTGTGGAAGTTCCTGTATTTATTTTCGATTATTTTTTTATATTTACAAAAGAAAAGTATATAAGTAGCATATCCGTTGTCTAGCACCCAAAACACAAGTCTAGTTACTTAGCTTGGGGCTAGGTGGCGACGTGTGGAATGTCCTGCAATCTTAATTACATATTATTTATTTAGTTATTTTAATATGTTTTGTATTCCTAGATACAAAACATTTTAAAATAACTTAATAGATCCGACCCCTCATCAGCCCATCAGCCCTTATCATCTCTCAGTACGTCCACGGTACCAAGTATCATTAGCAGTAAGCTGATATTTCACTAAAACAAAGAGTCATATTGATCGCACTGATCCATTTACCAGTTCATTTAGCTAATAACGCACATGAGTTTCCCATTACGTTGTTGATATAATTATTGTAACGAGCACGTATATAACGTAACTAATTAGTTAACTGATGTTTTGATTCACTAGAGTAATGTGTTTATTGATTTCTTGCTTTTGGTACTGAATAATTAGCACGGACGTAGGTATCTATACTAATATTATAAAGCTGAAGAGTTTGTTTGTTTGTTTGTTTGTTTGAACGCGCTAATCTCTGGAACTACTGGTCCGATTTGAATGATTCTTTCAGTGTTGGGTAGTCCATTTATCGAGGAAGGCTATAGGCTATGTTTTTTTTTTTTCAAAATTAGGGATCCGTAATAAAATTGCTATTTTGTAACACAAGGTGTAAAATCGAAAACCTATTTTTGCGTGCGCTGCAAAAACTATTGACAATAGAACAAAATGATGTACTACGGGTTTGTAGATCCCATTAAGAACTACAAAAAAGTCCGCGAGAACATATATCTAGCTATCATGGTTTAATCACAATAACCGATTTTGTGTTCAAAATAATTATGAAATCGTCTGTAGAAAAAAACTACGTTAAATATGTATCGTAATATTAAATCTTTATCAAAATTAAGCATTATGTTATCAAGAGTATGTATGTAGAAGTAAAATACTTTTTGTTTCATCTCAATCGGATATTTCGTTTAAAAGTTATCACGGGTGTAAGATGTTAAGAGTTGGTACTTATTAATGAGTTATGGGCCATAGAGTTTTTTATCAACATAAAATCCTGTAATAATCTTTTTCGAAATATATTTGTTGATGATTGTAAGTATCTTCTATCTTTGATGAGTATCCTATCCTACTAATATTATAAATGTGAAAGTTTGTGTGTGTGTATGTGTGTGTGTGTTTGTTACTCCTTCACGCTAAAACTACTGAACCAATTGCAATGAAATTCGGTATGTAGATAGCTAGAGGCCTGGATTAATATATAGGCTACTTTTTATCCCGATATTCCCACGGGATCGGGACTTACGCGGGTGAAACCGCGGGGCGCAGCTAGTAAATAAATAAATAAATATTGCAAGACATTCCACACATCGCCATCTAGCCCCAAGTTAAGTAACTAGACTTGTGTTATGGGTGCTAGACAACGGATATACTACTTATATACTTTTCTTTTGTAAATATATACTTGTAATACATACAATAGCTTACAATAGCTTTGACAAGTCCCCAAAGTAAAAAAAAGCGTGTGGCACTCGGGGACTGCCGCGGTAAAGCTATTGCATAGTGCGAGCTTCGTACAGTCGTACCATATACATTCACGTTAAGCGAACGCTCGGCCGAGCTACATGGTAGGCGGAGTGGGGGATGTTAGGTTTTTATTTTCGTAACGGAATTTATTGAAAAAAAACCCCAGGAGTTTCTTGTGCGTTCTTCTCATTGGTGGGCGCGTTCCGAAGGCACACATCCTAACTTAGTTTTTAAGACATCGCTAAGTGATCTTGTACCTAGGTATTAAGTATCCAAAATAAATACAGAATTTTGACTTTAACTTTGACTTTGATTCGGTCGCCGCGCCCGGGATAAAAGCTATGCAATAGCTTAACAAAGCTCTAACACCAACTAAATCTATCATTTACAAATTAAACATTGTTTGCGACTATAACACGCAAGTATAGTCGCGGGTAATCTATAATCTTCTATAATATATACAATTCTCGTGTCACAATGTTAGTTCCAATACTACTCCGAAACGGCTTGACCGATTTTTATGAAATTTACATGCATATTCAGTAGGTCTGAGAATCGGCTACTATCTATTTTTTATTTTGTTTTTTTTTTCCGTTTTTTTAGTAGGATTAAATGTTGTATGTCTAAGAGTAGCTACCTTTAGAAAGTCTCCTTTATCTACACATAGACCCTGTCCATAAAAATCTCCAAAAACGTCGGCCAAAGTTTTTGTAAATATAAACACAGTGGAAAAAATGTAAGCTTATTTTTTACAAAAACACCCATATTTACATGCAACATACTATCAAGGCATGCACCAACGTAATAAAACTTAACTTAGTTCGGTCAGACACATGGCGTTGGGAGCTTTTAACACAAATTAACTGGAGCTTTGACACGAGACGTACTGGGGAAACGTAAAAAGTTTGTTTGGCTTCGGAGTAGAATACTATTCCGTTTGACTAATTACATCATAAGGCTTTCATATTTCGGTAGGGAAAGTACATAATACGTCTGTAGCTCAGATTAAGGGATCGGAGACTAAAAGCGAACTAATACGACAATTCCAACTCTTCTGTGGTGAATTATGATACTTTAATTCACCACAGAAGAGTTGGAATATAGTTCGCTTCGAACAGTGCAAAAAAAAGTATTATGAAAGTAAAATACTGCAAAATAATATTGTCAATATTAAACGTAAACGACAGTGCATACAACGCCAACTAGCACCAAACCAAGCAACAAGACTTGTATTATGGTGACCAGATAATGTATAGAATTCTTATTACTCACTATATATTTTTCTTTTGTATTAAGTCTACTATGCTTACACTGCTTTAATCTCAGGAACTACTGGTTTGAATTGAAAAAATATTTTTGTGTTAGATAGTCCATTTATCGAGAGAGGCTATAGGCTACTTTTTATCCCGATATTACCTATTACCTTATATACATACAGAAACGAATATCTATACACTAAAAAAATAAAAAGTAGCCTATAGCCTTCCTCGATAAATGGACTATCCAACACGAAAATATTTTTTTAATTCGAACAGGTAGTTCCTGAGATTAACGCGTTCCAAACAAACAAACTCTTCAGCTTTATAAAATTACTAGCAGCCCTCCGCGGTTTTACCCGCGTAACTCCCGATCCCGTGGGAATATCGGGATAAAAAGTAGCCTTCCTCGATAAATGGCCTATCCAACACAAAATGAATTTTTCAATTCGAACCAGTAGTTCCTGAGATTAGCGCGTTTAAACAAACAAACAAACAAACTCTTCAGCTTTATAATATTAGTATAGATATATAGTATACATAAATACAGTCATTGAATCCACGTCCTTCTACGTCGCATACGGGTGTTCACCCACCGTACCACGGCAGAGTTTGGCACTTGTTAAATCTTAAATCAAACCGTGTTCTATCTTGACGAAATCCTTTGATCGTGGAGTTCCGATCACTATCAAACTGGAGCTTAATTAAGTTGACACTTTGTAGTGTCAGAGCCTACGCCTACTAAATATCCACCTAAGTACAATCAGGCCAAATATGTGCCGGTACTTAATCTTCTACGTTCTGAATTTCCTATTATTAATACGTTTTTTGACGTGATTAATGTCTAATAAATTGGGGGACACCTGCATTCAAAAAAAGTGTCACGGTAATATTGTGTGACATCATGCGTCATGATAACTTAGGAAACAAATAATAAATCAGTACTTAACAATTTTCTATACAACTTTCAAAGTTTTTATAAAAAACTAGGATAAACGCGAACGAAATAGCGGGCCTTTTGTCCGCGATTTCGTCCGCGTAGAAGTCGAAAAAAGACCAAGGAATCACCTTGTCTCATACAAACTTTGCCTCCCTTTTTCAGCCCCTAAGGGGTAAAATTTCAGAAAAAATATTTTTATCGGATGCCTGCGTCATATAAAGAACACACCCTCCAAGTTTCAGGTCTCTACGATCAGCGGTTTAGGCTGCGCGTTGATCCGTCAGTCAGTCAGGACAAAGAAATTTATATGTATAGCTTAAGATTTATAGTGACTAAAGTCACTATAAATCAGCAATTTCAGCAATTTATGTGATTTTTAAAAATCACATAAATTGCTTTATGTATTCTTGGATCATAATTATATTTCTTCTCTTTGACGTTTCAGGTATCTTTGCCCCAAGTCGTAGTATGGAAACTAACATAACAGGATTTATTTGAATTTTAGCTTGTTCTCCACTTCTCTATGAAGTTTATTTCATTTTCTCTTGGAAATAGTAAACTAGAAACAGAAAAATAATATTAGTAGGGATAGACACACACATATATTATGTGACAGATTAGTTTATCTTTTCACTTCGCAATTTTTTCGTAACGCTTAAACTGGATTGAACCAGATTTTTTACAGAATACCTGCAAAAAACAGTCCCGACGCAAACCTGCGATAAGGACTTCGTTCCAAAAAGTAAGTCGCGAAGCACAATAACATTTAAGAATAACTTAATATTGATCAATATTGAAAAAAGCTTACTCAAGTTTCTTAAGGTGAAAGGGTACTGGCGCTCTCTCCATACAAAAGGGGTATGGTCATGGCAGTTATAAGTTTTATGCAACAAAAATATTTGCTCTAGTGTCATTATCCAGGGAGGCAGCAGTCAACTACGTTTGTATGGACAGAGCGCCGGTACCCTTTCACCTTAAGGCTAAGAAGCATAATAACTAGTGATGCAACGAATACGAATACGAATATTCGTATTCGGCGAATACTAATACGAATATTTAAAAACTTATATTTTTGTACGCAACTCTATTTACTGTAAAATATTTTTCACTGAAGCCATGTACAGTCGCCTCGGAAAGACTTTTTTTATCACAGTTGCTCATAAAGTGGATCTTATTCAACGGCTTTTAGGCTCATAATCCAACATATTATGCACGCGTGCGTTTTTCATTGCCAACCTAGTGCTATAAAGTTATCCCGATAAGTTAAATACGTATCTTACTGCTAATTACATGTTAGGTAGGTGAAACCTTCTTAATTTATCTGGGTTATACTGTTTTGATGTATAAAAAAGGTAGGTACCAAAGAGTTTTTTAGCTAGCAAAAATGGTTGTCTCTAAAGTCGGTTTACGAACGAAAATTTTACGTGATAACATCGTGATAATGACTTAGAAAACGATTAAAAATTGAGTTGTTTATTTTTTGTTTTTTCTTTACTTAAATATATTGTTTTTCCGTACCATTGTATTTTGTTCTTAACCCCCGAAAAACAAATAGAAAAAACCTTAAAAAATATTGTATGTCAGACGAGGCTGTATAGGTTAAAAGTCTTTAGCCTGGCCTTTCCGGAGCATAATTAACAAAAAAATATTGCCTTGAAAATATGTAAACATAGACTTATCACAAATATTTTGTTTTCTTTTCAAGTCTTTTCTTTTATTCGCAACTGTGATAAAAAAAACGTCGTACGATATACGTGTGGAATTGATCTTTGCATCTTGGCTTCTTTAACACGCTCACTGCCGCTCGCGCGTCATAAACCGCCTCTATGCAAAGATCAATTTACCACACTTATATCGTAATGTACTATTTCAACGGCTGGGAACATCCAGACTGAAAAAAGAAATCGCCTAAAACCAGAAAATCTACGAATTTTATGTTTTTTAAATAAAAGTTTGCCCATTGTAAATTTTAGTTATTAGAAGAGTAAACATTCATCAAATAAATAAGTCTTTTATTACCATGGTGAGATATTCGTATTCGTATTCGTATTCGCCGAATAGTAGGTTTGATATTCGTATTCGTAAAAGTAGTATTCGTTGCATCACTAATAATAACAAATAAGAATAACTTATTATTAATCACTAGTGAAAAAAGCTTACTCAAGTTTCTTAACAACAAAAAAATCTGACAGATTTCACTATCATATTGTTAGACCGAGCTTCATTTCCTAAGAGCTAGCTTTTAGTAAGTTTATTTACTGTGCGGGGTAAGTGTTACGTTTCTCGTACATCCGGCGCGCGACACGCCCTTTACATTAGCTCCTCTTAGTTATAAAGACAATATATACGTACGGTCGGCTGCATAATTACAGATCCACCGTAGAGCTCCAAAACGGTTGTTATAAGATTGTTTTCAACACTAACTAGACATCTGCTTTAGTTGAAGTTTAAAGTCTTTTAACTCATCAATTTATCAAACAAAAATTATTAGAATGAAAACATGCCAATAATAGTAATTTTAGAACTCTACCGGGGGCTGCAATTATGCAGCCGACTGTGTATCCACTGTTTCTATTATGAATTTCCATAGTTGGAAATACTGGGACAGCTTCACCCGTTATTTCCCTCGTGGGAACAGAGGAAGATTTTTGAGGTTATACTTGTTTACACGTTATGAAATAATAAAAACTTGAGAGGTATCAAGGGACACCCGGATGGAACGAAGTTCCCTTCGATTAATTAGTGAAGGAATTTTAATCTTTTTTTTAAGTTATAATATTTTTTTTAAATATCAACAAATAGAATATTATTTAAACTTAATCAGAAGGCTCAATTTTAGTAAACTGGCTTGCTTTCTTTGAGAGTGAGAGAGAGAGACTGACAGAAAAACACGCGCACGCCGCACAAATTAAAAATATAGCAAAAAGTGTCGTTACAACTTTTGGTCTTAATTATTTCCGTCTAGTCTCCTTTCGCAACGCGTCATAAGGAACTTCGTTCCAAAACTTCGTTCTAATAAGAGTGAAATGTTTAAACAGATGATGCCCAAACACAGTTTACTGAATCATTCGGTTAGGCAGTCACTTTATCGCTTGACGATACCAGTTTGTAGATGAATTTTTAGACGGAAAAGTCACAAAAAATCCAAGAACGTCACGCACGTACTAGGTTAATGATGTCGTGCGTAGAAAACTGCTACATTGCTATCACTGGATCACGTACATCCCTAAAATCAACGATACAAATGAGTTCTTTTTGTCGCTATCTTAACCTAACCACGCCTAACCACTCCGAATATCGTACAAAAATCCTACTAATATTCTAAATGAGTTTCCGTGTCTGTATGTTCAAACAAAAACTACTACATCGATTGCGATGAAACTCGGTATTTGAATAACTGGAGATTTGGATTAACGCATAGGCTACTTTTTATCCCGATATTCCCAAGGGATCGGGATTTACGCGGGTGAAACCGCATCATGATCATCATCTTCCTGCCCTTATCCCAATTTATTTAGGGTCGGCACAGCATGTCTTCTTCTTCCATACACTCCTATTAGTCGTCATATCATCGTTAACATTTATATCTTTCATGTCTTGCCCGCATATAACCGTAAATAGTAGTAAAATAACATTATTGGGGTGAAAGCAGATTACAGACAAAATGATGGGCCGATAGCTTACCGACTCGTATTATAAGGCAAACGAAATAAAACAACAAAGCTCTGAACACTCCCGACTAATTCACCCATCAAACAAAAAAATTGAAATCGGTTCATCCGTTCAGGAGATATACGATGCCACAGACAGACACACACAGAGACACGTCAGACCTATAAAACCTCTCTTTTTGCGTCGGGAGTTAAAAAGTTTTAAATCTTTTAGTCATTTGATACTGACAAATATGAACCAAAAACTTAAGAACAACACAAATTAGTGTAAGAGTTTTGGCGGGAACGAGTTAACAACATGTCGTGCTGCAGTTTTATTTTCATGAGACTTAGATGTAACCCGAGTTGAATTGTATAATTCTGGTGGAATGTTATTCAATTTAGTTCTGTGAAAGTGCACAAGTGTAGTGAAAGTAAAAATCAGTGTCAAACATGCAGTTTTCTCGTTGCCTCCAAATCTCCTATTATGGTTATGGTAAACTTGCCACCGCTTTACTATAACCCCTGACTTGACGGACTATGACGACTTTGACTGTATTGAAACACTTTAGGCCCGATTTATGAAAAATCGGGTCATAATTTGATGCAAAATATAACTTGACACTGGCTAAATGTACACGTGCGAAGCCATAATAAAAGAGAAAAAAAAAAAAAAAAATTAGTGTAAAATTGTTGTCTAGTTTGACGTTTTTTTTTATTATGGCGAACAAAAAATGCCTTTGCACTAGACCGCTAAAGCGCCTCGGAAACTGGTTGCTGCTATCGTGTGATTTTCCAAAAATGTGCGGTACATTTTGAGACCCATACCTATCGATAAAGGGCGAACAAAAAAACCTTAGATGCCGGGATATACGAAGAAACGTGATTCGTTAACAACATAATTCAACAAATATCCCGTTTCTGAGACGTTTCTGAGAGGTTCAATGTAGAGGCATTATTTGTTCGCCGTAAAGCCCTCTATCGATAGGTATAAGTCTCGAAATGCACCGCGCATTTTTTGGAAAATCATAGTATACCACGTTTGGTTAAATATCTCGTTTCCGAGATGCTTTAGAGGTTCAATGTGAAGTCAATATTTGTTTACTGTGATGCCCTCTATCGATTGGCATTGGTGTCAAAGGGCACCGTGCAAAAAAACACTATAACAAGCTCCCAAACTAAATATTCGGACCCCTTTTTAACCCCCGACGCAAAAACTACGGGGTGTTATAAGTTTGATTGTATGAATTCCTTATGTCATGTTTTTTAATTATTTCTTCTGACCAATTTAAAATCTGTAGGTAGTCTGGTTTCAACCGTTATAATGAAATATGATTGACTAAGCGACAAAAGCAACAACTTATACAGCTCTAACTACACTTAGGCATTATAGCTTACTTCAATTTATAACTCGACACGTTTCGCTAAACTGCGCTTAAATTACGCCAGCTGTGTGAATGTGCCTTTAATTCTAGCTCTTGTGGTAAAGCACGAATTGTGTAATATTTTTCGGACTGGAATGTTTTACATTTAGGAATAATTTAGTATTTATTAAGTTTGTTGGATTGAGTTGAAGTTAATACCTTTTAAATATTAAAATAACTATCGAAATCGGATTTCATAAAGCGGGAATAATTAGTAGCCACTACTTTGTCCCTTTTTAGTCGAATTAATGACTTAAATAAATTAAAAATAAAAAATAAATTCTATGGAATCGGAAAATCAATACATTTTTCTTCTACGGGAGAGCCTTCGGTATCATTTCCTCTTAAGAGGAGTACCAACAAACAAACATACTGACAGAGGAAAGAAAATTTCTCCAGACATAAAGCAGAGACGCTACACTCGCTCGATAAAGGTTAATCTACTAATGTATTTTTTATTAAACTTAAATAACCATTCACTTTGCAAAACCGAAAACGCTTCACCCAAATTCCCCGTTAACTCTACAACCAAACTTCGACAAACTTTTCCCCAATAATGCGTCACTTTGATAATATGTTCCATCTCCATGACTTTACTTAGGTACAATCATGTACGAAAATACATATTACTTACATAGGTAGCCAATTAGTTAATTAGTAGGCAAACATCATCCTCACGAAGGAATATTCCTCAAACTTCCTCTTCCATAGGTACCTTATAGATCTTAATATAGTTCCTAAAATCCAAAAAAAAATACATTCTTACATAGGTAGCCAATAAGTTAATTAGTATGCAAACATCGTTCTCATGTAGGAATATTCCTCAAACTTCCTCTCCCATAGGTGCCTTGAAGGTAGATCTTAATATAGTTCCTAGAATCCAAAAAAAATACACATTACTTACATAGGTAGCCAATTAGTTAATTAGTAGGCAAACATCATCCTCACGTAAGAATATCCCTCAGACTTCCTCTCCCATAGGTGCCTTGTAAATCTTAATATAGTTCCTAGAATCCAATTAAAATCATATTACTTACATAGGTAGCCAATTAGTTAATTAGTAGACAAACATCATCCTCACGTAGGAATATTCCTCAAACTTCCTCTCCCATAGGAACCTTATAGATCTTAATATAGTTCCTAGAATCCAAAAAAAATACACATTACTTACATAGGTAGCCAATTAGTTAATTAGTAGGCAAACATCATCCTCACGTAAGAATATCCCTCAGACTTCCTCTCCCATAGGTGCCTTGAAATCTTAATATAGTTCCTAGAATCCAATAATAATCATATTACTTACATAGGTAGCCAATTAGTTAATTAGTAGACAAACATCATCCTCACGTAGGAATATTCCTCAAACTTCCTCTCCCATAGGAACCTTATAGATCTTAATATAGTTCCTAGAATCCAAAAAAAATACATATTACTTACATAGGTAGCCAATTAGTTAATTAGTAGACAAACATCATCCTCACGTAGGAATATTCCTCAAACTTCCTCTCTCATAGGTGCCTTTCAGGTAGATCTTAATATAGTTCCTAGAATCCAAAAAAAATACACATTACTTACATAGGTAGCCAATTACTTAATTATTATGCGAACATCATCCTCACGTAAGAATATTCCTCAGACTTCCTCTCCCATATGTGCATTGTAGATCTTAATATAGTTCCTAGAATCCAAAAAAAATTATATTACTTACATAGGTAGCCAATTAGTTAATTAGTAGACAAACATCATCCTCACGTAGGAATATTCCTCAAACTTCCTCTCCCATAGGAACCTTATAGATCTTAATATAGTTCCTAGAATCCAAAAGCGCATTAAGGTTATGGTCAGAACTTCTTGAAAACTCAACGTATAGTTTGGAAATTAACTTAGATTCCAGCACTTCAAACAAACTTTGGTTCCGTTTGTGAACTTCCAACGTTGAATGTTTGAAATATATCAATAGATATAACTAGCTGTGTCCCGCAGTTTCACCCGCGTAAGTCCCGATACGTACCCTTCCTCGATAAATGGACTATCCAACACAAAAATATTTTTTCAATTCAAACCAGTAGTTCCTGAGATTAGCGCGTTCAAACAAACAAACTCTTCAGCTTTATAATATTAGTATAAATTCATACCTCTTGCTCATCGTTCTTGACAAAAGTAAGTATATATTACTTATTTAAAAATAATAAAGCACCTGTGGGCACCATCTAAATAAGTTTCCCTAGGTTGGGTGCCTACAAGACTGGCTGCATTTGCCCCTTTGGATAGCAATGCTGTCCCGTTGGGCAAAGTAGCAGCCAACCATTTTTTTCACCAGAATCTAATACTAATAATTTTACTAGGTTTCATTTTCCTACCTACATTTAACATTATGTAATTACTGTGATATTACTTTAAAAACTATAGTCATAAGTTTTTCTAAGCTAACTTACCTACCTAAGTAATATTAAGTTTTCAATCGACGAATATAATCAAAGTTTGACCATTTAAATGTCAAAAACTTTGCTCTCTGGAAGTCCGACACAACTCATTAAAAGTTAGCTTTGGTTTAAAATCAATAAATTATTTCATAAAACGTTTCCAAGAGTTTAGACAAACAGGAGCGGCTTGTCGTGCGATCTAAGCGATGACGACGCGACTGGCGTTTACTTAAATCCTTTCTGTGACGACCCAGTTGGCACAATGGTCACCATGAAGGACTGCCTAGCACAGGATTGCGGGTTCAATTCCCGCCTCAGACAAGTATTTATGCTCAGATATTTGTCTGTGGTCTGGTTGTTTCTATGTATTATAAGTAAATATTTACAAAATCCTACTAATCCTACTAATATTATAAATGTGAAAGTTTGTGTGTGCGTGTGTGTGTGTGTGTGTGTGTGTTACTCCTTCACGCTAAAACTACTGGACCGATTGCGATGAAACTCGGTATCTAGATAGCTGGAGACCTAGATTAACACATAGGCTACTTTTTATCCCGATATTCCCACGGGATCGAGACTTACGCGGGTAAAACCGCGGGGCGCAGCTAGTAAAAGTATATAAGTAGTATATCCGTTGTCTAGCACCCATAACACAAGTCTAGTTACTTAGCTTGGGGCTAGACGGCGATGTGTGGAATGTCCTGCAATATTTGTTATTTTTTAATAATATTTATTTTTTATTATAGTTCTTAAAAACTCGATGAAGAAATTAGGGATAATTTCTATTTAAGGGCCGACTAAAGTTGCAGCTAAGACGTATTTTTTACGTTCGTAAAAAAATACTTAAGAATTGGTATTCTAAGCGCAGATGTCCGGATTTCCTCTAAAATGTTCCTTAATCGTAAAGTTAAAATTATCTGGTCACGGACATCTTTCAGTTTGTTTTTTTCGTCACCCTCTTGAACAGCCTATAGAGTTACAAGGAAATTATTATTTTTGATCGACTTCAAAAAAGGAGGAGGTCCTCAATCGTAGCGCATACCTTTTTAAGCTATTGCATAGCTTTTATCGCGGGCTTTGAGCGCGGCGACCGAATCACTCCGCCTACCATGTAGCTCGGCCGAGCGTTCACTTTACGTGTATGCATATGGTACGACTGTACGAAGCTCGCACGATGCAATAGCTTTACCGCGGCAGTCCCCGAGTTCCACACCTTTTTTTATTAATATATTCACCGAATACTCGAAGACGGCTTAACCGATTGAGATTATTCTATTCTACACTCAAACAAATTACGCAAAATTTTAAAAAAAAAGGTCATCATCGCATTAAAAGTACTATTGATTTGATTATATTTACCCCACGTTTCGATCAGGTTACACTGACCATGTCGCGATGGCCATGGCGGTGTGAAATGATTGTGGTTACGTCACATACTATCATAATTTCGTAATAGAAATTCCCATTTAAGACGCTTTTCCAGTACCGTGTGTAGGTATTCACATTACCTTAGCCCGCGCTCTCAAAGACATAGCGTGCTGCGTGCTAACTGTTATATTTGATCGATATGCAAAACATTTTAGCATGATTATCCACAAATATAGTTCCTAGAGGTCAAAACCTATCATTTGATTCATTTTTAGAAACAAACGTTAACTATTTTTGAATAAAACCCGATAAACGATCTAATAATTCTCTGTTTTCTAACATTTTTTTTATCGAACGAAGTTGTTCATATCATGTTTACAACCACAAACAAAAATATGGTTACTAAACTACAATATCCATTTATATCTAAATAACAAAAAAAGAGTATTTGATTACGAGTTGCTTAAAACAAAGGTCGATTTTGGTAGCTTTATTAGCACCTGCCCTTAAACTTCGCGCCAATCAGGCGTACTAGTTGATAATGTTGGTAGCATTAGTTAGATAAAAGACTAATCGTTGGTATATCTTTTTTATTCCTTTTGTATTACCTACCCTCTATCTATAATCTTACTTTGTTGCAGTTATCGCGAGACACTAGCTGGCATCTCACGCCATCTTGGACATCGGCCCTTGAGATAGCAATTCGTGCGTCTCGTGGGAGTCCCCGGAGTTTCTGTATGTCTCCATCGGTTACGCGCCCTGGCTATTGCACCCCAGGTGAGGGTTCTGATAGCTTTCGCTCGATTTGGGTCCCGGTAACAGCGCGGCGCGGTAGTTTGTCTACAACTACCGCGCCGCGCTGTTACCGGTATACAAAGCAGCCACGTGCTGACAGTGTGAATCCTGTTCTGGAGCCTACCATCTGAGCTCAGAGGAGAAGAGAATAGCAGAAGACAGGTTAGTGACATTCCTTTCTCCTCTCACGTCTTGTATGCCAACGGTTGCGTATATTTTATTAGGTTAAGTACCAGCCCTCAATACAGCCCACTTAATACATAATACTGAGATACCTACTATGTTTTAGTACTGTATTTTATCACCCCGGCCAACGGCTAGACACGTTCTTCTTCTGGCCATGCCAGAATGAATGACTATTTTTTACTGACGGAAAAAACGGAGGGGTTCTCAATTCGATGCGTATTTTTATTATTGTTATTTTATTGTGTATCATCAATTGATCACCGATTACTCGAAGACGGCTTAACCGATTGAGATGATTATATGATGATTATATTATATTTTTATTGATTATGTGTTATAACTGAGAATATCATGGACAAAAAAAAAATCTTAAAACAGACTGTAATAATATCTCTGATAACATCTGACTAACCAAAATGAGAACATTTGCCGAATGTGAAAACTTCTTGCATAATTTAAACTGAAACTGCTCAGTTTGTCATTAAACTTGATGACTCGACACACTGCTTTCGTTAACTAGGCGTATTTAATGTTAAAAAGTTTAAAGTGGATTCTATTATTGCTAAACTAAAATGCTTTATAATAGTCGTTAGGCTCCGAAATTCTTGTCGTGTTTCATAAGATAGGTAAGGCACATAATCACAACCACAACCAATTTCTTTTCACTACGTATCACAACCGACTGATAAATCTTCAAGCACAAATTCACTGCGTATTAGTACACTTTTATGAGCGGTGTTGGTCTAGTGAAAGATACCTCTACTTTCATTCGAATCCCATCCGGCTGTGCCAATGAAAAATTCTTACACTAATAATTTATATTGATCTTTTATGGTGAAACATAACATCGTGGTAAAGCGCGCGGCTTAGTTGCCTCCAGACGTATTATTGACAAGTTCTTATCTCTAGACAAGGTCGACTAACGTCAGAAGGTAGAACAGTGCTGGCAAGCCTACTCCTTTCTTACGCAAAAAGGACTCAATTAAAGAGATTCAAAACAACCTGTATACAGTATACATTTGGTAACGAAGTGTACAAGTGTACACTTCGTTACCAAATGTAAAACCAGCGTCGCTAAATGAGACGTAGGTCCTACAATTACGTGCAAAATATACCCCTTTCCTTGCCACCACAACTAAATACCTTGAAGATAATTGAGTACGAAAAACAAATACATTATAACAATATTAATTTCCAAACAAATCAGCCTTTGTTACCGTCAAAATACACTAAGTAGGTAATGTAATGGGTAATCTATCTAGACATCTAGGTATCATGTCGTGTAAATTGGTAACATATTGGGACTATTCCTGAAAGACTGAAACTTTCCTCTGATAAGCGCTAATTTAATAAAGGGACGACGTCTGTGGTGCGGCGGGCGAACACCCACCTGCAGAACAGAAAGTTACGGGTTTGAGTCCCGTCTCAAACAAGTATTTATGTTCGCTATCGGTAACACAAGCCTAGTTGCTTAGTTTAGGGCTAGATGGCGTTGTGTAAAAATGTCCTGCAAGGAACAAACAAACTTTCTTTATGTATATTTGTTTGTTCCTTTGTGTTCCTACGGGGCCAATGTATGGGGTATGGGCTGATTTTTTTGTTATACGAACTAAGCGATGTAAAGTTACATAATGAAAATCAAAATACGTACCTAGAGAGAAAAAAAGTGATTCATATTTAAGCAATTAGGCGAAAGCCATCTTAAATTCAGTCTGATTTTAGAGTGGGGTGTCGTTTATTACGTTTTCGGGGTGCTGATTCCTTATCCAGGATCTGTTTTTAGATCAGAGTAGACATCTGGCCAATATCAGTCTGATTTTGGAGTGGGGTATCGTTTAATACGTTTTCGGGGGCGCTGATTCCAAATCCGGGATCCGTTTTAAGATCAGAGTTGACATCTGTCAAATTTCACTTTTATTTTGGAGTTAAAGGTTTTTTTTAATTTAGGAGATAAGCATTGAAAAACTCGATGTAGTAATTTTACGCAGACGAAGTCGCGGGTAACAGTTGCTAGTACCTACCTATATAAATAACATAAAAGTCTTGTACATCGATCGCTTATGAGAAAGTGGACAATCTATACATATAATAAATCTGTAGACATCAAAAAATCTGTAATTGTAAGATATCCAGAAAAAAAATACACAGGTCCCCTTAAAATCGTTAGCTGAACACGATAGGGTAGTTTTTAGAATTTTTGTCTGTTTGTCTGTCTGTTTGTTTGTTTGAACCAGGTAATCTCATAAACTACAGAACAGATTTTAAAAAGGTCCACACGAATATGTTCAGAATATATCAGAATAACATTTAGGGTATGTTTTAATTTAACTTTAAACAATAATTAAGATATTTGATAAAAAAACATTTAAAATGTGAAATCTAAATATTTTTCCGTGGTAAAACGTAATCGAACGTCAGAAGGGAACAGTACCCTTACCACGGGCTTTTTACGTATTCGATTAAACATCCTATATTGAGTATTTACTATGAAACTTCCTAAAAATCAACTTACTAGGTCCACCCGTCTCTGAGAATATCGGTAGTGACACACCGTCAGACAAACGGACAAGAGAGTGATCGAAAAAGGGTTTCTTTTTTTCGAGTTTTTCAAAAAGTCATGGTAGGGGTGCAGTACATGCCTCCGCTCAAGATGACAGCTGTCATAAAACCAAATAGTTTGCATTTAATACTACCTACGTGAAACTGAAAATGAGGTTAGTACAAAGAGGTACTACTACATAATATTACCGATCTCCTTTACCGAAGACCTCCGATGTTACACTTCTATCGCGCTTTTCTCCTGCTATAGTTTGAATTATGAGTTCAAGTAGCGGAAACCTTAGATAGTAAAAACAAAAAAGAATTATCCAAATCGCTCCAAGAGTTTACGAGTAATCAGCGAACATACATAAAAAAATATATATATACGTGACGAATTGAGAACCTCCACCTTTTTTGATGTCGGTTAAAAAATATACAGGTAATAGTCATTTGTAAAAATCATTTTTTTTCCCAAAATTACGTAGCCCTGCCAGCTACCTAATAAAAAAAACTGGGTATTTTGGTCAAGAATTCAGAAAATTTGATTCATAGGACATCACGTTCCTTCAAATACCCCGTTTCCGAGACGCTTTAGATGTTTGGTGTGAAAGCATTTTTTGTTCAGCGTAATGCCTGCTATCAATATGTAAAGATCTCAATGTGCATCGCGTTATTTTAAGTATTAGTATTTGTTCTGTCCAATTGCCTTTCTTTTTAATCATTAATATTATTATTTGATAATAAAAACAATGTAAAATATTATTTGCACCGAAATTGATTATTATTTGCATGATGTTGGTGTTATAATTACTATAATAACCTCTTATATTATTAATTGAAGAATATAAATCGAGACACAAAGGTAGTTGATAATTATTTTTTCTTTAATTTACAAAAATCTAAAGATAACTAGGAAGACAAAGAACGTTGAAAGTTTTGTGCGAATAGAAATTGGACTTAGTTTTAGCTTTATAGTTTTGTTGTGTATTATGTTTTATTTGTAAAAAATTAACAAAAATAGTACATTGTTACCCAAGGTGCCCTCGAAGTATTAGCGCCCTCGCTACGCTCGGGCACCAAACTCCGTCTCGGGACTCAATGAGTGACTTTCACACCTTGGGTAAACAAAACAAACTCGAGGTAAACACTGTGCTTTTCATTACGAATAAACATAAAATTCTTCCTAATAACGAGTGAATGAGAGACTCTATACTACCTGATCCTCTTACAAGGTTGGGACCAAAGAGGTTATACATTATGTAGATTTTTTGCTTTTGCTATTTGTTTTCAACATGTTTTCAATATGTTTTCAATATGTTTTCAATACTCAAATACGTCGGTACTAACCGAAGAGATTTTTATAAATTAGTTTATCCAACACTGAGTGATGACGCGAAGTCCGTAGATTTAAATTACAGTTTTTGTAATACGGTTTGTCTAGAAAATGTTATTTACACAAAATACACAATCATAATAGAAAAACCAGATTAAACTTAACACAAAAACATAATAAAATAAAAGATAATACTAATTAAAACCATTCAAAATGCAAGCATTTCCCGCCAGTATTTTTTACTCAAGAAACGACACTGACCGCACGGTCACATAAAGCCACATCTGCAACATCTTGACAGGGCGCCGGTAGAGGCGCAGCATGGTCATACGTCGCTTTGACCATTTTCATCTTTACATTTATTTTATTAAATAAGATATCTTGAACTAAATATATCTACCTGAATTCGATTACTAAGAAAAAACCTATTATGTACTAAACTCTGGCAGTATGGATGAACCGTGCGAAGTCATAATTGTTATTCTTTGGTGTTACCTAAATCAAGGAGGTTAGGTTTTTGAAGTCCCTAATGCGTAATGATACTGATACTGGCTACAAACACATTGCACAAGCCGCGCGAAGCCATAATTTAACATGACAGCTGTCAGTGAAAGCGATTTTCCCTAGGGCCGAAAGTTTTTCTTTCTACACGCTCTTCAGGCATCTTTAGACCTACTTTCGGAGTTTGAGTAAGCCTAGAATAAGAAATGCCTTTGCCAAATCAATTAAAAATATAGTTTAAAAACAATGTAACTACCTATTTTGTTTTTATAACTTACACCGAATGATAAATTGTATCTTTGCAGAAAAATGTTAGGTATTCTAAATAACCCAAAACCACATCGCGATCGAAGTCGCGGGCAACAGCTAGTATATTATATATTCTGTGAAATTAGGATACAATTTTGATAATTCATCCCACATTTTAAAGCGTTAAAACACGTAATTAAAATCAGTAAATAAATATGGCTTCTATTAGTTTGAACATTATGCAAAACACGTTCTATCATGGAATAAACCCCTTTCGTAATTGAATCCCGTGAAAACATTATAATTGACAAACAAGGTAGGTGTAATAACAAGAAAATATGGTTTGTTTATTTAGTAAATGTAAATAATTTGACAATCTAGACATCTCGACACGACAAGAGAAACGTCTCAACATAAAACTAGATTTTAGACATACAATTTTTTTTAAAACAAGCTCGCTTCATAAACAAGAGAAACAAAATCAAAATCGGTTCATCCGTTCGGGAGCTACGAAGCCACAGACAGACACACACACAGACACGTCAAACTTAAAACATTTGCATCGGGGGTTAAAAAGAAGAAAAACGAATTCAATTAAATCATTTTTTTTACGATATAAGTACGAGTACAATTTACATAGATGACATTAAAGCTTGTTATATACGAGATGTAAGTATGTAAATTTACCCATCATTTTTATTTGACCCTGCGATATTTCGCGCCTTACTTCATCAATCTTTTTTTGTCATCGGCTAAGACGAACCCACTCATTGGACGAACTAAAGTTAAGTTCAGAATTACTCGTTCGTAAAGTACTTTGACATTTATAGATACATCTCGGATTGTACAAAACTGCGTAAGTTAGAAAGTATGCTTTGACAAATCACTTTATTTTAACTTCATACAAAATGTAGGAAACAAGTTAGAAAACAAACTTTAGAAAGCGCTGCACTTCACTGAATGAGCAACCGCAATACATTTCTCGTGGTTTGTTACTCGCTGTTTCATAACACAGCCGTAGACCAAAGCATTTTCAAGCGCTTGACACTACACAAACAACAGGCGACAACTAAGGTTTGTCAATAAATCTAGGGAACTATTGTAAAACAACAAACAACCATTGCGAAGTGCAATCGGCGTAGCGTTTTGCCGGATTGCCATAGTCAAGTACCACGATACACACTATATAAGAGACACAATAGAGCGATCAGCGAGGCCTTTATAGTCCTCGAGAAATTTTAAGCTTTTCAATCCACATCAAAATGAAAAAAAAACACCCCAATTCATTAACATTTAAAAATTCTGCTTTAGTTAAAATTAGTCTTGTCACTTTCGCACTTTTACAGACGACAGGTGTGTGAAAGTGATAAAACACATTTAACTGAAGAAGACTTATGAACAAGGGGATTATAGAATAATATAATATAATTTATTATATTGTTTTGCGAATCCTTCTTGTCATTGTGTGCGTTCTGAATTTATTATGTTTTATACCTACCTATCTATTTTTAGATACGCTGTCTCTTATATTTTTAGTATGTTTATATTTGTTATTGTCGGTAATTGGTTTTCTGTTTCTATTTCTTCTGTCTCTATTGTTAGACTTAGCTGTAGACTTTCCTTGCAAATAAAATAAATTAATACATAAAATTCTGTGCAAATTATGTTATTATTATTAAATGATGTGCTTGGTCGATTAATTGTACTGTTTTTTTTTTAATTTGCCAGAACTTCACTATAATGTCGAAGATCCTAACTCTGTTCTGTCGCAGATAACTCTATTGTGGATAGAGTTTTACTGTATAGACGCAGAGATGAATTTCGGATTTGTGGCAGCCTTCTTAGAAATTTACTCTATTCCTTATGGATTTTGGTACTAAAAACATCGTTTGGATTATCGCTAAGTACCTATGACTCTATCAAAGGTACGAAAGCTTTTTCAACACCTAGAAAAATTCAAAAGAATATCAAATCGTGTGAATGTATTATGTTACCAACTTACTTTATTTTCTAATTTGTTTCAATATAATATTATGAAGTTCAACTTTATATTTTCCAAATTTACAGTAGGTATAAGAAAATTAGAATAGATGCCTACTTAATGTACTTCATTAAATTTTGTTGAAACTCCAAAGCGGATATTGTAGTAATAGTCGTTAAAGTGAATAATGTAATGTGATTACTTTTACGTTAAGTATTTACTTTGGAGTGATTCAATTATAATAACGGACTTAAGGGTCGTAGTAGCTAGCCCGTCGTTTTATTTGAAGGCAAAAGAAGAATTGAAGAATGTTAACTAATTATGAATATTAGCTTTCCATATTATTTGGCAAAAATAAAAAAATACAAGTGAAAGAAAATTAATTTAATTAGTTTCCGATTTATAGAAGTAAACGTGCGACGCGGACTCATACCACCATACTCGATGCGTTACTAAGCGGAGCGGTGTAAATTGACGTCATATGCGTTTACGTAAGTTTTTTTGACTACAACAAAAACTAGGGTATTTGTATACATACAAGCTTTACTGTTACAAACCTTCAACTGATACCTAGTAACATTCTTCAATTCCGTTAGAATCATTCAAGAAAAACTACATTGAATCGTTTTGAAACTCTGTAGGGACGCCATATGTCTTCGAAAAGCGCCCACCAATGAAAATAAGACACTAGAAACTTTTTTTTTGTGATCATGCTCACAAAGAATTACATATAATATTTCTAAACAAAAATATAATATTTGTGATGGAGTAATAAACTCGTGTCAATTGGTTTTTGGTAGGACAACGCGGCGACGTACTGAAAAAAATGTTGAACCAGTTAAACCGCAAAATTATATTAGTTAAACACCAAACACAGTCGTATTCAAACTGTTGAATATCTGCCTTTCAACTCTTTCTATGTTTCGACTCTTTGATCCTTCTTTTCTTTAGGGGGAATGGGGGTGACTCCCGTTCCAGCTCGTTTGTGGCGCAGAGGTTAGCCATCGCCATTCAGCATGACAATGCTTCTAGCATTATGGGATCCTTTACGCCGGGAACGATAAGGGGCGGGTTATTTGACTACCTGTACGCCATTTATTATAACTAATTTATTAGTATTTTTTAAAAATACAGATCTTACCTCAGATCACTACCTCAGTACTGTCTAATATCCGAATGTATTCCTGTATTATTTATGTATGTATGTATATGTATTTTTTTGTATCTGTGTCTATAATTATATATTGGTATGTATTGTATGTATAATTTGATATTTTAAAGCTATATTTATGTAAATACTTTATATTATCACCTGTTACAGGTTATGTTTGGTATCTTGCTTGAGTAAATTCACAACCTACCATTAAAGCTGAATCAGTTCTTTTCCATCCAAAGGTTGCCTGGAGAAATCGCTTTCAGCGATAAGGCCGTCCATTTGTGCAACTTATACTTTTTAGCTATTACTTTATTTTGTGTATATAATGTTCTTTTTCTTCCTGTGTTGTAGGAATAAAGTTATCTATCTTTCTATATATCTATCTATCTTAGAAAATGAAATAGAATTAAAATATGTATCGCTCTTTGATCTGTAAAATAAGGTAAATTACGCGAAACGTGCGTCATTTGAAGGTTCTACTACACTAAAGTGATAACGCGTTATACCTGTTATCTCTTAAAAGTTTTTACTAGCGTTTATTCACTGTAATCAATGATTTTCCGACCGAGATTTTCCCATAATTAGGGCACCCGCTCCATTTTTTCCGTTCTCGCCGCTGGGATTGTTTCAATCAGCCAAGTTATAATTACCAAGTTGAAAAACTACGACATTATTTAGCTTTTTGTTTAAAATTCTATTCAGGGGAATCAGAAGTTTAATTTTGTTTTTAATTTAATAGAGAAAATGAGGCTTCTTGCGTAGGTATTTATGCCAATATCTGTTTTTAAATGCTGATTTGATTTTAGCAGGATAAAAACTCGTTGAAGTCAGAATTGCAGACCCACCGTAGAGCTCCTAAACTGCTAGTATTAGAATGTTTCAAATCAAGCAAGATTACACAGGGTTGCGGGTTCGATTCCCGCCTCAGACCAGTATTTATGCTTAGATATTTTGTCTGTGGTCTGGTTGTTTGTATGTATAATAAGTTTTGTTTTCGTTTTTATGTATTCTTAGGTCTTGCTCGAGTTTAAATTTACAATCTTTCAACTCAGGGATTTATGAGATAAATATTATTAGAACAAAAAACATTCCAACAATAGCAATTTAAAAAATCTACGGAGGGTCTGCAAATTCGACTCCGGCCTACCTATAATATTATATTTTGATCTACTTACCTATTTATTTCAATACAAATCAAATTCTTTGGATCTTTAAACCTCGGCACGATATGTCTTACATCTTAGAATAGAATAAAATATAATTTATTCGAACAAACACACGACATAGTATAGAATAGATACAAATAAGAAACAGCAAGAGAGTTACAAATAAAAGAAATTACAAAAAAACAGACAATAAAAATAAAAAGTATCTGAGAAGTCGTGTGATCTTTACTAATCTAATCAACCAACCACTTATAAAGTTATATTCTCAAAACTAATAAAGACTGGAATAACCTTCACTTGATTGAATTTACTGAAATAAACCACAGGAATCTCTAATACCTTTTAGGAAACCAAGCCGATCAATTTGAGTAAAAGAAAATAAACAACCGCTTTAAATCAAATTATGCGAAATCCCTCCTGTTTAACCTCATTTTAAAATCGTTAAAATTCCAGAGTGCTTCTTTTAAATTCCTCCCGACCGACCGTAGATATCGATTTTCAAAGAAAAAACGACACGATTATCTCCCCGGTGTCCCGGCAAATGGATATTCGGATCGGACCGTCTTCGTACTCGTTGATAGGAAGATCTTTTATTATAGGGGAGCCCGGAAAACGAATTGGTAGGCGGCTGTGTAACAATGCTGCTTGATTAATTTTACAAATAACGTGACCAATGCAATGCTCGTAATTTTATGTTGTTGGGCGACGCTATTTTTAACCGACTTCAAAAAAAGGAGGAGGGATTCGTCGGGTTTTTTTTAGTATAAATAAATATCGCAGGACATTCCACCCATCGCCATCTTAGTAATTCCGCGTTGAAAAGGTGAAATATGTACCAAATGAAATAGTATTGAAATGTAGTAAAATGATACCAACGATAGTACATTTTATTATTTATTAATTTATTTTCGTTTATTTGGGAAACATACAGAACTATGATAGAATTATTTACAACAATATATATGAAAAGCCAGGATAGCCTTCATCTTTACTCATCTTGTACCAATTTAGAGAGTGGACAAAGTAAGGGTTAAGAACAATGTCATCCAATGACAACCAGTATTATTCATACACTACAAGTAGCTAGATTCACGTAATATTCAAAGAAACACATAGTTAATAATCACAATAACTCAAACTAAACATAAAATAGTACCTATGATTGTACAACTCAGAGCGATTCGTGAACGAACACGGTTCGCGGACACCCGTCTTGTTCGCCAAGCGTACTAAGATGGCGGTCCCCGATTCATTGACATATCACGCTTCTCTAGATTGACTGATTACCATAGTCAATCTGACGTATGACGGGTAGCTACGCGGTAGTATTTAGTTGTTTATCTATGGATACGCCTTCATATATTAAAAAAAAACCCTTAATCCAAAAAAGTTTCCACTAATTCATAATACTTATATGAAGTGAAACATTGAACTAAAACAAAGAGAAAGTTATCCCTAGAACAAATTATCAGGTATGAAAATAACCATTTATTAGTATTTTCTAGAGGTTAAGGTGTTTTATCGCAACACAGTTGTTTAGTAAAGTTAAGTATGCCTTGTAGTAAAGGACTGGCTTAGATATTAACTTTAATATTACTATAGTATGGTCTAGTCAAAATAACTTCAAGTATTTGAACTTTTCGAAAATATGTCTGCGTGTTGACTGTGTGTAAAAAACATCTATATTAGTTAAGATTTAGAGTAGGCTATTAAAAATATTAGTTTAAAGCTTCAAGTGGTTTCTACTTTGACCAACTGATAGGTACGGTCGGCTGCGTAATTGCAGACCCACCGTAGAGCTCCAAAGCGGCTGTTATAAAAATGTTTTCAACAAAAGCAAGATTCTAAACACATTGCTTTAGTGGAAGTTGAAAGTCTTCTCATCAATTTATCAAACATAAATTATTATAATTAAAACAAGCCAATAATAGTAATTTTAGAACTCTACCGGGGGCTGCAATTATGCAGGCGACTGTACCTTCAGCCATCAAAAGATTCAATGCCATCCAGCCTTTTAACTACCCTACCTAGGGTTTTGAGTATTAGTTTTTTTTACATTACTCAGCGCTCCACGGTTTCGACTGCGTATCTCCCGATCTCAAGGGGATATCGGAATAAAAGCCTATGTTACCTCGCAATGAATCGATGTATTCTTATATCAAGTTTTATCAAAATCGGTCCAGTAGTTTCGGTACCTATTCGTTACAAATACAAAAAATCCTCTTTATAATATTAGTATAGAAATATGTAAAAAGGCGTGATTTCCAGTATTTCAGTTTTTTTATTCTAAGTGTTATAACAACCGTCTACATCTGTAGCAAAAAAAATACAAAGTATTATTTAAAAAAAAACACTAAGGTATACTTATACCTATATGATACTTTGACGACCCAGTTGGCACAATGGTCTCCATGCCGGGCTGCCAAACACAGGGTTGCGGGTTCGATTCCCGCCTGAGACAAGTATTTATGCTTAGAAATTTGTCTGTGGTCTGGTTGTTTCTATGTATTATAAGTATATATTTACAAAAAAAAAGTATATAAGTTGTATATCCGTTGTCTAGCACCCATAACACAAGTCTAGTTACTTAACTTGGGGCTAGATGGCAATGTGTGGAATGCCTTGCAATATTTATTTATTTATTTATTTATACTTCGAAGATGATACTGAATCTTTTATATTTATCACTGGCTGCGTTTCGCGGTTTCACCCGCGTAAGACCCGATCCCGTGGGAATATCGGGATAAAAAGTAGCCTATGTGTTAATCTAGGTCTCCAGCTATCCACATACCGAGTTTCATCGCAATCGGTCCAATAGTTTTTGCGTGAGGAGTAACAAACACACACAAACTTTCACATTTATAATAGTAGGATGAAAGACATATAATCTTCTATTTACGAGCTTCGGGCACAAGATATTTGATACAACACTTATTTTATGATTCTCTATATCATCTATATGAAGATTCATGCCAATTAATTAGATATAAGGGAATGTTATTATTTATGCCACCCTGTAGCAATATCAGAGACATTTTGGCGAGCCAAAAACAAGAAATTATTTGTGACACCGTTATTTCGAAATCGATCAGATATTGTCAGTTTAGGGAATTGGATTGTTCCTTTCAATACAAATGATATAATGGAAACAGAGAAATACGTAATAATTATTTTTTATCACAGTTGCTTATAAAGTGGATTTTATTCAACCGTTTTTAGGCTCATAATCCACCGTATTACGCACGGGGTGCGTTATGCATTACCTAGACGCCACTAGTGTGTAAAAAGTTATCCTGATAAGTTAAATTGGTATCTTACTGCAAATTACATTGTAAAGAGATTTTACTCCAGAAAAAAAGATAGTCTATAAAGTCGGTTTACGAACAATAATTTTATGTGATAACGTCTTTTGTTGTTTTATAATTTTGTAAAAATGAATCACAAAATTTTTACAGAAAATTGAATCTAAATCGGTCCAGCCGTTTTGAAGGTAAATTGGAACATTTGAGTGCACAAACAAACAAGAAAAACCCTCTAAATGCATAATATTATACCGCCGTCCGTTCCATCGCGAGTAAAAAAATGTCCTAAAACGATACCACTTGTAGCGACACTTCATATCGCCACCAACAGATGGCGCCATTGATACGATCGTTGATCGCGCAAGCAAAGTTTTTCTGAAGCTAAACTCATATACAAGTTCTAACGAGACATCGTTGGGCAGCGGCCTACAGGGTATAACACCTGCCCGGTAGAAGATCTTCCCTTTGGAGGTACATACCACCTCGTACTTCCAAACACTGTTTAATAAAGTCTCAAATAGTAGGACAACACTAAAGCCACAAAATTAAAAGCCTTATACTTTTATGAAAATTTCTGCAGTGCAATAAAACACTTCATATTATGTACCTACTACTTGTACTTGTATACGGGCTATGTTCCGCAATTAGACGATTTTTTATTGGGTCCTTTTTGCGTGATGATGGAGTAAGCTTGCCCAGCACCTACTACCCTCTCAGCTTAGTAGAACATGCCCAGAGGGGAAGAACTTGTCAATACTTTTGGAGCCAACAAAGCCGCGGGTTTTATCACGATGTTTTCTTTCACCGTAAGAGCTATATCAATTAGCAAAATCCATTGGTGCACGGCCAGCCGGGATTCGAACAACGACCTTCAGAATGAAAGTCGAGGTATCTACTACTAAGCAAACAACGCTCTATGGACGGTCTATGGGTATTATGCAGAAGTTTAAAGTCTTCTAACTCATGAATTTATCAAACAAAAAATATTAGAATGAAAACATGCCAATAATAGTAATTTTAGAACTCTACCGTGGCTGCAATTATGCAGCCGACTGTACCTATGTATCTACTTGGTTTCACCAACACCGTAAACCGGTATGTGGAAATATCGTCGTACAGTACGACGGAGGCAAAAGCGTTCCCACTTGTAGCAAATAGCTACTTGTAGTAAATAGGTACCTGAAGTTTGCGCATCTCATGTAAGTGCTATTGGCCCACAGCATCCGCTCTCGTCACTCATCCATTTCATTTTTCCATTATTCTGGCTTTCATAGCAGATTTTGTTGAGTCGTGATGCGTACAACGAATTCGTACATTTATTCATGAGTCAGAGCTGCCCACTCGGTTGTATTTTGTTTGAAAGACGAAAAGCTTTGTTGGAAATTATTTAACGTCAAATAAAATTAATACGGCAGTTGTTATTTTAACAATTTTGGGCCCTTTATAAAGGTATGAATTTAAGGTATCAGGTTAATTAATAATGCTGTTTGAACTCAAGTTGAGATTTGAATGTTATTATCATATTCAATTATAATTGAATATGATAATAACATTCAAAGCAATCAATTTTCACGAAAGATAAATACATATTACTTATCTTAACTAACAAACGGCTTTACATCGAGAGTGTAGTTAAATCGTCTTATTAATGTTGGCTTGGTTGGTTACTGTACTTAAGTACTTACTTATCTATATTTATATATTAAACTAGCTTTTGCCCGCGACTTCGTCCGAGAAATCGAAAAAGGACCAAGAAATCACGTTCTACCATACAAAATATCCCCCTCTTTTCACCCTTTAAGATAAAGAATTTTGGAAAATACTTTCTTATCGGATGCCTACGTCATACAAAGAACACACCCTCCAAGTTTCAGGTCTCTACGATCAGCGGTTTAGGCTGTGCGTTGATCCGTCAGTCAGTCAGGACAAAAAATATATTATTATAAAAATATATTATAATATAAATATATATGTATATAGCTTGCTTTCTATGAGAGACAGAGAGAGACAGACAGAGAAACACGTGCACGCCCGCGCCGCACGGCTTACAACTACAGCAAAAGTGTCGTTACAACTTTTGGCCTTATTTTTTTCCGTCGAGTCCCCTTTCGCAACCCGCGATAAGGAACTTCGTTCCAAAAATAGCTTATATTATTAAACCGATCGATAATGTTGCTATAAGCCATTTATTTCTGGAAACAAACATAGTAAACATCGTTCATCACTGTGTTGGAGGCATGCGCTGAGTTATTCACAGCTTTTATAAAATCACGAACGTCTGACGGAAGGCGAGATCTGACGGAAGCGTTCGAAGTCGCGGGTCAAAGCTAGTTAAGGTGAAAGGGTACCAGCGCTCTCTCCATACAAACAACTGTTAGTCGACTGTTTCCGTCCTGGATAATGAGACTAGCACAAATAAATTTGTGCCATAAAACCTACAACTGCCATGACTATGCCCCTATGTTTTGGTTTTTACATTTTTTAATTATCATAGAAATTAAGATTAAAAAAACAAAAAATAAAATACGAACAAAACACAGGGGCATGGTCATGGCAGTTATAATATTTATGCAGAAAAAATTTTTACTCTTGTGTCATTATCCAGGGAGGAAACAGTCGACTACGTTTGTATGGAGAGAGCGCCCGGTACCCTTTCCTCTTAAGGTACCAACTTAATCGTCTTGGAGACATATTGAGACACATTTAGTTGGATTGTTAATTATAAAGTTGCGGAGAAGACAGACCGAGCAACCGCCACAATACGACTGTTTACACCCAATTTTGTAGTTTGTTACTTTAGTAATTAAAGCCGTTAAACATCTCGTAAAGGTACAGGCCTAGAAATACCTGACTTAACAGTCCAGTAAGGTTATTTAATCAAACCTGCAATTACGCGGGTAAAGTCGGAAAACCTAGCTTTTATGAACAAATAAAACAAGTAGAAACATAATTAACAAAAAAATATTGACAAAAAAATAATTGATATAATAGTAGAATTGATAATAGTAGTAGATAATAACCTAAATTTACTTATTTCTGTTTTTAGTATTGTTCTTATAGCGGCAACATAAATACATTATCTGTGACAATTTCAACTGTCTAGCAGCTATATAGGGTCATGAGATACAGCCTGGTGACAGACAGACGGACTAACCGGACAGCGGGGCATGGTCATGGCAGTTATAAGTTTTATGCAACAAAAATATTTGCTCTAGTGTCATTATCCAAGGAGAAAACAGTCGACTACGTTTGTATGGAGAGAGCCCCCGGTACCCTTTCCTCTTAACGATTTGTTAACAATTTTTTTGAAATAGACCGAAAAAAATGCTTTAAAAAAATATTTATTCAGACAATGTTCGACTTGTCATTGTACCGGATGTCAACGGATTGCAGACTTCCCAAAACCAATCAGTGATGCGGATTTTACACGTTCGACCGCTAATTGGTCGCGCACACTCTGTAGGTACCTTTCACTGAGAATTTCCAAGGGGGTCCGGACATTTATTATGGGAGCTTGGCATAGTGTTTTTTTTGCGTGGTGCATTTTGAGACCCATGCCAATCAGTTAAGAGAATTACAGTGAACAAATAATGTTTTACACCAAACCTCTAGAGCGCCTCGGAAACGGGTTATTTAACAAAATGTGTTGTCCTATGATTTAATCGGTACAGTCGTTTAGGTGGAGATTTGTAACTAACATCGCGACATGAGAATCTTATACAAATACATTTATCAAGGTAAATCGATTTTGTGTGAATGTAAAAGTTTCTGTGTGTATGTATGTTTTCATTACTCATACTCCGAAAGTAGGTGTAAAGGTGCCTGAAGAGCGTGTAAAAAGAAAAACTTTCAGCCCTAGGGAGAATCGCTTTCACTGACAGCTGTCATGTCAAATTATGGCTTCGCACGGCTTGTGCAATATGCTTGTAGCCAGTTTCAGTATCACTACGCATTAGGAACTTCAAAAACCTAACCTCCTTGCTTTAGGTAACACCAAAGCATAACAATTATGGCTTCGCACTGCTCATGCATACTTCCAGAGTTTAATACTTAGGTAGGTTATTTCTCAGTAATCGAATTCAAGTACAAATATTAAGTTCAAGATATCTTATTTAATAAAATAAATGGAAAGACGAAAATGGTCAAAGCGACGTATGACCATGCTGCACTTTATGCGACCGTGCGGTTAGTGTTATTCCTTGAGTGAAAAAAACACTGGCGGGAAATACTTACATTTTGAATTATTTAAATTAGTATTATCTTTTGTTATTTTTTTATGTTTTTGTAGTAAGTTTAATCTGGTTTTCGTTTATGATTGTGTATTTTGTGCAAATAATATTTTCCAGACAAACCGTGTTACAAAAATTTTAATTTTAATATACGGACTACGCGTCATTTCCCAGTGCTGGATTAACTCATTAATAAAAATATCTTCGGTAAGTACCGACGTATTTAAATATTCAATACAAATAGAAAAACTTAAAAAAACACTACATAATGTATAACCTCTTTGGTCCCAACCTTGTAAGAGGATCAGGTAGTATGGAGTCTCTCATTCACTCTCGTTATTAGTTAATGTATTATTCGTAATGAAAAGCACAGTGTTTACCTCGGTTAAAGACTCATTAAGTCCCTCAAACTATTAGCGCCCTCGCTACGCTCGGGCGCCAAACTCCGTCTCGGGACTCAATGAGTGACTTTCACCCCTACGGTAACAATGTACTATTATTACTCCTTTACACGCAAAAACCAATAAACCGATTGCGATGAAACTCGGTATGTAGATAGATAGAGACCTGCAATAACACATAGGTTACTTTTTATCCCGATTTTCCCACAGGATCGGGACTTACGCCGGTGAAAAAATAAAACATACACTTATGGTAAAATCTTTTGTGATTTAAATTCACTTTACACCTATTTAATCAACACGATAAATTTTTCGAAATGGGTCTAATATCCAAATTACGGATAAACGTAAACAATTAGGACCACTTAAAAATGTGTTTGTAACATAAATTAATCTTTAAAGCGTGAAATGGAAATTAATACCCTGAAAAGGACATAAGTACTTAAAGCTTTTGAATACAAAGCTTTACGACAAACAAGTTATTTTGAAAATTTTACTTAAGTAATGTATTTCAAAATGAAATTATAATTACAAAATTCACTAACTCGGGTAACTTTTTTTTTTATAATAAACTAGCTTTTGCCCGTTACTTCGTCCGCGTAAAAATGGACCAAGGAATCACGTTGTCCCATACAAACTTTGCCCCCCTTTTTCACAGCCTTAGGACTAAATTTCGGAAAATCCTTTCTTATCGGATGCCTACGTCACACAAAGAACACACCGTCCAAGTTTCGGATCTCTACGATCAGCGGTTTAGGCTGTGCGTTGATCCGTCAGTCAGTCAAGTCAGTCAGTAGTTCAGGACAAAGCATTTTATATGTATAAATAGGTTTTATATGATTTTATATGTATAGTTAGAGCGGTGTTGGCTAAGTGGTAGATACCTCGGCTTTCATTCTGAAGGTCGTAGGTTCGAATCCCGGCCGCCCGTGCACCAATGTATTTTTCGTAAGAAAAAAATATGTGCTCTAATTGACATTGGTCTTACGGTGAAAGAAAAAATCGTGATGAAACCCGCGGCTTAGTTGGCTCCAGAAGTATTGACAAGTTCTCTCCTCTGGACATGGTCGACTAACCTGAGTAGGTGCTGAGCAAGCCTACTCCATCCTCACGCAAAAAGAACCCAATTAAAAAGGGTCTAATGGCGGAAAACAGCTTGTTTACAAGTACAAGTACAAGTTTTACCACTATCTCACACGATGGTAAGTGATGATGCCGTCTAAGATTAGAAGATGCCTATACCACATGAGACTATACGCCCGTGACTCAAATAACACCAAATAAACGGGGGATTTCGAGCATTTATTTTATGATGTAATGATTATTTACCAATAAATGAGTATTATACTTGAAGGCGTATCCATAGATAAACAACTAAATACTACCGCGTACCTACCCGTCATACGTCAGATTGACTATGGTAATCAGTCAATCTAGCGAAGCGTGATATGTCAATGGATCGGGGAACGCCATCTTAGTACGCTTGGCGAACAGGACGGGCGTCCGCGAACCGTGTTCGTTCACGAATCGCTCTGAGTTGTACAATCATACTATTTTATGTTTAGTTTGAGTTATTGTGATGATTAACTATGTGTGTCTTTGAAAACTACGTGAATCTAGCTACTTGTAGTGTATGAATAATACTCGTTGTCAATGGATGACATTGTTCTTAACCCTTACTTTGTCCACTCTCTAAATTGGTACAAGATGAGTAAAGATGAAGGCTATCCTGGCTTTTCATACTTAAAATTAAATTACAAAATATTAAAATCTTGACATTAATACTAGCTGTTCCGGTGAACGTAGTTTTGACATTTAAAAGAAAATGGTCTGATTTATGTACCCAAACGTATACAATATTTAAAAAAAAAACATATAAATCGGTCCAGCCGTTTAGTACAAGTTCAGTGACATACACACGTACAGTAGAATTATATAGGTATATAAAGACTATAGCTGTCCCGGCAAACGTTGTTTATAAAAAAAATACCAGCTGCAGCACCATCTGCCGGGCTGATTTGTGAATCTAAACCACCCAAACACATACAAAAAATTTCATTTAAATAATATAAATATAAATATAACAAATATAAATATTGCAGGACAATCCACACAGCGCCATCTAGCCTCAAGTTAAGTAACTAGACTTGTGTTATGGGTGCTAAATAACGGATATACTACTTATATACTTTTCTTTTGTAAATATATACTTATAATGCATAGAAACAACCAGACCACAGACAAATATCTAAGCATAAATACTTGTCTGAGGCGGGAATCGAACCCGCAACCCCGTGTTTGGCAGTCCAGCAAGGTGACAATTGTGCCAACTGGGTCGTCATTTAAATCGGTTCAGCCGTTTAGGAGGATTTCAGTGACAGTAGAATTATTTAAATAAAGATAAAATGCCTTGTCTTGGCTGCCTGACTGACGGATCAACGCACAGTCTAAACCGCTGATGGTAAAGACCTAAAACTTGGAGGAGGTGGTCTTTGTATGACGTAGGCATCCGAAAGGATTTTCCGAAATTCTACCCCTTAGGGGGTAAAAAAGGGGGGCAAAGTTTATATGGGACAACGTGATTCCTTAGTCTATTTTCGACTTATACGGGCAAAAGCTGGTTTAAAATAAAAAATAATCGTCATTAATCAAATAAACCGCCCCTGAGGGATAAACGACCCGAGAATACCCCTCTGTCTGTAGAATTAGGAACAAACCCTGTATGCTGACTGGACTAAACACACTTTAAACAAAATATCTACCTTACCCATCTACAGTAGGTATAGATAAATCCACCCCACTCCGCCCAGCTTTCAAGATATATTCCACCGGTCATTATTGAGTCCATTAGGCTCCACGGAGGAGAGATCAAATAATTTAGATTGCCTCAACAAACACGTAGATAAAGAAGAACTAATGACCATGGGCTGGGGGCTTGATTCTGTCTCTAAGAATCACTGTACAAATCTATGTGACACACCGCATTTTTACATCATTGTCATCATTATAAAAACGAGACTAATTTTTAAGCGTAGATTAGTGTTATAATGAATTAAAATTTAGTTGATTTTTTTTGAACTCAAAATATTATTTGTTTTGTAAAAAGCTAAAAAGGGTTATAGAACATAATAATATCATACGTGTTTACCTGCTTTTTCATTTTGTTTTTCATTCTTTGCAGCTTACTTTTACCTATAGATTTTATATTATACTAGCTTTTGCCCGCGTCTTCGTCCGCGTATAAGTCGCAAATAGAATAAGTAATCACGTTGTCCCATACAAACTTTGCCCCCCTTTTTCACTCCCTAAGGGGTAGAATTTCGGAAAATCCTTTCTTATCGGATGCCTACGTCATATAAAAAAACACACCCTCAAAGTTTTAGGTTTCTACGATAAGCAGTTTAGGCTGTGCGTTGATCCGTCAGTCAGTCATTCAGGATAAAGCATTTTATATGTATAGATTGACGAAAGTCACAACAACCTCTAAACGCCTTTAACTTCTAGTCGATAATGACATACCTAGACGTAATTTAGTATTTTTTTATGTTAAAACAATTTTGTATTAACTAATAATTTATCAATAGTAGCTTTTTGTGGCGTAATCTCTTTTTTAACGAAATATGTTATAGCGTTTAACCACTAGCTTACCTGCCTAAAGGTACGTTACATGCTCCTGATGCTACACGTTTTTTTAGAAGATACTACCTAATAATATAGACTTAAATCATTTTTTTAAAACAGAATTGAGACCAGTCGACTTTTTGCATAGCCGAGAACGCAATGTACCTGCTTTTTATGATACCTTCTAAAATACATTCAGTGGATTTATATTGTGGTTTCTGCAAGTTATTGAATGTTTTCCTTTTTCAGAGAAAATATATTTTTCGTGATATTTTGAAGCAGTTGATAAAAAAATTGTGTTGATCAGAAGTGGCTTCCTTAGAAGCAACTGATTTTAACTAAATTTCTACTGGCCTCTACATTATGTAGACCAGTCAATCTCAAATAGAAAAACACAACCTAGACAAGGTTGTGTTTTTCTATTGGAAAATTGATTTCAACGTTTTTCAGTCATTAGATTAATTTACTTTAACCTTTACCTCTGTTCCTTTTTGTTTTAAGGAAAAAACTACTATTATTTCAGTATATTTTACAACTCCGAATAAATCCTACCTCTCGTTTTCTAACAAAAATTAAGAAGTCAATTGCTCATAATTGGTGAGGGGGAATTCCGAATATGCCCGTTATTTATAAATATGTCTTGTTTTTTGTAAATTAAACTAAATTTATACTATCTTCACAATAAATGACGGTTAACTAATAAACGATACTAACATTTCGATTGAGCACCTACATTTAAATTATTTATCCAAATTAAAAAATAATTAGATAGATCAGAAATGGAATTAATGGTTGAGGAATGGAATCAGTTGCCTGCGTCTGTCTTTCCTGACGAATTGGGGGTCTTCAAGTCGAGAGTGAATAGGTATCTTCTAGGAAAGCGTGCTTCATCCTAGGCCGCATCGTCACCTGTCATCAGGCGTTTGTGATAGTGGTCAAAGACTGACCTATCATATGTAAAAAACGTGTGGCACTCGGGGACTATAGCTATTGCATCGTGCGAGCTTCGTACAGTCTTACCACACGTTAAGCGAACTCTCGGCCGAGCTACATGGTAGGCGGAGTGGGGGCGTTAGGTTTTATTTTCGTTACGGAATTTCTTGATTCGGTCGCCGCGCTCAAAGCCCGCGATAAAAGTTATGCAATAGCTTAAAAAATAAAAAATAATAAAGCCAAAGTAAGATTTATGTAAGTACCTGATTTGAAAGATAAGGTTCTGGAATCCTCGATTAAATAAAAAGAAAAATAGGTAAGTAGGTACATTTTATGTACCCATATATTTTTTGTGTTACGATAAAGATTTATTTATTTAGGTTGATTTCTAAATGTATCATTTCAAAAAAAATAACTTAAAAGATACTAATTTCGCTCGAAAATATTTTATACCTATTCCCCATGTCCCTTTTCTCATTAAACCTACCTACACAAAACTGATATTCAAAAGAAATTTCTTTATAGTATAATCTTGTATCAAAATAACAAGATGAAATGATTAGGTATAATAAAGAAAATAACTTTCAACAAGCATCTATTATTCGCAGTTATTCGAAGTATTTCGAAGGAGATGACATTTTTCCGAGCTCGACCTTTCATTTACAGAAATACCTACTTACCTGTATTACATCATTCACGAGCGAAATGGAGGGAGAGTAAAGGATGAAATACGATTGCTTCGCAATAATAGGGAAAATCCGAAGGTTGAAGAACCAATCTCCAAAATTTAGGAAATCGTTTTCTTGATGCCAGGTTAACAGCTGTTTTGTTGCGCATTATAAGCTAACGATTTGTATTGTACAGATTCAAAAGGAAAGCTTAAAATTAATGGTTCATGACTAAGGTTTGTGTTTGAACTAATATTTAAGGTGAAAGGGTACCGGCGCTTTCTCCATACAAACGTAGTCGACTGATTCCTCCCTGGATAATGACACTAGCACAAATATTTTTATTGCATGAAACCTATAATTGCCATGACTATGCCCATATGTCTTGGTTTTTTTTTCATTTTCTAATTAAATTAATATTAAAAAACAAAAAAAAAACATAGGGGCATGGTCATGGCAGTTATAAGTTTTATGCTACAACAATATTTGTTCTAATGTCATTATCCAGGGAGGTAACAGTCGATTACATTTGTATGGAGAGAGCGTCGGTACCTTATTACGTACTTGGTACGGACCTATTTTAAGTCCAAGTTGGTTTTTAATAGGAAAAGGTACCGACGCTCTCTCCATACAAATGTAGTCGACTGTTACCTCCCTGTATAATGACATTAGAACAAATATTGTTGTAGCATAAAACTTATAACTGCCATGACCATGCCCCTATTTCGTAATTCGCCATTTCGATCTAAACGTAAGAAATGGGGATCAGTTGTATTTTTTCTTCAAATACTTAACTTTATATTCTGTAGGTATGTCTATAAGTATGCACGCAGCTTTACCACAAAGCTTTAAATAAAATATTCACAACCAACTCCAAGACAAGACAACTTTTACCTGCCTGTCATAATGATTCATAACATTTAGGAAAGAAAGTTTTAGTAAGGGCGAACACAACCTACAGAACTTCAATGCAATAATGGCTTGATCACACTTACCGAATAGAATGTTGAGACAGCAAATTGCTAAAAAAGCCACATATCGATTTATTTTTCTTACAAAAATAAATAGATATTTCTCCCCTTAAGGCGCTCTTCCAGTACCGTGTGTAGATATTCACATTACCTTAGCCCCCGCTCTCAAAAACGTAGCGTGCTGCGTGCTAGCTGTTATAGTTGATCGATATGCAAAACATTTTAGCATTATTATCCACAAATATAGTTCCTAGAAGTCAAAACCTATCATTTGATTCATTTTTAGAAACAAACGTTAACAATTTTTGAATAAAACCCGATAAACGATCTAATAATTCTCTGTTTTCTAACATTTTTTTTTATCGAACGAAGTTGTTCATATCTTGTTTTCAACCACAATAAACAAAAATATGGTTATTAAACTACAATATCCATTTATATCCAAATAACAAAAAAAGAGTATTTGATTACTTAGAGTTGCTTAAAACAAAGGTCGATTTTGGTAGCTTTATTAACACCTGCCCTTAAGAGGAAAAGGTACCGGGGGCTCCCTCCATACAAACATAGTTGACTGTTTTCTCCCTGGATAATAACACATTTGGTTGCATAAATCTTTAACTACCATGACCATGCCCCTATGTTTTTTTTTGTTTTCAAATCTTAATATCTATGATAAGTAATTAGAAAATGAAAAAAACCAAAACATAAGGGCATTGTCATGGCAGTTATAGGTTTTATGGCACCAAAATATTTGTGCTAGTGTCATTATCCAGGGAGGAAACAGTCAACTACGTTTATATGGCCCTTTCACCTTCATGTTGTCCGATTCGTTTCTTTATAAAAATATCACCAGAACCAAAAGTCCATCAAAAAATGTCATCGGTAGTGATCCTCTTAATGATCAAAATCACGTATTGGCACAGAATTATATACAAAAATGACAGATCCGAATATAATCCCGTGTCAATTTATCTAGCACATACTCGCGCTGCGCTTCGGTCTACGTAGCTTATTAAGATAGAGAAAGTTAATACTCAATAACTTATTCCAGTAATTAACTGTGCTCCATTAATAAACGTTAAGATAAAAGCAGAGCAATCTTAGTGCAATCCCTAGAAATATATTTCCACTAATAAAGGAATAAAGAGCAAAAAACTTATTAAATGTAGCCCGCACGGGTCGAGAAAGCAGAAGAACTAAATTTGCAATGGATTAATTATACACAAAAAATGGTTGCCTGTAAAGTCGGTTTACGGATGATAATTTTACGTGATAATGTCCTAAGAAAACGATGAAAAATTGTTCTTCCTTTACATATATTTTTTCTTTTTTTTCTCATTTTGTCTTTTTTTTTCTTTTTTCTTTCCATAATATAAGTCTTCAATTCGTCACTTGTCACAATAACACAAGTCCAGATGAGCGAACAATATAAAACAAACACGAGACGATTCATGGAACAAGACGCGTCGCATTACGTCATCTTTTTTTTAATGCAAGAGTTCCATCCATTTATTAGACTTTATCACGTCAAAAAAAAGATTTGTCAAACAGATTTTATTTGCAAAATTCTGCAATATTGAATTATCTTATCCTTCATCTCGTGTAAATAAAAAGCACAAATAAGTAAAAGGAAGGCACGTTTATATAGAGAAAAGGGTACCGGGGGCTCTCTCCAAACAAACGTAGTCGAGTGTTTTCTCCCTGGATAATGACACTAGAGCAAATATTTTTTTGCATAAAACTTATAACTGCCATGACCATGCCCCCTATGTTTTGTTTTATAAATCTTGATTTTTAAGATAGTTAGAAAATGAAAAAACCATAACATAGGGGCATAGTCATGGCAGTTATAGGTTTTAAAACAAACACGAGACGATTCATGGAACAAGACGCGTCGCATTACGTCATCTTTTTTTTAATGCAAGAGTTCCATCCATTTATTAGACTTTATCACGTCAAACAAAAGATTTGTCAAACAGATTTTATTTACAAAATTCTGCAATATTATTTTATCTTATCCTTCATCTGATGTAAATAAAAAGCACAAATAAGTAAAAGGAAGGCACGTTTATATAGAGGAAAGGGTACCGGGGCTCTCTCCATACAAACGTAGTCGACTCTTTTCTTCCTGGAGTGACACTAGCACAAATATTTTTGTACCATAAAACCTGTAACTGCCATGACTATGCCTCTATGTTTTGGTTTTTTTCATTTTCTAATTCTCATAGAAATTAAGATTTAAAAAACAAAACATTGGGGCATGCTCATGGCAGTAATAGGTTTTATGGCACAAATATTTGTGCTAGTGTCATTATCCAGGGAGGAAACAGTCGACTACGTTTGTATGGAGAGAGCTCCGGTACCCTTTCACCTTAACAGGACAAACAGTGTAACACAAGTACACTGAACCAGTTCAGTAGATAGGTCTGCGTTTCCGATGCTAATGTCCAACTTTTATTACTTCGCATTAGAATATCGAGTACGTACTCCTCTTTGCCTTCCCCTTCATCGCCAGCATTATTAGCATTTCATCTGTTCGATACTGATTTTACTAGATTTTTATGCATGGTCGTGTGTGAATAATAACAGGGAATAATTAATGTTTTTCAATAGCTATTCATTGGTCTTATGCACCAAATGTTTGCCTTCGGTTTCGAAGTTTATTCTCGAACTTTTTTTGACGTTAAAAGCTTTTTTCGAAGCTCAACTGTTGTTATTTTTATTTTTGACGTGATATCGTCTTACAAATTGGTGAACACCTGCATTCTCAAAAAAGTGTGACGTCATGCGTTATTGACAAGAACCTAACCATAGAAATGTTATTGATAAGTATCCATAGCAACATATTGAATTATGATACAAAAGAGTTCTTATGACGTTATCACGTAAAATTATCGTCCGTAAACCGACTTTACAGACAACTATTTTTACTATCACAGGACTATTTGAATTTGGACTAACAGACAGCTGTAGTCTGTCTCACGTTTTTTTCACAAACAAGTTACAATGACAGCACTTTTTATCTATAAATAATAAATATTGCAGGAAATTCCACACATCGCCATCTAGCCCCAAGCTAAGTAACTAAAGTGGGTGCTAGACAATGAATTTACTACTTATATACTTTTATTTTGTAAATATATACATATATTACATAGAAACAACTAGACCACAGACAAATATCTAAGCATAAATACTTGTCTGAGGCGAGAATCGAACCGGCAACCCTGTGTTTGGCAGGCCGGCATGGTAACCATTGTGCCAACTGGGTCGTCAATCTATCTATGCAAATGAGTTTTCAGTAGAGGAGACTTAATTCATTAGAATCGGAATTATTTTAACGAACTTTATTGAAATTAAAATCATAAGCTTAGAACTTTATTTTTAAAAGCCTCAAGTTGATGATTATTTGACCTTTAATAGACGACCGCTGTGGCGCGGTGGGCAAACACCTGCCTGTGTCGCAGAAGGTTGTGAATTCGATTCCCACCTCAAACAAACAAACAAATATTTATGTACAGAAATTTGTTTCTGGTCTGGGTGTTTCTCTATGTATGAAGAAATCTGACCACCACAACACCAACCTAGTTGCTTAGTTTGAGACTAGATGGCGCTATGTAAAGTTTCCTACAATAGTAATTTATATCTATATAATTACTAATATTATAAAATGGTAAGATTTGATTGTTTGTTTGAAACTGAAACCACTGGACCGATTTAGATGAAATTCGGTCATGAGGCTACTTCTTCTTCTTCTTTTTCGTTACACTCTTGACAGAGCGGTCGTGATCATCATGTAGTAGAGGGGGTAGATGTTGCGCGCTTCACGACTGCTCGCCATCTCTCCCTGCTGGAGGTCATACTGCTACATTCGTTCAAAGAACCTCCCACTGCAGCCTTGACTTGGTCAGTCCATCGCGTGGGTGACCTTCTGCGCGTTCTGGTGCCTTCTATTTTTCCCTGTACAATGAGGCTACATTGATTCATTAACAGTAACAAAGGCTACTTATTATCCCGATATTACGGGATCGTTTACAATACAATTATTTATTTATAGAAGTAGAAGTCGAAAACTTGAAGTAGATTGAACCAAAAATCACAAAGAATCACGTTGTCCCATACAAATTTTGCCCCCCCTTTTCACCCCCTTAGGGGTAGAATTTCAAAAAATTCTTTCTTATCGGATGCCTACGTAATACAAAGAACACACATTCAAAATTTCAGGTCTCTACGATTAGCGGTTTAGGCTGTGCGTTGATCCATCAGTCAGTCATTCAGGACAAAGCATTTTACATGTATAGACTAGCCTTTGCCCGCGACTTCTTCCGCGTAGAAGTCAAAAATTTTAAATAGACTGGACCAATTAATCACGTTTTCCCATACAAAACTTTGTTCCCCCTTTTCACCCCCTTAGGGGTAGAATTTCGGAAAATCCTTTCTTATCGGATGCCTACGTCATACAAAGAACACACCCTCCAAGTTTCAGGTCTCTACGATTAGCGGTTTAGGCTGTGCGTTGATCCATCAGTCAGTTATTCAGGACATAGCATTTTATATGTATAGACTAGCAGCGCTAGTTATAATATTTATTAGATTATTTCTCACGTGTAACTCTCGATCTCGTGGGAATATCGGGATAAAAAACTTGCGGGGCCGATGGGAGTAAGCCTTAAAAAGGCTATTTTTATCCCAATATCTCAATGTTATTGCCAATGAATCAATGTATCCTCATACCAAGAATCATCAAAATCGGTCCAGAAGTTTCGGAGCCTATACGTTACAAACAAAAAAAAACAAAAAAAAAACCCCTTTAGTATTAGATAAACTAACATTGTTAAAATGTTACGTAAACACTAACAACTCTTGGAAACCATTACGTGGTTTCTTGAGAAACAGTCATAAAATGTTAACTCGGCTCTCAGGAGGCGATGTTATTACCTAGAACCAGACTAACACAGCTTAATACAATAAGTAACGACTTAATTTCAATTTACTAACTTCTTAAATTCGGTTAACAACTTTTATTGCGCTGTAATGTAGACTACAGACTTGAAATCTACCGACATTTGGTAATAAGTATAACGATAAATAACCTAGATAAAACTCTTTACAACAGCTCTAATTAATAAGCAGTACCTGGATGACAGCTCGGTATTTTTTTTTTACTTAGTCTAACCTCAAAGCAAACACTCATTGACTTCGTTTTACTTAACAACGCCATCTGCTGGAATAACTTTATTGCTCACAAAACATAGTATTAGTAGTTCGCCAATAGATGTCAGGAAGAGTCATATTTTTCAGAAAAAAAAAGTAAGTTTCGATAAAACACGAATAAAATGACATTTTCTAAAAATGATTACTAGCTAGATCGATTTATCGCCCCCGAAACCCCGTATATACCAAATTTCATGAAAATCGTTGGAGCCGATTCCGAGATTCCAATTATATATATAGATACATGAATTGCTCATTTAAAGATATAAGATATTTATAATATTAGTTTGGATACGAGATAACAAATACCTATCCTAATATACAACTAGAAAAAGACATAGATATTTAACATTATAAATACAAAATACTCTTTCATCATCATCATCATCATCTTTAAAATAGTACAAACCAAAAAATATTACATTGCAATGAAAATTGAGCTGAAATTAAAATTAATGAAGGATTCCGTACCATTATATGTAATTATACTTCGTGTGTAAACCGAAGACAATACATTAACTCGCAGCATTACGTGGAATGGTGCCATCTCGTTCACACTTTAGATATTCAACTACTAATCAGCAAAAAAAATATCTTCTATCTCTTTCCTTCGTTGACCGTGCGTCCAATCCCGACCTAATATTCCTCATTATGTGACAGAGTGTCATCGAGTTCATACGTTATAAATAATTTTTAAAATTTTGTGTGTATTTTAAGTAGTTTTAAGATATCATCTAAGATATGCCAAAGAGGAAATCTAATTATGTCGAAGATGAAGTCGACAATCTCTATAGAAAACTCAGGAAACTACAGAAAAAGATTGATCGATACGATCGATATCGATCAAGTTCTCCTCCATCGGATCGTTTCGACTGCGACCGTTCACAACGGTCAATTTCACCCTTTGTTGAGGTGTTCGAATCCGATGAAGAACAACGGAATACAAGAGGTATGTGTACAATAATACTTTAGTATTTTTCCTGGTTTTAGAACTTCAATAGATTGTTAGATAATTACCTATTTAGTTATCGACATCATTGATATCGCATATTAGTTCAAAACACATGAACATTCGTTATTTTTTTTTTATAACTACCCTCAATTTCAAATGTTAATGAAATCAGGCGGAGAATTTATCTACTAGTAGGTACATATAGCTATAACGCATCGATACATATTTTATATAGATATACATGTATGAAGTTGACGAAAAATCAAAATGCTTAAGTACACTCATACATTTAAGGATGTGTCTTACTTAGAAAATATAATTGTTTATTCACTATACTTACCGACGTTGATTAAAGAGGGTTTGATTTTAAAATGTAAGATATAGTGACACTCTTCACGTAAATCGTGTTTTTGAGAAGTCACTCCCCACGTATATCGTGTTTGGGATACTGAATATATTTTTCACATATACCTATAGTGCTATATGTGGTACACAGTGACACTCTTCACGTATATCGTGTTTTTGAAACGTCACTCCCCACGTATATCGTGTTTGGGATATCTACCACATTCCCCACTTAGATCGTGCTTGATATATTACAAATCAACACGACGGTTTTCGTTTACAGACGAAGAGATGCCTCAGGAAGAACCAGTTGCTTCTCAAGTAGTAAGATCGAAAGATCAAAACCAACCCGTCAATAATATCGTAACGGTTACTACGGAAGACGAATCGATCGACCCAGAGATTCTCAATATACTCGGAGAAGATCCTTCCGAGAGAAAAGATTATGGTGATGATCTACAAAAAGACATAGCTGCCAGGTGGTCGCATATGTTAGTCAATGGTATACCTAAAGAAACAAAAGCTGATATCGTAAAAACTTACTTACCAGCTAAAAACTGCATTAATATGAAAGCTCCCAAACTCAACTTAGAGATAGAAGCCGCCTTGAGCCCTATAAATCTTAAAAAAGATCAATTTAGCCAGGCAAAACAAAATTATTTGGCTTGCGCATTATCAGCTATCGGTAAAGTACTGAAGTCAGCCATATCGTCAAAACTCGACCAAGACGTAGTAAAACCATTGAGCGATGCTGGACGTTTACTCTGCGACTTGCATTATAGAGAATCTATATCGAGAAGATTTACAATCATGGGCACGTTGAATAAACAAACCAAAGACACAATCAAGAATACTAAAATAGATGAGTTTCTTTTTGGAGGCAACCTAAACGAACACTTAAAATCTTCTAAGGCGATTTCAAGGTCAGGTTTAGAAATGAAAAGCGCAGCACAGAGGCCACCTTTCAAGCCACTTCCCGGTCCATCAAACGCCAGAGGGGCTTTAAACTCCAGGGGGATGACGCGAGCAACAGCCGGCGAGCCACGTCAGAACCCCGTTACGAGGAAACCGGCCCCAGCGAGGCAGGATCGCCGCCAGGAAGCCAACTTCCGTCGGAACAATTCTGCGCGTCAGAGGACCTATTACAGGAGGCAGTGATTCCACCGGCATTACAGGTACCTATTGCAGGTAGACTTCGTTACTTTTATGATCAATGGCTTAAGTTAACAGATGATCCTACAGTTTTATCTTGGGTGCGTGGTTATACTATACCTTTTAAAGATGAACCACCAACTCAGTTGCTATCTACACCTACAAATATTAGTAAGTCAGTAAAAGAAAGTAAAGTTATTGACCAATGTGTAGATGATTTATTAAAATCTGAAATGATTTCCACTTGTGAACCTTGTGAAGGCCAATTTTTGTCACCTATTTTTACCGTTCCGAAACCTAATGGCAAGCATAGATTTATTCTAAATCTAAAAGCATTAAATAAATATATTCATTTAGATCACTTTAAATTAGAAGACTATCGAACAGTGTTAAAATTATTAGAACGTGACTATTTTATGGCAACTTTGGATTTAAAGGACGCGTATTTTTTAATATCTATAAATGAATCATGTAAAAAGAAGCTACGATTTATTTGGAAGTCTCAAATGTATCAATTTAATGTCCTTCCATTTGGTATTTGTACGGCGCCATATGTGTTTACAAAGTTACTTAAACCTGTGCTAAAATACCTAAGATCTCTCGGTTTAATGTCAGTAATGTACTTAGATGACTATATCGCTATAGGTACATCATATGATGAGTGCCTTTCCAACATAAATATAACGATAAATGTTTTTCAAACTTTAGGGTTTGTTATAAATTTCGAAAAAAGTATTTTAACGCCAAGGACCGAATGCAAATATTTAGGCTTTATTTTCAATACAAAAAACATGACTATTTACTTACCTACAGAGAAAAAACAACAAATTTATGAACAAACAACAAAAATATTAACGAAGAAAAAATGCACAATTAGGTACTTTGCAAGTTTCATAGGTTTATTAACATCAGCATGTCCTGCCGTTAGTTACGGGTGGCTATATACAAAATTATTCGAACGAGAAAAGATGGTAGCTCTTGAGGATACAGATAACTATAATAAAATAATGATTTTGAATAAAACATTAAAACCTGACTTAATTTGGTGGAGGAAAAATATTAAAAATTCTTTTTGCGCAATCCATAATGATAATTATTGTCTAGAAATATTTAGTGATGCGTCAAAAACCGGTTGGGGTGCTACATGTGGTTGTGAAAATGTCCATGGTAACTGGACCGAATGGGAAATGAGTAGACATATTAATATTTTAGAATTAAAAGCTGCATTTTATGGGTTAAAAATATTTGCTTCTGAATTTCGAGATTGTAACATACTCCTTAGAATAGATAACACCACTGCAATCTGCTATATAAACAGAATGGGAGGTGTGCAACACCCACATTTATATGAGCTAGCTCGTGATATCTGGCAATGGTGCGAAATTAAAAATATTCATATATTCGCTTCCTATGTACAATCCTCGGAAAATGTAGCAGATGTAGAATCTAGAAAGATTAACTTAGACACTGAATGGGAACTTGCGGAATATGCGTTTACGGAAGTAACTAAGAAATTGGGTGTTCCAGAATTTGACCTTTTTGCTAGTGCACAGAATCATAAATGTTTAAGATATGCTTCCTGGAAACTTGACCCTCACTCAGAAGTAGTAGATGCTTTTACATTTAACTGGAATAAACTATTTTTTTACGCTTTTCCTCCGTTTAGTCTAATCGCTAAAGTTTTACAAAAAATTATTAGGGACAAAGCAGAAGGAATATTAATAATACCATATTGGCAATCACAACCATGGTACCCTCTATGGACTAAGTTAGTTATTTCGGAGAAAATATCTTTTGGTCCGGATAAATATTTACTAAATTCACCTTTCAGGTTCTATCACCCACTACACGCAGATCTTATCCTGGTAGCGGCGAGATTATCAGGCAATCAATGATTACTCGCGGAATACCGGAATCATCCATAAACATTTTGATGGCATCATTTTCTTCACAGACACTATCGCAATATAATTCATGTCTAAAATCTTGGTGGACATTTTGTCAAAATAATAGTTGTGATTTGTATAATGTTTCAAAAACTGAAGTTATATCCTTTTTAACTGAAAAATTTAACGAAGGTGTAGGCTATAGCTCTATAAATACATATAGGTCAGCATTGTCCACAATTATTGGGTCAAATATCACTTTAGATGACAATGTTAATAGATTTTTGAAGGGTGTTTTTAGGTTAAAACCTCCTGCTCCAAAGTATAAAACTACTTGGGACACCAATAAGGTTTTAGATTATGTCTCTAACTTATATCCTTATAATGAGATAACTTTAGGAGATTTGTCTAGAAAAACAATTACTTTATTGGCAATCGCATCAGCACAGAGAATGCAAACATTAAGCTTAATCAGATTAAAGAATATTTGTATAGAGAAGGACAAAATCGTAATTAAAGTGTCAGATTTAATTAAAACCTCGAGGCCTGGAGCCTTTCAACCTATTATACATTTACCATTTATAAGAGAAAAACCATCAATATGTCCAGCTAACGCTTTACAAGCTTATATTAAAGAGACTTCCGCCTTGCGCACCGCTCAGACAGACGATTTTCTATTTATCAGCCTGCGTAAACCTCACAAGAAAGTAGGCTCACAGACTCTAGGTCATTGGGTAAAAAATACACTTAACAATTCTGGAATAGATATATCCATCTATGGAGCGCATAGCACTCGGCATGCGTCTACGTCTGCTGCGCATAGACTTGGTGTTAACTTAGAAGTAGTTCGTAAGACAGCAGGGTGGAGTGATTCCTCTAATGTTTTCTTAAAATATTATAAACGAGATGTTTCTCATATTATAAATGATACTGATTTTCCTGAAACTATATTCAATAATAATTAAATTTATTGGTTACATTATAATTTATTAGTTAAGACTTTAAAATTAATCAGTTGTTTATTGGATTAACTTTTTTGTTAAGAGTGCGATAAATATTACTTGAGTTGATTACAAGTCAAATTACTAATACTAAACCATGTAGATTAAAAATAAATCAGTAGAGTTAAATGAATTTATTTTATTTTTCTTCTTACATAAGGTACTGCTACCTATGCTCTGAACATCTGCGAGTTAATGTATTGTCTTCGGTTTACACACGAAGTATAATTATGAATCAAACGAACTTACCTAGTGAAGTTTGATTCCAATTATGCGAGGGTGTAAACCGAAGACAATACTCCCACCCGCCCTATTAGATTTTTATCCCCATTATAAGTGTCAAGAAAGAAAAATAAAATCTAGGTTTGCTCTGAAATAATGAGGAATATTAGGTCGGGATTGGACGCACGGTCAACGAAGGAAAGAGATAGAAGATATTTTTTTTGCTGATTAGTAGTTGAATATCTAAAGTGTGAACGAGATGGCACCATTCCACGTAATGCTGCGAGTTAATGTATTGTCTTCGGTTTACACCCTCGCATAATTGGAATCAAACTTCACTAGGTAAGTTCGTTTGATTCATAATTATACCGTTTTTAGTATTTGTTGTTATAGCAGCAACAGTAATAAATCATCTGTAAAAAATTAAACATTCTAGCTATCACGGTTCATGAGACAGCCTAGTGACAGACAGACAGTGGAGTCTTAGTAATAGAGTCCAGTTTTACCCTTTGGGTACGGAACTCTATAATATTAAAAGATAACATAAAAAATGTAAACCAGTTTTATCAACTAGAAAAAATTACATTTCCGCACTGAATTTAACAAAGAAAACCGGTAGGACACGAAAATATGGGTGCAAACAAACTGTGGAGCATTGTGCTTGGCTTTTATTATGCCAATATATCACCTACCTATCAGATTCCATACTCTTTCAGTGCTGTGACAAAGATCTCAAAGAACATGAACGAGGGCGCTAGCACCAAACTTCATCTAAGATACAGTCGGAGTACCAATTAGCTGAACTCCACATGACCTAGAGCTCACTCGCACATCTGTAAGGTTGTAAAGTAATGTTACCTGATTCTGTTATTTTTTAAACAATTATACAATACAATACAATCCTAATAATATCATAAATCAATCCTTGTCAACCCCTCCAAATCACAAGCTCTAATAGTAGGTAACACTTATCACCACAATACCATCGACATTGTGGTGCGATATTGTGGTGATAAGTGTTACCTACTATTAGAGGTCCAATGCCCGCCGTTGTGTATGATGATGTTAAAATTCCATACACCGATTGTGCTAAAAATTTGGGTGTTCTTTTTGATAGTCGGCTTTCATGGGAAAAACACGTCAATCTGATAAGCCAGAGAGTCTTTGCCACCTTTCACTCCCTCAGGCATCTCCAGAATATCCTGCCCCTGGACACCAGGATCACTTTAGCTCAATCCCTTCTTCTTCCTTTTTTAGATTATGGCGACGTTTGTTTTCTGGGTGCCACGGAAGTCCTCCTGAACAAACTCGAGAGACTGCAGAACGTTTGCATCCGATTCATTTTCGGCCTGCGTAAGTTCGACCATGTCTCCGAGTTTCGTGCTAAGCTGAAGTGGCTCCCGATTCGCCGTCGTCATGATCTACATGTTCTCTCATTTCTTTACTCAGTTCTTTTTAATCCCTCCTATCCTTCTTACCTCCATGAGCGCTTCAGTTTTTGTGCTCGAGGTGCGTCTAATAGAAGAGCTCAGCAACTCATTCTGAACCATCCTCCTAACACCTCTTCCAAATACGGTGGCTCTTTTACAGTCCAAGCAGTGAGGCTCTGGAACGGCCATATTCGGGCGAGTGAATCTATCAGCACTTTTAAAAATAAAGTAAAAGAGCATTATCTGTCCTGTGTGTAGTGTAGGTATATTATATATAAGTATGTTTTATCTATAAGTATATGTATGTATCTTATTGTTATTTTTTTTTAATATGTGTGTGTGCATTAATATTTGTATAGTTATGTATGTATTCACTTTTATATAAGTTGCGTAGTTCCTTCTGTATATTATAATATTTAGAATTCAATAACTGCTTTCCTCTTTGAAACTGTTTGTACACTTTTAATTACCTTCCGCTATATTATTTCCTTTCCCTAGAGGTCTGTCGGCAGAGAACTCTTTACAGGGTTAGACTTACCTTAGTAATAATTTTATAATGTAATCTTTTCTTTTTTTGTATTTTCCTTGTGTACTGAATTTATTAAATAAATAAATTTAAATAAATAAAAGTTAAAGTTCGTGTGTGTGTATGTATGATTGTTACTCCTTCCATGTATGATTAAGTGTATGTATGACCTTACTTCTTGCCAAATTTCGTGATTCTAGGTGAACGGGAACTACCATATAGGTTTTCGACCCAAAACCTGTAGGGTACTTTCGGTTGGCCTGGAATTGTCAATTTTGATTAAAATCAAGGTTTTACTCACAAGTAAAGGGAAAATTCCGATATATAAAAAAAATTGAAAATTAAGATAAATTTTGGTACCTACTTACAAGTTTTTGCGAAAATGTAATTTTTTTTATACACCTAATAGGAACCATAGACCTCAGTATCTGGTATGAATTTCAACTTGCTAGCTCCATCCATTCCTGAGAAATCGGTGGTGACACATGGACAGACAAACAGACAAGAAAGTGATCTTGTAAGGGTTCCTTTTTTAACTTTTGAGTTACAAAACCCTAAAAATAAAAAAAAATTGATAAATACAACATTTTTAACAGATATGCGAGTGAGCTCTGGGGTCACGTGGTGTTCAGCTAAATGGTATTCCAACTGTACATTGCTGCATAGGTAAATTTTTTGGTAACCTTCTAAAACATACTTGTCTCACTACTACGTAGAACGACGTAGTAATTTATTAGCTGATTACTTTGCTAATAAGTGATAGGTAAAATCGTGTATGATATTAATTTATTAGTTCCCTTTGGTTCTTCGATGATAAAAATGAGATGTTCAAGTTGTAATTTTCTTAAGACGCGTAATAGATATACAGGATGTTGGTGAATTTATAGGGAAGCGATTGTGGGCTATTTCTGTGCACATTAACAATCAACTTCTGTTCTACGACTTTTGAAAATTTGAGCATTTTTTTGAAATTTTTGATGGTACTGTGTTAATTCGAAAACCAGCTGATTTTCTTAAATAATAAATTTAAAACTTAGAACAGTCGATAAAACTTAAAAACTAAGTATAATCTTAAAATCGATGACCTCTCCGTGCCAGTAACAACTGATTTTAGGGTAAACATAACCGCAAAATTTATAAAAAATTATTTGATTTTCCAAAAGTCGTATAACAAATGTTGTTTGTTAAGATGGACAGAAATAGCCCTTTCTTATATCTATGACTAGCTGTCCCGGCAAACGCTGTTATGCCATATAAAAAAAATCATACAAATCGGTTCAGCCGTTTAGGTGGAGTTTGGCAACTAACTAACTAACATCAATATTTATACGATACAGCTAACGTCACTCAATTGTTTTGCCTTTCCGGAACGTTATAAGCGAAATCGGTTCAGCCGTTCTCGAGATTAGCGCTTAGGAACACTTCAGTGCTTTATTTTTATATTAAGATTACCAATAACTAAGATTTTTCAGGCTAATAATTAGAATCTTAAACGATATTCAAGTTACCTAGCCGAATTGTCGCTTGTTATAATGATCTGTGCCAAACAACCTATGTCAGCATCCCCTGCATAGTCAAAACATGGGGTTTACCGTGAGTTACCCTCTCGAACGGGTAACATATTCACTCCGATAGACAAAGGCTCTTGTTTGACAAACTGCAACACGTTGACCTTTCAGAAATTCGAATTAGAAACGTTCGCTGATAGATTTAGAATCGACACTCACTTAAATAAATAAATAAATAAATATTGCAGGACATTCCACACATCGCCATCTAACCCCACATTAAGTTACTAGACTTGTGTTATGGGTGCTAGACAACGGATATACTACTTATATACTTTTCTTTTGTAAATATATACTTATAATACATAGAAACAACCAGACCACAGACAAATATCTAAGCATAAATACTTGTCTGAGGCAGGAATCGAACCCGCAACACTGTGTTTGGCAGTCCGGCATGGTGACCATTGTGCCAACTGGGTCGTCACTTAAACATTGTTATTAGCAAAAAAAAATAATTCATTTGATAATTGGAAGACCTTTCCATTAGCGTAGCGTAGCGATAGGGAGCGGAGGGGCGGACCGCCCGGGGCGCCACATTAGGGCGGCAAAATTAGGAAAATAAATATTTTGTGCGGTCACTGTCGGTCAGTCAGACAGTTAATCTCAAGAAATTAGCTCTTACCCCCTTGCACATATTGAATGTCCCACCCGTCCAATACAGTTGCAAATCACAAGACGCCCCGCATCCTTACAAAGTTTTAATATATATATTTTTCGCTCAATTCTTTCACAATCGTTACGTTTTTTTCTCTCAAACACTAACATTATTATTTTTATGACGTCAAAAGGGCGGCAAAATCTGACTCCGCCCCGGGCCACGCTACGCCACTGGATCTTTCTAAAACTTCTTACTTTATTGCAAACTGGTTGCGCCCCGCGTTCGATTTATTCTAATTTTTTTACAAACCTTGTCCTGGCAAAAACGAACACAATAAAAAATGCATTTGGTGCTATCATTCAGAAGTTATGTGGTACATGCATTTCATTTCATTTTTATTTAAGTACCTAATATCTTATATCTTTAAATGAGCTCTTGTATATATATATATATATAATTGGAATCTCGGAATCGGCTCCAACGATTTTCATGAAATTTGGTATATAGGAGGTTTCGGAGGCGATAAATCGATCTAGCTAGGAATCATTTTTAGAAAATGTCATTTTATTCGTGTTTTATCGAAACTTACTTTTTTTTATCTGAAAAATATGACTCTTCCTGATTTCTATTGGCGAACTACTAATACTATTTTTTGTGACCAATAAAGTTATTCCAGCAGATGGCGTTGTTAAGTAACACGAAGTCAATAAGTGTTTGCTTTGAGGTTAGACTAATTAAAAAAAAAATACCGAGCAAAGCTCGGTCATCCAGGTACTATAATATAATACATAGATAGAAGAGGAGAAGTTTGTACGCGTAAGGTTTGAATTTTACAAAATCCTTTCTCAGGAGATGCCTACGTCGTTATTGCTATATGTATGCCAAAATTGAGCAAAATCGGTCCATTGGTTTGAACTGTGCATTAAAATATCAGTCAATTTTACAATGTGTTTCAGCGAAAGGGGTTTTAATACAAATCGAGGTGGTTCTAGATGTCTAGGCGAACAACTTTTGTTCTACGACTTTTGGAAATTCGAAATTTTTTTTCGATAATTCTGAGGGAATTTTTATTTGAAAATCAGCTTTTTCATACAGAAACTTCGAATAAAATGTTCGAATTTCCAAAAGTCGTAGAACAAAAGTTATTCGCCTAGACGTCTAGAACGAACTCCTTTCGTATTAAAACCCCTTTGCTGAAACAAATAGTAGAAAATATTATGTGCACTATTTTCGTGTTCAAAAGCCGAAACCGTCCATCTGAAAGTATCGATGTAAAGTGAAATAAGTGTTTGAAAGGTACCGAAGTATTCTTCCTTCAGGCTGTTGCTTTATTTTCGTACTTTTGACCGGTGAAATGTAGCAAAGCAACTCTTTGTAACATTACCTGCGTGCCTAGGTGTGAACGTCAGTGTAGCGAGACTGAATATGTACTGGATTTTGCTTGTAAAACTGCTGTTGGCATTTACCTACTATGTTTAGTTTATTTTTTTAAAGTGCGATAGTTTGCCTACTATATAAAGAGCGTAAGCCACGCTTTTTGTCTAGTAAGTAAACTATCGCAGAGTTATAAATTATCAGGGTAGCCGTCATCTTCTTTTTTTCACAAATAGGTCAAAGTTTGACCGTTATCATACGATTGTAAGTGACGATTCGGTCTAAGATGTAGCACGCTTTTCTAGAAGATACCTATACGCTCGCGATTCAAAGACCCCAAATAAACAAGCAGCAAAGCGGTCCTGACATTTACTCTACAGTGTTTCTTTACACGGTGCATTTTGAGACGCATGCCTATCGATAGACGACAAACAAATAATGCCTTCACATCAAACCTTAAGCGTCTTGAAAACGGGATATTTGTTAAAAAAACATGGAACTCATCACATTTCTGTGAATATCCCGTTTCCGAGACGCTTTAGGTTTGGTGTGATGCCATTATTTGTTTGTCAAGATGCCCTGTATCGATAGGTCTCGAAGTGCAACGCGCTATGCCAAGAAAATAATCACTATATTATCATATTTTCTTTGACATGTCACCTCTAGTTTATCTTATCCAATAATCAACATAGATTCAAAATTATCGTTGTTTACCAAAGTACCTATTCTATAACACATGTTAACTCATCGCCCCTAGAGTATAACAAATAACATCTATATCTAATTAATCAAGATGAGCTAATTACTGATTAACTTGGGACTTGAACTAATTACTGCAACTTGCTGAAAAGAGCGATACATCGTCGGAATCTCGGTCATTTGTTGTTGCAGGTTAGGCGGCAGGTTTATAGTGGTTAAATAAAAGCAAAACAAAGAATATTATCACAGTTGTGAATAAAAGAAAAGACTTGAAATAATAAAAAGTTTACAAAAAAATTTACTATTTCAAGTACAAATACAATATTTTTTAGGGTTATCCCTTTTGTTTTTGCGTTGGGGGCTAAAAACACAAAAAAATATATTTATATAAAGAAAAAAACAAAACTAAATTTTTAATCGTTTTTTAAGACGTTAAATCAGGTAAAATTTTTGTTCGTAAACCGACTTTAGAGACAATCATTTTTGCTAGCATAAAAACTTCTTTTTTTATACATGAAAACAGTATAACCTAACATGTAATTAGCAGTAAGATACCAATTTAACTTATCAGGATAACTTTTTACACACTAGTGACATCAAGGTATTGTAAAACGCACGTGTGAGTAATACGTTTGATTTTGAGCCTAAGTGCGGTTGAATAAGATCCACTTTATAAGCAACTGTGATGGGAAGAATACCATATTATTAAAAACATAAAATGATAGGCGCGAAAAATTTAACCCTTTCCTTGCAGTCGGGTAAAGAAACCAGCGAACCACGAATCATCTAGGTGTCTAGCTAAATTTGAACCATAAGCAAAATACTTTTTACCTATTTTTTTTACCCAAAAATTGTTACGTTAAAATTAAAGGAACTTTTTTAGTTTATTGTTATATTGAATATTATTATTATTGAAACAAATTGATAATAGTGTTGTAATAATATACCGTTTAAAAGTGATATTTTCCCAAATTTTGGTATACCTAATTGAAACACGAAAATTCTTTATCGTTATTAACTCTATCTAAAATTTAGTCAAGAAAACCGGCATTAGTATGTTTATGTACGTGTTTTAACTTACATTTAGATTAGTTTAGTAATTAAGATTACAAAGACAAAAAGTATTTTTGTGTTTTAATTTATACATACATTTATAAAAAGAATTTATATTTACCTACAAACGGTATACACAACAACACTTAATAATCGGTTTTATGTTTTATTCAATAAATATTATTTACTTTTTTCACTGTTTTTATAGTTTGACGAAACATTAGAAAATAAGTCCCGAACACAGCGCCATCTATTGTGTGTATTTGCAACCTAGATGTCAAACAATATTGAAGAATTTTATCGATGAATCAACGTACACCGCCATCTAACAATATTGAAGAATTTTATCAATGAATTAACGTACACCGCCATCTATGAGAACTTCATAAAACTAAACAGTAAATAAACACTTGCTTAAGAAATCATTAATTGATACATTTTATTCGTTTACATTCACGACATAAGCGAATAATTGAGATGATAACTATCCTATCCAGTAAGTAAGACCAAAATACGGGTACATGTGATATTTGATTGAAATCGGTTCAGTAGTTTATTGGCAACATACATCGTGACACAAGATTTTTAAATATACAGATGTAAAGTCGAAAGCGTGACGTTACTTTCACCCCTAGGGTAACAATCTACTATTTCTCCATCAAAGCTTTAGGAAAACTTTATTAAGTAATCACCTACTTTTATAACAGCTTTATCTAGAGAGCCTTAAAAGCGTAACCCAAATAGGACGATGAAACGGTTCCTAAAATTTTCCGTGAGCGACTGGTGAATGTGATTAAATTGTTTATCAAATTACCTCAGACAAATTACCAATTCTGTTTGGCTCACAGAATATCAATCCCTCTAATATTATGAACTAGCTGCGCCCAAGGTTTCACCCGCGAAAGTTCCGATCCCGTGGGAATATCGGGATAAAAGTAGTTTATGCGTGTTTATGGGTCTCTAGCTATCGACGTACCAGTTTAATCTTAATCGGTGTGATAGTTTTTGCGTTAAGAAGCCACAAACTCGCACATTTGATATAGGCAGATACCTGTGCCCCACCACAGTTTCAACGCGTTAGTTTTGTCACTGTATGATTACATAGAGTTCTCACCCTCATTCCTCTTCCTTAAAATGTTAAAATCAAAAATGTCTGAAAAGGATGTGTTTCATCTATTATATAAAAATGAATCGCAATATGTGTTGGTAAGCGCATAACTCAACAACGCCTGGACCAATTTGGCCAATTCTTTTTTTGTTGTCTTTGATATTGTCAAGAGAAGGTTCTTATGCAATAAACAATTAAGAAAGTTGCGCAGATAATTATTACGCGGGTGAAACCGCGGGGCGTAGCTAGTTTTATATATTATGATAAATTGACATAATTTCAATTCCCAAGTTCCTATATTTAGAATGACTAAGTTTCATATAAACGTTAGCTAGAGACCTGAAACACTCCTGGTTACTTATTTATTCTATAATTCCCACAGGATTGGGCCTTACGCAGGCAAACCCATGCATATTTAGATAGTAATAGATATTATTATAAAGGAATACAACGTGATGAAAACCGCGGCTTAATTTTCTCCAGAAGTATCATAGATGAATACTTACCTCTGGACATGGAGCCCTATTTTTGAATCGTTCGCCCCGCGTCGAGCGCTCGATTTCTACTGATATTCGTTCGACATCGGAAATTCGCTATTTTTGAATCGCTCGATCGTAACGAGTGGTCTCCATCACTCGTCGCCAACAGACGAGTGGTAGAATAAACGTCAAACAATCATAGTCAAACATTCGAAAACGATCTTTGAAAAATATTTATTGCTTTTGGTATTATTTCGGATGATCGTCGGTAATTACCGGTTTTCAATTTTCTGAGTAAAACGAATAAAAATTGACATTTTAAATGTCAACGATGAAAGATTAAAATTACAGAAAATTTATGTCATGCGACTTGGAAGTCGAGCATGATTTGTAGAGGCGTATACTACAAAGCTATGTCACACGAGCGATTTAAAAATAGAGCCCATGGCCTACGAATGAACTGAGAGAGTGGTATAAATTCTGAAGCGCTACAGTATAGATGGTTTTGGCTGTATTTATAGATTACATCCAATATTATTATAGTTGTTTTAAAGTAGCAATATGGTGATAATTACTTAAGCTATATTTACTTACACTTGCTACAAATTGTGCTTTTGATCAGCTAATTTAAATTTTATCGTTAAATAATACAGACATTAACATAAAGTAATTAGTGAAATAAAACGGCTGTATAATCAATAGGAGCTATCTTGAAACTGAGCCCCACTCAAGTAGATATTATGCTAATGTTTTGAAAAGCATAATGTAAGGCAGTTTTTATGAATATTCATTCGTAGGCTTATTAGGAGTATTATTTTTATACCATAGGAATGTATAAGGTATAAGGTCCCAGATTGTAATCTGACATAAGCATGAGGGAAAAACACAAGGGGCGATTCAAGCGCGAATCCACGGTGGTATGCACGATGAACATGCCCACAACCGTAACAGTGACGTCACAGTTTCACGGTTTATTGTGGTTGATATGAGATCATTCAAACTCGTTCCATTTAGGCTGTCGATATAATAGGACGAGTTCAATGAGCACTAATTTAGTTATATAATTTTCGTGAGCGAGAAACTAACATTTTACAGATTTATTAATATTATACTAATATTCACCCTTTCACAACTTAATTTTTTTTAGTCCTAGTTTTTACAGCATATCATGTCAAATTCGTGATATACTTACTGTAAAAAATAATGTGGCAGTGAACATGGTTTTTTTTTGAGGAGTAGATCTGACGAAATTTGTCCAAAATTATTGTCGTCAAAAATATTTTTCATACATTCTTTACAGTCGCCGCGATCCTTTTTTTTAATACCAAAGTAAGGTACTAGTTTATTGTACTTATTGTCTTTATTATGAAGAATTTTAGTAATCAAATTGATATTATTATGATTTTTTGGGTATTATTGCCTTCGAAACAAGCGGATCAAATTTAAAACATGATAAAAAGAGTCGACGTTCATAATTCAATGTGATCACTCTAGATATCTGTCTATCTATCTTTCTCTAAGTAGGCTACATAATCTTCTTCTAATATATAAAATTCTCGTGTCACCATGTTAGTTACCATACTCCTCCGAAACGGCTTGACCGATTTTTATGAAATTTTATATACATATTCAGAAGGTCTGAGAATCAGCTACTATATATTTTTTATTTTGTTTCCTTTAGTTTTTTGTTTGTGAATGGCAAATCAACGTTTGCGTTTTATTCCGATATTCTTAAGAGATCGAGACTTACACGGGTGAAATTTTTAAGAAACTATATAGTTTTAAAATTCTAGTTTCACGAAATACTCAACATTTAGAAAATGTTCATCGGTTTATTCAGTTCAGACATAAGAGTCAAAGTGATTGGACCCTTGCATTGGGGGCGATCAGTCAGGCATTACCTTCCACAACCCTGCACATGTCCCCATACTAAATAAGCTCAGAATTTACCGATAGAAATATCATACGATTAGACAACACTACAAGAAGCGTGCGAGGACCCCAAGAGGATTCTGCGGTTCTGGTCCGAGCTGGGTTGGCTGGAGTAGCAGTCAAAGATCATGGACAATGGGCAAACTGATGCCTAAGTGCGGAAATCTGAGCCATCAACCTGTTACCTGTAATCATAAACTAGAACGTTTCGAGGTAAAGACATAATGACCTTCAGTTGTTACAAAATGCGTGCGTATTCAATTTCCGTCATTATATGTAAGATTCAGTCTTATTAATTAGCTAGATATTTTCCCCCTGTATGTATTTAAACCTTAGATTTAGATGCAGATTTACTCGTAAACTATAGTCTAAACATTAACCCTTTAAAATCTAAAGGGATAGTGTTTAGGCTATAGTTCTCTACATAATCTATTGGGATAGTGTTTAGACTATAGTTCACGAGTAAATCTGTGTCTAAATCTAAGGTTTAAATCCACATCTCGGACTATCCTTAAACCTCGTTTAGGAATAAGGGGGAAAATGTCTAGCTAATCAATAGGACTAAATCTCATAATGACGGAAACGCATTAAACGCATTGAATACGCATGCATTTTGTAACAACTGGAATAAGGAGGTTTTGATAAGATAAATAATTTACACTTTTGGCATTCAAACACGAAGTTTGATACCTAATAAGGATATTATACAAGTCGATTTAGACCCTTAGACAGACAGACATATAAATTAACTTAACACCTCTCTTTTGCCATTCACATGCGATCTTAATAACATTACCTATTATGATACTACGCAGTCGGCTTAAGGGGAAATTATTTACGATTGATGTTTTCACGGAATGTTTTGATGAATTTTGGTAACGGAAAATATTGTGGATAATTTAGATGAGATTCTTAGAACATCTTACCACAAAATAAATTTTCGTTTTTTTTTCTTGTTACAAGCTGATTATTATGATGCTTTCACGTTATAAGAAAAAGTTATTAGATACTAACTTTCAAATCAAATCATATTAAGTAAGTTGATTTGATTTGACGAAGTTGATTCGAATTGGTATCTACATTTACCTATATATTGTAAAGTATGAATTCTGTTACAAATATTTGGGTGAAAACAGACAACAGTATCGATCAATAATATATCGGCCGATACTGTGGACCTTTAGAGAAATGGACATTTAGGGAAGTGGACTTGTAGGGAAATATACCTAATGAACCGACTGTACTTTCCTGTAATAGGACCTAACGTGCCGAAAGTGTGAAATCTTCAGTCTGCGTGCGCCCCAAATCTGGGTCACTTAACATAGTTATAAGTGTTCTCTCAACCCCTTCTTATAATGCTTTCAGCGCGACAAGGCTTGTAGTTTTGAGTCAATTGTTGCTATTGTGAAAACTAAAACTCCTTGAACCATTCTAGAACTCCCAAGTTTTGTTTGTATGAATGAAACCGAAATCAAAGCAAAAAGGGATTTATGGGGATGTGTAACAACTGAAATTCCTGTAAATATATATGTATATGGTTTGTTTTCGTAATTATTAGGAAGGTAGATATCATAGCGTTAACAACGCCACCAACGTGCTACTCTGTTCTGCTCACAATTTCACATGCGACATATTTGGTAGGTGCAGTCGCATGTACCCATCATATACCTTACGAGCCACGTGCGTAAGTCTCGTACGTCGAGAATGGACCTTGCTTAAAGAATCTTAGGCATATAGATGAAAAGTCTAAGTCTAAGAAAAGATGAGATATAGACAAAACAGCATGTATTATCATGCCACCAGAAGAAGAAGTAACTGATCATATAGCGAGGGCTAGAGATTGCGTTAGGGAAGATATTCGGGAAAGGCGAGTGAATGCGGACTTGACGGAAAATGTTGCACTGGAGAATAATGATATTATGTTGTGCCAACCCTACATGGGAAAGAAGAAAAAGAGGTGATAGGTACCGGATAACGTTTTCGTTTACGTTTGTATTGTAAAAGACTAAAAGACGTACACAAATACACGGTACCATTTTTATTATTGATTTTTGTGCTTATACGTTTGGATGATTTACATCCCAACGTATGAATGGTTTTGCTAAGTTAGCATAGCAACGAGACAAAACTGAGTCGGAAGTATCAATTTAGTCGACGACCTTGTGTCGAGGTACTATATATTCAAATTTGGTAAGTAATTTAAATTAGATAATTTAATCTGGTTTGTTTTTTTGTGTCAATTGTTAATTCAGTCACAATTAGTCTATCAAAAGCTTGTAACGTGCAAATAGTCAATTTTATCAATAGCAGTAACATGGTTTCTATTACAACCATAATAACATTGTTAGTTATTATTACATATCGGATCTGCGCTCTAAATATTTTAGGAATATTTCCGTTCCCTGGTTTAAGTCACTTTATCCAGTTTAAGGTTTATTTGCAAGAATTGGCGAAAAGAGGACATAATGTAACCGTCGTTTCTCACTTTACTAACGAAAATCCAATTCTTAACTACCACGACATTGACCTTGAAAATGATATATTAGAACCTCCCAGTATTTTGTTGACTGATAGGAGATATTTTACTTATATCAATAGTGGACTAGCTTTGACAAAGCTCGGAATCGATAGCTGCAAAAAACTGGTAAAGAATCAACAAGTTCGTGATTTAGAAAAACGCAATCAAAAGTTTGACGTTGTCATCGTAGAGCAGTTCAACACTGATTGCGCTCTCGGCATCGCATATAAACTAAAAGCCCCAGTAGTAGCCATCACGGCAAGTACATTAGTTCACCATCATTGTAAAAGATTCGGTATTCCTTGTAACCCTGCTTACGTGCGATCATTTTTTGTCGGTGGAGGAAAGACCTTACACCGGAGATTAGAAAGGAATATTATTGAATTTTACTTTACAACATTATTCACATTTCAACAATGGGTTGACGATTATACGTTAGCCGAATACTACAGTAATATTCCACCATTAGAAGAGTTAGCTCAAGATATCAAAATTCTACTAGTATATCAAAGCCCTATACTGACTGGTCCAAGAATACTGCCCTTCAATGTTATCTTAGTAGGTGGATACCATGTTACAGAAGCGAAACCCTTGGCAGGTGTAAGTTGATTTGAATTTAAGTTTGTTAAATTAAACACTATATATTGTATTAATTTTCATAATTTTGTAGTAACCCGGAACTGTAACTTTTCAGGAACTAAAAAAATTCGTTGACGAGTCTGAACACGGAGTGATATACATTAATTTCGGTACTTTAATAAAATTCTGGGAGTTTTCTAATGAAACACAAAATGAATTTTTCGAAGTCTTAGAAGGATTTCCTCAGAGAGTTGTGTTGAGATATGAAGGTCTATCATACATGGACAATACAAAATTTTATTCTTCAAATTGGTTACCACAAGTCGATATTCTTGGTAAGGCAAAATAAATGAATATAAAGTAAACACATAAAAATACTTTGGTGGTCTAAATGTTGTGTGTCAAATGATTATAAAGAAAACATCACCTTAAATAAACTATTTATTCTACAGTGTTGACAATACGTTTTAGTAGAATATACGCATATTCAACATTTTTTTTTCAGCACATCCAAATACTTTACTATTTGTAGGCCATGGAGGAATTAGTAGTACAATGGAAGCATTTCACTATGGAGTCCCAATGGTCATTGTGCCATTTTTCGGAGACCAATATGGAAATGCAGCTGCGATTGAAGAAAGAGGGTTTGGGGTTGAAATAGATGTTATAAACAAACAATCCATTACATCTGCTATTAAGAAGGTTTTGGATCCTATGTAAGTTTTAATATTTACATAATTAAGACAACTTACTGAAACTCACTCAGATCACTCAGATTCACTTCTTTAGTTATGTTTTTGCTGATTTTTTTTAAATACTATGAGATGTAATAAACATACCTACATGTTTCCGAAGGAGTTAAAATTTTAGCATATTATTTTAAACTACCTGTTAAATCATTTAATTCAAACTGCATGTGTAAAACGAGTAAATTTTATGTCAAACTCTAATAAGTTTCTAAATATATATTTTTTATACAGAACACGCTATTTATTGTATTTATTATTTATTGTATATTTAAATGTAGTCAGTTAATTCTGCATACATCATCAATCATCATATCAGCAACAGGACGTCCACTGCTAAACTTAGGCCTCCCCCAAAGACTTCTCAAGCGATCAGTATTATGCTCTCTGCGTCCAACGACTTCCTGTAATATTTTAATAAAGTCGTCTTCCGCATAATTAGTGATGTTTAAAAACTTAAATTATTGTATAATTTGATTTCAGGTTTCGTGATAGAGCATTGCAAGTATCAAAATTATTTCATGATCGTCCAATGTCTCCGTTAGACACTGCAGTTTACTGGACAGAGTTCGTTGCAAGAAATGCTAACTTCACATTTCGAACGCCAGCCGCAAACACTCCCTTGTATCAACATTTGTACCTTGACGTAGCCGCTGTTCTCATAGTTATATTTTTCACTATTTTATATCTTACGAAAAAAATACTTTCATTTTTATATTTCATTCTACTTAATAGCGTCACTTCAATTGCGTTTACAAGAGTGCATAACGGACAAAAATCTAAAATTGCATAAGGAGGTATATTAACATAAGAATAATTAATGTAACTTAGATTATTCTATTGGCTACTTACTTACTTAAATAAATCACAGAAAATATTAGACAAAAACTGGAGTTCTATGTATTCATCAGTCATATGTGATTCGTCGATGTTCTTGGTGAGGCAAAAAAGAAAATATTCTCAAAAATAATGTTTGTAAAATTATTATAAAGAAAAACTTGCACCAAACACAGCGCGTTTCCTTTGTAAAGTAAAAAGTAATTTATTTTATTATTAATAATTAAATAATGAACAGATTTAAGGCCAAGTCAATGAATCAAGAGCAAGTGAAGGATTTTAACTCATTGATTCACGATGATGGTCTAAGCTTTTTGTGGGAATAGTATAAAAATGCCCATGTACCAGCTATTTCCATACCATGTACCAGCTATTTCCATACCTAGTTTTGACTGTCCAGTAGTCTTCAGTAGTGTTCGTAGTAGTTAATCAGTCAGCTTTACACGTTGTCTAGACTTCCTCATTAGTCACTTCGTTCATTGATGAAATCCTTAACAAAATCCGTTTAGTAGATTTTGAGTTTATCGCATTCAGAAACTCAAACAGACAGACGCTAGACGCGGGTCTAGCGTCTGGAATGGAGGAATATAATTTGTGCTAACTACATATAGTTTCGGCACATGAGTAGAGAATAGAACCAGAGACTAAGGTGTCATACAAGGCTCTGTGATAAGTACACTACTACAAGCGTGACGTGCGTGCGTGCGTGAGCACTGACTGCCCGGAGAGAAGTCACGTGCGGAGAGAAACCGGTCTATACTGGCTCGGCCAGTGCCCGAGTTCAGGGCTGTCAGGGAGGGAGTGTGCGGACCATTCTTGTGTTATGGTGACGAGTGACGAATAGACGACTTAAATAATTTTCTTTTTTTCGAAGGAAGTCTGGGAACGATTGAGTGAGTGAGCGAGTGTTAAAGTCCAAACAACTAGATTTGTGTTATAGTGACTAAACGTGATGGAAAGCATGGTTATATGTAGGTATAATATACTACTTGTGAATTATAGTATGTCAACATTTATCTATTTTACATTCGGTTCGACAGTAAAGCTTCCCGGAAAGTCATAAAATTTCTGATTTAGGTATTATGTTCATCATTCATCATTCAAGTCTCGATCTCGTGGAAATATCAAAATAAAAAGTAACCTTTCTAGAAAAATGAACTATCTAACAAACAATATTTTTTTCAATTCGAACCAGCAGTTCCCGAGATTCGCGCGTTCAAACAAACAAACTCTTCACCTTTATAATATTAGTATAGATAACTTCCGATCCCGTGGGAATATCGGGATATAAAACATACTATAGCTTTCCTCGACAAATGGACTATCCAACACAAAATTATTTTTTCAATTCGAATAGTTCCTGAGTTCAAACAAACAAGTAAACAAACAAACTCTTCAGCTTTATAATATTAGTATAGATTATTCATCAAAATTCAGATAACATTGTCACAGCGTCAAAATAAACGCTCATAATAAAAGACACACAATAAAATACACGTTTTTTTAAATTTAATATAATCCACCTGTGCCAACCCTACATGATTACGTATCAATTTTGACAGCTCCGAATAACCTAGTCTCTGGTTCTATTCTCTACTCATGTGCCTAATAGGTTTCGGGTCGGTACCTAAAACTGTTCAGTGGTTTTTAAGTTTGTCACATTCAGACAGACAGACAGACTTCGTTTTGTAATAAGTATGTAGTAAATGAGTACATTTACGTTTTTTAAATACAAGTTCAACATTTATTTTATAAAAGATGTAAAAACTAGCTTGGCAACGAGGTAATAACATGTAATTTATTTTAATTGTATAGATATGCCTTAGAATAGGTATGTCACTAATTGTATTAATTCTTTACCAGTTGCTATTAGTCTTTCTTAAGCCTACAACGTATAAATCCTTACTTTTATCAGCAGCATGGTTTCTGTTACTACCATGATACTAGTGTTGCTCATCACTACACATCAGACTTGCACTCTTAACATTTTAGGAATATTTCCGTTCCCTGGTATAAGCCACTTTATCCAGTTTAAGGTTTATTTGCAAGAATTGACAAAACGAGGACATAATGTAACCGTCGTTTCTCAGTTTCCAAATAAGAATCCAATACCTAATTACCACGACATCAGTCTTGAAAGGGAAATATTAAATGCTTCCAGTAGTTTTTTAAATGAAAGAGGATTTTACAGATATTTTAGTGGTGGACTATTATTAACGAGAAATGGAATTACTAACTGCAAAAAACTAATAAGAAATGATAAAGTTCGTGATTTAGTAAAGAGCAAACAGAAGTTTGATGTCGTGGTCGTAGAGCAGTTTGACAATGATTGCGCTCTCGGCATCGCATATAAACTGAATGCCCCAGTAATAGCCATCACGGCAAGTACATTAATGCACCATCATTGTAAGAGACTCGGTATTCCTTGTAATCCTGCTTACGTGCGATCATTTTTTTCCGGTGGAGCAACCACATCAACCCTATGCCAGAGATTAGAAAGAAATATTATTGAATTTTACCACACATCATTGTTCACAATCCAACAATGGGTTGATGATTATACGGTAGCTGAATACTACAATAATGTCCCACCATTACATGAGTTAGCTCGAGATATCAAAATTCTACTAGTATATCAAACCTTTATTCTGACTGGTCCAAGAATACTGCCCTTCAATGTAATCGAAGTTGGTGGATACCATGTTCCAGAAGCCGAACCTTTGACAGGTGTAAGTTAATTTCTATACCTTTTTGAAATAATTATTGTGTTGTATTAAATTTCATAATACCGTAATGAATACCACTGAAACTATCACTTTGCAGGAACTTAAAAAATTCGTTGACGAGTCAGAACACGGAGTGATATATATTAATTTTGGTACTCTTGTAAAATTCTGGAAAATTTCTAATGAAACACAGAAAGCAATTTTTGAAGCCGTTCAAGGATTTCCTCAGAGAGTTGTGTTAAGATATGACGGTCAGGTATCATATTATAATGACAAGACAAAAATGTATTCATCTAACTGGTTACCACAAGTCGACATTCTTGGTAAGGGCCAAAAATATAAACTTTTAAAACTAACAATTTGTACTCATAGTAATTATTTTTCCGAGTTAAATTGCTGTTGTTATTCCTATTTCTCTTACTTCGACATCTCGACTATGTTGTATTAGTCATGGTTGCACGAAAACTATCAGAGACTGGATCAGTGGCTAGCGTTGTCAACTCATATTGATAGTTGAGGGTAGTAACAACATTTTTGTATACACGATTATGATTGGAAAACTGATTACTAAAGTCTAACATATATTACAACATATATAACATATTTACATATATAACATATATACATATATATATAAGTATAACATATATATAAGAACCTCCGGACATGGTTTAAGCAAAGCACGAGATCCCTTTTCAGAGCAGCAGCTTCAAAAGTAAAAATAGCCTTAATGATAGCCGACCTCCGGTAGGAGATGGCGAAGAAGAACATATATTACCAAACTGAAAATGTTATCATTTTTTCTTATTGTCACACTTTTTTGTAGTCTATACAGAAACAATTTGAACAGATGTCTTTTTTGAGAATATAACAATAGTAAACTATATATTAGAGCTATTTTGAATTCAGTGTATTAGAATTCTCAAAAAGAATCGATTTGTTCCCTCGTATTGAATAACAAAAAGCCGGATGTTTTGAATTCAGTGTATTAGAATTTTTAAAAAGAATCGATTTGTTCGCTCCTATTGAATAGCAAAAAGACGGACGTTTGTAATAGATGGGATGAAATAACACCTTGTTTTTCAAAATAACTGCTTTACGAAATAAGAGTTTCATATAAAAGTCATGGACGTGACAATTATTTCCAGCAGAATAAACGACGTATGGAGGCATGAAATTGGATTTATTCAATTCTTTTTTTTTCAGCTCATCCAAATACATTACTGTTTATTAGTCATGGAGGAACAGGCAGTACAGTAGAAGCACTTCACTATGGGGTCCCAATGGTCATTGTGCCATTTTTCGGAGACCATTACGGAATCGCAGCTGCTATTGAAGAAAGAGGATTCGGGGTTGAAGTAGACGTTGTTCACAAACATTCCATTATATCCGCTATTAAGAAGGTTTTGGATCCTATGTAAGTTTCAATATTTGCATAATTACAGACATCTAAAAAATAAGCATTTTTGCTTTAAAAACCCGGAAAAAAAATTACTATGAATACAAATCGTATGAGTTTTAAAACGTGTAGGTACATTTGTTTTACAGCAAAACACATTAATATTATCAGTTAAAATAATGTAAGGAATTTCAATTTACAAAGACCAAATTATCGTACAAAGTGTATTGAGCAACTTATTTTGAATAATTTAAATTGAAAATCTATATTGATTACAGGTTTCGTGACAAAGCATTGCAAGTATCAAAATTATTTCATGATCGTCCAATGTCTCCGTTGGACACTGCAGTTTACTGGACGGAGTTCGTTGCAAGAAATGCCAACTTCACATTTCGAACGCCAGCCGCAGACACTCCTTTGTATCAACATTTGTACCTTGACGTAGCAGCTGTTCTCATAGTTATATTTTTTACTATTGGATATGTTATGAAAAAAGTAATTTCACTGTTCTATTTTATTGTACGCACTAGTCTAATTGGTTTTACAAGAATGCGTGACGGAGATCAAAAATATAAAACTGAGTAAGTAGATATAACTACATAGGAATTATGTGCTTACTTATATTTTTGTTTCACTTAGATTGTACTTAGAAAAATAAATCACAAGAAATATTTGACAAAATTGAACATCTTCAAATTTGTATTTGATCAGTAATTAGATCAACGTGAAACACAATTCCAATGAATTTGGTTACTTATAGGTACTGTGGCGCTCACTTGTGTGTGGTAGCCTTATATAATGTGGAAAGTGTAAAGGAACCATAAACAGATTATAAAGTTTTTGTAGTAAATACTTGTTTGTAAAACTTGCCACACGCTCTTTGGGGGCAGCACCGTCAAAGCCAATAGATTTTGGCTAGATAAAATGGTGTACTTTTGGTTACAAAACCGAGTTATTTATTTATGATACTCCGTGACAACCTATAGCTGCCGCAACCTAATCCTTTAATAACAATAAGCCAGCGGTGTTATATAACTCGACAAGCCCTGCATGACCGACGACGCCGAGACCTCTAAGGTCGGCGTTGTCAGAGGGATACGGTGCAACGATCTCCAATCTATCTATCTATCTATAAATATAATAAATTCGCAGTTTTGGAAGTGAGCGTTCTACGTCCATAATGATCTTAGCAATATAGAATTCGCTAACCTTATATAGCTCCGGTAGAAAAAAATATTGATTGCGCGATTCAGGTTTTCTTGAATTTTATAAATTCACAAGTACAAGTAAATTTCTTTTTCTTTTTGTTCTGCTTAAATATTTATTTTTGTAGACTTATTTATTTTAAGAATACATAGCAATATATACATTTTTTAACTAAAAAATAAAGTTACGAATTTAATGAGATATTTTCTATTTAAAGCAACTAGAGCCATCTCTCGGTTTTCGCAGAACCACGATTTTTGCAGTAAATTTTATTATATCTCTCTGTGTGCATCACGTCGAAACTTTTGAATGGATTCAAGTGAAACTCGGTATGAATATAGCCCTTATACTGATGTAACATCATATCAATGACATTGGCAATTTCTGCCACAGATCACTATATGATTTCTGCAATGTAAACAATGGTTTCCCGATTTTCAGTTTGCTTCAGTATCGGCAATCTGATTCTGTGGAATGACTATATTGCCCAGTGGAAAAACAGCCCACAAGATGTTTAAGATTCCCATACAGTTAGATATATTTCAAACACCTCTAGGTGACATCTCTGGCAATAGCAACAAAGCACAGGTTGTCTGGTTGTGTGAGGATGTTTTCGAATTGTATGGGATGAGTGTACAGCGCACCAAAAGAAGAAGAACAGTAAGACTTCCGACTAGCCTATGTCTCTGTTCCTTTTCTCAGGAACTGATATGGGCGGTGTATGGAGACATTCACCAAGTATTTTACGTTTCAAGAGACATTCACTAAAGATCGAGAAAACTCATAGCTTTAGCATAGGTCATTCTCACTTCCCGAAATGACAATTTCGTCTTCTTTAAGGAACAACAACAACATTGTTTACAATGACATACTAAGTTGTCATCGCCTGGAGAGGAAACCACGTAGACCTCCATTAATCAGGTGGTGGTCAAGTGGAGCCTGAGTGGACCTAGTCTTGGTGTGTCGATTATCCTGTTGCGTAATTTAATTCGTCTTAATTATGCAACGTGACTTGGCTTCGAGTTGTCAGGTTGCAGCAGAAAGTTTTTGACACCGAAATTTTAACTAAGTGTGGTGCTGGGGAACAAGTTTTAACCCCAGGATACCACTGATATCAATAATTTTCCTTTCCGCTTCAAGAAGGTCAAAAGTCAAAAGTCTACATTTTTTATTTCTTTGGATGCTTAATACAATTGTACAGTCGACTGCATAATTACAGCCCCCGGTAGAGTTCAAAAATTACTATTATTGGCATGTTTGCATTCTAATATTTTTGTTTGATAAAATGAGTTAGAAGACTTGAAACTTTAACTAAAGCAGGTGCATAGAATCTTGCTTGTGTTTAAAACATTCTTATCACAGCAGTTTTGGAGCTCTACGGTGGGTCTGCAATTATGCAGCCGATTGTACATAGACCACTTGAAAACGTCTTAAAAACTAAGTTAGGATGAGTGCCTTCGGAACGCGCCCACCAATGAGAAGAAGGCACAAGAAACTCACGGGGGTTTTTTTTAAGTGATTACGCTCACAAAGGTCAATATTACAAAGTATTATTTGAAATGGAGCAACTAAAGTCACGTCCATGGGTTGTTATCATTAAGGTAAGACGAAGTATCATACTCGTAGTACGCCTTACTGCACAATTTATGCTTTATAAAAGTTTTCTGGAATCTACATTTACCTATATATTGTAAAGTATGAATTCTGTTACAAATATTTGGGTGAAAACAGACAACAGTATCGATCAATAATATATCGGCCGATACTGTGGACCTTTAGAGAAATGGACATTTAGGGAAGTGGACTTGTAGGGAAATAGACCTAATGAACCGACTGTACTTTCCCGTAATAGGACCTAACGTGCCGAATGTGTGAAATCTTCAGTCTGCGTGCGCCCCAAATCTGGGTCACTTAACATAGTTATAAGTGTTCTCTCAACCCCTTCTTATAATGCTTTCAGCGCGACAAGGCTTGTAGTTTTGAGTCAATTGTTGCTATTGTGAAAACTAAAACTCCTTGAACCATTCTAGAACTCCCAAGTTTTGTTTGTATGAATGAAACCGAAATCAAAGCAAAAAGGGATTTATGGGGATGTGTAACAACTGAAATTCCTGTAAATATATATGTATATGGTTTGTTTTCGTAATTATTAGGAAGGTAGATATCATAGCGTTAACAACGCCACCAACGTGCTACTCTGTTCTGCTCACAATTTCACATGCGACATATTTGGTAGGTGCAGTCGCATGGACCCATCATATACGTTACGAGCCACGTGCGTAAGTCTCGTACGTCGAGAATGGACCTTGCTTAAAGAATCTTAGGTATATAGATGAAAAGTCTAAGTCTAAGAAAAGATGAGATATAGACAAAACAGCATGTATTATCATGCCACCAGAAAAAGAAGTAACTGATCATATAGCGAGAGGAGGGCTAGAGATTGCGTTAGGGAAGATATTCGGGAAAGGCGAGTGAATGCGGACTTGACGGAAAATGTTGCACTGGAGAATAATGATATTATGTTGTGCCAACCCTACATGGGAAAGAAGAAAAAGAGGTGATAGGTACCGGATAACGTTTTCGTTTACGTTTGTATTGTAAAAGACTAAAAGACGTACACAAATACACGGTACCATTTTTATTATTGATTTTTGTGCTTATACGTTTGGATAATTTACATCCCAACGTATTAATGGTTTTGCTAAGTTAGCATAGCAACGAGACAAAACTGAGTCGGAAGTATCAATTTAGTCGACGACCTTGTGTCGAGGTACTATATATTCAAATTTGGTAAGTAATTTAAATTAGATAATTTAATCTGGTTTGTTTTTTTGTGTCAATTGTTAATTCAGTCACAATTAGTCTATCAAAAGCTTGTAACGTGCAAATAGTCAATTTTATCAATAGCAGTAACATGGTTTCTATTACAACCATAATAACATTGTTAGTTATTATTACATATCGGATCTGCGCTCTAAATATTTTAGGAATATTTCCGTTCCCTGGTTTAAGTCACTTTATCCAGTTTAAGGTTTATTTGCAAGAATTGGCGAAAAGAGGACATAATGTAACCGTCGTTTCTCACTTTACTAACGAAAATCCAATTCTTAACTACCACGACATTGACCTTGAAAATGATATATTAGAACCTCCCAGTATTTTGTTGACTGATAGGAGATATTTCACTTATATTAATAGTGGACTAGCTTTGACGCAGCTTGGAATCGATAGCTGCAAAAAACTGGTAAAGAATCAACAAGTTCGTGATTTAGTAAAACGCAATCAAAAGTTTGACGTCGTGGTCGTAGAGCAGTTCAACACTGATTGCGCTCTCGGCATCGCATATAAACTGAATGCCCCAGTAATAGCCATCACGGCAAGTACATTAATGCACCATCATTGTAAGAGACTCGATATTCCTTGTAATCCTGCTTACGTGCGATCATTTTATTCCGGTGGAGCAACCACATCAACCCTATGCCAGAGATTAGAAAGAAATATTATTGAATTTTACCACACATCATTGTTCACAATCCAACAATGGGTTGATGATTATACGGTAGCTGAATACTACAATAATGTCCCACCATTACATGAGTTAGCTCGAGATATCAAAATTCTACTAGTATATCAAACCTTTATTCTGACTGGTCCAAGAATACTGCCCTTCAATGTAATCGAAGTTGGTGGATACCATGTTCCAGAAGCCGAACCTTTGACAGGTGTAAGTTAATTTCTATACCTTTTTGAAATAATTATTGTGTTGTATTAAATTTCATAATACCGTAATGAATACCACTGAAACTATCACTTTGCAGGAACTTAAAAAATTCGTTGACGAGTCAGAACACGGAGTGATATATATTAATTTTGGTACTCTTGTAAAATTCTGGAAAATTTCTAATGAAACACAGAAAGCAATTTTTGAAGCCCTTCAAGGATTTCCTCAGAGAGTTGTGTTAAGATATGACGGTCAGGTATCATATTATAATGACAAGACAAAAATGTATTCATCTAACTGGTTACCACAAGTCGACATTCTTGGTAAGGGCCAAAAATATAAACTTTTGAAACTAACAATTTGTACTCATAGTAATTATTTTTCCGAGTTAAATTGCTGTTGTTATTTCTATTTCTCTTACTTCGACATCTCGACTATGTTGTATTAGTCATGGTTGCACGAAAACTATCAGAGACTGGATCAGTGGCTAGCGTTGTCAACACATACTGATAGTTGAGGGTAGTAACAACATTTTTGTATACACGATTATGATTGGAAAACTGATTACTAAAGTCTAACATATATTGCCAAACTGAAAATGTTATCATTTTTTCTTATTGTCACACTTTCTTGTAGTCTATACAAAAACAATTTAAAGATGCCTTTTTTGAGAATATAACAATAGTAAACTATATATTAGAGCTATTTTGAATTCAGTGTATTAGTTTTTTTTAAAAGAATCGATTTGTTCGCTCTTATTGAATAACAAAAAGACGGACGTTTGTAATAGAAGGGATGAAATAACACCTTGTTTTTCAAAATAACTGCTTTACGAAGTAAGAGTTTCATATAAAAGTCATGGACGTGACAATTATTTCCAGCAGAATAAACGACGTATGGAGGCATGAAATTGGATTTATTCAATTCCATTTTTTTCAGCTCATCCAAATACATTACTGTTTATTAGTCATGGAGGAACAGGCAGTACAGTAGAAGCACTTCACTATGGGGTCCCAATGGTCATTGTGCCATTTTTCGGAGACCATTACGGAATCGCAGCTGCTATTGAAGAAAGAGGATTCGGCGTTGAAGTAGACGTTGTTCACAAACATGCCATTATATCCGCTATTAAGAAGGTTTTGGATCCTATGTAAGTTTCAATATTTGCACAATTACAGACATCTAAAAAAATAAGCATTTTTGCTTTAAAAACCCGGAAAAATAATTACTATGAATACAAATCGTATGAGTTTTAAAACGTGTAGGTACATTTGTTTTACAGCAAAACACATAAATATTATCAGTTAAAATAATGTAAGGAATTTCAATTTACAAAGACCAAATTATCGTACAAAGTGTATTGAGCAACTTATTTTGAATAATTTAAATTGAAAATCTATATTGATTACAGGTTTCGTGACAAAGCATTGCAAGTATCAAAATTATTTCATGATCGTCCAATGTCTCCGTTGGACACTGCAGTTTACTGGACGGAGTTCGTTGCAAGAAATGCTAACTTCACATTTCGAACGCCAGCCGCAGACACTCCTTTGTATCAACATTTGTACCTTGACGTAGCAGCTGTTCTCATAGTTATATTTTTTACTATTGGATATGTTATGAAAAAAGTAATTTCACTGTTCTATTTTATTGTACGCACTAGTTTAATTGGTTTTACAAGAATGCGTGACGGAGATCAAAAATGTAAAACTGAGTAAGTAGATATAACTACATAGGAATTATGTGCTTACATATATTTTTGTTTCACTTAGATACTTAGAAAAATAAATAAAATAAAAGAAATATTTGACAAAATTGAACATCTTCAAATTTGTATTTGATCAGTAATTAGATCAACGTGAAACACAATTCCAATGAATTTGGTTACTTATAGGTACTGTGGCGCTCACTTGTGTGTGGTAGCCTTATATAATGTGGAAAGTGTAAAGGAACCATAAACAGATTATAAAGTTTTTGTAGTAAATACTTGTTTGTAAAACTTGTCACACGCTCTTTGGGGGCAGCACCGTCAAAGTCAATAGATTTTGGCTTGATATAATGGTGTACTTTTGGTTACAAACCCGAGTTCATTTTTTTATGAGACGCCTACTCCGTGACCACCTATTGCTGCCGCAACCTAATCCCTTAATAACAATAAGCCAGCGGTGTTATACAACTCGACAAGCCCTGCATGACCGACGCCGGGTCCTCTAAGGTCGGCGTTGTCAAAGAGATAGACCGGCATTTGCGCCTACGGTGCAACGATCTCCAATGTACTATACAGACCATCTGGTTACAAGAAGTTCTATAGAACCATAATATAGATCTAAATCTAAACTATTAGTGTCTATTATTTGCCGAACGACACTTGAATCGAGGTGTATCTGAGTTACTTGGGAATATTTAATTACTTATCAATTAACAACGTTTACATTTACTGTAAGAAGTTAAACAAGAAGAGTTATTGTCACTATCATAGCAACGTATAGTATGCATATTTTAGTTTTCGGCCTTTGGATAGGTTCATCAATAAAATGAATTCTTTACTAGTCGCAACAAGACTTTCTGAAGGTTGCAACGTATAAATCGTTACTTTATCAGCAGCATGCTTTCAATTACTACCTTGATACCATTGTTGCTTATCTGCACTGTACATCAGAATTGCGCTCTGAATATTTTAGGAATATTTCCGTTCCGGTATAAGCCACTTCTTCCAGTTCAAGGTTTATTTGCAAGAATTGGCAAAACGAGGGCATAATGTTACAGTCGTTTCTCACTTTCCAAATAAGAATTCAATACCTAATTACCATAACATTAGCATTAAAAACGAAGTAATCACTCCTCCCAGTGTTTTGATAACTCGAGAGAGATACTACAGACACATTACTAGTGGACTAGCTTTAACGCAGAGTGGAATTGAAAGCTGCAAAAACCTCGTGAGAAATCAACAAGTTCGTGATTTAGTAAAGCACAAACAGAAGTTTGACGTCGTGGTCATCGAGCAGTTCAACACTGATTGTGCACTCGGTATTGCATATAAATTGAATGTCCCAGTAATAAGCATCACAGCAGTCGCGTTAATTCACTATAATTGTAAGAGATTCGGTGAATACTACAACAATATCCCGTCGTTAGAAGAACTAGCTCGTGATATCAAAATTTTACTAGTACATCAGAGCTTTATACTGACTGGTCCAAGATTACTGCCCTTCAATGTATTCGAAGTGGGTGGAGACCATGTTCCAGATTCGAAACTTTTGACAGGTGTAAGTGAATTAAATAAATAGAAAATTGAGGAAAAATACATGTACCGTAGATAATATAAAATATTGCAGTAACCAAAGCTGTAACTTTTTAGGAACTAAAAAAATTCGTCATTGAAGCAGAACACGGTTTGAGTAATTTAAATTTCGGTACTTTTATAAGATTCTGGGTGATTTCTAACGAAACACAAGAAGCCATTTTTGAAGCCCTACAAGAATTTTTCACAGAGTTGTGTTAAGATATGACGGTCAGTCATCATTTATTGAAAAAACAAAAATTTATACATATAACTCGTTACCACAAGTTGACATTCCTGGTAAGAACCATAAATTATATTGTCAAGCCTTAAACATACTATTGGTTGTGGACTAAATTATATGCCAAAGGCGTTGCCAACTTACGAGTAGAAAACGAAATTCCTATGCGTTTCTTTCAGCCTAGAACAAAAATTATATACGAAATTCTGCAGTTTCATCAAAGTCTTGCGTGCAATACTTTATGCAATACGTATATTACGTATTGTGTGATATCATCGACAATTTATTTTTAGCGCATCCAAATACATTACAGTTTATTAGTCATGGAGGAATTGGCAGCACAGTAAAAGCACTACAACATGGGGTCCCAATGGTCATTGTGCCATTTTTCGGAAACCAATATGGAAATGCAGCTGCTATTGAAGCAAGGTTCGGGGTTGAAATAGATGTTATAAACAAACAGTCCATTACATCTGCTGTTAAGAATGTTTTAGATCCTATGTACGTTTAAAATTTTACATTTAAGAAAACGCTTATTAAAAACGGTTTGCACTCTCAGATTCGACTTTTGTGGTTATTTATTAGCTAAGTCAAAAAATATATGACTCATAATTCACAAATTATGACTTGTATGGGGAGATGCAATTTTTTTAGTAATCTGAATACTTGCTTAATTAATGTAATTTAAACTACTTGTATAAAATAAGTAATTTGGGTGCCAAATGCTGAATTATTAAAATTCAATTTATTTTAGAGCATTACAAGATATGGGATAGATAGACTGAAGATAGATTACTAAATAGATAAATTATTTTTTATCACAGTTGCTCATAAAGTGGATCTTATTCAACGGCTTTTAGGCTCATAATCCAACATATTATGCACGCGTGCGTTTTACATTACCAACCTAGTGCTATAAAGGTATCCTGATTACATGTTAGGTAGGTGAAACATTCTTAATTTATCTGGGTTATACTGTTTTGATGTATAAAAAAGGTAGGTACTAAAGAGTTTTTAGCTAGCAAAAATGGTTGTCTCTAAAGTCGGTTTACGAACGAAAATTTTACGTGATAATGACTTAGAAAACGATAAAAAATTGAGTTATGTTTATTTTTTGTTTTTTCTTTACTTAAATATATTGTTTTTCCGTACCATTGTATTTTGTTCTTAACCCTCGGCGCAAAAACAAATAGAAAAACCCTAAAAAATATTGTATGTCAGACGAGGCTGTATAGCCTTTAGCCTGGCCTTTCCGGAGCATAATAAACAAAAAAATATTACCTTAAAAAATGTAAACATAGACTGACTTATCACAAATATTTTGTTAATTATTATTTTGTTTTCTTTTCAAGTCTTTTCTTTTATTCGCAACTGTGATAAAAAAACGTCATACGATATACGTGTGGAATTGATCTTTGCATCTTGGCTTCTTAACACGCTCGCTGCCGCTCGCGCGTCATAAACCGCCTCTATGCAAAGATCAATTTACCACACTTATATCGTAATGTACTATAAAGACATGAGCAAGCTATTTCATTCAGGTTTCGTGATAAAGCATTGCAAGTATCAAAATTATTTCATGATCGTCCAATGTCTCCGTTAGACACTGCAGTTTACTGGACGGAGTTCGTTGCAAGAAATGCCAACTTCACATTTCGAACGCCAGCCGCAGACACTCCTTTGTATCAACATTTGTACCTTGACGTACCAGCTGTTCTAATAGTTTTATTGTTTACTATTGAATATCTCCTAAAGAAAGTAATTTCACTTTTCTATTGCATTCTACGCACTAGTTTCATTGGTTTCACAAGATTGCGTGACGGAGATCAAAAATCTAAATATGAATAAGTAGGTTATTTTAAGATGGTCCTGCTATATTTATTATTAAGTTATGTACCTTATATGGAAGAGCATTAAATATGCTGGAACCAAAAATCCCTTAAATTCCGATTCAAAACAACAAGACAAATCATAGAGGCCAAGCATCTCCCAACAATAAATACCCCAGACACAATTTCAATGAATTTTACCTAATTTGTGTCAGGGGGATATATTTGGCACCAACGATTGGTCTGGCTGTTTACAAAAAGTATTGATATAATTCGCTAAGTATAATTTACAAAACTCACGACAAACTATAAGTAAAACCACGTAATTTTTTTGCGAGCTTAAGTTTCTGGCGAAAATTACAGTCGACGGGAAGGTCCTGGCATTAATTATTTGTTTTTTAAATCAATACATACAAACATGTATAAAAATCAGTGCACTGGACTCAAAAATTAGGAAAATTTGATTTTACGTTCCAGCACCTGGTAATCCTCGTATCTACCTATTTGTTAATTAGCATTCGGCCCAAATTAACTGATATACGTACATGTATAGTCAAAATCTTTACATCTTTATTACTCAGAAAATGTCTATGGCCTTAGGATCATGGACTATGTGAAATATTAAGAGAGCGGCGTTGGCTTAGTGATAGATACGTCGACTTTCATTCTGAAGGTCGTGGGTTCGAATCCCGGGCGACCGTGCACCAATGGATTTTTTTTAAGAAGATTTATGTGCGCTAATTGACATAGCTCTTACGGTGAAGGAAAACATCGTGATGAAACCCGCGGCTTAGTTGGCTCCAGAAGTATTGACAAGTTCTTCCCCTCTGGACATGGTCGACTAAGCTGAGAGGGTAGTAGGTGCTGAGTAAGCCTACTCCATCCTCACGCAAAAAGGACCCAATTAAAAAGGGTCCAATGGCGGAAAACAGCCTGTATACAAGTACAAGTAAGTATGTGAAATATTATACAGTTTCGTTTCTTTTGTTTTTAGTAAGACACCGCAGTTCCAACTTTACGACGTAACTTTAATGTCTCCAAAAAGAAATTTAAGTGAAACTGACCCGAAGAAACAGGTGTTCCATTTCTACCTTACCTCGGCCATTAATCACGGCTACATTAAAAACAAGCCACTGGAACAAGGAACATTTTATATTACAAGCCATATGGTACATTAAATTAAATCGCCGAAGAAAACTGCCTTTTATGCCACCATTCTGTACCCATAGCCATAACACTGAGTCACAGATTTTTGAACGTTATGAACGAAAACGGTGTAAACGATTTGAAAATGTCACTTTTGTCATGAAGTAGATAGGGAATGCGGCTCCAGGAACGCTTTACAGCCAGTGTTATTACGGGATGTGATATATATATTTCTAAGAAGATGCTTTGTACCAATAACCATTTAAGAAATTACCTGTAAGTTATGTAAGAAAATATTATGCTTTTTTACCATAAAATGCAGGTAATTCGTTTTTCTTCTTTCAATATTGACCAGAAGACCTGGGAAAAAAGTCTGAAGATTATAAAAATATAGCATAGCTAACACAAACGAAACTGGGTTAACCCTTCAGATGAAATGGCAGGAACGTGTTTACTTACAATTTTTAATTTCACGAAGGAACAAGGGCTCGTTATTTGCGGTCCCTCAGGTGTCCCAAAGGCTTAGATTGTAAGGAAACGTTATTTAAAGGGTAAACGAAAAAGAAAAAGTTATAGAAAAATAGTCGTCAATTTATTTTACTTTCTTTTCTTTACAGGTATGATTTTCCAATGTATTGGTATGGAATTTTTTAGCTTTTTACATTTCAGTGAAGTTTTAAGGGTTCCGTACCTCTAAAAAAAACTGGTTCCTTTTATTGTCTAGATAGACAAATGGACAATTGATATTTGTTTAAGGAACAGGTAGATAGTGAACGAATAGGTAAAATGTAAAGAATGTTTTCATTACTCATACTCCGAAAGTAGGTCTAAAGGTGCCTCAAAAGCGTGTATAAAGAAAAACTTTCAGCCCTAGGGAAAATTGCTTTCACTGACAGCTGTCATGTCAAATTATGGCTTCGCGCGGCTTGTGCAATGTGCTTGTAGCCTGTATCAGTATCATTACGCATTAGGAACTTCAAAAACCTAACCTCCTTGCTTAAGGTAACACCAAAGAATAACAATTATAGCTTCGCACGGCTCATGCATACTGCCAGAGTTTAGTACATAATAGGTATTTTCTCAGTAATCGAATTCAAGTAGATATATTTAGTTCAAGATATTATCTTATTTAATAAAATAAATGTAAAGAGAAAATGGTCAAAGCGACGTATGACCGCCCGCGCCCTGTCAAGATGTTGCTGATGTGGCTTTATGCGACTGTGCGGTCAGTGTCGTTCCTTAAATAAAAAAAATACTGGCGGGAAATAATTAGTAATTAATTACATAGTGTGTAACCTATTTGGTCCCAACCTTGTAAGAGAATCAGGTAGTATGGAGTCTCTCATTCACTTTCGTTATTATGAAGAATTTTATGTATTATTCGTAATGAAAAGCACAGTGTTTACCTCGGGTAAAAGACTCATTAAGTCCCTCGAACTATTAGCGCCCTCACTACGCTCGGGCGCCAAACTCCGTCTCGGGACTCAATGCGACTTTCACCCCTAGGGTAACAATGTACTATTTTACACCTTACACCTTTAACATAAGTGGAGAGGAACAGAGAAATCACTAATAGTTTTAAAATAAGCAAATAGGTTTAAGTAAAACTTGTAATTTATATAATCCTAGCTGCGCCCCGCAGTTTCACCCATCCCGCACCCGTGGGAATACCGGGATAAAAATGTAGTATTTATCTATTTTGGTATTTTTTAAACGGTTTTATTTAGCTCACCCCGTTTGTTTTATTCTTGGGTCAAATTTAGTAATTCAAATTTCACCCTCTTCCTGTCAACCGATTAATCTGAAATTTTGTATACACTTTGGATTTTGGTGACAATACAATTATGTTTATTCATTATCATTATAAATTCAAGATGGCCGCCGCTACAAAATGGCGGATAATTTATGTTTTATTAATCCCATCAATATGGGTATCAAATGAAAGGGCTCAACAAGCAAAATACAATATACTATAAAAAAATTAAATCCAAGATGGCAGCCGCTACAAAATGGCGGATAACGTAGGTTTTATCAATCCCATCAATATGGGTATCAAATGAAAGGGCTCAACAAGTAGAATACAATTTACTATGCAAAATTGAAATCTAAGATGGCCGCCGCTACCAAATGGCTGATAACAATGTTTTATCAATCCCACCAATATGGGTATCAAATAAAAGGGCTTGACAAGAAGAATACAGTGCACTATACAACCTCAATATTTAAGATGGGCGCAGCCACCAAATGACGTATAATAATAAGATTTAAATTTAGAAATTGAATCTGTAATTTAGGTATCTGATTAATCCAGCCTGAATCCACCACCCAAGTCAAGATTTTGTATCGTGTTGAGGACTGTGTGGCGTTAGGGTGGCTAAAAATGATACGTCGTTAGCGGTACACCACCCAAGTTAAGGTGAAAGGTTAAAACGCGCCGAGAACTGTATGGCATTAGGGTGGATAAAAATGATATGTCGTTAGCGTTTTCCCCTCAAGACTCAGGCGCATCTTGTTGTACATAGCCTTGCCCCTTTATTGGACCTCTGGGGGGGTCGACCGTTTAAATGTCCATTACTCGTGGGAACAAAATGGTAAAAAAAATATAAAAAATACAAACACAAATAAAACAGAAACTGCAACACAACGTAAACGAAGGCTTCAAAAAGCGAAAGAAAAGTATAAAGCAAAACGAGCTAAAGAAAGTGAAGGTGATAGAAATAGTCGATTACAGAAACGACGGGAACAATTAGCGTCAAAAACACCTGAGCAATATGAGGCCAGGTTAAAAAAGCAACGTCAGCGATATACACAAATGACGGCGTCAGAAACGCCTGAAGAATATGAAGCCAGGTTACCAAAACAACGGGAGCGATATACACAGATGGTAGCGTCAGAAACGCCTGAAGAATATGAAGTTAGATTAATACAAAGCAGTGAAAGACAAAGACAGCAGTTGGGTTCAGAAACGCCTGAACATCGCGATACGAGGTTAAATAAACAACGAGAGCGTACCCAGCAATGCAGAGCTAATAATCTGCAGGCATTCGAGAATGCTATTAACACAATTTGTATACATGTTTGTGATATTTGTACCAAACGTTGCTGCATTAACATACTTACCTGTGGAGTTAACTTCGAAAATATCATTGTTATTATGTTCCCGTTGTCAAACACATGTTACTAGTAATAAAACAACAGCACCACCAAAAGCTTACTGGAATAATCTGGATCCAGGTTCTATACCAGACGTTATTCAAACATTGACACAGGCGGAACAACGTTTGCTGTGCAGAATAATTCCCTTTGTTAAAATCGTGAAATTTAGTGGCCTCTATGGGCAGTACGGTTTTCGCGGACAGGCAGTTTTATTTGCCCAAGATATCTTTGAAGTCAGTAAAAGACTGCCTAGTATGCTACCAAGATCTGCAAGCCAGGTAGGCATTATTGTAGTAACCGAACGATTAGAAAATTTGAACATCACCAGGGAATTCACAATATGTCGCGAAAAAGTCTATAGTGCTTTAAGATGGTTAATCAGAAATAACCCGCTTTACAAAGATGTACGTATTGACGACAATGCCTAAATTAGTGACCAGGAGTTAGTACGACTTAGTGTGCCCGAATTGTCTGAAGATGAAGCGTCCGAAAGGAATGAAAATGAAATTCGAAATGCATTCATTCCAATTAATAATGTTGCAAGAATTATTCGAGCTTCATGGCATCAAGGTGACTACAACGTCTTTACTTCGCGATATGCTGGTGTACAATGTAGTGCTATGTCGTTGGCAAACATTGTCCGAGCTGCAATCCTAAGCCCTAATCAATGGGACGTCAATATTCTGAATGCTAATATGTTAGCGGGTGACTCCTTATATTGCTGGATTCGTACCCAGCTTGATCCTACTGAACTGGATGAAACAGGATATTTAGAGATACGAAACTTTCATATCGTCAGGCAAAGTTTACAAATGTATGAATGCCGATTTTCTATAGAATATGATGAAGACACTCTTTTATTCGGGAGTCTCCAAGATTCTGTAAATACCAATAATAACGGCATTACATTACATTCCTCTCTTCCCTCCGGACCGCCTCAGGGTGTAGTCGTGCAAATAAATCCACGTTACTTATTTTTTAAATTAAATTACACAAAATTTACTCAATTAAATCGCCGCAATAAAATAGGAGTGCATAAACCGCAAGTAGTTCGAAGACGCAGTTGAAGAAACCTCCACCGATTGATGTGCACCTGGTACCAACACCTGCTGCGTAAGTGCACCTTCCAATAAGCGCCCGCGCTAACGACGCCATTACAGCTGGAAATAGGTCACGCCCTCGGCCCGCCCTTGCGTACCGCTAACTGGGTCAACGCTCTCCAATCGACGCACGCGCACATCCCTCCTCGCGGCACCTGTACTTTTATTGGCCGTGCTCCTGTTCCACTTGTGCTGCAACCTCTACGAACTTATATTACCCTAGTAAGATGGTCAATAGCGCGGAAAGTTCAAGTTCAGGCACAGAAAGTAGGAAAGGTGGAAAACAACTTTACCTAAAGAGGAAGAGAATTAATGAACTGGAGCTTTTTAAAGAGGAAATTAGGGCCATGTTGCTTGCCCAGGAAAAGAAGTTTGACAAAATACTCAAGAGTATTGAGAAAAGTAACCAAACTACGGAGAAATCAGTATCTTTGCTCACGGAACAAAATGAAGAGTATAGGAAGAAAATTGAACTACTGGAAAATAAAGTACAAGAGGATAAAAAATACATCATTTTACTGGAGGAGAAGGTAGAGGATATGCAAATAACCAGCAGAAAAGCTAATTTCGAAATCAGAAACGTTCCCAAGAAGCCTTCAGAAACCAAAGAAGATCTAATTACTATGGTTGAATTCTTATCCTCTAACATAGGATCCAGTCTTAAAAAATCCGACATAAAAGATATTTACAGACTTCGACCAAAAAAAGATGGCACAAAAAACACGTCAATCGTTGTAGAAACATCTTCCACCTTAGTTAAGAACGAATTGTTGAAAATGAGTAAGGCTTTCAATATTAAGCACAAAACCAAACTACGAGCTCTACATCTTGGATTCAAGACTTCCGAAGACACACCTGTCTTCATTGCTGAGCACCTAACACCAAGAGGTTCACGCTTATTTTTCTTAGCCAGAGACCTGGCCAAATCGAAAGCGTATAAATATTGCTGGACAGCTTATGGCAAGGTATACATACGGAAGGAAGATAACGCCCCCATTATTCTATTAAGATCTGAAGATCAAATTCAACAACTTATGCAAAAACAATGACTAGACTTAGCCAAAAATGTAAGTTGGCAAATACTTGTTTTTTATGTTTTGAATTCATTTATTCAGGGCTGTTGTGCTATAAGCTTTGTTATTATTTTCAACTCTTATCGTAAACGTTCAATTTACACACAAACTTTTCTCTATAAAATCATTACACAGATTCTAAACAACAAATACTCTTCTATCAATCATACATTCAAAATCAATCTAAACCAAACACACATAACTTTAGTAGTACGCTACATATTGCCACTCACTGATTGCAATATAATAGCATTTACCCGTTCAGTTTATGTCTACTTAATAATATACTTAAAGAACCATTATTCTAGAGGTGAGTTAAGTTATGGAAATAATTGTCGAAAAACATTAATAGCGCGAAATTACTTTGCAATTATATATTGGACTGAATTTTTGATACTGTTTATATTTTCAATAGTTGTTAATGACCATTTTACGCTCTTATTAATTTGTTATGGATAGCTCTTTAAATACAATAAACGAGATAGATGCGGTACAAATGGCAAGCGCTATTAGTTGTGATATTCATAATCTGTCCGATAATTTCCATGTAAAAGACGGTGATCTCACAGTACTCTGCCAGAATATAAGAACTGTATACACAAACCTAGACGACCTATCTATAAATATATCTTCATTAAATTTTTGCCCTAATATTTTAATTCTCACGGAGTGCCGTCTAGTAAAAGACAAACCAATCCCCTGCTTACCAAACTATACGTATTATGCAACTACGCGACATATTAACCAGAACGACGGAGTAGTTGCTTATATTAGAAATGGTACCGCTGTAGTAAATGTTAAAGAGGTTTATTTAAACCACGCATCCTGTTTACAAATAGATACCTTTGGCGGAGCCATTTTAGGTATTTACCGTTCACCTTCCAACCATAACGCCGAAATATTTATTGATTCTTTAAACGATCACCTTAACTCTATCAAATCGTACAAAAATATTATAGTAACAGGGGATATCAATATACATCTAATTCCTAAAGAAACAGAGACAAGTTACGAAACTAATAATAGGAATAAGTACCTTAATATGCTTCCTATGCACGGTCTTATGCCAGGACACTCGATTCCAACACGCGATAATGCCTGCTTAGACCATTTTATTTTAAAGTTGGAGAAAGATAAGTTGGCAGCGCAAATTGTTATCTTAAATACTACTATCACAGATCATTTGACTATAATACTAAAGCTATCTTACTTACAAACTAAGAAATTATGTTACAAAATTAAAACTGTTACTGATTTTGAAAAGGCAATTTTGAGCCTTGTAGGAAAAAACCTTTCCCAGTTACTTGAATGTACTAATCCAAACACTGTTATTGATATGTTGTTAAATAAAATAACAGAGTCACTAAAAGAAAATACTAACTCCTTGCGAGTGCCAAGACGCAAACAATTGATTAAACCCTGGATGACTGGCGGTATCTTGAGATGTATAAGGCATCGAAATAATTTACAACGTAAACTCCGTCTAGATCCATATAATGAAACTTTAAGCATTTGCTACAAGAGGTACCGAAATTTCTGCAATAACTTGATTAAAAAACTCAAGCGAAATTACGAAAGAGCACAATTAGCAGAATCTACTAAAGATGCCAAAAGCCTGTGGAAAAATATTAAAACTTTCACTAATATGTCTCAAGTTAAAACAGATAATACAAAGCTTTTAAATGTAAAACCTACTCCGGAGGAATCAGTTGACTGTGTTAATGACTTTTTTGTCAATATTGGTAAGACTTTGGCTGAGGACATTTTAGGACAGCAGAATTGGTGTAATAGCAATGTACTTAATTCTCACAGTAGTCAACTTAATTCATTTGTTCTTTTCAATACAGATGTTGAAGAAGTTAGGGCCACAATAATGAGCCTTAAGTCTAGTAGCGCTCCTGGATGGGATAACATTCCCACGACTTTTATTAAAGCAGCGATAAACGAACTAGTGCCGGTATTGTGTCACTTTATAAACCTTTGTTTTGATCAGGGAGTGTTTCCACAGCCATTAAAAAAGTCTATCATAACTCCGGTATTCAAGAGTGGGAGTATGGACGATGTCAATAATTATAGACCAATCTCGGTTTTACCAGCTATATCAAAAATAGTAGAAAAGATTATGAACAGGAGACTGCTTGATTATTTAAGTAAATTCGACATATTATCTAACAATCAGTATGGATTTCGGAGTGGTAGATCTACTGAGGATGCCATTACAGAACTGAGCTCTTTTGTCACTGATCAACTAGATCAAGGTAGAAAATGTATGGCTGTGTACATAGACTTAAAAAAAGCGTTTGACACTGTTCATATTCCCATTCTCGTCAATAAACTGGAAAGTATTGGTGTAAGAGGTACAAACCTGGCATTGTACAGGGATTATCTGACCAATAGGATACAAAGTGTAAAGATTGGACAATATTTAAGTAGGGACTCCCCCGTCGAATTTGGTGTGCCGCAAGGAAGCGTGTTGGGACCGACTTTGTTCCTAATTTACATAAATAGTCTGTGTAATCTGCAAATTAATAACGCCAAAATTTTTGCCTATGCCGACGACACCGCTGTAGTTTTTTCTGACACAACTTGGGAACGTGTTCGCAATAGGGCTGAAACGGGTCTCACTGAAATTGCGAGATGGCTTAGAGCTAATCTACTTACTATAAACGCACAAAAAACTAATTATATTTGTTTCACCATCAATGCTAGAACCCAACCTGATAGAGATTTTACGGTAAGGCTGCATAATTCGGATGACTTTCACGACGACGTGAACTGTAGTTGTGCAGCTATTGGTAAAGTTAGTTCTACAAAGTATCTTGGGCTGCTGATAGATCAAAATCTGACATGGTATCCGCAAATTGAAGCTGTTAGTAATAGAATAAGGAAACTGATATGGATATTCAAGACGTTAAGATTTATAGCCACAGGAGCATTACTAAACCAAATATATGTTGCTCTTGCACAATCCATACAAGGTTATTGCATTTGTATCTGGGGAGGTGCTGCTAAGACTAGGTTTTTAGAGGTAGAAAGAGCTCAAAGAGCTTTGCTAAAAGTAATGTACTTTAAATGCTATACCTTCTCTACGGATGCTTTGTACGCTTTAAGCCAAGTCCTCTCAGTAAGAAAACTTTATATGCTACACATAACTCTAAAAACGCATAAAAGAGCTACTTTTAACCCAAGAACACTACTTAGAAGACAAAGAGACAACATCATTGCTATACCAATCATTAAAAAGGTGTTTACCAGGAGGCAATTTATTAGACAGTCGGCCCACATCTATAACTCCCTAAACAGAGTTTTAAACCTCTATTCTATGAATTACCACATGTGCAAAAAGGTTCTGATGGAATGGCTTCTTACGCAAGATTATGATGAAATTGAACGGATACTAGTGTACATAGAATAACCATACATACACTCATTCACAAATCAGGCATTCTAAAACAAACACAACACAGATTTTGCACGATCCCAACTCTTAAGAGGATGGTGAACTCGTGTAAATTCCAACCTTGTTGTACACACCTATCGGACATACTTATACATAAAGTACAATCATTTTAGTTTAATTTTAATTTGATTAATTTTGTTTAATTTTGTTATTTTCATTTCGATTATGTGTTCCAATTTAATTTTAATTTAACTTGAGTTTGGTTTATTTTTAACGATTTTGATTGAGTTTATTTAATATTTGCAACTGATTTCTAATTTATTTTATTATTCTATTTGTATTTTCTGAATAATAATATTGTTAATGTAGGGTTTCAACAATTTGAATTTATTAATTATTTATTAAGATTTTAATTATTTTTATTTAGTTCTATTTTTTATTAATATGAAAATGTAAGTAACTAATCAAATTATAATAATGATATTGGAAGAGTGAGGCTTTCTGACACAAGCGTTATTCGCTTAAAAGAAAGTCTCCAACCTAATTATATAAAATGTATTCCTCTTAGTTACTGAAATAAAAACTTATTATTATTATTATTTGTTTGTTATATGTCCTATATCACGGGACTATGGAGTCCCGGACCTTTGGAAGGCATGCGTGGGGCCGAAGCCAACACGTAGAGGCCCTTTACAATAACAAGTTTAATGGCAAAGTATGATGTGGACATCAAACCGGCGATTATCCCTGTCTGCACTATAAAATGCAGCCAAGGACAATCTCCGGTTTGAATAGAACTATTGATAAACTACAGGAGAAAACTACTACTTGGGTTATTGTGATGGGATGGTAGTGGACTGGATACTGGGGAACTATGGGTACTATGGCACCTGCCGTAACAATGTTCAACAAACATGTAAAAGTGGCAGGTGGAGACTCGCCAACTCTCAAACTGGGCCACCCTAATCAGCTGAGTAAATTACAGCAAGGGGGCAACAGGGACGAGAGTGGCTTAAAGATAGTGATGCCGCACTGGGTTTTAAACTCAGGTCACGGGCTCCCTGAGGGTCCAGCCTACCTGGCCCACTCACCACTGACGTGCGGCATATATCTTTCGAACGTATTCTTGCGACTCCACTCTGGACGGCCGGTGAAGGCAAGCCAGAGGCGGGGGACCGCTTCCTCGTCATTTTTCACTCCGATCAGCCAACTAAGGCCAGCCAGAGATGAGGAACGGTTGCTTCCCCCTGGAGCACTCGGGAACCGCGGGGTCGCTACTCCCCGACACCTCGCCTCAAGGTGCCCTGCGGGCTTATTATTATTATTATTATTTTGTTTTTGTTTTCTTTTTCTCAGCTTTAAGCCGGTTTTAATGCGTATTACGGGCATATGCCAAGTAATACACATGTTAAATTATAGTTATTCTATATTTTGATCTGTGACACTAGTGTTATGAGGGGTTGTTGGGTTTTCTTCTATTTCTAAAAACTTTCTTACTATACGACATGTGTTTAATATAGCTGCTTTCTGTAATTTTATATATATGTTATCTTTTATATCCAATAGTTTAAGGCTATGGTGTAGATGTTTTGGGATTACCCCGGTAGTTGACAGCACTATTGGTACTACTTATTATTATTACATACAGCTTTAAATAGATTATTTGATAGTCATTCTTCAGGAATATTGACAGCGTCAAATAAATCTGTTAGCGTATTTCGCGGTGAAGACAAATACTATTTTGCTGACTCCCATTCTTGTGGGGGCAGCACTGTGGATCACGCAGTCGTATACTTAGGTGCGAAACTGTTTGAAGAAGTTCAAGCCTACGTGGCTCTTAGTAGAGTAAGATCTTTGCAGGGACTACGTATAGAGGAGTTGGACTGCAATAAACTAACGGGCAAGAAACCTTGCAATAATAAAGCACTAAATGAATTAAACAGAATGCGAAATAAAAACTAAAAACTAGAAAATAAAAATAGGTAAAAAAACTTTTTAAGTTAAACGGTTTTATGTTAAACATACATTGCAATGTTTAAGATAAATGTACTAAAAACCAAAAAATAATAAAATAGATACAGTCGTGGGAATTATAAACATATGCATAGACTAGACTAAAATAAAACCGTCTACAAATTATCGACTTAATGTGCGATAGAAGAATCGTTTAATTCGTCGTTAAAATAGGCAGTTGGCCCGCAGACGGTGAGGAAATTACTTACTATTTTCTTGCTCATGGAAATTCCAGTAGTTATACACTCCATGTAAATAAAAGAGATGTTTCAACTAGTTTATCGTTGGACATTCACACTGCTGGCTGGCGAGGAATCGTTTCACTGCTCGTAGTTTGTCTTTAATCGACAAAACATATGATAAAAGTACTACTCGCTCACCACTATGAAACCCTAAAACTCGCTTATAATCGAGCTTGCTAGCTTGTTTCCACATTCTAGCCCTACTTATCACACGTCCATCGTTGTCGGTTGAACAACTGCCTAATTATAGTGTAACATTACAAAACAAACATTTTAATCAACGATTGTAGACAATTGACGTGCCCCACGGTTTTATTTTAGTCTAGTCTATGCATATGTTTATAATTCCCACGACTGTATCTATTTTATTATTTTTTGGTTTTTAGTACATTTATCTTAAACATTGCAATGTATGTTTAACATAAAACCGTTTAACTTAAAAAGTTTTTTTACCTATTTTTATTATTGTATATTAATCCATCTATCTATCTAGATACCGAGTTTCATCGCAATCGGTGCAGTAGTTTTTGCGTGAAGGAGTAACAAACATATACACACAACCATTCACATTTAAATATTAGTAGGATTATAGTCGGATAGGATATACATATTTGTAGTACATATATTCGATAATTAATATTAACTCTGTTTACCCATACATAAACATGCATATATTCAATTTTCGTATCTAATAATATGTGGTCATTTTTAGTTTAAATTATCAATCAGCACATGTCGCCTGAAACACAGGATCACCTAGTTTAGGCACAAAATTTTGTACCTATTTTTAATATTGTACTGTATTTCTGAATAAAAATGATCTTACAAGTTATAAACGTAATCTGACAATTTTTGTTACTTATTTTCTTTTGCTGAATTTTTCATATGAAAACTTTGAACAAACAGGAAGACTGTTCCACAACTGATTCAACTTCAGAAGATAATTCTTTATTAACAGGTTTATATTGGTCGAAAGTTGGCAACAAGTTCGATATGTTTTCGTCAAAGTTTCTAGCATGTTCATGATTCATTTCTCTCTTACATTTTATACTACCTTTTGCCCGCGACTACTTACGCGTGGCAGTTTTGTTTTATTTACTAAAACCTTCCTCGAGAACCACTCTATCCATTAGTAAAAAAAACACCGGACATCCGGACGGAATGAAGTTTCGTTCGATTAATTAGTGAAGGAATTGTAATAAAATCAAAAATTACAACTTTTGGTGTTAATTTTTTCCGTCTAGCCCCTTTATAGGTATTAGAAACTTCGTTCCAAAACAGCATGAAATTCGGTGCAGTATTTTTTGAGTTTATAGCGAACAGACAGACGCGGCGGAATACTTTGTTTTATAATATGTAGTGATTTCGTGGGGAAACGAGAAGGTTACTAAAATTCATCGTTGTCGCGTCTTGTGACTTTCTACGTTATATCAATCCCTTTTTAGGCATCGGGCACATGGTAATAAACTTATATTTAACTTATTTTTTTATAATTTTTATAATATGTGTTTCTTACACCACAGGACCTACCAAGCCTGCCTGGAAGAAATCGCTTTAAGCGATAAGGTCGCCTGTTTATACAATTTTGTAGTTAATAAGCTTTCTCGTTCTTTTTGTTATTTTCAATGTTTTATGTGTTGTACAAATAAAATGTTTATCTATCTATATTTGAGGTGGAATAGACTTCTTTTTTAAGCAACAAAGCGTTCATTAGGTAGATATTTACTTCTTTATATTTTTCGGTAAACTTTTAGCTGATATAATATAGTACATTGTTACCCTAGGGGTGAAATTCCTTCATTGAGTCCCGAGACGGTGTTTGGAGAGCGAGGGCGCTAATAGTTCGAGGGACTTAATGAGTCTTTTACCCGAGGTAAACACTGTGCTTTTCATTACGAATAATATATAAAATTCTTTCTAATAACAAGAGTGAATAAGAGACTCCATACTACGTGATCCTCTTACAAGGTTGGGACTTGTGTTTATCGACTAAGTACTAAACTCTGGCCGTATGGATGAGCCGTGCGAAGCCATAATTGTTATTCTTTGGTGTTACATAGGTTACATAGCAAAGAGGTTAGGTTTTTGAAGTTCTTAATGCATAATGATACTGATACTGGCTACAAGTACATTGTACAAGCCGTGCGAACCATAATTCAACATTACAGCTGTCAGTGAAAGCGATTCTCCATAGGGCTGAAAGTTTTTCTTTCAACACGATCTTCAGGTACCTTTAGACCTACTTTCGGAGTATGAGTAATGAAAAAATATACCACATAATATCGGTACCACATGAGTAATTAATTACTCATGTGGTACCGATACATATAAAAGTATTTTTTTAGTAATTAATTACTCATGTGTCGGTTTTAATTACTCATGTCATCATGTCAGCCCATGCACGTCCACTGCTGGACATAGGCCTCCCCCATACGACGCCACAAACAGCGGTCCTGAGCCGCCTCCATCCACCGACTACCCACGACCGCTACAATGTCGTCGGTCCACCGGGCAGCTGGTCTCCCAACACTCCGTTTCGCGTTGCATCGCGGCCGCCACTCGAGAACCTTTACTCCCCAGCGGTTGTCAGTTCTGCGAGCTATATTACTCATGTATTCATTACCTATTTGATAAAAACGAACTATAATTATCTAAAGTAGGTGCATAATTTAAAAAAAATTGTCGCCACCCAGTTTGAAAATTATCAGTTAAATTACCAAACGGTTATCTTTCCATAGCAACCCACAAGAGGTGCTCATAATTTTTAATGCAAATAAATCTAAAAATTTAACTACCACTCATTCGCCGGCATAATCATAAAATGCAGCCGTTAAACGGTACTTGACACTTGACGTCTTGTATCGAAGTTTATGCACCAAGGCGCTAACCTTATGTGTACTCACATATACATCTACAGAATACGTCTACATAATCGAACAGGGTCGGTGACAAAGAACGTTCTCCTACACAGTGGCGGATCTACTCTGGGCTGCAATCCCACGGCCCCGTGATACAAAAGGCCTCTCGCCGCCATTGAAAATAATAGCCGATATAGTGAAGAGAAAAAATAAATTAGAAATCCGATTATAAGGTTGATTAGTCAACCAGTGTGCATGTCTATCGAACGGCTCTAGGAATTTCGTAAACCTACATAACTATAGAACACAGTATTTCGTCAAAATGGTAATAATTTAACTAAGTAGGTAGGCCCCCTACTACTTAGTATTAGCCCAGGGCCTCACAAATTCACTACCCACACCTGCTCCTAAGATAAGAGAGACACTACGTAAACCACAAGGACAAACGTTCACTTTGGGTTTGCTTCGAATTGAATGGTCTGTTATCTAATGTCTTAGGTCCGATCTATTTCGTCTTTACGCGGTGCCTTCTGCATGGCTGCCCTGGGCCGGGCCGGAAGACCAGCGCTGTAGCTTAACGTCTTCTTTGCTTCAGCATTTAAGCTGAGGACGGTCCATTTGGGTTAGCACACGGCATCCCGGACGTTTATTGTTTGTTGTTTTATTTCTAAGTGTAAGTAGTGATCTCGTCTAGAAAAACGGCTTTCTTTCTTTCTTTTAAAATTTGACTGATCATTGTGAAACTATGGACCTTTCCAAAACCCAGCCCCTAGACTCCGCTCCTGGACTCGTATAGCAACCTATAGATTGTAGATACATCCGTGTTATCCAGTTCGCACTTCATTGAATCGACTCAATGAGAAATATTCGCATTGCGCGAGATACGAGAACGGCATTAATTCTGGGATAACATTGTTTTGAATGTTCTTAAGATAAAAGGATACCATATTATCTTTATAGTCTAACCTCAAATAAAAAACTTTAAGAGAAAGTTTTCTATATTATACAGAGTGTCCCGTAATAAATAGATAATAAATACAAAACAAAACAATCCCCTAAAAAAATAAAAAAACATAAAGTTAGAGTTAAATTTTAGTATAAAAAAACTTTGCTTGTGTCTTAAAAAAATAGTTTGAATTCGATAGCACATCTATCCTGGAATACCTACTATCTAAAAATAGATTGGAATAATTTCTACATTTGCAGTCTTGGCACAAGAAGAATGGAGAAAAGAGTTGAATTTTTTAAAATTGTAAAATGCCGTATTTCTCTGAAACCGAGAGACTTTCATACATAACTTTTATTTTTCTGAACCGACACAGTGTTCTCTATCCGTACTATTTTATCCATTATATATGTATATGTAGGTCCTACTAACTCAATATCTTTTTGACCATAGTAAAAAGTCAGAGATAAATAGAAAAAGTATTCTAGGATTTAAATTAAAAAATAAAGTGCCAGCAGAAGACATACGTAAAAGAACAATTGAAATTGAGATGGATGGGCATTATGTATATAAAAATATGCGAGTCACTAGGTACAAATGATTAATTTAGAACCGAAAACTAGAAAGGTCAAAACACGTTTTAAATTAGAAATTGACATTTACAATAAACTTCCTTTCCCTATAAGACAACTTCCATTTAATGAGTTCAAAAATAAAATCCATAATTTCTAAAAGTTAATCCATTCATGATGTCTCTGAATATTTGACTTGTTCATTTTTTGATTTGCATGATTAGAATTAAACAAAGTGACATATTTTAATGAGTTTGAGTCGTTATTTGTAAAACTATAAAATATTAGTATTTTTTTTAAATTGAAATTGTGTAAATTGACATGCCTATATTATGTAATTTAATGTTATGGCGAAATAAATGAATTATGAATAAAAATAATAACAGATTGGACAGGAACAACAAAAAAGAAGACGACTAGTCAAAAGATGGGTCGATGATATGAAAAAGGCTGTAGGCCCATAATGGCCCAGTATAGCAAGAAAGAGGGAGAAGTGGAAAAACAGATGCGCTGGATCTAGTTGCCAATATTGAAGAAAATTAATTTTTGATTTGTATTGTGGTTACCGTGCAGATACTTAATCTAGGAAATAAAGGATTTCCATTCTATTATACTTATAATAAAAAGTAATGTAAGAATATAAATGATTTTATTTTGTGGTTCCGTACTCAGCACTAAGTGACATTTAGGTAAGTGTAGAGAAAATGCGAAATCCTTGCTTCCGTCCTTCATAATCAAATAATAAAAACCCCAAGTGGTTGTGACACTTAGAAATATGATGGTTAGAGAGAAGGTTCTATACAAAGTAAACTACAATATTATTTTTAAGTATCAAAGAATTGGGCCGGCCATATCTACCAATAATTCATTTACTAGGTATAGTTTTTATTATTTTTTGTTTGTTGTTTTAAGCAATTGAATTATGCAATTTTACTTCACTTGCAGTTATCAGACTTGGACCATCGTTCGTCCGTGAAGTCACACACTATGGCTATAGCTGAAAATCAGTGTCTTGCTTCTTTCAGCAAACCCAACACTGAGCTACTGCCCATTTGCATCACTGCGGCACACTGCTCACCACGTATTCTATATTTTACATCAGCTTTTTGTTTTCATTTAGTTAGTTGTTTTCTTTTCTTTCCATTTATTGCGTGGCTTTTGTTTTTTTCTACATAATTAATTAGTTTTCACGATAGTTATATTTATGTGTGATGCAATAATTGATTAAATAATGATTTTTGGGGCTGCCTCGCTTTTGCAGTGCCTCATTGATGTTTGCAGAAGCTCTTGTGGACGGCTATAACGCCAATATTAGAAAGAGAGCAGCATCAATGATGGCAAGGGTGATGAGCAGCGCCAACAGATACCTGAAAGCAATTGTTGATAATATTGATAGCCCAATATGGGGACACTGGATGTAAAAAATAATATATTACATATATATTTAGTCAAAAAAAGCGCGTAAAAAAACTCTACCACATAAAAGTCTAGATAAATTTCGAAGGACTTTTTAAACTGAAACATTTTTACTCATCCATCGCTCCAAAATATCGAGCACAACAAAATAAAAACCAAAAAACCTGTTTTAAATCATTTTAATAAAATCCAATTCCAAACATTGTTGGATAGTAAAATAACATTGCAAATAATTATTTAGTTTCCGTATTTTCGGTCATTCAATCACGTTTGCCCAAATTTGTTTTGCGTAAATTGAATTTGAAATTGGTAAAACACATATAAGTACATTTATTGGAAACGGTTGTTATCTATTGGAATTAATTATCACAATTATAGACAATGAATAATTATTTAATGGTTAATAGACGAGCGTGGTTCAGTCACGTCATGCGGAGATGTGATACTACATGAGTATCATGTATGAATATACTAGCTGCCCCACGGTTTCACCCGCGCAAGTTTCGATCCCGTAGGAATATCGGGATAAAAAGTAGCCTATGTGTTAATCCTGGTCTCCAGCTATCTAAATACCGAGTTTAATTGCAATCGGTCCAGTAGTTTTTGCGTGAAGGAGTCGCAAATATACACCAAACAAACTTTCACATTTATAATATTAGTAGGATGAGTATCACCAGAATAGTACTGAACTTGGAAACAAAGAATAGAATTTTGTATTCATAGTAAATTTCGACCTTTTTAAATTGTATTTAAATTATGAATAACAGATAAATTATCTATACTTCTTCACTATAATCTTTATCTATATCTATAAAAATCAATGCCACATTTCGTTGTAATTTTATAACTCAAGAACACCTATCCAAACCAAATGTTTAAGATTTGTTCGGACTATTTAGTAGATGGTTTATGTGAAGTTTGCACAAAATCGGTCGAGCGGTTCTTTATTTATCACATTTATTGTAACAAATGAATTTAATAAATGGCGGATCATTTTGTTAATGGGGATTTTGCTGTCAAATCGAAACTTTTTTTTAGGCTCCGAAACTACTGAACCGATTTATATGAAACTTGGTATGAGGGTCCATTGATTTATTGACAGTCACATAGGCTTTTATATAAAAATTGGAATTACGTGGGTAAAATCGCGGAGCGCTGCTTGTAATAAATAAAATAAGCAGTTCAAAGTGAACGATGTTATAAAGAAAATAAGCGTCCATTTTTCACTAATTTTAATTTTGAAGAGCACAATATACCTACAAACGTAATGTTGCCAACCCAAGTCAATTAGTAGACGCAGTATATAGTGGTTTATCCAACAGATACCACCAGAAACATCCTAATTCCATGATTAGTAGTTCCATGTTTATTGTCTAATTCATGTGGGATCGGAAATTATATAAGGTTTATTTATGTTGTGTGCTCCAAGTAGTGTGAAAACCATGATTTCATGAATCTTTCTTGAAAATTCTACGCATAGACTTCTATTTGCAAACTTCTATCGTTTTACTAATCCCTTGAAACGAATAGCAACTAATAAAAAAAAATAGCATTTTTGGAACGAAGTTCCTTATGGCGCCTTGCGAAAGGGGCTAGACGGAAAAAATAAGACCAAAAGTTGTAATGACAACTTTTGATTTATAACAATTTCTTCACTAATGAATCGAAAAGAACTTCGTTCCATCCGGGTGTCCCTTGACAACTCTTAAGTTTTTTTTCTTCAATGTTACACCGGTCAGTGTGACAGAACAGTGTCTAACTGCCAAGTGTAAAAAAATGGTTGTCTGTAAAGTCGGTTTACGGACGATATTTTTACTTGATAACGTCATAACATAAGAAACTGATAAAAAATTTAGTTTTTTTTCCTTTTTAAAAGTCTTCTATTCGTCACTCGTCACCATTACACAAGCCCAGGTGAGCGATTTTATTATAAAACAAACACGAGACGCGTGGTACCGTAACATGACGCGTCATGGTACTGGATCATGACACTTTTGTGTGAATGCAGGTGTTCATCAATTTATGAGACGTTATCACGTCAAAAATATAGGAAAAAACGACTTAGTATAGACACATGAGTAAAGAATCGTCTTTACTCATATGGTATAGGTAAGTGCTGGACAAGCCTCTTTTTTAACGTATGGAAATGTACCATCCGCATGCCCGCCAACCCGGGGAGGTTAACGGGTTACTTGTTACTTGCATACGGGCTGTGTTTCTGCAATTGGACCCTTTTTAATTGACTCCTCTTTGCGTGAGGATGGACTAGACTTGCCCAGCACATACTACAATCTAAGCTTAGTCGACCATGTCCACAGTAGAGAACTAGTCAATACTTCTGGAGTTAACTAAGCCGCGGGCTTCATCACGATGTTTTCCTTCACCGTAAGAGCAATGTCAATTAGCGCACATAATTTTTTCTTAAGAAAAATTCATCGGCGCCCGCCGGTCGGGATTCGTCACCAGGGAGTCGGGGTATCTACCACTTAGCCAACATCGCTCCCGAGGTTGACGGGTTATGCCGGGCTCGCACCGACTAAAACCAGACGGGGTTCCTCCAATTACCATATTGTCAATGTGTGATACCTGCGATAGCATTGAACCACACACGAACGGCCAGTCCTCTCGGACCCCTCTTCTAGAGGTTGAAATTTATTAGTACATTGCGATACAAGTATGGTAAATTGATCATTTCATCGAGGCGGTTTATGGGGAACGCGAGTGCGTCTATTGATCGCCGAGATTAAATCGATTAAGCCACACGTGCATCGTACGACGTTTTTTATCACAGTTGTGAATAAAAGAAATGACTTGAAAAGAAAAGAAAAATAAAAAATAACAAAATATTTGGTGATAAGTCCATATTTACAATTTTTTTAGGCAATATCTACTTTTTTGTTAATTATACTTCCGAAAGGCCAGGCAAAAGATTTTTAACCTATACAGCCTCGTCTGACATACAATATTTTTTAGCGTGTTTTCCATTTGTCGGGGGTTAAAAACAGAATATAATGGTACAGAAAAAAACTATATTTAAGTAAAGAAAAAACAACACTAAATTTTTAATCATTTTTAAAGACGTTATCACGTAAAACTATCGTTCGTAAACCGACTTTATAGACAACCTTTATTGCTAGAGTAGAACCTCCTTTTTGGTAAATACTTTATTTTATCCATCAAAACAGTATAACCCAGATAAATTAAGAATGTTTCATCTACCTAACATGTAATTAACAGTAAGATACCAATTTAACTTATTAGGATAACTTATAACACACTGGTGGCGTCGAAGTAATGCATAACGCACGTGTTTGTAATACGTTGAATTATGAGCCTAAAAGCGGTTGAATAAGATCCACTTTATGAGCAACTGTGATAAAAAAAAACTTACCGTCACCAAAGTGTAGTAATGTGACGTCACAAACATTACCAGCACCTATGCTAAACATGAACCTATTAGTTGCGATGGTAAGTTAAGATCCCTGGAAACTATTAACTGGGTACCGGTACAGAATATATAATAGTACAAGGTAGTGCATGAAACAGATTCAAACTTTCACATGAATATGGATGGCTTTTAGTAAGCTAGTCGTATTATTAGGTATTAGAATTCAATTAAGTAGGTATTAAAGCTTTTAAGAATATAAAATGAATAAATATTTTAGAGCTAATTTATTCCAATAAATACATCTATTCTAATCACATGACTTGAGATGTAAATCGTCTTTTGTTTTTGTTTAGATCGTATTTTGTGTCTGTTTCGATCATCTTTTGTTTCGTTTCGATCATCTTTTGTTTTAGTTTAGATCATATTTTGTTTTAGTTTAGATCATCTTTTGTTTTAGTTTAGATCATCTTTTGTTTTCGTTTAGATCATCTTTTGTTTTAGTTTAGATCATATTTTGTTTTAGTTTAGATCATCTTTTGTTTTAGTTTAGATCGTCTTCTGCTTTTGTTTCGATCGTCTTGAAAATTAGAAAATGGACCTTTTCAAAGTCTCGTGGTTCAAATAGTTGGACTTAGCAGTTGAATTTTTATCGAAAAAACTACCAAAAATATTCAATTGTCTCATACACCCGTAATCACAATTAACCCTTTGAGATTGCATAGTGCGTGCGAACGCATAGCAAATAAGACGCCGATTCGCTAGAGTGAAAAGAGCAGCACAAAATCATACGGCCGCATTTAGCGCAGTGCGTTCACTTATTCAAGAGCAACTTGAGTACTGTTTGTGAATACGGGCGTCAGATGACCTAAGAACCTACTCAACAGCAATGCCAATATCTGTGAAAATGTAAATAATTTTGTCGAATATTTTGAAGAATTTTTTCCTCTAATCTTTCTCTTCGGACGTGACTCGACCTGTTAAATAAGAAAAATGTATTGGACCCAATAACTGATTATTTGTTTTGTCTTTATATCTTTTTAATGACAAGGATAACAATGGTACTTTTCTTTGCTATTTAAGAGATTTGAAATTAGGTAAATATCTTGATAGACGTTATGCAATATAGTTAACAGCCAATTTTAAAGTAATATTAATATATACAGAGTTTTTGGTAATAATTTACCAAAAACTCTAAAAATTATAATATATAATTGAGGGTTACTTCTGTGCACCTAAACAAACAACTTTTGTTCTACGACTTTTAAAAAATTCGAAAAAAAAAATATGGAAATTTTGAGGTTATGTAAATTCGAAAAACAGTAGATAAAACTATACAAATACGTACATATTTAAGAATACATTGATTAAATCAGCTGTAAATTAGCTGTTGCGTATGCAACAGCTGATTTACAGTTAAACCAAACCTCGCAATTTTCAAAAAATGTTCGAGTTTCCAAAAGTCATAGAACAAAAGTTGTTTGTTACGGTGCACAGAAGTAGCCCTCAATGGCTTGCTAGTTTAATTACCAATTTAAAAAAATGTTTCCTCTTTATTATATTAGTGTAGATTTTAACTATGGGAAAAGTTATCAAAATCTAGGCTAAGTAAACCCACCATAAAAATATAAAGAACGCAATTGCCGTTTTTGGCATTCAGCTAATGCCACGACGGCAAACAAAAGTCATCCCATTTCCCTCTACCAATTTAAGATTTCAATCTACATTTATATAATAGGCCCATTTTCCCTACAATTCTGCGTACGTCCCCAGTTCAAACAGAGAGCGTGTCCAATAGAACTGTCGGCTAACTTCCTGCGAGTTAGTTAACCATTTTCTCTCACTATTTTTCTCCATCGTACGCCTGTAAAATCTTGTTAGAGCCTTTTTCGTTTGAGAGAACTTCGAAACATAGAAACTAGCTCAAGTAATTGGAATTTTATTTATAGTTTGCCGTGTCGATTAAATAGTTTTTAACAAAAGACGTTGATATTGTTTGTTACGAAGAAATTGGTCCCCTTTCGGGCATTCACCCTACCCCGATTATTCTTACCCCATAACGGCAGATGGGAAAATTGATCGAAACTAAAACAATAGACTATTAAAACGAAAAAAAAGACAATCAAAACAGAGAACGTATTTATCTCTGATTTGTAGTTTTTGTTCTGTTTGTGTTAGAGATTTCGAGATCCGAGAGATATTTGGGTCGGATTCAGTAAGTCCTTTCACTGTGTAACTAATTTTGCACTCGGAAAATGTTAAGGACAATCTTTTGAACATTTTCCGCTTATAATTCGCTTCGGAAACAAATAACATTAAAATTCCAGATGAAAATGTTAATTGTCACTAAATTCAATTATGGACCGTGTCAGTTTGTAACGTTACAAAATTGTTTTTAGAGAGAAAAATGTTATCCATTATCGTTTGAAAGCGTATTCAATACTTGAATTTGTTTCGCGTATGGATCTGTCATGTCATATGTCACTTCCCGCGTTTTGTGGCCTATTTCTGAAAATATTATTGCCTATTGATACGAAAGCTGTCGGGTGCAGTGAATACCTTTTGAACTAAAGTGAATGATGGATCAACGTATCGAATATGTAGGATATTATGTGCTCATTATCTTCACATAGATTATGTATTTAGTAAAACAATATATGAGATTGTTAGCTATTGGAGGTTCTAAAGGTTAGTTATAAAAAGCGTGAAAATTCGTTCCAAAACTAAACAACCAACAAACAATATAAAAATTAGCTTTTATTTTTATGAAATTAATTGAACCAAGCTGTAAACAAGCTTTACTAAGCTTTTCATTCATATATCACAACCTAGACAACGATAAATACTTCTTATGCTTCTTTTTTGCAAATAACAAAAATAAATAAATATTGCAAGACATTCCACGCATCGCCATCTAGCCCCAAGCTAAGTTACTAAACTTGTGTTATGGGTACTAGACAACGGATACACTACTTTATATACTTTTCTTTTGTAAATATATACTTATAATACATAGAAACAACCAGACCACAGACAAATATCTTAGCATAAATACTTGTCTGAGGCGGGAATCGAACGCAGAAACTACTGATCCTATTGCGATGAAACTCGGTATGCAAATTGAGACCTGGATTATAGAAACGTGGGATAGCTACTTTTATCCTGATGTATCGGAACTTACTCGGCTTTGCGTGTTAGTAATACAAACTTTTAGATTTCAGTAATGTAATAGGTATATTTAAGTGATTATATCAATATTAACTCATAAGGGAAGTTATAAAGTTGTACTTATCGTAAATTGAACGATAGTTTGAAATTTGGATCACTGAGGGTTAGAATTAATACTTTAATAAACGACTTTTAAATCCATTGAAAAACTAATTCGTTATAAGGAATATTTTTGTTATTTTGTAGTTGATTGTCTTCTAAAACGACAATGAAAAATAACGACAAATCAAAATGATAAGCTACCGAACCGAAACTTATTAAGAAGTCTACTCAGGAACCATGGAATTAATAAGTACACTGGAACTTATTAATTCCATGTCAGAAACAGATGTTTTCAGTCAACTTGAAATGTAAAGGAAATGAATGAAACGAAAGTTAAGTAAGTACCTATAGGTAGGTACTTTTTTGTCAAGAACAAAATTTAAATGATTATCGGAAAAACGAATGCGCCATTTTTCTATTAAGATGCCCAGTATCACTGACGAGATAAAGGATTTTAACTAAGTTTTTACTTAGAAACTTTATTAAGTGTATTTCTAAATCTTGTGTTATTTATTCCAAACAGCACAGGGTTTGTGCGCCAAACACGGTACCAGGTCGCTTCTCCATACAAACGTAGTCGACTGTTTCCTCCCTGGATAATGACACTAGAGCAAATATTTTTGTGGCATAAAACCTATAACTGCCATGACCATGCCCATAAGTTTTATTTTTAAATAATAATCCATTATAAAATAATAAACAGGTTTCTATGAGTACCTAATTAATTATAATATATTGAACCTGATATAATATATTCATGAAGTACTCATAGAAACCTGGAAAAGCTGGCCATAGCCAAGTTATAAGTCACTAACTTGATTTTAAGTTGGACCTAAGCAGAAATACTGCTTCTTGAATGTCTGCTAAAAAGGTTGATCTTATACCTATAATAGTTCAATGTACCTATATCTACTCAAAACATCCCGTCGTTTTTGCGTCGGGCGAGGATTAAAAAAAAAGGTTTTTTTAAAGCTAGAAATAATCCTCTCTCTCTCTCGGTAGAGAATAAATTCCTGGTTTTAGTAAAAAATCTTAAATTAATCATATTAATTTAAAAGCAATTTTCCTAAATTAAGAATACTGCTTATTATTTTCAAGAACATTCCACCAAGAAATCAATTGTATAATTCGAAATAGTAGTTCTTGAGGTTAGCGCGTTCAAACGAACAAACTCTTTAGCTTTATAATATTAGTATAGATGAACACCGACAGTCACAAAAACGAATAACGTCTTTTTTTGAGCGAAATTGGTTCAGACGTTCACGTGTAATGCGATGACAAAGAAAAATAGGGATTCATTTTTATATAATAGACTTTTGCCCGCGACTTCGTCCGCGTAAAAGTCGAAAATTGACCAAGGAATCACATTGTCCCATTCAATACTTTGCCCCCCTTTTCACCCCCCAAGGGATAGAATTTCGGAAAATCCTTTCTTATCAGATGCCTACATCTTTCAAAGAAAAGACCCTCCAAGTTTCAGGTCTCTACGATATGCGGTTTAGGCTGTGCGTTGATCCGTCAGTCAGTCAGGAGAAAGAATTTTATATGTATAGAAGATATATAGAAAAAAAAGGTAGATTACTATTATCGTTCGCGTAAAATTTAACTCTACCCTGCCACACCATGCCAAGATAGTCTTGGTTAATTTTTCCAGTACAAAAATGTCATTTACATTGTTTTTCACAGTGGCGTCGTAAAATCTATGCATATTTACCGCCAGCCACAATTCATTTTTATGATGTCAGGCCAGTTGGCAAACATTAAAGTCTAGTTTGGACTATGCTAGTATTTTAAACCGACTTTAAAAAATCGGCCAAGTGCGAGTCGGACTATTCTAGTCTATTAAAGTCGAGATTTGACCAAGGAATCACGTTCCCCATACAAATTTAGTCCCTCTTCTTCACCCCCTAAGAGGTACAATTTCGGAAAATACTTTCTTAACGGATGCCTACGTCACACAAAGAACACACCCATCAAACAGGTCTCTACGATCGGTGGTTTAGGCTGTGCGTTCAGTACAAAGTCATTCAGTACAATTCAGTACAAGTCAGTCATTCAGTACAAAGCATTTTATATGTATAGAGATTAACGGGCCAATTAATTAAATGCCATGTTTTGTATATTTGTGTTTTTTATTAACTACTAGTAAGTCATACTAGCAATACTATGGATTTAAAAGTCTGAATGAATGAATTGATTTGATTTGATATTCTGTTTTAAGTATTTTGTTGTTATAGCTGCAACAGAAATTCATCATCTGTGATTTCAACTGTGTACTGTGTACGGTCGGCTGCATAATTGCATACCCACCGTAGAGTTCCAAAATGGCTGTTATAAGAATGTTTTCAACACTAACAAGATTTTAGACACCTGCTTTAGATGAAGTTTAAATTCTTCAACCTCATCAATTTATCAAACAAAAATTATTAGAATGAAAACATGCCAATAATAGTAATTTTAGAACTCTACCGGGGGCTGCAATTATGCAGCTGACTGTACATACGTACAGCCTGGTGACAGGCAGACAGACAGTGGAGTCTTAGTAATAGGGTTCTATTTTTACCCGTTGGGTACGGAACCCTAAAAGAGATATGAATGAAACTTACATGTTTGTACCTATAAATTTATGTACGGATGAAAATTGCATATCATTCACATACTAATGTTAGTTTTCTTTTCTTAGTCTGTTTTGAAGTCTGTTGACCAAACATGAGAAAGCTGAAGACCCTTTCCAACTGAAAAAGATTCATCAAAATCGGTTGATGAACAAAGAAGATGTGCGCGAACATCAATAAAAAAACATACAAACGAATAATAATTGAGAACCTCCTCCTTTTTTGAAGTCGGTTAAAAACTATAACTTTTACATGTTGATGATTTTTTCATGTTTTTTTTCTTAAGTTATAATAAGGGCCTTCCACTATAATTATTAAAAACCAAATATTTCTTAAAAATTCCCTATTTAACTTAAAACAGGTTATTGGATTTATTGTCAATTTGAGAAACAATCATTTGTTTATTTTCTTTTTATTTTGTCACTAATATCAAGGTTTTTAAACCTTTAATTTGGTAGATATTTGTTAGATATGTTGTGTTATTCTTGCACAGACTGTTTGGGATGTCACAGTTCATACATCATATTTTGATGATATTTTAAGCTGTTGCATAGCTATTATCGCGGGCTTTGAGCGCGGCGACTGAATCAAGAAATTTCGTAACGAAAATAAAACCTACCACCCCCCCCACTCCGCCTACCATGTAGCTGAGTCGAGCGTTCGCTTTAAAAACCTTTAATTTGGTGGATATTTGTTAGATATGTTGTGTTATTCTTGCACAGACTGTTTGGGATGTCACAGTTCATACATCATATTTTGATGATATTTTAAGCTGTTGCATAGCTATTATCGCGGGCTTTGAGCGCGGCGACCGAATCAAGAAATTCCGTAACGAAAATAAAACCTACCACCCCCCACTCCGCCTACCATGTACCTGAGTCGAGCGTTCGCTTAACGTGTATGTATATGATACGACTGTACGAAGCTCGCATGATACAATAGCCTTACCGCGGCAGTCCCCGAGTGCCACACGTTTTTTATTGTGAATGTAAAATCATAGCTGTGTGAGACAGCATTTACGATATTAATCATTAGTTTTAACTATTGTAAAATATGATTCATTGTTTATAACAGTTTCCCTAACTAAAACAATGTCTTCTTTCCTCGCATTTACTAAATAACTGCTACTGTTTTTTCCCATTTGTCGAGTGGAAACTTCCGTAACAAACGATCTGATTTATTTATGAGTTTTCTCTCTTCCTACAGATTATTCTTTACCTTGAATATCTCTGTTTTATTTGTATTCAACTAAGTAGATTCATTTAGGAAATTGAATTGTATTGATTATTTATGTTGTACATAACAAAAATTATCTTCTATACATATAAAATGCTTTGTCCTGAATGACTGACGGATACGGGCACAGCATAAACCGCTGATCGTGGAGACCTGAAACTCTGAGGGTGTGTTCTTTGTGTGACGTAGGCATACGATAAGAAAGGATATTCCGAAATTCTAACCCGTAGAGGGTGAAAAAGGGGGACAAAGTTTGTATAGGACAACGTGATTCCTTGATCCAATGTACTTCAAATTATCGACGTCTACGCGGACGAAGTCGCGGGCAAAAGCTAGTAAAATATAATACAAACAGGAATCTAAAGCAAACGAGCTAACGAACATTGAAAACGAAGCTAAAAGTCTTGACTCCGAAACTAGAATTGTATTGACACTGTATTGGATTAATGGCAACACAAACAATACTGAACAACGTTGCAAATACTTATTCGAAGCGCATTCGGAACAAAACAATGGAGTAGTTAACGAAGACCTGTAAAAAGTGGTGTGATGTGAATAGCTTGATTTTGTTAATAAAATTTGTACAAACTTTTGCATTTTAGTTTTGTTCGATTGTAACTCACTCGCTATGGTAAACGAAAACAAAATATTTAACATTGGAACATAAATACCAAAAAACTATATTTCTGAGACTGTGCTCTAAATAGATTAATCTATACATATAAAATTCTTTGTCCTGACTTACTGACTGACTGACGGATCAACGCACAGCCTACTTGGTGCTAAACTTGGTGCTGGGTGTGTTCTTTGTATGACGTAGGCATCCGATAAGAAAATATTTTCCGAAATTTTACCCCTAAGAAGGTGAAAAAGGGAGGCAAAGTTTGTATGGGACAACGTGATTTCTTGGTCCATTTTCGACATTTACGCAGACGAAGTCGCGGGTAAAAGCTAGTCGATCAATAAATTCTTAAAAAAGGTTGAAAAATCAATATCTCATCAACTTAATATGAAAAAACAAAGGAAAAGGAGGTGGTCCTGCGTAACTTCTGAAGCAATTTAGCTACTTATTACAGAAAAAAAAAAACAATTAAATAGAAACTTGGTTTTGAACGGTCTCTCAGTTTATCTCAGTAAGTATTTTCTATTATAAAAACTAATTCAGTAGCTATTTTATTATTACCCTCCGCAGGCAGGAAAAAATTGAATAAAACGATTAAAATTTCGACAAAAAAATATGAGCAGTCACGGGGCGCCTGGCAGATGTGAAATATCGACATTATTTTGTATTTATTATTATTATTATTTATTTTATTACTTAAATATTAACAAAAACATCTTATAACTAAAAAGTACTGTAAAAGTAACCCGTACACACTACTGCATATAGACTGTATATTATATATCATCATTCATCATACAGCGTGGCGACGCATGCCGTGACGACGCGTCGCCACGGCATGTGTCGCCACGCCAGGAATCGGTTTTACGTGCGGCTATAGATGTTTCACATCAAAATGATTTGAAAAGCAAACATTTAATTTGTTATTTTTATTATTTTTTTAAACGTCGCGTCGGCAAATGGAGTAGTCATTCTATATTCTTAAAGCTTACTTCTTATTGTTATTCAGTATGGTTCTTCTAGCAAAATGTCTGACTTCAATTAACGATGACACAATTTATATTCATCCCGTGGATTATCCAGCTTTTCCTCTGTTTTATTTGCATATTTATCATTGTAACTTTATTTACTCTTAGTTGGCTGGATCGCGCGATATCTCTCGACGACTACGCTGAGACCGTTTCCTTTACAGATTTTATTTATTAGCCTAGTAATAAACAGCTTCATTCTCATATTTTCAGCATTTTCACTTTGTTACAAGGTAAAGCAAAATATTACTTGTTTATCTCTCGTAGTTTTTGGTAGGGAAAATTAGGAGAATTTTCGTTCGGAATACTGAATAAAATCACCAACATAGCTCTCAGGATTAGTAAGCTGAAATGGCAATGGGCAGGTCATATAGCTCAGAACTGACAACCGCTGGGGAGTAAAGGTTCTCGAGTGGCGGCTCCGATGTAACGCGAAAAGGAGTGTTGGGAGACCAGCTGCCCGGTGCCGCTGTTTGTGGCGTCGTTTGGAGGAGGCCTATGTCCAGCAGTGGACGTGTATGGGCTGATATGATGCTGATGATGATGGACTGAATAAAAATTATCCTAATTATTCATTCGGAATTTTCCATAATATATATTTTTATTGTGCCTAAATATACTCTTAAATTTTTAATAGCAGACATCTGGCCCCTTACTCTAAACTAGTTGGGACGAATCTACCCATACACATTTTAAAACGGTTAGCCCGCAGACCAGTTTTCCGTGGGCGAAATTTACCCTAACCCAAATATGAATCGCTGAATATGTTGCTAAGCGCAAATCTCGAAAATAGCTGAACCGATTTCGCTAATTCTTTTTTAAAACTATTAAGAAAGTGGCGCAGAAAATTATTACGCGGGTGAAACCGCGGGGCAATTTCTCCTAATTTTCGTAATACATAACATACGCAATTTTGCTTTTTATTAACACTAAAGAAACCACAACATCCTCGAACAATAAACAAAACCAATTCCCATACCACCATCGAGACCCAAGTTCAGTTAGACTAAGCCAAATTGGATATCAAGCATTCAAATCCATTATAGCCTTATTGATTAGCCAACATCGAGCCGCTAGATTGCTAAATTTGATGCTCTATCCAACGCGAATCGCGAAACTCTGACCGCTTCGCCACGAGTATTAAGTTTAGAATATGGCTTCAGTTTCTTATATTATTCGCCTCCGTGCAGACAACTGATCTTTTAAAAAGAGTTTTATGAAAAATGAAATGTTATTTAATGAGTCAAAAAAATAGCTTAGGTAAACAGTAAGTTTTATTGGTATAGATGTTCAAACTATAAATATTGTATAACTGTAATGGGTAAGTGATTGTTAATTCTTGATTCTAAATCAAAATTGCAAACACCATTTTTAAATTATATCCTAACCTAACTAATATTAGAAATCCTTAATTTTTTTATCACAGTTGCTCATAAAGTGGATCTCATAATCCAACGTATTATGCACGCGTGCGTTTTACATCACCTATGATAAAACTAGTGCTATAAAGTTATCCCGATTAGTTAAACACGTATCTTACTGCTAATTACATGTTACGTAGATGAAACATTCTTAATTTATCTGGGTTGTACTGTTTTGATGGATAAAAAAGGTAGGTACCAACAAAGAGTTTTTCTCCAGCAAAATGGTTGTCTATAAAGTCGGTTTACGAACGACAATTTAACGTCTTAAAAAAGTGATTATATGTATAAATAGCTTAAAATTAATCTGACTCTACCCGGACTTCGTTGTGGTTATGTTTTGATTAAAAATTGAGTTTGTTTTTTTCTTTACTTATATGTTTTTAACCCCTGACGCAAAAACAAATGGGTAAAACCTTAAAAAATATTGTATGTCAGACGAGGCTGGATAGGTTCAAAGTATTTTGCCTGCTCTTTCGAGAGTATAATCATCAAAAAAATATTGCCTAAAAAATAGTAAACATACACAAATATTTAGTTAACTTTTATTTTTTTTAACAAGTCTTTTCTTTTATTCGTAAATATGATACGATATACGTGTGGATTGATCATAACATCTCGGCTTTTTAAACATGCTCGCGTTCCGCTCGCGCGTCATAAACCGCCTCTATGCAATGATCAATTTACCACACTTATTGTACTATTAGGTATTTGTTTGTTCCTTCTTCATTGTCAGAATGCACCGATTTTGATGAAAATCGGCACAGTGGCAATATTTTAGGGGATGGAGAAGAACTAGAATAATTTTGATCTCGAAGTACCCACAGGTGAAACCGTGGGACGCAGCTAGTTTAATATAAAAATAAACAAAGCTGCTGATGAGATGGTGGTCAAACGCTGATCTATCTTCTATACTTTTACTTTATCTATACCTAAAACTACCCGCGTAAGTCCCGTTCCCGTGGGAATATCAAAATAAAATGTGGCCTATAGTCTTCCTCGATGAATGGACTATACAACACAAAAATATTTTTTTAAATCAATCGAGTAGTTCCTGAGATTAGCGTGTTCAAACAAACAAACTCTTCAGCTTTATAATATTAGTACCTATAGATTAGAAAGAGGATATTTTTTGTATATTTTGTTTGTAACAAATAGGCTCCGCAACTACTGGACCGATTTTGATGAAACATGGTATGAGGATTTTGAGGATACATTGATTCACTGGGAATAACATAAGTATTTTTTTATCCCGATATTCACACGGGATGGGGAGTTACGCGAGTGAAACCGCTGAGTGCCGCTAGTTTATTATAAAAATACGTGATAACCTAATAAGAAAACATTGATGGTAACCATAGCAACGATAATACTTTGCTATAATTACCTTGTCAATAACGCTCACGTTCCCGTAACATGCCGTCACACTTTTTTGTGAGTGCAGTACGGTGTTCATCCTATAAGAGGTTATCATGAATTTTGCTTTAAAAAATTTATGTGCGCTATTGACATTGCTCTTAGGGTAAAGGAAAACATCGTGATGAAACCCGCGGCTTAGTTGGCTCCAGAAGTATTGACAAGTTCTCTCCTCTGGACATGGTCGACTAAACTGAGAGGGTAGTGGGTGCTGGGCAAGCTTACTCCTTCCTCACGCAAAAAGGACCCAATTAAAATGAAATGACGATGTTTATTCAACTTCGTTATATTTTATTTTGTTTTGTGAGCGAACATTTTAATGAAACTGAAATACCTACTTATTCAGTCCAAAAATATTAAAATTAAAAACACACAAATTAAAAATTAAATTACACAAATAAAAATGAGAAATAAAACTAACATACACATCACAAATAAAAATTACCGTCCAGAGCGTCTCCACGCGGCATATTAAAAAGAGTCTAATTGATCACAAAACCCTTATACAAGTTATAAAAGCCCTTGAGAAACTTGCGTAGTTGTCATAGTTTTAGGCAAGCTTTGAAAAAATATATTTTTTATCACAGTTGCTCTTAAAGTGGATCTTATTCAACGGCTTTATTAGGCTCATAATCCAACATATTATGCACGCGTGCGTTTTACATTGCCAACCTAGTGCTGTAAAGTTATCCCGATAGGTTAAATACGTATCTTACTGCTAATTACATACTGTTTTGATGTATAAAAAAGGTAGGTACCAAAGAGTTTTTTAGCTAGCAAAAATTGTTGTCTCTAAAGTCGGTTTACGAACGAAAATTTTACGTGATAATGACTTAGAAAACGATTAAAAATTGAGTTGTTTATTTTTTGTTTTTTCTTTACTTAAATAATAATATATTGTTTTTCCATACCATTGTATTTTATTCTTAGCCCCCGACGCAAAAACAAATAGAAAAAACCCTAAAAAATATTGTATGTCAGGCAAGGCTGTATAAGTCTTTAGCCTGGCCTTTTCGGAGCATAATTAACAAAAAGTATTGCCTTAAAAAAATGTAAACATAGACTTATCAAGTTATCACAAATATTTTGTTAATTATTATTTTGTTTTCTTTTCAAGTCTTTTCTTTTATTCGCAACTGTGATAAAAAACGTCGTACGATATACGTGTGGAATTGATATTTGCATCTTGGCTTCTTTAACACGCTCGCTACCGCTCGCGCGTCATAAACCGCCTCTATGCAAAGATCAATTTACCACACTTATATCGTAATGTACTATTGACGTACGTGTACCGTCTGTTACAGACGTCACCGGAACGGCCTCAACTGAAGACCAGCGCTAGTGGAATGACTAGCATTTCGCTGAGTTGGGGTCCGTTTTACAACAATTGTTAGTTAATAGTTTTTAAGACTTTGTGATCTCTTATTTTGTTGGAAATAAATAATATTCTTTTCTATTCTATTCTAAGTACAAGTAGACGTTATCACGTTAAAACACTCTGCCCTTCACCTAATATCAAAAGCAGTTATTGTAGGTAGTAATAATACAGTTGATCGGCCGCAATGCGGATTACATACTCGGCTCTCTTGTCAATATGTCTCTATAATTCATCATGTTGAACAAAGTGGTCGATGCCGACAATATAATTTAGATCGGTGTGGAACTATTAAACTCGGTAACGGATTTATTGGTCCTATAGACGTCTATGTGGCGATGCCAATATCTGTCCCTTGTATTAGTGTTATCGGCAATTAAACCGGGTTATATATGGGTCAATGACGGTCATTATCAACCCTTCGTTACCTTTAGTTTCTAATCGGACTCTTCAATCTGAAATTATCTCTTTATCTTTAGTTAATAAGGTATATAAATATACCCAACTACTTTTGTAGGAAGGTACTTACTTAATTACACAAACACCTACCTATCTTGATATCTTTCGCAAAAATAGCGATAAATATACCTAACTACTTTCGTTTTGTACTTACTTAATTACACAAAAATCCAGATATTTTTCCCGATATTCATAATTTCACCTTAAGAAATAAGGATGATCTGACCGTGCCCGGTAGTAGGCTCCGGAAAATAAACAGGTCGTTTAATAGCACATGTGTGCTCTATTATAATAAAAGATGTATTTGACATGTCCATTATCAGGTTTAAAAAAATTATAAAGCAGAAATTACAAAAGAAAGGTATTTAAGTAGTGTATCCGTTGTCTAGCACCCATAACACAAGTCTAGTTACTTAGCTTGGGGCTAGATGGCGATGTGTGGAATGTCCTGCAATATTTATTATTATTTATTTTCAAAAAAAACTTAATGCGTTCCATGTCTCGTTTCTGAGACGCCTTAGAGGCTTGGTGTAGTAGCATTATGTGTTTACTACAATACCCTCCATCGACAGTTATGAATCTTAAAGTGCACCTCATAAAAGAAGCTTCATTGCCACTAGTATCTTAATTATTGTTCCATGATGGAACTACTTATGTTTTTACAAACTTTTATTTTTTATCTCTCGTTCCATTTCGCATGTATTTGAAAATAAATTTTACGAATATTGAATTATTTAATCATTAGTTCCATTTTAAAAGAAATAGAAAATAAGTGGAACTAAAGTTAAATTTTATTTTCACAACTTCCACGAAATATTATTTTTGTAATACAAAATGATTATCTGGCTATGGAAAAGACTTATCAAGCCATCAAAACAGCTCAGTATTTCAGAAACAATGAAGAATGGTTTTTGATTTTATTTCAATAATCACACTCATCTACAATTCAAATAGGTAAACCTAAGTGCCAATTGTCTACTGAAAACGAAATTAAATAAAGTTTAGGGTTGTCACTTAAACGGAGCCTAATTTCGAAGGCAAATGTGTAATTTCGTAGTTCATTAACGTATGAAATATGATTGAAATGAAACTGCCTAAAGTTCGAAATTTGTTACCAACTAATTTCAGTTTTAACAACGTTATGAACTATCCTGAGGGGGTGACTATTATGCAATGTCATCGTATAAATTCCATTTTTTTTGCTATACAATTAAAAAAATATTTACCATATTTTTCTGCTAAAATTCTTTGAAGAGTAGTAAATTACGTTAACAGCTTCCTACCCTACACAAATATAAATTTAAATTACTTTTAATGTAAAAAAAAACAAAATTTAAGTCTAAGTGCCTTATCGCTATCTTCCAGGCAATCTTTGGCAATATAACAGCAACAATTTTAACAGCAGCATGAAGGCAGCATGTTTGAGAAAATCAAGGCGATAAGGACTCGGCGAAAATAAACTGAAAAAAAAAAACGAAAAAATGTCGTTTCAAAATTCGAACACCTGACTAAAAACCAATTAGAGCCAGTGAAACATAGTGCCTAAAACATTCGGCTAACGTCACGCGGCCGACACTCGTTCCAGCATATCCATACTGAAATATGCAATTAATTTAGAAGGTCCGCCGGCCATCCCTATTTGGTTTGACAACCCCTGTAATCGAGTTCGTACGCGGAGACTGTAAATCATTAAATTTAATTCCAGCATGACGTTTGTCGGGACTCGGTCTTGCTAGTTTTATTGACATGTCTCCGTGTGATTCCGATTTTCAGATAGAAACTCGGATAGAAACGTTCAATATTGGTTGTGTTTTGCTTTTGACAGTGTTCGCTTATTCCGGGGGTGTTTACGTAGTTTTCCTTGTTTTGACATCACTGTAAATACCCGGGTTAACAACAAGCTTTAAGCAAGCAGCTACAAAAGCGTGAAGGTTCAAGGTTCAAGGTTCTTTATTGGTAATAGATTTACAAGTCAAGTATACAATTAAATACTTAAAACTATTAAAATTTAAATATAATGTGCTGGCTGATAAATTTATAAAATATGTGAAACTTAGTCAATGAACTCATTAAATGAATAGAAGGTTTGCTCGATAAGCCATCGTTTGAGTTTGAAAGTAGTCTTCTCTCGCTTCCATATTGACTGTTAAGTGCAATATCAGACTTCAATTGGTTAGTCAACACATCTTCTACCTATTATATCTATCTACCCATGAGTTTCTTGTGCCTTCTTCTCATTGGTGGGCGTGTTCCGAAGGCACACATCCTAACTTAGTTTTTAAGACGTGATCTTTGTACAAATGTATTAAGCATCCAAAGGAATATTTTTTTTTACTTTGACTATTATATAAAAGTGATTCGCTGAATGTGTTGCTAATCGCAAATCTCGAGAACAGCGGAACCGATTTCGCTAATACTTTTTGTTGTATTTGTTATTGTCAGAAGGTTTTTATGAAAGAAAAAATAAGAAAAATGCGTAGAAAATTATTACGCGGGTGAAACCGATATTCACTGAGCTCATTTTTTTTAATTTTAACGGACACAATTTCTATCTCTATACATTTTATACGAAACAAACAAAAACAACATTTTATCGAATGATTTATAACGAAGATAAAAAATGTAATATGGTTGTTTGTACACAAATATTTCATTCGGATTACAATTGCGTGTTTATTGTTAATATTAACACGAATTTGAGCAAATTTTTAAAGTCAATTTATATAAAATTGGTAATAAAGTTATAATTATTTTCTTTTCGTCACATCGACTCTATTTTTACAGAAAAACTATTAGACGTAACTTAAATTGTATAAGGCCCTATGTTACACTAATCACTGAACTCGCCTACGGGGTCTGAATATTATATGGGAGCTTGGCTTATATTTATTAGCGCCCTGCATTTTGAGACCAATGCCAATCGATAGAGGCTAATACGGCGAACAAATAACGCCTTCACACCGAACCTCTTAAGCGTCTCGGAAACGGGATCTTCATACAAGAAACTTGATGTTCCATGTTTTAACAAAAATTCCGTTTTCGAGATGCTTTAGAGGTTCATTGTGTAGGCATTATTTGTTCACCATAATGTTTCCATACCTTTCGATGGAGGGCACCGTGGAATTTTAAGTTACGATGCCTATTGTATCTAAAGGATGTACAATACTGTACATTTGATCTATCTCGTAGAGTTCAGCCAAAGTTTGCAAAGTAAACGCAATAAAATGTGTTTATTTACGACATCACATTAGAAACCTCTTAAATTATCAGTCCTCTACTATATTATGCATGTATGCATATTGCATGTAAGATAAAGGTTTATAGTTATACTATAATACTATAGAAAAGTTTGTAGTTAAGTATAACTAGATTTATAGTAATAAACCTTTCTCTTGAATCACTTTATCTATTAACAAAACACATCAAAATCCGTTGGGTAGTTTTAAAAGATTTAAGAATACATAGGGACAGACAGAGACAGTGACTTTGATCTATATGTAGTGATAGTGATAAGAGTAGGCATACTCGTTTCTACTCATGTGCTCGCACTTAGGTGAAACTGAGACGCATTGATTTATCTGGGACGCCAAACACAACAGCATCAGCGACTCAGCGTATATTTTTAATACGTTCGATTAGTCTCAGTAGTTCCTCGTCGGTCCTTTTCTAAAGATTTCTGTACTGTTCAAGTTAAAAGAACTAGTGAGAACGACCGTTCGCAATCACTTATAACTTCTAACAGAAACTAATCAACTAGGTAATTTCAACCTACATCTATACATATAAAATTCTTTCTCCTGAATGACTGACTGACGGATCAACGCAGAGCCTAAACCGCTGATCGTAGAGACCTGAAACTTCGAGGGTGTGTTCTTTGTGTGACGTAGGCATCCGATAAGAAATTTTTCCGAAATTCTACTCCTAAGGGGGTGAAAAAGGGGGGCAATGTTTGTATGGGACAACGTGATTCCTCGGTCCATTCCCGAATTCTACGCGGACGAAGTCGCGGGCAAAAGCTAGTCCTACATATAAGTAGATAGGTTATATAATTTTTTTTTTTTTTTTTTTTTTTTTTTTTCAAATATACATTATTTCGTTATTAATAATATGAAAAGACATAATATAGGTTATATAATTATATGGATCCAATATATATTTACCCATGTCACTACTATAAAGACACATTGTTTAATTTAGCGTGTAATCAATTTATGAAACACGTCATTATATTAAGGATTTAAATAAAATTAATTCCATTGGACAATTTATTAAATTATACTACGATGTAAAACAACGAAATACCTATTAATAATTTGGCGATTTTAATTCATTTGTGAAAATAAATATTGACTATGTTATTTTTAATAATTATTTAATCAGTAGAAGAACTAGTTTTAAAACACTATATACAGGGTTATTGGTAATTATACTAGCAAGCCGTTGAGGGTTACTTCTGTGCACCTAAACAAACAACTTTTGTTCTACGACTTATGGAATTTCGAACATTTTTTGAAAATTTTGAGGTTAGGTTTACTTGAAAATCAGCTGTTCCATACACGGAGTGGTCATTAACCTTAAAAATATACTTATTTTTTAAGTTTCATCTACTGTTCTTAGTAGGTGCGTAACCTCAAAATTTTCATTTTTTTTTTCGAATTTCAAAAAGTCGTAGAACAAAATTTGATTATAAGGTGCACACATGTAGACCTCAACGGCTCGCTAGTAAAATTACCAATAACCCTGTAACATTTCTTTTTCTTTTGATGTAGCCATGAGTTAAAAATCATAGGTTCTTCCCATTCGGGAACCAGGCCTTGTTCTCGTCATAATGAACTTGAACTCTCTTAGAATTTTAATTAAGGTTACTATATGGTACAATAAAGCGTTTACTTATATATATATATATATATTTGGCTTCAGAAGTGGAAATTGACTAAAAAAAACAAATATTAACAAGAAATCCGTTTACTTATTACTAAAATCACAATTTAATGAACAAAAAGTAATCACACTAAACTTAGACTTAATTCAATTAATTCACCCACTGCACACTTCGAAAATACACTCTAAATCACACGTAAATGGCTTACGTAACCCTACGACGATCAACAATAATTCCCACGGACGTCCGTTCACTCCAAGCGCCAAGAAGCAAATGTCCCTCCTGGCGCGTGCGCCTTGCTTTTATAGGCGTTAAATGACATAGGAGCGGGTATGTGTCGTCCTCGACACGTGCTCTTCGAGTGATGCCACTGGGACCAGCGACGGGCGAGGTCGATGCTTCGACTTCAACGTCGTCATCTAGGAGAGGCATAGATGGGTCGGCCGCAGAAGGGGACTCTGTTTGGACAGTCTCCAGATCATCAGCATTTTCATCTGTAAACAAGATCTAATCAAAAGCAATTCTAAGAATTTAAGTAAATGCACTCAGCCTTGCACATCCCTCTCCATTCAGATAATTCATTCATCGCTCTTTTATACATCATCGATCCGTTCACACAGAAAACACACTTTCATCACTCTCAAACGTAATAATTAAACCCAGCCAAGGCATTTTTTCTTATAATCGACGTCCTCTTCGCGTTGATTTCGCCGACTGACAGCAGAGTCCGGCTAGCACCACCTGTAACATGGTCCGACATGCAGACCCGCTTGACGCAGACCGTATTCATACGTCAAGCTGCTTGACACGCAGACCGTATTCATACGTGCAAGCCTACTCGATACGCAGACCGTATTCGTACGTACGAGCTACCTCGACACGCAGACCGTATTCATACGTGTAAGGTCATAAGTTGACCAGATACTTGGCAAACTTATGCATCCACCAGTTACCCAACAGGCGGGAAATCAACAGAACCATAATTAAGAGGCACAGCCTTGCTACTAGCATCGTAGCGACTAGGCCAGCACATTTGTCTGAAAATCAAACAACACGTTAAGAGGCTCACTTACTCTCGAAGAATGCGGTACATGTTTCTGGGCACCACTCGCCCCGCCACGGTACCATGTACTGGGCTGCAGCCTGTGTCGTTTTGCCGTAGTTGCCGCTAAGCAAACGTAGCGTGTAACGTCCATTGGGCAGTACTTCTGTCACCTTATAAGGGCCGCGCATGCCGGAGTCGAGCTTCCCTGTTGACTGGGAAAATTTTATGACGAACACACAGTCATCAACATTAAATTCTCGAGGTGGACGTCGACGTTGGTTAACCTGGTCGTCTTGTCTTGCCTGGTTGTTCCTTAGCAGTTCGCGAACCCTGCCCCTAGTGACTTCTCATAGAGCCTCCCTGTTAGGAGTTGAACTTCGACTGCCACGTCACGCACTAATGCTCGAACCACAGGAGTTGTGGAATCTGTGCCAATCAGAAGATTTAACGGCGACACTTGTGTAGTTTTCTGTTTCGTGATATTTAGCACTAGCTGAAGTTTCCACAACGTTTCCGACCAGGGTAAGTTCTTGTAGTTTGCCTGGATACGTAGCATGTTAAGGACAGTGCGCATGTAACGCTCAGCCTGGCCATTTGCCTGATGCATTTCCGGCGTAATGTAGTGCAGGTTGCAGCCGAGTTCGTTTATCCAGGTTACAAACTCGTTTGACTCGAACATCCGTCCTCTATCCGTGACCATAAGTTTAGGTACGCCGAACAAGGAAATTGCTTGTGTAATGACGCGTTTTAGTTCGGCAGCATCTTGTCTATAAATTGGGTAGAGGAGGATATATTTGGTGAAGGCATCGACAATAAGGAGAGTGAATTTATACCCTTCCGATACTGGCAAAGGACCCAAGGCGTCGACGGTGTACTGTATGAAATGGAGTATCAGGTTTTTCCCAAGAAGTGATATTTTGCAATGGGGCCCGCGGAACTCTTTTTTGCGAAATGCACACGAGACAATGGGCAGTGTATTTGCCAACAAGCTGTCTGAGACCAGGGAACCAGAAGTGTCTGAGGATGAGATCGAGAGTCTTCTCTGCATCAATGTGTTCGTGTTCATCGTGGAATACTCTTAAAAGGCTAAGTCGGTGTCCTTTAGGTATGTAGCAGAGCAAACGTGGTTCCTGGCCTACTGGGACATATTTGTAGTACAAGACTCCATTTTGAACACAGTAACGATTAGCATCTAGCCTGCCATCGTGAAGTTTTTGAATAAGATCTTGGGTCTCATTATCGGCTGATTGTGCAATTTGGGCCCAATTGCGGGGTCTGGAAATTTGATTGACGCTAGCTGGATTGCGACTTAGGTAATCTGCATGGGGTAACATCACTCCTTTGCGATACTCAATTGTGAAGTCAAAGTCTTGGAGGTAGATCCACCACCTGGCTACTCGGGGCAAGAGGTCTTTCTTACGCTCAGTTGACTTAAGAGCGTTGCAATCGGTAACTACCACGAATTTCAAGCCAACCAAGTAGTGGCGAAAGTTTTGGAGCGCTTTGACTACAGCGAGGGTCTCTAGTTCATAAGAATGGTACTTGGCCTCTGCTCCCTGAGTGGATCTACTGAAATATGCCACAACGTGTTTTTTCGAGTCTGGGTGAATTTGTAGGAGGACGGCACCATATCCAGCACTGCTGGCGTCCGTATGAACTTCGGTGGGGAGGTTTGGGTTAAAAATGGCGAGGACTGGCTCGTTCGTCAATTCTCTAATGAGATATAGGCGAATGGCCTCACATTCAGAAGTCCAGTTGAATTTGACATTTTTGCGGATTAAATGAGCGATAGGGGCCGTTTTTGTAGCGTAGTCTTTTATGTACCTCCTGAAATAACCGGCCAGACCCAATAGTTGCCGCACCTGCTTTACGTTTTCTGACGGTGAGGTATTAACCAGAGCTTCTGCTTTTCGTGGACTCGGCCTAACCTGACCCTGACTTACTAGTCTCCCCAAATATTCTACCTCTGTCACGAGAAACGAGCATTTACCCAGATTGATCGAAAATCCGGCTGTTGTAAGGGTTCTAAGCACTTTACGTAATAGTTGAATTCCTTCATCTACCAAGTTACTTAACAGAAGTACGTCGTCGACGTAGACTAATACGTTCCCCTCGTTAAGATGACTACGTAAGGTGTCATTCATGATACGCTGGTAGACGATTGGGGAATTGGCTAAACCGTATGGCATTTTAATGTACTCAAAATGTTCTTCAGGCGTCACAAAACCGGTAAGATGGATACATTCCTTCTTAAGGGGAATCTGGTGGAATCCTGTGGCCATGTCGAGGCTACTGAAAAATTTAAACCCACCCAGCCTATCTATGTGGTCGTCTATCAAAGGGAGGGGGTATCGCTCTTTTACTGTAATTCGATTTAGCGCCCTAAAATCAACACAGAGCCTATCTGAGCCGTCACGTTTTCTCACGAGTATAATTGGACTTGCGTATTCCGATTTGGAATGGCTAATTACTCCCTTGTCTAAGAGGTCTTGGGTAATTTCTCGAACTTTAAGTTTTTCAGAGTAGGAGAGTTTATACGGTCGATAAACGACAGGGGTGGAATTGGTAAGCTTTATCTCCATCTCACCCGTTCGGACTGTGGTCATAGCAGTCCCTGATATCAAGAAATTAGAAAATTTACTTACGACAGACATAAGACCTTTCAATTCCGGACCCTGAAGAGGTGTATTTACTTTGACCTGATCACTTAAACCAACTGTATTGACTGACGGACGACTATTTTTATCTGTACGCGTAAGATACTGTCTATCTTTAGTGCGAATATAGGTGATCCCATCACGGTTCAATACATCGGTGCCGATTATAATAGGTGCATTCATAAAAGACGATGGAACGATTACTAAATCTACCTCAATTGAAATGTCGCTAAATTCTACCGTGAGCGTGACGTAAGACGTTGCAACTACTTCTTTGTCACTCAGACCCTTCAACACACAGCGTCTCGGCTTTGGCTGACACGTGAAATGTTTCAAAACATCTGAAGAAATGAGGGACACATCGAGGGCACCGCTATCAATGAGTACGTCAACTGGGATTCCATCAACTACGGCAGAAGTTATGTCGTTACCTTGCGCGACAGTAGACCGGTAGGAGCAAAGGTTAACATTGCGATGATTTCGCTGCTCTGATTTTGCTTTAGTAAAACACTTGTCTTCGGTATGTCCCAGTTTCTTGCAGAATGTACAAGACTTACTCGAGGTAGGTTGTGTGTTGAGAGGTGTGCTGGGAGCTATATTAGAAGAGCCGCCGACATTTGTGTTCGACTTAGATTTTCTACAGTTGCGGCTAAGGTGTCCGTATCGATTACAATTAAAACATTTTGGACCTAGTTGGTTGTTTGATTTCACCTGACCCTGCTTTTTAGGTTCAATAACCTTATCACGCCTCCCCGAGGAAGACTTCGTGTAAATCGACAAAAAGGAGACAATAGTGTCAGGGGTTAAGTCCGCGTTGGCCGCTGCCGCACGCACTTGTGGATTGTCTATACCGCGTATGACGTATAAGCGTTTTTAAGTCATCACTTAGCCCCTGAACTATTCTCAGACGTAATAGGGTACGTCGGGCATACTCTGCGTAAGTAGAATACTTATCGGATGTTATATTCATGGTTTCGAACAATATATTTGCGTAGTCTAGTTTACTAGGGCAAAGAGGTTTAAATTCGCGCTTAAAATTGGACCACGTCCTATCGTTTGTAACCCATTCGCCTAACGAAACCCTAGCGTCACCCTTCAGGCAAGAAGCCACACGTGAAAGGCACTCATGGTCGCTCCAAGCGTTAGCCTCTCTGGCGCGATACACTTCCTCGCACAATGCCTCGATTCCATTAATTGATGGATCGAAGTTCGACACGTAATATTGTTGTGATCTCGCAGGTTGCATCGTTATTATTGCTTGCATCAATGCATGAGCGAGAGTGGATGCCTCAGAGCAGGGAACACTGGATTCTATGGACTGTTGTCGCTGTGAAATAATAGGGGGTGTAGGAGTAACCGCCGGCGCTACGACAGGAGCCGTAGGCAAAACCTCACTATCTTTATGGCTAGGACGCTCTTTAACGGGTGAAACAATACGTGAACGCGACCTCGACTTATTGCGAATACCGCTACGTGAACGGTCTCGACTACGCAAATTGCGCCTATCCCTAGAACGCGGTCGGTGCCCTTCGGTACCGCGAGAATCATGTCGATCTCGGGCACGCAAGCCATCTCGCGAGGAACGGTGCCTATCACCCGAATTATGGCGCGACCTGTCATCACTACGATCGCGTGACCTACGGGAACTATGTCGTATACGACTACGCGACCTACTCCGCAGGCGACGCTTTTCTCGACTACGTGATCTCGCTCGCCCCATTATCACGAAAACCAAATAAAGAAAAGCAAAAACAATACGAAGCTAGCAGTGGTTGTTTACAAAATAAAATTTTTTTAAAAGTTAACGGTTTTCTTGTTGACAACAATTTGCACTTATTTACGTTAAAGTGGGCTTAAAAGTCCTTTATCCCACTTCTGATTTTGGCTTCAGAAGTGGAAATTGACTAAAAAAAAACAATAATAACAAGAAATCCGTTTACTTATTACTAAAATCACAATTTAATGAACAAAAAGTAATCACACTAAACTTAGACTTAATTCACCCACTGCACACTTCGAAAATACACTCTAAATCACACGAAAATGGCTTACGTAACCTTACGACGATCAACAATAATTCCCACGGACGTCCGTTCACTCCAAGCGCCAAGAAGCAAATGTCCCTCCTGGCGCGTGCGCCTTGCTTTTATAGGCGTTAAATGACATAGGAGCGGGTATCTCCTTACAATATATATCTATAAATATAAAAGAAAGTCGTGTTAGTTACACCATTTATAACTCGGGAACGGCTAAACCGATTTGGTCTATCTAGAAATTCATATTCTTGTATGCAGAACAAGGACCGCAATAAAATCCCCTACTGAGATTTATGACGAAAACTTTATTTAGACCACGCTGAGTTGAAGCCACCTGCATTTATGACGACATCAGCTTTAGACCATCCGCATCTTATGTGAGTTGCTATCTATACTACCTGAGTTTGCGACGATTCGATACTAACTCCCTATAGAATTAACTAGCTTTTGCACGCGACTTCGTCCGCGTAAAAGTCGAAAATTGATAAAGGAATCACGGTGTCCCATACAAACATTGCCCCCCCCCCCCCTTTCACCCCCTTAGGGGTAGAATTTCGGAAAATCCTTTATCCGATGCTACATCACACAAAGAACACACTCTCCAAGTTTCAGGTCTCTACGATCAGCGGTTTAGGCTGTGCGTTGATCCGTCAGTCAGTCAGTCAGTTATTCAGGACAAAGCATTTTAATATAATAAGTGGTATTTTTTAGTTTTAATTTAATTATCAGCACATGTCGCCTGAAACACAGCATCACCTAGTTCAGGCACAGGTCGACATAGATTTAAGCAAAATTTTGTACCTACATGTTTAATATTGTACTGTATTTTTGAATAAAAATTATCTTATCTTATAATTATCTTCGTTGCCACTACACCTGGAGTTCTATATTATTTTCAGTTTCTATGCCTAGGTATCTAATACCGGCTAAAGTTCCCAACTCCGTTAGACTTTGCTGATATGGAAACCCTGAAACACTCAAAACTCATAACTAAAAGTTAATAGATAATGACAAAGGTCTATACTATTCGTTGTGTAATCGCAGTTTGTTATTCATAAGCAAATAGATCCTTTGAAATTAATTAAGATAGAGGCCCCATTTCGTATTTCCAAAATGAACTTTATCAAAGAGGTTAATTAAAACTTAGTTAAACATAAATCATCGAATTTTATCTCTGTGTACATAGAAATATTAGATTTGGATTGTCGTGATTAATAAATAGCTTGGTAATAGGAAATTATAACAGAGTAGCAGCGCTTCGTGGTTTTACCTGCGTAACTTCCGATCTATTTATATCGAGATAAAAAGTAGCTTATGTTATTCCCATTGAACCAATTTATCCTCATACCAAGTTTATACCAAGTAAATATAGATGGAAACTTACAAAGTTGAAAATTAAGGTTAAAACATGTCAAAAGTCAAAAGTCAAAAATCTTTATTCCTTTCAATGCTTAATACCTAGGTATAAGATCACATAGACACGTCTTAAAAACTAAGTTAGGATGTGTGCCTTCGGAACGCGCCCACCAATGAGAAGAAGGCACAAGAAACTCATGGGGGTTTTTTTTTCATGTGATCACGCTCACAAAGGTCAATATTACAAATATTTGAAAGTATTATTTGAAATGGAGCAATTAAAGTCACGTCCAAGGGTTGTTATCATTAAGGTAAAACGAAGTATCATAGTACGCATTACTGCACAATTTATGCTTTATAAAAGTTTTGAACCTGTTAATGGACATATCATATACATCTTTAGGTAATTTATTATAATAGAGCGCACATGTATTATTAAACGACCTGTTTATTTTCCGGAGCCTACTACCGGGCACGGTCAATTCATCCTTATTTCTTAAGTTGAAATTATGAATATCGCTATTTTTACGAAAAATATCAGGATTTTTGTGAACGTATAGCAAGTTTTCGTAGATATATTGTGAATAGAGCGTTAATATATTTATCTCTTTAAATTTTTCCCTAAGTGATTCCCTGGGGCCCATCCTGTAGATAGCTCGGACAGCTCTCTTTTGCAAAATGAAAATAGCATCAATATCTGCAGCACACCCCCACAGTAGGATGCCGTACGACATGACACTGTGGAAGTAGCTGAAATAGACTAGGCGAGCAGTCTCAATATCCGTATATTCGCGAATTTTCTTAACGCCGTAAGCGACAGAACTAAGTCTACTGGACAATGCTTCCACATGCGGGCCCCACTGAAGCTTAGGATCTAAAGTTATACCTAGAAAGACAGCCTTACTGACTAATTCAACTTCCTCATCATTAATTTTTACAACAGTTTTGACTTGTTTTACATTTGGAAGTGTGAACCGAATTAATTTAGTTTTGGATCCATTCAGTAATAAATTATTGGAATTGAACCAATCAACTATTCTAGAGAGAGCATTGTTCACATCGTCAATGTTCGACTGACGCCTTTTAACCTTGAACACCAAGGAGGTGTCATCTGCGAACAACACTATCCCATGGTTGTCCCTTACAAGGTAAGGTAAGTCATTTATATAAACTAAGAACAGGAAAGGTCCTAATATGGATCCTTGAGGAACCCCCATTGCTATCGCAGATCCGGGGGATCGTTTTCCGTTAACATCAACACTCTGGACTCTATCGCTCAGAAAAGAAGAGATAAGATCCAGGGCGCTGTCCCTAATACCGTAGTGGTGTAGCTTCATGATCAATGTATTATGTTGAACGCAATCAAATGCCTTGGATACGTCACAGAATATGCCATACGCATCATGCAACTCCTCCCAAGCATCAAATATGTTTTTAATTAACGCTATACCCGCATCAGTGGTCGAGCGCCCCTTACTAAAGCCGAACTGTTTATTATGTAAGATATTATTATCATGAAAATGTTTAAGTAGTTGCTTTAAAATAAGTTTTTCAAAAAATTTACTAAGCGTAGGTAGTACTGATATTGGTCTAAAATTGGAAGGGTCTGAGGTACTACCGGATTTAAACAGTGGAATTACTTTACTCAATTTCATTAAATCAGGAAACACACCACAATCTATACATCTATTAAATACAATGACAAGTTCCGGTGTAAGCAGTTCGATAACAGATTTAACAATCGGAACGGAGATCCCCATAGATCTTTAGTTTTTTTAAGATTTATTTGCTTAAGCACTACAATAATGTCATGATTTTTAACATATTGAAATTTAAATAGTTTATTACAATTCGGTACATTGGTTTTTAATAAACCTTCGTCAAAGTAATACCTACATTGCTGAAAAAAATCTCAAATTCATTAGCGGTATCTTGATCATTATTAGTTATATTTCCATTAATACTTAATTTAAACTCGGTGTTTTTGGCTGCGACTCTCCCTGTTTCAGCATTAATTACTTTCCATGTAGCTTTAATTTTATCAACACTAGTTTTTATCACAGATTTAATGGAGAGTGATTTTGCCAATATACATACTCTTTTAAATATCTTTGAATAGTTTTTAACGTAAGCTTCAAACTCCTCTGATGTATTAACCTGTCTTTCCGCGTATAACTCATATAGTTTATGTCTACTTCGATGAATGCCTACCGATGCCCAGCCACTAAATTCGCGTTTGTCGGAGACCACTTTAGATCTGGACGTAAAAATAAATTGAAATTGGTTATTAAGAACCGAAAAAAAGTTATTATATAATACATTTGGATCCGTATCACAAGGCAGAAACGGTAAAACTTTAGCTAAATTAAATCTAAGTTCCTCCAAACGAGCAGCAGTCACCGGTACGTACTTTATTTTCCTTTTTGGTATTGATTTTGTGACGATAGTAAAGCTGACAAACTGACCACTATGGTCCGATTCTAATTTGTTAATGATAGATTTGCTAATCGTGGTTATATTATCAGTTATATAAATATTATCAATAAATGTTGCTGTAGTGTCAGTGGTTCTAGTAGGCTCCAGAAACACGTTAGACAAATTGTGTGATTTATACTTTAGAAGTTTCGTGGAAGAGGTACTTGCTTTCAGTAAATCTACATTAAAGTCACCACATACAAGCAATTGCTTTTTTGATTTTGTTAATTTTGTTAACATTTCATCCAAAATTTTAATAAAGTCTTTAAAATTATCAGAAACAGGTCGTCTATACACACATACTACTATTAATTGCTCCAGTTCTACACAGGATATTTCCGTTACACATTCCACAGACATAGACACGACATCTTTTCTTTCTTTATATTTTAATTTCTTGTTCAATATTATAAGAGACCCCCCTTTGTCGTATTTACTCTACGGAATGCGCTGCCAACCCGGTGGTCGCTGAAATTGAACATGAGCTGGTGAGCCCAAAGATGGTGTTCTGTTATGCATACTATGTCAATGTCCTCAGCGCTCATGTACAATTCCAGTGTTAGTATTTTGCCCTCCGTTAAATTATATATATTTTGATGCACAAGGTTAATATTTTTTACATAATTTTTCTGTACTTTATTTATTTTGGGGCGTTTATTCCAGCAATCGTTATTATTTGACTCGTTTGATAATGAGATTAATAATTGGCTAATATTGTTGTCTAAACTTATTTTCTTATTACTATTACTTTGTAAAGCGCTAGAGGTACAAAACGACTGCAAGAGCGTCCCCCTTTTGTCTTAATAATTAATTTAAATTAATCGGATAAATATCCGCAGTCTGAATATTATTTATGCCATTAAACTGCGCAAAAGGCGCAGTGTATTTAGCCCAATTTTTGGCTGTAAAATTAAAAAAATAACATAGCGAAGAAGCTATCTGTCTTTTGATGGAATCCGGAAGCTTGTGCTTTCCCTTCGTCAAATAATAATTATTACTAACAATAGGGTTATAGTCAATAACATTGAACTTTTTATTATAACATGATATAATGTTCAATGTTGAATTAAAATTATATCTAAGTTTATTTTCCGCAGCTGGCAAGTTTTTACAGTAGGGTAGTGTGAACATTACAATGTTGTCTGTGTTTAGGGAGCACAAAGTATCACAATATTTTATCAAGTCTTGTTTGTTAACACTTCCCCTATTTCCAATAAATATAACCAAACTATCATTATTGTCAAATTTATAACTACTTATTCTTTTCATAATTTGAAGATAAGATGCAGAAGGCATGCAATAATTTATAAAGGACTGTCCCTTTGAGTAATAATTTAATTTTGAGCCCATATCAATTCCAATTTCATCGCTAAACATTATTTTTTATTTTTTATTTTTTTGTGAACTTAAATAAGGTGAGGTACACAATGGCTGTGAGACATCACATAGCCGTTCACTCGACAAGGCATTGAGCAAAGCTCTACATTTATAATTAGCAACAAGCTTTGCCCCCGGGCTAACCTGTGTAAATGCCAATCCCGAGAAAATTTTTAATAATCCTTTCTTAGTGCTCACTTACGGTACATAATAAACAAACTGAAACTGCAAAATTTCAAGTTTCGCTCACTGACTGACGCATCGCATAGCTCAAACCAAAAAAAGGATCAGGCTGAATTTTGGCATCATACAGATAGCTATTATACGTAGTAGGCACATCTCTTTTTCTTCTTCCGTGCCGGGTCGGCTCTCTTTATCTCACGGCGCCAAGACATTCTGTCAAGGGTTGTCGGGTCGGGTAAATGCTCCTTCTTAAGGAGTTTTGTCATACTGGTTCACTACGTAGTAGGCACATAAACGTAAGATTATGGTAAATTCAACTCTACGCGGACAAAGTTGCGAGTAAAAGCTAGCGGTACAACATAATTTTCATGTAATATATACGTCAACTTGTTTGAGCAACTTTACCAATTTTTTAAATTAAAATCCCGAGGTAACCATTAAAACTCTGTAATTTAATATTTGAACTTTAAATAAGTACATTATTTTCCGCATAATTAACAAGTTTTACCTCTTTAACCTTTTCAATTAGTATTTCTGTAGGCTGCTGAAAGTTCTGTGTGCAGTCAGCTATTCCTTGAAATTGTGCTCTGGCATCGCTCCAGACGATTAACAACTAAGTGCAAGCTGTTTAATTTCATGCCTGGACGCTCACTTTTTATGTTTGGTTATCATTTTATGGTTAGAATTTTATTCTTTGCCGGGTAAAAGTTTTTTGTTAAAAGCCCCAACCACAATAGAGAAGGCGTTATGCTCACACATGCAACACACCTCTAATAAGTTAATTGATGCTTTTAAATCTGTATTATAGCACCCGTAGATATATAACTGATACCTTTAGATAAAGTTATATGGATAAAACTTGAATTTATAATAGTACAGGATTAAACTCTTAATACCCTATTATAAATAGAAAATATCGTCGAGAGCATCCACGAGACATCGTCCCCAGAAGGCTGGCAACATTCCCTATATGGATGACCAAGCTGGCCCTCTGAGCTATAAATCTACCAGTCCTATCGGTCACAAAGCCACAAGAAGCCTCTTTGATACGCCCCTAGATTTCTATAGAAGCTTCCGTAGGCGACGGGACCCCACGACCCCAAACTCTCCACCACTACCGGGACGAAATTAAAGCTCCAAATATTTCCAGAAGTTATACGGATAAATACAATTCCGGTTTACATACGCGAGCTCGAAGTATTAGCATAGTCTATGACATCAGTCAATTTCAATAGAGGATGTGAAAACCCCGGATTGTACTAATTCCTCGAAACAGAACATGTCTCTTTTGATTGGCATATCCATCTGTTGCCAGTTTTCCAATAAAATAAAATCATGGACGTTTGTGAACAGATTGTGCTACGGGAAACTTGAAAAGTCCGGACATTATGCAAAAAACCCGCAAGAATTGGCCAATATAATACCATATTAGCCACATTACTACATTGGCCAATCCATGCTGGTTTTTTTGCAAAATAAAAACTACACGATTAAGAGTGCATAGGTTTTTATTTTTTCAAATAAATTTATTTCCCTATTTGCTTCCTAAATAAAGTCTCTAAATTTTTTTAATGAGAAACCGTTTTTTTTACAGGAATCATGAAAAATTATGTACCTAAGTCTTTTACTTGTTGGTTCACCTCGGGTCTAAATAAAATATTCTTGAGTTGCAGTTCGTAATGTGGTCGCCGCGGTTCGTTAGAAAGTTGGAAGAACTCAATTTAATACTAATGTTACATAGAACGGAATTGTGTAACAATATAAACATAAGTAGGTAGGTAAGAACCTACTTACTTATATTAAAGAATTGCTGTAACAACAGTGCAAAACTTATCCAAGGGAGGAAAATATAAATTCAAGTTATCATTAATCAACAACAAAAGCAGACGTTTATTTTACAGATAACTAGAAAATGTGATAGCAAAATGGGACATTTCCTTTTTACTTATCTACCGTTAAACATAGGTACATACCTACCTCGTTGTAATCTCGGTTCGCCACTTGAGGACCAACACAAAAGAGGTTATTACAAAGAATGGTCTTCGCGTACCATTTATTCAATTCTTTAGACACAGAGACGGGGTAAGGAATTGGGCGATATCTATAGGCTTTACAGCGATGTTAGATTTTTTTTTACGTAATAGCGTCGTCGCGTATATAAATACTAGCTGTGCCTCGCGGTTTCACCCGTGTTAGTCCCGATACCGTAAGAATATCAAAATTAAAAGTAGCCTATAGCTTTCCTCGATAAATGGACTATCCAATAACTACTTGTACTTGTATACAGGCGGTTTTCCGCCATTGGACCCTTTTTAATTGAGTCCTTTTAGCGTGAGGATGGAATAGGCTTGCCCAGCACCTACTACCCTCTCAGGTTATTCGACCATGTCCAGAGGAGAGAACTTGTCAATACTTCTGGAGCCAACTAAGCCACGGGTTTCATCACGATGAGAGAACTTGTCAATACTACTGGAGCCAACTAAGCCGCGGGTTTCATCACGATGTTTTCCTTCACCGTAAGAGCAATGTCATATGCGCACGAGCACGCATGAGCATATGCGCACATAAATTTTTCTTAAGAAAAATCCATTGGTGCACGGCCTGCCGGGATTCGAACCCACGACCATCAGAATGAAAGTCGAGGTATCTACCACTAAGCCAACACCGCTCTATGTACCTATATGTATCTACTTGGTTTCACCAACACCGTAAACCGGTGTTGGTAATATCGTCGTCTTTCCAATAAATAAATGGTACTTAGTTCCTGAGGTTAGCGCGTTCAAACAAACAAACTCTTCAGCTTAAATAATATAAGTATAGATTGATAGGTAAAATCAGTAACTAGGTACGTACACCGAAAAAAAAGGTTTCTTGAAGCAAGATATAATCCTCTACTTATAGACGCTAGAGAATAATTGATTTTAGTAAAAGATGAAAACGGTAAGTTAAATAGATCATTATTTCAAGAAAATTTACTAAGATATATTATACTTAATACTAATAGGCTAGACTCAGTTAGACCATCTGTCTGAACAAATAAAGTTTGACATGACGCAAAAAAGTTAGGCGCGTAGGTATAATGCCTACCTCATCTTGCTGAAGTAGGTAGAACTCTGGGCAGAACTTTCATAATTTAATTTTTTGTTTGGGCAGCAACTGTATGTATATTTTTTCCTTTTAAAATACCATTGTGTAGGACGGGGTTAAAAAATTGGTCCGCGGAGAACCATTGCTTTTTTCACCAGTGACGTCATACGCGCGTCTGGAAAATCCAATTCTCATATATATAAAATTCAAAGAAGTAATTACTGACTGACTGGGCACAATAGTACTTTACGATATATTAAGAGTGGTAAATTGATAATTGCATAGAGGCGGTTTATGGCGCGAGCGTTTTCAAAAGCCGAGATGCAATGATCAATATCCACACGCGTATTAACGCACAGCTTAAGCTTATAAACAGGTCGGGCTTTTGCACACAGATAGCACTTATGAAATAAGCATCCACTTAGAAAGGATACAGGAAAAAGACCTGAGAAAATTTTACCCTACCCGGGGTCACTTTCGAAAAAAAATGCTTAATGAAGTAGATTAATGGTACACATCTTATGTATGACAGACATCTGAGACTTGATCCCTTCATTTTGACTGTCATACAAGTTACCTTTTCGCTAAAAGAAAGTTTCAATTGGATGACATAGAAATCAGGGTACCTAGCAGAAAGACAATTCAGCTAGACACAAAAGCAGATAACCCGGTCAGCAAAGAGTCAACTCAGCTGGACAACATAAAAGAATGAGCAAGTTGCAAAACGTCTGGAATTGCAAATAGTCTTAATGATTAGAATATCTTATTAGACGAAGTCAAATAGCAAAATGAGATAGCAGTGAAAAAGTTAAGAAAAAGAAAGAGTCTGATTCCACTGACCTTACTATAGGATGTAGCGTATATAAAACCTAATTTAAAAATAAAAATAAATAAATATTGCAGGACATTCCACACATCGCCATCTAGCCCCAAGGTAAGTAACTAGACATGTGTTATGGGTGCTAGACAACGGATATACTACTTATATACTTTTCTTTTGTAAATGTATACACAGAAACAACCAGACCAGAGACAACTAAACATAAGTACTTGTCTGAAGCGGGAATCGAACCCACAGCCCTGTGTTTGGCAGGCCGGCGTAACGACCATTGCGCCAACTGGATCGTCAAACAACATGAATATAAGTTTGATTAACATAAATGAGTTTTAGAATATTTTGGAACCTTAGTCCGCCACTTTAAATCTGTCTGGTGGCTCAAGCTTTTAAGGAAACACTTGATGTAGAATTAGACACGCCTTCTGCATTAAGCCCGCTACGGGTTATTGTGGTAACATAAAACGAACTCGACGCGAGCTAATTGCGACTCGGACGTGCAAAGAATAATGTATTCTTACAGAGAAATTGCTTCTGTTTTCTTAGCACTTGTTTATTTTGCCAATGTTTCGTGGTTGCGCTTTTTATACAATTCAGCAATCTTCGGAGAACATCGTCAGTTTCCTTCGAGCTTGACGATTAGTGTTGTTTTTTTAACCCCCCGACGCAAAAACGACGGGGTGTTATAAGTTGGACGTGTCTCTCTGTGTGTGTGTGTGTCTTTATCCCTCGTAACTTTCAAACGGCTAAACCGATTTCGATCAAACATAGCTAAGAACACTCCCGAATAATTTACCTTTCAAACAAAAAAACTAAATCAAAATCAGTTCATCAGTTCGGGAGCTACGGTGCCATAGACACACACACACACACACAAACAGGTCAAACTTATAACACCCCGTCGTTTTTGCATTGAGGGTTAAAAATGGCATTATTCATACACTACTAATTTAGTATGTATGTGTGTTTGGTTGTATGTTTGTTACTCCTTTACTCAAAAACTAAGGGACTGATTGCCATGAAATGGTATGCAGAGAGCTGAAGACATGGATTATCACATGGACTATTTTTTACCGTGATATTTCCTGGGATCGGAACTTACGTGGATAAAACCCTGGGGTTTTTACTTTAAATATAAAATTTAAAATTCTGGAGTGAAACGGGCTGAAGCCGTAAGCTATGTTCCGTTTTCATTATGAACACGCAAATTTATTAAAAAGCAAAGAATAGGGCGCGTCATTATTTCACAAGCTGCGCTCCGCGGTTTCGCGTAAGCTACGATCAATATCAAAATGAAAAGTAACTTCCTCGATAAATGAACTATCCAACACATAAATAATTTTTCAATTCGAACCAGTAGTTCCTGAGATTAGCGCGTTCAAACGAACTCTTCAGCTTTATAATATTAGTATAGATAAAAACTTAGACAAAGCTTGACACATACTACGTAAAATTTAAATAAAATATATCCCTGTCCAGCACTTAACGATCCATTTATTGAATGCAGAATAAAAATGTCATGTCATATGAAAATATTTGCAATGATCCAATTTTTCATAATGGAGCAGGTGGAATTGACAACGATGCTATGCAAACGAATGTTGAATACCTACTTATAATATAAATACCTACATATTATCTACTAATATAGAACACACACTTGCAAATGAATGAAATCAAACACTCTATACCAAGTGGCCAGGTTTATTCGGGTATTCCCTACGGCTCACATATTGAGACGTTGATATGTAAAATAATACAGGTAGGGTTTCCTACGCACACATTTAGCCTATGCTTTTAACCTAACCTAACCTAACCTTTTTTTTTTTTTTTTTTTTTTGTGGAGAAATGCAGCCTTATGCACCGTCCCGTTACTCCCGGGGGAGGGGTAGCGGGGATGTGTGGGGCTCCCCCTGGCTTCAGATGTTGGGCAGCCAGGGGTTTACCCACTAAAACTCCACCGGTTCCTCTCGCGCTTTGATGTTGGGGACGCAGGAAGGCGTGAACATTCTTCTACGGCCCCAACAGCGCTGGTCTCGAAAAGACCCCATCTTCATACGGAGTTAAAGCTCCATATCTCCTCAGGAGGTGCATGGGAACCACGCGCACCCCGCTCGGGCCCTAAAACAGCGACAGACCCCCCCGAGTCTGCCGCCTATGAGCCCTGTTATGGAGGCATCAGGTCGTTACGACGTGGCCTTCTACGACCTGTCCTACGGGAGCGACATGGGAGAGTAGTGGTCATCTCTCGATCCCTCTCCGCTGCCTCTTTGGCACCTATCACCGCCTCGCAAAAGCGAAGGACGGCTGTCCAGGCGCTTTCGCTCGCCACCATGCCGCTCACAACTTGTGGCAGCGACAGGTCCCTCCCCACAACAGCCATGAGAGCTTCCCTTGGGGCATCCCAGGCAGGGCACTCCTGTAGAGTGTGACTCGCTGTGTCCACACTGCAGGCACAATGGTGACACCGCGTGTCCGGCTCTCTCCTCGCAATCTGACACAGATACTTTCCAAAGCATCCATGCCCTGTAAGTATCTGCGTCAAATGGAAGGTCATGGGACCATGGTTCCTGTCCGTCCACTCTACCAGCACAGGACGCACCGCCTCCACTGTGTTGCGACCATACTCCGGGCTTTCCAGTCGCTCACCCCATCTGGCCAATGAGACCCGGCGGAACTCCAACCGGCGTGCATCTATCTCCCGCAACGCCGGTCGGTCGCCCCGTTGATGCGCCTCCTCACGCCAACTAAACATCGACGCAAGGGCTCTCGCCTCCAGGTCCCATGGCACACTGCCTGCCAGAACACATGCAGCCTCTACCGACACCGTGCGGTATCCACGTATCACCCTAACCGCTAGGATCCTCTGCAATTGACGCAAGAGGGCCCTACTGTTGCGCGTTAGGGTGTCCGCCCACACTGGTGCCCCATAAAGAGCCATGGATCTCACAATTCCGAGATACAGTCTTCGAACGGAGGCTGTAGGACCGCCAATGTTGGGAAGCAGTCCGCTCAATCCTACAGCAGCTTGTTTAAGCTTCGGAGCTAGTTGCTCGAAATGAGCGTCGAAGGTTAGTCGACCGTCAAGGAGGAGTCCGAGGTATCTCATCGTCGTCCCGACATCGATCCGCTCACCGTCCACAACAATATGAGCCCCACGTGGCATAGTTTTTCGAGGCCCCCGGAAAAGAAGGGCCTCCGACTTATTTAAGGCCACTCGTAGGCCGAGCCTCCTGATTCGAGCTACTACAGCCCCTACTCCAGTTGAAGCAAGAGATGACGCTGCCTCAAAGGATCTTCCTCTGGCAGTGACTAAGGTGTCATCTGCATAGCAGACGACACTCACACCCAGGGGATGTTGCCCTCTCAAAGTCCAGTCATAGCCTATATTCCACAGGAGCGGTCCAAGAACCGACCCCTGTGGAACACCGCACGACATCCTCTGCCTTCCAACTCCCGTACATTTAGGATATACTACGCAGCGATCGCTGAGGTATGCCTCGACGACCTGGCGGAGGTAGAGAGGCACGCGGTGGTAATTGAGAGCCTCCCTGATGACATTCCAGGGGAGAGAGTTAAAGGCGTTAGCGATGTCTAAAGACACCGCCAAAACGACTTCTCCCTGGGCAACTGTCTCCTCCACCAGCGCTTTTACCTTCAGGATGGCATGAACCGTGGAGCGATATCTTCGAAAACCAAACTGACTCTCAGATAGGTCTGGTCCTTCCCTCCCCAGGTGTGCGACGAGACGTGCAGCTACAATTCGCTCGAAGAGCTTGCACATCTCGTCAAGCAACACAATAGGGCGGTACGCAGACGGCGACTCAGCTGGGCGACCTTCTTTCTTCAAGAGGACAAGTTTCCCAGTCTTCCAAACGACGGGAAATTTACCATCTTCCATGCACACACTGAGGAATCGAAGGAAGCGAGGGCCTAAAGCTTTAAGAGCGAGCGCCAAAACACTACCGGGAATCCCATCAGGGCCAGGGGCAGTCTTTTTCGCCCGCATCTTAAGCACCGCTATTCTCAGCTCCACTTCAGTCACCTCAGCATCCGTGTCTCCGACATACTCCGTCTCTTCCGACATCAACGGTGGCTCAAAGTCCCCACAATCAGGAAACAGGGTTCCCACCACTCTTTCCACAAGCTGGGGCTGCATGGTCTCTGTCAACGGAGGGGCATACGAGCGCAGCTTGCCCCGCGCCATGCGGAAAGGCCGTCCCCACGGGTCGTTGTTCAGAGAACTAAGCATTTCCTCCCTTGCTCGCGCTTTAGCATCTCTAATGGCCATCTTCAAAGCTTTTTTGGCAGCTCTGTAGGCTTCAGCGAACACAGCTTCCCGCTCCAAATCATAAAAAATTTGGCGACGTCCCCTTCGATGCCTCGTGTACCGGCGACTCGCCACTACGCACGCAACGCGCAGCTGTGCGATGTTTGCGTTCCACCAGTACACCGGGCGCTTTGGTGGTCTAGGTCCAAACCGAGGCATTGACGCATCGCAGATACGTGTCATAGCCTCCCGGAACCATACCGCCTCTCTGTCCACGTCCACTGGTCCCTCTGGAGTTGGGTTCCAGGCCTCAACCAGGGACGCTTCCTCCACTGCAGTACGGTCTAGACGCGTGAGAGCCCACTTAGGGCCTATGACGCGAGACGACACAGGGGTCCGAGGTGCCGAGTACGAGGTGCGGGCTAAGACGTCGAATCGAATATATCGATGGTCCGAACCCGTCTCTACCCCCTCAAGGACCCTCCAGCCCCGAATGCGTGATGCGGCGCCTGAGCTTGCAAATGTTAGGTCAACAATTGAGCTACCTTGCAGCCGCCAACACGTGTGCACTGACCCACGGTTAATCACCGTCACACCCACCATTGCTGCCCAAAGTTCCAACTCACGGCCCCATGCGTCAGTTTCGGATGACCCCCACGCAGTAGAATGCGCATTGAAGTCTCCCAGAATGACCACAGGGTGGGATCGGTTGAGTCCGATCAGAGCCTCCACTTCTTGCAGAAACTGCTCAAATTCCGCGAGTGTCCGACTAGGTGAGAAATATACACCTACAAAAAGGACACCCCTTATCAGCCCGGAGACGCATCCCCTACCTTTGCTAATTGCGTCAAAAGGCGGGGAGCCAACGGCACTTCGGGATGTCATGGCCACGGAGCCGGTCAAGTCTGCAACCCAATTCGGCAGGTGCTGAACTGAGTAAGGCTCACTAGCAACCACCACCGATATCGACCACTGCGCTGCTGTCGCAACCATGAGATCTTGTGCAATAGCACAGTGGTTTAGATTGATTTGCAGCACCTTAATGGTTGTATCCATTATGTTATTTATAGTGCTGTGCTCCTCACGCCCCGGCCCCCTCGACCTTGACCTCTACCTCGACCTCTCTTCTCATTGCCCAGCTTGCAGGAGGTACCTCCCACAATGTGGCCAGCCGGTCTCCCTGCTAAAGCACATCCGGCGCAGTGTGGCTCCGCTGAACAATTGGCAGCCTTGTGCCCGGGCATGCTGCATCGGAAGCATAAGCCACTCCGGTCCACCTCCGAAGAGCACGTGCGTCCTACGTGCCCCAGCTCCAAACACCGGAAGCAGCGCATCGGCCTAGGATCAAGGATCTTTACTCGAGCCGCTACCCACCCCACGACAACTTTTCCAGTAACAGCTATCTTTTTAGCCGCCAAGACCGGACAACGCGCCCAAATCATTCCGGTGCCAGAAGGGCCACGGCGGACTTCGCCAGTCTTGATGGACTCAAGCGATACCTCTCCTGCTCTAGCCAATGCCGCTGCTACCTCTGACTCTGTGACGGAGTCATCCAGGCCGGACACCCGCATTTCTACGGTCTTTGTCGGCCTGGAGACTACCACGTCCTCTCCATAGGAAAGAAGTACCTCCTTTATGCCCTGTGCCAGAGCATCTGCCTTTGAGGTACTATTGTCACAAGCGATTTCCAAAATGGCAGCTCCTGTCTGAGCCCTTCGAAACTTGACCTCCGGTATGTCCAGACTCTGCAACGGAATCTTGGCCTTCACCTCAGCAATCACTTTACCGTATGAGATCCCACGCTCTTCTGCACCCTGACGTAGTGTAAGAACTACGGCTGCTGATTTTGGTGCCTGCAGTTTCGGTAACAACCGCTGTGTAGGGGCCCGGGCCTGTGTCTCCTTGGCTGTTCTCCCCACCACAGTCGACCAGGTTACGCCTGCACCTACGGTAGCAACAGCAGGTTGCCTAGAGGAGGAGGATGCCCCAGCTCTTTGAGACGCCTCTTGAGCGGCAAGGGTCTTCTTCTTGCCTCGCTTCTTCTTCTTGGGCTCAGCAGGAGGAGCCTGAGAGGCAGCAGCTGGCTGAGATGGTGGAGCCGTTGTTACCCCTACGTCCCTTCTTCGGTCTGCAGCTAGAGGTGGTCGCGATCTGGTTGGTTCTAGAGCCACTAGGCGTGCATTTAGCATTGCCATCTGGCTCAAAATGGTTTTGTTGGTTTCCTCTTGCGAGGGTCCTCCACCAATATTTACAGCGGGGAGCTCCTCTACATCCATAGATGTGCTTCGCACCGATGATCGCAGCTCCGTTCTTAGCTGTTCTACCTCTCCTTTCAGCACCGTCAACTGAGACTGCAACCGCGCATTTTCTGCTTGGAGTTTGCGCGTCTCGTCATTAACAGAGCGTCGGCCAAGCTCATCAACAACTTCCGACATGTAGACGACCGCATCTTGCAGGCCCCTTTGCCACCCACCATTAAGGTTCTTTGACCGAGTAGCCACCTGTTTCACAGCCGCGAGACAGATCGTTGCCTGTCTGTCCAGAGCAGCGACAGGCTTGTCTTCAGCTGGCAACTGGTCGTCCTCAGTAGCTATGAAAGCGTCCCCCGCTATGTCGGCCAGGCGTTTAAAGTCCACCATGCGCGTGGTCTTACTTGGCCTGATAAAACTAGCAGCGGTCACGCCCTCACCGCTGCAGCCCCCATTGGGCAATCCAAACACATAAGCACTACGGCTGCTACCACCTTTACTTGAGCTCGATGCACGGCCTTTACCCCGTCTCGCCGTTGTTATTTTCGGGGCTGAGGCAGTATCCTCCGGTACAGTGAATGGGTCCGGGGTATATGGCCTCTTATTAGTGCGCTTGTCACCATCGGCAGACGTGGATTGCCCGCCGTCAGTAGCTAGGCGCCCGTCACTGCCAACCGATGGGGTAACTGTCACCTCCGGCTCAGGATCTCGCAGTGCGTCCGGATCTCCGTCGCTTATGTACTTGTCCAGCACTGCCCTGGGTGTTCTAATGCCGGCAAAGAAGCTGTCTAACAAGCTTGCATTCGTTGAGGTAGGAGAACTAGGTTGGTTTGTTCTTCCTTTCCCTTTCCCTTTTCCCTTGCCCTTGCTATTTCTGCTGTCTTTCAGACTCGCTTCTGTATCTTTAAGATACGTTTTACTAGCGACGGATGGAGCCGGAGACACAGTACGTGAGCTGCCACTCGCCGATATGGGACGAGTCCAAAGGGCACCAGCGTCATCCCATTCAAGACCTTCGGCCCCACTCGCTGACCACTCCCTTTCAGAGCTTCTCCCTCCACTCCTGCTTCTCACCGTCATCCGACCTCTCGTCCTTATAGGACTTCTCGTCCTCTCCTTATCTAAGTTCCTTTGGTCTCCCCCCTTGCTATCGATCTCCCTCCCAGTTTTTTTCACTCCCCTCCCCCTGCTATTCCCTTCCCCCCCAATATCTTCTACAACTCCCCCAACAATCACGCGGTTTGTTGCCCCCCCCAGAATACGATGGGGGCTGCCCGCCGAAGCGGGGTGGGATTCCCCAACCGCGTTGCAGTCAGGACCCACCTGGGTAGTAGTTTTACAACTCGCCTTCATGTTTTTTTTTTTTTTTTTTGCTGATCCACAGCTTCGTCTTCTTCCACTCTAGTTTGTGTAGTGTATGTGTATGTGTGTGTGTATGGTTCGGCCACGCTGATGGTAAAAGCCCATCAACGAGGTCGAACCATGTGAATGTATGAGAATGTGTATGAATGTATGTGTCCTGCGTCCCAAGGGGCGCGCGTGCATGTGAAATGTATGCCGGACCATTGGCCAGCGCCGATCAATGGAAGAAAAGAAAAAATCCCTTCGATTGATCGACACTGTTTCCACCCACGCCACGAGGAGGCTGTCCGACCGGTGGGCAACCTTTTTTTTTTTTTTTTTTTTTTTGGCCTGGGGAAACCCGGTCGGGTGCCACTCCGTTGTTGGGGCCAACGAAGTGGTTATGTCGGGCTCCAACCGACTAAAACCCCAGGGTGCTCCGTCTCGATGCCTATTGTCGGGGCTACCGGCATCGCTTTCGCATTCATCAGCAGCCCCGACGGCATTTGTCCGTGAGGACCCTCCTCTTACGAGGCTTTCGCCCCTCCCCCCTTGTTGCGACGCACCAGAGCACGTGGCACGTCGCAAACTCCTTCTCGGGGACCAAGCGGATGGACGCCAGACAGCCCCATGTCTGGACGCCCATGGTCCCCTGCGATGGGTCAGATAAGTAGCCCCATCGCCAGCCACTCCGGTCGCAGAGGACAGGGAAAGCGGCAACAACACACCGGCAGTCCTCTTCCTCTGCGACCCCACCGCGTCCGCCATCTAACGGTGGCGGCCCCGTCAGGGCCACGGAAGGTAGGGGAAACGGCTCACCGCAATACCGGCAACCCTCTCCCGCCGTGGCCCTTACTCCTCAGTTGCGGTGCAGCCCATACTACACCGCAACCCGCCTCAGTCGCAGTACCGCCCATACAGCACTGCGACCTACCTCTCGTACCGCTCACACCGGACTTTGCGGGGAAGTCGGTGGAGCGGTCCCTCTCGGGCTAGCCAGCTCCACCTGCCTGGCTTGGCCCTGGGTTCCTCTTGGCTTCACCGTGGTTGGCAAGGCCACGGTTACTAAGCCCCCCCGCCACGACAAGGCGGGAACCCACGGGGGGGACAAGGCGGGAACCCACGGGGGGGACAAGGCGGGAACCCACGGGGGGGCCGGTGGGCAACCTAACCTAACCTAACCTAACCTAACCTAACCTACGTACTTGGTAGGTAGGTACTACAATAACCTAAGTCGGCACCTAGGTCGAGGGAATATTATTATCCACAAATATAGTTCCTAGAGGTCAAAACCTATAATTTAATTCATTTTTTAGAAACAAACGTTAACGTTATTTGGATTTTGGAATAAAACCCGATAAACGATCTAATAATTCTCTGTTACTAACATTTTTTTTATCGAACGAAGTTGTTCATATCATGTTTTCAACCACAATAAACAAAAATATGGTTATTAAACTACAAAGTCCATTTATATCAAAATAACAAAAAAAGAGTATTTGATTACTTAGAGTTGCTTAAAACAAAGGTCGATTTTGGTACCACATGGCCTTAATCTGTGACCTAGATATCTAAATTAAGGTGAAAAAAAAACAAGACAAAGGGACATAGTGATGGCAGTTATAGGTTTTATGCCACAAAAATATTTGCTCTAGTATCATTATCCAGGGAGGAAACAGTCGACTACGTTTGTATGGTGAGCGCTGGTACCTTTTCCTCTTAAGATGTATCCAAGTAAGTAATATGCCTAACAAACTTGCATTCGTAGCTAACTACATTTTTAATGACAACCTTGGAGTATGAAGGTAAGGTATTAACGTTTACGTCTCATCACAGAAGCTTCGAGCTTCACAGAGCTTTTCGTCACAGTTAAACACTTTCTACATCAAGCATTTTATTGCATAAGATCTACTGAAACTGTGGGTAAAACTTCCTGAAAGTTTTCCGAGCTTTAACCATTCTGTGCTCTCATTGAAGTGCAGATAAGTACCTTTTTGTAGGTACTTAACTTACTTAGGTACAAAATGTAACATAATTTACTTATCTACAAATATAGGTACCTACTTACTAGTGTTGTTCTTTATGTATTAGAAGGACCTAAAAGCATCATCTTTCAAACAAAAGAAACAAAATCAAAATCGGTTCACCCGTTCGGGAGCTACGATGTCACAGCAGACACACAGACAGACACGTCAAACTTATAACCCCCCGTCGAGTGCACAGCTATAACTTCGGTCTGCGACAAAAAAAAAAGAAAAAAAACCCCGTCGTTTATGCGTAGGTGGTTAAAAATGTCCTACATATCCAAGCGCACAAGATCAAAATGATCTAGTAGCAAAACTTATTTATGTAATTATTTCGCAGAAGTACACAAATAACTTCAGCTCATGTGATATTAGTACTTACAAAATTGTCACCAAAGACCTAAAAGGCGTACGTACACCTACTTTATTACTTCTTTACATAATTCCTTGTCAGTCCCTGAGAAACAATAGACGTGTCTGTACTGTAGTTTGCAATAATTGATAAAATATATCTAGTTTGAAATTAACGAAGAGTAGATTATGCACCAAGGGAATAAAGCATTGTCTTATTTTGTGAGTGGCATGTGATACCTCTATGGTGGCATGTAAAACACCGAGTGTAACGAGGGACTTTCGGGTTATCTCCCGACCGGAGCGAGGGAGTTATGTAGACTCCTGAGTGAAGCGAGGGGTCTTAGTCGCCGAAGACGAAGACATGCTTGATCTGAACGTACATAATCTACTTTTCATACCGTCAGCAAGCGACATTTTTGATGATAACCAAATAATAACAGTGGTTTCAATCCCGCTTATATTTTTTTTAATTCTTGTGGTGGACCGTTCCCTATTTGAAAAAAACTACTTTTAAAAAAATGGGGCAATTACAATGAGATGGGAGCTTCATGGTAGCATAGAAATAACAAGTTCATGGTGAGGCACGAACTTATGATTTTTATGGTAGCCTTAAATAGTAGTAAGATGGTAAATATTTGGTACTTATTATAATAAGCAAAACCTATTTTCCTATAATCAAAATCGCAACAATGAAAATGAAAAACATAAATCGTAGACCATTCTTGTACCCTGCTAGATATTCAGGTTTAAGATTCTTTATTCCCATAAGAATATTAATATTTGTAGTGTAAACCAATTAAAATAACTTATTAATTGCAATTTAACACGAATAAAACATAATAACAGCGACACAACCTCAGACGTAGTTATAGATGGTCTAAGCTAAGCTTAGGCTAAGCTTAAAACACGTAGAACGCTTAGATAGAACTATGTAATATTGGCTGTATGCGCAAGTCATCTAAAGCCCTTGTTCAAAAAAAAGTGTAACTGTCACTTTCTAGAACTGTTAGTTGTCAGTGTCAGTCACTATTTCTGTTATTCTGTCAAAAGATTCAATTTCGGTCAATATTCGTGCTCATGTTGTGCAATTTTTCGAAAGATTTTCGCAATATTTCATAAATTAGACTAGCGCTATCTAAATAATTTGATTCCTAAAATTGTGTGTGAAGTGACTAGTGATCAACTTAAATTAAATACTCAACCATGCGGCTCGTAGATTCAACGAAACTTTTACAACTTCAAAACAAACCGGAGAATATTCGAAATATTTGTATTGTGGCGCACGTGGACCATGGGAAAACTACTTTGGCCGACTCCTTGATATCTAGCAATGGTATTATATCGCCCAGGATGTCTGGGAAACTTCGTTACATGGACAGTAGGCCGGACGAACAAGAACGAGGGATTACTATGAAAAGCAGCAGTATTTCGCTGTACCATGCTGTAGACGATCAAGAATACCTCATAAACCTGATAGATTCCCCTGGACACATAGATTTTTCGAGTGAAGTGTCTACTGCTGTTAGGCTTTGTGATGGAGCAATTGTTGTGGTAAGATCCATATGTTTACATATTAAACACAGGAATATTCTTATTCTTATTAGATTCTTGTTATGGACCAGTTTAATCCGATTATAATATTTGATTTCAAACAATATCTTTAACTAATTTCTGCTTGAGCCAAAGTTTTTGCCGATAATAAACCTTAAAGTTTGGTTGATCACCAAAGTCGCTCATTAATAAGATTAAATTGTCTATTTATGCCAAGAAATTTCCTTTTTTCCATACTATTTAAAATAATGATGGCCAGGCAATATTTGAGCATGTACACAAATAGCAAATTATGACAAAATTCTCTGTATTCTAGATTACAATAAAATTCATAGTATTTCGTGAACTATATGTGGAAAAAAGATAAAAGCATTTAAAGTCACGTGTTATTCGTTTTCTTCATCAGTGTCTGAAACCATCACACATAATATGGAACTTCAAGAACCTAACCTCCCTGCAAACAAGTAATTTTTGTTCTTAGTTTTGCCATTATTCTAGTAATTAATTAATGATAATTTTAGGTGGATGTGGTCGAAGGAGTGTGCCCACAGACGAGACTTGTCCTCAAACAAATCTATTCAGAAAACATGAAGGCCGTCTTAGTTCTAAACAAAATTGACCGACTAATATTAGAAATGAAAATGGCACCTTTAGACACTTACATACACTTACAACAGTTGCTAGAACAAGTTAATGCAGTAATGGGAGAGATATTTGCAACCGAAGTGTTTGTTAATGAAGAATCTACTATGGAGAAACAGGTAAACTCTCTGTCCTTCTTATTTCCGGTTGCCATAAGAGCTAACGAGAAATAATGGCCAGGCTGCTTAATATGTCTTCAGAAACACAAATGAACTTGAGAAATTAATCATTCCTTACCAAATCTTTTTAAACAAGAAGTCTTGTGTATTATTGCACCAATCAATAAATCCTCAAACATTGATATCCAAAGAAACCTTATTTTTAAACATTTATAGATTACCTTTTCATCAAAATAAAAAATACTTACCTAATTGATAACCTGAATAAATATAAATAAAATAATAAAAAATTTACACATCGCTATCTAGCCCCAAGCTAAGTACCTAACTAGACTTGTTTTATGGGTGCTAGACAATGGATATACTACTTATATACTTTTCTTTTGTAAATATATACTTATAATACAAAGAATCAACCAGAGCACAGACAAATTTCTAAGCATAAATACTTGTGTGAGACGGGAATCAAATCCGCAACCCTGAGTTTGGCAGTCCGGCATAATGATCATTGTGCCAACAGGGTTGTCAAAATCTGTCATTACTTAAGTCTTCCTGAAAATTTTCAGCAACCTAAAGAAGGCTCAAATGATGACATAAATTTCTACGACTGGACTTCAGCTCTCGAAGAAGCTGATGATTCACACCTTTACTTCTCGCCAGAACAAGGAAATGTTGTATTTGCAAGTGCAGCTGATGGATGGGGCTTTACAATACAGACATTTGCTAGATTGTTTTCAGAGAAACTTGGTAAGTAAACCTCTTCTTACTTAAATTAAAATAAAATATGTCCACAGTTATGTCTTATCCCTTATGAGTACTTTGCTATTCGAAAACATGCAGGCTCAAAATGTTAAATGTACTTTACTTACAAACTTGAAAACTTAGGCGATCTGACTCTCTTTAACAATAGGTGTATCATGCCACGTTACCCTCGTAACTCTTGATTCCGTGGGAATATCAAGATAAAAAGTAGCCTATATGGTAGGTACTCCTAATTAATTAATGTCCTCATACCAACTTTCAACAAAATCAGTCCAGTAGTTTCGAAGCCTACTTGTTACAAACAAAAAACTACAAAATCTTTTCTTTTTAGAATATTAGTAAACATACCTACTTACAAACTTTTTACCTACAATTTTGACATCTTACAGGTGTTAAAAAAGAAATACTCAGCAAAGTTTTATGGGGTGATTTTTACCTAAATACGAAAACAAAGAGATTCATGAAAGGCGCACAGGAGAAAGCAAAGAAACCTCTTTTTGTACAAGTCGTACTTGATAACTTATGGAATGTTTACGAAACGGTAGCCATGAGGAATGAAAAGGAAAAAGTGCCAGTAATTTGTGAGAAACTCGGCATAAAACTGACAACAAGAGACTTACGACATAGTGATACAAGAGTTCAACTCCAATCAGTAATGATGCAATGGTTACCTTTATCATTTACTGTATTAAATATGGTATGTCGAAAGCTACCATCTCCAAAAGAAATCCTACCAGAAAAGGTAGAAAAACTTATGTGTTCTCGTATTCGAGACTTCGATTCCTACCCTATGGACACACAGAAACTTAAACAAGATTTTCTGGCTTGTGATAGTAGTCCGAATAGGCCTTTAATTATTTTTGTATCGAAGATGTTTCCAGTTGACAAAAGCATACTACCAGAGAACAGACCTAAATTACTTTCTGAAGAAGAAATGGCATTAAGGCGAGAAAAAGCAAGGCAATTGCGTGAGGAAACTAAAGAGGCTAATTCTCAAGGCATACCTATACCGCGTCAATTGATTAGTTCTGAACAAAACATTAAATTGACTGAGAGACAAGTTTCCACGGAGAATGAACAAGAAATAGAAGAGGATCCAACTGCCTTTGTTGCTTTTGCTAGAGTATTTAGTGGAAAAGTGAAGCCGGGTGACACAGTGTATGTGCTGGGGCCGAAACATGATCCATCCAAGGCACTTAGTATGGAAGATTTTGTTGTTGATCCAAATAAGAAATTGAAAGACCTTGCAAGTTTCGAACACATTACTTGTACAGAGTAAGTAATTCACCCAACAGTTCTGCCCCACGTAAAAAAATGGTTGTCTGTAAAGTCGGTTTACGGACGATAATTTTACGTGATAACGTCATAAGAACTCCTTTGTATTGTTGACATTACCATTTTGCAATATTTAATATGTTGCTATAAAGCTTTATAGGTTACCTTGTCAATAACGGTAACGTGACATGACGTCACACTTTTTTGTGAGTGCAAAATACTAATCATATGCGGAACCACCTCTATACAAATTTTCATTGAATTAATTGTACAGAGCCACATGAATGTAAGAGATTTCTAATGATGTTTTTCATTTACAGAATCAAATATTTATATTTATTGATGGGAAGAGAATTAGAATTGATTGACGAAGGAGTCGCTGGGAACATTATTGGTAAGCGACAACTGAGTAATTAGTTAATTAGAGCTGTCAAGTTGAAGAAAAAGCGTAAAAAATGCTGCAAATGTTTCGACTTGTTGATCTTAGTCAGTTTAATCTCCTTGAAACTTGCTTACACTTCTAGAAAACTTATTTTACGCTTCTAGAATATTGACATATAGACGGACAGTTTAGTAATAAAGAAAAAAAAAATTAACGCTTAATTCTAAAATTGCAGATTTGCCATTTTATTGATTAAGTTTTTGTGCTGTCAAACGCCCTTTTATCGACCCAAATCTTTGAAAAGTTGCATGCAGTTTCTGTAGATACAACCAGTCCTTTCCGTGACGAGTTTTTAAAGTCTTTGGATTCCGTTTTTTTTCTAACCGAAAGTTTATTTATTTTTATTTTTTCTTAGGCATTGGTGGATTAGAAGAACACGTGCTCAAAACAGCAACGCTAAGCAACACGATTGCGTGCCCGGCATTCAGTGAGATGCAAAACGCCGTCGTACCAATATTGAGGGTAGCTTTAGAACCGAAGGTCCCTTCACAACTACCGCAATTAGTAAAAGGTATGTAAGAAAAAGTGCTAGTCGGAAGGGTTCTTTACCATTATATTGTGTTTTTAGTATTTTTGTTATAGTGGCATCAGAACAGAATCTCAGTAATCTACGGAAAACTGCAGCCACCGACTCTCGACCTTGCTAAATCACACAACATCGTACACAACTTACTAAATAGTTACTACTGGCACCGGTCGCCTTCGTTGGTGAAAAATGTTGATTGTTACGAATGTATGTCTTTCTCAAAAGAGCTGAGATGGAAATGTAGGTGAGATCTTTACCGACACTTAGGTGTGACTTTGAGCCAAAAAATCCATATAGTTTTGAAGCTATCCTAAAATTAAGAATTAAAACTCAGCTACCTTTGAAATGACAAGGAATTTTCGTCTCAAATTACCCCAAAATATCGGTAAAGATCTCACCCACAATTCCATATCAGCACTTTTGAGAAAAACAAAACACATACGTTACAATCAACAATGTTAGTTGTAAGCGACGGGTATTTCTGGCGCGTTGCGTTTGGCAGCATAAGCAGCCTTAAAGCGTGCTCGTGATACGTCTGTGCGCGGCTTCTTACCAAATTTATCCCGATTTTTCCTTGGGATCAGAGCAACACGGGTTAAGCAGGGATTAGCAAGCATTTTAATATTTTTTATTTAATTTTAGGTTTGAAACTCTTAAACCAATCGGATTCATGTGTGCAAGTGATATTGCAAGAAACTGGGGAACATGTTATTGTAACCGCTGGTCGGGTACACTTAGAAAGATGTTTGAGGGACTTAAAGTAAGTATATCTAGATATTTTTTAAATTTAATGCTACGAAAACGAGCAGTGAAAATGTTAGTCAGCCATACTTACTAATATTAAGAAAAATATTTAATTTTTTATGGTATGGATCTCTGTCTCTGTTAAACTCTTCTGGCTCTAAAACTATTTTAAGAACTAGTATGAAACGAATACAATCCTTGGGTACGTTAGCTACATTTATCTGGACATGCCTACCGAATCGACAAATACACAGGTGAAACCGCAAGGCACAGCTAGAATAAACACTAGCTGTGCCTTGCGGTTTCACCTTTCCTCTTTAGCCAAGTAAAAATTAACCTAAAAAAGAATTTTGCTTTCGTGCCAATTAACCATAGTATTAAAAAAGTCATTTTTTTAGGAAAAGATATGCAAAAATACCAATCACAGCATCAGAGCCCATAGTCCCATTCAGGGAAACAATAATAGACCCGCCAAAAATAGACATGGCGAACGAAGAAATCGATTCACAGAAAATTGATAAAAGCAATGTAAAGGAAGAAGATCCAGTAATAATTATCAGTACAAATAATAAACAAAGTAAAATAAAAATACGCGCTAAACCTTTACCAACCGAGATCACTAATTTGCTTGAAAATTCATCCGATTTACTTAAAGGAATATCTCAACATATAAAAACACAACAGGCTCTATACAAAAATGATCAATTGCACGAAAAACTTATTAAACATACTCTATCGGATCGCATGTTGAAACTCATTCAAACATTCAAAGACAACCTTGAAAATATTTGCACAAAACTTGGACCTGAATGGAAGGACATAGTCAACCAGATTTGGTCTGTAGGGCCAAGGAATTGTGGCCCTAATCTGCTTTTGAATCAAACACCAGATTATCATTCTAAATATTTGCACCTTGATAAAGAAATAAAGGAAGATCCAAGGTTTGAATATGAGAGTTCGTTTGTGAATGGATTCCAATTGGCTACTTTGGCTGGGCCGTTGTGTGACGAACCTATGATGGGTGTTGCGTTCTGTATTGAAGAGTGGTCTTTGGATAAAGGTGATGAGGAACCTTCGCAGACTTATGGGCCTTTGACAGGTAAATACGGCACTATGTTTTGCCTTATAGGTCTTACTATATTTTTTGTTCCATCAATCATCAGCTTTATGCTAAGTTGATATCCTTTTTGCAGCCCCAATGTTAAATTTCTTACCGTATGTTAAAGGAGTAAATAATACATATACTTTATTTTTATCGAGACTTACGCGGGTCAAACACCACGGTGCATCAATTTACATACATCTTACATTTATTTTACTATATTTTAGGGCAAATAATGTCAGCAGTTAAAGAAGGATGTAGGAAAGCATTCCAAGTGCAACCGCAGAGGCTCATGGCTGCGATGTACTCGTGCGATATTATCGCTGACCAAAAAGTATTAGGTAAGTTATATATGCATTATTTATACACTAAACTTTTATATCAAAACTAGCTGGAGCTATGTGCCTGATGGGCTTTTCCCTAGTCTGATCAAAAATTTCACAACATCCCCTCTTTATGATTACCCATAAAGTTTAATCCCGTGTAAAATTTTACGTGTCTAGAATTATTATTAATGTAGGCATTTCCGGAATTTTAATCTCACACATTCCGATCCTGAAGTAATTTCAAAAGTTTTGTCAGACATGGTTTGGCTGTACGCGTTTGCCGAGTTTTTATCCCCTATTTGACCAAAAATGCTACGTTTTATATTTGACTAGCAGCGCTTTGTGATTTCACTGGCGTAACTCCCGATCCCGTGGGAATATCGGGATAAAAAGTAAGTGTTAATCCAGGTCTCCAGGTATCTACATACAAAGTTTCATCTAAATCGGTCTAATAGTTTCGGAACCTATTCGTAACAAACAAACAAATAATCTTTCCTCTTTATAATATTAGTGTAAATTGTATAGGGTGTCTCAAAATAATATCCACAAATCTGTTGTTAAATTTATTTTACCGTAATTACAAATTTTGTAATTCTATAATCTACTATTTACAAATTAATTTTAAGTATAAATATGTGTACCTAAATAAATATTAACTGTACTCTAACTTATACTATAAATGCATCGAAATGTTACAAATTCAATGATAACACTATCACAATCTCTTTTGTGTACATCTTCGTTTTTATTCACCTTCTTTTGGTGGGAAACTTAATGTTGCCAATCCTAAAAAATTGTATTCAAAACATTAAAACTAAAATCGTCGCTACAACTATTTTCTGGCAATTTTATCCTAATTAAAATCAAGTTTAGTAAATAAGTTATAAACGGTACGATAAATTAGAAATACTGCAACATTGATGTCTGTATGTTTATTTAACGTTAGGTACGAGGAAATTAAATTTAGGTATAATTAATTTAAAATTAATCGCATTTATTTACATAATACAGGGTGTTAGACACTGACCTAATATTTTCAACTCATTTTTTAATCATTTTACATCCCAAACTACCCTGTATAAAAAAGTTTGGCCAAAAACAATTTCCGCAAATCCAAACATTAAATTAATCAGTAACGTTATTCCGTCAACAATCTCATCGAAATAAAGTTACCGACATTTAAAAATAATAAATGCGTTGAACACTGAGTATTAGGCGTCAAAAGTTTTCACCAAACTAAACAAGATTTAGAATGGGAAAAGGGAAAAGCGAATCACTCGAAAATAAGCGAAGCTACGCGTTGAGTCCAGAAAAGCGAGCGAAACGAGCGCTCTAGCCTGAATGGAGCCAACAATACTTTTCTAACCTAACCTAGTCGATCCAATGTAGCGATCTTGCTAGTTCTAAAACTTTGTACCAAGGGAAAGGGGGGTATTCTGATGTGTTCCGTCTCATCCTTGCCGCTCTAGATCTTCGGTTGTAGTAATTATATCTGTTGTAGACTGGTTTTTCGGGGTACGGGTGGGGTTGAGAATAGTCCACTTTGTACGACATTGTTGTACTTTGAACACCTGTGTAGCGGTTTGCGTTGTATCCTGGAAAATTAAGAAAGTAAAATGTAAAAAAGTAACCTTGGAATAATAGGACGTTTTTGACAAGTCTATAAAGAGCTGAAGTTTGGGTGTAGACTTTTATGAGTTTCTCCGGAACTATTGAACCGATTTTTAATAAAACTTCTTATTCTTATTACATCGGGGGCTGACATCAGCAACACTTCGATCCAGTGGGATCTTTTGTTAATGTTTAGGTTTCTAACTCTTTGGGGAAGTGGTCGATTAAGGGCAGGTGCTAATAAAGCTACCAAAATCGACCTTTGTTTTAAGCAACTCTAAGTAATCAAATACTCTTTTTTTGTTATTTGGATATAAATGGATATTGTAGTTTAATAACCATATTTTTGTTTATTGTGGTTGAAAACATGATATGAACAACTTCGTTCGATAAAAAAAATGTTAGAAAACTATTAGATCGTTTATGTAATAATGCTAAAAAAAATTGCATATCGATCAAATATAACAGTTAGCACGCAGCACGCTATGTTTTTGAGAGCGGGGGCTAAGGTAATGTGAATACCTACACACGGTACTGGAAGAGCGCCTTAACGCGGTGATCCCACTGAGAGGAAGAAACCTATATTCCTCCGGTTTAGGAGACGCATTCCCAAGGAGGCTCATACACTTCGCTGCTAAGACGTCGCATTCACGTTCAATGAAACTTAGTTTTATTCCGAATTTTCCGTGAAATCAAAACCTAAACGGGTAAAACAGTCAGGCACAGCTAGTTTAAAAAAAACTTTTCTTACCCGAATGATAAGCAGGTGTGCGTCGCACGCACATCATACCGTAAACTCTGATACCGGGGACTGACGCGTACGTTGGCTGATCGTGGGTTAATGGGCCTTCTGCGAATAAACATAAATGCTATTTTTAATACAATAAGATCACACACAAAAAAATACGTATGTCAATATCACATACATATACGTATGTATTTCGGCTGTCATTGTATTGTAGGTCTTCAACATGAAATAGCGTTTTTATCTGATTTTTCGAAATTGATGAAATTCGAATCAGTCGCAAAAATGGTGAACATTTCCTAGTAAATGTCGCTGCAAACGTAACGGGATAAAACCTCGGACGGGACGGGGCCGTGACGTGCATTGTTCATAAAGTGTTCGTGAACTTTAAACATACGGAACGTGATCTTTCCCGTGCCGGACGAGACGTGACAATTTCTCGACAGCGTTTCATATAAAAATATCACGTTACGTCCGGCACGGGAAACATCCCGTCACGTATGTAGCGACCTTAAATCAATATTTTACTGACATATAATAAATGGTTTGTTAATTTTTGGCATTTACGTTATAAAATCTTTGATAGGTACTTTAGTACTATGTATCGACATACAACGCATAGTTTCTATAGAGCTAGAAATTATCTAGATTTAATACTATTTTTAAATTCGACTAGTTTTTGCCCGCGACTCTCTCTCTGTCCTCTTAGGGTTTCAACTTCTCAAAATCGTTTCTTAGCGGATTTCTACGTTACAACGGCTCTGTTTGCCAAATAGCCGGATCTGTCCAATGGTTTGGGCTGTGCTTTAATATATAACAGCCAGTCAGTCGAAACTTTGAATTTTATTGTTCAGATTCGATAAACTTACCTAAAACATGATTATCCGGACACCTGCAAATGACGAGGTAGTGAGACTTCCCCGTCCTAATGTTCTGCAACGCTAGCAGTGACCAATCTCTTGATTCTCGACATTCTCTCATCTCGGAGACAGCTTCGCATGTCTTCACTAGGGTTACTGCTTTACTCGCGTACTGAAACATAAAATACTTTGTTATTTTTGGCTATCTTGATGTTTACCATCAAAGTTATCTACATTAGCATGATAAAGACGATTTTATTTAAAGCTATTTTTACGATGTTTACGCTATTTGCTTTGCACTGCGCTCTAGCTCTAGGTAATACTAGCTATTGTCTTTGATGGAAATCATTATTTTTAATACAATAATTTCTACTCGCATTTGATTATAAAATACTAGCTGTTGCCCGCGACTTCATACGCGTGGTAGTTTTGTTTTTTTTTGTATCAAAACATTTTGAATTACTATGTCTATTAAAAAACTCAGCAAAATCCGTCGTGTTGTTTTAAATATCTAAGCATACATACAGACAGCGGGAAACGACTTAGCAAAGACCTCTCAGATGGCAGAAAAACTGCCCGGCGGCTTCTTCAGACATTTTTAATATGGCGCCATCTGTCTGCCAGTTGATGAAATAACGCACTTTTGTCTGCTTAAAACATCATCGATAGTTACTCGTACTTTCTTCAGTCACACAATTGTTAAGGTCGATGTCTCCTCACCTTTTTCTTAGAATCCGAAGTCAGTCTGGTAGTATGAAGATCGTCAGCGTTTAGGCTTGCTGAACAAGGGTCCCTGTATCGAGCTGGGCACGCGCATAGAGGTTGAGTGTAGTTCAGGCGAACGTAAACTGCATTGCATACCTGTAACGTAAGGGATAACATGTTAAGACTTTGATTATTGTAAATCAGGAGTGGTCGATGTTCATGTCACACCTTAAAATAAAGAAAAAGTAATTTGGTTGAAAATCTGAACGAATCGTTTGAGATGGTATTATCATGTGATGAGGAGAGAGGAGACGCATGTGACTAGAAGAGTAATGAGTATGAATGTTGAGGGCTGTAGAGGGAGAGGACGGCCTAAGAAAAGGAAGATTGTGTAAGACAAGTTATGAGAGAGATGTAAACGATGTGATGTTGGCTAATAGAGGAGAATTGAAAAAGACACACTGCGCCGACCCCAAATAGATTGGAACAAGGGTAGGCAGAGAAAGAGGTGTGGCCACATGGCCTGTTAATCTTTCAATATTGGAACATAACTTATGCACTAATATTAGAAGCTTTTTGGAAGGACTAGAGTCCACTGTTCTTATAAGTACTCATAGACTTGATATTTTCTATAATTAAATTAGTTAGATATTTCAGAAAATGACTGATTTGTAATCTGGATTTAAATAACCATTGTTATGAAAGCAATAATAATCTTAAAACTAATAAAAAAACTGTTGCATAATTTTAGTTCGAAACCATATCGAACATCCGGAAAGAACTAAGCTTTGTTCACTAGAGAGCCGATCTAAATTATGTAAAAATCGTCTAAATCAAATTACTATATTAATCGATTATGATTCAGTCTATGTTAAATAAAACTATAATATTCTAACGTTTCATAACTTTTTAAAAATTGTCCGTAAAACTATTACCTAGAGTTTTGGCGGGAACGAGTTAACAACATGTCGTGCTGCAGTTTTATTTTCATGAAACTTAGTTGTAACCCGAGTTGAATTGTATAATTCTGGTGGAATGTTATTCAATTTAGTTCTGTGAAAGTGCACGAGTGTAGTGAAAGTAAAAATCAGTGTCAAACATGAAGTTTTCTCGTTGCCTCCAAATCTCCTATTAAGGTTATAGTAAACTTGCCACCGCTTTACTATGGCCCCTGACTTAACGGACTATGACGATTTTGACTTTAGGCCTGATTTATGAAAAATCGTGTCATAATTTGATGCAAAATATAACTTGACACGGGCTAAATGCACAAACCGTGCGAAGCCATAATTAATAGAAAAAAAAACTATTGCCTATAGCAGATAACTGTCCAATTTGTTACACACTTCTGATTTGTTCCGAATAAGTTAGTCAATAGTTTTCCTTTATGTGAAAGCGTTGTTTTTAGTTCTATCGAATTAATATTTACATTTTAATCGGTATTTTTGAATTTGTTAAAGCGATCTAGACATGAAAATTAATATAACCTACAACCGTTATTCTATAAACGAGTTTTTAAAAAGCTTAACTTACGCGTACAAAATAATGTTACATTTTTATTCTTAACAGGGTAATTTTAACTTGTTTTATTGCTATTTTTTGCTGTACGACTTTCCTGATCTCTACTAGAATTTAAAAAAAAACTTTTGTACGTTTGTACCTAGGTATATCTGCAGAGTTTTCATCATCATTTTAAAGAGATATCGTTAAAGAGATCTCGTAAGTACTCATACCTACTTAAATAATTTTCGTAAAATCAAATAAAATCCGATCCCATCCCTTTGACAACTATATAAAAAAAGGGAATGGCACTTTTCATACCAACCTTTAGCTATATTTTATTGACCCAATTTTTATTTTTATTTACTTTGCAAGCCGTTGAGGGCTACTTCTGTGCATCTAAAAAAACAACTTTTGTTCAATAATTTTGCAAGGGGTATTAATCAATAGTTTTGACAGCGCACGCTAAACACTGTTGTGGGTATTTAACCGACTTCAAAGGAGGGGTTACAATATTGCAATTTTCTTACGGATCCCTAATTTTTTGAAAATAACTTATCGATAGCGTATGTTATTCCCTAATCATTTACCTTTCTATTGGTGAAATCATTTTTGAAATCGGTTTAGTGGTTTTGGAGATTACCCCAACATACATACATACAAACTTGTTACCAATGCAACGTTACCTCTAATATTATTAGTATAGACAACTAAAACAAAACAACTCTTCACATCGTTGTCACCGAATTGTAGCTTCAACTGATTGATATTAGAATGTCTGTGTTCCCTCGATTTCCTCTAAGATCGACAATTCCTTGCCAATTACGTCGGTTGAACCTCTCGAACAATGGATTGGGGGTATCATGTTCGATCTCAATAACCTCCGGGCTTGGCTTTATGGCCTCTGATAAACAAATAGGTAAATGTTTTCACATGAATGTATGTCGCCGTGTATTTGGATTTACTTTATTTTTGGATTGGGTTTATTGTCTTGTGTGGAATAAGGAGATGAAAATTGTCTTTGAATTTTCTATACACAAAAAAAAGGTTCTTTGAAGCAAGAAATAATTAATTCCCTGCAGACGCCAGAGAAAAATGAATTCCTTATATTTAGTAAATGGTCTTGCAATTATTAAGAAGTATTCTTAAGAGGAAAGGTACCCGGTCGCTTCTCCATACAAACGTAGTCGACCATTTCCTCCCTGGATAATGACACTAGAGCAAATATTTTTGTGCTATAAAACTTATAACGGCAATGACTTTGACCATGCCCCTATGTCTTCATTACATAGTATAAAACAAAGTCACTTTCCGCTGTCTGTCCCTATGTATGCTTAGATCTTTAAAACTACGCAACGGATTTTGATGCGGTTTTTTAATAGGTATAGTCAATAAATAAATATTAAAATAGGTATTCAAGAGTAAGATTTATATGCCTAATACATGCATAATATAGCCGTGCGAAGCCGGGCGAGTCGCTAGTATTTTTATATATTTTTTTGTGGTCATGGCAGTTTTAGGTTTTATGACATAAAAATATTTGCTCTAGTGTCATTATCCAGGGAGGAAACAGTCGACTACGTTTGTATGGAGAAGTGACCGGGTACCTTTCATCTTAATAAAAGAATATTGCTTTTAAATTAAAAATACTGCTTATCATTTAAAGATTTTTTACTTAAACTAAAAAAATAGCGTCTAGAGGAAGAGGATTATTTGTTGCTTCAAGAAAGCTTTTTTTTCTGTGTATGTGTAAAACTAGGAACCTATGGAACAAGTGTAGTGTATTTTATATTTAACATAAATATCGATTGAAAGGTGCCTAATATTAAAAATTGTCTGTCAGCTAACAAAATTAATTATGAATGTGATTTTTTAACTCACAGAACCTTTAATAGTTCACAATTTCTTGCTGACCAAAATCTTTTTCAGCTTAATAACGGTGGCGCACAATATTCCTGTGAAAACTTTGTACAGTTTTTCCCGTAAAGAGAGCTAATTAATGTTTTAGGTGGTTTAAGAATATTTTTCAATTTTCTTTTGAATATTTTACTGAAACCATTTTGTTAGTTTCTATAATAATTATTTATAATTTTGACGAAGTAAGTCTTAAACATAAGGGTATTAAATTAGTTCTGCTTGCTTTTATAAAAGCATAACTTCGCGAACTCCCGTGGGAATATCGAGATAAAAAGTATGTACAGTCGGCTGCATAATTGCAGCCCCCGGTAGAGTTCGAAAATTACTGTTATTGGAATGTTTGCATTCTAATAATTTTTGTTTGATTATGACGATGATTGATGATTTAGAAAGGTTTAAACTTCAACTAAAGCAGATGCCTAGAACCTTGCTTGTGTTGAAAACATTCTTATAACACCCGTTTTGGAGCGCTACGGTGGGTCTGCAATTATGCAGCCGACCGTACATTGATTCATTGGGAGATGTTACTATCCCAATGATTCAATGTATCCTCATACCAAGTTTCATCAAAATCAGTCCAGTAGTTTCGGAGCCTATTCAATGCCAATAAACAAACAAACGATCAAACCTTTCCTTTTTATAATAGGTATTGTAGGTTATTATTATAGTATAGACTAGCTTTTGCCTGCGATTTCGTCCGCGTATAAGTCGAAAGAATATTTATGCAAAATTTGAAGTAGACCAAGGAATCACGTTGTCCCACATAAAACTTTGACCCTCTTTTTCACCCCCCTAAGGGGTAGAATTTCGAAAAATTATTTCTTATCGGATGCCTACGTCATACAAAGAAGACACCCTCCAAATTTCAGGTCTCTACGATCAGTGGTGTAGGCAATGCGTTGATCCGTCAGTCAGTAATTCAGGACAAAGCATTTTATATGTATAGAAGATATAAAATACAAATAGTCTTGAACTTTTTAAAGAAATTCCTATGCTTAAATAACTTGTTAGTGATCAAAACTGAATACTACATCATCTAAAGAGAAGAAAACATATAACTTTCAAGAGTACTAAGAATCTTAAATAAATAAATATTTCAGGATACACATCGCCATCTAGCCCCAAGCTAAGTAACTAGACTTGTGTTATGGGTACTAGACAACGGATATACTACTTATATACTTTTATTTTGTAAATATATACTTATAATACATAGAAACAACCAGACCATAGACAAATATCTAAGCATAAATACTTGTCTGAGGCGGGAACCGAACCCGCAGCCCTGTGTTTGGCAGTCCGGCATGGTGACCATTGTGAAATACTAATTATAAATTTAATTTAATTTAATAACTTGTTAGTGATAAAACCTTAACACTTCAATCCTACGTCATCTAAAGAGAAGAAAACATATAACTTTCAAGAGAACTAAGAATCTAAAGTTACCTGTTGAATGGCGCATTCAGGGAGCAGATAAATATGTTGATTGTGTGGGTAGTAGTGGTATTTGGTTGGCTTTGCTAACACTGATGTAGATCCCGCTGGTAAAGGCACCGTCTGCAACAAAAGAAAGAAAATAAACTATAGCAAAAAGTGTCGTTACAATTTTTGGTCTTAATTTTTTTCGTCTAGCCCCCTTTCGCAACGCGCGATAAGAAACTTCGTTCCAATAAGATTTATTATTATAAAATGTAAAAATTAATCAATTTTATAGGACAATTTACACAGCTCCAGCGCTTACACAACTACTTACTACAAGAAAACAAAAATAAAATATATGTAAGATTAATCATTATAAAATGTAAAAATAAATAAAATTTATTTATTTAATGTTATACATTTTACACAGCGCGAGGGCCTGAAAAGGTCTGAAAGGCTAAAAAGTGTTTATTAACCTCCTCTGGACATGGTCAACTAAGCTGAGAGGGAGTGGGTGCTATTCAAGCCTACTCCATCCTCACGCAAAAAGGACCCAATTAAAAAGGGTCTATAATTGCAGAAAACAGCCCGTATACAAGTATAAGTATAAATAGAAGATTGGGTTACTTTTCCCTTTGGCTAAGTAACATTTTAATACATAAACTCAAAGTAAAATAAAGAAAAGAAAAATCATGCTATCTAGATAATTAACAGATCCGTTGTAAAAGCTAATTCATCGGAAGGTCATTAACTATTGTATCAAGCAAGAACTATGGGAAATGTCTCGGAGTGAGTTCATTCATAGTTCTTTGAAAAGTTTCTGTGCCAATGATCTTATATACGATTGAAGATTAACTGATAAGTATAGTCAATCTACACGTCTGTTTGTACGCGATAAACTAAAAATAACTTGTCTAAAAAGCAGGTATACATTTTTCTAATCGGCTAATTATTATGATAATTTAGTTATGAAAACTTAGGTGTATAAAGGGAAAAATCACTGGCTGACTCACTCATCACGAAATCTCAGAAACTACAAGTACTAAGAGTCTGAAAGTCCTTTCAGGAACCAAAGCAAGGCAAGCACTAAAAGAGGATTTTTGGAAATTCGACCTCCAATGGGGCAAAAAGGATTGTTGCCTTGTTAGAGGTCGCTGTTCAGGGTGCTGTAGTGCATGAGACATGTATTGGATAAAGTAGGCTTTCCCAGAAAGCTATACCTGCGCAATTTAGTCGACCGTGTCAGAGGAAAGAACTCGTCAAACGTCCGGAGCCAACTAAGCCGCGGGCTCCATCAAGATGTTTGCCTTCGCCTTGCTTGCGTACATTTTACATTTTTCTTACGAAATATCTTAGCGGACAATTCAAATTTTGTTTCTTCAACTCCCAAAGAAATGTTTGACTAACGTTACCTAGAAATGTTTACAAGGAAAAATGCGAAAAAAAACTACGCTAACTAAACTTTTGACAAAGAATATGAAAAGGTTATCTTCAAAATTAGTTAACATTCTTCATTGTATAAACACATGCAATATCAAAGTAATCTCATGTTAACGAGGCTCAATTATTACGACTTTCATCATGAAGCTGTGGTATTGTTGTCGTATGAAGCACAATTCGTGTCGGGAACAACGATTCACGGTCATGCACCTTGCGATTTCTGATTTACTTGTCACGTTGCTTGTCGGCTTGTTCTGGGTAGATTGTGATACCATAAAAGGCGTCCAATATTGGGCCCGGAACTCGTGCCAAATCAAATCTCAAACATTTTACTTTAATAGTTCTACAAAAAAAACTAGAATGTAAGGAATAGAAATTAAGTTAAGTTAAAAATTTAAAAGTAAAAAAAGAAGGATATGTTTAAAACAAAAAAGTGAACAGACTGAGAAAAAAAAGAAAATAAAATTACCATTGTCTTGAAATGTTATTCTGTATTTAGATTTTATTTTTTTTAATTTTAGATTCATGTTCTTATAGTTAGTTTTAAGGTTATTTTAAAATGGGTTTAAGCACTACAACAGCAACAGTAGCGATAAAGAACCATATATAAAAAAACAACCCTTTCAAACAGTAAGTACTATGTGGTAAACGACGTTAAAAACCTAAACTACTGATTCTAAAATCATAAAACTTTGTATTCTAAAGAAGATTCATTATAATCTTAAGTGGAAATTATAAAAAAAAAAAAATCTTCGCTATCGTAATCAACTCTGGTAAAACTGAGGGAAGAACAATTATTATAAAATTATGCAGAATCCATGACTTGATTATACCATGCTCATAATCTATACTATCTATATTATAGCTATACAAATAATATAAAGCTGAAGTGTTTGTTTGAACGCGCTAATCTCAGGAAATACTGGTTCGAATAAAAAAATATTTTTGTGTTGGATAGTCCATTTATCGAGGAAGGCTTTAGCCTAGTTCTCATTTTGATTTCCACGGGATTGGGACTTACGCGGGGGAAACCGCAGGGCGCAACTAGTGGTTTATAAAACTTGTATTAACCTACTATACCTATCATTTGTCCTATATTTCTTCACGGAATATTTGCCAACGTCTTGTGTAATAAATATCCATTTCAGAACTAATCTTCCATAATATTACTAAAGCATTTCCAAAAAGTATACAATTCTGGCTTACGATTTATGAAAATTAATGTTCTTTTATTTCATAGGTACTAACCGAATTACTACGGAATTAAACTAATTCAATAAACGAGTCTTTTCAACTCAATTGTAGGTACTTATCATGGTTGTTTTGATAATTGAGCATCGAGATTCGAACAGCAAAAACATCGTTAGTCTTTGAAAGAGCACAAGGAATACCCGCTGCGAGATTTAATTTTGATAAGTATCAGTCCCTGATCAATCGATACACTGTACTAGTAACCTATATTCTGACGTCAGATGTTAACACACAAAGACATTTTTGTTACACCGGACCGAATCTACTTTTTTTTGTAACTAGCGACTTCATTTTTTTTTCACTTTTACAAAAGAAGCGATTCTCTTAAAGAGTTTGTGGGTATACCGTTATGTTTCTCGTAAAATTTTGTTGCTTTTGGTGATTCTGGTGAGGAAAGAGTTGCCCTAGAACTTACAAATTACCGCAGTTCGAAGGAGACATTCGTCAACTTGGAATTGGCACTCGTTGCGTCTTAATGCCTAACCCCTTCTTTGCATTTAACTTTTTCTATAACTTTAGTAGGTTTTTCGAAATTCTTTAGGCTCTTTGACTTTGACAACATTCCTCTCGAAATTCGTGTTCAACGATTCCAATTAATGCCGTCACGATTTTAAGTCTTCCTCAATTTACTTACCACGTACCTACTATTATTTAGATATTTGCCTCGGAGATAGGTTTTAACATCAAAGTCATTTCCAATGAAATATAAATCATGCAAATCTGATTAAATAATCTTAATTTCTGATTAGTTTAACTCACTTACTAAATTATTAAATTAAACTTATCATAGATTGGCTTATCTTGTTTGTATTAGCACGTACAGGGATAAGCATAATAACTTTTGTGCACTCAGCCGACCTCCTCGTTTGAATTGAACAATAGACCATTTTAGTTTTCGGGTTGTTGAATTGAATTATTTTTGTTCGTACAAACTTTCACTCTATTCTGTAAACTCACTGAGTGTTCTGATTAACTTTTTGTTTCAAATTCCTCTCCGTGCTTCATATTAGTCTTAGGTATCCGTTAAGAATTCACTTTTCAATATTTTTGCTTTCACTTTGGAAGCTTTGCGCATTGGCACTAATTATTATGTCTGTGTTTTTGTTCTCAATAGAGGTGGATATTGAGTTATTATTTCTGTACAATCACGTTTATAATTTATGTTATTATAAAGAGAATGACTGAGAAGGAAGCGGTCAAAGTTATGCAGATGTTACAAAACAGTAAATGAACCGTTTGAACGTTGCAGTTCAAAATGATCAGCTATTGCGATATGTCTGTTACATCACGAAGCCGCGATCACGTCAAGATCGCGAACGGTTATCGCATCTTCGGACGCCCTAGCGCTGACTTACCGACCTTTAATAACGGATCATGTAACTTACAGGTTTCAATACAATCGGTTTTGAGATAACTGGTTGTGGGAATAATTGATAGGACATGGTTTTAAGAATTGCACACGTTTTACGTTATTTTTGTTAGCCTATAATGTCCCACTGCTGGGCAAAGGCTCAAACATGTAGACGTAGACCAAGACTCTTCTTCTTCCGTGCCTTATCCCACTTTAAGTAGAGTCGGCTCTCCTTATCTCACGGCGCCAAGACATTCTGTCAAGGGTTGTCGGGTCGGGTAAAGAAGTTTTATCATACTGGTCCATCACGTCGGACGCCCTCTGCCTCTCTTGTTCTCTGGTAGGCTTCTTTACAACATGATCATCTGGTCTTCTTATCACGTGTCCGTACCACCTCAGTCTGCTTCCTGTTAGTTAATTGTGTATTGGCGCGACTTTGAAGGCGTAGACTAAGACTACATTGACTAAATTGACGTTGATTGTTAAAGATTCTTAATAGAGTTTGGCAATAATTATGCAGTCCGTCTAATTTGGTATATTTTTACTTTGACGACCCAGTTGACACAATGGTTAACAATAGACTGCCAAACACAGGGTTGCAGGTTCGATTCCCGCCTCAGACAAGTATTTATGCTTAGCTATTTGTCTGTGGTCTGGTTATTTCTATCTATTATAAGTATATATTTACAAAAGAAAAGTATAAAAGTAGCATATCCGATGTCTAGCACCCATAATTCATCAACTAGCACACAGATGGCGATGTGTGGAATGTCTAGCAATATTTATTTATTTTTATTTAACTAAAATGCATGCTTTGATTGATTGATGTTAAAGACTTTTACAGTTAAAATTTATGAAAAGATAATCATTAAAATCGATTCACGTGTTTCACAATCAAGAAAGCAATAAATCAAGGATATTCTTGTCTAGAAAATAACCATAATTTGCTCCTACGTCGTGAATTATCCAAGTAAATCACACTCAAACACTTCCACTAAACATTACCAACTCGAAACCACTAAGACAATTTAGATCGTTCAACTTACAACGTGACATCCGGTGAGTTTTTGTCATGAAAAAAAAAATAAGTTCGGAGGATTTTGTTCGTTCCTGACTCATCTCTGCCGCTTTTTATTGTCTATTAAGATATCAGCGATATATCGAATGATAAACAATATGAACAGGTTTTATCGGAAATTTGATTAAACGTACGAAAACTTCGAAGAAAATAGTTGCGTTTTGTTTTTCCCGTCGTGTACAATTTGAGAGGTTTTGATCGACTTCAAAAAGAAGGAGGTTCTCAATTCGTCACGTATTTATTTTGAAATTATACTTTTTGTGTTAGAATCGACATAAAAAATTTAAAAAAGTTCAGGTGTGGTCCCATATTTTTCCCATTTTTCAAGTTTCGAGTGAATACATGTTTTAAGCAAACAGGTTTCGGTTTTGTTTTCGGCTTCGCACGATTTTTTGCTGTTGCATCAAATTTTTGTATTTAGTCTACTAGTTTTGAATTCAATTTATTCACCTTCAATGAATGTAGTTACATACAAATATGGACCAAATTATCTGATATTACTTAAGATAAATTAAAACATACATATGTACATACATTGCAAGTTAAAAAAAACGTAGGTATGAAAGACGCTATTCCATCACATGACGGGGAAAACTCTAGTTGGCTTCATTATCACAAGATGGTTTATATTAGATGCAATAGTATTTATTTTTCTCGCCATGTCTTGTCAAAATATTCTCACAGCCAAGGTTAAAATTATTATGTAGGAAATAAATTCTAATAAGGTAACTTTATACCTTCCTTCTCTGTTTTTACAATGAAGACAATGTATAGGAAACTTTTAGATTGCATTACATGCAAATCATAAGGAAGCCCTATTACAATGAACTTTTTAATCTACTTATTCACATAATCAATTTACGGTAGAATCACCCCCAAGTATACTCTGGTAATTGTGTTTTGATACTTCAAATCACCTACGTACAGTTTCAAAACGATATATATCAAATTACTAGCTGCGCCCCGCGGTTTCACCCGCGTAAGTCCCGATCCCGTGGGGAAATCGAGATAAAAAGTAGCGTATGTGTTAATCCAGGTCTCTAGCTATCTAATTATCTAGTTTCATCGCAATCGGTCCAGTAGTTTTTGCGTGAAGGAGTAACAAACATACACACACACACACAAACTTTCACATTTATATTATTGCTAGTTGGTTTTTAGATTAAATTCAAAGCCATATCGACCTGACAATACTTGAGACATACTACTATACAAAAATAAAAATAAATAATTGAATGTCTTAAGTACTTTTAATTTATTATTTGTTAGTCAAACTTCGATCTGGAAATATATATGCCTCACAACTTGCTGCACAGGGAGGCTGTTTTTTCCCAATAATTGCTCGTAAGTCATTCGTTTGTAAAAGAAAAAGTTAAAATAATAAAGATGCACCAGTTGTAATAAATTATCTTCTTTATTTAATAAATCTCCGCAACAAAGGCATTATGTAATCGATCAGGATCAACCGTTCACGGTCGAACGTTCGTTGGCCGCGACCAGTCTCAATACAGGTTCACGGTTCTATTACGCAACTATAACGTAATTGTTTCCGACGTTGAAACGATTTATTTACATGCAAGTATCAAAACATGTGCGTCGTTGCATTTTGATTTTAATGTAAATTTCGTAAAAAAACGATTTTATTTTGAAAGCTGCGTTCGAAACCTTAGTTTTCGGCGCAAGTGCACGTGTAAATTTTATTATTAAAAACACAGTTGTTATTTTGAAACCTGCGTTCGGAACCTTAGTTCACCGCTCCAGCGCTCCAACGTGAAACAAAAAAAGTAGTTTTTCGTAAAAATAATGCAGTTGAAAATCGAAATATATAACCGTCTCTATACCGTAGCTATAAATAGGCTCTGAAACTACCGGAGAGTAACACAGGCTACTTTTTATCCCGATATTCCCACGGGATCGGGACTTATGTGGCTAGAAATTGTCATTAAAAAACACTGTTGCAAAATTTCTCACCTTTGATGGTTATCGATGGCTATAATACTTAGTTGTAAAGCTATGACTGTTTGAAGGTTTTTTATGTTTATAGGTGTAAGCGCTACGTCCGTGAAAATAGCGTAAATTTTCAGGTATTTTAATATGAAAGTTTATATATGTAACTTGTGAGAATAACCAACCTACAGTTAATGTGAAAGGGTACCGGCGCTCTCTCCATACAAACGTAGTCAACTGTTTCTTCCCTACACTAGCACAAATATTTTTGTTGCCTATAACCTATAACTGCCATAACTATGCCCCTATCTTGTTTTTTTTTCTTTTTCTAATTATAATAGAAATTAAGATTTTAAAAACAAAACTTGCAGTTATAAGTTTTATGCAACAAAAATATTTGCTCTAGTGTCATTATCCAGGGAGGAAACAGTCGACTACGCTTGTATGAAGAGAGCGCCCGGTACCCTTTCCTCTTAACTTACTGGTCTGCATATACCTAACGGTCAAGTAACATAACATGATACTGAATTACCGTTCGAGTCATATCATAGGTAGGTATAAACATAAACTAAAATATATCGCAACCAGCATCGTTAAGTTAACAATTTAAATTGAGTTAGAATGAAATCTTCCTAAGCCAGTTAATAAATTTTAATATTAATTCGTTTCTGCAATAAGAAAATTACACGTTTTCTGAAGACGTTTCGTACGTATTTATTTATAGTAATTGCTTTAAGTTATTATTAATAACTAAACCGCGCGCTTTCTTATTTAATAAACATCAATTCTGCTGGTAATTATTTTTATCTTTATTCGATCATTTTATTTTAAATAAATTTAATTTGAGATCGCAATCATAACATAAAGTATTAAAACATTAAGTCGTCATATAAATTATTTCTGAAACTTTTCGTTCTATCTAAGTAAAGTCAGCTATTCAAGGACAGAAATTGACCTGCTGCTTCATATCTAGCAAAAGAATAATGGCAAAACGACGAATTTTTTTGCAAGGAGGTTAGGTTTTTGAAGTTCCTAATGTGGCATCAGATGCTGATGAAGATAATGAGAAACACATGGCTTTAAATGCTTATATATTTTTTTCACATATAGTTGACGAATTACTATCTAATTTCATTTAAATGTATAATAAATAAAACATAAATAAAACCTTAGAATTTTATCATATTTTTTCTATTGGTACTAATTTTCAAGTGATATTTTACATCTGATTTGGACGAAATTTGATATACTAACAAGTTTTTCAATTTTATAGATTTTTTGACATGTCGGTTGTTTAGATTGGATAGGGTAAGCCCTTCCCTCAAAATGGTGCAAAAGGGCCTACTGAAAATGTCCGCCTTACGAGCCTCCCTCCACCCTCCGATTTCGATGATCCTTTCTTTTATTCGAATGATAGTAAGTAATTTCGCCTGGATCTCATTAAAATTTTGTGTAGATCTTCGAAGTGATGAGCAGAATAGCTCCTCAAAATGCAGTGGCTCATTTTGAGATTACTAAAGAGCACCCTAAATATCATTAATAAAAAAAAATATGGTGATGTACCTATATCTATATATATAAAAGAAAGTCGTGTTAGTTACACCACTTATAACTCAAGAACGGCAGAACAGATTTGGGTGAAAATTGGTAGGGAGGTAGCTTAGAGCCAGGAGACGGACATAAGATACTTTTTATCCCAATATGCCCACGGGATCGGGACTTACGCGGGTGAAACCGCGGGGCGCAGCTAGTATCATCTAGATAAGAAGTTACAGCCTAGAAGATGTTTCTACTTAAAGAAAAAAGTGTGGTCGCAGAACTACTAGTTTTATAAAGTAATTATTAGGTATATAACGAAGCCTTAACAAGTATATAAAATTAGTCAAACATGCAATTTAGTGACGTTAAATTTATACCCTGTTGAACAAGTGCGAGAGTGGACGGGCAAGGCTTATAAGTAGGTATTACTACATCATTATACCTACCTAACATAACATGCCCTCACACTGGTTATTGCACATTGCAACCTCAGACGAGTATGTTAATACTTTGCATAGTCTCTGTCAATATAAATTGAAATACGTGACTACGTCTGTCTTAGGATGTGATTGGAGCTAATCGAATGAACCACTTATTAAGGATCGTTAAAAGATACCAATTAAAGCGATCTTTGTATGTTTTATGATGTGGCGTAGTATGTATACTATAAGTGTATTTAATCAAGTTATGTGCTCTTACCTTAACACGGATATGACTTTAATTGCTACATCTCAAATAAAGCACAACTATTTGCAATAATTAATATACCTATTCACTGCATTTTGAGGAACTATTCTACTTATAACTCCAATGATCCTTATCAGATCTATACCAAAAAGAGATTTTATTTAATTAAAAGTTAATAACCACAACTTAGCAAGTTAGTACCTTTCAAATACTACCTTTCAAATAAATAATAATCAAAATCGGACTACTCTGTAAAAAGTTATGCGTGATTAATTGATCATACATATAAAATAAAATATACGCGTCGACTTGACAACCCCCTCGTTTCTTTTTTCGTCGGTTAAAAAAGAATCATCGAAATCGAATCCAGTTAGCCCCCTAATTACGTATTTTTGGGGTACTCCAATCCAATAAAAAATCTACATCGACAAAAATTTCTATACAGTCGTAAAACCGACCATACAGACGAAAGCAAAATTTGCCAGACTAGAAACAGAAGCTTCGTTCGCTCGGTACACTAATCTTGAGCCCAATCTAATCTAGAAAGTCTATTTTCCTATCCCCACGAGAATTCCGATAAATAAACTCAAGGTTGTCTCGGCAAATGAAATTTGATTGCAAAAAATATTATCTGATACGAAAGTAGGCTTTTTAAACCACATTATTTAACAGCAAATATCATCAATGCCTTCAAATATATATCTTCAGAGTGACATCAAAGAGTTTTGCCGATAAAGATAACCGATCGCGATCGTTCAATCATGTTCTCTGTAAGCAAAAATAATATCTCATTTTCATTTTTTACCTACTGACAACATCTTGAAGGAAAATGGGTTTTCCTGACTGTTGCATTACCTATATAAGAAAATAGGTTTTGGTTGTCTTATTACCATATATTTTTTGACTCGAAAATTTGTTGTCGAAGTTTCGAAGAAGTCTTACTGGCATCTTACAGACTAAGTTTTTATTCTATTCCCAAGGCAGGTTTTTAAAGGTTTTCTCAAGATTTTCTAACAAATAATTTATGTACAAACATTACTAATTACATATTTTAAAAAGCGAACTAACTTTATAAAACTTAATAATATTACGTATTTTACGTTCTAATAATCTTACTAGTACTTGTAGCTTTTTAACTATTTATTTCGTAATAAACACTTATTGAAACTGAAAAAAGACTGCCTCAAGGATTAGTAAAACACTTCTCTATTAGTAAAACACTTCTCTATTAAATTTCGTCATAAAATAGTTTCTAATGCTGTTTGTTGTTTATTATTGAAACTATGAATTTAACTTTACTAACTACATCTTAGTTCTAAATCAAATTACTAAAACAACAGTATAAATTATACAACATTGCCTGTAAACACGCGGTCATTTTAATCAAAGAAAGCCTTTCCTTAGGTACCTTGCCAGTCCGTTAAAATATTCAATTCCAAAGCAGGAAATAGAATTTACATATAGGGTTGACATTTCAATCTCTTGTTGATTATCTTAGATCCGGTTTGACTTGGATCTGGAAGATAATTTAATTAGAGGTGGTTCTCAAATATTGGTACGTGTAGGTATACCCGTATAAGGATGCGTTAAACACAAGTAGTTGCACATTTGAAACTGATAGTGTACTTATGACGCATACGTACTCTACTTATGTCGAAAAAATTACACAACTCAACTAAAATTATAAAATAAAATAATGAGGATTGATTTAAAAAGTCCATAATGCGATCGTAATCATGGGATCCGTATAAAACTTGAAAGTAAAATGAACTCAGAACCTTCAAAAAATAATAGAATAGAATCACAAAATAATTTTATAAACTTCTAACAAATAATACAATTTAATTGAAAGAGTGATCGCTCTATCTACAGATTAAAGGGTACTCAAATCAGAATCCTGTTTTCATTACTATAATTATATAGTTTGATGTTTCTTTCCTTGCGGCTTTTACGTTCGCTTTGAGATGAGAAATAGTGTAAATGTCTTCACTGACAACCTGCTATGAATGAGAATAAATTGTAGCTGTCACAATGCTGGTAGTAACTATCTCAGATACAAGGTAAGTATAGTACATTGTTACCCTAGGTGTGAAAGTCACTTATCGAGTCCCGAGACGGAGTTTGGCGCCCGAGCGTAGCGAGGGCGCTAATAGTTCGAGGGACTTAATGAGTCTTTTACCCGAGGTAAACACTGTGCTTTTCATTACGAATAATACATAAAATTCTTCATAATACCGAGAGTGAATGAGAGACTCCATACTCCATACTACCTCTGGCAGTATGCATGAGCCGTGTGAAGCCATAATTGTTATTCTTTGGTGTTACCTAAAGCAAGGAGGTTAGGTTTTTGAAGTTTCTAATGCGTAATGATACTGATACTGGCTACAGGCACATTGCACAAGCCGCGCGAAGCCATAATTTGACATGACAGCTGTCAGTGAAAGCGATTTTCCCTAGGGCTGAAAGTTTTTCTTTCTACACGCTCTTCAGGCATCTTTAGACCTACTTTCGGAGTATGAGTAATGAAAAATATATGTATATACGAGTGCATTATATGTTTTCTTAAGTTGTAACACTTGATTTTCTTGAATCTCTTTGAGATATCGAAATCGTGATAAATCACGAAATCGAAGTAGGATTAAAATAATCACATCTGCCTTAACTTTTTAAACTATTGCATAGCTTTTATCACGGGCTTTGAGCGCGGCGACCGAATCTAGAAATTCCATCACAAAAATAAAACCTAACACCCCCCACTCCGCCTACCATGTAGCTCGGCCGAGCGTTCGCTCGACGTGTATGTATTATGGTACGATTATACGAAGCTCGCACGATGCAATAGCTTTACCGCGACAGTCCCCCGAGTGCCACACGTTTTTTTATTCTATTTTTAATATTGAAAATGTTTATCTTTTCGTGATCGAGTATAGTTTATGAAATTTTGACATTTGCCTGTAATTTCAAAGATATGAGAGGTATGTGAATGAGACATATAGTAAAATATGCGTCTGACGAAGGGCTTCAAAGTGCAAATTTGAATTCCCAACATCGGTCGATAATTTAAAAAAAATCGCCGATTTCGATCAAGAAATTCCCAATAAAAAAAAATTGAGCTCGCTATTCATGAAAGAAAGACCTTTTACAGTTTATGGCCCCAATCTTTTCCTAGATTTTGTTAGGTATAATTTAAAGACGAAAATTCTTTGTCTTTTCCAAGCTTATCCAAATTTAAACCGAAAAAATGCTCTCTATTGCTATTGCTGAACAATTATAATATCTAAATACTACATGAAAACAATTTATAATTTTGTATAAATAACTCTAAGAAATGAAATAAGTCCTCTACTCTCCCATATAAGTTTATCATTATCTCTAGACTTTAATCGCAAAATGAAGTGCGTATACGGTATGATCAACTACCGTGTGGGAACATAATATGCAAAGTATTAACTTACGAAAGATTTATTTGAGGTGATGTTTGTATTAGTACTTGTATACTGTTTTCAGCAATTAGACCCTTTTTAATTTGGTCCTTTTTTCGTGAGGATGGAGGGGGCTTGCCCAGCACCCACTACCCTCTCAGCTTAGTCGACCACGTCCAGAGAAGAGAACTTGTCATTACGTCTGGAGCCAGCCAACTAAGCCGCGGGTTTCATCACGATGTTTTTCTTTACCGTAAAGGCAATATTAGTTAGCGCATATAATTTTTTCTTAAGAAAAATCCATTGGTGCACGGCCGGCCGGGATTCGAACCCACGACCTTCAGAATGAAAGTCGATGTATCTACCACTAAGCCAAAGCGGCTCTTTGAGGTGATGCTAGTTGTGAATATTTTGTCTTCAGAAAAATAATCAAATCACAGGAACCCGAACAATCTGTTAAACACACACTATATATAAAATTAATATGCAGCGACCTCACGCGTATTTGGAGCAAACATTTTACAGTTTATTTTTCCTTTAAAATATTTCCAGAACTACCAAATTAAAAGCCTCGTACGGAACTAGTTCCAAAACTTCGGTTCTATATACAGCCGAAGCGACTTAGTGGTCTTACGCACCATAAAATAATAAAAAACCCGTTGCACAATTTAATAATACAAATAAATATATATATCTAGTAATACCTAGTAGTGTAGTGATAAAAAGTTCTCTAAACAAAAGGCATGAAAATGCAAAAAGATTTATACATTTTTTTATTCAATTCACAGAAGTCTACATATTTCTAAGTTAGATTCCTTTTGCTACCTAGATGCTATCAACTCACGACCTCTTGTTTCTTAGTATTCAAAGAATTCATTATTCTCTATGCTATTGTGGAAATAAAGTACCGAAGCTTACTTTAATCACTAAAAAGAAAGTAGGAAATTGTTTATAGTTTGCGCGCTTTGTTGTGCTTTTAACCGATTAATTTTCTTGTAACACTCTGATAAATACCTGGAAGTATATTTTATTTGCTTTCATCCTTTTTAGGGTTTCGTAAACAAAAGGTACAAATGGGACCCTATTACTAAGACTTCACTGTCTGTCCGTCTGTTACCAAGCTGTATCTCGTGAACCGTGATAGCTAGAAAGTTGAAATTTTCACAAATCATGTATTTCTGTTACCGCTTTAACAATAAACATATTCCTAAGATATAGATTTTATTCATTTACTTAAGATTTATATTGTGTCAACAATTTTCAATTTATACTAAGTTATTCTCGACGCTGTAGTGCCTTGGGTGTTATTAGTTTCAGACGTTGTTAGAAAACCCTTACATTTATTAAATGACTAGTTGTACCCTGCCACGCTTCGCTGTGGCACATGTCGCGGATGTATGACTGATTCTAAAATTAGATAAAAACAATCCTTGATGCGGATTATATATCATTCTAAAATTTCAGCTCGATCGGTGCAGAATTTTTTCGAGTTTTTGAAGCGTACACAAACCAACATAACATTTTTATATATATAGAAGATTTGTGTTTCTCTATAGTTTTGCGCCCTACGATTAAACACGCATTAAATAAATAGCACTAAAATATATAGCGCAAAAACTAGGTATCTACAACTTTTGCCTTGTACTTGCATACAGGCTGTTTTCCGCAATTAAACCCTTTTTAATTGGGTCCTTTTTGCGTGAGGATGGAGTAGGCTTTCCCAGCACTTACTACCCTCTCAGTTTAGTCGACCATGTTCAGAGGAGAGAACTTATCAATACGTCTGGAGCCAACTAGGCTGCGGGTTTCATCACGATGTTTTCCTTCACCGTAAAACCATGATAATTAGCGCCCATATTTTTTTCTTAAAAAAGTAACATTGGTGCACAGCCGGCCGGGAATCGAAACAACGACCTTCAGAATGAAAGTCGAGTTATCTACCACTAAGCCAACACCGTTTACTTTTATCTTACGACTGTCATCTTTGTACCAGACAGACTAACAGTAACTGTAAACAAATCTTTCATCAGACCATTTTCGTTGAAGCGTTATCAAACAAAGCATATTTTATTTCGCATTGAATTTGAAATATTCCATCTCGTAAGTCGCGACTTCGTGACTGTCATCCAGTTCAGTTCGCTGGAGATAAAAGTTATATCTATGTTTATCTAAAGTTTACCTAGTAAGCTATATCTACGTGTAGGGGTGCCATAACTTTTTGGAATGAATACGGCACGTTGTAACATGTCCGATGCCCAAAAATCTTCAACACATTCAACGCTGAAACGCAACGTTCAAACTATCCAAAATAAAGGCTTGGGAAGGAATCCTTATGCTACTTTTTTTTTAAACTTATTTAAAAGTAAAAGGCGCGAGCGACTTTTTTCGAATTTTAGACGTCGTTTTTTTGCAAAATTATTTAAATATTGCAGTTGTAAGTTTAACAACTTAGGTAATGACAAAGGATCATTAAGAAAGAAAATGTAATCGAGAGACCACACAATTTCCGATTTTGACAGCTGTTTTAGTTTAATTAATATAAATTACTAAAGTTTACTCCTAGTTGGGGTCGATTGTAGAAAAAAAACTGGCTTGCTTTCTATGAGAGAGAGAGAAAAAGAGAGAGAAACACGCGAACGCCGCACGGCTTACTATAGCAAAAAGTGTCGTTACGACTTTTGGTCTTATTTTTTTCCGTCTAGCCCCCTTTCGCAACGCGCGATAAGGAACTTCGTTCCAAAACGGGACAAATATGGGACATGGGTTGTAGATAGTCCCGTATATATACGGGTCGTATGGCAACCCTATCTATGCGTATCTATTTACCTGGCTAGTTGTTCTGAGCCTAAGATCGGGTTTCAAGCTGTCGTGTTCGAGTTCCATTCACGCTATCTAAAGAAGTCTCCTAACAAGCACCGTTCTGAGAAATAAAGTTAATCTTATCGATACAAATATTGTAACTAAAAACCGTCAGCGCGATAAATAATTATAAATAACTAAAGCGCGGAATTAAAACAAACAAGATTTTATTAACAATTACGCAAATTTGGAACGGAAAAGACGCAAAGATAACTCCTGAAAACCTTGAAATGGGGCTAATCATAAAATTATGCCCGAGAAATCGTTTTCGGCCTTTAAAATGAAGAAAAATGTCACAAGCCGTCATATCATTTAAATAAGCATTTCATAGCTTATGCTAGTTTTTACTCTACTCTTCATTCTTATTCCTCGCGACTTCATTTGCTTAGGAGTTGAATTTTCCGAAATTCTTAGCACATGCTTACGTCATAAGTAATAGCTGTAACTATATGAAATGTTAAACCTGATTCGTATTTGTTTCAGCTGTGCGTTGATACAACAGTCAGTCATTCAGTCACGATTTTTAATTTTTATATATATTTTTAAATATGTTTAACCTTTTAAGCATAGCTGTATAGCTTTTACCGCGGGCTTTGAGCGCGGCGACCGAATCTAGAAATTCCATCACAAAAATAAAACCTTACACCCCCCACTCCGCCTACCATCTAGCTCGGCCGAGCGTTCGCTTAACGTGTATGTATATGGTACGACTGTACGAAGCTCGCACGATGCAATATCTTTACCGCGGCAGTCCCCGAGTGCCTCAGGTTTTTTAGTATATATTTAGCCTTTTTTACCGCGTATTAATTATTTGTCATTTTGATAGCATATGCCTTTACTAATAATTGTAAAGTAAATACATAATATACCATAAGATTTCTTACAAACTAAAGTACTTAAAAGGAATATAATATCTGAATATTTATTACCTATAAAATATAACTAGAGACATGAATTAGTGCTTCGAGTTAATACAAGATTAATATAACTTTCTAAACTTATAGTTAGAAAATCGAAAGCAAACAATGAAAGCAGTACAAGAAAACTGGGTTCCATAAAATAAAGGTACTACCGGTTTAATAAAGGTCTTTCTTTGTTGTTTGAACTTTAAAATGCTACGTCCTGTTTTATCTATCTGTGCTAAATAATACTAAAATCATGAAGTGGTTTTGTAAGTTTGATATTTTTACCTCTAAACTATTTAATCGTTTGCCTTTTGATTCCTAATTTTGTCTTTATTTCCATGCGATTGGGACTAATGCAAGTGAAATCGCAGGTACTTTTGAATAATTATAACGATTTCGAACTTAATTTTTATTTTTTATTACCTTATGGGCTTTAACACTTAAAAATAACGCCACCTGTGAAAAATAGTGTTGCCAAATTATTCTATATTGAGAACTAGCTGCGCTCCGCGGTTTTACCCGCGTAAGTCTCGATCCAGTGGGAATCCAGTGGGATCCAGCCTTCCACGATAAATTGACTATCCAACATAAAAATATTTTTTCAATTCGAACCTGAGATTAGCGCGTTCAAACAAACAAACGCTTCAGCTTTATAATATTAGTATAGATTATATTAAGAATAAGACATTTCAGATGATTTCGAGGCATTTTATACAGTAATTTTGAAGTACCGCTAGTAATTTGCTTATTAGATCGAATAGTGAATTAGATTTCCGCTATTCGACACTTACAAACCCATAATGAACGGTAAGTATTGGCGAATTTAATAAATTCGCAATTCATTGCGTAGGACGATGAGATAAGAACTCAACTCCTACAACTGAATTGATCTAGCGTAGCAGATAACCGCCAACGCTAACCTGAAACACCACTTTACGAATACCCACCCTGTCCTGTTATAAGATACATTTACGCTACACTATATCGCATATCAATCTTCTTAAAGCTTCACTTCTTATACGCATTACGTTATTTACCCCTGAGTTATGATCCGCATTATAAACTCGTACGTTTTCCTTACCGCCCAGCTCACGGAGTATCGACAAATAGATCCCTAAGCTCCATAAATATCTTCTAATACCTTAAAATTTATATTCTTTAATGCGTTTTCAGTTTAGGATTCGAATAAAGCTTAAGAAATCCAGAGAAATTTGCTTGGATTGTATCGTTAAAAAGAACAATGCTAACCATTGAAAACGAGTGGGCACAGATTTACATCTAAGCAAGACACGGCGGTCTTTATTGTATGCTCTCTCTCGGGATCTCTATAATAGGAACACGAAGTATGCACATCGAATTGTTGCTACTTGAAATATGCAAGAGCATATGCGTAGATATCTCGATACGGGGTCTTGTACTTTACGCTCGTCCTACGGCCCTATCTCTAACTTACGCTTAGTTAAGTCCGACGCCTTACACTTTATGCTTGCCACGGAACCGTTTATAATGAACATTTCGTTCACTTAATTGGCTAGTTAGAACATACTCCGGTAATTGGCTCTCAACTCTCAACCGGTAAACATTCCTCGATACATCCTTAATATTAAAGTGAAATGTCTTTAATATCGGCATTGAATACAACATTGAAAAGTTCAACAAGTTGACAGTTCTATAATATTCGACTGTCTTAATTTAGTAAATCTAAACTGGATGATAAATTCTGATCGTACATTTCTCTTGCAGTAAATGGCGAACATAACAATGCTTTAGCTTACCTCACTGTATATGGCATTTAGATTCCAGTTTAGGATTCTGAAATATTTACAGAACGTTCTATGAATGAGCTTTGAACCATAAACGGTAGCTGTTTTCTATCTATATATATACATATAAAATGCTTTGTCCTGAATGACTGACTAACGGATCAACGCACAGCCTAAACCGCTGATCGTGGAGACCTGAAACTTGGAGGGTGTGTTCTTTGTATGACGTCGGCATCCGATAAGAAAGGATTTTCCGAAATTCTACCCCTAAGGGGGTAAAAATGGGGGGCAAAGTTTGTATGGGATAACGTGATTCCTTGCTCTAATCCTATAAGAACCATTTTCGACTCCTACGCGGACGAAGTCGCGGGCAACAGCTATAAAATGTTCTACGTGTCTCCCGATGAGTTATGGCGGGCGTTCGACTCGTTCCCATTTTAGCTAGAAGTTGCGGTAATCACTGCGTTGATGAGACAAAAATTTAACCCGTTGCCATTGTCTAGTATCTAAGAGAATTTTATTAACGGTGCGGGTTTACGTAATTCATCGTGTGACAGTGTTTAACGATGGTTTTTCTGTTAGCATTGATTGTTACTATTGATTTTTGTGTCAGTGACTTATCTATACAATATAAAATTCTTTGTCCTGAATGACTGACTGACGGATCAACGCACAGCCTAAACCGCTGATCGTAGAGACCTGAAACTTGAAGGGTGTGTTCTTTGTGTGACGTAGGCATCAGATAAGAAAGGATTTTCCGAAATTTTACCCCTTAGGGGGTGAAAAGGGGGGGCAAAGTTTGTTAAGGACAACGTGATTCCTTGGTCCAATCCTATTAGAACCATTTTCGACTGCTACGCGGACGAAGTCGCGGGAAAAAACTAGTCGGTTATTAAAAGTGACTACGTAAATGTTATCATAAAGTATGACAAGATTATTTGCTATTTAAGTATCATCATACATCTCTGTTGCGGATTCACGGAGTTTTGTTTCAGTGATGGCATAATTTAAAGAAATGAAAGTTTCTCGCACTGACTCTTCTTCAATAATAGCTCGTATATCTTCAAAGCTTCCATTGTTAAATGAAAATATTTAAGCGTATTTTGTACTTTTCTACATTATTTATGAGTTTCTATTGTGATAGGTATGCTTTCTAAACATTCGTTTTATGGCATAATGAACAGAACCTATATATCTTAGTAAATTGGCTGTTTTACCACTTGACTTTACTTGTTTACTAACCCTATTTATTTTTACTGACTTACAAACAGGCGCATTTAAAATAGCTTCATAAAAAATGCCCATGCTTATAGAAAAACAAATATTCCCAGGCTAGTGAATCGGAAAAATGCAATGAACTCATTTTTATTTCTAGGTAACCTGTGATTAAGAGCTGGTGGCTTCCGAAGGGATCAATCTAATACAAAACCCTTTGTAATAAACTCATTAACTTGATAGTCTGCGATGAATTACCCTTATTAATGTCAATAAAAAAACCGGTCAAGTGCGAGTCGTACTCGCGCGCCGAGGGTTCTGTACATTAGTTTTAACTCTCTTTCTCTACCCTTGCAATGGTATGGTAGGTACCAATTTAACTTGACCCCTATTACGTTTGGGCGCCCATACAATGTAAAGGTTTTGTCCTATATGTGTGCTGTAAGAAATTGCTTCCTTCCAAATTTCGTGATTCTAGGTCAACGGGATCTACCATATAAGTTTTTGACCCAAAACCTATAGGGTACTTCCGGTTGACCTGGAATCATCAATTTTAGTCAAATGCAAGGTCTTACAGCACAAGTAAAGGGAAAATTCCGAAATATAGAAAAAGTTGAAAATTAAGGTAAATTTTGGTACTTAGGTACAAGTTTTTGTGAAAATGGAAATTTGCCCATATCTTTTTATCATGTTGATTCAGGATCTTGATTTTTATACACCATAGACCTCAGAATCTAGTATGAATTTCAACTTGCTAGGTCCACCCGTTCCTGAGAAAATCGGTGGTGACACACGGACAGACAGACAGACAAGAAAGTGAGGGTTCTTATAAGGGTTCTTTTTTTTACCTTTTAAGGTACGGAACCCTAAAAACACCAGCAATGAGGTTACTATAGATTACTATAGAATCATTTTGTTATCAGTTTTTCTCACCCTTTATTTTTATCTTCAGAACGAACTTGCTTTCTACGTAGGTACTTAGCAAAGCACGATTAAAAATACGATAGATTTATTTTGCTTGTTGGTTCTTTCTTTAATACTTACGGTAAAGAAATACATCGTGATGAAAACGGAGGCTTAGTTGGCACCAGACGTATTGACGAATTCTTACTCTGGATCTGCTAAGCTAAGAGGATGTAGGTATAAGTGCTGTAGGTAAGCCTACTTCATCCTTACGCAAAAGGACCCAACTAAAGAGACATAGTTGCAGAAAAAAAAGAATTTTCCAAATCGGTCCAGGCGTTTTCGAGTAATCGGTGAACATACATATATATATATATATACGCGACGAATTGGGAACCTCCTCCTTTTTTGAAGTCGGTTAAAAAAAGCCCGTATACAAGTATAAGTAACTATACTACTACATAGTACAAAACAAAGTCGCTTTCCTGCTGTCTGTCCCTATGTATGCCTTTGAAAGTACACAACGGATTTTGATGCGGTTTCTTTTAATAGATAGAGTGATTCAAGAGAAAGGTTTTACTATATGAAACAAGAGTACCACGCGTACGAAGTCGCGGGCAACAGCTAGTTTATATATAAGTAGAGGCATATATCTAACGAAAATTTACAACAAAAGATATTTAGTAAAGGCTTCTATAAGTATTAGAAAGTTTTCTTACAATTGTAACATTGCAATTTGTTACATCGACATCAGTCTAATCGTCTGCCTATATCGCGTCCATTAGCTGTTTCTTCCGACACTTTGCTAGTGTCGTGAAAATCGTTCTCGCATACGTAATGCTCAATCGTGCGTATCACTATCCCATCGCACACATAAACTGCAAATCACCCCCTTGATGGTTCAAAAGCGAAGCTTGATTGCTTAACGCCTTCAGGTTCTTGCTACAATTTTCACTCTTTGTTTTGTATTTTATTGCTTTTTACAATGAGGATAAAACTAGAGGAGGCGCCCTTTTTTCATATTCTGATTTAGATAGATAGATAAATAATAAATAAACAATAGATATTGAGGGAAATTCCACACATCGCCATCTAGCCCCAAGCTAAGTGACTAGACTTGTGTTATGAGTGCTAGACAACGGATATACTACTTATATACTTTTCTTTTGTAAATATATACTTAATCTTATAATATAAAAATGAATCGCAAAATGTGTTGGTAAATTCATAACTCAACAACGCCTGGACCAATTTGGCCAATTCTTTTTTTGGTCTGTTTGTTATTATCAAAGATTCTTATGAAATAAAAAATTAAGAAAGTTGCGCAGAAAATTATAACGCGGGTAAAACCGCGGGGCGCAGCTAGTTAAAAATAAAAGACTTATGTACGAAAACATTGGGTATAAGTTATTTATTATTTATTTGTTGTCATTTGACTGTCTTTTAGTCGCGAATGAACAGGTACCTATTAAAAAAGCGTATCTTCACTTACCATCCAGGCAGGTCTGACGCTGATCTATCATATGTAAAACATCAATGGATGTTAAAAATAGGAGCAACACTATCAAAAGCCGCCATTTTATTGACCCGAATTAATGAAATTTTACTCGTAGTTTCTGTAGGTATAACCGGTCCTTTTTTGTAAGGAGTTTCTAGGGTCTTTGATTTTATTTTCAGATAAAAACAAAAAGATTTTCTCACATCTTGGCAGAGTTTTTTTGTAGTGCGTGCGTATTTATCGTTGATTGGATATGGAATCTATTGAGACCTATACGATTCCTGTTATGCGTTAATTAATGCTATTTACGTACGGCAATTAAATTAAATACATTTGTAGTTTCCTGATCGTTTAAAGATATCAGTTAATGATAAGGATTACCATTTGAATTACATCAATATTTTAAAATTTCTTATTTTATCAAATAATGTTTTATTTAGATAGTATTTTATATGATCTTCCTTATATAAAATACTATCTAATATTTAATGTATTTTTGTAAACCAATGTATTTTTCCTAAGAAAAAATTATGTGCGTTAATTGACATTGTTATTACGGTGAAGGAAAACATCGTGATAAAACCCGCAGCTTAGTTGGCTCCATAAGTATTGACAAGTTCTCTCCTCTGGAAATGGTCGACTAAGCTGAGAGGGTAGTAGGTGCTGGAGAAGCCTACTCCACCCTCACTCAAAAAGGACCCAATTAAAAAGAGTCTAATTGCGGAAAACAGCCCGTTCAAATACAAGTACTATCTAATGAATTGTTTAGAGTTTGAATCATGAAACGACCCGCGCCTCTCTGAAGTATCAGTGCTCGCTCGGCGATGAGTGTGTGTGGACGTGTATAGTGACATTGTGCGAGTCATTTTCGAGTGATTTTTGCTATTGGCTAATTACCCAGATTTCAATTTCTTGTCGCACCTGCGGAGTTGATACGGAAGGACTCCTCCTAAAGGGCGTGACTAGAAAGGGATAAATATCTTGCGAAGTGAAATTGTTATTTATTGGCTGGATTTGCGCGCGACGTGTGGATTCGAACGTGGTGGTGTGGAATTGTAAGCCGAGCATACGACGAGCGCGCTATTTGAACACTGCAACAACTGGCGAAATAGTGATCTACTATAAGCTACGACGCGCTACGAGAGCTACGAGGGCTACAAGCAGTCTACGACGAATCTATCTGCTACGGCGAGTTAACTAAGGCAGCTACTAGTGTGTGATCAATTGATCATACACAATGTCCAAATTAACTCGCACGCCGCCCCCGACTTCATCCGGCGCGCTTGCTCCCGGGCGTGCGCCCACTCCGGCAGCCGCATCGGCCCCCGCGCCGTCCTCCGTGCTAGCGATGCTGTCTAAATCTAGCAAGAAAATTGGGGACAAACATTGGCAATCGGATTCTAATTTACCAGGGTCTGCATCCACGCGTTCTAAACGACCGCGCCCCTGCGTTTCCCCCTCTGCTGATGTTGACGACGACTTGTCCACGTCATCTCTTGATGACTTCAAGAGAGATCTGTGGGCAATGCTTGAAGATTGGAAAGCTGAGCAGAAACAGACTCTATCCCAATTGGTAGTAGATGTGAATCATCTAAAATTGCAGTGCACAACTATACAAAAGACCAACATCGACATAGAGTCTGCCATCGTGTCTTTAAATAAAGACTATGAGGAGGTTATGCAGAGAATGACCCAACTAGAAAAGGAGAGACGGGAAAACAGGGAGCATATTGATAAATTGGAAAGAAAAATTGCAGACATTGATCAAAAATCACGGTCATCAGCTATAGAGATCAGAAACGTTCCGTTGCAATCAGACGAAAATACTGATGGTCTACTCAAGATAGTATCCGGACTTGCAGATGCCCTCCAGATCGACATCCAGGCCACGAGCATCCGTGACATAAGGCGCTTACCGGGGAAACCTGGTACTCCTAGACCCATCTTCCTCGAACTCTCGTCAGTTCTTACCAGGAACAATATACTTGCTGCTGTTCGCTCCTTTAACAGAGAATTAAGTGTGGAAAATAAATTAAATACCAAATCCATAGGGCTGCCAGGGGAACGAAAACCCATATATGTTGATGAACATCTATCTGCCTCATCCAAGAGGTTGTTTCATCAGGCCCGAGAATTTGGCAAAAAAAATTACTACAAATTCTGTTGGATATCAAACAGTAAAATTCTGCTACGTAAGAATTCTGAAACCAAAGTAATTCATACAATTACATCGGAGCAGTCATTAATGAAACTCGAACAAGAAAAATGACTAGACCGCGATATTGTTTTCATTATTATCTTAACTATAACTTTAACATCATTTTTATTTTCATTATTTTCACTATTACATCTATTTATGTATTTATTTATTAGTCACATTGTCAACAGATTCTCTAATCTTCACCATTTTAAATGTTGTTCTTACAGTAATTATTTACAAAAACATGAAATTATAATACCATACAGTCATGTAGTCAATCTCTGTTTAAATCTTTTAAAGGCACATAAAACCATAAAACTAACAGTGCGTATTTTACTTATTGCATTTACTTATTATTTTATCAATGACTGATTTAAACTCAATAAATACGGAGATTGACAACCTGTCTATTGCAACCTTCAACATATACACGCCTGAGACATGTTCTGATTGTATAGTAAATCCTAGCAATAAATTAAAAATAATACACATTAACATTAAAAGCATAAATAAGAACTTTGATCAATTTGTAGCGGTACTGAGTATGATAGACTTTGAATTTGACATTATTATACTAACTGAATGCTGGTTAAAACAAGCGGGTCCCATTAGGGAATTAGATAGGTATACATCCTTTGCTACTAAAAATAATCCAATTCAAAATGACGGAACTGTAATTTATGTCAAAAATTGTCTTGACTTTTCCGTGTATGAACCTCATTTTTTGGATGGTAACTGTCTGGTATGCATAATAGGTGATACTGCTATTGTCGGGATATATCGTTCTCCATCATATAAACAACTGTCAAACTTTTATCAAAGCCTTGAAAATTTGAATCGATCTCTAAAATCATATAAAACGCTAGTCGTTGTGGGAGACATAAATGTCGACATTAAAGATAACAATAACATAGATCGCAACTTCTCAGATTACATGGAGATCACCTCATTACTGGGTCTGCTTCCAACATACCGTCATCCTACGAGATCCAATACTTGCCTGGACCACATTCTATTAAGAACGAATTTAACAGCGGAAACCGCTTTATTGGAAACCCAAATTACCGACCATCTTCCTACTATGATATGCCTAGAACACCGTAAAGCTCTGTACAAAAATCGTACTAAAATCACCTCTCGGTTAGACTATGAAGCAATCAAAAATGAGTTAGACCTTGCCAACTTTTTAGTAGTCATGAAAGAAACTGATGCTAACAAAGCGTCAGACGAATTTATTTCCATAGTCCAAAATATAATCAATAAGCACACAATCCGTAAATCAGTTAGTAGGAAGAAAAGGATATTAAAACCCTGGATTACCCCAGGGCTATTGCGTTGCCTGCGTAATCGAGATAAAATGCATCTTAAACTGAAAAGAAATCCTGATAATATCATTCTGGAAACTACTTACAAGAGATATCGAAATTATTGTAACAATCTTCTCAAAAAATTAAGGTGTGCATATGATAAAGAAGAATTGCAAAATTCAAAAAACAACGCTAAGGCAATGTGGGACGTAATAAATAGAATATCCGGTAGGAAAAAAACTTTTCAACCACCTTCTGACTTACTAAAACTGTCTTCGAGTGCAAAAGCTTCTTCTAACGAAGTAAATCAGTATTTTGTGAATATCGGCAAAACTCTGGCTTCGGCTATAGATCCCCTCACATCGCAAATTCCAATTTCTAAAGCTCCAACAATGATAAACTCTCTTGGTATTGTTCCAGTTAGCGCTAAACAGGTTAATGCCATCATTTCAACTCTTCGCATCAATTCTGCAACTGGCTGGGACAACATCTCCGCTAAAGTGATAAAGTCCTCTCAAAAGAAATTAGTTATGCCAATAACACATATATGTAATCTCTCAGTCAGTACGGGTGTTTTTCCAAGAAGCTTCAAAAAGGCCTTAGTTACTCCTGTTTATAAGAGTGGGGATAGAGGCCATGTTTCAAACTATAGGCCGATATCTGTCCTCAGCACACTATCCAAGATCCTAGAAAGAATATTAAATGACTGCTTAAATAACTACCTATCAAAATATAATCTTATATCCGCTAAACAATTTGGCTTTAGATCAGGAATATCCACAGAAGATGCAATAGCTGGACTCACTGATGTAGTAGTTAAAAAATTGGACAGCAAAAAGAAATGCTACGGTATTTTCTTGGATTTAACTAAAGCATTCGACACGGTCTCTGTCCCTGCCCTTGTAAACAAGTTAGAACGGATTGGTGTTCGAGGCATAGCGTTAAATCTGTTTAAAGACTACCTCTCTGGACGCTCTCAAGCAGTTAAGATCGATGGCACCATAAGTGACGAAGCAAGTATAAATTACGGAGTCCCACAGGGCAGTATTTTGGGCCCAACCTTGTTTCTGCTTTATATAAATGACTTATGTGACCTGCCTATCACCAACTGCGATATTTTTACGTATGCTGACGACACCGCCCTTGTTGCTTCCGGAAATGACTGGTGTGCTGCTAAGACGAACGCAGAAAAGGCTATGAAAGTGGTAATGAATTGGCTCAATGCTAATTTACTAACACTAAACCTAGCAAAAACTAAATATTTATGTTTCCATCTGCCGAACACGCCTGTCGTATGCGAAGCTGCACCTTTAACAGCGCATGTTTGCGAAAATCGTACTTGTACTTGTACCCCACTGTCCAGAGTGAGTCACATCAGATATCTTGGAGTCATTCTTGATGAGCGATTGGACTGGAGACCACATATTGAAGCACTCACTAGTCGAATAAGGAAACTCATATACGTATTTAAAAATTTACGTCTTGCCGCTGATCGTGACACCTTAGATATTGTATATAAATCCTTGTGTCAATCGGTTATGGGATATTGTATTCCTATATGGGGTGGAGCTTATAAGACATTGCTTAGACAATTGGAGATAGCACAAAAATCTATCCTCAAAATAATGTACAAAAAGCCTAGATTTTACTCCACTGATAGCTTGTATAAGGAGTGCAAGTTGATGACCGTACGACAGTTATTTATCCACCGGACAATACTTCGCCATCACACAGAGATACCAATTGAAACACTAACAAAATTGCATCAGTGTAGGCGTGGTACATTAGTCTGTAAGCATAAAACCTGTAGAACTGCTTTTGCGCGTAGGCAATATAGTAGCATAAGCTGTAAGTTATACAACGAAATAAACAACGTACACACAATTTATAACCTATCAAAGTTCGAAGTGAAGTTCAAAACATGTAACTGGCTACAATCTCTTTCGTACGAAGAAACTGAAAAATTGTTAGAAACGGCTGTATAGCTTCATTAATTTATTTAAATTGTAATTTAATCGTTATTTTTATTCAGTGTTATTTTATTTTATTTTTTATTTTAAGAATTATGTTATTTAAAGAGATATAATGATACCTAATTTTGATTATTACATTTATAATACATATATATATATATATATTTCATAGTTAAATTAGTGCTACACCCGTTCACACCCTATATGCAGATATTAAATTCTAGTATAAGTACAATGTACTTAGTTAAAGCACCCCCTTTTGAAGCCTAGAATACGAGGTAATACTCAGTCTAGGATTCAAAATATGCTAATACAAAATTAATTTTAATTTTTTAAACATTAAGGAAGAAATGTATGATATGGCAATTTATGTAACTACTCTATGGAAATAAACTATTATTTATTAAAAAAAAAAAAAAAAAAAAAAAAAAAAAAAAAAAAAAAAAAAAAAAAAAAAAAAAAAAAGCCAATCGAAACGTAATAAGAAAATGAATTTAATTTCTGTCGTGACGCCTTACCGGACCACTATCTAGTTATTAATTGATTAAATCGACTAAACAAACGCTACAATGTTCCAACACTATCTTAAAGTGAAATGGTACCGGCGCTATCTCCATACAAACGTAGTCGACTGTTCCTCCCTGGATAATGACACTAGCACAAATATTTTTGTTGCATAAAACCTATAACTTGACTTTGTTTAATTTTTTTATTTTATTTTCTCATTATCATAAAAATAATGATTTAAAAACCAAAAAAACAGAGGAGCATTGTCATGGCAGTTATAAGTTTTATGCAACAAAAATACTTGCTCTACTGTCATTATTCAGGGAGAAAACATTCGACTACGTTTGTATGGAGAGAGCGCCCGGTACCCTTTCCTCTTGACAGTAAAATGGGACTTCCTTCGAGCCGTCGAGACGTCTCATTTTATTGCACGCGCTGAAGATACAATTCTAAACATATTATTTCCTATATGTACTTTATATTGCCCATAATCCATTGAGATGATCGTTAAAACCAGTGGCAAATATTAACCATAAGAAACTGTATAATTTTATACACAGCTATATTAATGAAGTAAATGAATATTGAAATTGTTCTAAGTTCCCTTACTGTTGCGAGATATTAGTTTGAATTACGTTTAAATCTGTTCTGACCGCCTCAGACTTAAGGGAGATTGGTCGTTTAAGGGGTCGGCTTAGTACCTCCAAATAGTCTTGTTAGCTTAACAAAATGATAAGTACACTGTTATAGTTAGGGATTGAATTAAACTCGGATTAAACTCTTGGGATAAAATGAAGTTGTTTCTTCCGTTTGCAAATAAACTGGCAACTTACTTGTGTGTGATATACATTTTTATGCGTATTTTTTATAATAGAACGAGCTGATGGTCCACCTAAATATGCAGCTATACCTCTACTACCCATAACAATACCTAAAATTACTAAACTCGGATTAAACTCTTGGGCTAAAATGAAGTTGTTTCTTCCGTTTGCAAATAAACTGGTAACTTACTTGTGTGTTATATAGATTTTTATGCATAATTTTTATTATAGTACGAACTGATGGTCCACCTAAATGTGCAGCTATACCTCAACTACCCATAACAATACCTAAAATTACTAAACTCGGATTAAACTCTTGGGATAAAATGAAGTTTTTTCTTCCGTTTGCAAATAAACTGGCAACTTACTTGTGTGTGATATACATTTTTATGCGTATTTTTTATAATAGAACGAGCTGATGGTCCACCTAAATATGCAGCTATACCTCTACTACCCATAACAATACCTAAAATTACTAAACTCGGATTAAACTCTTGGGATAAAATGAAGTAGTTTCTTCCGTTTGCAAATAAACTGGTAACTTACTTGTGTGTTATATAGATTTTTATGCATAATTTTTATTATAGTACGAACTGATGGTCCACCTAAATGTGCAGCTATACCTCAACTACCCATAACAATACCTAAAATTACTAAACTCGGATTAAACTCTTGGGATAAAATGAAGTTTTTTCTTCCGTTTGCAAATAAACTGGCAACTTACTTGTGTGTGATATACATTTTTATGCGTATTTTTTATAATAGAACGAGCTGATGGTCCACCTAAATATGCAGCTATACCTCTACTACCCATAACAATACCTAAAATTACTAAACTCGGATTAAACTCTTGGGCTAAAATGAAGTTGTTTCTTCCGTTTGCAAATAAACTGGTAACTTACTTGTGTGTTATATAGATTTTTATGCATAATTTTTATTATAGTACGAACTGATGGTCCACCTAAATGTGCAGCTATACCTCAACTACCCATAACAATACCTAAAATTACTAAACTCGGATTAAACTCTTGGGATAAAATGAAGTTGTTTCTTCCGTTTGCAAATAAACTGGTAACTTACTTGTGTGTTATATAGATTTTTATGCATAATTTTTATTATAGTACGAACTGATGGTCCACCTAAATGTGCAGCTATACCTCAACTACCCATAACAATACCTAAAATTACTAAACTCGGATTAAACTCTTGGGATAAAATGAAGTTTTTTCTTCCGTTTGCAAATAAACTGGCAACTTACTTGTGTGTGATATACATTTTTATGCGTATTTTTTATAATAGAACGAGCTGATGGTCCACCTAAATATGCAGCTATACCTCTACTACCCATAACAATACCTAAAATTACTAAACTCGGATTAAACTCTTGGGATAAAATGAAGTAGTTTCTTCCGTTTGCAAATAAACTGGTAACTTTCCTACTTGTGTGTGACATTTTTATGCGTAATTTTTATAATAGAACGAACTGATGGTCCACCTAAATATGCAGCTATACTTCTACTACCCATATCAATATAAAAAAGACATCATAACACAAGGCAATCATGCAATCATTTTGAACCCTCCAAAGACTTTAGGTCATTTCGTAAAGTTGAAATGGCCGGATGTTTAATGAAAGCCAAGGAGTCATCATGTAGCTGTAACTTCACTTAAATTAAATTCGCATACATTTTAAAATGACTTATTAATACTGTTATTAAATACGTATTAGATAATCAGTAGTTATTAGATGATCATCAGAATGTTCGCCTTTCTCGACCGGTTTCTCTCGTTATGACAAATGAGTATTGATACAAATAAACAAACGTACGTCATTAATCTAACTTGACCTCGGACACCTCTACTTTGTTTAGGATTAGTAGTAGAGACTGAATAGGTTATTTTAATTGCTTACTTTCATCTATATATACAAAATTCAAAGTACTGACTCGACTGATATATCAACGCACAGCTCAAACCAAAGGAAGGATCTAAGAAAGGATTTTGAAATATTAAAACCCTACGTAGATGAAGTCACGGGTAAAATCTAGTGTCTAATAAATGGTTTTTTGAATAGTGCATTACGTAAATTAAGCTAAAAAAGTATTTTAATGATTTAAGATACTTATAGGTAAAGGTCTTCTTTAAAGTGAAATAGTATATAGTAAATTTCATTAATAAGATTAATACAAGAAAGCGCTATCCTTTAAACACACTATCTATAATATAAAAATGAATCGCTGAAGTGTTCCTAAGCAAATCTCGAGAACGGCTGAACCGATTTCGGTAATTATTTTTTTAGAATATTCCATAAGGTACGAGGATGATCATTACGGAGAGAAAATTTTAAAAAGTTGCCCGAAAAAGTCTAAAAACAACAACAACACTTTTCTATACTCCCAATTCCCATACAAACGATTTGTAATAATACTTAAAAATCAACTTTAATTCCATACCATAAAGTTAAAGTTTTGATGGAGAGGTTCCGGGAAGGCAAAAAAATTGAGCGACGTTAGCTGTATCGTATAAATATTGATGTCAATCATGTCGCGGTGTTAGTTACCATACTCCACCTAAACGGCTGCACCGATTTTTATGATATTTATGTCTTTTTTTATATGGCAAAACTACGTTTGTCGAGACAGCTAGTGGTTAATGAAACCGATATTACTAACCCTCAAATTGTGTACCACAAACTGACTTGTAATAAATCCTTCCCCAATACTATCATTAATATTGATTTATTATTTTATAGTTTCCGTAGATCACGAATAATCACGATCGTGGGTTCCCCTTACAATTTCAGGGCTAGTGGTTTAAGAGGAAAGGGTACCGAGCGCTCTCTCCATACAAACGTAGTCAACTGTTTTCTCCCTGGATAATGACACTAGAGCAAATATTTTGCAGCATAAAACCTATAACTGCCATGACTATGTCCCTATGTCTTGGTTTCTTTTTTCATTTTCTAATTATCATAGAAATTAAGAATTAACAAAAAAATAAAAACAAAACATAGAGGCATGGTCATGGAAGTTATAAATTTTATGCAACAAAAATATTTGCTCTAGTGTCATTATCCAGGGAGGAAACAGTCGACTACGTTTGTATGGAGAGAGCACCGGTACCCTTTCACCTTAAGTTTTAAAATTAAATTGCCCTTTCGCCGACAAAGATTGCGGTGGTTAATGCAATACGTCTAAGTAGTTGGGATCTCGTTGCTTCCGCGTGGCGGCTCTAGGAAATATTTATTTTGCACAAATTGATAGTTCTAAGCAACGCTGTCATTAACTAACTGTACGGAGTCTCAAGTCTTCTACTTCTTTAATGCTTTATTATTTTATGTGACAAATGGACGCGGAAATTCTGACTCTGCCTCATTAAGTTGACTTTTTTCAATTTATGATGAGTTTTTTTACCTCTGAGGAAACTTTTACGGCATATTTTAATAGTATTTGCGCGGTGCATTTTGAGACCCATGCCAATCGATAGAGGGTATTACAGTGAACAAATAATGTTTTCACACCGAACCTCAAAAGCTTCTCAGAAACGGAATATTTAACAAAACGTGTTGTACTGTGATTCAAAAATTCGCGGTGAAATTCAAGACCCATGCGTATCCATAGAGGGCATTACGACGAACAAATAATGCCTTCACACCGAACCTCTAAAGCGTCTCGGAAACGAGATATAGAATAGATTCGCCACATTGCCCTCTATCGATAAGTATGAGTCTCAAAATGCACTGCGCATTTTTGAAAATCATAGGACAACAACATGTTTGGTTAAATATCCCGTTGCCGAGACGCTTTAGAGGTTCGGTGTGAAGGCATTATTTGTTCGCTGTAATACCCACTATCGATTGGCATGTGTCGCGAAATGCACCGCCGCATTTTAAGTTACTATGCCAAAATATCCAAAGGTTTTTGGCATAGAGATAGCCATTTTGTAAAAAGAATTTTGTAAAATTCCACTCCTACGCGAACGGAGTCGCTGGTAAAAACTAGTTATAAAACACGGAGCTGTCAAAAGAAATATCGTCGACAGTTATCAATTTTATGTGCAATAAATATCCTATAAGTTTTACAGCAACTCAGGGTCCGTAGTTTACATCAACAATGTTTTCTTTTTCACGCAGCAGCCTTTGTTGACTTGATTTAAGCACAAAACAAGTTATTTCTTTTGACTATACACCTTCATTCACTCGCTTCATTTCACTGAATAACTTTTTACTCGTTTTGTTTGTTAGTAAAGTGCTGGATCACTAAAATAGTGGCTTAATTAGAATCTGTGCCGTGGAAAGTTCTTATCGTGAAAGGGAATTGCTTTCCCTTCGGTCCGTCCCTTTCAAATCACTACAAACACTCGAACACGTACCAAAGATTCCAAGACTTTACCTTAACTATCTTTGTGAACGATTTCGTCTCCACTTAACCTTTAAAACTCTGGGTTAAAGAAAACGCATCGGAATTTGAACCATATTTAAATAAATCGACGTTTCTCTGGGAAAATACGGAAGCACGTTTGGACAAAAAAACAATCAGGCAATTTTATCGTTTCGTGCTATACAGGGTTATTGGTAATTATAATATCAAGCCGTTGAGAGCTACTTCTGTGCACCTAAACAAACAACTTTTGTTCTACGACTTTTGGAAATTCGAACATGTTTTGGAAAATGTTATAGTTAGGTTTACCTGAAAATCAGCTGTTCCTTACACGGAGAGGTCAATTACCGTAAAATGTTACTTATTTTTTTGTTTTATCTACTGTTCTTAGTCTGAATGACCTTTGTGTTAAAAAATCAACTGTTTTTTTGAATTTACATAACCTCAAAATTTTGCATTTTTTTTTCTAATATCCAAAAGTTGTTTGTTACGGTGCACAGATGTAGCTCCCAACGGCTTGCTAGTATAATTACCAATAACCCTGTATACTCATTAAATTGTTTCTTTAATTTTATATTAGGTGTGCAATAAAATTATTGTTGTTTTATACTATTTATAGTGTTATTACAATGGATACTTTTCTTTATTGCCTATAAATTAAACCATAGAACTTTCTTTAACACGTCATACTCGGATGTCTTTGCAAAACATCTTTAGCGTAGGTAAATACCGCTAAGCTAAGTCCGAAATACTGAATAAGTGTCCGCATCGAACATTCCGGTAAACAACGATGGAGGTCGTGTAAACTCAGTATAAGTTTTGGCGAAGGTTAATTTGTTTTAAATTAAATTTCGCTGAATTTTAATTTAATTTAGATTCCATTTTGATATAATTTATTTTTCATTTTTTTATTATTTATTAGATTTATTTTTATTCTATTAGATTTATATTTTCGATACTAACTAACTTACATTAAAATCGGATTGCATGACATTGTGCTCTATAAAATTTTGCTAAATTCTAGCTAAATGCATTTAACGTGTAAACTAAAATTAAATTATATTTCAATAGCCACAAAGGATGAATCAGTTTGACGCTTTGACAGTTGGTTATTCATGGTTAAGGTCTTAAAAGCTTTTAATTTTTATTGTGCAAGTCAACCTAAGTTTTGTTACTTATAATTTATGATTTTTATTGTCTGAAAATAAATTAATTATTACAAGAATAGGTTAGCAGAAATTGCAATGGTTTACGTTTTGAATGACTTAAGTAGTTTCCCTTTTGTGTTCCAAATAATGTTTTGTTTGTAAGTAGTGGTCGCTCGTGACAAAACATTACAATGAGCGTTGCTCCGAAATTGAAAGTGACAGCATCAGGTGCCGATGCGTGCGCCCGCGCAGTCACATCTCGAGATCACTCAAAACGGAAGCGAAATGCGATGCAACTACTTTTTACTCCGTTTTCTAAGTAAAATGAAAACGACACTATTAACAGCTAAATGCGCTTGTTGACAATTTTATGAACGTCACGTTTGCCTGATTATGGAGCGAAATTGCAATTTCAAAGTCAACTTCAACAACAAGAACTTAATAGTGCCTGCAATTTCCAATTTAATTAATTATGTAGTTTGTTAAATGAAAATAACACCTAATTGCAAGTGTTTAAAACGACTGCTAATTGATTTTCACATGTTTACCGGTACATTTCTTATACAACATGCGACACTTACTTCCGTTTTAGTATCGAAGTTGTAATCGTCATTCCTTTATTTTATACAAGGTGTCCGGGTAACGGTATAAGTTAAACTATATGGCTGGGAAAATTCAATTGAAATAATGAATCGCAAAATGCACTTACTTCCTGATGAGGAAATTATCCACGCTCAAGCCTATTATGGTTGTATTAAAGTAATTAAGTAGGTATACGGATATTCTTTTTTGAAAATGCAGTAGCGGCGCCGGAGGCAAGTGTGGGTCTCATAACTTTAACACTTTGTAAGTGTGAGATTTTTTCTTAAGTATTTTTGCACTTATCATGCAAAATACCTCAATTACTTGTTGGAAATAAGTGGCTTTAATTACTTACTTCAGATATAATTGGTTGTTATTGTGTGCGTGATTGTATGAATGAAATTTGAAGATACGCAGAAATGCAGCGTGAATGCGGTCGTTTAAATGATTGTGCAACTTTTCTATTGCTCTTTCAAATTTCTTCAAGTTATTTACCTTGAAATTGTGGTTTAAATTTTTACTTGTCGTCATTTTAACGTGTTTGTGACTGAAGCAGTTTGTGCTGTTTCATCCGTTATATTTTTAACTGTGGTTATATCTATCTACCTTAACAACTAGTAGGTATGATTGACCTAGATTTTAAGTTAATCAAGTAACCATTATAATGTTCTCATATAAGCGAACTGTTTTGTAAGTATTTTTTAGAAATAAAGATTCTTTAAACCTAAACCTAACCTGATAAAGATTTTTGTTTAGTTATTTATTTTTAGCTACCACTTAGGTAAGTACCTACTTTAAAATATTTTCACAGCTTAATATTTTCCTAATGCCAGATAATTAAGTTTTAAACAGTGACAATTCCGTATGTTCATTTTTATATCAAAGCATTTGTGGTCTTCTTCAAAGAGAAAAAGTTTTGTATTCCGGAAGTTTTAATTAATTAACGGTTATTCATAAAATACTTACTTACCTACATTCATACAATCATTTCATCAATACAAATTATTTAATAAAGCAATAAAAATCATTCAATTTAATTTCATCAAACACGCAGGGACTATGTTAAAAGCAAAAAGGTAATATAAAAATAGAAAGCCTACCTCAAGGTAGAGAAAGGGCCTTGTCAAAATGTTGAATCATTTTATATTACCACAATGAGTTGTAAATTGTGACTCCAGAGAACCTATTCATATGATTTCACTATAATTTTGAGAATTAAATTGTTCTGTGATTGAATGATATTACGAAGGGATCAGATTGATTCATTGATAGAAAAACTATTAAATAATCATAATTTTTTTCTTCCTGCTCGATGACGTAAATGTAGCTATGGCTTTTTTATTTTTACTCTATTTTTACGCATTTTAGCTTAAAAAAACTACATTACAACAGTAGGTAGATTTTTTATCTTTTCAAAAGCTTTATTTAAAACAACGAGCAGTAGGTGGAAAAAAATATTAAAATTATGATTAATAATAGTTTTTTTATTTATTTTAGCGTTAAAAAAGGTACGAAAGATCGACGACGTAAATGGAGCTTTTTAGAAGCTAAACCGTTATGAAGATATTACAATAAAAATTGTCACGAAGTTTTTAAAGAACTTCTGTAGGTATATAAATTGTATTCATTTGAAATTCCACAATTCAAGTCTATTAATTCGATATTATTTCAAGATAATACAAAATAGCGAATCATTATATCAAAATGAACAAGCCTTACAATAACTCTATATTCGTAGAGCTGATTGCAGATAATTTTATCTCCTCTATTTAATATGCCTTCAATAGATTAATGGTTCACAAGTGTAATCTATGAAATGCTATCACCATTATACATTCAAAGTCATCTTGAATAATAACTGCATTGTGTATTTAGTTGCTCACACTGTTATAGAGTTTCGAACTTCAAATCGAGAGCTATTTCAATTTCACACAATCTTCATTAATCAAATGCAGTAATTGTGGTTTAGTTCATTTTTAAATTTTAGCACGCGACCTATAGGAACTTTCATCTACGGCCGACTGACAAATTGCTTTTTAATAATGCTTAATTGATCGTTAGCTTTGAAGCATTAAATCATTGTTATAAATAAATGAACCAGTGTCTCAACTTGTACGGATATTCGTGCCAGATAAACGACGTGATTTCATAGAAATGATTGAATACAATTCTCTTGTAAAAGCAATACTATATTCAACGATTCAGTATCCCTCTCTCTATTATTTACGCTAACGTTCTGTTCAAATTGCTAATAGAAAGCTTTAAACATACTCGGTAAATTGTTACTTACTAAAACAATCGTGCTTAACCATTTCGGAAACTGTCTCGGCCCCTACGAAATTGCCACTTAGCAATACCGTTAAAATCATAAATTTCCAAATCAGGGGGAAATTTCAAATTGACCACAATTTCACTAAGTAACAGTGATTTTAAATTTTAAATTTTTGCTCGTTTGCTATCACTATCGGTAGAGAAATCGTGTAACGGCTAGGCGGCTGTTCGAATCGATAGTATTAGATAAGTAACTTAGATGAAGATAAACTATGAACATAACACGTAAACGAATATCTTTGGCGAAGCCCGAAGCTGAAGTGGTGAGGTAGATGGTGCTAAGATAATGCTAAGTTCAAGTTCACTGTCCTATGATTCTTTACAATAAGATATTATAAAATCATTGTGAGGAAATAATGTACTGGCTAATTAAAGAAAATCAAGTAAATTTTCTCGAGAATTAGTAAGGATACTCGTACTCAGGTTAAGAACCAAAATATTAAATATACAGCAACTTAATACATTGAATAACTTAAAATACTTCACAAATAAGTTTTCAGTCAAATTTTAACATAAATTTTAATCTTATTTTGTATTAATTTCGTCCTTTTGTGATATTGATAAAGGCCACTTGCATCAAAATCGCTAAATCTCGTTTGTTCGAAACCTAAATTTAGTCCATACATTTTTGAAAGAAATCGAGTTTCAAATTATGGAAAAAAAGTAAGTATGTAATGTACAAATCTAGATTGCCTAAAATCGAAATTTTGCAATTTTGCTGCTTAGCCTTTATTAATACCATAAAAAACCTGTTACAAATAAAAAATACGATTTAAAAGTTTAAACTTGTTTGTAAAGTTTAAACATATTTAGAGTAATGCAATGTAATGTTTTAAAACACCCGTCTTAACCCCTAAAGTGATTCTAACAAGTGATTTCTCATTGTAAATGCATTATTAGCGTCAGGAGCTTGTGGGAACGAGTCAGGAATAGTTAAGATCCCGTGCAACGAACCCTAGCACCCGTTTTTCTGCATCACTTGCAGCACAACCGCTTTTTTATCCTGCCCAATTAACTTATAGCAGTCTTTATGTAATGGTAACTTGATAACTTATCAGTTCTTAAAATTAGTTAGGTATACTTTAAACTTTACCACCTTATTCCAAAACGAGGTTTAAGTATAGTCCGAGTTTAAACCTTAGATTTAGAAACAGATTTACTCGTTAACTATAGTCTAAACACTATCCCTATAGATTATATAGGGAACTATAATCTAAACACTATCCCTATATAATCTATAGGGACAGTGTTTAGACTATGGTTTACGAGTAAATCTGTATCTAAACCTAAGGTTTTTTAATGTGGTGCTCGGACTATCCTTAAACCTTGTTTTGGAATAAGGGGGAAATAGATTAAGACAATTTACCTATTTTATAAATAAATACAAAAATATAACAAACATATTTCCAAAAATCCAAACTTTTTAAAACATTACTACTTTTAAATATAGTACGAAATTTCACACAAGACTATTTATTTAACCCCATCGTCTTTTTGTTCCACCTAATAAAATATATAAATAAATATTGCAGTACATTCCACACATAGCCATCAAGCCCCAAGGTAAGTAACTTGACTTGTGTTATGGGTGCTAGGCAACGGATATACTACTTATATACTTTTATTTTGTAAATACATACTTATAATACATAGAAACAACCAGACCACAGACAAATATCTAAGCATAAATACTTGTCTGAGGCGGGAATCGAACCCGCAACCCTGTGTTTGGCAGTCATGGTGACCATTGTGCCAACTGGGACCATAAATACTGAAAAATTGCAGTAATTCGACCAACCTAACAACTGGGACTCCGGATAAGAGTACGTCATGAGCCCCTTAGTAATGTTAGAAAGAAATGAGAGTTTATGCAAATAGAATGCAAAAATGACGTCATACATCATCATTAGTAAAAAAACAGCATTTCTTGTTATGGGAAAGTATCGTTGCTAATTTATAGTCGACACACTCGATCGCTTCTCCGACGTATAAGTGTAGCTGGTTAACAAATCAAATTAACTTCTGTTATGTGTACAGCAAAAAGTGGTCTTTTTGAATCGGCACTCTTACCAATTTGTCGGTGAATTAGCTCCGGTTAGTATATTGCCGATTATCATTGGGTTACCGTTCTTTTAGTTGGTTTACAATTGGCATAGTATCACTTTTACCATTTTAATGTGCATCGAATTGTTCGTTTAGTTATTGGATGTGATTAGTTTAACATACAGTGAGAACATTTTTGAAAATATTTAACTTTACCCACCTGCCAACATTACTCTAGTTTGGTCCCTTTTTAACCACTGACGCAAAAACGATGGGGTGTTATAAGTTTGACGTGTCTGTATAAGTACCCGTAAGTAAGTGTGTTTGTGTATCTGTGGCATCGTAGCTCCCGAACGGATGAACCGATTTTAATTTACTTTTTTTTATCACCAAGGCTGACGAATTGCTATAAAGACTAGGTGCTATGTTAACAAGATGCGAATTTGTCCAGGTCATGTTAAGACAAGTTGCCGCCTAAGACGACTTCCATTTTAGACCGTCTGATAAAGTCAAAGTCAATTTTTTTTATTCCTTTGAATGCTTAATACATTTGTACATAGATCACATAGAAACGTCTTAAAAACTAAGTTACGATGTGTGCTTTCGGAACGCGCCCACCAATGAGAAGAAGGCATAAGAAACTTATGGAGTACTAACTCATATTTTTCAAGGAATTTATTAAGTAGCTATTAAAGTATCATCAAGTAACTAACGGGATTTTCATCTCAACCAGATATAACACGCAAGCTCTTTATAAATAGGTTAAAACCACACATTATGTGTAGAATTTCTCGCGTATAACTTGACATGTAAACACTCTACACAACCATGACAAACCGAGAACAAGTAGTCTTTTCGTTCGAATACATTGTCATTGGTTACATTTATACTTTTTTATATAATTACACTAGCAAGCCCTTGAGGGCTACTTCTGGGCACCTTAACAAACAACTTTTGTTCTACGACTTTTGGAAATTCGAAAAAAAAAGAACTTTTTGACCTCAAAATGTTCTGTTTCTCAAAAAAAGCTGATTATTTAAAACAAAGGTCATTCAGACTAAGAACAGTAGATAAAACTTAAAAAATAAGTAAAATTTGATGATGACCTCTCCGTGTATGGAACAGCTGATTTTCATAACATACTATCAAAATTTCCAAAAAATAATCAAATTTTTAAAAGTCGTAGAACAAAAGTTGTTTGTTTAGGTGCACAGAAGTACGGCTGGCTAGTATAATTACCAATAACCCTATTTAATGTCAAATAAAGCGGCGAATATGGTAAGAAATTGTATAGATATAAATGTATTTACTAAATTTATTTAAGTTGCGTTATTCCTTCTGTATATTATATATTTATATCAATGACTACTTTTCTTTTTGAAACTTTATACACACTTTTAATTACCTTTCGCTTTCTTTCTGTCGGCAGAAAACTCTTAACAGGGTTAGATTTACCTTAGTAATCTAATCTCAGAAACTCATTTCATTTCATTTTTCGAGGAAGGCTATATAAAATCACATGAGCGAAGAATCAGTGGGAAATGTGGAAAAACGGGGAAAATTATCAATCTTTATGAGGGCTTCCGTTTTTTCTTTGAACGCGCTGATCTCAGGAACAGCTAGATGGAATTGTAAAATATAGGTTACTTTTTATCCCGATATTCCCACGGGATCAGGACTTACGCGGGTGAAACCGTGGGGCGCAGCTAGTATATAAATAAAATAACTGTCTTTAGATCAATCTTGGAAACGATCCGTCATCAAATCAGCAAAGGATGGAGTCGTCTAGTAATTTTCTACGTGCCATGCATCATACTCGCGGGTTAATCGCAGGTTTCTTATTTCTCTCGCAGTATGTAGGCTGCAGTGTATTGTAGGTCAATGGAACAGAGGTCCGCACGCGCTGCGCTTTCCTGCAGTTGTCTTATGCAGATGAGAGTTCTGTCCATAATCCTTTTGTTGATCGTAGGCACTTGCCTACAAGCCATGATTGTTTCCTGAGTCACTGATGATTAATGCTGCGAAATATGCACTTACATCATCTTCATAAAGAAACCCAGTACATATTAAGTCAATTTCTAACAGTACTAAAATAGCAAATGCTCGTAGAATGAAATAGAAAACTCTCTTCCTACAAATGTTAAAATTAATTCTAATTGTTCGCGGTAGTTGGTATTCAATTACCTTCAATATTCTAGCGTAACTCAAACTTTCGTTCTCATAAAACGAAACACAAGGTTAAATTGTCGTTCTTGTTCATGAATAATTACCGAACCCGTGAAAGTAGATCGTTTGAATCACGATGCGTAAATTTTACGTGGTTTTACCTAAGCAAACGTAAACAATTCAAGGAAATGGTATCAGTTCCCTAAATCTGATCCTGACGTATAAAATTTGAGGAGTTGGGATTGAATAAATTTAATAAATATCTTTCATGAAATGATATGTAGACCGCTTTGTCACTTAAGATGAAAGGGTACCGGCGCTCTCTCCATAAAAACGTAGTCGACTGTTTCATCCCTGGATAATGACACTAGCACAAATATTTTTGTGCCATGAAACCTATAACTGCCGTGACTCTGCCGCTATGTTTTGGTTCTTTTTCATTTTCTAATTATCATAGAAATTAAGATTTCAAATCAAAAAAAAACAAAGCATAGGGACATGGTGTTGGCAGTTATAAGTTTTATGCAAAAAAAATATTTGCTCCAGTGTCATTATCCAGGGAGAAAACAGTCGACTACGTTGGTATGGAAAGAGCCCCCGATACCCTTTCCTTTTAAAACATCAGGTTGAATAGCTATTAAACGTAGGCCAAGATTCTTATAAAATCATAAAGAATACCTTAATATAACATTGGTTTAATAAATTAGCAAAAAGCAAAAAATAAACACTTAGCTCCATCAAAATTCACCAAAAATGAGCTCTTTTTAAAAAGTTTTTACGGTTCATCAGCTATGCTAGCAACATTGAAGTCACCTGTTACACATCTGGGTCAGTTTTTATTTAGTTTCACTATTCAAATATTTACTGCTTTTCCCGAGGTACTTTAAACAAATGCCTCTTTATTTATTTTATTTTATTTATTTATTTATTTAATAAATTCAGTACACAAGGAAAATACAAAAAAGAAAAGATTACATTATAAAATTATTACTAAGGTAAGTCTAACCCTGTGAAGAGTTCTCTGCCGACAGACCTCTAGGGAAAGGAAATAATATAGCGGAAGGTAAGTAATTAAAAGTGTACAAACAGTTTCAAAGAGGAAAGCAGTTATTGAATTCTAAATATTATAATATACAGAAGGAATTACATTCTTCTTCTTCTTTCATTCTTTAATTATATTCTTGAAGAAAATAACCACACGACATTGTATGTCTATATCTTATCTATATTTCTGGCGTCATAAGTAACAATTGAGTGTTTTTCTAGATTCGTTTGTCGTGTAAACATAATTGTTTTCGCACATGTTTTTGTCGTGTAGTTTCGTGTTTAGTTCGTGGCTCAGTTAGGCGTGACGTGCCGTTTTGTAAGATTAGTCTTGTCGATACGGTCTATATACGACACGAGATCCGTTGGCTAACCCTGGGATATGGATACCTTCTTCCATATAGAAAGCTATTAGTTTCTCTTGTAATCGATCTCTTTTATATTTCTCTTCACATTTATTGAAATTAGTTTCTATGGGGTCACCAATATCGGGGAGTCGTAGGTCGGCGGAAAGGGTCCTGGATTTTCCAATAACACAACACCACACGATTCAATTGTAAACACCATTATTCATGTAGTTTACAAAGAGTACACAATAATCACGGATAGCAAACTTTCTTCATTAACAGAAAAGTTAACCTCATCTCTTACACATTTAGGCACGAGAGAGAAATTGTCATTCATTATAATATTTATTTATACTTTGAATATTAAAATAAGGATATTGAAAAATAAATCTACTGCGAAAATTAAATTATTCATTATTCAAGGATCTCTTTTTGAGGAAAGGCCTCCTCCATAGCTTTCCAAATGTCTCTATTCTATGCTTTAATTCAGCGGTCAGTGCTGAAGAATAAACTATTAACATCTCTTAACCTCAGCCATTGTTTATAAAAATATTACATTCACAATCTTACTAGTAACTTCGTATCTACCAATTATTTTCCCACGCTTTATTGAATATTCAAGCAACTCGCTTCGCGAAGTGTGGGGTGCTATTACATTAGTAATTATTCTAATTGTATTCGTAATACGCGTTCGCGGTAGCAACCTTTCTTTTTGTTCTACAACATTATCAAGATTATGAGTTTGTGTAATTTGATGCGCAAGCCCCTCAAGCTATGCGGCTGTCGAAAGCTACAAGCGCGCGCATCTGCTCACTCAGCCTAAGGAAATTACTTTGTTTATAAACTGTAAACTATTTAGCATAAAGATTAATGAACCGTTTAGACTTTAGATTAATCTCCACCTTTACTGTGTTTTGTTTACATTTATAGAAAAATAACATCACTATTTATAAATGCAACAATGTCATCCTCTGGTTTAAACTGTACAGTTTGACCTTATTATAGTTAAACGAGCAAATATTAAACGTTTTCATTTTCTGTTGTGACATTGTTACGTCTCATTTTTGGAGCGGTACTCGAAACGGTATTAACAGTGGGCGATGCAATTGGAATATTTATTCGAAATAGGATCATCGGGCACGACCATAGCCCAGTTCCAAAGTGAAATCCAAGGTCGGGAAACTCTATGTTATTGTGTTTATAACGTTTTTGTCATGCATCTCACCGAGTTGTATTGTTGCAAACGACTGAACTCCATTCAGACAGATGTGCCGTGCGATACTCCACTCGGAAACTACTTTTTTTTCATCTTCCGTGATGGTTGACGGTCGAAAGCCCCATTTACTTCTTTCGCTGTTAGTAACGCTGCGATTAATTCTGCGGTATGCAACAGAATGTAATGCTAATTACACTTACGCAGAAAATATACATTTTTAATCAACGTTAATTAATTCTGGACTAATGTTACTCTCGGACGCTTTTGCATTTTACTGCAAGTGCATTTACGTAGTTCTGGTGTCGGATGTTTTTTATGACTTAATCGGTTGTTACTGCGATTTTCGCTTAGCACGAAACGTCTGCGGTTAGCGTAAAATCTGAAGTGGAAATGAGCCGGCAGTTAAAGTTCCCCTCTCCAGTTAAACCGCAAATAGTCTGGAAGAACATCTTTATAGTGGTGTTTCATAATAACTGCGGAGTTTCCGCTGGGGACTGATGTCCTCACCTGTTACTTGCCGTTACTGCTTTAGCACCATTTGAATGCTATTTCCAAACCACGAACATTTTGTATCCCGTTTAGATCATATGAATATCTTAACATTTTCGCGATGCAGTAAAGTAACTGTTACCAACAATAATGGGTATGGTCATGTAGATACTACCAATATAACGGCTGCGAGGATTGCATTGTAAAAGCCTACATTAATCAAAATTGAATAATATCCTACACGCTGCCGGCTGCACTATTAAATGATTAAATTATAAGTTATTGCAGTGTATTTGACTTTAATGTGGTTGTTAACTATTTTATTGAAGTACAAATTATATCAAAGTCCCAGTAACTTATAAATAACATTGATACAGAGTCTCGCATGGAAAGGAGGGGTATAAAAATACAATGAAACTACATTACCTAATACGCTGTAATTTTCCCTAGATTATATTTTATGGCTAAATTTTGCTGCGGCTCCTGTAATAACAAATGAGTTTTATGTAATTGCTTGAGTTGCTGGGCAAGTTTTGTTCGAGTCATGTTTCGCTAGTTAGTAATGATTGGGTACCTTCGTCTTGGAATTTTTGCCCTCGTGTTTTCTGCTTCTGCATATTATAATACACATTATTCAGTGGAGTTGAATTTACGAAATAAAACTCTCTATACAAGATATACGTCCTGGGCAATAGCTTCCTATGGGTAAAGAAAAAAAGATTTCGTAGCAGGATACCTACTATCGCACTTAGCCGAGTTTTTTTTTAACCTTAATAAAATCTGTAGCTGACAACTTTACTAAAATCGCATACTTCGCACCATGCCTACTTTCGTTTACATGCAACTAATGGTTACTTTAGAACATAAAGTAGTAAATTTGATAACTTTTGTCAAATACAAGAAACTTTTACTCATAAATATGACATAGTTCCACCGGTCATTTTAGAGAAGGTAAGTCGCCAGTATCAATGACTGGTTCGTGTAATTTCACGAAGCACCGTGAACCCGTAACGGTTCCGTCTGTAGGTCCCTCTTATTACTACCTCTATAACCCCAAAGAGATTTAAATTACAGTGAATTACAGAGAACTTCTGAAGTCGTATTTTTCTTAAGTAGTTTTTTTTTCTTTCTTTGTATAATTCAACCAATAGTTTATTACTTAATCTCCACGGTTTCACTTTAATCGCTAAGTTTTTAAATCTTTTCTGGACACTCGAGATACCGGATAATATTCCTAGATCTAGGTCCTTTGTTAATGCCACTACTTTTGTACCACTTTTTCGAAAGTGACACGCTGAGGATTTTATGTTTTATATACTCAAAAAAAAAAACAGTACAGTAACTCAAAGCTTATTTATATGCAAAAAAAAGAAACAAAATACATACAACGGAATTAAGAACCTCCTCCTTTTTTTGAAGTCGGTTAAAAATATACCTAAGTAACAACATTGTATAACTCTAAAGATTGTGAGCATTATTAGTGATCGGAAAAAGCCCATGATTTGCTTATAATTCTTTCTCATTTGAGGGCACTTTACGAAATCACACATACAACTTAGTTTTTAAGACATGTCACATGTTTTCATGACATGTGTGATCATTCAAATGCATCTGTGTAGATTGATTTGTTACATTAAAAGTACTCTTTAAAAATGTTCAGATGCTCTTTCTATTCCAGTGTAGTTTAATTTCTTTGCTTTAACCCCTTAACATACTTAGTAATAGTTCGCCAAATTGATTCCCGTTTCACCCGGCTTGCCCTAAGGTCTCTCTGACTCAATATTTAGAGATAAATCTTAGCTGAACTTTGTTGAATACGAGTCACGTTTGTTTGCTGTTTGTTTGGTAGTGAGCTTCAGGGTATGTCACATTTAATGATGCTTCGTCATGATTAGTCCCATTCCACGGGGCTATGGAGCCCTGGACCTTTGGAAGGCATGGGGCCGAAGCCAACACGTAAATGCCCTTTACAATAACAAGTTTAATAGCAAAGTATTATGTGGATACCAAACCGGCGATTATCCCTGCACTACTACTACTTGAACGGACTGTTTTCCGCGATGAGACCCTTTTTAATTGAGTCCTTTTTGCGTGTGGATGGAGTAGGCTTGCCCAGCATCTACTACCATTTCAGCCTAGTCGACCATGTCCAGAGGAGAGAACTTGTCAATACTTCTGGAGCCAACTAAGCCGCGGGTTTCATCACGATGTTTTCCTTCACCGTAAGAGCAATGTCAATTAGCGCACATAATTTTTTCTTAAGAAAAATACATTGGTGCACGGCCGGCCGAGATTCGAACCCACGACCTTCAGAATGAAAGTCGAGGTATCTACCACTAAGCCAACACCGCTCTATATATCCCTGCACTATATAATGCAGCCAAGGACAAACTTTCCGGTTTGGATAGACTTATTGATAAACTACAGGATAAAACTATTTGGGCTATTGTGATTAATGTATAGTAATTTTTGACTTGATAACGTCTAATAAATTGATGTGTTCCATCAATTTATTAGACATTATCAAGTAAAATAACACTGAATAACACTAAAAAACTGCATTCACACAAAAGTGTCATGTTAGGTAACATGACGCATCCGTTCCCGTTAGGAAACAAGAGTATATTTAATAATAATGTCACTCATCTGGGCTTGTGTTATGGTGACGAGTGCCGAATAGGCGACTTATATAAAGGAAAAAATAAAATATAAAGAAAAAAAGACACAAACGATAAAGTGACAGATTCAATTATGGTTTAATTGAAAAACTATTTTGAAACAGCCAGATCTAAGAGTATGATTAGATTCATAACAAATTGCTTCAAATTTTCATAAGAAAACATCAGTTCCCTTGCTCTACCCACAGTAATTGACGACCCAGTTGGCACAAAGGTCACCATGTCGGACTGCCAAACACGGGTTCGATTCCTGCCTCAGACAAGTATTTATGCTTATTTGTCTGTGGCCTAGTTGTTTCTATGTATTATAAGTATATTACAAAAGAAAAATATATAAGTAGTATATCCGTTATCTAGCACCCATAACACAAGTCCAGTTACTTAGCTTGAGGCTAGATGGCGATGCGTGGAATGTCCTGCAATATTTATTTTGTAATTTTCGTAACAACTTGAAGAATGATTTTAAAACACTGACAAAAACATGAAACAGTGTGATACTGCGTCTTAAAGCTAGTTTAAACATGCCACCCTGAATGATATTAACCCCGTTGCATATAAAGTACAGCCAGGAGCACAAATGTTATTTATTATCAATTTTTATTATTAGGAGACCATTGAATACCGACCCGTCGCAGTTTCGGGAGTACTAGTAGTAATCACTTATGTCGAATCCGGAATCTACTGATATTTAACTTTCGTTGCTAGTTTAAAATTTCTGACGAAACTGAACCAAAGTAGTCAATAAAATACTGAATAACAGAAGCGGAATGTAAAAGGTCTGTTCAATTTTCCACTTTAGTCATTCTATGTCTTTAGTCATTATTTTCTAGTCTTCGGTGATTCTATGTCATTCTATAAAGTCATCTATCTATGACGAAACTGAACCAAAAAAGTCATTAAAGCTTTTAGTGGAGAAAGCAAAATCTGACGTATGTGTCCTAAAACATCTTTTACGGAGTCGCGTAATCATGTATAGGTACACTATTCTTCTTCTTCTTATGAATCTGTAGTCTTTACTACTTTGGAAATATTCATTATACTTACATGTAATTCATAGGTACTCATGTTTAAAGTCACCAATCAATATTAAAATGTACTTTTTTCACATCAATCAAATCTTTTTTTAAAGTTTTTATTTATCTTGCAGTATGTATGTATGTTCGGGTCAAATCTTGTAACTTAATTTTAATCCACTTCCCGGTTATCGATTGAGCTGAAATTTTGCATACATGTGTAAATCGGGTGACAATGCAATATTATTTTTATTGTAATGAATGTGCAAAAAGCTTGTAGCTTTTGCCATCGACTATACCAATACCTGTAAGGTCGTGATCGATGCATTAACACAGTGTTGACCCGAAGCGATTCTCACGTTGTCGTTATACACTCTTGAATAATATTTGAATTATTAGCATTTTAAATAGGTATAGTCTTTTCCATGTTATGCGAAAATACGTAGGTGAATTTGCCATTATTTTAAGACTTTTGGAAAGGGTGAATTTAACCTGATCTCACCTAATAGGATGCGATGATGGGAATGGCATGCTTGCTCTAAAGATACCTGTTCACTTTAGACTTGAAGACTCTTAGCTTACATTTTTTTCGGCACACCGACCCTGGTTCCATTTCGGGGTCTATTACATGTCGATCGGACTTTTTTCTCAAAAAAAAAAAAATATTTTTTCCAAAAGTATTCTTATTTTTCTCAAAAATAGTCTTACTTTTCTCATATTATTTTTCTAAAAAAAAAACAACTTTTTCAAGAGTAATATTATTATTTATCAATAATTATCTTATTTTCTAAATATGGAACCAACATTTCGTGATTGTAATTTTGAAACATTGAATACTTTTACAAGTTAAGAATGTTTACATTTAAGTCCATTAATTTTAATTTTAAACTAAGGCAAAATTTCAAGTAACAAAGTGTGTCGACTCACTACAAAGCGTAGACAAGTCTTATCTTTAACTAAATTAGTGTACATGTAAGCGAGGGTTGAATATGAAGGCTTAGCCGGCCAAGTTGCTTCCGCTATTCTAAATGATATATGTACGTGACCGCTAGGGCCTCTTGGACCTCGTAAATCTACACTATCCATCGAGTCTGCGGTTCGAAACACGGCATCAAAAGCCGAAAGGACTAACGATTTGCATTATCCACTTTTGACCTGGGAAGTGTGTTTGCCTGCAGATTTTGAACTTTATCTTATTGAAATAGATTTTAGATTTATGGATTTCGATTAAAATTGCAGGAAACCTACGTAAATCTTACTACGTAGTCATGTGTCGACTCGTTTGTTGTCTGATTAAACGATTTTTTAGATGATAATGCTGTTTTCTCCCTGGATAATGCCACTAGCACAAACATTTTTGTGCCATAAAACGTATAACAGCCATAACTATGCCCCTATGTTTTGTTTTTTTTTTCTTTCATTTTCTAAATTTAAATTTAAAAAACAAAAAAAACATAGGGGCATGGTCATGGCAGTTATAAGTTTTATGCAAAAAATATATTTGCTCTAGTGTCATTTTCCAGGGAGAAAACCGTCGACTACGTTTTAATGGAGAGAGACCCCGGTACCCTTTCCTCTTAAGTTCTGAATAATTTGCTAAAAAAACAGACCTGGGAAGCTTCTCTTTTATGCTTAAAGCAGAATACACTATTTACTGATTACAAGAGCATCATTTGAAAATTAAATTGCGTATAGGAGAAACGTGTATTGTAATTATTAAAGTTACCTAAAACGGGGCATTTACCATGTTTATCGTTTTTATTAATAGTGTAAATAACCAGCCTCTTTATTTGAGCCATTAAATTAATAAACTACCATATTAATTTAATAGCCTAAATAAAGAGGCTAAGTGCGGAAACAGCACCGTGAAACCAAAATAAACCAAGATAGTTTTAAATGTAAGATGTAAGAACAACATTATAAGGAGTTTGGCAGACAGAATTTTATTGACGACTAGCTGCGCCCCGTGGTTTCACCCGCGTAAGTCCCGATCCCGTGGGAATATCGGTTATTCGATTTTTTCTCGCCTTTTAAACCTTCCCTAGACCTCCACGAACATTTCAAGACTAAGATAAGATAAATCCGTTCAGCCATTCTCGAGTTTTAGTGAGACTAACGAACAGCAATTCATTTTTATATATATAGAAGACCAATATAAAATGGTCGAACTTAGTCTTCCGGACAACATAGAAGAGTTACCCGATTTCGGTACCTATCTATACCTACCCTATTATTAGTTGTAGATAGTAGGTATTTTTTGAAGGTACAGTGTATAATTCTTATTTTTATATTTTATTATTTTTTTTAAGATAACATATGGATCGTGAGTCTGAAATAAAGAATTTATTATCATTATTAAAATCATGTTTTGTTATTTTTTGATAATTCCCTGTTTCATTTATACAATGAAATGTTACTGCGACAGAACAGGAACATTGAAGAATTTATTTCAATTGGAAACAGTAGTGGCACATCCACTATCGTAACATTTAACGCCCATATAACGGTAGAAAGATTTATTGAATTCCTCGTTTTGTCATCTGCCTCGCAATGCTACGTTTTCAGTAGAAACATAGTTAATTTGATCTGTTATGTTTTTAACTTTTTCTCCGGTTTTCAATTAAAGTGTATTCGATTTCTTTCTGGTTGATTGCACGCGATCGATTCACCTTTTCACGCCTCGAGCCCTTCTTTGGTTCAGAGTTTCTCAATGTATCTTCTGATTGGATTTACTAAAGAATGTAGCAGTTTTATTCTGTTTTATTTACTTTCTATGTATGTGAGAGACTGCCGTTACGAACCACTAAACGGTTTATCTTGCTTTTTGATAGCTTTTGTGGGAACGTTAAGTCGTTTATAAGATACTACAGATTAGAGTAAAACTCGTCATAAGTAGCCTATAATTTTTTGTCCTGAACGCTTTCGTTTTAATCTTAAACCTAATTTAGAAATCGTTTACTGTCTCTTACACCGACAGATGCACAGTATCTTCAGTTAGAAAATTCGTTGATATAGAAATAATAATGAACAGTTTGGGAAACGCTGTATCACACAATATAGTACCAAATTGTCTATCGATGGTTAGACCAACCATTGTGCTGTCCGTGGAATTTGTATGTAACGGGAAGATACTAAGATAGGTATTGGTTGTTGCACTTGACTGCTATGGATATGCGTGAAGCCGTGAATTGCATTTCGTCTTGCTAACATATTTTACTCCTTCATTTTACTGTTCCAACTTCATAAATATGTCTTAACAATGAGTTAACGAACTTTTATTAATGTACTAAAGTTATAGTGTCGTGAAATTTTACGGGCATTTGATTTTATAACCTTTCATCGTCTTTGTGGGCCAAATACCTTTAGTGTTATGTTGTGCAGCTTAGCAGCTTTACCCACATAGAAAGAACCTACTAAAATATTACTAAGAGCTTTTACACTAATATCTCATTGAATCTCTCAAATCTACGATAATTCAAACGAGAATAATATAGTAACAATTGATGAGAAATCGTGAACTATTCTATTTTAACATTACATTAGTTCGAGATCGTCAATAATTAACGCTTCACCAACGCGGTCATTATGGACCTAAAGAATATCTTAATTGACAGCTCAAAGGCGTTCACAAAGACCACGAGAAAGCATCCATTGTCGCTGCCCACATCAGTGCATTATACAATGCGCACTGACTACTGCTTAATAACCGACCATCGGTGACTAGTTTTACCGACATCGACATCTCATTTGGGAAAATGAAAAGCCCGTTTCGATCTCTACTCTCCCTTATTGTTGTTAAGCGCGAAGGTGCTCGCTCACAATAGCCAAGGTTATCAGACCGGATGATGAGGCCTTCAGATTCTATTGCTTTCACCGATTACGTCGCCTTTTGTGTGATACTTTACTTTTGTTAAAACTTACATAATGATCGCTCTAATTAGTAAAGATAGGATTATCCTATTGATGTAAAGGGACGTTTTGACGGGCCCGTAGAACTTTCTCTCCCCTTGTTGGGGTATAATAACGGTTGACTTCTCTTCACATTTCTGAACCCGGGGTTAATTGCATATCCTTGGAAGCGTAGATGTCAGCTATCTTCACTATAATTTACATTTATCATTAGTTAGGATTGCAATGTTCATAATCGTTGCCGTTACGCGCGGTTCGCTTCCGTAATTCTAAATTCTTGTTACCCATTTACCCCACGTACATCATCACCATCTCAGTTATGATACGACATTCAGCCTGTCACTTGATAAATTGTGTATTTATAATGTAGGTACGTACATTTACATTTTCTTTACCATTTACATATAGTGAAGTACTCTTGTGTTTTGATTTATGACACGTGATGACATACTTGCCAATGTCTGGAACATTGTAGAGAGTATGATCATTAATGCCATCGACTGCCGACGTTTGCGATGGATCACATTGCCTACAGGTTTTAAATGCTATATTTGGACTTGTAATTTTATGTCAAGTTTCATACAGATCTCACGATCGTAACCGTTGTGCTGGTGGGCGGTTGACCCCATTCTAAAACAAATAGAACCTTATAAGGGCTCCATTAGTCCGTAGACAAGAGTAGACAGTTCTCTATACGACCTCATTGTTATCAATCAACTTGATATACAATTCGTGCTGTTACAAAATTGCATATCAAACTGGCGATGGCGACGAGTCGTTCAACCTTCTACAAATAATACGTTGCATCCTGCAGAAGAAACCTCGCGGTCTATTACGTATTTGTTATGCAAAACATTGTGTTACATGAAACATAAACGTTTGAGACAGGAAGCAATTGAAAGCATCCTATCGGCGAATGCAAAAGCGGTTACAAATTATTCCGCTACACCGATTTACAACACGCATCCACTGACTCGGTCGAAGCAGAAACTGCAGATTCGCGGATCATTTATTGCGGATCAGATTAAGATACATGGGATAAGATTAATCGAATGGCGTGAATTGAACGCGTGAGCAAAGCAGAGAAAGGCTTTCCGTGAAATTCTCTGTTCCGAGATGGCAGTGTCACGATATAAATAAACCAGGTTTTGTGTCTGTTAGTCTCGCACGTCCATCTGATCTCAACTGTGATACGCGTATGTCCAACCTCAACATGTGTAACTTGTCCTGTTCCGTATCTCATACAAACCAAGGAGTTTTTAGTGTTTTCGTAGAATCGTTGCCTCCTTTCTTATTCCGTTAGTCCCTTATCAGCTCAATACATCATGTACATAAAAACTATATCTAAATCCTTTTGTAAATTAACAAGTTTTATAAGTTACGACCTGTAGGTCAATTCGCATCCGTCGGGTAAGTAAACTGAGCAATTTGTAGTCGGCGGCACCTTGCGGCACGAGCCTTTAGCACGCGAAATTGGTGTTGTGATGCGCATATTTATTGAGTTTCACGCGACTGTGTTTTGCATTCAATCCGCACGGCAACACACTGACATATAATCGCAACTGACCCGCGACTGCCCGTGCCCAGTACCCAGGGAAATTGTTCGCAGCACTGATACACACGTGGTCCAATGTAGGTTGAAACTTTCGTCGGATTATGGACGTTTCAACCGTAATACAAACAAGACAGTCACGTTTACGAGATTGCCCAATCTCAGTACAAACTTAAATTTGCAGTTGAAAAGCATTGAATAATTGCAACTGGATTCCGATTTCTCATCAGCCATTATTAAACGCTAAGAAGTTATATTCCCACGTTCTCGTGCTCCGAATATTGACATCTCGTTCACAGCCGTGCATTATTCGCACTAGATTACGAAGACTTATTTCAGAACTGTTTGATTAGAAACTTTTCTCTGCATACCGTGTCATACAATGATACTCCTATTAGACCGAACAAAAACTGTGTTCTTCAATGCTTTACTATAAATAAAATTTTATTGGACATCGGCGCAAATCTCTTAATCTTCTAGATTCCGTTAAATCACATAAAATATAACTTAATAGTATATATAGAAGTTAAGTAATGCAAGTCGTGTCTATTGCATGTGCAGATGAAAAAGAGAGGTTTATAACATTACCAAGTATTCCATTTCTTACGATAAAGTCACTCCCGATTAGGAACTACAGTTAAATCCAGTGAGAGGTTTCCGTTTAACTCTCCGATTATTTTTGGATCTCTGAAGGCCGATTCTCGTAAATAAAATAGTTCAAATTACATTACTTTATCATTTGCATTTCGATTACATGAAATATTCTTGAGATACCGAAAGCTGACTTTGAGGGGATTTTGAGCTGCTTTGAGGAAATTTTTATCATCGAAATGGTATCGCAATGTAATTTCAACAATGTTATTTACGATAATTGGCCTTCTGATTGTAATGAACATTTAATACTATAATTAGACTAGATAGAGAGCCGTCTCAGATGGTATGGTCAGGTGATGCGAAGAGACGAACAACACACTCTCAAGAAGGCTTTGCAACTGCCTGAACACGAGAGATATAGAGGACGACCTCCAGCGACGTGAACCAGCATGACGAAACTCATCTCGGACGAAGAATTGCCTGACCCGACAACCCAGGATTGATTGTCTTGACGCCAAAAAATTTGATGAGCCAGATGAGCCTTGCCTAAAGTGGGAAAGAGCAAGGAAGAAGAGAAGACTATAATTAGACTAGATATTTACGAAAAATTAACTTGTTACGCCCTTACATTATAATAGTTTTAATAACCAAAGCTTTCTACACGAACAAATTGTTTAATAGTAGCCTTTGAATGACATGCAATCGTTTTGGGTGTGACACGCAAGTGTTTTCGGAACCACAAGTATATATATCCGGACTTATAATAATGATAATTAATGATCAAAGTTAACGTCTAATTATTTGGAAAGAAATAGATATGTTGATAATACGAGAGATGTAAAGAAAGTCTTTGATGAAGATTTTATGCCTCCTATTTAGAAGATTGAACTGAAGACTTTAGATATAAAAATAAAAAAACCCGAGCTAAGCAACTAGGCTTGTGTTATGGGTGCTAGATAACGGATAGAATACATGTATACTTTATTTTGTAAATATACAATTTGTTTCAGCGAAGGGGTTTGAATACGAAAGAGGGTTGTTCTCAACGTCTAGGCGATCAACTTTGTTCTGCGACTTTTGGAAATTCAAACATTTCGTTCGAAGTTTTTGTATAAAACAGCTGATTTTTAGAGTAAAAATTCCTTGAGAACTATCGAAAAAAAAAGTTTGAATTTCCAAAAATCGTAGAGAAAAAAGCTGTTCGCCTAGACGTCTAGAACGACCCCATTTCGTATTAAAAACCCTTCGCTGAAACACATTGTGTACTTAATATACATACAGACACCCAGACCAGAAACAAATATCTATATAATTACTTGTTTGAGGCGGGAATCGAACCTGCAATCTTCTGCGGCTTCTTGTGGCGGGTATTACATGCGCCACAAAGGTCGTCAATGATATATGGAGTACTACCTTTTCCTGCGACTTCCGCGAAGTAAAAAATTTGAAGTAGATTGGACCAAGGAATCACTTTGTCCCATACAAACTTTGCCCCCCATTTTCACCCCCTTAGGGATAGAATTTCGGAAAATCCTTTGTTTTCGGATGCCTACGTCACACAAAGAACACACCCTCCAAGTTTTAGGTCTCCACGATCAGTCAGTCATTCAGGACAAAGCATTTATATGTATAGATATGAAGAATAATTAACTGTAGTCACAATAAACAGCTCATTTGTAGAAAATAAATTTATAACCTTAGCTAATCTTTCTTTCTCTCACCGTAAAAGGAATGGCATCTTGGTACATGTTACTTGCTGCCTTGTCGATCCTTATAAATCCTAGGCTTCCTTAATACTGGTAAAAGTCAACCGTTGCTCAGCTCGCTCGGCTTGTGCGACCAACGGAATTGTGTTCAATAAAGCACTGTGTCAGTTAGCGGTACGCATTTTTTTCCTTTTTTTCTCCTGGTGGCCGATACACCTCAAACTGCGATTCGACAAGCTACGCTAAACGCAGTTAATGCCGCACTTTTTATTATTTTATTTTATGTTAGTTTCATTGAAACGTTGATACTAGCTGCTGATGTTTTAGTATGATAAATAAAATGATTTAGAATTATTAATAATAGTTGATTGAATATGGCATTACTTTTCAGAACTCCATATCTGTAATGGAAGTATTAATATTTAGTTTTTAGTTCCGAGCCTAGTGCCAAAACTCCAAATACAATGTGCACAGCCCTTCCGCCCACTTGAAGAGGCATGCAATGAGGACAAGCAAAAATTAGTGTGACATTGCATTTTGTGTTTTGGCACAAGGTTCGGAACTAAAAACTAAATATTAATACTTACATTATAATTAATAATGATAATTATTATTGATTGTTGATTTTTGGCTTATTAGTTTGTAATGATTTATAAATAACTAGCTGTCTCAGCAAACGTTGTTTTGCCATTTAAAAAAAACCGGGGTGATTTGTAAATTTAAACCATCCAAGGCGCCACCCAAACGCATACAAAAAAATCATTCAAATCGGTCCAGCCGTTTAGGAGGAGTTTAGTGACATACACACGTACAGTAGAAACAAATATATAAAGAACTAGCTGAGCCCCGCGGTTTCACCCGCGTAAGTCCCGATCCCGTATTCGATTTTTTTCTCGCCTTTTAAACCTTCCCTAGACCTCTACGAACATTTCAAGACTAAGATAAGATAAATCCGTTCAGCCGTTCTCGAGTTTTAGTGAGACTAACGAACAGCAATTCATTTTTATATATAAGATTGATTTGTAATGATTTATAAATAACTAGCAAACCCGGCGAACTCCGTTTCGCCACCAGATTTTCTTGAATTTTCTTTGCTATAAACCTCACGGAGCCCGAGACCTTTCCAACGAAAGCAAAACCGTGGAAATCGGTTCGTGCGTTCTGGAGTTATAGCGTCAGGGAGGAAAACCCGACTTATTTTTATATATTAGATATAAGTAGCTGCATATTTTTTTTGAATAAATAAAATAAACATAAAATAAATAAATAAAATGATAAGTACTGCCACGACACGGGTTTATTCTATACAAACTTTGTATACAGTTACGAGGTAGTAATTAATTCATATTTTTCAAGTTATTAATGTCTATTTCTTTATTGATATTCATCGTTTTTTATTGCTTTTTGTTTTGTATTTATTTAATGTTATCGTAAAATGTTGGTTGGAAAATAAAGTATGCAGTGTTGGTCTATAGAAAGGTAGGGACTGGATAGACCCAAGAAGTGCTGGCTTGACGTCGTAAAGGGTGATATGCGTGCAAATGGCCTTACAAACCAGGATGCTGAAGATCATGCGAAGTGGAAGCGTAAAAGCAGGAAAGCGGACCCCGGGCTCCCGAGAGGGATGCAACCGGTAACATCGCTCGGATGATGATGATGATGTTGGTCTATAGAAGAAGCGACAGTATATCTTTTCTGCCGCCAAGTAATTTCACTACTGTTTATAGTCTAAGATCCGGCAGCAGGATTAGTGTGCTCATCTGTTTTTAAAATATTTATCATCTTTAACAGCCAGCAACCCCTATTTGCGGCCAGATTTAATTCTTCTCTGCTTCTTCTCCAGCAGCATGTATTAACCCACTGCAGAGCATATGCCTCTCCAATGCCTCTCCACAACGTCCTGTCACCTGTCCTTCTGGACCACGCTGCCCCAGCATGAGCTGTTATGTCGTCGATCCATCTGGCTGGTGGTCTGCCCACACTTCCCTTCCCGATTCTTGGTCTCCATTCGCTTGTTTGGCTATTCTACTAACTGTTTTTTAACGTAATAGATAACTATGCTAAAAGAAAACCTTTAACGTAAAGGGATGCGATGTCGTTTAGGAAGTAGTCCGTCTTCCGAAGGGCGTGGGTTTATTGATTATGGAGATGATTTAGTTGGTCAGCCATAGGCGAATGTCAATAGGTGTTACCAACCATGTGTTACTTTATTTTTAATCAGTAACTTTGGCATACAACCAAACTTTCTCTTACTTCTAGATGTTTTGAAGAGCATCTATATTTTATTAGCAAAATAAATAAAACATTTACTTTAATATTCTTAGTCTATTCCTTTGCAAATTTTGTGTCATGGAGAAAGCAAACGTTATTTTAAAATTAGACGACCTCTGCCGCTTTGGGAGAACTCTCACCTGCGACACAGAAGGTTACGGGTTCGATTCCAGCCGTCGTCGAACCAATATTTGTTTATGTAAACTAATATTGTATACTAGCTTTCGCCCCTGACTTCCTCCGCGTAAAAGTCGAAAATGGACCAAGGAATCACGTTGTCCCATACAAACTTTCCCCCCTTTTTCACCCCCTTAGGAGGAAAATTTCGGAGAATCCTTTCTTGTCGGATGCCTACGTCATACAAAGAACACACCCTCCAAGTTTCAGATCTCTACGATCAGCGGTTTAGGCTGTGCGTTGATCCGTCAGTTAGTCATTTAGGACAAAGCATTTTATATGTATAGAAGATAGATGTATAACATTTACAAAAATATATATTATATCCGTTATCGGGCTTCCATAACACAAGCGTAGTTGCTTAGCTTGGGGCTAGATGGCGTTGTATGCATAAGTAAAATATATTTAAAAAAAACATTTTTACTAACAATTAAGGTCAGTCATCTCAATAATAAGTAGGTATAGAGAATTATCGTTCCTTATTCAAACGTCAATTTCTAATCAAAATTCTGATCAGTTATAAAAACGGATCAGTCCATTGGGCAATTGTTCGTCTATGTTCACGCTGAAGAGGACTATTGTTTGGGCGTTTGGAATACAAACACAAAAAAAACGTTAACAAAAAGTTTGATAAACTCATTTATTTGTCATTATTTGACACGTGTTATAATAACATAAAAAATAAAGTGTTAGAAAAAAATTGATCTCATAATTGGCTTTTAGACTTTAAAAGATAAATATTCACAACAATTACCCTAACACACAGGTTCACAGCTAAGCGACGCTCCCTGATCGTTCACGGTCGTGCGGGTTAAGCGACGCCTGGCGCGGTCATTACTTCTATGGGTGACCAATTACCTACTAGTGTGGCAAAAATGTGTTTTTGTGAGCCTTCTACGGAAGGCACATTAAGCCGTTGGTCCCGGTTGCTACCTCTAGAAGCTCTAGAGGTAGCAAACTCTAATCATAGGTGAGTCACACCACAATACGAGAAGAAGAAAAAGACAACAATTATAAAATGAAAACGTAAATTACACTAACACCTTACATGAATTAAATTTTTTTAGCCTAATTTTCGATTCATAAACAACGAAATTATGCCCCGACAGCCATGAAACATACAATCGGATTGAGAACCTTCTCCTTTTTTTGAAGTCGGTTAAAACATTTGTAACATAGGTAAGCTATATTAATGCAAAAAAAGATATTGTTTAGTTATTATTAGTTAGTCTATTAGCTACCATTAGCAACATAGGTATATTATATTTAGGTTTCCATACCAAAAGGGTAAAAACGGGACCCTTTTATTAACACTCTTCTGTCCGTCTGTCTGTCACCAGGTTGTATCTCATGAACCGTGATACCTAGACAGTTGAAATTTTCAACAAATACCAAAAACAGAATATAATAAATATTTTTTTCAAGACATTCTACACATCGCCATCTAGTCCGAAGCTAAGTAACTAGACTTGTGTTATGGGTGCTAGACAACGGATATACTACATATATACTTTTCTTTTTAAATATATACTTATAATACATAGAAACAACCAGACTACAGCCAAATATCTAAGCTTAAATACATGTCTGAGGCGGGAATAGAACCCGCAACCGTGTGTTTGGCAGTCTGGCATAGTGACAATTGTGCCAACTGGGTCGTCAAATAGAATATAATAGAACCTTTGGTCCGACTCGTTTATTGTTTCAATTGTCAAGTATCTAATTAACTGTTTTAAAACAAAAACTCAAAATTTAAAGACACTGCTATGAACACACCCATTTACCTTGGATAGTTAGTTAAATCGAATCGATCACTAAACTAAGCTATTAAGTTAAACTAACCCACACTTTAACTGTATTAAAACGTGAAATCTTACACAATTAATATTGATTCCATGATATGGTGCAATAAATCCCCTTATGAAATAACCGTTAGTTACTGCATCCAATTTTGTGCAGCTACTATACCTCTAAAACGTAATTGAGATGAAAAATAAACGAGTCTATGAGTAAAGGAAAGAGATAGCTTTTGTATTTATTTTACAATGAGAGCATTATTACATTAAGAGTTAAGAGGGTAACATACCGCGTAGATAAATACATAACACTTATAACAATTTGTACAACACATAAAGGAACATAGAACACGATAAACACAAAGTAAAGTGATAGCTAAAAGGCATAAAAGCACAAGGCGGCATTATCGCTAAAAGCAATTTCTTCCAGACAACCTTTTGAAAGAACTGTTTCAGCTTTTAAAAGCGTACTTTTCCATACTATGTACATACATTTTTGTATGTGAAAACATTTAATTGGTTCATAGTCACTATTTTTAGTTTTGTAAGCAGAATATTTATAACTGTTTGTTTTCCAAATAAAATAAAATATAATACTAAAATAAATAGCTATTTTCTCCCCTTTATATTTTCCGGTTTCAATGTTTCTTTATTTTGTTGTAATTTCATTATAAACTAGGCGAGTACGACGTTAGTAACTTAATAGTTGCAAGTCCAAATTAAAATATTTAAACATGTAAGTCTGAATACAAACTATTCAAGCAATTGACATCAATGTCATAAAATTTTGTTGCAATTTTTAAGGAATTAAAACAACTATGCCTCGGAAAGAAAATTGTCATCATCATCATCAAAAACTTGGCAGGTATATGATCATCTTAACATGGAACATGGCAAAAAATAATTCGCGAAACACTTTTTTATCTGAACGTACTCTACCAAAAAAACTTCAATTAGGTGACCATTTAGGCTTGTGTTAACAAAACGAAAGTTGGTTTGAAAATTGTCACTTTTCACTAGTATTTTAAGAGCTCTTAAAATCGATCTCGATTTATTAATTTATGTTTTTACTTGGTAAACTTTTGGATACTTATGTTCGATCTCTAATTGGTATAGTTTACTACTTAAGTAGTACTCAGTTTAGAAAACATCGTTGATAAAACCGACCAAGTGCGAGTCGGACCAGCGCAAAAAGGGTTCTGTACTATTATATTCTGTTAGTATTTGTTGTTATAGCAGCAACAGAAATACATCATCTGTGAAAATTTCAACTGTCTAGCTATCACGGTTCATGAGATACAGCCTGGTGACAGACGGACAGTGGAGTCTTAGTAAAAAGGTCTCGTTTTTACCATTTGCGTACGGAACCCTAAAAAGGCAGTATATTACGTACCATAGAAAATAGGCAACACAAATAGACAGTTACAAACTCCAAAAACACTTGAAAGTCGTAACTAAACAGACAACTAGAGCAGCAACTAATGTTAAATAGTTGGTTGCTAAATAGCTAATTTGGTTTGCCTCTTCACAATGATGTGTTAAAAGTGTTCTAGACAAAAATGTCGGAGTAAATCTATTTATAGCGTATTTAACTTCTATACATATAAAATTCTTTGTCCTGAATGACTGACTGACGGATCAACGCACAGCCTAAACCGCTGATCGTAGAGACCTGAAATTTGGAGGGTGTGTTCTTTGTATGACGTAGGCATCGGATAAGAAAGGATTATCCGAAATTCTACCCCTAAGGGGGTGAAAAACGGGTGCAAAGTTTGTATGGGACAACGTGATTCCTTGGTCCAATCTAATTCAAATTTTGCATAAACATTATTTAACAGATTTGATGGAACACGTGTTTTGTATTTTATTGATATTTTTGTGCCATAAAACCTATAACTGCCATGACTATGCACCTATGTTTTGGTTTTTTTTTCATTTTCTAATTATCATGGAAATTAAGATACTACGTTTGTATGGAGAGAGAACCTGATACACTTTCCTCTTATTTTTTTCAAAATTTAAAAAATTATAAGCAATTCTACCTACTGCATTGTTTATAATTACTTTGCGTGTTTTTGAACGTCAACAATTTCCATATACGAGAATACTATAAGTGTGACACTTAGCGCTGTTCGTGGCAGTCTAAATTATCATAATGTCTGCATAATAAACACATTTCACATGAAGCTGCAGTAAGTTTATGTTTTTTAACGTATGTAAAATATGTTTATGATAGGTATGTATGTTTATAGGCCACTAATCTAATATTAATTAAGTAGTTAGAAAATGGTAATATAAAGATATTTAAAGTAATAAAAAATACCTAACTATTTTAAAAATAACATTAATCTACATTAAGGCCCTGTGCTAATAAAGCTACCAAAATCGACCTTTGTTTTAAGCAACTCTAAGTAACCAAATACTCTTGTTTTGTTATTTGGATATAAATGGATATTGTAGTTTAATAACCATATTTTTGTTTATTGTGGTTGAAAACATGATATGAACAACTTCGTTCGATAAAAAAAATGTTAGAAAACAGAGAATTATTAGATCGTTTATCGGGTTTTATTCAAAAATAGTTAACGTTTGTTTCTAAAAATGAATCAAATGATAGGTTTTGACCTCTAGGAACTATATTTGTGGATAATAATGCTAAAATGTTTTGCATATCGATCAAATATAACAGTTAGCACGCAGCACGCTACATCTTTGAGAACGCGGGCTAAGGTAATGTGAATATCTACCGGTACTGGAAGAGCGCCTTAATAGAAAAAATCGTTTGATAAACAAAGAAGATATGCGCGAACATCCATAAAAATAAAATACATACAACCGAATTGAGAACCTCCTCCTTTTTTTGAAGTCGGTTAAAAAGGTAGCCGTTTTTTGTTTGTAACGAAACAAATGTATCTATTTACACATCAATATCCGGACGAACCACTTGGTATGAGGATACATTAACTCAACCCCATATTATTATAATATTACAGTGTTTTGAATCAAAAAAAATTAAGACTTTCGATCTATTTATGCCAAAAACTGAAAAAGTTATGTCGAGTATAAAAAAATTGTTTTGTTTTTGGCTCTCCTGTAAAACCGAGTTTTGGGGCTTACACCCTTTGAGCCCCGAGGTATCGATATTCCCAGGGTAACGGGACATATACGGGTGAAACCGCAGACCGCTTCTAGTCGATTCTTCAATCAATATAAAACAAAGTCGCTACCCGCTGTCCTTGTATCCTTGTATCTTTAAAACTACGCAACGGAATTTGATGCGGGTTTTTAATAGATAGAGAGATTCAAGAGAAAGGTATATAAAACAAACTGCCACGCGTACGAAGTCGCGGGCAACAGCTATATATTATAAAGAGGAAAGATTGGTATGTTTGTTTACATTGAATAGGTTACGAAACAAACCCCGAGGCTCCCGTATAGGATACTGGACCTTTTTTGATGCAACTTGATATGAGGATACATTGATTCATTGGAAGTGTCATGGGCTACTTTTTATCCCGATATTCCCACGGTACCGGGAATTGCGCTTCTAGTTATTTTATAATTTAATTAATATCATGTAGGTTAATTAAATAATTACATACTATTAAACCATTTATCTTAAGACATTCTTTTCTACAAACGACTCAGAAGTAAACGGACGTCATAATATGTTCAAAGTTAAGTTATATTTGACCGTGTTTTACCATTAAAGTTCCCATAAAAATCATTAACACGGAAACGACCTATATTTATTCAAGAAGATCGGCCCTTAATTTGTTCACCAAGTACATTTAGTTCCAGTTAAGTATTCATTGACTGATTTTCCATTGAGTACACAACGAAAGTTTTCAATTATTTTTAATGACGAATATTCGAGGACAGTTATTTGTTACGAATTTGCTGCTGAAGGCCAATTCTTGTAAATAACATTGTTTAAATTACATTGCAATGGCATTTTGATTACAAAAATACCTCCAAAGTCAGTTGTCGTCAAATGTTATTTACGAGAATTGGCGTTCAGAAGACCAACTCTCGTAAATAAAATTGTTAAAATTACATTGCAATATCATTCCGATTACATTTCGATTACAAAAAATACCCTCAATGTCAGCTTTTGGTAGTCTCAAAAATATCCAAACGGTATATTTTGTAATCGAGGTGATATTCGGTACAATGTATTTTGAACAATTTTGTTTCATCATTCCTTATTCGTACTGCAAGGGAATGGAATCGGTTGCCTGCGTCTGTCTTTCCTGACGTGTCCAATCTGGAGGTCTACAAGTCGCGAGTGAATAGGTATTTTCTAGGAAAGCGCACTTTACTTTGTGTTTATCGTGCTCTGTTTCTTTCTGTGTTGTAAATATAAAGGTATCTATCTATCTATCTATCGTGCTACATCTTAGGCCGCACCGCCACCTACCATCAAACAGGTGTGATAGTGGTTAAACGCTCACCATCATATGTAAAAAATAAAATTACGAGAATCGGTCTTCTGGTCGTGAAAACTGTGTAATTAATGGTGGATAGAATTTTATCCACCATTAGCCTTAGCCTAGTCAGTCTAACTTTAAAGTTTACCCTTTCATAACTGTGATTTCACTGCATTGGGTAATTTATTCCAATTAAATTGGCAGTATTTTATGATTTACGATTCATATATCTTCAGCAGTTCTCTTTAAGCAGCAGTAATTAACGTGGAGATCATTCAATCCGATGACCGTGCGTTCGAATACCACCACTTAAATAAATGGTTACCTTTTCATAGCTGTGTTTTCACTGACTTAAGAACTTTATGCTAACTTTATTGGCATTTTTATGTCTTACAATTTACACATCTTTAGTTCTTATAAAGCAGCTGTTATTAGCCTAGAGATCATTCAATCCGATGATCGTGCGTTCAAATACCAATATAATAAGTTTATTGGTTTTTCTCAAAATTCTTTAAGATTTATGTAAAAGATAGCGTACAGTATAACTAACAATAACTTTACGACGCGCAATAACTAAGAAATATACATGAACTAAACATACATCACTTTATTTTACTATCCAACGTTTATAAATATCCGTATAGAGTTTAAGTTGAAAGGGTACCGGCGCTCTCTCCATAAAAACGTAGTCGACTGTTTCCTCCCTGGATAATGACACTAGCACAAATATTTTTGTGTCATAAAATCTATAACTGCCATGACTCATTTTCTAATTATCATAGAAATAAAGATTTAAAAGCAAAAAAATAAAAACGAAACATAGGGTCATCGTCATGGCAGTTATAAGTTTTATGCAAAAAAAATATTTGCTCTAGTGTCATTATCCAGGGAGAAAACAGTCGACTACGTTTATATGGAGAGAGCGTCCGGTGCCCTTTCCTCTTAACAAACTAAGCTTCACTACATTTTATTGCTACAAAAACTTTTACATCGATAGATGTCAGTTGAAAGTTGTTTATAGTGTTTCCACTAAAACACTAAGTAGTCGGGTCATATAGATCGGTAAAGATATGTGCTACAACAAGAATCGTAGCAACAACGGTACATTTAAGTTGATAAACGTGAAATACGTGCGAATATCCGTAGATTTAAACACGAAATGTGCAGTTTGAAAGTGGAACGTTAAATGTGATCCTGGCTACCGTTAGTGAATTAGATTGAGATAAAAGTACGATGTAAAAAAAAAATAACATCATAACATAGTATAAAACAAAGTCACTTTCCGCTGTCTGTCCCTAGCTTAGATCTTTAAAACTACGCAACGGATTTGACGACCCGATTGGCACAATAATCACTATGCCGGACTGCCAAACACAGGTTTGCGGGTTCGATTCCCGCCTCAGACATGTATTTATGCTTAGATATTTGTCGGTGGTCTGGTTGATTCTATGTATTATAAGTATATATTTACAAAAAAAAAGTAATAAGTAGTATATCCGTTGTCTAGCACCCATAACACAAGTCTAGTTATTTAGCTTGGGGCTAGATGGCGTTGTGTGGAATGTCCTGCAATATTTATTTATTTTGATGCGGTTTTTTTAATAGATAGAGTGATTCAAGAGGAAGGTTTATATGTATAATACATGCATAATATAGCCGTGCGAAGCCGAAACGGGTCGCTAGTAGGAAATAAGATTAAAATGAAAACCGGCCAAGTGCTAGTCGGAATCGCGCATGAAGGGATCCGTACCGTTAAGTATATTCTGCTTTTTATTTTACAAAAATATTGTATGTCAGACGAGGCTGTATAGGTTAAAAGTCTTTTGCCTGCCCTTTTCGGAGTATAATTAACAATATTGCCAAAAAAATAGTAACATGAAAATTACCTAAAATTCTCAAAAACATACTCAAATAATATTTACTTTTTCTGTTTTTAGTAATTTGTTGTTATAGTATAGCGGCAACAGAAATACATCATCTGTGAAAATTTAAACTTTTTAGCTATCATTTTTTACAATTTCGTGTACTAGTTGTGGAAAAAGGATATAAGCATTTAAAGTCACGTGTTTCTTCATTTTCTTCATCGGTATCTGACGCCATTACATATATTAGGAACTTCAAAAACATTTTTTTTATTTCTTGAAAGATCACAACCGAAAATAAAACCATAAGTTAAAGTCCTACTCGAAGGACATTGTCTAATACAAGTTTCTAATAAAAAAATGCACATATACTACTCAAAATACAGAACAATAAGTTGTTATATAAGACTTAACTTTAATTTAAATTAAATTTTATCTTACATTCCAAAGCAGATGCTATCTTTCAAATCTTGATTACAAATTGAAGTTCGCATTGTATCATTCATTCACCTTTTCAATTACGAAGCGAAAACACAACTAATTAAAAATAAACAATGACATGTCCACGTTTATGTTCCAAATTAGACCCAAAGAGATGATATACTCAATTTAAATAGAGAAAACATCTGAAGCTTTTCAATTTAATTAAAGTAACAAATAACTTTGACATACGTCACACTCACTCAGTTATATTAGAATATGCTAATAACAAAGACCGTAGAAACCTATTCTTTACTCATGTGGTAGAAAATCCTTACGGATAGGACCCGTAATACCTACAGAAAATGCGAGAAAACTTTTAAATACTTGTGTCAAGGATTTAAAGTCACGTGTTTTTCATTTTCTTCATCAGCATCTGACGCCATTACACATATAGGAACTTCAAGAACCTAACCATTAGTTTTGCCATTATTCATATAATTTTTTTTTTATTATTTTGTTTTTTTTTTGCCGTTAGTTATGAAAAGGGTCCTGATGCTTTCTCTCTATCCCGCTTTAATTTAAACCTCTTTGATTGTACCCATATCAATACTATAACAGATGTTAATGAAATCCGATGTCGAACTAATCTCACCGACTTAATTTCACTTTCGATTATCTTCTAATGAAAAGAGAGGTCAGTCCACGCATACTTTCGCCCGAGGCTCAAATATAATACCTACCGTTTTTATTATGCAGATACAATTATGTAATGTAATGTGTTTTTTTTTTGTTACAGGTATGTATTTATGTTCGGCGCGCATCTTTGGGACGTGAGTATTATTTTTCTTAGTAAAGAAAAGTAGCTTACATCAAAATTAAATGTAACTTTTCGAACCTAAAATATAAGTTGAGCTCAAGTTACAGAAGTTTTCAGAGCAAAAGAGCTATCAAAATGAAATCGTATTCAAATCACAAATACAATAAAAATTAAAAAAAAAACCCCGACACAAAATATTAAAAATACTATGACCGTAAAAAGCTTAAAACAAGCAAAAAAACTATGAAAAAAACCCTACAAAAAGAAAAAAATAACGCCGAAATTATGACCTGATCAAAAAAAACCCTACAAAAAGAAAAAAATAACGCCGAAATTATGACCTGATCATGTACATGATTATGTACACCTGATTTTTTTTTATTAAATATTGTTGCGTCGGGGGACCCCTCTTTATTGTAATGTGCAAATCATGCCCTTTCATTTGATACCCCACTCGGACATTCGGTTGTTAATCTTGACTTTTATCCCCCATAACTTTCAGACGGCTAAACCGATTTCGATTAAACATAGCTAAGAACACTCGCGACTAATGCACCTTTCAAACAAAAAAACCTAAATCAATATCGGTTCATCTGTTCGGGAGCTACGATGCCACAGACAGACAGACACACACACAGACACGTCAAACTTATAACACCCCGTCGTTTTTGCGTCGGGTGTTAAAAACTAAACATTGCAATATAGCTAAATCATTTTACATAAAATTAAAATGATTTAATCAATACTAACCCACCACCACCTACCATCAGGCAGGTGTGATAGTGGTCAAACGCTGACCTATCAAATGCAAAAAACTAAACCTAATAAGAATAAGCCGCCGGTGACACCCTCTCGAAGCATAGTCCCCAAGATCTAACAGCATTCCTTCGCTAAATTGCGAGACTGACTCTCGGACAAGAAGCCGACTCTAGGACCGCCAGTTACCTCGACTAGACACGCCAATGGCTCCCTTATAAAGTTTAAAACATATAAAGTAAGATAGTAGCAAAAAACTACAAGTAACTTTTATGTTTATATCTATTTAAAACGTCCAGACGAAAGCAATTTGTTATGGGCAAAAAAATTGCTTATCATCATCTTACTAACATCTTCATACTCGTAATAGCTTCTTACCATCGGCCAAGCTTATTAACACAATAGGCATTTACAATTATTATTAAGCAATAGAGAAATTAGAATGACAGTAGGGTCACGTAGGGTCAAAGACGAGGGCATAAAAATCTTCATTATACTTGCTATGGATTGAACTTCACACTTTCACTGAAATACTAACTAATATTACGACTAATTGTGAATTGCTTTCTAGTCTGTTTATTGAGTTCTGTAAACGGAGTTTCTAGGTAACTTTATGTTTGCATGGCAATTTGTTCTCTGAACTGAATGCATGAGTAATGATTTGCGACATTTGAATGTTTCTGAAATGGTAATAGGACTTGTATTGGCCAGGTGACAGTGGCCACTCACCACTAGTGACCACACTATTAGTCTATTCAAATACAATAGTACACTCACTAATACATTATTTCACTTGGTGATGTCGAAGTAAAGGCCCACAAAATTCAGCTTTTCGTAAAAATAATCAAGATAGAAATCGCAATATTCTTCTTTTTTTCGCCTTTGTCAGATTTTGAGTCACGGCCATCTGCTTTTTAACAATAAGCCGTTTCCTTGTCTGGTTGTATTCTATGTTGTTCAATTACAGAGGAAGAGCCCTTAACTCTTCCCTCATTGGCTGGCTTAAAATCGCAATATAACATTATTTGTAATCCGCGCATCGAGAACATAATTTTCCAACGACTAAATTCCTTTTAGGCTTTGAATGAATGAATTTAAATAATAGTCTCTTTAAAAATTAACAGTCAATTATTGTTATAATTACACTGTTAATTAAATTTGGTATAGTTTTAAAGTCTAATAAATAATTTAGTAGTTGGAAAATTATGTTCTCGATGCGCAGTTTGCAAAATAATATGGCATTCTAATTTATAACTCGGTAATTTTTTAACGAAACCTACTCTTTTTTTAAATTTGTCGGGCTTTCGGTACGAAATACACTTCATCTCCATCATGCCAGCTTCAAGATGTCCACTGCTGAACAACTGAACATATGCCTACCCCAAACACATCCAGAGCGATCTGTCGCATGCTCTCCGCGTCCAACGAAATACCTTCAAAGTTGTAAAATTATAGCAATAAATAGATAGATGTAAAAAATCGGAAAATTAACAAAAAAAAAGGAAATGCGACAGATTCAAAGTTAACTACAATTTCCTCAATTAAATTTTTATTGTTAATTTATGACGATGAACATAACACTATTGATTGTGAACCACGAAAGTTAAAAATTGCTGCAGCAATAATGAATAATAATAACATTTCCTTCTGTATTTGTAAACAACCAGTGACATTCATTTTTTAACCGTTAAACATTTTGTTTGTTACCTCTTCGGCATATAAAGTTAATTATTTTCACTTTCATTGATGATTATTTATTAGTTTCGCTTTCATTGTACCTTTATAGGTGTTTGATGATGATGCTTGTTAGCTGTTATTTGATTGAGAGAAATGTATAGTTACTTTTATATTACATTACTATATCCGCAGTAGGCGCCGCCAATTATAATTATTCTTGGACACGTATGTTGGTATACTTACAAGGTAGGTATATCTAAATCTTATTTACTTGTTTAGGGAAAATCTATACTAATACTAGCTACGCCCCGCGGTTTCACCCGCGTAATCATTTTCTGCGCAACTTTCTTAATTTTTTATTTCATAAAAACCTTCACCGGACAATAACAAACACAACAAAAAAAATTGGCCAAATTGGTCCAGGCGTTGTTGAGTTATGCGCTTACCAACACATTTTGCGATTCATTTTTATATTAAAGAAGACTAGCTACGCCCCGCGGTTTCACTCGCGTAATCATTTTCTGCGCAAATTTCTTAATTTTTTATTTCATAAGAATCTTCTCCTGATAATAACAAACAGACCAAAAAAAGAATTGGCCAAATTGGTCCAGGCGTTGTTGAGTTATGCGCTTACCAACACATTTTGCGATTCATTTTTATATTATAAGATTATAAAGCTGAATAGTTTGTTTGAACGCGCTAATCTCAGGAACTACTGGTTCAAATTGAAAAAATATTTTGTGTTGGATAGTTCATTTATCCAGGAAGGTTATAGGCTACTTTTTATCCCAATATTCCCACGGGATCGGGAGTTACGAGGGTGAAACCGCGGAGCGCTGCTAGTCTTGCATATATCCACTCTATTGCTTGCTAAATAGCTCCAAGGTGCCCCATACTACATACATACTTTCAATATGCACTTTTCACAAAAAATGTGCATAATAATTTTAAGCCATATCAGCAGTTTCATCACATCTTGTTTTAAAATTATAAATTCAAATCACACGTAAGCACTTATAATTTTCCGCTGCTTCTTCTATTTTATCAGATCAATATATTTCATAGTAGGTACGTTTTGTTGCAAGATGGTTTATCAATATAAGTACTTAATTAGAATTATCATAAAACACGTAAATCATAATTTGCATAAAATATCTTTTAGACTTAGCTTATCAAAGTATGAAATAAACCTTTTTTCAACTATCAATAAAAAATATGTTAAAAACAATGAGTGTTTTCTGCATAAAATCGTAATTAATTTTCTCAAGCCTACAGCTAGCTGCATCAAATTAGCTTACAATAACATCTCATAGTTTTTTATCTTCAAGCTATTTCCATCTGCTGATAAAACTCGATGAGTAAAACTCAAGTAAAACGTAATTAACACGACACAATTTAAAGGTGTCGATCGAGTCGAGGTACTTGTATTGAGAACGGTAACTTATCTCGGTCTTATTTGTCGTATATTCTTGTCAAGACTAGCGGATAAATGCGTTTTACGGTATCTCAAACAAACTTGAGACGCCATCGTAAATTGACTGAAACGAATTGCTTGTATTAGTTTCGTGATTCATGAAATTTTTGACTAACTAGATATAAATCTAAATATTTTGTTAAATTATTTTTAACGCTTTTTTAATCGACTTTAAAAAAAATAAGTTTTTTTATTTGTTTGTTTTTTACAAACTTTATGTCATTTATAATGAGTTTGTAACATATTTATAAAAGGGTTTTTAAGAGAGAATTTTCAATTCGTCGCGCATATTTTTTTATGTATGTTCACCAATTACTCAAAGACTATAGTGAACCGATTGAAAGTATTTTTTTTTTTAGGAAAAAGATATACCTCAGGGTGCTCCTTTAAAAATTTGGTGAGCATCTGACGAGGATCTTCGGAGTGATTTACAGAATGTGAATGAGTTATCTCCTGAAGAGTTCAAGTTACTCAGATTTTAAAAACATAACCCCCCCTTTTGGCTTCGCTGTAGTCGGGTAAAAAGTGTTAACTTCTTTCATAATATATAATGAGTTTTGGTAACTTTTTTTGATCCTTTAATGCAAGATGTCCAGGACCCCTGGCTCCCGAGAGGAATGCAACCGAGAACATCGTTCGGATGATGATGAATGCTAAATGTCCAGGACTTAAGCCTCCTCCATCCTTTGCCACTCTCGATGGTGTCGATCCGACGATACTAAAATGTTTGTCAGTATGATTAATAGCACATTTTTCTCACATATTTCATTTTAAATCCGATGAGCTGTTTCGTTAAATAAACACAGCTTTCTTTTAACGTATTAGTATGTTAAACGAAACTTTAACAGTTAATTAAAATACCTAACTAACGTCGTGATGTATTGCCCAACGAATGATTAAGATCATGATAATTTATTTCATTCACCGGATAAACAAATTATTATTACGGAAACTAGGTACCAGATTTCCACCATATTATCAATTAAGTGTACCAATTACGAAGTATAATGAGGTTTATGGGTCATTATCTAATATTTGTTGATAACGGTTGTCTAATCTATATCTAAATCTATTCGAATTGTATACTTTATTTCTAAGAGTTTTCACGAGTTGCAATCGAAAGCTGAGCAATTAACTGCACTCTGCTGTAGCATTTCTATTTATCACTTTGAAGATTCTCATCGAATTTTAATGGGAACAAATACTAATTTAAAGAAGGGATCAGCGAAATTGAACAGTTATAAAAAAATAACATGAATTTGCAACATTTTCTTTTACTATACTATGTTGTTTAAACTGACTATCCTTCATTTTTTTTATTTTTTTTTTCAAAAGATGGTTTCCTTAAAATTTAAAAATTATTATGCTAGTCTTGAATTTTTCAAGCGACAAATATTCAATAAGCAATATTAGCTTGCTTTCGAGTACACAGCAGTTTAAAAGCTGTGAATTATTGTCACTGAATATTTACACTTGTTTGTTTTAACTGTTCCTTGTTACACTTAAAAGTATAAGATATTTCTTACTGTGGGAACGCACAAGCTTACAACGAAGGAATCTCAGTAATGCCTTCGGCTATGACATACCTTATTCATTACTCGAAGCTCGAAATGCTATGAAAATAAATCTAAATTTTGTTTAAAAGTGCATTAAAATAACCTATCATCCTACTCGTTGTATTACTCAAAACTGAATCCTGTGGGCTCCCTCATAAATCAAATCGTCAAATTGTTCTTCTTATCTTTTTTTATTAAGCCATACACATATTGTCACATTGCAGAGTAATGATCTCTTAACACTTCCACCTATAACTATCCTATGCTATAGACGATCACTCGTCTATGAATTATTCTAGCTTATCCCAACACCGCCTTTTAGGCCTACCGTCTACTATTTCGAAGGTTCTGTATTATCTATTTTAAAAAAGTCTTGATTATTTAAAAATCTACATGATTCATGAAAGGACCATGCTGAAAGGTGCATTTCGTGATCACATGATCATCTACGAAAAAGATCCGATATCAATAAATTCACTTTAAAATCTAAAGCCTAGTATATCTCTAGATTCAAAAGCAAATATACTTTCGACTTTGAATACTTTAATTACTACTAACTGATGTCGGCAACTTCGATTACATTCGCCAATATCAGCGAATCGAAATCTAAACTTATTAATTAACTAGATTGTATTTGCTTTAAAACAAATCTTCGATATGAAATAGAATACATCATCTCTGAACACAGTTATTAAGTGTAAATCAAGATAAAGTTATCTGAAATCATACATTGATATCGTGGCCAAGGTAATGACATAGGAAATACACGAGCAAAAGAACGTCCAACTGAGCTTTATTCCCATACTTCTGTTCTATTAACATACATATTGCTTGCTTAGTCATATCCACTTAGGAAATTGCGGTATGGGTATATCGAGATCTAAATAGAAATCTTAATTTTATCACCCATTGATTTTGTTTTGAATCATGCTGAAACGCGCTTTGATGGATACACCGAAACAAGATTACATATCGGTAAATAGGAAATCACTGAGTTTGTAAAGTCCTCTTTCAGAACCGTTCTTTATTTGAGTAGGTTTTTCTTAAAAACGTTGTGTTACATATTTATAGGAGTGGTTTCAGGAAGTAACCTTTTTGAAGATACAAAAAGGTCTAAGATTCCTAATCTATTTGATGTTAATATAATCCGGGGCTGATCTCTATTCAAACTATATGCATTGAATCGTGATTCTGTATTAGTTTCACTTGAACACTGAGTCCATTACATTTTCTGATTGAAATTTTATTGGACTTCATCTATTGCAAATTGAATCTTAGTATTGTTACAGTATTAACGGATGTTGTGCAATATATTATTTAATACTTCGTCACTTGCAGAAAGTAAGATGCACGCTTTTATCATTAGATTCGGATAGAATGCGACAAAAGAAATCATTCGTTTCGCATTACGTAAATTGGATCTGTATTACTTACATAAGTAGAGATTATCTGTAATTCGGTAATTTGTAAAAATCAATTTGAATTACTGGACACATTTTGGTTTGTGTTTGTTCATCTATCATGATTTATTATGTTTGCTTACTTGATTTTTACATATTTTCTTGTGAATGTCAAATGTTCTTCTCCTTTCTCTCGCTAACCGCTGAAGATGATACCCATCGACTTTCTATCAGTAATGCGTATTGATTAATTAGTTACGATTATATCGATTGTTCCAATCGAACCTTCCGTTGACTTCACAGATCGAAAGCGAAATTTTCTTTGATTCCATTTCGTATCTGTCTCAATTAACAAGTTAATTAGTGTTACTTACAATTGTTTAGGCGCCATTCACGACCGCAGTTTTAGTTCTCTAGTTTTATTTTATCTATCTTTCAAGACCGAACACTTTTTATCTAAGTAGATCTCGATCATTAGAAATCCTTTCTGGTCCACTACTGTTTTCACTTGCAATTCCGAACATCTGATAAGCTTTAACCTTAATAAAACTAAACTAACCAACAATAATTTGGTTAATGGTTGGCGTAGTAACAATAACGCATACTTGACGACCTTTCCCAACATTTAATACGACTCTTGAAAGCATCTTTGAATTACAATGGGCCTATAAAATGCCAATTAAGTAATGTCATTATACAGAGTGCCTGTAGTGTATTCTGCGTGACTTATTAACTATTTACTGTTTACATTTTGTTGTTGGCGAGTTTTTTTCTAGACAACATCTAGGAGGATGTTATTCTGTTGGCGCCAACTAACCTATTGAATGGAAGTGGTGCCCTCATAATTAACTTAGGATACTTTAGATATCTTCAATTTTTTTCCTGTCCTTGTTTCTTACTTGTTTTGTGATAATATTCAATGTAGGGGTTACCTCATACACAACAAATAAAATTTATTAAATAAATATTTATGATATTGCATACCTACAGTGCCGTCTAGTTCCAACTAGTCTTAATGTATGGTACCTAAATCACCAATTAAATACTTGTAAACTCCTTTTGCTAATACAGAAACTTATAACTATTAGGAAACATTTTTCTTCGAAACGGAAATCTTATCCGCTACTTTCAGCGGCGCGGTTCTTCGGTGTTTAACTAATTCTTAATTAAAGGCTTTATCCAGTTCAATTCCATAATGATAAACGACATCATAGAGTTCACTCTCCCGTTACATTTAACAATTTGTGACCATTGAACTGTTAAGTTACTTAGCTTAAATTAGGTAATACATTATGTGAATGAAAACTGTCAATAGTTGTTAATGTTACTTGAGGATTTCAATAACCTTTACTATTCAAATCCTCTATCAATGAGTTTATATTCAAATCTTTTACTTCAGTGAAATAATTAGTTTGTACATACCTACCTATTTAATATCTGTAAATTTTCTTGTTAACGATGATGTACACTAAAAATTTAAGGAAAAAAACATCCGCTCTACTTTTAACGGATATAGCAATTATTTGTCGTTTTTAAGAAACCAATGATTTTAAAAATAAAATTGAAACAAATATCTTTGTCATACAATAATTTTCTTTCGTTGTATTTATACTAATTGTACTAGACACGTAGACTAATTAGTGACAATGCCAAATCACCAAGAAAAGAAAGAAGATGTATGCAACTTAGAAAATGTCCATTCATTACTTATGATTGATTGTCTATGAGTGAAAGTCTACTATGAATAATAATGTCTCGCCAAAACCGCGATAATTTTGTTAAAGTTGGAAAAATTTGCTGACTTTTTCTGGTAGTATTCAAAGTTGACCACAGATTTGCTAATGACAAGAAAGTACTTGTTACCGGGAAATTTTCTAACATTTTTTCTACGTTTTGAAGTACTTTTTCCGCTTTCATTTCACGCTCAATAAAAAGGGCTTATCTCTTTACTTTTTAAATGAATGACGTCTTTACTTTTAATTTCATACTTTTAAATTTTTGTCTCGAGTGGATTGTTCCGCGTATAAAGTTTGTAAATGACAGTTTTAAGTAGGTAATTAAACTCACGTAAATGAGGACAATGTTTTACTTTGAAACGACCTACATCTATATACATGTACTTTGCAGAGGTAGAACTTTTACCTTTAGACACACATCCGTAAGTATTCTCAAAGAATAAATAATACTCAGAATGTAAAACAAAATGCTTCGCGGAAATGATGGGGGAACAGTAAGATCAAACTTCTAATCAATTGCAAAGATAAAATTGAATGAATAAATGACGGAACTTAATTTAATGTTGGATACTTGTTTATTTTAGGTATATCTATCTAATAATTGAATTGCATAACGAATTTAAATCAAATCGCAATCTTTCACAAGGTCAGATCAGTTATTTTACAAGCTAACAGTTATTTTAAAAACACTTCAATTTTCTTATAAACCTAAAGGATAAGTAAAAATGGCACTGCAATACATCATCTTTTTCATATAGAACTTATTCATCGCTGTTTTTGCTTTTACGCAAATTACAGATTAACTTAACGACTGAAAATAGTTGATTAGTTAGTGATTTCATTACATTTTTTGCTGGTACTGGTTTTCTTTAGTCTTGTACCTGCTTACTTGTTTTAGTAATTTTATTTTAAGTATGATTTTGTATCTTAAACATGCATGCAGAAAATGTTGTTGGTTTTTTTTTGTAAGAGCACTTATGGATGAACGGATATAATTCTGACTTGTTAAATAAAAAGTACGGACTTACACTTTATTACACTGCGCATAGGCCAGACAATAATTAATTAAGGCTGTAATGTTGAATGGCCACAGGGCGTAAAATATCGCGTTTTTTACAAAATAAACTTTTTACTTCCGATGTTCAACTACACTTCATCGCTCGATAGAGTTATAAATAATTCATAGCAATTTGCACAAGTACCATGGGAACATGATAACTCTAAGGCACGTAAACATGCTTTTTTTCTAGTTGCAGACTCATTTACTTAGATTCATTTCCTCTAGGATTTTACGAGTATTTAACACCCGACATATCCGAAGCTGGAAAAGCGTCGGAAGTATTTTACGCTTACAAAACGGTCCCGATGCAACGAATGTTTATTTATCGATGCGTTTACTCCGTCGATTAGAAATTTACGATCGCTCTGAGAAAATAGGAAAGTCGTAGCTATTAGACTGTGAATAATTTTAACAAGAGAAAAAAAGACGTAAAGTTGAGCGGTAGCTAGTATTAAATCACTGACCTCTTTCTTGGTCTGGTCGTTGGTGTTGACGTTGTTCTGCGGCGGCTTGTCGCGTAGCGGTAGATAGCCCTCCCTGCTGTCGGCGGGCTCTGTGCTGTCCGTTTGCGTCGTCGACTCCACGGTAGCTGTGCTGGCGAGTCCGGCGTCTGTGGCCCGAGAATCATCCGCAGTGCTCAGCGTGGGTGCAGTTTCCTTAGGCCCTTCCGCCGTCGTGCCTGCCGTATCCACATCCGACATCGTCTCCGTACTCTCGCTATCCAGAGTTGTCTCCGTGTCCTGCACGGTCGGAGTCTCCGTCGTCCGCACGATTGGCCTTATTGTGTACTTTTTAGTTGGCCGATAAGTGGTCACAGTCGAGTCTCTCGTGGACTCTGTTTTTGTTTGTGTCGTTTTGGGCTCAAGGGTGGTCGTCGCAGGCTTCCGCGTCGACTTTTTCGTTTTAGGCGGTGTCATAGTAGCGGTCGGATTTGTCGCGGGCACGGTCGTTTTCGTTTTAGTCGATATTTTCTTAGCGTAAGTTGTAGAGCGCTCTTCTAGGGTAGTAGGAGCAGGAGTGCTATCAGTGGCAATGGTGGTGGGCGGCCTACGATCCGCAGGAGGATCTAGGTTGGACTGTTTAGGAGTTCGGGAGGGCGGGAAGAAGTAATCCATGATGGATGGTGAACGGTTCCTGTTAGAAGGGAGCCATGCCCAGGGGTTGAAGTCAATGAGGCGCGGTCGCGGAGGATCGGTAGCTACGGCGGGAACGGCGAGGGCGGCGAGCGCAAGAACAGCGAGCAAGTGGCGTGACATGGCGCGGCGTGCGCGTGCGGCCGCGGCGACGGTAACAGCGGGACTGCGCCGGCGCACCGACCTCCACCATCGCTTCAGCCCTACACTCAGATATTATCCCTCGCGGTGGACACTGTCACTCAGCTTCCTTGTTGAAACCATCGCGTGTAAAATGCAGCGGTAAAATCACATGGCCACTGCTTATCATTCTTATGTTTCATTATGAATATGCAACTCAGATATAAATAGTGCAGCACCGCTATTATCGCTTTTACTTGCTTATTCTAATTTAATCTTATAATTTCAAAGTATAATGCAGATTTTCTTTCACGTTTTACAGTTAGGCGCCGACATTTATAAAATAGATAAATAAATACTTTTTTGTCTGATTTACAGCTAAAATTTATTTGTCCAATGTTAAACAAAGTAATAAAACGAACAAACCATGCCAAAACTTCATTTTATGGCGTCGAGAAATTATATAAATTCAATATAAAAACCACTCTAGATACAAACATCACTGCCAAAATTTAATAATAAAATATATAAAAACCTCTCCTAACTTCATAATAAGACATTAAAGCCAAGAGTAGATACCCACTGTTTTATATTTTAACTATAGGTTTACCGCTTAAATGATACCTCTAGCATATAAATGTGTTTATTAAATTTAATTTTAGTAAGCGAAAAATGTTCCTGTGGTCGAGATATATTACCTGATACCGTTATTCAATCATGGATTTATTCACCGAGTCTTGTCAAATGCACGTAATTTTACTTAGATTATACCTATAGCGTTATTGAAAAAAGTGCTATGCCACCGCAGACCGTGTAATGTTCAGGTCGGGTCAGTTTAACCGCTCTATTTAATAAACTGTATATTTGCTTTAACGTCTTCGAAGCCCAGATTCCGAAATCATGATTTTTTTTTTATAATAACTGGCCTAGTTTTGGTTTGCAGCCTTTATATTTTCTAGAAAACAGTTTTCGAGGATCAGTAAATTCGTTTGAAACTAATTCTAGAATATTAGATTGTTCGAGATCCTAATTAGTTTAAACTAGATGTAGATGTGTCTCTCTAGAATTCGTTTTTAGAAGTGTTTTTATAATTCTAATTAGTTTTAAGCTCATTCTAAAGATGCACATCTAGAACTTGTTTAATGTTCGAAATATGCATCTCTAGAATTAAGCTTTCTCGTCCGTTTTCTTATTTTAAATGTTTTGTGTGTTGTACAAATAAAATGTTTATCTATCTATCTATCTTTATAATTATTGTAAATATCTACAGTAGTGGTTTTGCAAAGTCTTTTAACCACAATTATTTTGATATTTTAGTCGTTTTAGTAGATGTACATAATTGATTAAAAAAACGTTAATAGAAATCAAACTTCAAAAAAATGAATTTTCATACTGTGTATAAAAAAGTTTTAGCATAAAATGTTAGTGTCAGACGAATTTCCCAATAAAAGCGTCGAAAGTCGTTAACAATATGACGTCGTATGAGTGACGACGAAGAAATGTTACGAAAGGTGTCATCTCAAGAAAACATTAAACGATTTACAACTAGATTTGGCAGATTATTGTCATGAGAACTGCTTTTACAGACATCATCTGCCTTTCATTACGCCCCATAATGGAGTTAGCAAGAAAGCAATATAAAATGATTGCTCAGGAACGTCTCACACGAAGTCTTAATGAAGTGCAAACGCTTGTTCTACCTTTACGGAATAATTGTAACATTGTGAAAATAAATTTTCTATTATTGCTACTTGTTGTAACGTGGCTTACTTTGTATTTTGATGCCAGTACACGTCAATGTGTGATTTCACATGTCAATAAAGAATGTTCTTTCGAATTGAGAATTGTTTGATGTTATTTTCTGATACAATCAATGGGTCTGGCTTGTGTATTATTAAGGTCAAGAACTATGTATCGCTGTATTTGTTGTACTATTTACGTTTGCGGATTCACCCAAATATTTTAACAGAACATTTTACTCTGAAAATCCAGTGGTTGCATGTTGTCTGCCAGCAGAGAGATTCTGCATTATATATTCTATTTACTTTTAGGAGAACGCTTACTCCTCACCTTATTAGATAATTCTAATTTTATTCGTGTGATCCTGTAATTGGCTTTCTATTGATATACTGTTGTCAAATTATTTTTATAATAGCTGTTGGATTTCCAAATAAATAAATATTTTAGTGATTTAGAATTAAATCTTTAAAAACACAGAGGTTTGCTCGATTCTGTCCTTTCTCCAGAGATTTGTCGGCAGAAAACTTTACATAGGGTTAGACTTATCTTAGTAAATAAGTTTATATTGTCCGTTTATTTATGGTTTTTTGATACTAGGTAAAAAAATTAGTAAACAAAAAAACTTGAGAGGTGTCAAGGGACACCCGGATGGAACGAAGTTTCTTTCGATTAATTAGTGAAGGAATTGTAATAAAATCAAAAAGTGTCGTTACAACTTTTAGTCTTAATTTTTTCCGTCTAGCCCCCTTTCGCAACGCGCGATAACGAACTTAGTTCCAAAACTGCACTAGGTACTTGAAATAAACTGTTTACTGCAAACAATCGTATCAGATTTGCAGATTATTTACTTTTTACACTTTCAATTCGATCTCGTTTCTCCTCAGTCCTAGCGATCCAATTGCGGTGGTTACTGGTTAACGGAATCAGTTTTCACCGACAATTGCGAATTCTGGCTCGTCGTATCCGGATGAAAGATGTCACGGTTAATTCGCATATAAACTATCTGAGATGGTAAACATGTTAGGATTGGCAACCAGTTAACATTTTCATCTATATCTTCTAAAAATATTATGAAGAGGAAATATTTTTTTGATTGTAACGAATTGGCTCCGAAACTACTGGACCGATTTTGTTGAAACTTGGTATGAGAATACACTGATTCATTGACAGTAACATAGGCTATTTTTCATCCCGATATTCCCACGGGATCGGGAGTTACGCGGGTGAAACTGCAGAGCGAACCTTCTGGTGTCATGAGAAAGGATACTCATGTCACCAGAAGAGTGCAGGACTTTGAAGTAAATGGTAGTAGAGCGAGGGAACGGCCAAGGAAGAGGTGGAGGGATATGGAGAATATGGGGAATAGAGTGGAGTGAAAAGATGATATGTTGTGCCGACTCCAAATAGGAAGGAAGAAGAAAGCATTCGTAATCGCGTATTTCTGTGTAGCCTCATTTTTGAATGCTGCGGGGTAAACTGCAGTTCCAGCGAAGCAATCGTGTACATACTGTAAGGCAAAAAGGGTGGCCTAGTAAATACAAGTAATTATTGATCAAAATAATCTAAACCTACATAGTAATCTTATTCTTTATCAGCCTTGTTTTTGTTGGAAAATAAGTAATTGGAGTTCTTGTTGCCTTACATATTAATTTTACGACATGATCTGGTCCAACAACATCTTTTTGTTATACCTAATGATGACAAGAGAATATTGAATATCATGAGGTATTTTGTATCACATAATAAAGGGACTATTTTCTGAGGGATTGATTTTTAAAAACTTGTTTTTATTATAACGAGCGCTTATATCTGGCCAGTTGGAACTTCTAATTAAAATAGAATAACTTTATTTGTACAACACAGAAAGGAACATAGAAAACGCTATACACAATGTAAAGTGGTAGTTTCCGAAAAACGTGGTAGAAAGAACTTTTTGCTAAAAGTTTTTCCTAATCAAAAAGTATTCTTCACGACCCAGTTGGTACAATGGTCACGATGCTGCCAAGCACAGGGTTGTGGGTTTGATTCCCACCTCAGACAAGTATTTATGCTTAGATATTTGTCTGTCGTCTGGTTTTTAGATAGATAGATAGATAAACAAACACTTTATTTGTACAACACACAAAATATTGAAAAAAAGGATGAGAAAGCTTATTAACTACGAAATTGTAAAACAAAACTTAAAGCGATTTCTTCCAGGCAACCGTAGGATGGAGAAGGTCTGTTTAGCTTAACTGGTAGGTCGTGTGGTGTAAGAAACACATACAATAATAAATACTTAATTAAAATAGATATTATAAACGAAATACTTAAACAAAGATATCATAACATAAACATAATAATATTTAGCAATACTATTCATAGTGAGTTGTTTCTATGTATTATAAGTATATATTTACAAAAGAAAAGTATATAAGTAGTATATCCGTTGTCTAGCACCCATAACACAAGTCTAGTTACTTAGCTTGGGGCAAGATGGCGATGTGTGGAATATTGTGTAATGTTTCTTTATTTATTCTTGACTATATTTTTTGTTGAAATTTATAGCTTGATATAGCATGTCTAACAATTGGAAAAACATCCTTATTCAATTGTTTGTAAACCTGCCCTAGATTTGCTACATGCCACCCAAATTTAGCACATTGCATCGATATATTTGTAACTCCAAAATTAACTTTATTGCTTGTCCATAAAGACTTTAATAGCTTGAATGAATAAATTTAAATGTTTAGAATTCCATAAAGCTTTTTAAAGTACATTTGTATGCACGATAAGGTCTTTGACTTCCTGTTCACGATGAAGATGAGTCAATGATCTAGTATTTGCAATTCAAAAAAATACAAACATAAAAATCTAGAAGTAGATAAATATAAAAAAAACTTGTGCATTAAAAAATTTGGAGAAATTTCAGTGGAAGATAAGATGAGTAGGATTGCCCAGTGTGGCAGATTCTAAAGATGGAAAATTCTGATTTGTGTTTGTTTTACTGATGTCTTGCAGAAATAATAAGCTAAGAAATATCCCTACTCAAAAAATATAAAATAGATTATATATTTAACTTTATTTCCTTTTCCTAATTTATTTCCAAAACCATTGAATCAGTTTGACACTTTGACAGTTGGTTAATCATTTTTAAGGTCTTAAACATATAGTACAGCAGCCCTCGAACGTTTTTTAAGTGATTAATAACAGGCTGAATCTTCGTGAGCAGGTTCAGTTCGACGATACGCCCAAGTTTCGTCGTCTGACAATTCTCGATAGAGGTAGCTAATGTAGTGCGCAGAAATAAAACATGTCGATTTCATGAGGTGTCGAAATTGTCTAATAACAGTAAATATCTAATTTGAATATCTAGGTAATTGGATGATAAACTCGGAACAACATGTCCTACTACTTAAATCAAGTCATTTTTTATATTGCTAGTCAACCTAAAAGTTTAAAGTCTCCCACACCACACACAATAAACAGACGCTGTCTTTAGTAAAAGATGCTCACACACTCATTCTACAATCTATTGAGGTATCGAATTAAAACTATATTTAATTGAACGTAGATCGTTCATCGTAACCGGCAATTTACACAGTTACTGTCCGTCTTAAATGCAAATTCAACTATGTAACTTTACGGGGCATGGGAGCAACTAAACTGGGAGTTTTCTTTACCCGCTACATTTTTATATCGCACATGAACCCATTCTCATAATAATCAATGTGATCGCCAGAAGACTAACTGAACTTAATGACCGCTGTGCGGTTGCTGCATTCAACTTATAATGGTGCGAACCACTGAAAACACTTTTACTTTGCAATCATTACGAACGAGAAGTAATTATGGTATGCGATTAGTTGGCGTAGGTCTCATCTTGGTCTTGGTCATCAATGGCGTTGATTCGACATTGATTATATGTGTAAACTATACCTAATGTGGCAATTTCTGACACGCTTTCTATAATAGATAGTTTTTAGGGTTCCGTACCCGAAGTGTAAAAACGGGACCCGATTACTAAGACTTCGTTGTCCGTCCGTATGTCTGTCACCAGGCTGTATCTTAAAGTCAAAGTCAAAATTCTTTATTTCTTTTGGATACTTAATACCTAGGTACAAGATCACTTAGCGACGTCTTAAAAACTAAGTTAGGTTGTGTGCCTTCGGAACGCGCCCACCAATGAGAAGAAGGCACAACAAACTCTTATGAAGCATGATAGCTAGAGGAGGTGAGATTTTCACAGATAATGTATTTCTGTTGCCGCTTTATCAACAAATACTAAAAACAAATAAACAAAATATTTTTTTTAAGTATGTTTTTAAGAGTTTTAGGTTATGTTTACAATTTTCTTTAGGCAATTTTTTTGTTGTTGATTTTTCTCCCAAAAGGGCAGGCAAAAGACTTTTAACCTATACAGCCTGACATGGAATATTTTTTATGGTTTTTTGCATTTGTTTTTGCGTCCGCGGCTAAAAACAATAAATTGGTACGGAACCCTTCGTGCACGAGTCCGACTTGCACTTTTTTATTTATTGTTACTATAATTGTTTAAAAATTGATTATACTACCTCTATAAACGAAGGTAGTATCTAACCTGTATTTTGGTTGGGTCTTCTGTGTAGTTAATTTGTGTTGTCATATTGACATTCGGAACATTTTTCTTGCCTATATGTTTTGTTTTTTTTTGAGGAGGCTCACAGCTAAGCGACGCTCGCTGATCGTTTACGGTCGTGCGGGTTAAGCGATGCCTGGCGCGGTCATTACTTTGATGGGTGGCCAATTAGTAGTGTGGCAAAAATGTATTTTCGTGAGTCCCTCCGTGCTTCGGAAGGCACGTTAAGCCGTTGGTCCCGGGTGCTGCGTCTAGTAGCAGTCGTTAGGTCAAGTTAGAGGCCTTAGGGCGATCTGAAAACTCTAACAATAGGTGAGCTACACCACTATACGAGAAAAAGAAGAACCCGCTTTTATTAGTTTCACCTGTATGTTTGCTTGTGTGTAACCGACTCTTTGGGGTTCGATTTTGCCCTACTTTGAACGATCAGGTTTAATTTAAACTTTGCACACCTGTCAAAGAAAATGCAATAATTCTATTAAAATATCTGATTATCCTGATTAAATTACCCAGGATTCATTAATTTCTTTCCGCATCCTTTTCTATTTTTTATTAGTTCGATTTTCTATAAAAGTGCGTTTTTTTTAGTATTTTTTTTTTCATTGTTTCGGATTATTGATTGTCGACCTATAAATTAAAATAGCAGAACGTTTCTTTATTGTTATTTTCACGCATTGTTGATTATTGAGACCCTTTAATTGAACTATTTTAGGTCAAATTACAATTAACTTAATCTTAACTTAAGAGTTATAGGTAAATAACTCTACTCTAAAAGTTATTATACAGGGTTATTCGTAATTATACTAGCAAGCCGTGCACCTACAAACATTTTTTTGAAAATGTTTAGGTTAGGTTTACCTGCTGTCCATACAGGGAGAGGTAATTAACCTTAAAATTTTACTTATTTTTAAAGTTTAAGACTGAATGACCTTTGTTTTAAAAAATCTGCTGTCCTTCGAATTTAAATAACCACAAAAATTTTAATTTTTTTTCTGAATTTCCAAATGTCGTAGAACAAAAGTTGATCGTTAAGGTGCACATAATTAGCCCTCAAAGGATTGCAATACGTCAAATGTCGCGAGAGTGAAAGAGCAGCCACATTTTGTTTCGGGTCGGTTGCCTCCCGACGGTTTGTGAATCAGGGAATCACTCCGTTTCGCGTTGCATCGCATGTTCTACAAAACATATACTTATTTAAAAATGTTTCTATCTCCAGTAGTTATTTAAAAATAGTTATTACTTGCCCATATATAACATTGTTGCTTCATTTTATTACAATATTCTGTACCCTAGACAGCATCTTCCTACATCATTTCTCACAGGTATTAACTAATGATGATGATAAATACACGGCTGTCAATTACTACAACAGCTTTCTAACAACTTCCCTTATTCTAAGAGAGTGTAGTTCAAGGGACTATTAAAATTGTGCATTGTAAGGAAACATAAATGGAAAATATACAAGTTCCTGGTTGTATACGTTTCTGACTCATGGCGAGACAGTATAGTTGTTTCATTATTTTTTGCATAATAGGCTATTTTCTATCTATGCCCGAGTAATTGTTATTTTCTTTATAATATAAAAATGAATCGCTGAATGTGTTACTAAGCTCAAATCTCAAGAACAGCTTAACCGATTTCGCTGAATCTTTTTGTCGTATTTGTTATTGTCAGGAGAAGGTTCTTACGAAAGAAAAATTAAGTAAATAGAAAATTATTATACGCGGTTGAAATCACAGGGCGCAGCTAGTGAAAACTCTAGATCTATAAAAACTATTTTCTTAATATTGTTTTGTTCTGTATTTTGTTGAAAGAATACGATATCACTGCTTCAGTTAGAAATTCTAGTGTTAATTTAATTATATACTATTAATTATTCAACAAACAAACTCGCTAACGAACCCACCTTTCGATTATGCACGGTGTTTAAAACAGTTGTCATTTGGTAAAAGTGAAAGATTCTTTAAAACGTTCCAATAACTCTGAACTTAGATTACATCAATCAATGAAGCATAAAAGTGTTTATTGATTTCTGTGTCAGAGCAATGACCTGTATGATAAATGGTAACAAAAAAAGGGATATGTGACATTTTGGCATAGTAAACGATCACCATATCTATGCATACCTATCTATACATATAAAATGCTTTGTCCTGACTGTCTGACGGATCAACGCACAGCCTAAACCGCGGATCGTAGAGACCTAAAACTTAAAGGGTGTGGTCTTTGTATGATGTGGGCATGCGATAAGAAAGGATTTTCAAACGAAAGGGGGCAAAGTTTGTATGGGACAACCTGATTCCTTGGTACAATCTACTTCAAATATAAACATTCTTTAACAGAATTGATGCAATTAAAAATCATATCAGAACATTTTCGACTTCTACGCGGACGAAGTCGTGGGCAAAAGCTAGTCTATACTAATATTCTAAAGAGAAAACAATTTTCGTTTTTTTTATTGTAACGAATTAGCTCCGAAAATACTAAACCGATTTTGATGAAACTTTGAAATTGAAATTGAATTGAAAAAGATGAAATTTTGATGATGGATACATTGATTCATTGGGAATAACATAGGCTAGTTTTAAAATATTTTTTCAATTCGAACCATTGGTCCTGAGATTAGCACGTTCAATCAAACAAACTCTTCAATTTTATAATATACTAGCTGCGCCCCGCGGTTTCACCCGCGTAATAATTTTCTGCGCAACTTTCTTAATTTTTTATTTCATAAGAACCTTCTCCTGGTAATAACAAACAGACCAAAAAAAGAATTGGCCAAATTGGTCCAGGCGTTGTTGAGTTATGCGCTTACCAACACATTTTGCGATTCATTTTTATATATAAGAAAGAAGTATAGAGAGCATAGATATACGTAGATAGTAGATAATAAATACAGATATAAGATGACATAAGAAGATTAAGATAAAAAATAATAATAGATAAAGTATAGGTAAGGAAGTCCTGAGCGAATTTCGCTGATGTTTAAATTAAAATCAAACTATCCGGAACTGGTCTCGGATTCGCGACTTTCCCAACTCTACAATAGAGAGACAAAACCGATTCACGGGTGGTCGCCCCTAATGATTGCTGGCCACAACTCTAGCCGCAGTCTTTGAATACGTATGTATCCGAGTCACGATGGAAGCTATTCACTATTCAATTACTACTTCGCAATAAGACATGGCTAAGAATGACTCTCGTGAAATTAAGGACACGCTCCGGAACCATAATCAAGTTTATTAATTTCATTTAGTTCGCCTTTAAGAGTTTTGTTTTAAAGTTTTATGTAGTCTTTTGTGTGGGCCGCTGCATGACTATTTATTTTTAGGAGCAACTGCACTCCGTGGTTTCACCCGCGTAAGTCCCGATCCCGCGGGAATATCGGGATAAAATTATATTTTAATCCAGATATCCAGCTATCTACATACCAAGTTTCATAGCAATCAATCCAGTGGTTTTAGCGTGAAGGAGTAACAAACATACACACACACACACACACACACACAAACTTTCACATTTATGATATTAGTAGGATTCAACCGATTAAAAGTAAAATAATTATAAAGTCATCAATTTATTTATTTTTCTCATTTTTGTATTTGTTACTATAGCGGCAACAGAAATACATAATCTGTGAAAATTTCAACTGTCTAGCTATCACGGTTCATGAGATACAGCCTGGTGACAGACAGACGGACGGTCAACGAAGTCTTAGTAATAGGGTCCTGTTTTTAACCTTGGGGTACGGAACCCTAAAAACGGTAGTAGCAGAGAGCCAAATTAAAGATTTCCAAGCACTTATAAATCTTAATCCCTTTTTCTCGACACACACTGCAAAACAGTCTGTACAATTTGACACAGAATTGTTTCATAATGAAACTGTTTTAACGGATAACAACAGCACCCACAGCGTCAAGACCTCAGGACACCGTTAGCCAATTCTGCGTATATAGGAAACGTTTTATTTAATTAGACGTAAGTCTGCCCGTGACCATGAGAGCTGTAAAGTTACTTAAAAAACAAAATGAACGGGATTATAGTAATTATTTTCCCGGGTCGTAATCGCGTTTTTTTATATTTCTCTTACTTCGACGTTTCGACTATGTTACAATAGTCATGGTCGCGAGGAGACTCCTCGCGATTAAGACCCGGGAAAATAATTACTATGAATACCTACAAATCGTGTGAGTTTAAAAAGTTTATGTACGCGATTATATCCATTAAAATAGTTTAATTATGAGTTCAAGTCGCAAAGACTATAGAAAATACAACAAAGTAGTTTAAACCTTTCTTACATAGAAAATCGTGAAGAACCATCTTAAAAGAGCTTAAGCCGATTTACTTTGTATTATGTTAAGATCTGCTTGCATTTAAAAGGTATCAGGCAGTATGACTTGTAAAGCTACTGTTTTTAAAACTATGACCATTTATTAATAACCACCGACAACTGAAACAACTTCTTCCTGTATTATAATAGAGTTTATTTTCGCTTGCAATATCTAGAATAGATTTTTCACAATGCAGAGTAAATCACGAATTATTGAAATGACGTTGGCTATTACAGTTTAATTCAGCCAAAGTCGTGGTCTAACTGTAACAAATAAACTTCAAAGCCTGGTTTTAGGTTAGACGTCTAAAATAGATTGTAACCTAATCAAATATCTTTATAGCGGAAATTTCCTACATAAAAGTTTTGACTTTCACATGCTTTTAAGAGTTTTGTTGCCAGAAGTCGTATAAAGAGAAAATGTTTTTATAATAATTACTTAACACCCGAATAATAAAAGACGTAAGTACTTACAATATTGTGATTTGACCGAACTGTTGCAAATTTTTTACCGACTTAAAAAAAGGAGGAGGTTCTCAATCTGTCGCGTATATATATATTGGAACGAAGTTCCTTATGGCGCGTTGCGAAATGGGTCTAGACGGAAAAAATTAAAACCAAAAGTTGTAACGACACTTTTTGATGCCTTCACTAATTAATCGAAAGATACTTCGGGTGTCCCTTGACACCTCTCAAGTTTTTTTAAATGTATGTTTAATTACAGAAGTTTGGTTGGACTGAACTACTATAGAAACCACATTAAGACTATATTTTGTCCCAGTAGTTATTAAAATTACCAAACTAATGCAAATTTTCTGGAACAAAAACAAATGATGATCGAAAAAAAAACAAAAGACAATCGAAAAAGCAAAAGACTTTTTATCCAACTACAAAAAAGGAGGAGGTTCTCAATTTGTTGCTTATAAACATTATTGATTGGTACAAAAGTATAGGCGATTTTTTTTAGCAAAAACAGGTTTAATACTTGGATTTGCTACATGATAACTCTGCAAGCGAGTGTGGTCTGAACTTCATTATTGCACATCGTTCATAACTGTGTTGGAGACATGCGCTTAGTTATTCTCAGCTTTTATAAAATCACGAAGGTCTGGCGGTAAGAGAATCTTACTCTACTACCACAAAAACATGAAGACGATGAAGACAAAAGACGGTCGAAAAGACATACGAAAGACGATCGAAAAAAAGGACATTCGAAAAAAAGCAAAAGGCTTTTTAACCAACTTCAAAAAAGGAGGAGGTTCTCATTTCGTTGCGTATAAATATTATTGATTGGTACAAAAATGAAATCGTCTATATTTTTGTATGCACTTCATTATTGCACATCGTTCATAACTGTGTTGGAGGCATGCGCTGAGTAATTCTCAGCTTTTTTAAAATCACGAAGGTCTGGCGGTAGGAGGATCTTACTCCGCTACTACCACAAAACAAACAAAAACATGAAGTTGTCTCGCGTCATCAAAATCACTTTTCCCATTAAGATAGCCATTACTTTGTAATCTCTGATTTCACACGCAATATCCTTGTTCCTATGAAACTTTAGATGGAAAGGATACTTTTTATGTGCTATTTATTTTGATTTGCCATACTTTGTTTTTATTTTCCAGGAATGAAGAATGTTACTAGGTATGCCAAATCGGTTGAAAATTTGTTACAGTAAAGCTTGTATGTATACAAATACACTAGTTTTTGTTGTAGTCAAAAATACCTACTAGTTTTGATTTTACAGGCGATTAAACTTACGTGACCGCATGTGACGTCAATTTACACCGCTCCTCTTAGTAACGCATCGAGTATGAGTCCGCGTCGCACGTTTACTTCTATAAATCGGAAACTAATTGACTTATCGAAGTTTCCCTTGTATTTTTATTTTTGACAAAGCTTACATTCAAAATTAGTTCACAGTCTTCATTGATCTTTATCAGCAGCACTATTCTGTTTTTTTGTAAAAACAACAGGTTCAATTTCTGGACAGAAATACTGCAGTTAATATTTGTCAAAAGCAACTCCTTTCAACATTTTCGATATCTCTTATAGTTTATAGCCCAAGATCGCTAGACCTTCGTAGTTTTATAAAAACCTGAGAATAACTCAGCGCATGCCCGTAACAGTTATGAACGATGTGCAATAATGAAGTTCAGACCCATAGCAGCTTGGAAAGTTATCAGGTAGCCAAGCCAAGAATTAAACCTGTGAATTGTGCAAAAAAAATCGCCACACAGTAAGGAACATACACAAAGCAAAGTAAATCAATAGCTATAAAGTACAAGTTGCACAAATGGGCGGCCTTATCGCTAAAAGCGATTTCTTCCAGGCAACCTTTGGATAGAAAAGAACTACTTTAGCTTTTATGGTAGGTTGTGAGTTCATTCAAGCATAAGGTTTATGAGGAAGGAAGACCCATTTAAAATTAAAATAAAAAATATTATTTTTTTGATGATTATGTAGTAGGTACTTTTAGTTAATAATAATTGTCTATGTTTTTTTAATTTTAAATTTAAATTATGTAAGATTTCAATTTTGAATGTACTTAAATGTAATAAATATGAATATTAAATAGCATGTATTTAAAATAATTCATAAATAGATTGTTTAATAGCTGTTTTAAATACAAATCTCCATAAATTGACTTTTACATAAAACAAACATAAACATTGTAGCTAAGTTAAGTACTTATCTGTTGTTATCCACTCGCTCAGTCCAAGAACCTCGGTTCCCCGTTACGGAGTCCCTAAGCATGCCCGCCCACTTTAGCCATTCGACTTCCGTATAGGCAGTAATTGTACTAAATGTTATGTTATTTTAAAACTACGCAATGTTTTAATTTTTAATTCGTAGGTTTGTTTGAATTGAGATGATCTGTTTAGAAATTAGATGTTAGTTGAACATTTTTTAAATAATGTTGTTATTCTTTTAGAGGAGGGAGGAGGTTCTCAATGCGTCGGGTTTTTTTTTAAACGTATGTTCCCCGAATACTCGGAGACGCCTAGACCGATTTAGAAAATTCTTTTTTTGTTTGAAAGAAGATACTTCACAAATGGTCCCACAAATTTGGTGTAGATCGGATGAGGATCTTCGGAGTGATGAACAGAATTGCACCTTGAGATTGCAGGAAATTGCTGTTTTCGATTTCCACCAATAGATTTGTTTGTGTAGAATCTCCCCAGATTATACCATTTTTTATGAAACTTGGTATGAGCATACATTGATTTATTGGGAGGCTTCTTATCCCGATATTGCCACGGGATCGGGAGTACTAAGTAATAATAATAAAATCTTATGTGCCAAGGTTCGGACCAGGTTGATTCCCAATTATAAGAATTGGGAATCAACCTATAAATAAAATAAAATATCAATCTATAAATAAAATATCAATAATTTATCATATCGAAACATTTATTTATTTTGTTCAATAATTTAACTTAATGTAATTGCTATACATAAACAAAATTCAGGAAGACGTACCATATCAAAAGTATACAATCATAATTACTAACATAAAATATATCTATTTACAACACGAAGTAAAACTCTTTGTTTATTAATTACTTAAATTTGTTCTATTTGAGTTAAATTATGCTCGAATCGTTAAAAAAGCATCGTCAGTTTTTTTTTATTGTCCTAGGTGAGAATTTTTTTTATTTAAAATAGGACAAACGCTTAGGGCAACTTGAAGTAAAATTCGAAACACCTCGATTTTATTAAACTTAGTTTTAGTGCATATATTTTAGACGCCATTTTGACAAAAATATAGGAATGAATGCCGAGACTCGATAATCTATCATACTTGCTCCAATAAGTTACGGATATCTGTTTCCGCCAGTTGCACGTCACTATGAAGGCTGTGGTCCAAATTGGATGAACAGCACTTGTAGTGCTAACTTGTGAGTGTAATAAAAATGCTTACGGCGCATGTGCTTTATGTTAACTTTGGACCGTATCTGCGACTGACTCGAGCAAGTAAGATATCGATTTTGACTCTCAGTCTAAGTTTAATACAATCGAGATTTTTCAATTGTGCTGCAACGGTCCCTTAGTGTTAAAAGTTTAAAATCTCGCTTCGTATAAATTTATGATATGGCTTATTATTAATTATAACCAAAGTTGTATAACAATTATTATACAATTTGTTAAAACAAACAAAACAATGAAAATGTCTCCCTCCTGTCATTGGAAGACTAAATACCCAACAAACTAAGCAATTATGGCAAGTAAAATACGTTATAAAATATGAAAAATAATAATTTATACTAACGTTTGGAATGATCGTTCTTAAAAATTAAATATATTTACACGAATAACAGAAACAATAAGCAATACCTATTTAGGTATTTACATAATCAGTAAAGCTTTATGTAAGCTTTTCTGAGCTTTTAAACCTTACTATCGCGTCTAATAATCGCAATCAATGACCTGTTTATCAATGACCACGGGTTTAACTCACATTTTTAGACAGTTTCGCAATAGGAAAAATGTCAGAAATATGTTATTTTAACCGTTGGTAAACGATAGATAGGTTATTGATTTCGATCATAAGTTAACCTGCGTTTGTTGACGTTGATAGTAATGTGCTCGCAAAACTCTCACTATCATCACGAAAATTAGTGTATTTCTGCCGTTAATCTTTAAGCTCACTCTAAAGTAACTAAATCCGAATATCAACTGAATCGAATCGAAGCTACAAAATTAACGACTAGAGATATACTGTTTCGTTAAAGATACAATATTGAATTCAGGCAAAACTTTAGCTCCTAAATTTTAGAAAATGAACTGCTTTACACAAATCACAGTCTTCTAATAAAAATCGATACAGTTTTAAATAATCGAAATTAAATGCCCTCGTACATTGCAGACATCTTTGCGACCGATTTCACCGACCAGCCCCCTTAGATAAGATTGCTTTCTAGATTGATAGATTTAATTGTATGAAATTGACATAAACCATTGTTTAAAATTAGCATAAGATGGAACTTATCCACCAATTTTTCTTCTCTAACGAAGACTACGTGACTTTTCGTTGGCTCGTGTCAATTTCATACAAAAAAAATAAAAATAAAAGTCTGTCGATTGGCAATATCGCTTATAGAAAGCCATCTTATCTAAGGGGGCAGTTCACATTTAATAATCGACCGGTGAAAAGTCTGTAATCTGCAGGGACTCAAATAATATCCATATAATTTTTTGTACTAAACAGGTAATGAGCAAAGCGAAGCCTAACCGTCTATAGACGATGTACGAAGCCATTTCGATGTGTATGTGTATTTATGTACACGATGATTAACCCCTATTTAACCATCTTCCGAGTAAAGATACTTGGCACAAATCTAATTTTTATATAAAACTGGATTAATACATCCAAAGGGTAAAAGATGAAGAGGTTTCTGTGTATTAAATTACCTCGTTTAAGAGGTCTTTTCACGACTTTGTCATTAAAAATATCTATAAGGTTCTTAATCTCAAAATATTAAACTTTTTAAGCAAACACACTTAAACATACGAGGAGAAAATGCTTATATTTTCATTTCAATTAAACAAATTACGAGTATGTAAGTATTTTGAATGATACTTTTATGATTTATTTTATGTAAAACGTATGAAGTCGTAAAGTCCAATTTAAAAGCCACATAACTTTATTCGTAGACGGTGAAACAGGTCCCTAATGTTATCAATCAATCTTTGTCACCCACAAACCTATATGCATCCGGCTCTTCAGGCATGCAGTAACCATGATACGTACGAATGTCTTCCGATGCGTAAGTGACACCGGCAAGTACTCCAGGCTCCGTGTGGTGCCTGGGACATGTGTGGTCTCTGGGACATTGACAGATGGTGTTAGCGTTCACCTCGTCGATTTGCTCGTGTCTTCTGCGGGCGCTGAACAGTTTGCACGGTTCCTTTCTTGAACAACGGAGTCTCTGGAAATGATAACGGTAAAATAAGAACAATGAAATAATAGTCATTGTTGTTTGTCTAGTTTTTTTTAATAAAGACCTACCTAAATATTCATAATAAGTATTTAAATTGAAACAGAAAAATCACTTTAAATTGAAAAGAAAGCACCATTTGATATTAAAACGCGTTGATGTTTTTTGTATGCAAACAGAAAGTTACAAAAAAAAGTTACGTAACAAAATTTTATTTTTAAGTATATTTTCTTTGTTTTTATTCAATATGCTGCTTATTGACCGTCAATTATTTAGCTTAAGATACAAATAAATCACTTATGTTTTACAAAAATAAAATATAAATTTAAAACAGCGCCATCTAGCTCCCGGCTTCAGAACTATAAAGTAAAACCAACTCACGCTTTGTGGAGAGCACGCGAACTGGTACTGATTCCCTTGCTCGCCGCTAGGTGTCGTATACGGTAGTTTCTTTAACAAATACGTGACGGAGAACTTTGGGCAATGGCAGTTCACTATCTGCTGTGTAGCATTGCTGTCTGGAAAGGAGTAGATGATCCACGCCGCATCTTTGAAGTACCGGCACTTTGGTAAACGTTTCACTGGTTCACAAGTTTTGTAGAGGGTCGTCTTGTCGGCAAGGGTGTGACTGTCTTCTCCTGTTAAATCACTGTAATCAAAAAAAAACAATAATTTTAGCAACCGTATGGTTTATATAGGATTTTAAATTATACATAACTTTCACTAACTCGTGAAGATTATGCTTGTAAAAGCATCGAAATATCGAGCTCAACTAAATAACATAGTCAAAAAACATATCCCGTTAAGAACTTTATTAGTATCGGTGTAGGTAATAAGCCTAAGTCAAGATAGTTTCATACATATATTTTTTAACACCCACCGTTATAATATAACTGTGTAAGTGCCGATCCTGTAAGAATAGAATCGAAGTTCCAACTGTCTGCATGCCAAGTTTCATCGCAATCGGTTCTATAGTATTTGTGTGAAGAAGTAACAAATATACACTAATAAACTTTCGCGTTTTGCAATCAGTGCAAGTATTTACTACATAAAAATATACTCTCTCCGCTTTTGTTAAGTGGTTTAAAAACATAGAATTAGTTTTTAATATGAATATAAATATCCGTAAAAAAAAGCGATTGCATAGTGCGAGCTTCGTACAATCGTACCATATACATACTCGTTAAGCAAACGCTCGGCCGAGCTACATGGTAGGCGGAGTGGGGGATGTTAGGTTTTGTTTTCGTTACGGAATTTCTTGATTCGATCGCCGCGCTCAAAGCCCGCGATAAAAGCTATGCGATAGCTTAATACATACAACCGAATTGAGAACCTCATCCTTTTTTGAAGTCGGTTAAACAAAATACATATACATGCAAATATAATACGGGTCAAAAACAACCCTCACGCAGGTTCTAGGTAAGTTCTTAGAGCGTTGGTTGCCTTAAGGCCTCTTAACTTAAACATAGTGTATGAAACTTACTTCGAACACGGTCGATGTCCCAAACACCTGCATTTCCTCTCAATCCAAGGCTGCGTGGAGTCGTAGAGGTCCACCTTACTGCAGACCTGTCTCGGTCTGCAATCGGGAAGATCGTCTTCAGAACCCTGGAAATAAAATAACAAACACGTGTTAAAATGATTTGTTTTCCATTAAAAACATAATGTTTAGTTTTAATAACACAAAATGTTATTTATATGAATGAGGGTAGTTTTGAAATTAAAGCAACGCATTGACAGACTGCGCTTGCAAATTCTCCAGTCTCCCCGTGATCACGATCTGTTCAACTAGGTCAAAACGTCGGGTAAATATTAAGATCGCGACTCGTGTGTGAAGCGCGCGCAAAAAAATGAGTTTAAAAAAGTCGTCATTCATTCTACTCTTGTTACTTAAAGTATGAAAATAATGTCAGACAGGTGGCACACAACAATAATACAGTCAACAAACAGACCGTACTATTCTGTAACGCACGCATCAATCACAAATTCAAGACGCATCGCCTCACAAAAGTCAATTCTTACGCCAAATGCAACAGTAGAATCAATGCGTGGGAACATCGTAAGGTGTTCGGAATTAGATTGCACCTGCCATGCTCCATAATACCACCGACAAAGATGTTAATCATTACGTTCATTCTTCTACAAGAGAACATGTGTGTTCGGAACCATTATGTTTTTCGATTTTTTCGGTTTGTCAAAAGACCATCGGTCGTACTTCCGTCCGGAAGACGCTGTTCTGAACCTGTTAGCTGTGGGAATCTTTTTTCTTCGCACACGCATGCTTGGCCTTACAGGGCTACCAGATGTTCTATAATTAAATCGTTTTAATTACGACGTCTGATGTATTAAATATGTCGTTCGGCAGGTCTTGTTTTTTGTTTCCTGTCAGTTTTATAATGAAAAATATCAATATGGCTACGTGACTTGAAATTTATAAGAATTATTAAGTATTTTTTTCTGCTTTAAACTAATCTACATATATATTAAAAATAAAGTTCTGACTGATGTATCAACGCACAGCTCAAGCCAATGGACAGATCGGGCCACAATTTGGCTTACAAATAGATAGCTGTTATAACTTAGGATTTTGAAAAAATTCAATCCCAACGGGAACGAAGTCGTGCTTTGAGTTTATGATTATACAAAAGCTAGTATAATCATGAATTTAAAGTTTTAATTATGCTTGAAGACGGAACCACCTAAATACAAATGTTATAACTTTTTGATACGGTTAAAATTCAATGTAATTTAATTAATTGCCAAAAGTAAAAACTTAAAGTTTAAATTGTGCTTGAAGAAGAAACCTCCTAAATACACATGTCATAATTAATTAATACGGTTTAAATTCAATGCAATTAAATTAATTGTCAAAAAATTACAACCGACAACCCTAGTGACTTTGTAGGTGTGAAAAAAGCGTCTTTTTTTTCGGTTGTTCCGGATACACTTCCCGTTTCTTATATCATATTGCGATAGATTTCGCGGAAACGTACTCGACCGGATCTTCTTAGTTGCCGGAAATAGCCCTTTTGTGTGTCTCGAGACGGACAAAAAGCGTCATTTTAGTTGATATTGTGTTATTTTGTATGGGTTGTTGACTTACTAACAGTTTGAGCTTCAGTTAACGGAACCCGGTGTCGCGGCATGAATCTTGATGCCATTCATAAGAAATCGACATTTATGTTTGGTTACTACTGGTAAATTCTTTCACAATTCCGTAGTATTGAGTTGTGATTTCCTTTTTTTTGTATTTGTTAATGAATTGAATTGATGGATTCGTAAGTAAAACACTAAAAGAAGTTTCCACTTTCTAAGAATTTTTTGGGATCACCTTGTTACCAATAAGACTCAATATATGTGAATACAATTTGTAAGTAAAAAATGGTTGTATTTAAAGTCGGTTTACGGACGTGATAACGTCATAAGAGAACGATATTTTTTTTGTGAGGTTTTCATCTACAAAAAGAAAAGACTACTAAGTACTTAAGGTGAAAGGGTGCCGACGCTCTCTCCATACAAACGTAATCCGACTGTTTCCTCCCTGGATAATGACACTAGCACAAATATTATTAGGCCATAAAACCTATAACTGGTATGACTATGCCCCTATGTTTTGTTTTTCTAATTATCATAGATATTAAGATTTAAAAAACAAAAATATTTAAAAAAAAACATAGGGTCATGGTCATGGGAGTTTTAAGGACCAAAAATATTTCGACTATGTTTGTATGGAAAGAGCCCCCGGTACCTTTTCCTCTTAACCATATTACAAGTGCCCTATAGTAACATAAAATCATTCCATTGATACTGATTTGATCGCGTGCTTCTTAATGTCTCTTTGAATATCAAATTATGGTCGAGATTCGTCCTCATTCGTCTGAAGGGTCATCCGAACTACTATTAACGTTTTATGGTCCCATTTTAGTGATTCAGACAATGCCCCGAGCTTCATTCTTACTTTACATCTTCGGAAATAATACCCCTTTGTAGTTTAATTTTGAATGGGTAACCATACAATTTTACGTTTTATTACTTTTTAGAATATTTTCAAATAGAAAGGTACGGTCGGCTGCATAATTGCATACCCACCGTAGAGCTCCAAAACGGCTGTTATAAGAATGTTTTCAACACAAGCAAGATTCTAGACAACTGCTTTAGGTAAAGTTTAAAGTCTTCTAACTCTTCAAATTATCAAAGTAATTTTCGAACTCTACCGAGGTCTGCAATTATGCAGCCGACTGTACATATGTTCAATACTTATTGGAGAAGTATAATATTAACTTATTCTTAGAAGTAATCAAATACGCTACCGTGTTTGTATGATAAGGAAAAGAGAGGACTAATAAAGAGGTCTCCGTGCCTGTTGTATTTATCTACACTAATATTAAAAACAGGAAATATTTATTTGTTTGTTTGTTTGTAACAAATAAGCTCCAAAACTACTGGATCGATTCTTTCATAATTTTATATTTTCTCTTTATAATATTAGTACCTAGATAAGGTACTAATATTATAAAGAGAAAATATTTGATTATTTGTTTGTTTGTATTAAATAGGTTTCAAAACTACTGAACCGATTTAGATAAAACTTTATATGAGGATACAATGATCCATTGGCAGTAATATAGGATACTATTTATCCCGATATTCCCACGGGATCGATAGCTGCTGGTAATATTATAAAAAGGAAAAATTTGATTGTTTGTTTGCATTGATTAAGCTCTAAAAATACTAAACCGATTTAGATTAAACTTGGTATGAGGATACATTGATTCATTGACAGTAACATAGGCTAATTTTTATCCCGATGTTCTTAGGGATCGGAAGTTACGCAGGTGAAACAGCGGAGCGCTGCTAGTATGTTATAATCTCTTTTGGCTTTCCCTAATTTGCAAAGTCTATCGTAATGTACCAAGTTTTTCTTATTTGCAATTCGAGAGCCTAGTTCCCTTCGACTGAAGGTCGGGGGACGAAGTATCCGGTCGGAGGAACAGGTGGCTCGGAGCGAGCCCACAGCCGCGCCCACTCTAATGAAATAATTTGTTACCACGACCTTAAACAACCTTCCACAATACACCTGCCTCTTTCTAACTTATTTAAAATGCCTATATCCGTTCTCGTTCAAATTTCAGACGGTCCAGGATACGTTAAGGTGTCCCTCCGAGACTCGATATAAAAACGAGAAATGGTTTAAAAGTTTCGTTGTAAAAAAGGGTTTTATCAAATTAAACCCCAAAGCCATACTTTTCTCTTATTTCCCGAATTTTTAATTCTAACTTAATCATAATATTGAAAAATAAAGAGAATCATCATAATCGGAAAAAAAACTTAAATCGAATTGAGATCTTTCTCTCTTTTTTAGGTCGGTTAAAACAAGACATTTTTTAAATGTTTGTAACAAATATTAATTTAAAAACTATTTAAAGGTTTCTATGTATTTTTTTATCAAGTTATATGAGAATAATACATCGTTTAAGCCGTTTTTAAGGTTCCGTACCCAGTACAAAAAAACAGTAAAAACGGGACCCTATTACTAAGACTTCACTGTCTGTCCGTCTTTTTGTCACCAGGCTGTATCTCGTAAAACAAAATATGTATTTTGATTGCCGCCTCATAGCGGCGGATTTTTTTTTCTGTTTTTAGTAAAACAAAGTGGAGCTCCCATGCAACATGGTATGGAACTCTTCGTTCGCTAGTCCAACTCGCACTTGGCCGGTTTTTGTATTATATTTTTATATCAACAGTCTTGAAGGGCACCCTTAAGCAAAATTTGAAGTTTGAATGAATCGATTGTTCTCGTTGAGTTATCGATACGCAACTCGATACACTTATTTTTATAAACAATGTTAATTATAATTACTTACCGTTTGATTACAATCGTTCTGCCTACATAACAATAATAAAAAAACACCCACTAGTACTTATAACACGAGTATAAATCGATGCTATAACAAATAGAGCGCCTACAGTCTACCTACAGTAAGGTTTTCTCCCACGAACTAGGAAACGGGAATAATTAATTTTACGTATCGAACTTAAGAAGAAAGGGTACCGGCGCTCTCTCCATACAAACGTAGTCGACTGTTTCCTCCCTGGATAATGACACTACAGAGCAAATCTTTTTGCAGCATAAACTTATAACTCCCTGACGACCCAGTTGGCACAATGGTCACCATGCCGGACTGCCAAACACAGGGTTGCGGGTTCGATTCCCGCCTCAGACAAGTATTTATGCTTAGATATTTGTCTGTGGTCTGGTTGTTTCTATGTATTATAAGTATATATTTACAAAAGAAAAGTATATAAGTAATATATCCGTTGTCTATCACCCATAACACAAGTCTAGTACTTAGCTTGGGGCTAGATGGCGATGTGTGGAATGTCCTGCAATATTTATTATTATTATTATAACTGCCTTTTACAATGTTTTTTTTAATCAAGACTTAGGGGCATAGTCATGGCAGTTATAGGTTATATTCAACAAAAATATTTGTGCTAGTGTCATTATCCAGGGAGGAAACAGTCGACTACGTTTGAATGGAGAGAGCGCCGGGTACCTTTCCTGTTAAGGTGCCAAACACTATGCTGACATTTTTCGGCTTAGTTTGGATAAGAAGGAATTTTCGAATAAAGCTAAAACACCTTTTTCGTCCTAAGTTTTAAAGTTCTGGACAATTACTGATAATGTAAGGAAATTTCAAATTGTGGCAAATCGTTATTGGTAGCACCCTTAGCTAAATCTTTATTTAGCTAAGGGTTCGCTGTACAACACCATTGTGTTGTCACAGTATGAAAATTTCCCCAAACCTTGGATACATTAGGTATCTTTAGATGTTTGACAATCTAAAAATACCTATCCAACCTAGTGTTCGTCGATAATTATTTTATATTAATTTTTTCCTACTCAATATGACGCGTTACTGTTTATTATTTATTTGAAAAATTGTTGTATTTTATTATTTATTATAAATTAATTATTCAATGTGTACATAATTGTTATTATCTACCTAAAAGGGATTATTGAATTTTTCTTTAAACACTATTATAGTTAATTTAATATCTAAAAAATTACAATATTCGGTGGCTGCCGGCTACGGACGGACGCTTGTATCCACCGGATGCGATCTGTTTTCAAGGAACACAGGTAGCCGAGAACAAATTACTAATCCAGATAATTACATACCATCTGGTAAAGATTATTTATACGGAGATCAATTATTTGGGCAAAAATAATCGAACGATTTGTAATCGATTTCGAGGTGTTAGGATATATTTTTATTGGCTGTATTTTACATAAATTGTTAACGATTTTTTTTTGTAAAATCTATACTAATATTATTTAGCTGAAGAGTTTGTTTGTCTGTATGTTTTTTTGAACGCGCTAATCTCAGGAACTACTGGTTCGAACTGAAAAATTAATTTTGTGTTGGAAAGTCCATTTATCGAGGAAAGCTATAGGCTACTTTTTGTACCCTATATCCTTCCTTCCATTTTGTATAGAGAAGCACGAAAAATTAATATGTAGGTAACTCTCCTATGGGACTTTATGATACTTCTAATCTATACTAATATTATAAATCTAAAGAGTTTGTTTGTTTGTTGGAACGTGCTAATCTCAAGAACTACTGGTTTGAGTTGAAAAATTCTTATGTAAGTATTCTGTGTTTGTAAGAATATCCATATCAAAATTTAAAATACACTAACGTGGGTAAAGCCACAGAGCGTAGCTAGTAGTTATACATATATTCTAAGAAATTTAAGCAAACATCAAAATCTTATAAATTACCTTGACACATAAAACTATCTGTAGGATGTTTGTCTATACAAACCTACGCATAGTATTATTAGTTAACGCATATAAAAGACTTCAACGCACGACTACGCATTAACTATTACCTAAACTATGGCTTTACGAGTATATTGTACTATTTCGATTTACGCTACTATACTGAAATAAAAAAGGTTTTTAAGCAAGACAAAAATCCTCTCCCATTAGACGCTAGAAAATAATTTTTAGGTTTTACAAAAAATCTTGAAAGCAGTATTCTTAAAATTCAGAATCATCATCATATCAGCCCATACACGTCCACTGCTGGAAATAGGCCTCCCCCAAACAGCGGTCCTGAGCCACCTCCATCCACCGACTACCCACGACCGCTACAATGTCGTCGGTCCACCGGGCAATTCAGAAAACTGCTTATTATTTCCAAGGTCGTTTACTAAATTAAAAAATATATTCTCCTGCGTCCATAGGAAGTCTTTAGTTGGGTCTTTTTAGCGTAAGGATGGAGTAGGCTTGCCCAGCACCTATACCCTCTCAGCTAAGTCGACTGAGTCCAGAGGAAAGAATTTGTTAATACGTCTGGAGCCAACTAAGGCGCTGGTTTCATTGCGATGTTTTCCTTGACCGTATGAGCAATGTCATTCGCTACACGGCCGCGTTTTTCAAGAGCCGGGATTCGAACCCTTCAGAATGAAAGTCGTGGGTTCGAAACCCGGCCGGCCGTACACCAATGTATTTTTCTTAAGAAAAATGTATGTGCGCTAATTGACATTTGCTCTTATGGTGAAGGAAACATCGTGATGAAACCCGCGCCTTAGTTTGCTCCAGAAGTATTGACAAGTTCTCTCCTCTGGACATGGTTGACTAAGCTGAGAGGTTATAGTAGGTGCTGGGCAAGCCTACTCCATCCTCACGCAAAAAAGGACCCAATTAAACAGGGTCTAATTGCGGAAAACAGTCCATTCAAGTACATGTCAACCCTGCTCTTCTATTGTACTATTTGCTTGTAGTGTAGTTATCTTTTTTGTATTAAGTGTGCCTCGGAAGTAGACTTGCACGCGTACTAACAAATTGTCTTACCAAATACGGGTGATGTTGATTTATTGATGTCGTTACGTAGGTAGGTACAATCATTGTGGAACTCAGAGTAATTTTGTATACAGTGTGTAATGAAAACCCGCTGTAATTCCTCTTAGGTGGCAATATACATTTTTCTAGTCGCCTAGATTCATTTTTAATTTGCTTCCAAGTACAGGCCTTTTGTCCTCTTTTCCTTTCTTATAAGTAGGTATACATACATTGAATTAAAAGAATTATTTTTATTATGCTGAATCCATGGCTTTTTTGTGGCCACACTATGTAAATATATTATTAGGTTTGACGGTTTGTTTTTGGTTAGGTTAGGTTACCTATTATATTTTTCTCTAATTTAAAAAACACAAACCCCCTTATTCCAAAACGAGATTTAAGGATAGTCCGAGATGTGGATTTAATTAACCTTAGATTTACTCGTGAACTATAGTCTAATTACTATCTCTATAGATTATATAGGGAAGTATAGTCTAAACACTATCCCTATAGATTATATAGGGATAGTGTTTAGACTATAGTTCACGAGTAAATCTGTATCTAAATTTAAGGTTTAAATCTCGTTTTGGAATAAGGAGGCAAAAGTTTTTTGTGCCTTATTCATTAGTGGGCGCGTTCCGAAGGCACACATCCTAACTTAGCTTTTTTGCAAAAAGTATGATTCCAAATGAATGAATTTTGAGTTTGAGTTCAGTAGATCGTACGAATAAGTTGAACCCCACAGAATAGTTGAGAGTTGGAACGTCGACATCCGTTGAGAGGGCCACGTGTTTTAAATGAATAGACTCCGGATGCCTGCCCTACAATAGCACAGATATTACTACGCGTATCTCTTTCAATTGTAATTGTACACTGAAGGGTTTGATATATCTTTTTGAGGGGGTTTAGGTCTGCTGTTCTTTGGTCTGATGCAATAGTGACCATAAAATGTAGTTATTTATGTTACTACTAGCAGCGCTCCACGGTTTCACTCGCGTAACTCCCGATTTCGTGGGAATATCGGGATAAAAAGTAGCCTATGTTATCCCCAATTAATGATTGTATCCTCATACCAAGTTTTATCAAAATCGGTCAAGTAGTTTCAGAGCCTATTCAAAACAAAGAAACAAACAATCTCTGTATAATATTAGTATAGATATTTCTTTTTTCTATTTTTATTCGAATAAGTTACTACATAAACGACTACTGAATCAAAAATAAAAAAAGTAAAAAATATATCCAGTAGTTTTTATTCATGTTTATTCAAAGAAGTGTAAAAAGGGAACCTTATTTTGTGTTTTTTGTGGCGTAACGCAGGTGCGTCAATCCTGTTTGGGTGCCCTTAACTTTTTTTTTGCTTTAGTAGTAAATTATAAAGTTTGATTGCTGGCTACTGATATCCTACAGATAGACGGACCGAGTGAATAAAGACGTGTCATAAATAGAAGTTGATTTCTTTGTAGAATTTTATAATTCAATAAAATGTTATCGATTATTTTTCGAGGAAATAATTGATGGTGACTGGTTAGATTTTTTTTACGATGTTTTTGTTGTATATTTGTTAATTTACTCAAATTTAAAATGCATCAATCTCCAACATAAATCCTGAAACTACGCGCTTGTGAACTGAAATCAGGCTTGCTTCAAACATCTACGTCATCATCTCACTAAAGCAGCTCTGAAACGGTTGATCAAGCATTATTCTCAGTATTAGCGCGTTCGTTTGACTGAGATTAAGGCGTCTGATGGTGCACGGTGAGCTTTAGCTTTATTTAATAATTTAAAAAAGAAAAGGTATATTAACCATCATCTGCACCAGGTCCCATAACGTATTCGGCACATATCTTCTAATTTTCGTTTTCCGCGCGACGTTTTCTTTTACCTATAAACAAAAGCAAAAGCGTGCTATTTTTAAACGGTATTTTTGTTATTTTTATACGAAAATAATAATATTGTTATAAAATTTTAACTTGTTTCTAATTTCGTGCCTTAACCGACCAGTACACGTTCAAAAAACGCGTCAATGACAAACATGAAGCTCATTGCTCTGTTTGCCTCAAACAACAAGCTCGCTTCGAACTTGATGTTAGCTGGTGTTAACCACAAACGTTGGTTCGAATATTATATTTATTTGAACGTGTACTGATCGCTTTAGATCTGATGAGTGGTCGCCCGAAACCCGAAGGTTGTTTTGTTAATTTTTTGACGCGTGTCTCGGTGTCACGGTGTATCAAACCATCGTACCGTATCAAATTGAAAATTAACTCTTTGTTACTGTTTACTTTTATTGTTAAAACTAACCCCGGTTTTAGTTAGTTAACTTTTCTTTGTATTGTCAGATTAATATGTTCTGACAAGGCATTAACATATTTTTATGATGGGCTCCGTTAATAAACTCTTTGTTTTGTCGCTTTTTAGTTTTAAATGGACGTTGTTAAACGTTTAATGTGCATTATGATTAAAATTATGACCAATTAAAGTTATTCTCCCTTTGTATTTTTATCACAATAAAATTATAAGTTTACCATTTTTTTATTGTTATTCTTTTTCTCGTATAGTGGTGTGGCTCACCTATTGGTTAGAGTTTTCAGATCGCCTTGAGGCCTCTACCTTGATCTAACGACTGCTACTAGAGGTAGCAACCGGGACCAACGGCTTATCGTGCCTTCCGAAGCACGGAGGGGCTCACGAAAATACATTTTTGCCACACTACTAATTGGTCACCCATCAAAGTGATGACCGCGCCAGGCGTCGCTTATACCGCACGACCGTAAACGATCAGCGGGCTACGCTTAGCTGTGAGCCTCCTCGATTATTTAAAAGTGCATGTTATTCTTATAAAATAATTTACGTGCGTAGATACAGCGAAAAGATGACGCAAGCCACAAACACTCTAATATAAAACATTCAATCAACTTTTTGTATAAGAAAACCAAACCAATCATAGCTTATCTTGTCTTGTGGTCAAGTTCCTAACAAAACTCATTTTATGTAATATTACTATTCCTTAGAATAACAGTTCGATATAGCAATAAAATTCATGACAATATTAAAAATATAGAAAACGATTTTCTCTTCAAAAGAGTGCTTCATGATTACTGGGTCAAAGCAAAGCATATATTTAATTAACACCATCCAACAATTTTAAAGAAAACCTTCTATACAATGTGTTTCAGGGAAGGGATTTTAATACAAAAGGGGGTTGTTCTAGACGCCTAGGTGAACAATTTTTGTTCTACGACTTTTGGAAATTCGAACTTTTTTTTCGATAATTCTAAGGGGATATTTTACTTGAAAATCAGCAGTTTCATACAAAAACTTCGAACGAAATGTTCGAATTTCCAAAAGTCGTACAACAATTGTTCGCCTAGACGTCTAGAACAACGCAGTTTCGTATTAAAACCCCTTCGCTGAAACAAATCGTATACAATTTAGATATGCTTAAACTCTAACATATTTTAACCTTGTACTTATTTCGTTATAGTATATGACTTTAATTGCTCCATTTCAACCTCCACTTTTCCTTTCAAAATATTTCTAATCTTGACATTTGTGAGCATAGAATAAATAAAAACCCCATAAGTTTCTTGTGTTTTCTTCTCATTGGTGGACGCCTTCTGAAGACATCCCCCACTTTTTAATAGGATTCAATGTGATTTCTCGTTAATGATTCCAACTGAATAAGGAAAAAAATGACTTTGACCTAAGCTTTTACTATGCCTGAAAAGGCGCTAAGATAGTAAAAGTGCTAAGATAATAAAAGTGCTAAGATAGTAAAAGTGCTAAGATAATAAAAATGCTAAGATAGTAAAAGTGCTAAAATAATAAAAGTGCTAAGATAATAAAAGTGCTAAGATAGTAAAAGTGCTAAGATAATAAAAGTGCTAAGATAATAAAAGTGCTAAGATAGTAAAAGTGCTAAGATAATAAAAGTGCTAAGATAGTAAAAGTGCTAAGATAATAAAAGTGCTAAGATAGTAAAAGTGCTGTACTTAGCACGAAAGAACAGTTGTTTGATTAAAAAATATATTAATACCTTGCAATAGCACGGTTAAAATAACGAGACCATTTCCCCATTACGAAATGTTACTCTATAAATGAGTTTTGTTGATCGCCTTGGACCAATTTCGATTGCTCTCGTAATTTAATTAAACTTGATTTTACATCTGTCTTACATGCCTATTTTGGTGGCCTAAATAACCTCATGAATTTATTGTAACTTAATTTTTAAGACGATTGAACCATCTTTTTTATCTTTGAATTTGCTTTGAATGCACAGCTAGGTCAGGGTCTACGAATATTTCGTTATTGCCTTTTTTGTCCAGTTATCCTATATTGTGCTAGGTTTAGCCAGCTTACTCCAGGAGGAAGTAGTTGTATGTGCAAACAGTTCCTACTTCCTCCTGGATTACGGTGCAGAGAGGAACACCGAGGAGTTTTAGTGGGTAAACCTCTGGCCGCCCACCATCTCAGGCCAGCACACCCCCGCTCCCCCCGGACCAGTGGGACGGTGCATAAGGCGCATTTCTCCTCGGTAAAAAAAAGGTTTAGCCAGCTTAAATCGATAACTAAGTAAAGATAGAGGTTAAAACTATTATTTTTCTTTACTTCACTATAATAATTTAAAAGTTACCAAATGTAGGCAGTTTCAATGTAAAAATAGCATATTAATTCTCATTCTGTGAGGCTCACAGCTAAGCGACGTTCGCTGATCGTTTACGGTCGTGCAGAAGGCACGTTAAGCCGTTGGTCCTGGTTGTTACTAGAGATCAAGTTAGAAGCCCTGAAAACTCTAACAATAGGTGAGCCACACCACTATACGAGAAGAAAAAGAAGAATTCTCAAAAGTTATTGAATTAACTTTTTATCATATCGTTGTAATATTTAGTAGGTATAGCTGCGCCCCGCGGTTTCACCCGCGTAAGTCCCGATCCCGTGGGAATATTTTCTCACCTTTTAAACCTTCCCTAGACCTCCACGAATAATTCAAGACCAAGATAAGATAAATCCGTTCAGCCGTTCTCGAGTTTTAGTGAGACTAACGAACAGCAATTCATTTTTATATATAAGATTTAGATTTTATTTCTGTTTTCTTAGTCTGGCGCCATTTGATAGCACTTAATTAAACTTTTTTCATTTAATGATCGTTATTCGTAAAATATTGGCAGATAAAAACCATAAATTTTTATTTATTAACGTACTAGCTGCGCTGTGCCTCGCGGTTTCACTTGCGTCTTGATAAAATGTAGCATAACATATTTATCTACTAGTTGACCCGGCGAACTTCGTACCGCCATATTTTATTTTACATTCACGACATAAGCAAATAATTGAGATGATATCTATCCTTTCCAGTAAGTTAGACCAAAATACGGGTACATGTGAAATTTGATTGAAATCGGTTCAGTAGTTTTGGAGTTTATTGGCAACATACATCGTGACACAAGATTTTATATACAGATAATATAGATAGATAGATAAACACTTTAATTGTACAACACACAAAACATTGAAAATAACAAAAAAGACGAGAAAGCTTATTAACTACGAAATTGTACAAACAGGTGACTTTATCGCTTAAAGCGATTACTTCCAGGCAACCTTATGATGGAGAAGGTCTGTTTAGCTTAACTGGTAGATCGTGTAATATGAATATGAGGTACCTACCTCTGTGTCAATTATCATCCAATCTTTTGAAGTCAATTTGGCGGTGTAGAGGTTATAAACAGACAAACAAACTTATTATTAGTTTAAATATATTTCTATAAAGTAGATATCAACGTATGTTCTCGCGGATGTGTGACAAATGCCACAATCGATAGTCGTGTGCAAACTTGTATGATTTTAAATGTGTTATTTTGTTAGTTTTATTGCATTCCTATGGTTATATAGGCGCCTATTATGTAATGCTGCGTCGTAATATATCTAATAAAAGAAAGTAAACAAAGGTAATTATGTTACTAGCTAAATTGAAGCTTTAAGGCTATTATTAATGTAGTTGCGTCTGAAATTAATCATCGTTAAAGTTAATGTTAGTAGAAAAACACTCAGTTGTGCTAAAAGAAAATACAATGTCATGATGATTGATATACGATTTGGAACCATTAAGATAATGTCTGACCCTGTTAGTAGTTAACGCCTACTGCTTTCAAATATACCTTCAAAAATATTTGTTATCTTGACCTTTGTGAATATGAACACCAAAAAACCCATCTCCCTTCTTCCAAAACGAGGTTTAAGGATAGTCCGAGATGTGGATTTAAACCTTAGATTTAGACACAGATTTACTTGTGAACTGTAAACTATAGTCTAAACACTATCCCCATATAATATATAGAGAGATAGTGTTTAGACTATAGTTCCCTATATAATCTTTAGGGATAGTTCACGAGTAAATCTGTGTCTAAATCTAAGGTCGGACTATCCTTAAACCTCGTTTTGAATTTAAAAAAAAATGAGAATGTGATACTCAATTTGTGTACGCGATTTGAAAATAACTATATCTAATATTAGCAGCGGTCCGCTATTCACCCGCGTATGATCTCTTTAGAATATCGCCCTATGTTACTCGTAATGAATCAATGTATCCTCATACCAAGTTTCATAAAAATCAGTCCAGTCATTTTGGAGCCTATTTATTAAAAACAAAACACAAAACAATAAGTTAGTTGAGCTCTTAAGTTCCACTTTACGAGCTTACTTGGCTTAGAGACATGGCCAAAATCTTTTTGAACATGGCTTATATTCATAACTAATCTCTTACGTAGTTATTTATCTAAGACCTTGAACTGATGAATGATCAGATGAAACTTTATGCAGTTCGTGCTGAACACACTATTAACATTGGGTGTCGTGTGAAAAACCCTTCAATTTGCTTTGGCACGCACATCTACCAATTCACTTTGAGAACATAATGATATGTCGTCGTGTCACAGATTATGTAACAGTTTCCTGATATTATTACTTTCCTGTCTGTGTTCCTAAGAAAAAGAAGAACAGTTAAGCCTGGGACACATTGCTCAGACGAGTCCGCGGACTCGTCCGACAGCCGCGTCACGCTTGCACGGTCGTTTAGCATCCAGCGGCCCAGACCGCTCTAAAACGTCCGCGAATGTCCGAATTCTCAAAGACGTCCGCGACTTACGTCCGATGGTGTGCATAGTTACATACATTTCTATACACAGATTCCTATAAGTCGCGGCTGTCGGACGCGGCTTACGGACGCGTCCGACAGCGTTCGAAAGATAATATGTTCCCAGCTTTAGCGATGTCCAGCTGGAATCTTAAAAATCAAACTTCAAAGATACGGCTCAATCTCAATACGGTCATTCATATTATGTTTTGATACTCATCATAGCAAATTTCTCAAGATGCGTGTTAAAATAATTTGTCACTCGAACACTCCGGTTAACAACGAGAAAATTATCAATTGATTTGGATCAATTTGCAATAGTTTAGTTCTAAATTGCATAGCCATTATTCTATTCAACGTGTCAGTGGTTGCTGTGATCATACTGACATTGACTCAAGAAGGATACAACACTATATCTCATCCGCGGTTTATAAATTATTCTTATGGTACCTACATTCTTGAACGTCTAAATTAAATAAATTGTTTTCTCGTTCCGAATTTGACTTACGATTAGGTACATTAAATTCTTCATCTGGAATGTGAAACTGCAAATTGAAATCAGATATTTAATTTAAAAAAACTTTGACAACTTTCGTTTAAAAAAATATGTTCGTTGTCGGCTAAGATACAGCAGTCTACTTGAAATGTATTGTTATTCAAATCCTCGACTCTTCTAATTATTTCGAGTCGGTCCTTTGACATATATTCTGATACTTAACGCTTCATCATTGCGGAATCTCCGTTCAGATCCTCTACAATGGTCACAACAGTTTTATTTTTTATAAAAGAACATAATGAAACTGCGAAGTTGAAAAAAAAGCTCGCTTGTACTCGTATATCTGTCAGAATTTAAGCCCTCCCATAAAACGAAAATATGAATAAACGACGAGATAAGTCTACATTTTGAAAGAGACGAACGATCGCAGACGGTTACCGTTACGAATGAGTTTAAAGCCAATGACATAAAAAAAGGTTTTTTTTAATCAAATAACACACACGGTCGGGTTCGTCTCGGGCCGTAAGTCATCGAAGCTGTCGAGATAAGAATGAGTGAATGAACACCTGCCGCTCGCTACCAGTGTTACGCGCGCGCCTACGCATCCGCGCAATTCTCCGCTCACGTAATTCCATTTTTAAAAACATGGGATACAACTCCGATTATAAATTCTAAGGTCCCAACTCTACAGTCGATTTTCGAATACTTGATCGATATTTTAAAATCCATTATCGAACGAATGCAATTACGGAGCTCTAAAGCAATTATATCTTCTTAAATCGACTTTGAAAATTAGATATAATAATGATTATCGTTGTTTTTAAAATATGACCGACAAGAATTGACATCCGGAACTGGTTATATTTTTATTGGTTTTTAAAGTGTTATTAAGTTAATAAGTACTTGTGTGTAGTTTGGATTTCATTGAGAGGAAATGCGTACTATTTATTAAACTCTGTATCCGTTCTCTTGAGGTATTTGTCGATTTTCCGCTTACACGTTAATGCTAGTTGTACATTTCTTAGAATCAAATGGTGAGGTTCGTTCGTGTTACGTAAAAAATAGATTGATGGCATTCCTGTCGTATTTGTCAGTTTTAATTGAACTAATTGTCGGGTGGATAGTTCGTGAAATCTCCCATCCATGTTGACTATCAACTAATATTCTGGCTGAGGCTGGAGTTGGTTCAGGATCTGGCCTTCTAAATATTATGGGCATTGTATGTGTTAAGAGGAAAGGGTACAGGGGGCTCTCTCCATACAAACGTAGTCGACTGTTCTCCCTGGATAATGACACAAATATTTTTGTTGCATAAAACCTATAACTGCCATGACCATGACCCTATGTTTTTTTTGTTTTTTAAATCTTTATTTCTATGATAATTAGAAAATGGAAAAAAGCAAAACATAGGGGCATAGTCATGGCACAAAAATATTTGTGCCAGTGTCATTATCCAGGGAGGAAACAGTCGACTACGTTTGTATAGAGAGAGTGCCGGTCCCTTTCACCTTAAGGCGTTCCGGTTTAGACAGTGTCAGAATTTTGAAAATTCAATACCTAACTGTTAAAATGTGTTGGTATGAAGTCATTTGAAAACTAACGCTTTTTTTAATAATCAAACCAAACTACTTCTGCTACTACACACCCACGATGCGGATCATCGCTTTCAATATTATTGCTAATAAAATCGATATTTTTTTAGGGTTCCGTACGAAAAGTTAGAAACGGGACCCTATTACTAAGACTTCACTGTTTGTCCATCTGTCACCTGGCTATATCTCATGAACCGTGATAGCTAGACAGTTAAAATTTTCACAGATTATGTATGTATGTATGTATACGGGCTTTTTTCCGCAACGAGACTCTTTTTTAATTGGGTCCCTTTTGCGTGAGGATGGAGTAGGCTTGCTCAGTACCTATTACCCTCTTAGCTTAGTCGACCGTGTCCACAAGAGAGCACTTGTCAATACTTCTGGACTTAGCCGCGGGTTTCATCACGATGTTTTCCTTCACCGTAAGAGCAATGCCAATTAGCGCACATAAAGTTTTCTTAAGAAACATCCATTGGTGCACGACCGGCTGAGAGTCGAACCCACGACCTTCAGAATGAAAGTCGGGGTATCTACCACTAAGCCGACACCGCTCTCAGATTATGTACCTCAGTTGCCAAAATAACAATAAATACTAAAAACAGAATATAATGGTACGGAACCCTTCGTGCGTGAGTCTGACTCGCACTTGACCGGTTTTTATTTGTAGCTTGTAGTTCACACACATGGGTTTCAAAGTGCATAGAATGTAACTCAATATTTCAACTTTAGGCCAATGCATGTTGACTATCAAACTATCAACTAAAATTCTGACTGAGGCTGGAGTTGGTTCAGTATCTGGACTTCTAAATATTATGGGCATAATATGTGTTAAGAGGAAAGGGTACCAGGCGCTCTCTCCATACAAAAGTAGTCGACTGTTTCCTCCCTGGATAATGACACTAGCACAAATATTTTTGTTGCATAAAACCTATAGATGCCATGACAATGCCCCTATGTTTTGTTTTTAAAATCTTATTTCTATGATAATTAGAAAATGAAAAAAACCAAAACATAGAAAGAAAGAGAAACATTCATTTGGTGCAGGCACACGACAACTTTAAATAACACACACAAAGAGATAGATAACTTATACAACGAAGAAATAAAGAAAGAAACATACACTAAACCTAAGAATATTTAAAAAGCTTTGTGCTGCCACAAATGGGTCAACCTCAGCTGTAAGTCGTAGCGTAAGTTGGCTGCAGCGCTGGTCTAGACATAGGGGCATAGTCATGGCAGTTATAGGCTTATGCAACAAAAATATTTGTGCTAGTGTCATTATCCAAAGAGGAAACAGCCGACTAAGTTTGTATGGAGAGATCGCCGGTACCCTTTCACCTTAAGCCTATTCACCTATTTCTTTGTGTGTGTTTAATTTTAAAGTGGTCGTGGTCGTACCAAATAAATGTTTTTCTTTCTTTCTTTCTTTCTTTCTTTCTTTCTTTCTTTCTTTCTTTCTTTCTTTCTTTCTTTCTTTCTTAAGCAGTAAGTATGTTGTAATAAATAAATATTGAGGTCGGTAGACATATACGTCATTCATTCAACATACGACGTATTTTACCAACAACGTAGATCGTTTAGTTTTACGCATTATTTAAATTGTTTAAATTTAAATTCCTTTGTGTAGTCAATACGTATTACACAAGCTTAAACCTTAGTTTAGTGGGTAGGACTTCGACCAACAGTTACGAACATTTAGAAGATTGCTTATTTTAGCCTAATGTATGAACGTCAAGATTGTAACTAGAATAAGACCTATGTTTTTTTGGAAAAATAAATTTACTAAATTTATTTATTTATTAATTAAATTGCTAGTTACTTCTATACTTTTATGTAAACGCCCAAAGGGATTTCATGGAAAGTTTCAAAAGCGACCCCATTTCTCTCCGGTGTTATCCTCGTCCAATGTATATCAAATAGAAATCCTTAGCACTAACAACATGGAACACTAAGTATCAATCCCGTGGGAATATCGGGACACGAAGACTGCTTCGTGTAGACTGCTATGTATTAATCCAGGTCTCCAGCTATCTAGATACCGAGTTTCATCGCAATCGGACCGGTAGTTTTTGCGTGAAGGAGTAACAAACATATACACACACACAAACTTTCACATTTATAATATTAGTAGGATATTGATGTAGGCGCCTCAATTAAGAGTCTTATCAGTTAACTACTACTAATATTATACATAGGCTTTTTATCCCGGTATTCCCACGGGATTGGGACTATTGGGATATTAAATATGATAAGCTTCGATTAACCCTTTCATACTGATCAGCCTACCCAAAGATGTAATCAAGTAATTTATAAACAAGCGAAATATTCATTCAATAGACTATCGTGAGGACTGTCACGATTCCTACTTACTGTTGTTAACCTGTGGTTTCGTATTAAAACAACATTGATTCTGTTGGTACGTACAGTATGCGTCATAATCATAAGTCAACTATCAGTTTGCTACAATCCTACTAATATTATAAATGTCCTACGAATATTATGAATGAGAATGTTTGTGTGTGAGGTGTATGTTTGTTACTCCTTCACGCAAAAACTACTGGACCGATTGCGATGAAACTCGGTATGTAAATAGCTGAAGACCTGGATTAACATATAGGCTACTTTTTATTTTGATATTCCCACGGGATCGGGACTTACGCAGGTAAAACCAGGGGGCGCAGCTAGTGATACTATAAATAAGTATTGGACTTACGACCTTCTTCTAATAGACGTTACACACAAACATAAATACTTGAATTAAAAGTACTCAGTGTGATTATTATTTTCAACATGTTAGCTGTGTCTTATTTTTATGCCCTACTAGCTGTGCCCCGCGGTTTCACCCGCGTAAGTCCCGATCCCGTGGGCATATTGGGATAAAAAGTATCTTATGTCCTTCTCCTGGCTCTAAGCTACCTCCCTACCAATTTTCACCCAAATCTGTTCTGCCATTCTTGAGTTATAAGTGGTGTACCTAACTAACACGACTTTCTTTTATATATATAGATTTTTTCCTGTTCTTTAATAAAACTATGTATGTACTTGTACTTAATTCATAAAACCAGTAACTCGGAGTATTTTAGAAAGGAAAAATCCTACTTCCTATCCTAGCCTACTAATTCTTCCTATAGCTAAACTTTCCGGAGAAAACTCGTCCATGCATAGATTAGCTTAGCTTAAATAAACAATTTGTCTAGGTAATTCAGATTTTTTTTCCATATAAGCATCCTAACAGGCTCCTAGGGTAAGCCGGCTAGGCTTTTGAAATCGTTTCTTATTATTTACTTATAAGGGTTAAATTAGTCGCCAAAGCTATAAAATTAAGGTATATCAGTGAATCGTTATCTGAATTTTTGGCGCCAACATAATTATGCTCATAAACTTTTGAGAATTGCACTTGATTGCTTTTAATCCGTCGTATAAAAGATTTCATAAAAGTAATTAGAGTATCGTGAATAATCGAATTCGGACCTCATAATACTTATGCCGAAATACGGGACAAACATACAAATAAAAAAAAAACCTCATTTTTAAAGTCGGTAAGTAAGGCGCCCAGCAAATGCTTAACATAAAAGTTACACAACTGAAAAACGTTACTTACCCCGGTCTGGTATAAAATCTTTAAACCGCTTTTTGGCGGTAAAGTTGTTCTCCGGTGCTGCAAAAGCGGCAACTTATCCGGCCTCCTGATGTGGATCTCCCCCGAGGGCCTGAACGCTTCTAAGGGCGTTCTGATGACAGCCCTTACACCGCTTAGGACCCATACGAGGATCAATGGAGCGAGCACTTGCATTTTACACTGGTACACCGAAATATTGAAGGAAGTGTGTCGCGTGCGATGTGTCGCGTCGTCGGGCAAGATCGGACTGGCAACGGGCGAGGCAAGCCAGGTACGTCTTTGCCTAAGGCCGGTATAACCACCTTTAACGGCGACCATACATTCTTGATACTTTGAAGGCTTTTCATATAATATTATTTATTTCATTTTCTTAGGAACACTTACAGATAATACTGCAAACCAGAAACAAAAATACAAATCAGATGGCCAATAACGGGTATCCAAACTAGAACTAAATTAAAACACATTCTTGATACATAGACAAAATGCAACAGTTTACATTTGCTGACCCAGTTGGCACAATAGTCACCATGCCTGACTGCCAAATACAGGGTTGCGGGTTCGATTCCCGCCTCAGACAAGTATTTATGCTTTTATATTTGTCTGTGGTCTGGTTGTTTCTATGTATTAGTATATATTTACAAAAGAAAAGTATATAAGTAGTATATCCGTTGTCTAGCACCCATAACACAAGTCTAGTTACTTAGCTTGAGGCTAGATGGCGATGTATGGAATTTCTTGGATTATTATATATTTTTTTTTTTACATTGCGATTTTATTTAGTATTTTCTTATACTTACCAGTAAATTATTGATTTAATTTAGTTAAATAAAACTATCTTTGATTTATAATAATTACTTAACTGTGCCATAATAATTTGTACAACCAATCTTGCAACGATCAAGATAGTTTTATTGCGACGGTTTGACTTCCTACCGACGATGTTTTTTTACACAATCTTGTTGCTCGATGTAAAGGAGTGTCCACAAAGAATACAATAAATTATTTTATTTATTATACAAATTTACTTTACTCGTTTAAATATCTAACTGAAGTTTGAAATTTTTGGTTTTTTATATTACAGTGTGTGAAAAATTGCTTATGTAAGTATACAAAATTAATGACACTAAAAATAAAATGCATTGAAACAAAATAATTAAGTATTTCAACTAACCGTAATTTACTGAAATTGAGGAATTTTAAAGATGTGTCAAAACCATAATCAGCAGCTTTAGTATAAAAAAATTCAGTTTGACATTTTGAAAATTCCCTAAACTTTAAATAAATCATGTTTTTCGCCAGCACTAAATAACCACAGGGAACTTTCTAGTTTTTAATTAAATGCCTGAATTATTTTTTAGAAATTTAGCAAGATACTGTAAACAAGTTTTCGAATTACACAAAAAATACAATTTCTGTAAGAAAGCAACACGGTTTTTTAAAATAATATTAAATAAGTACTTTAAATATAATTTTATTCAAATTTTTATCAAAAACTACACATCATTTTATACAAATTTTTCAAAACAACAATCAAAACAAACTTCTTAAAGACGAATGCAAAAAAAAATAATTGAAGTGCGTACTCGAAATCTTGAATAGTAAAATAAAGCAACAAATTCCTATAATCCCCACTCGAAACACCTTTAACGCTAAATCGATTGTTTTTAAACACAAAACAACTATTCATGGTATTCGTAGAACCTCAATTGAAATAAGATCCCATTGTCAATGTAACGCGACCTTATTATCTTCCATCTCCCTCGCTCCCATTCACTTCGCGAGCGTATGAATGAACTGTTTCTTATGAATGGACAGGGTATAGTACTATAGGTACCTGTATGTATATAGGTATGGTTATTTATATAGAATTACTAGCTGCGCTCTGCGGTTTTACTCGCCTAAGTCCCGATCCCGCAGGAATTTCGGAATCAGAAGTATCCTATGTCCTTCTTCATACCTTTAACTACCACTATGCCGATTTACATCGAAATTGGTCCAGTCGTTTGACCGTAAAGAGGGAACAAACAAACAAACAAATAAATAAACCAAGTTTTTTTTAAAATATTAGAATTCATGAACTATCGTTTATGTTAGATGAGGGTCGTGACTCGTGGATATTTTGCCTTCGTTTTTTATCCGACTCGTCAAAAATATTTGTTTTATTATCAAAAGAAAGTTATGCTTAGGAATAGATATAGATTTTAAAACACTCGGGTACTACTAAACATTAAAGCTTTAAAAAGCTCTGATGTTTTTAAGTAAGAAACCTTTAAAGTGATTTTTTATGAGGAAAACACTATTGTTTTTACCCGACTACGACGAAGCAAAAGGGAGGGTTATGTGTTTGACTTGTATATATGTATGTATGTATGTTCATCTGTTCCCACCTAACTTCAAAACTGCTTACTATAATTCAACAAATGAGGCGTCTCAAAAGTCCGCTGGCTATGTGACGTCACTATTAATTAAATGTGACGCCCTCTAGAGGACATACAGTTATGAATTTAAAAAAAAAATAATTGTGGGGTATCATGAACTTTAAGAATTGCTTAGTACCGCAACTAATATTATTTAGATATTAGTTTTATTATAATTAATAAGGTAAATAATGATTATATCATCAACAAATTGCTGTGAATTAATTGCATTTAAGTTAAAACGTTTTTATGCTTGTGAAAAACGATCCAACAATTTCTAAGTAACTCCACAGCCGGATACAAAAACCGCTTAAGTACGCTTAATTTTAAAACGACCAAAACCTGAAAATAGTTTCTAACGAATAATAATAAAAATATAAATGAACTAGCTTTTGCCCGCGACTTCGCCTGCGAAGAAATCGTGAATGGACCGAGGAATCACGTTGTCCCATACAAACTTTGCCCCCTTTTTCACCCCCTTAGGAGTATAATTTCGGAAAATCCTTTCTTATCGGATGTCTACGTCATACAAAGAACACACGCTCCAAGTTTCAGGTCTCTACGATCAGCGGTTTAGGCTGTGCGTTGATCTGTCAGTCAGTCAGGACAAAGCATTTTATATGTATTGATTAAACCGCAGAAAAACGTCACACAGACATTCTTAACATTAGGCTAAGCTACTTATGCATTGGCTATCAAAAAGTAATAAAACTCCTTTTTAAACCGACTTTTTACTTAACCTTTTTAAGGGAACCAGTTTAAATTAACAGTACCTAAAAAAAGTTTTATGGGCACGCGAAGTCACGTTCCGATGATGTTCGGAAACCGAGATAAGGGTTCCACTCAATAAATAAAAGCTGGCCATTGTTAAGTGTCATAGACAAAGCACTGTAAGAAGGCACTCGACGTTTTCGAGTGGTCAGCTTTTTTTGCATTAACCAGGTGTAGGGTTGTCCCTTTAAAGTATTTTAATAATGGAAGTATTCATATTTAGTTTTTAGTTCCGAGCCTACAAACACACATGTTTCGCGTAAAACACGTGTCGTGGTTTATGAATGGTGTCACTAATACTAACTTTTGCTTGTCCTCATTGCATGCCTCTTCAAGTGGGCGGGAGGGCGGTGCACATTGCATTTTGTGTTTTGGCACTAGGCTCGGAACTAAAAACTAAATATTAATACGTCCATTACAGATATGGAGTTCCTAAAAGTAACGCCGGATTCAATCGACTAAAGTATTTTAATATTTTAACTAATGTTTTGATCACAATATTGGCCTCTACATTCAATTCACATAACTAAAAATATTTGTTTGTAAAACTTACTGTGTTAGATTCTAGCAAAGCTATGAAAATAGAGATTTTAAATAATTATTACTCTCTAAGGGGCTGCCTATTCATCACGTGTGGCTAAAATGGGGGAAGAAGGTCCATAAAAATCAAAAAAAATATCACAAGGGGGGACGGGGGTGTAGTAATATATCCCGTGTATATATTTTTTCGGCAAACGCGCGATACTCAACCGAGAAGCAGCGAAAATTTTTCTATAATAAAATTAGATGATACTTATGCCTGAAAATATACCAAAAAATACACGCGATATAGGAATGGGGGGATGGGGGTAGTCTTAAACCTCACTTCGTATCACTAAGGGGGAGAGGGGGATTAAAAAATGCCAAAAGACATCACGTGATTAATGGACAGCCCCTAAACAGTTTACCTATAAAATTAAAATTAGTAAACAGAATCTGTTGAAATCCAGCGTTTCAGACAAAATAATATCATTGACTTAGACATCTAATCTAAATGATTTATACAACGCCAGCAACTTTAACCTATGCCATTCAGGGCATTGTAGTGCCTGGGACATGTATTAGGTGAAGTAGGCTTGTGTAGCACACGATTCTGTGTAATGAACCCAGTCGACTGTTTCCGCCCTGGATAATGACACTAGCACAAATATTTTTGTTGCATAAAACCTGTAACTGCCATTATGCCCCTATGTCTTGGTTTTTCATGTTCTAATTATCATAGATATTAAGATTTAAAAACAAAACAAAAAATATAGTGGCATGGTCATGGCAGTTATAAGTTTTACGCAACAAAAATATTTGCTCTAGTATCATTATCCAGTAAGAAAACAGTCGACTAGTTTGTACGGAGAGAGCCCCCGGTACCCTTTCCTCTTAAGGACTCCCTTAGCTTTCCCTTCACTACTTATAGTGTTAAAGGACTCCTTGGCACGCGCACTTTAAATTCTTTAATCGCAGGATATTTTCCTGTTTCAAGAATTTTATATCTTAGAATCCGTATGAGAAATTCAGAAAAACGAAAACATGAAATACAATAAGTAAAATCGAAAATCCCGGTTCCCAGATTTTTATTTCCCGGTTCTTTTGCTGATTAAAAGTACCGGGAAATCCCGGAATTTATTGGTTCTATACCCTAGTGGGTACCTACTTTCTTAGTGTTAAAAATATAAATCAGATAGCGGTAAAGCTTTTAAGTTAAATATTTTAAATAGGTCTTAAAGACATAAAATTATAATCATTAAACGCCCCCTTTTCACTGTAATAATAAATCTAGTCGTAGTTAATTTTCACTTTATTGCCTCTTAAAATCTAAATTACCCAATTTGAATTCGGAGGACGTCAATCACCATATCCCGGTCACGAAAGTTCGCGATATCGTGCAACGAAAAATTAACAAAATAACGTTACAGAAACTTAGGTACTGCCTGTCATTGCTATCTTGATGGTGAACACGTCAATGATACCGCTTTAATTACGTTTACAAACAAAACTCGACTCCTTAAAGGGGTTGTTACATTTTGGCATGGTAAACGATCACCAATGTATTTTTTTTGTGAGAAATTTATGTGCGCTAATTGACATTGCTCTTACGGTGAAGGAAAACATCGTGATGAAACCCTCGGCTTAGTTGGCTCCAGAAGTATTGACAAGTTCTCTCCTCTGGACATGGTCGACTAGGCTGAGAGGGTAGTAGGTGCCGGGCAAGCCTACTCCATCCTCACGCAAAAATGACCCAATTAAAAAGGGTCTAATCGCGGAAAAACAGTCCGTTCAAGTACAAGTACATGGTAAACGATCGGCCATATTTCTTTTTATTTGGGTTTTATCTTTGAAACCTAACTCAATATTCTTTATTCATTTGGAATCATACAAATGAATAACGAATTTTACTCGCGCAATTTGTACGAGATCACATAGAAGCCGCTTCTTCTTCTTTTCCTATAGTGGTGTAGCTCACCTATTGTTAGAGTTTTCAGATCGCCTTAAGGCCTCTAACTTGACCTAACGACTGCTACTAGAAGTACCAACCGGGACCAACGGCTTAACGTGCTTAAAAAGAAGCCGCTTAAAAACAAAGTTAGGATGTGTGCTTACTGCAGTGTATCAGTATTGGCCTTATTAATCTAAGTTAAGATGCTTTAAGCAGGGTCCTACCTCAAGCTACGACACTTATATACATGCTAGGAAAGCCGATGTAATGGCATGACATTACTACAATCAAAAAATGCCTATTAAAAACTCGTAAAGTGTCAGGTTTTTCTATTATGGGGTAAATAAAAAAAACATCTTAAATATTTTTTTGAACATTTAATAACAGGCAAACCTAACTCTGTACTAGTCTTTGTTATATGACATTTGTCGTTTGTATTAATGTCCTTTATACATTGCCATAGGTTTTAAATGTGAATATAAAGAAAATATTATGGCGTTTACTATGCTAGACTCCATACTCATATATTACTACCCCTTTAACTAAAGTTATAATCGATGTAAACATGCAAGGAAACTAGTAGACTCTTTTCTAGATAAAAGTTTGACACGATTTTCCTTTTGATTCATTGCGAACTGTGAACTTTATTATATTGAATCTAGAACAAATCGTTCTAATATATGAATAGTAGTAATATACAGCATTTAAAGTGATTTGTCTGTTTGTGTGTAGTACTGGCATTATGCCATCTCACCTGTTTCTACTACCAATAAGTAGGCAGTAGTAGGTCTAGATAGTTGTCACAGAAGTCCTGCGCAAGCATACCTGTACTCCGTCGGATCTCGACTGTTCGCGGAACACCGATGGGTTTTTAGTGGGTAAGCCTCCGGCCGCCTACCATCCTCAGGCCGAAGCCCCACATACCTTCGTCGCCCCCTCCCCCTCAGGGTGGCGGGCGAATGCAATAATGCATTTTCCCATCGATAAAAAAAAAAGGTCTAGATAGTTGGCAAATGTAATTTGTATTATACGAATTACACTTGCCAATATTTGAATTAAAATGTTACTGGCTCATTTATCTATACCACAGAATACTAATACTAGCTGTACCGGCAAACATTGTTTTTCCACATTTTTGACGACCCAGTTGGCACAATGGTCACCATGCCGGACTGCCAAACACGGGGTTGCGGGTTCGATTCCCGCCTGAGACAATCACGTTGTCCCATACAAACTTTAGCCCCCTTTTTCACTCCTAAGGGATAGAATTTCGGAAAATCCTTTCTTATCAGATGCCTACGTCACACAATGAACACACCCTCCAAGTTTCAGGTATTTACGATCAGTCAGCCAGTCATTCAGGACAAAGAATTTTATATGTATAGATGGAGAGATTTAAAAGTTAAAATAGATGTTTGAAAAGTACTGCAGATAGAAAGCTACATTGGCAAATCATATGATTTTGCTACAAATAATTTATATCGATATTCCCACGCGAGTGAAACTGTCGCGCGCTGTTCGCTATTCAATTTCTTGATATTTTATCAATCCCTGTGATATATCTTAAGAGGAAAGGGTACCGGGGGCTCTCTCCATACAAATGTAGTCGACTCCCTGGATAATGATACTAGAACAAATATTTTTGCAGCATAAAAGTTATAACTGCCATGACCATGCCCCTATGTTTTGTTTTTTAAATCTTAATGTCTATGATAATTAGAAAATTAAAAAAAAAAACAAAACATAGGGGCATAGTCATGGCAGTTATAGGCTTTATGGCACATAAGTATTTGTGCTAGTGTCATTATTCAGGGAGAAAACAGTTGACTACGTTTCTATGGAGAGACTACCCTTTCACCTTAAGTTCGGTATTGATGTCTCCGCTTAGTCCCGACGTTACACGTGCAACCAGGACGCCCACGCTCGACCTCCGACCTTCAATCATTGACAAAAACGCTCCACAATTACGTAAACAACCAAAATAATACGTTAATCAGAACCAATCATATTATTTTCAAATGCATGATCTATTTCTATTGAAGAAATTTGTGGAAATTTATTAGTGAAGACCTCGAGTTTATTTAATTGAATTTAGATAGGTATTTTTATTCGTTTTTGACGTCATCAGCACACATCCAATGTTTGTTGAAAACTTTTGTTATATGCATAGTAATTTACATATTTAACTATGGAAAAGGACTTGGCGAATGGGCTGTCCAGCCCCGAACATACTTAGGGCTGGATTGATTCTTCGATTTATCTTATTTTTTATTTATTTTTGTTTTATAATTATATGTCTACCTACTTTGTATTTGTTTTCTTGTCCGCGTGCTTTTCTAATAAATGCTATTCTATTCTATCTTGGTTTAGACATTCTAGTTGCTAGGACGATTTGAGATATTCGGATCTTGATTTCTAAGGTTGACTTGCACAATTAAAATAAATGCGTTTTTTACACGATTAACCAATAAAATAATGTCAACCTTGTGGTTATTGAATTAAAATTTAATTTAATATTTAAGGCCCTTTAAACTGGCTAGAATTTAGCGAAATATGTTTATACACGATCTTATGCAAGCCGCCCTAAATTTTAAAATTCAATAGACTCAATTAACTTTATACGGTTTCACCCGCGTAAGTCCCGATCCCGTGGTAATACCGGGATAAAAAATAGCCTATGTGTTAATCCAGGTTTTCAGCTATTTAGATACCGAGTTTCATCGCAATCGGTTCAGTAGTTTTGCGTGAAGGAGTAACAAACATACACACACACACAAACAAACTTTCACGTAATATTAGTATATTAGTAGTAGTTAATTGATTAGACTCTTAATTGAGGCGCCTACATCAATATCCTACTAATATTATAAATGTGAAAGTTTGTGTGTGTGTGTATGTTTGTTACTCCTTCACGCAAAAACTATTGAACTGATTGCGATGAAACTCTGTATGTGGATAGCTAGAGACCTGGATTAACACATAGGCTACATTATATCCCGATATTCCCACGGGATCGGGACTTACGCAGGTGAAACCGCGGGGCGCAGCTAGTAATTCCATATTTATGACATCTGTTCAATTATGAATACTCAAGAAAATCTTTATATAGAAACTGGGTCGATTACCGCGTAATAGTTATGTAATTTGTTTACTGCATCCCACTCGTAGGGTAGTAGTGGGTTCGATGCTGCCCACTGTTTCCTCCGCTTTCCTATATGGTTTGCACAAATGAACAAGTTTGCATAATTTGTTCACAAATCGGTGTTTTATTGTGAAATACAAATGGCACTTGTGTAATGAACATGTGGTTAAAATATGTCAAGTGCATTATGATCATTTTGTTTTGCGATTTGTGGTTCGTCTTATATTTCCAATAGTTCTCAAGTCAGATTGATCTTAAATCGTTTTATGATTGCCAATTGTTGCTACCAATGTAAATCGGAAAAAGTAAGTACTATTATTTTATAGCCCAGTTGGCACAATGGTCACCATGCCGGACTGCCAAATATAGGGTTGCGGGTTCGATTCCCGCCTCAGACAAGTATTTATGCTTAGATATTTGTCTGTGGTCTGGTTGTTTCTATCTACTATATAAAAATAAGTCGGGTTTTCCTTCCTGACGCTATAACTCCAGAACGCACGAACCGATTTCCACGGTTTTGCATTCGTTGGAAAGGTCTCGGGTTCCGTGAGGTTTATAGCAAAGAAAATTCAGAAAAATCTGGTGGCGAAACGGAGTTCGCCGGGTTTGCTAGTTATAAGTATATATTTACAAAAGAAAGTAGTATATCCGTTGTCTAGGACCCATAACATAAGTCTAGTTACTTAGCTTGGGGCTAGATGGCGATGTGTGGAATGTCCTGCAATATTTATTGATTATTTATTTATTATTATTATTATAGCATCTTTTCCGCCTTTTGTTTCCGTTTCGGTCGTCTTTTGACTTTTACATTTTTTTACATGACATTTATTTGTTTGATTTTAAAAATGGCGCTCTCTTGAACAGAGACTATCGTACTAGTAGATTCCTGGTCTATTATCAAGACCCTCGTCAGACAATTTGGTCTTCTCCTATCTTGAAAGGTATGAATCATGAAACTCAATGCTGGTTCCAAACTTAGCACGAACAAGATTATTTGCAGTCTTTTAAATTTAATTAAGGGTATGTAATCAAAACATTTTTATCGTTTTATAGTGTTTTGTGTGATAACGTTTAAAAACAAAATTGAACAAAAAAAAACTTCAACTGTTTTTCAGTAAAAAGTTAGAGACCATAAACCCTTTTTATCTGAAGATAAAAATGTGTCAAGCTTAATGATTGGGCAGGTGTGGCACAGGAAACGGACTCTTACGGATACTTTACAATTAGAAACGTAATTTCGATTAAATATTACAGCTTTTAACAACTCGCTCTTACTCGAGATGGTATGGAAAAAACCGGCCAAGTGCGAGTCAGACTTGCGCACGAAGGGTTCCGTCCTAAAGAATATTGTATTTCAGACGAGGCTGTATAGGTTTAAATTCTTTTGGCTACCCTTTTGAGAGTATAATTTTAAAAAAATATTGCCTAAAAAATTGTAAACCACCTAAAATTCTCAAAAAATATTTACGTTTTCAGTTTTAAGCTATTTCATAGCTTTTATCGCGGGCTTTGAGCGCCGTGACCGAATCAAGAAATTCCGTAACGAAAATAAAACCTAACACTGGGGGTGTTAGCCTACCATGTAGCTCGGCCAAGCGTTCGCTCAACGTGTATTTAGTAGGTATTTGTTGTTATAGCGGCAACAGAAATACCATCATCTGTAAAATTTTTAACTCTCTAGCTATCGTGGTTCATGAGATGCCTAATAACAGACAGACAGACGGACGGACAGCGAAGTCTTAGTAATAGGGTTCCGTTGTTGCATTAGGATTGTGCCCAGAGTGCGCAATTATTTGGCGCATTTTCTTCATTGAATAAAAGCTCGTATTTTACTTTTATTTTGTACTGTACTTAGTAGCATCCGGGTAGTTCCCGAGTATACGTCGGTGTAGAGGAAAAAACGTGGTATCCGATGAAAAAGTACTTCCTCGCGCAATTTACTTGGAATTTAATGTCCGTTTAACATTTTTCTTGTGTGGGGAGTAAAAATTAGGATTTTTTTTATTTAGATTTAATAAGATAATGTCTTATTCTTATTCCAATAAGAACATCGTTTTGTTATCATTTCAAATTAGTACTTATTCTTACTAAGTATTTACATGTACTTATTAAATTGCATATCTATATTTAATATTATAAAGCTGAAGAGTTTGTTTGTTTGAAATCGCTAATCTCGGGAACTACTGGTTCGAATTGAAAAAATATTTTTGTTTGGATAGTCCATTTATCGAGGAAGGCTATAGGCTACTTTTTATTTTGATATTCCCACGGGATCGGTACTTTCGCGGGTGAAACTGCAAGGCGCAGCTAGTAGGATTATAAACACTATTTGGCGTTCACTTAAAAGGATTTGTTGAAGGAAAGTTGGACTGTAACTCTTGAAAATTTCATTTTCACTTTTGAGGGTTTTATTTATTTATTATTATTTACTTTAGCCCATTCCGTCTTCCAGCAAGGCAAAGGCCATTTCATTTTGCTTTCATATTGTATAATAGATCTTACAGAGTTATAATAGTCCACATATGAACCCTGCCAGGCATTGCAATTGCGTGGCGACAGACCGAGGCCTTTCCTTTCCCTCTTTCCACTGTTCCCTGCTAGTCCAGCTTGGCCTGCCGCGGGGTCGCCTGCTGTCCAGGATCCGTAGTTAGATTTTCCTACATCTCGTCGGACATGTGGCAGATATTGCCAGCTCAGTTGCATTTGAGTTCGGCAGCAGTGTGGCCAACGTCATTGATTTTAGTTTAGGAGCGCCGTGTTCTGATCCTGTCAGTAAGCTTGACAGGCACGGATACTGCGCTCCTTGGTCCCTTGACATACCCTGAAGTCGGACTTTTGACGTTTATTTAAAGTGAAAGGGTACCGGTGCTCTCTTCAAACAAACGTAGTCGACTGTTCCCTCCTTGGATAATGACACTAGCACATATATTTTTGTGCCATAAAACCTATAACTGACATGACTATGCCCCTATGGTTTGGTTTTTCATTTTCTAATTATCATATAAATTAAGATTTAAAAAACAAAACATAGGGGCATGGTCATAGAAGTTATAAGTTTAATGCAACAAAAATATTTGCTCTAGTGTCATTATCCAGGGAGAAAACAGTCAACTACGTTTGTATGGAGAGAGCCCCCGGCACCCTTTCCTCTTAATGCTTTGTCTGCGCTCCGTAGGTGAGAGTAGGTAGAATGCACATTGCATATGAGTGTTCTTACACTTTTACGAAGAAAAATATATATTTTTTATGTCTTTGTTAGTTGCACATAAAATCCGTAAGTGTGTTATTAAGTTATATCCTCAATTGAATATAATATGTTCTTGTGTACGTTACATTGACGGGAAACCGACAACCGAGCGACGATGACGGCGCCGCGGACCGGCGCGGCGACGGGAAGCAGTGAGTATTATATGTTGTTGACGTTCCAGATACGATGTCGCTAATTCTATCTTGATGTATATTGGTGTTCGTTTTAAATTGTATTAATTTCCGTTTTGCTAGCTAAGTACAGTCGGCTGCATAATTGCAGCCCTCGGTAGAGTTCGAAAATTACTATTTTTGGAATGTTTCCATTCTAAAAAAAATGTTTGATAAATTGATGAGTTAGAAGACTTTAAACTTCACCTAAAGCAGATGTCTAGAATCTTGCTTGTGTTGGAAACATTCGTATAACAGCCGTTTTGGAGCTCTACGGTGGGTCTGCAATTGTGCAGCCAAGCGTACATATCCTTGCTAATTGACTGAGCGAGCAAAGCACAAGAATGGACTACAGTTAGGGAAAGATACAAGATGTGTAGCAACTGTTTTCGGGGACTTTATGAATGACTAGCTGTGCCTTGCGGGTTTACCAGTATAATTACCGATCCCGTGGGAATATCAAAATAAAAAGTAGCCTATAGCCTTCCTCGATAAATGGACTATACAACACAAACATATTTTTTCAATTCAAACCAGTAGTTCCTGAGATTAGCGCGTTCAAACAAACAAACACTCTTTAGCTTTATAATATTATTATAGATTAGAAGTATCATAAAGTCCAATAGGAGAGTTTTATAATTATCTCGAGCTTCTCCATACAAAAAGAAATACCTCTTTTCCTCCCCTTTTAATGTTTCCGATTTCTGTGTTTCTTTTTATTTTATGTAATCCATTATAAACCAGGCTTGTTTTTTTCTTTAACTAATTTAATAAAATAAATTTAAGTTATATATCACATTTTTTGTAATTTTAAAGAATAAGGCAGGTATGCCTCGGAACTAAAATTCAATCAAAGAATATGATTGGTTTGTGATCCTTTAAAAGTCCCTTAATAAAAAACCTTGAAAGCCATTTTCTTCCAATTTCCAGACTTATTAGATATTACTATTATTCAAAGTAGGTAAAGAGAATTCTATTGGATTATATGAACTTTTTTCTATCAAAAGACAAACAAGGAAAAACTAAAAATAAAACCATTCGTGTAATATTATTAAAATTTATTGAAGTCATAAAAATACCAAACATACCTATATATAAAATACCGTTTATTTTAGAGACTTTTTTATCGAATCTCAGAACAAACCGAGAAATTCGTATTAGTTCTACCTCGTCAATACAGTGTGTAACGAAACGTTGTTAACCATCTTAGGTACTTATAGGTCCCTTCATGACGTAACTAAACAAAATAATAAAAAATAAAATAATTATTTTTATTATTAAGAAAAATTTACAAATTTCAAGATGTGGCCTTATATATTATTGGCAGATACCCACAAATAATGGTGTTACATTTTCAAAATTAAGGTATTTTTTTTGCTTGTTTACTAAAATTAAGGAATTTTAAGATATGGCAACATTTTATTTTGCTATTATCTTAAAAATTAAAAAAAGAACAATTTTTGGTAAATTAAGGTAATTTTCCCAAATTTGTTTATTGGTTCAATTTTTTTCCTACTTTACCGTAATGTTAAGGAGTTTTAAGATATGGCAATACTATTATTGACAGCGGGTTCCTAGGTGTTGGCCACATTTACAAAATTGTCCAAATTTTAGGTAAGGGTAATTTTCCAAAATTTTAAAAATAAATATTCTTTTATTTTCCTTTTTTTTGTAAAGTCCAGGAGTAGATATCTAAAATGCTATTATTAGAATGTTTTCAGTTGGAGCAAGACTTTTTAAGGTTCTGCTTGAGTTGAAGTTTTGTTTAATTTGTTGCTGACTGAAGATATACCTCAAAGGTATGTTTAAGATGCTTAAGGGGGGGAGGGGGTCTCGGCAAATATCACGCAATTTTTTTTCTGATTGAATTTTCCGGCTTAGAGTGGCTAGATCAGAACGAAATTGAAGGAGCAGATGATTTTACTGAAAATCATATGGACATGTTGGTTCCAATAGTCTCTCTCGAAACCGCGCATGATTTTCCATGGACTGAATTAGAGTAGATATTCTTTTTTTAATCACAGAAGTCACAATTTAAGTATTCTATCTTTACATTTTTAGTACACTTATAACTCTCAGCAACAGAATATTTAAAAAAACACCTTACGTAATTTATGGACGCCGCCTTATAAGGTTTTCATTACACTCTGTATAATATAATTACGTACGCACTTGATGGAATGCAGCATAAAAAAACATTTTTGGTAATATTATTACACACATTCCATAGAAGTAACCAAATAACTTTCTCATAGTTTGCAGTTCATACTTACATACTTGGTAATGGTGTAAGTAGGTACTATAATTATATTTACTGAATGAAACCACAGGAAATTGGCCTCACAGAATAAGCTGGTATGTGTATTTTGTCCTAAAGTGTGGTTAGGTTTAGGGTTGTCTCGATTAGCCTTATACATTTTTAACCGACTTCAAAAAAAGGTTCTCAATTCGGTTCTATGTATTTTTTTAACACCCGATGCAAAAACGACGGGGTGTTATAAGTTTGACGCGTTTATCTCATAGTTTGCAGTTCATACTTACATACTTGGTAATGGTGTAAGTAGGTACTATAATTATATTTACTGAATGAAACCACAGGAAATTGGCCTCACAGAATACTCGTAGTTGGTATGTGTATTTTGCCATATAGTGTGGTTAGGTTTAGGGTTGTCTCGGTTAGCCTTATACATATTTAACTGACTTCAAAAAAATGATAAATAGATAGATAAACACTTTATTGAACCATAAAAACAAAACGCAAAATGATTACATTTAACAAAACTAGCAGCGCTCCGCGGTTTCACCCCCGTAACTCCTGATCCCGTGGGAATTTCGGGATAAAAAGTAGCCTATAGCCTTCGTCGATAAATGGACTACCCAACACAAACATAATTTTACAATTCGAACCAGTATTTCCTGAGATTAACGCGTTCAAACAAACAAACAAACTCTTCAGCTTTATAATATTAGTATAGATTCAAATTAATTCTAACTTAAGTAACTACCTATATGCTAAAACAAAATTCATATTTAGTACCTTAAAATATGGCTCAATGGGCGGCCTTATCGCTAAAAGCGATCTCTTCCAGGCAACCTTTGGATGGACAAGAATTAAGGAACGGGATGGGTGGGTTGTTCATAACGCGATAGAAATAGAAGGAGGATAATACTAAATATAATAAATTAATATATAAAATAAAATAATAAATACTAAAATACATAAATAATAAAAATATGAATACTTAAATTGTAATAAAAAAAAAGGAGGAGGTTCTCAATTCGGTTCTATGTATTTTTTGTTAACCCCCGACGCAAAAACGTGTGGGTGTTATAAGTTTGACGTGTCTGTGGCATCGTAGCTCCCGAACGGATGAACCGATTTTGATTTAGTTTTTCTAGAAACAGTGTTTTTTTTCCGGTAGAAAAAATATATCCGTAATCTGACTACCATAACACAAGCCAAGTCGCTTAACTTGTGGCTAGATGGCGCTGTGTACAATGTCCTGTGATATTTATCTATGGAGATTAAATACAATATACAGAAATGTGGTAAGTCTCCGAGGTTCCGTACCCAAAGTAAAGAAAGAAAGAAAGAAAAACATTTATTCGGTACAGGCACACGACAACTTAAAAATTAAACACACACAAGAGAAATAGGTAACATTATACAACGAAGAAAGAAACATACACTAAACCTAAGAATATTTAAGAAGCCATGTTCTGCCCCAAATGGGTCGACCTCAGCTGTAAGCCACAGTCAAGCGTAACTTGGCTGCAGCGCTGGTCTTCCGGCCATAAGTAAGTACCCTTTAACCAAGACTCCAGGCTGTATCTCATGAACCGTGATAGCTAATAAATAAATAAATAAATATTGCAGGACATTCCACACATCGCTATCTAGCCCCAAGCTAAGTAACTAGACTTGTGTTATGGGTGCTAGACAACGGATATACTGCTTATATACTTTTTCTTTAGTAAATATATACTTATAATACATATAGACAATCAGACCACAGACAAATATCTAAGCATAAATACTTGTCTCAGGCGGGAGTCGAACCCGCAACCCTGTGTTTGGCAGTCCGGCATGGTGACCATTGTGCCAACTGGGTCGTCAATAGCTAAACATTTAAAAAAAATTACAGAAGATGTATTACTGTTGCCACTATAACAACAAATACTAGAAACAGAAAATAAAGGTATACGGAACCTTCGTTCATTCGAATCGCACTTGGCCGGTTTAATAACATTAGTAGTAAAAATAACCACGTTAGTGTAAAATTCCATAACATCTTTTACGAATATTCAAATTGCTAATCGAACAAAAAATACATACCAACAAACTCGTAATAAACGCGTAACTTAGTCATTTCCTGTAGTAAAGAAAAATATCTACATTTTGATAGTAAGCACCAAATAACGTGTTCACATGCTCGTTGGGTTTCATTGAGTTTTTTTTTTATGGCAATTAAATAACATAGTGTTTCCCGTTACAAATTGATATTATTTTTTTGTTAACATTCTTAGCGTAGGTAAGTATTGAATGTGTCTGGGTACACAAAGCTTTTAAAGCTGGTCATCCAGTAAAAGGGCCCTCGCCCACGGCGACTTTTTGTAGCGATGCTCACAATCAGAATCACTACGCAGCGTGGGCGCAAACGTGCGTTTTCCGTATGCGGTTATTACATACGGAACGCATTCGGGTTCCCGAATACTTCATATCATACAAAATGCTCTGTCAACGCACACGTGCGTCTTTTTTCCGGACGGAATCCATTCCGTACGTACATTTTGATTGCTAGCCGTTGCGTTCGGAGAGACCGTACGGAAAAAATCCTAAATCCTAGTTTGTATACATTTTGTACCAGCCGCCGCACACGTACAGAAATTCCGAATCGGAATTGCGTCACGCGGCGCAAAATTAACTCTCGCAGATTGTCTTGTATTTTACGGATGTACCCAATAACCGACATTTCATTTTTCGTAATGGCAGGTAATATTCCGCAGGATAAAAACCGTACGTATGCGCTAGGCGAGCGGAATTCCGAATTGGAACCGCATGCGATAACTGCATTCGGAAAAACGAACTTTTGCGCCCAGGCAGTGTTAGTCGCGATACAGAAGCGATGCCAACGCGCTACTTACGCTGCACTGTGCCGTTACTGAATCGCGTTTTCATTGCGACAGAAGCGCGACAGTATCGCGCTCATGTAGGCGAGGCAAACAGCTAGCGAACTCCTTGCGACCGCATCGTTGCTACATCGCTACAAAAAGACGCCGTGGGCGAGGGCCCAAAGTGGTTCTTGAAAGCTTTTATTTAAGTTTGTATTTTTGTATAATTACTTTTTTTTGTAAAAGATTATGATGGTTAAGATTAAGGTGTGTTAAAGATTATTCCATCGAATACTAAATCTGGCAGAATTAAGAAGCGTCCTGAAAGCATAGATTCAAAAAATTGCCAATGTTTATATTATCCAAAATATATTATTGCTATTTATTGTAGGTATTGACGAATTCTTTCCTCTGTACACGGTCGACTAAGCTGAGAGGGTATAGGTTCTGAGAAAGTCTTCTTCATCTCATATATGTCTCAGGCACTACAGCGAGCGTCTTGAATAGCTGGATTAAGGTGAAAAGGTACCGGCGCTCTCTCCATACAAACGTAGTCGACTGTTTTCTCCCTTGATATTGACACTAGATCAAATATTTTTGTTGCATAAAACTAATAACTGCCATGACCATGACCCTATGTTTTGTTTTTTAAATCATAATTTCTATGATAAAAAGAAAATTTAAAAAATCCTCCTAAAATTGCTGGCGCGTTGTATGAAATATCTAAATTAGATGTAAATTACTGGGCCCACTGGGTTAGCCCCACGTAAAAACACCTAGTTCGTCCCAAATAATATGCTTGCTTCGTCCTAAAATGTTTTTTTTGCAGACTTCTGCCCATATTTTTATATATGACAAACATACTTTTTACCCGACTACGGGTTATTGTACTATCAGCAAAAAAGATTTACGTATTAAGTCTAAAGCTTTTTTAGGCCGTGCACCAATGTATTTTATGTGCGCTGATTGACATTGCTCTTACGGTGAAGGAAAACTTCGTGTTGAAACCCGCGGCTTAGTTGGCTCCAGAAGTATTGACAAGTTCTCTCCTCTGGACATGGTCGACTAAGCTGAGAAGGTAGTAGGTGCTGGGCAAGCCTACTCCATCCTCACGCAAAAAGGACCCAATTAAAAAGGGTCCAATGGCGGACCTGAATACAAGTACAAGTACATCACTATAAATAAATAAATAAATATTACAGAACATTCCACACATCGCCATCTGGCCCCAAGTTATGTAACTAGACTTACGTTATGGGTGCTAGGCAACGGATATACTACATAAATACTTTTCTTTTGGAAATATATACTTATAATACATAGAAACAACCAGACCACAGACAAATATCTAAGCATAAATACTTGTCTGACGCGGGAATCGAACCCGCAACCTTGTGTTTGGCAGTCCGGCGTGGTAACCATTATGCCATTGCACTATAGTATATCATTGAGTGGTGCGGTCAACTCTGTACAAACACGAGCACCGAACGGACGTGGGCACACCGGAAGCCTCAGCCTTCATCTCGGAGTGACCGCGACCAATCAACACAGGAATCTTTCTAAACGACTAACCACCGGTATTTGTATGAAGCAAACTTTTTGTCAGACACCGGGCTTTCCTTGATGCGGATGTAGTTTTTTGGTGTTCACTTTTTACGATTGGAATTTCGTTTTTGTCGAATGAATTTTTGCATAGTAACTGGTTGAGTTTTCATTGAGAAACGTTTCAGTGGAATTTTTGACGTGATAACGTCTAATAAATTGATGGAACACCTGCATTCACAAAAAAGTGTCTGACGCGTCATGGTAACATGACCATGACGCGTCCGTTCCCGTAACTCAAACTCAAAACTCTAACTCAATTTTTTTATTCATAGGTGTCATGAAGTGCATTACATCACTTTGAAACGTCTTAAAAATTAAGTTAAGATGTGTACCTTCGGAACGCGCCCACCAATTATAAGAAGGCACAAGAAACTCATGTTATAAATAATTTTTGCATAGTAACTGGTTGACTTTTCATTGAAAAAAAATCAGTGGTTTTTTTATTGAAAAAGCTTGAATTAAATTAGTTTTAAGAACTCTTTAACACTTAGCAAATAACCTATTAAATAAATAAAATAATAAATATTACAGGACATTCCACACATCGCCATCTAGCCCCAAGCTAAGTAACTAGATTTGTGTATGGGTGCTAGAAAACGGATATACTACTTATATACTTTTCTTTTGTAAATATATACTTATAATACATAGAAACAACCAGATCACAGACAAATATCTAAGCATAAATACTTGTCTGAGGCGGGAATCGAACCCGCAACCTTGTATTTGGCAGTCTGGCATGGTGACCATTGTGCCAACTGAGTCGTCAAAATGTTGTATGGAAAGAGCGCCGGTACCCTTTCACCTTAATTGGAATAATAAGTTCGAACATGCAATAATTATTCAGAACATCCGTAAAGTGTTAAATTTCATAGCACATTTCCTAATAAATACCAATTTATTTAACATAAACAGTATTATGTATCAATAAATTAAACAATCGTGCTAGCTCGTGTGAACTTTGAATGTTTTATTTGGTAATTTATCAAATTTTAGCACATTTCAAATTCCACTGCCTGTTTATCTGATTCTCGCATAAATTCGTTTAATTTTATTATTTTTAAGCTATTGCATAGCTTTTATCGCGTGCTTTGAGCGCGGCGACCGAATCAAGAAATTCTGTAACGAAAATAAAACCTAATACCCCCCACTCCGCCTACCATGTAGTTCGGCCGAGCGTTCGCTTAACGTGTATGTATATGGTACGACTGTACGAAGCTCGCACGATGCAATAGTTAGTTTATTATGACCTCCAAAGGCATAGTTTACGTCTCAGACCTACCGAATATACACAAAAAAATTCATAAGAATCGGTCAAGCAGTTTCGGGGGAGTATAAACACTAAAACGGTGACACAAGATTTATATATATATATATATTAGACTAGCTTTTGCCCGCGACTTCGTCCGCGTCGGCGTCGAAAATTTGAAGTAGATTGGACCAAGGAATCACGTGGGTCATACAAACTTTGCCACCCTTTTTCACCCCCTAAGGGTAGAATTTCGGAAAAGCCTTTCCTATCGAATGCCTACGTCATACAAAGAACACACCCTCCAAGTTTCAGGTCTCTACGATCAGCGGTTTAGGCTGTGCGTTGATCCGTGTTGATCCGTCAGTCAGGCATTCAGGACAAATAATTTTATATGTATAAAGATTAGAATACACACACAAACACCAAAAACAAATATATGTAGGTAGTACATATAAATATTTGCTTGAGGCGGGAATCGAAGGCAGGTGTTTGACTGTTCGCCGGCTATTTTAAGTTTCAAATAATGTTATAGTAATTAACTGAATATTGGAAAATTTATACCTATTTGCTTATGGAAAATAAATAGGTCGTTTAATAGTACATGTGTGCTCTATTATAATAAATTACCCAAAGATGTATATGACATGTCCATTACCAGGTTCAAAACTTTTATAAAGCATAAATTGTGCAGTAAGGCGTACTATGATACTTCGTCTTTCCTAAATGATAACAACCCATGGACGTGACTTTAGTTGCTCCATTTCAAATAATACTTTCAAATATTTGTAATATCGACCTTTGTGAGCGTGATCACATAAAAAAAAACCATGAGTTTCTTGTGCTTTCTTCTCATTGGTGGGCGCGTTCCGAAGGCACACATCCTAAGTTAGTTTTTAAGACGTTTTCAAGTGGTCCATGTACAATTGTATTAAGCATCCAAAGAAATATTATTTTTTTACTTTGACTTTATCAATCGCATTGGGACCCACCTGTAAAGATAGATTTAAGTTCGAAATAAATATATATTTTTTTTTACTATGCCAAAGAGGTCGTACACAGAAATGTATGTAATGTACGTAATAACAGCAACTTGAACCGTATGTCGGTTCTAGCCTCGGTAGTGGCATAGACAGTATAGACACCGTTGTGACCTATATCCCTATCCGCTATAACGGACAGCTTCCGAGGACATCCGTCTTCATGTCTGGGTACATCTTCAGGTACAGTTTTTATACTGGTGGTATCTCGTCTTGTATTAATATTTAGTTAATATTGTTAAGATGATCTAAAGAAGAAAATAAATAATACATCCCTGTTCTTGACACACAGTTAAAAGGGTTCAGGGATTAACCTATTAATAATGGAGAATGTTGAATGGACAATATATATATTTCATAGATGTTCCCTGATTATCTATACAAATGCTCTAATCTCTAAATAATGCCTTTAGAGAAATAATTTTCTTACACATGCCCCTATGTTATCCTTTTTTCTAACAACGAATTACTAAAAAAAATATGCTCCTTTAGAACCATAAAGTTCATTGCATAAAGGCGGTTTATAACGCGCTAGTGGAACGCGAGCGTGTTCAAAATGCCGAGATGCAATGATCAATGTCCACACGCGTATCGTACGACATTTTTTATCACAGTTGTGAATAAATAAAGACTTGTTAAAATAATAAATGGATAACATAATATTTGTGTTTAAAAACAGAAAAAAGTAATTTTGATGAATATTTTTAGGCGATATTTTTTTGTTAATTATACTCTCGAAAGGGCAGGCAAAAGACTTTTAACCTATACAGCCTCATCTGACATACAATATTTTTTAGGATTTTCCCATTTGGTTTTGCGTCGGGGATTAAAAACAGATTATAATGATACGAAATAAATTATATTTAAGTTATATTTAGGTTAACTTATTAGCATAACTTATTACAGCACTAGTTGTATCATGGTAATGTAAAACGCACGCGTGCATAATACGTTGGATTATGAGCCTAAAAGCCGTGCAATAAGATCCACATTATGAGCAACTGCGATTAAAAAAATATTATAACGTAATCACAAAGGCCTACTGTAATGTACCTACTGTAAACATTAGTTTTCTGAGAAAATGATGATTGCTCTAGACTCTAGACCCATTATTCAAGAAGTAAGATTCGGAAATTACATTTTATTGGAAAAAGCGCTGCTAGGATACCGCTTGAATGAAGAGGAAAGGGTACCAGCGCTCTCTCCATACAAACGTAGTCGACTGTTTCCTCCCTAGAAAATGCCACTAGGCAAATATTTTTGTTGCATTAAACTTATATGACCATGTCCCTTTGTTTTTTTTTTTGTTGTTTTTGGAACGTTCCTTATCGCGCGTTGCGAAAGGCGGCTAGACGGAAAAAATTAAGACCAAAAGTTGTAACGACACTTTTTGATTTTATTACAATTCCTTCACTAATTAATCGAAAGGAACTTCGTTCCATCCGGGTTTCCGTTGAATCCTCTCAAGTTTTTTATAATCTTAATTTCTAACATAATTAGAAAATGAAAAACCAAGACATAGGGGCATAGTCATGGCAGTTATAGGTTTTATGGCACAAAAATATTTATGCTAGTGCCATTATCCAGGGAGGAAACAGTCGACTACGTTTGTATGGAAAGTGCGCCGGTACCCTTTCACCCTAATGTGACCTTATTGATTTTGCTCTTACGGTCAAGGAAAACATCTTGATGAAACCCGCGGCTTAGTTGGCTCCAGAAAATGTTTCTTGAATAAAGTTTTACTAAAAAAAACTACTGTGGCGTCCTTGTACGGTACGGTACGGTATACGGGCTGTTTTCTGCAATTAGACCTCTTTTTAATTTGGTCCTTTTTGTGTGAGGATGGAGTAGGCTTGCCCAGCACCTACTATCCTCTCAGCTTAGTCGACCATGTCCAGACGAGAGAACCTGTCAATACTTCTGGACTAAGCCGCGGATTTTATCACGATGTTTTCCTTCACCGTAAGAGCAATTTTATCGCTCGCAATTTTAAGTCCTTTTATCGCACATAGAAGAATTCATTGGTGCACGGCCGGCCGGGATTTGAACCCACGACCTTCAGAATGAAAGTCGAGGTATCTACCACTAAGCCAACACCGTGGCGCTTGTACTCGTATGTACGTTTTCCGGTCCAGCCGTTACAAAGTTTTTAAAATCAATCGTTATAAATTCAGTCACAATTCAAACAATTGATAGTGAAACATACAAATTCACACTACATTGGTAAAATATTCATTTCTATTCTACAATCGTACTATTCGTTCCATATCATTTTGCACCTCTCTTTCTCCATTTCGATTCTTATTTAGTAAAACTTAAGGTTTATAATTCGTTTAATATTTGCGTATATGTTTACACTGGTTCTTGTTACTTCATGACATGCGCATTCGTGATTTACAACTTTCCCACGATAGTTTGTGTACGATTCGCAAAATCGAAAAGGATCCTTTTTATTCGTATCTTTGACGACCTCTGTGACGCAGCAGGTTACGGGTTCGATTCCCGGCTCTAACAAATATTTATATACAGTATTTGTTTCTGGTCTGGATATTTCTATAGGTATAATGTATGCATTTGCAAATGCTTGAGGCTAGATGGCGCTGTGTGAATTGTCCTAAAATATTTATTTATCAATAGTAAAAATTAGGGCTGCCTTTCCACAAAAGGGAAACGAGGCAGCGGAGCGGCGTATTATATTAGCTGACATCCAGATCAGCCAAAAAACAGCTGTTAGAGCTGGAAGGACTGGACATGAAGTTTGAATGAGCCCCGCAGCCGCACTGAATTTACAGAAGATATAGTTTGTCACAAAGGTTACCTTTAAGTTTTTAGGTGTTCCTCACGATTTCACCTGCACAAATAATAAGTAAATCACATTCTTAATATTAGTATTAAATAAAGTCAATATCCCTATATACAATTTCTTTCAGCGAAGGCGGTTTAATACGAAAGGGGGTAGTTCTAGACGTCTAGGCGAACAAGTTTTCCTCTACGACTTTTGGAAATTCGAACATTTCGTTCGAAGTTTTTGTATGAAACAGATGATTTTCATGTAAAAATTCCCTCAGAATTATCGAAAAAAAGTACGAATTTTCAAAAGTCGTAGAACAAGAATTGTTCACCTAGACGTCTAGAACAATCCCCTTTCGTATTAAACCCCCTTCACTGAAACACATCTAATATATAAAATTCTCGTGTCACAATATTAGTTCCAATACTCCTCCGAAACGGCTTGACCGATTTTTATGAAATGTTATATGCATATTCAGTAGGTCTGAAAATCGGCTACTATCTATTTTTTATTTTGTTTCCTTAAGTTTTTTTTTAAATGGCAATCCAACGTTTGCCGGGACAGCTATAATAAAAATAGATGTTATTTTTTGCTGACTGTACAAATGTAACTCACGTTTGAATAGTTATCTAGTCAAAAACAAATTACGTATTCATGTAACATAATACAATTAATCTTCTGAGTAATCTAATTTAATGGAATGACAAACGTTTGTTAATTACAATTCTATTAAAATATTATTAAATTAATGATAGTGATGTTTGTGTCTATTTTAATTATCTTATTTTCATATCTATACATATAAAATTATTTGTCCTGATTGACCGACGGATCAACGCACAGCGTAAACCGCTGATCGTAGAGACCTGAAACTTGGAGGGACTTGGATGCTTACGTCACACAAAGACCACAGTCTTTGTGTGACGTAAGCATCCGATAGGAAAGGATTTTCAGAAATTTTACCCCTTAGGGGGTGAAAAGGGGGGGGGGCAAAGTTTGTATGGGACAACGGGATTCCTTGGTCCATTTTCGACTTTTACGCGAACGAAGTCGCGGCAAAAAATAATTACTTATATAACTTAACTGGGTAACTTTTTACTAATTTGAAAGTTATTGTAATTAGACAAAAAAAAACGCGATTCACTGAAAAAAAATGCTACTAAACCGATAAATGCTACTAAAGACACTCACTAGAAATCTGCATCTAGATATTAAGATGGAAAGAACGTTTTTGTTCCATTGCCGGCGTTTTCGTAACTTCACTCGCGTCCCTCAAAAGACCCGGTTTATTTGGGTGTTTTAGAGTCACGAGCGAGAAGGTTTACTTCCTAGAAGCGTGCCACATCTTAGACTGCATCGTCACTTACCATCGTGTGAGAGAGTGGTCAAAAGATCACCTACATAGGTATTAAAAACTACCTAATTGGAATTGGTGTCCACGTCCACAGATAAAGAGGTCTTACAACGCTCTCCCCCACATGAGTTTCTTGTGCGTTATTCTCATTGGTGGGCGCGTTCCGAAGGTACACAGTTTTTAAGACTATTCAAAGTGATCGCATTCTAAATGAATTAAAAAAATTGAGTTTGAGTTTCTCAAACGTCTTAGAACTTTCCGTTCTGTTAAATTTTCCGAAAGCCTTTTTAGCCTATGTCATAATAGCTACTTGTATGTCAAATTTTAGCTCAATCTGTCCATTAGTTTGAGCTGAGCTCTTGAATCACTCGATCTCTAACCACAGCAAAATCCGTTGCGTAGTTTTAAAGATCTAAGCATACATAAGGACAGACAGCGGAAAGCGATTTTGTTTTAAACTATGTAGTGATGTCCAAAAATCTACTTGAATTAGGTATTCTTCTTTTCTATTTACTTAAAGTTCTATTATCTTATTTTCAGGCAAGCTGTATGCAGCGCTCGGGCGCCGCGGCGGACGCGTAGTCGGCAGCGACTTGCTGAGCGGCTCGGCTTCCTTCAGGGTGCAAGCTCTGCTACCGGTGGCAGAAAGCTTTAAGTTCGCGATGGAACTTCGAACATACACCTCGGGAATGGCTGCACCTATGCTGTTGTTCAGTCATTGGGAGGTAGGTAGCCAGTTAGAATATAATATAATACCATTTATTAGAAAAGCACACGGACAAACAAATACAAAAGGTAGACATCATTACAAAACAAAAATAAATAAAAAATAAGATAAAATAAGATGAAAATAGAATAATTAAAAACCGGGATGCCGTGTGCTATCCCAAATGGGCCGACCTCAGCTGTAATGCTGCAGCAAGCATAAAGCCACACTATAACGCTGGTCTTCCGGCCAGGCCCAGGGCAGTGATGCAGAAGGCACCGCTGCAGATCCCCGTCCGTCCAACCTCACCCATCATAAATATACATAATATATTATATAGATAAAAAAGAACTAAAATATTTTATGACTAAATAGATACAAATATATACATATCCTCTCAACTGGCAGAAAAGGTTGACTCATACATTTTCATTATGGCGCCATCTGTGTGCCAGTTGATGAAATATACAAGATAATACAATAATTTAATATTAAATAAACTAAACAGAATACTTAAACCTATCTTACACCCTATTTAAAAAAATCACGAAACATCACTGTCAAATCTCCACGTGTCAGTGTGACGTAAATCGTGCACTGACATGCACATGACGACCGCATGCCTCCACGTCGGATAACTTTACCGTGCCGTCTAAAAATGGTGCTCTAGGGCCAGAAAATGCGAAAATGCGAGTTACTATTGAGATTGTCAGTTTCTAGATGAAAACCAATTTGGTATTGTGCCTACTTAAAGGGTTCGTTGTCACTAGTACCATTTACAGTTCCATGATGGAACTACTGATGTTTTTTTGACGTGATAATATGAAAGGGGGTTGTCCTAGACGTCTAGAACAACCTTCTTTCGTATTAAAACCCCTTCGCTGAAACACATTATATATTTAAAGGAATAACAAAAAACCTCAATTTTTCATCGTTTTCTTATGACGTTATCACGTAAAATTATCGTCCGTAAACCGACTTTTCAAACAACCATTTTTAATCACTAGTTCCATTTTTAAATAATAAAACTGAAGTTGAATTTTGTGATCACTTATTTTGTTATTGTGGTCCACATTTATTATTTTACGTAGGTACTTGTCAAATTTTTCGATGGTTTATAAACACTAGAGGTAAAATCTCTTAGTTTTTATAATAATTATTTTAATAAAATCAACAAATATTTATTTTTCTATCTTTATTTTGTTTTATAATATGTAGTGATAGTAGTCGTATAGAGTCAGGAAACATTTATTGTTTACTAATTTATTTATTTACCTGGCAATACTTGATGGTACAGCTAGTGACATCTATCGGTCGTTTGTCGTAATATTGATTTATTTTTTTCCGTATCGGGAGGTAGTTAGAAAAACTTAAACATATTCCCCCTTATTCCATAACGAAGTTTAAGGATAGTCCGATATATGGATTTAAACACAGATTCACTCGTGAACGTTAAGACGTTCACGAGTGGTGTAAGCACCAGGTATCCCTATAAAATCTATAGGGATAGCCTATAAAATCTATAGGGATACGTTTAAACTATAGTTTCCTATACAATCTATAGGGATAGTGTTTAGACTATAGTTCACGAGTAAATCTATGTCTAAATCTAAGGTTTAAATCCACATCTCGGACTATCCTTAAACCTCGTTTTGAAATAAGGTGGATTGTGTTCGCAAACAAGTTCATTTCGCTCATCATAAAATAAAAAAATGAGTGCAATTCAAATAATTGAAAAGGGGCAGGGTAAAAGTGTTGTTATCATCAGGATGGCAGTACTACAGACATGTGCTGTGTAAAAATGGAACCAGCTTGTGGCGTTGCAAGTAGTTTAAAAAACAAATGAAATGTATCACATATATGCATAACAATAAACACAGTGAGATAAAATTAACGACTTTCGTAACTAAACTTTTTTAACCAATTTTGTGAAAGGTTATGTGCATGTTTGTGTGTGTTTTTTACTCCTTCACGCAAAAAAACTACTGAACCGATTGCGATAAAATTTGGAATGCAGATAGCTGAAGACCTGGATAAGAGTAGCCTATGTAACACATAGGCTACTCTTATCCAGGTCGCTTACGCGGGTGAAACGGCGTGGCACTGCGTGTAAAACGTAATTATTATTTGTTATATTATCGTTTTCACGGTCACATTATTAAGGCGATATATGTCGAAAAATTTAACGATTGATTAGAGCTCACTGTTTTTCAAAACTACACCTTAGTATAAAAGCTTAAATTAATAGGATTTTTTATTTATTTATTCATTTATTATTAAATACTAGCTGCGCCCCGCGGTTTCACCCGCGTAAGTCCCGATTCCGTGGTAATTTGGGGATAAAAAGCAGCCTATGTGTTAATCTAGGTCTCCAGCTATCTAGATACCGAGTTTCATCGCAATCGGTCCAGTGGTTTTTGCGTGAAGAAGTAACAAACATACACACACACACACACACACGCACACACAAACTTTCACATTTATAATATTAGTAGGATGACAAGTATGTAAAACAATTAATGTGGAAATAGTGATAACAAAAATCAACATTAATTCCATTATTTCCAGATTATTTTAAAATGGAACTAGTGATTAAAAAAAACATCAGTAGTTCCAATTCCAACTGTTATGGTACTAGTGACAACGAACCCACAAAATTACCTAAAGAGCGTAGACGACCGAAAGTTTGTTTATTTATCTATTTTTGTTTGTTTGAATGAAAATCGGCATAGTGCTAGTTTAGGTTAGGGGATGAAGAACATAGGACTACGCGGGTAAAACCGCGGGGTGCAGTTAGTAATAAATATTTTAAAAAATACTTAGTGCTTGGTATATAGGTACGTTCGAAACGTAGTGTCATGGTAATATGGTGTGACGTCATGCGTCCCGTTCCCGTTGTGTGACGTCGTGCGTCATGATAACATGACCACGATGCGTTCGTTCTCGTTAGGAAACAGAGTATTTAATAATAATATCGATCATCTGGGCTTGTGTTATGGTGACGAATAGATGACTTATATCATCATATCAGCCACATGACGTCCACTGCTGAACATAGTCCTCCCCCAAAGACTTCCAGAGCGATCGGTCGCATGCTCTCTGCGTCCAACGACTTCCCGCGACCTTAATTAAGTCCTCCGTCCATCTAGTCGGAGGCCGTCCCGCGCTGCGCTTTCTGGTACGTGGAGACTTATATAAAGGAGAAAAATATAAATAGAAAAAAAAAATCTAAATTTTTAATCGTTTTCATAAAACGGTATCGCGTAAAATTATCATCCTTAAACCGACTTTACAGACAACCATTTTTTTTTCTAAAACATCTATATAAAGGTTGCCTGGAAGAGATCGCTTTTAGCGATAAGGCCGCCCATTCTGCCATATTGTTAGGTTTAATATTGTTTTTGTTAGAATTAAGGTTTAATGTGGTACAATAAAGAGTTTATCTATCTATCTATATTTTTCTTATATTTAATTTTTCAGGTAATAGACATCGATCCATTCTGGCAGCCGCGCACTGAGGAAGAATACCTGCACTGGGGTGAAAAATGGGACGGCGTGAACCGCGCGAAAGGTTATATGGATTCAGTAAGAGCTAGGAAAGGCCTCGCTACCGACAAGCAATTGGTACAACATGCTGAGAAACAGAGGACGCTGTCCAAGAATAAATAGTTACCTTTCTACAGAGTAATTTTAGCAATTTTAGTATGGAATAACTACAGCCCGCGAAAATATCGGAATACAACATAGTTCTTGATATTTAATTTGACCACCGGGCCTTTGGAACTTAGTCCCCCTTATTCCAAAACGAGGTTTAAGGCGCTCTTCCAGTACCGTGTGTAGGTCTTCACATTACCTTAGCCCCCGCTCTCAAAGACGTAGCGTGCTGCGTGCTAACTGTTATATTTGATTGATATGCAAAACATTTTAGCATTATTATCCACAAATATAGTTCCTAGAGGTCAAAACCTATCATTTGATTCATTTTTATAAACAAACGTTAACTATTTTTGAATAAAACCCAATAAACGATCTAATAATTCTCTGTTTTCTAACATTTTTTTTATCGAACGAAGTTGTTCATATCATCTTTTCAACCACTGAATATCTAAAAAATTATTTCTTAGCTTCAACTTCAAAGTTTCAGACTTCATAGCTTTTGTAGTTTCAGACATTTCATGATAAGTCTTTTTCACTTTTAAATATCTAGATTTTAGGTACTAAATGAATAGTGAATGTTATTAAAATAATCGAATTTAAATGTTAGATGAAAGGTTCCATTTTACCTCTTCAATTCAGTATATTCAATTTATCCATATATCGTAATAGTGTTTAAACTGTAATAGATTAGAATATATTAAATTTTGAAACATAACCTATTGCATTTTCAAACATAGTGTACGTTAGTTAACTTATCTTATATTAACTATTGTTAAGAGAAAAGGGTACAGGGGGTTCTTTCCATACAAACGTAGTCGACTGTTTTCTCCCTAGAAAATGACACTAGCAAATATTTTTTTTCTGCATAAAACCTATAACTGCCATGACCATGCCCCTATGTTTTGTTTTATGTTTTTAAATCTTAATTTCAATGATAATTAGAAAATGAAAAAAAATATAGTCATGACAGTTATAGGTTTTATGGCACGAAAATATTTGTGCTAGTGTCATTATCCAGGGAGGAAACAGGCGGCTACGTTTTTATGGAGAGAGCGCTGGTACCCTTTCACCTTAAACTTTTACATTCTTATCTGTTTAAAGCTCATAATTACCATAGATTTGTATAACAATATATTCTTTAGACAAATGTAGTTTTTAAAGGTGCCCTACTTCAGCGGAAGGCCATGGCGACGTCAGCGGCTATGTATCCAAACATTTTGTATTGAAAGCGACGGTGTAGTCACGTCACCAATTCGGAAGCGTAGCCACGACGATGCGCTTTGTGGAGACTAGATAATCTGCCGTTCTGGCGACTTAGTAGCCAGTTAAATATACATGGTTATTGGCATTTATACTAGCAAGCCGTTGAGGGGCTACTTCTGTGCACCTAAACAAACAACCTTTGGTTTAAGACTTTTGGAAATTCGAGAAAAATATATGAAAATTTTGAGGTTATGTAAATTTCAAAATAGCAGATTTTTTAAAATAAAGATCAATCAGAATAAGAACAGTAGATACAATTTTAAAAATAAGTAAAATTTTTAAGGTTAATGCAAGGTTAATGACCACTCCGTGTATGGAACAGCTGATTGTCAGGTAAAACTAACCTCAAAATATTCAAAAAATGTTCAAATTTCTAAAAGTCGTAGAACAAAAGTTGTTTGTTTAGGTGCACAAAAGTAGCCCTCAAGCGCTTGCTAGTATAATTACCAATAACCCTGAATACGTGTAACCTCACTCACTCAATATCCAATGGGTCGCCAAAGAGGAATGACGCATTTATAAAATACTATCTACTTTTATTAATGAAAATAACATTAAACTTTGACTGTAACAAAATACACAAATTGGTCCTAAATTATTCACAAACATCATATCAATGAAACACCCAAGATTTGAAAACTAAATACGAAGAGAAATAAAGGACCAATAGTTCGGTCACAGTGCTGACTGGACAATGAAACAAGAACTAAAACAGAACTTGAAACTGGCAAATCCTTAAATCCGGGGCCAATAGTTTGGTCACAGAGCTGAAGCAGAGCTGACTGGAAACAGAAAAGAAAAGGACTCATTTATTTTTTCCAGCGGCTACTCTGATTGGCGACTTAGGGTAGCCAGAAATAGCTATAGATACGTAGCTGTAGACGTCGCCATGGCATCCTGGTTAGGTAGGGCTCTAAATTTTATTAGATAATATGTAGTTATTTAGGTCATGTTGTACTTGTTCTTGAACGGACTGTTTTCCGCAATGATACAGTTTTAAATTGGGTCCTTTTTTGCGTGAGGACGGAGTAGGCTTGCCCAGCACCTACTAGCCTCTCAGCTTAGTCGACCATTTCCAGAGGAGAGAACTTGTCAATACTTCTGGTGCCAACTAAGCCGCGGGTTTCATCACGATGTTTTCCTTCACCGTAAGAGCAATGTCAATTAGCGCACAAAATTTTTTCTAAGTAAAAATTTTACTAGGCTCGCGTATTGGCCGATTTCAAATTAAGGGGTGTCCACTGTCCATACGCCAAAGACCTTGGTACACAGCCTACTAAATACATAGTTACTACCGGCACCGGTCGCCGTCGGTGGTGAAAATTGTTGATTGTTACGAATGTGTTGTTTTTCTCAAAAGTGCTGAGATGGAATTGTAGGTGAAATCTTTACCGACATTTTGGTGTGACTTTGAGCCAAAAATTCCCTTTAGTTTTGAAGCTATCCTAAAATTAAGAATTAAAACTAGTCTAGCTTTGAAATGACAAGGAATTTTCGTCTCAAATTACCCCAAATTATCGGTAAGGATTTCACCTACAATTCCATCTCAACACTTTTGAGAAAAACAAAACACATTCGTTACAATCAACAATGTTAGTTGTAAGCGACGGATATTTCTGGCGCAATGCGTTTGGCAGTATAAGTAGCCTTAAAACAGGCGTTACTTTTTAACCCCCGACGCAAAAACGACGGGGTGTTTTAGATTCAATAACAAATAGGATAATATTATTTTTTTAGTTCCGAGTTAAAGTTAAAATTAGTTTAAAATACTATGAATTTTTTAACAATATATAATTATTTTTTTAATTTCATGTTTTTTTAGTGCGTAAACAACACCTAAGGCCTCTGTTTTTGTTAATTAAGTAGGTAACTTATTGAAATCAGTTAGTTCCGAATCGCTCGCGCAGGCAAATGTTCGTAAAAAACTAGAATTAATTAATTAAGTAGACAATATTCAACGTATTCTGTATTATTCGTTATTAATTTATTAAATACACTGTTATACTCTAGGTAGACATTTGTAAAATGTTTTTATAATAAAAGTTTAAAAAACCATGTTTTTTTATTTATTCCCGCAGCTATTTGTAAAATGCCTTACGCTTAAAAGAGGGCGTTATCGCAGGACTTATTCCTGAAAGGACCTGGGGCCCAAGTCTGCTTAATTAAAAGAGCTTAAGCTGCAACTTTAAAAAGATTTTCTTGCATATATTTTTTTTAAGTTTGATGGCTGCCGAAAACAAGGAAAGGCACCCACTATACTATTATAATAAAATCCAGAAATAGTTTAATTTTAATTTGCTAACACCTTTCAACCTATACACCCTCACGAGGCTGTTCTACCTATACAGCTTCACGAGGCTGTATAGCTTGAAAGTATTTTGCCTGCCCTTCTGGGAGTATAATTAACAAAAAATAGCTAACATAACCCGAAATTCTTAAAACTTACTCAAAAGTTTCAACTCTCTAGCTATCTGGCACGTGAAGGTTACCTTGAAGATTTTGGCTTGAAGATTACCTATTGCAGATAATAGGAGGTTTGTACCAGGGTGCAAGAACTATGTAGGAGGTATACTGTAATGAATCGAAGAGCAAGCCCTTACACGCCCACTTTCCGTTACCTACCTGTAAGTACTAGGCTATCAGAAGATAGTAGAGAAATCATGCTGCACGTGATTGGCTTGAGATTACCTATTATCAAAATTTGACCACCCACTTTCCGATACCTTACTGTGTGAAGTAAGATAATAATTGGTTTGTATGTACTAGGCTATCAGAACTTAGTAGAAGGTAGTTGAGGAATCATGCTCGATATATTTGAACTACCTTTCCGGCTTTCTTCAAGGCCATCACATACACATACAAAAATAATCGAAGAGAGAGAGAACGATAGTGTCATTTATACCTTCTACCGGCTTCTGATTGCCTAGTACTTTTTACAGACTGAGTATTTTATACAGCAAATAAATTACATACAAAAATGCACATTTTTTGTTGTTGTTTAATTTTTATTTGTTGATTAATAAACTTACCTAAATATTATATATTAAAAATTATCTTATATTTATTTCAGTTTTTTTCTCCGACTGTACTTTTTTTAATATTATAAAATACCTACTCGCATACGGGCCGTGAATTAAAGGTGGCGTTGTGGCCCGCGGGCCAGGGCCCTCAAGCGTACCGACCCAGCCTGCCGACCCGTAAAAAAATCCAATAGCTAATGTAAGATAACATTGCAAACGTTCCTCAGTGAGTTCACATTGGAGTTGTGAATAGATGAACCGATTTCTATGCGATTCTTATTTTGAAAGATGAAGGTAAAAATAAAACTAATTAAATTAACTGTTCTATCTATTTATTTACAATAAACAAATCACAAGATTAAACGAAATATACGTAGAAACATCACATTAGCGACCTAAAATTACATAAATGAACAGTCGCTTGATTATATACGCTCTTAAACAATGTAAAAGATATCCTACCTACTTATTTAAAAAAAAATCCGGTTAGGTGTATCAGAAACCCAGCTAGAGACGTGAAATCGTCTCTTTTGTACCAAATCCTTGTCATTTGAGTGCAATAAACTTAATAACCTAAAGAGGTTGGATTAGCAACGTCCGTTACAAAATTATGACGACACATCTGTTATTTGGTTTTGGCAAGCTATTTTACTGATCGATTTTAAAGACGTGAAAATCTAAATTTTAATTTCAATATGGTCTATTTTGAAAAGTAACATATTTTGTTAAATGGTGGTTCCATTTTCTTTATTCGTATTTCTTTAACTATATTGTACATTTTTCTATAGAACTATTTTTATTTCTAGTTTACTTATGGTAATGTAAAGTGTTGTCTTTGGCATAAACCGTTTTATTTAAAAACGGGTTTACAGTGATAACAGCCTTTTACGACAGTTAAAAATATGAAAATAAAATCTTTAAAAGTGACCAGTTTTTAGGGTTGTTTTTCCACTTTAATATAAAATCGTAACTCAACCAGCACCTATTAAATAATAAAATAATATCAGATAAAAAAATAAATACAGTGAAAAATAATTTCCAAAAAAAATACACCTCTTGCAAAGAATAATTGTAGAAATTTTAAAAATATTTGTTTGTATAAACTAATGAACATGTTTTATCTAGCAAAGCTATGAAAATAAAATATGATTTAAAATATTTATTACTTTTAAGCAGTAACCTATAAAATAAATATTCCTGAATTAAATTTGTTGAAATTCAGCATTAACGATAGAATAAAAACATTGACCTATACCTTCATCTAATCTAGATGACTTTAATCCACGCTATTCAGGACGCTGTACTGCCTGGTACATGTATTAGATATATTGTCTGGCGTATCGGTCCAGTACCTATATTCACACATTCAACTATGTTCAGAGGAAAGAAGACGTCAAAAGATGAACCTTATTAAAAGAACTTGTCAAAAGGTGTACCTTATTAAAAGAACTTGTCAAAAGGTGTACCTTATTAAAATAACTCTTCAAAAGGTGTACTTTGTTAAGATAAAAGGTGTACCTTGTTAAGAAAGAAGGTGTACCTTGTTAAGAATTCGTCAAAAAATGTCTACCTACCTACCTTTTTAAAAAGAACTTCGTCAAAAGATGTACCTTGTTAAAAGAACTCGTCAAAAGGTATACCTATTGAAGAGTTGTTTCCTCTGGACAAAGATAGATCCTTCTAAGCGCGTGAAATCAAAATGTACAACAGCTAGTAGTAAGAAAATTCACCATGACCCTAATGAGGTACATTTTGGCAAACATGGTAACAAACTACTTAAAAGTTTAGGCCACGTGCTGCAATTTTGTACGATTTTGAATATCGTTATTTTTTCCTAATTAATATTTTTACTATGAAATCCACGATTTTATCACAACAAAAGGTGAAAATTTCTTTACAGAAAGCAGTTTTTCCTTATAAAAGCCGCTTAGCAATTACTTATCAATTGATTCTGTGTAAAATTATATTAAGACAAAATTTATTTTACGTACTTTTATTAATGAAAATGGTCGGAATAAATATCTGTTAGAATTGAACCCGCATCCATCTGCATCACAGGGCGACCAGAGGTCGCGAATTTATTTATTACCCGACTACAGCGATGCCAAAAGGGTGGGAGTGTTTGATTAATTCTTCTATTTATCTCTGGTAATTCTTCGTCAATGGTAGGGATACATAAACGAAAGCAAATATGTCTTAATTTCGTCGTATATTTACCGAAACACATTAAATATATAAGTACTACATTATAAACTATAGGTATTTTAATCCTTGAGCTTTATCGAAGACTAGAATATTAACGTAACATTAATAACAATCACACATTTAATAACACTAGAACTTAGGTCTTAAATTACATTGTTTACAAATCAAGAAATCCATAGAAAAAGGTAAGAGAAATGTAAAAAGTTAAAGATTAACAAGATTTCATATTTTAAGAAAATAAATAAAGGAATAAAAAAGCCTGCTTTTTACACATACCTATACCGCAACTTTTTTTTTTTAAGTAAACTTTAGTCCAAAATGCCCATTCGTTTTTGAAACTTTCACACCATTTATTACTTTAAAAAACTGTAATGTCATTGCGTATTGGCAAGATTTACAAAGTTATAGTGCGACAAAATTATCTATTCATGTGTGAAAGAAAAATCTAAACAATTTACCAGACTGTTGATTTCTAACAGATAATTCAGTCGAACTGTAACTTCTTTGGCAAATTATGGATAGAAATTGAAATACCTTTAGTTGTAAAGTTTCCCCGGTAGATGGCGCTATGGAGCCTGATTTATAAAAATCTTCATTGAACTTGATCGCGTTATTATGGTCCCTTACCTCAAAAGGTAAAAGAAGTAACCCTTGTATGATCACTCTCTTGTCCGTCTGTCCGTGTGCCACCACCGAATTTTTTATAGTTACCCGACTTTTCATTCGAGTTGCACCGATCGTGGTTGACAAGTAAACACGATCGAAACATCGGATAAATATTAAAATAACTAGTAAAAACGCAATTGTAAACTATGTTTATAAAATGAATATTTATCATCGTGTAAAAAAATATTTTTAGCCATAAAAAAGGAATGTTTCCGTGTGGAGCGTCCCTGTAGCTCAGTTGTTAGAGAGCAGCCGATACGATGAAGGGGGAGTCGTAGGTTCAAATCTCACCGGAGAATTGTTTGTTTTGGTCAGTATTTCAATTTCTACCTTTCCCACTTTAAAAAAAAAGATCAATTCTTGAATTAAATGTACTAATCTGATAATCAATTCATGAATTAAATGGACTAATCTGATAATCAATTCATGAATTAAATGGACTAATCTGATAATCAATTCATGAATTAAATGGACTAATCTGATAATCAATTCATGAATTAAATGGACTAATCTGATAATCAATTCATGAATTAAATGGACTAATCTGATAATCAATTCATGAATTAAATGGACTAATCTGATAATCAATTCATGAATTAAATGGACTAATCTGATAATCAATTCATGAATTAAATGGACTAATCTGACAGGGCAACTGTCAAGTTTCCTAAGGATTTTACATTCTTGCTTACAATTGAAATGCAATTTTAGTCCATTCAATTAATGAACGAATCATAGTTAAATTAATGTTTTTATTGTAAATTGCAACTATGTTTAATGGAACCATTGTTTGTGATTAATAGAGGAATGTTTTTACTTATTTAACTTACCTAATAACTAGCACCACTGCCTTAATCGTACTTTGATCGCAATTTTTATGAGTAAACATCGCATTTACAGGACAATTGGTTTGAGTTGATTTCAGTACAGCTTTGAGCCTTGTCCAAAGAGGAAATGCTGCCAGCGTTTTGGGGACGATGCCGTAAGTTTGACGTGTCTGTGTGTGTCTGTCTGTCTGTGGCATCGTAGCTCCCGAACGGATAAACAGATTTTAATTTAGTTTTTTTTTTAAATTTGATTTTGCTTGAAAGGTGAATTATTCTTTGGATAAGTTAACGCTAAATGCGGCCCTATAATTGGTCAATTTGTGCTGCTCTCTTCAGTCTAGCGAATCAGCATCTTATTTCCGGCTCTATGCGGTCGCGCGCACTATGCAATCTCACAGGGTTGATTGTGAATACGGGTGTTAGCCTTTAAAACGGGGTATTTATGATCTGTATGTATTTATTGGAACAAAGCTCCTTATGGCGCGTTGCGAAAGGTGGCTAGACGGAAAAAATTAAGACCAAAAGTTGTAATGACACTTTTTGATATTATTACAATTCCTTCACTAATTAATCGAAAGAAACTTCGTTCTATCCGGGTATCTCTTGACACCTCTCAAGTTTTTTTAGTTGTATGTTGAAAAAATTGTATGAAGATAGTTTTTCGAGTTACTGATGCTCTTAGCTATGTTGGCTTTAACCAATAGTCTATGTCTTCAGTTTTATTTTGTCTTCCTCTACCCATAAACAACTGGTTACCCAGCATCAATATTTTTCATAAAAATTGCGATAAAGAAAAACAACACTACATTAAAAATACTTAATAATTAACACACAAAAAATCCGTCAAATTCAACATAATATGTACAGACATCAATAATTAGTTGATACTTGTGAGCTTCGCCCAAGTAGCTTTACTTTTCTACTAATAAATTAGTTTGTTTATATTCGAAGCCCATACCCTAACGTGTTTGACACATACGAAATATAATAGATCAAAGAGATTTAATATTACAATGTAATAGAGAGGACATATTTTAACACGTTTATTGTCAAACAAGCGACCGCGTTCGGGTTTCGTTTTGATTTTCCGTGTGAAACACACAAAACAATCGCGTCTTGAATATCATTTATATTTAAATCATAATCTTTGCGTTACGTAATTGACCTACTGGCTCAAATTTTGAAATAGCTTGGCAATGAACGTGTCAAACATTTCCATCAATATAACAACCCGCTTTGACTAAGGTCAAAGTGTGACACATCGGCGTTACTGAGGCAAGGTCAGATGTTCACTCTATTACTTCGTAATTTTAATGTCTTTGCAAATGTCTTAAAGACATTCGAGTGTCGTATTTACAATATTACAAATAAATAATAAAATACAGTGAAACTTGTATATCTGGCAACATCGGTTTTTAGTATGGGTGTTTTAGAAAAACAAAACTTATTAACAACTTTGGTGTTTTTAGCCGCGAACCAGATAATTTGGTCGCACTGTTGATGCCAAGAGTAGTTAATTTTTTATATTAGTTTAGATTTTTGGCGCTTGTTAAAAAATTGTACATAAGGAATATTAACCTTAACGTAAAACACGTAGAAAAGTTAATCTCTTTTAATTTAATTATATAACATTTAAAATAGACACCGGATTCTATGCAACAAAGTTCTGACTACCTAATCCATGAAAAGCGTCAAAAAAATATACAACATGAAAAAATAAATAGTAGAAAATAAAAGCTTTAAAAAAATAAGTATTTTTAGCAAAACCAGCATGCAAAAAGTATAATTCAGGCAACGGGGTATAAAACATTCAAAATAATTAAATTCACATGATTTTACGTAAAAATATAAAATTACTCAAAAAAAAATCAAAGTTAAAACGTTTGAATTAGTTTTTATGTTGCATAAAATCCAATCCCTAAAAAAATTTAACGACAGAAAATACTTTAGTTTCTAAGTTTCTGAATAAGAAATTCAAGAAAATTACATTTTTACTAAGTTTCTGATTGAAAACTACTTAAGAACGAGTTAACAATACATGATTTTTCATTAAACTATGGAAAAACATAAATAAAATTCAAAGTAAACTGAGTAAGAAATGCGGTTGATTTCATTCGGAAGTTAAAAATATATGATTGTAACAGGACTTTCTTCTTAAAAACAAGATAATTCTAGTTATTTTATTTATATGTATGTATGTTACGCTAACTAAAGACGGCATCTGTTGGTACTTGGGCATTGTGTGCCATATCAGATAGGATGACGCCGGATAACGCTTCCAGTGACTGTCTCACCTGAAAAAAAAACATAAAAAATAAAGGGTTAAAACGGGACTCTGTTACTAAAACTTCGCTGTCCGTCTATATGCCCATACGTCCAATATTATAAAGCTAAAGAGTTTGTATAGTTAAACGCGCCACCTTTTTCCGTGTCCTGTCCGTGTCCACCTTTTTGAAACCAAAAAAAAAACAAAAGGTTTTTTTTTGTTCTAAAAAACTTAAGTCTTCGAACCTACTGGATCGATTTTCATGCAACTTGGTATAAAGATACATTCATTCATTAGGAGTAACATAGTTTTTATCCCGATATTTCCACATGATCGATACTTACGCAGGTTAAAAACAATTTAAATTACCTTTGTAAGTAGTAAGAGGTTTGTAGTAAGGAAGGTATGTAATTCGTTCGCGGCCCGTCCATGCAGTCGCGACCGCCATCTCACTAGCTCTGAATATAACTCCTCGCCTGATAACTTCGATAATTCCTCCTGGAAAATATATTAACAGTTTTCATAGGTTCAGTTTAAACGTAGAGAAAAGATTATGGCAGTTAATCCGTCTTTGTTTGTTTATTTAGGGTATTAAGTAATGAGTCCTAATGACCACACAAGTTTAACGACCTGGAGGAAGAGGTGGTTTACAATTGAAACGCGAAAATGCGTGCTGCGCCGTAAATCTGATTTTATAGTTTTATTTCCATTTTTCTGATAGACTACATGTATATGTAAGATTTCAGTGCACATTTCAGTATTTTTTTAACCCCGACGCAAAAACGACGGGGTGTTATTTAATTTATAGTCATTGGTCAGACCAATCCAACTGTCGAATCTTAAATGAAAAAACACAACCTGGCCTGTGCAGAGATCAGTAGAAATAATGATGGAAAGGCAATACTCAAGTATATACACAAATATGACGCGCGAGCGGACGCGAGCACGTTTATAAAGCCGAGATGGAATGATCAAACCACACGTGTATCGTACGACGTTTTCTATCACAGTTGCGAATAAAAGAAAAGATTTGAAATAGTAAAAGTTAACAAAATATCTGTGTTAATTTTTTAGGCAATATTTTTTGTTGTTTATACTCCCCTAGGGCAGGCAAAAGACTTTTAACCTATATTATTTTGGTTTTTTTCATTTGTTTTTGTGTCCGGGGTTAAAACAGAATGTAATGGTTCGGATTTTATTTTATTTTATTTAAGTAAAAAAAGAACAAAAAAACAAAACTCAATTATGAATCGTTTTTTTTAAACGTTATTACGTAAAATAATTGTAGTTCAACTATTTTTGCTGGAGTAAAAACTCTTTGTTGGTACCTTTTGTTTTATACATCAAAACAGTATAACCCAGTTAAATTAAGAATGTTTCATCTACATAACATGTAATTAGCAGTAAGATACGTATTTAACTTATCAGGATATAATACGTTGGATTATGAGCCTAAAAGCCGTTGAATAAGATCCACTTTATGAGCAACTGTGATAAAAAATATATAACCTAAGTATAATATTTTATTTGATAACCGTGACGAGTGTGACGGTGAGCAACAATGGTAAATATAGTATTTATAATAACTTTAGGAATCACATACCTGATGTATATTCCTTGCCGCATAAAGCCTATAGGCTAGAAAGAGGGCTGTGAAGGTGAGAACGATGGATATAGATATGAGCGCGGCTTGCCACCGCGTCGAGCGGGGCTTTGGAGCCGTGCCAGTCAGGAGGGCCGGTTGGATCACTGCCGCACCCGCTGTAATAAACAATGTAAATATATAATATTATACACAGAATAGAATAGAAATGAAACACTGATGGGTAATCTGGACTTCTTCTGCAATGTTGCGACTGCGAGACGACGTTTGCAGGCCGGCAGCCCTCGAACGTTTTTTTAAGTGATTAATAACAGGCTGAATCTTCGTGATCAGGTTCGAGGGCTGCTGGTCTATTAGCTAATAATTTTTTTGCTGATGAATGACGATAGTATGCTCAGTTCGATTTTTAATTGTCACTTGAATAATTCAGTTTATAATGCTAGTTCGTAGTAACGCTCTCGTCTGAATGTTTCAGTTACAACATTTTTTACCCTTGAGATCCAGTAATTGGCTTTCTGTTGTCACACTATGTTTTATAAGTATATAATAGCTGTTGGATCTCCGAATAAATAAATAAATAGAAATAACTTTATTCACAACAGAGAAAAAAAACACACACAGAGAAAGAGAGAGAGAGAGAGAGAGAGAGAGAGAGAGAGAATAATATAAAATACTTAACTAAGAATACCTACAACTTGATTCTAAACATGACGTAATTCTGCCACGAAAGTTCTCGAGCTCAGCTTATATGCTACAGATGACTGTAGCGCTAATTTTCAGCAGGAGCCTCAAGTGACACACGGACGAAGATAAGCACAAAAGTTTACACACAGCATCTAGCCCCTACCTAAGCGACTAGGTCTGTGTTATGGTGACCAGAAAAAGGATAGAATATTTATAAACTTTTTGTTTTATTAACCTGCGTGTTATTATACACACAAAATTGAGAATATAAACTGCAAACAGGTCCAAATTAAATTAAATGCCTTTATGTATATTTTATCTTTATATCAGAAGTGGGGTAAGAAAAATGGGAGGAACGGATTACCCTCTACTGCCACAATTCTTATACAGGGTTATCTTATATCTTTAAATGAGCATTTCTTGTATATATATATATATATATAATTGGAATCTCGGAATCGGCTCCAACGATTTTCATGAAATTTGGTATATAGGGGGTTTCGGGGGCGATAAATCGATCTAGCTAGAAATCATTTTTAGAAAATGTCATTTTATTCGTGTTTTATCGAAACTTACTTTTTTTATCTGAAAAATATGACTCTTCCTAACATCTATTGGCGAACTACTAATACTATTTTTTGCAATAAAGCAATAAAGTTATTCCAGCAGATGGCGTTGTTAAGTGTTTGCTTTGAGGTTAGATTAAGTAAAAAAAATAATACCGAGCAAAGCTCGGTCATCCAAGTACTTGGTAATTATAGTAGCAAGTGGTTGAGGGCCACTTCTGTGCACCTAACTAAACAATTTTTATTCTAAGACTTTTGAAAATTTTAAAATTTTAAGGTTCTGTTTACCATAGTTACTAGCCCTGTATAATATAAAATATGATGCATTAAAAACAACTTCCCATTTTGTTATGTAGATCTTTTCTCCTGATATCAATTACCTATGAGTTTAGCTAACTTAAACACTGAAATGTTTTACAAAAAAAAATTACTTTCATTGGATTTGGACCTACGATCTTTCATTCAATGTAGCAGTGCTTTAACGAACAAAGATACGCCGTGAACCGCATTAAAATTAAGGAAATTAAAGAAATACAAAAAAACTTGAGAGGTGTCAAGGGACACCCGGATGGAACGAAGTTTCTTTCGATTAATTGGTGAAGGAAATGTAATAAAATCAAAAAGTGTCGTTACAACTTTTAGTCTTAATTTTTTCCGTCTAGCCCCTTTTCGCAACGCGCTATAAGGAACTTCGTTCCAAAAACTGGCTATTCTATGAGAGAGAGAAACACAACAACTATAGCAAAAAGTGTCGTTACCACTTTTGTACCAAATTTTTCCCGTCTAGCCCCCTTTCGCAACGCGCGATAAGTTTCTTCGTTCCAAGTAAATAACAGCTTACCTGCAGCAATAATGCCTTCAGATTCCCTTCTAATGTTCGGTTCAGGCGCGTCGAGTCTGTCACCACCCGCCGAACTACTGTCGTCTTCTGGTGAATATTCAGACGCGTCCAGCTCCACTTCTGATGTTCGCAGATCCTGGAATTAATAATAGTATACGTAAGTAGACATATTTTAATTGGTCAGGGTGTTATATATCTATCTATATATAAAAAAATGAATTGCTGTTCGTTAGTCTTACTAAAACTCGAGAACGGCTGAACGAATTTATCTTATCTTAGTCTGAAATGTTCGTGGAGGTCTAGGGAAGGTTTAAAAGGCAAGAAAAAATCGAATAATTTCCGGGAAAACCCTAAAAACAGCCCTTTTCTATTTCCCATACAAACGTTTTCTAGAGTCAATTCCTACGGGATCGGGACTTACGCGGGTGAAACCGCGGGGCGCAGCTAGTATTTATATTAAGTTTTATTCAAATAGATTGAAAATGTATGTCTGCAAGTCCTGTCTTTAGCAAATATGTTATCCCAACTTAGTCGATTAATTTAATTTTGATTTTGATAAAATTTTGGGGCAACTAGAAAATTATAATTGCTCCTTGTATTTACATTTATATACTTCACTGGCCTAAATCACACTCATATTTCGAAATTGGTTCCAAAAGCTATGTAATCTAATATTCGCTTTTTTTATGCGAAGGAAAAGAAAACGCCACCTCTGTGCTTACAGAGCATGTTGCGATTTATTTTCCTTCGCGTCAAAAAGCGAACTTAATAAAAGTCAGCATTTTTTTTGTATCAACCCGTATCACCGACGCAGCCATAGTAACGTTCGTAAAGTATTTCATTTATTTATTATTAAGAATATAGGTCACAAATTGGTCTTACAAATAAAACATATAGTACAGCTATATCCAACCTTTTCGGCATTCAATATTAAAAAGATACATTTTAGGGTTAAACAATTAAAGTTCGATGTCGATGATTACCAAATTAGCATTTCAATCTGTCAAAAAGCGTCTCATGCTACTTCAAATCGTCAAAATTCTAACTAATGTAGCTAATCTAACCACTTTGTTAGGTTAGATTAGCTACATCCTCTTTCCATACATCCGCATGACGCATTTATGACGTTACAACCATAACATTTGTTTTTTGCAAATTTCCCTACTCTTCTAACAAATTTTAACCCCTCACCTGTGCCTTAGGTATCACTAATTCGGGCCCCCTAGCGTTCTTCCATACATGCGTCATCAGTTTGTATGTGGAATCCCTCGAGAGAAGCGACCCGAAGACATGACGTTCGTCGCGGGTGCAGACACCGACCGCGTTCGGTATTATCCGAGCCACTTTCTCTTTGGTTATCCTTAGCACTGACGTCGTTGGGATAAGTAGCTGAAATAAATATATATGGGTTAAAAATTATAAATGCTAATTTGTATACAGGGTTATTGGTAATTATACCAGCAAGCCGTTAAGGGCTACTTCTGTGCACCATAACAAACAACTTTTGGAAATTCGAAAAAAATATGAAAAGGTCATTCAGACTAAGAACAGTAGATAAAACTTAAAAAAAATAAGAAAAATTTGAAGGTTAATGACCTCTCCGTGTATGGAGCAGCTGATTTTCAGGTAAACCTAACCTCAAAATTTTCAAAAAAAGTTCGAATTTCCAAAAGTCGAAGAACAAAAGTTGTTTGTTTAGGTGCACAGAAGTAGCCCTTAACGGCTTACTTGTATAATTACCAATAACCCTGTATATATGAATGAGTAATAATAATATTGGTACCTATTTACATCGAATCTAGATTATTTATACAGGAACTTAAATCTAAGTTTTTAAGACTATTCAAAATTAACCCATGCAATTGTATGATTAAAGAATTTTGACTTTGACTATACTATAGGTGCTGTAGTGCTTAAGACATAAAAGAAGATTAAGACGAAATAATATAAATTAGAAAGAAAGATGAACTAATAATAAGGCTTGCCCAGTTTTTTTTTTTTTTTTCGACGGCGTGAATAAGAACCTATTGAATTGAATTGAGAACCTCCTCCTTTTTTGAAGTCGGTCAAAAACCACCTTCTACGTAGCTCACCGCACCACATATGTCGTCAAGAATCCAAACCAATTTGTACAAATATTAATACATAGTACAAATCAATTCGTTTCACGTCATAAAGGAAAAACAACTAAAATACTTTCACGAATAAAACAAAGTAACGCGTTACAATAACAAAACAAATCATTCAACATTCAATCACCATTCAAGTTAAAATGTGACAATTACTTACTTCATTTGTAACGCGCGTGTTAAAATAAGCTAATAAGTTGAAATTGCTATATGGCACGCTAATAGCAAAGTAGGTAGGTATTTAACTAGTGCGAAACGATTGGGTAAATCCTTGGTAAATCTAGTTTAATTTTATAATAAAAAATTTTTTTAATTACACCAATAACACCATAAACAGTAATAAAAAAAGTTAAGAGGAAAGTGTACCGGGGCTCTCTCCATTCAAACGTAGTCGACTGTTTTCTCAATGACACTAGAGCAAATATTTTTGTTGCATAAAACTTATAACTGCCATGACCATATTGACCATGCCCCTATGTTTTTTTTTTTGTTTTTAAATCTTAATTTCTATGATAATTAGAAAATGAAAAAACCAAATATAGGGGCATAGTCAAGGCATTTATAGGTTTTATGGCACAAAAATATTTGTGTAAGTATCATTATCCAGAAGGGAACAGGCGACTACGTTTGTATGGAGAGACCGCCGGTACCCTTTCATCTTAATGTTTATGCTTCAGTGTTTATGTCAATTATAGGACTAGCTTCACCCACGTAAATCACCTATTGGCAAATGAGACTAGAACGAAACGACGAAAGAATCGGGCAAGCGTCTCGTCGTTACTCTATTTTGTAGCTCAAGTGGAGGCATTTAATTATTAACAGCCCGCGGCACGCTCAAGATGAGGCGGATAGTATTGCGGCTGCGCAAGTGAATACCCAGCTTAAGAGGATTAATGCCGTCGAAATAAGGCTGGATCTAGAAAACATAAAGTTTTGCACAAGTGTGCCCTGTGTTGTTAAAAGACCAAGATCCCGCCTACCACCGTACTTTCGTGATTTTTATAAGCTGAGAATTTCTCAACGCATGCCCCCAACACAGTTATGAATGATGTGCAATTATGAAGCTCAGACCATAGTGGCTTGGAGTCTTATCAGGTAGCAAAGCCAAGAATCGAACCTGTTAATTTTGCAAAAAAAAAAAGAAATCGCCTTTATTTTTGTACCAATTGATAATATTGCTGTAAAGTTCGGTGTACTGAGTTAGACCTTAAGAATGTATAAATCTGTACTGAGCAGGACCTTAAGAATATCCTTAAATTGTGAGAGCAACTAGAGAATAAAAATTTGAATTATACTTAACACTATTAAAAAATTATCATCTACGCATAATATGTTAGGTCTTAACGTATATAAATAATAAATACCTAAATATTGCAGGACATTCCACACATCGCCATCTAGCCCCAAGCTGAGTAACTAGACTTGTGTTATGGGTGCTAGACAACGGATATACTACTTATATATCTTTTTTTTGTAAATATATACTTATAATACATAGAAACAACCAGACCACAGACAAATATCCAAGCATAAATACTTGTCTGAGGCGGGAATCGAACCCGCAACCCTGTGTTTGGCAGTCCGGCATGGCCATGTGCCAACTGGGTCGTCAAAGACAATATAAACACTGACATACGTCAATTTTTATTTAAGTTCCAATAACCCCTGAACTAATGTAGCATAAGTTTATCAATTTCCGATAACCTGTATCCATTAATTAGTTGATAGCAATAAGTAGGCATGTATTTATCAAGTCGAACCTTGAGGTGATCATCGCACCTTGTTTCCCGGGCGGTAAACCATCTACATTGTCAAGCAGGGTTGGTATACCCCAGGAGGAAGTAGTTGTATGTGCAAACAGTTCCTACTTCCTCCTGGATAACGGTGAAGAGAGGGACACCAAGGAGTTTTATTGGGTAAACCTCTGGCCGCCCACCATCTCAGGCCAGCAGGAAGCCCCACACATCCCCGGAGCGGTGGGACGTGCATAAAGCGCATTTTTCTTCGTATAACAAAATATATAAAAAAAGGGAGGCGGTTGCGGCCTGCCAGTATATTTCTATTGCAACTTCACCTTACAATAAGAGGTTATTAGACCTCATATTGCAACCGCACGTTGCAATAAGAGGTTATCGGACCTCATTTTGTAACCTCACGTTGCAATAAGAGGTTATTCGATCTCATATTGTAACCTCACGTTGCAATAAGAGGTTATTCGACCTCATATTGCAACGTTACTTTGCTATATGCGTTTTACTGCGCCGAATATCAAATAAATTGGAATAAGCGCAAAAAAAGAAGTATTACAGGTCAAAGTCAGATGGTAAACAATTTTTTTATAAATTAATTACATGTTTTACTTCATTTTACCCCTTTTTGTAGATGAAGCGTCAAATATACAAAAACTTTTGTGAGTTTTTATGAAAACAACAATGTTACCTAACCTGTTAGGTATAATTGGCAACAAAAGTAGAGGCTCACCGTAGAAAAGCTATTGTTATTATTAGAATGTTTTCAACTCAAGCAGGGCTTTAAATTCCCACTTAATTTAAAGAAATTTTTAAATAATAGCTGTTGGAGTTTTTAATAAAAAAAATGAATAAATATTGCAGGACATTCTACACATCGCCATCTAGCCCCAAGCTAAGTACCTAGACTTGTGTTATGGGTGCTAGACAACGGATATACTACTTATATACTTTTCTTTTGTAAATATATACTTGTAATACATAGAAACAACCAGACCACAGACAAATATCTAAGCATAAATACATGTCTGAGGCGGGAATCGAACCTGCAACCCTGTCTTTGGCAGTCCGGCATGGTGACCATTGTGCCAACTGGGTCGTCAATCCAACGTAGTTAAGTCGAATTATTTTGAAAATAAATTATTTTGAGATATTTTTGAACAAACAAATGTAAAAATATTTTTGCAAATTTGGTTTATTTCGCCCCATCTCGGATCTCCCTTATTTCTATACAATCCGACAGGGACGACAATTCTAAAACTCTGCGATAGGCCTGCACTTTTGTTACCTGATTGTATTATAGTCAGCAAAGGACTGAGGGTAGGTGCATATTTTAAAGTTTAATTTTTTTAAATGACGGTTCAATCATTTTTGGTTATTCTGCGTGAAATAACTAAGACTCCGTAAGCTTTAGTGATATCAAGCAGAATAATTAACAATTACTGAACCGTTATTTAGAAAATTAAAACTTTAAAATTATGCACCTGCTACCCTCAGTCCTATGCTGACTGTACGGTCGGCTGCATAATTGCAGACCCACCGTAGAGCTCCAAAAAGGCTGTTATAAAAAAAATTTCAACACTAGCAAGATTCTAGACACATGCTTCAGTTGAAGGTTAAAAACTTCTAACTCATCAATTTATCAAACAAAAATTATTAGAATGAAAACATGTCAATAATAGTAATTTTAGAACTCTACCGAGGGCTGCAATTATGCAGCCGACTGTACATAAAACGATTGTAGGAATAACATACATAGGTACTTACTACGTATTTACCTATTTCTGTTTTTGTTTAGAAACTTTGCAAACATATTTAAATATAAACGATATTATATGACTGGTAAACAAGAATAATTTAGTATATAATTTACATAACTATTTTAGTATTGATAAGGAAGGAAACAAAACCAAGGATTTACAAGCAAAACAATCGAAACAGCATATTATTAATAATAGATATTGTAAGACATTTTACACGGCGCCATCTAGTAATTCGGCTTGTGTTATGGTGGCTAGAAAACGGATAGAATAATTATGTGTACTTTACTTCTGTAAATATATAGTTTATAACACCTAGACCAATCTGTACATAAATATTTGATTCAGGCGGGTATCGAACCGCAACTTTTGGGTCGCACGCGGCCATATCGCCAATGGATGAGGACGTAGATTTCCATCCCGATTTCCTCACGGGCTTGGGACCAACGCGGGTGGGGCCGCGGGCGCAACTGGTATAAGTTACATAAGTAAACCACCACTGTGCCGAATACCCGCCTGAGACGCAGAAGATTTCGGGTTTAATTCCCGGCTCAAACAAATGTTTATGTTACAGAACACAAGCCTATTTGGATAACTTGGGGCTAAATGGCATTGTTTGCAATATCCTGCATTATTTATAAAGCTTACCTTGGTCACATATCCGAATACATTCGAATAAAAAGCGAAGTAATTCTTAGTTATGTAGAGATGGCCTTGTAAGAGGAGATCACCCACTAATGCGCACGAGTAATCTGTAATTAACAAGAGATTTTCCAAATTATATCTTTTAAGAGTTTTTTTTTTTGGGGTATATCGATCCATGCCGGGTTCAGTGCGTCTCCCGAACAAAATATGCTCCACCTCTTGACCTGCCACTCCAGTCCTAATAGCTGCACATTGGCTGACCTGTTGTCAGATATTAACAACGTCAAAGACCTGGCAGCGCACTGGAGAGGGCGGATGGCATCGATACAAAACGATGAAAAAGAAGAGATTATGATAAGCTATTTTTAAACTAGTTCCTAATGACTCGTTAGATGTTATCTTGATGAGGATTCTCATTTAAACAACATTAAGAAAACGCTATAGGGTCAGCCAAAGTTTCCTGCGACTAACGCCCGAATACTGAAAGGCTACTTATCTTAAGTGCCGATTAAATTGACATTAAAGTGTAGGCTTAATTAGGATAGCCCTTTAAATATTTAGGGTTTTAGGCATAAGACTTCTAATTTATATATATATTTTAATGCAGCTCCAAAATTTAGCACAGCAGCGGCAAGATTTAAACTCGCCGCGTAGGTGTCAATAATGCCTGGTTACGCACTAAAGATAATAAAATCAATTAATTAATTAATGATTCCCATGATCCTGGAATATACCCTAGCAGCGCTTTGCGGTTTCACCCGCTTAACTCCCGATCCCGTGGGAATATAGGAATTAAAGTAGCCTATAACACTCCCCATGAATCAATGTACCCCATACCAAGTTTCATCAAAATCGGTACAGTATTTTCGTAGCCTATTCACTGCAAACAAACAATCAAATCTTTCCTCAGTATAATATTAGTTTAATTGATGTTTTTCTATAGAATATAAATAATAAGACATACAGCCAAAGTCAACGGCTCTAAAATTACTAAACGAATATTGTACGGAATTCCCCCAAGGGCCACGTGGTTTAAGTTAATTTGCATATTTATCTACCGACGCGAAACTGGGCCAGTCCATAAATTCTCATTAAATTGCACTTAGAACACGATCTAATCTGAATCCATACAGTGTAATCTCTACATATAGGTCCGGTAATTAAGGGTACCGGCGCTCTCTTCATACAAACGTAGTCGACTGTTTCCTCTCTGGATAATGACACTAGCACAAATATTTTTGTGCCATAAAACCTATAACTGTCATGACTATGCACTTGTGTTTTGGCTTTTTTCATTTCTAATTATCATAGAAATAAAGATTTAAAAAACAAAAAAAAACATAGAGTCATTGGCAGTTATAAGTTTTATGCAACAAAAACATTTGCTCTAGTGTCATTATCCAGGGAGAAAACAGTCGACTACGTTTGTATGGAGAGAGCTCCTGGTACCCTTTCCACTTAAATACTATGGTAGTGGTTCACTATAATCCAATTCTTTTGGCGCGGCACTGACCCACTTTGCAAGATTGTTTTATTTTTGTCTTGTGGTGGTTTAATGTTAGAGACTGTTAATTTTATGTGGCTATATTTTTTTAATAGGTCTGCGTTTGACCACTATGTCATCTGACGGTAGATGACGATGCGGTATAAAATAAACACAGATAGAACTAGATTTAAAGACAGATTTTTAAAATTAGGCAATATTTCTAGTTTTTAAAGACTTATTTCCTATGTTAATTAGAATATGAAAAAAAGATATAGGGGCATGGTCATTGGTCATGGCAGTCTTATGCAACAAAAATATTTGCTCTTGTGTCATTATCCAGGGAGGACACAGTCGACTACGTTTGTTATTTAATTCCTACCAACTCGCGTTCCTTGAAGGTCTCCGCTTATTTGGAGGTCTTCGAGTGTTTGGGTATCATCTAGGTAAACATGCTACATCTTAGACCGCATCGTCACTTACTAACAAGTGAGATAGTGGAACGTTGACCTAAGTATATTATTTATCATCATCATCATACCAGGCACGGGACGTCCACTGCTGAACATAGGCCTCCCCCTAAAAATATTATTAAAAATACCAGCTGCGCCCCGCGGATTCACCCGCGTAAGTCCGATCCCGTGGGAATATCGGAATAAAAATAAAACTTTCACATTTAATAATAATAGGATTTGCCTATGTGACGCTGAGAATCGCCTCTTTTTTATAAAGTCTGTTAAAGAACCCTCACAGTACAAATAAGGAATGACAAAGCGAAAAGTGTTAGTATTTGACAAGATATTGTGTTTTAGAGTTCCGTACCCAAATAGTAAAAACGGGACCATTTTACTAAGACTCCACTGTCCGTGTGTCACCAGGCTGTATCTCATGAACCGTGATAGCTAAACAATTAAAAAATTCCCACAGATGATGTATTTCTGTTGCCGCTAGTTCTTGTCTGTCTGAACGGACTGTTTTCCGCGATTAGACCCTTTTTATTTGGGTCCTTTTTGCGTGAGGATGGAGTAGGCTTGCCCAGCACCTACTACCCTCTCAGCCTAGTCGACCATGTCTAGAGGAGAGAACTTGTCAATACTTCTGGAGCCAACTAAGCCGCGGGTTTCATCACGATGTTTTCCTTCACCGTAAGAGCAATGTCAATTAGCGCACATAAATTTTTAAGAAAAATACATTGGTGCACAGCCGGCCGGGATTCTAACCCACGACCTTCAGAATGAAAGTCGAGGTATCTACCACTAAGCCAACACCGCTCTCCGCTTTTAGTATCTGTTGCCGCTAACAACAGATACTAAAAATAGAATATAATAGTAAGGAACCCTTAGTGCGTAAGTCCGACTCGCACTTGCTTTTTTTGAGACTGTGTGAATTTTGTATGGTGAAATTAACTTACAATTGAGTACTTTCTCTTCAGGTCCGACTTGTGGGAAATGCCTCTGAAATTTCTTTTGTCTAGACTTGCTCGGTGGTTTCCCTTCTGCTTTGTCATTTGTGTTGTTAACACCGGACCGGACAGATGGCGCCGATCCCGACAACGGCTTGATAACTTGTCTGTAATTAAGAAATTTATTTATTTGGAAACTTATTTCATATGAGTAAAACTTCTTGGCTGGCTGTAATAAATGTTTTTTTTACATATGAAAGGTCAGCGTTTGACTACTATCACACCTGCCTGATGGTAGGTGACGATGCGGTCTAAGATGTAGCACGCTTTCCTAGAAGATTCACTTAAGACTTGAAGACCACCATCGCGTAACAGAAGTCGTCAGAATAATATAAGATAAAATACGTATGTGTATGTGTGTTTTTATTTTTTATTTGTGTAAAGATAATATACTAATAGGATACCTTTAATAGATATCTGGAGACAACATTGTGGAAGAAGTCGAAACGGAATGAATTAGAGTAGGCGATGACGAAAAATCAATATAAAATTATAATGAAAATAATTATTTGCATCTACAAGTATAAAATTCAAAGTCCTGACTGACTGATACATCAACGTACAGCTCAAACCAATGGACGGATTCAGACAGCTTTTATGACGTAGGCATCCGCCAAGAAAGATTTCGAAAAATTCAACTCCAACGCGGACATACGAAGTTGCGGATAAAAGCTACCTATACCTATAAAGTATTTAATCAAAACAGCAGATATAAGATTAGTATAGATTACTGCGTAGAAAACAAAAATAAATACACGTGAATGTATAAAAACGTAATGTTTATATTTTTTACCAGAAAATTGCGTAGATAAGTTCTTTAAATATATCAACATAATTAATATTGTGACGAAGATCTTAAATGCTATCTGAGAGTTAACAATACCTAGCCTTAACACTAATAAAAATATAAAAAAGTTTCTTCGAAGCAAGAAATTATCCTCTTATGAGGATTATTCCATTACTAAAAGTAAGAAATAATTCTCTAGCGTCTATAAGAGAGCTCTATATAAATGCTGAAGAATAATTTCTTGCTTTTAGTAAAGAATTTTAAAATGAAAAGCAGTATTCTTAATTTAAACGCAATATTATTAAATTAAGAATACTGCTTATTATTTTCAAGAACTAAATACACGAAATTATTCTCTAGCGTCTATTAGATATGAGAGTAAACGCTGGAGAATAATTTCTTGAGTAATAAATCTTAAAATTATAGGTAAGCAGTATTCTTAATATAAAACCAATATTCTTAAATTAAGAATACTGCTTATAATTTTGAAGAACATTTACTAAATACAAGAAATTATTCTCTAGCGTCTATTGGGAGAGGATTATTTCTCACTTCAAGAGACATGTTTTTCTGTGTGGGTAAAAAGTAGAAACAGTTTAAATTGAATAAAAAATATAATATTTACCAAAGTACTAGTTGATCGGTAGCCGTAACAATATAAAATAGACTAAAATTCAATTGTCGAGTCAATTTTAAAGGCGAAAAAAGATAAGTATTGTATTTATTAACTTAGTTTAAGGGCAGGTGCTAATAAAGCTACCAAAATCGACCTTTGTTTTAAGCAACTCTAAGTAATCAAATACTCTTGTTTTGTTATTTGGATATAAATGGATATTGTAGTTTAATAACCATATTTTTGTTTATTGTGGTTGAAAACATGATATGAACAACTTCGTTCGATAAAAAAATGTTAGAAAACAGAGAATTATTAGATCGTTTATCGGGTTTTATTCAAAAATAGTTAACGTTTGTTTCTAAAAATGAATCGAATGATAGGTTTTGACCTCTAGAAACTATATTTGTGGATAATAATGCTAAAATGTTTTGCATATCGATCAAATATAACAGTTAGCACGCAGCACGCTACGTTTTTGAGAGCAGGGGCTAAGGTAATGTGAATACCTACACACGGTACTGGAAGAGCGCCTTAATAGTCAGGAATGTTGATGCATTAAAATTCGATTAGTAATTAACTACGTTTTATACCGATGTTACAATACAGTTTCGAAACGATTAGTTTCCATTACAAAAATACATAAATATTAAAAGGATCACATACTAATGATGTTCAATTTTTGTTTCAGGACTACCCGTTTTCATCTCTTTAATTTCAAAACAATGTCATGTATGTTATTGATGTCAATCAACTTCGACTTAATTATAATTAACTTTAGAGTTATTTAAATGAGGTAAGCCCTGTATAACACAAAAATAATCGTCTCAATCGGTTGTTCCGTCTTCGAATGATCGCGTAACATACATACAAAAAAAAACACATACCTACAGTCCTTCTTTTTTGAAGCCGGTTAAAAATAAATATAGGGCTAGTTTTAATGAATTAATGACACAAAAACATTTGTTTATTTCGCTCAACTGTGTCGCGGCCACATTTTGTACTACACTTCCAAGCAGCGCCATCTATTGACACAGTTAACGAATTAAGTGCGCTGAGTACGCAATAGGTAACCATCTTAAGAATCCTGCAGGAACTTTAATCAATTTTTTGTCAATTATGAAAAATGTAAATTAAAGTATAATAAACAGCCTACTGCTTTAACATAGATCAATACTTCGATGTAGATAATAATAACAACGGTAAATACTTGTTCAATTTTAATTGTTTTTGGAACGAAGTTCCTTATCGCGCGTTGCGAAAGGGGGCTAGACGGAAAAATTTAGACCAAAAGTTGTAACGACACTTTTTGCTATAGTTGTAAGCCGTGCGGCGTGCGCGTGTTTCTCTGTCTATCTCTCTCTCTCTCATATAAAACAATTATTAATAAAATTGAGCGTACCGATTAAGTTTATATTACATTTTATTTGTTAATAATAAAAATATTATTATAACTTAAAAAAAAATTACAATTCCTTCACTAATTAATCGAAAGGAACTTCGTTCCATCCGGGTGTTCCTCGACACCTCTCAAGTTTTTTATTTTTTTATTATGAAACATTTAAGAAGCACTTACCTACGAGGGCAAATACACATTGTAAAAATATTAAACTTCATTAAACTAAACACAAAAAACCTACAATAAATTACACTAAAATATAATAAATACTAATAAACGAATGTCATGTTATCGTAGAATTTGGCGATGCAACTAAACCATATCATCGTAGGAACTTTACAAATAATGTGACTAATATTTTTATCGAACCAATAGAATATCGGACAAGGTAGATATTGGTAACCTATCGTATCTTTCATGTCTTTAGTAAATAAAGATCAAATATCACGTCAAAAGATAAGATAAATATATCCACGTAAGTTGAACACCTGGGTTGTTAAAGATAAAAAACTTATAAGAAACCAAACGAAGCCAAAAGGCGCAAATTAACTTGATACCCCACTCAGGCATATCTGCTTACATTCGATTGTTAATCCTGAGTTCTATCCCCCATAACTTTCAGACGGCTGAACTGATTTCGATCAAACATTGCTATTTGTAATGTACGACTTATGCCCTTTCATTTCATACCCCACTCGAGCATATCTACTTACATTCGGTTTTTAATCCTGACTTTTATCCCCATAACTTTAAGACGGCCATACCGATTTCGATCAAACATAGCTAAGAACACTCCCGACTAATTTACCTTTCAAACAAAAAAACTAAATCAAAATCGGTTCATCCATCGGGAGCTACGATACCACAGAGACAGACCCACACACACACACACACACAGAGACACGTCAAACTTATAACACCCCGTCTTCTTTGCGTCGGGGGTTTAATATACCAACTTTAGAATATCCGTTCAATTATTTGCAGTCAGTCAAGATATAACCTAGCATTACTTATAGATACAATCATAGTTTTTTGTTGAAAGTTCTTACAAGCCGCTTCAGAAACGGTTTCTTTTTTTATCACCTATTTTATGTTATGTTTATTTACTACAATATTTTGCTTGCGTTTTCACCCGCTTAACTCCGGATCCCGTGGGAATATCAAAATGTAACCTTGATGAATGGATATCTAACACAAAAATATTTTTGACGGCAATGCAATGATGATGTTTCTAAAAGTCAAAATAATTATAATGTCAAACACATCGTGAATTGCATTCAATGGCAATATAAAAAACTGTTGACACCAAAATTACATAAGTCCATTTGAATCTTACAAAACTTCAGAAAAAATAAGTAGGATTGGACAAAAAATACTTTTCAATAATATAGAAATAATTATAAAAATATTTTTGTGTCATTGCATTGCGTGATATATGTTTTTATTCAAACGTAACAAGATACCTTATGTTGTTGTGTCAATTTAATAATTTCAAAGGGATTAATGAATTTGACTTTACCTTTGACAATGACAATTGAACGTACTTAATGGAAAATTAGATAAACTATTCGGCCTGCGGGTTATTAAATAAACTGCAGGTTTAATTGATTTTTTTTAAACTTTAGTACTACAAATAATATTAAGATAGGTTCTAGTCAAAATCATAATGTTATAAATTTAAACGAGCAATTATTGTATTCAAGATTTTTTAACTAGTAATTAATGCGATACTCAAATCAACTATAACGGTACTTGACTGAGTGGCGTAATTGGTAAGCGCACTTGAACGATATTCAAGGGATGCGAGTTCGAGTCTCGCCTCAGTTGCAATTTTTGAAGATGCATTTTACGTTAAGACCATGTGTTCGCAAATCGACCTTTGTGTTAAGCAACTTTAAGTAATCAAATACTCTTTTTTTGTTATTTTGATATAAGTAGATATTGTAGTTTAAAAACCATATTTTTGTTTATTTGGGTTGAAAACATGATATGAACAACTTTGTTCGATAAAAAAAATGTTAGAAAACAGAGAATTTTTAGATCGTTTATCGGTTTTTATTCAAAAATAGTTAACGTATGTTTCTAAAAATTGAATCAAATGATAGGTTTTGACCTCTAGGAACTATATTCTTGGATAATAATGCTAAAAAGTACAAAATGTTTTGCAAATCGATCGAATATAACAGTTAGCACGCGTCAGTTCCTCGCAGTCGGCCTCAGGGCGTCATCGAGGTAAGACCTATGCCACTTTTGCCGGCACGCTGCGTTCGAGCGAACCCCACGCGAAACCTTGCATTTGCAGGGATGACAAACTTTTTCCCGCAAATAATAATTTACAAACGTACTTGCCCGCAAATAATATATACTAATATTATAAAGAGGTAAGGTTAGTAACAAGTTTGTACATTGTATTGTTGCTCCAGTCTAAGCAGCTAGGCTTGTATAATGGTGACTAGACGCGATTGAATGAGCGCAAATAATCTATAGGTACTAATATTATAAAGAGGTAAGGTTAGTAACAAGTTTGTATATTGTATTGTTGCTCCAGTCTAAGCAGCTAGGCTTGAGTTATGGTGACTAGACGTGATTGAGTGAGCGCAAATAATCTATACTAATATTATAAAGAGGTAAGGTTAGGAACAAGTTTGTATATTGTATTGTTGCTCCAGTCTAAGCAGCTAGGCTTGTGTTATGGTGACTAGACCCGATTGAGTGAGCGCATATCATCGATACTAATATTATAAAGAGGTAAGGTTAGTAACAAGTTTGTATATTGTATTGTTGCTCCAGTCTAAGCAGCTAGGCTTGTGTTATGGTGACTAGACGTGATTGAGTGAGCGCAAATAATCTATACTAATATTATAAATAGGTAAGGTTAGGAACAAGTTTGTATATTGTATTGTTGCTCCAGTCTAAGCAGCTAGGCTTGTGTTATGGTGACTAGACCCGATTGAGTGAGCGCATATCATCGATACTAATATTATAAAGAGGTAAGGTTAGTAACAAGTTTGTATATTGTATTGTTGCTCCAGTCTAAGCAGCTAGGCTTGTGTTATGGTGACTAGACGCGATTGAGGGAGCGCAAATAATCTATACTAATATTATAAAGAGGTAAGGTTAGTAACAAGTTTGTATATTGTATTGTTGCTCCAGTCTAAGCAGCTAGGCTTGTGTTATGGTGACTAGACGCGATTGACTGAGCGCAAATAATATATACTAATATTATAAAGAGGTAAGGTTAGTAACAAGTTTGTATATTGTATTGTTGCTCCAGTCTAAGCAGCTAGGCTTGTGTTATGGTGACTAGACGCGATTGAGTGAGCGCAAATAATCTATACTAATATTATAAAGAGGTAAGGTTAGTAACAAGTTTGTACATTGTTTTGTTGCTCTAGTCTAAGCAGCTAGGCTTGTGTTATGGTGACTAGACCCGATTGAGTGAGCGCATATCATCGATACTAATATTATAAAGAGGTAAGGTTAGTAACAAGTTTGTATATTGTATTGTTGCTCCAGTCTAAGCAGCTAGGCTTGTGTTATGGTGACTAGACGTGATTGAGTGAGCGCAAATAATCTATACTAATATTATAAATAGGTAAGGTTAGTAACAAGTTTGTATATTGTATTGTTGCTCCAGTCTAAGCAGCTAGGCTTGTGTTATGGTGACTAGACCCGATTGAGTGAGCGCATATCATCGATACTAATATTATAAAGAGGTAAGGTTAGTAACAAGTTTGTATATTGTATTGTTGCTCCAGTCTAAGCAGCTAGGCTTGTGTTATGGTGACTAGACGCGATTGAGTGAGCGCAAATAATCTATACTAATATTATAAATAGGTAAGGTTAGGAACAAGTTTGTATATTGTATTGTTGCTCCAGTCTAAGCAGCTAGGCTTGTGTTATGGTGACTAGACCCGATTGAGTGAGCGCATATCATCGATACTAATATTATAAAGAGGTAAGGTTAGTAACAAGTTTGTATATTGTATTGTTGCTCCAGTCTAAGCAGCTAGGCTTGTGTTATGGTGACTAGACGCGATTGAGTGAGCGAGTGCTCCAGTCAGTCTAAGCAAACTATAAATGAAAAAAATATTTTAATAGAAAAAAATTAGGAAAAAAACTCAATTTTTTTATCGTTTTTTTATGATGTTATCACGTAAAATTATCGTCCGTAAACCATTGAGATAAATTACAAGAGAGGTCAGCGCCGTACATTGCCTCATTCCGTCCATCTGAGCTGAAATAAGACTAGACGACATAGTCGCTTGCTAGTTCGTAGAGGATAAGGGCCTTCGCATTTTGAATAAAAATATATGGAAACGTTACAAAAAATTACTTACAGCGGAAACAAACTTAAAAAACTTAAAAAAACACAACGTTATGTACTACCTAAATTATATTTAACATTACAAACAAATATTACGACAACCGTAGAAAATATGAATAAAAGTCAAATTAAAAGATAAGTATTTAATATAACTGAATTTGCCTTAGATAACTGATAGACGTGTGGCAAGCAAAAAACCGGTCAAGTTCGCACTTGACCGCTTTTTTTGCGAACTCGCGCACGGAGCGAGGGTTCCGTACACATATATTTATAATTTGTAAAAAAAAGTTCCTTTATTTTGCAGTAGATTAGGTAGTAGGTATTATAGGTATTACAGAACCCTAAAAACCCTTAAATAATAGGTAAGTCTTAACTCAGTGTTTAATTACTTTTACCCCTTAAACTAGCTAGCCCCAATGCCAAATATCACAATCGGTTTAAATTTTGTACGTAAAGAAGTAACAAACAAACACACTAGACACACACACACACACAAACTTTCGTATTTATAATAAATAAGTATATTATAATACCTTGTTCATAAACTTGTTATTGTAAAAAGCCTCTACATCTACGTGTTTAACTCTAATGAAATTTTGTAGGTATAAAAGGTAGTGTCATTTCTGAAGTAGCGGATGGCTTGGTCATGGCGCGCTCCCACCCGCGCAGGCTCCCGCCGTTATAAAATGGAACGTAACTTGTCTATACGTAGTGTTATCCTAAATGAATGCCGTAAACCGACTTTGCAGACAACCACTTTTTTATATTTTTTTTAATCTATGTGTGTGTATATTTGTAATATGTAGAAGATTAGTTTCTTTTCGGTTTCACGGTTTTGTAATGCGTAACATTTTTTTCTCGGCTAGGTCCCCGCGTCAACCCGCGATAGGGAACTTCGTTCCAATAAAAATATTAGGTACATTATTACAGCTACACATTAGTTTTATTATTTTACGTATCGAGCCCAATTAGATAACGAAAACCTACTGTTGACACCTACCTACACTGTGGCGTGCCCACTGTTTACACCTACACTGTGGCGTAGCTTGATCGCGTACGCGAGTCGTTGCGCGCGGCTCACTTTCACGCTACGTCTTTGTGCGCGGAGGCTGAGGTAATGTTAAAATACCTACACACGGTACAGGAAGAGGGCCTTAACAAATATTTTCAGATGGCTCAGTGCAGGCCATGCACTTTAAAACATAAAAAAAACATTAATTCTTGTGTAAATATGTGTAATCAGGATCTTGGAAACGGCTCTAAAGATTTTAATGAAAGTATGCGAGGGGTTATTTTACCTTGCTTCAGGGCAAGGTAAATAAAAAACGTAAAATAACCGAGCAAAACTCGGTCACCCAGGTACAAAAGAAAAAGTATTTAAGTAGTATATCCGTTATCTAGCACTCATAACACAAGTCTAGTTACTTAGCTTGGGGCTAGATGGCGATGTGTGAAATGTCCTGCAATAATACTCAGGTATAACAAGAGGCAAGATTCTTATTAGAAAATGTGTATATACGTACTTTTTAAGAAAGAACACCCCCATATCCTTATGATAAACCACTCAAACCTAGAACTTGGACACAACTACGGAAGAGAGAAACGTTGTTCCTCTTAAGTTATACGCGTCCATACAAAATTGGAACAGCCAAGCAAAAACATCTACAAAAGGACAAAGGATAAAACACCCTATCCCGATAAAATAAGACACAGGTTCGGATCGACCCCGATGCATAAAAGATGGGATGACGTAGTTTCTACGTGAGTTATTGAATTTTAATATTTATTATGTTGTGACCGTATTGCGAACGTCTAACCGTACGCTCCCGTATCATATTGTTTATCATTCAACGATAATTAACATTTATGAAAGATGCAACGTCTATTGTTTTACCTATATCCGCTGAAGACCTGTATACTACACACATAATCGACGACCCAGTTGGCACAATGGTCACCATGCCGGACTGCCAAACACAAGGTTGCGGGTTCGATTCCCGCCTCAGACATGTATTTATGCGTAGATATTTGTCTGTGGTCTGGTTGTTTATATGTATTATAAGTATAAATTTACAAAAGAAAATTATATAAGTAGTATATCCGTTGTCCCATAAAACAAGTCTAGTTACTTAGATTAGGGCTAGATGGCGATGTGTGGAATATCCTGCAATATTTTCTTTTTTTTTTAATAATCGTCTCCAATTATACCTACATACATGGCTATCAAAGAAACTATCTCGGAACGTTTCTAATGATTGGTTTTTAAGCTATTGCATAGCTTTTATCGCGGGCTTTGAGCGGGGTGACCGAATCAAGAAATAGCGTAACGAAAATAAACCTAACACCCCCCCACTCCGCCTACCATGTAGCCCGGCCGAGCGTTCGCTTAACGTGTATGTATATGGTACGACTGTACGAAGCTCGCACGATGTTTTAATATAAATATTGCAGGTCATTCCACACATCGCCATCTAGCCCCAAGCTAAGTAACTAGACTTGTGTTATGGGTGCTAGAGAATGGACATATACTGTATTATTTTGTAAATATATACTTATCTTATAACTAGCTGCGCCCCGCGGTTTCACCCGCGTAAGTCCCGATCCCGTGGGAATTTTGGGATAAAAAGTAGCCTATATGTTAATCCAGGCCTCTAGCTATCTACATACCGAATTTCATTGCAATTGGTTCAGTAGTTTTAGCGTGAAGGAGTAACAAACACACACACACACACACACACACATAAACACACACAAACTTTCACATTTATAATATTAGTAGGATACTCTTCAAAGATCTTATACTTACAATCATCAACAAATATATTTCGAAAAAGATTATTACAGGATTTGTTGATAAAAAACTCTATGGCCCATAACTCATTAATAGGTACCAACTCTTAACATCTTACACACGTGATAACTTTTAAACGAAATATCCGATTGAGATGAAACAAAAATATTTTACTTCTACATAAATACTCTTGATAACATAATGCTTAATTTCGATAAAGATTTAATATTATGATACATATTTAGCGTAGTTTTTTTCTTCAGACGATTTAATAATTATTTTGAACACCAAATCGGTTATTGTGATTAAACCATGATAGCTAGATATTATATGTTCTCGCGGACTTTTTTGGATCTACAAACCCGTAGTACATCATTTTGTTCTATTGTCAATAGTTTTTGCAGCGCACGCAAAAATAGGTTTTCGATTTTTCACCTTGTGTTACAAAATAGCAATTTTACTACGGATCCCTAATTTTGAAAAAAACATAAACACAACCATAGCCTATAGCCTTCCTCGATAAATGGACTACCAAACACTGAAAGAATCATTCAAATCGGACCAGTAGTTCCAGAGATTAGCGCGTTCAAACAAACAAACTCTTCAGCTTTATAATATTAGTATAGATATAAAAATGAATCGCAAAATGTGGACCAATTTGGCCAATTCTTTTTTTGTTGTCTTTGATATTGTCAAGAGAAGGTGTTATGAAAGAAAATATTAAGAAAGTTGCGCAGAAAATGATTACGCAGGTGAAACCGCGGGGCGCAGCTAGTAATACATAGAAACAACCAGACTACAGACAAATATCTAAGCATAAATACTTGTCTGAGGCGGGAATCGAAACTGCAACCCTGTGTTTGGCAGTCCGGCATGGTGACCATTGTGCCAATTGGGACGTCGAGGTCGTCGTTGTTTTAAAATGACGTGTACAACTATATACTTTTCAGTCAAGCAACAGAGGGTAGAAAGAAAATAAATAATTAATCAACAGTTCATTGAAAGTATACTAAAAATAACACTGAATAGTAAATTTAATGCATTACAATTAAATATATAATATAATACATATAAACACCGTAAGGCTACTTACTTAAAGTACTCGTAACTGAAACATGATGAACATGAAGTTGTGTGCATTTTGTGAGGTTTCGGCTATGCCTCGTCTGTCAGTCAGTCAAATTTTTATAGTATCTAATATTTGGGAATCATTTTAGGTCACACTTAAAAATTAACCCCCCTTTTAACCCCCATAAGTATAGTTATTTTACTAAATCATTGTCTTAGTTTTAGTGAGTGACACTTTACGTCAGCAAGACCGCGACAAAACTGCGTAAATAGTAGGTTAGGGGGGTAGTTTTTAATACCCTATTACTATTTTAAGGGGGTAGGTATTGTCTTACCTTCGTTTTTGATTAGGACTACCACCACTTGATTCGTCAGAGTATTCAAAAGATGCGTTATCTACCATCGTGTCACTTTTAGGAACTTTGAATTTCACATCACACTGGAGATTTCATTAGTTTCGATTAATTTATCACTAAATAAATCAATTTTCACTATAATTCGTACACAGCCACCATAGTCAAAGTTTAAGATATCACTCATTTCAGAAGTTCTTATTGTGGACATAATCACAGACTAATCACTATGATAAGATTATATCAAAACAAATGACCACTTTTTGATAAATTATGTAATGGATTCCAATTATTCCACGTTATCGTTGGTGCCAACCAAACTAAAGCCAGTGCATAACTGAAAGTGTAGTCTGGAGAAACAGTTAAGACAACATTGCTGACCCTCTAAACACGATTAGATAAAGCGTTTCGATGACACCGAATTTAACAAAGTACCTATCAGGAATGTAGCACGCGGTTATCATCAATATGTAAAGTAAACAGTTTGTGTATCAGATAGATATGGAACGGTGATGGCACACATGATCACAGTTGCATGCTTACAATGCAGGGTCAATGGAAATTGTTCATTTAAGCAAAAGAGGACAGTTGAAACCGGTCGAGATAGCAATATAATACTCTGTTTCTATTACGTGTTGCAAAGTATCGCTCGCGCTGAGTGAATATATTATACGACCAATTTATAACAAAACAATCGCACGTGAGGTCATGAATTTGCCGGTCGTTCATTTACACGTGTTATGTACTGTTACTAGGTTCATATATATTTAACACTAGGAATGTTTCAATCACTAAAACTGCTTAAAACACACCATTTACTGTTTATCATTTAGTTAATACAGTGATCGTTAACCACAAACTGCACAGCAATGAGACACGCAGCGGTCCGTACGCGATCGCGAGAATAACTGTTGCAGGCAAGCATCACACACAAACGTATCTTGTTATTAGTTGTTATAATATCGATTGTGTATCGAACGGACGGTAATTTATCGCGGTGATAAGATAGCAGGAGGCGAACGCAAGCGTTTCATGAAAAATATTTATATGGTAGTTTTCCGAGCAAAAGTTATGCATCCGTAAACACAGCGAAAAAAAATCTAGTACAACGACCTTGTGTTGTGCTTCACCGAAACAAACAGAAAGCGAACATCAATAAGAACGCGGCTCCATGAATCGAATGTGTTTTGATGTAGATAAAGTCTAAGTGAAAGGCCTTTCCGATTGGTAGACGACATCACCTCATACAACCCCCATACAATTTAATAGCATTTTACCTACCGTTACATCGAAACATTAGGAACTCATATTTGCAATGAAGTGAAAAGCCTGTTTATAAACACGGGATACGGTCAGACAGAACAATAGAATGGGTAAATGCAAACAATGGTGGTAGGTAATATGTGGTTAATCGATTTAATTGATAACACCAAGTGTTTACTTGTTGTGGGCGCTTCTGTTTAGATTTATACAAAGTAAAGTTTCACTATTTGTGCCCATGAATATCCCAAATTTGGGTCAAGGGGCATTTACTAACGAGCGGGAGCGATTAGGAGAGTACAAGTCTCATATTTATAAATAAATATTGCAGGACATTCCACACATCGCCATCGATCCCCACGCTAACTAACTAGACTTGTGTTATGGGTGCTTGACAGCTGATATACTATTTATATTATTTTCTTTTAATACATAGAAACAACTAGACCACAGACAAATATCTAAGCATAAATACTTGTCTGTGGCGGTAATCGAACCCGCAGCCCTGTGTTTCACAGTCAGGCTTTTGACCATTGTGCCAACTGGGTCGTCAATATTCTGTACAAGCAACGGATTGCCTTTTCTAGTTTGAAGCAAGTTACCTAGATTTTAAATCCTTAAAATCGTATATTTCATTTTATATTACTCAGTGCTATATAAAGATCTTATAAAACAGGTTTACAAGATAATTGGCTATAACTCACTTCTCATGGTAAGATTTCGCGTCATTTCAAGATATTATAAAGGTCAAACTTAGTCCAGAATATTCTGTTAAGTTTTAAGATCTGTTAAATCCTCCGAGGTTTTAAGACCAGAAATGTCCCGATTTGATTTAGCGAATGAAAGAGATCAATGAACTATTAAATGGAGCAATATTCCTAGTAGTCGAGCATACATAAATTGCAAGATTTAAAAGTCAAACTTAGTCCAGAATATTCTGTTAAGTTTTAAGATCTGTTAAATCCGCCGAGGTTTTAAAACCAGAAATGTCCCACGAAAATTTGATTTAGCGAATGAAAGAGATCAATGAACTATTAAATGGAGCAATATTCCTAGTAGTCGAGCATAAATTGCTGAAATTGCCATAGTATGTTAAATAAAAAATGCGTCGGTTCTGGTCCAATAACTTGTTCGTATATTTTAGTGAGTTTCATACAAAAAACATCATAATATAACCAATGTGTTAATTATGACCTTGGTACTTCTTCGTCGCGTACTATTATTGGTTATTCTCCTTCTTTTTGACTAGTTAAACATACCTAATGAGTCTCAAAATCTAAAAATATAACTGAATTTCAGGCACGCTTTTAAAAAGAAGTTAAAATTCATAGTATGGCTAATTTTGTTTACATTTAATTATACTGTTTAATTGCCTTTATTTATAGCATGAACATTTGGTCAAGCATTCCTAATTTGTTATATGAATGATTAGGTACCTACACATTTTTCGGTTCACAGCAATTGTAATAAATTTTTCAGTAAGTAATTGTAAGTAGCTTTACAAACGCTCATAAAGGTCAATCAATCGCCATCGACACTTGAAATTATTTAAGGCCCACTTCTTAAGTATATTAGAAACACAAGTCATCAAAATACCACTAGCAGCTTTCGCGGTTCCACCCGCGTAACTTCTGATCCCGTGGGAATATCGGGATGAGAAGAAGCCTATGTTACAGTCAATGAATCAATGTATCCGCATAACAAGTTTTTTCTAAATCAGCTCAGTAGTTTATTCAATCCAAACATTTTTTTCCTCTTTATAATTTACTAGCAGCGCTCCGCGGTTGCACCCGCATAACTCGCGATCCTGTGGGAATTTCAAAATAAAAAGTAGCCTATGGCCTTCCTCGATAAATGGACTATCCAACACAAAAATAATTTTTCAATTCGAACCAGTAGTTTCTGAGATTAGCGCGTTCAAACAAACAAACTCTTCAGCTATAATATAAGTATAGATATAGAAGCATTGATATGAACACTTTGACTTCTTGACTTCCTTCTCATCTGAATTTATTTAGGGTGGGCCCAGTACTTCTTCCATCGCTCTCAAACACTTCTATGGTTTAACTTCAAAAAAAATCGTAATATACACAATACGGACCATGTACATTATTTTAGACGTCGCCGTTGAGACGAACAACTTTTGTTCTACAACTATCGGAAAACAAACTTTTTTAAATTGTTGACGTTATTTTTAGATGAATATCGGATGTTGAAGAAAATACCATTAATTAAATTGGTATTTCAAATTCAATTAATAAATAAAACCCCAAAGTCAATGACCTCTAACTATAAGAAACAGCTGATTTTCAAAAACAGCTGATTATCACAGATCAATTTCTTTTTCGAGCAATTGTTGGCCTCCGATTATTTAAGTTCGATTTTATTCTCCTAGACGTCTAGAACAACTCAATTTCGTATTAGAACACCTTCGTCGAATAATATTTAAACACGTTTTTGCGAACGGTACCTCGTTTGTATTGCGGGCGAATCGGGAACAGCAGTATTTTAGGTGTTGATTGGACAAATGGGTTCAACATAAACATTGCCTACAGTCACACGTGATCCTAATAATGCGAAGGGAAGTAGTGATCAGTTATATCCTGAACTAGTTGTACCTCTACCTCTGACGACACTTACGAAGGGGCAACTGGGGGCTCCATCCCGGACCCAGCCCGGCCCGGATACGGCCCGGTCTAATGAGAATCAACCATTATATGTGTTGATTGGACAAAGTTATTCAACATAAACATTGCGTAAAGTCACACGTGATCCTAATAATGCGAAGGGAAGTAGTGATCATTTATATCCTGAACTAGTTGTAACTCTACCTCTGACGACACTTACGAAGGGGCAACGGGAGGCTCCAACCCGGACCCGACCTGGCCCGGATACGACCCGGTCAAATGAGAATCATCCAATATATTATGTGTTGATTGGACAAATGGGTTCAACATAAACATTGCCTACAGTCACACGTGATCCTAATAATGCGAAGGGAAGTAGTGATCAGTTATATCCTGAACTAGTTGTAACTCTACCTCTGACGACACTAACGAAGGGGCAACGGAGGGCTCCACCCCAGACCCGGCACGGCTCGGATACGGCCCGGTCTAATGAGAATCATCCATTATATGGGTTGATTGGACAAATGGGTTCAACATAAACATTGCCTACAGTCACACGTGATCCTAATAATGCGAAGGGAAGTAGTGATCAGTTATATCCTGAACTAGTTGTACCTCTACCTCTGACGACACTTACGAAGGGGCAACAGGGGCTCCAACCCGGACCCGGCCTGGCCCGGATACGACCCGGTCAAATGAGAATCATCCAATATATTATGTGTTGATTGGACAAATGGGTTCAACATTAACATTTCCTACAGTCACACGTGATCCTAATAATGCGAAGGGAAGTAGTGATCAGTTATATCCTGAACTAGTTGTAACTCTACCTCTGACGACACTTACGAAGGGGCAACGGGAGGCTCCAACCCGGACCCGGCCTGGCCCGGATACGACCCGGTCAAATGAGAATCATCCAATATATTATGTGTTGATTGGACAAATGGGTTCAACATAAACATTGCCTACAGTCACACGTGATCCTAATAATGCGAAGGGAAGTAGTGATCAGTTATATCCTGAACTAGTTGTAACTCTACCTCTGACGACACTTACGAAGGGGCAACGGGAGGCTCCAACCCGGACCCGGCCTGGCCCGGATACGACCCGGTCAAATGAGAATCATCCAATATATTATGTGTTGATTGGACAAATGGGTTCAACATAAACATTGCCTACAGTCACACGTGATCCTAATAATGCGAAGGGAAGTAGTGATCAGTTATATCCTGAACTAGCTGTACTTCTAACGATGCTTACGGAAGGGCAATGAGAGTCACTAATTATGGCATTAAACCTTAATTTGGTTGCAAAGGCTAATTAAGGTATTAATAGTTGGAAAATTTTGTTCTGGGAACTCCACTTGTGGCATAAACTTAATGTCCTAAATAGTTTGGCATAAAATATAAAACTCTTGGCATAACTTATTTTTGCATAATTCTTTTTGGCATAAAGTCTTCAGTCATAATATGTTTTGGTACAATAGTCTTTCAGCATAATGCTTTACTATAAAAAATGTAGTCTAATGAAGTCATTTGGCGTAATTTTCGATTTCTTGTAACTCTTTTTATGATTTTTTCCGAATTTGGCGGATATTGGAGATTTCCCAGAAAATAGGCACAAATTGTTCCAAAGGCATTAACCGACCATCTGCGAAACTTAACGTTTGTATCTAGTTCATGTGGAAAATCCTATATGACGTTGCTAACTAAAAATTCTGCTTCGAATACCAAAGTAACTTCGATATGGAATATGAATATTAAGTTGACGCCAAGTATGTACCCATGGTCATACCTATGCTATGTAGATTTGAAACAGTTATGTCAAAATATTTAAGAGGAAAGGGTACCGGGGGCTCTCTCCATACAAACGTAGTCGACTGTTTTCTCCCTGGATAATGACACTAGAGCAAATATTTTCGTTGCATAAAACTTATAACTGTCATGATCATTGATCATGCCCCTATGTTTTTTTTTTGTTTTTATTATCTTAATTTCTATGATAATTAGAAAGTGAAAAAAAAAACAAAACATAAGGGCATAGTCATGGCAGTTATAGGTTTATGGGAGAAAAATATTTGTGCTAGTGTAATTATCTAGGGAGGAAACAGTCGACTACGTTTGTATGAAGCGAGACCTCGGTACCCTTTCCTCTTAAAAAAACCAAAAATCAAAATATAGATAAGTATAATTTTAACGGAATCGATACGAAAAGAAGAAGCGGTAATATCTATAAGTTGTCCTTTGTCATTTTATCCGTCGTATTATTATTAAGCAGATAAAATCATCAATTTTCTTAAGAAAACCCTTCACAATGTTTACAAAGATAACGCTGTTGACGTTTCACAATAACAGTTGTTGAGTTCCTGCAGTAGTTTTTAGGGTTCCATACCCAAAGGGTAAAAACGGGATCCCATTACTAAGACTTCACTGTCCGTCCGTCTGTCTGTCACCAGGCTGTATCTCTTTAACCGTGATAGCTAGACAGTTGAAATTTGGCGGAATATGTATTTCTAACTTTAAAAAAAACTTGAGAGGTGTCAAGGGACACCCGGATGAAACGAAGTTTCTTTCGATTAATTAATGAAGGAATTGTAATAAAATCAAAAAGTGTCGTTACAACTTTTGGTCTTAATTTTTTTCGCCTAGCCCCCTTTCGCAACGCGCGATAAGGAACTTCCTTCCAACGGAAACAATATATTTAAGTGAGGTTCCTATACAACATGCTATACGGAAACCTTCGTGCGAGAGACCGACTCGCACTTGGCCGGTTTTTCTTCCATGATACAGTCTGTGAAAATATGACTTATCAGTATGACATTCTGTTGACCATTTTTGCTTGTAATCTGTTATTAATCTGAGTCATTAATATAAGAATTAGTTTTACTTGGCGATGAGAATAATCTAATCTTTTTTAATTATAATATAAGTGATACAATTAGTCATTGTTTAAAGGCTACGCAGAATTACTATTTCAATCGGTTCAAACCATGTGCTTGATTAGTCACCGATCACAAAACACATTATTTGTTGTTCCCAAAAAATGTGAGGCCAAAACTGTGAATGAATGAATGAATGAAAAATGTATGCGATGAATTTATTTATATATGTATACGAAAAGTAATGTAGCTGTATTTCTATTCTAAAAAGGGGTTAAGACTAAGACTTCTATTACTAAGACTTCACTGTCTGTCTGGCTGTCACCAGGCTTTATGTCATGAACCTTGATAGCTAGAGAGTTGAAATTTTGACAGATTATGTATTTCTGTTGCCGCTATAACAACAAATACTAAAACAGAAAAAAAAATGGTGGTATGGGTGTGACGATGTGACGATTTGTATGTAATACAAACTTATTATAATTTCAATTGTAAGAATTATACAGGTCTTAAATTTGGGCAAAGCAGCGTCTTCGTCAAAAAAACGTTCTAAAAAAGTTTCTTTTTCAAACACGCACACGACTTTGAAAACTTCAGACATCAAGCACATAACCAACAAACCTAAATACATATGTATGATTTAACATATCACCTGTTATCTACCACGCTGCAATTATTAGAGGTTTTGTTTGTACTATATTCCTCCAAACGAAATATTAGTTCAATCAATAATATAAGACGTCACTTATGACATGAGTCACCTTCCTACAAGTATGTCGATTGAAAATAATATACACTTTCTTTCACTTTCGTCTAAAAGCTGGTGTGAATCAAAGGGTGCTTATGACATGATATTAAAAGTTATAATTGCATTTCAGTTTATTGATTTATCTATACTAATAAAATCTTGTCCTGAATGACTGACTGACGGATCAATGTACAGCCTAAACCGCTGATCGTAGAGACCTGAAACTTGGAGGGTATATTTTTAGCCCCCTTTTTTCACAAAATTAAACAATTATACGAATGTTTTATACGGTTTTACCAATGGACAACCAAGCCGGGCGGGTTGCTAGTTCAGATTAATTTAACAAAAACATATCTAAAACTTCTAATAGTACTTGTACTTGTATACAGGCTGTTTTCCGCCATTGGACCCTTTTTATTTGGGTCCTTTTTGCGTGAGGATGGAGTAGGCTTGCCCAGCACCTACTACCCTCTCAGCTTAGTGGACCATGTCCAGAGGAGAGAACTTGTCAATACTTCTGGAGCCAACTAAGCCGCGGGTTTCATCACGATGTTTTCCTTCACCGTAAGAGCAATGTCAATTAGCGCACATAAATTTTTCTTAAGAAAAATACATTGGTGCACGGCCTGCCGGGTTTCGAACCCACGACCTTCAGAATTAAAGTCGAGGTATCTACCACTAAGCCAACACTGCTCTCTTCTAATAGTAACATGGACTTATATTACCATGCCCCCTTATTCCAAAACGAGAATTAGACACAGATTTACTCGTGAACTATAGTCTAAACACTATCCCTATAGATTATTTAGGGATAGTTTTTGACTATAGTTCACGAGTAAATCTGTATCTAATAGATTTAAATCCATATCTCTGACTATCCTTAAACCTCATTTTGGAATAAAGGGGATGAAGTTTTAAAAGAAGCAGGATTTCCCTAGTATTTGCACTTTGTTTCAAACGGAATCGAACAAAAAAATTAACAATGACAAAATCTAATAAGCGTTCCGGCTAATTGTGATATGACGATATAGTGGCCAGGAAAATCCCAAGTTTAAATTCTGCACAATCAATTTTCTAAGAAAACGAAACACCGTTGTAAATAGTAGGTAGTTAGGTAACTATTGGTTCAGAGATGATTAGTCGATGCCAATTGTACATCAGTATATAGATCTACGTTGTACCATCAAAGTTAAAAACTGGTCCAGAGGCAAATATGTATCTGCATAATTTTCTTAAAGGCCCACGACGTGTTAGATTGAGGGCCCCACGCCAACGACCTTGGTACATAGCTTACTAAATAGTTACTACTGGCACCGGTCGCCTTCGTTGGTGAAAATTGTTAATTGTTACAAATGTGTTTTGTTTTTCTCAAAAGTGCTGAGATAGAATTGTAGGTGAGATCTTTACCGACATTTTGGTGTGACTTTGAGCCAAAAATTCCCTATAGTCGTGAAGCTATCCTAAAATTAGGAATTAAAACTAGTCTAGCTGTGAAATGACAAGGAAATTTAGTCTCAAATTACCCCAAAATATCTGTAAAGATTTCACTTACAGTTCCATCTCAGCACTTTTAAAAAAACAAAACACATACGTTACAATCAACAGTGTTAGTTTTAGGCGACGGGTATTTCTGACGCGTTGCGTTTGGCAGCATAAGCAGCCTTAAGGCGCTCTTCCAGTACCGTGTGTAGGTATTCACATTACCTTAGCCCGCGCTCTCAAAGACGTAGCGTGCTGCGGGCTAACTGTTATATTTGTTCGATATGCAAAACATTTTAGCATTATTATCCACAAATATAGTTTCTAGAGGTCAAAACCTATCATTTGATTCATTTTTAGAAACAAACGTTAACTATTTTTGAATAAAACCCGATAAACGATCTAATAATTCTCTGTTTTCTAACATTTTTTAAAGCGAACGAAGATGTTCATATTATGTTTTCAACCACAATAAACAAAAATATGGTTATTAAACTACAATATCCATTTATATCCAAATAACAAAACAAGAGTATTTGATTACTTAGAGTTGCTTAAAACAAAGGTCGATTTTGGTAGCTTTATTAGCACCTGCCCTTAAGAAATAAGGCTAAATCTAACTAAAATGTACAAAACAAATACTAATAGAATAGGTACTAACATAACTACTTGGTGATGTTTAAATAAAATGGATGCATCATGGCAAAAAGATAAAATCAAAATTGAAAAGTCTGTCTGTGACCATGGGATATGCAAAGTTCTCGAAACGTCAAATTAACCAAAAAAACGCGATTATATCCGTAAAAATATTATTATCAGAATTGAAGAAGTTACCAGTCTAGATAAAGATGCCCTTTAGACATACCCGATTTTAAGAGGGTTCTGTACCCAAAGGGTAAAAACGGGACCCTTTTACTAAGACTCCACTGTCTGTCTGTCTGTCACCAGGAATTCGTGCGCGAATCCGACTGCATAGCTTTTATCGCGGGCTTTGAGCGCGGCGAACGAATAAAGAAATTCCGTAACGAAAATAAAACCTAACACCCCCCACTCCGCCTACCATGTTTTTTTTTATTTTCATCAAAGGTTTACCAAAAAGTCATCAAAGAAATTAGTAGAAAACAATTTTAGTACCGAGCATTTGAAAATCGTTAAAAAATGAAATAACACCACTAATTCAAATTGGAATCGTGATATTGATTTTCATTACGCAAAGATAAGTTTAAAAGATCACGAAAAAGTAATCGATTGATAAATATAAACTGAAATATCTATATCGATACGCGACTAGTCAATTTTATAATATAATTTACCTCTCTTTTTCAGGTTTAATATAACTTTTGAAGTTCTTTTTAGGTTGATCACCCAGTGCCTCTTTTTCCTTCTCTTTCTGCTTGGAAGACATCGTCACTGTGAATTATTCGTTCCTTTCCAATGATTTTATATAGGTATCACAATATCATTTTTTGTTTAGGTTTTTCAAAAGTCAATATTCAATGTAACATTTTTTTGGAAAAAAAAAACGTATAGAGTATTTCACGTCGTAAACAATACTGAAACCCTATGTCGAAAATGCTAACTATTATAATCGCGTAATCATTGCAAAGATAATAAAGTTCGATAATAAACCACAACGTGTTTGCCGTACAAATAATATTTAATAAATCTATACTAAAATTATAAAGCTGAAATATTTGTTTGTTTGTTTGTTTGTACGCGCTAATCTCAGGAACTACTGGTTCGAATTGAAAAATTATTAAATACTAGCTATGCCCCACGGTTTCACCCGCGTAAGTCCCGATCTCGTAGGAATTGACTCTAGAAAACGTTTGTATGGGAAATAGGAAAGGGCTGTTTTTAGGGTTTTCCCGGAAATTATTCGATTTTTTCTCGCCTTTTAAACCTTCCCTAGACCTCCACGAACATTTCAAGACTAAGATAAGATAAATCCGTTCAGCCGTTCTCGAGTTTTAGTGAGACTAACGAACAGCAATTCATTTTTATATATAAGATAAATATTACAGGACATTCCACACATCGCAATCTAGCCCCAAGTTAAGTAACTAGACTTGTGATATGGGTGCTAGGCAACGGATATACTACTTATATACTTTTCTTTTGTAAATATATACTTATAATACATAGAAACAATCAGACCACAGACAAATATCTAAGCATAAATACTTGTCTGAGGCGGGAATCGAACCCCTGTGTTTGGCAGTCCGGCATGGTGACCATTGTGCCAACTGGGTCGTCAAATTCGTCGTATTTTTGTGTTGGATAGTCAATTCATCGAGGAAAGCTATAAGCAACTTTTCATTTTGATGTTCCCACGGGATCGGAACTTACGCGGGTAAAACCGCGGAGCGCAGCTAGTAGGTAATATACGTTTTTGTCAAACGTTGGAAACGCCCACAATCCATCTACCGGTTAAAAACAACGAAGCAGGAAAACATTACTAAATAAAGGATATTCCTAATATAAAATGATTGGGATATTTGAAAATACTTTTACCCGTTGTTACCATTATTTTAAATTGATCGGGAATCTATTTAACTTTTGGTCTTTCTAGGGTTCCATAACCAAAGGGTAAAAACAAGACCCTATTACTAAGACTTCGCCGTCGGTCCGTCCGTCTGTCTGTCACCAGGCTGTATCTCATGAATTTCAATATTATGTTTCCATTTTGTTTCCACTTTGATCGTCTTTTGTTTCCGTTTCATTCGTCGTTTATTCCAGTTTCGATCGTCTTTTGTTTTCGTTTCGATCGTCTTTTGTGTACTACTGACTGTAGTGGTTAGTTCGGTTATTTTATAATTATTATAAAAATAAATATTTATATAATTAAAAATAAAAATAATTTACGACTTTTACTTTTTGTCCGAATAAAAAGAAAAAGTTACATTATTTCCGCTTTAATCGGAGGATACAAAATTCAAATGAATATCATATTTACGACACAAAGTAGAGGATGAATCAACTGAATAAAATTATACCTACAGATCTGTCGGATTTTCAGCAAATTGTTCGCACATTTATTTATCCAATCGCTTTTATGGATTTGAGTGCCTTCCAGTGATTTGACGTTTAAATAATGGGAAAAACGATACTTCCCAGACGTTAAAAGCATTTTGTTTGTTAGCACACAATAATCCAGAAATGCAGTATTAAAAATATGTTTCTTTTTGTTAGCCTATATTGTCCCACTGCTGGGCAAATGCCTCCCTAACATCTTTCCAAGTATTTCAGTCGTGGGCAAAGTTAAGCCAGTCTGTGTCAAATGCATCAAGATCGTCACGCCATCGTTTACGTGGTCTGCCTCGATTCCGACGTCCGAATATATGACTTAATACGTATATGTAAATACCTGGATGACCGAGCTTTGCTCGGTATTTTTTTTTTTTACTTAGTCTAACCTCAAAGCAAACACTCATTGACTTCGTGTTACTTAACAACGCCATCTGCTGGAATAACTTTATTACTAACATAAAACAGTATTAGTAGTTCGCCAATAGATGTCAGGAAGAGTCATATTTTTCAGATAAAAAAAAGTAAGTTTCGATAAAACACTAATAAAATGACATTTTCTAAAAATGATTCCTAGCTAGATCGATTTATCGCCCCCGAAACCCCCTATATACCAAAATTCATGAAAATCGTTGGAGCTGATTCCGAGATTCCAATTATATATATACAAGAATTGCTCATTTAAAGATATAAGATAAGATAAACTGAAGAATAGAAATCTATGGCAAAACAGAATAATATACATAGTCAACACTGTATAAATTTTTTGGAACGTATTGGAACGTAGTTCCTTATCGCGTGTTGCGAAAGGGGGCTAGACGAAAAAAATTAAGACCAAAAGTTGTAACGACACTTTTTGCTATAGTTGTAAGCCGAGCGGCGTGCGCGTGTTTCTCTGTCTGTTTCTCTCTCTCTCTCATAGAAAGCAAGTCAGTTTACTAAAATTGAGCCTACTGATTAAGTTTATATTACATTATATTTGTTAATATTATTTCCAGTTAAATAAAGCGCTAGAGTCATGCTACCGAGTCTTGGAACTGGAAAAAGGCGGCAAATTAAAAAAAATATGGGTAAATAATATATACTTGATAATATACTATTATCATTAGTATACTTAACAATTAATTACAATTTAATTTATACTCATTTTATTATTTATTTGTAATGTTTAGTTTTTTTACTTAATTTCTGGGTTATTTTTTTTTTTTTTTTTTTTGGCTACTTTTTAATTATTTTGTGTTTATTATTATTTTTAGTTTTTAATTTTGTGTATTTTGATTTGATGTTTGATGTATTGACATTTAACTTTGTGTTTTAAATTGGAATAAATATTAATTACATATTATTAATAATTAATTATATATTTAATATTAATAACTAATCATATAATAATTATAATTAATTAATTATCAAGTATCAAATAGGTTATTCCAATTTTTTCATAATAATGTACTTAGATTTTTAAATTTGCCGCCCTATTCCAGGGCCAAGACCATGGTTAAGACTCGGTAGCCAGACTCTAGTTGCTATCGGCACATAACTACAATTAAAAGTTATATCATGTATTACCCGCGTAACTCCCGATCCCGTGGGAATATCGGGATAAAAAGTAGCCTATAGCCTTCCTCGATAAATGGCCTATCCAACACAAAACGAATTTTTCAATTCGAACCAGTAGTTCCTGAGATTAGCGCGTTCAAACAAACAAACAAACTCTTCAGCTTTATAATATTATATCATGTATTTAGTAATTACTCACTTATCATGTTTCGATGTGCGAGGCTGTGGCTCCGGCAGCTGCAGCGGGGTGGCAGGCGCGGAGCGAGGCACCCCGCACCCGCCCCCCGACGCACCCGCCGCGAAATTACCGGTTGACCTGTAAACAACAAATATCATGTAGATCGCCTTCCATATCTTAAGGCGCTCTTCCAGTATGTAGGCCCATACATTACCTTAGCCCCCGCTCTCAAAAACGTAGCGTGCTGCGTGCTAACTGTTATATTTGATCGATATGCAAAACATTTTAGCATTATTATCCACAAATATAGTTCCTAGAGGTCAAAACCTATCATTTGATTCATTTTTAGAAACAAACGTTAACTATTGTTGAATAAAACCCGATAAACGATCTAATAATTCTCTGTTTTCTAACATTTTTTTTATCGAACGAAGTTGTTCATATCATGTTTTCAACCACAATAAACAAAAATATGGTTATTAAACTACAATATCCATTTATATCCAAATAACAAAAAAAGTGTATTTGATTACTTAGAGTTGCTTAAAACAAAGGTCGATTTTGGTAGCTTTATTAGCACCTGCCCTTAAGGTGAAGGGACTTTTCACGCTGGATGCATTTTGCAGACAGCAGCGGTCCGGGCAGTCAAATGATGTCGCACAGATTTGTTCAGAAAACGATTGGATCGGACCACTCCTTATGAAGGTAACAAAAACATCACAAAATGCAAACTTCATATACACGACATGGGTACCATAAGTGCCTGCTATGGATTTTGATTCTGACAAAATATCCGAAGTGTTTGTGACGCAGAGCTGGGCTGAGTGAAGAGGAGCGAACCGTGAATTTGCCAATTAAAGCGGACCGTGCCGCTCGACGCTCCTTTCTACTCCGCCTAGCTCCACATCAGCGTCAGAGGAAACGCACCCTTAGGGGTTTCAGGGCACCCGCTTGCGGTTAACACAAGCGGGTTCCCTGAAACCTATAAACACCCGCGGTGCAAACCACGGAACACCCATTTAAAAATGTCATAAGTAGTAATCTAAACACGTCAGAAATAACTCGAAAAAGCAATAAGGAAATAGCTGGTACTGATAACCCTATAGGTTTAATTAAAATTGAGACTGGCTTTCAAATATTATGTCCAGAAGCTCAAGTACAGCAAGATGTAATAAAGAAAAATTCCACAAAATCTATCTGCATAATATTTCTCATTTCATTAGAGACATTTTATTGCGTGACGAAAGTAATAAATTCCAAAACTACTTGCAGTAGAATAACGCCAGTGAACATTTAGGGAGGCTTAGGTAAACCGAAATAGAGGTAGAGAATAGAGGTAGGAAGTAACCTATTAGGTCCGATTAATAATAATAACTATAAGTGGTCCGATTGATAGGACTGCAGATAGTTCGATTGATAGAACCACAGGCAAAAAAATTGCATATGGATCGACTAAAAGAACTCCGCGATCGGAACACGGGCAATAAACGAAATATAGAGGACCTTATAAATAACCCATTACTAAACAAATAAGAAATTGCGTTAGGAGAAGTTAAATTAAAGTCTACATGGTTACCATGCCGGACTGCCAAAGACGACCCAGTTGGCTCAATGGTTACCATGCCGGACTGTCAAACACAGGGTTGCGGGTTCGATTCCCGCCTCAGAGAAGTATTTATGCTCAGATATTTGTGTGGGGTCTGGTTGTTTCTATGTATTATAAATATATATTTACAAAAGAAATATGTATAGAAGTAGTATATCCGTTGTCTAGCACCCATAACAGAAGTCTAGTTACTTAGCTTGGGGCTAGATGGCGAGGTGTCGTATGTAATAAAAAAGCCTAACTTAATTAATATCTTATGGAAACTTCCATACCTCCAATTAATAATACTTCTTTGTTGCACAAACCTTTCAGTTGCCACATTTAAATTAGAATCACTGTAAAAACGATACTTTATAGAACTCTTAATTTTAGCCATAATGCGTAAGTTCTTCAGTCGTTCACACAAGACTACGAAATAATGTAAGCAACTGGCAATAAAAAAACTTAATACCTACATAACAATCATAGACATGTATTTACTTAATACACTATTATGATTAAACAATAGAGAAACTTTAAAACATACTTATAAGAGTATTGAAGTATAAACATTTAACTAGAATCTAGATATTATAAAATTTCAAACAAATAATAATTACGTGGGATGATCGATAACATCGTTTGTTAGTTTGATATATTATAATCATGAGCGTTACTTGTAGGTATCTACTGTTAATAAAAAGTACCTGGATGACCGAGCTTTGCTCGGTTTTTTTTTTTTTTACTTAGTCTAACCTCAAAGCAAACACTCATTGACTTCGTGTTACTTAACAACGCCATCTGCTGGAATAACTTTATTGCTCACAAAAATAGTATTAGTAGTTCGCCAATAGATGTCAGGAAGAGTCATATTTTTCAGATAAAAAAGTAAGTTTCGATAAAACACGAAAAAAATGACATTTTCTAAAAATGATTCCTAGTTAGATCGATTTATCGCCCCCGAAACCCCCTATATACCAAATTTCATGAAAATCGATGGAGCCGATTCCGAGATTCCAATTATATATATATACTAGCTGCGCCCCGCGGTTTCACCTGCGTAAGTCCCGATCCCGTGGGAATATCGAAAAAAATATCCTATGTCCGTCTTCTGATTGTAAGCTACCTCCCCACCAATTTTCAGCCAAATCGGTTTAGCCGTTCCCGAGTTATAAATGGTGTAACTAACACGCCTTTTTTATATATATAGATATATATAAGAATTGCTCATATATATATATAAGAATTGCTCATTTAAAGATATAAGATTTATAGTATATAGTATAGGCCATACAGCGAATGATGGCCCCTGGCGGAAAGTGGAAGGGGTATGCGCAGAACTAAATTTTTAGGTCTGTATGGCGGTAGGACAGGAGTGAAGGGAGGGTCAGTTGCTCACATAATCGCTCTCTGTTCCACACTCGTCTCTAGCCGCGCTCTGTCCCGCACCCGCACGTCTTTAGACGTCTAAGTGAGCCTAAATTGATAAATTGGATAACTAATGCATTAAAATTCAATGTCATTTTAGTTTCGGTGCTATACATTGCCTAATTTTCTAATTTAAAGGAATGTTTTTCGGGTTGGACAAAGTAAAGTATGACGATTTGGCTGTAATATTTTTGTCCGCGATAGTACATGCGCAAACCATCCCCACCAATTTCCGCCAGGGGCCATCATTCGCTGGTCTACCTATATCTGGATATTAAAGAATTTCAAACAAAAAGTAATGACGAAGTCAATATGTCTAACTGTTATTACAGTTGTGTAAATATGATATCTAGTACTTCTACTTGGCAAGTAACTTGTACCTAGCTTAATTCTTAAAATGCTGACCACTCATTGGAAATTTTTCTTAGACATCTGAGAAACTAGATCGAATTTCACATTCACACTTAGAGTGCAATAACACCTAATCTCTAACAAGATAGACAGAAAGCATCTAAAAATACAATAGAAGATACAACTTTGTTTTTTTTTAAAGTAATTCACACGAGAATTCCCTCTAGGATATTTCTTCACAATGGTATTGTTTTCAGAGTGATTCAACGATTGAGGCCTGTGTCTACCTAATCATTATCTCAAACAAGTCGATGGTCGCCATTTTAACATTTCAAAATACTAGAACTATCATATCAGAGATCTAAGATATTGTAGTTCAAAATCTACATCTACAGTAATATCATAATGAGAAAATATTTTTGTTTTATAGGCTAATAGGTACCGAAACTACAGGACCGATTTTAATAAAAATTGGTATCAGGATACTTTGAATGATTGGGAATAACATAGGCTACTTTTTATCCATGGGATCGGGAGTTACCCGGGTGGAACCGCGGAGCGCTGTAACTTATAACATCTTCGTATGCTAGAGAGAGTATGAGAGATTAATTTTACTGTTATCCGGAGGTAAATGAATGAGATGGAAAACTAGATGACTATGCACTTATTATTAACCTTGAAGCAATTGAAACAATGAAAACATCCTTTACCTACAATGTTACAGAGGTAACTGGTGTCGTAGTTGACATATAATTATTGTTTCCGTTTGTTGCTGTATATTACTACTGGTATTTCCTATGGATTACTTTCGTATTTATCATCAATCCCTTAGACAAGATTACTTTCCATTAGCGACATCGCCAATCGTTAGACTTTAAAAAATGTATGAAATTGACATAGGCCAACGAAAAACGTGGTTTTGCGTTAGAGAAAAAAAAACAAGTTTATGTCAATATCATACAATGCTTATGTCAATTTCGTACAAAAAAATCTTGTCTATGAGAACTGATCAATTCCAGTGGAACCATAATATTGTAACCGAAGTTATAGTAACTTAGCTTACTCGGGCATACCTATTCGCTTGCCTTATGGTTTTTAACCCTTACCTTCGTCAATCTAATCCTGCTCATATTCGATCTAAAAATCCTATTAGCCTCAACTAGGTAATCGTATAACCACCAAACAATAAAGATCTGAGCAAAGTATATAAACAAACAACAAACGCTTAGTCATCTTGACACTTCTCTTTTACGCTTTTGGAAAGGATATTATTGTCAAAGTAATTGTAACGGTGAAAAAGTCGATCCTACCGTAAGATTACCAATTCACTTATTACTTAAACTTAACAAGACTTAAATGGAATAATTCATTAAGCATGGACATTTAATGAGAAGAGACTCTTCTCTTCTCGTTAAATGTCCATGCTTCTCTACGCATGTGACTAGAAGAGTGATGAGTATGAATTTAGAGGGTTGGAGAGGAAGAGCCAAGAAAAGATGGATGGACTGCGTGAGACAAAATATGAGAGAGATGAATGTGAACGATGAGATGACGACTAATTAGAGTGAATGGAAGAAGAAGGCATACTGCGCTGAATAAATGACCCCAAATAAATTGGGATAAGGGCAAGAAGATGATGATGAAATCATTTTCGTCAAATGCGTTGGTTTAGTAAAGAACTAACTCATGAAATCATGAATCGAATTAATTTCTCCGAATTCTTTCATTCACGGTATATCCGGGAGGAACAATGGACTGTTTTCCTAACAAAACTTCATGACCCCATTCTGTTGATGACCTTCGCGAATATAAGGGTCTAAGACTTGTAAACAAGATCTTCTCGGAAGTTCGTTCAAGGCTAAATGACATTTGAATACAATGAAGATTCAAATTATATTCTAAGGATAACAATTTTCGCAATATTTTTCGTTTGTCTTGTTTTGTCAGTTATTTAAATAAAATTGTATTCTGCATCGAAATGTAAAAATAGTATTTATTAAGCAAAATAATTACTTATTATACTTAGATTAATTTAATAACGAATTACTTTTAAATAGAGAGAAAATAGGTCAAATAGAGAAATAGACACAGTTGCACTGTGTTGATACGAAAATAGCAAAGAAGAAATCGGGCGCCCGTATGTCTATCGTTATTAGAAAAACTAACGTGTTTACAAAAAAAACCAGACATATCGGAAAAATACGGAATTAAGATGTAGCTAGATTTTGGACTAATATTCTTATAATAAACACATCGAACGGTGGGCCGACTATTGCTGAAAAAGACGAAATTTGTTCCAATAGAGAGTCAACTGAATGCTACGGGACCCCGATTACGAATCAATCTCCATATTATTTATGCAGATTTTAAGCATATTAATAAAATTGTGTCGGAAATCAACAGATTCAATTAATAATATCTATTGACCATCAAGGTCTTATTATAATAATGATGCGTTTTACAATATACAAAAAAATATACATATATCTGCATTACAATATGAAATTAAAACAAAGATATAAGTATATTCATATTGGAATAACAGACGCACAGACGTCTGAATAATAGCGGAGTTCATGGAGCAACAACGAAATTAATAAAGACCTCGAGGGCAAGGCCGACGACTAAATATAAGGATAGCAATCATAAATAGTGTATGAAATGCAATGACGGTGACGTTTTTTGATACCCGTTTATACCTATTGTATATCTTGTGTTAGCAAGAATTGAATTGAAAACATGTAAGCTTAAGTTTGAAGAAATGGAGAGAGTGAAACGACTCTTACCGAAAGAATTTAGGAACGATTTGATATGAATGAAATATTCTAACAATCAAGATACTAAAACTATTCTTTCTAGGTACTAGCAAAACGTCCTGAACGAACCTTCACTATGTTAACATAATTTTGTTTCTAAACATGATCCTCAAATTAAAGTAACAAGAATCAATGTTATCAAACTTTGTCTATAACGTTTTAACAACTTTGGAACCATTTTATAGAGAGAAGGTCACTGGAGCGGACATGACAGTTCACGGATTGATTTTTGCAGTTACTTTAAAGATAATTTGCATTCACAGTGTAATTTGACTATAATATTTAGTAAGTACAATAACCTTTTATCACATTTTACTAATTGGTCTTTCTTTTTATTCTTAGAGGATGATCACGGCGAATGAGTTGCCAATAGAACCGGTTTATGAAGATTCCGCTCCCGTCACGTCCGCTTGGGAAGATGATGAGGTAAAGAAAGTGATAAGTTTGAAAGATGTAATGGAAAACGATGATACCGATTTCTTTGAAATTAACAAGAATCCGGTTGAAGGAGTAACACAAAAGGTAAGATTTTTTTTTAGTAACGAAGGGATTTTTGAAAATTCTCAATCTCGCATATGTTATTTTTTTGGATTGGCAATTATCTTTACTTTAGTTGTTCTTTGGCAACTGGTTGTGAAATTACAAGGTGAAATTATAACAGTTGGGAAAAAAGAAAAATCTATCGGTATTTGCAACTGATTGAGTAGCAAGAATGTCAGTTCTTCCTTAACAACTGGCTGTGAATCTCAATTGCCAATGTGGCCGTAGGGATGGCGTTGTGACATGCATGGCGTTGTGACGCGGGTGACATGCATAAAACTTGTTCAAAAGTTTGTTTTTAGGGTTCCGTAACTCAAAAAGTAAAAAAGGAAACCTTATAAGATCACTTTCTTGGCCATCTGTCTGTCTCTTTTGTCAGGGTCGGGCGCGCAACCCCTTTCGGCATTTTTAGCTGTGTCTTGTAGTTTGGAATGTGGCTCTGAAGGACCATGTAAAACAAACACCCTGAATATTTTGTATACCTAATATTATTGTAATGCCCAACCGGGGGCTCTGTTTTCGAAAGTCATTCTCGACTTCCAACTCGCAAGACACCAATTTTCTGTATTTTTGAATCGTTCGTCGTCGAAATTTGAAATATCAATTTTTTATTCATTTTACGCTGAAAATTAGAAACCTGTTACTATCGACGAACATCCGAAATAATCCCAAAACATAAAAGACTTTTCAAGATCGTTTTCGAATATTTGACTATGATTGTTTGACGTTTGTTTTACCACTCGCCTCTCGGCGACGACTGATGGAGACGACTCGTTACGATCGAGCTATTAAAAAATAACGAATTTCCGATGGATGTCGAACGAATATCAGAACTCGAAAAGAAAAATAAAGCCCCTGGTTCATGTTGTGTCTATAATATACTTGTACTTGTATCTTACCTACATATATGAAACAAGAACTGATAATTATGATTATAAAATAGAAAGAAAGAAAAACATTTAGTTGGTACAGGCACACGACAACTTTAAAATAAAACACATACAAAGAAAAAGGTAACAATTATACAACAAAGAAAGAAACATACACTAAGCCTAAGAATATTTAAGAAGCCATGTGCTGCCCAAATGGGTATTGGGTATAAATATTGTAATTCTATATGAATATAAAATTTTCAGCCATGTTCAGTTCTGGTACTATCCGACATCAAAAACCAGTACATGCAGTCGTTGTTACGAAAATATAGATACGATTCAAAAGGTAGGTGTTCACATATTTTTGCTAGGTAATTTGTAGTTACTAAGTACCGTGTTACTACACGCAATTTTGTGTTTTTGTTAACGTAATTCTTAACGTTCTGTTTACTTGCTCATTTGATTTTATCTTACAGGAGTTCTTATTCCGAGCAGTGTGAAATATTTCATCAAAATGCCTCAAGGTGTGGCGTCTGAACCAGTATTGGTTCCATTGAACAATAAAGCTTTTTCGCCTTTAGGAGGATTCGTGCGGTAAGTGTTCTTTGAAAATACCGTTTTAAAAACAAATTAGGTATATACGACAACTAGCTTTTGCCCACGACTTCGTTCGCGTAGACGCCCAAAATGGACCAAGGAATCACGTTGTGTCATACAAACTTTGCCTTTGATACAAATTTTGAAAAACCTTTCTTATCGGATGCCTACGTCATACAAAGAACACACCCTCCAAGTTTCAGGTATCTACGATCAGCGGTTTAGGCTGTGCGTTGATCCGTCAGTCAGTCAGGGCAAAGCATTTTATATGTACAGAAGATGTGTCTCAAATATGCTGTAATTTCAGATATTACAAAGAAGTCCCCCCAATACCTCAATCATGGTGACCACATTGATCCGATTATGGAGCCTTTTAGTTATATTCCTTAGGTATAAAGAAAAGTTTTAATAATATGTCTAGCATAAGGTACCTATAAAAATTGTTAAAAGACATCTGTAGTATCACATAGACAAATGTGGAGGTTCCGAACAGAAAATAACGAACCAAGCAATTGGTATGGGAATCACACAATATGCCTTTATCATAGATAAATTGTATTATATAAAATACTTAATCTTAAATTATATAGGCCTCATTAAAAGGAAGAGGTTCCGACGCTCTCTCCATCAAACGTAGCCGACTGTTTCCTCCCTGGATAATGACAGTAGAGGAAATATTTTTGTTGCATAAAACTTATAACTGCCATGACTATGCCCCTATGTCTTATTTTTTATACTTATATACTTTCTATAATAATTATAAAAAGGAAAAAGAAAAGTCATGGCAGTTATAGGTTTTATGCAACAAAAATATTTGTGTTAGTGTCATTATTCAAGGAGGAAATAGTCGACTACGTTTGTATGGAGAGAGTGCCGGTACCCTTTCCTCTTAATTAGTATAACAGGCATAATAAAGCAACTCATTAAATAATCTAGTGCTCTTTGATTTAACTAGTTAATAATTATAAAACTTATTAATAAAAATGGAAACTGCAAGGTCTTTTACGATTAAAACAAACAATTTTTTTCCAGATCTAATCATTAAGGTGAAAGGGTACCGGCGCTCTCTCCATACAAACGTAGTCGACTGTTTCCTCCCTGGATAATAACACTAGCCAAATATATATTTTGCATAAAACCTATAACTGCCATGACTATGCCCCTATGTCTTGGTTTGTTTTCTTTTTCTAATTATCATAGAAATTAAGATTTTAAAAACAAAACATAGGGGCATGCATGGTCATAGCAGTTTTAAGTTTTATGCAACATATTTTCTCTAGTGTCATTATCCAGGGAGGAAATAGTTGACTACGTTTGTATGGAGAGAGCGATCGGTACCCTTTCCTCTTAAAATACAAGTTAAAATTGTGACGAACAAAGATATGTCTTCAATTTCATATATGAAACCTCTATCGAAATAGCATGGCAAATTAATAACCAATGTTTTTTTTTAATTTAACGGAATAAAAAGCAATTTAAAAACTTTCACTAAACACGTAAGAAGAACATTAAAAAAACCATTAACTACAATCTAACACCGCAACAAATTGCTTAAAACAAGTAAATATTACAACAGAAAACAGTTAAGTGGTTATTACGATAACACTCATATTTAAAGGTGTTTTTCGATGAAGATCGTAAACAGCAGTTTTTCACATTAGTGTTTATTATAGAGAAAATTAATGCTAACAATTAGGATAATTTAGTACAAAATAATTAGAACACTGAACAGACGTTAAATGCTCTGAAAAATGGCTATTATAATTTAGGCTAAAAATTCATGATTTAGTAATGTAATCAAGCTCTTAAATTATCTTCAAACTATAGATATTTTTTGGGTTCCGTACCCAAAGGGTAAAAACGAAACCCTATTACTAAGACTTCAGTCTGTCTGTCCGTCTGTCTGTCACTAGTAGTGTTGCCCAAATTCAGTCTTGGTCTTGCAGTCTTGGTCTTGTTCTTGCGTTTTTGCAAGACCAAGACCAAGAACAAGACCGCGTATTTTTAGCAAGACCAAGACCAAGACTGACCGTGCAAGACTTGAGCAAGAACAAGACATAGCCTGCAAGACTCTTGCGTCTTGCAGCTAGGACTTAGCGCTATTTCACGGAGTAGTTAGGTGTAACAGTTCGGTGTATAGGTAGGTAGGTACGCTTAGGAATTCTATGAGACGCAAAAAACTATATCAAAGAATATGAAAAACTGGACCTATGCGCATTACGACTAATACCTTAAACATAGCGAATAAAAAAATATCTATTAAAATCAAACTGAGTGCATGCATAGTTATGTTTTAACCATCGGCACTTTGATAATGCGGCATCAAAGGTTTTGTACTTACTTCTCAAAGAAATTTGCCGCTTTTCGGAAGTACATGGTTATGATACACGCGCCAGCGGCTTCTTTTGAAATCTAAAACAATCGTTGCCGCCGCGCCGAAATCATAACATTTGACACTATTCATGCAAAATAATTTCGAATTTTAAGAGTACCTACAGGTGTTCCAAAGAATAAATAAGTTTCAGAGTGCTTAGAATGAAAATGAATACATTATACTGATCACGCAAGTAGTATTATGATTAGGATAAAATGGTAAGGATAGGTAGTAGATGTCATAATAATTCATTCTAGTAAGTAATTATAATATTGATTACTTATATGGTTTTAAACTAATTACTTAGGTACTATTATTGTACATTTAGTCATTATATTTCTTAAGTTTTTACAAAAAAAAATAGCAAAACGTTTTTCTAAGATTTAAAGTAAACTTTAATAAATAGTAATAGACTAATAGGTAATTGCAAGACTTGCAAGACTCTTGCTGCAAGACCAAGACCAAGACCAAGACTGGGAGCGCAAGACCAAAACCAAGACCAAGACCAGGTGTATTGGCGCAAGACCAAGACCAAGACTGGCTAAGTCTCGTCTTGTTCTTGCATTTGGGCAACACTAGTCACTAGGCTGTATCTCATGAACCTTGATGGCTAGAGAGTTGTAATTTTGACAGATTATGTATTTCTCTTGCCGCTATAACAACAAAAACAGAAAAAAATATATTAAAGTGGGGCCCATACAATATGGTACGGACGGAGCGCCGACTCGCACTTGGCCGGATTTTTTTTAATAGAAAGGCGTAACAAAACATTGAATCTTGAAAGAAAACAAACGATCACTGAAATTAAACGGATACAGCAAATTGCAATGACGTCAAGTCATATAAAGCTTAACCCGAATAGAAACCAGGTTGTTAATTAATTGATTGGCTATAAGGTTTCTTTAATACGTAGTTCTGGTAACGTTAAAACTTTACAACGTGTTAAATACATTACAACTCAAATAGATCAATGCTTGTGATGCTACCAGCTTGCGGACGCAGCTGTACCACAATAGCGATCAAATACTGCAATAGACTTCCCAATATTGTCCTTCAATGAATCTTCGCATACATTGAAAAGCAATGTGAACTGGAGTAGTCAATATTTTGATGTGTTCTGCTTGTTAAGATTAGACTTTGTGGGATAAGAGCGTTCGGCGTAATCTTAAATTAAAAAAGACGAAAATATTTTCTAATAGGTATAACTTCTCAGTTTATTTAAAAAAAATAAAAACAAATTTCTATGAAACGAATAAATAAGTCGATGTCTAAAATTTCCCAAAAATTTATCTAATAGGTAAGTACTTTAATTTTTGCAAGGCAAAATGACTTGAAACATGCAACTGGAGATCTTGGTCATAAAGATCAAAACGTAATAAACCTCAAAACTATTACATAGAAACCATTAAATAATTTTAGTTATTCCAACAAATAAGTATTTCGGATTACCCTACTTCCTAACAAGCAACTACCATTCATTTTAACGTCGTAAGCAATGACCATATCGCGAAGTCTGGCATCTGGCCAACTTCCAAACACACTGTACTTAAACTCCAGAATATATGAACAGCCACCCATATTCAGAAGTACTAAAGATTCACATTTCTTATAAGTAATTTTACCCATTTCTAACTTGGTTGTGTATTGAAGAAGCGGTGGCCTTGAATGGTAGAGATACAGGATCTCTGCAATTAGAGTCACGTACTCCAACTGAAATGTTCGAGACATTGTGCGGATGACTAAGGCAGTATGACGGTTAAAAATTTAATATTATGACCAATTTATTAACGGACAAAAATTATACAGTTCGCTCGAAAACGGTTGACTTTGACTTTGCAGATCCAAATTAATGTTTTTCGTTATGTGTTATGTGTGGGGGTTATGTTTTTCGCGCCTATCTTTGTATAGTTTAACGAAAAGTTAGTAAGTTTAAAAAACTATTTAATTATTTGTGAATTCTTTGTAGATTTTGTACAAGTTAGTGGCGAAAATTTTTCATCGTCATTTACTAGATAATAATATGTGGAATATAAATAGTCTACGGTCTACACTGTTGTTTAAAATTAGGTACTAATGAATAATGATGATTAAAGTTATAAATTACTATCCGTACTAAACACGGATAGTAATTTATAACTTTAATCATTAAAGTCATTAAATATGCTTTAAGTATTTATTAAGTTTAATTCAGATATTTTTTTTAACTAAAAACGACTGAGCAAGGAAATAAAATTTCATACTTACCTAATTTCAAGATATACTCAAGTGAAACTGCGAGCCGGAAGAAGTCATTATCAGATCCACTTTGTACCAGCAGCGCTATTAGAATAAGCCCCTTCATGAATGTAGGCCAACGCGCGTCTATGGTTGAGTGCCTTTAAAAACTGCTTTCATGTTGTCATTTGTGTTGTTTGTGGAGTATCTTTTCATTATTCTGATGATCCCAATCTTTATCACTGTCCTTTTACATCTACCGTAGATGTTTTATACAGGTCAGGATTTTTAAATATTTGCTACAAGACTGTTACAGTAGTACACTATTTAAACTCACGCGATTTAGGTAATTATAAATTCATTATCTTTATAAAAAAAGACCCATCAAGAAATTTCGAAACTACAAGAGCTACAAGTTAGAAACTTTGCATGGGGGTTTCCTTTTAGGGTGCAGGCGTATTGCGTAAGGGATGAAAAGCGTATAATCCATGTCAGCCGGTTTTAATCCATGCTATATAGCCTATATGTGTCCTATATAATATAGGACACCGCGGTGCCTAAACATAATATTAAAACCGACACGACTACGTGGCGCAGAATTAGATCCCTCGAATAAGTAGGAAGATGACATCACAGAACATTGAATAGTCTTTTTTATGTATGCTATAGGTCTATAGGAATAAAAATTCGATTTCAATGTAGATTAATAAATAATAATATTTTTTTCGTTTTATGCCTCTTTTGTTTAGATTAATCTCCAAAGCCTCGGAACCAATTTTAACTTTGATTATCAATTGTACATGTTTTTAACATCATGTCAAACTGACGACTTTTGGGGTCAAAAGGCCCTTGATTGGAGACCAAAGCACGGGTTATGACTTAATGAAAGTAGCAGGAAGCTGTTGGACTAAGAGGGCATGAGACCTATCGCTCTGGAATTCTTTATGTTCAGCAGTGGGGGTTCCCACAACACAGCTGTACTATAAATGTTGCTGCAAGATGTGGTTTTATAAAAAACATGGAGACTTTTTGTCGAGTTATGTCGATAAAACATAATTTTCATCGATCAATCTAGTATCTTATCAATTTTGATAAAAAATTATATCTTAGGTACTGCTCACATGTTTGGAAATATTTTTTATTGTCGATTTTATCTCATGGTTATTTTTTATAGGTATCTATATGCAAAAAGTCACAAGCTGTTTTAGCTTACTTAGTCAATGAATTGATTTTTATTGATCAGAACTTATGCCGGATGAACAGTGGGTCTCACCTAGTGACTAGGTTTATAGATTTAAAACAAGGTTACTTTTATAAATTTATACTTTTTGTATAATTTTATGTACTTACCTACTTATATTTATGTACCTACTTATACAAAAATAATTAGAATCGCTTTCTTAACAGTTTTGTCCTTGATTTCTTGGAAAGAGTATCATTTGAAAAGAAACAGTCAAGTCATATTCAAAAATTCAATAGAAAAAGCATCAAAGGGTTTTAATACAATAAGTAAACAATAAGAAATATGTCAATAGCAAAGGCCAAGGTTAAACAGTAGGTATTAAAGAATACAAAAGAACATTTTCTTTTGTATTAAGTTTTAAGTTTACACTGCAGTAAAATATAAAATACTAGCAGTGCTCCGCGGTTTCCACCACGTTCAACCAACTCTAGAGCCGGTGGGAATATCGGAATAAAAAGTAGCCTATGTTATTCCCAATGAACCACTGTATCGTCATACCAAGTTTCATCAAAATTGGTGCAACAGTTTCGGATCCTATTCATTACAAACATAAAAATCTTTCCTCTTTATAATATTAATGTAGATAATGATATGACAAAGTCAAAATTGAATGTTATATCTTCCATTATTTGTATTTATTGATTCAGCGAAGCAAGGTTTAGAGTGTGTTTGATTATAATTTAGGGTAGTATCAATCAAAAGGTAAAAAAGGAACCCTTATAAAATAACTCTTTTCTGTCTCACCACCAACTTTCTCAGCAAGTTGAAATCTATACCAAATACTGAGGTCTGAGGTCTACCTATATTATTGATGGATAGGTAAATTCAAGAGTTTTTTACTTACCTATGATATATTGTAGGATAAACTTTGATCAGAAAGTGAACGATAAATAAAAATATAAATTACCAAGTCTTCCTAATGGTCAAGAAGCCTTTAGCAGGTCTCCGGCCAGCCGGTTCACCAACTACAGAGAATCTATCGCTCAAACTCCGCTTCACTTCAGTCAATCTTGCACCAGACGTCAGTTTCAAAGACTTTCCAGTCACAAGACCCTGGCTCGATGAAGTCTCTTCAAACTTCAAGCTAACTCGTTTACCACGCTTCTTGTACTTATAGGTGTCTAAATTAGGCACGTTACAGTCAGTTATCTCACAGTTCTTGTTGTAACCACGTTCACTGTCACCAAATCCTTGAACGAAACACAACATAATTTCCTCAGAAGGATAACTGCCCTTCATCTAGGAGGCCATGGTAGTCATCGTCTAGATCTCAGACACGGTTACCGTAATCTTCGAATATTTTTGCCCTTCCGATAGGATAATGTAGGCACATTTTGCGATGTTGCTGTTTCTATCGACACTTGACACAAAACAGTCAAATTGTCTCACACGTAAACAGGGCAATATTTATCAGAGTCTGACACAAAACACAAATGAAATGACTATATTATTATGTACCTACTTCAGTATCTAGCAATTAGTAAATCCTTTGCCCTAGATTAAATAAAGATAAATCAGGGAGGCTGCGGAAAATCTACAACCAAATGAGATGAAATTTCACCACAGAGTAGATTAACGACAAAGTGACGTTTATTACGAATGATCTGTCAAAAAGGCAGCCAACCGCCCCGCGCCTGCACCACCGCACTATCGAGGTTGCGTTCGGAACACGTTCGAAAACATGCGCTACCTCTCAAACGGTTGTTTGCGAACTGAATCTGCAAGGAGGTCGTGTTCGGCGCGGGCCGCTTGAAATGAGGAGCGTGTCTGGTGGACAAACTGGCTCATCCGCCGCCCGCCCGCGCCACTCACGTGCTACACCTACGCAATACAGCCAAGAAAATTCATTAATGATTAGGTATATCCTTTGATTATCGAAGTTTGATTATGAAATAAATAACGAATCAAATCCAAGAAAGTTTTAACTTCCTTGATCGAACAAAATCAAATGACGATAGTTTCAAAAGTACCTATAATCAAAGGACAATGGTCATTTTCGACAATGACCATGACCATCCATTAAAATTTGTGATTTGTAATTTACTGAGTTCAATCACTTCAAACTGCAATAAAAAGCAATGCTGTGACAGTCAGTTATTTCACTAACAACGCTTTATGCTAGACAACTGTGTGTGAACAGGATAAATAAGGGGAATTCCGAGTAGCAATAGGGGATTGTAGGTAATCAATATTAGGAATATGAACTATCACCCTGGTAACCGTTCTACTCAAAACAATTATATTATAGATTTCAAATGCTCCTTATCTAACCAACGTCCGAGAAAAGTACCTACTTACCTACACACGATAAGTAGGTAATTTTATGCAAAATTTGTTATTCCTACACTCAGTATCAGTTATGGAGTATAGTCTATCTTGTATGTTTCCAGGGTGTCAAACTGTAGAGAAATTACAATGCAGTTTTAAGATAGCAATTTTTCTTTTTTGAGTTTCTGAATACTTAAAGTTAGTAGGTACAAGTATTCAGAAACTCTAAGCAGAAAGGTTACCTACCTATGAATGAATTTTTTTCTGATAACATTCAAATAAATTACTGAGGGTAAGATATAAGTGCACATAGCACTTATAAAAGTCTAAAAGGAACAATAGAAAATGTGGCTTGTAGTTCAAAATTAATATAACTAGTAGGTACAGCAAGAATCATCACATTTTTTGTCTACATAAACCTATTTTACCATGAATTGATTTCGTTCCATTTGCGTTTTGATCTATTCGTAGTACTATTACTTACAAGTTATAGAAGTTGTAGCAACTCAACTATTGTGAAGTGCACCGAACTTTTTATTAATTTATTACCCTTACCCTAAAACATAATTCGACGAGTCATATTTTTTTTTGTTTCACTTTAATTTGTTCCCTATGTAAGTACCTACCTACCGCCTACCGTAAAATTAATTCAAGAGAAGAAACACAAAGTGCATAAACTAAGATGTATACCTAAACATTAAGTGCGCTATAAAATCATAAACAATCCTGAAAGCTTTAAAATAATATTTACAGGATCGATGACGCACTGTTAAAAGCGAGATCAAAACAGATTTGAGTAGGTACTCACTTCCTGGAAGGCAAGCAAAGAGTACCTACCTAAGCAATTTCTTTTTTTAATTTGATTATAGTGATCTACCTCTTATATAAAGATTTCCAGCACAGCCAAATAGTGGATGTTAGTTTCGGCAAACAAAAATAATTAATTTCTCCGTGTATTTTATGTATAAAAAATCATCAGCAAAAATACAAGGAATAATCTCTAGAAGTAGCTATAGTCGGCAACAGAAGTGTAAACCCGTCCCGTTTGAGTGTTAGTTGAATTAAGGTACCTGATTGTAAAATAATAGCTAAATTATTGACCAAAATCATAGTAATTTAAAAACTCTATGGTGCATCCACTTTTGTTGCCTGATTTTTCCTATTTTCCTATTAAACTAAAAGTCTGGGCCATAAATTCCAAAATAAATTAACAACTAAACGCAGTAATCTACCTACTCTATTACTTTTATAAATAAACTTAGGTGGAGTCAATGTAGAGTAGGCAAAACAACAGAATAAAATAAATCTATAAGTAGGTACTTACTTAAACTAGGTATGTTAATAAGTTCTATAAATTATTATTACTATAGTTAAGCCAGTTATTTTGTTATTGCTAATCTAGAACTAAAACTTCTCAGTAAATATTGACGGTTTCTAATTTAAAAATAAGATTGGCCCGCTTTTTAGGCAAACACAACATGGTTCCTTTTTTTACTTTTTCTTCATTCATTCGTCATTATAGTTGCAAGAGTGAATGAAACAAATAATTTGCATGCCAAAAGCACAGCTGCAATAACCTAGTAAACCACCGTAGAAGACAATGATTAATATTTTCAATTTTGGCACCATTTTACTGTTTTGAAAGGAGTGTCACGTCACACTTTTGGCCGAAAGCCAAAATCGGATACAAGTGTGGCTATATAGATTCAGTACCCATTGCCATTATAATCTTTTCGATGTAAATAAAAAACTTTTTACTTGCCTTTAATTTTATGGCGGCAATTTGAAAGTCATTTATAAAAGGGTCCGGACATTTAGCTTGGCATTGGCGATTTGGCGATTTTTAAGGTTCCGTACCCAAAGGGTAAAAACGGGACCCTATTACTAACAACTGTACAATTACTCTTATATTCAGGAGCGAGGTCAATTAAATGTCTAAAGTGAGACAGGTTGAAATCTGCATACTCACACGGTATGTATATACTTGTGCTTGTACAACCTACGCATCCGAAGATGGAAATAAGACGTGTTTAAGGCATGATATGCGCTAATTAACCTACAATTATACAATACCTACCAGCAGATCGCACGAAATATCTAGAACTAATATATTCTTAAGCTAATTAGATAGATAAATAGAACGCTAATTAATGATTTAAGAAATATGCAAGGTAAAATGTAGAGTAGACGCGTAATTTTTCTGAGGTAGGGGAAAGTTAAAAATCAGCCCATTTGTAATGGTCGAACACTGTTCACAAACATTGAATCTTTAGGTACTCTATTTATGCTGCTCTAGTCATTCTTAGTCTTAAAAGAAATGTACTAAACCACCTATTTGGTTTTTGTTTTTGATTGGAGGGGTACGAACCTACCCCAGAAAGGGGCAAAAACTGGGCTCATATGCGACTTATAAGAATTGTATAAAAAATTAAAACTTCGCATTACGTCCGCGCTTTTTAAATTTCCCATAAATGTTTTATCGATCCGTACCCAAACGGTAAAACGGGTCCCTTTAACCAAAACTCCACTATCTGTCTGTCTGTCACCAAGACAGTCAGAAGTTGAAGTGTTCATATATGATGCATTTTGGTTTGCCATTATTACAATAAAAACAAATACCAAAAACAGAATATAATGGTACGGAACCCTTCTTGCGAGAGTTTGACTCGCACTTAGCCGGTTTTTCGTTTACGCTGACTTAGTAGTTGCGTTTGCTATGCAAAAAACTCGCACTACAGGTACAGTTTTCGTAAAATTAATAGCTATAGACAATAGATATTGTGTAGATAGAGTCTGGCTACTGAGTCTTGGCCCTAGAAAAGAGCGGCAAATTTAAAAAATCTAAGTTTACTATGAAAAATTGGAAAACATATTGTTATACTTGATAATAAATTATTTTAAAATACAATAATTTTTAATATTATACTATAATTTATTGTTAAATATACCATTTATTTTATAATCGAATTAAAGTCATTTATTTAGATTTATTTGCCGCCTTTTTCCAGGGCCAAGATTCAGTAGCCAGACTCTAGAGTGACCATAGAGTAACTTACCTTCTACGTAGGGACAAATCTTCATTAAAAATATTTCTCCTCTTTAACAAGGCATTTCTAATAGTTACTAAAGGGAAGCTGTCCCTTCTAATCGTCCATCGAATCACTTTTGTACCGCTCATATCTTTTTGTTCTTTCTTTTGCATTGCTAGTCTTTTGATCACTTGTCAAAAATTTCACTATTTTTTAACCAAATTTTCCTCATGATTTTTTAAAATTTTAATTAGTTCATAAAAATTTATAATTATAATATTTACATTTGGCTTCCTTTTTCAATGCCAGTTTCATATTGTACATTTTTAGTTCAGGTTTAATTTGCACAGTTAGTCTTTTGCGTCACTCGTAGAGAAAAACCTCGGATTTTTCCGTAACTTTTTATCGGAATTGTTTTTGATGTTGTTTTTTTTTAATTAAGCCATGGCACTGTATATTTATATTATTATTTTCCTTCCATAAGCAATTACAGATAATCATTAATCATATTGGTACATATTTTTAGTTTTATATCAATTTGCAATCATCGGGTTTTTTAAGTAACTTTTTAACCGAATTATTCATACATATTTTTAATAAAACTATAAACAACTATTACTGAGAGAATACAACTGAAAATTGTGCTTCTATCTACATATCTAAACGTTATCTTTTATGTATTTTCATCTATTTGTATTTTGATAATTAGTGTAAGCAAATAAATGTAAACATGTTTTCTGTTAATGTAAGGATAGTACTTAGATTTACATAGATATTACTAGCAGCGCTCCGCGGTTTCACCCACGTAACTCCCGATCCCGTGGGAATATAGGGATAAAAAGTAGCCTATGTTATTCCCAATGAATCAATGTATCCTCATACTAAGTTTTATCAAAATCGTTAAAGTAGTTTCGGAGCCTATTCGTTACAAATAAAAAAATCTTTCCTCTTTATAATATTAGCGTAGAATAGTAGATATAAATAATACAAAGTCCCCTATGTCTGCTGACTACAAAAGCTACTGAATAGGATTCCGTATGATTATTTGATGATTTCGATCGCGTAATACGACTTCCAAAATATTAACACGCAACCTTAAAAAAAAATTGTCAGACAAATTAAAACATTGCATTTAACTTTTGAACGGCTGAACCTATTTTCATAATACTTAGCTAAGAACACTCGCGACTAATTCGCCTTTCAAGCAAAAAAACATAATCAAAATCGGTTCGTCCGTACACGAGCTACGGCAGCAATATAAAAAAAACACGAGACGCGTTTGGCAACTAACACCGCGACACGAGAATTTTGTCTAAAGAGATATACCCTTTATACAGGGCTATTAGTAATTATACTAGCAAGCCGTTGAGGGAGTACTTCTGTGCACCTTAACAAACAACTTTTGTTCTACGACTTTTGGAAATTCGAAAAAAAAAAATGAAAATTTTGAGGTCATGTAAATTCGAAAAACAGCTGATTTTTAAAAATAAATGTCATTAAGACTAAGATCAGTAAAACTACTCAATCAAAAAACTTAAAAATAAGTATAATTTTAAGGCTAATGACCTCTCCGTGTATGGAACAGCTGATTTTCTGGTAAACCTAACCTCAAAATTAAAAAAAAATGTTCAAATTTCCAAAAGTCTTAGAACAAAAGTTGTTTGTTAGGTGCACAGAAGTAGCCCTCAACGACTTGCTAGTATAATTACCAATAACCCCGTATAAAGGGATATTATATAGATAGATATGAATAGAAACGACAGAAAATGGAAACCGACACATTTTTTAAAAAATAAAATTTTATTCGCTCTGATCCCGTTATGATCAGTCATTTTGTGATGTACTTCCTACTGATAGAGTGCTGTTTGTATAAATAAGTACCTATAGGTAAGTGGCTGTATGTATAATTAAGTAGGTATTTAGTCAAATTGATAAAAAACGTAGGTACCTACGACACAACGCCATCTAGACCCCGATTTTATTATGTGAACAAGATAACGGAATAAATAAATTTATAATTCTACACTAAATTATAAAGATGAAAAATTTGGCTTTGCCAATGGCTTGGCTTGCCCAGCTCCTAGGCTATACTCTCAGTTTATTCAACCGTGTCCAAGGGAAACAATTTGTCAAAACGTCTGGAGCCGACTAAGTCGCAGGTTTTATCACTATGTTTTCTTTTACCGAAAGAGCAATCTTAATTAGCGCATATAAATGTTTCGTAAGAAATATCCGGCCGGCCGGGATTCAAACCTTCTAAATGAAAGTCGAGGTATCTACCACTAGGGCAACACCCCTCTTGGTCTGGCCTTTACTGCGTCTCGTTTAAAGTAAGAATCAGCATAATTATTGTTCTGGTTAACAAGACGCCTCCACTTCGGGCGTTTTATAAACAAAGAAGCACATAAAACAATTAAAAGAACCCCTTCTTTAGGGATGATTCTCATTAGACCGGGCCGGATCCGGGGCGGAGCCTGTCCTTATTAGCCGCCGAGGGGACCGGACGAGACCGGACGCGACACAAATCATGCACGGTGTAATATAAATAGCTTCATACAAAATGTATGTGAAGTTTCAATTCCCTGCTCCGTCCGGGCCACGTATAGTATACGTCATAAGTACACTATCAGTGCGCTACAATGATACTATGAACCAGTATTGGACTTACGACCTTCTTTTATTAAACGTTACACACACATAAATACTTGAATTAAAAGTACTCAGTCAGTGTGATTATTATTTTCAATATGTTAGCTATGTCTTTAGTTGGCCGAGTGGTATAAACCGCCGTCCGCTACACCAACCAACGTGGCTTCGATCCACAGGTTACCTACGTTGTTATATTGTTCAAATAGTGCTGCACAGGATTGTAAACGTTACGGTGGCGGAGACTTTTGACTTTTGATTGTACACGGCCTGGTCTAATGAGAATCATCCCTTATTTGGAGGCTAGTAGATAAATATGAAACTTACTGTCCCACAAATGCTGGAGGAGGTACCCGGGGTTGATGTGACCTGCGCGGGCGCTCCGCGTCGCTACCGTCGCTCGCCTCCTCTATACCAATATGGCTACCACCTCCCGCCGACCTGGTAGATTATTAAATAGATGAACCACATTTTAACAAATAATATAGGGTTATAAATTAGCAAGCGGTAAAGGGTCACTGCTGTGCACCTAAACAAACAACTTTTGTTCTACGACTTTGGAAATGCGATCTTTTTTTTTAATTTGAGGTTATGTAAATTCGAAAATCAGCAGATTTTTTAAAAACAAACATTATTCAGACTTAGAACAGTAGATAAAACCAAGATAACTGAAGTAAAACTATACTTTAAAAAATAAGTATAATTTTATTTAAAGTAATGGTCGCTATTTTCACGTAAACATAACCTTAAAATTTTCAAAAAAAAACTTAGCCGCTTTCTAAAACAGTTAGCAATAACCCTGTATAGGTTTCATTCAATGAAAAATAATAATGTATTATAAAATACGTTCATAGATGGCGCCACTGGCGAGAAAAGAATGGAAATTAATGTTTTATTTTATATCTCGTTTTGTAAGAATCTATATATATAAAAGGGAAAATCACTGACTCACTCACTCATCACGAAATCTCAGAAACTACAAGTGTTAGGAGTCTCAAATTTTGCATGGGGGTTCCTTTTATGACGTAGGTGCTCACTAAGACGAGATTTTGCGAAATTTAAACCCTAAGGGGGGCAAATGGGGGGTGGAAGTATGTGTGAAGGTTTGATTTTTTTAAAGGTAAAAACTTGAAAATTAGAATTATATCTTCTTATCGTAAATAAATGATGACGTGTTTCAGGGATTTTCAATTTTCCTTTTTAAGGATGGGAAATGGGGGGTGAAAGTTTTCACTGATAATTGCCATAACATCAATCAATTTTAATTATTATACGAATGCGATAAAAACAGGATTAAAATTTTCGATAAAAAATAAAATTAAAAGCAATTTTTACACCCAGTTATTTTATTATCTGCGTAACCTTTTGATTTTACAACTACGGTCAAATAATTAGAAACACTTCCAAGTTTGCGCCATTTGCAAAATTTCAAAGAACTGTACATTTTTAAAGTGCACAATGTACATTTTAAAAGAGTTGTATTCCTTACTAGCTGCGCCCCCCGTATAACCCGCGTAATAATTTTCCTCGCAATATTCTTAATTTTTTTTTTATATTAATCTTCCTTATACCATCCTGATAATGATAAACACAACGAAAAAAGAATTTGCGAAATCAGTTCAGCCGTTCTCGAGATTTGCGCTTAGTACCTAACACATTCAGCGATTCATTTTTATATTATAGAAGATTCTTTTAATCAATTCTTGTTAGATATAAGTAGGTATGTGTGGTAATTTGTAGTGGATAATAATAAATATTGAAAAATAATAAATTCTAAGTATTTTATGGTGGTTTTTTTTGGGTTGTGCATTGCGCGAATGGGATTGCAATTTATTTTTTTAATTAAAATTACAAAACCATTTAGAGAAATAGACTTCTTCTACATTATAGATAAACATTGAATCAAAAATAATCGTTGTAAACCGATATAGATCCGGTTTATACGGAAGTTTAATTATCACCTTGCACTAAGGTATAAATGCAAAATGTGACAAATTCCAAAAATTCAAAGCTTGAAATTCACCAAAATAGCTCTAATAAAAAGTAGGTAACATAGCTTTTTACTTAAAATTATTTGCATTTAGTTGTGTGGAACATTTTCTTATCCATCTACGACTTATTTTGGCAAACGGACTTCGAAATTCCAAAATATCACAGAATAGTTATTTGAAACGTTTGAATACAAAGTGACAAGCAAACTTTAACTTAAACCTTTTTTTAATCAGTATATTTTATTTGAATTTTTTTAGTAAATAGAACTGCTAGTTTATTGTATCTTATCTGCTATAAAAATAAAGATAATGAATATTTTCTTATCAAAAAGTAGCAAATAATGTAAACTAAAAAGTATCTACACCTAAGTGCCAAACATAATAAGTGCATAATAATAAATTACAGCATGCGGGTGGTTTTCTATATTACCGAGATGGTTAGTACCTTCGCATTTTAAGGCTAAAGCCGGAAGCAGGGGCTAAGCTTCAATATTATTCGACTTTCTGCTTTCACGACATGCCAAACCTAGAAAAGAGCGTCTCGCGTAAAGCAACTATTATTTTAAGTACTAAAAATACTATATGTATTCAATCATCTTAGTTTAGTTCAGTAGGTTGGTTAGTTGGATTAACATTTTAAATAATATTAACTGATGGTGATTGGTGGGTCTAAAATTTTATTGAATTTTACTGTTGTACTGATTGTACCAAAAGATCAAAAAGTAAATTTTCTCTAAAATAAGTACTTACTAAACATTTACTGATTTGTTTATTTGATACTATATTTAGTTCTATAATAATATCTATTGAACTTACCGAAAAATTCTTCTCAGGCGACTAATGACTTTTTATTTTACGCACACTCCAACATTTAAAAGTATTCTAACTGTTTATATGTTTAATATTTGTATTCATTTTAGATATAAGTAGGCAATTTGGCTATAGTTTTTGAGTTGTTTTCATTTCAAACGTGTTTACTGAAAATGAAAGTTTATTTTTAGTATTTAGGTATTTGTTATTTCCCACAATTTTGTCCCATCTAGATATTATATTTTCTAGTAAAATTGTCTTCAATTATGTTTCTTGTCTGAAATCTTCATGAAGGGATTGTCTCTAAGTGATTTAAACAATAAAATAATCATATCCTCGATCTCGTATCGAATATTCGTGTCTAAGTTTATGTAATGAATAAATTAATACTTTGGGTTGGTAGTTGTTATTTTCATAATCTAAAATTCAATTTTATTCTATGAAACTGACGAAACTTCCTAAAATAGAGCGTCCGTTCATGCTATAAAACAAATATTTATGTAAGGCAATAAAAACGATGTCCTATTTTCGATAATGCCATTAGAAAATAGTAGTAGGAATCCGAACAAAGTAATTAAATGGTCTTATTCGGCCTTTATTCTTCAATTCACAATTAAAATCTATTAAAGTATGATAATATTGAGACAGTATTACGTGGAAAAAACAGCTGTTTTGATGGCAATTAATACTCTATGAAATTCTTAGAAATTCCTAAAAGAATCTGTGAAAGTCTGGATTTAGATTGTTTTTTTAGATATCTTATAGGAAAATTTAATGTTATAAATAACAAAACTAATGCACTTAATAGTATTATAAATCGGTATTCACCGGTTACTTACAAGCTGTGTGAAAAACATGTGATCGAATAAACAACTCAGATTTTTCAACTGATTTCAATACACTATTCACATACCAAGTACTGCGTATAAAGAATCCTATTACCGAATTACTTTTCACAATAATTTAACTAACATCACGTTCTTCTAAATACCTCTTTATTAAATTAGTAGCTATCATTTGGTTAGTGAAATACACTGATATATTTTTTTATATATTATTGTTTTAGTATCGATTTACATAGCCAAAGTGAGTAGACATGATTATTATTTGATTTTAGAATTTAATTTCGAGGAAATTTCCGTATTCACAATAGATATCACATGCATACTGAGTTATTCTGTTGAGCTCTCATTTGGGGAATAAAATTATTGCTATCAGACATCAAGCTCTATGAAGTTACAATAAGGTTTAAAGTTCAACATTAATGTGCAGCTACCGGGCAAACATGCGCAGTGGTGCATTGCGCACATTATCGATTGGTATTCGTACATAAAGAAAAGGCGGAAATTTTTGATTTCTCGTCATATTTATTGAGTTTTAATACAATTGCCAAGGAGATCTTGATAAGCAAACAGGTAATAAGGATAGATTGTTATGCCTTCCATTACAAGGTCTAGGGCAAGCTAAGACGGTACCGGATTACAGTAAATTATCTAAACTTTAGTACCAACTTCAGAACAAAATTATTATAGAACAGATTTGAATATGGAAGTTAGTTTGTTTATATAGGTATACTTACTTATTTTTCGGTTTTAAATTACTTGTTACAAAAGAAAAAACAAGTGATTTTTATAATTTATTTTACTTACGCAACTTAACAAAGGCTGTACCTACCTACGTTGTAATTTATTTCTCGAAAGAAAATATAATATTACCATGCAATAAAAGGAATTTTCATTTTTATTTCTTTTATCTCATAGTTAATTAGCGGACATATTTAAAATATTTGATAAATTTAATGTCTGTACCTATTGTACTTACCTACATAAATAAAATACGCGGAAAATTACAACCTAACATATTAATATTAAAACTCACATTTTTTTACTTACTTGCCTATTATTTTATAAAGAAAAATTTGAAAAAAAATTGTTACGATTATTTTACTATTTACTACCTAGACAAATAAAAAGCGTTACTTTTTTTTTTATAAAAAAATCTAATCTTATTTTGCACCTGAGTGTAATGTACAATGTAGGTACAGAGGTAGAGTTTAAACCGACTTTAAAAAGTAGGAGGTTCTTTGTCTTTGTTTTGTACTACCTTTGCTCCGCGGTTTCACCCGCATCCCCGCCCCAATCCCGTGGGAAAATCGAAATGAAAAGTACCCTATAGCCTTCCTCGATAAATGGAGTATCCAACACAAAAATAATTTTTCAATTCGAACCAGTACTTCCTGAGATTAACGCATTCAAACAAACAAGCAAACTCTTCACCTTTATAGTAAGTATAGATTTTATTATCTACATTATTTAGTTTCATTTATCTACCTACCTATCTCCCTAAATAGGTAAGGTCTTCACTCGCACCAAAATATTTTTTTCTATGAAAATATTGTCTTTATTATCTCTATTAAATAAAAATGAATTCCTATTTTCCTTGGTCACGGCATCACGCCTAAACGGCTGGACCGATTTCGCTAATTCTTTTTTATTGTATTTATTATTGTCGGGAGAAGGATCACATGAAAGAAATAATTAAGAAATTATTACGCAAGTGAAACCGCGGGGCGCAGCTAGTTTTTAATAATAAAACAAGCGAAGTATCGAATTTACAGACAAAGAAAATCAAATCCATAGCAGGAACGTTTTTGAATTTGGAACATACAAGAATGCAGCCATTCGTATTTACCATGTAATTACTCATGTGCTCCAGCCACAGCCATAACTTCGATCTTCACTTCGGTCTAAAACCGGAGGAGAAGACAATACTCTTTGACCAAGACCAAGACTTTTGTATACTTTGATAGAAGAGATCCAAATCTCTTCTATCAAAGTATACAAAAGTCTTTGCTTAGTACAAATTGCGTGGCTGTATAGCCAAAATGCTTTTGCCTTTCGGCACCAAATAAAAAAATTGGCGGCAAAGATGAAAATTCTTCTTGATTTTACATTACTCATACTCGACCTGCAATTGCCTATTTCACGGCCTTTGCAATAAAGTACTATTGTTGGTGTTTTATCGGCTTACCTATAAAGATATATCATCCCTCGCCACTGTAAGGTACTTGTGAAAAAGGCCGCGCGCCATCTATACGTAACCTATAAAATTCTTTGCCCTGAATGACTGACTGACGGATCAACGCACAGCCTAAACCGCTGATCGTAGAGACCTGAAACTTGGAGGGTGTGTTCTTTGTGTGACTTAGGCATCCGATAAGAAAGGATTTTCCGAAATTTTACTCCGAAGGGGGTGAAAAAGGGGGGCAAAGTTTGTATGGGACAATGCGAGCAAAATGTAGTTTTAAATAAAAAACTTAGTTGAAAACTTACGTTTGTTGAAACGTTGGTACTTCTTGCACGGAATTAGATTTGAGATAGAGTCGTGAAGCGGACTTGTGGCTTGAATGTTGCGATCGGCGAGAGCGTGGAGGGCCTGTCGATATGTCCAGGTAGGATAGATCTGGATCTGTAATATAAATAAGATAATAAAGAAATGTAAATGTATAGGTAAGTGGTATCGCCAACAAAAGTGCAAATCAAACCGCAGAGCTCTAAAATTGTTATTATTAGAACAAGATAAAAAAAAAACAAAACAACAAATGTTTTGTCTGTAAAGTCAGTTTACGGACGATAATTTTACGTGATGATAACATCATGAGAAAACGATGAAAAATTGAGATTTTTTTGTATACCTAAGTCTTCTATTTTCCTTTATATAAGTCTTCTATTCGTCACTTGTCACACCATTACACAAGCCCAGATGAGCTTATTAAATACTCGGTTTCCTTAGTTACCATGACGAATGACCATAACGCATGACGTCACACAATGTTCCCGTGACACTTTTTTAAGAATGCAGGTGTTCCATCAATTTATTAAATGTATCACGTCTAAAATTCTACGGCTTGTATGTATGTATACGGGCTTTTTCCGCAACTAGACTCTTTTTAATTGGGTCCTTTTTGCGTGAGGATGGAGTAGGCTTGCCCAGCAACTACTACCTTCTCAGCTTAGTCGGCCATGTCCAGAGGAGAGAACTTGTCAATACTTCTGGAGCCAACTAAGCCGCGGGTTTCATCACGATGTTTTTGTTCACCGTAAGAGCAATGTCAATCAGCGCACATATTTTTTTCTTAAAAAAATACATTGGTACACTGCCGGCCGGGATTCGAACCCACGACCTTCAGAATGAAAGTCGAGGTATTTACCACTAAGCCAACACCGCTCTAATTCTACGGCTTATCTACACTTTTATTGTCCGACTGTACACACCGGTGACACACCGTAGAGCTCTAAAAAGGCTGTTATAAGAATGTTTTCAACACAAGCAAGATTTTAGACACCTGCTACTCATCAATTTATCAAACAAAAATTATTAGAAAGAAAACATTCCATTAATAGTCATTTTCGAACTCTACCGGGGGCTGCAATTATGCAGATGATTATTTAGATAGTTACCTAATTACTAACTTACCATGATCAACAATGGTACAGAGTCCGGAATCCGAGATGGATCTTCCCCTCTCACGCAGCGACGGCCGGTTCCTGAAATATGCCCAATGACGAGCCACCGACGAACGCACTAAGCGGTTAAACCTTCCAACAAAGTTTACAACAAATTATTCATATTATGTCAATTATTTAAGTTAGATATAGGCCAAACAGCAATTCATGGCCCCTGGCGGAAAGTGGAAGGGGTATGCGCAGAACTCAATTTTTAGGTCCGTTTGGCGGGGGGACAGGAGTGAAGGGAGGGTCAGTTGCTCAGATCATCGCTATCTATTCTACACTCGTCTCTAGCCGCGCTCTGTCGCGCTCCCGCACGTCTTTAGTCGTCTAAGTACTGTCGCGCACATAAATCCCACACACACCTAACTTTGCCTAAGTCTAAATTGAAAAATTGGATAACCTAATACATTAAAATTCAATGTTATTTTAGTTCCGGTGCAATATATTGAATAATTTTCTAATGCCCAACCTGAGAAACATTCCTTTAAAATGTTTTTTAGGTTGGGCAAAATATTAAACGAGGGTAAAGTTATGATGATTAGGCGTAATTCTGTGCGCGATTGTATCCCCACCAATCTTCCGCTGGGGGCCATCATTCGTTGGCCGACCTATAAATTCCTAACAATGTACCTAATAAGATAAACTAAAAGGTTTTTCGTAAAAATAGAAAAACAATATAAAAACAAGTCATTAGATAAATATTTGCTTTATTGTCAATCGGAAAAACAATTCATTTGTTTATCTTTTCGTATTTTGTCACTATCAAGGTTTTGAAAAAACTTCGTTTTAACACGACTAAACGTTAAAACGAGGTTTAAGAATAATCCAAGATGTGGATTTTAACCTTAGATTTAGACACAGATTTACTCGTGAAATATAGTCTAAACACTATCCCTATATAATCTACTAGCTGCGCCCACGTAAGTCCAGATCCCGTGGGAATATCGGGATAATAAGAGCCTATGTCTCTAGCTTTCTAGATACCGACTTTCACATTTATAATATTAGTAAGAACTAGGATAGGATAGGGATAGTGTTTAGACTATAGTTCCCTATATTCCTATATGAAAAATCGGGTCATAATTTGATGCAAAATATAACTTGACACTGGCTAAATGCACAAGCCGTGCGAAGCCATAATTAATAGCAAAAAAGAATCTAAGTTTTCAATCCACATCTCGAACTATTCTTAAACCTCGTTTTGGAATAAGGGGGTTAGTGTTTGTAAGTTTATTTATTATTGTTTGTACGTTTTCTTATCTCGAGGCTATGGAGCCCCGTACCTTTGGAAGATATGTGTGGAGCCACCGTAACAAGCCAACTCTACTTGTCAGAATCTAGGTCTAACTAAGTTACCTATACGTTTTTTAAGGTTAAGAAATCAATCATCCCGCTTCGCTCCTTGGGTAGACACGACCAGGATCGGTTCCGTTCCTTACTCGTCTTATGCGAGTCTTCTCTTACCTATACTTCTATTCAAGGGCGTAGCTACCATCGTATATGCCGGTTTAATTACACGGGGCCCCTGGGCTTAGGGACCCCCGACGTGCGTAAGTAAAAATTTGGGAACTTCCCAAATTTTTTGGTAACCGCAACTGCTGTAAGTAGTTTTTCAAAATTAAAACTAATAAAAAATTACCTAAGAACTTCCATGGGACACGATTGTCCAATGTACAGTCGGCCGCATAATTGCAGCCCCTGGTAGAGTTCGAAAATTACTATTATTGGCATGTTTTCATTCTAATAATTTTTCTTTGATAAACTGATGAGTTAGAAGACTTTAAACTTCAACTAAAGCAGGTGTCTAGAATTTTGCTAGTGTTGAAAACATTCTTAAAACAGCTGTTTTGGAGCTCTACGCTGGGTCTGCAATTATGCAGCCGACCGTACATTGGTACATAGAGGCAGAAACTTTAGAAAAAGAAAAGTCATCGTCAGCTACAAATGATAAAAATCAATTTGCCGAAAAAAAGGCTAGGAGAATGTAACATTTTGGAAAAAGTGACAGATAGATTAATTATCTTCTTTAATATAAAAATGAATCGCTAAATGTGTTGCTAAGCGCAAATCTCGAGAACAACTATCTAAACCGATTTCGCTAACTTTTGTTGAGTTTGTTACTGTCATGAGAAGGTTTTTATGAAAGAAAGAGGTAAGAAAATTGCGTATAAAATTATTACGCGAAATCGCGGGGCGCAGCTAGTAATGAATAAAAATCTTATGTCACGATGTATGTTGCCAATAAATAAACTCCAAAACTACTGAACCGATTTCAATCAAATTTCACATGTACCCGTATTTTGGTCTAACTTACTGGATAGGATAGTTATCACCTCAATTATTCGCTTATGTCGTGAATGTAAACGAATAAAATGTATCAATTAATGGTTACTTATGCAAGTGTTTATTTACTGTTTAGTTTTATGAAGTTCTCATAGATGGCGGTGTACGTTGATTCATCGATAAAATTCTTCAATATTGTTTGACATCTAGGTTGCAAATACACCCAATAGATGGCGATGTGTTCGGGACTTACGCGGTGAAATCGCGGGGCGCAGCTAGTTTTATAATAAATCTTCACACTTCTTATGGGCCCCTAAGAACTTTTTATACGGGGCCCCGCCAAGGTACGCTACGCCACTGCCTCTATTAACACATTAGGTTAGGTATTGTTAAAATAACACATCACCTACTTAAATAGTATGCCATACACACCCACATACAATGGTCTATGCATGCATATCTACGCTATATAGGTAAATGAGTCATACAATGTCTATGAGGAAAATTAATCTAGAATGATGAATACCTAAGATATCTCTAAGGTTATCCAGTCTAAAAACAATAAATAATAAATAAAATAAGTATTTATTCAGGCAACTTGACCCATACATAGAATTTTAACAAAGTTCACAATCAACAATGACGCTATCTTTCAAAATGAAACGAAAATAAGAAAAACCGGCCAAGTACGAGTCAGACTCGCGTACGAAGGGTTCCGTACCATTATATGCTGTTTTTAGTATAACAGAAATACATAATCTGTGAAATTTTTTACTGTCTAGCTATCACGGTTCATGAGATACATCCTGGTGATACACAGACGGACAGTGGAGTCTTAGTAAAAGGGTCTTGTAAAAAAAGGACCCTTTTACTAAGACTCCACTGTCCTAAAAAATAAGTCAAAAGTATGGAAATAATTAAATTTAATAAATATAGCTTAGGTTTAGGCAACGCACAAAAGGACACATAGGGGCACCCTTGTTTTCTACATATTATTACCGGCTCCCCCAGTTCAGGGCGACCGTTAATCGTGAGATAGTTCTTGACCGTTGGGGAGACCGTTAATCGTGAACCATGTTTTTATATGGACCCTAAAGGCGGAGACAAGGCAAGAAATGGATGATGATGTGGTGTTGGCGCATGGCGCCCGCCATCTCTTGCGGATACTTTGGACCGCTCACCGCACTAAACGTCTAAATTCTGGAGATGCTGCAGTTAGCATGACAAGCCTGTCTACCATATTATGTTTACATACAATTTAGCCATATCGCGCTCAAAGGCTTAGACAATCTCGAGCGCCTAATAGTAACGAAGAAGGTTGAGGGTAAAACACCGAAGGCGAAGCCTCAAATGAAGCTGATCAAACAAACGACAACCGAAACGAACCGAACAGCATATCAGGCATCGGACAGAGTCCATTAGAAGAAGACGGTGGGTCAACTGCATGGAAAGTCACAAGCCTTAGAATTGAGGGAACGATTGAGGAGGAGTAAGCTTTAGGTATGTGCTGATGCAACCTAGCACCAATCATATTTAATTTCTAAAAAAAAAATCATAAACAAAATAGATCATAGTGACAGCTCATAGATTGCCCCCGTGAGTTTCTTATGCCTTCTCATTATTGGGCGCATTCCGAAAGCGCATATCCAAACTTAGTTTTTAAGACGATTTAAAGTGAACCCATGCAATTGTATAATTTCGTACGAATAAAGAATTTTGACTTTGAAACTATTTGTAACAACTCGCACGACTTACCAATGTCTAAAAAGAAAAATAACTAACGGTTGAAAAATGTCCAATGAAATCCAAAGTAACGAAAACCAATTTCACTTCTAATTTACCAAACAACATGATTACATTCATTCAACTATCATTCTAAAAGTGCTAATGAAATCAAACTACCCACAATAATTACTACGAATATTTTCTCGTAAGTGAACTCTATACCGTGTAAACACAAGTCTAGCATCACGTGCTCTGGCATACGTTGAATGAAATTATTTGTAGAGATGTGAAAAATATGTGGGCGGGGAAAATGGTAGGTTGGTACAGTCACGAGGAAAAGTAGGTTGTAAAAATGAAATTTCGGGCGAACATCCTGTTTATTTTAAACTAGCAACGCTCTGCGGTTTCGCCCGCGAAAATCCCGATCCCGTGGGAAAATCAGCTATTTTGGCACCGTTAGCGGAAAGTGTACTGATTCTTTTCTCAGAAAATAAAGCATCATCCTACCAAAAAGTGTATCAAAATTTTTTTTTAAATTCTTTCTGCTTCCTCCACCTACTGCCCCCTGATTCACAAACCATCGGAAGGCTACCAAAACGAATAAAACTGAAAAGACAAGGATGGCAACACGTTAAAAGTCGCGGGAAATCTTTCACTCCCGAAAGCAACCAAAATTTTTTTACGTTTCGGTTGCCTTCCGACGGTTTGTGAATTTACCTGCTGGTCCTTCAATGTATCGAAGTCAAGGAAGTTTTCTACAATCTGGCCCAACCTACGGCCTACGCAGTTTCGTGAACATTCAAAAATTTGGCCGGCAATTTTCAAAAGGTTGCCCCAACCCTTGGTTTAAATCATCAATAGACATTACCTAAGGGTAAAATGTTTTAAAATGCTTAATTTTCTACCTTAACCATAAACGAATAAACGTAGTTTTCACTTACGTAATTGTTTATTACTGACTAGTTGCGCCCCGCGGTGTCACCCACATAAGTTCCGATCCCGTAGGAATATCAAAATAAAAAGTACCCTATAGCCTTCCTCGATAAATGGACTTTCCAACACAAAAATATTTTTTTCAATTCAAACCAGTAGTTCCTCAGATTAGCGTGTTCAAAACACAAACTCTTCAGCCTTATGATATTAGTATAGCTTCTAAAGGCTGTCTAGTCGCATTTCGCGAATACCTACCTACTATGTTTCACTTTCATACTATTGACACAAAACAGGTGTTTTATCTAGATGCCTCATTTTATGAGCCGAATGAGGCTGTTAGACTTGTATAGTAAGTAATAAAATTTCAAAAGATACTACCATACCGTACAAAAAACCTGACCTATCTTCACAACCACGGTCCTACTCCGATTATCTACACTAATCTAATTATCATAATAAAAAATCGGATCCAGGATTTGGAATCAGCACCCCCGAAAATCTAATAGACGAAAAAAAAGACGACGATTCTTTTGTTTTTTTTGCAATCGTCTTTTATTTGTGTTCTCGATCGTCTTTTTTGTGCTTCGATAGTCTTGTATCCATCTTTACGGTCGCCTTTTGTTTCCATTTCGACTCTTCCAAATCTAGTTCTATAAACGGCCGAACGAATATGGGATACGATAATTACTTGATCGAAACCCAGTGCAATACAAGGAAATAAAAATCATCGATCGGAAACCTATCCACCCTTTTTTTATATTTAACTAAAAAAAGTACACAATTTCTTACAAACTAATTTCCCGCCAAACTGCAAAGGGCAGTTTGTTGGCGAGCGCGCGCTTATTTACTTACATTACATGTGCACTATCTTATATACCTACCTACTTACATAATTTAGTTTAAGAGTTTATAGATTTAGAAAAATTCAAATGAAGTACCCACCTACTTAATCTTAACTCAAGAAAATTATAAAGAGAAAATATTTTTTATTTGTAACGAATTGGTTTCGAAACTTCTGAACCGATTTTAACGAAACTTAGCATGAAGATACTTTGAATCCATGTAACATTAGACCTAAGCAGATGAAACCGCGAACTGCTGCTAGTTATCTAAAATAAAAAAGTGCCTAGTAATCGTCGGTTTGATGTCCACATAATACTTTGCTATTAAACTTGTTATTGTAATGGGCTTCGTATAAGTATCCATACGTGTTGGCTTCGGCGCCACGCACACCTTCCAAATCGAAATAATTATCTAATACTTAAAAACAATTTAATTAATCTAAAGAGGATATTTACAAAAAAAAATTTGGTTTACAAAATATTTCCTTAGTTTTCCTTAAAATAAATCTGTAGTAACGTTGGATTTTTAAGCCTCAATTTCCTAAGAAAATAGACATTTTATTGATATTATGAAGATTGAATCAATGATAATCAAGTTACATTATCGCCAAATTAACATACAAACAAAACTCATTTATAAGAAAAACTCAGTAAAAAAATATTACCTTTTGATTGGTGAATCCGAATTATCTGACGATGAAGAGGAACCTTCACTACTACTTGAAATTATTCTGTAAGCCTGATATATTAAACGGCCTTTTACACTTTCCATTGTTAACACACTTTAAACTCTATTCACTAATGTATATGCACTATTTCTACTCACTACTTAGAGTCACATAACAGGTTTAATTACGAAGAAAATAACAATACAAATTTAGACTTTATTAAGCACGATTTAGAATTATTCTTCACTGTCAAAGAAGCACTCTGTTACCTAGATTTTTGGTTAGTGAAAACGCGACAAGATCGCTTATTGAAATATTTAACCATCTAAATATAAACTTGCGGCGCGCCGGCGCACGCTCATACATTAACGTGGCACTGCTTTGACTCATAGACAATTAGATCATTGAATTTGGCCTGTTTCTTTAGCTTCAAGGTATTTTGATGTAAATATTTGTTCTTTTTAATTATCGATTATCGCTAATATTAAGCGAGTTTTATCACCTGATTAACATAATTTTCAATGTCACAAACCGCACAAGATTAATATGTAACCTACCTACGTAATAGTTTTAAGATAGTTACGGCCACGAATTTCGAGCGTTGAATTCTACTTGCTTTAAAATTCGCGCCTAAAAGTAAATAAATAAATACATTTTGTAGGACATTCCACACATCGCCATCTAGCCCCAAGCTAAGTAACTAGACTTGTGTTACTACTTATATACTTTTCTTTTGTAAATATATATGTACTTATAATACATAGAAACAATCATACCACAGTCGAATATCTAAGCATAAATACTTGTCTGAGGCGGGATCGAACCCGCAACCCTGTGTTTGGCAGTCCGGCATGGTGACCATTGTGCCAACTGGGTCGTCAATAAGTAATTTGCATCTGGATCGAGGGCCCATTTTAAAGGTTTCGTACCCAAGGGTAAAATAGGGACCCTTTGACCCTGAGACTCCACTGTCCGTCTGTCACCAAGCTGTATCTCATAAACCGTGAAGACAGATGAGGTAGACAGTTGAAATGTTCACAGATGATGGATTTCTGTTGCCGCTTTAACAAACACCAAAAACGGATTATGTCGATTCCGAATCGCACTTGACCGGTTTTTTAAATTGCAAAACGAAATATGACTTAAAGGGAAATTAGTAAAAAATAGTAAAAACTTTAAGCAAAGGGCCATGAGTTTCTAAAACGTGAATTAAAACGGTTATAAAAAACCTGCTCCTTTAGACAAGATTGCTTTCTATTAGCGATATCGCCAATCGATAGATTTAATTCTATGAAATTGATATAAAAATTGTATAAAATTAGCATAAGATGGAACTTATCCACCATTTTTTTCTCTAGTGCAAGGCTACGTGACTTTTCGTTGGCTTGTGTCATTTTCATACAAAAAAAAAAACAAAAAAAGTTTGTTGATTGGCGATATCGCTAATAGAAAGTAATTATGTCTAAGGGACTGGCCCACATTACACGCGTACATGTATCTCTAAAAGTACTATCTCCTACATTCTTAAAAAACTAAATAGGAAATCATTAAAACCTTAAAATAAAACTAAAAACTGGTATTTGTAGGAGTTTTATTAACAAATACTAACGAATACACTTATGCTAAGGAAAATGGAAGTTATCTTAAAGATGTAAAATATATTTTAACACAATTATTATAACTACTTACACATACGAATTTTGTAAACAGAATTAATGTCCATTTGGTAAGTACTTAAAACCATAGTAAAAATAATTTGAATTTTCAGAATCAATCCTGGGGAGCTACCGCAGTTAGTGCGTCGACATCGTCATCGCTTTCATTTTGACAGCCAATGGCGAACAGCTGATCATTTCGTAACGCGGTAATGTCATAATGACACCTCGATATACGATGGCAATTGAACGAATGAAACGAGATTTTTGACAGTAAAAGTTACCGCGGTAGAGTTTTAAGCCGACGGCGTTGCCATCGATTTGTTGATTAGCGCGGTACCAAATCTAATAACGATGGCAACGGGCGTTGTGTTGCGATACCAACGTGGCTTTAAAAAGCAACGCTCTAACTGCGGTAGCCCTCCTGTTTTAAAAACGATAAAGTAAATTTTAATACAATGGATTGTGATAGCGTTTTGGATATTCAAAAAGTGGTTTCATACCCTTGTCTATTATATGAAATTCTCGTGTCGCGGTGTTAGTTACAAAACGCCACGTAAACGGCTGAATTTTTTTGTGTATATTCGTTAGGTCTGAGAATCGAACATCTTTTTTTTCGTTTTTTCACCCCATCGTTTTTGCGTCGGAGGTTAAAAACCGACCTGCAAAACGGGTTTATTTGTGAATGAGCCCTTACTTGTTGATCAAATTCGATTCAGCCGTTTAAAGTTACGAGTTTTTTTAATAATTCAGAAAATATAAAAAAAAACATTATTACAACTCAAACATGCTTTTAAATATAAAATAGAACAATAAATTGGTCGGTTAAACACCTTTAAAATCTATTTCAGTGTCCCAAAAATCAAATAAATAATTTTTAAAAGTTTAACTGCCACATAAATATAGTAATACATAAAACCTAACTTCATATAGGTACAGTCTGCAAAAGAATTGCAGAACCACCGTAGAGTTCTAATAATGTTTAATGAATAAGTTTTGGACTTAGTTTTAGCTTATCATATTGTTGTGTATTATGTTTTATTTGTGAAAAATTAACAAAAATAGTACATTGTTACCCAAGGTGTGAAAGTCCCTCATTTAGTCCCTCGAAGTATTAGCGCCCTCGCGAGTTGAAAGACTTTAAACTGCAACTCAAGCCTTAGAATCTTTCTCGAGTTGAAAACATTCTAGTATTAGCAGTTTTGAAGCTCTACGGTGGTTCTGCAGTTTTGTTGCTCGATGTACAATCAACGTTCAAAAGTCCACCGGCACCGTTACGTTTACAATCCTGTGTAGCAATATTTGAACATTATAACAACGTAACCTGTGGATCGAACCCACGTCGGTTGGTGTAGCGAGTGGCGGTTTATACCACTCGGCCAACTGAAGACATAATAATCACATTGAGTACTTTTAGTTGAAGTATTTATGTTTGTGTGTAACGTCGTAAGTCCAATACTTGTTGATAGTATTATGGTAGCAAACTGATAGTTTATTTATGACGCATACTGTACATTCAACATAGCATAATACAAACTAAACAATTCATTTAAAATCCATAATTGTTCACAATTTATATCAATACTAGCTTCACCCCGCGGGTTCACCTGCTTAAATAGAATAGTAAGCCTATGCTCTCCTCCATACTTTGGACCATCCATGAATAAAATTTATTGGGACTTTTATAGTTGCTATCTTTTTTTGTTTCGGTGCAGCTATGAACCAATATCTCATTTTTTCTAATCGTTGTTACTTTAACGTATGAGTTTAAATATTTCACCCTCAAACATTTTTTGTTGGTCTTAGTATCTGCAACTAATTTATTTAATTTAGTTTCAGTACGTGATAAAAAAAATATGATGCCAATATTTCCGACTGGCTTTTAAAAAGAAATCTGTCAAGATGTTTTAAAAAATTACGTTTATAATATTATTAAGAATGTAAGCCATCCATATACACACATACAGCATACCTTTAAGTATTTCTTAGGTACATTTTAGTAGTATGGTCTTCGTGGATTATTCTGAAACAAAAATATTTTCATGTTACAAATATCTGCATGGAAATCGAACCCGCAACTACGTCGCAGGCCCACCGCGCCATAGAAACTCAGGTTTGAACTGAGTGAAATACTCTTTTTTTAGGTATCCATACTCAAAAAATAAAAATGGAACCATTTTATTAGGACTCTACTGTCCATCTAAGAACCGTGATATGAAGACAGTTGAAATTTTCACAGGTGATGTATTTCAGTTGCCGTTATAACAAACAAAAAATACTGAAAACAGAATATTCTGTAGCCGCTAAAACAAAAAAATACTAAAAACAGAATATAATGGTACGAAAACCTTCAAACGCGAGTCCAATTCGCTCTTAGCCGGTTTTCGATTTTCGATCCGAGGCATGTTTTTATCCCTTAAATTGCAATTGCGATATCATTAATGTTAATCGCATAAATAGCTTATATCCTAGGATAAGTAGTAAAAAATATATATAATTTAAAAACTCTAAGGTGAGTCTAATTTTTTTGCTATTTAAGGTCAGCAGCTTATGCTGCTGACCTTAAATAGCAAAAAAATTAACTTTATAACTCTATGGTGAGCCTGTAATTATTTACAGGCTCACCATAGAGTTATAAAGTTACTATTATTGGAAGGACTTTGGTACACAGCTTACTAAATAGGTACTACCGGCAACGGTCGCCTTCGTTGGTGAAAATTGTTGATTGTTACAAATGTGTTTTGTTTTTCTCAAAAATTCCCTCTAGTTTTAAAGCTATCCTAAAATTAAGAATTAAAACTAGTCTAGCTTTGAAATGACCAGGAATCTTCGTCTCAAATTACCCCAAATATCGGTAAAATTTTTACCTATAATTTCATCTCGGCACTTTTGAGAAAAACAAAACACATTCGTTACAATCAACAAAGTTAGTTGTAAGCGACGAGTATTTCTGACGTTTAGCCTTAACACGCTTTTATTAGGTCGACCTGTATGTAACTAACTATGTCATTTTAAGATAATTAAAGTTTTGTCTTGACTTCCGAGAAATCACTCAAAAACATTAGACACCTACTTGCCACCTGGTCGTACCTATGCACTAACCGTGCTAAACCATTTTTAACACGGTTTTTTATGTTTGATAAATTCATGAGTTGTTAGACTTTAAACTTCAACTAAAGCAGGTACCTTCTTGCTGGTGCTGAAAACAAATTTTGGAGCTCTACGGTGGATCTGAAATTTTTGTGCCATTGTACTTACTTACCAAAGGATTAGGCCTGAACCTGTAAGCGAGCATCATCCGCTTCCTATACGCGTCGAACTCGTCGTCTTCAGCGGCGACCACGTCTGAAGATGATGCGCCAAGACCGAGGTTCGCTACTGGCTGGTTCGCTCTGGGAACAAAAACATTCATTTAATTAATAATGTGAAACAATAAAGGATAAATCTTAATAATAGAGCAATAGCTGCACGCTCGAGGTGCAATTCAACTCATCGCTCCGAATATCAGATCCTCATCATCATCGGTTGAGCCATCTTCGAGTAATCGGTGAATATACATTAAAAAATGCGTATACTTATGTACGCGCGTGAGAAGTTATCCTTCTAGAAACGTCTGTTCTGTCCATCCGTCCGTCTGAGTTTTATTTTGCGGGCAACTTCAACCTGTTACAGTGACACGCGCGCATTTTTTAAAAATTCACTTTCGCAGCTTCAACTTGTTTTACTTTTGGGTTACGCAGCTGCGACATGTCACTTTTTTGTTACAGATGCGCACGCATCTTTAAATTTCACTCATCATTTTTTCATAACGCGCCAAAAGAAGTATAACTTCAAAAAATGCATTTAACCGATTTTGATCAAACGTAGCTCAGAACGATCCCAACTAAATCATCTTTCAAACAAAAAATAAATTGGAAATCGGTTCATCCGTTCAGGAGCTACGATGCCACAGACATTCCGTAATCCCTATTTTAATCAACTGTAAAAAGTAAATAATACCGGTATTGAGTGATATATTAATAATATAAGTATGTATGAAATCTTACTTATTAATTGGTTCGACAATACCGCCTCCTTCAGCCCCGAGTCCTTGGCCTTCATTCCATCCTAATTTCTGAAGCATTTTAAAACCTGAAAACAAAAACAACAGTGTGAAGCTACGATAAAAAACATAAGAAAAAAAGATCTCTAACAAAGTGCTACTTAGTGGCGCACTTATTGAAAGGGCAGTAATGAAATTCTTTGAGTTTGGAACCTGGAATTTACACATTCTAATGAATTAAAGTCCTTGTGATAAAATCTACTATTAAACCAATAAAATTTACTAAATGGTTTTTCTATTAAATGTTAGACCCATACTTAGGTAAATCAGGGATTCAAATCTTTAACAAAAATCCTTTACGATCAAATCAGGGATTCAGATGTTTAACAAAAATCATTTACGATCAAATCAGGGATTCAAATGTTTAACAAAAATCATTTACGATCCTCAATCCTGAACCGGTCATGAGTTGTGGATCAAATTCCACCGGGGACAGGTTTTGAAAAGCGTTAAACACTTACCAACATTATCCTCCTTTAGTTTAAATTCTTTGTAATCACTCAAATCCGGTTCCTTTCCACTTTTTACTGCTGAATATTTTTCCATGAACCTGAGAAATAAATAAATAGGTAAATATTGTAGAATATTTCACACTTTTTACTGCTCTTTTTTCCCCTGAACCTGGATGTAACTCCCGATCCAATAAAAATATAACAGCGTATAACACTCCCAATTAATTGTTGCTCCGAATAAATGTTTTTCTTTCTTTCTTTTCTTTCAATTAATCAATGTATTCTCATACTAAGTTGCATCAAAATCGGTCCAGTAGTTTCGTAAGTACTAATATTTCCTCTTATAATAATATATATTATATTAGTAGGTATAGAAAAAAGTAGCCTACGGCACTCTTATTGAATGAATGTAACCTCATATAAAGTTTCATCAAAATCAGTTAAGTAGTTTCGGAGCTACTGGATCGATTTTGATGAAACTTGGTTTTATATACTAAACTTACTTTTTTAATTCTTCAGGTGGTAAGAAATCTCCAATATGATGTTTGCCCGCGGCTTGCTTCGTTAATTCGTCGGCCCAACGCTCCGTTGCGTTCATTTCACGAGCACGCAACCTTGAAAGATAATGTTAAATATACTATTTAATATTTAGAAACAAATATCCGTACATAAATATTTGTTTGAGACGGGAATCGAACCTGTAAACCTTATGCGTAGAATTTTTATTTTATTTAACCTAGTTTTTTTTCACTACGTTCGTCTACGAACGACCAACAAAGCGTGCGAGAGAGAAAAAATATTTTTACGGATATATGGCAAGAAAGAAAAGGATAGTGAATTATTTGTGATTGTAACGGATTTTGATTGACAGGTAAAAAAAAATACATACAACCAAATTGAGAACCCCTCCTTTTTAAAAGCTTTTATTTAACTTGCAGTGTATGTATGTATGTTTTGAAGTCAGTTAAAAAGTCAACCACGCATGCAACTAGCTCCTTAATATATTAAATACTAGCTGCGCCCCGCGGTTTCACCCGCGTAAGTCCCGATCCTGTGGGAATATCGGGATAAAAAGTAGCCTATGTGTTAATCCAGGTCTCCAGTTATCTACATACCGAGTTTGATCGTAATCGGTTTTAGGGTGAAGGAGTAACAAACATACACCCACAAACACACAAACTTTCACATTTATAATATTAGTAGGATATTGCAAAAATTGACAACTCAAAGTTGTTTGCGCAATATTGGGCTGTCAAGTCGTCTATACGCTAGTGGTGAACTTTTTACATGGGCCTTCAGGGCTATATCTTAAACTATGAGAGATAGCGAAAATGCTGAAAGAAGTTGTGTGCCTGAATTACCCTAGCCAGGAAACGAACCTGTTGAAAATAATCACCTATATTTAATACTAGCAGCGCTCCGCGGTTTCACCCCCGTAACTCCTGATCCCGTGGGAATTTCGGGACAAAAAGTAGCCAATAGCCTTCCTCAATAAATGCACTATCCAACATAAAAAGATTTTTTCAATTCGAACCAGTAGTTGCTGAGATTAGCGCGTTCAAACAAACAAACAAACAAACTCTTCAGCTTTATAATATAAGTATAGATTATAGAAAAATCGACAGTGCAGTTGCTGATAGAGGTCAATTCATGGAAACAAACATAGTGTGGCCAATCAAACGAAATATCTCTTTTTTGTAATTGTCTACAATTTTCATCATTCCGTCTCTGGCAAAATAATAGCGTATGAAGCATAGAGGGAAGTAATATTTTCTAAATGTTTATAACCCTCCCTTTTGGCTTTGTCATAGTCGGGTAAAAATATATTTTTCAATACTCATACTCCGAAAGTAGGTGTAAAGGTGCCTGAAGAGCGTGTAGAAAGAAAAACTTTCAGCCCTAGGGAGAATCGCTTTCACTGACAGCTGTCACGTCAAATTATGGCTTCGCACGACGTGTGCTATGTGCTTGTAGCCAGTATCAGTATCATTACGCATTAGGAATTTCAAAAACCTAACCTCCTTGCTTTGCAAAACACTATAAGGTTGAGACCAAAGAGGTTATACATTATATTACCTCTTTGGTCTCAACCTTGTAAGAGGATCAGGTAGTATGGAGTCTCTCATTCACTCACGTTATTAGGAAGAATTTTATGTATTATTCGTAATGAAAAGCACAGTGTTTACCTCGGGTGAAAGACTCATTAAGTCCCTCGAACTATTAGCGCCCTCGCTACGCTCGGGCGCCAAACTCCGTCTCGGGACTCAATGAGTGACTTTCACACCTAGGGTAACAATGTACTATTAAATTCTCTATGTTACCATAAGTTAAACAAAAAACAGATTTTATTTTTAGTGCAGCTGTTTGTTATGGCATTAGCCATACTTCCTCAGTACATTTTTTCTGGGAAAATAGTATGAATATTACAGAACAATAAAAAAATTAACTATTTCCTTTGATTTGCCATACGTGGTCAAACATGTTACAATAAACACATAGCACACATACTTATGTTCCCACGTCCCTTCAGATATATCTTCGTCGCTGTCGTATTCATACTTGTGTTTACCGGCGGCCGCTAAACGTTCCACTTCTTGTCTCTTCTTTAACATGTCCTAGAAAATAAAACTTATCTTAAGTCTTCTGAATTTCAGAACCTATTGAGATTTGTCATTATGCAGGGAGAAAACAGTCGACTACGTTTGTATGGAGAGAGCCCCCAGTACCCTTTCCTCTTAATAATGTTTTTGTGTACTTTGCACTTGTACTTGTATACAGGCTGTTATCCGCCATTGGACCCTTTTTAATTGGGTCCTTTTGGGGATGGAGTAGGCTTGCCCAGCACCTACTACCCTCTCAGCTTAGTCGACCACGTCCAGAGAAGACAACTTGTCAATACTTCTGGAGCCAACTAAGCCACGGGTTTCATCACGATGTTTTCCTTCACCGAAGAACAATGTCAATTAGCACACATACATAAAAATGTATGTGTGCTAATTGACATTGTTCTCCGGCCGTGCACCAATGTATTTTTCTTAAGAAAACTTAAGAAAAATACATTGGTGCACGGCCGGCCGGGATTCGAACCCACGATCTTCAGAATGAAAGTCGAGGTATCTACCACTAAGCCAACACCGCTCTATGTTTTTGTGTAATACATTTTTTTTACCTGATACAACAAGTTGAGTTTGAAGTTATCCTCGCATTTCTTCCAATCATCAGCACTAAGATTCGTAGTACCATAGTTTGTCATAGCGTACTGCATTAGAGCTTGATTATTACGGTTTACTGTCGTCAATTTTATTCCATCCTCGTCTATCTTTGATAGCTTTACACCTGGAAATTAAAACTCAGTTAAAACCTGTCCAGTAGGAAATATTTCAACGAGTCAGTTGGTGCAATAGTCACCATGCCGGACTGTAAAAGATAGATAGATAACTTTATTCGTACAACACAGGAAGAAACAAAACACTATATACACAAAGTAAAGTAATAGCTAGAAAGTATAAGTTGCACAAATGGGCTGTCAAACACAAGGTTGCGGGTTCGATTCCCGCCTCAGACAAGTATTTAGGCTTAGGCTTATTAAGCTTAGGTATTTGTCTTTAATCTGGTTGTTTCTCTGTATTAATAATATATTTACAAAAGAAAAGTATTTATGTAGTACTAGCTGCGCCCCGCGGTTTCACCCGCGTAAGTCCCGATCCCTTGGGAATATCGGGATAAAAAGTAGCCTATATGTTAATCCAGGTCTCCAGCTATCTAGATACTGAGTTCCATCGCAATCGATCCAGTAGTTTTTGCGTGAAGAAGTAACAAACATACATACACACACACAAACTTTCACATTTATAACATTAGTCGGAAGTAGGATATCCGTTGTCTAGCACCCATAACACAAGTCTTAGTTACTTAGCTTGTGACTAGATGGCGATGTGTGGAATGTCCTGCAATATTTATTTATATTAGGTACTAGCATCACCTGTTTCACCAGCGTTAGTCCCGATTTAGAGAGAATATCGGGATAAAAAGTAGCCTATATTAGTTATCTTTATCTATTTATGAATGTATTATCATAAATAGTGCCATCAAAATCGGTCCAGTCGTTTCGGAGCTTGTTACAAACAAAACAATCTCTCCTCCTTATAATATTAGTATAAAGTAAAGATAGATAACGTTTAATGAAATTCAATATCCTGACTGATAACATATCACCGCACAGCTTAAACGTAACATTACATAAGGTGGTGAAAATGATACCACATCAGGCGGTTTGATATCAACGCGTGGCGGATCGTCGCCAAATCTAGACTTTTTCTTGCGACATCTCTTATCTCTCTTCACGTCCGAATCTTCATTTCTTTGTGAAGTGTCACTTGCCTGGCATAGCATTAGGTGGTAAAGGTGCTACCACACCGAGGGGTTTCATATCAACGCGGGCGGATCGTCGTGCCATCTAGACTTCTTGCGACATCTATTCTCTCTCTTCACGTCCGAATCTTCATCACTTTGTGAAGTGTCACTTACCTGGCATAGCATTAGGTGGGAAAGGTGCTACCACACCGAGGGGTTTCATATCAACGCGGGCGGATCGTCGTGCCATCTAGACTTCTTGCGACATCTATTCTCTCTCTTCACGTCCGAATCTTCATCACTTTGTGAAGTGTCACTTACCTGGCATAGCATTAGGTGGGAAAGGTGCGATCATGGGTGCGACCACACCGAGGGGTTTGATATCAATGCGTGGCGAATTGTCGTGCCATCTAGACTTCTTCTTACGACGTCTCTGCACTTTCTTTACGTTCGAATCGTCATCACTTTATGAACTCAAGTGTCACTTACCTGGCATAACATTAGGTGGTAAAGGTGGTAAAGGTGCTACCACACCGGGCGGTTTGATATCAACGCGTGGCGGATCGTCGCCCCATCTAGATTTCTTCTTACGGCGTCTCTTCTCTCTCTTCACGTCCGAATCGTCATCGCTTTGTGAACTCAAGTGTTCTCTCTTATTGTACTGATTCCAGTTGTAATTGAAACTTGTGTTGCTAGAATATTCAATAAGTTGTAATTAAATAGTCTATCAAAGTTTTAGACCTCTTAAATTTTTATATTGTACTAGCACCGCCCCGCGGTTTCACCCGCGTAAGTTCCGATCCCGTGGGAATATTGGGATAAAAAGTAGCCTATATGTTAAACCAGGCCTCCAGCTTTCTACATACCGAATTTCATTGCAATCGGTTAAGTGGTTTTAGCGTGAAGGAGTAACAAACACACACACACACACACACACACACACACACACGCACACACAAACTTTCACATTTATAATATTAGTAGGATTAACCACTTAATTTCACTTTACCCCGTCGCACTTACGTCGTATCAAATCGTATATTTGATTGGGTGGGTGCTAATATTCTCAGGTTCTTAAACGACACTAAAGTGTCGCCTGTAAGAACCTGGGTCATAAAATCCCAGTACCTTAAGGTAAAATAGACCAACCCTACTTCAATAATAATGAATATGCTGTTTAACCCGCCCCTCCAAGTTCCGATCTTATGGAAAAATCTAAGTATAAAATAGTGTATGTGTCATTCCATAGCTCCATTTACATATCTACAAGTTTAACGGCAATCGGTTCAGTAGTTTTTCAGCGAAGAGGCACAAACTCGCTGACAAACTTTTGGATTTAAATATAAGTCAGTTAAATTGGCATCTATGAGATTAGACAAATTAATTGGGCAAAACCTAATGGATTTTCTAAAATGTATGCCCAATTATGTAGCTTTGTAATGAATTAATGGCCCATTGTGTTAGTCTAACTAACGTAATGAGCATTGGTTGTCGGCTAAATTATAAAGAAATGGAAAAAGTCGATGCGTAACTAACGACATAATGGATAAGAGTGCATATTGTAGAGGTGTTAATCAAATCGTTTAAGTATCTATTGGCCAATTATTATTGGCTTGATTAGTTTCAATGGCCTGAACTGGCAACTGGCCACTCTAAGCCCAACTAATGGATTGGGTCACTTTCACTTTAACTAACTAGGCATTAAAATGATTCTATCATTACATATATTTTTCTGAAGATCGTGCGAAGTGGAGGCGTAAAAGCAGGAAAGCGAACCCCGGGCTCCCGAGAGGGATGCAACCGGGAACATCGCTCGGATGATGATGGAGTACATATATTTTTTAACTTTACCTGTTAGAATTATCCTCCTTAACCGGTGGTTTCCCATCAATGCTGTCATCATCTTCCAAAGAGAATTCAGGCTCATACTTATCTTCGTCTTTAACTTCAGGTTTTTTGTCCCTCTCTTGTCTTAGTTTATGAACTAAGTTCCTGAACGCCTTGTATTCACCCGAATTGATATTGTGCAAGAACCTGCAAGGATAGGAAGTATAGAATTGTGCGTAATGTGGAAAAAGCTCATAGGTATGGTTTTAAAAACCTGGAGATTCGACGTGTGGTGTAGTGAATGTGTGAAATCTATATTTTTTTCAAAGAATATACAGTGGAAAATTCAGTTTTTTGTACACCACATCACTTCACCACATTGTCAACAAAAATGAAGCCTTGCTAGTAAGGGTAGATAAACACTGGCTAGTTTTTGGACTTTATAAGATTTTTTGCTGTTCATCTAAATTATAGTGTGTGTAGGATAAGTATTTCAGAATTTTTATAATAATTTACTTATTTTATTAACTGATTTTTCATAAAATGTATGTTTTCATCACTTTGATTGATTTTCTGTGGAAACTTGAATTATTAAAGGTTATTTCTTGCTATTATTTCTTATTTACAGAGTTTATGGGTACAATTAAAACAATGCTTTAACCAGTGTTTATCCACAGTACAAAGCAGGCGTGTAATAATAAAAAAGGAATACAACGCATATCCTCGGCCCATAAATTGGTACTACAGTGGAATTACCACAAATGATCTTGTGAGTGTATCGATTTCAGCACATTTTCCCATTGGTCACCGTTGGTTGCCACCTCGTTAGCGGCCGCGACGACTGGAGGCGGGAACGTATCTGCGAGAACTACACACCACGAGTCAGCATTATGTATGCTGGGTACACGGACACACCCAACCAAACATACTATCCAGTGGTGTATTTATAACAAACATTTTAGCTTTTATAGTACTGTTAGAGTTCACTGCGATCTTAATAGCAGCTCCGAAGGTAAGCGAGACCAGTAGCGTAGCGAGGGGTGAAGGGGCGGATCGCCCCGGGCCCCACCATAAGGAGGGCGGCAAAATTTGGAAAAAATATTATGAGCGGTCACTGGCAATTTTTTTTCTTCAAGAAATAGCCCTTGCCCTACTGCCCAATACAGTTGTTGCAAATCACGAGTCGCCCCGCATCCTAACATGGTTTTGAAATAAATATTTTTTGCTCAATTCTTTCATATAGTTACGTTTATTCCCACAAACAGCTACATTACTATTTTATGTACTATTTTAAGACGGTAAAAGAGGAGAATTTGTCAAAAATATTGTTTTTATGACGGCAAAGAGGCGGCAAATTGTAAATTTTATTATTTTTATGACGTTAAAAGGGCGGCAAATTATAACTCCGCCCTGGGCGACAGTGACCCACCACGCTACGCCACTGGGCGTGAGGCACTGCCTTAACACCAAAACATCACACATACAAGTGCAGTACTTCAGCTAGCTTCAGGGCAGTCATTAAGTTTAGCTTTATTCTACCAAAACTAAATAAAAGCATGTACAGTTTAGAAATGAAAACAACCACAGTGAAATATGTTGGTGAATTTTTTTCAAGTTGCTCGGTTAACGCAACTTTTTATAGGTTCCTGATATTAAACTAATCATAATTATTGCTTCATTGATTAGTTAATTAAACTCATATGTGTGGACTGTTCCATACATATGAGTTAAATTAAGTAATTTCTGTAATCGTTAATGTTTTTAATTTAATTTAAATTATTTGAAGAAGCACAGCTATGACTTTTTAGAAACTTCTCGTATGCTTTAATTTTAAAGTGTTTTTTAAAGGACCATAATATCAGAAACCTAATCGGCAAAAAGTCGAAATAGTAAAATATTTCGTCTTTTGCATTGTTCTAAATTCTAAACTAAAAACTATTCAGCTATTTACCTTGCGCAGATTGTCCAGACATATCCTTGTGTTTTGGGTTCATGTGTGGCGGCGGAGGCGGAATTAACCCAGGATCCATCTTCATGTCAGGCATTGAATGGGGCATAAACGGTGGCCCATTACCATTCCCAAAACGAGGTCCATTCGGACCGAACGGAGGACGCGGCATAAACGGCATGTTACCATTATTTGGAGGCATATTACCCATCATTGGGTTCGGCCCATTGGGACCCATCATGTTAGGATTCTGGCCCATCATATTAGGACGAATCATTGCATTAGGCGGACCGTTAGGACCCATACCAGAATTATTTGGACCCATCATAGAATTCGGTGGACCATTCGGATTCATAGAGTTTGGTGGTCCATTTGGTCCCATCATGTGATTCATAGGACCATTAGGTCCCATCATATGGTTTGGTGGGCCATTGGGTCCGCCCATATGGTTCGGTGGTCCGTTGGGTCCGCCCATAAGATTTGGGGGCCCATTGGGCCCACCCATAAGGTTTGGTGGGCCGTTAGGCCCACCCATATGATTAGGAGGCCCATTGGGCCCCATCATACCTGGAAACATTATATAAGTAAATTATTTATCGTAGAAACAACGTAAAAATCTTGTTGCAAATACTGCAGAATATAAGTGCAACTATAGCTTATTTTATTTACCTGTCATTTAATCAAATAGTTATCATACCTGGATTCGGAAAAGGTGGGCGAAAGAATGGCGGCATATTAGGTGGCATAGGACCTCCTGGCCCATTTGGCCCCATGAAATTAGGCGGCATAGGGGGAAAGTTATTAGGACCTCCCATAAATGGAGGCATTGGGCGAGGTGGCATTGGCGGCATTGGACCGTGACCAGGCATGGGTGGGCCAGGACCCATGTTTGGGGGACCCATCATACCAGGGCCCATCATACCCGGAGGCATAGTGCCCGGTGGCATAGGGCCAGGTGGCATGGGCCCTGAACTTGGATAACTTTGATCCTGGCTTGAATCTGGGGAATCATTCCTTTGCCATTCATCATTTTCTGGATCTGAGTCCTGGGTTTCAACAGGGGGTCTAACTGGTAGTTGCATAAGTGGCGGTATGTTGCCAGAGTTATTATCAATTTGAAAATCTCCATGTTTTATCCTCTCTTCGATAGCTGGTAGCATTGGACTATGCTGGCGATTTCTACCTCTGTCATTCCAACGACGTTGCTTATCTCTAAAAATGATTTTTTATATTAATAAAATTGTTATTCATGGAAATAGTGAACACAAACCAAGGGACTGATGATAGTAATTAATACCGATGGGAGGCATAAAAAGTTAAATTTAAGTTCATCTTTCTTCAATAACTCTCATTTTAATACTACTTTAGGAATTTAACAAGTATTGAATAATGACTTATCATTAAAAAATCATATAAATATGTCTGAATTATTTAACTAAAGTTTCATTCTAATCGCCAGCTTCTAAATGCTTGTTTTTAGTACTAGTTTTTCCAGATGTAAAAGTTAAAATAGTATTTAAAATTATGTTACACTGATCACTCACTTAAAATACATAAACAATTTCATGTACCTAATAGAGATAGCAAGAGATAGCACTATGCTCTGTCTCTCTGTCGCTCAGCTCAGTTTATTTTGTAACTAACTGTGCCTATGAAAATATCCTGATAAAAAGTAGCAAGAAATTCAGCGATTTGAACAAGCAATAACACTTATTAACACAGTTATTTAGGTACGCTAATTGATATTGTTCTTACAGTGAAGGAAACCATCGTAATGAAACCTGCGGCTTAGTTGACTCCGAACATATTGACGAGTTCTATCCTTTAGACACAATCAACTAAGCTGAAAAGGTAGTAAGGTCAATGTATTTCTGACTAATATTATAAAGAGGAGGAGGATACGCTAATTGATATTGCGCTTACAGTGAAGGAAACAATCATAATAAAACCTGCGGCTTAGTATTGATTCATTGGAAATAATATCTAGGCTACTTTTTATCCAAAAATAAGTATGGGATCGGGAGTTACGCGGGTGAAACCGCAGAGCGCTGCCATTTCTGATATTTTACAAACCTATTTCCTCTATTATTAGATCTCCTATCCTCTTGATAATCATCATAGCTCTCTTCATTCTGGATCTCTTTCTCCTTCTCCTCTTCTTTGTTCTTTTCCCTTTCTTTCTGCTGTTTCTCTTCAGTATCTTGCTTCTGTTTCTCGAGCAAAGCCTTGAATTGACTCATGAAGCTGCCGTCATTGGAGAATATGTTTGTTTTACCATCGTCGTCTTTTGTTGATGGACTGGAATTTAATTCAGGAGTAATAACCTAGTCAAATCTTAACAATAAACGTTGAGGGATTGCTAAAATTCAGGCCATGCACCCAGTGATATGTAACAGTTTAAAGAGTGGTTATCTGTGAACTTCGCATTACTTTATTGTGACAGTTATTAGAATGTGTTTTCGTCCGAGAACACCCCAGGAATTAAGAGTCCTAAGTTCGTGTGGCAAAGTTTATTTCGCAAAAGATGTATCTACCTCTGGTTGACTTATCACTGCATGCATCAATGGTTTTTTACAGATATTTATAAGATTTTTTCCAGCAGCATCCACCTACTGTTAGGTATGTAGGTACCTCAAACGTGAAGAAAAACGTTTGTCTTTCGTTAATTCAAAGGAGGCCTACCTTACGAACTGTAGTCGTAATGCCTGTATCTACCTTCCCTACCTGTAGTGTTCCCGTGCCCTACAGCGAGACACGTTGTTGTAATAAGGATACTTGAATACTTACTTGGATAACTTAGCCTGTGCCGATAAAGCTGCAGCTTGTTTTTGAGCCTCCGCCTTAGCTTGGATCTCCATTTTCTTCCTCTCGATGATTTGTTCCTGTTTCGTCATTTGAGCCCATCTTGTGTTCAGTGGCGATTTATTCTTGTTGTCTTTGAAATTAATCATAGTATAATGGTATTTAGATCTACTTTTAAACGAATTTTAAAGCATTTGTGATGCAACAAAAATCATACACGAAAATGTAACCAAAAACTACCGTACTCCAAAAATGAATACAATTTGCAGTTCACGTCGCAATTCGCAGGCAACTTCAAGCAATTAGCCAGCGACATCTAACAGTGAGTTTTAAAAACTGCTGCTAGTACTGCCATCTACGTTAGAATAGCATCATCACGTAGAAAAAAGATAATAAACCATAAATATTTATAAAACCACCTATTTAAAATTGTTACAAGATGGCGCTGTAATTAAAATCTTCAACACTTTCTCGAGTATTTACCCACACGAAAACAAAACAAATTATGCCAGATTTTTTAAATCCCTTAATTATTTAAAAAATTAAAAAATGAGTCCTCATTCCTCATTATCAACATTTCGTGGAACCCAAATAATTATTATGTTCTTAGATAATTATAATACACCTAGCGACATCTGTTGTAAGTTGCTAAACTTTCTCCAGGTGCTGCCATCTAATTCGAGTAGAATTATTTGAAACTGTTTTTAATGTTACTATCAGATACTAGATGGCGTTGTAAATAGTTTCCAGTTTAATGTGTCACATCGGATTCCTCTAATGTCCTGGCTCCCAGAACATTTGATGCTGACTGCATATTATTTACCATGGTCCCGAGGTCAAGCATTTTGTAACCCAAAAGATCCGGTTACAATCCTAGCAGAATTCTGTAGTTATTTTAGATCTTTCTTAGCTAAGTTTCCCCAGTTAATTTAAGCTAACGAACTCTACATCTTTATTTAGGCCATTGAAGTGCAAGAAGACATAGATTCATAATCAATGTTACATAGGAACTTACCTATTGATTTCAATGGTAAGAAGGGGTAGGGCTCGTGCTTCATCTGGTATTTCACCTGGGTGAAGCACGAGATACCTACTTTCTAGACACGGGTTCGTGCTTCACCTGTCGGCAAGTACAGTCGTGTACAACTGTTTTAAACACTATCCAAGAGATATATGTGCAGTGACTAGTTTTTTTTACAAACATAAGTGAAGGTACCTATACTTACAAGGTAGGTACGAAGATAAGTAGAATGCTTAGAATGGGTTAATCCCTGTCCTACGATTATATTGGTAGGTTGACCGGGAATTTATGTGGAACTAATACCTACCTAACTCCTAGTTCCTTAGGGGTAGGCTTGAACATAAAATAAAACATCGGATTCTTTGCATATTATTCTTTTTTATATATTTTTCATCAGTTTAAATGGAAAATACAATTTCATTTATTTATAATGTTGTCATTTATTGTAAACAAATATATTATAAAAGATTTACATATTACTATCAAAACAAAATATTCACAAAATGGCAGACTAACTAAACAATTACTTAGCTGTTTTCTCGAAGCATGCTAACAATTGCATCGTTTTGAGCTAAACAAGAAGGAGAAAGTTTGGCACTGATCCCATAATTCAAATAAACGTGAAGATGGCATAAATGCATATTGCATGCGGTAACGGCAACAGTAACCGATTCCGTCCTGTTAGTCTGTTTATCCAGATTTAGAATAGGTACCTTTTAGAACGATACTCTTCACAACCTCTCTTCAGCTCATGTGTAACGTATATCTATCATACTTGAGTGCATGACGCATGATCTAATACTGACTACCTACTATCAATATACTTCAGCGAGTCCAGAGCGAGCCGAGCGTCGCGTCGTACGTACGTACTACAAACTCGTACATAGTACCTATCTATACCTCTATACCGCAACGCCAAAGAGAGCCAACAATCAACATAATCTGACTTGTGACTATTGTTTCTGTGGTAACTAATTTGCTGCCTCATTAAAATCGATATTCAAATTGACTTAATTAAAAAAAAAACAACAAACTCTGGCTCCTTTCGTAACAATACAAATATCCATTGAATGGATAAAATCAACATTCAAACATATCATCAAATTAAAAAGTACCTCTTCACATTTCTGCATTACCCTGCCATAACAAAATCATACTATACACTTAAGACAGTTGATAAACAAAAAAGCAATGGAAGAGGACATGAGCAAAAGAAATCACAAAATATATAGAAACGTAACCAGCATTTCCGAATGTAAAGTGGATAAATGAGTAGTGCTCCGCCAAGGACACCCTTACTGGGCTAACTTTATTTATACATATTAATTATAACGGAGTTGCATAATATATCATCCACTCTTACATAAAATGCTGTTAAAGAAAAGTATAATTAATAAATTGTACCTATACTTTGTTTATAATCTAATTTTTTTTTACATTTTAATAATTTAAAAACAACCAGTACTTGGTCGAGAAATTTATATCCATTTTTTTTGTGTATTTTATATTTTGATGAAATATTTATAAGCTAATTAACGTGAGCCGATGTCAGGATTCATAGCTAGTCGTCGTTCGTCCGAACCGGCCGGCAAGCCCGACTCGAACTTGTAAAACTCATCTATACATAACTCTCTCAATACAACACAAACCGCGCCAATCGCGTCGCGATCGCGTCTATCTATACCTACATCAAGACTCAATCAATATTATATAACGCACTGATATTTCGAGGGGCACAAGATATATCGCAGCATCGTTTCATATCGCGACCGCAGCCGCGCGCTCATCTCACTATACCATCACATCTCATTACTTCATTTACCTACATCCCCATCATTCAAACATTATACAAACAAAAAAATAAAACCAACTAAAATATACTACGATTATACGTCTAAATTTCTAATTCGTACTCTATATACAATGACATGAAATTGTTCTCTGAGTGGACAGTCTTGTGAGATAAGAGAGGGACGAACGCGCGGCCCCGATACAGCACAAACACTGTACAGCAATATTTAATAAAACATATTGTTTGATCAGTAAACGCAAAATAATCTACATCTTATATAGTAGGTAAGGTTCGTCGTATAACGCCCGCCTTAGCCGTTATAATATCAGCTATATGTTATTTTAAGTAACATGTTAAATTTTGCACATGACAAAAACGCCACTCAATATACATAAACTGTAAATAAAATAGGCCCAAATTCATTGTTACGATTCAAACATGGGGTTAACACAACCATACTGATACACTATATATAATATATATATACAAGTATAATTATAATCAATTAAAATTGGCAAAACGTAACATACAAAACAACCATAGTGGCTCATTTGTCATGCCGCAAAGAACAAACATATATCTGGGTATTATACCTATGTATTACTAACTAAGTAGGATTTAAGAAAAAAAAATGTTGACGTTACTATATATATATATATATGTATGTATATACTAACTATATAGTCTATACTGTACAAGTGGACTATGATATTTTATTGAGATATTTTTTTTCCATCGTATAAACATGATAAAATACAAATCTGTCCAATTCACTAAATAACTTATCCGGTAACAATCGAGCAACGTTTTGACATATATTTACTCCTTTTGTGACTTTATTACTTTATAATAAGGTATTATTTAGAATTACGTTTATAATGGGACATCTTATTATGTATTAAATGGTCTTTTTTTTTTTTTGTAAATATTGTCTATTTGTTCCATAAATGAGTGTAAAGTACATGTGTACGATCGACTCAAGGAACAAGTATGACGAACTATCTTATCGATAAACGAATGCCTGTAAAAATATATTTCTTTTGTTTACACTATCCAAGTAATAGGTGCATAGACGAACAGTGCTAGAATAACGGATCAAGTTTAGACAAATGGAATGCATCATTCACAATACCCACTTCAAGAATCAAATCAACAACCTCTCGTCGACAAGACAACTATCTTCTCAAAAACTAAATTCACAATAAACAATAAGAATTAAGAATACCATTCACTACTTACGTTAAGTTTCACACAAAATCTAAATGCTTTATTTTCTTTTTCTTATGAAAATAAACCGCTTAAAATTTGTATAAAACGCAGATAAAGTTGTGAATGGATGTCTTAAATTTTAAAATAATCGATAGCACTTAGACTAGTGGTAACAATAACGCTTTAAGTTGTTCATTCCTACGAATTTGTCTAATTATATTGGCATAGAATAAAGGGGGCAAGCAAAATGATATTAGATTGATCTATGCGATACCTATAGTGGATTTTCTTACTTCCTACATTTTTACGTAATTCAATATTGCATTTGAACAATGAAAGTGTAAATTGTTCAAACAATAGTTGATAACATCTATGTTTCTCAACACCTGTTCATTATTTTGTTGCTTTTTATTCAATTGAAAACGATAAAATCATACTTTTCACTGATCACGTAATTGTTCATTTATGTATTTTGTTTTATTACTGAGTTTCATTTATAAATAAAATAAATAAGAAGATATAAATTAACCAAAAGAAATTTAATCATCTAATATCATGACCACATAATATTGAGCATTATAATGAGTAAAAAAAAGCTTTGAAAACCACAATGTTCTCGTGAGCAACAAATGGGCATTCAATTGTTGGAATTGACCAAATAACTTGACATAATGAAAAAAAAAATCTTACAGCATTTTATTTACACAAAAACAATTGACCGTTATAATGAAAATAATAATAGAAATGCCGACCTGACATGTTAATTGACGAAAAATCAACTGTTCAACACACAATTAACAAGGTTTTGTAAACCTACGCGTAATGGTTTTTTTACACTACAATAATATACGAATTAAATAACAATTTTGTACAGTACAAATCGTGAAAATAATGACAAACTTTAGGACGCATAAGGTTATTTAGTTAGATGTTTAACAAATCATAATGTTTTCGCACAAAATTATTTTGCCTTTCAGTTTTCAAATGATAGTACACTTAACGCTAAATCATTTTCAAATATGGACGTTAATCATAGGACATGACAATGCAAGACGGAACCAACATTCGGGCCAGAGAAAAGATGCTAAAAGCGTTTTAAAAAGACCCTAAGTTTCAAGGAAATTTTATACACAATCTACTGGCCCGAATGTATACTAAGATTACTAAGAATTTTATTGTTGTTCGCGGAGGGTTTCACCAAAGAGGACCAGAATTACTTATTACCTAGTGGATGTACAACACTGGCCGGTTGTTTCTGAATAGAAGACGTTTTAATTTGGCAATTTTTCGTAAATTATTTGGCAAATCGTACGAACATTGAATGAGGATATCGTGTCAGCCGCAAACATTTTTAACAGACTTCAATCAAAAAAGCTGCATATCCCCAAATTAAGCAAAGCTTACATAATGAAGGATTTTATTAAGATTTAAGCTTTTATGCAGGTGTATGTTGATTTGACAATGAATTTATTAGAAAATTTCGAATCGGATTTCAATGATTAATTAGTTTAAATAACTACAGTCGACGACATAACAGCGTAAAACCTACAGATTAAAAACATAAACACTCTAAAAAAAAAATAAAAAAAAATATTCTTATTTGTCGGTAATAATAAATGGGGAAAGATATAAATGTATTTGATTGCATTTTAATGTGTTTAAAATAATTAAAATTATTTAATTGATGAATATTGCGTCGTTAATTGAATCCGAAGTCTGTTAAAAAAGTAAATTTCAATTTCTACAAATTATAAATCTATCAATCTATGCGAATGTCTATTACTTTGTGATAAACAGAAGTCAACGTTGGAAACAAATTATCGGACGCGGCTGACGGACGCGACTGACGGCCGCGACTTAAAGGCATCTGTGGCAAATTTAAAGACAAATGTTTGAACTGTTTAAACTATCGGACGTAAGTCGCGGACGCAACCTTGGGCCGCCCTTGAGCGTTCGGACGTCCCATAGCAATCTGGCTCGTAGCATCCTATATTACCGTGCACACCTATCAGTCGCGGCTGTCAGTCTCATCCGTCAGCCGCGTCCGACAATTTGCTTCCAACTTTATTCCGTTCTTAAGGCGACTTTCACACGATACATCCAAACGACGAATTAACAAATTATCGAAAAAATATTACACTACCCAATAACAAAAAAAATAACAAGGATTCTCTTTTATATACTTTACTTCTATATATACAACATGCAAGCTGGGCAAGACAATAAATGAACGTCCGTTATGGATGGATTTTTTAAGCAAAAGGGACGATATAAGGCTAATAGGTCACTATAATTGTTCAAAAAGCCAATTGACTGAATAATAGATGGTTTTTTTCGGTCACTATAAGATTAAAAAGTTATTTTCACATAATAAAATTATTAAAAAGGAGAAGTTTACAATATTCTTATTGTTTGGAGTTCGATATTTCGATGTTGTTTCTTACGTCATTTTCAAGTAAAGTTGTCGCAGTAACAATCGAACTACCCTTAACAAAAACATTGTAAAAATCGCGTTTCAAATAACTTCATTAGTGAAAATAAATATAAAATCGTAAATTTAACTTTCAAATGTTGTAAATTGACCGTGTTTTTATATAATTGGCATAATAATAAGTTTATCTATGTGACCTTTATTGGACTGAAGACTAAACCAAGTCACTATCAAGCGAAATTCAAATGGACAACAATTAATCGTTAGACGGCAATATTTTTCGAATGGAATTTAAATGTGGACGAACAATCTACTATTGGACTATTATTCTGATAATATACTTTTTAATACATATATAATATTTACAAAACCAATCGGACTATGAGGATAGATGTTTGATCTACCGAGCGACGGATTTTCCCGTCTTTAGACAAATACAAGGCCTCTACGGAGTAACACAATTATTTCCCTTTGAAAGAAATCAAAGTTAAAGAAGCAGCGAAAACTGTCATTTATTATTAAACCGCAAAATTGATTAAATTCGTTAAAACAATAGCAATGTAGAATTTTATTGCAGAAAATAGTGATTATTTTAGTTAATTTTTAACTCTTATTTAATGGAAAACAATGATTTTCTATTCAAATTTATAAATTAAAAAAAATATATTATAGTTACATAATTTTTAATTTTTGGAGACCATGTTTTTTTTTTCAAATTTCAAACCCAAAGATTTGCTAACTATTTCTTTGAAAGGGACACCAGTGTTACGCGGTAGAGACCAAAGCAATCTCGTTCCCTAGATCCATTCCCTAACTGTCGATCCATAAGTACAGTACAAGAAATAAGCCAAGAAAGGTGAATGCACTAGTCACTTATAAAAACCCGGATACTTCATAAGATAAATGGTTAAGGTCTGTCCTTTAAATAATGGAAGAACATTAACCACGCACTCGGAAACGATACCAAGTTATTCATTAGTTAATTGTTCGATTAACTAAAGATTCGATAAGTAAAGTTTCTGAGTGCGAGGATTATAAACTTAATATACATCTATGTAACGTAATATTTTGTATTCCTTACCTATATAGAAATGACTAATACAGAACGTACCTTAACCATGGAGTGATGTCACAATTATTAATGCAAGTACGAGCCAATTTGGCGAGATGCCTGTTATCATACTAATATTTCAAGTTCATTGACACCTTGCTCTCTATTTGTAACATTTATCTATATTTATTATAAAACAAAATCCTTCGCGTCTGTCTGTCTAACGCGAAACTACTGAATGAATTTTCATACAGTTTTCTCCAATAGACAGAGTGTTTAACACCGAAGGTTTAAAATTCATTAAAGTTTTGTGTGAATTCATTGAAATATGGACAATAGTTAATTCATTAAAATGTCGGAAAAAAATCATGCAGACGGAAAAAAATCATGTAAACTCAAACTCAACTACCCGTGAGAAGTCTGGGCGAGTAGTCAATAATACTAACAATGAATAAGTAGAAATTGATTTATTTCTCGCTGGCAACATTTGAACTGAGCTACGGGATGGTCCCACAGAGAATAATAAAGAATAGTTTTTAAAGTGCAGTGAAGGGATTGAAACATGTAAATGTTTCGAGAAATATTAAAAGGAGTTATGGATTTCAAGAATATGTTTTTAGTGAATGTTTTTTAACTATAGTATGGTAACAGAGTAAGCGCCATCTTGTGAACCCAAAAGATAAAAACTAACTTCACACTAGTCTGATTTCATACAAACACGACTGAAGTTAGATGATAAGGGTGAAGTTAGCTCCGATTCAGTCCTAACCTCTTTATTCATAAACTTTTTATAGATAGTAATTATATGTTTTATCCCTTTCGCACTTTTACATGTCAGATGTGGGACTAGCGCAAAACACATTTTAACTATCGATATTTATGAATAAAGGAGTTAATTTGATCAAAATATTTTTGCCAGGAATGGAACTCGCTATTGTAGTTAAAATAGGATAGGGATAGGCCTGTCTTACGTGAAGTCGACATAATTCTGACGAATGTGGCTAATCCAAACTCTTTGTTAGGTTAAAGGAAAGAGATTTGCCTCATTCCTTGCGAGGTGTAGAGGCGTTAGATTGGAGAGACCGAATACACGTTTTAGGGTATCGTAATTTCAGTGTCAAAAGTACATGTAAATAGCAAGTGTTAATAGCTCCATCCTCTTATATCCGTTACATATTAAGACGTAATCCTGACGTTATATTGTTTTTCCAAGTGATATCCTACTAGATAGATTTTAAAGACGTTAAAAACAAATCAATGGTCAAATAGAGAACAAGGTGATAAGTATTGACATTTTAAATAAAGTCCTTGAAATATTAATCTCATTAGCAAACCGGCCAGATCGGGTCGAACTGCATACAAATTACGCGACGCGCTGTCGAAACATTTAAATATTACACATAGTAATTTACAATTTGGTGTTCAATTTTATCTCTCTAATAAAACACTAAATTACAACGTATAATAAGAACATCTATTGCGTAACACAGCTGATTGTAAGAAATTACTTGTACGCGTGTACTCTTGTACGCGCGTGAGAAGTTATACTTCTTTAGCATCATTAAAAAATAGTTAATTGCATGCAAATAATTAATTACAATAAAATAATAAAAGGACTGGCAACACAGTCAATAAATTTCAGTTTAAATTTGAAAAAATTAATAAATAAATCTACAACTTTTGTGTTACAGTGATGCGCATGCATCTTAAAATTTCACTCACATCATTTTTTCATAACACGCCTAAAAAAGTATAACTTCAAAAAAATCGAAAATCGACACTCATGGCTCTAGTCTGCCTCCCCCTTATTCTAAAACGAGGTTTAAGGATAGTCCGAGATGTGGTTAAACCTTAGATTTAGACACAGATTTACTCGTGAACTATATAGGCTAAACCCTATCCCTATAGATTATATAGGGAACTTTAGTCTAAACACTATTTCTATAGATTATATAGGGTTCGTGTTTAGACTATAGTTTACGAGTAAATCCGTGTCTAAATCTAAGGTTTAAATCCACACCAGGTTTTGGAATATAGGGGCCTGTGACCACGACCGGTACAACTCGGTCGAAACGTCACGTAAATATTTAGAAAAGTTACAATGCCAAAAATGACACTTTTGACATCAGACACAAGTCAAAATCCCAAAAAGGTAACATTTTAGTCTTATTTTTTTACCATAACATTAACTATGTTACGCGTTAGACTCCTAATTTTAATATAATTACGTTTAAACAGGTCCCTTCATAAAACCTGCACACACCAAACCGAAATAAAAAATCTAGCGTCAACAATAAAAAAAAGAAAAAAAATGCACAACGCGTCGGTAATTCAGGTAAAAATATTGCGTAAAAACAGTCAGCGCGGCTTTGACAAGACCGTGTTATATAAGGCCTTATATTATTAAAAGCTTAATGTATAACAATATAATAACTCTTGTGGGAGGCACTGTGTCACTATAGTACTATAAATTGTCCAGTATGAATTGCTTGGTTGTGGTATTAAGGCGACGAATGTATGTTATACGTTATACATACGTATATATATAAGCTAACTGCAGCGGATGGCGGGCGGGGTGTGTATCGAGTGTCAGTACGCTTGAGTCGTGCTCGCTGTCGACACGCGATCGGGTTTCAAATTGCGCTGTGGACAGATACATTACATATAATTAATTACATACCCCTTATTCTTTCTTTCTGCTCGTTTGATGGTATGGCTCACCTATTGTTAGAGTTTTCAGATCGCCCTAAGGCCTCTAACTTGACCTAACAACTGCTAATAGAGGGTAGCAACCGGAACCAACGGCTTAACGTGCCTTCCGAAGCACGGAAAGTTTCACGAAAACAAATTTTTGCCGCACTGTTAATTGGTCACCCATCGAAGTAATGACCGCGCCAGGCGGCGCTTAACCCGCACGACCGTAAATGATCAGCGAGTGCCTTCGCTATGCCCCATATTAATTACCCTAAACCTAATAGAAACTGTTAAGGTGAAAGGGTTGTTTCCTCCCTGGATAATGACACTAGCACAAACATTTTTGAGCCTTAAAAGCTATAACTGCCATGCCTTTGCCCCTATGTTTTGGTTTCTTTCATTTTCTAATTATCATAGAAATTAAGATTTAAACACAAAACATAGGGGCATGGTCATGGCAGTTATAAGTTTTATGCAACTAAAATATTAGCTCTAGTGTCATTATCCAGGGAGGAAACAGTCGACTACGTTTGTATGGAGAGAGATCCCGGTACCCTTTCCTCTTAAGGCAAAGTTGTGTACTTACACCTATTATTGGTAAACCTGAATCTACGTTGGGTTTGCAATTATGCTGCCGACCGTATGTCTCTATTTTTCGTATATGTGTGTATTACTGTTGGTATAAGTACCTAATAAATAAATTAAATTCACTCTTCATGGTTTATTGGGATATAGGACCAATGTGTTTTTGCTATACGAAAAAATGATCTCTGTATGTATAAAACAGCATGGTGTTATGGTGAAGGAAAACTTAACATACAAATCGACTTTTCCAAATTGCTATTTCAAAATTATTAGAATAACGCAAATAATTTCACACATATTTTATATTATGAACAACAACTTACTGAAAGATTTCCATAATCTTTTATACGCGTTACAGACTTGAAATAAAAAGTTTTTAGTATGAAACACCGTTTCACGTAAAAATAAACACAACAAGAACATAAAGGCTTCGAGAATTGCTATAAATAACAGTCAATTTTGAATCTCTGATCTATCAACACTTAAGTTAAATAAATTGTATTAAAACATGGACCTATGGAATGCTTCGTTTATTTAAGCTGACGTTGAATGTCACTCATAAGAGTGAGACAAAGCATTCCTGTTTCCCTCAGGAACGACTCTTTGCCATACTTCAAAATCTTATGGGATGCTTAGTTCACATTTACTCTTAAGTTTAATTGCATTTATGAGAGCTGTGAAATGGTCCTAAAGAATTCTTTGTCATATTTACGCTGAATTTGAACGTCACTCACAAGAGTGAGACAATGCAATCCTTAAGTTTCCTTTAGGAACATCTCTTGTAGGGCAGTAGTAGAAGAATCAAGAGAACTTACCGGTTGGTCGTATTGATTGACCATACGTTTGATATGCGTCAGTTTACGATGTAAGTAGTTGACACGTTCCCTCGCCTTTTGATACTCCGTATCGTTGTTGACACGTCTGTACTCCTCAACTATTTGCTGCTCTATGCTCTGTGGAATAACAGTTCAATAAATAAAATGGCCAAAAAAAGGTCTGTCTATCGAGCACCCACGGTTTCTTTCGTCAAACAACCAGGCAAAACTGATATGCGACATCATTGGCCTCATTCTCTATTCGTACAATAAGGTAATTGGATCAGTTGCCTGCGTCTATCTTTCCTGACGTGTACAATTTCTTCAAGTCATGAGTGAACAAGCATCATCCACGAACACGTGCTACATATAAGACCGCATCTCATAGATGATGCTGCGGTCTAAGAAGAGTGAGTCTCCTTTGGCCACTTTTACACCTGATGGTAGGCCATCAGGCAGGTGTGATAGTGGCCAAGGTGCCTCACTCCGAAACAACCATTCTCTTTTTCTACCGTCTCCAAAACAACGTCAAGAGCCTACTCAAATACTTGTTCTCAATTATATCTATACATACTTAATGCTTTGTCCTGAATGACTGACTGACTGACTGACTGACTGACTGACTGACGGATCAACGCACAGCCTAAACCACTGATCGTAGAATCCTGAAACTTGGAGGGTGTATTCTTTGTGTGACGTAGGCATCCGATAAGAAAGGATTTTCCGAAATTCTACCCCTAAGGGGGTGAAAAAGGGGGGCAAAGTTTGTATGGGACAACGTGATTCCTTGGTCCAATCTACTTCAAGTTTTCGACTTCTAAGCGGACTAAGTCGCGGTCAAAAGCTAGTACCAGTATAAAATACAAATATCTAATCGATTAATATATCGAATTTGAAAACAAATACGAAGAGTTAGTCGATAACTTTAGCTGCCAGTTTAAATAAATTACAGCAGTTTGTTTTCCTCATTTTTTATCATCAAATTAAAGTTGATTATACGATTAGAATAAAAGGCGTGATTCTTAGTAAGTACGTCACAAGTTTGATAAGAATTTTTTATCTTGTTATGATGAACCATGTGGGGTCGAACTTTTTATGTAAACTAAGATTTAAAAAACCGGCCAAGTGCGAGTTGGACTCGCTCATAAAGGGTTCCGTACCATGTTGTATGGGATGGGAGCCCTACTTAAATATTTTCTCGTTTTTAGTATTTGTTGTTATAGCGGCAACAGAAATAAATAATCTGTGAAAATTCCAACTGTCTAGCTATCACGGTTCATGAGATACAGCCTGGTGACAGATAGATAGACAGACGGACGGACAGTGAAGGCTTAGTAATAGAGTCCTATGTTTACCCTTTGGGTATGGAACTCTAAAAAGAAAAATATTAATTTGAATATATGACAATTATATTCGATTATCTTACTGACGCATTTTGCACAAGTATAGATAATCATCGGTCATACGTAATAATAATAATATGGAAAAAGGCCGACATATCAACGTAGATGACTCGGGATGGAGTGTCCTGGCGAAGACTAATAGTTCCAATCACAAATCGTAATAACATTATAAATGTCAAAATTTTTGTTTGATACACCTTTATGCAAAAATAACTGAACCGATTACAATGAAACTTAGTATGTAAACAGCTGGAATATTACATAGGCTCCTCTTTTTATATTATTTCCATGGGATTCGGTCCTGTAAGTAAGCTTAATCCCAGTATTTGAGGTCGGCTCACCAAGTTAGTCTTCGCCAGGACGTAAAGCCCTGAGAATATGTCAGTCTTTTTACCCGCCTGCAAGGAAAGGGTTCGTTTTCGCGCCTATGTTTTGTAATATTCTTAATTCCCCCATATATTCCAAACCACTTGATGGATTTCTTTGATTAAGGTATAGTTCGATTTGTCTCAATAATATTATCAATAGTGGCTATCCATGTATCTCGGTGCGTTAGTTTACCTGATGATGTGGCGAGGCGGGTTGCGCACGTTTCAGTTCGTTCTCGAGCCTCGTGAAGAGTCCCGCGACCTTAGCGACGCGCGAGTACACGCTGCGGTATTCCGTGTACAGATCCGCGAACTCGTTCTTATACGCGCGTCGCATGTTCGAACTCGTTATGGGCGGATATAACCTTAAAAAAATAACACAAACTCATTAAATATGGCAAAAAAGATCGATAAAGGTGGGTCAAAGATAGCCCATCACTGCTAGGTTTGGAGACAGCCCCGCTCTGCAGTGAGATAGCGCAAGTGGATAAAAAATATATGACACGGGACTTTCACCCGTGGGACATATTTGAGCTAACTACTGGCCTTCTTGTTATGCTGAGTATAATTGGTTACACTACAGGTTAAGAAGTTAGATTAATTGGTTTGATTTCGTTTTCTATCAGGACTTTTGTATGTGTATTGTAATTACAAAATAAAGTGTTTTTCTTTCTATCGAATTTAGATGATTTACACAAGAGAGTAGACTTCCTTAGTTCATGTTTTCCAAGATATAAGATGCGAAGGGCTTGGATGTGGCTTGAAATCTGTATGCTATAATATTAGTTTACGGCATCAAGACGAAATCAATAAAGTATTGTTCTGATGTCAAGTTTGACTTACCTTTCAATCTCGTCCAAATCAGTCACATTTTCTTCAGGCACTGGCGTTAATTCTGTATTTTCTAAGGGTTCGGTATTTGTGATGTCTTTTTCTGTAAGCAAAAATTTAACAAATCAATCTAACAAATTCACATGCATAAAAAAGTAGTATAGAACATTCTAGGGGAAAATTATCAGCAATTCGCCACAAAATTCTACGAAGATGAAAATAAGTTTTTTACATATGATAGGTCAGCGTTTGACCACTATCACACCTGCCTGATGTTAGGTGACGATGCGGCCTAAGATGTAGCACGCTTTACGAGAAGAAACCTATTCACTCGCGACTTGAAGACCCCCAAATTGTACACGTCAGGAAAGACAGACTCAGGCAACTGATTCCATTCCCTTGCAGTACGAATAAGGAATGACGAAGCAAAACGCTTACTGCGGACATCTGGTATGTCCATAGAATCGGTGCCTCACATCAGCCTGCCTGGTTGTATGACGAAAGAATATAGATGACCAAATTAAATAAATATTGCAGGACATTCAACACATCGCCACTTAGCCCCAAACTAAGTAACTAGAACTCTGTTATGGGTGCTAGACAACGTCTTATATACTTACTTATATACTTTTCTTTTGTAAATATATACTTATAATACATATAAACAACCAGACCACAGACAAATATCTGAGCATAAATATTTGTCAGAAGCGGGAATCGAACCTGCAACCCTTTGTTTGTCAGTCTGGCATGGCGACCATTGTGCCAACTTGTTCGTCATTAGGTCGTGTAGTTATTTATTATTATTATTTACCTGTGATATTAGTTTGTTCAGCTGGGGGACTATTTCTATAACCATTAGTGACTCCGTTCTTGACAGGACTCGCGCATAGATCCTTTACCGTCGTGAAGTTGAGGGTGTAACCGTTGTCCTTCTTGGTATTCACTGGAAACAAGGACATTCGTTACGTTCATTTTGTGATCAAACTAGCTAAATCTTAACAAAGTTATCGAATACTAGCTGCGCCCTCGCAGTTTGACCCGCATAAGTCCCGATCCCATGAGAATACCAAAATAAAAAGCAGCCTGGCTTGATAAATGGACTAAATAATAAATAAATAAATATTGCAGGACATTCCACATATCGCAATCTAGCTCCAAGCTAAGTAACTAGACTTGTGTTATGGGTGCTGGACAACGGATATACTACTTAAATACTTTTCTTTTGTAAATATAAACTTATAATACATAGAAACAACCAGACCACAGACAAATATCTAAGCATAAATACTTGTCTGAGACTAATACTTGTCTTAGACTATCTAACAAAAAAAAAATTTTCAATTCGAACCAGTAGTTCCTGAGATTAGCGCGACCAAACAAACTCTTGAGCTTTATAATATACCTAGTATAGATGTATCAGCACTGCATCCTGTGTTTAATCTCGTCGACAAATTTACTGTTTGCTTATACATTTTACGGAATATCAGTTCACCACGTCCGTCACGCTACACTTTCACAAGAACACTGGATGAGGGAAAGGATGCCCTACCTCACGATAGCGGCGGCGCGTGTCATTATTATTATTATTAGAACAGCTATGATGACAGCGCGGGTTTTTTGAAATTGCAGGTAAATGTCAGGTAATCGTAGTGCTCACCTACGTAAGCCGGCGAAATAATTAGCAATATTTTAAATTTCTAGAAACGATCGACTACAATCAGTCACTTTCTGCCACACTCGTAAAAACAGCTTATTCAATCGTTAATAGGCTCAATAAACAAGTACTTAAATAAGATTTTATGAGTGATATTTTACGTTATTCTGGTAGTTAACTAATCACTCGCTTTCATGATTGCAGCGATTAAACTTTCTCACAAAAAAGGTCCTTTAAAAATAATAATTACTGGTCATTGTTAATGAAACAACAACCAAGCATTAACTGTCTTTATTGACATATTGACAACCATCTAAAGAGGTCATCATCACAACATCTTTCCCCAAAAATATAAAAAACATAGCATCTTCACCTTACCATAATAAAAAAAAATAACAGCATAATAAGTAAATTAAAATTGTTCAGCAATTCGCTGGAGACCTTTTTTTTAGCTAACCTATTAAGTGGAGGTGAGTAATTATCAACTTTCCTGCCACTATTTGTTTGCTGTTGCTGGTGTTTTACTTTATCATCATCACTCACATTCTCACATGCATCACTGAATTGCTCCTGATCATTATCAACATCAGCATTGATAATAGAATCGCACTCATTCGTACACTTAATCAAATGTCGACGGTTCCTTCTCAATCTACAAACCACCTTTATTGGTTTGAATAAAATATAACCTAGGAGTTGCTGCATGGCTTATTAATCACTATTATTACTTATTCCTGTAATAAAATAGACAACCAAGCATCAACTGTCTTTGTTGACATATTGACAACAATCCAAAGAGGTCATCATCCACTAACTCTTAAAATTTCAACTGTCTAGCTATCACGGTTCATGAGATACAGGCTGGTGACAGACATACAGTGGAGTCTTAATAAAGGATCCCGTTTTTACCCTTTAGGTAGGGAACCCTAAAAAACAAAATAATAATAATAAGGTTCTACTACTAACAGTAATTTCAAAACATCAAGATGTACATAATTAACATGAAAGTGACGTCATGCAATTCTTATTTTTTACATTTCAGTAAGCCTTCTTTATGTGTATGAGGCTCATTATGATAATTATATTTTTTCAAGTAGTATTCGTTACATTAATCGCTTCAACCTCGCAGTGCGGAATAAAAAAAACTATAGGTAGATTCGACGAGCTACTTTCACCGAAAATATTTGATGCCGCGTATAAAGCTACAAAGTTATGACCATATTAATAATTTTATTCAAATTGTTAAGGAAAAAGATATACTATATAACATATAAAGCTTGTTTAATTTTAGTAATATATTCATTTAACACATTTATTTATCACTAAACGATAAGGCCACACACACATTTATGCAGCTCTTACTTTATATAAGCACTAGCTGTTGACTTTATCAACGTAGGGTTTGAATTTTCCAAAATCCTTTCTTATCGGATACCTACGTCATACAATGAACACACCCTACAAGTTTCAGGTCTCTACGATCAGCGGTTTAAGCTGCATTGATCAGTCAGTCAGTCAGGACAAAGCATTATATGTATAGACTAATTTTGCCCGCGACTTCGTCCGCGTAGAATTAGTAGATTGTACCAAAGAATCACATTATCCCATACAAACTTTGCTTCCCTTTTTCCCCCCCTAAGGGATAGAATTTCGGAAAATCCTTTCTTATTGGATGTCTACGTCATACAAGGAACACACCCGCAAGTTTCAGGACTCTGCGATCAGTGGTTTAGGATGTGTGTTGATCCGTCAGTCAGTCAGTCAGTAATTCAGGACAAAGAATTTTATATGTATAGAAGATTATATGGTAAGTAAATATAAAAGGTTTTCTCACATTGCTCACCTGTGCTCCTCTCATCTTCGTTATCGGAAGCGTGTCTCTCCCCCGAGGAGGTGGTAGCGTACCCGGAAGACGGCGGCGATGGTCGCCTGTAGTGTGATATGCGTTGCTTCTTTACAGCTGGAGCTTCATCGGAGACGATGTTAGGTAGGTTGGTACTCGGCGGCCTCTTGCCGGAGCTAGGGGACGCCCGCGGCGACAAGGAGTTCGCAGAGTCGCTGCTAAGGGGTGGCGTTAGATTTTGAGGTTTCCGCCTGTAAATATTTTCAATAAAACATGTTACAACAAAGTATTTTCTAAGGTTTTCGCGACTTGAACTCATAATAAACGCGACTATATCCGTTAAATTAGTTTCATTATGATGTAACAGCAAGATAAACCTACACTTATGCCCTTATTCACAAATAGTACTTAGGTTGCTCTTGAATAAGTGAACGCACTGCGCTAAATGCGGCCCTATTTGTGCTGATCTCTTCATTCTAGCCAATTAGCGTCTTATTTACGGTTCTATGCGTTCGCGCGCACTATGCAATCTCATAGGGTTAATTGTGAATACGGGTGTTAGCTACGTGTAGAAGCAGTGAAGTTTCTCTGGCAGATGTCATTAGAAGCCTAAGTTTTTAACAATTTCGGTTTGTAATTGTTTGGCACGTAGCTTTGTCAGGTAAAGCACGGCTACGATAAAGTGAGAATTGTGGGTTCACATCTTACGAGGGCAAAAATATTTGAAAAGCATTTTATTTTCTAAAACATATTAAAGCCAATTAAAGTCAAAAAAGAGGGTTAAGGATGTGTTAGTGTTGCTTTACAACAGATTGGTCAATATCGAACCTTAACGAATTGATAATATACACACCTCAACAAAACATTTTCCGAGAAATATTATGCACATGTAAGTCTAAAGGTGAATATAGACTAGAATCAAGTTTATATACACCCAGTAAATGCTCTAGAGTCTAATCACTAGACCCTAGAGCATTTACTGGTAACAGAACATTGAGCTTTCGCTGTTTTCTTCGATGTTTTGTTGTGGAAATGCTTACATTTTTTTGTATTGTAAGAATGTTACATTACACTGAAATGCTCGAGGTAATACTCTATTCTATACCTACTTACCTAAAGACCCCTTAGTATTGAATCTTGATAACTTGTTAATATATGTATAGAAACAATAAAGCAATCGTTCTAAATCATCAGAATAACAGCCATGGTGGAATTATGATTGGCATGCTTCAAAAATGTTCCCCTCATAACATTCAACAAAATATTTGTGTTTCTTAAATGCTACACTAACACATGTACGAACACGTACTCATGTATTACACGTGACAATTTCTAAACACATGTTAGCAATCGTTGTTGATAGCCTAATCTTTCTAAAAGAAACAGAGTTTACATGCTAGCTGCGCGATACGGTTTCACTCATTTTATGTCGTGAATCCGTGCACAGCAAAAAGTTAGATATGACAATCGCCTTAAAATTATATTAAAACTAACTACACCCCGCGGATTCATCCGCGGGAATTTCGGTATTAAAGTATTATATCTCCATGTCTAAAACTACCATGATGCCGATTTTCATCGAAATCGGTCCTGTCATTTAACGATGAAGAGGGAACAAACAAACAAATAAATCAATAAAAAAACTGTCTGATTTATAATGTTAGTTAGGATTAGGATGTCGGTAAAGATTTCACCTATAAATTGTATGGAAATTTTTGATAATAACAACTATAATTATAAAAATAACATACCTCTTGAGCATCCGTTTCTCCTCTTCGGAATAGAAAGGCCAATCTTCATTGACGTCGTTCCATATATGCCTACGTAAATGATAACAGTTGTCCTTTAGCGAACTGATTTGCGGCAATATTTTGCTGACGACAATTCGCTCCTTATCTTTGATGCCCTCTGTAATATTAGGGAGGTGTCAGAATTGCTTGTTGGTAACGTCACTAGTTGAACTACGTTCTAAAAGTTTGCTCAAACCAATGCGATCTTTTTGCAATTTACTTATGGAATTTCTATTGCAATTTGATCGCTGCATTGGTGTGGCTGAACTTTTATTACATTGTAAGTTACTAACCGCTTGAAAGTCTTGCGTACAATTCGGGCTTCTTAAAAGGTTTCAATGCTAATAACTGTATAAGTCTTTCCCTGAAAATAAGTAAGATCCATAGTTAGTACAATATTAAAATAACAAATAAAATCAACAGTAAAGTTAGTACCAAAGAACAGAATTCAAAAGTCTTTCGGAAGTTAATGTTTTACTCAAAAAATACTATTGTTCTAGAAACTTCGAATTGTATAAAGATATAATAAAATGTGATGTATATTTTATATCTAGTGTATTTTGCAAACAACTTCAGTACTTAATCATTGATAACATAGTATATTCCAGAATGCGTTTCTTAATATTACTTAAAAGCTATATCTTGTGGATTCATTCTAAGACTTTAATACCTTTAACTTAAAGGCTATATTACATAGTTTTTTACGTTGTCTGCCTGTTTAGGCTGTAGTAACTATTAGGGAACAAAATTGCTAAGTTAAATTTTTAATAATTTCTTTGTGAAAATAGATCTTTTACGACTTTATGTCAGTACTAATACTTTAGTGTATTACTAGACTTAAATTTAAGTCGTTTTTGACCTCTTTCTACAGAAAAATTATACACATTGTTGCAACTATCCAACTGATAGTACATCGCTAATTAATCAGCCTACATAATATATTGTTATGTAATACATTTAAATTAATTTTCCTATCATATTATCTACTAATGAATCACAACACAGCCAAAATATTGCACAACAATTTGCGTGTGAAATAAACGAATCGCTGACGTGTTTATCGTAAACATACACACGGTTTTTAATAGAAATGGAAATTATTGAAATATCGTTTATCCGTTGCTATCAAAGCGCGTTTCTTTGACGTTATCAAAGTAAGATACAGACATTATTTACAATACTCATATTGAAACCTTAACCTGATAAACATAAATTAGAGCAGCAACTAATTCAAGTTCACTTTTTATTATTTTAATACATTACCTTGTAAAACTTCGTTAACATTTTATTAAACGAGCTCAAAATTTACAGTTTAAAATATCATATATTATAATCATCTTCCTGCCGTTATCTCAATTTATTTGGTATCGGCGCAGTATTTCTTCTTTTTCCATTCATTCCTATTAGTCGTCATCTCATCGTTTACATTCATCTCTCTCATGTCAAGACATGAAAAGATGGATGCATCCATCTGATGATGATGTCTAAGGTCGAATCATGCGATTAAAAAATATCATACAATTAAATAAAAATAACATTTTATTTAGTATATATGTATCTCATAATAAATAGCTAATGCCATATTAAAGTGCAAATCACAAATTAAATAACAAAACGCCTATTAAGATCTATAGACCCTTCACTAATTAATTTCAGCTGTATCTAAGCACATAATTAACGACTACACAACAGTAAACACGAACATAAAAAACTTTATCAAGGCGTATAAAGCATTCGATAACTGAGTTACTTAAAATAATTGAAGAGTTTTTAATACTCAGTGACTTATTATATTTATTAATGTATTAAGTAACTTATAAACACGACTAGCTGCGCTCCGTGGTTTCACCCGCGTATATCGATTTTATTTTTTTATTTAAACTTTCCCTGGACTTCTAAAAATATTTTCAGACAGACCGGGGTCCAGCCGTTCTTAAGTTATGGCGTGACCAAGGGAAATAGGGATGGAATATTAGGGTTCTGTAATAAACATATAGACCTTTGCACCGATAGTTTGCGAATCTATATAATAAAACTGAAGAGTTTGTTTAAACACGCTAATCTCAGGAACTAATGGTTTGAATTGAAAATTTATTTTTGTGTTGGATAGTCCATTTATCCAGGAAGGCTATAGGCTACTTTTTATTCTTCTATGGGATGCGGATGAAACCGCGGGGCGCAGCTAGTAAATTTATTTGTAGCCAATTAATACAAAACAATAATTAATTATACAACTATAACTTCCTCATGAATCACTCCAGTCCAGTCCTGAACTACTGAACGGTTTTCACTTTGGAATGATGTTTTTTTGAGTTTATAGGAATCTATATATATAAAAGAAAGTCGTGTTAGTTACACCACTTATAACTCAAGAACGGCAGAACAGATTTGGGTGAAAATTGGTAGGGAGGTAGCTTAGAGCCAGGAGACGGACATAAGATACTTTTTATCCCAATATGCCCACGGGATCGGGACTTACGCGGGTGAAACCGCGGGGCGCAGCTAGTTTTTAATAAATGTGTATGTTGATATTTCCCCGAAATCGTACCCAGGTAAAGCCAATGAGCGCAGCCAGCTCTCTGTATTAGTAGTAAATTTTTGTATTCATTAAACTACAAGGTCTTTTGTATTTACGTTTTACATCTTAAGTTTTTTTCTATCAATTTTCGCACACAAAAAACAAAATTTACAATTCATTTACCTACGTAGCCGTGGTTAATTTGAATCGGTATAGATCCACAGTTTCCTGTGGTTGGCCACATGTTTTATCAATGTTTAATTATCTCTATGGACTTGTTTTCAATTTAAAAGATGACGTGAATATAAAACCGAGATATGAGAGAAAGGGGCAGGCTAGGAACCAGCGCTTTGTGACTGCATCTTAGAATTTTATTCATACTTGAGCATGGCAATAACTTGTACTTGTATACAGGCTGTTTTTCCGCCATTGGACCCTTTTTTAATTGGGTCCTTTTTTTTTGCGAGAGGATGGAATAGGCTTGCCCAGCACCTACTACCCTCTCAGCTTAGTCGACCATGTCCAGAGTAGAGAACTTGTCTATACTTCTGGAGCCAACTAACCCGCGGGTTTCATCACGATGTTTTCCTTCACCGTAAGAGCAATGTCAATAAAGTAACTATTTTATTTTACTTATTTTAATACAGTAAATAAATGCACTTTTAAGTGTACACCTATAACACTAATATTATTGATGTCATGAAATGTAAATTTGGCCTGGAGCGTGGTTATATCAATACTAATATTTTAAATCTGAAGAGTTTGTTTGTTTGTTTGAATGCACTAATCTCAGGAACTACTGGTTCGAATTGAAAAGTTATTTTTGTGTTGGATAGTCCATTTATCGAGGAAGGCATTAGGCCATTTTTTATTTTGATATTCATGCCTAATAAAAAATAGATAATAATTTTTCGATTCGAACCAGAAGTTCCTGAGATTAGCGCGTTCAAACAAACAAACACTTCAGCTTTATAATATTAGTATACATTTAATTTTAAACTAACCTTAAAGGAGCTTCTTTAAGTTTTAAACTTTGTTAATTATCTTAAATTTTATAATTCAACAACGAAATTATTATTCGATTACAAAGTTGTAGATTTCATTATGAATGAATAGTCAAAGAGAACAGTCTAAGTAGGTATGTTAGAAGTTAGGTACTGTAGGTAAATTATTTTGTTGAGTAACATCCATTTACTACATGAAGCCGATTGAAACGAAGTATGTAACAAAATGATTATGTATGATAGATAAATTAGGAGAACTAGTTGATTCATGAACCGGACCATTTGTTTAACGGTTTTCAGTCTTACAAAATTTATATTTGAAGGGTGATGTATAATTCATTATTAAGAAAGATATTAAATATTTATGCGACAGTGTACAAAAGGTAAACGAACGGGTTACATTATGTATCTATATATTATTTATGATGTTTATATTTAAATAAATACTCAGGATGTTTAAATGCTACTTTTATGTTATAAATGCCATTGTATGTAAGTAAATAAATAAAATAAAAATAAATAATTATCTATACATTTAGCCCGCAGTTAAGCAACTAGGCTTGTGTTATGGTGTACAGATAACGGATAGAAAGAAAAAGTGTCCCTTCACATAATGCAAAAACAACTAAACCAATTGTGATGAAACTTGGTATTAAGACTACTACAATGGAATAATCTTCTTTATCGCGGTGTTAGTTACCAAACTCCTCCTAAACGGATGAACCGAATTGTATGATTTTTTTTTGTGTATTTTCGTTAGGTCTGAGAATCGAAAAACATCTAAGTACTTTTTTTTTCTTATTTTTTGCACATGGCAAAACACAGTTTGCCAGGACAGCTAGTATAGGTATAAGTGGATACTTACTTCAAGGACCGCCTCGTGAGATCCAGATTGGGTGGCGGTCTTTGAGCTTGGTGCGGATTCTGTTGCGGTTGTGGCGGTGCCTGGTGCTGTTGATGCACCGGCTGGATGGGTTGAGGTCGAGCGGCGACCTGCGCCGGCCTCTCAGGTCTCTCCGGCTTTTCAGGTCTCTCTGGCCTCTCTGGCCTCTCAGGTCTCTCTGGCCTGTCCGGCCTATCCCGCTCGATTCGCTCGGGTCGCTCGATCCGCTCGTTGCGCTCCGCTCGCTCTAATCGCTCGGCGATCTGAGCTGCGGCGGGCGTCGTAGAGTACGGGTGCGTCGAACGTACCTTCACTTTTCTACCAATGTCCGTCTGGTTAGGTTTTATCACGCGCGTGCTGAAAATAACGTCTCTTATTACCTACAGATAGATAACTATTTACCTAGTCTAAATGTCACACGACATTATTTAATGTTAATAATACTAACTAAACGAGTGCATATACTAATTTGGCAACTGTGAAGGTCATATAAAATGTCAGTAGCTTGACAAGAGATGGATGCAGACTGCATTTGGATGTATTTTTGGTATCGTTACAGCCTTGGAAGTTGGAATGTGTGTTGGTCGAGTTGTTTACCATTTACTCTGCTCCGCGGCGACAGTTCTCGCCATACGGTCCTTGGTGGCCTCGTACGAGTCGTCATTAGCCTGGACACGCATCCGTCTAGGCAGCGGCCCGCACGACTCCAATCGTCTCGCGCCTCCACCTCTGACGCACTCGAACGAACCCTGAAAATATACGTAACACAACGCTTCAGAAAAACCTAACAAAGTTTCCTAAAACCAATAAGGTAGAAAATAACTAGGTAATCGGATTAGCTACGGTATCATAGTCCTAAAAGGCATAAAAATGTAATCGAGCGTTGAAATATTATCCTCGCAAATTGATGTGTTTAATATAAATGCTTCCCTAAAATACTGTGTATTGAGCGAAAGCTCGTGGGAGGGTGAAATTGCTACACCCACGCGCGCGTCATTTATAGAATCGATGAATCGGTTAAAGTGTGTAACGTTATCTTACAAGATTTACAAAGAAATAAGTGGAAAATAAACGAGGTGAACACTTAAACTTTATTCTGTCTGTTTATGATGCAACACAAATGCTCACTGACTGAAATCGCACTTTCTATCTATATTGAGTAACGTTCTTGGTAGCGATGACACCGTGCTATTCTGCTTTTAATGACTCCATGTGGTGGGAATTAATCAATTACATTTATGTTAAATGGAGCATTAAACGCGATACTTATGCGAAAATAGGTACTTACACCAGTTTAAGTCAACATAAGACAAGCTGTGTCCAATTTGCGTGATGATCTTGAATACATATATTTACATAAATGTGTGGTTTCTATGATAATTATATATGTTATTTTTTCAATGAAAATAATAAGTCTAAGAACAGTGGAATTTTATTGATTTTATATAACGTTGACGTTAATTCCTATTATTTTGTTTACAAAAAGGTCAAATGGAATGCTCTAGCATGAGAATTCATTGTTCATTTCGTTATTCTTGCAAACGATTTTTACTTCAAAAGTAAGTCCCTAAAGAAACTAAAGAATTCAGAAAAAAGAACAGATAAATATAATATAAAAACTTGTAATATGGAAGAATTTACTGAAGTAATAAATTAACTGTGTTAATATATAACTGAAGAAGTATGTCATTGTCAAACGAATCCGGTGAAAATATGTAGGGTGCGGATCGACAAGGTTTTGTAGGTACCTAAGTTTATTCTTACGAATTAGTCGGTCACAGCTTATTTATCGACACCACCGCTTGGCGACCTACAAAACCAAACGTGTACAAGAGTACGATAGGACCCACAATGAATATTAATAAAAATCCACCGTATTAACGCGCCAATCTGCTAAGAAAACGACGAAAATAAAAATTTGAAAGAAAAATAATATTATTCTAGAACATGTAGGTACTAAAATATTAATATACATACTGATAACTGTAGCGATATTATTACTTTCATTGTTTGTTAACATTAAACGAAAGTCATATGATATTTCATTATTGACATTGATTCTGTGTGATTTATAAATATATTGGGTTTTAAAGGAAAGTATATGACGTACTCTATAGTCGATTTTGTTATGGATCATCTAGTATACCTTGAGTTAAATTAAAGTATGTAGGCTGTATAAATAAGTGAAGTGAGAAAGATAAAAACTTAAATGATTCATCGTAAAAAAAACCACGGCGATGTTTAAAGAGTTTCTTTATGGTTTCGTTCACTATTGTACCAAAATTTTAAACGTAACTACAAATAAAATAAAAAATTTAACTAAAGAAGGAAATACGACTAAGTATAGAAGAAAGATGATTGAAAGAAAGGAAAAATAAAATACAACTAAATGTATAAATATTATTAAATTTATAAATCAATAACTGAGAAAGAAAAGTTTGTTTTCTTATTGATATATTCAATAACCATTACAGATAAACTGTCCGTAGGTGGGAAGACAAAAGTGGTAGAGCATTCACGTTGGTTGATAAATATGATAATACCCACATGCAATGACGTAAAACATATAAAGATGAAATAGGTTGGCAGGTTCAGGAGATAAAAAGTACTATTATCAAAGAGGTTTTAATTACAATGGAATATCTATATTACAATTAGGTACGTTCTTGAGTATGGCAGTAGATATTGTTAGTGTAGGTAAACCACGGTTTGTCATTATTATTAAAATTTAACGGTAAATCGCGTGATGTAATGACTTTGGTGATAAGAATGACACGTGTCCAGTTTAGTTATGCAAATTCATTATAAATTGATGGAGGAATATAACGAATAAGATATCTAGGTATTTCCCAAGACCATGAAGCTTTTAATTCTGTGACGTGAGCACACTTTTCATTGGTGGGTTTGACGGACGCTTCTTTCGATTGGTTTATTTGTATTGGGCTCATAGCGCGTTTGATTGTTGGTTTACCAATGTCTAAGATTCGGGCCGATATTTGTGTAACTCTGCTTATTAGTAAAAAATAAAGCATTTCAATAAATTACCTGTGGACCTTCCATTTCTGCATTATTATTAATGCTGAAGTGAAACGTAGCTTCACCCGCGGGGCCATTGCTACTGGAAGCAGCCGGAATGGAGATTTTCTGAAAACAAAATTTGAAATTAATTTAGCTACTAAAATAAAATCACTTACAAGCTAATAGTTGTTTTCGGTTAAGCCTTAATGTGCTCATTGGGGATTTAACCTTTTCTATTTAACTATTCTTGTATTTATATACACTTGTCGATCAAATTACAATGAAGATGTGGTTTCTGTAATCGTAATAGCATTTAGAAAAGAGGTAATAGATGCCCTTGAACTATTTTTCAAGAATGTAAGATAATAAAACGAAAGTAAATATTTAAATATATTTTGCTGAGCTAAAATAGTGTCAGCAATGTAATTCAACGTAGTCAGGAAGTGATGAAAAGTGATCCGATAAATGAATCAATTCTATAATGGACAATGTCACTCAATGAATTGTCAACAACGGAAGTATCAAGTGTACATTTTGTTGTGATATGATTTCGGCACATGTGTAAATTATTCTAAATCAACTTTTCTTTGTTTGTGTTAAAGTAAATTCCAGACGTTTGAAGTAGCTAAACTGGCACGAGATATTTGCGTGAATCAGACGACGCCACGAGTCACGACAACAAAAACCGCCTAAAAATTGGAATATGTAATAGAAAATACTTCACATACAAACAGTGACTAACATACATGTGCTGATATTATAAAAGTTATTTACAACGCTGCGTTCAGTTTATGAATATTAACGTTCAACGCTCCACCTGTTACTCTGTTATATAGAACATTGCTCGTTGTTGACAAATGGGCAGAATAATCCCACGAGAAAACCAAGACATATCTTGTTTTACTACCAAATAAGGTGAACCTGGGCCAGTAGGCTTATTGGTATTGCATCTGGATGCATAAACCTCATTATGCGCACGCAGCTCTAGACTTGAATAATGACTTTCATTGCCTGGAATGGCAGCTTTGTATACCCCAGTAGCGTCTATGGCTACACAGTTCAGTTTAGTAGCGAGTACAGTTTCTATTGAGGCAAGTAGTTTTAATTAAGCTACCAGTTTACTTGCATCATGTTTGTATTTTCACATTCATAACAATGTTTTCTCAAAGTAGTTAATATTTAAATTAAGTTTGCGAGAGAATGATCATGTAGATTTGTTTATTAAGGTCGCAATGAGTTCCTCACGTTTCAGAACAATAGGTAAGTGGGAGCCAAACATTAACTGAAATGTTTTGCTTGAAGCGAAAAGGAAAGTATAAGTTTATTTGATCTCAGAATAAGTAATACTGGTGTGATATATTATGACGAGATTAATGTAAATGAGAGGTAAGTAAATAGTTTTATTGACAATATTATTGAATCAAATCAAAGCAGTGTAATGTTATCGAGGCGTGCCTCATTTGGTGACGCGTATGTACACCTACACTCGTGGCGTGGCCGCGAGCCGCTTTAAGGTCGTGGTTGACGATGTGTGCCAGCACCACAATGCCAGACAATTAACCTATTAAAGAGTGTGTCGCGATGCGCAGACTGATGGAGCAATAACCATACGTGTCCTGTCGCTAACGTGTTTACGCTCCTAGGATAATCGGCATTGACTTCCTTTTCGCGGTGATTTCCCCTCTCGAGCAATCAAAGCCGCAGCGAGTAGAGAGAAACTACTAGGCTAACATGAACGTAATTACAGCGCACTTCCTTCCTGACTTGCAAGGTAAAATTGAGGAAAATACATCGCAGTTGATCTAGCCAATGTAAGTTTTAGACGAAAACTTGATAAAATGTTGTATTTATTCAAAAAAAATGGTTTTGTAAATAACGTTCTGACGTTCGTTGCCCACGAGTCAAGTAAATGGTGATAAACACAAAGTAGAAGCATACGATATGATATGGAATTATGGAGCTAATGAGGAAAAAACCCACCGCTAGTGGAGGCAAGCAGTGGTGTGCGGGGGCGCGCGGGACGTGGCTTTCTCTGCAGTACAACCGACCGATATAAAGAGCGCCTCACGATAGTATACTTCGGCATTCGGTGAACAGCCGTCTCGCCCGCATCATCTGTTCTTTACAATGTCTCTTCCATTGTTATTGACCGATATTTTGTTTGCTTTTGTCACTAATACAATAACATAAAATTGAAATGCTTTAGATATGTAAGGTAATTAGACTAATCAATCTTCAATTTGTATCATGTCAAGGTCGTTGGGTTTTTTATTGTCTTTCAGCGAAGGTCGAATCTACAGCTAGGTTATTCCGGAAAATAGGTGGGTTCGAGGAAATCCGTCGTTCGTTCTCAAGGCATTATTTGAATGTCATCTAGATTATAAATTGCGATGCCTTTATCAGAAACACTAAGCGTGACGATGATAATTTGCAGGATTGTTTTTCTTACGTCATTCTTAATGCGTAACTGTTTATTTTCAGTAGTTGTCTTGTATTTCGTGTTCGTGATGGATTTCTTTATTGTAGAGTGGGCATCGTGCGCAGCGATTGTGGTTTTTATTGGTTACCTAATTTCACAGCAAGCGACGGCGAGCGGTATACGAAGTTGCGAAGTGAGAGGCCGTCGCAACCGGTCCGTTCAGCTTGTTGGCCTGAGAGATATAGGTACAAGCCACAAGAGTGCGTCGAGGCGGTGGCGAGCGCAAACTTGTTGTCAACTCTTAGCTAAAATTAGGTATATCTACAATATACTTAAACGTTTCTCTCTCGCCTATATCCGTCTCGATTCTTAGAAATTGTTGTCTGGCACATATTTTTTTACAGAATATTCTTTAGAGGTACATACCCGGACATAAAACAAGCGGTCGTGCGCCCCAACCTCGAATTAACGTGTTGTATCTTATTGACGTAACACCACGGTGGTAGACGACTTACATTCGATGTAAATTCAACTTTATGGACTTGCAGAATAGAATTCAAATAATTTTGTCGGTGTATCAACGTACGTCAGCAATGTACGATAATAAATGGTTCACTCCAACACGAATCATAGCGGGAAATCCACGCAGCCGGGCTGTGATCGGCACCAAGTTAATTGCTTACAGTCTTGTTGTTTTCTGTATACGTATTTATATTATTTAAAGATTGATAACATATTGACAATAATAATGTATCTTGTTTACAGTTCCAGCCATCAAAGTGTATATAAGACAATTGTGCATGCCATTACTCACACATATAATTAGCATGCCGGTAAGAATGCGTTGAATAGAGGCAACTCTCTTAAAAAAGCTTATATCTTCACGCATGCAATTTTTTCCTTTGTCTTGTTTAACATAATTAAAATACTTATTTTAAATGTTATCAATTTTGTTTATTAAGGTCTTCAATGGTACTTCCTTTTGCACTTTCTAATGACATACTTTTATTAGCATCACCTTTATTAGGTATATCGGAAATAGAGGAATTGTTATTAACACAATTCGCTAACGGTTACATATAAAGTCACTTTCATCGCAGACATATATATAGGCAAAGTGAGTGGCTAGTTATTGGTGAGGTTTCTACGATACTATTTGCATATTCGCCGACTTTCTAATGGACGATGCGGCCCCTTCTTGTCGCAATATTCAACGGTGAGGTAATAACGATTTAAATAATTATAATATATGAGATGTTAGTCTCGTTATCGTAGATATTGTTGTTATTGAATAGTTTATCAACAGTAACTGCTAGTTTTTCGCTTATTGATCGACAATATAACTGCGTTCTCATTAAAAAGTTGTTAACAACAAACTAGAATACCTTGTCTCGAGACCATTCGTTTCGTTTGATTACGACTAACAAAGTAATTGCCCTCGAGTAGTGCAATTTACCATTTCAATATAATTTCTGAGACGGTTAAGAGTTAGCAACAAATAATTAACCTCTTTACCTAAAACCATGTTAAACATTATTTACTCAATGTAAAAAATATATACGTTTACCTGCCTTATTCAGTTTTACATATCGGTGAATGAACTATATATGTTAATTACTGTATTTTACTTAACAAACGATTAGATTAGTGGGTTCTCGATGTCAATTGGACTATTCCGTTATCGCGACTTCCTACGGACAGATAGCAGAGTGATTACGTCAAATACGTATCATTTCGTCGATTTTAGTTTCCATAGGCAAAAAATTAACAAAAAAAAATGGTTGTCTGTAAAGTCGGTTTACGGATGATAATTTTACGTGATAACGTCATAAGAACTCTTTTGTATCTTTGACATTAGCATTTTGCATTTTTTAATAAGTTACGATGGTTATCTTGTCAATAACGGTAACGTGATATGACGTCACACTTTTTTGTGACTGCAGGTGTTCATCGATTTATAAGACGTTATCACGTCAAAATATTGTGAGTGTTGTTATAAGTATAAAATTGTTGTGGGTAGTGGGGAGAGTCCTAGTAAGGATTCATTCTGATGCCGTTCTCCTTAGCGCTCGCGACCTTCCGCCAGAGGAGGGGCACCTCTCACCGACGACGTGACTGCAACCGCGGCCTTACATCGCGAGGCTGTATCGAAACCTCTACGTAACGAAGCTCTTTCCAACGCGCCCGCGCCGGTTACCCAACGCCCGATAGTTCCGATACATAGCAACCTAGCTTCGGCATATAACCAACACAGTAGATCACGTGATCAACATTGCGTAATTAAATATTGCCGGCACTCCTTTTTGATACAAACGTGAAATACATAGAAATCTTTCATTATTGAGTCATGTAATAATGGTGAAACTCCTAATGTGATTGCGAAAACAAAACAAACGTCGACGACTTTGCATTGCACTACCTTTATCATTATCTATCATCAGCACACATTTCCTTCTACTGTATCACAGCACGAATTTTGACCTGTTTGATGTTTATTACAAATTAATGTTTTTTAGCTGGAGTCTCTTCAAAAACATTGGAGAGTAAAAGGTGAGTGGATGATCTTAATAGAAGAAGTCCGCCAATGGCTAGAAGCTTGGCTAGATTAAATTTATGATGTTAATACAAAGAGATCTCGTCAGTCCATTGCTTACTTATTACTGGGTATATACATCAACACTGCCTAAGGATATTTGGCTTGAAAATATCCCTAGATTAGACAGTGAGGTGCGTGGACTTTGTACTTATAGTATTACTAGATAGATACTATAATTTATTTAATACATAATAAAACATTATCATATTATAAAGGCCAGCAAACAGAACAAGGATTTTAGAAGTAAATAACAAATTAAGGACAGAGTGAAGGTTTGGAAAAATGATTAATTAATTGTTGTCAAAGTTAAACAAATAAAGAGTATTATTTAAAATATTTGTTATCCCAATTAAACTTAGATATTATTCTACTCCAGAACCTACCTACAATTATATTATTCTAAAACCGGCCAAGTGCGAGTCGAATTCGCGAACGAAAGGTTCCGTACCATTTTATTCTGTTGTTATAGCGGCAAAAGAAATACATCATGTGTGAAAATTTCAATTGTTTAGCTATCACGGTTCATGAGATACAGCCTGGTGACGGGCAGACAGACGGACAGTTTGCGTTTGTACCCTTTTGGTTCCGTACCCTAAACATTACAAAAAGTAGATATAAAAGTTGGACATAAAAAGAAATGTAGCGGTGCGTGGTTTATCATTTCCCTCGGGACTTTAAAAAGGAGTTTCAAAGACTAAGGAGTTTTATTATGATTATATTACGTGACGTTTATTTTATGAGTAAGCTCTCAGTTATTGAAATTAAAGCTATCTTTGTAAATAATAATATTAACATCTTATAGAATGAAACAAACAAGATGGTAACGAATAAGCTATTTTGTGATAATATATTCTACAGGCTATAAAATTAGGAAATCTCAACGTATTTTCAATAATTTTTGTAATAATATGGCATGAATTTTGTACTAGGTAAGATTACCTGGTGGTAATGCCTAAATGCAAGTGTCAAATCAAAGATTTATCAGATGCAATGACGAGACTAGACAATGTCGAAGGTATTTAGATCAAGGCGTTAAACACGCGTTCGAGAGTCGAGATCGGATCCGTGGAATTTTTGCTGAAGATCACGCTCGAGCTAGTGTTGAAGAAGCGCATAAATTCATTATTAAAACCAAAGCGGAATAAGAGAATGAAAAATGTACTTAGTTAATGGCAGATGAAAGAGTGAAAAAAAGCAGCGAAACTACTGTGTCGTAGAGAGAAATCGGAGGAAACTTGAAGAGTGGATATTTATTTAATGTTTAGACATTGTATTAACAAAATGAAAATCGTTGAAAGAGAAAACTGTACTAAAATTGTGAACATATCTACTGATTCTAACTAGCGGAAACCATACAACGTCGATTGAGCGCTTCCGTTTTTCTAGTAGTCACGTGGAAAGTACTAGCCATTTTCTTTCATTCAAGGACGTAAAAGCAGTAAAAGATTTACTATGCATACAATCGTTATAGATTTGGACATGAATGATGAATTAATTTTGATATATGAGACGAATCTGTTAGTGAACATTAATTAATTTGCTGAAACAAATTCCCTAAATCAGTTTAAATAAGCGGAACCCGATAATCCAGAACAATCCGGTGGTGGCGGAGAGAGACGCGGCGCCGCAGACGTGACGCCAGCCACGCCTCCGTCGACGGGTCTATTACGTCGCCGTTCCTAAGCAATTACCGAGATAGGGGGACCAAAATGAACTACGTATCTATCTACACTCACAGCCTCCATAGTCCATAGCTTAGATAAAATTGATTATATTAAGTACTTATTGTGGTCACTCAAAGAGTGGAAAGTTAAGAGATTGACAAGAATAAACCGAAGCATTGAAATGTATGCATCATTTTAACGCGTGAGAGAAGCTAATGCTGTAGATTTAGTTTTGATCAAATTTAAATTAGTACCGTGTCGAATTGACAATGGTAAACTTAAAAGGCCAATAAAACTACAGTCCGTCGATCGACAATACTATACCGAACTCAAATAGGAAACAGATGCAAAATACACACACAATAAAGCAGACAAATCGACTGCGAAACCAGATTCAGTGAGTGGATTCGATATTTCACAGACTATGGTATAAGGCGTGCCACTCATTGTTTCCAAGCGGATATCGCCAAATACAGCTATTTGGCCCAACAATTTGTCTTTTTTACTATAAAACATTTACTACCTTTCATAGTGACATAGTTTTATTATCCAAATTATCGTGATGATTCAGAAGCATCGTCTACTCTACAACACTCAATAACTAGAAATTTCGCTCTTAGCAAACAAATATACCTATTGTACAGAAAAAGTCGCCTTGAGAGTGAATGAAATTGCACAATACGAAATTTCTCAGTTTATAAACGTTATTTTCTAAACAAAGTGGAACATAATAAAACATAGTGAACGTTACGTTGAGAAACTCGCTTATACTTTACTCTTGTATTCTTGACATAGCGTTTGCTAGATTCGCTTAACACGGTTAGCCAAGAGCACAAAAAGTACAAGACGTTTATTGTATACATAATAATTAGATGTGAGCTGTAGGAAATTGACCAAGACGGTAAGTATAGATAGATACCACGTAACCGTTAGTCTCTAGTTCAGCTAATAAGATTTGTTGTATAACGGGCGTTACGAAGCGAACGGCAAGCAGGGCGAAAACAATTGTAAGCAAGCAAGACCGGTTGCTTATTTATTTATCCCGTATGTGTATTAACATGCTATTAAACAACTGTAACTTAATAATGCATTTAAACTTATTAAAGAACTTAGCTATGCAGCTGGTGGTAGGTACCTACGTCGCGTCGGTCACTCGCGTAAATACCTTTCGTGGGACAATTGTGATAAAAAGTTATGATTCCCAGTATTCAAGGTATCTTCAGTCTCTCATACCAAATTCCATTAAAATCGGTGCAGGAGTTCCCGAGAACCCATTACAAACATCTCCAAGTACATTTGAACTTAATATCTTTATAATTTTGGTAGAGATAAAGACAAACTTAAATGACATCAAAATTATTTTCCGTTTAATAAAAAAATAAACGCTCCAGCTATTTTGTTCAAAGCATCATATTCATACTGAATTGTAAATGGTTATATGGTCTCGAAGGGCTATATTTTCAGCAAATGGATTAACAGGCGCAGACAGTTTCTACATTGGATGGATCATTTGCATTATTTACTTGTTTATGAACTAATTGCGAATGATTTGTAACATTTTCATTCTCAAATTTTACTATTCGAAGAACTACACTTTCCGAGATAGAGCACGCTATGTACAAACAAGTGAACGTATCAAAATAATGTAAATAGGTCATTTTATTAGAAAAGGTTTAAGCAACAATTGACTAAGTATACTTTAGACGTGTTTCTTTCAAATAAAAATAGGTTTTGCGGTGAAGGCCGTGGGTTGAATTACACGTTGCATATTTTAAACTATAAAGTAGTTGATGATTCATTATAATATGATATGATGCATGGTAATTGAAGTTTGTATCGTAAAATTTAGTTTGACAACCGGTTTGATGGTCGAATTGGCAAGATCTGTTTAGCTGAAGTTCAGCATGCTACAGTGCAGCGAGCGAACGGTTACTTTTACCTGAGTTGCGTAATATTGTCAGGTACAATTTATTATAGACTCCATTGCAAGCTTTCGTAATGTACAAAACTACATACACAAATACTAATATAGTGTTTGCCTGATTTGGAGGAATGTTTTATGGAAACGAGGTTTTGATTCTCAACTTGTCTGATACCTCTACAAGTTTAAAAACTCAACTAATGTAGGTTAATAGGTTTTAATGCCATACAATATATTGAGGTTCATTATTCATTACCGGCATTAGGAGGGCATTGAGGAGTCAGGATTTTGTAGGTTCAATATTAAATATTGCAGGTCATTCCACACGTCACCATCTAGCCCCAAGCTAACTAGACTTTTGTTATGGGTACTAGACAACGGATATACTACTTATATACTTTTCTTACATAAAAACAACCAGACCACAGACAAATATCTAAGCATAAATAACTTAACTGAGCTAACTTAACGTCAGTGTCTGCAGTGCAGGGTATGGGCACTGTTTAGTTTTTGATAATGTACGACAGTTTACCTCAAAAGCGACGAGAGGTCAATAAAAGTGTGAGTGAGCGATGAGTAGTCATGATCACCCAAAACAAATGATTCGAGTAAAAACCTTTGTTGTTTTCCATATAAAAACAAAGATAAGGATCGCGCGTTCTGTTTATACAAATATAAATTCTAGAGATTGAACAGATAAAAGAGCAATATGTCTGTAAATATATGGTAATAAATACCGAAATGAGCTGTTTTGACACGTGACGAATAGGCTGAAGTCTTACAAGGGATATACCAGGGTTCGAAAATATCCGACATTTATTATAAATATCAAAATATCGGATCTTTTTTAATATAATCCGATATATATAAAAATTTTGATATATGTATATCCATTTTTATGACAGCCATATTATTATTTTATTCTATTACTAGCTGCGCCCCGCGGTTTCACCCGCGTAAGTCCCGATCCCGTAGGAATTGATAGGGTTTTCCCGGAAATTATTCGATTTTTTTCTCGCCTTTTAAACCTTCCCTAGACCTCCACGAACATTTCAAGACTAAGATAAGATAAATCCGTTCAGCCGTTCTCGAGTTTTAGTGAGACTAACGAACAGCAATTCATTTTTATATATAAGACTAGCTGCGCCCCGCGGTTTCACCCGCGTAAGTCCCGATCCCGTGGGATTTTTTCTCACCTTTTAAACCTTCCCTAGACCTCCACGAATAATTCAAGACCAAGATAAGATAAATCCGTTCAGCCGTTCTCGAGTTTTAGCGAGACTAACGAACAGCAATTCATTTTTATATATAAGATAGATAGATTTATGTGAACTGTTTGCATACCTATGCTTTATTAACATAATAATTTATTTGAAAAAAGAAAAAAAAAAGAAAAAATCAATAAAAAATAAATCATAAACTACATCCGGAAAAATTAATTCAAAAAGATACAATTTTCATAAAAAAATTCAATCAGTCAATGGCTTCATTAATTTTCTTAATACCTACACTAATATACCTAAACTTTAAGCGTTAATACCTAAACTTATTATAAGGGAGTATGTTTTGACTCCAACTACATTTAGGATGGAGAAATACAGTAGAAAACGGCAAAAATTGATTTATTTTCATCAATATTTACAATTTTTGCAATGATATATATCCCAAAAAACCCATTTGATATATATATCGGATATATATCCATTGATATATATCCTCGTACCCTGGGATATACCTGATATTTTGCCCTTTTACCTAAGTGTAACTACACAACGATATCTATTATTGAATCTGTGAACCAGTCTCGATAATTTAGCATTAATTAAGTATTAAATTGATATTGATTTCGTTCAGATCTATAGACTGAAGTTACAAGTTTGTAAACACAAAGTCATAGTATCTGCAATTAATGTAAGTGTTATTCCTTCTTTATCCATTTTTACAACATAATTGCTGTCAGTATTTTAATTGCCTAGCTACTGATATAATACGTAAGTTAGTGCACTGCGTTCGAATATATTATCATACAACAATAACAGCAATTCGTTATCTGCGGGCTATAGGTAAACCTTTAATACAATGTCAAATTGCACGCATCAATGCTTGCAGTGATCTCATTTAGAACCAAAATGAGAGTATATTTCAATATTAAATTGTAGGTTATTGACTAACTGCATAGATAAAGCGGAATAAGTTAAGCTTGATCTAAAACAGAGGTTCTCAAACTTATTTCGTCTACCGCCCACTTTGAAAATCTTTTTTGTTTTCAGCTCCCCCAATTTTGTTACTTTAATTTAACTTAAAAACCACAACGCCATTCATTACTTTTACTATAGTGTGCTATTTTAGTCTAGTCTGGAGTTTAAAACTTACATTATAAACAAGAGTTTTATACCAGTAATAGCAATTAAAACGCAACTTTATAACATTAAGAGTTCTTTTGTTCAAATTTAAACAAACATAATAAATTTTAATATACCCTCAATTTTATTCTGGGCCCTTTGCCCCTCTAGGCTTCCAGCGCCCATAAGGGGGCGTTATCGCCCACTTTGGGAAAGATTGACCTAAAACAATGTAAATGTCCGCTTAAATATCAAACACGGTTTGGTTATTTTGCGAAATTTTAACTTGCTTTAACCAATATTCTTGAGGTTGATTGAATGATGAAACATTCATCAATCACTGAGTCTCGAGGAAATCGGCATGTCTGAAGAGAAATCCTAAGTATGCGTAAAAACTGCAGAAGTGCGCTTGCGACCCATCCACAATAGAAGAGTTATAAACTTTTTTAACATTCTTACTAAAGCAAATAATGTGAAAGTTTTAATACAGTAAACCACGTTTGTACATAAAACCTGTAAGAGAGAAAAAAGGAAACGCATGAAATTTATAAACATTTTACGAATAAAAGGGGAATTTACGAGACATCAAGATGTACTTAACAACAATAAAAATATCCCAGAAGATTTCGAAAGCGCAGGTTTTGTGCGTTAAATTATATGATATAGTACAGTACAAAATAAAACTTTATTGAATGATCACAGAGAGGAACACAGAAAAGATGGTACCAGATAATAGTAGTGTAGAAAATAAGGGAGTTGCGATCGAATCTATGGCAAATGGCAATCTTTCTTCATACCTATAGTAACTTCCTAGTTGGACAACGAAAGCGGTATTAGCTATGTATGATGGACATGCGGCATCAGCGCACACGACAACTTTCCCTTCTTTAATGAAAAAACGGCATTAAAGCGACCGTATTACGGGTAAAACTCGAAAGGCAAACGAACCACGAGTGGGATACCGGCTTTTCCACAATTACTTACAACTACCACACACAATCAATATTGACCGTCGTCGTCTTCGTATCAACACAGTATTGTGGAACATTTTATATTTACTTACAAAACAGTTAATGAAAATAATTTACATACAGCACAGATGTTGAGATATTCGTTTAAATGCGCTGGTAATCTACAGATAGTAGCAACTCAATGTCTCGGTTAAGTTTGTTAAGTACGTCTCAATTGTGGTTCAAGGTTTGGAAATATTCATCATTGAAAAACACGCAGGCTAACTACCTACATACTTACCTAATTTAAAAATATTCGATACTTTAACTAAATTAATATAGGAATATTTATTTAGTTAAAGTATGTAATGCGTTAAGGTAAGAAGATGGATTGAGATTATTAGCATTGAGTGAGTGAATAAATTTGTTTCACAATACAAAATTAATAGTTTCCCAATAAAATCGCACAATGTGTATTTACTTAGATAGCACAACAATATGCAAAATCACGAATTATCAAATACATTTGCATAATTGGTTCGACGTCGTCGATCACGCCGGACCTGGCATTTCTGTGAATTAAGCGCTGCAGCGTCTGAGGACTGAACAGCGATTAGTATTCACCAGGCGCCGAAGCAAAATCAGAAGCGATCGAAGCATACTTCTGTTGTAACTTGCGACTGTTGCAGCAGTGTCCTTAATGCTCGAATAGATCTTGCGTAAAGGTCGTTTCTCAAAATTGCTTTTATTTATTAGTAACTAGCGACCCGCCCCGGCTTCGCACGGGTGCAATGCTGATACTAAATATACTACAGAAAAACTGTGAACGTTGTATATAAAAACATAGCTTATTTACTTTTTACATTTTTTTGCCGCACCGGGCGGCCGGCCGGTACCGCCGCAAACGCTACGTCCCGCAATTTTTAAATCTGTAATATCTTCGAAAATATTCACTTAAATCATACGGTGTAAAGGGCCATATAGATCTATATTAAATGAACAATGTATTCAAGGTATTTAATTGGTTAAGGATTAATGCTGTATTGGTTAAAATCGCTTCGAAAATTAGCCATTATTTGTCGTAAAAAGTAAATGACAAAAAAAAGTTATTGTGGGTTATCCATAAGAGATAGACATATACCATCACGGACTTTTCTTTAGACCTTTTCAATGTGTACAATACTTAGTACATTATTTTGATAAAACTCATAGGGTTCAGCCTGCGTTTGCAATGTAAGCGGAAAAAATGTAATTATTTACGACATCACGTTAGAAACCTCAAAAATAACAGTACTTCTCCACTATTTAATGGATCTTATTATACATATAAACCTTCCTCTTGAATCACTCTATCTATTAAAAAAAACCGCATCAAAATCCGTTGCGTAGTTTCAAAGATTTAAGCATACAAAGGGACATAGGGACAGAGAAAGCGACTTTGTTTTATACTATGTAGTGAAGGTACAATTTATAAGATTGCTTTATTTTCTTAATACCACTAACACACCTGCCTGATGGGTGGGTGATGATTTTGTCTAAAATGAAGCACGCTTTCCTAGAAGATACCTGTTCACTCGCTTCTTGATGACCCCCAATACTAATATTCATAAAAACGTTTACAGTTTACATCTTTAAGGCAGGTAATCTGCGGAATCATAGAACAAACAATGGAATTCTTTGAATAGTGGGTATGACCATAGTCTTCTGGCTCCAAGCCGGATTAAATCGCAAGGCACCAGCTGGTGAGTTACAATGACGTCAAATACGTTTAGTCATTGGTTATAGATAATAAAACCTATTATTAACTTATTTAGTTTAAAAAGGTTGATCGGACGTTAGCAAGAAAAGTGAAAGCTAAAGAATGACATTCAATAAATCCATCGTCATCTTTTTTCCATGGTAGTTAAAGAACCTTATCTATTTAGTTCGTAACTAAAGCGCATTAAAACGTTTGTAAAACAAAATTTAATGTTGGTATATACGCGAATTTTATAAATTACACGGATAGGACTAAAATACAAGATTTCCTTAATGTTATTTAAAGCGAGAATAATAATTTGAGAGATGGTTGACTGATCAGTTCAGTTCAAAATTTTGGTTATTTGACTTTCTTTTTTAGTTAGTAAGTAAGTTACTTAGTTCAGTTTCTTAACAGTCATCCAGGTTACCGGCTGTTCTTTTGCGTTCTTGACACCAAATATGGTTAGATAGGAAATTTGCAAAGTCACACTTACAATACTTAAAAGTACTATCATCCATCTTATCGAATTGTGATTTAAAAATATCTGCAGTCAGTTAGCAATACTATATTAATCGTCTACTGATTAGTGCTATTTGGAAAAGGAAATATCTAGAAAGAAGATTTAGCATCGTGGGCAGCATAAGACGTAGTACCTTCAAAGCGACCTAATTAAATGATCGCCCTCAATAACACCTGCAGAAACAAGCAAATGACGTCTACGCGGCCACCAATAGCTAAGGCACGCGCTGTGAAGTGAAAGTGAATAGCGCGCACGTACGGCCGGCCTGCAGCCCCAATAAGACGACATCGATACAGTCGTCCGCATACTTCAGCAATTACCTACCACGAGGAAATCGAACTACGTTCCGCCACTTCCCTCCCAAGGAAACTTTGAAAAATCTGAAATTTCTTGTCATCAACGACGAACCTCTCTAAAGTGAAGATTAACAGATACAGTTTCTAAGGTATATTAAATTCAGGGGTAACTAATGTAGGAACAATTACAAACCTCAGGGTTTGTAACCACTTGCCACGGTCACATCTTAACGTTCGTAGAACCAATCGACCTTAGTATTGATTCATAAGGTTCTTGTTGATTTGTTCCGGTTAGTACAGCGCGGCCATATTGTGCAGAATTTCGAATTACGTAACATTTTTAGATACGGTAGTTTTTAAAATAACTCAAATTAACACATATTCGAAGGAGAGTTTGTATATTTTTAGTGTTGCGTGCGTTTATCCAAATGAAAATGGAAAGTAACATCAAAGATTTGAATTGCTGTTGTCACACGCGTCATTTACAAATAGTAGTTAAATGATTTGAAGTAAAGTTAACGATCCGGTGAATGCTAAACAGCGGATGACGTCAATGTTCCTATACAATGCGCAAGTTAAAATAAATGTAAACAACTTCTAATAAACTTCAGATCTGATTCTGTATTTACCTAATATAAATAATTTTCAGGGAAACCGAACCATTACGTAATTATTGTACTTAAAAAATTTGAGTACTTATCGTCTAGTAGAATCTACTAAATTTAAATTATGTAACGACTTACTCGTACTTGATTGCGTTTAAGTTTGTTTTTAGGTCAGTTATATTAAATTATTCGTTTATAAATAGAGTATTTATTTGCGTTTTTGAGGTTTCAGGGTGTGCTTTAGTAATTTGTTACTAAAAGTGTGGCAGTTACGGTTTGTAATGTTAACCACCACAAGGTGTATATGAGTAGGCCAAGTTTATTGCATGGCAAATGCATGGAAAACATCAAACACAATAGGCGTATGGTCGAGATCTTTAGTTGGTGGACATAGGTTCTCGACGACGTCGAGCGTCGGTCGTCCTTGGTTGAGTGTAAACACTATTGTTTAATCACATGGCTGCGCCTATTATGATCTCGCGAAAGAGTACAAGCCGTATACCCAACTACTTATATTTCTTATATCTTACTTATTACAAATCTATATTTTCATATTTGTCCCACCTTCATCTATTATTTTCTGTTATATACAAAAGTTACAAACCGTATACCCAATTTCTTATATTTCTTATATCTTACTTATTACAAATCTATATTTTCATATTCGTCCCACCTATCATCTTTTATTTTCTGTTATTTACAAAAGTCAGTACTGCAATGATTTACGTGTTGAGTGACTATATTTAATCTGCTCACGCGCAGTTCATTTATACATATAGCAAACGAACACTATTACTTCTATCTAATACATCATTTAAGTTACTACCTATTTTTATAAAACGTCAGTCAATTTATATAATGAATGTTTTTTTTTCTTGCTATTGCAAATATTTAGTTAAACCTAACATAGTCAAAGTTGTTTAATTCAAATAATTTATCAGGTGAATTACGTAAAACTTCCTAGTAACACAGTACCTATTACTTTAAATCGATCTTTCCGTGTAACTGTAAAGATATACCTAATAAAAAATGCAACTAAATAACCATAAAGCATAATCGATTTATTAATAATTATATACTTACATTGAAAAATAACAGAGCAGTTAAATTCAAGATGTATCGCCTATAAATTCTTATACCTTTGCTACAAAAATTACTAAGGTATTATCATTACGCTGATAGGTACAAGCAAACTTAGCGTTCTTTTGAATTATATGTATTACTAGCTTTTGCCCGCGACTTCGTCCGCGGAAAAGTCTAAAATAGACCAAGGAATCACGATGTCCCATACAAACTTTGATCCCCCTTTTTCACCTCTTTATGGGTAGAATTTCGGAAAATCCTTTCTTATCGGATGCCTAAGTCATACAAAGAACACACCCTCCAAGTTTCAGGTCTTTGCGATCAGCGGTTTAGGCTGTGCGTTGATCCGTCAGTCAGTCATTCAGGACAAAGAATTTTATATGTATAGATAATATGTATGATCGATTGGTCAATATGAGAATGCTATATATTGTTCCTTTTCTGATAAATATAAAATAAAACGTGTGACATTGATTGACTGTAACGGTACTCGCATTAATTTCAAGGCACATGAACGCCTCGCAGCTGACTTTAATTCTAATATTGAACTAAAACAAATTAGGTATAAACTAAACCAAAAGGTATAACCCCCTAATGTTGTGGTTAAACAAAATCCTGTTTTCAAGGACTGCAATAACGTTCGGTAAACCGTTGGTGAAGGTAATAAAGTCTTGGGAGGACAACGACCTGACCGACTCAAATCGTATTCCATGTTACAGTGGTGTGATGAACATTCAATTTTATAATGCAATACATTGGGTTCATTGTACAGGACTTATTGTAGATGAATCATTTGTTCGATAGATAACAGTTGATAGAAGCGCTTCAAAATCAATACATATTAAAGAACAAAAGATAATTAAAGATAATGATATTTTGAAGTTATTAAATGTATGAACGGAGAATACACAATGTGAAGGAACGGAGTAAGTAGAATTACGGCATAAAGGGGACAACGTCCGCAACACCTGGAAGGTGCAGTGTAATCTACATTCGCCACAAACGACTGGAGCCGTGGATCTATTTTTACACAGTCCACTCTATCTTATTTACTATTCTGGTCTGCGACTCATTGAATTGTGGTTATTATGTGCAAGTTGGATATGTGCCAGCAAGTCTCCGACTTAACACTCCGATACAAAGATATTCGAGGAATGATGGCGAAGCGTTTTCAGAACAACTTTACCTTAAGTTTTTCCGACATTTACAAATATCTGTTTTATCATAAAATCACGTCAAGGTTGAACTAATAAGTAAACAAAGTTAATAACCATAAATGAGTGAGACTAGAATGGAGAGATAATGGCATACATGATATACCTAATGAAAGGCAAGAGTTACAATTAGAATAAAAAGGAATATGGACTTTAGTTTTGGTTTAAAGTTGCCGGGGTCGTTTACATACGATACGGGCAAGTGACTCTCGACAAGCAACAAGAGAAGAGATCACGTCAAACCGGCAACCGGTGGCAACTAACAAACCGGTCGGAGGCGCCCGCGCCGGGCGTGTCGCGTCGGGCGCGCGAGGTTCTACCGGGGATTAACATCTTGTAAACAAAATTGCATTAGTTACGTACTTCACGTATGTTAGTCCTACTTTGCCTGCAGTATTTGATTAGTAAACAAATATTACTACAAATTTAAATCCTAATCAAATACGAAACGTTGCAACACCACCTCGACGCGACATAAGGAAAAACACGAAGGTGATAAAAGAAACAAATGTAACTATATACATATTATAAATATAAATATAGGCAAGTATGTCGCAATTAAAAACAATGACACGGACTGTCGATCGATCGACACAAAGCCTCCGAGCTTGAGACTAAATGGCGAGGCCGTGTGTGAAGGCGCGGTTCCTTCTCAATTGCTTTTCGAAATTTATAGTTAGCTTTAAAACATTTTAGATCAAAGACAACAGCAGAGTAGTTGCTAACGTAATTCATTTATCGGGTCGTCATAATTACTTGCCTATAGTTTTGCAATTGTATTGAGACGCTAGCGTTCAGCAATACACTCTAGACGAGTGAAGTCAAGGTCCACTTCAAGCGCTTCGTAAATCTGGCAATGCTTTTACCAAATAGAAAGTAAAGCAGACGAAAAATATGTTTTAAGTAGAGTATAATTTTATTTACGTTGTTAAATGTAGAGAGGAACGCGCTAATTAAGGTAATGACATATATAAAAATTAAATTAGTATCGTCAAGTAGGTAAACGAAGACGCAAAGCATTCGGATTTTAGTTTCGACACAACATTGGTTACAATTGATCATAAAATATTTCACAATCACTAAACCGTATGTCCGAATTGATAAGTTCACAGAATTATGTAAGGGAGATTTATCAACTAAGTACGTGCATTACAGTAAATTATTATATCATCAATCTTGAGAAATATGATATCGAAAAGATTAAAATTAAAATTAGTGTTGTTGGTAACATTTTTTAAAGTTACTTCTAGGGGTATCTAACTACTAATACCATCTTTCTACTAAGGTTATATTTAATATCACGGTTAATATTATTTTGATGGTCAGATAAAGTACCGCATTTCAATCCCGATAGTATTTCCAAACTAGGTCAAAAGAGATTAAGGTTTTTTACTTTTTTAATTAGATTATTTTTATACAACGATAAGGTATGGTCCCTGATTTTATCTATTATCTTACAAATATTATAAAATGAAAGATTTGATTGTTTGTTTGAATTGAATAGGCTCCGAAAGTACTGGACCGATTTTAATGAAACTTGGTATGAGAATACATTAATTAATTGGGGGTAACATACTTTTTACCCCGATATTCCCACAGGATCGGGACTTATCTATGTTTATTGAAGCCTTTTGTGTAACACCTATTTCGCGTAGTCGCGCTCCCTGGTGTAATGGTTTAAAGTGGTAAGAAATAGAATAATAAAATAACTACTTACCCCCTCATTTCCGGGTAGGAACTGTATTTTAGGTTTAGCCAATCTGTCCTGAAACAATTAAATAGGTCATGTTAATGTAACTTTCCTTCAAAAATACACAGAGTACAAATCAGCTGATTTTTATATTTCTATTTACCTATTAATCCCTACAAATAATCTAAATTCGAAAGTGAGTCTGTCTCTCTGATACGTATTCACTTCTAAACAGCTAAACAGTTTTTATGTATAGATAGATATAATCTTGGAGAAAGACAACTATATGTAGGCTATTTTTTAACGGTGGGGCGCAAAAAATATAAAATAAACATAGAAATGTTATCTTTTGTTGTGAAGAACTTCTTTACCTAGGTAATATTACCTTCCTACCAGATGTTAATGAATTTAGTTAGATAATAACGTAAAGTTCATTGAAATCCTTGATATATTTTCCCTGTAGGTACAATCTTCCGTAAATTTATTGCGTTTTTTATATTGTAAATTATTTTGCAAAAAATATGCAAGACATCTAATAACAAACATCTTTAAACGTAACAATATTGTAGGCACCTATATAGAAATGCAGGAAAAAAAATAGACGTAAGAATATAATTGATGTATGAATACGCAGGAGTATGTTTATAAGGTAAAAAATACAAAAGGTAATGTTCAACGCTCAATCAATGCAAAAATCAGTGTGGCTACTCGATTTCTTCCACAAAGCCTGTATATTTATAAACATTAAAATTTATGATGATCTTTGTTATACAATAAGGTCAAATCTGACAAATGATACTTAATACTAGTTAATGTTTACTTACTTCAGCTAATGACGATTATGGTCACCAAACGTCTCAAGCGACACTAATTACCTACTTAATTTATTATTTAGTTCGATATTAATTTAACAACAGCAAAGGATGTACTCAATATGCTAAGCCAATCTACAGTTGAGACGAATTAGAAATAAATATCGACAGAGTAAGGAAAACAATCCGAAATCTACAATAAATTTTGTAGTAGATAATTAAAAATCATAATCTATTGAAACGTAATAATTAGACGATAAGAAAAAACTAGTTGGGCAACGAGTCGAGTTGGCTACAATAAGTAAGTGTCGGCAAGTAGTGGTCATTGCACAACCAATGATGGTCGAACGCGAGAAACATAACTAGGCTGGGCGGCAGCGCTGGTGATGTAAACTTAAAAATTGCTTTACTTACTTACTTAACAGCAGAACCCAATGTGAAATTCAACAAGTTGCATTACAGTCTAGAGACGTAGAGGGGACGTGACCCGGAACTGGATATTATTATGTCCACGGTCATGAATCTTCAACATTCGAGGATTCCAGGAAGCTTGTAACACTCAACGATATTGACCTATCTAGGTATAATGAAACTTACTGAAATACTATTACAAAATATCCCAAACATATAAACGATTTTCAATATACATGTTCTTGAGATAAATTATACATTTTAGATTATGTAGATTAAAATAGGTTGTGAATGCCAAACCAGTTTCATCAAGCAAGGTCGATACTTGATAATAATTTTATTCCAATTCTTAGATTACTAAAATACTATTTTAAGTAAGTGTTGCAAAAATCAAATGAAACGAGTAGAAATAAGTTTTGAAGTAAATAACTTAGTAAGAAATTATAAATGACAATTAATCACTTACTAATTTAGGAATTACCAAATTACATTACATTGACATAATCCGTTTGATAAAATATTACCTTTTATCCTTATCTTTTCATAAAACAATATGACAAATCGCAATTGTGTGCATAAATATCAGGAATCACTACTGTTCAAAATCTAAAGAACATTAAATCCGTACTTATTTGCATTCCAAATAGACGCTAGAAAAATACTAATACAGTGCAAATTATTTTAACCACGGACCAAGTACCATACTTATAAAAAGTATAAAAAATACAAAAGCAATTTCGGCCTTGCGTTGAATTGCTACGTTGTAGAGTGAGGCAATAAAATACCTGCACAAAATGACCTTAGCGGAATATGCTGGTGACCTTTTAGCTAAGCAAAAAAGCTTTTACAAAATTATAGTTTTAGATGAGAGAAATTAATAGCAGAAAGCAGATAACCATAACAATCAACATACAAAAATAATAACATAAAACCAAAACTTGCAAAAACAAATGCGAGTGCAACATAATACAGAATCACAATAACAAAGCAAGAACTACCGGAATCTTAATTAAGGTATGCCTAAAACAATGCGTATGAAAATGTTATAAAAACTCTTCATACATATATCTGGCTAACAAAACTTAGTTTTCTGACAATCTCACGATTCCGTGTTGCATTCAATTAATGTGTGTAAATATTTAATTAAACCTTCGACACTTTCGGTGTAGAGTCTGTAGAGGTCAGTTCAAGGTACCGAGTGGTCTGACAAGATAAGAAAGCGTCAAACAGCGAGGCGACGACGAAGACGACGCCCAACACCGTTCTACAAGTCAATAGTGACACACACTCACAAATAACAAGCAAGTTTACCCAAAAAAGATGGTAAGATTAAAATCCACAAGAAGATAAACAATGTCCTTCGGCATCATGATATTCTCATTGATTTTTCAAAGTTAATTGTTATCCATGACAGGAATAGCCCAAAAAAACATGTACCTAACTGAATTGTAAAGAATATAGGAGAAGTAAGGGGTGGCTACCTGAGCAACGGAATTTTAAGACAATGGCAGTCTTTTTAACACTTCTGAGGATTTACGAACGAATTTAAAACAAAAGATTTGAGTTGTTATGATGAAAACAAAGATTTTACTAAAATAGGGATACATTTGGATCATCCATAAAGTGATTTAACTTTATTGCTCTCGGGTATTTTACTTCCTTCTCTATTCAATTTTCTTTGTTGTAACTGCATTTTAATCTTATCAGGGTTTATAATATTTAGTTCACAAATTCGACCTTACAAAAGACCATAGCTGTGCCATAATAAAACTTGCATACCTAAAAATTTTATTGCCAATCTGAGAGCCTTTTGCCTGAGTGTACGGAAGTTTGCTACTAAACATCCGCGATTTTTGCAAATGTCCAGTTGAAATATCATTAATATTGAATGAATGGCGATATTCTAAGCTAATTTTTTAGTTTATTGTTTGAAATTAAAGGTAGGTTATTTATTTATAAGAATTTATAAGTTATTTATAAGATTATCAACTAAAATAAGTAAGTTAGGTACTTTGAAACTTGCGTTACAAATTCATTATTTATTAAGGTCGTTTTTTGATTTTTGCGCTTAATATTCATTAATATATTTCCTTATCCGTTTATTATATTTAAAGACATTTTTAATAGCTTCAATTGACTTTTTTGCTGCATTATTACGGTTTAGTTCATTGTATAATATGTAAGACCCTGTTCTTTAATTTTAATTTCTTCGAATATCATTTCATAAACTGTCTTCAAAACTTTGATTTTATTCAAATCAAGCAGTACTTGCGTGGTTTCACGGCATTTACTACAGTAGACTGACATTTTAAAACAGGTTTATAGTCAAGTTACTAGTGTTTCGAATTTTACTACCTGACTTTAGACGAGCTTTATGGAAAGAAACTAATTTTAAAGAAACATTCAGGATTAAGATTAGAACAATTCCAAGAAAGTGATACAATTGAAACAATTGTATGTGGGACGGGATGTCTGTAGTGATTTCTTGAATAGGGGTTGTAGTCAAACATCTGTTAGTAAGTAAAAGGGACAACCAGGTGCTAGCGAATAGGGGACCGGAGGGTGCGACGACCGGGCGACCCCAGAGTTGAGGCGTAGCCATCGTCACGCGTATGTCACAAGATCTTTTATGGAACGGTTTCTTTATATTGAAAAGCCAGGAAGTATTGGGATTAAATGGATATTATTAAAAACTATAATGACATTCATTTAAAAAGGTATTGATGTTTCAGCTAATGGCAAGTTAGCAATAGATTAGTTAAGTATATTATGGTTCCTAAACAAAATAATGACTTCAAAGTGCCTATTATAATTAGTTCAACTAATACTGTTCGCTTAATAATTGTCAATTTAATGCTTATTTGTCAGAGAATTAATTAACTAAGTTGTTTATTGTAACAATTGCAGATTTTCCTTATTTAACAAAGATTATAGAGGCAGCACATAATAAGACTACGCTAAAAACAACACCCTCTCGTGATTATGTAAGTAAAATGAAACGGAACGATTTTCCTCTGGAATTTTTTCGTAATTCAGAATGAATATCGAAAAGTAAAAATTCTGTGGTCATCTTTCAGTTCTTTCTTTCACTCTGCTGAGAATCAAGGCACGGGAAGCAAGGCAAGTTTTTTTTTCTAAAAAAAATCTATTATATGCAAATATTAATAGGTTAGCAATGAGTGCTAAACTTTTTGCGCCATTTCCCGAATTCGTTTAACAATCTATATATTACCTAAATAATTAGGTAAGTATTGATACAATAAATGTTGATTTACTTAAGTAGAAATGACACCAAGTACTGCAATATGATACAAAAAGCCTAATTGAAACAATACCCGAGCGATGATTCACATGTAGAGCAAAATTACATTTCTAAGCCAATATACTGGACAATGATTTAGGGTGCTTTATTTTAGTGATTCATGCTCTTCAATGGATTCTTTAGTCAGGAAAAGGCCAGGTGGCACGCTTACAAAGCAGCTAGAAAAAAAACGGCCACCAAACCTGCCGTCATGTCAGATGTTAGAGGAATATGGAATTTAATGTTTGAAAGGAACTGTTGATACTTGTTTGGCTTTTCTACTAAGGTGCCCATGATCATCGTGAGGCATCCAACAAAAGATACACATCGCTGTAAACACGTGCACGGACTGGGAATCAGAATCAGGTGGGCGAAAAGAACAGCTTGAGTGTTGCACTTCCCGATGCGACGTGCCGGCATTGTTTACTTTGAAAATATGGCGATATGTTTTAGATATTTAATTTTACGAGGTTTTGCTTGCAATACCATCTGCCGCTTCAATCCTAAATAGTTGGTTGAATATACGAAAGATAAAATAATTCCGTTACAGCGCAGTTTGGACCGACCGCATCCAATACAAACCAAATTTCGACGTAATCGGGTCAATAGTGTGTGAAGTACCTAACAAACATTATCATATCGCATTAAATAATATCTATACTAATATTATAAAGCTAAAGAGTTTGTTTGAACGCGCGAACCTCAGGAACTACTGGTTCGAGTTGATTTTTTTTGTGTTCAAAACGAAAAGTAGCCTATGGCCTTCTTCGACAAATGGACTATCCAACATAAAAATAATTTTTCAATTCGAACCAGTAGTTCCTGAGATTAGTGCGTCCAAACAAACTCTTCAGCTTTATAATATTAATATAGACTAGCTGCGCCCCGTGGTTTCAACCGCATAAGTCCCGATCCCGTGGGAATATCAAAATAAAAAGTAGCCTATAGCCTTCCTCGATGAATGGACTAACCAACACAAAAAAAAATTCAATTCGAACCAGTAGTTCCTGAGATTAGCGCGTTCAAACAAACAAACAAACTCTTCAGCTTTATAATATTAGTATAGGATTGGATTAGTGGGTTGTTAAAATTGATGTTTGTACAAAATTATGCATGACAACTAAGAAATGTCTTGTAAATAAAAATGTGGATCTAAAATTAGATAATACGAGCGCCTAGATAAAAAAAAGAATATGTAAGTATGTTATTGCATCAGGACAAGTAGAAAACAGGATCTAAATGTTATAAGTCGTCTAGATCTAAAAAAATGTTTGAAATATTTTGAGGTAAACCTAAAGATATGTACCTATCAAAAGAAGATTAATTTGTGATAAAATCAAAACCAGTTCAAAGTAAATACGAGCCGGAACTTCGAAAGAAAATGGAAAAAATTGTCAAGTAATAAAAAGATGATTTAAAGTAAGGTAAGTTGGTTAGATGTTTTAGTATGGCAAAAATATTTAGACGCATTTTTTGATAAAATGGAAATGGTTCATGTACGTTATTATTGTAAGATTGTCCAATAAGTTATCCACATTTCAAAAGACGATTAAGTTCGAACCCTGAAGCCCAGTGGTGTTCAGGGAACATTAGTTTCCATCAACGACACCTTTTGCAGAAAAATGTTGGAGGGCTTACTTTGAGGCCATTCATCCGTTAGAACCACGTTGAGGTCAAAATCAATGATTTCCGACGGGCAATAAAACAATAATGTGTTTAATTGGTGGTTAAGATATTGACTTCAGGTTATTGAGAATTTCATAATCTAGTGTATGGCTCAAAAACATTTACAAATATTCTTATAGTTTTCTCGTTAGAGCAGTTTTTACTCAAGCTTTTTTTCTAGATTAGCTTTTGACGGTCTAGGTAGATGCGAGATAGTAGTACCTTTTTTTTTAAATATGGTGTTTTTAACAGTGTAGCAACAACTATACGGGCAATACACTAAAGGGTATATTTTGTGCATTGAGATGAAAATTACACATAACAACCAAGAATTGAATAATAGATTAGTCTTTGAACGAGTTTTAAATATAAAACTGAGATGCAAAAAGTAACAGCAAGTTTTGCGTATTATTATGCGTTTTTTAGGGTTGTGGAGTTCCATTCAAGTATTTAAATCTATACTATTATAAAGCTGAAGAGTTTTTTTGTTTGAACGCGCTAATCTCAGGAACTAGGTACTGGTTCTAATTGAAAAAATATTTTTGTGTTGGATAGTCCATTTATCGAGGTCGGCTTTAGGCTACTTTTTATTTTGATATTCCCATGTTAGGTACATGGTAAGAACAATCCAAATATATGTTAATTTGATATATTTTCATTCGGCAAGTAATCCGGTAGCAGTTTGGTACTTTCACCTGCGCGGGCGCGCCGCCCGTCCACCGCCCCAACATTGTCATTGCAACTGTGCGCCCGATTCGCTTACCTAATGTACAAAGTTTGCGAAACTGGGCCCAAACGGCACGACACGCGCCGAATGCCTACGTTTAGAAATAGGAGCAATTTATTGTAGATACACTTTTTATGACCGAGTGCAAAATCGTCAGTTTTCCATTGGCATTTCCATTGGTGATCCGATAAATTATGATAAGATAAACAAATGTCTAGGTTAAGGAGATAAACGACCTTTTCTATATGCCGAAATTCACTTGTTGTTATACGTACATTACTTTTTACAGGTTAGGTAGATTTATTAGCGAGACTCTCTTCCTAGTTACTACTAGATAGGTATAAAGTTGCGTGTAGCAGAGTCAATCAACCCTTTGTTATCTAATCGTGCAATTTGTTCTATTTCGTACTTCATTATTACATTACTAGAGTTGTAGTCGTCTTGACCTTCTTTGCTTCTTATCACTCTACATTTAGTATTTTTTGGGTTATGAACTGTTTGTTTCAAACATTAGTATTTTGCTCATATACCAACATTGCAAAGACAAGTTATTTGTCACACTAATTAAATTATTTGAAAAGAACAACTGGACTAGTTTTCATGAACAACTTTGTTTTCTTTTTGGTAGCATCAGCAATCAGTCCTGCTATGAACAGATTTGTTCTGCACATTGATTGTATGGGAGTGAGAACTCCAATGAGGTTCTCTGCTCATAAGACATATTTGCGCTTGGGTTGCTGTTTTGTACTGCCACTGCTGCTAGTCTAGGCAAGGCAGAAACTTTTATTTCCTCCATCCCCAAATGTTCATTCATGAAACAACATTTAACTTTTAGCATAAAAAAAACCGTGTCTAATTTGGTTCATGATGCAACATACCCATACAAAAAAACAGGCAGGCAAGGGGTTAAAAGCTATTTTGTCATTTGGGGCTAAAAACGTTCTACGAAAATGAGATTTTGCACAATGTTTTTTGTCTTGCTAGTGAGCAAGCACGAAGAATGGATTTTTTGAAATTCTCATGAGAATCTATACATACATTAAATATTATATTGTTTAAGTATTTTTTTAATACTCTATTCTAATGATGTAGAATAGAAAGGTAACATAATAAACTTTTGTTGAAATTATTACATCACCTCTGTAATCCTGATAAACATGTGTGCCACTGTTAATTTTTAATGAACAGAAGATTATACTTTCATGATTTCTTACATAAGAAATTCACCTATTACAGACCAAAAAATTGTGAATTATTTACCTTATTTGCATTTTATGTTAGGAAAATTTTTGTTCATAATCACATTAGGTATGTGTTCATTAAAATATTAGAAGTCAGTTATTTTTAAACTAGTGCAAAAAAAAATTTTCTTATAATATATTATTACTACTTTTTATCCCGATATTCCCACGGGATCGGGACTTACGCGGGTGAAACCGCGGGGCGCAGCTAGTATTATTATAAGCCCATTCTGTCCTGCTGCAGGGCATTTCCGTCACTTCTTTTCACTATTACCTGTTCCTTTTTTCATATTAAATATTGAAAATATTGCATCATAAATTCGATCAGATTTTTGATGAGGGGAGTATGCTGATGTTTTATTTAGGTCTTATAGTCCTGTCCCTCTAAGGTAAGGTCTTCTTTAAAACGGGTTAGAAAAGATGCCCCATGACACTACACGGGATCGGTGAATGTCCCATGTATTTGAACAGTGAGGTGAGAGAAAAATGATCTATAATATTTCTACATTTCTCAACATCAGTAGTCAAACCCAAGACCTCTGAATTGAAAGCTAAATTTAACTATTTATTATTTATAGTTCCATAGATTTCCAGTGATATGTTCATAATTAAAATATATGTGTATTAGATAATTATTTCTATGTACCTTCCTAGCATGCTGTAATACAGGTACATTGCATAGGTAACTGAAATTAGGGCATGCTATAATTTTCATAGCGCATAACATTAAAAATTCAATATCCAATTGAATAATTTTTATCAAAGGGCAAAGAGTAATGAGGTAGCTAGTTCCATAATCATTGATATGATTATTTTGTCTAAAATAAAATGATGGTTTCTTTGGTTTTACTTTAAAATATATTCGCTACTAGCTATGTTATCCTTATAGGATATTATTATATTGATTGGAAGTGACCTAGGGTAGTTGTTATCTTGATATTCCTACGGACGGGACCAGGACTTACGCGAGTTACTACTGTGAAAAAAAATCTTAAATAAGTAGGTAGGTATCTATATCAAGTTACACTGTTTTACCTATGTAAATACAACAACTTTTAGCAAAGTTAAAGGTCACAAAAACTATTGATTATTTTAATTTATCTGCAATTTCACTTGAACTACAGTTTTATAAAATAAATTATTCTTAGGACATGAACAAGTTCATTTATCTGTCAGATAGTGTACAACAGAAGTCGCTAGGTCTAAAAACATGGAATTTTGCACAGGAATGCATATGGGTTTTTTGAATATTTTATGGGAAAATTCTTTTACAGATTAACTGTTTGTCATATTTTCTCAAATGATATTATGGAAGGTATAGCTTTAGTATTGCAGAAGGTTTTTGGGAATCCCCCACTAAGTAGGAAAATCAGTTGAAAAATAATGAGCTTTGTTTTCAAGTAGGTATGTAATTTATCTATTATGTTTTCAGGATTGTAGATGATTCATATCTCTCATTTATAAAATATTCTAGATTAATTTCTGACTTCAAGCCCTGAAGTTTAAGGGATATATTTTTAATTTGAATAAGCTTAAACAATATCCAACTATTAAAACCATCTTAGTCATTTTAAGGATATTGGTCACATAGTGATTTAAGAATGGGAAGATTTGAAATTGGGTTCCGCATAAACAAAACCTCGGAGCATAGTTATGACTAAACCTTCCTCAATACCTAGTTACCTATCCTTAATTAAATATCTACTTTAAAAGATCATTAACTAATTAGTAAATTAATGAATTTTTAATACAAATCAAACAAGCAGCGCCATCTCTGAATGACAATAAAGTACAGTAAAGTTGTTTACAGTCTTCAAGCAAAAAAAAATTGCTTGTAACCTTGATAACCAATCTTTTTAACACTGTCGAATACTTCATAGTATCGAAATGATTAAGGTCATCGATTTGTTAAGAAATCAACCATCATCTTAAATCTTAACATTGACTAGTTAGTACAATAGTCTTGCATCATATTTCTATATGTTTTAAGTAATTTTTTGACCAATATGACCTTAAACACAACTTAGAAATATTTGGTAGAAGTTTAACTTAAAGACAATAAAGCAGAAATATTGATTTTTTATTTGTATTGAGGTTGACATACATTTGCAGGGTGAAAGTTATACACCTACCTGTCTTAGTATCTGAGGATTATTGCAATTTGTTGTAATTTTAATAAAAAACCTATTTAATTAAAACAGGCCAATAAATGTTATCAAGTAGGCAAGCATGTTTTGTAAAGGAAATTTTAAATTTTAATTGTGAGATAATTCCTGGCTGATATTTTATAGTTTGAAACTTGCTATTGGACCTATCAATGTAACTTTTTACTAGAGTTTTCCAGAATGAAACAAGTTAGGTACCTAGTTGGAGACTTAGTTTCTTCAATTTTGATAAGAACGCTAGTAATCAGTGTCTGTAGATCATGTTTACAACATGGTAAATGGTACGAAATGTAACGTAACTCCTCGGTAAACGTCGAATTCCGCAACAATAAGAACGAATTCTCTAATTATAGCCGTATGAAATGTAAATCTGTGAAAATAACAGAGCAATTTTCTACATGTTGACGTGGCGTGACATTGTAGAGGAACATCTATCTTCGTCTTCGCTTCTCCAATATTCAAAGAAGGTAATTAACTAACGTAAAAAACTAATTTGGTGTTCTAAAACAAGTAATTTTGCAGTTTCATTTCAATTAGTGTAATTTAACTATGGCGACTGACATTGTTGGCGTATCTTTATTTTTGTGTAACAATATGGCGATTGGACTTACCCTGTTATTTCTAAGGAAGTCTTGTATAGCTTTTAGCGCTGAATCCGTTAATTTCACAAACACTAGTTCCTTGTTTTCTTTATAACTAGACTCCGATGATAACCCATACTGAACACCTGCTGGCAAGGCCGCCATTTCTTATTCACTATTCGCACTGTGGACCAGCTGACACCTTTGCTAGCCGTCACGATTCATATCATTCACACATTTCTTAACCGTAATCACAGATTCACAACCTATATAAAATTATAATTACAACAACAAAAGGGTTTAAAAGTCCAAATTAACAATCTTTTTGTAACCCCATCGACTCGGCCTTTGTTGGCAGCGCTATTCAGTCTGCAAGGCCGCACTGACTGTCATGCGCAATGGCGCTTTTGACAGGAAACGCAAGCATTCACCGCGACACTAGCGCCAAGCCAATTATCAGTTGGCAACAAGTATTTTGATTCGCAGCTAACTTCAGTGCCGTTTCAATTTTACAATATTTTTCCTTTTTCTCCAAAAAGGTTTGTAATTTTTTCTAATATAAATGTTAAAACATTTGGAAGACGATATTATCAAACGATTTAATTTATGTAAACATAGTCTAATCGTGTTTATTCCAGAAAAGATAATTTATACAAAACAGTGAGGTTATATTTTACCTGTGTAGGTATCTTTGTCTTACGTGTTAATTTTTGTGTATACCTATTATCGAAAAAGTTAGCAAGTTTTATTAGTGACTTAAAATTGTTTTAGATTAGGAAGAGGTAGGTAGACTTATTACTTAAGTAATAACAAAAATAGGTGCTTATTTATAGCTGGTGTAACTTTGGTCAATAATATCGTCATCAATTTCACCAGCAGGTCAGCATATTGTAAAGGATTTGTGTAACCAAAAGGGAATTTTTTCGTTTCAGATCAGGGCGCTTATCCACAATGGCTTCGTGGGAGGAAAAAAAACTACTAATAACAAGAAATCTCCAGGAAGTTTTGGGAGAAGATAGACTTACAGAAATCTTGAAACAGAGAGATTTAAAAATATACTGGGGCACAGCAACAACTGGTCGGCCTCATGTGGCCTACTTTGTGCCTATGTCTAAAATAGCAGACTTTTTAAGAGCTGATTGTGAAGTGACAATTTTGTTTGCTGATCTGCATGCTTACTTAGACAATATGAAGGCACCCTGGGAGTTACTATCTCTTCGTACCCAATATTATGAAGCTGCTATTAAAGCTATGCTGCAGTCTATTGGGGTACCATTAGATAAACTGAAATTTGTTAGAGGAACTGAATACCAGCTGAACAAGGAATACACTTTGGATGTGTACAGAATGTCATCTGTTGTGACTGATCATGATGCAAGGAAAGCTGGAGCTGAAGTTGTTAAACAAGTTGACCATCCATTATTGAGTGGCTTATTGTACCCCGGCTTGCAAGCCCTTGATGAAGAATATTTGAAAGTTGATGCACAATTTGGTGGTGTTGATCAAAGGAAAATTTTTACTATGGCAGAAAAATACTTACCGCAACTTGGTTATGCAAAAAGGGTTCACTTAATGAATCCAATGGTGCCTGGCCTCACTGGAGGTAAAATGTCAGCTTCTGAAGAAGACAGCAAAATTGATCTTTTAGACAATCCAGCTAATGTGAAGAAGAAACTGAAGAAAGCTTTTTGTGAACCTGGTAACATTACTGAAAACGGCATTCTTTCATTCATCAAACATGTTGTTTTTCCACTTCAGAAAGAGGGTGAAACCTTCAAAATTGTTAGACCTAAAGAATATGGTGGTGATGCTGTATTTACTAATTTCGAAGATTTGGAAGCTGCATTCGGTAAAGAAGAGATTCACCCAGGTGATCTGAAAGCCTCTGTGGAACAAGCTATTAATAAATTGTTAGCTCCAATTCAAAAAATATTTAGTGAGCCTAAATTGCAAGAACTAACTAAAAAGGCTTACCCACCACCTTCTAAAAATAAAGGCGGTTCAAATGCAGTTAATGATGAAATAACTCCAGTAAAGCTAGATATAAGAGTAGGTCGCATTGTTGAAGTTTCTAGACATCCAGATGCTGACGGTCTTTATATTGAAAAAATTGATCTAGGAGAGTTAGAACCCAGGACTATTGTATCTGGTTTAGTAAACTTTGTGCCTATTGAAGAAATGCAAAACAGAGATGTAGTTGTGCTATGCAACTTAAAACCGGCTAAGATGCGTGGAGTAGAGTCCAAGGGAATGGTTTTATGTGCTTCTATTGATGAGCCTAAACAAGTTGAGCCCCTCTTGCCTCCAGCTGAAAGTAAACCTGGTGACAGAATTATTATAGAAGGATATGAAACTGGAGAACCAGATGATGTATTGAACCCTAAAAAGAAAGTCTGGGAGAAATTGCAAGTTGATTTGAAAACTAATGATGGATTGTTGGCTGTGTGGCAGGGTAACAAATTACTTAACAAGTCAAATGGAAATCCTGTCACTACTAAAAGTATGAAAAATGCACCAATTAAATAATTTCATCCACAAATTATTAATGGTCTGCAATACTTGATGTAACTACTCTATAAGGAGATTATTGTATTTAAATTATTTTTATATTTTGGTAGGAACCAACTTATTTATTTTATTATTTTTTCTGCTTATCTTATTTTGTCTGCATTTACAATGTATTTGATTATTTATAATTTGCGTTATTAAGTTGTTAACATTCATTGTCTGATGTTACATAATACAAACACAACAGAATACCTATTGATTTCCATTTAAATATTGTAATTTATTTTAAAAATAAAAGTTTAATAATTTGTCTATCTACATCATTTCTTACGCTACCTTTGCGCAGGCGCAACCTACACTCATTTTTATCAAACGACATTTGGGGAGAAATAATCAGTGCAGATGTACTTGAGATGTACAAAAGACGTTTAGGTTAGATACTCCAAAGTGCATGTGGTATGGGCCTACCTGCTCGTTGGATTGTGTTGTGTTGGCTCAGCAATAATTATTACAAATTACAATGGTCGAACTACGTGGTCGGTGCAATGTATCTATCTACATTTGCTCATGTTTTGTATACAACAGCTTAATAGATTCAAAGTTTGCAGTGTATGTCTGTATTTCGACAAAGAAATGATGTCGAATAGTGTCGACTGCGACTAACGAACTGACTTTCATCATCATCATATCAGCCACAGGACGTCCACTGCTAAACATAGGCCTCCCCCAAAGACTTCCAGAGCGATCGGTCGCATGCTCTCTGCATCCAACGACTTCCCGTCTATGACTTCCCGCGACCTTAATTAAGTCGTCCGTCCACTTCACAAAAAAAAATCTACTGGCACTATCAGCTATCAGTATCAGTACGATGCCGAAATTGAGAAAAAATAAATAAGCAACAGTACAGCTTGTTGACATTGACAATGACGGCAAATTTCATCGACTTGTTGCTAACTTCACGTGTGTTTTGAATTTGAAAGCAAAAAAAAAAAATACAAACTTGGTAGGTACCTACTTAAATTGTGTTGGAAAACGGTGTGAGTTAGGCTTTTATTTTGCAGCTTTTCTTAGTATAGACAGATCTCTGTTTCCATATTTATTATTTTTATATATTTAGACCATATTTTTTCTCAAATAACTTATTTACATTAAGGAAGTATGTACGGTTAGTAAAGATTTGTTATTATAACTAACTCTTTGACCAAGGTGTACATACTAGAACCACATGAGGAAACTGTTCTTTACTCATGTGGTAGAACCACATAAAACTATCGCATTTTCAGTTTTTTAGATTAAAAAAAGTTGACTCTTACGAACTTATAGCGCCATCTGTTGGGTTTAAACATAAAACATAGTGCTTGAACTTGTGCGCTGCTGTCTCAGAATGGATAATCTGTTGTGGCCACTTATATAGTTTTAATCACTTCTGTTAGATGGCGCTACGTTAAGTACCAAAAATAATAAATATAATTATTTTATTTATGAATTCCTAAGTTTAGGTTAGTAGGTAGGTACATATTTAAATTAATCATAATATTAAAACAATGTAGGTGGTAGTAAGTTGTATAAATCAGCTCTTAATATTTTTATTTATTTAGAAACATTTTTATTTACATAGATGGCGGTAAACTTAACAACTATTTAAATATGGAAAATTATTATTTCCACCAATAACGCTATAACGGTTCAGTTTTAATTAAATCATTAATAATTATAGCATCGTCATTGTTTTGGTGTCTTTGTTTATTGCTATAAATATTTGTACCCTCTGTTATACCATCTAAAAGCATGAGAACCTTACGTCTAAACACTTTCATTTGAAATTCAGTGAGTGCATTTACTTCAGGTAATAAACTTAGGAGAAAGAATTTCCTTGAGTTCTCGCTGGTAGACCTTAAGTTCACTTGATTTTCAGTTTTACGTTTCTTTGGAGCTGGTTCCGTGTAGAATTCATATTCGCATAATGGTTGTTGAGGTAATGGATCCCCGTCTTGGTCAGTAAATATAATATTTTCTTCATCAGTGTCATCTTCAAAAGGAACCAGGTTCCCTTGTCCCTTTAACTTCATAAATGGTAGAAGGAATTCCATTTCATCATGCAAATAATATTTCTTCTTCGCCGAACCGTCAATGTTTGGCTTTAGACTTCTTAGTAGACTGTACCTCAAGTTTCTCCATTTTTCTTTCATTTCATTTACTGTGGACAATAGAACAAATATTAACTAGGCATCCGGGTAGTTCAGCAAAACTTCTTAAATACTTTTTACGCAATAAATTGCACTAAATATCAGATTGTTGCTGGCAACACTGTTAGACCATTATTTGTATGGTAGCAACACTTTGTTCAAGAGAATCGAGCAACTTATCAGACGGTTTATTCCAGTAAAATATTTGCAATTATAAACGCTTAGATGTTAATAGGTAAATAACCACATTACTCTGTAGGTATTAAACTCGCGTTAAGTTATTAAGTACCTACCAAGTTAAACAACAATCAAATCCATATAAATCTGATCAAAATTAATAAACTTACCACTAAGTTGCACCAGACTCGCAATTTCGTTCCAAGCTTTTTCCGCTGCATCCTTTTTCAAATATTCCGGCGAATTCTGATTATATAGACATGGATAGTTTCTAATAGTTGTAACTAGCAGTAAATTTTTATCGACTGTTGACGCGGACATGTTCTATTGTAGTAGCTTCGCTTGTCGGAACGGTACTGGCGATGACGAGCGAACGTCGCGTCGGCGAGGCTACGCGACACAACATGGCGGACAGCCAATGCTGCGTTGTTGTTGCTGTGACGTAATCAAATTGTCACCAACTTATCGTGCATGGTGATCAAAATTGGAACTACTTAAAATAATATGACCACATATGACTCTGCATAGATGGTAGCGCCGTGATTGACACAACACACAATTTTGTTGAACTATATCTATGTATAGGTACTTATCTACTGTTGTTTGTAAGTATAGGAGCTTGAAATTGTATAAAACTGATGCACGCTGTTTTAATTAATGCGAGCAATTTTGTTTGAAATGCTGGGTGAATTTAAATTTAAAAAATAATGAAACGGCCTATATCTATCTACCGTTTATTTTATATTCTTAGGTTGCTTACTTGCTTAGACGCAGCCCGTCCAAGGCTAAATAGGTAGGTGACGACCCATTTGGCACAATGGTCACCATGCCGGACTGTCAAACACAGGGTTGCGGGTTCGATTCCCGCCTCAGACAAGTATTTATGCTTAGATATTTGTCTGTGGTCTGGTTGTTTCTATGTATTATAAGTATATATTTACAAAAGAAAAGTATATAAGTAGTATATCCGTTGTCTAGCACCCATAACACAAGTCTAGTTACTTAGCTTGGGGTTAGATGGCGATGTGTGGAATGTCCTGCAATATTTAAATAGGTAGGTAGGTATCTAATAAAATATAATGTCTGAAAGTAGGTTAAAAGAGAACCTGGTTAATTTTAAAAGATAGGTATAGATAGATCATAAAAGATAATAAAATATCTCGAGTATTATCAAGAGTCGTTAGTCCCTGATTTATTTTATCAAATACCAGCAGCACTCCGCGGTTTTACTCGCGTAACTTTCGATCCTGTGGAAATTTCGGGATAAAAAGTAACCTATGTTACTCCCAATGAATAAATATATCCTCATACTGAGTTTCATCAAAATCGGTCCAGTAGTTTCGAAGCCTATTCGTTACAAACAAATAGCTTAAAAAAATATAATTAATAATTATTATTAGTGAAGGAATTGTAATAAAATCAAAAAGTGTCGTTACAACTTTTGGTCTTAATTTTTGCCGCCTAGCCCCTTTCGTAACGCGCCATAAGGAACTTCGTTCCAAAAATCTTTGTAGTTCTATTATTAGTATACCTATTGTATGGAAAATTTGTACGTAGTCTTTTTTCTATTCTGTGGGTAAGTTATCTAATTATCTATTCGACCATCAGACTATAGGAGGTACGTATATTTTTAAAATAAAAAAGTATTTTTCGTTCGACCTTCTTATTAAATACTACCTAGCTTAGATATCAGCTTCTATCAATTTATTGTTCACACGGACAAGTGTGAAACTTGATTAATTAAATGGTTAAGAGGAAAGGATACCGGAGGCTCTCTCCATACAAACGTAGTCGACTGTTTTCTCCCTGAATAATGACACTAGAGCAAATATTTTAGTTGCATAAAACTTATAACTGCCATGACCATGCTTTTTTTTTATTTGGTTTTTAAATCTAAATTTCTATGATAATTAGAAAATGAAAAAACCAAACATAGGGGCATAGTCATGGCATTTATAGGTTTTATGGCCGAAAAATATTTGTGCTAGTGTCATTATCAAGGGAGGAAACAGTCGACTAAGTTTGTATGGAGAGAGCGCCGGTACCCTTTCACCTTAAGAACTAGAACTTTGTGCTTAGATGCAACTTGATGAGAAAGTAGGTAGGTTCTTAATGGGGAGCGGAACTCATACCTACTCTACAATTTTATTCACGAGGTGTCTAGCTTACAAAATAAAATATTGGTCACGATAAACCATTCTGTAAACACATGCAAGAAATTACTGGGCCAGTAGTGAATGAATAATAAAGTAGACGGTATGCATCACCGGCTTAGGTGTATAACAATGGATGCACGATAAAATTAGATATTCAATAACGGCAAGGGGGTCGAAGGTCCGCCATGTTGGAGCCTCGGTCGACAACGAAGGGGAAACGCGCATGCGTATACAACCCTCACACCCAACAAGGGACGGGACCTCCGCAAATGTGATGTCAAAAAACACGTTATTCTCTACCCTAATTCTACTAACCTAGTACGTCTTAATAAACGGGATAAACGACACATCTACGCCCTGATTTCATCAAACCGACTCTTGTTTAATCAACGAGGATTTCGTTTACTGCACGTGGGAGAACTCGCGTGAACAATGACAGGGAACGGCTGATCAGTGATATATTGAGTGCTTCATCTGTGTTCATCAGTGCAAATAAAGGACGTGAAATGGACTCACAGTGAAGTGAATCAACTTATTGACCGGCATCAGTGTTGAACACCGTATCTACCGATGAATAATGGGATGAAACTGAACACAGATGGAAAAGGTTTGGCGTCGGGTCGGTCTCCATTCCTCCCGTAAAAAGAGGGATGGAAGTGGAACCAGCCGTCAGCAACAGCAGCAGCAGCATCAGCAGCAAGAAGTGACGTCATCAACATCAGCTCCGCAGGAAGCTGAGTATCAGAACATTCACACATTAAGAACAGCTGACTTGATAAGACAAAGGCAAGGGGAAGAGAAATCGACTCTACGCTCCTCTTACATTATAAGAAACGGGGATAATTTTATATTGGTTGAGAGAAGACGTAGACGTCGTCGTCGAAGTGGTACTAGAGCTTCGTCTGGTGGAAGACATCACACTCCTCCTGTAGAAGAGAACAACGTCCGTACTGAACAGAAACGTCGGCCTCCGGCTCGTTTGAAGATATTCGGCATTCAATGGCCTTTGCACTCCAGTGATTCTAGGTAACTTGAATTTTAAAAACATTCGGTGCTTCCTCTTCATCCTTTTTTGTAATAAAGTTAGGTTTTAGTATACTATGATATTCCATTATAATTATATTTGTTTTTTAAATTGAAATAGACATCGATACATAGTCAAAACCTACCTAAATAATAGACCAATCTTGATATAATTGCCTTTTTAAGCGATCATAGATTACAAACAACATTTTGTCTATTACATATATCTGGCTATTTTCAAGTCTTTATGCTTCTTCAATCCATTCTAGATAGGTATATTAAGAATCTGTCGTAAATACGTTCGGAGCCCACTAAAACACGAAATTATTAAAATAATTGATGTGTACAAAAATCGTTTTTTTTATCATTACAGACACACGTCGATTGCCCGTCGGTTCTGCCGCGGAAGACGGTCCCGGGAAGATAACGAACTCTACAGATCCAATAGCTTCAAATTCGAGAGATTCGCAAGAGAGCAACCGGCGGATGAGTTTGCTACTGGTTCACAGGTGAGATTTAATTTTAAAAATTATTATACCTTTAGACAAAGACTGAGTACTTACCAAGACTAAGTAATAATAGTACCTCTACCTCTTTGTAAACGTAATATTTGTATTTCTTTCTGGCAAAAAAAGATTACTTTCTTTGACTTTCCTACTTATTCACCCGAGAGAGGTCTTGGCCTCTTAAAGAAAGTCCTCTGCTTTGTCTTACGCTTCTAATTTTTTGCAGAAAGTTACAGAATTTAAAGTTCTCTCAGATTAGTTTCTTTAAATTCTTCGCTACATCTACTTATTTTCGAATCTTACTATTATATTTATATCCATAACACATAAATCATTTGTTTTTATTTTGATTATTCGACAAATCAAAAATTATTCAGAAAGTAAAATCTATTAATTTAATAACAAGTAATAAACGATTTACCATAAATATCTACCATAGGTAAATAATATTCATCCATCCGTGCACTAAAAAAGAATGCAGAATTCCCTCCATTTTCTGTAAAATTGAACTCCATACAACATCAGACAGGCTTGCATGCAATGCAAGGATATGATATGCCATTCAACTTTACCACCTTACGCTAAGAAAGCGTTACCCTCTTATCTAGATGAGCCATCGCTTCCACAAAGGCTTCAGAAATTCTGCCCGAAAGGATCTCTATAAAGGAAACCTCCTATTGAACGTTAACAAGGCACCTGTCGCCTACCTCTCAAGCATGTCTGAGATTTTCAACGAAATTGAGAGACGCAGTCTAAGAATATTTTCGACAATTTTACCTTTAAACGACTTAGCCCCCTTATACAAGACTGCTTTCTATTAGAGATGTCGCCAATCGATGGATTTATTTGTATTAAATTGACATATAACATTGTACAAAATTAGCTTAGGATGGAACTTATCCACCATTTTTTTTTCTCTAACGCAAGACTACGTGACTTTTTTTGGCTTGTGTCAAATGTCTGTCGATTGGCGATATCGCTAATAGAAAGCAATCTTGTCTAAGAAGGCTTGTCTGGTTCTTTTCTATTCTATTAAAGTTAAAAGAATATTTGGACAGACTGTTTACATAAAGTAAAACTTACAATAAAATCACACTTATAGTAAAACTAACAATAAAGCCTACTTATACTTTCTTTTCTTTTTATTGTTTTACTTTGTTTATATTATATCGTGTTTTATGTTTCTTGCCGCGTTGTTGTACAAATAAAGTTATCTATCTTCCCTACCTTTATCCTTTTTCACATTCGCTAGGTAATAATCACGTCGTGTTTTAATTAAAAATGTTTTGTAAAGTTCATTCAGCGCCATCTTTTCATTTTGTCTCGTACTAAAAAGGTCATGGAATGTGTGTTAGACAGTGTTTTGGTTAGTTTAGTTAAACACCGCTAGAGGGCAGTGTAGCGCTTGTATCGGTTTAATTCGCATAGATATAGATGACACTGGCGTAGTTGCAAACGCGATTTCAGAATAATTCGGAGTTTTTGTACTTTTGTTTTTATTTCATATGAGAAGGATACGAAAAGCAATGAATTATTACAATTAGGTAATTCGTCGACGAAAAGTAAGTAATAGGGTTCCTTTAAGTATCGCATAAGATTCGGAAACTCGTGTAAAATATTGAATTTGTGAGAATTTATAGCAAATACACATTAATTACCCTTGTTTGGATATCTAAGTTATACAAGTTACGTTCCTTAGATGAGTATCTAACTAATATAGGTACATAATGGTTTTATGACTATGACAAATTATGGATTTAATTTTGACTTGTATTTTCCTAAAAAAAGATTTTCTTTCAAAATAAACATTACCAGAACCTACTCTTACTTATTGAAAATACCTAAACCAATTTATTAAACTTGTGGCATGAAAATTGCAATGTCAAGCCCTGTCTACACCGCGGCCCATGTTAACCGTGATCGTATTGCAACATAAATTATGTGCACACATTGTTTGGGTAGTAATATTGCTGCCCGATCAATTACTTGGCCACCCTGTACCGTCCGGGTGGCCTATCGAAGGATAACGTGAAAAATTTGACGCAAAACCCTAATCTATCTTAGGGAGTCTTTGAGTACAAGTTGTTGCATCTATTGGGAATTATAGGGCTGTCTGTTCTCCAATTCCCGATTTTAATTAATGAGAAATAAAGATTAAGTAAGTCCATTAATATGTCCAGGGCTCAGAGGGGTTAGGCAGTAAGGCATCGCGGGAAAAAAGGATAATTTAAAATACCTAAGTACTATAGGTATTTTCGCTAAAATTAAGGCATTCAGAGATTCAGGGCGGCTTGCATGACATTGTGCTAAAACAAATTTAGCTAAATGCATCACTACATGCTTGCTTAAATGTCTATATATTTTATACCCGTGTCTATATAATCACATATACTCATATAATCACATAGTCTATATATTTTATACCAGTGCGAAGCCGGAGCGGGCCGCTGTTTTTATATACAACGTTCACAGTTTTTCTGTAGTGTATTTAGTATCAGCATTGCACCCGTGCGAAGCCGGGGCGGGTCGCTAGTGTAATATAATCTCAAATTAAATTATATTTATAAAATCATAAGATTGATATTATTTAATCAGTTTGTCACTTTGGCAGTTGGTTAAGTCTTAAATCAATTTATTTTGACGACCAAGTTGGCACAATGGTCACCATGCCGGATTGCCAAACACAGGGTTGCGGGTTCGATTCCCGCCGCAGACAAGTATTTATGCTTTGATATTTGTCTTTGGTCTGGTTGTTTCTTTGTATTATAAGTATATATTTAAAAAATAAAAGTATATAAGTTGTATATACGTTGTCTAGCACCCATAGCACTAGTCTATTTACTTAGCTTGGGGCTAGATGGCGATGTGTGGAATGTCCTGCAATGTTTATTTATTTTATTATTTTGTTGTGCAAGTCAACCTCAAAAGGCCTTATAATATATTCAGAACTTGGTAGATTCTTATGATAAGAACAATTACTTTATGATAGGTTAAGGTATTTATTTTTGCCAACCATTTTTATCTCTAAGAAATATCCAGGAAATTACGGAAAGTGCCACACTTTTTTTTTTTGCTTGGATGAAGTAGGCAACCCTGATGGTCAATATAAATCACATTTCCCGTGTGCAACGTGCGTGATTGCCTCATCAACATACTAATGTGGCAATACCAGATGCTCACACCAGACTTATAAAAACTAGACACTTAGGGGAGACACTAGAGAAAATATAATGGATTCCTTCAAGAAACTTCGCCTTGAAAATACAGAATTTTCGTGCAAAGTTTCACGGGTATTAATTTTCATTGTAATACTTCAGCAATATTTTTGAAGATTATTTTGTTTGATAGCGTTTATATTTTAGACCTTTTTATAAAGACGATTTGAGTATAATCTGGTGCAGTTTGTAATAATGTTCATGTTGATAATTACTTATTTTGATGACTTTATCTCACTTTATCTATTGCAGCTATTAGTCGTTTACCATGAAGTTTCAGTGTAAATCAAACGAGGAAATGTATCAAACCAATTGTTGACAGATATCTAAATCTACATAAGAAAGAAATGACAAAAACAAAAATTCCTAATTAAAACGACGTTAAACTAGCAAAAAATAATCAAACTTCTAACCACAGTGCGCAGCTCGCAGTGATGTAATCAGTACATCCTATGAAATCCTATCCGAATCATTCCACTCGGTAATCCTTAACGGTATTACGCGTTGCGTTAACTGACTATTCCCAAAGGCTGTGAAGCACAGGGTTGCCATGAATAAAACTTAAAAAAAAACCGGGTAGTTTGTAGACCTGCTGTTAGGGACTAATGCAGCCGCAAGAGAGCCGCAATAAAGTTAGCAAACTGCAAATACCATGTTTAAACACAATAGTTTTCATTTTAATGCCATAATAATTAATAAATATCCGTTACAAAATTAGGATTATATTTATGACGTCGCATCAATTATTTGGATTTTTTTAAGTAACCCTTTGCTTTTCTAATCGATTTTAAAGACGTTTTCCTGTAGGTCAAAAAATCGGTTGATCGATGAGCTAACCCAACTTCTTCAGGTTTAGGCATGGGTTTGAGGTTTTTTTTTCATGTTTACAATTAGTTAAGGTTAGGAAGCTAGGAAACAGTTAAGAAGCTGTTATTAATATGTAGTAAAAATATGTCATGCCTAGCTAAGTTCAGACCTACGAATACACAGATGTGCCTAAATAATGATGTTTTTCCGAAACTGTTCTACTGTTGGGCTAAAGCCGTTCTCCAATTATTCTTCCAATCCTGCGCCGTTCTCTAGTCTCGCCATTGCAACATTTTTGGTCTGCCAAACGACTAGGACTCTCGGATTTATTGTTATTTCGTACTTACGTATTTACTTACACAATAATCCAGTAGAAAACTCTCGACACCCCTACCGAGTAATCAACTTCCAGTTTCGGATATTCGTTGTAATTGAAAATGTCGACGTGCAGTGTTCATTTTCCAGTAATTAATCGCAATGATGACGTGGCGTCCCTTGGCCCATTGTTGATAAGCCCTTCAAGGGTGTCTGATCAGCATGATGAGTTGATGAGTCGATGGCACCTATGATAGATTGATGATTTTGAAAATAAATATTGATACCTACATCGTCATAAAAGTGCGAGTTACTTAGGCTAAATTAGATTTTAAACGAAATGTTCGGCATTATTTTGCACTGTAAACGAATGGAATAATTTTCCTACACTGTTTCCTAACGTCTGCAATCACGGTTTCATTTTTGAAGTTAATAAGATCTACCTAATTGTAAATTATAAATATTACAACATTCCATACTTCGCCATCTAGCCCCAAGCTAAGTAACTAGACTTGTGTTATGGGTGCTAGACAACGGATATACTACTTATATACTTTTTTATTTTGTAAATATATACTTATATTACATTGTGTTGCGCTACACTTTAGACTGATTTATATTTTTACTTTTACTTTCCTTTTGTAACCCACTGGACCGATTGCGATGAAACTCGGTAGGTAGCTGGAGTCCTGGATTAACACATAGGTAACTTTTTATCCCGATATTTTTTATTATGATATTCCCACCGGATCGGGACTTACGCGGGTGAAACCGCGGGGCGCAGCTAGTATATTTTTACAATGCCCAGAATTTTCTTTTACCAAACCTTTACTTTACCTTGTTTCTAGCATTTCAATTTAAAACAATATCGCCTTGTTTTTGTTTGAACTGTGCGTGTAAATTGATTTCTTCGATATTGCCAAAGTTTGTTTGCCAAATCCCTTTAAGGAGCCCTAGCTAGGATAAAGGGGAAAGTCCCAACATTCCTTGTTGTCGGATATTTGTCCTCTTGTCCTCTTATAAATCACATGTTTTGTTGGCAAAGTTACTTGTAAATAAAGCAAGGGTTTCTATTGAAAACTTTTCATTCAAATAACTGTACCTACTAAGTGATAAGGTTATGGGGTTATCTTGTGAAAGTTTGTAATAAAGACGTTCCGGAAAATGATGTCAATGGAAAACTTTGTTAGACTTGTATGTATGTATGTATGCATACGGGCTTTTTTCCGCAACTAGACTCATTTTAATTGGGTCCTTTTTGCGTGAGGATGGTACTCCACGGCAAGCCTACTGGCTTGCCCAGCACCTACTACCCTCTCAGCTTAGTCGACCGTGTCCAGAGAAGAGAACTTGTCAATACTTCTGGAGCCAACTAAGCCGCGGGTTTCATCACGATGTTTTCCTTCACCGTAAGAGCAATGTCAATTAGCGCACATAAATTCTTAAGAAAAATACATTTGTTATACTTACCTATTTTATTGCAGTTTTTGATTGATATTATTCTTTAGCCTTTGGGCAATGTTTCTCTTTTTGATTAGGTATATGAAATAGGTTGGAATTTAACCTTATATCGCCTGAGGCAAATCGTTGATGAAGTCAAAGCTGAAGCACGCTTGTTTAAATAAGGTACCAGGATTTATAGGTTGTTTTTTTCGGGCAAAAGCGACGTTCTGGAAGAGATTTTATCTACTATTTCATTTGCATTCATATGATAGGTACAATAGATGTTACAATAGGCATACAAGTTCACATATGAGCCCTGCCTGGCGTTGTAATTGCGTGCGGTGATAGGCCGAGGCTTTCCTTACTATACGCAAGTATACAAATAAACTTGTCCGATACGTTACTTGTTATATAGTTACTAGGATTATTTCATCGAGCTAGAGATCTTGACGTTACCTTGCTTGTTAATCCTTCATATTGCATTGTACGCCCGTGAACGCCTACATGAATTCTCAAAGAGATCGGACTCCGCAAGATACCCACTTCGTCATGGTAACAGGTTGCTCGGTCTTTCCAGCCGGTTGGTGAAGGCGTCGCGTGCTATACACCCCATGAGTCCTCATGTCTACAATAGGCTACCTGACGATGTAACAAGTGCCGCTAATCTTGGACTTTTTAAAACTAGACACAAACAGTGGCTTATTAAGCGATGCTTCTACAGCATTGACGAATTTTCAGCTATTAAATTATAAATTGTTGTACCTTGTAAGTACCTAACTTGACATTGTATTTCATGGCTACGCAATTGGCAATCAACAAGGTGCAAGGCCAGACTTGCGCATCGCAGGCTTAGATCTCACCATAAGCTGCTTCAGACGTAGTCAGCTGTACCAAGGCTGTACCTATTTGGCTCTATCGAGTGTTAGTGCCGCAGCTGTCATAATATAAGGACACGCGTATTAAGTAAGTTAGGCAATCGCAAACGTTCTAAATAAAACAAAACCACCACGCGAACGAAGTCGCGGGCAACAGCTAGTTATGAATAAATATATGAATATGCTGAATTAGGTAAGCTTTTGCTAACCTGTAGGAAACCATTATGTAGTCGTTCCCATTATGTAGTTGTATATATAAACAAAACAATAGTCACCACGATAACCGCTTAAAATACTATAATATCTATCACATTAACGGCTAATCATTAAACTTTAGGGAGGTATCCCTTGGGACTAAACGATCAAACTTTATCAATAACCATTTAGTAAACAACAAAGATTATGTAATGAGGTTCTGTCGTGTCAAAAGCCCTTTAGTAAAGGGATATTGTTTGTTAAATATTGTTTATAGTTAGCCCGTATTAGATAATGTAACACGTAAAATTTAACGAAGAACAAGATCGATAGGTATTCATAACATTAGAATAGACAATACTTAGCAGTTTTATTATAATCTGGGAAAATGTTACGGTGTCTTAAATTAAATAATAAATAAATATTGCAGGACATTCCATACATCGCCATCTAGCCCCAAGCTAAGTAACTAGACTTGTATTATGGGTGCTAGACAACGAATATACTACTTATATACTTTTCTTTTGTAAAAGACCACAGACGAATATCTAAGCATAAATACTTGTCTGAGGCGGGAATCGAACCCGAACGAAATTATATCTAAAATTAATTTCTTTTAAGGTTAAATTTGTAGATTTTATTAATCATACTTTCAAAATAGAGCCCCTAGATACTTAAATATCTGAGATAGTTTATACGACAGTAGATGCATACGCTAAAAGAGAAACCATCAAACAACTGTTGAAACTTTAAAAGCACAATGCAAAATGAAAAAGCTCTTCAGTCGTTTACAATCGGAATAGAAAAGAAAAATAGCAACACCGATGGCAGTAAAAATCACTCCTCTACAGACTTTGATCTTATGTTGTGGCATTAAAATTTACATATATTTTTCCTACTGTTTCTACTCTTTGATGTCAATGCGGTTGTTATTCTATGTAAATCGATTTTGTTGGTTTGTTACTTTGTATCTTGCGTTGCATTTGATTTATGTATTCATAGTTTTCGTATAGAATAAATTTAAAGTATTTTTTAAGATTTGAGTTATTTCGGTTGGTTTGATAGAATGTTTGGTAAAGACTATTTTGTTTAGAATTTACTTTATCTCATGAAATAGTGTTTTTTTCGGTTGTAGGTTTTAATTTACGATACAGCCAATACCATTTTTAAGCAAAATACCTAACCACATAATAGATTCCGACTATATGTCAGGTATGGTATATCTTTGAAAAAATATAAACATAGGTTAGTAAATATGTACCTACCAAATAATGATAAAAAGGGTTTTTTCTGCTTTATCTATATACAAATAAAATCCTTTGTCCTGACTGACCGACGGATCAACGCACAGCCTAAACAGCTAATCGTAGACATTTGAAACTTGGAGGGTCATCTGTTCTTTGTATGACGTAGACATTCGATAAGAAAGGATTTTTAAAAATTCGACTCTAACGCGGATGAAGTCGCGGGTGAAAGCTAGCAAAATAATACCTACGAAGAATTTAGTCTGCTTTCTGCTAAGATTAGGAGTATGAGATATGACAAACTAGATTTTCCGTCGACATAGATGTAATTTCGTGCTGTCGCGTCGCAATCAGTGTTGTGTATTGTTGCTGTCGCCTTCGTCAAATGGAGTTTGTCAGTTTTTGGCAAATAAACCATTTTGCACGATGCACATGTGCTGTTTGTTGTTTGATTTGTATTTTTCGCTTTAGAGTTTTGTATTTTAAGATTGGAGTAATAACATTTTTATATAACATCTTTCCGCTAAGAGTTTCTAATACAACTTTTGTTCTACGATTTTTTGGAGATTTTTTTTGATAATTCTGTGGGAATATTTAACTTGAAAAACAGCTGTTTCATAAGTCACTACATCGCGCTAAAAACCCTTTACGGTAAAACGTTGGATACCTATAACTGCGGTTGTCCATAACAATGCGTAATACTGTTAAACATTTGCTATAAACTTATATCTAACTAGGTACCTAACTTACTAAAAACGTCATACAAAGAATACACCCTTCAAGTTTCAGGTCTCTACGATCAGCGGTTTAGCGTTGATCCGTCAGTCAGTCATTCAGGACAAAGAATTTTATATGTATAGATGACAAAAAAAATCTTTAAATAGTTCCTTTTAGTTAATTTTAGAAAATTTCAAACCTAAATCCAACAAGCCTTTGTGTAAAATATTTCGTCTAGAAACCGACATATTTACATTCGAGTTTCGAGCTTATACTCGAAAATAAAAAACGAAATGAAAACCGACGTGACGAGACCTGAATATTTTATAACGCCTAGCAATCCTAAGGCAACATTTTAAGAGTAGATCGTTTTATAACCTGATATTTATGTAAACGCGTGAAATATTTTGCTGAATACTAAAGTGAAGTATTTCAGAACCTTTTTTGACAGAGTGAGCGAAGCGTCGCAATTGCTCTTGCTACGTAACATGTAGGAAAGGTTAATATCTAGCAAAATTGGGTTTCCTCTGTCTGTACGTATGCTTGTATGTCTTCTTCCTCTACTTGGGGTAAGTAGAGGAAGAAGACATACAAGCATACGTACAAGAGGCAAAAAGAGCTGCTGGATATCTCCGGCTTATGGATCCGATTTCGATGATTCTTTTTATGTTAAAAAGGTTGAAACGGAATAGCTCCTCCTGTGCAGTAAATGACTCACTTATAATTGCCAGTGGAATTAGTTATTTAACTACTAGGGAAGGATTTATGCAGCACCGTGAATTCCCCTTCTCATCATAAAACTCCTTAATTTAAGGTAAAAAAGGGTATTACTTCACTGTCCGTCCGTCCGTCTGTCTATTTGCCACCAGGATGTATCTTATGAACCGTGATAGCAATACAGTTGAAATATTTTTACAGATTATGTATTTCTACAATAATAAATACCAAAGACAGAAGAAAAAAGAAATTGGGGCTCCCATACAACATGGTACAGATGACGGAACCCTTAGTGCGCGAGTCCGACTCAACTTAACCGGGTTTTTGTGCTTGTGAAGTCTACTGTTCTACTAGTCTTCTTCTTCTCATATAGTGGTCTGGCTCACCTATTGTTAGAGTTTTCGAATCGCCTCTAACTTGACCTAACGACTGCTACTAGGGGTAGCAAACGGGAGTGGCTCACGAAAACACATTTTTGCCACACTACTAATTGGCCACCCATCGAAGTAATGACTGCGCCAGGCGTCGCTCAACCCCATGGAGCAAGGAACTCCCGCAGCAAGCGTCGCTTAGCTGTGAGCCTCCTCAACTACTAGTATTATACTAGTAGGTATAATTGTACGGAATATTAGGTTGCAAATTTATATAATAAATTACCTAAAGACACAAAAGAATCAAAATCTATATTAACTTATAAAAAATTAGTTAAAAACTACGTCTCGAAAAAATACGCGCAGCTATAAAGCTAAAGTCACATCTAGTCGCACTTGTCTCTCTATATCATTGTAAGTTATAGTTCGATCGACTCGTCTACTTTTTTACAATATACCCACAAGATAGATAGATAGATAGATAAACTCTTTATTGTACCACATTAAACCTTAATTCTAACATAAACTCCTGTTACAAAAACAAAATTAAACCTAACAATATGGCACAATGGTCGGCCTTATCGCTAAAAGCGATCTCTTCCAGGCAACCTACAAGTACAACACCTTACAAGTAGTAATATTTTTATTTTGCATGCCTAGTATTAAACCATAATAACTTACAAAATACGTTGTCGATTCAGTTAAGATTGTTCTTACCTGTACCGTAATGAAATTACCAAAGGAATATCGAAACTATTCTAAAATTTCACCCGGTCCGTTCCGCTTTCAGTGCAGATGGCGAGATGAGTTATTATCTCGCACGCGATCGACTTATGCTTTCAACGTCATTGATATCTTACCTAAATCTAATTAGAGTTGAAACGACTCAACAAAAAGAACAAAACTATCCAAGGGCGAGTCGGACTTGCGCAAGAATGGTTCCGTACTAAGTATTTGTTGTTCTAACGGCAAAAGAAATGTGAAAATTTTAACTGTCTAGCGGTTCATGAGATACAGCTTGGTGACAGAGACATACGGACAGTGGAGTCTTTGTAAAAAGGTTTTTACCCTTTGGGTACGTAACCCTAAAAACATTTTTTTATTTAGTTACATAGGAGTAGTTGGGTTGATTGATCGAATTACGGAACTAAACAGATTAACACTATTCACAGGCGAATAAACTAATAAAATAATTTGTCACATGATGGTGGGCGACTTATTGAAATATTTTCGTCCAGCCGATTGTCAAGTTTCTTAATTTAGACATGTTTAAAGTCCGAATCTTTTGTCAGATATTTGTATAAAAACATCATAAACAAAATGAATAATTTAATACTTATACTAGTAAATGCAGGCGAGAAAATATTTACAAAAAGATAATCACTATTTCGTCTAAACATAAATGGGTGGGAGGTATGTTTTCATTGAAGGCCCGGCTCGTCCTAAAGGCGGTAGATTGGATGACTGTAACAAATTCAGTGGAGGAGGCGATAAATCTCTGTTCAACCCTGTTTCTTGAACGGTATTCAATACACTGTTATTTCTTTGAAGCACCTTATAATTTTTAATAATACCTCGCAACTCTTCTGGCTGGTAGTAAGTCGAATGGAGGTCTTTTGCATTCTGTGTCATATCTTCTTCATTATCTTGATCACGGTTATGCTGCACAGGTATAAAACGTGCATCATTCCTTTGTTCATAATTAAAATCCATATTATTCTTAGGTCTTAATTTATTCGATTCGAAATGATTTTTCGCCGAGATATAATTTAAAATATCGGCAACATTCAATGGTTTCTTTATGTTGTTTTGAATTTCATTGTAAGGCTTTGACTTCATTGAAATTAATTTTGGAAGTTTGTCTAGTTTCTGCTGATTTCTGGAAATATGTTCACTTGTCTTTGGGTCTGTTTTCAATGGTAATGCTAATGGTTTAATATCTTCTAAAATTTTATTATTTTCGTTTGGTTCACTTTTGTTTATTTTGAGTAAACTTCTCAAGAAAATGTTATCTTTCAATATTTCTTCCTTATTTATTTCAGTGGTTGTTTCTTCTTTTTGTTGTTCGGTAAATAAATTGTATTCATTTTGATTTTGGGAAGGCCTGAAATTGTTTTCATTTTCTTTTGCAGCAAAATTTGAAAACTGGTAATGATTCGATGCTTCAGTAGTTGAGCTGACTTGTTGGTTTTGAGTTGGAACTGCAATTCGTGCTGATTTCTCTTTCTTGTAATATTGAATGTTTACATTGTTTGTCAATTGATTAGGCTGTGCCGTCGATAATCTTATTCTTTCAGATTCATAGAAATTATTTTCATTGTAATTAGAATCATCGTAATTGTAAGATTGTGTTACAGTTTGACTTGCTGGAGCAAACTTTTTGTGAGTTACTAATTTAGATCGAGCATTTACTAAGTTATCGGATTTTTCCGATTTATCTGGCTTAAAATTATATACATTTTGGTTTCGATAATGTTGGTTATGTTGGTCAGTATTTAAACTTTTATACCAGTTTTCAGTCTGGGATGGATAGTAATTCGTTGCAGTAGACAAAATAGTTTGTTGGGTTGTGGGAGAGTCTTGATTTTGGATATTTGTAGATTCTTTTTGATAAAATCTTTTTATATGATTGCTTGTTTGTGTTCTTGGACTATTTTGAGATGTATCAATTTTAGGCTCTGATTGAGATTTAATCATAGTGTTGTATTTATCTTGATTATTATGATTATAATGTTGATTCTGATGGTCAGTATTTAAACTTTTGTACCAGTTTTCAGTCTGGGATGAATAGTAATTAATTTCAGTTGACAAAATAGGGTGTCGGGTTGTCGGAGACTCTTGGTTTTGTATATTTGCAGATTCTTTTTGATAAGAACTTTTTATTTGGTCAATTGTTTGTGTTCTTAGATGATTTTGAGATGTATCGCTATTAGGCTCAGACTGAGATTCAGTCATAGTGTTGAAATTATCTGTGTTACTAAAATTATAGTCGTTTTGATTTGTGTAATATTGGTTCTGTCTATCGTTACTTAGGCTCCAGTTTTCTGTCTGAGATGGATAATAATTAGTAGATATAATAGGTTGTTGGGTAGTAGGAGACGCTTGGTTTTGTATAATTTGAGGTTTTTGTTGATAAGAATGTTGCACGTTGTTACTTATTTGCGAGTTTTGACTGGTTTGAGACATCCCACTGTTAGGTTCTAACTGCGATTTAATCATTTTGGTATACTGGTCGGGGCTCATATTACTAAAGTTGATCATTACATCATCGCCTTCACCAAATGATCTCGAAATCGAGTTCTTTTCAGGTGCCTGCTGTTGAAGATTAGCATTCATTCCATACTGCCACCTCCATAACGCTTTATCGTTCTCTTGTTGGGATTCCTTTAGACCCGATTCATAATTTATTAATTGCGGCATTCTGCCCATGCTTTGTTGTGGATTCGTCGAAGGAACATGGGCACCTTGTGAAGCTGCAAAAGTTATTTGAGGGGAAATTGGTCCGCCGTTAGTTTTAGATTTCATATGTTCGGGTGTGAAATCGACGTTCGCTTTGATTGAGTTTTGCGTACTAGCCGCAGAAATTATATTATTTTGATTGTTCGGTGAACCTTGTCCAAATGAAAACGAAAAAGCCTCTGGAGTTTTTCCCGTATAGAGACTTCTCGGTGAAGTGCTGGCATAAAATTGAATCCTTTCAGTTTCGCTTATTTCATTTTCATTGTTTTGCCAAGACTTTAGATGGGGCGGTTTCTTTGATTCTTCTGCTAAATTATACTGAACGGCACTGAAAATTAAAAAAAGATGATGTGTATTTTGACTTGTTGACTTGTAGCTGCACGCAAATGATAGTAATTAAAATTCGTGTACATACCGTTGTATAATTTCCGGAATCGGCGGTGCGACTGGGAGATGATCGCCACTAGCCCTGAATCCATTGGCATCAGCTATGTAATGGACTGTGTATGTCTGTCCGTTATCTCCAACGTACGAGTAGGATCCTTCCACAACTTGTTCCTCTTTGTCGGTGCCCTGGTTTTCCATGTGACTGTGTTGAACGTAGTGCGTCTGGTCTGCGCCTAGTGCTCTGTGATGTTTGATAAAAATGTAAAGTTAGCATTAGTTCTGAAAATGTACTGAAAATGTTGACTAAAGCTAATTGGTAATACTTACTCATAACTGAAACTGCCATCTAAATCCATTTCATTCGATAAACGTAAAATTGGTACAGCTGGCTCTGTAGTCGATGATATAAATACATTTTGAAGCCCTGGGGCCGGTAAATATTGTGGCCCAGCGGTAGCGCCTGCTTTTATTTGATCCATGTCATTCTTAGATGGTTCAGCCGAGATTATAAAGCTTCTTGATGTTGCAGTTTGTACAGGATTGGAATAAGGACCGAATCCTGCAGGATTTTTCATGTCTATTCTATCTATTGGCTGGTACATCGGCTTAGACCTTAGCTCTCTGTTCTGAGCTTGAAAATTTTGTGGTCGATTTCTTTCTGTACGATTATTTCTTTGGAACGATGGCTGAGGATTCTCATTCTCACTTTCCTCATCGTCATCCTCTATCGGAATTAATGTTGATGATAAAATCATTGGGAACGGTGATGGAAACATCATCGGGGCTTTTGTTGCTGCTGGCAAATACGGGTATGGAAGATTATTGAAATTTCTCATTGGCAAGTATGGGATAGATGTATGGCTATCCGGAGGTAAAAAATGAGAGCTATCCGACGGAACCCCTCCCGAATCCGGCCGACGGAATTGGGGTGGAAAAGTATAATGTTCGTTGCTCTCCACATCGATAACTGTGCTCATGGTTAAAATTATTAAAGGTATCTGAAAGAAAGTAAGGTAAAAGTTAAACTTACGATTTGCAAAACAAATCCAAAAATCCCATTGGCACTTTACAATCACAACACTTCACTTACCAGCTTCATTTTAGCTAAAGCTGTTTTAATTATTTAAAAAATCAAAAATCAAACGTCACTCTTATGCACTAGTAGAAAATGGACTGATAATGAAAATGAATTCCGTATATATTTATATGCACGCAAGATGACTGTGTCCAGGCATTCGTGAAAGATATCGCTTGGTCTTAAGCTTAGTTTCTCTTCACAACGGTCATTTAAATCAACCAACATCATAACTTACTTTTTGTTAGAGATAATTAAGCAAATAATAAACGTAATTGCTGTAATACATGATTAGAATTTATCAAGTTCGGTTTTTGGTTGATCAGACTGGATGTGTTCCTCTTTGTTTATCTTGAAGAATGATAAATCACTTTAATTAATTAGAAGGTCCAACTTTAGAAGATGTTAAGGGCAGTGTTCGATAAATGCGCGAATAAATTGTCGGTTTTATGCGGTCATCCCAAATTGGAGTTTCGTAAAGTGATGCAAGGTTTGTAATGGTCAAAGTCAGGTCTTTGACCTCTGAAACTGGTTTTTTGAGAATTTCGGATTACACCCTTTGAGGTTTGTAACCGTCAATTTTATTTTATTCTTTCAATATTCATTATAACTTTCTTCGAAATCTGCAATTGAGGCCTCTGTGTAAGCGAGTTTCTTCCCGACTACGACATATACCTACATACATAATGATTGTATTAAAAGATTATGTTCATCAATTTAAGTGATATCAGATTGTTTGTGTCTTGGTATTCCTCCACTATTATTATAAAGTGGAAATCTTTTTCTTTCGAAATTTTTAATATTTTCTACCTTAGTTTGATAACCTTTACTATGTGATGGGACGCAGATGGTAGCGGGTTTGATTTCTGCCACAAAATAAATTGTATGAACTTTAGATATTTATTTAGGGACTGGGTATATCTCTAAATAATATAATAAGAACCTTTGTATGTGTACAAAATAAAAGTATTTAATTATTTTATCCGTTATCTGGTTCCTAAATATATAGGCTATATGGCGCTGTGCGAAATGTGGAACCATTTTAATGATTTTTGTTTTTTTTTTCAGGTAAGCATCAGGTTGATTGCGGATGTGATACCAACATTTAATTTAGGTAAGTATTTGATTTTAAGTAAGCAGGGAGATACATATTCATGCTACGTCTTCTGTTATTATAATTAAACTATCAGTGCCCCACGGTTTATTCCGTGGGAATTTCAAGATAAAAAATAGTCCAATAATCGTCCTCAAAAATTTATTATTATTCTAGACCATTATACTTGTAGTAAAATTGAAGTGCAGCCACTTTTACCTGTCACTAGCTAGGATAAAGTTCGTGTCTTGTTTTGGTCAAGTGCTGCCGTGAGAAGCAAAAGTAATCAATCAACAACATTTTTTTAAATTAATTTATACTTCTTTCGTGATTACGAACATTTTATTTGACTTAAGAGATCTGATTTATACTTATTGAGTAATTTTGTGAAACATTGGAAATAAAATAAACAATATTGACGAAAAAATATTTATTATCATTAAATCACATTTTTAAATCACTGTCATTAAAAATTCTCGTCTTATCACAACCTCAGTATTTTCTCTCTTGATCAGTAATTAAGTTCACAATACGTGATCGTGAACCAAATTGCTGAAAACATTTTCTTCATAAATCGTATACCATACCTAAGGTTCAATAACTTACAATTTAAATGGCTAAGAAACTCGTTTCTTAAACATTACTAATCTCGTTTTGTCGATAGTTCGTAGAACACGGACTCTATTAATTATTTCTTTGTCTATTTTCCGTAGCCGGATTGTTGGGGTGGGTAGTAAGTTTGCTGTGAAGGGTAGGTTGGTTGCTGGGGTGGGTAGTAAGTGCCAGGATTTTGAGGCTGTGGTTGTGGATTGTATCCAGTCTGAGGCTTGTTATTCTCAGCGTTTTCCTTGTCAATTGCTCTGAAAACAAAAGGTAACGTTAATTTTCATGGAAATTATTTTCATTTAGTCCCAAATTCCCAATATATCCTATAGAATTTCTTCCTACATCAACATTTTTTTTAAAGTGTTTTATATATCTATTTTTACCCGACTTTAAGGAAAGGGTTATGTTTGTTTGTTTGTTTATAATATTCTTTATTTACATTTGGGGTTTTCAGGCTGACAATGTCTAGACAAAACTCTAAAGTATCCAGTGTTACCAAAGCATCAAAAATGTTCTGAGTCTCATATTTTCCAGACATGTCCAGCGTAACATAAAGTCTATTGACCTCTGAGGTCCATTGCCTTAAAAGTCTAGTATTTAAATGTTTCGTAGGCAGTCCTATGGTTATTGTATTAACACATCATTTTTTTGTCGGTCAATGTAGACTTTTATGTATATACTTGACATTGCCGACCTGAATCCATTATATTTATGCTAATTCTATCTTGATTTGATGGATCGGTGTACCTCTGTGTATCATTGTTAAGCTAGCCGACTTCATTTTAATGTATTATTGTACGTGAATAATGTAAATGTTTGAAACTTATTTTATTATTTTGTCTTAATCTTTCTTCTAAGAATTTTCTACTGAATTTACTTACGTTTTCCTAGTTTTTAAGTTCCTAATTGTATCTGTTGGGGTCTAAAACAAATCTTACTTTTCGTAAAAAAATATGCTTTTAGGACTTATAAACGTTGCCGAAAGAATTATCAAAACTATTATTTTATGTATTTTATTTTTAAGTATTTTATGCAAGTCACTGAACTCCTTCTAAATGGCTGGACCGATATGAATGATTTTTTGTATGCGTTTGGATCGCGCACTGAATGGTTTATATTCACAAATAAGTCTGGTTTACTTTTATTTTTTAATGACAATTAACGTTTGCCCAGACAGCCAGTAATATTATAAAGAGAAAAATGTTGAATGTTTCTTTGCATTGAATAGTTTCCGAAACTATTAGACCGATTTTGAAGAAACTTGGTATGGGATAATTTGATTAATTGGGAGTCTTTTTAACCCGATATTCTCACCAGATCGGGAGTTACGCGGGTAAAATATTTTATATTTTTAGATAAGGTAAATCTAAGCAGTGTTTATAAATAAGTTTATAAATAAATTTAGAATACTTACGCCTGTATCGCCGGATGAGGTGTTGGAGGTGTAGGCAAATGGTCACCATATGCGTGGTACCCAGTTTTGTCCGCCCAGTACGTCACAGTGTATGTCCTCCCATCAGCCCCCTGGTACGAATACCATCCTTTCTTCACCAGACTCTCTTCATCGCCTTTAGGGTCTGTGAAATAGCCTTCTTCACCAACGTGAGTTCCGTCACCGATTTTGTACCTGTTTTAAGAAGTTATATGGTTATTTGTTGCACAAAGAATCACACTATTGAGAAAGTTTTTAATTTAAAGTTCGGGTATAAGAATGAGATAAAAGGATAGCTTTTAAAAGGCTAAAATGATTATCCATAAGACAAGATCATTGTCAATTCCGCTTTCAGATAAGTCGAATTCAAATAAAAATATAAACGTTAGAGTCAAACTATTATACCTAACATCTGTTATTTTCCATTAAAAAAAATCTAATTTATGCAAAAAAAAAATCTTTTTTTTTCCTTAAAAGAATTATAAATCCTCAGAGGAAGCTAACTGTATTCAATTGATAAATCTTTTCTCGAGAAGCTGAACACAAAGTTCAATGAAGCCGCTCGATGCAAATTTAGTACGTAATTTATTATATCAATCTAATAGTAAATGGATGTTATTTAACAAATACACGAAAAAGAATAATAACATTAAAGTGACTAATTTGCTTTTTTTCCTAAGAGTTAAATAATAAATTAACCCGTTTGATTCTAGCTTTCTGAATAACAAATTAACTGTTAGGTGTTAGCTATTATTTTGAGAAAAACAAACTCTTAGTTAACAATAACTGTAACTAATTGCTATGAATATTTTTAAAATACCGCATGTTAATTATTAGAAGCGTGTAATTATTAAATAAGATATTTTGTATTTAACAATACATAAGTATTAAGCCGTTTGTCCACCGCAAACTAATCTAAGTTAGTTTAGCTTGGCTCGCATAGTTGAGCCAATTTTCACACATATGCCATCCACCGCAAACATGCTAAGCTACGTAAAACTGCCAGCTAAGCTTAACTAAGTTTAGTTGGCGGTGGACAGTCGGCTTTAATACAGTAAAGTCTCAGGTACTAAGTTTTTAAAAATCGTCTTCCTTCCTTGTAACTCAGTTACACTGAGCTGAGCTGTCGTCGGTCTAAGTATTCTAAAATTTATTATAATAGCAAGGATGTTTTACAAGATCATTGTAACAACAGGTTATTTTGATAAAGATCAAACGACATAAACGTCTTAATAAAATGTGTCTGAACTAAGTTACGTTGGCTACTGTTTTGTAGGTAAGTTTAGTGTGTTTGTTCTTTTACCGACTTTAAATAAGGAGGTTGTTGATTCAAACCTTTTATCGGAATTGAACAATGAATTAAACAACTCAAGCTGTTTGTTTGTGTAAATGTTTGTACATGCATTGTTTAGACATTCATGCAAACTACTCATATAGATTGGGCTTATGAGATTGGGCTGCTAAAATCCATCGACTTTTTAAAAACTGCCTCTATTTTTATTCTAATTAAATGGGAAGCTAACAGAGAAGACATATTACTGTATTAACATAATTAAACCAGGTGTAAACATATTGAAAACCTATTAAATAGATACGATTAATAAAATTAGCATTAATATTAGGTATAATGTGTTTTTTATACCTACGTCTATGCTATAAAAATATATTTTGTATATATAAGCGAAAACGGTAAAATTGCGAACCGGTGATTTTATTGACTAACCGAATTAGGAGATTTGAAAAAAAAAATACTTATTAGACCTTTTTTAAGTTTCGAATTTCTTATAAACAGTTATTGGTTAAATAAATAAGATAAAAATACAATGTTGGAAAGAGATGCGACCGTTAGGGTCGTCTTATTTGCTTGACACGAATTTTAGTTTTACATAATATTTGCATTTTAAACAAATTTCCGATTGTCAAGGACAATGCCGGTCAAGACGGCTTTTGAGAGCTTTGTTTATAATTTTTAGAAAAGTTACATATTTGGAAATAATTGGATGAATTCTATTTATATTTTTGAAATACCTAATCGAACGTGTCATTGATACTTCTATTGTTCTTCAATACTTAATATTATAAAGAGGAAAGATTCGATTATTTGTTAGTTTTTTGCATGGAATAGGCTCTGAAACTACTGGACTGATTTAATGAAACTTGGAATGAGGATACATTGACTTTTTATCCCGATTAGTTGTAGTTTAAGTAGAGCTATTTCTAATTAACTTCCTCGTAGACTAAGTAGAGTCGTAGAGTGAGGGAGAGAGGTAACCTTAATAAACCCTTTAATATGTAACAAAAACACCTAATTAAGTGTTTAATTAAGTGATAGTCGAATAATTAGCTCTTCGCTGAGTTGGGGTTCGTTTTGCAATAATGTTAGCTTTAACTTTGACATTGTAATCTCTGTTTTTGTTGCAAATAAATATTATTTTTATTCTACTTACTCATATTTGTAACTGCCATTGTCTCCATAATACTGTTCATTCTTGATCACTGGGATAGGAGTCGTAGTGGTCGGCTGGTGGTAGTTAGGTGTGGTCCATGTCTGTTGTGGGTAATAGTTCTGCGGAGGTACGTAGTCACTCTGTACGGGATAGTAGTTGCTAGGAGGCTGCGGAGCAGGACTTCCTGTTACAGTAGGAAAGGTAATAGGACCGGAAGAGGGTCCAGGCGTTGCAGTAGGGTAGTAGTTCCCTGGATTCTGAGGCGGAGTCCATGTCGGTGGCGCGTATGTCGGTTGATACCAGTTATTGTTGGGAACATTCCAATTGTTGTTAGGTTGATTCCAATTATTGTTGGGAACATTCCAATTGTTGTCTTTGTTCGGAACGTTCCAGTTGTTGTTTGGTGGGTATGATGAATAGACACTGGCTTCTGGTTTTAGGTCGCGGGTTTTCTTTAGTTCCATCGTTTCCATTGCTACTAAGTCATCGTAGCCATTTTTTTCGCTTTCAGCCAGCGACAGGGCGATGATTGCGGCGAATGTGCAAAGCTGAAACAATAAAGTTGACGTCATTTTTTTGGTCATAGGATATATGTGCGGTCAGCTGCATAATTGCAGACTCACCGTAGAGCTCCAAAACGGCTGTTATAAGAATGTTTTCAACACAAGCAAGATTTTAGGCACCTGCTTTAGTTGAAGTTTAAAGTCTTGTAACTCATCAATTAATCAAACAAAAATTATTAGAATGTAAACATTCCAATAATAGTAATTTTCTACCGAGGGCTGCAATTATGCAGCCGACTGTACTTTGATTTAAAGTTCTTACAACAACATCGTAGAATGTCATCAATATAGTCTAGAAAACCGTTAAATTTGATCAGATATCTACAAAAAATATACCATTAGTGTTTCCGCTAAAGGTAAAAGACTTAAATGGTGTCACTAAAATTAATTTGTTTTTAAGGCCTGGTAGAGCTGCGAAGTTCAAGTTTAAAATACCTATTAACGAAATACAAGCAATTCTAAATGAACGTTAAATGGTGTCTGGTTTCATTGGGACATGTATTTGAGAGAAAATTAAGAAAATTTATGAATACGGTCAGAGACGGGGCGGCTTAATCAAAAGCTCTTTCATTTTATTCACTTTAGTACTCTAATTAATTTTACTTTCAGACCTAATTTACTTTATTTTCAAGAAAATGTTCTGACAAAATATTAGAAATAGTTTATTACTTTACTCCTCGGAACTTTTTAAGGTTTTTGTTGAAATTCAGTAAGTTTTAACGTTACCTACGATACGTAGTATAGTTATGTAGGTAGGTGCTTCAGAATGAAACGTTATAAATTTTGAAACAAGTTCTCAAGCTTTGCCTGAAAAATGATTCCAAGCTATGAAAAATAGTTTTTCCTTAGTTTATGCACTTTTGTTGGAGTATATTTTTGCACTTATAAGGTTATGTTAAAAAGAGTTAGAAAGAAAAGAGAAAGAGTTATGTTAACAACCTTTCGTTTTTGATTTTTTAAATTAAATTCCCAAATTCACTTGCACAATATCAAGGACTCACCAGCCTCATGATGATATCCTTCTGTGTCCGTGGTCCGTTCGGCACTGTGCCCGCAAGGGGTCGCCCAACATTTTTATAGCGAAATATCCTGCGTCCTCAAAGACGCGCACGCGCATATCCGCGGTCCGGAGACGCGTTACAATGACCTCAGATTTAGATACACCTGTTCGCTGAAATTTTGATTTCCTAATTTGTACTTAGTGGTGAAATAAGAAAATAAGAGTAAATTACTGTTACTTAAATCAAATAATGGTTTTGGTATGTTTCTGTGGGAATTCAGTAGGTATACGTATAACCTGGTGGAAAGGTATCGGTATCGTGATTCATTTATTTTAAAAATATTACAAAAATGAGATATTTATTTTCGTTTGAACAAACCGTGCCCGGTAGTAGGCACCGGAAAATAAACAGGTCGCTTAATAGTACAAATGTGTGCTCTATTATAATAAATTACCTAAAGATGTATATGACATGTCCATTAACAGGTTCAAAACTTTTATAATGCATAAATTGTGCAGTAAGGCGTACTATGATACTTCGTCTTACCTTAATGATAACAACCCATGGACGTGACTTTAGTTGCTCCATTACAAATAATAATTTCAAATATTTGTAATATTGACCATTGTGAGCGTGATCACATGACAAAAAAAACCCATGAGTTTGTCGTGCCTTCTTCTCATTGGTGGGCGCGTTCCGAAGGCACACACCCTAACTTAGTTTTTAAGACATATCTATGTGATCTATAAAAAATGACTTTGACTTTGTTTCTACAAATTATTTTCTAAAATGCATATTAGGTATATATATAGTCATAGTATAAAATATTTCTTTACTATAGCATAAGTTACCACGTAAAAATACAAGTAATAACTATACGTATTTGTATTTTGACTGCGAAAAAAATCTATATTCTAGTTATTTTTTGTAACCTCCATAACTACAAGTCTATTTGAAAATAAATCAAAAATTCAAGACATACACTCACAATGGTGGGCGTGGATTTGTCTTATGTTTAGCATTTGACCAAAATGTAAGTCATGTAAATAACTCTAATTGGTTGCGGAGGACTGTTACCTACATGTTATGAATGAATCACAGTCAGAGGTTAGATGGCTGATTATAACAAAGCCAAAGTAAATATTTGTTAGTCCATTCATAAAAAATGCATTCCTATATATATATGAAATTCTCGTATCGTGGTGTTAGTTACCTATTACACCTAAGCGGCTGAACCGATTTGTATGAATTTTTTGTGTATATTAGTTAGGTATGAGAATCGAACAACATCTATTTTTTATTTTGTTTCCGGTAGTTTTATTTTTATTTTATAAACGGTAAAACAAGGTTTGCCAGGACAGCTAGTTCTATAATAAAAACATACAGTTATTTGATATTTACTAAACTTTTATTTATTTATTTTTAGGAGAACCAACAGATATAACTTAAAAATAAACATAAAATAATAGAAACAGAGAGCCAGTGAGAGGTTCCTACGCATAAAAAACATAATACAAAAGAAAGACAGTGTGAGAAAACAAACAATTCATTCAAATCGCACAAGTACAATAAGTAATAGAATAATAAAAAACTAAAAACTTTTCAATCAAGTTGCGTCGATAGTTTAGTTCAGTCTAGCATAGTTTTATCTAGTTTGTTACTTTGAACAGTGGAATAGAAATTAACACTTTCTCAATAAGCTGATAAAAGTTTTAGATTCGATTACGACATAGCATTTTTTCTATTCTGTTTCTATTCCTTCCGGCGGCGGCGCTACTTATGCAGTGTAAATATGACTTCCGTTTCAATATTTTTTATTTTATCTGGTATCATTGTAGAACGGCCTTTAGTTGTCGCATTCCAAATCTGCAAATGAATTAATAATTCCACACGGTTTTTTAAAATTTCGAATTTAAATAATTTAGATTTTCTTAACAATATATTGGTTAAAATATCGTAAATTGTCTGCTAAACATAACTTTGATGTCAAATTAATAATTTCTCGCAGTTTTATTTAGAAATTTTTATATTTCGGTTCTCGGTTAGAAGCAGAGCTTTTAACCTAAGGCACTTATATTACTTTATTCGTAAGTAACGTTAGCTTCAAGTTTTACGTGAGATTAATACAAAACACGTAAATTGCCTTCGTGGAATATAGGCGCATCAAAGTCGTTAGTTTTCGTTTAAAACCTTGGATATCCATTTTCATAAACTTAACCATGATGCCTAAAATAATAGTCATTGTGTCATGGTTTTTGGTTAAGACGCTTGTGTAATTTTATATTTTTACGTAGTAACCTAGTCACACTTATTCGTTGAAAAGAACAAATTCTGATTTAGGCAGTTACGGAACTTTCATACATATAAAATACTTTTTCCTGAGTGACTGACGGATCAACGCACTGTCTAAACCGCTGATCGTAGAGACCTGAAACTAGGAGGGTGATGTGTTCTTTGTGCGACGTAGGCATCGGATTAGAAAGGATTTTGTGAAATTCTACCCCTTAGGGGGTGAAAAAGAGGGGTTTGGGACAACGTGATTCCTTGGTCCAATCTATACTTCAAATTTTTGACTTATACGAGGACGAAGTCGCTGGTATTGGAATAAAAATATTCAAGAAACTATTAAATATTATGTATCGAAAAACAAAATGACTTTTCTTACAACCGCCGCCGCACGTTATGATTACTTTTTATTATTATGTATGAAATTACTTACAGCCCTTCAATTTCATTAAACATTTTGACATCGTTATAAAAAAGAATCAGGCCGTCAGTATTCTTCGAATCCGCTGCAAAATATTCTTTAAAATTTCGACGCATTTATGTCAGTTTTTCATCAATACTTTTCGGAAGCTTTTTGTTGAATCATTCATCGAAGTTTACCTTCTTTTATAACGGTTTATGGTTTTGGATTTCATTCAAAAAATCTTGTTGTAGGTTACTTTTATTCTTTTTAAAAGGATTTATTAAGACCTTAATGTGAAAGTTCATTATTTTGAGGTGTGGAAAAGGAATCATTTTTATCGATCATTCGGCATTTTTATGACGTGACTCATAAAATATGAGGTCTACGAAATAAACGCACAAGGAATGTAATATATTTCGTACAAAAATATCAGAGAAACATTAGGTATCCTACTTTCTTTATACATTTTAAAGAATTTAAATAGGTACCTGCTATTCAGGTTAGATTTGAAAACATCGTTAACAAAGTTATTACGAAGGTATTTTTCTGCTGCTTATAGCAATTTTATGATTTATCGGTAGGTATTTCTTTTTTAATACGAAAAATAAAATAAAATTGTAAACGTTAGGGAAAACATTTATTAAGAAAACTCAGTGGTGCGAGTAGAGAGCTTACAAAGCGGTGGAAAGCTTTATATGAAACAAGAAATAACAGTCTTTAAGAGTACCTACGTTGTTTTTAATTTCTTTTCCATAGAAAATTATAACATGGAAGAACATACATAGTTAAAAATTATGTAGTTAACACACATGCCATACATAGTTAATTACATAGTTAAGAAATTCTGAACACTTTGCCCACAAATAAAAAAATTAAATCAAAATCGATTTATCCGTTTGAGAGCTACGATGCCACAGACACACAAACTTATAACACCTCGTCGTTTTTGCGTCAGGGGTTAAAAATGTAGTAATCCAATACTTAAACTTGCGCCTAAGAAATTAACTATAATAATAGAATTATTAGACACCTACCTACATTATTTTAATTAGGAATCATGCTTAATTTGCATAAAACGAAACGGTTTGGATTTACAAAGTGTTACAAACCTACCTTATACTTATTCGGTCCTTTTGTGTAAAGAACACCAATTAAACGACAGAAAAACATAAATGGTTCTGTTTACCATAAAGGAAGTTAGTTAAAACAATGCAAGATACAATTATTTAAAGTAAATAAGCGCATTAATTTTATCTTTGACTAGCTTTCGCCCGCGACTCGTCCGCGTAGGGTTCGAATTTATCAAAATCCTTTCTTATAGGATGCCTACGTCATACAAAGAACACACCCTCCAAGTTTCAGATTTCTACGATCAATGGTTTAGGCTGAGCGTTGATCCGTCAGTTAGGATACAGAATTTCATACGTATAGACTAGCTTTTGCCCGCAACTTCATCTGTGTAAAATTAGTAGATTGGACCAAGGAATCTCGTTGTCCCATACAAACTTTGCCACCCTTTTTCACAACCTAAAGGATAGAATTTCGAAAAATTCTTTCTTATCGGATGTCTATGTCATACAAAGATACATATGAAATGCTTCGTCCTAACTGACTGACGGATCAAAGCACAGCCTAAACCGCTGATCGTAGAGCTCTGAAACTTGGAAGGTCCAGTCAGGTAGATAATGTGGATCTGAGGACACCAAAGAGGATGTTTATCTATTTTAGAATACTTAGGTTGTTATTTGGTTTAACGAAGGTCCAATAAAGGCGGAAGACAGGTGACTATTGGTACCCATTTTTCACCAACGGTTCCTAAAGTAAGGATTTACCTAAATAATGTTAAAATATTATAAACCTTATTGTTATAAAAGAAAAACATGATCTATACCTACGTTATTACAAGATTTTTAGATAGCGTTGAATGAAATTATTTGCCTTCGTATTTTTTTTATTTTTTTTTAAATATTTGAATAAATAAATAAATATTTCAGGACATTCCACAGCTAAGTAACTTGACTTGTGTTATGGGTGCTAGATAACGGATATACTACTTATATACTTTTTTTTGTAAATATATACTTATAATACATAGAAACAACCAGACCACAGACAAATATCTAAGCATAAATACATGTCTGAGTCGGGAATCGAACCCGCAACCCTGTGTTTGGCAGTCCGGCATGGTGACCATTGTGCCAACTGGGTCGTCAAATTGATTGTATTGTATTGATAGAGGACTTTTTCTATTGCGATACAAAGTAAAATCTTTAGGAACCTCGAACATTCGGATACAAACTTTTGCAGTAACAAATAAAAAAGCACTCACCTCTAAATTCCCTAAACGAATAAAACAAAACTTGATTTTAGTCATTCGGGTAATGAAGCACATAATTCGATTTTCGGTTTATCGTCACTTTAAGTGGTATTATATCGAAACAATAAAACAACTGTTCATATCATGAATGAATACCAATAACTTACTTTGTGCGACGCATTACCGATGTAAAAATAAATGGGTAACTTTTTGATGTTTATAGATATAGGCTACGAGACGTATTATACTGACAAAGATTTTTGTACTGCTGCTGCTGAAGTACCTACTAATATTTTCCCAAAATCTTAATTATTATGTCCAAAATTAAATGCAAAAAATACTTCTGAAATTCAAAATTATTGTGTATCTCAGTACTTATACGGTTTCTTTGCGCGGGTCTATGAACTCGTGGCGACAATCGACCACGAGTCCCATTCAATAATGATCGAAGCGCATCGTGTATGAGGGACCTTTACCTGCCCATAGCTCTGAAAGTTTCCGAGTAGGTGAACTCAAAATTTTTAAGCAAAAATCATTAAAAATTATCTGAAAAAACTGTATTCCTAATACCTGCCATGGTATAGTTGCATTTTAATCTTATTCTTTTTAAATCAATAGGTACTAAAAAACAAAAGAAAAAATTAAATAAAAACTGTCGGTACTCTCTACAAAAGACAGCAAAACTTCTGTTGCGTTGCTGAATTAATTTTGAACTCGTACACCGAAAAATTATGTTAATTTATCAAACAATAAAACCTGATAGAAAAAATATATAAAAACATATTGTAGAAATATCTGAATACGTGAAATTCTGAGTTTCTTTCATCAAGAGATTATTGAGTTACGCACTCGTATCGGTGGTATATACGTCTTATCACAAAGTAGAATATACAATTTTAGAATATGGGGTCCCGAAATATGATTGAACCTTATAAATCTTCTTTGCCATAAAACGATGACGAGGTTACTGTCATACTTATCTGTTAAATGTATTTTTTTATATTCTTATGTCGTTTAAAAAATATTTTCATCGAGATATGGGCTGAAGAATATTTTGCTGTGTAATGTAAAGGAAAAAATCGTAAAAAGTGCATTGTTTACACAGTCAATATGTAAGTTGGGCAAAACCTACCGATTTTACCTACATAATATTGTACAAACAATATAGCGGTTTAGTTTATATATTGTTGGTTCTTTAATACATTTTTGCATATGGAACGATTTTAATTTAATTATAATGGTTTGAAACCAATTAGGTACATTAATTAATAGTATTATACACAAGTGCAACAAAAATAACATTAATCACATAAGATACATAAAAAAAATAAGATGATGACAAAAATATACTTTTTTGGACACTTAAAAAATTATAATAGTTGATTCGCTTAGTTATCGAAAAAAATTACCTATATTTTTGAAAATAGTTTATCTATAAGTTTAAAATATAACAACACTATATTACTTTAATGTTGAATATTCCATGAAACATTTTACAAAACAATATTTTTATGATGTTTTTAAGAAAATTCTCTTCTTAAAGTTTAAAGTAACATAAATCACGTTTGTTGAGGATTCACTGTTTTTGTTGGATAACATTTAGGATATATAGCTTTCAAGAACTTGAAATGAATTATGAGCTCTTTGAAAACTTTAATAACAACCCTCCGTACTACCTCATACAGTAGAGTTCTTAGCTGTGATTTTTATTTAGAAAATAATCTTAAAAAGAATCGACTGCGTGCTCAGCCGCTTGAAATACCCAAAATGCTTGTTACATGAGGTGAAATCTATACATATAAAATGCTTTGTCCTGAATGACTGACTGACGGATCAACGCACAGCCTAAACTGCTGATTGTAGAGACCTGAAACATGGAGGGTGTGTTTTTGTATGACGCAGGCATTCGATAAAAAAGCATTTTCCGAAATTCTTTCCTTACTTCCCTAAAGAAAGAATTTCTGAAAATCCTTTCTTTCTGAAAAAGGGGGCAAAGTTTGTATGGGACAAGGTGATTCCTTGGTCCATTTTCGACTTCTACGCGGACGAAGTCGCGGGAAAAAGCTAGTATGTATATATAAATCGTTTGTTTCAAGTAACAGCCTTATAAATAAGTACAGAGCCATATAAATTACAGACTAACATACAATACTTAGATCATATTTTATTAAGGCGCTCTTCCAGTACCGTGTGTAGGTATTCACATTACCTTAGCCCCCGCTCTCAAAGACGTAGCGTGCTGCGTGCTAACTGTTATATTTGATCGATATGCAAAACATTTTAGCATTATTATCCACAAATATAGTTCCTAGAGGTCAAAACCTATCATTTGATTCATTTTTAGAAACAAACGTTAACTATTTTTGAATAAAACCCGATAAACGATCTAATAATTCTCTGTTTTCTAACTTTTTTTTATCGAACGAAGTTGTTCATATCATGTTTTCAACCACAATAAACAAAAATATGGTTATTAAACTACAATATCCATTTATATCCAAATAACAAAAAAAAGAGTATTTGATTACTTAGAGTTGCTTAAAACAAAGGTTGATTTTGGTAGCTTTATTAGAAAACTTAAAACTTACTTACCTAAAACTTAACTTATATTTAAGGGCAGGTGCCCTTAAATATAAGTTAAGTTTTAGGGTTTTCTGTCTTCGGTGTCGCCTCCCTATAGCGTCGGTATACAATGCCGGCGGACCTAGAAGAACATGTCCTTTAGCGAAATTATGATCCGTTTGAAATAAGTATCAAGCTGTGTCGTAGATTTCTTTAATCATTATCATTTAGCATTTTCCACATACATAGGTGGGGCCTCCCCTATACCTACATAAATATTTATTGCGAAATCGTTACTTTAAAAATATTTTAGCATCGAATTTCACCTGTGTAAATAACATTATGTTTACGAAGCGCAAAGGGACCTTCTCACAATAATTTACGAAATTTCATTAGCCATATCTCTCGGGGAGGATGATGTATTCATATTGATAAAATTGTATCACGCAATAAATTCGTTACAAAGATTTGTTGAGTTGAGCCGTTGAGTCTCTTTGGAATTCAATTAGTGATATTTTCAGTATTAATTAACGGATTCATTTGGTTTGTTTGTGTGGTCTCTTTGGAACGATTAAATACAAAGAAACAATATATGCCCAAGTCATCTATACTTATATTATAAAGCTGAAGAGTTTGTTTGTTTGTTTGAACGCGCTAATCTCAGGAACTACTGGTTCGAATTGAAAAATTCTTTTTGTGTTGGATAGGCTATTTATCGAGGAAGGCTTTTTATCCCGATATTCCCACGGGATCGGGAGTTACGCGGGTAAAATCGCGGAGCGCTGCTAGTGTTTTACATAAAATAATAAAAAAATTCGATTCACACTAATAAGGTTAATTATGATTGACGTAGGAAACTTTAGTTGTAAGTGATATATGCTACGTGTTTTAGAAAATAAAATTATAATAAAGAGGTTAGCGCTTGACCACTATTTCACACGATTGTCACGATGCGGTCTGAGATGAACCTTTACTTCTATCTTCTAGGAAAGCTAGAAGATACCTATAGGTTCGTGACTCAAAGACTTCCAAAGAAAAAGGGAACCTTCGAGGGATATGAGTGAAGGTAGGAAGACGGCAGTGGAACAAAAACTTTTTCTTTTACACGCGGACAAGCACGCTTAGCGATACGACTTAAGCCGATGGAGATTGCTTCTTTACTTTCGCACTGCCCAGGGGTCTGGGATATCTAGGGCTAAATACCACGGACGCAAGCAATACAAACATACAAAAAAAAGATTTTACATTAATTTAATTCTTCACCCTCCCTCCTCAGATCAATCAAGTTCATAACCTCGTCATCTTACTTTTTATGTAGTGACTAGAAAACTATCAAATTATAACAGTACTTTTATTCTGAAGTTTTATTGTTGTCAGAAGTCAATTTATATTCGTAAATCATGTGTTTTGGTGTCTGCCTTCTTGACCTCATACGTCTTAAAGTGAAATAGCTTTTTGCCCGCGACTTCGATCGCGTAGGGTCAGAGCAGATGCCTACGTTATCACAGTTATCTGTTTGCTATAGCTCGATTTGTCCCCTGCCTTGAGCTGTGCGTTGAATATCATAGAAATTTTGTTATATCAGTCAGTCAGTAAAATAAAATAAATATTGTAGGATATTCCACCCATCGCTATTTAGCCCCAAGCTATGTAACTAGACTTGTGATATGGGTGCTAGACGGATAAGTAGAATACTTATATAATTTTCTTTTGTAAATATATACTTTTAATACATATACCACAGACAAATATCTAAGCATAAATACTTGTCTGAGGCGAGAATCGAACCCGCTACCCTGTGTTTGGCAGTCCGGTATGGTGACGATTGTGCCAACTGGCTTTGTATATTTGAGTAGGTATAGATTCAATATACCTATACATAATCTTTTAAGACAAGCTTTCATCATTGTCATATAATTTGAACAGTTGAAACAGCATGAGCTGTCAAACGCTCGGTCTAAATGTTATAAATTAAAAGTTAAACAATTAACGAAAAGTATGCTCTTATTTATGGACTATAATCAAAATAAATGTCAGTTTATTTAAATTCCTTCAAATGATCTGCATAAATGATTAGAGGGAATCTCGAAATGAATTGGATATTCCGACTTTGGACAAACGGTCCTTTGAAGATAACTTTCATTTTATCCTTTGCGGTTAAATCTTACTGCGTTTATTTATTAACTAATCTGACAATTTAAAGGGGATGGAGGAGTGTGGTGAGAATAATGGTGTCGTTTAAAAAATAACAATAATTTATTGGATATATTAGTGTAAGTATACATCTAATTACATTGCTTGACGATTAATGTTCTTGTTCTTCTTCTCGTATAGTGGTGTGGTGTCGCCTTGAGGCCTCTAACTTGACCTAACGACTGCTATTAGAGGTAGCAACCGGGGCCAACGGCTTAACGTGCCTTCCGAAGCACGGAGGGGCTTACGAAAAAACATTTTTGCCACACTACTAATTGGTCACCCATCGAAGTAATGACCGCGCCAGGCGTCGCTTAACCCGCACGACCGTAAACGATCAGCGAGCTTCGCTTAGCTGTGAGCCTCCCGATTAAAGTTATATTTCACTTTATATTTCGTCCGCGTAGGGGTTAAATTTTCCAAAATTCTTTCTTGGCCTACGTAATCTATGTGTTAAATAGTCCAACAAGTCCATTGACTTGAGCTGTGCTTTGATAAATCAGTCAATCAGACTTTTTTTATATATATAAATATATAGATTGTTTTAGTGATGTATTCTACGAACCGTAATATTCAAATACTCTCTAGGTTCTCTAAGCATAAAATTACTTTGATTCAGAGTTCCATTGCTGCGGGATAGAAGGAAAATTACCACACAAAATTGAGCGGTGTTGGCTTAGTGGTAGATACCTCGACTATAATTCTGAAGGTCATGGGTTCGAATCCCGGCCGGCCTGCAACAATGTATTTTTCTTAAGAAAAATTTATGTGCGCTAATTGACATTGCTCTTACGGTGAAGAAAAACATCGTGATGAAACCCGCGGCTTAGTAGGCTCTAGAAGTGTTGACAAGTTCTCTCCTCTGGAAATGGTCGACTAGGTTGAGAGGGTAGTAGGTGCTGGGCAAGCCTACTCCATCCTCACGCAAAAAAAGACCCAATTAAAAAAGTCTGATTGCGGAAAACAGCCCGTTCAAGTACAAGTACAACACACATAATTAAGTATGATAGGAACATACGAATGTTCACCATAAAATAGTAAACACCTACATTAATTTTAGCCTAACTAAGGTCGAGATTCTAATATATCTCACCTTCACAACATATTCAAAGAAGTGTCATACATTTTGACTAACAACTACAAAGATATCCTCACGTTTTTAAATTATAGCATTTTCTTACGTTACATTAACTGGTTTCGTATAAAGTTAGTGACCTCGAGTGAGTCATCGAAAAGCTGTTTACTCAAACACGCTAAAACTCCTAAAGTTAAGAGGAAGTTTAGGTAAAAGGGAATTCTAACCAAAGTTTTTATATTCATGATTTTTAAATTATTTTTATTCTCATTGTTTGAAATGGCGTTAATATGTATCTTAATTTCCCAAAACAGATGCAGAAGCATAAAATGTTTTTTTTATTGAAATCCATATAGATTTTTATAAAAACAAACTTAATAAAAAATTTACTAAAATTGAAAATCACTAAGTATAGAAACTTATAAATAAGATTATATATATATATATATATATATATATTTATCTATTTATACATATAAAATGCTTTGTCCTGAACGACTGACTGACTGACTGACTGACGGATCAACGCACAGCCTAAACAGCTGATCGTAGAGACCTAAAACTTGGAGAGTGTGGTCTTTGTATGACGTAGGCATCCGATAGGAAAGGATTTTGAAAAATTCAAACCCTACGGGGACGAAGTCGCGGGCGACTGCGGGCGGGGAGAAAATTTACAAGGCTTGTATTATCCACAATAATGTATTCTACAAAAAACAGTAAATTATCATAAAACCTAAACCTAGAAAACCGTCGGCAGTGAAGCAGGGCCCAGGCTAGTTGAAACTGAATAAATCGATTAAAATATAAATTTTTTTTTTTATTATTTATATAAAAAAAATATTTTACTTATTTTATTTTATTAACATAAAAAAATCATCCTTTTGCTGAAAAGGTCTTCGGTACCGATACACTAATGTCCTCCTACACTACAATATTTAGATTAATCTAACTTAGATACTACCGATTTAGCATTGATATGATAAGTGATTGACAATATTGGCATGCATTTTCCAGTTTGGTCGCTATGTTCAAAAGTTCGTTCAACTCGTATGACAATTCGAAACATTTATGTATGGGCGTAGACTATATGTTACAATTATAACGCCTGTCGAAAATGATACATTATTTTTATTTATGGTAGGAAAATAAAATATTAGTGACTTATGAGGTATGTATCGAAAAATGATTTGAATGTGATCAAGTCTTAAAACCATGGTATTGAAATAAGTTTTATTTAAAAATTACCGATTATCATAAACCAACAGGAAAAAACCAGCGGGTCATCGGAAAACAGATGACATTCGAAAAACAAAAATGAAGATAAGAAAAATGAACGAAGGTCGGAATAACGGTTCTGTATAGTTTTTTTTACCACTGATAAAACAAATGAATGTCGAAAAAGAATAGAATAGAATAAATATTTATTAAAAAACATATTTATATTTATATAAAAACAGTTGAGTAGGTACTTAGTATAAAGACAGTTGAGAATTGGATAAACAAATAATGGTCGAAAAAACAGTATGGTATCTATAGGAAAAAACAGTTGACAGTCGGTTAAACAAATTGAAGTAAAAAATGCATCGGAAAAACAGTGGAGCATCGGCATACGTGCCTACGTAATAGTTATGATACTAGGATCGAATTTGGCCTTGTGATTCACACCGGCCTTCTTTTGTCATCGATTCCGTGACCAGTGACATCTTCTTAAAGTCGGCTAAAATTAAAGTGCCATAAAGTCAACCGTAATTTTGTATGTTTTTCGAAGCAGGAAACGGGCTTCTGAATAGCTTGACCATAAACTTGTTAACAAATAATTAAGTATATCAATGAACTGAATTAAAATTAGGCATTTGATTTATTAAAAAGAAACAGCGAAGTAAACAAGTTATAGTTTGTTGAACTTAAAATCGTGATGTCACTGGTTCTGTTTTTGAATTAAGTTCCAAGTAACCTAATTCAGTTTACGCCTAATTGATTTATACCTGACTAAATTTGCATAGGTACATATAAAATTGTATTTCTCCTTACATGGCATCTTCATAATTAAAACAGTCAAGTAAAAATAACAAGAACACGTAGCTTAGGGGCTTTTTGATTTTATCAGATAGCAAAAGCAGAATCCTTTGCTCAGATTAAATAAGGTAGCAACACAATAGTACATTGTTACCCTAGGTGTGAAAGTCACTCATTAGTCTTTTACCCGAGGTAAACACTGTGCTTTTCATTACAAATAATACATAAAATTCTTCAAAATAATGAGAGCGAATGAGTGACTCAATACTCCATACTATCTCTGGCAGTATGCATGAGCCGTGTGAAGCCATAATTGTTATTCTTTAGTGTTACCTAAAGCAAGGAGGTTAGGTTTTGAAGTTCCTAATGCGTAATGATACTGATACTGGCTATAAGCATATTACACAAGCCGCGCGAAGCCATAATTTGACATGACAGCTGTCAGTGAAAGCGATTTTCCCTAGGGCTGAAAGTTTTTCTTTCTACTCGCTCTTCAGGCACCTTTAGACCTACTTTCGGAGTATGAGTAATGAAAAATACATTTACTTACCTAATGTTAATGACAATTGCCAGTATGCATGTAAGTAAGACGACATTCAAAAATAGTGCCTAATTAACAAGTAGGTACTTATTAATGTATGACACTTCTAAAAAAGTATTCATAATATCTTGTGATAGGTCGGAGTTGGACCACTATCTCATCTGATAGCAAATGACGCGGTGTAAGATGTAGCACGCTTACCTAGATTGAAAATACCTTTTCATTCGTGTCATAAAGATACCTATTCAAAACACGTCAGAAAGATACCATACACTTCATCATCTTATCACCCCCAGGACGTCCACTACTGAACATAGGCCTCCACTGGACTGGAAGTATTTAGCAAAGCCTTTCAGATCGATCACTTTCAACAGTAAATAGTTAATATATCTTAGAAAAATTACTAGGACAGCTTCAAGATATTGCTCTACTTACATAGTGTTTAGTATTACTTTTATAGTTGTTATCTATTCTATCGTCTACATTTTATAAAGGAACCTGAATATATTTCACGAAACAATGTAGAACAGTGTCTACTTTAACAGCAAGAACCATTTCAGCCCTGACGGTTTCCTCCGTATTTACATAAACGACGAATGTAGGCTAATGATATTCTATAAGTGTGTTCATTACAGATGATATAGTTTTATTGTTTTCTTTTCTGCTAGATTTTATTCTATGTTGATTTTACTTATTGACAAAGATGGTCAGAATAACTAACTTACTAGTATTTACTATATTCTTTAATATTGGAACTAGAATATTATAATATCTCATTTTAATAAATAGAAAAAGACATATATATTTAACATCAAAAGTAAATCTAAGTATTTACTTAGATTTCGATGTTAACATGTATAAAAACTACTTTTAGTCAGGTAACAATAGTAGAGGCTAATTTTAGAGTTCTGAAATTGCTTTTAATTTAGTTATTATATAAATTTAAAGTCCTTCAACTCAAGCAGAACTTTAAAGCCATCCTTGCGTTGAAATAATTCTAATAATAGTAATTTTGAACTCTACGGTGGGCTTTTATTTTTGTTGTTTGTTAATATTTCCGATCTTAATGACCCATTTGGCATAATGGTCACCATGCCAAACAAAGGACTGCCAAACACAGGGTTGCAGGTTTGATTCCCATCTCAGGCAAGTATTTATGCTTAGATATGTGTCTGTATATATTTTCAAAAGAAAAGTATATAAGTAGTATATCCGTTGTCTAGCACCCATAACACAAGTCTAGTTACTTAGCTTGGGGCTGGAATGTGTGGAATGTTTCCTACAATATTTATTTATTAACTGTGTTTTCCGATGATATTTCGTGTTTCTGACATTCTTTGTATTTAACCTTCATCGGCAACTATTCTCAATTTTGAAAACAGTCATTTTTATTGCATAAAGCCGCATTGTCATAAAGTTGCATTGTCATAAAGTTGCATCCTCATATAAACCATTGACCACTTGTAATATTTTTACGTAAAATTAATTGCAATAGATATATATTTGAGAATTTGAAGCTTTTATCATTTTAAGAAGTTATAAATGAGGAATATATAGGTAAGTAACGTAACAAAATTCATAGAGTTTTTAATATTCTAACTTTCATTCCGCTCTTTCTTAATTTTCTAGAATATTATTTATTTGATTATCTTTGAATATCTTAATAGCAATTAAGATATTAAGTTTCGTGCCAAAATTATAGTTAAGTTTCGTTTAATATTCTGTCTGCGTCCATATGCAAATCACACATTCATGACAAGAGTTATCTTAAAACCAATTATTGATCTGAAAGCAATTTACCCTGTGGATCAAATAGTGTAAAGATTTAATACTTACACTATTATAGTAGAGAGTACATCTAAAATCTTTACTAACCTAAATAATATAGACCTCAGTATCTGGTATAAATTTCAACTTGATCCTCCACCCGTTCCTGAGAAAATCGGTGGTGGCACACGGACTAGAGAGTGAGTCCCTTTTTTATCTTTTGAGGTACGGAAAAAAATGCAAAAAAATGTTCCCTCTTCACGCATAAACATTGTCGCAAGATAGAAAGCTTCTCAGTCTTTTATCGAATACATTTTGGGGAGTGCAACAGAACTACACGTCCTAATTTTACCATCTCCATTATTCCGCCATACAACCCAAGCAAACTGATGTGCTACACCGATTCATGGTGGAAATCCCAGACATTTTTTTCGTCCTAAGCATTCTGCTTTGTCATTTCGTGTTTTGTTTTAACAAGTTAGACGAAATGCTTCTAAGACGAGTTCAGAGTTGCGTTTTAAACGAATTGCTACTTTAGAAGACCTGAGTTTGCGACGATTCGATACTAATTCAAGCTTTGTACAGGGGTATAGTCTAGTATGGTGAATTCTATACGCTATTTTTATAAAGTTAAAACCATGAGGCACAGCTAAAATAATACTACAGGTATAACTTTGCCGTGCAATTTCTTTAAATGTGACAGTATTTCAAGTAATTCAACCTGAATGGAAAATTTAAATCTTCCTAATGAAAATGCTGATGTTTTCTTTATTATATTTTAGGTATTTTATCTCTATGAGTAAAGTAGATTACAGGGAAGGGTATTGAATACTGACGAGATGTAATTTTAAGTTCTAGGCCCATTGTAGCGTATTAAACTAAGATATTATTGTATCGATCATCTTCATTACGTTATCTTCCTTTTACACATTTCTTTGGTATCTATCCTGTGAAGTTTTCATGCAAAAAGTTTTTTAAATCAGCTGGGTGTGAATTAATTCCTGAATCGACTAAGTTACGCAGTACATCGAATAGCAAAATAATATTGTAATTGTAGGGGTTTTCTTGAGTTTTTAACCCCAATTGCAAATAGGTATTTACATGTCATTTTTTAACCGACTTCAAAAAAGGAGGAAGTTCTCAATTCGATTGTACCAGTTATATTCTTTTTTTTAATGGCTGTTCTTATTTATCTATTAAAAGGACCTATTATACCTTCTTAAAGTAAGTTACTTAAATGAATGCCAGGAAACCTAAATGGGTTTGTGTTGACATCTCCTTCCAAAACTACATAGGTGGTCAAAATAAGTAATATTTTGGAAGATAGATGTAAGCGAACTAACATTGCTCTTACGGTTACGGAAGACATCGTGATGAAATCTGCGGCTTTGTTGATTCCTAAGATCGTGTTGACGAGTTCTTTTCTCTTGAATACGGTCGAATAAGCTGAGAGGGTGGTATAGTTTTAAGCCTACCCTAATTCATTTAAGAGGAAAGGTACCCGGTCGCTTCTCAATACAAACGTAGTCGACTATTTCCTCCCAGGATAATGACACTAGAGCAAATATTTTTGTAAAAATTATAACTGCCATGACCATGCCCCTATGTTTTTTTTATATTCTTATTATTATAGGAAGTAAGAGTCTTAAATACAAAAAATATATAAAAATATGATATAAGGGCATGGTTATGGCAGTTTAAGGTTTTATGGCACAAACATATTTGATCTAGTGTCATTATCCAGGGAGGAAACAGTCGACTACGTTTGATGGAGAAGTGACCGGGTTCCATTCCTCTTAATACAGCTCCTAAAGCTTCATTAAAGTTGCTGACCCTGTATAAGTCATCCAGATAAGATGTAAAGGCCAATATTATTATACGTAAGCACTTAGTTAAAGTGCAATGAGGATGCATTTTCTTACCATTTCTAGACACGTTCATGTCCATGGACGATTGAGATCTCAATGACAAGATGGTACCTTATTTGACGGCAGATAATGTCTCAGTTGTTTTGATGCCCTTGAATGTTGCAGATATCTTTATTGCAGTACCAAATGATACTTCTATGCCAAGTACGGATTTGCAATATGAGGACCGACTTTTAATTCGGTTTGTGTAATAAAACTGTTTGAGTTATGATTTTGTGGTCTGCAATGTCACATTGGGGGACAAGTTACATAGGTAAACTTTACGCAGGTATTTTTTTTTAATGTTACATAGTTAACTTTTTCATAGGTAAACGGAGCGACTTATTTACGTTTTAAGTATTAATATTCATGTATGTCATTTATTTACACATACCTTGGTACACATAGACTTATTGTTTTTTTTTGTACTATAATTTTTGTTAACTATTTTCTCACTGATGCACGGACAAATTCGGAAGAGTTTTTGTTGCACCTTAAATTTTGTAATAAAATAATAAAAACAAATAAAAAACTTATTAGTGGGTATACCTATTAGTACTTTTTGTATTCGTAATGTTATTATTTACGTTTATTCCCACTAGTTCAGTTGAGCAGATCTCTTCTGCACAGCGCTACAGTTTTGCCTCTCTAATATTTTATTTGCAACAAAATTTAATTTGATTTTGTTAAGTCTTACGGTTACTTGTATCTTTTGCAAACTCGTCAATTTATCAGCAAATATTTTATTGTCGAAAAAAAACGACTTAATGCAGTACATTACAATGCCTTCACACAATATATCATTTGGAAATAATGTAGGCGTTTGTTAAGAAATAATGGTACTGCCCCGCCTTACCGACACTTGTTATCATGTGCATTTTTTGCACGAGCTATGACTCAAGGCACCTGCAAGGAAATTTTTCATATACACGAAAATATATTGACAGAAATTTCGGGATTACGATTTTTTTTACCGTTTTAAAATGATAATATGACCATTATCTATTAGTGGAATCACTAAAACTTACAATAATACATTAAAACTGAAATAAACTAAATGATAAAAAAACCTAAATATAAATCTAAAGTAAGTATGTACTTATACTTATATATATAAAAAAACAGTTATTAAATAAAATGATGGTCAAAAACAGTTTGAAACATTCAGGCAACGACCAGTGGACCTGCCCGGAATAAAATAAATTTCTTGCAGATAATTCATACTTTGCTCTTCCCAGTACAAATAAAACCAAAGGAACAATATATTAAGCGTAACTCTTAAATTAAGAAAATGCAAGTAATCCAAAAAGGAAAAAATCTGCATCCATAATTAATGTTATTTTATACTAGCCGCGGCCCTCGGTTTCACCCGCATAAGTCCCGATCCCGTGGGAGTATCGGGATAACAAGCCTATGTGTTAATCCAGGTTTCCAGCTATCTACATACCGAGTTTTATCCCAATCGGTCCAGTGGTTTTAGCGTGAAGGAGTAACAAACACACACACGCACAAAGATATTAGTAGGATATAAGTCGAACATTATCCTTTGTCGCTTCCTGATCACAAATAAATCACGAGAGCTCCGAAGGTGCAACCTTGAAATGCTTGCCATCACACAATGGCTTGTAATGATTCCTTTGTCATTGTCATCGATCTTGTGATCTGATATTTGATATCTGCATAAGTAATTTTGATGTAGAGTTACAAATTTGTTGAAATTATTTAATGAAAATTAAAGTAGTGTCAAATTAAAAAAATGTATTTGCGTTTTTAATTTTGATTTTTCAATACTTTTAATAATTTTTAATACTTTCAAATATTTGTAATATTGACCTTTGTGAGCGTGATCACATGAAAAAAAACCCCATGAGTTTCTTGTGCCTTCTTCTCATTGGTGGGCGCGTTCCGAAGGCACACATCCTAACTTAGTTTTAAGACGTTTTCACGTGATCTTATACCTAGGTATTAAGTATCCAAAGGAATAAAGAATTTTTGATTTTGATTTTTGATTTCAACGTTTAGTTTTTTAAATTAATATAGCTCTATTTCCCTTGACGTCTCTGCGTATCAAAAGAGAGCGTCAAATCAAGTGCCGTCTTTAAGCAAATTTTAAAAAATAAATTTGTTTTATTTAAAACCTTAACTGTTGATGATCGAAAACGCTCAATGACAATAAAATTTAATATTGTATTTTCAATTTCAATTAGTAACTAAAATAATATTTGTAAATTAACATGACCTATGGATATGCTGCCCTCAACGGGTATTATTATAATATACTTTTTTAATACTAAATCGTCTGTAATACAGGGTTATTGGTAACTAGCAGCACTCCGCGGTTTCACCCCCGTAACTCCTGATCCCGTGGGAATTTCGGGATAAAAAGTAGCCTATAGCCTTCCTCGATAAATAGACTATCCAACACAAAAATATTTTTTTCAATTCGAACCAGTGGTTCCTGAGATTAGCGCGTTCAAACAAACAAACAAACTCTTCAGCATTATAATATTAGTATAGATTATACTAGCAAGCCGTTAGGGGCTACTTCTGTGCTGTGTGTGTTCTGTCCTAAACAACTTTTTATTATTTTATGAAAAATAGCTGGATATTATTTAACAGTTAAAATTCGAATAAAATAGTAAAGGTAGTTAGAGCAGAACTTATATTTTATCACAGTTGCTCATAAAGTGGATCTTATTCAACGGCTTTTAGGCTCATAATCCAACATATTATGCACGCGTGCGTTTTACATTACCAACCTAGTGCTATAAAGTTATCCCGATAAGTTAAATAAGTATCTTACTGCTAATTACATGTTAGGTAGGTGAAACATTCTTAATTTATCTGGGTTATACTTTTTGATGGATAAAAAAGGTAGGTACTAAAGAGTTTTTTAGCTAGCAAAAGTTGTTTGTTTCTAAAGTCGGTTTACAAACGAAAATTTTATGTGATAATGATAAGTCATTACTCAATTTTTAATCGTTTTCTAAGGAAAACGATTAAAAGTTGAGTAATGTTTATTTTTTGTTTTTTCTTTACTTAAATATATTGTTTTTCCGTACCACTGTATTTTGTTCTTAATCCCCGACGCAGAAACAAATAGAAAAAACCCTAAAAATATTGTATGTCAGACGAGGCTGTATAGGTTAAAAGCCTTTAGCCTGGCCTTTCCGGAGGATAATTAACAAAAAAATATTGCCTTAAAAAATGTAAACATTGATTTATCACAAATATTTTGTTAATTATTATTTTGTTTTCTTTTCAAGTTTTTTCTTTTATTCGCAACTGTGATAAAAAACGTCGTACGATACACGTGTGGAATTGATCTTTGCATCTTGGCTTCTTATGACACATAAACATAAACCGCCTCTATGCAAAGATCAATTTACCACACTTATATCGTAATGTACTATTAAACATTATTTAAAAAATACAATAAGTATAAAGACATCTAATATATACAAATGGTCTAAGTTATTTTGCAATAAATCAATATAAATAATTGTACGTAGGTGTACTTTATGTTTTCCGGTCAATATGTCATCGCCGATCATTTAATGTACGATTAGATTAAAACAGAAGTGCAAAAAGTTATCCTCTTAATTAAAATTATTAAAGCTGATGTCATCAATGCACCGATGTTTAAATTTTACCCTTTTCAGCCTCTATAAAACGTTTCGTGATTATTATTTTTCATTTTAACCAGAGATTTTTGATGTTCAAAAAGTATAAGTTAGTCCTTGATTAATTTATGCATGTTTTACAAACGTAGTCGACTGTTTCATCCATAGATAATGACACTAGCACAAATATTTTTGTGCCATAAAATCTATAACTGCCATGACTATGCCCCCTATGTTTTGTTTTTTTTTGTCATTTTCCAATTATCATAGAAATTACGATTAAAAAAAACAGAACATAACTTATAATTGCCATGACCAATGACCATGCCGGTCATGTAAGTTATAAGTTTTATGCAAAAAAAATATTTGCTAGTGTAATTATCCAGGGAGAAAACAGTCAACTACGTTTGTATGAAGAGAGCGTCGGTACCCTTTCCTCTTAAGGTAATTTTTTTGTATTGCCACTATTTAGCCGAAAGCAAGTCAAAATAAATAATTTAACTTAACTGTGTTCCCACCACCTATGCTCCACTGATTGATGGGTCCACAGGTAAAATATTACAATAAACCCACTGCACAAGGTACTTGTAACAAAACCGCCTTTTAACCGTGGTCCCACCGCTATCATAAAATTGGTTGGATAATTATAAACTCATGTCATTTTCCTGTAGATAGAAATCACCATTTTTATTTATTTTAAGATTATTTTATTTTTATATGAATTTTTGTGGATATTGTGATAGAATCTTAACTCTAACCATAGGTACTTACACTCAACTCTCAGTACATATCGAGCTGTTATGTTTTATTTGTTTTCTGTACTTGTCAAATCTGGATTGGATTCGTATCATTTAACTGTTATCGGTGACATCTCAGTCTATTCTTATGTTATTTTTTTATCGTGTGTTATTTCTGCAAACGCTTTTTGCTATTTTTGTTTTGTAGGTTGCACTACATAGGTATTCAATTAAGTAGGCATGTGTGAGTATTCAGGGAGTGGATTCTGAAGCATTGCCACAAAAAAAGAACGCAATTTTTATTTTTGTAAACCTCACAGAGTTAGCTAACAGTTTTTATTGTCTAGGTTTTAGCAAAATGTTTTAAATAAAGAAGGATATTCTGAATTCGTGTGAAAAAAATCTTAAGACAGGTATAATAAATTGTACGAGTTAAGATTGAAGATAAAAAATATTTATTAACGTCCTTGTGTAAGTTAAGAAATATATCAATTATCATAGATCATTTATGTGATTAACACGTCTACAGATAATATCTAACGAGCCAAATTATACCGACGTTTGTTTGTAAAAGAATTAGCAAGAAGTAGGTACTTTTATCAAATTAAAATATAGAAATGAAAAGTTGATGATAATCATGAACAAATTGAACTGTAATTAGACTAGCAGCGCCCCACGGGTTTACCCGTGTTAGTGTCTTTTAAAAGTGATATTGATTTCTAACAAAAATATATTTATTAGTTACTATAAACTAGGTACAAACTCTAACAGCCTACACTTTCTGACTCGAATTCCCAAAAATAATTTCTTACGTCACGCCTTCGTTTTAAAATGAGCGAAGTAGATCACATGGGGAAGTGAGTTGTACTCTTGTACTTTCAGAGATTTCTTGATGAGTCTTTTTATTGTCTTTTATATATAGAAGACTAACTGCGCTCCGCGGTTTCATCAGCGTAAGTTCCAATTCCGTGGAATATCAAAATAAAAAGTAGCCTTTAGCCTTCCTCGATAAATGGACTTATCCAACACAAAAATAATTTTTCAATTCGAACGGGTAGTTCTTGAGATGAGAGCGTTCAAACAAATAAACAAAATCTTCAGCTTTATAATCTTCTATCTTATATCTATATAAATAAAAATGAATTGTTGTTCGTTAGTCTGATTAAAACTCGAGAACGGCTGAACGGATTTATCTTATCTTAGTCTTGAAATGTTCGTGGAGGTCTAGGGAAGGTTTAAAAGGCGATAAAAATCGAATAACCGATATTCCTACGGGATCGGGACTTACGCGGGTGAAACCGCGGGGCGCAGCTAGTATTAGTATTGATTTCTTGCCTAAGCTAGAGCTCAGTTGGTGCCTGTGTAAAAAGTATTGTATTATTTTATTTGACGCAGTACAATACTATTTCTATAATTTCACGTCGTTCCTGACGATTTCTGGTTTTACCAACAGACCGATGAAAAGTTGTTATTCCATTGGGAATAGTAAAATCGACTGAACGCATTTCCATTGGCTTATTTCACGAGTACACTTATGAAGCCACCATTTTTGTCGAACAAAATAATACCGCTTCATAATTTTCCACGATGAAAATAAGCTTAACGATAAGCTTTGTTAATTACGTTACAGTTTTATGACTAAGGCTGATAATTAAATCCTAACTATCCTTTCACAATTAAGTATCTAGTGTGTAACGAAGCAAAAAACGAGATAACTATCCCATTTTTAATGTCATTTCTTAGAATTTTGTGTTCATAATAAAACCAGTTGTGGTTAAAATAAACCATTTTCTCTGTTTATCATAATTTTGCGTGTTTTAAAATAATAATCGTTTATAATTTCGGTGATTAATTTTAAATTATGAGGCATTTGAGTCGCAAATAATCGAAATATTAATGTAATTCTACACCTTCCGGAACAAGTTTTAATGAGTATCAAAACTCACCTCAATATTTGATTTTTATTGGCTTTTGTTGATTTTTTCGAACTTTTCTTGTTCGATAAGAACTTTTTAATGAAATTCACAATTCTAGGTCAACTTGAAGAACTTTATTATATAGGGTTTGAGTCAAAAACCTATAATGTTCAGGATCATTGACCAAGACTCATGCAATATGACAATAAACCGATTTCAATCAAACATAGCTAAAAACACTCCCGACTAATTCACCTTTCAAATAAAAAAAAAACTAAATTAAAATCGGTTCATCCATTTGGGAGCTACGATGTTATGCAAAGCAGGTATATAGTTAGGTTAGGTATAAAATATTTTTTTTTAAATTGAGTTTGAATCAAATAATGCTGTAACAGTTTATTAAAAAAATGTTAAAAAACTTAAAGGATGGATTTTTTTACAGCAATTGATATTTGTTACTTTTATACACTGTTACAAAATACGGGAATTTCCGAAATATTTCTTTAAACTCTTTTTGTTTTGCAGCAAACTGTCTCATAAAATGCAAATAACCGGTTCCGAGTTAGAATGAAATGGGATTCCTGACTTTATACCCAACACAGTTTTTTAACACGAATGACTAAGTTAACTAAGACTCATTCTTTGATATTTTTATTAAATAAACAACACAGAATAATCACCTCTATAGATAAATAGGTACTAATATGGAAAATTGGCAAAGCTTTTACCGAACATCGATACGTAGAATCATCGGGCAACCATGATCATATTAATACCTGGGACAATTAATTTACCGTCATCCATTATTCAGCACAAAGGCCGGACTATTTTCATTTCCATGTGGAATGATACGGTATTAAAACCATTGGAATGATTGGTATGAAAATTTCGTACGAATATTACGGATCCGCGGTCATTATTTTGGAGAATTCCTGAATTGAATAGGTTATAAAATCCGTTATGAAAAGAGGGATTTGCTGTCGTTACTGTGGTACTAAATGGAATGTAACGATCTACATACTACATACGTACGGTACAATGCTAATGTAAGTCGTATTAAAAGCTTTTTGTATTGATCTTTCAAACAGAGCTTTAAAAAAACATAACAAGAAATATCACTTATTTTGATTGCTAATTTCTCTATCTCTATCAGTCTTTCTGCTATAAAAAAGTAAACTTTGCTAGCAAGATCTTTTGTGACGTCAAAATTATAGAAGAAATTTTTTTACGAAAGAACAAGTTCATTTGAACAAATACATGACATAGCATCGTAAATTGATTTTTAAGACGTTTCTATGTGATCCTTGTACAAATGTGTTAGGCATCCAAATGAATAAAAAAAATGACTTTGTCTGTGACTATATACACAAATAAGAAACAATAAGGGATAGTTATAGAGAAATGTAAATACAAAAACACTTGAGAGGTGTCAAGGGACACAGGGGAATTGTAATAAAATCATAAAGTGTCGTTACAACTTTTGGTCTTAATTTTTTCCGTCTAGCCCCCTTTCGCAACGCGCGATAAGAAACTTCGTTCCAAAAAAACAGAGAATAAATAATAAGTATCTGAGTAGTCGTGTGTTGCCTGAATGGGTAAGCCTCAGCATGTGCTGAAATGCACGCACAGCTGTAGATATGACCGCCCAGCTGCAGCTCTGGTCTTCCAGCCGTACCCTGTGGGTGGTATTATCGTTACCTTCCATCTAATGATTTATTTTAAAGGTACATACATCGATAGGTACCGAATAAATAATGCATTGTTTAAACCCTAGTTTTATGTACACCCTATGTGTACTCCCCTATTGTTTTGGGATGATAAATTAGGTAGCTTACCTGTTCGGATTAGAGCCCGACGTATCGTCACCCTACTCGTCATTTGTATCTTTTTATTTGCATTTGATTAATTTGTTTCTGAATTCTGAACAATGGGTTTGAGAGGAGGATTTTTAGTCTGTCGCTTGTGTTATTTCTGAGAGCTGTTGGAATTGAAAGTGGATTGATCTTCATCTATTTTCTGTTTGTATGTTTGATTACAATCGGTTCAACCGTCTGAAAGTTTGTTAGAGTATGAACATGACTATTGTTAGTTCCAAGTATTTTCACCACCCTGCACTACCGCTCTAAAGCCCAAAAACAAATAGAAGCATTTTATCGATGGCAGTCGTCTGTTCTGTGTACTATTATTGTCAGAAAGCAGTATCCCACAAGCATATACTTAGATAACTTATTCTCAACTTTAATTTATAACCCAAAATATTGGTATTTTTTTGCTAAAAAAATTAACCTTTTTCTTCAGTATATGAGTGAGATTGTATTAAACTGCAAGTCAACACTATTTTTCGCCCAACACAAGTTATGACGTCGCCATCAGCTATCTAACAATAAATCACAGAGGGCTCGAGTTGAGCTAGTCTGCAGCAATTTCTGCTCAAGGAACATTATCAGTAACGACCTTTTTTGACGGAAAACTTATGTTGAACGTCCGAAGCGTACTTTAGCACTCAGTTGGTGGTAGACTTAACTGACGCTATGGAAAGTTGAAGCAACAGTTTAGTGCTTTTAGCAAAGTCATAAGAAAATTATTTTTTTTAATTAATTTTTTCAATACATTTTTGTTACATAATTCTTCGTAAGTCTTTTTTTTTAATTGTTTTTTTTTGACGTGATACGTGGTATAAATGAATATCGGCAGCGTTCACAAAAAAGTGGGACGTCATTGCTCACGTTCCGTTAATGACAAGGTAACCATAGCAACGTCACTCTCATTCCGGGAACATGAGTTATCGACAAGGTAAGGATAAAACGTTGCTATGGTTACCAAAGTTATCTTATGACTTTATCACGTAAAATTTTCGTCTGTAAACCGACTTTACAGACAACCATTTTTTCAACCTAGTGCAGTTTTACGGTACCATCTGGCGGAAAGCATAAAGGCTTAGAGGTAAAAATCAACCGGCAAAGTAGGTACGAAACAATTAAATAAATAAATAAATATTACAGGACATTTCACACATCGCCATCTAGCCTCAAGCTAAGTAACTAGACTTGTGTTATGGGTGCTAGACAACGGATATACTACTTAAATACTTTTCTTTTGTAAATATATACTTATAATACATAGAGACAACCAGACCACAGTCAAATATCTAAACATAAATACTTGTCTGAGGCGGGAATCGAACCCGCAACTCTGTGTTTGGCAGTCCGGCATGGTGACCATTGTGCCAATTGGAATTCACAAATTCTTTCTTACGATTTTAACTTGACTGCAGTTATAATAACACAGTTGAAAACAGTCTCACATTCACAACTTCCCTGGTTTGGTAGTTAGAGCAGGCCTACGACTTAGAGCCTACTTCTACCTATTTATTAATTCACAAATTTTACCTGTTACTAAGGGTTACTTGTAAGTGTACCAGATAATGCTTGTAAATAGGCATTATTTACGTACTTAATCGATTATTCAGAAACCCTTGAAACGAAATGACCGCAGCTTTTAGACCCTAAACTTTCTCTCGCATTTAGGAACCGTAATATTTCTTAATATTAAATTGGAAAACAGTATTTACCGCTATGTTACCCTTCATTTCATAGGACACGTCGTCCGCTGAATACTTATTTAGAAAAAGAGCGGTGTTGGTTTTCTTGGTAGATACCTCGACTTTTATTCTGAAGGTCGTGGGTTTAAATCCCAACCGGCCGTACACCGATATATTTTTCTTAATAAAAAATTATGTGCGATAATTGACATTGCTTTTACAGTGAAGGAAAATATCTTGATGAAACCCGCGGCTTAGTTGGCTCTAGAAGTATTGGCAAGTTCTTTCTTTAGGACATGGTCGACAAAGCTGAGAGGGTAGAAGGTGCTGGGCAAGCCTACTCCATCCAAACGCAAAAAGAACCCAATTAAAATTCTCTCTTTCCGCTCTAATTCCGGAAAACATACAATACCCGTATAGAAGTACAAGGACCTATCTAAACGACGAAGGAACTGTTGCAAGTTAAATATCTATTTCTTACGAGATTGTAGGTAATTTTTCGGCAAAAATCAAGTCTACCCTCTGTACGCCCTTCAGCTCATACGTTACCTACACAATCTGTGTCTGGAAGGAAATCTGTTACAAGATGGATAGCAAATTAAACACCTACTAGTGATGGAGTATCAGATTAAACGTCGATTCAGAGTTATCGATCAAGTTCAATCAAGTTGATTTCGAATTACAAGGTGTTTGTGATTCGATGTGAAATAAATTGACATTTAGCGTTTAATAATATTCGCAATTTTTTTGTAAAAATTGAATATCTTTATTGAGAAATTTCATATTCATTGAATGTTCGTATTTTTCATCCGTTGAGTTATCCTTTACCTTAATTAAAAAGTTTTCATATTTGGCTAAAATAAAATTTGAATGGTGTAAGTATACATTTCAATTCAAATCCAAACTCCAAATCCAGCTAATGAATAGCTTTTTAGCCTGAAAATATTACGTGAACGGTGAAAGCATTCGGCCCCGCCGAAAAGAGCAAATTAAATCATACACCGAGCGTCTCAATTATTCGAAATTCGCGGTGCACGCTACTGGCAGTTACAAAAAGAATTGTGCCGCTGGTCCTTTCAAAGGCCCATCGGGGGTGCTCTCAATGCTGTCACCCCCAGAGGCACACTTCACTAAGAGCGTAAACATCCATCGAAAATCCAAAACGCTTATACATCGATGGCGAAGTACACGCGCTCTCTCTAAGCAAACAATCTACGCGGCAGTGTATATGATACATCGCTGAACTACGCTGTAGCTTTAGGTAGAGGCGCCGCGACGGCTAGTCGGACGCGCATGCGTGAAGAATCCCACCCCATTGGTCTAGGATGACGTCATCGGGGTGAATCCGGTCTGAGTGACACTAACAGTCACCCCCGAGCGGTTGCAGGGTTATCTCGTATTCGCTTCAAGTGTCCATAAAAACAAACGTTCCAAAACTGTATGTTTGAGACCATATAGATGATTGAGAGTGTTTTGTGAGAGAACATAGTGGTGTATTCGAAGATTTGGTGCCATCTCATCGGTGGCGTAACAGGTAACTATTGTTTACAGTTTCATCCGGTGTCAGTGATCTCGATGATGCTACCTCGGGCATGACTCGCTACGTTGAACATCTTATACGACTAATACAGAAACGTACGTGGACATTCATTTTATTTAGCTAAAAAAGCCTTTAATTCTATGCGACCTCATTTGGGAGATTTGAGGAAAATAAACGGAAGCGGACCCGGTAAATTTCTAAACATAAAAGTAAACCTTATGAAATAAGCACCGTAATTTGGAAATGAAACCTGTATTTTCAAAGGTCTTTGTTATTTTTACACTTGAAGAAACACAAGGCTCTACATTCGTCAGCAATTTTTAAATTAATTCTTGCATTTTTCTTTTAAAAATTATACTTAAGTACCAAGTATTTAATGTATACAGGTGGATAAACGTAGAATACCACAAAATATAAGCTTCCTCCTTTAACTAAAGTCCTCTCTAATTTATATCACCATCGTTATACTTTAGACTTCGGGAACAACGTAACCCAATACTTTACATAAATTAATGCAGCCCGCGGTACCGAATCCATCTCTGATCTAACCAACCATTACCGGTTTTCATCTCCAATTTGAATATTTTGGCTGAACAATACGTGTTACGTATACTGTGTTTTGAAATTGGATAAAAAAAACTAACATGGCTGTTTTGAATGCAAATAGTAGGCTCAAAATAATTAATTCATTAATAGCTAACCCAAGAGTTGCTAGTTCGCAGTTGTGGAAGTAAAGTGACCCATAGTAATTGGTAGATCTGTGTACCTATTTCATCTTTTAAGTGTCCTTTGTTTTTGTTCCCATACAAATAGCGCGGTGAAAACCACTTATCATAAAACATTCGGAGAATCGGAGTTTATCCCGATATAAATTGTATCCCAGAATTTTGGATACTTAATATCGCAACGACCGACGGCTTTGCGTGGTATTTACTGTGCAATTCAGTTATAGCCGTGATTTATAAACTATATATTTTTTTCTATTTTGGAAAAATATTGTCAGTCGGAAATTAGTTTAAAAATTGAGCTATCAAGATTTTGGAATGATTTACGTACTAGAGTTGTCAAATACATTAAAACATAATAAAGTAGCGAGACAACTCTCAAAATTCTTAAAATTAATCGTTACTCGAATAAAAAGTTTGTATTCTTTTAATTTTGACTTGAATTTGGATTATCCTCAGATGTTAATCTGCCTAATAGTAATACTTTTTCAACACCTTGGAATGCAAGGATAAGTTACATAATCGTCTTTGAAAAGTCTCCTATTTATCGAAGGCTCTTTCAAGCTTCAGCCCTGACCCATTAAATTTTCAGTTTCAGTTTAGGTAATACAAAGTTGGCAATGCTTTCAGTAGTTTTTGGGGAAATTTACGATGTTTCGTAAACAAGATGCAGTGGGAAACAGCGTTTAATTTATTGGTAGGGTGTTTTTTTGAACGAGAAAAACTCAACTGAATGTTGTGCAGGCAAAATGTAACATTTTTAAACATGTTTTTTTGACCACTGAAGCTATTTAAATTTTTTAAACATGTATTTTTGACTAGTAAAGCTATTTCAAATAAGATATTTACTGTGTTTTTTGAGTCCGTATTAATTCACTTTCATAGTGAAATGGTGGTTTAAATTCGCAGTTAATATTTTATTCAGAATGGTTGTTTTACTAGAATAAGTTACAAAAGTTAAGTAAACTATTTCCTTTTTTTGTTTAAAATGTTTTTGAAGTTTAAAGTTTTTTAAACATAAAATTTATCCTAGAAGTTTCAGTCTTTTTCGAAGTGGAAAAATCTTGTTTCTTGCAAAACTGCTTTAGTTTTTTTTATAGGTTTGGGTTCACTCCAGAAGAGCATGATCTCGATTTTTCTAGACTTTAACCATATTGTCTTAATATAGGAAAACTTTCTTAACACGTTTTACGAAGTCTAATTCAGTAAAGTTGTTACCCGACAAAGTGTGAAAATAAACTTGTTTGAATTATCTCGAGTCACGTTTTCGGCTGGTTTTACGATGCCTTGTAATATTTTCTTTGCCCTAGTTTACTATGAGCTTCATACTGTGATAAGTTGCTTTGAAAATAAAGGAAACCTCAAGCAAATTAGATTTTTTTTCAGTGACATTATTTTATGACTGCCATGCATTGTGCAGACAATTTATTCAACTGAACACGACATGACTGAAAACTTATACGAATCTCGCTTTCCTTTTTGTCATTTCGTACATTGTTTGTCACTTTATTGAGGAAAAAATTTGGATCCTAATACCTACTGCTTGCCTAAAGCGGTATTTTAATATTTCGTGATCAATATCCATAAATACACATTCCATACTTACAATATTCATAAGAGACATTCTTGAAAAATATTCAAATGTATGCAACAGCTGGGTGACTCGCAAAATAAAGATTATCGAAGGGACAATAAAATTTAATTTCCCAAGAAATAGGTACCTACTAACACTAGAAACAAAAAAAATAATTTGGTACGCTGTTTGTATTATAGAAATTCGTTTTGACGTGATAACGTCTAGTAAATTGATGGCACACCTGCATTCACACAAAAGTATCATGTTCCGGTAACATGACGCGTCCCGTATCCGGAATGAGACGCATGACGTCATGGTAACCTGAGTCTTTAATAATAATATCGCTCATCTGGGCTTGTGTTATGGTGACGAGTGAGAAATGGAAGAAGAATACATAAAGGAAAAAAATATAAAGGAAAAAACTCAATTTTTAGTTGTTTTCTTATGATCTTATCAAGTAAAATTATCGTCCGTAAGCCAACTTTACAGACAACCATTTTTTTGCTGAAGAAATAAAGGCAATTACTTAAATGGGTGGTCGCATGTGCGGCGAATGCCAATAATTGGAACTAATCACCGCAACAAAGCCAACCGATCCTACCAATATATTGGGATCGAAGTGGAAATTCCATATAAGTACACTTTTACTATAATACTAACAGCGCTCCGCGGTTTCACCCACGTAAGTCCTGATCCTATAGGAATATCGAGATAAAAAGCCTATGTTATTCTGATGTATATGTACATGTTTGTATCTACGCGCGGTACAGCGCATCCCCAGTAATAAACGAGCTCGCTGTTTAACCGGTCGTTTCATTGCCTACATACATCTCACTGGCGACGAGAATTGTGACTACCCACATATTATATATAAAAAAAAAAGATGTCGTTCTTAGGCACTTTATCAAGTTTTGACTATAAAATTTGTGAGTGGAGCATATTCAAAGGGCGATTAAATCAATTTTTGAAGGCGAACGACGTGACGGACGACAAGAAGGGCGCAATCCTCTTAACATATCTCTCGGACGAGTCATACCGACTGTTGCGCAATCTTGCATACCCGCTGGATTTGGAGGAGTTGCCCTTTTCGGAGCTGATTTTATTACTCGACAGGCATTTTAAACAAAAACAGTGTTCGTATGCAGACAAGGCGAAATTTTTTGGAGCTCAAAAAAGTTCAAGCGAATCAATAGGCGAGTGGGCAGCACGACTACGAGGATTAGCGAGTTATTGCAATTTCGGTGCTGCCCTGGAACAGAATATTACTGATCGATTTGTCCTCGGATTGAACATGGGTTCTGTTCGCGATAAACTCTTCGAACAAAATGCTTCTACGTTAACTTTAACTCAAGCTATTGAGATAGCGGAGAAGGCGGAATGTGCACGTGAGTCCCGAGCAGTATTGGCTGACGGTGCGCCGCAGATCAAGGAGGAACCGCTGTATCGTGCAGCTGCGTTCGATTCCAGGAGCCGCCGCCGCGGGGAGGGCGCAGGTGCGGGCGGTGCCGCCGCCGACCGCGGCGGTACGAGCGCTAGCTACGGCCAGCATCATGGTGCAGCATCATCGTGCTCTATTTGTGGTATGAAAAATCATACCGAAGAAAGGTGCCGTTTTAAAAATTATCGTTGTCAAAAGTGTGGTGAAAAGGGTCACTTAAAAAAAGTGTGCAAAAATAAAAGTGCGCGTATTAATAACATCGATTCGAAATCCAACGGTTCGGATAGTTCGTGTTGCGAGGAATGCCAGAACTATAACGTAAGGTATGTTACTGATAAACCTATTGAACTGTCACTGAAATTAGGTACAAGAAATGTTACTATGGAGCTAGACTCTGGATCCGGTAAATCGGTAATATCAGATAAATTATACTTTGACTTGTTTTCGGATTACAGACTTTCCAATTGTAACCTAAAAATGTGTTTGTATGACGGTCATAAAATTAAACCAATGGGGTATTTTAAAATAAATGCAACCTACAATAATTCAATAAAAACCATTAAGATTTATGTAGTAAAACAAGGAGGCCCTCCCTTACTTGGTCGTGATTTTATGACCGCCTTTAATTTAATGATAGGTACTCAGATTAATAGTATATCTACTGATTCGGATGTTAATACATTGTTGGAACAGTATTCAGATCTATGGCTGGATGAGTTAGGCACATTTAATAAATTTCAGATTCATTTAGAGCTAAAAGAGAAATCAGTTCCTAAATTTTTTAAAGCTCGATCTGTGCCGTTTGCTTTAAAAGGTAAGGTAGAAGCAGAATTAACTAGGTTAGTAAGCTTAGGCATCCTCGTACCTGTGAACACATCAGATTACGCAACCCCCATTGTACCGGTCCTAAAAGATAACGGAAAAGTCAGAATAGCGGGTGATTATTCTATAACCTTAAATAAGGATTTAGTAATAGATAAGTATCCATTACCAAGAATAGAAGAGGTTTTTGCTAAGTTAGGAGGGGGAGAGCACTATTCGAAAATCGATTTAAAAAATGCTTATAATCAATTTGTTTTAAGTGAACGTTCACAACAGCTAACTACAATAAATACTTCGAAAGGCCTTTTTAAATATACAAGATTGGTCTACGGTCTTGCTAATGCACCGGCAATTTTTCAAAAAGCAATGGAAACGCTTTTATCAGGCATAGATGGCGTAAGTTGTTGGTTGGACGATATTTGTATCACTGGCCCGTCTAGGGAAGTTCATTTACATAGGCTTAATGAGGTATTAAATAAGTTACACGGCGCTGGCTTACGATTACAAAAAGAAAAATGTTGTTTATTTAAAGACCACGTTACATATCTAGGCTACGTTATAAATAAAAATGGTTTACAGACGTGCCCGGATAAGGTTAAAGCAATTTTAGAAGCCCCCGAGCCGTCAAATGTCACAGAGGTAAAACGTTTTTTAGGAATGATCAACTATTATAGGAACTTCATTCCTAACGCTTCCAGTACTTTAAGTTCGCTTCATGAGTTGCTGAGAGTAGGTGTCGAGTGGCAGTGGGGCGACCGACAACGGAGCGCCGTGCGCGAGGTGCGTCGCGAGCTAGCTTCGGAGCGCGTGCTGGCCCACTTTGAGCCGAGCGCGACGCTCGTGCTGTCAGTGGACGCCGGCCCGCATGGCCTAGGCGCGGTCCTCGCTCAACTCGACTCAAAAGGACTCGACCGACCTCTTGCTTTTGCGTCGCGTTCCTTATCGGTAAGTGAACGTAATTATAGCCAAATTCATAAAGAAGCGACAGCGATAATATTTGGTGTTAAGAAATTTCACCAATATCTTTATGGCCGTAGTGAACCCTTTATCTCTCAAGCATGCCGTCCAGTACTACGGCAATAGAAATACACCGATTTACGCTTGTTTTTTAGATTTGTCTAAGGCTTTTGACCTCGTGGCATATGAGACACTGTGGCAAAAGCTTCATAAAGAGACTACAGTTTCAAACGAGGTCATAGGATTGTTCAAATACTGGTACCGTAATCAAACTAATGCTGTGAAATGGGCAGGAGCATTTTCTCAAGCGTACAGGTTGGAGTGCGGGGTGAGACAGGGGGGGCTGAGTTCCCCCCGCCTCTTCAACTTGTATGTAAATCGGCTGATTGTTGAGCTCAGCAGCGCCAAAGTCGGATGCCACGTTAATGGGGTATGTGTGAACAACATTAGTTACGCGGATGACATGGCCTTGCTGTGCCCTTCAATCAGCGCGATGAGAAAACTGCTGCATATTTGTGAGGGGTTCGCGGAGGTCCATGGACTTAGGTATAATGCCAGTAAAAGTGAGATGATGGTATTTGGAGCAGGCAGTAAAACTTACTCAACAGTACCACCAGTAAAGTTATGCGGAACTCCTTTAAAGCTAGTGTCGCAGTTCAAATACCTGGGTCACTGGATATCTGATAGCCTCGATGATAATGTAGACATTGAGAGGGAGCGGAGGGCGCTGTCTGTTCGCTGTAATATGCTGGCTAGCAGGTTTGCGCGGTGTACTGATGCAGTTAAGGTGACGCTTTTTAAAGCCTACTGCCAGTCTTTCTACACGTGCAGCCTGTGGGTTAGTTATACGAAGGCGGCATACAGAGCTCTCCGTGTCCAATACAACAATGGCTTCAGAGTGTTGTTCGGACTGCCTCGTTACTGCAGTGCGTCGGCAATGTTCGCTGACGCACGAACTGACGATTTCAGCGCAATAATGCGTAAGCGCTGTGCATCTTTAATGCGGAGAGTGCGTGCCAGTCGGAACAGCATTCTGCAGACGGTCGTCGACAGTTGGGACAGCCCTTTATTACGTCGGTGGGTGCAATTACACATTACATAACTCACAATGCCTACGTACCTACTATTTATAAACACTTATTGCCTATATATATAATTAAGTACTAACTAACCCTATAATTTAAGTTTTACTAACATAATTATGGACTAGGTATGTCTGAAATAAATAAAGTTATTTATATTAAAAACGGATTATAGACCGTTAATGTCCATATTCAATAAAAAAAATGGCATTCCTATTACAACGGCTCTTCGCCTACAACGTTACGCTATTATTTTGTCAGCATATAATTATATTGTACAATATACCTCATGCGATAGCAATATAGTAGCTGATTATTTTTCTCGAGCACCGCTTGAGTCAGCGGAATGCAAAAGCGATCGTCAATTTGATACCTACAGCTCGCTTAAGTTTTTAGATATTCAACCTGCAATTTTATTAGAAGATGTGAGGGTGGCTACACTCAATGATAAAACTTTAAAGACAGTTATAAGATACGTAAATAATGGATGGCCTAGAAAAATTAGATGTAAAACAATTTTGCCATTTTTCAACTGTAAAACGGACCTACAGATATTAGACAACGGAATTCTGATGCGCGGTGTCAGAGTTGTTATTCCAGAGTCCCTTCATCAACGAATGTTAGACGAGTTACATGACACGCACATGGGTATCATAAAAACAAAAAGTAACGCTCGTTCTAGGATGTGGTGGCCCGGTATAGACCGGGATATCGAGACACGAATAGGATCGTGCGCTGAGTGCGTAGCGGTGCGGAGCGCGCCACCACGCGAGCTTCCCGCGCCTTGGCCGCGCGCGCACGGCCCGTGGCACAGGATACATATAGATTATATGACCATCGCGCAGCGTACATACCTAGTGGTAGTCGACTCCTACAGTAAGTGGTTAGAATGCCTTTTAATGCAAAACGGCACAGCTACGGAGGCGCTAATAAAGAAATTAAAATTTATTTTCTCTATTTTTGGTTTACCTAATGTTATAGTATCTGACAACGATGTAAAAATAAATTCAACGCAATTTAGAGAATTCTGTTCCAACAATGGCATACGTTACGTAACTTCTCCTATATACCACGCCCCAAGTAACGGACAAGCAGAGAACTCTGTCCGTATTTGTAAAAAAATGCTAAAGTGTATTTTAAAAAGTAATTCCTCACTAAATATTATCCAAGAAAAATTGCTAGGATATGTGTTTACATATAGGAATACCGTTCACTGTTCCACAGGTCAAACACCTGCTAACTTAATGTTTGGGCGTAATTTGAAATCGCGATTAGATTTAATTCTACCATCACAATCGAAAACAACAGCTGATAGTGATTCTATGATTGAGGTTAGCAAGAGAAATTTCACAATAGGTGAGCATGCATGGACACGTTGGTACAGTGATCGGAAGGAAAGTTGGGAGTTAGGTATTGTTAGGGAACGTATAGGGAATAGAATGTTCAAAGTATTTGTATATAATAAACAAACCGAATGTATTAGACACATTGACCAGCTTTTAAAATACAAGGGGCAACGTATTCCTGTTCCGGTTGGCTCCAATTTAACAACTATCTCAACAGACGCGACAGCAAAGATAAATTTACCAACTAAAGATTTCAATACCAGGACGAGAGGAGATAATGATGGTAATGAAACCGAGAGGGATACGGTGCAACCTCATACCTCTTCACATGAAGTTGTTATTTCCGATCCAGAGTGGGTGGATTGTGAGGAGGATAATGAGCGTGGTATTGGCGAAATGCAGGTGACGTCACCGTCGTCGGCGCTGGCTTCTTCAGCGGCGATGCCAGTGACTGACGCCCAGGACGGTTGTACTGGCGATAAAAATAAAGGCGAATTGACCGTTTCGCCAATGCCGCCGCCCTCACCACATAGAATGACTAAACGACCTAGAAAGCCTATAGATTTTAGAAAAATGTTTTGATTCCTCTGCATTCTCTAATATTAAGTTTTGTTTTGTTTAAGGTTTCAAAATTAGTGTGGAGGAATGATGTATATGTACATGTTTGTATCTACGCGCGGTACAGCGCATCCCCAGTAATAAACGAGCTCGCTGTTTAACCGGTCGTTTCATTGCCTACATACATCTCATATTCCCAATGAATCAATCCATCCTCATACCAAGATTCATCAAAATCCTACAGTTACAAACATAATCCAATAAAAATGTTCATCTTTATAATATTACTAGCTGTCCCCCGTAGTTTCACCCGCGTAAGTCCCGATACCGTGGGAATATCGGGATAAAAATTAGCCTATGTATTAATCCAGCTCTCCAGCTATCTAGGTACCGAGTTTCATCGCAATCGATCCAGTAGTTTTTGCGTGAAGGAGTAACAAACATATATACACACACAAACTTTCACGTTTATAAAATTAGTAGGATAGGATATAGACAAATAAGTAGGTAATGTGGTACATACCTATATACACCTCCTACCTGATTGTGTCGCGGCTTTAAGAGGAAAGGGTACCGACGCTCTCTTCATACAAACGTAGTCGACTGGTTTCTCCTTGGATAATGAAACTAGAGCAAATATTTTTTTGCATAAAATTTATAACTGCCATGACTATGACCCTTGTTTTTTTCTTTTCTTTGTTTTTTTTAAATCTTTCTATGACAACTAGAAAATGAAAAAACCAAGACATATCATAGTCATGGCAGTTATAGGTTTTATGCAACAAAAATATTTGTGCTAGTGTCATTATCCAGGTAGGAAACAGTCGACTACGTTTGTATGGAGAGAGCACCGGTATCCTTTCACCTTTAATTTAAACTTAGCAAGGTCTCTAAGTTTCACGATGTTGAAGTAACAAGACATTGTACCAGAAACCGCAGCTTCAACTTCTTAAGATATCGCTGGGTAGTTGAGAATTCAGTAATTTTCATATAGACTTTGTTAATTGTTGTTACACTGTTTAGAAACAAAGATTTAAGAATTACCTACCTGCTAATATTATAAATTTTGTGTTGGTATTCATCATCATTATACAAATAAATAAATATTGCATGACATTCCACACATCGCCATCTAGCCCCAAGCTAAGTAACTAGACTTCTTTTATGGGTGCTAGACAACGGATATACTACTTATATACTTTTCTTTTTGTAAATATATACTTATAATACATAGAAACAACCAGACCACAGACAAATATGTAAGCATAAATACTTGTCTGAGGCGGGAATTGAACCCGCAAACCTGTGTTTGGCAGTCTGGCATGGTGACCATTGTGCCAACTGGGTCGTCATATGGACTACTAGAACTTTTTAATAGCTGTCAACGGCGAAAACTAACACAGTAGGTCGGAAGATTAATACGTTCAAACAAACAAACAAACAAACTCTTCCGCTTTATTACATCATTGCTTAGAGATAGATGGCCCTTTAGTGGAAGGCATAGGCTACTTTTTACCTCGGTCCCAGACTTACGCGGGTGACACCGCGGGGCGCAGCTAGTATAATGACTTTTTGCTGAAAGTAAAGGGTAGGAAAAAGTAAGTTTATTTTCTTTTCTTTAAAATACTCCTAATCAGTTACTAGCTTTATTTACGTTGTTTGGTCTCGATTCCCTTTCTACTGTAAAAAATTAAAAGTATGGTTTCGCAGGATTAACTTTTGCTTGCACCTGTGCACTGAATACCGTAAAAAGAGATATTTATCCGTTAATATTTTCTTTAACTTTATGTTTTTGAGGGGGACTCCTCTATTCCTACAAAAAGATTATGTATTATAAAAGTCTGTGTTGTACTTTACTTATAATCTATATAATATATATCTATCTATACTTAGAAAGATTTATGATTTAATGCTTTGTTTATTTGCTGGACTATGTTCCAACACTACTGATCCGATTTAGATGAAACTTGTTTTGAGGATACATTGATTCATTGACATTAACATAGGCTACTGTTTATCCCAGTATTCCCAAGGCATCGGGAGTGACGCGGGTGAAATATGATATACCTATACAATACATAGACGGACAATCGGGTGATCAGAACCCTGATTTAAACGTACCATCGAGATACGGACGTTTTGTTCACCAAAAAATCAAACATATTGCTTGTAGGTAGGAGATGGAAAATCGTATTTTAACCATTATTTAATTGAAAATCTCGTCCTCTAATTCGAATTTTTAACCACGTAAAATTACGACAAAGTATTTCCTGTAAACCGATATCCATCGAAAGAATAATCCGTAGATTAGCTGTCAGACGTTCGAGGCGAACGTTCGAAGCGGGCATCATTCGATAATCGCTCCTAATTTGATTGGCACTAGAGCAGCTGGGAAACGACGTGAAAACTCTATTACAAACCCTCTTTCAAAGGATTTATCGACTTTCAAAGGAATTATATTGATTGGCCTATTTTACCTTTCGTTTAGTCTCTTAAGGTAAAATAATTGTATGGGTTCGATTCTATTATTTATACTAGAAGAAGGACTTCTTCCCATGACCTCCAAATCTATTTATCTCAATATTTATTATTTCCACAATAAAACTATAATCGGTCCTAAAGATATTTGGTGGTACCTTTAATCTATTCCCACGAGATAGATAGATAGATAAACTCTTTATTGTACCACATTAAACCTTAATTCTAACATAAATTTCTGCGAAAAATCAATATATTAAACCAAACAATATGGCACAATGGGCGGCCTTATCGTTAAAAGCAATCTCTTCCAGGCAACCGTTGGATGGACAAGAATTAAGGAGGGGAACGGTGGGTTGTACCAGCTCAGTTTTAGAATAATATTTAATTTAAAATTCCTAAGAACTTCAAAATTTTAAAGTATAGTTAGCAAAACAATTGTTTTGTTATTTATAAATTAAAAATATCTTTTCCTCGCTTATGATTTCCAAATATTTATTTCTGTAGACTATTTGAAAATTTAGCGTATCTATACACTGATTTTCAGGTACGAATTTATTCTTCATTTATAACTAGCAGCGCCCTGCGGTTTTACATGCGTAACTCATGACTCCGTGCAAATACCAAGATAAAAAGTAGCATATTTTACTACCAATTAATCAATGTATCTTCATACCATTTTTCATCAAAAACGGTCCTGTAGCTTTAGAGCATATTCGTTACAAACAAAAAAATCGTTTCTCTTTATCTATAATATTAGGAAGATTAAAAAAACGGTATATTATCTAAAAAAAGTTTTATAGCCTTTTATGCTTTGTTATTACTCGAATCTAGTGATGAACAATATTCACACCTTAGCTTGACATTAATATATTTCCAAAAGAAATTGTCTTCTCCGTTATTTATGTATCTTTAATTATACAGGGTTATTGGTAATATTACTAGCAAGCCGTTGAGGGCTACTTTTGTGCACCGTAGCAAACAACATTTTGTTCTACGACTTTTGGAAATTCGAAAAAAAAATGAAAAATTATATGCAGATATACGGTCGGTATTCGGATGGCTGTTTCCTTAGTATATAAATAAAAACGAACAAACGTATATCTTCAATGATGTATATCTGCGACTGCCTTCAAAAAGTAATACTAAATTTTTATATGGTAGGTACCTAATCGAACAACAGCAGATTTTTAAAACAAAGTTTTTTCAGACTAAGAACAGTAGATAAAACTAATAAAAAAAACATAAGTAAACTTTAAGGTTAATGACGTCTCCGTGTGAGGAACAGCTGGTTTTCAGGTAAACCTAACGTCAAAATTTTCAAAGAAATGTTCGAATTTCCAAACGTCTTAAAACAAAAGTGTTTTTTTAGGTGCATAGAAGTAGCTCTCAACGGCTCGTATAATTACCAATAACCCTGTATAATAACAGTTTCATATGTTTTATAGTTTTTTTTACTCCGATTGAAAATGTTCATCTCTGTCAAATACCTATGGATGTAAAATACCTTAAACGAAGTCATGTTTATTTATTACATTAATTATAAATTACCTACTTCTAACCTTCGACTGGCCATTGCCCTAAAATTTACCGTTTTTAAACAAACTTCATTCCACTATAATTAGCATACTTTTTCAATTTTATAGCAACAATGTTTTTTTAAACTTAGTAAAGATAGATAGATAGATAGATAACTTTATTTGTACAACACAGGAAAAAACAGAACACTATATACACAAAGCGAAGTAACAGCTATAAAGCGTAAGTTGCACAAATGGGCGGCCTTATCGCTGAAAGCGATTTCTTCCAGGCAACCTTTGGATGGAAAAGAACTGATTCAGCTTTAATGGTAGGTTGTGAATTTCCTCAAGCAGGATACCAAACATAACCTGTAACAGGTGATAATATAAAGTATTTACATAAATATGGCTTTAAAATATCAAATTATACATACAATACATACCAATATATAATTATATACATAGATACAAAAAAAAAATATATATACATACTTAAATAATACAGGAATACATATGGATATTAGACAGTACTGAGGTAGTGCTCAGTTACCATAGATTTGAAAATGGGTAGGGACTTAGCAGATCGGATGGGTTGAGGCAGGGAATTCCAGAGTATCACTGAGTGAAAAGAGAAGGATTTTTTGTAGAAAGGGGAGTTAAAGCTTTTTTGGTTATATTTTTGTGCTCTAAAGATTAATCATTTCCTTTCCATAAGCGTAAATCTTTAAATAGTCATTTCTAGCTACCAAAACATTAGCCAATTATCTTTTATTTAATTATCTTTTAATTGAGGGAGTGGTTTTTCTCGTTTCGACCAAAAGAGAATTGTGGGTACATATTAACGATATTAAGCATAGATAGATAGATAACTTTATTTGTACAACACAAAAAGAGACAGAACACGATAAACACAAAGCAAAGTAATAGCTAGAAAGTATAAGTTGCACAAATGGGCGGCCTTATCGCTGAAAGCGATTTCTTCCAGGCAACCTTTGGATGGAAAAGAACTGATTCAGCTTTAATGGTAGGTTGTGAATAATTTAACTTATAATATACACTATATACATAAGCATGTATGCTATAAAAGCAATACAATCAATTTGGATTGTTGAAGTCAATTACTCACAAAATAAGCTTTCAATAAAGATTTAAACGTTAAAACGTTTGAGCCTATTTTTAGTCCATTACCTTTATTACGATTTTCTGTTTCGTTGAACAAAATCAGTCTGAAGCTTTTTGTTTTGTTACTGAAAATGTTTCTGAAGTAAGAGCCGTGATCTTTGTTCTTCTTATCGTATCAATGAACGTTTTTTTATCTTTTTTTTAATCCTGGTCTGGGCAAATTTCCCAGACTAGAAACTAACCACTTTTAACGCAGTGTCTGTGGTTTCTATCAGGTCTTCTCTCGTGCAAGAGGTATAGCGCGATGGCCGTATATGTGGTAGATATTATTATTGTTTTCTGACGTACGTAAAACGCGAAAATTATCATCTATACATATAAAATTCTTTATCCTGAATGACTGACGGATCATTTCACAGCCTAAACCACTGATCGTAGAGACCTGAAACGTTGTGTTCTTTGTATGACCTAGGCATCCGATAAGAAAGGATTTTCCGAAATACTCCCTAGGGAGGTAAAAAAGGGGGGCAAAGTTTCTATGGGACAATGATTCTTTGGTCCATTTTCGACTTTAACGCGAACGAAGTCGCGGGCAAAAGCTAGTTTACAATAAAATTTTAGGGATTTCTAATTCAAGTAATTTCAATTTCAGTATTTAAGATCTTTATTGTTTTGTAACGTAAGGCGAAAATTATCATCAACATTTAAAACTTAAGAGATTTCTAATTTAAAAGACCTTCAGTTTCAGTATTTAAGGTATCTACCGCTGTATAATTTCAATAGTAAATTATCATCAGTTTCCTATTAGGGTCCTGTGAGCTGTACCTGTCAAGCCTCTGATTGTACCAATTATACGTTGTTTTGCTATCGAATACACTCGAGGGAACGCTATTGATATCGTATGAAATCGTATTAGGAACCAACATTTTATATTCACAATTTAAATTTATTTTAACAGTTCATTTGCTAAGTGTGATGAACATAGATTCTTTGTAAAGTTGTAAAATTTCCATAAAAACGACATTTTCACAGCCGGTTAAGTAAATATGTCTACTAACTCAAGATAAATCGCATAAAACATTAAAAAACTGGCGACGTCTAACAGTAAAAAAGAATGGGGTGAGAAAAGTATTAATCATTTTACTTAATGAAAAAGAAAAAAACCGGCCAAGTGCGAGTCAGACTCGCGCACCGAGGGTTCCGTACAAACCTGTAGGTATATAAGTAAAAGTTATGGTATTTTTATTGCTAAATGAAATCCATAACATAACAATGTGGAAAGCTGACGGTACCTTGTCAATACATATATGAAAACATTATGTATGTTCGGAAAAATCTTCATCTCTTTAAGAAGAGAAGTGATAGACATAATTTTAATACTAGAAATAGGCACAATTTGGATAAATCTCGGTTTAGATTGGCTAAGGTACGAAATTCTTTTATGGGGAATTGTGTTCTCGTGTCGCGGTGTTTGTTTCCAAACTCCTCCGAAATGGCTGAACCAATTTGCATGAAATTTTGTGTGCATATCGGGTAGGTCTGAGAATCGGCCAACGTCTGTTTTTTTTTTAATCGCTGAACAACGTTTGCTGGGTCAGCTAGTAAGTTTATGATTATTAAAAAAAATATACTATGTGATGTAACTAAAAATTTAAGATTTTCGGATTTTTTCCTATATGTGTACTTTATAACGTTGCTTCATGCCAAATTTCAAGATTCCAGGTCGTCTGGAAGTATCCTTTAGGTTTTGATTCCCTTGCGAGTAGTTGCGAGTTTCAAAATATGCGGCTTTAATTGCTGTATCTTTTGATTGCGTTGACGTAGAAGTTTGATTTTGTTACAGCTTAAAGATATTATAGACTTGAGTATTTGTTAAGAATTTCAATATAATACGACTACGCGTTCATGAGTAAAGGGGTAATAAGTTTAAAATTATTAAAAATATTTTTATTATATGATGTAACTAAAAATTTATGCTTTTCGCAATTTTTCCTTTATCTGTGTTATAAGACGTTGCTTCGTACCAAATTTCAAGATTCTGAGTTCACGGGAAGTACCCTGTAGGTTTTGATTCCCTTGCGAGTAGTGGCGAGTTTCAAAATATGCGGTTTTAATTCCTGTTTCTTTTGATTGCGTTGACATAGAAGTTTGATTTTGTTACAGCTTAAAGGTATTATAGATTTGAGTATTTGATATGAATTTCAATATAATACCACTACGCGTTCATGAGGAAAGGGGTAGTAAGTTTAAAATTATTAAAAATATTTTTATTATATGATATAACTAAAAATGTATACTTTTCGCAATTTATCTTATATCTCTGCTATAAGACGTTGCTTCATACCAAATTTCAAGATTCTGAGTTCACGGGAAGTACCCTGTAGGTTTTGATTCCCTTGCGAGTGTCGAAAATTTGGGGCATAAACGGGAGTATCTTTTGATCGCGTTGACTTAGAAGTTTGATTTTTTCACAGCTCCAAGAGACCATAGACTTGAGTATTTGATATGAATTTCAGCTTGATACCTCCACGCGTTCCTGAGAAAAAAGGTCTTGACAGACAGACAGACAGACGGACAACAAAGTGATCCTATAAGGGTTTCCGTTTTTACCTTTTGAGGTACGGAACCCTAAAAATACTATCAGTCTTTTGTTTAAACAGGGGAAATTAAGATCCCTGAAAAATGAGGTGACCATTACGGATATTATTATTTGTTTATAAATAAAATGGTGAATTTAAGGATGAATTAAGAGGGAGAAATAGGGACACTTAGTTGAAATTAAAAGATGAAAATACCGTTGAGATTTTGAGGGTGTTGTGGTAATTATGTATACGTTTTAAACATGATTTAAACAAGTAAATAATCATTGTAATATCTTGTCCAGACTGAAGATATTTTCTTTAAAATGTAAGTTGATTCTTATTCTAAGTTCAATTTTTACCTTACGATGTGCACAAATAAATAAATAAATATTTTAGAACATTCCACACATCGCCATCTAACCCCAAGTTAAGTAACTAGACCTATGTTATGGGTGCTAGACAACGGATATACTACTTATATACTTTCTTTTGTAAATATATACACATAATACATAGAAACAACCAGACCACAGACAAATATCTAAGCATAAATACTTGTCTGAGGCGGGAATCGAACCCGCAACCCTGTGTGTGTATAGCAGTCCGGCATGGTGACCAGTGTGCCAACTGGGTCGTGCACAATGCTTACAAACTGCCGATATCATCTTAAATTATTGGTACCAAACTAAAATACACTTAGAAACTACAATTTCACATGTGTTAATACATACAAGAAATCTGATTAAGATTCAAAGCAATTTCATCAATTTATCACCTACTAAACTATACCTAAACATTCTTAATTCAGAAGCTTTCGCTTCGAGCGATATTTGATTGAAAAATTGTAGCGATCGTTCGGGATTACGTAATTTCATGCAGCCTGGCATCCCTGATATGCCTTAGGGCGGGCGGCGACAAGGGACGCGTTTTAAGCGCCAAATATACGAGGAATATACGTTCGAACACTGGATACTAGATACTCTTAATTACTTTGATGTGTTCAATTACGGTAAGTGATATGAAAGGGATAAACCTAATGAGAAAATTTCAGAAACTGTGACATTTAAATTATTGTAGCTCTTTACAACGTCATAGGCCATAGTAGTTATAAATTTATGTCTCTTGCAAATGCCTTAGTTAATTATAAATAACTATAGCTGTACCCTGCCACGCTTCGCTGTGGCACAATGTGATTGAATGGTTGCGAAAAAAAACTGTTTTTTCGCGGTCGCGGATATGTGACTGATGCAAAAATTAGATAAAAACAATACTTGTTGCGGATTATATATCATTCTAAAATTTCAGCTCGATCGGTGCAGAACTTTTTGAGTTTTTGAAGCGTACACAAACTAACATAACATTTTTAAATATATAAGATTAACTAAGGCATTTTTAATTAAATTATTAATAACGCAAATGCTTAGTTAATAATTAACTAAGGCATTTGCAAGAGACATAAATTTATAACTACTTTGGCCTATACCGTAAAGTAACTGTAAAGGGCTACAATAATTTGGATGCTACATTTTCCCTTTGAAGGTTCCAATTTTAATGCCTACCTAGTTCCCAGTAATCTAGTGTTATTCGCTCCATTAACTTACTTAGCTCATTCAGTGGACCATTACATAACATCTTTGAAGGTCTTAGAAGTATTAACTAAGGGTCCGAATAAAGGCAAACTAACATAGGTAAGTACTGTATTTGTACATGTATATGTACTAAAAAAGGTCAAAAGATAAATTTGTGACTGTATAAGCTGAAAATATGAGTATGGAACGAAAATATCATATTATGAAGGACGCGTTCTTTGAGAATTTGCATAAGCGAGTGTTTTTCTTGTTAGTGACAGATAAAAATAAACTTGTTGACGTACCTAAGGCTGTTAGATAGGTATATATACAAAGGTACTTTGTTGGAATGTGGTTTTTAGTTTATTTTAGTGATACCGTTATCTATTACTAAATTAAATCTCTTTAAGTATTTACCTATTCATAGAGTCTGTCTGACTTTCGAAAATAATATTCTTTTATAAAAAAACTAGCTTATGCCCGCGACTTCCTCCGCGTTGAGGTCGAAAATGGACCAAGGAATCACGTTGTCCCATACAAACTTTGCCCCCAATTTTCACCCCTTAAGGGTAGAATTTCGGAAAATCCTTTCTTATCGGATGCCTACGTCATACAAAGAACACACCTTCCAAGTTTCAGGTCTCTACGATCAGCGGTTTAGGCTGTGCGTTGATCCGTCAGTCAGTCAGGACAAAGAATTTTATATGTATAGATATAACAACATTTATACAGGTTTATCGGTAATAAGAAAGAATTGAAGGCTACTTATGTTCACCTTAACAATCAACTTTTGTTCAACGAATTTTGGAAATTTGTACATTTTTTTCGAAATATTTGTGGTTATGTTTTCCCACAAATCAACTGTTACTTACACGGGCCAATAACTTTAGATTGTACTTATTTTTAAAATTTTATTGATTGTTCCCAAAGTCTCAAATACCTTTAAATAAAAAATCAGCTGAGTTTGCTTCGTCATTCCTTATTCGTACTGCAAGGGAATGGAATCGGTTGCCTGGTCTTCAAGTCGCGAGTGAATAGGTATGTTCTAGGAAGGCGTGTTACATCTTAGGCCGCATCGTCACCTACCATCAAGCAGGTGTGATAGTGGTCAAACGCTGACCTATCATATGTAAAAAAAAGTTGATAAACTTCCAAATAATATTCGAATTTTCAAAAGTTGTACAACAAAAGTGGATTGTTAGAGTGCACAGAATGAGCCCTGAACCGCTTTCTAATATTAATGTTTACAGCGGTGTTGGCTTAGTGGTAGATACCTCTACTTTCATTCTGAAGGTCGTGGGTTCTAATCCCGGCCGGCCGTGCACCAATGATTCATGTGCGCTAATTGACATTGGTCTTACGGTGAAGGAAAACATCGTGATGAAACCCGCGGCTTAGTTGGCTCCAGCAGTATTGTTTTCTCCTCTGGAAATGGTCGACTAAGCTGAGAGCGTAGTAGGTGCTGGGCAAGCCTACTCTATCCTCACGCAAAAAAGGACCCAATTAAAAAGGTTCTAATTGCGGAAAACAGTACAAGTACAAGTATATTCATGTTTTGTTACCATACCACCTATATACAAACCTAAATGACTATTTTCACTACAGGCTTATTCATCAACAATAGTTGCTGGCACTATAAATCATTTAGGATATACGTTCCCTATTACTCTATAGCTAAACCTTAGCTAGGTTTAGACTGAATACAGGGTAAAGATCGGATTAACTATACGGTGGGGCATTGAGTGATATTCAAGCTTTATGTTGCTTTTGTTTTAGCACACACACCCGTTGGCTTTGACGTTACCCCTTCGGTAAACCCGGCTCAGTCGAAACAGGGTATTTCTGTTTTTTTTTTTTAAGTTTTTAAGGTATCTTTTTTCTGATTGGCCTAGCGGGCCCTAGCGTTTCATGTTGCAATATAATTGATTAAAAATACTGGTTAAAAATAAATCTATATTTTTACTATACCTAGGCAAAGTTAGGAAGGTAATTGAAACAATCGTCTGCATCTGTCTTTTCTGACGTGTGCAATTTGAGGGTCTTCAAGGTGCAAGTGAATAGGTATCTTCCACCATCAGGCGTGAGAAAATGGTCCATCGCTGACCTATCATAATATGTAAAAAAATAATATTAAAATTACCTTAGCATTTTTTAAAGCTATTGCATAGCTTTTATCGCGGGCTTTGAGCACGGCGACCGAATCAAGAAATTCCAAAACGAAAATAAAACCTAACACCCACTCCGCCTAACATGTAGCTCGACCGAGCGTTCCCTTACCGTGTATGTAGGTATATGGTACGACTGTACGAAGCTCGCACGATGCAATTTTTGGTATATCATTGTCCTTAAAATTCTTTTACGCTTTGGTCACTAAATTTTCAATATTCAATATCAACCCTCATTATTCTAAAATTTTCGTACTTCACAGAAATAAAATGTAAAGAGAAACACGTGTGGGTTATGGGACATTGTCTCCGGGGATGAAAATGCACGTTTATGCATTTACATAGGTTTTAGAAGAGGGTTCTTAAAGAAATACATTTCGGACGAGAACCTCTCAGACATTCTAATGAGGCCTGCGTATTTGTATTAAGAATGGAACACTTTAGTCGCATTTTCAGTTGAAGTTTGCCTTTTGAACGTTTTATTCGAGGCAGAGTTTAGCTGAAGAGTTTCAGTTATATTGTCTGAGAGAAAAACAAGATCTATACACATGAAATACTTGTCCTGAATGAATGACTGACTGACTGACGGATCAACGCACAGCCTAAACCGCTGATCGTAGAGACCTGAAACTTGGAGGGTGTGTTCTTTGTATGACGTAGGCATCCGATAAGAAAGAATTTTCTGAAATTCTACCCCTCAGGGGGTGAAAAAGGGGGACAAAGTTTGTATGGGACAACGTGATTCCTGGGCCCATTTTCGACTTTTACGCGGACGAAGTCGCGCGCAAAAGCTAGTATAGAATAAACATTGTATTTATTTACCGACTTTAGGTTTGCCTTACATTGATGATGCGCTAATAAAGCTCAAGATAAACATCACAAAGAAATAAAGATGATACACTCGGGTAAATTCTACCAACAAAGTTTAATAACGGTCTCCTTTCATACTAGTACCAGAAATTAGAATTTCATAGAAGTTCTGAGTCAGTGAAGCTAATCTGAGCGGCTCTATTCTAGTCCAAACAAAACTCGAAATAGCAAATAGTCGAGCTTTTAAAAATACATTACTACCCTAAATAAAAACCTTTTGTTAGATGATGTAATACATTTTAATATGCGCATAGCCGTGACCTGTGCTACCCTTGTATTTTGTATGAGTCATAGAAAGCTGAATGGCGGTTCGACCTTAAATTAAATTATTGATAGAAATAGAAAGTAGTTAATTTAGATGTGGTTTGATTAGTTTTGCTGAAAATAAAAAAGTGAATCATCGACTTTTGACCTAGTAGCCGCGCCTTACGGTTTACACCCGTAAGTCCCGATCCCGTGGAATTTCGAAATAAAAAGTAACCTTTGTCCTTTTAAAAAGTCCCATCTATCTCTATTGCAAATTTCATCAAATACGTCTCAGCGGTTTAGTCGTAAAAACGTAACAGACAGACAAAGTTACTTTTGCATTAATAATATTAATTAATAGGGATTTATTTCGTTGTTATTATGTTTTTAACGAAATCGGAGGTGAAAAGTCAAAGTAATTTTTTTTGCCATTTGGATGCATAAGTTCCTACATTTTGTATAAAGATCACTAGAAGCGTCTTAAGAACTAAGTTAGGATGTGTTCGTGACCAGTTTCCAAAGTTTTTAGGTAGTATCAGTTCATTTTCTTTGGGAAATAAGCAAATCTTTCTTGAATTTCAATAAAAACATGCACCGCTTATAACTGACGGGCTGTAAAGCAAATATTATACCATAAAACATTCTATTCACTTGAACAACACAATTCTTGTACAATTTAAAATTCTAAAAACATTTCCTCCGACCCTAAAGTACATTTTTTTATACTCAAACGAGATCAATGTACCTCTCCCCTCATGAGTGGTCCTAGTTTAAACAGTTTGGGTACCTTGCATGTAATATTAAACAGTATGCCCCCTGCATTCTGCACCACTGACAGAGAGGTGATGCTGTTAATAGTTTCGTATGTTATTTTAGCGAAAAACACACAGATAAATTGTCCCCTGAGTTCGTAACCGTGGTACGAAATGTTTTCCAACTAGACAGAAAAAACAATTTCTTGAAGCCAGAAATAATCCTTTCCTTATACGCTAGAAAAAAATATTAATTTTAATAAATGTTCTTGAAAATAATACCTAAGCAACATTAAGAAAATTGCTTTTAAAATTAAGAATTATTCTTACGATTATATTTTCAGATTTTTACTAATAACAAGAAATTGTTCTCTAGCATCAATAGAGAGAGGATTAAGCTTCAAAATATCTTTTTTTTCTGTACTTGCCTACCAAATTAGATTTTTTTATATTTTTGTAAAAATTACCGAGTTAGAAATCGAAATATTACAATATTTTAATAAATACGATATTAGAACCTAATTTTCCAACTTCATTTTTTTTTAAAATGAATCTATCCCAAATATAAATAACAGTGTAATACACAATAATTTCATACCACACTTTCATTTAAATTTGACATAGTTTCAAAACCTAAAAAATAAGTTAAGTATTTGAAGTTGCAATCTTACTTTTTAGTTCTGAATTGCTTATTGTTACTGTGTTTGACGCACTGAGCTACATCTTACCAGGGACCAATCACCAAAATGTAAGGGATATCTCACTCAGTAGTCGAGTCAAGTTTAATTAAATTTATTGATTGACATTTTAATGGTACACTTGTTTTGTTAAATTATGTTGCAAGTAAGTTTGTTTGTATTGTGTTTAGCAATCAGTTAATTTAATTTCGTGTATATATTAGTAGTATATGTATGTAATACCTACTTAAATATTTTATTTTCGAAATATTATTTTTTACTGTTGGGTATTCTTTTTGACGACCCAGTTGGTACAGTGGTCACCATGCCTGACTGCCAAACACAGGGTTGCGGGTTCGATTCCCGCCTCAGACAAGTATTTAAACTTAGATTTATTTGTCTGTGGTCTGGTTGTTTCTATGTATTATAAGTATATAATTACAAAAGAAAAGTATTTAAGTAGTATTTCCGTTGTCTAGCAGCCATAACACAAGTCTAGTTACTTAGCTCGGGGCTAGATGGCGATGTGTGGAATGTGTTGAAATATTTATTATTTATTTAATTCAGTTTTAAGGCCCAGTACAGGGCCTAGAGTGGGTCATCTTAAGGCTAAAATAACCAAATCTCACCATGATTAGTATTTCGACCTTGGTTGTTAGGATAAAGACACTTATAATATCATTGTGATCCGCTTTTAGTCAGTATTTTCCAACTTAAGCAACGTCTACACGTGTTCAGTTAAATGTACAATTTACTAAATCGAAGTTGCAACTAAAAAAAGGTAGGAATTTCCTTTTTCCTAGAACAGAGTTTAACGAACATAACAATTAGATTTTCAAGCAGGAAGGACGAATAATCAAGTCTCAGCGAATACCCGACTGTTCTTTAGTTAGGGTTAGTTTTAAACGGAAATTGTTGAAGAAACTCCTGCTCAATTGAGTTACCTCGACTTTTTATTTTTCTTTATTTAAAATCTTTTATTTTTTATTGTTAGAATAACGAACCGCTTTATGGTGGTATCGTTGAATAAAAAGCCTATTAAATCTTAAAGCTGTGGCATTACCTGTCAGGATTACCGATGTCATGTGTCTTGAAAGTGTTTACAAGGTTTATCTCGATACTCTGAACCGGATATTCTCATTTTTATCCATAGGAAGCGAGTTCATTTCGTCTTTTTTTTGTTATCGTTCTTTTTTGCCTACTTCTTTATTCTTCCTGTTTCCAAAAACTTGTAATTACAACATCTTAGTCGTTAGGTAAGTATATCTTTTATAGCAACTATTTCCAACACTATTTATTTTTCTAAGTCCAATGTTTTTCCCAAATATTCTTTTGGTTTTTTAGTTTTTTTAGAAGTGTCGGTCATAAAACAGTTTGAGCAAACAATAGTATCAAAGAAGATCAGTGTTTTGAAAATAAGCCTTTTTTCCTGTAAATATGTCCTTATCGTTGTATGCTCTCATCGCATTACACTATTCATCATACATAGCATTGTTTGTACAATAGGCAGTACGCGTAAGTGGATTACACTCGGCAACGGACGATGCTTTAGTTTTTATGACCGTTTAAGCCTCACCACTAGTAGGGGATGGATGGGCCGTTAGTACTTTTCTATGTTGCAGTTGAAGGGCGTTATTTACGAGTATTGTTTTGTACGATTCAAAACAATAGACATAAATTATGTCAAAATTGCTTTGAGCTTAGATTTGTGAGTTTGAAGTCGGTTTTAATTGACATTGGAGGGAGATGAATGTTGCTTCGTTCTGTAGATTTTCTGGTGACAGGCCTGAGAATTTGAGAACGGATTAAATAACAGATTAATCTTGAAAATGTGTATTTTTAGGAGTTAGTATAGAACAATAGTAGTAAAAACCGTATATAAAATTAGTTTATGTTATGCTAAAGCTAAAAAGGGGCTTTAGTAATATTCTGCTTCATTTAAAAGTAAGCACCTAAGTATCCCAAGTCAAAGTAGCAGAGGTCAGGTGTGGAAACACTGTGTTCTGTAATCTACAAATTCCGGCACAAGCACGCGGTATTTAGCCTGTAAGCACTCGAGAGTTTCACCAACTATGCCCGTGTAAACGTAGCTTTATTAAATCTCCAAACTTTGTTGTTTGCTTTAATTGCTAAACCTAAACATATTTTTCGTCTGGATTTTTAGGATAGCTGGAATAATTTTACATTGAACATGTTGAATGATAAATCCGTTCAACCATAGCTCAAAACCATTAAAAGTGCAAAGAGATTAGGAAGGTTTGTCCATTTGTAGAAAAATAGTTATTCACGTCGACCATAGTTATTCAAAACATATTTTCCGTCTGGATTTTTATGATAACTGAAATAATTTTAAATTGAACACGTTGTATGATAAATCTCTTCAACCATAACTCAAAACCATTAAAAGTGCAAAGAGATTAGGAAGGTTTTGTCCATTTGCAGAAAAATAGTTATTCACATCGGCACAGAGTGGTCATCATAGCCAGATGCATGTAAATTCCACCCATATCTCTACAGTACATCCCTGTGCACCATATGCACTATGAATAATGTGTAAAAGACACATGTGTCAGCGAAGGCTTTATAGCAAATCTGGAGCAGAACACGTGCCAGCATTTTTTATTCATCATACATGGCGAATACTGCATACATCCATTGATTTGATTGCTTGTGTGTTTTTGTTGATGGTAAATGAGGGATGGACTTGATTGTTTGATATGCCTTTGTAATTAGAATGTTGGGGTTGTACCACCCTACCTTTACATGTTCGTATAAGTGCCTTTATAATTAATGTGATTCTTAGTTTGATAGCCTTGTTGGGAATAGAGTTCTTATGAATCCTGAGTTATGATGTAGCCGGGCATTGTATTGTCGTTAAGTTCTCTTTGATTTTACCTATATAATATTATTTTGTTTCTCAAGTAGGTAAACCGACTCGTCCAATAAGTTAAGTTTAAAAAAGATTTGTCTCTACCATACGTAGCGCAATTCCTTTAAGTGGAACTCCAGACCAGACCAACCTCAACGGGATTCTACTTGAATTGGTGATTATGTCCACCCAAACATATCATGGTCTTGCAATTGTACGCTTTAATAATTGTAATGTTTATGTCTAAAATGTTAAGAAAAAACCTCTGCTCAAATGAAAAGCAAATAAATAACTTGCTCTTAAAATACAATATGCCTTCTTGATATAGGTATCTGTTTCCTCTAGCCTGTGCAAATTCTATCTGATGGAGTCTGCCTTTCTCGTCTATTACTGATACCTACCTAAAATTATAAATAATAACATAAGAGCCTTCAAGCATATAGTATAGAGATAAAAGGTAACCCAAAACTGCTTTTCAGGGAATACGTTTAAAAACAGTCGGGTAAAAAGGTATCATCCTTGCAACGTTCCTCTATTTAATATGGATTAACAAAAGCCGCTAAGCAAACCGTAACTTCTTAACAAGTCGTAGGACAGAATGACCAGAGCACGTTTCAAGTAATTTGTTCATAGTCTCACAAGGGTCGGCGCAACGGAACTTTAGCAAAACTTTAATATTGCAACTTCATGTGAATAGTCCAAGTTGTATTGCGGTTGTCTTAACACTTCGGTGCAGTAGTTTGGTGTTTTGGTTAGATCTTGTCTATTATCTATCTACTAACTTGAAGCGCATGAGCAAAATCTTCATTTTAGTTGATAAAAGTTTAAGCGACGCCTTAATAAAAATAATTAGCAACGTTCTTTATTCTTTGTTGATATTAATGTTTTGGTGTGTGTTTAATATCTGGTTTTTATATGACTAAAGTTTTCGACTACAGGATATTTGCTATGATATTTAATTTTATAACAAACTAAAACATCCTTTATTGTTCAACAACAATATAGGTTTTTAGGTTACGAACAATAGGTTTTTGTTTTTATATGACAAAAGTTTTCGACTACGGGATATTTGTTATCCTACTTCCTATTAATATTATAAAATGTGAAAGTTTGTGTGTGCGTGTGTGTGTGTGTATGTTTGTTACTCCTTCACGCTAAAACCACTTAATCGATTGCAATGCAATTCGGTATGTAGATAGCTGGAGGCCTGGATTAACATATAGGCTACTTTTTATCCCAATATTCCCACGGGATCGGAACTTACGCGGGTGAAACCGCGGGGCGCAGCTAGTGGATTTATATACAACAAATTAATCCAACTTTTTTTTCGTATAAATTATATAGTTATATTATTTAACTTATTTTCCAAATACAAATGAGGGAAGTACATTGTTTAGTAAGACCAATTAAGTAAGTCCATTGTCTGTCTACTATAACACAAGCCTAGTTGCTTGTTTGGGGCTAGATGGCCCTGTGTGCACTATCCAACAATATAAAAGACTTCATAAATTAGTGACCCAGCTATATTTCGACACTATATTTCCATATAAACTAATACATCTCATTAACGTTTGCTTTAGCGTAAGAGTTAAAATAACTATCTAAATATTTAGAAGGCATACTGTGTCAGTTTACGGGTGTCTTGTTTAAATTAAACGACGTCGTTTATTTCAAGACGGTTCGCTACCTTCTTGAAAATGTTGCTGAAATTCGTAAAAATATTTCATATTTATTTTAAGGAACAAATTACGAAAAGTATCATTCTCTCCTTCTTTGAAATTCCTCATTATTTCTTGAAATCTTTTATAGGTGTAGGTAACATATTTTATCCTAAAATATTAAAATATTTGACACTGCTTTTAATGAATTAGGTCCCTAATTCGTTTGTATTGTATTAAGGACAAAAATTATGTTAATCTTAATCATAAAGTTACAAAGTAAACCTGACCCACGATTTTCTAAATTCATGTCAGCTGTAAACTCCTGGTACGCAAGTAATAGCAAAACAACAAAAACGTGTTAATTTATTCGCGGCTAAAAGGGGCCGAACCGGGAAGCTAACATTAAAATTTGAGCTTGTCAGGTGTTAAGTCCATAATTTCCCTTGGGACCAATCCTGGATCACATTTTAAGGGTATCATGAATGGAAACTCTAATTTGTGCAGACTGTCTTAAAAGGGTCTCAGTTTAAATTGTTTTGACCATGAAATCTTAGACTGCAACCCATAACAATTTAAAGTTTTTAATACTAATTTGCAATTTGTGGAGAACTTTCAACTTAAGTGGCATCTGGATTTTAACCAGCTGTCTTCAAAAACTTTCGTAAAAGATTTGCTTTTTAAAAAGTTTTATTAAATGTTTGTGAAATAGAAATAAAATTCTCGTTTCGCGGTGTTGGTTACCTAATCCACCTAAACGGCTGAACCGATTTGAATGACATTTTTTGTGTATATTCGTTAGGTCTGAGAATCGAACATCAATTTTTTTTGTAAAGGGCAAAACGTTTGCCGAGACACCTAGTTTTTAATATAGTATTTTTATGTACAATATGTAATTATTATTAGTATGTAGGTGTGTATGTATTTATTATTATGTTTTTGTTATTATTTGCATCTTAGTTAATTATCTTAAGTTTGAACACCCTACCCTTCACCTTCCTCAACTTCTTGTTCATCCAAAGGTTGCCTGGAAGAGATCGCTTTGAGCGATAAGGCCGCCCTTTGTAACACTTAGACTTACGCTTTGTTTTTATTTAATGTTATTTGAAATTGGTGTTTACAATAAAGAATGTATCTATCTATCTAGTTTTTATTATAATTTTTTATTCTATTTACACTAAAATACAATTCTAATATGACTTTGTTATTTTTTTCAGGTAAGAAAAGGAACATAGAATATTTTTATTAAAACGAGCAATTTAGAGGTAAGTTAAGACTGCTATAACCAATGCTTTCTAGACTTTGTTGAAAGATTTCTGACTTTGTTTATTTTCATAATTTATTAATTTTTTCTATGTTTCTTTATTTGATTATTTTTTTAATTGGATTAAAAAATATAATAAGATAATATAATTGGTTGGATGAGTTGGATAAGATAATTGGTTTAGTAATGACAAACTTGCATATGGATTAATTTATAATTGAATTGTATTTTAATGTAATTTAATCTGATATAAATGAATATTATTATTATTATAATAACGCGATTTTAATCACTATCAATGTGCATTAAACGTTAAAAATATAGGTTAAATACATGCACAATACTATCAAAAGCCGTAAAAAGGTGGTGTAAAAAGCAAAGTTTTGAAAAGTTTGCTCGCTTTTCCATAGGTACTATAACAGGTCCTTTTTCCGTATGGATGTTTTTTCCTATGTTTAGTGGCTTAAACTACATCCCGTCTTTTTAAAAAGGATGTTTTTATTTTTAGTTCTGACGTACGTAGGTGAACGTTACTAATGACTCTATGTCCTCTAGAGGGCGTCACATTTAATTTATTGTGACGTTACATAGCCCATAACCAGCGGACCATTGAGAAGCCTATTTGTTGAATTATAATAAGTAGTTTTTAAGTTCGGTGGGACTAATGAACATACGTACAGTCGGCTGCATAATTGCAGCCTCCGGTAGAGTTCTAAAATTATTATTATTGGCATGTTTTTATTCTAATAATTTGATAAATTAATGAGTTGGAAGACTTTAAACTTTAACTAAAGCAGGTGTCTAGAATCTTGCTAGTGTTGAAAACATTCTAATAACAGCCGTTTTGGAGCTCTACAGTGGGTCTGCAATTATGCAGCCGTTAGTACGTAGGTGAACGTTACTAATGCCTAGAGGGCACCACATTTATTTTTTTGTGACGTCACATAGCCTATAACAAGCGGAGTATTGTGAAGCTTCTAACGATATAATTTTACCTCATTTGTTGAATCATAGTATGTAGTTTTGAAGTTAGGTGGGAACAGATGAACACACATACAGGTCAAACACATTATCCTCCCTTTTGCCTTCGCCGTAGTCGGGTAATTAAGTAAAGTGCGTATATGATCAATTAACATTAGTATTAGGTATATCAGTTATCTCAAACTTTGTTCTGGCTTCTCGGTAATTTCCTTTGAATCCAATGCATGATCATATGTATAGGTTACGATTTCAGAGAACCGTCTGTCAACAAATACCTACTAGCTGTTCTGGTTAAAATGGGTAATCTTAATTTCTACGAATATCTAGTAGTATAATGTATGAATCAACTGTTTTATGTTTGCTATTTTTAATATATTAGAATTTATTTTGAAAATATTTTAATTTAAAAGGAAGTGAACTGATTTTATAGTTTTTAAACGCCTTTTCTTAAGTTTAATATTAGCCAGAGAGATTTAAGCTTGAAAATGTATTGATAATGTTTCATTTAACGAGTGAACTAGACATAATAAGATGTAATACAAGTATTTTATATTGGACTAGCTTTTGCCCACGACTTCGTCCGCGTAGAAGTCGAAAATGGACCAAGGAATCACGTTGTTCCATACAAACTTTGCCACCCTTTCTTAACCCCTTAGGGGTAGAATTTCGGAAAATTGTTGTTATCGGATGCCTACGTTACAAAGAGAACACACCCTCCAAGTTTCAGGTCACTACGATCAGCGGTTTAGGCTGTGCGTTGATCCGTCAGTCAGTCAGTTATTCAGGACAAAGCATTTTATATGTATAGAAAGAAGATAAAGTATAAAATATACTTGTTTCTGTTGTTCTTTAATTTATTTATAAAACACAAAGGAATATACAAATTTTACGTGAAACAAATTAAATCTATTCTGTTGACAAAGTAACATTTACTCATCAAACCTAAAACAGTAAAAGTCACGTATAAAATCCAGTACCTATGAAGTTTGCGTAGACCTCTCTCGGTTCGTTAGTCTACAACTCCCATATGCAAAAGTTTACTCCCATCGCGTTGGGTGACCACAGAATTCAGGTTTTCAGGTACAAGTTGCTCTGTTGCCTGATTCGTGATGGGGTCTCATTTTAAGTTTTAATTTGTTGTATGTAGATTTGAGCTGTATAGTAGATTATTATATTGTTTGAATGGTTCTTAATGTTTCAAAATTAAGAAATACAATACATAAAATTGTAAATGACAAATATGAGTCATTTTTGCCTGATAATGTAATGTGTGTTTTTAGAGCGGTGTTGGCTCAGTGGTAGATACCTCGACTTTCATTCTGAAGGCCATGCACCAATGAATTTTTCTTAAAAAAAAAAATGTGCGCCAATTGACATTGCTCTTACGGTGAAGGAAAACATCGTTATGAAACCCGCGGCTTAGTTGGCTCCAGAAGTATTGACAAGTTCTCTCCTCTGGAAATTGTCGACTAGACTGAGAGTGCTGGGCAAGCCTACTCCATCTTCACGCAAAAAAGACCCAATGAAAAAGTATCTAATTGCGGAAAACAGCGCGTTCAAGTACAAGTATGTGTTTTTACATATATTCAATATTTACTCATTATAATGGGGTTTTGCAATGTGGTCGATTAGACCACAGATTATCGCTTCTGAAAGCTTTGTGAGCTCATCTTTAGTTGCGGTCAGTTTTGGATTTGCGACTTGCAAACAGTTGCCCCAAACAAACCTATGTTTTTGATTTGTTAAGAACTAATTCTGATTAAGGCGCTCTTCCAGTACCGTGTGTAGGTATTCACATTACCTTAGCCCCCGCTCTCAAAAACGTAGCGTGCTGCGTGCTAACTGTTATATTTGATCGATATGCAAAACATTTTAGCATTATTATCCACAAATATATTTGTGGATAATAATGCTAAAATGTTTTTAGGTTTTGACCTCTAGGAACTATAGTTCCTAGAGGTCAAAACCTATCATTTGATTCATTTTTAGAAACAAACGTTAACTGTTTTTGAATAAAACCCGATAAACGATCTAATAATTCTCTGTTTTCTAACATTTTTTTTATCGAACGAAGTTGTACATATCATGTTTTCAACCACAATAAACAAAAATATGGTTATTAAACTACAATATCCATTTATATCCAAATAACAAAAAAAGAGTATTTGATTACTTAGAGTTGCTTAAAACAAAGGTCGATTTTGGTAGCTTTATTAGCACCTGCCCTTAAGTAGGTACCTACCTAAATTCAATATAAACCGATGAAAATTACCGCAGACAAAGTTTCGAGAAATGTTTCAAATTTCAATGTAAAATTAACGATATCCATAATCAACTATGTACATTGTTATATTGTTCACAAACACTTCGGTTCGGTTTACCAGTGGCAAAAGTTAGTAGGCTCTTTTCAATGTTGGAAGCCCAACATCGGAATATTTTCATGACCCAAGTTTGTAGTTACGGTCACTGGTCAGTTTCCTTTCTTGTTATAGTAACTAACAAACTATAGGCTAGTTGTTGACTATTACAATGTGCTTGTTAAAATCAGTCTACTGTAAAGATGTGGGCTTTATTAAGATTTTTCTAGTCGAACCGGGTCTTTGAAATGTCTATACCTAAAACTTTGTTTAATATTTTGTTGATAATGTGATTTCACGACGTCCTAATATTGATATCACTTTCGTCCTTTTGGAATTTATAGTCACCATAATGGATGCTTTTATTATTTTTGTTAAACTATGAGAAAATAACTTCTTCCAATTTATTGCAAAGCATTTCTAACAGGCGGTTAAGAATCGTGCCAAACAGCTAAAGAATGTGAGTCGTCCCTCTTAGCCATTATTATTATAGCTCTGCTCTCTGGCAGATAACGATAGGACAGTCATTATTGTCAACGGAATTGTCCTTAGTCTTATTGCGAACGCTTTGAGAATCTGTGATTGGATGTTACTAATATCTTTATCTGATCTGCTGAGATTAGTAGGTATGACGATACATAAAAATAGGATTACGGGTTACGGTCTACGTCCACTGCATAATATCATATTCGAATTTTGATGCTAAATAAAATGATAAAATTAACTAATCGTCTTCTATCGTAGAGTCTGTGATGTGTAAACCTACAAACTTCAGTCCTAGAATCAACGTATTTTCTATCAATTTGTAAAATAACGAAACTCAAAGCTGAATGTGCATAATTTCCTTTTCATTAGCGAAAAAATGTTAATAAACGTTCCGTTTTATACTAAAGCACACTCGCTTCGCCAACACAATACTACTTTCGTCATTATTTTCAAACACAAGTGAAACAAAGTTCTCATCCCATAGATCTGTGACTGTGTAAAACGAAACGTCTCGCCTTATTAGCTCGCCTTGTAGAAAAACTTAACTTAAAATATTTCGATTCGACGGAGCTACTATTGTTTGTTCTTTTGATATCTATCTATTTTCGATTTAATTGAACACAACTGAGGAAATAAACATAAGAAAGAACTAGGTACGGTCCGCGTGCGGGTCAAATACAGAGCTAAAACACTCATTTTATTCCTCTTAATTTCACTCAGAAAAAAGTACGACCCCATTACGACGAAAAAAGTAATGGGGTCTACGCATTTTTCAAAATCCAAGTTGGCAACACTGCATCCTCGACCTCATCTTCGCTTCCCATCAGGTGAGACGAGGTTAAATGCAAGCCCATTAAAAAAGGTTTTGTTAGCACAAATTCTTATCGACCTTATCTTGTTATCTTAACCTTAGTTCCTTGATTGGTTTCTATTAATAGTTTCACAAATAGTTTCCAATATCTATGCACCAGGCAGAATATTCCTATACAATTTAGCCTTTGCTCATTCGACTGAAAAATCCAGTGACCCGCTTACTGGCACACAACTTCGATTAATAACTTTTCTGTTATAATCAAATTGGACTTGAATTCTTTAGCTACCGAGGGGATTGCAATTCCGATTTCATTTACTTTTTAATTAGTTAACTTGACACCGATCTGACGGGGTGAGCCACTTTGGCGTTTTGAGAATTGCTTTTTAAATATTGAGCTGTTTGTTGATTTTCTTTGAAATTTAGGACTATGAATAAATTGACTAGTTGTCTTACTGAAACTATGTGTGATTATTTGTTAATACCTTTTTGTTTTGTTTCCTCACTGAGTTAAAATGTTTAAATTGCCAAAAAGTCACTTAAAATTCATTTCATTGAGTGTTACAACGAATAACTAATTTACGAAATACGAACCACGTAAACATTCTGAAGTAATGAAATAATTTTGCACAGCGCTATCGTGCATCGTCCTTAATAAAATCGTTCTCGCTCTAATTGGAACTTAGCACGCCCATATACAACCAAATCCCGTCTAAAATGTCTTAAAAGAATTCCAATTTTAAAATGCGCAGAACCGTTCGTCACTCTAGCAATCACCACTCTCGCTTCCATCAAAGATGTTTAACATTGCAGTGGAATAAAGAGGACATCAAAACCTTTACGAATAATTCCATCAAAATAACAATTACTTTTTAAGGTTCCGTACCTAAAGGGTAAAAACGAGACCCTTTTACTAAGACTCCATCTGTCTGTATGTCACTAGGCTGTATCTCATGAACCCTGATAGCTAGACAGTTGAAATTTTCACAGATGATGTATTTCTGTTGTTTGTTTTGAAATACTGATACTATACCAGCGGGCCGATTGCCGTATTATTATACAGCGCGTCTTGACTGCGTTTGCGTCATAATTATAGATTTCGTATTGCTATAATTTCTTAAAACGCACACGTGACGCACACGTCGCGCAAACCTAAACGTCGCGCGCTCGCAGTATCGCGCTAAACTTTAACGTGACATAAAACAGACATAAATGACAAAATTAATTGTTACCTAGGCAGATAAGTCAAAAATGTAGTACCTACGGCAACAGATAGATAGATAGATAGATAACTTTATTTGTACAACACAGGAAAAAACAGAACACTATATACACAAAGCGAAGTAACAGCTATAAAGCATAAGTTGCACAAATGGGCGGCCTTATCGCTGAAAGCGATTTCTTCCAGGCAACCTTTGGATGGAAAAGAACTGATTCAGCTTTAATGGTAGGTTGTGAATTTCCTCAAGCAGGATACCAAACATAACCTGTAACAGGTGATAATATAAAGTATTTACATAAATATGGCTTTAAAATATCAAATTATACATACAATACATACCAATATATAATTATATACATAGATACAAAAAAAAAAACATATATACATACATAAATAATACAGGAATACATATGGATATTAGACAGTACTGAGGTAGTGATCAGTTACCATAGATTTGAAAATGGGTAGGGACTTAGCAGATCGGATGGGTTGAGGCAGGGAATTCCAGAGTATCACTGAGTGAAAAGAGAAGGATTTTTTGTAGAAAGTGGAGTTGAGGGAAGGAGCCTGAAGGAGAAGGGATTCTGTTGATCGGAGTTGTCGTGAATGGGCGTCACTCAGGAACTTGAAACGTTCTCTGAGGTAGTGAGGAGAGGAGGGAGTGAAAAGGATTTTGTAGAGGAAGCAAAGGATATGAACATTCCGGCGAAGGCGGATTGGCAACCACTTGAGCTTATGGCGAAATTCAGAGACATGGTCATATTTGCGAAGCCCAAATATGAACCGTATGCAGACATTTTGAAGTCGCTCAAGTTTGTCGAGTTGCTCTTCGGTCAGATCGAGGTAGCAGATGTCGGCATAGTCGAGGATAGGGAGCATGAGAGACTGAGCAAGGCTAACTTTAGTGGCAGTCGGGAGAAAGTTCCGAAGTCTACGGAGTGAGCCCGCTGCAGCAAATACCCTCCGACTGGTTTCAGTTATCTGCGGCTGCCAGCCCAGTTCCGCATCCATGATGACACCAAGATTTTTTACGGTTTTGGAAAAAGGGATATGATTTCCGTCGAACATCACGGGGTCAACCTCCTCCCAGTTAATTCTCGCCAACAGCCTAGAACTCCCCAAAACAATGACTTGTTTATGATATTAATGACAACAGCTTGTTTCACGCGTAGGTCAAGTAGAATTGCAGTTCGAGTAACAGTTACGCGTAGCTTCATTTTACGGCAATACCGATTATTGTTTGCGTGCACGTGACGTATGCGTCAACTGGACGTGCACTCGACTAATGCGTCATCATAAGTTACGGTGATTGGGGGCCAAGGCGTTGCTGACATTCAAATCAAGATCAGATTTTTGCTAATCAAAAGATCCAGATGCCCTCTTTTTCACACTGTAGTTTAATTATCTTTCTTCCATATATCTAGACATTGTAGAGCTGTCGGCTAGGCTCTCACGAGTTTCTCGTAAAACAGAATGGTTTCATTGTTCGCTAACGAATGAGACAGTCCTATCTCCTACCCTTTGTGTGTAGGTGACATTTAATAGTCTCCTTGAGATGTTATAGAAAATGAAGATTAAGTGGGATTTTTGTCAAGTGTTTGACGAAACAATTATCTTAAAGCTTTTAAAATGTATTGTTTAGTAGAATCTCTAGTCTAGTGAGTAGGCAGTTTTTATTCATTTAGCAGGAAATCACATTGAAACCTTTTAAAAACTAAGTTAAGATGTGTGTTGGAACGCGCCCACCAATGAGAAGAAGGCTTTTTTATGATCATGCTCACAAAGGTCAAGATTACAAATATTTAAAGGTACCTATAATTTGAAAGTCACAGATGATAACGATAACAGCGCTTCTAAAAACAGGTTTATAAGTATCTTTTATATATTTTTGTAACTGAAAATCTAGCTGGATTTCAAATGTTATTGATTTAATAATTTGTTACGACATAATTAAAATAATAATTTTCGCTAACACCACTTCAATGGGCATCAAAGTTCCTTCGTAATGGGCGAAGTGCGAGGGTTTAGGGCCCTCGAAGACCACTCTGTCCGTGTCTAGGTGGGTCCTCGACAATGCCTACTCAGGTGCTTGAAAGCTTACAGTAAAAGCACAGTATTGATGATGGGTCGATGAACTTTAAACGGAAAACTTTTAATAACAAAAAGGGGTCTTGACTTACTATGTGAGCTTGGCATAGTGATATTTTTTGCGCGTTGCACTATGAGAACCATGCCTATCTTTAGAGAAGGCAATACGACGAACAAATAATACTTTCACACCAAACCTCTAAAGTGTCTAAACGGGATATTTAACCAAAGGTGTCCTATGATTTTCCAAAAGTCAGCGGTGCATTTTAAGACCCTATTGATAGAGATTTATTAAAACATGAAAAGCATGCATCATTCTTTGTATATCCCATTTCCGAGACGCTCTAGAGGTTTGGTGTGAAGGCATTTTTTATTTACCCTAATGCTCTCTATTGATAGGTATAGGTCTCAAAGTGCACCACGGCATTTTTAGTTACTATTTCTGGTGTGTCTAAAGGCCTTTCACAACTGAACTGACTTCAGTATTAAGTAGTTTTGCTCAGAATCTTTTTTGTTGGAGATTATTACAAAATACCGCATCTAAAGTTGACATAATCAAGTCACACATTTCCTTTTGTGGTTCTCACCAATTTGCTAAATAAACAGCTACCTATTCATTCAATTTGTTTGAAATTTCAAAGTTATCCAGACACATTTGCATGACAAGGGTGACAATATTCTTTACAGAACACCGTAACATATCGATGGCTATGGTTCTTCGAACGAGCAGTCTCCGGTTCTCTCTAGGGAATTGTACCTTCGGATTCGATTGTAAGGGTAAATAGGGACATATTTTATGTATAAGATACTTGGTTAAAATTGCCCAGATTTTTCGGTGTTATTAGATCAAGTTATATTTGGCGAATCGTAATTCTGAAATGTTTGTTATTGGAAAAAATTGGGAAATAAGACTCTTTCAATATTTTCTTCAGGAATAGGTATGCAGCATTGTTTGCAATGAACTAGTCTCCTGTAGCAATAGCCATTGATTTAGTTTTGATAATTTTAAGAAAAAAAGCGTGCGATGCCGAAAATCTTGCGAAGTAGAGGCGTCAAAGTAAGAAAGCGGATCCTGGGTTCCCGAGAGGGGTGCAATTGGGAACATCGATGAGGATGATTCTAAAAAAAGTGCATTTTTTATGTCTCCCACTGTTGGTTGAGACAACAGATTGATAGACATCGATATATAAAATCTTATTGAAACAAAACAAGTCTCCAATACTCGAAGATAAGCCGGATACACAAATGTCAACGAAGAAGAAATCTCAACTCCGACTGCAATAACAACTTTACCCAAACAGCTGAAGGTTTGTATTCAATTCGAACGGTATTCAATGAAACTTCTCTGATTCCGATTGATCGAAACTTTGATACCGTGCAGAATTTCAATAAAGTTTGTAAGAAATGTCGGTCGGATCCCTTGTTATAGTCGAAGAGAGGGAGTAATAACCTATGCGTTGCTTTTATGAGATATTTGTGGTACGCAATATGTTTGTTTAATGATGCCGTAATATCGTGAAACGTGATTTTGGTACGTACCGTAATCCTATTATGTGTGCCGGCATGATTAATGCGGTATTTCATGTCAGCAGCGTTTCGATAAATAATTCATACTTAGACCAGTTATTAAAGATGTTCAGCTCCTAAGACAAATAGTTTGATGAGGCGAGAGCAGGTACACTATCTGGGCTAGGTGCATACTGGTCCTAGTCCGAACCAGAGACCAGATTACGATTGTAAGAAATGGTAATGGTAGACTACGACCACAACTGTAGCTGGCACAGAGACCAGATTACGATTGTAGGAAAGATTTTTGGGGGTAGAATGGGACCACAAGATTTACCTAAATAAATTTTGTGACGATAGTCAAAGTATTTGTTGATTGGAGTCCGCGGTCACTATATCCGTGTTAAAATGAACTTAGGCTTTTCAATGTTTTTTGTATCTGTAGTCTTGTTGTCTTATGCGATTGGCTTTGCCACAGTAATTTCAGATTAGAATAATATTGGTAACTTTTCAGGGCACTGTAGTGCCTGGTACTTAGATGGAGTAGGCTTGCCCAGAACCTATGCTACTCTAGCAGCTTAGTCTATCATTACCAGAGGGAGGTACTCGTCAGTACTTCTGGAGCCATCTAAGAGCAATGTTAATAAGGGTTTAATTTTCGTGAGAAAAATCCATCGGTGCGGCCGGCCCCATGACCTCTGGAATGAAACTCAACACTGCTCTATCAAATTAGAATATAGTACGTATTATGCGGTATCATGATTATGTTTCATTAGGAAGCTTGATATGTACACACAACACTAATGTGATTAAGCACCGATAAATAATTAATGATCAAATATTAGTTTACATTGCACTGATTTTGATTGGTAATTGACTTGATTGAATCAGTCGTGGAATTTGGAATGTCTATTGTATTAAATACTTATTGATATTGCTATCAATAACTATCAAGCAGCCAAATGGCAGCAGGCACAGAGTAGGGTGCAATGGCATCTCTTGGTTTCGGAGGCCAAGATTCACTTAAAGTAAGTGAAATAATGAGAAATGCAAGTATCATAGGATCCACCCACACTAATGGTGAATTACAGTGAACTTCAGCATGCTGTTTGATCCACTTGTTGAGCATAAAAAGAGAGGTGCAAATAATACAGGATCCACCTAGAACAGTGATGGATCACAGTGAACTTCAGCGTGCTGTTCGATCCAATGGTGGAGCAAAAAATAGAGATGCAAGTTTCATAGTATCCACCCAGACTAATGGTGGATTAAACTGAACTTAAGCGTGCTCAGCGTGCATCTGGTGGATCGAGATGGTGGATCCTATGGACAGAGGCAAGTATCAATAACTATTATCCGGCATGTTTGCTCCGAGCTCTACATAAGCAACTTTGCCCTTTACAAAAGCATTCGAAAATCGTTTCCACCGTAAACAACATCCTTTATTTATAGGTCTGGTATCGACAAATATATTCAGAGAAAATCGTCGCGGGACATGTGAGCCGGTATTCCTGTACCCTTCGATAATAAATCGCTATTTAACTCTCAGTTTTTTTCCCGGTTTAATACGAGGACATCGGTATGTCGATAATGTCCCGTTATCTCCTCATCTCCCCTTGTAGGAGGATTTATCTGGGGTGTGCATGCGAAAAAATGCGTAATAATGAGCGTTGGGACTCTGGTCTTTGGCTTGGTTTTGTTTGTCTGTTTACTATGTCTAGTGTTTTGGTCGGACAGTTCAGTTTGTGAGAATTTTTACAGCAGCAACAGTGCAACAGTTTTGGCTCTTTATATTTCCAATGAACCTAAGCAGTGATAAATTGATGCGGGGTAAAGAAGTCTAAACCTTATAATAATGCAATTAGCTTCATATTTCAGATAGACAAAACTGAAGCTAAAAACCCTTATTGTGTAAAAATTGACAAAACCGCCGTCAAAAATTAATAAAATAACGTATTGTATTTTAATTTATTGTTGCTATTAACTACACAGATAAGATAAACAAAACTGAAGTGAAAAAGCTAAAAAAGCGTCGTCGCAAAAATGTGTCAAATGAAGCAAATCGGTGACAAAACTGTTATGTCACCAAAAGTTATAAAAACAAATCGATAACATGAATTTAACCCTCAGTTAGAGACCCCAACCATTTTCCGCGTTTTGATTTTCTGTTGATTGGGTTTAAAATGCCCTCGCGTTATTTTGATAAAGCCCACAACAAAATGGAAGCTTATTCGAGACCCTTTATGAATATGAAACCGCTATTGATAATAAATTAATATGTTAGTGTTTGTAATGTTTAGTTTGCTATTTGTTCGTGGGTCGTTAGAGATTGTTCGTTGTTTTAGGGTACTTTGACGAGTCTATGATGGTTTTATTTAAAAACTTTGGACTTCGATTAAATCATACTTTTTAAGAGATACATTTTACGATTTAAAGTCTTTTCATAATTTTAATTACGCAAATACATTAGGATCTTTAAGAATTTTCAATGGTATTCCAGTCAGGGAAAATCGTGACGAAAAAAAGGAAAACATTGCATTTCTGGCCAAAACAAGCTTTTAAATTAGATTTGTATTGGCTACAAAAGTTCTATGCATGTTGACAAACTTTACCTTAATACAAAATTTAATTTCTAACTTTAAATAAATATTTTGGTTTTTACTTAGCCTTTATGTCTAAGATGTTAAGATTCAATTTTGCTAAAGAATATTGTCTAAAATGATTCATGTTTTCATTTTCACGTAGTGACAGCTAGAGGGGACGTATGATGGAACTCTGCCTTGAAAATCCAATATGACAAATTCGGAAGTACGTGATTGGAATTACGGGTAGAAATTGAGAATAGAATGTATTTTTTGCTGTTCTATATTATGTATTTCTATGTACTACTTTATGATGAGTTTGATACTTTGTGTAGGTATATCTTCGTGAAAGGAGAACTCCTTTCATAAACATACACTTAATCAAGGCGTTACATTCTTAACCTAAAGCTGGAACTGACACGACTGGTCTTTCTCTCTTGCAACGAACATGCGGCGAATAAATTACCCTATTTGTTTAATTGACACCTTATTGACACATATGACACACCGCGCTCAAAGCTCGCGATAAAAGCTATACAATAGCATAAAAACTTCAAACTACAAGACAGAAAGATTCACAGAAGATGATGATTCAGTCAGATAATTTAAAAGTAAAGTCAAGACGTCCACGAAACGATAGTTCCCAGATCCCAAACACGTACAAAAACCAACATTAGCTCTAACTTCTATTTGTTAACACCGCAATAAGAGTATCCGTATAAGATAAATATTTGTTCCCGAACAACTGAACCGAAAACGTGGAAGGTTCAATCGAAGTAACACTAAAAGGCTAGCAATAGCCTTAGGGTAGAGTTCTTTATCGCAGATGGATGAGAAAGATTTACGGTTGATAGATACCAGTAGGGAAAGCTAGGATAACACGCGACAGGTATGAAATCGTCTTTGTTTCTAATTATTTCCAAAAAAAACAAATGGTTCTCTGTAAAGTGGATTTACGGACGATAATTTTACGTGATAACGTCCTAAAAATTATGAAATTTTTTTCTATATTTTTTTACCTTTTTTTTTCTTTACATAAGTATTCTATTCGTCACTCGTCACCATAACGTGAGTCCAGATAAGCGGTATTATTAGTAAACAAACACAAGACGCGTGACGTTTGTCATGGTACCGGAACATGACACTATTGTGTGAATGCAGATGTTCCATCAATTTATTGGACGTTATCACGTCAAAAACAGCTTGATATTAATCTTTTCATTAGACGATATACCGCCATATTAAAACCTTAGACGTAAATTTATAAATGATTATTGTCTTTTTACCTCTTTAATTTGAGACAGCAAAAAGTACGAAGGCTTTCTTAAAGAATTCCATTATGACTTTACTCTACATTAACATAATTTGTATTTAGTTTGTTAGGGATTAATACTACGCCGCGCGGGTAGGCCAACAAAGACGACTCGCTCACTGGTTCGTACGTCGCCCGAGATAATAGTTGCGTGCCGAGCCATTTAATATAATTTATTTTTGAAATTAAAAGTACCGTGACATTATTTAAGGTGCTTGTAATTATTGTTATATGAAATAAGGGGTGAGTGTATTGTGTGAGTTCCAGACATAAATGTAAGTACGTAGTGCATAATTTGTTATTTACCGAGTCATTTTGTTTTAGCCTATGGAAACGCCCTTTTGATCATCAGGAAATATTGTGTAGTGAATCCCTGTAAACGAACTGGGAATTGAGCTAGTCTGGTTTGTGTTGACAGGATTCCTTTTATTCGGTGATTAATAAGACACTACAAACGTTCGTGTGTACCTGTGGTGATTTTGGATTTCGCCAACAAGGACAATATAATATACGTTCACTTAATTGTTTAGGTTTAATTATGCGTAGATAAGTGCTTAGTATTAGTCTAATTAAGTTTCGCTTAAGTAATTTGGTAACTACCCTCATTTTTTAATTCTAATATATTTCGTTATTTGTAAATTTTATGTGTTTGTCTTGACATCAAAACCACCCGTAACAAGATGGCGCTCAACTCTAAAACTAATTCGTGGTTTTGCATGTCTTGATGTTATTTATTTAGGCTACTCACTCGGGGATGTTAGTTTTGTTTCCAATTCAGTATCAAACATAACATTATACAAAAATTATATAAAAAAAAAAATATCGTTGCATATGTGGGTCATTCACAAAAGTTTGAAATAATTTTTGTGTTTTTTCTATACATTGTTTAAATGTGTAACATGGTAGTTTAACTAAATGTATATTGTAGAATTGCGAACCACTGGTACACTCACTCTTTAAAAAGTTAGTAGCCATTATTTTGGTTAAAGTGTAAGATTGTTTATACGGATCTAATAGATAAAAAGATAAAATAAAATAAAAAATGGATCCAAATTACCTACTCAAAGATGAGCTTGAATTTGAGTTGGCCTCCCGAGGTGTATATATTAAAAGCCTAGTATCGGTCTTGCGCAAGGTATTATCGGAGTTATTAATTTCGGAACAAAAAGGTGAAGTGTCTTACTCGATTCAAGCACCACGAGCAAGTTTTGAAAATCCTTCGGCAGAGTTAGAGGTGTGCACAAACAAAATTGAGGTTTTAACTTCTTACATTAATGAAATCACGGGTAAACCGGAGAAATTTATTTACAGAAAATTTGTAGCTAGACTATATCACGTTCAAAACAGATTAGATTTTATCGTGACCGGAACTGAAGAGGAAGAATGTCTAAAAGTCAGTTTAAAATCAAAAGTGGATAGTTTATTGTTAAAGCTAGAAGAGAGCGATGATATAGTGGAGGAGGGTCATTTAACAGCAGATGATAAAAAAATATTACAAGAAACGTTAGGTGAAATCGGCAAGAAGATCATAAATAAGATAGAACATGATGCATTGAGTAACGTAAATAGAAACACACAGGTTGAAAAGGTAGCTCAAGCCAATAAACACACCCATTTCCATTCGGAAAGCGTAGAGGTAGACAGGTCTGTGCAGAAGATTTCTAGGTTAATGAGGAGTTCTACAATGGACGATAATTTTCTTAAAAGAAAACTAGTACCTATTAGCCAGTGGGGAGTAAAGTTTGCCGGGGATAATTCATACAGCGTTAATGCTTTTATAGAGAGAGTTGAGGAAATCAAAGATGCGCGTAATGCAACTGATGAAGACCTGTGGCGTTACGCTATTGATTTTTTTCAAGGTGACGCTTTAATTTGGTATAGAGCGAATAAACAGAATGTCGCAGATTGGGATGAATTGAAATCACTTTTAAAACATACATTCCAGTCACCCTTTTATCAAGATGAATTACTGAAAGAAATTTATGCTAGAACACAGGGGACACAGGAATCGGTGACTATTTATATAGCTGTTATGCAAAACATGTGCAACAGGTTACCGTTTAGGCTATCAGAACGTGAAAAAAATTCGATTATATTAAAAAATTTACAACCATACTATCAAAGAGCAGTATGTCGTGATGAATTTGCATCAGTTTCTGAGCTTAATAATATTTTACGAATCATTGAAAGAACTAAAATAAATTGCGAAAGATTTCAAGAACCAAAGAATATGTTAAGAACTTTAGAACCAGATTTAGCATACAAATCAACTAAAGATACAGTCACTGGCATCTGTGAATTGAAAGATGAGACCGAGGTAAATGCAGTTCCTGCTAGCAATAGAAGATGTTGGAACTGTAGGGAATTGGGACATCCTTTTAGGTTATGCAAACTGCCAAAACAACGGCTGTTTTGCTATAGGTGTGGCAAATTTGGGGTAATTACTAAGGATTGCACATGTAAGGGAAACGAGGAAGGGGAAAGGTCGATAAAGCCTGCCAACTAAACCTTTCCCTAGATAGACACAGTGAAGAATGGCAGAATTGGCTTACCACTATTCGTAACTGTTTTAGTTCTGGCAAATTATGTCCCCTCGTCATTAAGAAAGGGAGCGATAATAGGCCATACGTAAAAGTAGACATTTTAGGTTGTAGCTATATAGGCATGCTGGATAGCGGTGCGAATAAATCAGTTATAAATTCGCAATTTGCAAACAATCTAAGAAATATAGGATTACAGTCATGTGGGTCAAATGAAGGGAAGGTAACAACGGCAGATGGGGCTATTCACGAGATTTCAGAAATATTTGACGTTCCCATAGAGTTTGATAGCCAGTTTCATGTAGTTTCATTTTGGGTTATGAATAGTCTTGTTCATGATTTAATATTAGGAAAAGATTTCTTTGACATATTTGACATTTCGTTGAAATTTAAGAATACCTGGTCAAAGGAAGAGATACTATGTGCATCTACCTCGACAGTTATAGTGTCAAAAGAAGACCTTAATGAGAGTCAAGAAGAAGAACTTACGCGAGTTATTAATCAGATGAAAGAATCAATAGGTACGGGATTAGGTAGAACGTCATTATTAATGCATACAATAGACACAGGCGATAGCAAGCCTGTGCATCACAAACAATATCCTTACTCTCCAGTCATTAACAAACTCATAGAAGTAGAAATTAATGAAATGATTAATAATGATGTAATAGAACCATCGTATAGTTCGTGGTGCTCTCCAGTTGTCATTGTAAAAAAGCCAAATGGAACTAATAGATTGTGTCTTGATAGCCGACAACTAAATAAGGTAACCAAACGGGACACTTATCCTCTCCCTCGGGTGTCAACCATCTTAGATAACCTCAAAAATGCGAAATATCTTTCATCGATTGATTTAAAATCTGCATTTTGGCAAATTCCCTTAGATACTAACAGCAAAGAAAAAACGGCGTTTGCAGTGCCAGGTAAAGGTTTATATCATTTTAAAGTCATGCCTTTCGGATTAGTCAATGCTTCACAATCGCAACAAAGATTAATGGACAAACTATTTTCGGGACACGAGGACAAGGTTTGGTCGTATTTAGACGACATAATTTTATGCTCTGAAACATTTGAAGAACATATTAATCTTTTAAAAAGGGTTACTGAAACTTTGAAGGAGGCAAATCTGACGATTAACGTTGAGAAATGTAAATTCGCAAGAAATAGTCTTAAATACTTGGGATATATAGTTGATAGAGAAGGATTACGTACTGATCCAGATAAAGTATCTGCTATTTTAAATTTTCCACGACCTAGAAATTGGACAGAGTTAAAGAGATTCATTGGTCTGGCCAGTTGGTACAGACGATTTGTAAAGAATTTTTCTCTTATTGCAGCTCCCTTACACAATCTTACCAAAGGTAACAAGAAAGCCAAACTAGTATGGACAACAGAGGCAGACACAGCTTTTGTTAAACTAAAGACCTTACTAACTACTACTCCAGTTATGGCATGTCCGGATTATACAAAGCCCTTTATAATCCAATGTGATGCATCTAGTGATGGCGTTGGTGCAGTTTTATGTCAAAATACTGATAAAGGTGAACAAGCGGTAGCTTATTTGAGCAGAAAACTTACAGACACAGAGAAAAAGTATTCCACTTCAGAGCGGGAACTCTTAAGTGTAGTACATGCTGTTGAGAAATTCAGGCCTTACATTGACGGGTCTCATTTTACGATCATTACAGACCATAGCGCCCTGCAGTGGCTACATAAAATGAAGGACCCTCACGGCAGGTTGGCTAGATGGGCGATGAAACTACAGCAATTTTCGTTTGACATTATTCATCGACCTGGGAAACAAAACACAGTTCCTGATGCTCTTTCGAGGGCTGTTTGTGACATAGGTACCTTACAGATCAATGAAAAGGATAAGGACACTTGGTACAAGACCAAAGTTAAAAATTTAATGTCAGGTATTGATAAATCTACAGATTGGGTTGTCAAAGATGGGTTTTTATTAAAAAAGATACGTATCAAACAGTATCCGAATGATGATACGGAGTTTAAGTTATTTGTTCCAGATTCACTAAAGTACAATGTTCTAAAACAATACCATGATGACGCTAAAGCAGGCCATTTAGGTATCAGAAAAACTCTGTTTAGAATAAAGAAATGGTATTTTTGGCATAATATGAAAAAAGACGTTAGGCAATATATAAATAATTGTGACACTTGCGCGAAATACAAGGCTTCCCAAAAGCTTCCCCTTGGTCTCATGGGTCAAAATAGAGAAGTCACAGAACCATGGGAGATAGTTTCATTAGACCTGATGGGACCTTTTCCTAAAAGTAAAAAATGCAACACGATGTTATTAGTCGTTACATGCATCTTTAGTAAGTTTACTTTTTTATTTCCGCTGCGCACTGGAAAATCTGAAAAGATTTGTGATATTGTGGAACACTTATTTCTCATGTATGGTGCTCCGAAATCAATAATTTGTGACAATGGTAAGCAGTTTACAGGCTCAATGTTTAAACAATTAACGGCCAAATACTCGTGCAATTTGTGGTACACTCCAAATTATCATCCACAAAGTAACCCTACAGAGCGAGTTAACAGGGTCATTGGCACAATGATATCCATCTACACTAAAGATAAAAATCACAACGAGTGGGATTTGTATCTACCTGAGATTGGTCATGCAATAAGAAATGCAGTACATGACACGACAGGCTATACGCCGTCGTTTTTATTTTTGGGCAGGGAAACTGCTTTCCGAGATCCGAACTACCCAGATTTAAAAGTCAAGTTCCAAGAAGAAGATGAATTAGAAGTTAATATATCTAAATTTTTAGATTTAATAGAGCTAAGAAACAAAATTTTTGTAGATGTAGGCAACAATATTAGAAACTCGCACGATGGTAGCGCAAAAACGTACAATTTGAGAAGAAGGCCTGCTTCATTCGAAATAGGTGATATGGTTTGGAAAAAGACAAAATATTTATCTAAAGCTAGTAGTAAATTTATGGCAAAATTAGCTCCTAAGTTTGAAAAGGCGGTTATTGCAAACAAAATTTCGACAAACGTATACAGGCTTCATGATATGAATGGGAAAGACATAGGAACGTGGCATGCAAAAGATCTTAAATGTATATAAAAATTAAAAAAAAAAAAAAAAAATAATAATAATAAAAAAAATTACTTACCTTTCAGTAACTCGGCGGTACTTTTTAACGTGCAACTTTTGGTTAAGTTAGTTTCATAGTGGATAAGTTTAGGTATTCTAAATAAACCAAAACCACATCGCGAACGAAGTCGCGGGCAACAGCTAGTTGTAGATAAAATGATAGTGTTATGAAACCTGTCCTTAGTTTAGTTTATTTGTATTATGTTTTTAATTTCAAAAATACCTACAAAAAAAAAAAAAAAACAATATTGTTTTTTTTTTTCATTAGCGAGGGAGGCATTTGTTAGGGATTAATACTACGCCGCGCGGGTAGGCCAACAAAGACGACTCGCTCACTGGTTCGTACGTCGCCCGAGATAATAGTTGCGTGCCGAGCCATTTAATATAATTTATTTTTGAAATTAAAAGTACCGTGACATTATTTAAGGTGCTTGTAATTATTGTTATATGAAATAAGGGGTGAGTGTATTGTGTGAGTTCCAGACATAAATGTAAGTACGTAGTGCATAATTTGTTATTTACCGAGTCATTTTGTTTTAGCCTATGGAAACGCCCTTTTGATCATCAGGAAATATTGTGTAGTGAATCCCTGTAAACGAACTGGGAATTGAGCTAGTCTGGTTTGTGTTGACAGGATTCCTTTTATTCGGTGATTAATAAGACACTACAAACGTTCGTGTGTACCTGTGGTGATTTTGGATTTCGCCAACAAGGACAATATAATATACGTTCACTTAATTGTTTAGGTTTAATTATGCGTAGATAAGTGCTTAGTATTAGTCTAATTAAGTTTCGCTTAAGTAATTTGGTAACTACCCTCATTTTTTAATTCTAATATATTTCGTTATTTGTAAATTTTATGTGTTTGTCTTGACATCAAAACCACCCGTAACAAGTTTTTGTTTAGTTACACATCAAAATTGTAAATCATAGTAATTAAGAAAATAGTTCTGCCCTTTTCCTGACTTATTATTTAGACTTAGGTACCTATATATTTAACATAATATTTTTAACTCTTGATTTTATAATATGTAAACTCATTATTTTATATATTGTCAGAAGTTCAACCAATCAAGTTTTGTTTGACCACTAGCTTGCAACAGTGACAATAGCACCGTTGGCCTCGTAAAGATCGTCCAATTTGTAGGTGTTATGATCCATTAGACATTCATGAAGGTGCTCCATAAACCGTAGTAGGCTCTTACAGGTACAATGGCCACCTAAAACTAAAGAGGTTGCATATATCTACCTAATAATAATGCAGCAAAATTATAAAATCTTGATTTTATTAAATCTAAACCTATACATACATTTTTGACACAATTTTTCTCGATTTCGAAAAGCCCCGTGAGTTTCTTGTGCCTTCTTCTCATTCGAGGACGCGTTCCTCACATGTCTTAAAAACTTAAGGCATACATGATAAGTTTTAAAGACGTTTCAATTTTAATGGGATTTCAAGCAAATGAGTCCAAAACGTAACATAGAGGATTTTTTTTCGTTTTTTGTTTGTATGGAATAGGCTCCGAAACTATTGGCCGATTTTGATGAAACTTGGATGAGGATATATTGATTCATTAGAAATAACATAGGCTTTTTTTTACCAATATTTCCACCGATAGTAAATAAAGAACGAAGAAAGACGAAACAAAATAACTGGCTTGCTTTCTATGAGAGAGAGAGGGGGAAACAGACACAGAAACACTCGCACGCCGCACGGCTTACAACTATAGCAAAAAGGTGTCGTTACAACTTTTGGTCTTAATTTTTTCCGTCTAGCTCCCTTTCGCAACGCGCCATAAGGAACTTTGTTCCAATAAATTTTGACTTTGATTTTGGTTGTGTAAAAGCGTAGCTAAACCCTGGGGAAGATGCGTTGTATCACAAGTCAAGTCACCGCTCTCTACCGAAAGATTTAGAGGCAATAACGCACGATCTTAACACAGAGTCGTTTCGTCTCATTGTTCGTTCGATCGGATTAGTTTCGCTGATATTGCGATGCTGTCATTGTGTTACTTTCTTGTTTAGGATAAAAGCTTTGTGCGGTTATTTACTAGGTTTTAAGATATTGGTTTCATAAAGTTTTCCTAGTAGTATTGGTCTAGCTAGAGGTTCTTATATCGACATATAACTCGGTCAGTAAAGTCATGTGTTTGTGTGTGTCATGTGTCAAACAAACATACATAGGGACAGACATCGCTGCCCGATGTCTGTCCCTATATATGCTTAGATCTTTAAAACTACGCAACGGATTTTAATGCGGTTTTTATAGATAGATAGACTGATTCAAGAGAAAGGATTATATGTAGTATTATATGTAGTAACAATGATTACGGTAGGAGAACATCTGATTACATTATTCCTCGATGCATAAATAAACTACCCGCGGAATTACGGAATAGCTTGACAACTAAAAATATTAAATATAAGCTTAAGGCGTATTTTCTCACTTCGCTACGTAATATTTGAAATTATACTATCACTACTTATTATTTTTTTATCACTTCTTATTTTATTATCAATACTTATTTTATTTCAATTAATTTTCCTTATTAAGTTCGAGGTGTATTTGTCCAGATCCTGTTTGAACTATAATGTAAGTACCAAATCGGTCTATTATCGTAAGTACCGTTACAATCATTAAATTATACCTACCTGTAACTATATTGAACTAGATCGACGTAAATTTAAATGTACTTAGCATAATTATAAACCTTAGTGGTTTCGCTGTGCTAGGTTAAGTACTGAATGTTTTTTAAGTTTCTTTTAAATGGTAATAAATGGCAAAAAAAAATGTATAACACATAATATATAGTAACTTATAAATTAATATAACCGACATAATTATAAACTTCTTTCAAATCCACTTTAGTATTACTTTGCTTTAAGTTTTTTAATTTTTATAGTGTTTTTTGAAGGATTTCTACTCTATTAAGATCATTTACGATCGATATACCTAAATGCAGGTCACCTATTTGGCGTTATGTCTAAATGTCACTTTCAATTAGCTTTCAGCCTAAGTGTAAGTTTGCCTATACGGAATTTAAGTACCTACCTATAAACAAGAAAAAAAAAGCTTTTAAAAAATATTTTTAAAAACAAGCTTTTATGGCATTGTGACGCGATTTAGGTACACATGTTTGCAAAATTTCAGCTCAATCGGTAACCGGAAAGTGGATCAAATTTTATTTGCAAGATTCCATGACAGACATCGGGACAGGTGAAGCTAAATAAAAGCTGGTAAAAATATTAAAATATTTCATTTATACATAATAATAAAGAAATAAATATTGCAGGACATTCCACACATCGCCATCTAGCCCCAAGCTAAGTAACTAGACTTGTGTTATAGGTGCTAGACAACGGATATACTATTTATATACTTTTCTTTATTAAATATAAACTTATAATACATAGAAAAAACCAGACCACAGACAAATATCTAAGCATAAATACTTGTCTGAGGCGGGAATCGAACCCGCAACCCTGTGTTTGGCAGTCCGGCATTGTGACCATTGTATTAACTAGGTCGTCAAAAAAAATATGTATAGGATCAATTCAATAACATTAATGAAAGTTGATGAATTACATAAAAAATAACTGTTAGTTTAATAAAGAAGCACAATTTATATCTTAATTTAATCCTACTACCTATATAAGTTTATTAGTCTGCTCAGTTTCATTCGGAACACAAAATGGAAAAATCTACAGTAAAATTTAAATAAAGGTCATTTTCTTTGCGAAAGTTCGAGTCCCAGATTGCGGAATTCATTTTTTAAATGAAGATATGAAGTTACTTATCTTTTGCTCTGAGAGTTGAATGAAGTAAAAATGGTCTGTAAATGAAACTTGAAATGTTAATTATTACTGTTTGAGTAAACTGATGGTATAATTTTTCTTTTAGGACTTTTATCGAGCATTGCTCATTAGAAAATGCCTTTATTTTAAATCTAAAGGTCGTAGGTTCAAATCCCGAAACGAAGTCTATTTATACAAAAAATGTGCATAATATTTGACACATCTTTATAACGGTAAAGGCAAAAAGTTGTTAAGAAAACGACATGCAAGAAGTAGGTTCTAAAAACTACTACGTAGTTTTTTATTTGAATTTTGTCGCCTTTTAATTTTGCATACAATTTTCTCGTTTACGGAAGAACTTACACTGGGTATCCTGTCAATTATCTGATGTTTTCATACAAATAATGTTCTTTTTGTACGTTCGTGTATAAACCGGAATGATTATTATTAGGCGTAGACTCTAAAAATGTAATATTAAAAACCCATGAGGCAACAAAATGCGTCACAACGTTACCTTTCGCTGACGAAATAGAATTATTTTACCGAAAAGATATGAATTCAGGATGAATTTAGCATGAAGAGAGTTCAATTTACTCTGTAGCAACTCTCATACATAAATCATGAGACCATGAAAGTCAGATAGACTTTTAGATATAGTATTTCTACCTAAGATCTGAAAAATGGTTATTTAAATCTAGATTAAAATAATTAGGCTCTGAACAGACAAGTGTAACTAGTCGCTCGATTGAGGAGGCTTGACACAAGTCACATAGTTTGAGGAGCCCAATAAGTTAGACGGTTTCTTTATACACATCCGAAGAAGCTGACAATTAAGAATTAATAGAAAAAAAAACCAAAAAAACAAGTAGTATGTTCTTGTTAAAAAGAACAACTAAAAATTTAAAAATTATTTTCGATGAAGGTGTGTCGTTTTATTGCGAAATTCCTATGGCCACTTTCCAGCTCCATCATCAGATCAGCGCCATATCACTTGTATGCAAAATTTCAGCTCAATCGGTAACCAGGAAGTGGATCAAATTTAATTTGACAGATTTTATGAAAAAAAAAATCGGTTTGAAGCGAATTAAAGCTTGTAATAATAATAAAATATACCTACTTATGTTTCAAAGAATACCACTTTTTTTGCTTGGTTATATCCTGTCTCTCAATTGCTGACAATAACTGTCAAAAACACAAAAAAAGATATCCCTCTTCAACATCATATCCCATCCCTAAACTTAAGTCAGTCGGTCATTCTTTTCTTAAAGATTTGGAGAGAGGGTGAAAATGAAATTAAATTCTCAATGAAAGCCGATCCTGCCGTGAGATAAGGGGGATCCACTATGAATTATATCCCTTTAGATCTTCAGAGGGTATTGAGACTTGGAACAATAGCGTAATCGCCCAATTAAGTGTTTGTATGACTTGTAGGAAGCTTTCAAGAATGTGAATCGCGCGGCGTGGAATACTTGAAAACTTTGTACTAGCACGCTTTGTGTTTGTGGGAGCAACGTTAAATTAATAATTTGTATTATTTTACCGTGAATTGCTCGCTATAATTTAATGATAATGCTCATTGTTATTACTATATAAAGTGGAATCTGTGTGATGTGAAATGTATGTAAATTGTTGTGTTTAATTTTGTTAAACAGTATTTATGGGTACACGTTTAGCAGAAAATTGGTGTAGAACAGAGGCTAAAAATATAAAAAAAATACCTAACCTAACTTATTCGCAAAGTTTTTTTCTTCATAAGTAATTCAGTAGATACATTTAATGTTAACTTGTACCAACATATGATTAAACAAATGTCAAACTAAAATATGATTAAACAAATGTCAATGTATCAAACTTATTAAATAATATCAACTTATGTTAATTGAAATATGTTTTTTTAGATTACCCGATAAATGCACTTAGCTTGAATTTAGCTAAATGTGTTTAAGCACAATGTCATGCAAGCCACCCTAGGCTCTTTCACCCAATAAATACGAGCTGTATGTATGTTATCTTGTCACCAAATTGACTTTGACTAAATTGTATTCATAGAACTGTAAAGTGAATAGGCAGCAGTTCCAGAGCGACCCAACAGTGAATCGGTCATAATTTTCGATTTTCCAAACAATTGAACATCGCCACCTCTTGTGCAGCAGTTATTATGACTATGTAGGGCCTGAAGGGTTGGCTAGTAATTAGAATTGACATCAATCACTTAGCTAAAAGGTGATTACTAGCAAGTTGTATTTATTTATTCAATTAGAGCTTGACGACCCAGTTGGTACAATGGTCACCATGCCGGATTGCCAAACCCAGGGTTCGATTCCCACCTCAGACAAGTATTTATGCTTAGATATTTGTCTGTGGTCTGGTTGTTTCTATATATAATAAGTATATATTTACAAAAGAAAAGTATATAAGTAGTATATCCGTTGTCTAGCACCCATAACACAAGTCTAGGTACTTAGCTTGGGGCTAGATTGCGATGTGTGGAATGTCCTGTAATATATATTTATTATTTAATATATGTCTACGAGGGAAATTGACTGTTACCCCTAAATAACGAAAATCCAGGACACATGGTTCGACTATTAAACGTATTTATCTAAACAAGCTAAATGCATTTAACGAGTAATTCAAAATTCAATTCTATATCAATAATTACAAGGTTGATATTATTTAATCAGTTTGACACTTTGACAGTTAGTTAATCATGTGAGGTCTTAAACGTATTTTGTTTTTTGTTGAAAAAGTCAAGGAAGATCACCCACGGTCCCATTGGAAGAAAAACAAAAGAGGATCAGGAAAAAAGGTGATCGAAAAAAATCTATGAAAAATTATCCTTTCACCTGAATGTGAAGTTTAAAGTTTCCGTAACACAACCATTTTATGTTGAGCTATCTCATTTCCTGTTCATTGAATTTACTCTGTAGTTGAACGTTCTGACGTTTTTGAACGTGAAATTTATTTTTAGTATCGACGTTCATAACAGTTTGAAAGTAATTTTATAGATTTTGAAATTTTTAATTTACATTTTGTCGATTATAAATTTAGTAAGTAAAACCTAATAAAAAAAATTGTAATCTAGAATATCAACTTACTTTGACGACCCAGTTGGCAGAGTGGTCACTATGCCGGACTGCCAATCACAGGGTTGCGGATTCGATTCCCGCCTCAGACATGTATTTATGCTTAGATATTTGTTTGTGGTCTGGTTGTTTCTATGTATTATAAGTATATATTTACAAAAGAAAAGTATTTAAAGTAGTATATCCGTTATCTAGCACCCATAACACAAGTCTAGCTTGGGGCTAAATGGCAATGTGTCGAATGTCCTGATTTTTTGTATTTATTTATTTATACTAGAAATAAAACAAATAAATATAATTTAAATAAATCTATAGGGCTATAAAGTATTGGCAATCTTAACTGTATATTTAGAGTCATTTATTAGATAATCACTTACAATTAAAACAAAATGAAAATTACAATTACTAAATTAAAATATACAAACGGAAAACGAAAATAAAATAAAAGACATCCTCAAGCGCGTCTCCCCGAGGCATCGTTCCCAGAAGGCTGGCAACATTTCTCCTCTGAGTGGCCAGACTGACCCTTTGAGCGAAAAAGCTACCAGCCCTGCGATCACCAGATACCTCGACAAGACGCGCGCCGAGGTCCCTTAACTTTTAACTACGACTTTTGGAGTTCACAAGGCTTTTTAATTTCAAATTGACCAATCTAAAAGATTTACTGCAGAGGTAACAAACACAAACTTTCCTATTTGATATTCGCTAGACTAGACATTAAGCAATAAGTATAGTAAGTATACTATAAATATCAAAGTAGGATTGACTGATATATCAACGCGCAGCATAACCCAATTAGGATTTTTGAAAAATTAAAAAACCTAGCGCTGATGAAGTCACGGGCAAAATCTATCACTTATATGAAGTTTCTCATCTTATATCCCAAAGGTAGTGAATTCAAATCAAGGAAATGTTTTATCTACTCAATTTAGGCTTAAATTACCAACCAGCATCAAGTCCAAGTCCTTAACCAAGTTTTCATATTTTTACCTCGATAGCTCTAGAAGATGACAAAGGTCGACTATATTACGAGCTTCGATCAAGACTTGAATACGAATCGCTTTTATAAATCCATCACTTCGATATTATGTAGGTTACGTTAGGAATATATTTTATCTAGATTATGAACTTGTACTTGTATACGGGCTGTTTTCAGCAATCACACCTCTTTAGTTGGGTCCCCTTTCCGTGAGGTTCTACGGTTTCTCAAACATTTTTGGAAGGCTTTTAACGTCACCTACTGTTCTGAGTCTAATCTCCGTTAGCACCATGCAGTCCAGCAGCAGATGTGCGGTCGTTTCCTCAGCCTCCATGCACGCTCTGCACAGCGGGTTGTCCGTTATGTCGTGACCGGTCAAAGCGATTGTTACCAAGCGTATTTGCGATCGGTTTAAGTTTAAAAGGCGTAGATGATAAATTAATACATTGACATTATAATCTTAATAAATTATTAGGTAACTATTTAGTAGCGGTTTTGACAAAAGAAAAACTACGGAAGTCATGAATACGGAATATGGTTAAATCTATCGCAGTAGCTTTAAGATACTTCAACCCAATTTATTTGTGTCTACTATTAGTTTTTATTATATTTTTGAGATGTACCTACTGACACACTGACAGTAACTTACTGCTATGCTAATTAAAGTTACGACGAGAAGTAGTAGTGACGACCCAGTTAGCACAATGGTCACCATGCTGGCCTGCCAAACACAGGGTTGTGGGTTCGATTCCTACCTCAGACAAGTATTTATGCTTAGATATTTGTCTGTGGTCTGCTTGTTTCTGTGTATTATAAGTATATATTTACAAAAGAAAAGTATATAAGTAGTATATCCGTTGTCTAGCACCCATTACACTAGTCTAGTTACTTAGCTTGGGGCTAGATGGCGATGTGTGGAATGTCCTGAAATATTTATTATTATTTATTTAGTTAACGTTCAATCATTCTCAGAAGATCTCTAATTTTTTCTCATTGGAACCAGATTTCAAATTGTAAATTTACTGCTTTGTTGCCCTATATAGAATTTAGACGGAAACTTCAATATATTTTAGTAAACTAAATTATTCCATTAACAATACCTTCTGTAATTACAATTTACAATAACAACACAGTAATGTAAATTCAAGCAACGATCCTGTAAACACTCAACACTAATAAATCAAAACGTACAATCAACTTGAGACCTTAACCCCTTATTGTAAGCTCTCTAAGATTAAGATTGTCTTAATTTCATTTACGACCAATTCTCCACTGAATACTAAAGGATAGAGATGTGTAGGTTCATAGTGATTAGATTTAAAGATGTGTATCCGACACTAAGAGAGCACATCTATGTATCTCTTTGTTTCATTCAAGATTTTAGTAACTATTGGTATAGATAGAAAGATAGAAAAACACTTTATTTGCACAACACAAAAACATAGAATATGATATATTATAAATGATATGATAAAGGTAAAGATTGGGATTTATATTGATTTTACTCTTTCACTTAACCCTAGTTCAATTAACTTAAATAAATAAATATTGCAGGACATTCCACACATCGTCATTTAACCCCAAGCTAAGTAACAAGACTTGTGTTATTGGGTGCTAGAAAACGGATATACTATACTTATATACTTTTTTTTTACTTAAACTCAGCATGATTTTAAGTTAGGATCTTTTAGGGATAAGTGATTATCTGGTTAATTAACAAATTAAACTGTGTGGGTTTGAAATACTATATTAAACTGATATCACTATTTTCTTCAGTACCTATGTTATAGTCCTTATCTTATGCCTTTATTTTCGGTATAAGTATAAATTACAACAATTGGGTTTCAATCAAAGATACAATGATACACTATAACTTCTTTTCGGACTGATACATATCTATTATCTCCTTATGAATATACATTGCCTAAGTCTCTTTCAAGGACCCTTTCAAAGTTGAACAGTAAAAAAATGAAAGTTGCTTTGTCCATTTATTTCAAACGTCACATATTTTAAGGCCAAATCGTTGCTTTTGTGTACGATCTTAAAATAAAATGTACCATCACATTTTTCAAGAAAAACTTCGGCGTTTTTAGCTTATTTTAAATAACGTGGACGTCCTGCAGTTACATTCATTATGTCTGGGATATTATCTGCAGTAGGTGACCCAGTTCCGATTGCCGTAGTCACATATATGCATCACAAATGTTACTCTGTTTGTCTAATCTAGCTGAGTATTTATACCTAATTCAAGTGTGGTGACGATGCGGTTTAAAATGTAGTACTTTTCCTAGAAGATACCTGCTAACTCGCGACTTGAATTTATTTTAAATTAATCAGTTCAATAAGATAGAGATAAATTGAAAACTAAAACATAGACTTTTTGTATTATCTAATTAATTGGTATTTAATAAAATATTACAGAAATAGAAATACCTATAATAGTTTGGATTTCAATTTGCAGCCCTTGTTTCACCGTAATGGTGTTTTTACCACTTACTCATTGGGCTCAGCCAATGTTTTTTTTTAAGCTATTGCATAGCTTTTATCGCGAGCTTTGAGCGCGGCTACCGAATTGAGAAATTTCGTAACGAAAATAAAACCCAACACACCCCACTTTGCCTACCATGTAGCTAGGACGAGTGTTCGCTTAACGTGTATATATGTTTTTTTTAATTTGACGGTCACGAAGAAAGATATTTAGGCTTAAATTTGAAAAATACAGTTTAAAAACTGTTAAATCTTTACGGCATTATCAAAATATATTTTTTTAATTGGACTGACTTTTCCCTTCTTTCTTTAAACAAACAATATTAAAAGAAACATCAACATTCAAGCCAGCTGTCGACTAATTACTGAAAACAACATCCTTCCGAAATCATCCACAACATCATTGTTTTCTGAAGGTTTTCGTGCTTCACATAAATCATGATACTATGCAAATTTTATTTCATTAAAGCGGTTACTATAAGCAATATTGTTAGGGTGAATTATAGCGTTGCCGCCCTTGGATTAACTAATGGCTATTTATCTTGTAAAGATCTCAAAGCCACGGTGAAGATGTGCACGAATTATTAATTCGATGGTCGCTGTTATAACTCAATTTTGTGTAATTACTTTAAGAGGTTGCTCATTAACATTTCATTCTGAGACAGTAATTAAAAAGAGAAAAGTATTATCTTAGTAAATTTAAGCTATTGCATAACTTTTATCGCGAGCTTTGAGCGCGGCGACCGAATCAAGAAATTTCGTAACGAAAATAAAACCTAACACCTCCCACTCCGCCTACCATATAGCTCGGCCGAGCGTTTGCTTAACGTGTATATTTATATAATAGTACGACTATACGAAGCTCGCACGATGCAATAGCTTTACCGCGGCAGTCCCCGAGTGCCACACATTTTTTGGTACAGACAACAGCTTAAACAACTGCGTATTAAAAAAATCTATGAATTAAACTTAATTCATTAGCATAAACGTTTTCATAGTAATATTCGAATTTTCCCTTAAACCCTTGTTACCCACTTGACCGTTAAAATATATGCAATTATGCACCGTCAAATAGCCAATCAGTGTGATCGCCTATGGACACTCGATCTATGTCATGTGGAAACAATAGAGTCCACATACTGTATTCATTTCGCTCGTTTGCGTTGTTAAATCACGGTATTGGAATCGATAAAAAGCTTTAAAACTCATTGTCATTCGTTAGGGGTATAAATCTTTGACGCATTGTCATTTTTACTGATTTCACATAGATTTCATCGGTTTATAGTATCTGCGTAAATACAGTCTATTCGTTTTTGTAAATTGAAAATGTTTACTTGGAAAGTTATTTGTTAAAGAAAAACGGAACTTATAAATCAGTCGCGGATTTTACCAAATTGTTGTTTTTGTACCTTTATTGTGGTGCTTGTAAACTCTAAAATACTTTAGGATGATTTACCGATAGGTACCGTTTTTTGTTTTCAGTTTTTACAATTATACCGTACTAGTTTTGTTGTGTGGTTTCTTTGTAGTAATATTGAACATTTTTTCATATTGACTATATCAGAATCACTTTGGAGCGAAAAAAGATTTATGAAAATATTTCTACATTTCCTAAACTTGTTTTGGAAAGGTTAGAACAACTTATAGGTATGGAAGAAAATAATGTATTAAGTAGTAGGTATTTTAGTAGGTATGAAACCTATAGCGAAGTAAAATAAGTCCGACTGTGACCACACACATACAATTAACTATCTATATATAAACTTTGGAATCTGTCTTACTTTAATAGGAAAATTAAACAAAAAAACGTTTATTATTCGTTTTTGTAAAGTAGTATAGAAATATCAATACTTATATTTCTATACTACTTTACAAAAAGGCGGGTGAAAATTGCAAGCAAAACTTCCGATGAATATTTGACGATATTACTGCGAACTCTCTGCTTAACAGGTAGACAGTTAAGCCCTACACCCATTTTATAGCATCATTCTACCGGACTGGCATTTTTCACCATATAAGGGGTTGTTGCATTTTGACACAGTAAAAAAATCTTCTTTGTTTGCGAGGCCATTTTTCATACTTATGGTAATGCATAGAGGACATTGATGCTTAGAACAAATGCCATTTAACAAAATCTCGTACAATGTCAGGTTTTACTAAAGAAAGCCTCCAACCTAATTATGTCAAATGTATGCCGTCTTGTCTTGTGGCCGTTGGGGCTGAAAAGTCTTAGATTGGAGACCACGTACCGGAAAGCGCAGCGCGGGACGGTCTCCGACTAGATGGACGGACGACTTGATTAAGTTCGCGGAAACTTGGCTCTATGGACGCCTATGTTCAGCAGTGGACGTCCTGTGGCTGATATGATGATGCCGTCTTAGTTACTGAAATAAAAACTATTTTTATTTTTATTTATTTACTGTTATATTTGATTTATATATTTTTAAGTTAGGCGTACCTCTCCTACTTCCATTTTTTCCTATCTAGTTCTAGCTGGGTTCAGTTCCTACGATGCGAGTCCTGTTATAACCCTGTAATAAAAAAATCTACTTAATTTTTTTAAACGAGATTTTGTTACATTTTTTGCTTGTATTAGTGTCTTCTAAACATTGCCATTGTATAGGTTTGAACGGTGGCCGCGCATAAAAAATATAAAATAAATATATTGGAGCGATTACTATGCTAGTGTCCATACTTATTATGTTACTATCCTTTTTTTGCGGCAGGTGTACGGTCCGTTTTCGAAACGGTTATGACAGCGTAGAATCTTAGTAAGTGAATGAAAACAATAAACCCTTCATTGTATACGATAATTCAGTTAAGTGGGATGAGGAAAAGCAATTTTCAATCCGCAAACAAACAAAAGACTTTCCATTTTCCGCAACACCTTCGAAACACTGCTCTTTTCAGAACAAGAGTGTGTTGTACAGTATGTTTGTGTTTTTTACCTCGCAGTGATTAAAGTGAAGTGTCAAAAACAAAATAGCGAGATCGTGGTTGGGGGAGGCGTTTTTGCAAAAGGCTTCAAATGTAAAGTACGACTACGATTACATGGCGCGGGTGTGATACTACAATTTCATTGTTTACTACTATTTCCTTTTCCCACCAATAGCCGAAGCGCCTACGTGGACTTTGGACTCGGGTCCTAGTAGGGTCCTGCTTACAAGATATGAATTAATGGGTTTGCATCTGAGAGGAGGCATCTAACTCTATGACTATGGGTTAGACGCCTCCCTACTGTCCAACTAGTTGGATTACGACCCCAAGAAGGCCCGAGTGCGGGGTAGTAGTCCAACTATTTTCGAAACAGAAACAAAAGACGATCAAATCGGAAACAAAAGGCGATCTACCTAAAACAAAAGGCGATCTAACCTTAAACAAAAGGCGATCGAAAAAGAAACAAAAGACAATCTTCAAACAGCAAATGACTTGCTGTGATGTCATAAGTGATGGGTTTGAAAAAATCGTTAACTAAGCTTAATATGAATAGGAAACCCCAGCTAAATTCTCTATCCTACGAAATTACTTCATTATCATGGATATTTATATCAAAAACCGTTTACCGATAAAGGGTTCGCAACCGAACTCTAGAATTTATTTAGCTAAATATCTAACGACCCACCTTTGACAGAAAAATCCTCTCTTATCTTTTAGCCACAGTATTTTTAAAGACAAAAAAGGCAGAGTTTACACTATAGGGGTGCGGAGAAAATCCTAAGAGATTACGCACTGAGTGATTGCTGTTACTAAACTTCGTGGTAACGTTCGCATGTGAATGCCAAGAATTGCATTTTTATGATTTAGCTCTATCCCTGTCAATGTGAAACGTACATTTTGCCCTTGACATTAAGATATGATATAGTTTGGCAGTGTTACTTATAAAGTTGCAAGAAATTGGTGAATTGCCGTCTCTCGAATCGAGTCTTGCATATTGTGATGGGAAAAGTTTCCTTATTATTTTTTATTTATTATGTTCCCCGCTGTTCTTGATACTATGTATGGGGCGTTTAATGTTCCTAAGATATTATAGGTATAAGTTTTGTATAAAATGTATTTCTGTGCCATGTCATGCGAAACTTTCATAATATTTTATTTGGGTTACTTAATTTTCAAAACCATACCTACGATATTTGAAACAAATTATTTCTTAGCTTGGTTTATATTAAAATAAGTAACTACTTTTGACCCGACTGCAAGAGAAGAGTTATGTTTTTCGCGCCTATCTTGTGTGTTTTTACATTTGTAATATTCTTTATTCCCTCATATCTTTCAAACCACTTGATAGATTTTTTTGATTAAGGTATCCTTAGATTCGTTTTATTATTCCAAGTGTTCTTATTAAATCGAGTGTATATTTATAACTAAAAAAACCGGCCAAGTGCGAGTCAGACTCGCGCACCGAGGGTTCCGTACAAACCTGTAGGTATATAAGTAAAAGTTATGGTATTTTTATTGCTAAATGAAATCCATAACATAACAATGTGGAAAGCTGACGGTACCTTGTCAATACATATATGAAAACATTATGTATGTTCGGAAAAATCTTCATCTCTTTAAGAAGAGAAGTGATAGACATAATTTTAATACTAGAAATAGGCACAATTTGGATCAATCTCGGTTTAGATTGGCTAAGGTACGAAATTCTTTTATGGGGAATTGTGTAAAATTTTATAATAAAATACCACTGCGGATTCTACAACTGAACGAGACAAAATTTAAAACATGCTTAAAACGCACACTATGTAGACAAGCATATTATAAATTAGAGGATTATATCCTTGATAAAAAAGCTTGGCTTAATGCTGGTCCTGCTCCACAGTCACAGCCACTTGGGTCCACTAATTAGTTTTCTTTTATTTTATATTTGGAAGAGATGCTCTCCCTTTTATTTTTATAAACATGGTTTTTTTTTTTTTTAAATCGTATTTTTTTTTTTTGAGTAAATGTTTAATCTTTTTATTTTGTTAATCGCATAACAACGTTTGCTGGGTCAGCAAGTCTAATATATAAAATTCTCGTGTTGCGGTGTTTGTTTCCAAACTCCTCCGAAACGGCTGAACCGATTTGCATGAAATTTTGTGTGCATATCGGGTAGGTCGGAGAATCGGCCAACATCTGTTTTTTTTTTAATCGCTGAACAACGTTTGCTGGGTCAGCTAGTAAGTTTATGATTATTAAAAAAAATATACTATGTGATGTAACTAAAAATTTAAGATTTTCGGATTTTTTCTTATATGTGTACTTTATAACGTTGCTTCATGCCAAATTTCAAGATTCCAGGTCGTCTGGAAGTATCCTTTAGGTTTTGATTCCCTTGCGAGTAGTTGCGAGTTTCAAAATATGCGGCTTTAATTGCTGTATCTTTTGATTGCGTTGACGTAGAAGTTTGATTTTGTTACAGCTTAAAGATATTATAGACTTGAGTATTTGTTAAGAATTTCAATATAATACCACTACGCGTTCATGAGTAAAGGGGTAATAAGTTTAAAATTATTAAAAATATTTTTATTATATGATGTAACTAAAAATTTATGCTTTTCGCAATTTTTCCTTTATCTGTGTTATAAGACGTTGCTTCGTACCAAATTTCAAGATTCTGAGTTCACGGGAAGTACCCTGTAGGTTTTGATTCCCTTGCGAGTAGTGGCGAGTTTCAAAATATGCGGTTTTAATTCCTGTTTCTTTTGATTGCGTTGACATAGAAGTTTGATTTTGTTACAGCTTAAAGGTATTATAGATTTGAGTATTTGATATGAATTTCAATATAATACCACTACGCGTTCATGAGGAAAGGGGTAGTAAGTTTAAAATTATTAAAAATATTTTTATTATATGATATAACTAAAAATGTATACTTTTCGCAATTTTTCCTATATCTCTGCTATAAGACGTTGCTTCATACCAAATTTCAAGATTCTGAGTTCACGGGAAGTACCCTGTAGGTTTTGATTCCCTTGCGAGTGTCGAAAATTTGCGGCATAAACGGGAGTATCTTTTGATCGCGTTGACTTAGAAGTTTGATTTTTTCACAGCTCCAAGAGACCATAGACTTGAGTATTTGATATGAATTTCAGCTTGATACCTCCACGCGTTCCTGAGAAAAAAGGTCTTGACAGACAGACAGACAGACGGACAACAAAGTGATCCTATAAGGGTTTCCGTTTTTACCTTTTGAGGTACGGAACCCTAAAAATACATACAACCGAATTGAGGATCTTCTCCTTTTTTTGAAGTCGGTTAAAAAGTATTTTTACTTGATATCTACAGCAAACAGACAAAGATATTCAAAAATATATGTTATGGGTTCAAAATCACAAAAATCAAGATCACATAGACTCGTCTTAAAAATTAAGTTATAATGTGTTCAGTCACCAGATATTATCATAAATAATATAAATATAGAAAGGCTTGTATTATGGTAGCCAGACAAGATATTATTATTTACTTACTTAAAGAAATACTTTATATATCTCTATAATAACTTAAATGATCCTTTTAATGTGAAGTGCGTTTGACTGCTGCACTCGACATTTGATTCCATAAATGCATGCATTTTTCTTAGAAAAATTTTCTACGAACTTAAATACCTAGATTTTCATATACTATATTTATTGAAATCTATTTATTTATTTCCGATTAACGTTTATATTGCTGATGGCGGATACAGCACCCCGTTCGTCAACTGATACAATCCACTTCCGGCGTCGACACCGGATCGCATCCGGTTCGACGTGGACAATGTTTTTGTTGTTCATTCAATACATTTTTTAAATTCGAATTATGGCACTGAAGTAATACTTTTATCAGATTAACAAAACCTTATTTTGTATGTTCTATATTTTTGTAATTCTGCATTTTCAACCTACAATAGGTCAAAAATCTACATAAACTGTCCATCTAATCTAAGTTAGAATGGGCGTGGGCTGGTCTCCCCTTTAAACCACATTGATGAGGAGACTAAAGCCAAACTGTTCTTCAAGATAAGTGTGGGCAGACCAACAGCCATATGGTCCGACGACTTGACAGCTCATGCTAGAGCAGCTTGGTCCTGAAAGTCTTGTGATATGAAGGTTTAGTGAAATATTGAAGAGGCATAGAGGCACCGCAGTGGACTGACACATGCTGCTAAAAAAAAGGAAATTAGGATGTGTTGTACTGCTTGTGAAAAATGACAAAGTAAGTCGTGAATTGATTTTTATTTTGTGAAATTTTCATACAAAATAGGTACATTTTTTGCCATAAATATCAGCCTAAAATACCTAAATGAATCAATCTAACATAACTAAATTATTATTGGTAAAAGTAACATACAAAAGTATCAGCGAAGGGGTATTAATACGAAAGGGGGTTGTTCTAGGCGTCTAGGTGAATAACTTTTGTCCTACGACTTTTGGAAATTCAAACATTTCGTTCGAAGTTTTTGTATGAAACAGCTGATTTTCAAGTAAAAATTCCCTCAGAATTATCGAAAAAAAAAGTTCGAATTTCCAAAAGTCGTAGACTGAAAGTTGTTCGCTTAGACGTCTAGAACAACCCCCTTTCGTATTAAAACCCCTTCGCTGAAACACATTGTGCACAGCATCCTATAATTCATTTGTGATAATCATCGTCTTTACATAATAAAGTAATTAATATCATATCCCGACAATGTCTGAAAGCACATTGTTTAGTGACGATATTTTCGTATATTAATTAAACACTAACGTTTCCTATAAACTTTAAATACAACCTCAAAATATTGCAAAATTTTCCATATTGAGTTTAGGTTATAATAAAGATATTACTTGCAACTCGAAAAGAGAAGATTGGCGTGGTTTGGTCACATTATGCGGAGAGAGGTTACTCATGTCACCAGTAGGGAACTGAATGCCGGGTTACTGGAAAGTCGTAGAGAGAGAGAATAGCCAAAAATTCATTAAATTCAAAATTTTGAAAAACCCCCGACATAAAATAATAAAAATACTATGACCGTAAAAAGCTTAAAACAAGCAAAAAAACTATGAAAAAAGCCCTACAAAAAGAAATACATAACCCCGAAATTATGACCCTACGTGAGTACATCTGCATTTTTTTGATTAAATATTGTCGCGTTGGGGGACCGTGTTTAATCCTGTCCTTTATCCCTCATAACTTTCAAACGGCTAAACCGACTTTGATAAAATATAGCTAAGAACACTCGCGACTAATGCACCTTTCAAACAAAAAAAACTAATCAAAATCGGTTCATACGTTCGGCAGCTACGATGCCACAGACAGACACACACACACACACACACACGGACACGTCAAACATATAACACCCCGTCGTTTTTGCGTCGGGGTTTAAAAAAGAGATGAAGGGATTAGGTTAGGGAGGATATGGGGGAAAGGAGAATAAACGCAGACTTGACGGGGAATAGAGTGGAATGGAGAAGGAAGACATGTTGTGCCGACTCCACGTAGTAGACAAACGGATGGAAGAAGACTTATAATTAAGAAGAATTTTATGAAAATGTTGGGTGAAATCACTTTTTTCCAGACTGAAAATAGTGAATATCGGTAGTTAGGATTATGAATTGTATAAATAAAAAGCATCTTAATCATATCGTCCATAAAAGAGGTTTTATATTTTTAATTTAGTACTTTCATTAAAGCGGTATAAGAATTCCTTTCCGCACAATATCCCTCTTTGAAAGGTATTCACGGGTCATTGTTAAAAAACGTCCGGTCAGCGACGATAAATATAGAATACATTTCGGCGGAGATGAGAAAATAATCCGGATTTACAAAAATGCCGGTCTCACAGTGTGGTGCTTCAGTGGTTGGGCCACGAATAAAGCGATTAGGATTATGTTAAATTATTTCTTTGAAGTACTTTTGCAGCGTCAGTTAACTGATTTTGTTTTTCGTAATGATTTCGACAAACCAATATGTTAAGTCTCTTAACGACGAATTAATTTGACGACTCAGTTGGCACAATGGTCACCATGCCGGACTGCCAAACACAGGGTTACGGGTTCGATTCCCGCCTCAGCAAAGTATTTATGCTTAGATATTTGTCTGTGGTCTAGTTGTTTCTACGTATTATAAGTAACATTATTTACAAGTTACTTTTTACACATAATTTACAAAAGAAAAAGTATATAAGTAGACGTTGTCTAGCCCCATAACCCAACTCTAGTACTTAGCTTGGGGTTAGATGGCGATGTGTGGAATGTCCTGCAATATTAATTTATTTTATTTATTAATTTAATTGATTAACAAGTTTACGAATAAGTATCGTTGATTCGCCGAGGTGACGTTGCAGAGAGCATGTGACTCATACTGTCAGTTTGTTTAGAGCTTTACCTACTCATAAATCATCAGGTTTGACTCAGCATTTATCCGCTGGTCGCCCAAGTAGAATCTCTCAATTGTAATGCTTATAAAAATGCGCATATCATATGCCGGAGAAAAGGATATTCACTGGTAAATCTCGCTCTCTGTTGTGACCACTTTCATATTTTTGTGACTCGATAAAAATAAATGTACATGGAAAACAGATTATTACAGAGAATTGGGAATAAGTTTCGAGGTTTCTCTTTAATAAAACCATGTTATAACAGACGGCATAAAGAAGTAAATATATAATATACATCGCCATCTAGCCTCAAGCTAAGTAACTAGACTTGTTCTATGGGTGCTAGACAACAAATATACTACTTATATACTTTCCTTTTGTAAATATATACTCATAATACATAGAAACAACCAGAATATCTAAGCATAAATACTTGTCAGAGGCGGGAATCGAACCCGCAACCTTGTGTTTGGCAGTCCGGCATGGTGACAATGGTCACCATGGGCATGCCAACTGGGCATATGAAGGCAATTATGCAAAAAACCCTTAACGGACTTGTCAGTGTTCCATTACATAGACCAGTGCAGCCACAAAAGGAGGACGAGTCGGAAAAGTTTTCGTTCCACTGCACCATCTTCCTACCTTTACTCGCGTCCCTTGGAGGCCCTCTTATTTGGGGATCTTCAAGTCACGAGTGTTTAGGTATTGTCAAGGTAAGCACATCTTAGACCGCATCGTCACTTATCATCGGCTGAATTAGTGGTCAAACGCTGACCTATATATTCATAAAAAATGGTTGTCTGTAAAGTCTTTTTACGGACGATACATTTACGTGATAACGTCATATGAAGACGATCAAAAATTTAGATGCTTTCTTGATTTTTCTTTATATTTATATTTATATATATATATATATATATATCCCTTCTTTTGCCTGTTTTTTACCCTATTTTTTGCCTTTATATAATTAAGTCTTCTATTCCTCTCGTTATTATTTTAAACAAACACGAAACGCGTGACTTTTACCATGACGCGTCATGTTACCGGAACATGACACTTTTTGTTAATGCAAGTGTTTTATCTATTTATTAGACGTTATCACGTCAAAACACTTGATGCTACGCAAGCGTAAAAAGCATTTATCTCTTTTTCAGTTCTCTCCTGCTTGACCGTAGTCAAAGCGTTTAAAATGTTACTAAACCTTCTCATTTTCAAATTAACTTGTAACAAAACCTTTGTAATCAAGTCCATATTACGCAGCCACATAACCATTGAACAGGCAAGCCATTAGACGTAAAATTGCTATAAAAACAATTAGGAGCACAATTTTTTTTCCGAAGCACGTACGCACCGTAATTAGTAACAGATGACGGGCCTCGTTACTGGGAGAAATATTACTCATTTATTCATTCCTATTGCAATAAATTTCGTATTCATTTTGCGGGATTTATTATTTAGTATGATAAAACAATTTAACACTGATGAATTCTGAAAATATTTTTGATATGGGCAGAGAAATATACTTTATTTGAGACCATCTTGATTAACTGAAAAATGAATGAATGTTGAAATATAAGAAATTGTATTACCTTTTCAAATAATTTAATTTTATATTGACATTGTTATAATCTAATTTAATTTATTATCGATATTGTATAAGAACGTTTCGCCTATTTCGATGTTTAAATATGAATAATGTGAATGATATAATATATAAATGATTAAATAAATAAAACTGAAAACTTAATTTCATTACCAAAAATATTTCATGTTTTCGTACTAGTCAAAAGACTAGCATTTCGCTAGGTTATTGTGATTATGCAATTGCAATTATTCATTAGTATAGCTTAGCTGTATTTATAAATATTTTGTGATATTTTATTTTGGCAAAATATTTTTTTTTTATTTCATAAAGGCAAACTTATAAACTAAAATAAAAATAAACTTTTCTTTTCTTATTTTCCTATTCGAAATTCTAATTTTATGTAGGTTATTTAATTAACTAAGGTTTTTATGATTAATTATTATGAAGATAATTTTATTTCTTTGTATTATTTTTGTAATTCATTGTAATGTTTATACTTCTTGGTTTTATAAACAACACTTTTACTTGGTATTATTTATTTTGCTATCCATGTCCAATACAAAGATACTTTAGGAAAATAATTAATCTCTCGAAGTTCATTATGGCACGATCGTACCGGTCTGTAGGCGTCGAAATGGAAAGATAAAGGGATTTGTCGACTAAGGAGATCTGCTTTCTCACCGCCTATAGGCTTTGTCGTCAGCGAACTGTGATTTATAAGAGTTTTCTATTAGGTTCCGTTGCTACTTACCCACCGACTTTTTATGTTAACGTTAAAGTTAGAGTAATCAGACAAGGGCCATTTAAAAAAAGAACCATGTCTTCACTTTCCTTCATTTAATCTTTCTTCAGGACTAACTCAAAATTTTAACAAACAATGCATTGTTTCTACCACAGACTACTATAAATTTAGTTTCTACTGACTCCGAATTAAATGTTCTATAAGGGAAATGATATTGTTTGTAGAAAGTAAAACGCGTTAAAACATCAATTATCTACGTGACAATGAGTGGCAAAATGACTAGCTAGTAAAACGTCCAAAAAGTATAGATTGCAAAAAGTTTGCATAAATAATACAAGATACAGCGTCGTCTACATTATTTTGAAACTACTTCCAACTATTACATATATTTATATTGAAATAACCTGTCTGGACCGCCTGGAAATACAATGCTTATTTTTATCTTTTCCACAACACTTCAGAAATATTTTCATTTCCGAAATAGAAATTAAAGTAAGCGCCTAAGTGCGGAAATTATGGCCCTCTACTGAAATCTCAAAGTACCAATATTTCTTTGTAACAGAGGAAGCTTTTTTGGAAAAAGTAATTAAAGCCCCTTTTTCTGTAAGCCTGCCATTACATTATTTATTTAGTAGTCACTAAGTATTAGATATGTAAATGTAAACGCATTCTCCCTACATTATTAGCATACCAAAATGTCGATTCATTTATTCAAGTATAACAGCCTCTAAGTCCAATGTCTCCCTCGATTTTTTCAATAAACTGTAAGGTAAAAGCTTTTCAGAATATTCATGAAGTCTCTTCTTTTCAGGTGGGTGTCTTCAGCCGGTCTGCGGTAAGAATTATAGCTCTTTATATAAATCTTCAGTTGGAATGAAGTGAAAATCAAAGTTTTAATTTAGTCGCGACGTCTGATTCCTAATTGGAGATAAGTGGTAAGAAAGTTAAAGTTTATTTAAACTGTTTGGTTTAAAAGTTAGTGCTTTTTAAGTTTTTTCGATCTGTTTTTGTCTATGGTCGCAGCAAAATTAAGTATTTCAAGTTAATAGTTTTTAACAGTGTACCTAATCACTAAATATAAAATCAAACTCCTGACTGACTGATAGTAAATGCACAACTCAATCCAATGGGAAAATCAGGCTTAAATTTGTAATACAGATAACTATTATGACGCCTTAATTCATTTTCTACGCAAACAAAATCGCGGTTAAAAGCTTGTTAAGTATACATTATAAAAAGCACTGTCTCGAACGATAGTTTTCTATACGTATGATTTAATTACTTGATTAATAAATGGATCAAACTTGACTTAACTGACAGGTTATCAGACAATTTGTCTAAGGATTTTAAAGTCTTTCATACAATTAAAACATCATTTCAGTCACATTAATAAATAATTAATTTTCGCAGTAAAATTCAATCAATTTCAAATAATTATAATCGTTATACTGACCAGTATAATAATATTACAAAATTTATAGTTATAACCAGAAAATAACGTCCAGGGACACCTAATCCACAGCCTAATTACTCAAAACTTGATTAATCACTTACAAAAGGTGCTTTCAGACAATTTGGTAGTAATAATCACATTTTAGACACAATATCCATTATCCCTTCTCTTATTTCTAACGATATAAAACATTCTGATGACGGACAAACTCGTTATTGTTACGAATTACATCGGTTTAATCATAAACCTTATTAACCCAGCACGTTTGTAACTTTAGAACATGATGAAATAATGACGGCTAAATTTTCAGTTCAATTTGAAGGGAAAATAGGCAGTAATGTTCATGATATAAAGCTTAGTTTTGCATTTCGGGGCTAGCCACCTGGTGGCCATAGGTTCTTACCCTGTTAACCTGTGACCTCGTTTTGAAATTATACTGTCGAATTTGCTAACGAACTGGCAGAAAAGGTATTGCAGTCGTTTATATTTTTGGAAAAGCTATTTGAGAAAGGTCTACTGAAGTGAATAGAGTCGATAATACTAATTTGATGTAATTATTTTTTAGGCTTTATGTAGTATTAACGTGTGACTCGGTAGGTTCTGTTGGGGTTTAATTTAAAATATTCATGGACTTCTTTTCTCTATATTTTAACTCCATTATTCATACTTATAAGCATAAAGGTTGAATCAGTTATTTTCCATCCAAAGGTTGCTTGGAAGAAATTATTAATGCAACTTTTCCATTTATGCAACTCATACTTTATAGCTGTTACCTTCTTTACTTTGCGTGTTTTGTTTCTTACTGTGTTGTACAAATAAAGTTATCTATCTCTCTATCCATCTTACTCCGTTGCCTCAGCGACCCAAAGTAAAAATTAACTTCCCTTATTCATAAAAAAAAACCTTCTCTAGTTAAAATGTATTTTGTGATTCTTTCGCTCACCTGACATCTGTCAAAGTGCGAAAATGACAAAATACGTTTTAACTAATAAAGTTTTTAAAATGTTTATGTATAAAGGAATAATTTTTTTACTTATCTATTTATGCACTTACAAAGTAATGCCAAACTATTGTCTCAATCTATCAAGACAAAAAAACAATAATATAAATCAATTCATCGATTTTTAAGACGTCGAGAAGTCACGTAGTCGGGTGGCCATCAGAATGACGCCCAAGGGACAAGACGTGAGATTAACGTACCAAGTCTGTCTCGGCTTAAATCACATTATGGTCCCCCTACTCTTTGTTTAATGTCGGTTCCACACTTGATGAGACTGATTTTTTAACCTTTATAATAAAATAAAGTGAATTTTGGCGTGTCGTAAAAGTAATTTGTTTGATTGTAAGTGAGAATATGCAATGATAAATAAGTATAATAAAGAAAATTAAAATGCTGTGTAAGTTGAAAACGGAAATATTGCGTTTTTGTTTAAAGCCTAAATGGAAACTAAAAACAATGCTTTTTTGTTTGTTTCTTATGACATTATCACGTAAAAAAATCGTCCGTAAACCGATTTTTTTGTGGAAATATGCGATATTAAATAAGCAATTAGCAAATGATTACTGTGCTTTATTGTTTAAGGCGTAAATGCCTAAAGCTAAATTAGTTAAATTTTACGTGGAAAGTTGTCACTAGGCTCTAAATAGCATGAATTAAAAGCTTGTTCTCATCTAGGTTTAAAAATCATCTAGGTTTAAAAAAAAGGTGTAAAAGTTAATCACTACAGCTAGTATTATACTAAACTAGAAAAATGCTGTTTATTTCTACTGCAATAAAATCGTATAATTTTTTTGTCTAAATTGAAATTGTTATCAGTTTACCACCGACAGTGAAAACAAAAAAAAATGACACATCCTCAAACTTTACCCCAATATCCGTTTGCTTGTTTTTGCGACCCCTGATTGCGAAAGTTTCCCATCCACATCATGCGAGCAAAAAAATGTTCAGTGATTTTTTTTGTGACATAACATTCAAACGAGTAACATGATATTTATAGTTTACTAGCGACCCGCCCTGGCTTCAGCAGAGCATATAAGCCTACATTTTTTTCTGTAATATTACAGTCAATTTACACAAAATCTTAGTGAATTATACACCTAAACCTTCTTTATGAATTTTTCGTATTTAATGAAATCGTATAAAAATGCGTTTTGACTTTAGAAGATTTGAATAGGCTTTACATCGCTAGCACCTTTACCATCCTCCCACCTAAGTCGACTGTGGGTTTTTTTTTCAAAATAAACGATTACGATAAAATAAACGATTCCATTGTTTTGCCAAATACAAAAAAAGATTATTCATTCTCAGACCTCACAAATATACACCAAACATTTCATACAAATCGGTTCAGCCATTTAGGTGGAGTTTGTCAACTAGCACCGCGACACGAGAATTTTATATAGTGTACAAGCTGTTCCGGCAAACGTTGTTATGCCATTTACAAAAAAACAAACCTTAAGATGTGCCAAGGGACACCCGGATGGAAAGAAGTTTCTTTCGATTAATTAGTGAACGAATTGTATTTTTTTTTAAGTTTTAATAATATTTTTTATTATTGTTAACAAGTATATTGACCAGTATTCTCGGCTCTTTTGCACCGGGTGCGGTCAGGGGCGGTTTATTTAAATGACGCTTAATTTTTATTTTAAATTATTATTATAATATATATAATTTGTGAATTGTAAGAAATTTTGTAATAGATAAATATATAAAAAAAAGAAGTATAATGTAATATAAACTTAATCAGTACGCTCAATTTGATTAATAATTGTTTTCTATGAGAGAGAGAGAGAGAGACAGAGAAACACGCGCACGCCGCACGGCTTACAACTATAGCAAAAAGTGTCGTTACAACTTTGGTCTAAATTTTTTCCTCCGTTCGCAACGCGCGATAAGGAACTTCGTTCCAAAAATAGATGTTGTTCGATTCTCAGACCTAACGAAAATACACAAAAAAAAACATAGGAAACTAACACCGTGACACAAGAATTCTATATGGACCTATAGGGATAGATGAAGATCTGGCGGTCAGGAGATATTGGTCTATACCTCTAGCCCAACACCGTTCCTATGGTAGGTTCTAAGATGACCTCGATCAACAAAACAAACGGTCTAAATCCTCAGTACACTAAACCTTCAAATACTTCCACAATGCGACCAAAATGTCACTACCATTATTCCTAAGTAACCTATAATCGCTGGTATTCCGGTCGCTACGATACCAAAATTGCTCAAATACCAAAACTATGCCTCCACAATTCAACGTTCCTGCGTTTGTATTGCTACCGTAGCTATTTGCATACAGGTTGTTTCAAAATAACAAAAGATATAGTATAGATAGATAGATAAAATAAATAATAAATAAATATTACAGGACATTTTACACATCGCCACCTAGCCCCAACCTAAGTAACTAGACTTGTGTTATGGGTGCTAGACAACGGATATACTACTTATATACGTTTCTTTTGTAAATATATACTTACAATACATAGAAACAACCAGACCACAGACAAATATCTAAGCATAAATACTTGCCTGAGGCGGAAATCGAACCCGCAACCCTGGGTTTGGCAGTCCGGTATGGTGACCATTGTGCCAACTGGGTCGTCAAAGAAAGATAAACACTTTATTTGTACAACACACAAAACATTGAAAATAACAAAAATGACGAAAAAGCTTATGAACTACGAAATTGTACAAACAGCTTAAATCGCTTAAAGCGACTCTTCCAGACAACCCTAGGATGGAGAAGGTCTGTTTAGCTTAACTGGTAGGTCGTGTGGTGTAGGTGCTGGGTAGTATAGTCGTATTATCTTCTTTAACTTCTCTAAATTTAGTTTAAGTATGGTATAATTTAAGATTACTTCGTAAGGTACATAATTTTAACAAGCAATACAAAAGAAAGGGAAACGTTAAAGAAAAACATCGCGATGAAACCCGCGGCTTAGTTGGCTCCAAAAATATTGACAAATTCTTTCCTCTGGACACGGTCAACTAAATTGAGATGGTAGCATAGGGCAAGCCTACTTCATCCTCACGCCAACAGGACCCAACTAAATAGGTCTAGATGCGGAAAAAAGTACGAACCGTATACAAGTAAATACAGTCAGCAATGGGCTGAGGGTAACAGGTGCATATTTTAAAGTATTAATTTTTTTATGGTTAATTTTCTGCTTGATATCACTAAAGCTTTCGAACTGTTAGTTTTTCGCGTAGAATAATCAAAAATTATAGTAAAGTCTTTTTTTTTTAAGTATGCACCTGTTACCTTTAGTCCTTTGCGGACTGTACAAAAAAGGGAGAAAATTTACCACTTTCTAATAAAGTATAGTTATGGTTTTTGATAATAATTACTAATTATCATTTCACTACAAAAACCCATACAACTCCAACATTATCTTCATCTTTTATTCCTACTATTAAATGCGGGATTTTTCTAACACCCTATATATTTTAGTTGCCAGCTACGTCGCTAGGTCAATAAACTCAAGTACCGTGGAGCGGTAAATCAGTGACGTCATCCCTCGTAGACCTACCGTAGCAACCGTAGCTGCTACGAAACACGTAGCCGCGATACTGAAAATGTTGCTGAAGCCAAACATGTGCTACGAACCTACGAAGTTTCTAATATAAAGTTAATTTTTCAATGTTCGATTATTTTCTAATATTTTAATATCGTAGCAAAATAATTATTCTCAGTTCACTGAATTTAAACTTGAAGGTAAAAAAGAAACTCACCTCTCTTTTGAAAATGAAAGTTTTTTTTTACATTAAAAGTTAAAAGTTTGTAACATGAAAAACCCTTTTATGGAGTTAAAAGGGGACGCTTCCATTCTTGAGAGTAACTTGGACACGACCAAGGCTAAGAGAATAGCCACTTGTTTTTGTTACTTTTTGTCCGGTGATAACATATAATCATTTATTGTAATATTTAGGATTATAATAAAAACAAATTTTATATCAGTTTCATGTTATATTTGACCTAACTTCGTATTTGAAAAGCACTGGGAGTGATACAAAAAAATAAAATATATTGTATTAAATAACAAAAAAAAAAAAAACAACCGGATTGACATTTTGTTTTTTAAAAGTCGTATTTGTTATATAGACTTCTTTTATTATAGACTTCTTATTTTATTTTTATTCCGAAAAACATTTAATTTTTTATTTTATCATCTTCTTTTTATTTTCATCTTATTATCTTAAATATATTGTGAATTGTCGCACGAAAACAGTCGATAGCTTCATAGCTCATCTTTAAAGGCTCACTCCATGAAGGTTTTTTTCGGTAAAATATACTGCAGGTGCCTGTGACGTCACAGTCATGGCCGTCGCATTTCGTGTTTTGCAATCAACAGACAGAATAATCGTAAAGTTATGGAAAAATAAAAAAAGGCGTATATTATTATTGCAAAAAAATGTATATTTATTGTTAACTGTTATTGTTATTATATTTTTGACATATTTTAACTTTACTGAGATCATCTTTCTTTTCTTAAAGTTGGTTAAAAATGTTCGTACTCAATATAATATTTTAATTCTTGGAAGTATCGAAGAAACCTCCTGGGCCTGACCGGAAGACCAGCGTTGTGGTGTGGCTTCATCCCGGTTTCTTCATTATTATATGCATAGGCATATACTAATGGAAAAACGGGGAAAACCGGGAATAAAATGAAAATAGAACAATTAGAAAGACTTAGATCTAAGTCTTTCTAATTGTTCTATTAGTATCTAAGTCTTTCTAATTGTTCTATTTCATTAAAAATTTTTTTCTTATTTTTTATTTAGTTTATTTTAGTAATTATGTCTACCTATTTTGTATTTGTTTGTCCGTGTGATTTTCTAGTAATATTCTATTCTATTCTAAAATGTAATACGGCTTATCCACCATACTCAATATTTCCTTCCTACATCCTGGTTGAAACTCAAGAAGTTACTAGACAGCATCCCTAAGTGGAATTACATCGGATCTGTTTATTGACGTCACAGTTCGAGTATCGTTAACTTTATTAGACGTCGTTATAGTCTTGCTATGATGGTACTCTATGGGGACAGTAATGGCTCAACTAATTTGATGGTTAAACTTTTAACAATTATTTTGTGGTTGAAGTTTGGGACTATAAAGCATTGTATACGTTTAAGTATATTTATAACACAAGCTTAGTGTATCACAGACATAGTAATTAACCCACAAATGTATTTCCTAAAGTTAACAAAAACGTTATGTTTTTCGTAAATTCTTTATTTTTATTTTTGTAAAGGGAAAGAATGTAATTTATGTGGTTAGGTATAAGTTTCATTGTCACTATTTGTAGCTGAAGGTATTTTATTAAACTCAGTGTTTAACCAAACTAACGTCCCCCTTATTCCAAAACGAGGTTTAAGAATATTCTGAGATGTGGATATAAACCTTAGATTTAGACACAGATTTACTCGTGAACTATAATTTAAACACTATCCCTATAGATTATATAGGTTTATAGTGAACTATAATTTAAACACTATTCCTATAGATTGTATAGGGATAGTGTTTAGACTATAGTACACGAGTAAATCTGTGTCTAAGGTTTAAATCCAAATCTCGGACTATTCTTAAAACTCGTTTTGGAATAAGGGGGAATTTGGCACTGCTTGTTAGTTAAATTTTCGTAGCAAATTAAACATAAAGTAAGAAATGCAGTCTAGGAATAAGAATCTGTCTATATTTTCGGATAAAATGGAAGGTACACTTTTCAAACTCACACGATTTGTTTTCACTATTTTCCCGGGTTCTAATCGCGTATTTCCTCGCGACCATGACTATTGTAACAAAGTCGAAACGTCGAGATAAGAGAAATAAAAATAAAAAATACGCCCCTACCTGGAACAATAATAACTATATAAAACACACGGGTTTACCCGCGTAACTCCCGATCTCGTGGGGATATCGGGATAAAAATTAGCATATGTCACTGTAAATGAGTCAATGTATTCTCATACCAAGTTTCATGAAAATCGGTCTTGTAGGTTTCTACTCAATTAAAAAAAAACAAACAATCGATCAAATCTTTATAATATAAGTATAGATAAAAACATAGGCGTAGAATTGAAACTGAACTTCCTTCTTTTATGAAGTCGGTAGAAAAAAGAGGTGTGCCTAAAAAAATTGAGAAAATTAAATCTATTGTACCAATTTTGCGACTAACTCTTCAAGAGTCCACACCGTATTAGGTTATAGTCAAAACAAAGCCACGTAGACATAATATTTACTAAGTAGGTACCTAAACATACACCCGCCGCATTGTCAGCCACTCTTAAAGTATCAGGTGTGCAGCATGAATACCTAATCTTAATGGAGTAGGTAGACATGTACAGTCAACGCCAAAATTACATGTAAAATTTCGAAAATTAATCTGCATGCGCACTGAATAGCACGATTACGTGCAGATTTTTCTAATGGTTTCATATCGTTAATAGTTTTTTATTTTTTTTGGTGAACTTACTTTTGTTGCTGACTGTACAGTTGGCTACATAATTACAGATCAACCGTAGGGTTCTAAAATTAAAATTATTGGAGCTTGTTTAATGAATTCATTAGTTCAAAGACTAAACTTCAACTCGTCAAGCAGAACCTTAGAATCTTGCTTGAGATAAAAACATTCTACGGTGGGTTTGAAATTTTGTTGCCTGTACGTATAATCAACTAATAGAAATGAAAGCTCTGTAGAGTTTTAAACTTGATATTATTTTGATAGTTAATGTTTATTTTTTAAGTTTTAATATCTTCAACTCAAGCAAAGTTTGAAAGTTCGTAAATATTCTAATAATAACAATTTCAGAACTTTCCGGTGTGCCTGCACTTTCGTTGTCGATTGTACATGATACCTACATACAGATAAGGGTCGGAATAAATCATCGAATGAATGTTTTACAAAGTTCCCTTTTCTACTTTGGGCTTGGGAAGAAACATATTGTTAGACAAGCTACTTCGTCTTCGTAACTAGGGCATTTATTTTAAATATTTTATTTATTGGGTTTGATGAAATCGTTCCGATTGGACGAAATTTTAATTGAATTTGATTAAATTATTTACTGATTCTTCGCTTAGGGCGGCTTGTTTGAGATAACGTTTAAATGTATTTAGCTAATAAACGCTCGCTTTAATCGATAAGGTCGCATATTTGTTTAATTTTTTCTTACAAATAAATATCTGTACACAAATATTGGCCACTAAACAATTTTTTTCATTTAAAAGTCAAAAGTCATTTTTTTTATTCATTTGGTTGCTTAATACATTTTGTACACAGATCACATAAAAACGTCTTTAAAACTAAGTTAGGATGTGTGCCTTCAGTAAGCGCCCACTAATGAGAAGAAGGCAAGGAAGAAGAAACTCATGGGGTTTTTTTTTCATGTGATCACGCTCACAAAGGTCAATATTACAAATATTTGAAAGTATTATTTGAAATGGAGCAACTAAAGTCACGTCCATGGGTTCTTATCATTAAGGTATGAAGAAGTATCATAGTACGTCTTACTGCTCTGTTAATTCATAAATAAGATAATCAATCATAAATATTTTTGTCACTTTGCTACGTACAGAATACATTTGTAATTAACTTACACTAACTCAAATAGACAAAGTTTAGTTCAAATTAAATTAAATACTTATAACTTACATAATTTACTAAAGTAGGCAGGATCTTAAGTGAAACAAATTATCAACATTCTTTAATCCTCATAAAGCAGTTGAATTGTTGTGATCAACGAAAGCTTAGCACCGCCAGCAAAAAAATAAAAGCATAATTTTCAGCGGTACAAAAATTCAACTACCAAAAAGAAATTATTTTCTTAAACGTCTCGGTTAGATAACGATAAGTTAAAAGAAAAACGACCTTATAACTGTTAGAGGTAGCACCTAAATTGTAATTTACTGCTATTTGTGCTATCTGTATTAAGGTTTGGTTTGTGGTTCGAAAATAAATCTAATTTTCTTAGCGTCACAGTCGTTAATCGTGTGTTTTTTGTAGTTTAGGGCTGTGCTCGTCACGTTTAAATATGATTTATGTAAGTAATTTAGTTAAGTACATATAGACATTACGAGCTCTGCTCTCTCAGTGGCGGATAGATTAAAATGTTCAGTGGATCGTAGAACCTTTGTGGCGGACTTTTTTCACCGCTATATAAATTGTAGGACATACAATGGATTTTTTCTATTAATTATGGCTTCGCACGGCTCGTGCATTTAGCCAGTGTCAAGTTATATTTTGCATCAAATTATGACCCGATTTTTCATAAATCGGGCCTAAAGTGTTTCAAAACAGTCAAAGTCGTCATAGTCCGTCAAGTCAGGGGCTATAGTAAAGCGGTGGCAAGTTTCATACAATGGATTGTTATGAGAAAATTTTGACGTGATCGTTATGATGATCACGTCTAAATTATGAGTTTGTGTTATTGAGGTGCCAATCTTATTTGGAAACTATTAATTTATGGGGCACATTTGTTTTATAGGCCTACTTAAGACTGGTATACTGCCTTGAGCCCGTCACCTATATTTTTTCCATTTAGATCATATTTAGTTTCCGTTTCAATTATCATTTTTATTGTCTTTTGTTTGTTTCAAATCAAAGTTAGTGTTACGCGTAGTTGGCATTTTGCTTATATCAAAGTTGGTTTTATCTTAGTCGGTATTTTGCGTAAGTGGTATTTTCCGGTTAGGATTTTTGCGTAACGATGAAAAGGATGAAAAGGATAATATATTTTTCAGTTTTATTTTTTATGGCAAAACAACGTTTGTCAGGATAGCTAGTAATTATATATAATTTTCTATAATAATAATAAAAATAATTTTCTTTTATCTACTAAAACAATATTAATCTATGTTTGTTTACACTTTATGAATACCTAGTAACTTACCTAAATATTTTCTAATCTCTTACGTAATCTATCCGGTCTTAGTATGTTTGTATAGACAATTTATACCTATTATTAAAATTAAACAGCGGACAATACGGATAAAATTTCCATACTCCACTCTGAGTTCAAGGTTGTGCAAAAATGTTCATTTAATTCATAAGGAGTAAGCGATTGTAAGCTTCATATGAAAAAAAAAAGGCTTGGTCAAAATTTAGATAAAATTCGAAAGAAATCATATTAAATAGCTATCACAGTTCATGAGATACAGCCTGGTGACAGATAGACGGACGGACAATGAAGTCTTAGTAATAGGATCCCGTTTTTACTTTTTGGGTACAGAACCCTAACAATGGAAAAAACCTTTTAATTTGGAGTAAGTAGTTCTGCGCCGCAAGTTCATAATAATTTTCCATTTATTATGAACCTGTCGTGCAAGTTACGATTTTTCAATTAACGTTATTTTTAAGGAAATCATGTCACCTGGTTCCCAAAACACATGCCCTAAGTTAGGTTCTACGTTTTTAAAGACGTTTTAATGTGATTTCATGCATACATGTTTCCAAATGAATAAAGACATTTTGACTTTGACTTAATACGATCGTCTTACAAAGAACAAAAAATGGAACAAACGTCAATTAAAATTAAAAAATCCCATTCACCTCGTCAACGGGACCATAATAATAGGGCATGTGGGTACTACCCATAAAATAATGAATCGTAGAAGTTTATAACTTGCACCAAACACTAAAGTGAGTCATACAGTCACCTTGCTTGGAAAACTCTTCGGTCACGTGGTTGAATTTGACGTCACACCAATGTTAAAAGATAACTCTATCAATAATTTCATTAAACACTGCACTGCAAAGAAAATTGAACTCAAATTCTTTCGATTTACGAGATAAAATAGATTAAACAAATATATCTGGCGATGTTGGATTTAATTTTATATGACCTTCATTCTGAATTTCGAAAGATAAAAATTTTGAAATTGGCAATCATAATTTGAACAATAAAATGTAAAAGTAACATTCTTAAAATTACTAAACAAAATCCATCTAATTAAAGGAAATGGTTCGATAAAATTGTCATCAAATAAGACTATATATTAATTTGAACAGGAAACGATCAATCTTAATGATCATCTGATTATAAAACGACGTGTGGAGGTAAATATTTATAATTTAATTTTAATTAAGCAACTTCATAAAATTATTTTTCACTGACATCAGTGTCTAATGTCAGGACATTTAATTTATTAATTTTCATCGTACTACTGTAGAACGATGCAAATTTTAAGATGTGCAACTAAGGGGTGTTTACGTTTTTTATGATTCACTTGATTAACCTCCTCTTGGCGGCCTTTGTGAAGCAGTACTTTATTTGCTTTGCAAGCCTTCTTTTCAGCCTGGTCGTGCTAGGAAGTATGACCAGGGAGACTCACAGCTAAGTAAAACTCGCTGATCGTTTACGATCGTGCGGGTTAAGTGACGCCTGGCGCGGTCATTACTTCGATGGGTGACCAATTAGTAGTGTGGCAAAAATGTATTTAACGTGAGCCCCTCCGTGCTTCGGAAGTCACGTTAAGCCGTTGGTCCCGGTTGCTACCTCTAGTAGCAGTCGTTAGGTCAAGTTAGAGGCCTTAGGGCGATCTGAAAACTCTAACAATAGGTGAGCCACACCACTATACGAGAAGAAGAAGAAGCATGACCATCATATCTCCAAAATGGCGAGGGTACAAAATTTCAAATTAGTGATACAAAATAGTACAAATCCAAAGTAATTTTGTACCAGCTAAAGTTTAAAAAAAATTTACTTCGTCGTGCCAGGAAGTACAACACGACGTATGCTCCCTTTAGACGCATAACACTATATACGCGAAACACCAACTCGAGGTTTTTAAGTGTTTTGCAGATCACCACCTTGTAATTTTTTTTACCGCCAAAGTAGGGTGGAAACGAAAACACTACATTATAAATTCTAAATCGGATCCCCTATTCGAAGGAAATTAAAGATCGCCAACGAAAGAAAATGTTGCGGATTAGAATTCCGTCTCAAACAAATATTGTTGAGATATTTGTAAAAATTGTATATTTTTTATAAATGTAGTAATAAAGTAATTATAATGCACTTAAAAGAATTAGTTCAGGTGAATAATTAAGATTATAACATGACCCTTACGTAAGGGTCTTATTACATTCTATTCACCCAAAAAAAAAAATACAGTAGCTACCCCAGAAACAAACTACGACCTCAATTAATCACTACAAGTGGAAAAAATACATGAACACGTTAATAAACATGTCTTAATATGATTTAATGGTACGAATATCGGTGCTAATTCTCGTAGCCTTAATGATGTATGGCCGTAATATACGACGATTAACTTGCAACTCCTTGTAAGACCCCACTGAGATGCAAGAGAGATGGTGCGCTCTCACGCGAGGTGGGGTCAAACTAAGTGCTTTTGTAGCTGGATAAGTTAAATTACAAAAAAAAAACTAAATTACAATTCATCCGTTCGGGAGCTACGACGCCACCGACAAACACACACACATACACGTCAAACTTATAACACCCCGTCGTTTTTGCGTCGGGGTTTAAAAGTAGATGGAGTAACGATTTTTAAGTAACTTTTAACGAGTACTAAGTGAACATACATAAAACAATAATACATATTATAAAACAAAGTCGCTTCCCGGTGTATGTTTAAATCTTTAAAACTATGCAACATATTTTGATGCAGTTTTTTTAACAGATAGACTGATTTTAAAGGAAGTATTCATAACAAAACAACCCAACGAAGTCGCGGAAAACAGCTAGTATAATATAAATTGAATATATACGTGATGTATTAAGAACCTCTTCCTTTTTTGAAGTCGGTTAGAAAAGGAGAAGGTTTACAATTCGACGGTTTATTTTTTATGCATAAGCATAACTTGATTACAAATCGATAAATAGGTAGATTTTTTATTTATTGAACAGGGCCTCAAAAAGTAGCTTATGTTCCCATTGAATTAGTATATCTTCATATCTAGTTTCATCAAAATCGGTCCAGTAGTTTCGGTTCTATTTGTTACAAACGACCAATCAAAAAATCACAAAACTAAAAATTAAATAAATTTTCCAAAACCTTTTTTTAAAGTGCCATGTATATAGTATAAATAATTTTCGAATTTATTTACTTGAAGTTTAGTGGACTTTTCTATACTTTTATTTTAATTTTTTTTATTTTTGTTTTTTTTTTAATTTGTGATAAAATAAAAAGACATACACATTTAACATTATAAATACAAAAATTAAGTGACCAGTTAATTTTCGAATTAAGTATGTACTTTTCTATCTTACTCTATGCTGGCAGTTATTTTGATAGGTATATCAAATTGATAACGATATCAAAAACGAGTAGGAATGATTCATTCTTGTCATAAAAACAGTGATAAGATTTGGAGCATTGTGATTAGGATTATCTATTGATATTTTTTCCCTGACCGATAGTATAGTACCTACTATTCAGGGGCATTGGCGATTGTTTTTCCTCAAAGATTTTTCGATGAATTTACAAATGGTAAGTCCCCTTTTGAATATGAAAGATGAAAGATTATGATAGATTCACACGGAAGCTTTTGCCCGAAACAATTTAACGACCTCTTAGACACGATGGGAGAACTCTCGCCTGTAACGCAGAAGGTTGCAGGTTCGATTCCCGTCGTTGAACAAATATTTTTGTACAAATGTTACTTTCTGTAAACATAAAGTTTCTGTTGTTATAAAGTTGGTGTCAGTGTTTCTTGCCTACTATAACCAAATTACAGCATCGTCCTACTCTCTCCAAGCACACAGGGTCTCTGCTGAAAATCAGCGTTGCATTTATGCAACACATAGCTGAGCAGGAGCCTATTTGGCGGCGACACTGTTACTGTGTTATAAATAACATAGCTTATAATATATAATTAAGTCTGTTATTTTTAGTCATATCAAAAATAAGTTATGTCTAAGTTTTAGTTTTGTTTTGGCCAAAAAAGATATATCTATCTATCTAAACAAATATTTTGGTATGGGTGTTCCTATAATCTATACTAATATTATAAAGCTGAAGAGTTTGTTTGTTTGAACGCGCTAATCTCAGGAACTACTGGTTCGAATTGAAAAAATCTATTTGTGTTGGATAGTCCATTTATCGAGGAAGGCTATAGGTTACTTTATATCCCGAAATTCCCACGGGATCATTAGTTACGGGGGTGAAACCGCGGAGCGCTGCTAGTTATGTATAGGTATTAAGTATTTAAGTATTCTATCTGGCTACCATTACACAAGCCTATAGTTGCTTAGCTTTGATGGCGCTGTGTGGAATGTCTAGTAATACTTTACTAATACTAAAAACAAAAAGTTTACAATCCAAAGAACCATTGTTTTAAATAAAAATCTACCGACAGTCGATTTTCAATTAGCGAAATAGAAAATTTCCACGGTGCGGTCCGTAATCCGAGCTGTTGCGTAAATGAAGCGCAAAGAGGCTTCTTTCCATATTTGTTTTTCTGTTTTTCATTCGTATTCTGTGTCCGGGAAAGGTTTTTAGTAGTATCAAGTTCGTAGAGGTTTTATTTTATTTTCTTATCAACATGTGTAAAAGAAAAAAGGACACGAAATCTCTAAAAGTACTAAGATTTCGTTTAGAACGTAGGCGATCACTAAGAAAGGAGAAAATTTGACTTAAAAAAATAAATACAACGAATTGAGCACCTCCTCCTTTTTTGAAGTCGGTTAGAAAAGGAGAAGGTATTCGATTTAACGGTTTATTTTTATAACTTTATTTTTTAACTTTAGTTTATTTAACTTCTTTGTTTATAAATCGATAAATAGGTAAGTAGATTTTTTATTTATTGAACAGGGAATAGGTGCCTCAAATAAGTTAAAAAGGGGCTAGCAAAACTGTGAGATGCAGATAGTATCTGTACAATCAGACATTGCTTGACGTAGTACCTGTGTGTCGAGATATTTAGTTTGCAAAATGCTTTACTTCAGACAGAATTTTTTACATCGTGTTCATCGAAACAACGTTAAGCATTCTTAATAGCCTTTCGTACTAGACGACCCATTAAATTATTATTTCATACTTACTTGTCTGGGCAGAGTACAGGCTAGACTATAAATAATTAACGCAGGCCGCGCAGACTGGATACTAATGATCGACTGTTTTGGTTGTTAGAGTAGTACAGTGAGCAAACCACATAAGGTGGCAACGCACACTAATGCAAAAGAACGCCCACCTTTCGTTGGTATAGATCACGAATAACGCACAGATTTACAACACTGAAGAAACAGACGATCTGTCAAACGATTTAACAATAAATGATGTCCAATTTCTATAAAGGTTTGTATGGCTTATAACTGTTATATACAGCCACGAATCTCCTAAATTTGGATTTATATTAGATAGATAGATAAACTCTTTATTGTACCATATAAAATTACATATTAAACTTTACATTTAACCTAAATTGCTGCAAACAAAATCAATATAAACCAAACAATATGGCACAATGAGTACTTCTCATTAATGGAGTAAAACCGTATCATTGTCTATCTATTATTATCTATCTTCTATTCCTATAAAATGCTTTGTCCTGAACGATTGACTGACTGACGGATCAACGTACAGCCTAAACCGCTGATAGTAGAGACCTGAAACTTGGAGGGTGTGTTGTTTGTTTGACGTAGGCAACCGATAAGAACAGATTTTGGAAAATTCAAACCCTACGCGGATGAAGTCGCGAGCAAAAGCTAGTCTTTTATATGACCAATTTCACGGAACTATGGAACCCCGAATCTTTAGAAGGCGTGCGTAGAGCCGAAGCCCTTTACAATAACAAAGTTTAATAGCAAAGTATGATGTAGACACTAAACCGGCGATTATCCCTGTCTGCACTATAAAATGCGGCCAAGGGGATAACCTCCGGTTTGGATAGAACTATTGATAAACTACAGGAGAAAACTACTAGGGCTATTAAGATGGGATGCCATACCATTTATTATTGTACTTCGTATCGTGTCTGCGGTTCAGTTAAATTTAATTTTGTCTGATAATAGCTTGCAACAGCAACAGCAGCATTATTAGCCTCGTAAAGGTCGTCCAATGTGCAGGTATCAGGGCATATTATTATCACTACATAGTATAAAACAAAGTCGCTTTCTCTGTCCCTATGTCCCTTTGTATGCTTAAATCTTTGAAACTACGCAACGGATTTTGATGAGGTTTTTTTTAATAGATAGAGTAATTCAAGAGGAAGGTTTATATGTATAATAACATCCATTAAATAGTGGAGAAGTACTGTTATTTTTGAGGTTTCTAATGTGATGTCGTAAATAATTACATTTTTTTCCGCTTACATTGCAAACGCAGGCTGAACCCTACGAGTTTTATCAAAATAATGTACTAAGTATTGTACACATTGAAAAGGTCTACAGAAAAGTCCGTGATGGTATATGTCTATCTCTTATGGATAACCCACAATAACTTTTTTTTGTCATTTACTTTTTACGACAAATAATGGCTAATTTTCGAAGCGATTTTAACCAATACAGCATTAATCCTTAACCAATTAAATACCTTGAATACATTGTTCATTTAATATAGATCTATATGGCCCTTTACACCGTATGATTTAAGTGAATATTTTCGAAGATATTACAGATTTAAAAATTGCGGGACGTAGCGTTTGCGGCGGTACCGGCCGGCCGCCCGGTGCGGCAAAAAAATGTAAAAAATAAATAAGTAAAAATGTAGTGTATGAATTTAGATATTCCAAAGATAGCAGGAAATCTTCATGGTATAGGGAAAGGGGGATTGTTTTACTCCAAATTTAACGCGTGCGGGCCACGGTCAGTAATGAATAAATCAAAACTACTGAATCGATTTTAATCACATAGTCTATATATTTTATACCCGTGCGAAGCCGGAGCGGGCCGCTATGTTTTTATATACAACGTTCACAGTTTTTCTGTAGTGTATTTAGTATCAGCATTGCACCCGTGCGAAGCCGGGGCGGGTCGCTAGTATTGTATATATGCTTTATTATGCATAAAAAAATCAAACCTTCATACAAACTTCCACCCCCCATTTGCCCCCCTTAGGGGTTGAATTTCGCAAAATCCCGTCTTAGTGAGCACCTACGTCATAAAAGTAACCCCCATGCAAAATTTGAGACTCCTAGCACTTGTAGTTTCTGAGATTTCGTGATGAGTGAGTGAGTCAGTGATTTTCCCTTTTATATATATAGATAGAAGCTAGAGCAAGCTATCGACCGATTAAAAGTGTGCAGTCTGGGCTTCCTCCAAACGAATAGAATTTTTACGATCGACTTGCTTTCTGAATGCAAAATTCTAAATCTTTTTTTTAATTTTTTCCACCCATTATCGTTTTCGATTTTCTCTGTAGTTAAAAGCTTTAAAATGGTAATGATGTTGCTGCCGTTTTGGTGATTCTCTCATAATACTCGATTCGTATGCCTCTCATGCTAAATGTAGATTAAAGGTATTTTTTTCTTATTCGGATGAAATTGCAGTTTTGCGTTCTGTTCCCTACTTCCCTGGCAACGTTAGAACAAGCCTCAACTATGACGCTGCGCAAATCTAACAATAGGTTATCATTCCTTATTGGTCCTTGAAATTATCAGGCTTGTTTTAAGGATTTTCAGTGTGTTTTTTTAAGGATTGATGTGTGCTGCTTGATCCATAATACATAAAACGCAGTGTGCCTAAATTGCGTTGTGCATGCCAACTTGAGGTAGGCGTACTGAGACTTAAGTTTATTAAATTATAGTTAAAAACAAGATAAACTAAGTAAGACTATTGAGTTTGGAAACTTAGTCTTCTTTTTCTCGTATAGCGCTGTGGCTCATCTATTGTTAGAATTTTCAGATCGCCCTAAGGTCTCTAAGTTGACCTAACGACTGCTACTAGAGGTAGCAGCCGGGACCAACGGCTTAACGTGCCTTCCGAGGTACGGGGAGGCTCGCGAAAACACCACTCAAACCAATAGTAGAGTGGCAAAACTTTTGCCACTCTACTATTGGTCACCCATCAAAGTTATGACCGCGCCAGGCGTCGCTTAACCCGCACGACCGTAAACGATCAGCGAGCGTCGCTTAGCTGTGAGCCTCCTCATTTGAGTTTGACTAACTTAGTAAGACTATTGAGGCTCTTGAGTTTTAGTTCAAAAGTGACATAGACCTAGTTAGATTTAGGTTTATTGACGTTTAGTCCAAAGCTAGATAGATCTAGTAAGACTTAGGTCTATTGAGTTATAGTTCAAAAACGAGTAAACCAAGTGACACTTAAGTCTATTGACGATTAACTCAAAAGCTAGTGAGACTTTGGTCTATTAAATTTAAAACTGAAATAGGTAGACCAAGTGATACTTAGACAAAGAGTTTAAGATCAGAAGAAAATTGTTTCGTAGACCTCTTTACAATCTTTTTCGTCCACTTGTAAGTCAACTAAATTACTTTGAAACTTCAGTAAAACTTTCCATCGTCAATTTAAGTAATCGTTCGCGTGACATCAGAGCAGCATTACTCTGATGAATCCTGCCGGAGGGTAGGGACTCGAGGTGCACGCGAGATCTCGTGAGAGAAATGCGATTGATTGGGCTTGGGGTTTTAGAAGGATACACCTAGACGCTAGAAACAAAGGAACATTAGTGTAATGAGTCTGACTTTTTGTTTGACGACCCAGTTGGCACAATGGTCACCATGCCGGACTGCCAAACACAGGGTTGCGTGTTCGACGCCTCAGACAAATATTTATGCTTAGATATTTGTCTGTGGGCTGGTTGTTTGTATGTATTATAAGTATATATTTACAAAAGAAAAGTATATAAAGTAGTTTATCTGTTGTCTAGCACCCATAACACAAGTTTAGTTACTTAGCTTGGGGCTAGATGGTGATGTGTGGAATGTCCTGCAATATTTAATTTTTATTTATTATTTTTCTAAGCTGGTTCATATTGTGTCTATAATATTCTTGTAACTATCTAACCTACACAATATAAAGCAATAAATGATGATTATGATTATTATAACTTTACTTCGAAGTGAACCGATTTTAATACAGTTTACTTATACATCTGAAATCAGTATTTTCCTTGTATAATAATATACATAATCGGTTTGACAATTTGTTATATCTAAATTAAAATTTGAACAAAAAATATGTTTTGTAGGTACATTAATTATTTAAGTTACTTGACAACAAAAGTGCAGACCTAGAATTAGAGTTATAAAATTGTTAATATTTAGATTGTTTTGAAGTCAAGTAAAGGTTTAGTACTTCAACTCGAGCAGGGCTTTAAAGCTCTGCTTGAGTTAAAACATTATATAATAGATATTTTAGAACTCTATGGTGAGTGCAGACTTATGTTGCCGTCTGTACATACACACTTAGTTGGTACTGTATACAAATAAGTTTTCTGCCAAACCTACTGAGTTAATCTTTTACTTAGTCCATAAGGTTAATTGACCAAACAAAGTTATCCATCCCACTAACTTTATGCTTACATTTGCATTATTTTGTCTCTGGGTTATTAAACACTTTTTGGGACAACACTGACGTCAGTTTTATTATTTGGAGATGCTATTGTCGGCTCGAAGTTGTCGGCAGTTGTTTGTTTTATTTCGGCGTTGTTATTTAGATCTTTTTGGACAGATTTCCCTGGCTGGAATTTTCACTACATAGTATAAAACAAAGGAGCGGTGTTGGCTTAGTGGTAGATACTTCGACTTCATTCTGAAGGTCGTGGGTTCGAATCCCGGCCGGCCGTGCACCAATGTATTTTTCTTAAGAAAAATGTAGGTATGTGCGCTAATTGACATTGCTCTTACGGTGAAGTAAAACATCGTGATGAAACCCGCGGCTTAGTTGGCTCCAGAAGTATTGACAAGTTCTCTCCTCTGGACATGGTCGACTAAGCTGAGAGGGTAGAAGGTGCTGGGCAACCTCACGCAAAAAGGACCCAATTTAAAAGGGTTCAATGGCGGAAAACAGCCCGTATACAAGTACAAGTCGCTTCCCGCTGTCTGTCCCTATGTATGCATAGGTCTTTAAAACTACGCAACGGATTTTGATGTGGTTTTTAGATAGAGTGATTAAAGAGGAATGTTTATAAGTATAATACATTAATGCCGTGGAAACCGGGTGGGTCGCTAATTAAATATTAAATTCAATTTCTTGAATGATTGAATGAAATAGCACAGCTCACACCAATACAAATACAACAAATACAAATATATTGATTAAAACTCATTTTACATACTAAACTAAGCACTAAATATTAAAGAAAACAAAAAAATAACACATATGCCTGAACTAGGTAATCCTGTATCTCAGGCGAAAAAGGACTTACATTAACTTAAAAAATAAATTAAAATAATTGACTTGCAAAATACTAACTTAGAAACAATAATTAGGTAAAAATATGTATAAATATTAAATGCTACAATCTGTGTAACAATGGAAGAATCTGGCTAGTATGTTGCATGCAGATAGCTGTTTCGACGTAGAAATCCGTTAAAAAATAATTCTACTATTACACGGACGAAGTCACGAGTAAAAGGTCGTCAAACATACATCCTTTTTGCTTACGCTGTTCGAGTTAGCGGTTCGGGGTCTTTAGACGCATAGCACCATTTACGCGAAACACCGGGTGTGATTATTTAAATAAAATAAATATTGCCGGAAATTCCACACATCGCTATCTAGCCCCAAGCTCAGTACTAGACTTGTGTTATGGGTGCTAGACAACGGATATACTACTTATATACTTTTCTTCTGTAAATATATACTTATTATTTATAGAAACAACCAGACTATAGATAAATATCTATGCATAAATACTTGTCTGAGACGGGAGTCGAACCCGCATCCCTATGTTTAGCAGTCCGGCATGGTGACCATTGTGCCAACTGGGTCGTTAAAAATTAGAAGTGGACTAAGAACTAAACTTCTTCTTATATAACCATACTTATTTATTAATTCTTAGTAGGAAACTAGTTGAGAAAAAAGAAAAATGTATAGTTTTTGGCAACTGCTTGAGTAGCAAGAATGTTATTTCTTCTTTGGCAAATGGTTGTGAATCTCAGTTGCCAATGTGACCGGAGGGGTCAAAAAAAGTAGGTACCTACTTCATTTTTAATAGAAAACAGTACTCGATTTTTTTTGTGTTTTTCCTTTTTACAGAACTAGGCCAAATGTAGAAAAATAGACTAGGTTAAATGTATATAAGTAGGTAACATTTCGTTCCAAATACCTTTGTAAAGAGTCACGTATAAACCTTAGTTAGATCTTGTAAATTGAAAGAACCTTCGCAAACCGAAGCCTTAGTCATGTAAGAAACAAGATTTCAATCGTATTTTATTTATGCCTTCATTTTGTGTGCCGTATTTTCATTTCTAGTAAAAAAGTTTTAAAATAAACAAAGCAATATGTAGAAAAAGAATGGATTACGGAAAAAACTAGATTGAATAAAAATATATCTGCCTAAGTACTGACATAACAATATGTACGGTCGGCTGCATAATTGCAGACCCACCGTAGAGCTCCAAAACGGGTGTTATAAGAATGTTTTCTACACGAGCGAGATTCTAGACACCTGGTCTAGTTTAAATTTAAAGTCTTCTAACTCATCAATTGATTAAATAAAAAATATTAGAATGTAAACATTCCAATAATAGTAATTTTCGAACTCTACCGAGGGCTGCAATAATGCAGGTGACTGTACCTATACTTAAAGTAAACCTTCGAACACAAGGAATGGTTTATATATTACATAGGGAATTATTAAATATCCATGTTAGTTTAACTGAAATGAATCAGCCAAGAACAGAAAACAATAAAAAAATATCTAAAATTTTAACTCCTTTTTTGTTCAAAACAATATTACTCAATTAAAGCAGCATGAATCCTAAAAAAAGTAACTTAAAAAGGATAACTCTAAGTATATGTAAGTAGAGATTATTGATTATTCTTGCTAGCTTAACTTAAATGAATTGGTTAGGAACAAAAAACAATACCCAAATAAATAAAAATCTCTAAAATATTAACTTTTCTATCAAAAACAATATTACTCAACTAAAGGAGAATGAATTCCAAAAAAGTAACTTAAAAAGGATAAGTCCAATTAACACAAAGTATTAGGTAGATATTATGAATTATCCTTACTAGCTTAACTTAAATGCATAGTTAAGAACAGAAAACAATACTCAAATAAATAAATAATCTCTGAAATATTAACCCCTTTTCTGTCAAAAACAATATTACTCAAATAAAGGAGAATGAATTCCAAAAAAGTAACTTAAAAAGAATAAGTCTAATTAGCACATTGTCTTAGGTAGATATTATGAATTATACTTACTAGCTTAACTTAAATGCATAGTCAAGAACAGAAAACAATACTCAAATAAATAAATAATCTCTGAAATATTAACCCCTTTTCTGTCAAAAACAATATTACTCAACTGAAGGAGAATGAATCCCAAAAAAGTTACTTAAAAGGGATAACTCTAAAACACACATTCATCATCTACAGTTGATCTCTAGACAGGATCAACAAGATTTATTACATTTTATGATGAAACTGATAGGTGCCCTTTATTTTACCAGTACGTATGGAAGCGTTTTTGATGTTGTGTTGTTTTGCTACAGTTGATTTAAACTCATTTTTTTCTATAAATACTTAAGCTTTTTTTCCTGCTTTATTTTTTTACCATGTTTTTGTTATTTCCCTTTGTTTTGTGTTTGAATAGAGAGGGTACTTTTTCCTCTTGCACTTTCAGGTGAATGTTACTTGCGTACCTAATTTTGTTTGATCAGTGTTTCAATTTTACAGTAGTATTTTATATTTTATCTACAAATGTGTCATTTGGCGAGTCAAATCTTAACTTAACAAATTCTAATATATTTTTAAACCTTCTCTATAATTCTCTATTACTCATTCGTTCTTTTAAATAAACTTAAAGGCGTTAATAATATCTCATGAGAACTTTATGTTAAAAATAACCCAAGTCTAAATGATGACGGATGTTAACGGATTTAAATATTTAGTAGGGTTAAACGTATACACGAGCGCCGGTTGAGACTGTATAATTAACTTTGTAACACCATACCAGGAAATTCTGACGCATATTGACGGATGGACAGAGATTTTTCTGCAATGAATAGAGTTAGTTAAAAGGAACTCTTTTGAATCACTAATAAATTGATGTGTTATGGGAAAAGAGCAAAATAAGTACTGCTCGCAAATAAGTTTTTTTTTTTTTTATCTTTTCTAGAAGATGTGTATCCACTCGAACTCATTTGCACCCTAGAACGGTGTCTACAAATTTTGGCTGAAATATTACAAAATGGATTACAAAATTTCAAAATCAATTTCAAAATTGTACTTGACAATGAGAAAAACATCGTAGCTAACTATATAAATACGATATAACTTCTGTAAAATTTGAAAAGGATCAATCTACCGATCATCTGATACCGTGGGCGTACTCGTAGGCTGAAGTACTGGTAGAGCTGAACGATGACTTGATACCTCTTTTTATTATAACATCAAATTAAATTATCGATTTCAGTGGAATTTGAATAAGCAACTTTTTTAAAATGCGGTGTATACATTTGGATTGACGTATTTATTTTAAAATAAAATCGATATAAAACAAAATTGCGACTCGAAATATTCAGCAATTCAATAAAAATGATGACAAATCAATTTACATTATATTATCGTAATCGATACTATAAATTAGCATACGTTTGTAAATTGTAATGTAAATAGGTATATTAAATTATGCAATTCGACTTCATCCGTTTTGAATGCATTCAACTTGGTTTAACCTTCAAAAGTTCGTTTTTTTTGCTTCTGAGCGTCAAGGTTTTTCGTATTAGTCACTTGTGTTGTTATCAAACTATTATTATTGTTTTGTTCAATTTATCAGGTATTATTCTAATTGATTAAAAATAGCAGAAATGTATGTTGATAGTGCGGCACCTTTTAGTCTGCAAACCTAGAGAAAAAAAAGGTTTTTTTTTAATTATTTTTCTGTCCATACTTCTGAATAACTATTTTAAATTGATGACTAAACATTTGCTATAATCTGATTTGCGGTAAAGGATTTCATATCCTGGAAATTTCTTTAGAATGATGAACTAAGGATTTCTACTACTGAGCATTGGTCTCTTCCAAAGACTTCCAGATCACACATACAAGTGATGTAGTGTAAAGTTATTAATAAGGATTTTCCTTGTTGGTTTAATAGTATGTAAATGGGTAATTTATTTATGTCGAAGGTCAGGATGAATCATCGGAACATAAAAAAGAATTGGGCCATTTCGTTTATTTGTAGGTAATTCTAGAGGAGGTCATTAGAATTAATATATATATATATTTTTAATTTTACCCTGTCAGGGAAGGCAAATACTGCTGAGTAAGTCCATACAGCCTCATCTTTACAAATTCTTCGTGTTTACTTTACTAGTTGTAGAATATTCTTCAATTTAATTCTTTCTTGAATTAAAGATGTTGCTACCATCTATCCACGCATTTGTAACTAGTCCTTTTTAGTAAGCCTAATTAAGGGCGAACTGCCTACTTAATTCATGTGAATCTTCTAGATCTTGGAGTGTTCTTCAAATCTTGACGTTTATACGTGAAGATATCCACTTGCTGAATGTTTTTATACAAAATTTATCCAAAAAGTAAATTGTTGAGGATTTAGAAAGTGTGATTCTCAGGACGGGTTGCTCCGGCACTAACCCTTCTTTACTGGCTAGTCTTTAACGTATCTTTATATGTTTAACGATAAATATTATACGCAGATCGTTTATACACTTTGTCGATCTTGCTTTAAATTTGAACTCTGTGACTTTTGCCCTTTTCCAAAAAAGGTTTGTTCTCCGAAAACTATTCCTTTGAAGTATGTTTGAAGTCTAATTTTAATACAAAAATACAGAAAAATACACATATTTATGTTTATTATTATTTTATACTAGCTTTTGTCCGCGACTTCGTCCGCGTAGAAGTCTGAAATGCTTCAAATAGAATTGGAACAAAGGAATGACGTTGTCCCATTCAAAATTTGCCCCCCTTTTTCACACCCTAAGGGGTATAATTTCGTAAAATCCTTTTTTATCGGATGCCTACATCATACAAAGAACACCCCCTCCAAGTTTCAGATCTCTACAATCAGCGGTTTAGGCTGTGCGTTGATCCGTCAGTCAGTCATTCAGGACAAACCATTTTATATGTTTAGATTTCTTAGTAAACTAAACGCAATACAATGGACTGGTTGCTTGTAGGTTGCCACACTAGCCTGTCTTATGGAGTCCCTTATCCTAAAAAAAAAACAAACCTAATAAAATTCAGGTATTTTATAAGAACCTAAAAAGTAGTCAAAACTTTGAATAAAGTAGGCAATGGGCATCGTACTTCGTATAATTACCTATGACTAACGTAAGATACCGTGCTAATTTTACGTTCACCGTGTAAACAAACTAAGTACCAAACTAGTTGGAAAACTCCAACCTTGACCCTTAGTACTTATTGTATGAGTCACTAGACTCTATTATAGCTGGTAATGTTTAGCTCTGATAATAACACTACGTATTGTTAGCTACCTGAAATAACAGCACGAATGTGAATATTTATAGTGAGTTTATTATGTTTTTTGTAGGAGGTTTCTATGAATATTTTGGTTAGGTCATTTCTAAGGAATGTTTAAACCGTGCTCGGAAATGTAAAATTAGAAAGATTATTTATTTCGATTTATGTTTTTCAATTAAGTTTCCTAAAGTAGAGACAAATCCATGCGTAGCTTTACGTAAATATTTATTTTATTTATTCAAGAAAACATACAGCTACTTATACTACTTATAAATATCATACAAAATAAAAATATATACGCGACGAATTGAGAACCTCCTCCTTTTTTGAAGTCGGTTAAAAATATTACACTAGCCAAAACAGTTTTTAGTTTTCAATATTCTCCGAATCATAGAATTTGCAGACTATTGTGACGGACATGCCATCCCATAGCTATCTTACGAAACAATAATAATTCTGAAAATTCTGTCTCTAAATATTTTATTCAAAGTTCTGACTGACTTACTGAAATATCAACGCACAGCTCAAACTGCTCTGAATTTTAGAACATTCAACCGCTACGCAGAAGAAGTCGTGGATAAAAGCTCGTTGACTATGTTAGACGAAGTCTTCTTCTTCTCGTGTAGTGTTGTTAGAGTTTTCAGATCGCCTTAAGGCCTCTAATTTGACCTAACGACTGCTACTAGAGGTAGCAACCGGGACCAACGGCTTAACGTGCCTTTCGAAGCACGAAGAGGCTCCCGAAAACACATTTTTGTTACACTACTAATTGGCCACCGAAGTAATGACCGCGCCAGGCGTCGCTTAACCCGCACGACCGTGAACGATCAGCGAGCGTCGCTTAGCTGTGAGCCTCCTCAAACGAAGTAAACGAATAATTTCGATAAACTTAGCCATTTTATCAAAGGTTTTTATTTGTGTATTTTATTTGAAAAGCTACTACGAATCACTAACTTTTAACCATTTTTTTCCCATTTGTCATTTTTATAATTAAACGTCCGATAGTTGACGTGTTCTGAAAAAGCCTGGAAGTTATTTACATACGTGATAGCTCTTGAGTACGAAGCACACGCAAGTGAAAACACGCATGGCTGTATATTTGCAGTCGATTTATTTTTATTGCGAAATTATTCTTTAAACTTAATAGTTATGTTTGGTTAGTGGGCGATTTGTCTTTTAACCTCTTTCTATTGATTATTTTATTGGTAACTAGCTGCGCCCCGCGGTTTCACCCGCATAAGTCCCGATCCCGTTGGCATATTGGGATAAAAAGTATCTTATGTCCGTCTCCTGGCTCTAAGCTACCTCCCTACCAATTTTCACCCAAATCTGTTCTGCCGTTCTTGAGTTATAAGTGGTGTAACTAACACGACTTTCTTTTATATTATTGGTAATATACTATACCATAATATTATAAAGCTGAGAGTTAGTTTGATCGCGCTAATCTCAGGAACTACTGGTTCGAATTGAAAATTATTTTGGTATTGGATAGTCCATTTTTCGAGAAGGGCTATAGGCTATTTTTTATTTTGATATTCCCACGGCATCGGGACTCACGCGAGTGGAACCGCAAGACGTAGCTAGTTATTAAATATATATGCATTTTAAATTTTCTTACAAGTAATATATGTGCGCTAAATAACACTGCTCTTACGGTGAAAGAAAATACGCGGCTTAGTTGGGTCCAGACGTATTGACGAATTCTGTCCTCTGGACTCTGTCTACTATGAGAGGGTGCTGATATATACAAGCCTACTGTCTCATACATGTCATAGGCAACATAACAACGCCCTGAATACCTAGCATGGTTGTTGGGTGGCGCCGTATGAATCATCTAGATTAGATTTGTGAAGGTTAATATTATTAATATATTTTTTTTTATTTTTGTAGAGATTAAATACGTTGAATATACAAAGTTATTAAATGATCCGGCCTATTTTAATCAAAAACTAATTCTCTTACCCTACTAATTAATATCAATTCGGTTATTGATTGTGTATTCCAATTTTATTTAACAGGACTGTCCTCACAAATGGGTCAAACTAAATTGCTCGTTTCCGTAATTCACGTTATGAGACGAATTAAAAATTTGAAAAGGAAGTTACTGGAATGTTTCTTTTGTATCTACGAAGATGTTCTGTGTCATATCCGAGTGAGCGAGGGAATTAAAATTAATAATGGTAATTACTTCGGACTTTGTTATTGTTTAAAAAATTAGAAAGAATTTGACATGGGCTATATCTCAATTTTTTATTTGGTAAATGATTGCGTAGTAAAATTAAATCATATATAAAAAGCCTCTATATTATTAAAATCATAATTTTTCGAACTTTATACCTGGGAGGTCATAATTAGCTGGCTCAGTAACCTAGACTTGGCTTTATAATTCCTTTCTCGTTCTATATCTTTTAAATCAATATTAGTACCTATCGCTGTGTTTAAATGTCAATACGATCAATATAATGACAATAACATTTTGATTTAACTCGCGAAGATCACACAAGTTACAGCTGCATTTATGGTACATTAAATTTTGCACTGTGATTTCTCATTATTTAGTACCAAAAGTAGTTATTTTTTTAATATACGGGAAAAATGTAAGTAAACTATAGATAGAACATAGCATAGGTAAAGTCCTAGTACATGAGATTGTGACATGAATAAATTTTAAAAAGAGCTTTTGCACGGAAATGCATATAAATGTGACAGGGCACGGCATATGCACATTTGCATAGCGGATTTCAGTTGTAAACGTGGTATATGAAATGTTTGCACTGGAATACGTGTTAGGGTTACACTATTTTTGTCCGTAGACTACAATATAGTATTTTTAGAGTAACACAGTTTTTAGACATTTTTCTGAGTTGCAAGGATCGTGGGCACGATAACCACGTCTCTGCAACGGGGTTGCAATGTAGTCGTAAGGTTGATTTATTATAAACCAGAGCACCCGGTAAACTTCGTATCACCTATATCTAAGCAAATTTTTGACACACAAGAATAGTTTATATGAAAAAATAAAATTGTGGTTTTTACTATTTTCCTCGCAAATTTTCTCACCATTCTTATCCTGAACTCCCACAAATATGTTAATACCAAAATGAGCCGATATGGCTCATTTTGGTAGCCGTTCTCGTTCACGAACAGGAATTTATTTATTTAATAAACACGAAAAACCCCTTATAATAAAAAAAAATCACAATGTATATGACAATTGCATTAATTTTTTGATTTTTAACAAAAAAGAATACAATATTAACATTATTTTGTAGATGTTGATTTATAGTGACTTTTCAAAATGTGGACTTTTTGATCTGAGGGCGTTTTACATAGCCTCTGATTCCAATTCAGATTTGAGCACTTTATACCAGTTAACTTTACCATCGTATCTATCACGACGAATCAATGCATGAGTTTCATTATTGGTCTGCTTAAAATGCTCTCCGATTTTTTTACTAGGTATATTTGGTCATATTTAAGAACTTTTTGATTGTAAAATTCAAAACTACTGACATGTTTACAATATTTATTATTTCCACCGAATGATAAACCTTCACGGTTTCCTTAATCGAAGTGTCCAAGTCACCTGAAGGTGGAAAGGGAAAGATAAATACCACTATTTCAAGTTAATGGTTTCTGTCCTCTGTCTTAGGGTATCCATTTGAAACATGCCACTCAGGGCACGGGGAGTTTGATTTGTCTTCGTTAGGGTAGAATGCGTACAGAATTTCATTCTCAACAGCTTTTCTATTCAATTTTCTCGTCCACTATTATGGAAATTGATTGATTTCGTTGATGGGATACTTTTATAAACAACAAGTTTTATTAAAATTGGTCCAATATTTTTGGAGCCTATTCGTTACAAATAAATAAAAAAAAAACAAATCTTTCCTCGTTATAATTAACGATCTCTGTGGCGTGTCGGGCGAACACCCGCTTGCGACGCGAAAGTTTGCGAATTCGATTCCCACCTCAAACAAGTATTTATGCTATAGAATTTGTTTCTGGTCTGGGCGTTTGAAGAGCTTTTGCACGGAAAATGCATATAAATGTGACAGGGCACGGCATATGCACATTTGCATAGCGGATTTCAGTTGTATATTATATATAGATATTAAGTATATATTTACAAAAAAGGTATACCTACATATATTCTAGCCGTTATTTAGCACCCATAACACAAGCTTAGTTACTTAGCTTGGGGCTGATAGCGTTGTGTGGATTGTACTGCAATATTTATATCATATTTGTATAGATATCATCATAAACTAAGTTGTCAACAAGATGGCGCCTATTCGATTTGATAGAACAGTAGATATAGAGAAGTATAAACATAACAAAATACATTTAAATCGTGTCCCCAAATGCAACGCTTCGTTGTTCCTCGTGAATGCAGGTTGCATCTGTGTTTAATATAAATTGTCATACAACATTCTACCTTATTGTAAAATAGTTGAGTTCATATTAGCTTGCTGTAAAGTTACCTTCGTCATCTGAGTAAACGGAGCGCAACCCTACAACAGGTTTATATCAATTTTCTGCCTCCTGACTTTTGTATGTGAAAAGGTAGACCTATTGTAAACCGTTTCAAACATTTTCTGTTTGAACTTAGTGCATATTTTGAAAGAATTCACTTTTATTTTTTAGTTTAAAAACTATAAGATTGTAGTCATAGAGTTGTTTTTTTTTTCAGCATTGTAGTACCTACTTGAACGTAAACAAATGTATGCATTTGTTGTGTTTTCAAAATGTAGACTACTATAAAAATAGTATAGGCATACCAAACATAACGAAGCAACCGCGGCTTTGTAATAAATAGTCTTCATTTTCTGAATCATTGTATGTGAAATAAAAATAAGTGAACGGCCTTTGCATTTTTTTAGATGATTCTCGTGTGGGCAGCTAATTTAATATGTCTGGAAGTAAATATTATTAAATTTATTTCTGTCCATGTAATGTCTTTGCTGTGAATCAGCAAACTCAAAATTTTGAATTCGTTTCAGTGTGCCGTGTATTTTTATAATTGTGAATCATGTAAATGTTTACCAGATTCTTTCATGGCAATAAGATAGAAGATTAACTGATACTTTGATACGAATTACGAGACAATATTAGTCAGTTTATAACTACCGATTATATCGGTTAAAATATATTTATTACTAGCTGCGCCCCGCGGTTTCACCCGCGTAAGTCCCGATCCCGTGGGAACGATTTTTTCTCACCTTTTAAACCTTCCCTGGACCTCCACGAATAATTCAAGACCAAGATAAGATAAATCCGTTCAGCCGTTCTCGAGTTTTAGCGAGACTAACGAACAGCAATTGATTTTTATATATAAGACTAGCTGCGCCCCGCGGTTTCACCCGCGTTTGTCCCGATCCCGTGGGAATATCGATTTTTTCTCGCCTTTTAAACCTTCCCTAGACCTCCACGAACATTTTAAGACTAAGATCAGGTAGATCCGTTCAGCCGTTCTCGAGTTTTAGTGAGACTAACGAACAGCAATTCATTTTTATATATATAGATTATGTCTGCGGAGTTTTTTGAATTTTCATAATTTCTTTCCCATGAGATCCTGTAATTGGCTTTCTTTTGCTACACTATGTTTTATAAGTGTATAATAGCTGTTGGATCGAATATATAATATATTGTACTTATTTACTCTGCTCTCTCAGAGACCCAAAGTAGAACTTGGCCGACACGGAGAGCGTTCAATCGCTCACTATCCTGAATTATTTCTTGTCAATTGTTCACTTGAAGTTAGTGCAAAACTTCAAGTTCAAAATATTAAATACCAGTTAAGCTAAACAGACCTTCTCCGTTCTAAGGTTGCCTGGAAGAAATCGCTTTAAGCTATAAGGTCGCCTGTTTGTACAATTTCGTAGTTACTAAGCTTTCTCGTCTTTTTTGTCATTTTCAATGTTTTGTGTGTTGTACAAATAAAGTGTTTATCTATCTATCTATCTAATACCAAGTTTCATCGTTTTCGTTTTAGAGCCTATTCGTTACAAATAAAGAACAAAAAATCGTTCCTTTTTATTATATAGGTGTAGAAAATAAAATAATGAATTAGCGCTTCTTTTGTTCTGTCAGCGCATTTTCGTTGTCTTCCACATTTTTTGTGAAGCTTACTTTGTTACTTCTATTATTGTCTTTGTAGACTCGAAGATTAACTAAATGAAATAACAAGAAAAATAACGCATAACCAATATCGATATTGCCATATTGAGATTGGCAACATGACCATAACTTTTCTATAGAATTTGGATCATATTGTTATCTTTCCAACGTCGAACAAACTTTTCTTAGATCTTATGTTGGCGTATTCGAATTGGATCTTATTGTTATCTTTCCAACGTCCTTGAACTTTTCATATTCGCAAAAAAAAAAACATCACTATAGTTTGGCAGACAAAGAGATGAAAATTAGAGAATGTTTTTTGATTTCCATTTGAGTGTTAATTTCTTCTTAGATCTCATGTTGGCGTATTCGAAATTAGTTGTTACAATTATGTAGCAATAATGAAAATATTTGAAAACATGTTAACTTGTTTTCTTGTTTTAAGTAAATAAGGTTAATGTGTAGCGCAATTGAAAATGGTAGCGTACGGTATAGAGTGGATTCCGAATTCAAGTTTCGTTTCAGAGCAATTTTTGGGGACGCATTTTTGTTTAAAAGATATTTCTAGAAAGCCCAGTAAAAGTTCACGCACTACTTGTACTAGTTTGCGGGCTAATTTTCCGCAATTTAACTTCTTTAGTTGGTCTTTTTTGCGAGGTTTCTTTCGTTAGGGGGAGAACCAACCCAGCTCTTTCAAAATTTTTGCCACAGAGTGTAGTTTTATGAAAATTTGTGAGAGGCTTTTCACGTCACCAAAAGTCTTAAGTTTGATTTCCACCAGTACCTCACAGTCCAGGAGTACATGCGCGTTTACACACTATAAAAATACAAACTCATTACGTGGCGATGTTTTCTCTATACCATTGTTATGTCAAATGTTTTGCCTCCTAGAATGATTAGAGTTTTATGTCATCCAATCATCTAAGCAAACAATCTCCGGCCTTGGCACGGGTTGTGTAAACACTGCTATTTATTTACATACCACTTATTACAGTAGGGTAAATGAATTTGTGTATCTTTTGTTCTGTGGGGATATTTGTACATATATTTATTGTAAGTTATTACTTATTTTATGGAAAATGTTAGAAAGGTAGATAGTTATATTAATATAGATAAATACTTTATTTGTACAACACACAAAACATTTAAAAGAGGCACAAAAACGAAGCTTTCGTTTAAAGCGATTTCTTCCACGCAACTATTAGGATGGTGATGGTCTGTTTAGTTAGACTGGTAGGTCGTATGGTGTAGTCCCTACTTGCAATAGATATTATAAATATTTATATATAATTATAGGTATTTAATAAACCATATTATATTGTAAAGTATTTATATGATTTAAATGATTGTATTAATAAAAAAACATATTAAGTAATTCCGGGTCGGAGATTAAATCAATTTAAACTAAATAACATTTACCTACTTAAACTATTATTAAAAAGAGAAAAAGAATTCGTTTATAATAATTATGCTCTGAGATTACTGGATCAATTTTCATGAAATTTGATATAGGAAGGAATACCAAGTTTAAGTTAGTAAGTTATTCTTAGGCTCAGTGTATGTTTCTTTCTTCGTTGTATAATTGTTACCTTTTTCTTTGTGTGTGTTTAATTTTAAAGTTGTCGTGTGCCTGTACTATATAAATGTGTTTCTTTCTTTCTTTCTTTCTTTCTTTCTTTCAAGTTTAATTTATATTTATCCCGGATTCTTTGAGTTTGTATGTCATGTGCTTTTGTTCTGGATTCCCTCAGGATCAGAAATTAGGCGTATAAATTCGCGAGATGCTGCTAGTCTTCTATAAATCCAACGAATGTTTTTTTAATACATAATTAGAATTCATTGATAAGATGGTAAGATTAGAATTGATTAGGTACTTATTCAGGAATTTAATAATTAAAATGATAAATTTAATTTTATTCTGAAGTAACATTGATGTCATGCTAATAAATATTAAGTAGGTACCTATAATTTCTTTATTTTTAGACAGTAAATCAAAAGATAGATAGCTTTTGTCGTACTTATCTTGGACATTTTATTAACTAACGCTATAATTCTCTACTTCCATATAAATTTTACGGTTCTACATCTACAGCCTTTAACCGCGTGATCAAATGTCCTGGGGTCTAAGTCTGCTAATACAATTGTGTTTTAATAGAGTGTCGATGGAATCGTTATCGACATTCAATGTCAAAAATATGACATTACATGTCAAATTGGTATTCTTCTGATGTTAACTATTCTATCGAAACACCACTAACTCACTTTGGTATTCTGCTCTGCAATCGTTTCTCAATGGAATCTCGATAGTTGTCAAAACGGTATATCGCTTAGCAAAATATACCATGGTGCTAGGCAACACCAGCGACGTAACTATTACCATTCCATTGAGAATCCATAGCGATTTGATTTCGATGTTATTAAAACTTTAGCAGAATACCAAATAAAGTAACAATCTCGATATAATGACAATGTTAAATCCATTAATGCAAAATAGCAGAATAAGGCCCCTGTTTGTCCTACGCAGTTTACCTATTACTAGTGACGTAATCTAAGCAAATCAAAACTCGATTCCTTAGAGACACTACAGAGGAATGTTCTCGATCATTTTTATCCTTGATTCGAATTTCAAACGTAGTTTATATCTTTTTTTTAAATATTGGTGTTTAACATTAAATTTTCCATGAAAAATATATATTTTGAGGTGGTAGTCGATGGAAACAATTAACTTTACTTAGTTTTTTTAGTAACTACTAGCTGCGCCCCGCGGTTTCACCCGCGTAAGTCCCGATCCCGTGGGCATATTGGGATAAAAAGTATCTTATGTCCGTCTCCTGGCTCTAAGCTACCTCCCTACCAATTTTCACCCAAATCTGTTCTGCCGTTCTTGAGTTATAAGTGGTGTAACTAACACGACTTTCTTTTATATATAGATTTTGTGTAAATTACTTCAGAATATGGAGTTTATACTAATCTATCTATATCTATCTATTTACATTGATATAATAAAGATGAGAGATATTTTTGTTTCCGGTTTGTAATGAATAGGCTCTTAAACTACTTGGCCGATTTTGATAAAACTTGTTATGAGGATACATTGATTCATTGAAATTAACATAAGCTACATTTATCCCGATATTCCCACGGAATCTAGAGTAATGCGGTGAATCCTGCTAGTTGTATATAAACAAGTAAAAAATATTTGAGCTAATTTCGCATCTCACTTATTTTTATTCAATCTGAGAGCGACTGACGATTAGGAACTGGTTGATAGATCAGACCTTCAACGAATTTCTGCAATTACCTTTACCGTAATTCCTTACTTAATTACATAATTAATTTATTTTCTTTATATTAAATAAATCTAATGTGAAATTTTAATCTTTTGACAATTATAATGTTGAATGAATATAGACTTATATAATGACAACATACTTATACTATAATATATGACATGTAACTAGGGAGTTATCAATAAAGTATTGTATTGTATTGAACAAGTAGCACCTTAAGGCTGCCTATCCACAGGAGCGGAGCGGAGCATAAAAACTACAAAACACGCCGAGTTTTCCCGGAGCGCTTTTGGTGGAAAAGCCACTCCGCTACCTCACTCCACTTCTGTGAACAGGCATCCTATGCCGTATAAAACATTTTAATCTAAGAGTAAGGTCTATTAAAATTTAAGTATAGTGACGCATCTGTGCTAACGTTAAATATTTTACACAGTCGTTTCGTAGCGACAATTACACGCAGTGTCGGATAAGTTAGAGCAATTGAATTTTTTGCCTGTAGGGGTGAATTTGAAAAGGAAAAGGGTTGATTTTTATGTAGAAAACGTCGCGTGAAGGTTTTAAATGTATCTTTTAATGGTATGCTTAGTTGTTTTACGATTAGTGGATTAAAAACGTAAGTATTTAAGTAAATTAATAAAGGTAAAAAATAATACTCGGTTCTTTTTATTTTTACTCCTTAGTAAATTAAGCAAATGATTCCCTATTTTTCTGACCAATTTTAAAGACGTTTTACTTCGAAATGTCTGTCAATTCGTACAGATGTTAGTTCCCTGAGTATTTACTGCTATTCGCCTTCAGGGGTCAATTCTGAGATACGAATCTAACAAAACGCCCGCACCGCCTCCCGCCCTCGTAGTAAAACGAACTCATCGACTTTGATGAAGCGTATGATGCTCGGCGAAGCACAGTTGACACGTATAGCTTTTCACGCTGTTTGAGTGGTTTTAGATGCTTAGTATTTTTGAAATTTAACAATTTTTTCAGTTACGTTAACTTTTTGTTTTTAGGGTTCCGTACAAAGACTTCAAGCGAGACCACTGTCCGTCAGTCTATTTGTGACCAGGCTCATGAATCGTGATAGGATAGAATTTAGTTTTAATCAGCAGTTTGAAATGAAAACCCCATTCACCTAGCATCATAGGTGCTAAAATGTGGGAAATTTACGCTACATCGCATCCATCTCCTTTTGATACACCTTGTACAATCAACGTTCAAAAGTACACTGGCACCGTAACTTTTACAATCCTGTGCAGCACTATTTGAACATTATAACAACGTAACCTATGGATCGAACCCACGTCGGTTGGTGTAGCGGGTGGCGGCTTATACCACACGGCTAACTAAAGACGGCTAACTAAATACATAGTTAAAAGCACTAATAGACGATCGAACCCGGTGCGGTACGCTTCGTATCATATTTCATTAAATTTAAATGTGCTCGTGTGTAGAGTAGTCTGCCGCTCTACACACGAAAGTGGTACGAAGCGTACCATGTTCGCTGTGCGGACTACATCGGGTTCGATGGTCTATCAGTGCTTTAACATGTTGAAAATAATAATCACACTGAGTACTTTTAATTCAAATATTTATGTATGTGTGTAACGTCTATTAGAAGAAGGTCGTAAGTCCAATACTTGTTGATAGTATTATTGTAGCAAACTGCTAGTGCACTTATGACGCATACTGTACAATATTGTACATTACTACTGTTTGAAGAATAGAACCCCCTATATGGAGATAATGCAGTTTCTATGTCGTCCTTTTTATTTTCGGTTCCGAAAGATTGAATACCTATTGATAGTAATGGAATAAAAGTGCAGAGTCACAAGTTTTTTAGAAATCTTTTAGAGTAGGTAGAGTAAGTAATTGTCGATAAATGCGAACAATTTCGTGTATATGTGCTGTTTTTAGGGTTGCGTACCTCAAAAGGTTAAAAAGGAACCCTTTTAAGATCACTTTCTTCTCCGTCTGTTTCTGTGTGTGTGTCACCACCGATTTTTTTTACTATACTACGTAAATATTCAATACAAAGAAGTTTAAACTTATTTAATGTGGAAAAAAAAATTGCGTGACGACTCTGTCTCATGACAGGACATCAGTCTTACAAAATAATACATATGCTGTTATCAAATACTTACGTGGATTTAAAAGAACATAACGCCTTTTGTTAACGCTTGATTTAACTACCCATCAATTTTTATACCGTAGCCCTTAAACGAAATTGATTCTTAAGTGGTATTTTTTAACTCATTTTTTGTGGATTTTAACGTCATCATAAAAAAAATTACTCATATTACGCACGAAAAAAACCGTAAAATGTAAAAAAATGATCCGTAAAGACTTGTTAAAATAGTTGGCATCAAAATGCTGAACACTGCAGAAAAAATGTGAACTGTACCATTTTTAAAACGCTGAGTAGTTAACAAACTAATAGTGTTAGCACTAAAGGACCGTCAAAAAACAACAAGCAATTAAGGCCCCCTACGAGGTGACAAAATGCCGCGTGTGCACTAACAGCCCAAATGGTAAATTACGAAAACAATCCAGCAGTTTTGTGCAATTTGGCGATCGTGTCGTTGTCAACGGCCAATTTTCAACTATGTTCGTCGAACAAGCGACCCTTTAATTGAAAGTTGTATTTTTCCTAACATACCTTGTTGAACTTAATGACATTTTTGTTCATATGCCTGTGGAAAAGTTATTAGAGAAAGTAGATATATGAAGGCTTACTTACTTACTTTTACTTTAAAAAAAGTTAAATTGCATTGAGTATTTTCCAGAATGGCTTTGATCTAGTGGTAAATAGAGCTTCCGAAGTTCGCAGGTTCGAATTTTAGCAAGCCGTGCGGTTTATATATATATATATATAATGGTTTTGTTTTACGGAAAAGTATGTAATAAACATTGCTCTTACGGTGCAGGAAAACATTGTCATAAAACCTGCGGCTTAGTTGGCTTCAGACGTATTTAGTTCTTTCATCTGGATTGGTCGACTAAACTGAGAAAGTAGATATAAAAAGAAGGCGGTGTACTTTACTTTTACCAAAAAAAAAAAATGAAATAGCATTTAGTGAAAGTACTAAATGCTATTTCTATTTTGGATTTAAGAATGGCTTTGATCTAGTGGTATCTAGACCTTCCAAAGTTCGTATTTTAGCAAGCCGTTCACCAATAGTTTTTCCTTAATGAAAAAGTACATAATTGGAAAATTCTTTGCAATGTTTGAAAATTGTTTCCTTGCAATATTGTAAATGAATGAAGTGAAGGAAAATATCGTCATAAAACCTGCGGCTTAGTTGGCTTCAGACGTATTAAGTTCTTTCTTCTGGATTGGTCGACTGATAGAGTAGCGGTGGGCAAGCATACTCCATTATAAATGTCCCAGGTACTACAAATCATGAATGCTGGCGCTGTATAAATTAAATTATCAAAACTAAATGTAAAAGGCAAATATTTTTATTATTACTAACCAGATCTGTTATTAAAACTACGATTGTATTTTGTCAACTATTACGATCATTGCCATTGTTTAAAGAATCGGCTAATAAAAATAATAATTTCATTGATTCATTCCCATTCATTCGAATTCGAGATTCATTCAGAATCTCGAATTCGAAACTCGGTTTATTCACGTGTATAATTTAATTATGAGTCCTACTGCCTATGGAATTTCCCCCGGTTCTTTCAAGGGCTTTCGAGTTAATAAAGCAAAGTTTCCCTTTATTAATTTACAAACAAATTATTGTTTAATAAACTGAATACACAAACTCTATGGCGTAGTGGACGACTACTCACCCGTCGCGATGGTTGAGAGTTCGATTCCTGTCGTATAACAAATAATTGTATGATGATCTATCTATGTGATGTGATAATTATATACTCGTACATTGACGACCCAGTTGGTACAATGGTCACCATGCCGGACTGCCAAACCCAGGGTTGCAGGTTCGATTCCCACCTCAGACAAGTATTGATGCTTAGATATTTGTATATTTACGAAAAAAAGGTTATTTGTAGTTATATATCCGTTGTCTAGCACCCATAATACAAGTCTAGTTACTTAGCTTGGGGCTAGATGGCGATGTGTGGAATGTCCTGTAATATTTATTATTTTTACATTGTATTTACAAAAAAATCTGACAAGATGACTTTCCAATAGCGATATCGCCAATCTAAATGAAATTGACATAAGGTAAAATCTGTCAACTATTTTTTATTTCTCTTACGCAAGACCACGTGACTTTTCGATAGTTTATGTCAGTTTCATACAAAAAAACTGAAATTAATCTTGTCTTAGGGGCCAGGTTATCATATTGCACTTACCAAAGTTTGGGGCTGGATAGCGTTGTGTACAATGACGCTTCATTGCTCAATAGATTTGCAGCATCAAGCGTAAACGGCTGGACCGATTTCGCTAATCCTTTTTTTGTTGTGTTTTAGAAAAGAAGAGAAGAGAAGAGAAGGATTTTATGAAAAAAAAAATTAAGAAAGTTTCGCAGAAAAATTATAACGCGGGTGAAACTGTGGAGCGTAGCTAGTATTTAATTAAATTGAGTCGCCTCTCATCAAGTTAAGCCACTCTGACGTCATTCCCATACACTCTGTTAATTTACAATCGGAAAACCGTCACAAAACTCGAAGTTACATTCATCAAAAACATTGTCAAAGAACAAAGAGCTGCCCGCAGATACGACAATCTTTCACTCCTCGTGTTGGCGCAGTGTAGGCACTGCTTTTTGTCAAAGTGTACTCAAAACTCCATTCTTTTGTAGCTAGACAGCTTTTGCAATAATGACAAGTCTTCTACTCGGCACGATGTTGAAGTGTGAATGACATGAACAGAATAAACACTCGGTCACATTATCCTATTAAGGACGCATTTACGATTTGACATGCCTGAAGTAGCTAGAGACTGACTTTTCATTCAAAATGGTCGTTACTTTATGCACCGAACCGAGACAAAAACAAATAAAGTCAACCTTATTTCTATGAAAATAAGCTTTACGTAAATTAGCAAAACATGGTGTAACATTGATGATTTATTTTTGTGGTTTATGGAGTAATTGTGAATATTTTTGTAGGTTTTTTATACGAGTGAATGTTTGATATTTCTATTTTATGGTAGTATTGTTTTTATTATTTAAAATCTTCTGGTTATTGAGATATTTGTACCGAAATTTGGCCTATTTTTATAGTATTTCGGGAAGAGGCTACGGAAAACTATTATTTTTCGTATTAAACATATATTATTTTGAAATTATTTTTAAACATTCTACAGATAAGTGTTATCTGATTCATTTGATATCTTTAAAATATGTAAAACTTTATCGATTAAACTAGAAAATGAACCGGAATCATACTATATTTTGCTAACATTTTGACACTTTCCGTAAATGTTCCTTATTACGTCAATTTTAAATGGTACCTACTCCAATACAATAGGTACCATTTAAAATTGACGTAATAAGGTCTTTTTGCGTAACCATTGATATAGTAATTAATGACAAAAGGAGTTGAATTTTATCCTGCTTAATTTTATAGGGAAAAAAGTAAATAGGATCGAGTCACGATTCGAATATTTAATCCTATTATTATCCTTTAAACGACCTTGTTGGCACAATGGTCACCATGCCGGACTGCCAAACATGGGGTTGCGGGTTCGATTTCCGCCTCAGACAAGAATTTATGCTTAGATATTTGTCTGTGGTCTGGTTGTTTCTATGTATTATAAGAATATATTTAGTAAAGAAAAGTAGTACATCCGTTGTCTAGCACGCATAACACAAGTCTAGTTACTTAGCTTGGGGCTAAATGGCGATGTGTAGAATATCCTGCAATATTTATTTATATTTTACGCAATAAAATAGTCTTCGTTGGCCTAGTGCTACCTCGACTTTAATTCTGAACCTGCGGCTTATTTGACTTCGGACATATATTGACAAGTTCTTCGCTCTAGACACGGTTGACTAAACTGAGGAGATGATATAGTAAATGCATCTCATAAATTTCCCAGGCATAACGGCGTCCTGAATAGCATGGATTAAAGTTGCTGACCCTGTATAAATCATCGATGTAAAGCCCATTTTTTTTAAAGACCTTACATAATTTGTTTCAATTTAATACACAAAACGGTATTATTAAAAAATGCAGTCCTTATAATGAGATAATTTCGATAAGTATTAGAATATCTATAAATAATAACATTTCTATTACGTTTTAACCTTTTGTCACCTACACATCAAAATGTAAATCATGCTCATAAATATTAAAGAGTTTTTCCGTAAGCGTTTTCCTTTATTTTATCTTCGTACTGTTTACTATATCTTCTATAATGTAAACATGGTGTTCCTAAGCGCAAATCTCGAGAACAGCCAAAACGATTTCGATAATTTTTTTTTTTAGAATATCCCTTGAAGTACGAGGATGGTTCTTATGGAGAGAAAAAATAAAAAAATAGTCTGAAAAAGTCTAAAGACAACACTTTTCAATACTCCCAATTCCCATACAAACGATTCGTAATAATACTTAAAAGTCAATTTGAACTTAATTACCAAACTAAAGTTCAAGTTTTAGTGAAGAGGTTTCGGGAAGGCAAAACAATTGAGTGACGTTAGTATCGTATAGTAATATTGATGTCAATCGTGTCGCGTTGTTAGTTGCCAAACTCCACCTCAACGGCTGAACCGATTTGTGTGAATTTATTTGTGTATATTCATTAGATCTGAGAATCGAACAACATCTATTTTTTCATACACATAACGATAAATGTGTCTGAAAGATCCCTAATTTCGAGAACCTACCAGTCCTACGATACGACCCTCATATGAAGGGTTGTCTGGGAGGGTGTCTCAATGAAATAAAAAACGCACAACTGTGACCGGAGCCACTGGAGCGATGTTGTGACATCTGACAAATCAGAAGTCAGCAAAGGTCGGGGTGTACTGTACAATTAAGGCTTACTATACTATCGCTTATTCATTTTAAATTATATTTAGATAGATTTTGTGAATGCTGAAAATTAAACTCGTTTAATATATAAAATAAATATTGAAAGATATTTCACACATCTAACCCCAAGCTAAGTAGATAAGTAGGACATACTACTTATATATATATAAACCACCAGACCACAGACAAATAACTGAGCATAAATACTTGTCAGAGGCGGGAATCGAACCCGCAACCCTGTGTTTGGCAGACCGGCATGGCGACCATTGAGCCAAATATGAATTAGACCTGGTTGGCAGTAGACAGGAATCAGTGTAAAGAAGGCAATGAGGTCTTTGCCTTGTGGCACAGGATAGTCTTAAAATAATTAAAATAGAATTCTAGGATAGCGCAATTTTAAAAGTGAATCCTCATGATATTCATTTACCACAAAGCATTGTGTCTGGTAATAGCGAAGCGCAGTGATAAAACCTACCAACTACTTCACAACAGCATGTGTTCGTATCCACATTATTCCACGGACCGTTTATCACAGTTTTAACACCCCCATTTTTCCATTGAAAGTTAACAAAACGATGCTCTGCCATCCGCAGATAACTGGAGTCCACAACATGACAATTTCAGTTTTAGCCTTTTACGCTTGACAAATGAATGGACATGGTTTTTCTGACGTGGTTATAAATCTATATTCGTATACTCAACTACTATCTACAAATACGGTTTTACACAAAAATAAGGTGATTATTATTTTTCCGGATCTTAATCGCGTATTCCGCGTCTCCTCGCGACCATTGACTATTGTAACATAGTCGAAACGTCGATGTAACAGAAATAGTAATGATCAGCTGCACCCCGTGGTTTCACCCGCGTAAGTCCCGATCCCGTGGTAATATCAAATTAAACTGTAGCCTATAACCTTGCTCAATTAATGGACTATCCAACACAATAAAATAAATTTTTAATCGAACCAGTAGTTCTTGAGATTAGCGCGTTCAAACAAACAAACTCTTCAGCTTTATAATATTAACTAGCAGCGCTTCGCGGTTTCACTCGCGTAACTGCCGATCCCGTGGGAATATCAAATTAAAAAGTAGCCTATAGCCTTCCTCGATTAATGGAATATCCAATACAAAAATATTTTTTCGATTCGAACCAGTAGTTCTTGAGATTAGCGCGTTTAAACAAACAACCAAATTCTTCAGCTTTATAATAATTAGTATAGATTAAAACCTAAGAAAATAACTACTATCGTGTGAGATAAGGTATCAAATGACATCAAAGTTTTAATGAAAGTGAGAGAGAGATTGACAGATTATGTTATGGGATATGAGCAAAATATATCAGAGCATGACTCAGTGAAGCAAGGGCTTGGTCTACTCTTATTTAACGGACAAGCATAAATCAATGCTTATGCTTCAACCTTACCATCAAATTGATAAATGTGTAGAACCGTATTGCCTCGAGGCAGTGCTGGAGGTGCGAATAGGGATGATGCGTTTAGTTGATGTTGTATTAGCTACGAGGGTCTCTTTGGTATGTGTTGCGTAATGAAGGGATATTACAATAGTAGAGCTTGAGAAAATAAGAGGGTTGTTATTGAAAATGGAAATAACTTGTGTTATGAGTGCTAGACAACGGATATACTACTTATATACTTTTCTTTCGTTAATATATACATATAATACATAGAAACAACCAGACCACAGACAAATATCTAAGCATAAATCAAGTAGGTATTTATGCTTAGATATTTGTCTGTGGCGGGAATCGAACCCGCAACCCTGTGCTTGGCATTCCGGCATGGTGACCATTGTACCAACTGGGTCATCTGATTGATTATACTGAAATGATTATACTATAAAGGTTAATCACACTATGAAAACCTATACTAGGAAAATCCTGTGTTTTAGGCAAAAAAGGACTGGGTGAAATGTATTAACTTTGTTTTTCGACTATATTTAGACTACATAGACTATTATGAAACTATTAAAATAATTTAACCATCAACATTAGATAAGTCAACATCGTTACTGCATCAGCCCTACTGCTTAAAATATTAAACTATCGACAGATAAAAGCTACGCACTCCTCATTTCAAGTCAGTGAGCTATTATAGCCATAATTTATCTTATTTTTATCTCGCCGTTTCCTCTTACTTCTAATATAAGGGCAAACGTAAGTGGTGTAAATAAATTATGTTTAGATATTTTTTTAGTGTTCCGGAAAGATTGGAGAAACGGAACACTCTGAGTATCGTATAGGTATTTCGATGAAAATATGGAATCTCATCCTGCGAAAAAAGTGTTATCATATCATTTTAGGGTACGATCGGTTATTGGATACTAAAAATACTGGTAGGAATTCAAGCTGCTAAAACTTTGGTAAAAAAGATTTTTATTTGAAAGAAAAAAGTAACATAAGATAATAGTAAACGCAGACTCAAAGTTAAACCGAAGAAAACTGTACAATTTGGAAATAAAATATCAATAGAATCGATATTAATTCGGAATTCATACCAATATAAAGCTCGATTCCGATTGTAACTCACTGGGGAATTCAACATATTGGACGAAGTCCGAAGGTCCAAGGCTTTCTGGAATTATCTAGATCGTCTTACGGGCATTAACTTCGAAACTCAATATGAATGAAAGATTCTTGAAATACACATTTTTGCTTAGTTTATCGCTTAAAATATTCACAACATATATTTTTTTTAATATGATGAGATGGGGATTCGCGTCACAATCCGAGTGCTAAGTGTTAAGAGTGCGGAGCTAAAAAAACAGAATAAGGCGCATCTGCCCATTGTGCCCCTACCACCTGCACAAGAGAGAATCTGATGAAAGCCACAGATGTCGCCTAAGTGTGGTTGGTTCCCGATCTGGAAATATACTTAAATTAATATTGTTGGCGTCATAAATAACTAAAAACCAAATACCATATGTCCATCAAGCGTTTCGCTTCGTCATTCCTTATTCGTTCCACAAGGGAGTGGAATCTGTTGCCTGCCTCTGTCTTTCTTGATGTGTAGGGGTCTTCAAGTCACGAGTGATCTTCTAAGAAAGCGTGCTACATCTTAGGCCACATCGTCACCATCAGGCTAGTGTGATATTGGTCAAACGCTAACCTATAATATGTAAAAAATAGATAAAACACTGCAACCAATCCAACATACTCAACAAAAGAAACTCAATCTTCATCGGCTACTACACTACTTGTGCATTCACCGTCTGAATTAAACTCAAATGCCTTGGAATCCTTTAGGGTGGACAGGACTGGGGTGCGTAGGGTTAGATTGAATGCGGTGAATGCGGATGGACATTCTAGCGAGCCGTGCGGTTCTAGGGGAACGGAGAACGGACATCCCGTCCAATGTGGTTCGATTAACTACTGGTGAGCACCATTTACTGATTAATTGAAAATATACCAGTCTATTAAGGTTTGAGATTGGATCTTTATTGATAGTTCTGGTCCTTTTTTGACGGAGCATCGTTTATTTAGGCGGCTACAGATTTAGCGGTTGTTATATAATACGTTTTGTAAGACAGCTAAGCAATATAAGTTATCTTACAAAACAGTGAATTAAACGGAAAGTATGCTTCATAAAATTTATTTCTTAATTTACGTTCAGATATAAAAACATACTCGTAACACTCAGCACTTAAAAAAATCAAAAATAAAAATTCACCTAACTGAAAGATTCTAAACATTCCATTCGAAAAAGGATTTGCATTAACTCAAAGGGCACTCCCGCTTCCTGCCTCTCGGTACACTGTCGAAATGTTAATTTACCGGAAATTAAAGTTGTTTCAACTTGTTACCCTTTGGACATGACTCTTTTACTTACATCCTTGTTCATTTATAAACAAAATCTCTATTATCATTGTTTTATTTCAATCTATGATGAAAAGGTCTCGTTTTTCATTTAGAGTTGGTTTCCGTTTTACTCATTAATGTAATTCGTCTCTAGTTTTTAACACTTACTTTTTGTATATTTCTCATCATATTTTCCGTGTGTAATATGAGTAAATTTAGTAACCCTAAACTTATCTAATCTGTATCTTTGTTTTCTTTTTAATTTATGATTAAACGGTTCTTCATCGTTTTTCACCTTCGATAATGGTTGATTTAGTTTCTCTTTTGCTCTCTAGTTTTCAGCACTACCTTATGTTTGTGACACGTCCCTGTTATTTGCAGACGGCTGGATGCTAATCGATTATCCATAATTAAATAGTCGTTCGCGCCGTGGTTTCGACAGGGTTAAATTAAATTTTACCGTATATAGATCACGATTTTGCTAGTAAATTATACTGTTAAATGTTGAATTATTAACCGGTATCGTTAATAATTCATCAAATCGGCTTGTTTGTGTTTCTGTTTTTTGTTTTAGTGGAAACGAGATTCATATCAAATGTCACATAGAATTGATAAATGGAACTTCGTTTATTTCATGTATTCCAAATATCTGAATCAATTTGTCATTGTTGATCTTCCAACAAATACAAATTTTAGATAGTAGGATTCCGAAATGTTTTAAGTTTTAATATCTACACATATTGATATACCTACTTAAGTAACTGAATTTGAAAAATACTGATCTAACTAAAATATCGAAATAGTTTTAACCTTGAAACTGGAAATCTGTGCAAACTTCACTCTCTTACCTAAACATTTTATTGCGACCACATCGACTTTTTTACTATCTCATAAAATATACGGGAATCGGTTAGGAAACTTTCATAAAAATCTTTTAGGCAATCTTCGAAGATCGAGCGTGAGAAATGTGGGTAAATAAATAATATTTCAGTACCTCTGAAGCAATACAGTTCATAAACATGCGACAATTTCAACAATTAAATTCCAGAATATTCGCTAGTTTCAGTAATAATTTTCTAAATTTATCCGCAAACCAAAATTTAATTAAGTTTAATAGATGTGGAACTAATACTGTTCCTTGCGGAAGGCCGCCTCTTCCTAGTTGAGTTGGCTAAAGTTACAGCGTGGCAACATGTGGTTTTAATTGATTGAAGGTATCTTACTAACTTGCAACCTTAGCAACCTTTGCAAACTTTAATTATTGCTGACTCTTTGACTTTCTCTAACCACCAATATACTATATCAAAAGCTTTATTAAAATCTTTCAGAAAATTTTGCGCATGTGATTGAAATTTTTTCTTCCAATTTTTTTTTCATATTGCTTAAACCTACGAGTACGATACATCGAATTGGAAGATCTCATTGTAACTGAAAGATCTACGTTTAATCTGTAATTATCCTGAACTCTAATAGCTACTCTACTGTATAGATTAGCCATTAGAGATAATAAGCTATTCTAAACACAATTGTTATCTAAACCACCGCGGCAATCCTATTGAAGGGTTTCGCCAGTATGTAGGGGACAGTTAATTAAATTTCAGACCGTCTAGTATTTCAGCAACGCTGGACCGCCAGGTGTTTCAGACAATGTTTGTAGGTATGTAGTTACATGTGTACGTGTTGGTTTAGGTATTGTTTGGAATACTAATAAATATTTGTTGTCACTGGTTAGAGGTATAAAAATGTTAAGTTGTTGAATTAGATTCAATAAAATTTGATTAAATCGCTATGGTTCGGGAAAGATTCTGACATTTCAATATTAAATTTATATTTCATTGTTCATTTTAATGCAATGCTTTCCTACTTTTACGCCTCTACCTCGCACGATCTTCGGCATCCTGGTTTCTAAGGCCATTAGCACGCATATCACCCCTTACGACGTCAAGCCAGCACTTTTTGGGTCTACCCAGTCTGCCAAAACCTGGCGGAGACGCCATGGCAAGACATTTGTTCCCCACGTAACTAGCCTAAAAGGCTGTCCTTTCCTTGGCTGTAAAATATGTTAATTGTGATGATCAAAGATGGTTTTCTAATATTACTTTCATTGCTTATGAATGTACTAGAATAATTATAATTGTCTCTGAATTTGATAAATAATCCAATATGGCTATATGCATAGTGTTATTTCAGAACACTATATTGTACAAGTTTTATAAGTAGAAAACTAAATAAGTAATTGAAGTACGAATATATGTTAGAAAACTGGCTGCAACACGGGACTGCAAACATTAGCTAATCTCGTCATAACTATTCGCTCTGTTAGACAGATGCTGGGACAATGATAAATCCTTTGTTAGGCGAGACCAAAGCGATGACGTCATGATGCACGATGCTTCTCAGATTACGGCCATATACTGAGATAGTGTCTGCGGTTTGTATATCTGTTGTGCAGATATTACCTTCTAATTAAGTAATGTTGGTTATGTATCGTAATGTGTTTCATTTACCTACGAGTAAGTGATAATGAGATAATTCTACTATGTACTTGTACTTTTATATGGGTTGTTTTTCTGCAACTATATTTCTTTAGTTGCGTCCTTTTTTGCGTGAATATGGAGTAGGACCGAGCACCATTACTACCTGTCAGCGTAGTCAGAGGAAAGAACTTGTCAATACATAGACTCTAGTCAACTGCTGCTAATCATATTGGATACAAGTTATTTTCTAGACAAGATTTTCTAAATGCCGTGCACTGAAATAAAAAACAAAAAATTGCAATACATCTCCAATAGAGGGGTATAGGAACCATTGACTCGCCATTATCTGCACAAGTCAGTTCCGATCACTGAAATTAATATTCATGGAGAATCGGAGACTAATCTTTATCGTTCATTTCACACCATTAAACGTTAAATGCAGAGGTTAATAAATCAAGCAGGAAGCTTTCAGTTGCAATGTTCGTCTGGATTTGCGGATTTAGTTTCGGTTCGTTTCGTGGTTGCTCCTGAATTTCAGTAATGTTGCCGTTATGTCTTTATAATAAATATTTACGGTCTGATTTAATTGCTTTTGATACTGTTTGGAAATTGCAACTCTACCTACATTCATTAGTCTGAACAAAGTTTCAGCTTTTTGTTCGAATCTGATTTTTGGCATTAAATAATGTTCGTATTTCTTTTAAATATTTTAAAAAGGCAAACTGTCATGAGCAAAAATTTAACAGATTTATCATTAGTCCCGCATAATTTAATCTTTTGTCCATCAAATTACGGAACGGTGGGCAGTTTAAATCATTAACTTATGACAAAAAGCTAATTTACCTTCCCTTTGTCGAGACAGTTTTATCTGTCCGGCCCACTGGTCCATAGCTTATGATAATCTGATTGTAGGGGTGGGTCCTAAGAGCCTTTATGATAAAACCTCTCTTCAAAAACTTCGTCATAACTTTTATGAGGAAAGTGGGATAAAGTTTTGTGCCGTTGGTCGGATCATGTGTGAGTTTTCCATGAATATGATTCAGAAATGACCAAGTTAACCGCAAAGGAAGATAGTTGTTGGTTTGTCATACTGAGTTTACTTATAAGGTCAAAGGTAAGACAATTTTGATGAATCAATTAGAAGGAATCTATGACGTATCCGCTTATTTGTTACCTTGATCTGTTTACTTAAACAGAAGAGAATATATAGCGTAAATTTTATGAGCCAACAACTTTGTTGGCTCATAAAATTTACGCTATATATTCTCTACGGATATTGAAATTTTGCCTTCCAATAACCAAATAAGATCAATCAATATTCAATAACCTTCCATACAGCCACAACAGTCTGTCTGCATAACTCAATAACTAAACTATTTTACCATGATAATATCGCCTGTATTCACGCACGCAGACGCTCATAACGACATGTCGTTTATGCTAGATGAAAACGGTTTACAAGTTAAACAATTTTGAAATTCTTGTGAAACCAATTATAGTTTTGATCTGTAATAGAGGTATAGTGCCCAAGGCTAACAGTCGAATGTTTTCTAGTATATTTCTTTTTATTTTGTAAAGAAATATGCACAAATGTTCTGATCCCAGCACCGTCTTGCTTAAACAAACTATTCAGAAAGCAATTTCCAAGATCATAAATTGAACTTGTTTTATCAAAACTTTCAACGCCTTGGGCTCAACCAATGTATTGTGAAGGAATACTTTAATTGTTAAACTTGGCAACGTTTAGCAGCTTTATAATTAATGGCCAGAGACGGTTTCATTTCGGGGGCAAAACAAAAAGATAATTGTGCCCAATTAATTTCAGCTACTTGTAAATGAGAGCGAATTCCCTTTATGTCCCCTCTACGCTTTTATTGGTTTCTGCCGATACTTAGTTCGTCCGATTTGTTTGTTTTACGTTTCCATTTTGTAATGGATTTTCTTAATAAACGGTCTGTGGACATTAATTTAAACGAACCTTTTAGCAACCCTTGGTTTTTTGACGCTTTTCAGCTTAACTTGCGTAAACAATGTAAGGATTTTTCTACACAAAATTTCGATAGGCAACTCTTATATTTAAAAAATTCTGGTGTATGGTGTATGGATCTTTCCTATACATATAAAATCCTTTGTCCTGAATGACTGACTGACGGACCAACGCACAGCCTAAACCGCTAATCATAGAGACATGAACCTTTGAAGGTGTGTTCTTTGTGTGACGTAGCTATCCAATAAGAGAGGATTTTCCGATATTCTACCCCTAAGGGGATGAAAAAGGGGGGCAAAGTTTGTATGGGACAACGTGATTTCTTGGTCCATTTTCAACTTTTTAGCGGACAAAGTCGCGGGAAAAAGCTAGTACCTATTAAACTTCCAGCATTTCTAAGAAAGCATGTGAATCTACCTAGTTTAAAATCTTTATTTTTATTTGTTTCAGGCTGCCCTTTGTGCAGACTACAGCGTGCCAGTAGATTGCGTCTCAACCGGTCCAGCACCTAGACCGAGCTCTTTTCATGAGATATCTGCTCCCAAGGTAAGTTAGCAAAGTTTGAGAATCTGTAGCTAGCTATAATTATCAGTTTTAGGAAGTTCATATGGTTATTTTATTATTTTAATTTCTTAGTAAACATACAGTGACATAAAACTAAACAATAAAAAATAATTACGCGTAAAAACCATTTACACGTTTTCGTATGTAAATATTAATGGACACTTAAGTTTTCATTTTTTTATTATCTTTTGCCCGCGAGTACGTTTAAGGCTTGAAAAATCGATTTTTAGCTTATTTAACTAATTTAAATGAAACCTATCGCAGTATTTCAATAGAATACAGTTTTTCGGAACAGCGAAAATTCTGTCCAAATTCAAAATTATATTTTTACAATTTGTTATTATATAGAAAAGAAAAATTTCAATTTAAAACTCTAACATAAAAGTAGTTTGTTTATAAATATTGTATTTATTAAGGCTTGAATACACTAGGATACAAATTGACATATTGCTCGAAAACTATAAATGTCCAGGGAGATAATGTTGTAGAATTTGTTGCAAAGACGCAGCGAAATGTTGCGGGACAAAAATCCCTAAGTATATAGCTTTACTTTTACTTTATTTGTTTACAAAATAGCAACAGCTGTTGCGTTGATCATCTGTAAGAACATTGGTACAACAATGGTCTTTTCATACCCATTTATCATACAGACAGACAGACTATTTGACGCCGTTCGCAATGAATAGGTACAACTGTTCATATAACGTTGGTACTTCAGAAATGATAACAAGTAACTATTGTGTTAAAATAAACACAATAACAGCGCGTCTTCGTTTTGCGATTGAATTTTTTTTACAAATAAATTAGTACATCTTAGAATTTTTGAAACTATAAAAATATATAGAAAAATATACATGACAAAAAACCTCGTCTTTTTTTGAAGTCGGTTAGAAAATCACAAGTTGTTATTGTTTACAGTCAACAAATTTTGGAACTATTTATTAATAAAGCGAACTCATACAAAACTAAAATCAAACAGGATTTGGGTAAGTACCTAACAATTAACCAAGTATATTAACTCTAGATTGAATTGATGACGACCCATTTAGCACAATGGTTACCACGCCGGACTGCCAAACACTGGGTTGCGGGTTCGATTCTCGCCTCAGACAAATATTTATGCATAGATATTTGTCAGTGGTCTGGTTGTTTCTATGTATTATAAGTACCTATATATTTACAAAAGCAAAGTATTTATGTAGTATATCCGTTATCTAGCACCCATATCACAATTCTAGTTACTTAACTTGGGGCTAGATGGCGATGTGTAGAATGTCCTGTAATATTTATTTATTGAAATATAAATTAAGTTATTAAAATGACAACCTAGAATCAACAAGCTTTGATCTATCATATTCACTTTCATATCACTTTCCTTATAGACGTCATATAGACATGACGTCTATAAGGAAAGTGTCTCCTACCATCAGGCATTTGTAAAAAAAACTGTGAGGAGGTTCACCACTAAGCGAAGCTCGCTGATTGTTTACGGTCTTGCGGGTTAAGCGATGTCTGGCGTGGTCATAACTTCGATGGGTAACCAATTAGTAGTGTGACAAAAATATATTTTCGAGAGCCCCTCCGTGCTTCGGAAGGCACGTTAGGGCGTTGGTCCCGGTTGCTACCTCTTGTAGCAGTCGTTAGGTCAAGTAAGAGGCCTTAGGGCGATCTGAAAACTGTAACAATAGGTGAGCCAAACCACTATACGAGAAGAAGAAAAAACTGTTATTAGAGTTGAACTGATAGTTTATGATGTTGCTAACACTAAAATATAATTAACAAATCGTTATCTGATGTTACTGGCAATCATTACTCATTACTAACGCTATTATGTCGCTAGAAAGTTTAAAAGAAAATATCTTCAGTACCATTGCTCTGGGCAACAGTTCCTGATAAAAAACGAACACTCCCCGTGACCTTTAGAATAACCTAGTGTTGTGAAAGAATGAATCATAATCGAGTCATTCAACTCGATGATCGTATCTTTGGGTTCGTTATTCGGTCGCTCGTATCACTTGGTCGACTTAAGTATCCTTTTTAAGTTTCATGACTCAGTTTTACTTACGAGGTATGTTTGTTTAAGTGATTGTGTATGTCGCAATTGCATCTTATGGTTTTACAAGGTGTGTAGGTAATTTTTACCCGACTACGGTGAAGCCAAAAGGAAGGGTTATGTTTTTGACCCGTATGTATGTATGTTCATCTGTTCCCACGTAACTTAAAAACTACTTACTGTAATTTAACAAATGAGGTATCGTTATTATTATGTGGGTTGTACAGTTGACAGCTGTTTTAATTATAGACATAAAATAACCATGCTACAATATAGGGCTAAATTATTTCATTTCGTAAGGGTCGTAGAAGGCGATTAGGAGATTTGGAGGTAAAGCATCGGCAAAATCATCATTCTCAAAGAGGGTTTGTGTCAGGCAGGCGATCGGTCGGAAACTATTGCCTAATCATTTAGCAGTATTAGAAGACAATTTAAGAAGAAGACACGTCAAATGATTAGAAGGACGACTAGGTACGGTTGGCTGCATAATTGCAGACCCACCGTAGAGCTCCAAAACGGCTGTTATAAGAATGTTTTCAACACAAGCAAGATTCTAGGCACCTGCTTTAGTTGAAGTTTAAAGTCTTCTAACTCATCAATTTATCAAACAAAAATAATTGCAATAATAGTAATTTTCGAACTCTACCGGGGTCTGCAATTATGCAGCAGACTGTACGTACAATAGAAAGTACATCATCGGAACCTTTTTATGATCCTTAAACATTTACCTACCTCAGGTAAAAAGTTTAGCTTGCAATTACGTAAAATGTGAGAGTTTCTCGTATACTGAATACCTGAATCGAAATCGAAGTTTTGCTAAGTAAAATACCTTGATGTACCTGCTCTAAATTGTAAGTCCCTACTTCTTCTTCTTTCTGTCCTTATCCCAGGCGCAGTGTGTCTTCTTTTTCCATTCACTCCTATTAGTTGCCATTTTATCATTCACATTCATCTCTTTCATGTGTTGTCTCACGCAGTATATCCATCCTTTCTTAGGTCTGCCTCTTTCTCTACATTCATACTCATCCATCACTCTTCAGTCACATGTGTTTCTTCTCTCTTCATCACATGGCCAATTTCAACGCAAACGCATTTCAGCATTCCGATCCATACATGACGACAGGTCTTACCACGGTCTATATTGTAGGTCCCATAAAAATATATTTTATCTCTATGGTTTAAATGTCCGAGTTATAAGTGCAAATACAGCTAAAACTCCTATCGGTGATCATCATAACTGACGTACTCTAATTTCTGAGTTTCAAAGAAGCTGTTACTGCAATGGTGCTATTAAATGAGCCATGCAATTATTACTATGTATTCAATCAATTTGATTCATTCGAATAAACACCGAGTCTAATCGCAGTTATCTGTCTGTAGAATTTTAATTAACTATAAAATCATTCAGAAGCATGCTAATTACTGGCAATCAATGGAATGATACGTAATAAATCAGATTTATAATATATATTAATCATCGCGGCTATAAAACAGGGCGATTGTCGATCCTGTGACTCAGGATATGTGTGAGTCAATCATAATAGGTACATCCCTATTTTTTAACACGTCATTCGATTGTTTAAGGGGGTGTGTCATTGCTTAGTTCACACACATGTGAAACTTGGAGCAGTTTAAAGTTGCAACATTTCCTGAGACTTGGACGTTTCTAGGACACGTCATTGTGTTGTAATTTGGATCTTTGGATAATTTGCAAGTTTACTTGGCGTGAAGGAGAACTATTGATGAATGGAATAAGTACGTTCCGGTCATGATCAAGCATCATTGGCCCTCTTTCAAGCATGATGCTTAGCGCGCTTGGTATATCCTAACTTCCTACAGCCAATATAAAAGACTTTTGTTCTTTTACATATAATAGCTTTGACCATTAGGTTAGCGTTTGACCACTATCACACCTGCCTGATGGTAGGTTACGATGCGATCAAATATGTGCCACTCTTTTCTAGAAGATACCTGTTCACTCGCGACTTGAAAACCCCCAATTGTAAACGTTAGGTGAGACAGACGCAGACAACTGATTCCATTCCTTTACTGTACGAATAAAGAATGAAGAAGCAAAACGCTTAGTGCAGGTGTCTGGGATTTTCACCATGACTCGGTGTGGTATATTTCTTTGCTTGGTCGTATGATAAAGAAATGGAAAATTAGGTCGTGTAGTTCTGTTGCACACTCCCCTAAATGTATTCGTTAAAAGACTAAGAAGCTTGCCACCTTGCGATGATGTTCAAGGCTCTGAAGCCTTTGCTTTTACTTGTTACCATTGCGAAGCTTCATGCTTGCATTGATTAAAAAATTACGTTGGAATAAAACAAAATCAATAGCTGATAGTATTTTCTAAGTTTTTCGCGACTTGAATTATAATTATTAGCTACTGAAAACCGATTTGTGCCTAGAATGCTTTAAAATGCAGAAGCATCTCAACAATTTTAATAGAGAGGATGGTTGGAGAGTACCACCGGTTTGGGACTCAGTACTACATTTAGTTAGGTCTCAAGCCCCGCAAGTAACAGCTGCAATACCTCGGGACACCGTTAGTCAATTCTGCGTTAGATGAAACCTTTTTTTTATTAATTTTAAGTAGATGGTAGTTTGACAGCATTTCATATAATATTTTTTGTAAGACGAATGTCATCTCAGTCTGCCTGTGACCATGGGTTCTGCAAAGTTCCCGAAACATCAGGTTTAAAACAAAAATATATCAGTTCAAATATATTTATAATTATCAATGACTGACGTTAAACTTAAAACATACTTTATTTTAAAAATAATTTCGCAAGTCTACCTCTCGTTACTTTACAAAGCTCAAAAGTAACTTTGTGAGTCATAAAGCTTCCTCCAATAGCTGATGTCATCATGACGTCAAATTTTTATATTCGCCGGTATTTGCCCGGTGCTTATTTTTAGTACTTGTGACGTTGGCATGAGTAACTTAACTTTGCTTAAACAAATAACTTAATTACGAAGAACTCTTAGAGTTGGACTTGATAATTACAATGCTATAAGAAAACAAACCTATAAGAAAATAACTTAAAACTAAACGATGAAAAAGCAATGAATGATGAAGAATTATGATAAATGATGTCTTGTGTTTAATATGATTTCTAATCTAATTATTCGGAAGTCGGACTGGATGATACCATGTAAGGTTTTCTTAATTAAACCCAGTCTGACTTCCAAATACTTACCTACGTTTTATAATACACTGGCTCAGTAATACGACGAAGTGGAACTTTGCTTTACCTCCGAAACGACGATGTTTTCATTAATAAAACTCTTATTATATTTTGACTTTGTAGTGTTTTTTTGATAATCCGTAGTATTTAAGATTATTATTTCTAACTTTTTAGTTTACCTTTTTTTATGTAATTTATTTTTAACTTTTTTTTTTTTTTGTATTTTTTTTAAACTTTTTAGTTTTTCCTTCTACTTCATTTTTGAAGTTGGTTTTTAAATTTCTTTTTTTTCCGTTTATGAAGATCACATTTCAGTAACAAAGTCTCAATTTGGTCTCAACTTCCAACTGACAACAGGTGACGCATGCTTACACATAAAAATATACGATCCAATAATTTTAGGGACATATTGTTCGTCACAGTTGTTTCCCCAAAGTATGTTGACTATGGTTAAGGTTTAGTGGTTTTAAGTTACAAATTGTAGCTATTTTAAATCCAGTAATTATATATAATTTAACTTAATATGTAGATTACTAGATTCAAAGAAAGAAATACTATAGAGATAATACATTTTTGGAAGTAGAGCAGGTGAAAATAGTTATTGATAACAAAAGCTTTATTATGATGTTGGCTAATAGTTTACAACCATTATTGATTTACTCCATTTTTTATATTTAATATGTATATCGATGACACAGATTGGTAACACATTTACCCAAAGACGTTTGAAATAAATTACCAGTTGTAGATTCGACACTAGTAACAAACTTTTGTCCCAAAAAGTTCCCTAAAAGTTTATACTTAGTCGTACAAATATCTCAGACTAGCTGTGACGTACTTGTGGTATCCGCTGAGTTGTGAAGTAGCAAATAAAAAAACAGCTTAATTTTAGTATAAATCTTGACCACTCATAGGTTGCAATTGAGGTTGATTTGCACAACAATCAATATTTTAATTTATTTAAAAATAGTTTTTATTGAAAATAATTTTAGATTACATTTAGTATTTAGAAAAAATTGTTTAAGCACGACTTCATGCAAGGCGCCCTTAATTTTTTGTACTTGTTAGTACTGATTATTGCAATCGAAATTTCTCTAAGTAAGAATAATTGCAATCGAAATTACAGAGTACTCGTAGCGTCTAAATGATGATGACACTAAAAAGTTACCTACAATAGTATCGCCCTTAAGCAACAATAACAAGTATCGCAAAAACTTTCTCAATCAACAACCTTTCTCTTGACGCCCATACTGCTACATACATATATCATACATTATACAAAGGTAATACGCACATACATACCACATGTGTCTGTGCGTTATACGCAACACCTGCGTTCAGTATGAGTCATGTCATGTCACACATGCTCTCCACATTCAATGTTTAGGGACATTCGATAAATTAAATTGTAACATGAATTTAACCTTCAGAATCGTTATGATATAAGTATAGCTAAAATTAGAATTAATTGTTATTTCGATGAAATTATGATCAAAGGGAAGCGCCTTTTTGAGTACAATGCGGGCCAAATGGAAGATTCTTTACAAATTCCGTTACTCTACATTTCTATATTACAATATTCTTTTGTTATTATAATAATTATAATTGTCGTTTTGTTTCTCTCATGTTATTGTCAGTCATACACTATCATCCATCAGTGAAGTCATCAATGCCATTCATAGACTCTACTATTATTATTAAAACATCTTTCTACATGTTATAGTGCATTCACCTTTGATGTTAGGTCATCCTATCCTACTGATTGACTCATACCACCCACATTTTTTCTAACATTAACAACTCGCTAATTAAATTACAATTTTTCAAAGGAAACACTTCGAATTTAATGTTTCCTCTAGTGTTTCTGTAGGTTTTTCTTTCAACTTACCTACCTATTACGTTTTATACTAATGGAAAATCTGTAGGTAAATAATTAAGAAGGAACATTTATGTTTATTGTCGCAAATGACGTTAATGTTTGCAAAAGTAATCCTAATGTTTGTTAATGCCCTTGAAATTTTCTTGTTAGCATCTTTTTTAATCGTCTTGTTGAATCGTTAAACTTCAATATTTTATAACCTTTTTTTTGTTAATAGTTGTTATACCACCAAGATGTCATTGTCAATAATTTATAGTACGCAAAACATTAGATTGTTTGTGTTATTGTAAACAAAGGAGTTAGATAGATAATTTGCATTGCATTAGTATCAAAACGTACGAAAAAATCTTGTTTTTACAGAGAGCCTTCAGATCTCTACAGCTGATAACTATGTAGGCAGGTTAACACGCAATTGTGTTTTGATATAAAATATTCACATTAAAGTTTCTCACATTAAGTTACGCAAAAACACGATGACCATAAAAGGTCGCCACGTAAATGCCAAACGGCCAAACTTAGACCACTTCGTATTCTGTAACACTGCTTACTATTTTTCTAATTTCTTTAACGCTTGCTCGCCAACCACTGAGCCTAGATTTAACGGCCAAAGCAAGAGAACCATTGGTCAGTAAATCTAATTTATTGTTGGCAGTGTGTCGTTTGTTTCGCTAGTATATCGGTACAGGCTAGTTTCGAAACTGCTTGCAACTATTTCTAATATAGTTCGCATCTAGTTCGTATCTATTTTAATTACAATCAACGTTACCGTACTTGTGTATGGATAGAAATCAATAGTTGAAACAGAATATTGAGTACTTCTAGACCCTGTTTCTTTGGTCGAATAGTTCAACGTATCTACTAACTAAACGACCTCAAAATGGCATTCGACCTAGTCAAACCGGTCGAGCGTAATCTAACATAACTCCGGCCGAATCGAAAACGCGAAAGTTTACGTTTAGTTACCTAAGAGCACACTACACAAGTTTCTACTCTATCGAAACGTATTAAAGTTTGTTATTACCCAACACGAAGTAGGACACGTGCGGAATCGAGGTATTAATGGAGACGTTTGAGTACAACGCAGCGTTTCTGCGCTTTATTATTCCGAGGGGTCTAGTTGTTTATTCAATACGGTTCTATGGTTGCAGCGCTACATCGCTGTTTTGTGTGTTTCAACAGCGATGACTCAAGCCTCGGTAAACAGTATGCGGGGCGATGAGTCACCGTTTTACACATTCGCGTATAGCGTTGGAGCAATGTTGTCAGTCTACTGTTGGACTCGTCAAGTATCCAACCGAATCCATCTTAAGCGTTTATATCGCAGGTTTTGCTGCATGACGCCTAGGTTTTATTAACTACAGTTGCGATAAAATTTTGTACTGTTAAAACAATTTGTGTATAGAAACAAGTTTGTGAGAAAGTGTAGTGTTGGTCTAGTTATGTTTTAGTTAAGTGTGTGCATGTCAGCACAGTAGTGAAACGGTCGATAAGTTAGTGATTGTTTTGTGGATTCTTTGAGTACTATTGGATTTGTTTGTGACAATTTGGATGCTTTACTGATTAACAATGCCTTCGAACAAGAAATTGATATCGAAAATGCGGCAGATTGCCCAATGGATATTAGTGGTGCATGTGGTGAGTTGCTAACTCTGCATTTTCATTAGAATCATATAGTAAACTACTGTACCTACACCCCTTGGAATCCAATTACTAATATATACAATTCTGTAACGTGTCCTTGATCAATAAAACTATATGTAAATATAAAATTACAAGCATGCTTCTCCTACGCCATTCCAAAGACTGACAATTTACAATATGGTATTTGTTCCTATCCTATACTGTCATAGAAACATAAATTATTGTTTTTGGGTTGTATAGTGTGGCTGTTATATCTGTTTTTATTTTGACTGATTTCAAATTCCAAACATTTCAGTCTTATATATATATTTTATATGTGACCTTCTCTAAAGGTGACATCACATTGAAAGCAAACGCGGGATGCGAAGCTGAGAAGTTATACGCATCAACTTAATGCCTGTATGAATGAATCAAAATGGTGCCTCACTTAAAACAGATAGCATCCCCATTCGTCTCATCTCCGCTTTATCTATAGGTACGTGCAGTACCTAACTTAGTTTAAACAATGTTCAAGAATCCAGCTCATAAGTAACAAAACTATCTATCAAACTAACTTAACCGAGTCTTGAATAGCCATAAAAAGCTAAATCCGAGACAGTAGTAAGTAAATATTGATTGCGAGTGCCTCCCCTGGGTTGATTTAACTTAGTTACAACTTCAGAGAGCAAAGTTTGCTCTTCTCTGAACACTGGGACTTACAAAAAATCCTAAGAACGAATATTTGTATAGATTTTATGGTTAAATTACAAACAACAATCACTTTAAACGGATGATTACATAAGTAGATTTTGATATTGTTAATTCAGCTTTAAATATGTCAACTGGATTCTCCATAATTATACTTATCGTTTTTAAATCCATACAACGTCATAAAAGATAAAGAATTATTTAGATAATTATTGCTCACTTCAGCAAGCATAAGTAAATTACCTTACTTCAGCTATTTTTAAATAATCAAATTCTAATCTCATCAATAGAATGCTGAATCATTACAAATATTTAAAGATCGTTGACCTTCTGAAATAGGTGCAGAGAGTTTCTTCAATAATTGTTCTCCTCATTGAAACAGTTGCAAGGGTCTACTTAAGACCCTCCTGTCCTTTGAACGACTAGGGTGACAACTTAGTAATTAAGCTTATTTTCCGTTTGTTAGCCAGTTTCGCCATTTGTTAGAATTATGAGTTTAATAATATTCACAATAGCCGTATTTTCAGTACTTGAGACTATATTTAATTTGCCAAATACTTCGTTTCATTCCAAAACAAACATTAATAAATTGCGAATAACTGACTAGACATATGACAGACACCGACTCAGGGCTTTGAGCCAACAGACTGGGAATAATTGAAAATAACGTCCTAGATGCCTATGAAAGTGAAAAAAGTTTGAACAATGTTTAATTCGGTTGTTCGAGACCTGTTTGCGGTATCTGGTTTGCTGAACGTGACCAGACAGTGTTTGGTGGAGGTAGGCATGACCGTGCCAATTGCCGAGGAAAATGCAATTGTCTCCCAATGAAATATTTCTCTCTATTGCGAACTGGATTTTATTACGAAAGAACATTTAATTTACTGGAGACCTTTAGTTTTTTCTGACGTAAATTGTAAATTCCAAGGTGCACTATTGCAAATAATTTACGTAGAGACTGTTTACGTCATCATTGTTATTGTAAACAAAGCGGGGTATCTCTCCGAAGCGCCATGACTCATATCATGCTGGGGATCTTCTTATTTAATTAGGTACTAATCATTCTTTATCAATCTGTAGTTTAACTAAGTATGTGCTGACTTTAATGGAACATTCCTATTAGACATCAGAGATATTTTCGAGCATCGTACTTTCTAATTTTAATTCTAGTAGGTCTATTTTATGTATAAAATGAATCAGCTCATTCAATTCGTTATGTTAAATACCTACCTACAATCTACATCGTATAGTAGTTTTATAGTTATAATCAGTCGTTATTATTTTATAGTATGTACTTACCTTCAAATAACTCGATGAGTCATACAGTACAACATCGGGATATCGATCCATTCACCTAATTCGGGGGTACCTCTGCGCCTTGGAAAATTTTCGTAGAGCTAAAGAACGCATATTACCATAACATAGTCACGCGACAGTGCGCTATTTTAGCCATCCCAGGAGGCGTGTCTCCGGTATTTATACACCAGGCCCGGTCTGTGAGTCATCTAGCCGTCTGAAACTTTCGTCTTGTCCCACATCCTCCATACCGCTCGTATTACTCATTGCGGGTGAACCCGGAATCGTTTATTTATATGACATTTTATCCGTAGTCACTCTAATGAGCTGCCTGAGACAACGAGGCATTGTCAAATAAAGCTTTTGGCATTTGTTCAGAGAAACGAACTCCAAGACAGGAAATATTAGTAACTGTAGTAACTAGTAGTGAAAATATCTCACCTTAACAATACTATCGTTTCTATGGATAATAACAAGCAACAGCTTAGTGAATACAATTGAGATTGTAAAAGTGTAACAGCGACGCAATATTTCAACGACTTGTTAGATAAAATGAATCACAATCCTTCACCTTATCAGTAGATAGTATCTCAAGTACCGAGACTTGTGTACAAACGTCCTTAGTGACACGGTAAGATAGGTGGTGACTCACAGGCACACGGCTTGGGAACTTTAGATACCATGTGCTTTGAACGTCAATTGAATATGATATACCTAAGTAGGTATTATATGTGAATAGGTATTAAATTTCAATGTTCAACGTGGTTATACTCTTCAAGAATTCATAGATTTTGGCGTCACGACGGTCAATTCTATGACTATTCAGAAGTTACAATGAGCCAATTAATTTCCTCGTTTTAAATGTTAATCTCTGCAAGGTCACTACGTCTTTTTGTCTCGTAGGCATTACTCAGCTTCCTTCCTTGATGAATTTATTTACTGATATTTGTATCTTAAACGACAACAGTAGTTTACTCGGAATCGTAAACATTTATGTTGCAATTATAATAAGGTTTCAATCTCGATGCAATAGCAGGAAGTCAATTATGGACGATAATATAATACCAATCAACAGTGTACATAGATACTAATGTACACATACAAATCTGACCCATACACAGGAAGTGAACTGTTGACTACTATTCCCCCATTATACGATACAATTGATGAATAGCCAGACGCGAACATGTGTGCTTGAGCAGAATTCAATTTGATCCCTTTCAGAGTTAACCCTTACGCTTCAATGCCGGCATTGATTTGAATCGGTAAATAAAACGAGGTAGTATAAGAATAAAACTCATGCATATAAGGTTTTTACGTTCATATTTTTATGGAGGATGCAATCTATGAATTATATCGCAAGTCATCTTACTTAGAAGTATGAAGTCGGTAATAAATTGCGAATGTAAATCGATTAAGTGAGGTTACACTAAACAGCAATGTATTATTATGTCAAAGTGATATTCATGTACAATCATATACAAATACGTTTCGATGTTAAATAAAGATTATTAAAATTAACTCTTATCATCTATTGTTATGTAAAATTGGTGTTACCCAACATTATGCAATACTGTAGTGGTACTTGAGTTTGTTATTGTTGATATATTTCTAAATATCATTGAAAGTTATATAACTCGCATAATGAGTGATTAAAAGTAAGATTGGTTCAGTAATGATTTCATAAATGTAGTCGGTTATGTCTAAATTAGTGAAAAGTAAAATATCGGGAAACTTCAGTCATTAATTAAGCTGCAAAATATGCAAATAACGGGTAAAAATCTCTGTAGACATCGCAAATCAAAAGGGGATGGCAACTCCGGCGTTTAATTATGTAAATAAATTTCATGCATAGCAAGGACTCATAAAACAATGTGCCAGATGAAGCAAGCCTACCCTTCTAAGTAAAAGTTTTATAAAAGAACTGCCCTCAGGCCGAGACCGGATCAGAGATTCTTTTGTTCTTAAAAACTTGTGACTTTGTGACTTTCATGGACATTGTTAACGTCTGTTTTATATTAGTGGTTTACGTTAGCTAATATAATAGTATGTTTTGACTCTAAGTTAGTGTCTCAAATCGATGATTACATAAAAGTTTGCGTTCATTTAACAATTTGGATACTGAAATCCATCGGAGTCTGTACCAACTTAACCCTTAATGAGAACTCTTAGAACAGACCCTTCGTGTCCGGAGGCGCGGAAGCGGGAACTCATCAAGGTCTCTAATGGCTTGAAACCACCCTCGGGTTAAACAGATATCATCTTATTTATAAACAGATTCGAAATAAAACATGCGAACACTCGTCTTCCCATTATTTTCTACGAGACTCACCAATTAAGAGTTAGGGTTACAATTGATGGATTACGTTTCATTGTTATTTTGAAATTTAAATGCAAAATTTTGTATGATTCGTGAGCGTACCTGAATTAAATTGAACGACGTTATTCTTTTGTAATAGAATGGCAGCAAAATGTGAAAAGAGCACTACTATTGTCCATTACGTTTCGGAGACACGCCGTAAAATTTGTCTCTACACAAACTAAATTTGGAGGCGTTCGTCCCTTGAAATGTTATCACCTCATGGTATGGTCGATGCTAGGACAATATCTCATAATATTCTTTATATTCGTCCCCATAAACACAAACGGGTCGTGGTAATGACGCCCTATCGAGGGGAGAGGACGTCTAACCGGCCGTTACGGTCACAGAATATGTGACCGCTGCATTTTATTACCACTTTACTCTGCCACGTAATCGGCCTTCGTGATGAAGGGCTCTTTCTTTACTAATAGCATCTAAGTATGCAGGGTTCTATCTATTCATCTTGAACTTGATTGCTATAATCGCCTATTAGTAACATCTTCTTTCCATTGTTACAGGTTGAGTTTATAGAAGCATACTGTACACCACGTGATACAGCCCGTCGATCGCCACAACGCAGTCGCCGGTCGCGAGAGACCAGACGTTCTCCTGAGGCGTCCAGATGGCGCTACGACTCCCGCCGTACGAATTACGACTTTGACTCCAACCGGCGTCCTTACGATTACGAAGGTCGGAGGAATAGAGAGTTCGACGGCGATTCGGGTAGAAGGCCAGAGTTCGACGCTGAATCTGCTCGGAGACGCGCAGATTACGAGTCCGCTAGGCGAACAGATTTCGATCTCTCTGCACCCGGTGTATCGAGGCGTAGTCCTGAAAGTGCACCTGAAGGTTCCGTGGAGTCTCCACCTGAACCAGCGCCGTCAGCTCCTTTAAGGCAAGAGAGGCAGTCACGTCATCGTTCGCAACCTTATTACGAATCAGGTAAGTTTCTTCAAATATTCACTTGAAAGTTTCGATTCCGTTGAGTGCTTTAATTCAAAATAATTGATACAAAACCTTCAGCTTAATGAGGTGTAAACACGTTAAGATTTTCACGCTTCATTTGCTTGTTTTCTTAATGTACAAACTCTCATAAGGAGCGTCCTAACTCATCTCTTGGGAGGACAAAAACCGTTTCTGTTCGCTTAACAACCGCAGTGGAGCCTAGTTAGGCCATTGTTCTCAGCTAGAATGAGTCTGGTCTTGTTTCTTTTATTAAAAATAAAACAAGAAGAGCTATTGTTATTGCATTGTTAATACTGATCCTTTATCAGCATGTTAAATAAATAGTTGTTTATAACGCTCTTTTGATTTTGTTTAAAAAACAAAAGAGCGTTATAAACAACTATTTAATTAACAGAACAAACAAAAACGATGCCATTTTAATTAAAGCAGGTAGGTATCAACATTTATTCGTAATCATTCGATTGTATGAAACAAAGTCAGTAAACCTAGGGAGTTGTAATCAGTCAGTATTGGAGTTTTAATAGCTATTTTTAATCAAGCCCTTTGTCGTTTGCTTAACAATGTAGGAAAAAAATGTGTCTATGATGTCGGTAATATTATGAATGCTCTAGTCTTTTCATGATTTATCCCAGGATTTCAGGTTTTAGCCAGATTGTAGCTGTGGAGGACTTTATTGAATAAATTACTTTACTTCTATTTTGAAATAGAAGTAAAGTAATTCAAGTGAAGAGCTTTTTGAGATAAATCTCTAAATTGGTATCCCTCAATCCAAAAGCGGTCCCTTAAACGTATGTCGATTACTTTCAACCTTTCACATCTAACACGTTTTAGAAAGACATTTAACACGTTAATCGTAGCAATTTAACAAATTTCGACTCGTGGCGCCTGGTCATCCACGCGGAAAAGTAATTACGTCACGTAAATGACGTCACTTACCCCCCTCGAAACACTCTGCGCCATGCTAATAGACAATTTGCCCAGTTTTTCATGTCGTTTTGTGGAGGGATGTACGAACTTTTAACGATACCCACTTCAACAACTGCGATATCAGAATTTTGATAAAACGATTTGTGCCATATATTTTATGTGATTTACGGAATTTTATCGATATTCATATTATACGCTACCCAGTAATTCAACTGTGGAGAGGATATTATTTTTATATCGACATAGGTACGTCCTTATTTTAAGAAACTATACGAAACAAAACAGCTATAACAACTTATAAGTACGAAAGAAAACTCGGAATTGAAACAAAAGCTTGAGCAACATTGCAAAAATAGCAGTTGCTTTTATTACATTTAAAAAATGGAAGGTTAGTTCTTGCTTTCCTATCGTCGCAGCTTTAGGGGCTTAAATCCAAGACTTTTTTTAAGTTCGTGGTGTATTCAGAAGGACGCCTTTGTTGTACAGAGCAAGGAATCCTCATTAGGGTATTTCAACGTATTCATGCCTTTGAAAATAGCTGCATGTTCGAGGGATGGTAACGCATTAACTACATACCTTAATAGTACCTCGGTTACATAGCCGTTTAACCTACTTCAAATAGGCGCATTATTAAATTGTTCACGCAAACATTTATTGGTTTTTTAAAGTTACTAAAATAGATAGATAAATTATTTATTGTACCATATGATGATCTTAATTCTTACAAAGACAGACAGTTTGTAAACTTCGACGCAGATAACAGTAGTTTTTGGTTAAATAAACCTATAGTTGTAAAAAAATATTTTCTTATTGTTTTAGAATCATCCTCTGAAGATCGTTCGTCGACGTCAGAAGAAGAAGAAGACGAATTCGGTGATTTCGATCCCTTCGCCACCGCGCCTTCGCTACATTCCCCTGACAGTGGGCGGTCTGATCCCAGATACGCCAACGCTCCGCGTCGTAACCCAAGTCCTTACTACTACGGCGATCTGTTTAAAACTACTCCAACTCCTCCAGCACCCTCAGCTCCAACGGCTTCCACAACTTCTTCGTCTCGAGGTCCGAGATACAGGAAGTCAGCGAGTCTAGACGCTCCCCACGTTGCCCAGCGACCGAACCTTCCTAAACGGTTCTCAGTTGCCGAAGATGGTTTCCGCGAATTAGAGCGGTCATCTTCTTCGTCCGGTGAGAGCGCGTGGATGCCGCCAAGGCGCCGCGGGCGCGACGCGGCCGGCTGCGCGTGCGCCGCGCCCGAAGATGTAGAGGATCGCCATCCTTCACGCAGCGTCTTTTACGTGCCGGCACCGTTGCCCCGCTGGCCACAAGAGATGACAACCAGACAGATATATGAGACTGCCTTTGACTGTAAGATCACTCGTTCCGACGATGATTTGGATGACTTCGACCGCGTCAGCAACCACCCTGCTCTATTTCAACCACAAGGGGAGGAACGGAAAATTATTTCCTCAGCTTCATCTGCTTTTGAAGCTGTCGAGCGTAGTGAGCCAGACTATAAAGGTCGCCGTAAGGTGACAATGAAAACTGACAGCGTACGACGCTCTAAAATTCCCACAATTCGTCAAAAAAGGGAAAATGAGAGCACAGCTTGTGCTTTATCAGAGGAACTGGAAAAAGTTCACATTGAAGAAGAGGATCGCACTGCTTCTGTATCTCAATTGCCTCTGAGAGGCTATACTCCTTCACCACCATCCACTGCGCCTCTGCCAACAAAATTTCAACAAAAGGACGGTTCAGCGATGAACAGCATAAAGAGTGCACCAAACTTGCCTCAATCCCAGCCTGCGCATCCTCGCCTGAAAGATCTCAGATTGCCTGTGAAATCATTAAGGGCACGTGATACACCTACGAGCAGTGAGGCTAGCATGGCTGATGCAAAAGGCTCGACTGATATGAATTTGACTCACCGTCTAAGAGATGGAGACGACGAAAGAGGGCAATCAAAGGACGGTATTTTTTTAGAGATTAAGGGCCGGCCCACTTCCGATTCTGACACACCTGAACTGAATCGGTACTCTGGGCCCAAGGGGGTCGGCCCTATAATGGAGTTTAAGGGAAGGCCTGGCGTTACACGGCCGAGGCGTAAATACTCCAGTACTGAGAGCATGGCCACGAGCAGTAGTGGCGGCAGTATGGAGTCATTACGTAGTAGTAATAGCGAAGGCGACCGGAGCAGCAGTAGCTCAGAAAGCCGCCACTCCTCATCTTTAAGTTCACACAGTTCTGATTCAGGGAACGTCCCTTTTACCAAATCGCATCACATGCAACTATCGGGGTTTGGGCACCATCCAGCTAAACTTCACATTTTAAGTCCGATATCAGATAAATCGTCACAAGAACCAGCATCGGAAACATCCGATAACAATAAGAATAATAACTCGCAAAAAGTGTCACCAGAAGATTGCGAGGTCGGAAGTACAACAATACAAACAACAGTTGAAATAGTTACCAAACCTAAACGTCGGGCACTGCAAAATAGAAATCTTTTAAATCTCACATTTAGACATTCAACTGCAGGTGATGCGGAAATTCAAGGCTCCGATAGTGGTATATCGATTCATTCGAGAGAGGGATCTGATTCCCGAAATGCATTTATTAATTTCAAAAACAGTAACACTGAAGAAGAAAAAAAAATAGACGACGTAGACTTATCCGACCTTCCTTTTGATATGCCGAAGCTAAGAAGAAGACGAGCTGAAGCCGAAGCTGACATGCGATCGCTACCATTCGACATGCCAAAATTACGTCGGAAATTGCGAGGACAATCTTTACAACTCAACAATGACTTTGCTGGAGCGTTTTCCAATGCTTCTTCCAGCCAGAGCGTGCAGGATTTGAATCAAGGTTCGTATTTTTACCCTTCACATGCAATTTGTCACAATGTTGTCAAATTAGGTATCTCAAAGGGCATTTTCATGATTTCTATTCAAAATCCATATCAGTCTTAGGGATTTATATTTGTCAATCTTGGATGAATGTACACGAAGGGTGTGTCTAGTCAATTCTTTGTATCCACGTAACTCAAACCGACCGCCACCACATTATGCCGATTAAGATGTATGACTCCGGATTACTCCGCGCGAAATTTTCTGGTCCAACGCCCAATATTTAATTTGCTTGAGTGCTTTTTGAGGGAAACTTTTTCCTGTACGTTGGTAGCAATTTATATCCGTTATGTTCAGTTAGCTATCTCTAGGATTGCATGCTGTTTGACGTGAAAGTGGTCTAGTCAGTTCTCCCTTTACTCAATATTCTCTCAAACTTTTGATTCAATTAATCTTTGGATTTTTCTTTGGAATACCGAATGTGACGTTTGATTGATGTTGTGTTTTTTTGCAGAGAATAAACACAAACCGAATCTGAAGTTGAATTTTGACAGCGGAAGCGGTGGTTCGGGCAGTTCTAAAGGATTGCATTTGAATTTAGGACCGATAGCTCCACCTCGTGATCTCGTTGATGCTGCGCTTCCACTGGACCGACAAGGGTAAGTTCTAAAAAAATTGCCAAAAAATAATTTTACATGAATATTATTATCTTGTAAATTGATGCATACGTATTGGAATCCCATTAGATCCCACCATTGTGTATTGGGTTACGCAAAATTCTATGGTGCATAATTACGTTTTCCGGACTGCACTAAACGTAATATTGTTTTGATTTTTGAGAATTTAACCTAGTGGATTCGGTTGTTGGTTGATTGGAATTTCTATAACCTTGATTTATAGGCACCTGTATAGTATTATGGTGCATCATATAACTATTTATTATAATTTTAGGTGGTACCACGGGACTCTATCTCGCATTGAAGCTGAAAGTCTGTTACGAGAAGCGGATGAAGGCGCTTTCTTGGTCAGGAACAGTGAATCAGCTAAACACGACTACTCGCTTAGTTTGAAGTAAGTCCCTATATCTTGGTTAGTTACTGTTAGTTAAGATAACGTTTATCTTTGAATTGAGTTGTTTGTTTTATTGCACAATACTTTTTATTGTTCTTTTTGGTTTTAACCGACTTTAAAGAAAAGAGGTGCATTAATCGGAATCAGTATTAAACATGAATTGTGTTTTATTGTTGATGGAAATTAGTCGGTTTAAAAGTTCTTTATCTCGCAAACTTTTAGATTTTACCTTTATAATTTTTAAAGAGGAACCAAATATTATGATTTATTCAAAATATAAAAAACAACGTATTCCTGCTAAATAATGTAGCATCTGACTTAGATTTGGTTTTTTGTACTAATTAGTGTTTTTCTTTGTACTTTCAGATCGACTCGTGGTTTTATGCATATGCGTATATGTCGCGGTAACGACGGCTATACATTAGGTGGTGCCTCAACTGCCTTCCCCACTGTACCAACCCTGATGAGACATTACGTCACAGCACAAAGACTTCCAGTCAGGGGCGCAGAACATATGGCTCTTTCGACACCCCTTCCCGCTGTCCTACTCTGAATGAAAATAGGACTAATACTGGGTTTTAAATTGAGAACGCTTTCGCGTATGAAGCCGGGTCAGAGGTTCGAACCCGGCAGGTGTATATAGAAGTCAATGGATCGATGTAAGCACAATCATTATTAGCATAGCTTAAGATGACATATAGTTAAACCAGTGAATAATTTTACCAAAGAATTAGGTTACTTTCAAGGGGGGACACAGACTTGAAACTTTAAATCAGCCGATAGTTTATAATTATAAAACAGCTAAAGGATTTTGATTGTTTTTGTTTATATGATGAACATCGGCTGGTCTAGTTTTTAACCTAGGTCCACCCTTAATATAACACAGTACTGTATTTATGCTAGTCCCAATATATCGCAGCCCAATTAATAGTTAATATTATTTATTCGCGCATAATCCTTTGTGTATTCGAAATAATTATGTTTAAGTACTTATGCTTCATATTACTCATATAGTTTATCTTATAGACGAACGTTATCATACCTAAAGTTCGATTAGTCAGTGTTATCATACATATAAAATCATATTATAAAACTTAACTAAACTTGTGTATGTGTTTATATTATTGATTACTCGAGTACCTATCTATTGACGCAAACGATGATTTTTCTTTTATTGATGACTGATGATAAAAATGTTTGTGAACCAGTACGATTGGTAATTGTGAATCATGCGCATGATTATGGAGAAAATAATTTTGAGTAATCACTTATAAGAGTAGTAAATTCTTAACATAAAAAAAGGAGTTTTTGTCATGTTAATACGTGATTAAATATTATAAGAAAAGTTTTTACTTTCAATTATTTCTTCAAGGCAGTTTATCATCGTGACCTTTACTGTATGTAAATATGAGTATTTTTGCAATAACATGGCCTAAGTTACATATATTTTACTAAGCTGGTTAGGAGCTTAATACAATCAGCATAAGATTCATATTTCATAATAAATGTTTACAGCAACATTTAATTAGTACTTATTTATAATTTGTGTAAGTATTATCGCATACTAATCGAATTTAAATAGTCAGATTTAGTAGAACTGATTTTTAAGTTACTAGTATCCAATATTATTCGCAAAATGTGCAAATGAAATCAAAATAAAAACATAAGTGAGTCACTGTGAAGAGATTTCAATTGAAAATAGCACGGTATCACGCAATTTTTTTGTTCGGCAAATATTTCCAAAGGTCAAACAGAAGCATCGAAAAATTTGTAACATTGTATCTAAACATTCCGTAGGTGAGAATTATAGCATATACGTGGTAAAAATAACCTTAATGCATGGTAGTAGAGTCAAATTTAGATCTGTATTAAATGAAAAGTGACTCACTAGTTCCACGTGGGTAGATCGGTCACGGAAACTTATCGATTTAGTACAAAACAGTGGAGTATCACCTTGTAAACCGTATAAGTGTCAAAGTACTTATATGACATAGATTTTTATACATTTCGTAATACTTAGTAGCTAATATACATTCTCTCCGATACACAAACAAGGCAAAACACAATAACTACTGCAGTAGCAATTATTGCTTTGATTATCAATTCAAGCACTCGAATTGATAAAAAACTCAACCTCTTTTAAAATGAATAAAATTGTGTATAAAACACAGAAAACTAAAGTTTGAACCTTTGATCAGTGCTCGGCCACAGTTTGACTTTGCTATACCAGGATTAAATTTCTAGGACTTATGCTGTTTTTGTCTCAAGAGTGTCTCAGACAGAGTGTGTAACAGCTATAATATTCTATTCTAACTTCAATAGGCACTTAATCGTATAGATATTTAAGATCATAGAATGATATGCACGTGTTATGTAACATTCACTTTAGATACTTAATTATATTTTTTGTTACATTAGATTTAGATATATGTTAGATTCGGATATGGGGCCCTCTTATTAGGTTTATTAATAATCATCACTTATCGATAACCAATGTAATATTACTATTTAGAATATGATTAATACGTCTTGCAATGTTTTATTGTATTGGTTTTATACCTCTCTTTCCAAATTCAGTGCAAACCACGCATATTTTGTTCAGATTTTACATAAAGAATTTGTATGTATAACGTAGTAGGTACTGTTTTCTGGAACAAAAAGTCGTATGCGCTTTTGCAAAAATATTAAAATTCAGCTGATTCTACAAATCAAACGTGCAAAATTCAAAATAGCTGTTTTTTTCTATTTGCAATGTAAAGAGAGGTATTTCAAAAAACAACGATATAAAACGAAATAATACTATTATACTTACGTTTTTCTGAATAATAAATTTAGATATTTCTGTGATTTTCAGTTCGATAAAAAGCCAAAAAGTTGTTGTGTTTAGTCTGTATTTAATTTATTGTAAAATATTGTATTTTAAGTCTATTTAGTTTTATTATTTGTTAAGGTCTGATTGAAGTAAATAATATCGAGATACGATCAGCTTCGGCTATACTCAAACTTGCAAACAAAAGTTTAAATAGTATTAAAGCGAACTTCGCAGGAACTGAGAACCACTTACTTCGGTTAAATAACTATTCAGACTTTGATTTATAATAAAACTCGATCTCAAAGTGAACTTCCTGTATGTTTCAGTTACCCTAGACTTAATTTAGATTGATTTGTACCTGATTTTTTGAGAGTTTGTGACTTTACTATGAATAATTTGTTTAACGTAGTTTTTAACATAATTTTTGTGGGAGGAAGTATGTCACAAATGTATTTTTGCATCCATCGCCGAAGCAGCTTCGCAATATGCAACTAATTGTATGTAAATCTTAAGAGTACGGTACATAGAAAGAAACGAATATGCTACTGCATTGTCATAATTCCGGGTTTATTGTGCCGTACGATTTAATTACCGTATTTTATATAGGAAACTCATACTGATGGTTTGAAAATTGTTGCCAAAATCATTGAAAAACCTTTAAAATTTACTAGTAACTTATAAACCATCAGTGTGAACTTGTATGATTATTAGTAGTGTAACTGTAGTTATTAATAACGTAACTATATTAACATGAAAGTTTCAAAAACGTGTCAAAATTGTTTTTTTTTTGTAAACGTATTTAGGTCCAGATCAGGATTTAGGTAAAATTATAGCTTATAGTAGTTATAACCAAGTGTCATTTCGAAGGTGTAGTTTGAAATTGATGATGAATAAAATTACATAAATAAAATGGTACGTTTTTTATTTTGTAATAATATATTTTCTATACATATAAAATTCTTTGTCCTAAATGTCTGACTGACTGACGGATCAACGCACAGCCTAAACCGCTGATTGTAGAGACCTGAAACTTGGAGGGTGTGTTCTTTGTATGACGTAGGCATCCGATAAAAAAGGATTTTCCGAAATTCTTAAGAAGCTAACCACCCCTAAGAAGGTGAAAAAGGGCAGCAAAGTTTGTACGAGACAACGTGATTCCTTGGTCTATTTTCGACCATTACATTACGTGCACGAAGTCGCGGGCAACAGCTAGTTCTTAAAAGAATGGTTAAGACATATACATACCTATAATACTACTAATATTATATAATAGAGAGTATATTGGCTTTTACCTATACGTCTAATAGATGACTCGATCAGCATATACCATCAATTCATATGACCTATTCAGTTCAGGATTCAGAACCTCAATAGGATTCAGGATACCTAATTCAGGATTCTAGGGATAGTAATTATAATAATGGAAAAATCTTTATCAGCAGCCATCTGTACTAACTATAATAATCTATACGAATATTATAAAGTTTGTTTGTTTGTTTGCTGCGACTAACAGGAGCGAAGAATCAGTGGGAAATGTGGAAAAAAAAGGAGAAAATTATTCATCTTTGAGGGCTTCCGTTTTTTGTTTGAACGCTCTGATCTCAGGAGCAGCTTGATCGAAGTGAAATAAATAGGCTACTTTATATTCCGATATTCCCACGGAATCGGGGTTTACGCGGGTGAAACCGCGGGACACAGATAGTAAATAAATCTTAATTTGCCAAAAACATATGCAAATACTTAGAGGTACCTATACCTTTGGTCTCCGCACAAGAATGACCCCGAGTTACAGGAGGCGTATAGAATACGAAATGAAATTCTATAGCATAGGTTATTAAAAGCATGAGAATAAAAATAAAAAAAACTGGCCAACTGTGAATCGGACTCACACACGAAGGGTTTCTTATACGATCGAAAGTTATCGAGAAAAAAACCCAAAAAAATTGATTGTCAGTTTAGGTTAAAAGTCTATTGCCTGCCTTTTTGGTATAGTATAATTAACAAAAAACACATTGTCTAAAAATAGTAAACATCAAAATAACGTAAAATTCTTAAAAATATATTTAACATAATATTAACTTTTGCTGTTTTTAGTATTTGTTGTTATAGCGGCAACAGAAATACATAATCTGTAAAAATTTCTACTCTCTAGCTATCATGGTTCATTGAGATACAGGCTGGTAACAGACAGAGAAACGGACAGACGGACAGCGAAGTCTTAGTAATAGGGTCCCGTTTTTACCCTTTGGGTATGGAACCATAGTATTAATTAAACAAAATAATTTGGAAAACAGACCATCAGAATACTTACTTGAGTAAAGAGTGTAACAGGGTGATTCTAAAAAAATGAGATTCGGCTGATTCCCTTGGCACTTTTGACGTGATAACGTCTTATAAATCGATGAACATCGCGTATTGCACTCATAAAAAACTTTTTTTGCGAGTGCAATACGGTCACGTTACGGGAACGTGAGCGTTATTGACAAGGTATTATCGTTGCTACGGTTTTATAATAATCATATTCCATTAAATAAAAAGTGCCAAGGGAATCGAACGAGTCTCAATTTGTAGAATCACCCAACTACGTATATTTCTCAGCTTAGTCGTTAATGATGACAGGAACTAGGTTTTCAAAAAATATTAACGATATTATTAGCGGAAAAACAATATAATTTTGAAAACAAAAAAAAAATCAAAGTGATTAATTTATTTTCTTAGGTATACAATTTTTATCTAGGCAATTTTAAAACACAAAATCAGTAGATATAAATTAAAAAACCTGAATCAGGCTACTGTCCATTAGTTTCTTACAGATAAAGTCAAACATCTACAAAATAAATTATAGGTAGCTAACATTATTTATTAACTAGCATCACCTCGTGGTTTCACCCGCGTTACTCCCGATCCCGTGCGAATATCGGGATAAAAAGTATATGACACTCCCAATGAATGATTTTACCCTCACATCAAGATTCATGAAAATTGGCCCATTCGTTTCGGAGCCAATTCAATGCAAACAAACAAACAATCGAATCTTTCCTCTTTATAAGAATGGGTAGAAGTAGAAGCCATAAAGTTTCCTGCGATTTCTATAGTCGAATAAAAATAATCAAAACAGCGACATCTATGGAGAGACAATGAAACTAGATGCATCGACTCTACCGACATCTAGCACATTTTTTGTGCTATATTTCTATACTTATTCTCTTCACACATTTCCTTCCAACTTTAAACCCAGATAAAGAAGATAGTAGTAGATGTTCGTAGATGGCGCTGAACATAATTCGCCATAGTAACTAATTTTTCTAGAATTATTTTCTATACTTACTTAATACCTACCTATCCCATAACCTTATATGAGATAATTTATTAAGGCACTAACATAATAATAATTTTAAATTATGTGAGTAAATATTAACTTAGCTAAGCTAGGCTGCATTTTCAATTTGTCATAATTTTATACTTGGAATTAAATTATTCTGTTTATTTTTTCTATTTCAGTACTCCTTGGAAAGGAATAAAAAAAACTTGAGAGGTGTAAGGGACACCTGGATGGAACGAAGTTCCTTTCGATTAATTAGTTTAATAATAACATTTTTGTAAACGTTATAATAATACTTTTTATTATTATTAACAAATATAATGTAATATAAACTCTATGAGTAGACTCAATTTTAGTAATTCCTTTCTATGAGAGAGAAGGAGACATACAGAGAAACACGCGCACGCCGCATGGCTTAAAACTATAGCAAAAAGTGTCGTTACAACTTTTGGTCTTAATTTTTTTCCGTCTAGCCCCCTTTCGCAACGCGCGATAAGGAACTTCGTTCCAAAAATAATATTATCTAAATTACCTACTAACTATAAAAATAATACTCGCAAAAATAATGTATGTACAAATTCGTTAAAAACTTCTTACATCATCTAAAAAGTGTTCCCAAACACGTGCCTAACGAGCGCAATTTTCCAGATGAATGTGGTTGTCACTCTAGAATTCAGTGAAATATTGAATAATTTAAGCCGGCTCTTGCTCTGGTTTGTTGGCTTCAAAATTATTAATTAAAATACGCTTTACACGGGGAAAATAAAACGTGAGAACGAACGGTATACATAATTCAATAAGGAAGGCCTTTATTAATACATACAAGAACCACTTTAATATAATCTTGTTTTTTGTTCGGTATTTTTATGAAACACCGTGGCGCAAAACCTTCATATCCCCGTAACATGCACGGAAAACTCACGGTTCATTTTGTGCATGTTAGAAAACTGATGACCAGGCATCAGATAGGTATGTAAGACGATGTATTAACGAAATGAGGATAATTCTCTCTGTCAATTCGGCGTGGAAGACCAAAGCATGGAACAACTATCTGTGGCGCTCTTTGGAATCAATTCCATGTTCCACATTCAAGTGAAGGAAATAATTTCATCTTTTCTTTCGATCTAATCTATCCTAGTCTTGATTAGTCTTGATAGTCTTGATAGTCTTGATTAATATAGCAACGGACAGCTCAAATCAATGGACGGATCGGGCTATTTGGCATACTGTTGTAACGTAGGCTTCTCTAATCTTCTTCTTCTCGTATAGTGGTCTGGCTCACCTATTGCAAGAGTTTTCAGATTGCCCTAAGGCTTCTAACTTGACCTAACAACTGTTAGGTACTAGAGGCAGCAACCGGGACCAACGGCTTAACGTAGCTTCCGAAGCACGAAGGGGCTCACGCAAAAATGTGTTTATGTGTCACCCATCGAAGTAATGACCGCGCCAGGCGTCGCTTAACCCGCACGACCGTAAACGATCAGCGAGCTTCGCTTAGCTGTGTGCCTCCCATCTAATAAGAATGGTATTGGAAAATTAAACTCCTACGTGAACGAAGTCATGGGTTAATCTATATTGGATAAAACACATAATTATCCAATATGGAATTATCCTTTTCGGTCCCTCGAAATGGTCAAACAAAATACTAGCCCGGGGTCGTAGGTGCTCATAATCGTCTCTGGCGTTTTATCTGCGTCTCTATAAATACGGCTTTTATTAAACGGTTTGTGCAAATTTACTCGAGCTAGCAAACATTTATCTCGTCACAGAGTGTTTACATAGCTTTACTTCGGACTTCATTCCATTCCTGATTGTGGTATTAGCCATTGGCTCGAGCGAATTATTACAAGGCTTTAGTAAACAAGAATTGAAGAAATAAAATAGGTAAATATAATTAACTATAGCTGGGCCACGCAATCTTATTTTTCTTTTTATCTCAAGGTCCTTAAGTCTTTAAGTTCTGTCTGACTTTTATAGTGCCACAGCTACGGCAGCGTCATTTAGGTCATCCAAAGTTCAGGTGTTGGGGCACAATGGATATTAAAGGAGATGATCCAATAGATTTTGAACCCAAGTAGGCCGCTGTAAACAAAATATACGCCGGTGGGGTTTCACTTCAGAGGAATTCATTGACTGTGTTGTGGAGCCCTTATACAATTAATGGATCACACTCGCTATAAAAAGCCAAGGCTTGGCGCAGAGGGCTCTCCAGAACTCGACCTGCGGGTATTATCAAAAAAGATATTATACTTCTAACTAGAACTAACTAGTTAATATTAATTTGATGGAGGGTACGTCTCATCCTTTATTAACCCCCGACCGACGGAAAAACGTCGGGGTGTTATAAGTTTAATGTGTCTGGGTGGGTTTGCGGCCTTCTGCATCGTAACTCCCGAACGGATGAACCGATTTTGATTTTGTTTCTTTTGTTTAAAAAGTGAATTAGTCAGGACTATTTTTAGCTATGTCTGATCGAAAGTTAGGGGGGATAATAGTCGATTTTTTTTTAATTTTAATAATCCAAAGCCTTGTTAAATTTGATTAGTACGCAAATACTTAAAAGTGATCATTTATCATTTTTCACTTCAGTACATATTCTGGATTCGTATATACACGATGTAACAAGGGAGTTGGAGGACCTCAGTACCTATCGATTTAACCCCCTTGTATGTTCTGCAATATTTAACGGTTCAAAAGTTATTTGAGTTTTAGTGAAATTTTAGTCCAAATCACATTTCACCCTGAACTTCGCAATAACAGCCAAACTATGAGGCCTGCGATTCTGCCTTTTTTTGTGTATGAGGTTCAATAATGGACCTTTTGTACCCCTATACCAATCAGAGTCTTAGATTTATAAAACTCAAAATAAATCCATTAAAGTAATTTTTTTTTCAAAATCGAATGTTTACATTATCTTTGTATGGTTCTAAAAAAATATAACACAGATTATTTTTTTCTGCAACTTATATTAAAAACTTATATACTTATAACTTATATACTGGCTTTCATGAGGAATAACCCCTGAAAGTTTCATTAGGCTAGAGCGAGGGTTTCATGTTGAAAAATGTAATTGATAGTCCAAAAAGTGAAAATGATCGATAGTTTGGCTGTAATTGCGAAGTTCAGGGTGAAATCTGATTTTGATTAAAATTTCACTAAAACTCAAATATCTTTAACTGCTAAATATTGCAGAACATACAGGGGGGGTTAAATCGATAGGTACTGAGGTCCTCCACCCCCCAGCAACCGATGATCCACCCCCCTTGTTACACCGTGTACATCTGTTTGTGGTATTGTACGGGATTATTGTCAAACTCCAATAACTATAGATAGATACTTATAATTTATTTCGATAGGTAAATATATTTTAATGTACTGCAATGTCAAGGTCAATAAGTACAAATATGTCGAACCTTTGTTTTTCTTAGAATTTTTACCTACAGTTAATGCAAAAGTTGTCAAAGTTCTTAGAACTAAATGATTGGATTGCATTGTTTGATTAAACTTTTGCAATTTAAATGTAGAAAACACAGTTACGTCTTTCTTGAACAAAAAAAGCTAATTTACTAAAATAAATCTTTTTTATTTATTGAACATTTCGACGTTACCTTTGACTGTAAGTTATTCTCAAAACAGATGTAAGATAGACGATTTACGTTTATTTTTGTTTGTAAACGTATAGGTTCCGAAGTTCATGGATCGATTTTGATGAAACTTGGTGTGAGGATATGTTGCTAGGTTGGGAGTAACATAAGCTGCATTTTATTCTGATATTCTCAAGGAACAAAGAAAATTTGCCTACCTAAGAGAAAAATACTCCAAATTGACTGCCAACCTTCGTTAGTCGGAGAGGCATCTTAAGAAGAAAATGATTCCCATCATTATGCGGGTGAAAACATAGGAAGAGAGTAAGAATTAATCCGGTAACAATATGATGCCTAACTTTTCACCGCTCATTATTATACAGCTTATTACGTTCACACAAATACTTTGATAAACAAGCTTAATCTATCTAATAGACCTCCCCGATCGGCCACTAATTCCAACTAATACCATAAAACTAGAGGAAGGTTGGTTAACTATTTCTAACTAATCCCAATGGGTTCTGACAGACGAACCGCATGAACTCCACTCGGCTGCCGAGCGACTGTCACTTAATATGACCGCGGCCCGATCGCCGTAATTCTATGACGTATTAGTCGATGCAGGTTCAGATGACGCATACGCAACGTGCACGGTAATCGTCGGTATTGCCGTAAAATAAAACTACGCGTAACAGTTTCTTTAACAGCATGTCTACTTCGCTTACGTTTATAACAAGCTGTGTGGCCGTACGAAATTGTTGACGAATCTTCCTAGGTGACAATTAATTTGACATTTATGTCACGTCAAAATGTAGCGCGATACCGTTTTTGTGCGATACAAAAGACGGGCAATACGGCGAGCGCGCGACGTTTAGGTTTGTGTGACTAAAATTACGGCAGTACGAAATCTATAGTTATGACGCAAACGTAGTCAAGACGCGCTGCATATAAGGCGATCGGCTCGCAGTTTGCTATCAGCATGTATAACATAAAAAAAGGTTTTAAGAAATTACCCTATAGACGTTAGAGAATAATTTCTTTACTGATTTTATTTTACAAGGAAAATCTACAGCTAAATAGACAGAATAAATGGAAACAGAAAGTCAATTACAAACAATCACAGTAAACAAGCAGATTGAAAATATAAAAGACAGCGTATTAAGAGAAAACTTATTTGTTTTAGTAAAATACTGAAATGTAATTAATTTTTAAATATATTTACTGAAAATAAGAAATTAATTGTCGAGAGTCCATAGGGAGAGGATTATTTCTCGCCTCAAGAAACCTTTTTTTGTGTAAACTTATGCGTGTATTATTCTTCTTGCAACTAGATTTTCTACAGTTAAACTTCTACGGTTGATTACCGGTCAGCGTTCTTATAATAATAATATGTCAATCGGTGAACGGTTAATGGCATAATGGGCAACACGTAGAACATGCGGTCTACACAGGTGATCAACGGCTCAGTTTGTGGTGCATGGGAGTTAGCGACATTCTACAGCCTGATAAGATTTTTATTGAACTTTGAATAAAAAGGTACCAATGTAGTACTTGTCCCATATTGCATAAGGTACAAATTCATCACTTTGCAGTGTCTTAATTAAGTCAGGAAGTGTGGTGTGCCTTCGGAACGTGCCAATGAGAAGAAGGCACAAGAAACTCATGGGGGATTCTTTTTATGATGTGATGGGAAGATATAGTTAAGATGCTAGCGCCCTGCCCCCCAATTGCCGTAACTTATGACGTATTAGTCGAGTGTACGTCCAGTTGACGTATAGTATGTCACGTGCACGTAAACAATAATTGGTATTGCCGTAAAATGTAGCTACGCGTAACCGTTACTTTAACTGCACGTCTACTTCAGCTACGCGCATCCTACGCCGAAGTTGCTGACGTTACTGCAAGAGCGAACTGCACCTATTATCTTCTAATTTGTGCCGAGCAGCAATCGCTTGGCAATCACGCGGTTGGTGGTCTGTCGCGCTATCCCTACTGTCTCGTACATAAGTTAAAGCTCTTACAGATAACTTAGTTGGGATTGAGAAGCACAGTTTATGAGACAGGAAAGTTGATGAAACAAAAGTTTCCGGGATCCATGTAAATTTGAAGACAGTTTGACAAGAAACCTCTTTACGAATTGTGTACCTATTAACTAATAAGTATTATGTTCTTGATTGACCTACCTTACTCTAGGGAGTATAAAAAGCGAGCGCCATTTTTATTTTAATTATTTTCTTATTTAGGTAAAAGCTCTATTTCCCTAGATACCTACCCAAGTAATTTACTTAAATTAAAATATTTCTCATTATTAAGGTTGACTTGCACAACAAAAAATAAATGCGGTTGGAACTTTGGAAACTTTTGCAAAAAGGCAATCGATTTTATATTGATTGAGCGGTGGTCATCGCCAAACGCAAAATATAAGGTACTTATATGTTTTTTGTATTTACATAGCTAATCCAAAAGATATAAGTGTGACTAAATTTTGAATAAGCTTCAAAAGTTTTACCGTCTTAAACATATCAAAATAGCGGTAAGTATTCACCTAAAATTAAAAATTTGGAACCTTATCCTTTAACCAGGCTGACTGTTCTTCAAACCCACCACGTTTAGACCTTTTTTTAAATCCTAATGATTGATTTAAAAAAAGGTCCAAACGTGGTGGGTTCACAGATTTCATAGATGTTCATAGATTTGCTCGAATCCGTAGCGGTCTATAAAGAACTATATGTTGATGAGGTAAGATTAAAATGGATAGATTAAACACCAACCAACTGGTTTAATCTAGATCACAACTCAAGTTATATTGAATTTGAAAAGCGAAAATAAACACTGAAGCTTCAATATTAGCTGAGAGTTTACGAACACTTAGTAGGATTGAATTAATTTTAAGTTTAGATAGATAGTTTGATTAGGTTTTGATTATGTAGAAACTATCAAACAATCTGGAAAGTTTTCGTTAAGGTGCATCCACCCACACTAAAGTTAATGAAAACATTCGATACTAAATGTGTTTTTCTATACTTTTTAATGGCTTATGTTCTCAAATATTTTCGATCATTTTACGTCTTAAAAGGTAAGTTTGACCGACGTCATAAATTATATTCCATTTATTTGCATTCATATGGTAGAATAGATATTACAATAGGCATACAAGTTCTCATATAAGCCCTGCCGGACATTGCAATTGCGTGCGGTGACAGACCGAACCTTTTCTTACTATAGGTAGTAGATATACAAATAAACTTGTCCGGTTAGTTGATCAGATAATAGGTTGTAGCAACTGAGTGTCGATTTCTGTAGACTCCATCAGTTAGGATGCTCATATCATAGTTTGATGATAGACAGCTTCTAATTATAACCATTTAAAAAAAGAGTTGGAAATAAATATTAATTACTCAATAAATACACACCCTGATGAATATCATCGTACCTACAACGAGATTCGATTAGCGATTAGCGATAACGGCTATTCATCGTATGGCGCACAATGGTAAAAGTGAATCAACAAAAAAATACAAACATAAACAAATTAAAGTTAAACAAGTACCTACATTTCAATTCCTAAGATAGGCTCTAGGGTCACTCGTGAGGTCCCTTATGTTATTCAGGGAACTGCTGTAACTGGTGAATGGGCCTTCGAGCATGATGTGCGGCATGGGTTGATCAGAACAGCTAACCCCACCTCTTCCACACTTATTTTTCATATATTTCCTATCCATAGCCTATTCAGGAGACCCTATATTAGGCGCGAGAGGTTAAAAGTTAACAGGGTTGCGAGGATTCAGCAGAAATAGGTCAGCAGGCTTTTTGTGCAAATCCCACTTCTGAAGTTTCACCATAATCCAGAATATGACCGTTCACATTAGGAAAAGAAAACAACGATTACCATCAAATAACATAACCAAATAGCTCCAGTATCATCAATCAGCCTGTCCCTAACAATTACTGAACATTAATTTAGTCGTCTTTGTATTACAGCATTTACTAGCCCACTACAGGCACATTTAAGCCACACTATATCTCATTCTTTTCTTGACCTTTGTTATAAGAATTTATTGTGGAATTTACTGTGGAATAGTTTGAGAGTGAATTACTGGATATTTTTAAAGATTTAGGTAACAATAAATTTATACAATGGTCCTTTATGTAAACCACGGGTCTTTCTGTGTCCCGCGGTCTAACATCATGTTACTTGGATTACCCCCCCTTAATCCGTATTTTCTCGTATATCGTATTGTAGGTATATACAATTTGTTTTAATCGAATAGACGAAAAACTTTTGTTCCAAGACTTTTGAAAATTCAAACTTTTTTTCAAAATATGAAAACAAAAATTTATTGGCGGCTCAGCGGTTTTTATGGGAACAAAACATTATGAATTCTTCCCATAAAACCACTGAGCTATCAAAACTCACTGATCCAAAATTATAGAATATCATTTTCATAATATCGTAATCGTGTAGCAAATACAGCCATGATTCGTACATCTAACAACAACTGATATTTAGTTTAAATACCTTCGTCAAACTTCAAAGATAAATTTAAAGGGGTTTAAAATGGATCAAATTCAAAATGTCAATTATCGAACATTAATTTATACTACTTCGTCAATCACTATTATATCCCACTGGAATAGAGATGACATGACAAGGAAAAAATTAAAATAAAATAAATAAAAATAATTTGTTTCTTATTTCAGGTACAACCCATATACAAACCATAGCTTATACATGTCTTAAACTATCACTTAGGTAGGTACATATCAATAACTCAAATCATCAGTAAATAAAATTAATTAATAAATAATAAAATAAAGAAAACGTCACAAATTTTGATATTCAAGTACAGTAAAACGCAAGAAAGTTAAAATACGGCGGTTTAATCCAAATTCTATGACAAAACCTTACAATGTTTGTATTAATATGTATTCCAAGCACTATGCGCTGCCTGTTCGGGGCAAACTTTTCTTAATCTTGTCATCTCCAGTAAAAAATAGAAACTTAGTATTAATTTTATGAATTTTGTATACTAGAGCGAAATAATAAGTATTGCAGGACATTCCACACATCGCCATCTAGCCCCAAGCTAAGTAACTAGACTTGTGGTATGGGCGTTAGACAACGTATATACTACTTAATAATATACTTTTCTTTTATAAGTATATAATCCTTTTCTTTTCACTCAGTGATACTTTGGAATTCCGTGCCTCAACCCATCCGATCTGCTAAGTCCCTACCCATTTTCAAATCTATGGTAACTGATCACTACCTCAGTACTGTCTAAAATCTGTATGTATTCCTGTATTATTTATGTATGTATGTTTTTTTTTGTATCTATGTATATAATTATATATTGGTATGTATTGTATGTATAATTTGATATTTTAAAGCCATATTTATGTAAATACTTTATATTATCACCTGTTATAGGTTATGTTTGGTATCCTGCTTGAGTAAATTCACAACCTACCATTAAAGCTGAATCAGTTCTTCTCCATCCAAAGGTTGCCTGGAAGAAATCGCTTTCAGCGATAAGGCCGCCCATTTGTGCAACTTATACTTTCTAGCTATTACTTTACTTTGTGTATATAGTGTTCTGTTTCTTACTGTGTTGTAAGAACAAAGTTATCTATCTATCTATATACTTATAAGGCGGGAATCGAACCCGAAACCCTGTGTTTGGCAGTCCGGCATGGTGACCATTGTCCCAACTGGGTCATCATACGTAATATTTTTACAGATGGCATATAGGTATAATTATTTCAACATTTTGCAAAATCTTTCGTACCTACTATGCACGTAGTATTTGTTTATTTAACAGACTCCAATGTAAGGGTTAAGTTTAAAACAACAACTTTACCTAAACTTGCAAACTAAATTAGGTACCGTCTAACTGAATCTGAGGTGTTTTGTAGGGCAGCCGGAATCAATAATAAAGTTATTCGGAATCCGTCTAACTTGACAGGAAACGTGGTTTGGGGATTAAACCGACAATATTACTAGTAGGTATAGTCCGAACGGAACCCACGTGAGGCTATTGCATGGACGATTTCGAATATTATGTTCGTGCATAGAGAATATCACAGTTTGTAGGCATTCAGTTTTGAGAGTTCCTTACCGAAAGGGTAAAAATGGGACCCTACTTGTACTTGTATACGGGCTGTTTTCCGTCATTAGACCCTTTTTAATTGGGTTCTTTTTGCGTGAGGATGGAGTAGGCTTCCCCAGCACCTACTACCCTCTCAGCTTAGTCGACCATGTCCAGAGGAGAGAACTTGCCAATACTTCTGGAGCCAACTAAACCGCGGGTTTAATCACGACGTTTTCCTTCACCGTAAGAGCAATGTCAATTAGCGCACAAACATTTTCTTAAGAAGCCGAAACACGGAAATTTAAATTGGTTTTGGGTTTTTTGGGTATTGGTTTCTCCTAGACGATACGAACGCCGTTGTCTGTAAATGTCTAAATGTATAAGTCTCATATGTAGGTTCTGAGAATAGTCGTTTCGGTTTGTTCAGATCTTTATCCCTAATATCATCATGTCGAAGTACGTTACGTTAAAATGTTTAATAAGAAAAAAATGATCAATTTTTGTATTACAAAAAAAATAGCGGAAGAAAACACAGAACCGCTTCGTTTCCTACTAATTAAATCAAGCAAGAATGCCTATTATCTTACATTATTACTCGGTATTTTCCTGTAGAATTTTAGGTTTTTTTTTCGTAAAAATAATTTACATTTTTTGGGTTCCGTAGTGAATAAGGAACCTTTTGAGTATTGCCTTGTGAGTCCATCAAATACTACTATTGTTACTATTGCTACTACTATAATAATAAACAGCTGATGTGCAATTTGACAGGGGATGTAGTTATGTTATCAAGCCGACAAAGTGGTAAAATAAAAAATAAAGAACTAGACAAGAAAACAAAATGAATTCCCTTTACGTGTAGGGAGGTTAAAACCATTTATTGTTTATGGTTTTAATTTCCCTACACGTAAAGGGAATTCATTTTGTTTTCTTATCTAGTTCTTTAAGGTGGGTCCATACGCCAACGACCTTGGTACACAGCCTACTAAATAGTTACTACCGGCAACGGTCGCCTTCGTTGGGGAAAATTGTTGATTGTTATGAATATGTTTTGTTTTTCTCAAAATTCTGAGATGGAATTGTAGGTGAAATCTTAAGCGATATTTTGGGGTAATTTGAGATGAAAATTCCTTGTTATTTCAAAGCTAGACTAGTTTTAATTCTTAATTTTAGGATAGCTTTAAAACTATAGGGAATTTTTGGCTCAATGTCACATCACTTGGTCAAAATCTCACCTACAATAAAAGCACTTTTGAGAAAAACAAAACACATAAGTTACAATCAACAATGTTAGTTGTAAGCGACGGGTATTTGTGGCGCGTTGCGTTTAGCAGCATAAATAACCTTAAGAAATTATTATTTTTATATTGAAAGCCCACACTCTCATTGCAGGGCAAAGGTATCTCTAACTTTCTTTCATTGGAATTTTTTCCTCGAAAATCGAAGGTCGGTACTTGACCCACCCTCGTTTACTACCCTCAATTATCAGAATGAGAAGACAGCGCTAGTCGCTCGCCACTGCTCCAGTCTTCTCGCGACCATCACCATTATTGTAACATGGTCTAGGTTAGAAAAATAAAAACACGCGATTAAAACCCGAGAAAATAATTATTATGAATACAAATCGTGTGAGTTTAAAAAAAAATCTTCCTTTGTTCGAGATCTGTAGCCCCAGTCATTCCTTTAGGAGTCAAAATGATGCATTTATATTAGTTTGGAATTTAAATTTATAATTATATTAATAGAAAAAGACATACAAATTTAACATTATAAATACCGTTATCGTACCCGGCGTAAAGGTTCCCATAATGCTAGAACCATTGCAACCCTGAATTGCGATGGCTAACCTCTGCGCCAAAACCAAGCCATTATGTAACTAACATCCTACATAGTTTTTATTTAAACTATTAAATACAAGAAACGATGAAAAAAGTAAGTAAACTTTGCTGTTACATGGCCACCTATCTGGATACCAATTATTTTTAAAGCAAAAATCCAGTGTTTCTTTAAAAGTACAAGAAAATTCTGACAATAAATAGCTAAAGTGTAAAGGAAACGTAGCAAATAAAAAACAGCTTTCAAGTTTGTGATGTATGAAAAGGTTGTTTGACGAGAAAGTGTAAATATTTTATGTTCCTACACTCGTAAGTTTCACGTGCCTGATTTTATTCCGGGAGTAATATGTTGTTTGAGACAGGAAAACTAAGGTACAAAGCTATATTTTCTAAGGAATATAATAAATTGACTTTTGCAACTTTAATCTAGGCTATTCACGACGCTGTAGTGCCTGGAACATGTATCAGATGAAGCAATCGTCGATAGGAAAAACTCCAACTAAGTCATATTTTCAAGTCTAGAGTAAATAAGTACCATATAGGCGAGCATGCTACATTCTCGACCTCATCGTCGCTTCCCATCAGGTGAGATGAGGTCAAGAGCTAGACTATTTTGCGTAAAAAAATGGTTGTCAGTGAAGTCGGTTTACGGACGATAATTTTACGTGTTAACGTCATAAGTAACCGATAAACATTGTAATAGTTTTTTTTTTTCGTTTAACATTTTTTTTCAATTATATATTTTTTCCTTTTTTTTTCCTTTATATAAGTCTTCTATTCGTCACTCGTCACACCATAACACAAGCCGAGATGAGCGATATTATATTATTAAAACTCTGTTTCCTAAGTTACCACGACGCATCTGATCATATCACCATGACGCATGACGTCACTCAATATTAACTTGACATTTTTTTTGTGAATGCGGATGAACCATCAATTTACTAGAAACAAAAAACATATTAGCATAGACAAAAGAGACTCACTTACTTCTAAGAACCAACTAAGCAGGACCTACAAATTAATTATTAAAAACTAGCTGCGCCCCGCGGTTTCACCCGCGTAAGTCCCGATCCCGTGGGAATATCGAGATAAAAAGTAGCCTATATGTTAATCCAGGTTTCCAGCTATCTACATACTGAATTTCATTTCAATTGGTTCAGTATTTTTAAGCGTGAAGGAGTAACAAACATACATACACACACACAAACTTTCACATTTATAATATTAGTAGGATAAATATATACATAATCTGACCTTTGAATACAACCCATTTTAAAATAATTTAATAACAGCATTAAAATTAAATACTTTTGAATGAAATTACATCAAACTCGTAATGGAATTCGGAAATGATTCAACTTATGAGATTTAATTTACGCGACGAAAAAGTTTTGGCATAATTTACACCCACGTATGTTGACTAGCTAAAAAAGTTTTTAACAATAACAAAAGGGTCTACCTAGTCTAGTGACTAGGTAGAGCGCTTAGATAGTCCAAACTACTAAGTTTAGACGATCTAAGTGAATTTTAATCCTAAATACTACTTATTAAGTTGAATTTAATCCTAAATTCCACTTTGGCAAAAATTATAAATCCCCATTTAAACTGTAAGTTTTAAACTCATTAATCAAAACACAATCAAAAACAGTTTAAGTTTGAAGCCCATTTAAAACAATATCTTTGTATTTTATTTGTTAATCTCATAAACTAGGCAGATTACGACAGCGGTCGCGTTCCCTCAAAACATTTTAATTAAATTATTCTGACGTATTAAAACCGATGTAACTGTACCTACCTTAATTTAATTTGTTTACGTAATAATTGGGTATAATTTAATATTGTTTACCAGGTCAAATAATAATGGAAATATCGAGCAAGTCTGAGTTTATTTCTGTAGATATTTTCTTTAAATTATTTTTCTTTTGCCTTTTTTATTGAATTAGATACCTATGTAGTGATAACGTTATATCTATATAACGTTATCACTACATAGTATAAAACAAAGTCGCTTCCCGCTGTCTGTCTATCCTTGGGTATGCTCAGATCTTTGAAAAAGTTTCTAGTTTTTTTACACTTACTTTATCTATACGAAAATTTATCTTCGCATCCAGCGCCCTAGCAAGATTATCCACTCAACATTTTTGTATGAGGAGATTAAAATGAAAATCTGATTTTTGCAACGAAGCAAAAAAAATGATGACGTCTAAAGAACGGGAGCGGTAGAGCGTGACGAACCTTAGCACCCATAATGTAGAGCTAAAAATAAAATGTTTGATGTGTATCCAATCTGTTAAACATTAATTAAGTTGGGTCATTATACTTCTAATTAAGTAAAGCACATTGAGTTTATAGTCTTCTTGTACTAAGGAATCAATTTGTGGTCCAAATACCTGTGATGATGAGATAGGAAGACTTATTACCACGTTGAAGTCGCACTGTTTACTGAATATTTATTGAGTAAAAGCGGGGGTTTTTATACTAATTAAACTTGTACCACTGGTTTCACTTGAATGTATTCTTACACCACATATCTACTTTAGACCTGAACAAGCATCAAGCCTTAAGTGCTGGTACAGCACATCCTACATAGTTTTAATTTAAACTATTAAATACAAGAAACGATGAAAAAAGTAAGTAAACTTTGCTGTTACATGGCCACCTATCTGGATACCAATTATTTTTAAAGCAAAAATCCAGTGTTTCTTTAAAAGTAAAAAGCTTGTTCCATGATTCTAAGGCCGTTTTTAGGTAGGAAGCAGAACAGCACTGGTTTGACAGCTATCTCAGCCTTTTAGACATAAAGTTGACCTGGCACTTCAAGCATAGAAGATAGATAGATAAACACTTTATTTGTACAACACACGAAACATAGAAAATGACAAAAAAGACGCTCGCTGTATCGCGCTAAATTTTGACGTGACATTTATGTCAAATTAATGGTCAACTAGGAAGATCAGCCAAAAATTTCGTACGGCAACCATGCAACAGCTTATTTCACGCGTAGGATGAAGTACACGTGCAGTTAATTTAACGGCTACGCGTAGCTTCATTTTACGGCAATACCGATTATTGTTTGCGTGCACGTGACGTATGCGTCAACTGGACGTGCAATCAACTAATGCGTCATTAATTATGGCGATTGGGGGGCAGATCAGCTGCACGGATTATCACCGAAAACCAGTCGTTGTTTCGTAGTACCTCCTTATTTTCATAGTTAAAGTTTAATTTAAAATGTTGCAAAAATACAGAGTTCCACACAAATATATGTTTCCCTCTCAACTATGTTTCTAGGTTTAGTTTTACAAATGAAAAATTCATTTTACTTCCACGTCTTTGTATACGTCGTGTTTTCTTTATTTAGAGGGAAGTGCATGGAAGCAGAGAGTCGTATGAAATACTGTAGCAGTTAAAAACAGAACTGCAAGATTTCCGAACAATTGTTCCTGAGAAAATGTTTGTTACATTTTTTTATTACTACAATTTTTATAATTTTTCTGTCGCTGAAACAATTGCTATTATATTACGTTTTTTTATGTTCAATATGCACTCAGCTGTGGTATGTGAATAAAGGAAACAAAAAGGGGGTAGTTTGATGCAATCAGCTGTAACTCTACTGCACCTTTTTGCGTCAAAGTTATTTTAAAAGAACTAAATCAAAATCGGTTCATCCGTTCGGGAGCTACAATGCCACAGACAGACAGACACACACACAGACACGTCAACCTTATAACACTCCGTCGTTTTTGCGTCGGGGGTTTAATAGCGCAGATTCTGACTTCTTTTGATTAGATTATAGCTCGTTCATTTGGTTTATTGATGTTTGCCTTCACATTCAGCGGTCGGCGAACTTCAACGGTCGATTAAAAAGACTATGTCTATCATCGGCGTCCTTTGTCTCTAAATAATATAAATTAAGCCTATGCTCAGCACATTCGGGTAGAAAACCGACTGGCGCCGACAGGTGCTGGATTGGGCCGGTCGCTATTTGGACACGAATTCGTTCGTATAAATGATCTTCTTTTGTTTTGTATGGATTTCCACGAACGACTAAACTTGTACTTGTACGGGCTGTTTTCCGCAATTAGACCCTTTCTAATTGGGTCTTTTTGCGTGAGGATGCAGCACCTACTTCCCTCTCAGCCTAGTCGACCATTTCCAGAGGAGAGAACTTGTCAATACTTCTGGAGCCAACTAAGCCGCGGGTTTAGTCACGATGTTTTCCTTCACCGCAAAAGCAATGTCGATTAGCGCACATACATTTTTCTTAAGGAAAAATACATTGGTGCACGGCTGGCCGGGATTCGAACCCATTACCTTCAGAATGAAACTTGAGGTACCTATCTACCACTAAGCCAGCACCGCTCTACGGCTTAACCTGTATCGATCGGTAGTAGATGAAGCTGCGGAATCAGGAGTTTTAGGTCAAAGTAATTATGACTTTCGATCATTTTAAGAGTAAGGCAATTTGATATTAAAGTTTTCCCGGACTATGACTAATTGACATTTCGCAAAATAAATAATTAAATAAATAAATAAATAATCGTTTATTGCCATAAAATTACAATTTTATACAGTAAATAAACTAATAAGTAGGTATGGCAAAAGGAGCAGGCTCAGCATATGCTGTGAGACGCAGCTGCACAGCGCTGGTTTTCAGCCTGACCCTTTCTCTCTGTTTCGTGTATTACTTAGGATAGTCATGCACAAAAATAAAATAAAAACAACCCAGATCATAAGAATGAAATAACAAGTGAGCTTTAAGCTAATAATATTTAAGTATTTCGACAACTGGTACAAAAATAAAATCATCAGGTAAGTATTCGGCATGTACAATAAATCATTTTTTTTTCAAAAGACCCTATAAATTAATTAAAAAGTCGTTATTAATTAGAGAAAAAGGCATTAGGACATTAAGTTTTATTGAAACCTACTCCTTTATTTTTACCTGTTTTCTAATGTATTAAAGGCGGCCTATTACCTACTAAAATGAGTTATGTATGATAAGGTTATGTTAATGGAGAAGGTATAAAAGAGATTGTACTAACTAAAAATATGGACTCATTTTCATGAAATAAAATGTTGCCGAGATAAGCTGAGTTGCTCAGTCTCGTTAACAAACTGGACTACACAACGAGTATAAAGAGTTTAATTTCCGTGCAATCTGCGTTGCTTTTAAGCTCTGTCCAAAACTGATTTGTGAAGAGCCAAGGTTTAGAAAGAGCGCAGGCGTGCTTTTTTAATTTGTAACATAATTTTAAGAATATTTAGTGTAAAAATTGATAGTTTTTGATAATGTCACGCCCCACTTTCTAGTTCTAAATTATCCGGAATAGATCGTCTTTACACGATAACGATTTCTCTATTTTTTTTCTTCTTGTGCAATAAATTGTATAGCATTCTGTTAGGAGGAAAGGGTACTCTCCATTCAAACGTAATCGACTATTTCCTCCTTAGATAATGACACTTGAGCATATTTTTTGTTGCATAAACCTTATAACTGCCATGACCTTGCTTCAATGTTTGTTTTTATCTTAATTTCTATAATAATTAGAAAATGAAAAAAACCTAGACTTTGGGGCATAGTCAGCATGGTTGAATGCCACAAAAATATTTGCTCTAGTGTCATTATCCAGGGAGGAAACAGTCGATTACGTTTGAATAGAGAGATCGCCGGTACCCTTTCACCTTAATCGTGAGAATCAAATAATGAATAATTGGTTACTTTTCTACTTCCCAAACGTAGTTTATTTTTCCGTAACGGAAGAAAAACAGATGCTGTAAAAAATTAAATGTCGACAAATCGAAGAATCCGGTCATACTTAAACCATAAATCACGCACAAAAGAATCTACAAGTCAACGAGTGAACCAAGAAGAATGGTTGTATCTACCTACGTACCGCGCACAGAAAGGGTTGAAAGGTGGCAAATAAAAAGTGGAAGCACTCTCAGAACAAGATTTGCGCCTGAAATTTTATATGAGGGGTGTTTAAGGTGAAAGGGTACCGGTGCTCTCTCCATACAAACGTAGTCGACTGTTTCCTCCTAGGATAATGACACTAGCACAAATTCAGTCTGCAAAAGCTCTAAAAAATACCTTAGAAGGAAGGGCTTAAGAGGAAAGGGTACCGGGGGCTCTCTCCATACAAACGTAGTCGACTGTTTCCTCCCTGGATAATGACACTAGCACAAATATTTTTGTGCTATAAACCTATAACTGCCATGACTATGCCCCTATGTTTTGTTTTTTTTTTTTCATTTTCTAATTATCATAGAAATTAAGATTTAAAAAACATAAAGATCATAGGGGCATGTCATGGCAGTTATAAGTTTTATGCAAAAAAAAATGCTCTTATGTCATTATCCAGGGAGAAAAACAGTCGACTATGTTTGTATGGAGAGAGCCCCCGGTAAAAAATACTGCCTTAAGAGGAAAGGGCCTCTTAAGGCAGTATTTTTTAGAGCTTTTGCAGACTGAATATTTTCTATCGGTTCATAGTTTGATAACTAACTAAAAGTTTAAAAGAAGGTTAATTGGCGTAAAAACTGACTTTAAAGGTATTTTTGTAACCGAAATGCAATCGAAATGATATTTCAATTAATTAGAACAATTACGAGAATTGGCCTTCAAGATTAATATCTATTCTGTGGTTTAATGTAAACGCTTAGATACTAACACATCTCTAGGCAAGGGTACTGAACTGTCAGCGAACTCTATCAGCCACAGACTAGACAGGGGTGCTAAAGGCATCAGTAAAGCGACCGATAAATGTAAACCATTGTCTTCAAACTGAACTGCCAACTATAAGCCACATATTAGGGTATGGTGTGCGAAGGTTCTTAGATATAAGGGTGGTTTAGGTTGTTTTTCTTGATCTGAATCTTTTATTGGTATCTCTTTTGTATGTAAGTAGCGAACTGGGAAATAGAATTTCTTATCTTCACTTTGTCCAGTCAAAAAGGATGAAAAAGAAAACAGTAAAATTTATAACAAAAAGCATAAGAACGTGTTTTACTTTATACTAGCTTTTGCCCGCGACTACGTTTGCGTAGGAGTCGAAAATAGGCCAAGGAATCACACTGTCCCATACAAATTTTGCCCCCCCTTTTCACCCCCTTAGGGTTAGAATTTCGGAAAATTATTTCTTATCGGATGCCTACGTCATACAAAGATCAAACCTTCCAGGTCTCTACGATCAGCGGTTTAGGCTGTCCGTTGATCCATTAGTCAGTCAGTCAGTCATTCAGGACAAAGAATTTTATATGTATAGATATTAAACACGCTTTAACCAGCGACTTCAGTTGAATTACAGTTGGATTTTACAAATTCTTTCTAAGCATCCACCTAGCATAGGTATCCACCTACGTCATAATTACATCCGTCCATTGGTTTGACCTGTGCGTTTATATATTAGTCAGTCAACACTTTGAATAGATATCTTTATAGATTTTCATAACCCTTAATGAGGGGGTCATCCAAAATGCTTTATGCCCTTGTAGCATAATGCCTTAAGGCGCTCTTCCAGTACCGTGTGTAGGTATTCACATTACCTTAGCCCCCGCTCTCAAAGACGTAGCGTGCTGCGTGCTAACTGTTCTATTTGATCGATATACAAAACATTTTAGCATTATTATCCACAAATATAGTTCCTAGAGGTCAAAACCTATCATTTGATTCATTTTTAGAAACAAACGTTAACTATTTTTGGATAAAACCCGATAAACGATCTTATAATTCTCTGTTTTCAAGCATTTTTTTAATCGAACGAAGTTGTTCATATCATGTTTACAACCACAATAAACAAAAATATGGTTATTAAACTACAATATCTATTTATATTTATATTGTTTAATTAGCAAATGCGGTAGGACACTGACACCTCAAGTCACAGGTTTTTTTTGCCTAGTTTGAGGGTCAGGGTTTTATTATCTTTATTGTAAATGATGTTTTTTGCGTAATAAATTATTTATTTATTTATTTATTTATTTATTTATTTATTTATTTATTTATTTATTCATTTATTTATTTATTTATTTATTTATTTATTTATTTATTTATTTATTTATTTATTTATTTATTTATTTATTTATTTATTTATTTATTGATTTATTTATTTATTTATTTATTTATTTATTTATTTATTTATTTATTGATTGATTTATTTATTTATTTATTTATTTATTTATTTATTTATTTATTTATTTATTTATTTATTTATTTATTTATTTATTTATTTATTTATTTATTGATTTATTGATTTATTGATTTATTTATTTATTTATTTATTTATTTATTTATTTATTTATTTATTTATTGATTTATTGATTTATTTATTTATTTATTTATTTATTTATTTATTTATTTATTTATTTATTTATTTATTTATTTATTTATTTATTTATTTATTTATTTATTTATTTATTTATTTATTTATTTATTTATTTATTTATTTATTTATTTATTTATTTATTTATTTATTTATTTATTTATTTATTTATTTATTTATTTATTTATTTATTTATTTATTTATTTATTTATTTATTTATTTATTTATTTATTTATTTATTTATTTATTTATTTATTTATTTATTTATTTATTTATTTATTTATTTATTTATTTATTTATATCCAAATAACAAAAAAAGAGTATTTGATTACTTAGATTTGCTTAAAACAAAGGTCGATTTTGGTAGCTTTATTAGCACCTGTCCTTAAGCCGAAGTGGTAAGACTAGAAGCGCGATAGAGGTGTATTAGAAACAGTTTTTAGGTATCAACGACTAAAATCCATAGAATGATATTCCTACTGTCGTAAAGGTGAAGAAATACTTTGTATTGTCATACACTTCGAAACACGATTAGAGTGATTTGCCTTGATAGAAAAAAATTGTGAAAATTCTAAATAATCGTCATTTTTTTTTAACTTTTTAATTTTACGGCGATTGTAAAGAAAAAACAAGTACAATATTTGTATTTTCATAAACTTTACATCAAATCCCATGAGGTAGTATAGATGGTTTTTCACTAAAATAGATGTGAGACTTTTAATTACACGTACCTTAATGATAATGACCCATGGACATAATTTTAATTGTTCCATTTTAAATATATCTTCAGAAATATTTGTTATCTTGACCTTTGTGAACATGATCACAAAAAAAGCGCCATGAGTTTCTTGTGCCTTCTTTTCATTGGTGGACGCGTTTCGAATCCTTACTTAACTTTTAAGACGTTTCAAAGTAATATAATGCAATGCATGACACCTATTAAATAAAAAAATTGAGTTTGCGTTATCACTCAGCGTACTTCATGACTGCAGCACCTCGTGGTTTTGCCCTCGTCAGTTCAAATACCATAGGAATAATATGTAGCTTATGTTACTCCTTAGAATTCCATTTCTAATAAATAATAATAAATAAATTTTTCATTTCAAACAAAAAATAAACAAATATTTTCTTCCTATTATTTATGCGTAAAAGTAGGTAATTTAAATCTACAGATAAAATGGGAGATAGTGATCACTAAAAACATAAATTGTCAATTTACGACGAATATCATGCAAAATAATAGAATAATTTATTTGAAACGAAACAGACCACAACATAGTTACACAAAAATCGACTAGAAATAATATTATACTAACGTCCTAATCTTAACTAATATTATAAATCCGATGTTTTTTTTATAATATATTTGTTTGTTCTCGTTTCACGGTCGAAAGACTTAACCGATTAGGATGGAAATCTGCATAGTGATAGGTAGTTTAGGGGATGGTGTGGGACATAGGATACTTTTGATTCCTAAATTTCCGCGGGATCGGGACTTACGCGGCTGAGCCCGTGGGACGCAGGATATATAAGAAAAGAAAGAGAAGTCGTGTATTGTCCCAAATGGGCTTGTGATATAGGTACTACGTTTATACACCAACTTACGTCATAAATCCTGCCTAATATTGGCTGTTTAAAATTCCGATTTCATACTCGATTTACGTGACAGGTAATTTAGTAAGTTCTTTGAAATATCGCGACTCTGTTATCAGGTTATAACACCGTGTGTAAGGGTTGCCTGGAGGCTTTTGTTCTCCATCGTACCTTCGCGACTTTTACCATCTTTTACAGAAAATAGCAAGAAAATAGAGACAATTTATTAGTGAGATTAATTCGTATACATTTACAAGGTGAGTTTATCAAGTGCATTAAGGCTATTTATGCTGCCAAACTCATCGTGTCAGAAATACCTGTCGCTTACAACTAATATTGTTGATTGTAATAAATGTTTTCAGTTTTTCACAAAAGTGTTGAGATGGAATTGTAGGTGAAATTTTTTACCGATATTTTGGGGTAATTTGAGACGAAAATTCCTAGTCATTTCAAAGCAAGACTAGTTTCAATTCTTGATTTGAGGATAGCTTCAAAACTACAGGTAATTTTTGGGTCAAAGTCACACCAAAATGTCGGTAAAAATCTCACCTACAATTCCGTTTCAGCACTATTGTGAAAAACAGAACACATTCGTAATAATTAATAATTTTCACCAACGAAAGCGACCGGTGCCGGTAGTAACTATTTAGTAGGCTGTGTACCAAGGTCGTTGGCGTATGGAGAAAAATTTAAAAATATAATGACTACTTAAGGAGTAAGTAGTCACTATATTTTTAAACGTCTTCGTCCGCGTAGAGTTTGAATTTTCAAAAATCCTTTCTTATCGGATGCCTACGTCACACAAAGAACAGTTTCCAAGTTTCAGATCTCTACGATCAGCGGTTTATACTGTGCGTTGATCCGTCAGTAAGTCAGGACAAAGAATTTTAAATATATAGATTTATATTTGTTTAAAAAATATATTATATACATTATAGACATGGATTATATCTAATATATCAAGTCTTATGCGGGACAAACTGCGAGGCCCTACTAGTTTGAAAAATGTAGGTACGCTTCCAAGAAAATGATTGAAGGAATTTACCAATGAATACTTAGTAATATATTCCGGGCGATGTCTGTAGTTTGCCATCCTCTCAGGACCCGCTTTGTATGCAAATACGAAAGCCACAAGACATCATCACAGACTTTATATTAAACTAAACGCTTTGAAACTAAGTATTATATATAAAGTTCGTCCTTTTATAGTGATTCAGAGGTACGTGTATTTAAGAAAAATATTAAGGTATCTATTAAGAGGAAAGGGTACCGGCGATCTCTCCATACAAACATAGTCGACTGTCATTCCTGGATAATAACACCAGCCAATCTATAATTGCCATGACTATGCCCTTATGTCTTGATATTTTTTATTATTTAATTATCATAAAAGTAAGAGTTAAAAAAACAAAATATATAAATAAAAAAATCCTTTGGGGCATGGTCATAGCAGTTGTAGGTTTTATGTAACAAAAATATTTACAACAGTGTCATTATCCAGGTAGGAAACAGTCGACTACGTTTGTATGGAGAGAGCGCCGGTACCCTTTCCTCTTAAGACAAAATATGAGAGAGATGAATGAAACGTACCGAATTAACGATGAGACGACGATTAATAGAAGTGAATGGAAAAAGAAGACATACTGTGCCGATCCTGAATAAATTGGGATAAGGGAGAAGAAGAAGACTAAAGTATCTCTTAAGGACGGAAAGAAAGAAAAAAAGGTCTATAAGATTAATATAAACCCCAACAAAACCCGTTACGTTGGTAGGGAATAGTGCAATAACCCACAAATGTGACGTTCGTCGAGCTGTCAGCCGACACTCGTTAGTATCTGTTGTCTTGAGTAGTTTTCAGTCAGATTTGTTTATCATTCATTCAGCTTACTCAATCTTTCTAAAAAATATAGATGTTTAAAAATGTTGTAAAACCACTGAGTTGATATAAAGCTGCTGCTGTGAAGCTCGATATCCCTTAAAATTTGGTACATGCATCGTAGGACATAGATATAAACGGACCTTAGAATGTGTCGGCCTCATAATATTAGACGGTCGGCTAGACAACGCTATCTAAAGGAAATCCGTTGTATATAAATTAACAGACACTTTGTACATTACGTAAGTACTTCAGTACCTTTGAGTTACGAAATGGTAAAGTTATATGTTGTTGCAGTTTTGAGAATAGGTTAATTGGGATTTACCTTTGATCTGTACGGATTTAGTTTCATACGTAACTAGTACCTGAAATGACCTAAATATCACATAACTGAGTTCTCAATCCTTTGTTATTAAAAGTGTATGCTTTGATCATCTGTACAGTAGGTTTTGTTGAAAATGCTCAGAAAAAAAAAAACACAAAAAGAGTAGGTATATTGGTTTATCGTATAACTCAAAATATTATCACTTTTATTAAAGATTCTGTGAGAGATCTGTGTGACTAAGCGTAAGCATCCCTTATATTAGTTCTTTAATTATTGCCCCGCGGCTTCACTCGCGTAAAACTTTCTGCGCAACTTTCCAAATTTTTACTTTTATAACAACCTTCTCCTAACAATAAAAAATACAACAAAAAAAGAATTAGCGAAATCGGTCCAGCCATTTAGGCGTGATGCGCTTACCAACACATTTTGCGATTCATTTTTATATATAAAGATTCTGTGAGAGATCTGTGTGACTAAGCGTAAGCATCCCTTATATTAGTTCTTTAATTATTGTTAATGTTATTGTAGAACGTTACAATTAAAGTAAATAATTAAATCAAAACATAAATACAAGATATTTTCTTAAAAAAAATGTGACCTGGTAAATAATACGAAAAACCTCGTAAAAATGACATCAAACACAGAATAGATTAGCATTATTAAGCATATTTAATCACAAAATATAATATGTAGGTAAGTGTGTACAATTGTACATTGATAACAAACGTTTATAGAAACATACATTCAATTTTTTGATCAGGTTTCATCAAAAATAATAAAAGTCAGCTCACCCGATTCACCTTTATGAAATATACATCGGATTTCATTTCTATTGTGTTTTGTATTCGACTGAAAAGAATATTCATTTTCTTTCAGCAGATATAAATTAAAATCATGTAAATGAAAATGTCTGAAACGTGCCCCAATTTACATGACATGTTTCGGAGAATGAGTGAAAGAGATTTTCACGAAGAGAATTTTCTTCATTAACTCGCTGAAGTTTTTGAATCTGTTGCTTTATTAATCTAGGAATAAAGTAGATTAAAACGACCGGAAGCTACAATTGTACTACATATCCCACTTCAAAATAGAGTGTATGTTTCTTATTATTTCACACATGAACTATAGAACCGATTGCAATGAAACTCGGTATGTAGATCGCTGGAGATTAACGAAAACGAAATTTTTATCCCAATATTCTCACGGTATCGAGATTTATGCGAGTTTAACCGTAGGGTACAGCTAGTCAATAAAATAATGATTATAAATCCGATAGTCATTTGTTTCTTTCATCTACATAAACAAACGACTGAACCGATTTGGATAATAGTTTAAGGGATAGAAAAGGATTTTCGATCCCAAAATTTCCGCGGGATTGAGTTACACATGTGGGGCCACTTGTGGGGCGCAGTTAGTCTAAAAAAAACTAAATTTGCCATATCTTTTTACCGTGTTGACTCAGGACCTTGATTTTTATACACCTAATAGCGACCGTAGAGTATCTTTTTCAGACAAACGGACAAGAGAGTGGTTTTATAAGGGTTCCTTTTTTACCTTTTGAATTACGGAACCCTAAAAAGTCAACAATCGTTTCAGTGCGATATTAGTAGGCCAAGAGGTAATTTACTTAAGTTTACAGAAATAGAAAGTTTTACAAGTCTTACGAGTTTTTAAACGACTAGTGACGTCATGTCCGTCAATATAAGTCAAACACCCCACCACCGCTATAAGCAGGCGCTTAGTTGTACAGGGGTTCACTCATTTGGGGGATTCTTTGAAGTGTTTGGGGTTCGACGCTGCTTACAGTAAGACTATTCCAAATTATGTTATAGGGTTCTCTTTTATTTTCTAGGAAAGGTAACATTGTTGACCAAATAATAAAAGGTGAAGTGTGGTCAATACTTCAATGTATGTATGCATACGGGCTTCTTACCGCAACTAGACACTTTTTAATTGGGTCCTTTTTGCGTGAGGATGGAGTAGGCTTGCCCACCACCTATTACCCTCTCAGCTTAGTCGATCATGTCCAGGAGGAGAGAACTTGTCAATACTAGGTGAAGTGTGGTTCGCTTCACCATCCACGTCAGTGGTTTATGTTGGAACCATTATTTGTTTACCAAACGTATTTGCTAACTACCTAGAGATCTTGTAGGTGTAGCTTTTATCCCTAAAAGGCCTAAAAATCCTGTTTTACAATAATAGTATATCTGAACTGAGGATGAAAGTGATTGATTCTTTAACAATAGGCAAATAGGTAGACCCTTTAAAGAAGCAGTATCAATATTGATACATAACAACAAAAAGGATAAGATTAATATTAGAGAATGCTTTTATCTGAATACTGGCATTTTCCGTTAGCTTTCGTAGGCGTTATTGATAACGACAACGGAACCCACGAATCTACATACATACTTATACCTATTATAGTAATTCTTTAGTACTGAAAAGAAAATATATTTCATTGTTATGGTAATCAGATAAGATATCTCCTTTCCAAAACGGCTTTATTTAGATCTAGTACGCCATGTACCTTTTGCGTTTGCATTTTTTGTTCTTAAAAAAATTCCAAGCGTTTTTGCTTTGCTTCATACATCGTTGGTATTGCAGTCTAGCGCGCAATACAGTTGATCACGCAAGAGTTCCTTCACCTCTGACCCGGACAAACAATACCAATCTAACTCTGCATGTACAATCAATAAGGAAAACCTGTATAATGAAATGATCTTTTACTCGATTATCTTTTCATCCAGTGGGACTAGTCAATGATCTATCTATTCTAATCCCTTATATACAAAATTCTCGTGTCGCGGTGTTAGTTTCCAAACTCCACCTAAACGGCTGAACAAATTTGTATGAAATTTTTTGTGTATATTCATCAGGTTTGAGATATTTTTCCTTTATTTTTTTGTAAATGGCAAAACAACGTTTGACAATAAGTAATATGAAAAGAGGAAAGATTTTTGTGTGTAACGAATAGGCTCCGAAACTACTGAACCGATGTAGATGAAACTTAGTCTGAGGATACACTGATTCATTGACAGGAACATAAGTTACTTTTTATCCCGATATTTCTACGGGAACGAGAGTTACGCGGGTAAAACCGTAGAGCGCTGCTAATCGTAAATAAATATAAATAAATATGCCATGTTAATTTGATTAGGTATCTGAGAGAAAAAAATAGGAATCAATGTCAATAAATATACATTTTTTTATCAATTTGAAATCAATTACGACGACGAAGTGCGACGACCCAGTTGGCACAATGGTCACCATGCCGGACTGCCAAACACAGGGTTGCGGGTTCGATTCCCGCCTCAGACAAGTATTTATGCTTAGATATTTGTCTGTGGTCTGGTTGTTTCTATGTATTATAAGTATGTATTTACAAAAGAAAAGTATATAAGTAGTATATCCGTTGTCTAGCACCCATAACACAAGTCTAGTTACTTAGCTTGGGGCTAGATGGCGATGTGTGGAATGTAAAAAAAAAAAAAAATTACGAGTAAATTTTCTTTTTTTGTACAGTAGAACAAGTCTATAAATAAATATGGGTCAGTGATCCAGTATTTCTACCAAAGAAATCGATCACACGCAATTATTTATGTATAGTTTGTCGAATAGAGTTACTAACATAAAACATTAGCAAGTAGTTAGGGAAATAAAAATGTTAAGAGGAAAAGGTACCGGGGGCTCTCTCCATACAAACGTAGTCGACTGTTTTCTCCCTGGATAATGACACTAGAGCAAATATTTTTGTTGCTTAAACTTATAACTGCCATGACCATGTCCCTATGTTTTGGTGTTTTTCTTTTTAGAATTATAAAAGAAATTAAGATTTCAAAAATAAAAAGAAATGAATCATAGGGGCATAGTCATATCAGTTATAGGTTTTATGGCGCAAAAAATATTTGTGCTAGTGTCATTATCCAGGGAGGAAAAAGTCGACTACGTTTGTATGGAAAGAGCGTCGGTACCATTTTACCTTAAACGTCGTCGTTGGAAACGAATCACATAAGCTTGCCTTTGTTATTTTATGGGAAATTTGCCAAACACTTTTCTAGACACTTTTAAACCCGATTATCCACTATAACCTATTTTCAGAAGGCGTTTTCGATGCTTCCAGCTGAATGCACTAAGCAACGCTATTTTGGTTTGCGTGTCAACGATAGCGCTCTTGTTCACGTTATTTTTTATTTTGCAAAAACTGTTTGTAACTACTTCTAAACCTTCGACTTCCAGCAACACATATATGTAGATATTTCCGCGCAGCACGGGGCGGCCTCCGACTAGATGGACGGACGACTTAATTAAGGTCGCGGGAAGTCGTTTGCCCTACACTAATCTGTAAATTCAAATTATTCTTACAACTTGCACTGTTCGCATGTAAGTTCGCGTGCAAACTATTTTTCGAACATTTATTATTTTGTTTTATAGATTAATTTTGATCTTCGTTTCTGGACAAGCTCCTCGCTTTTTGATACGGTTCTTATTTATAGTGTGGTTTATTTAATAAAATGACTCCGCATTTTACTTACCTAAAGAAAATAGGCCGTGTATTTCACTTTAATGGTTTCATGGAATTTTCTAAACAGGTAAAATGGTCAATATTTTCTTCAAAAGCACTATTTATTTATGAAGATAATTTAAAATAAGTACTTTTATTACCCTTTAAAGAAATTACAATCTAGACTACTGGCATCTTTTTTATGCCTATACTAAAAAAAACAGATTTTCTTTTTCGGATTTCTACGAAACCTACCAAATTTTACTTCTTACTCATATACCTACAAACAAAAAATAAAATATTATGGCCTTTTCCGTAAAGAAACAGGGATAAACATTACTAGAACATGAAATAGAAAAACTGACTAGGTTTTTCCTTAGGGTCCTTCGCTGGTCCCAAAAATTATTACTCTCGTTTTATAGGTCCCAGTTGTTTTTCGTAGAACTATAATTTTTGTAGCTGGATAAATCTAAAAACAACCCACCTGAAAGAAAGTACAAATAAATACTATAGCCTTTCTAGGTCATTTTCTTGAAAATATTTTAGTATACTTGCCTACACTAAGATGTTATTATTCGAGTAGCTAACAATATCTATTCTTCTTCTTCTCGTATAGTGGTGTGGGTAGCAACCGGGACCAACGGCTTATCGTGCCTTCCGAAGCACGGAGGGGGTCACGAAAACACATTTTTGCCACACTACTAATTGGCCACCCATCGAAGTAATGACCGCGCCAGGCGTCGCTTAACCCGCACGATCATAAACGATCAGCGAGCGTCACTTATCTGTGAGTCTCCTCAATAACAATATCTATCGATGTAGCGCTTTAAGACTTTTTCCTTTTGGCTAAACTCAGGACGCCTTTGACACAACTAAATGCGTCAAGATCCATAAATGGACATCTTATTTTTAACCGACTTCAAAAAAAGGAGGATGTGTTTTAATTTGTCTCGTAGGTATATTTAAGTTATCCAATTTGATTTACTCATCTCCATAGTACAAGACGCAGCAGGCGACTGATATCAATCAATTTAATGCTTCTTTTTAGGGTTCCGTACCTCAAAAGGTAAAAACGGAAACCCTTATAGGATCACTTTGTTGTCCGTCTGTCTGTCTGTCTGTCAAGACCTTTTTTATCTTAAAGATACTTGGAACTGAACTGTAGTCATGTTAAATCAATCGACTTTTGATATAGAAAATAAAACATTGATATGAATATAAAAGATAATGGCCTGAGAAATAGAAAATAGAATCGATGAAAGTTTCACTATAAGTATATGCTTTGAAAGCACGAAAGATAAATGACGTTTTGTATGAAATACCCAATTAAGCGTACTTGTTTCATAGTTTAATCCCACCCAATTCATAAAAAAGAGTTTCGTGCCACATCAAATAATCTCAAATCATCCCATTTTAATGTTTTCAATTCAGGCATTTTTCTACGAGTGGAATTTAAAACAAGCCAAAGACAAATAATCTTATATATAAAAATGAATTGCTGTTCGTTAGTCTCACTAAAACTCGAGAACGGCTGAACGGATTTATCTTATCTTAGTCTTGAAATGTTCGTGGAGGTCTAGGGAAGGTTTAAAAGGCGAGAAAAAATCGAATAACCGATATTCCCACGGGATCGGGACAAACGCGGGTGAAACCGCGGGGCGCAGCTAGTCTTATATATAAAAATGAATTGCTGTTCGTTAGTCTCACTAAAACTCGAGAACGGCTGAACGGATTTATCTTATCTTAGTCTTGAAATGTTCGTGGAGGTCTAGGGAAGGTTTAAAAGGCGAGAAAAAATCGAATAATTTCCGGGAAAACCCTAAGAACAGCCCTTTTCTATTTCCCATTCAAACGTTTTCTAGAGTCAATTCCTACGAGATCGGGACTTACGCGGGTGAAACCGCGGGGTGTAGCTAGTCTATATATATAAAAATCAATTGCTGTTCGTTAGTCTCACTAAAACTCGAGAACGGCTGAACGGATTTATCTTATCTTAGTCTTGAAATGTTCGTGGAGGTCTAGGGAAGGTTTAAAAGGCGAGAAAAAATCGAATAATTTCCGGGAAAACCCTAAAAACAGCCCTTTTCTATTTCCCATACAAACGTTTTCTAGAGTCAATTTCTACGGGATCGGGATTTACGCGGGTGAAACCGCGGGGCGCAGCTAGTACATTTAATAAAATTTAACAAAATGAAATATTTATTTAAAATAAACCAATATTCGAAATAATCCTACTTAAGAATTGCACTCAAAATACGCATTTATTTACTTAGATAAACGAGTTTCTAAATCCACTAAACCAATTTACTTTAAAATAATAAATAGTAGCTTGAACCGTTATAAATTTTGGTTTCAGTAAGTTGGTTATACTCGCATTTCGGGCTATAGCAGACTGTAGACTTTTTGTATACAGTATTTTAAAGCAGGCGTTCCCTTTTTTTTGCTATTAATTATGGCTTCGCATAGCTTGTGCATTTAGCCAGTGTCAAGTTATATTTTGCATCAAATTATGACCAGATTTTTCATAAATCGGGCCTAAAGTGTTTCAAAACAGTCAAAGTCGTCATAGTCCGTCAAGTCAGGGGCTATAGTAAAGCGGTGGCAAGTTTACCATAACCTTAATAGGAGATTTGGAGGCAACGAGAAAACTTCATGTTTGACACTGATTTTTACTTTCACTACACTTGTGCACTTACACAGAACTAAATTGAATAACATTCCACCAGAATTGCAGCACGACATGTTGTTAACTCGTTCCTGCCAAAACTGCGGCGTTCTCTTGTGTTTTAGGGTTCGTAGTTCTAATAATGATCGACGAGCAGTCGGCCGATCGCATAATATACGATTTGCGTTCTCCCTTAATCATACAATTCTGGAATATCAACAGAATTCGCTCTAACATTAAGTTTCTGGTTTTGAGAAGTTGTGTGTTTCTAACAAATCTCAGAACACAAAGGCTTTATAATTTCGCTGGAATTGCATTAGTACTGAGAGCTTAAGCTACATATGTTACGTTAGGTAAGTACTTTTACTTATGAATTATTCTATATTATATATATATCCATTCTTTAAGGTTACTTGAAAGAAGTAGCTTTAAGCGCTAAAGTTGCTTGTTTGTACAATTTAATAAGCTTTCTCTTTCTTTCTCATATTTGTCAATGTTTTGTGTGTTTTACAAATAAAGTGTTTATCTATCTATCTATATAACATTGAGCGGTGTTGGCTTAGTGGTAGATACTCCGACTTTCACCCCGAAGGTCTTGGGTTCGAATTCTGGCCGGATTTAAACCAATGGAATTTTCTTATACAATTCGCGCTAATTACATGGCTTTTACGGTGAAAGAAAATATCGTTTACATCCAATCTAGCTGATTTTTACAGCGCCAGCATCTGTTAATTCATGATATTCAGGGCACTGAAGTTCTGGGATATACCATCCTCTCAGCTTATTCAACCGTGTCCAGAGGAAAGAACTTGTCAATACTTCTGGAGCCAATTAAGCCGCGGGTTTCATCACGACTTTTTCCTTTACCGAGCAATGTTAATTAGCGCACAAACATTTTTCGTAGGAAAATCCATTGGTGCACGGCCGGCCGATGTAAAAGATTGGATATAAATACCACGATGGTGGTTTAACTAAATTTCAACTCTAACTCATCTTTTTATGGGAAACTCTTGTGCTTGGTAATTATAGTAGCAAGCCGTTGAGGTCTACTTCTGTGCAACAAGCAACTTTTCTTCTAAGACTTTTGAAAGTAAGAACATTTTTTTGAAAAATTTGATGTTAAATTTATCTGAAAATCAGCTGTTTCTTATTGAGAGGTCATTAACCTTAAAATTTTAATTATTTTTAAAGTTTTATGTACTGTTCTTAGTCTGAATGACCTTTGTTTAACTTTGTTTTTGAATTTACATAACCTTAAAAAATTTCGGTTTTTTTTAAAGGAGACGGGGATCGTTTCTTAGGATCTGGGGCCTGGATGTAGAAGGATGAAACTGGTGCCAAATAATAGCTAATACATTATTAAACTAACCCTGAAAATTTTACGGGATTTGGCAATCAGAGAGTAAAGTTATGAGCTACCTATTTTTATGATTTTTCAGCGGTAAAATCCAAAATGACGAGTCCAGGTCAGTCGTGAAGGCAAGAATATCGGTTTCCGCTGTGGTAGCTATGGTGAGTCAGGGTTTTCAGGTTCAGAAGTCCAGGTGCAGGTGCAGGTGGTGAATAAATAAAACGAAAACAAAACTCAAAACACTTATCGCTCGATCGGAAACAAACGAATGAGTTCAGTGTTGCTACAAGTTAAAGGAGACGGGGATCGTTTCTTAGGATCTGGGGCCTGGATGTAGAAGGATGAAACTGGTGCCAAATAATACCTAATACATTATTAAACTAACCCTGAAAATTTTACGGGATTTGGCAATCAGAGAGTAAAGTTATGAGCTACCTATTTTTATGATTTTTCAGCGGTAAAATCCAAAATGACGAGTCCAGGTCAGTCGTGAAGGCAAGAATATCGGTTTCCGCTGTGGTAGCTATGGTGAGTCAGGGTTTTCAGGTTCAGAAGTCCAGGTGCAGGTGCAGGTGGTGAATAAATAAAACGAAAACAAAACTCAAAACACTTATCGCTCGATCGGAAACAAACGAATGAGTTCAGTGTTGCTACAAGTTAAAATTCAAAAGGATCTTTTTTATGTAGAAAAAGAAAAAAAATGGAGTTGCGACATTGTTTAAAAAAAGAGGGAAAACACTAAATATACAATAACCTGTTAAATATAACTATGTAGTCGAGGTTAGGTAGGTAAAAAATGTCAAATAAAATATATAATAATAAAGTTTTTGTGGAGGGCACACGACAATGGAAGAGTCAAAGTTACAAATAATGTGCAAATTGAACTCAGTTGACAACACTGAGCTAGTACTCAGTATGACAGTAGTTATGGCTTCGTACGATTTGTGTATACAGCCAATGTTTCTTTTTCGAGTGCAGTTTTTTCAAGTTTTCAGTTTCTAGATTGTGAATTAGACTGATTTTTAAAGTATTAATATAGAAAAAAATTAGCAATTTTTGAAGCTATTTCTCAACTTCCTACAATCTAGCCCATAGGTCCCAGTCTCCTTTCCAAAAGTCGTAGAACTAAAGTTGTTTGTTACGGTGCATAGAAGTAGCCCTCAACGGCTTGCTAGTATAAGTACCAAGTACCTGGATGACCGAGCTTTGCTCTGTATTTTTTTTTTACTTAGTTTAACCTCAAAGCAAACACTCATTGACTTCGTGTTACTTAACAACGCCATCTGCTGGAATAACTTTATTGCTCACAAAAAATAGTATTAGTAGTTCGCCAATAGATGTCAGGAAGAGTCATATTTTTCAGATAAAAAAAAGTAAGTTTCAATAAAACACGAATAAAATTACATTTTCTAAAAATGATTCCTAGCTAGATCGATTTATCGCCCCGAAACCCCCTATATACCAAATTTCATGAAAATTGTTGGAGCCGATTCCGAGATTTCAATTATATATATATATATACAAGAATTGCTCATTTAAAGATATAAGATAACCCTGTATTCTATTGAAAATGTACTATTTATTTAATTATCTTATCTAGGTAAACGTAACCATTTGTCACTGTGTGTCGTCACCACGTTACGTATTGACCTATTTAAAATACAATATTAATTTTCTTTTGTTATAAACATTCGTCATCGTATACGTCACACACTACACCGGGATTCGAACCCATGACCTTCGGAATGAAAATCGAGGTATCTATCCTAAAATACTGAAAGATCATCAGACTGGTGATAGTAAGATAATGGTTTATAACCTATGTTTAGATATCTTAAAGGAACTTACAGACGGGGAAGGAATTATTTCCGTTTCCCATCAAATAAGAACTTCTATAACTCAGGTAAAAAGAATGTATTCGCGGGACTTTGCGACATGGTGGAGATGCTGGGATTGTTTACGACATGTTTATTATTGTTACCTGTATAATTATTCGCAATTCGCGACAGTATCTACTGCTAGACCAACACTACTCTATACCTAAGTAATACCATATCATATTGAATATTTTTCGCTAATGGTACGTAAAAACGTCTAAACTTTATTCTGTAATGGATTGAAATGATAATTCATTATGCATTTTTAATAGCCACCTATTTCACTAAAAGGTTTTGAAGTAGGTACCTAAATTCACGAGTACAATCAGGCAATAAAAGTGCAGACACACGATATAGCTCCAATACTGGTATTATTAAAAGGTTTTTAACTCGAGCAAAATTCTAAGGTCCTGCTTGAGTTGAAGTTCCAAGTCTTTCAACTCATGAATTTATTAGAAATGAAGAACTCTTTGGTGGTCTACACTTTTGTTGCCGAGTGTACATAAAGATAATTGCAGACTGAAGATTTTTTAATTCGTTACTTGACACTTGCAACGTTCAAATATAAAATATGTTGAAAATAGTAGCTAAAAAATCAACGGTAATTAACGATATTTTTCGATTTTTAATTTTTGCAAAAGTTTTATATATGACGTCAAAACGTCTATTTTTACCAGAAAAATAATAGTTTAGAAAAACTAAAAAAAAACGCTTTTATAAAAAATCCAACTAAAAAAACAGAAAATAACATTTAATAAATTTGGATTAAGAATAGTGTAAATAAAAAATAAATGTACATTATTGTAAAAAAGCGTGGAGGAAATGATAAATGTTATGAACATTTGCGACATGTTTGCGACTTTTAAATTACTTACTGAGTAACTGTCAAGGCGCCAATTGTGTGATGTCCCAGGCTCTACAATTTGAAGTTAGTCTAAACATTTATTTTTAATTGTGTTATAAGTCCCAGGCCCTACAATTTGAAGGTAGTACTTACATTTCTTTTTGTTTGCCTTCAAGTCGAAAAGATATAGTGAGTACAAAAACTAATATTTAACAAGTAACCCCAGTTACAAATTCACATGAAAAAAAATCCTCCAAAACACAAAACTTTTATGTTAGGTGAGTTTTCATTTAGATACCCTTAATTTTCCTTGTCGTAGCAGATTGCGTGTTGCTGATATTATCGTAGCAGTTACTACGACGTAGGCTCGTAGCCGTAGCCCGGTTGTATTACGAAAAGGTTATTCATAACGGTTAAATAACGTTACTTAATAAAACCGGCCAAGTGCGAGTCGGACTTGCGGACGAAGGGTTCCGTACTATTAAATATAATAAATCAATAAATATTGCAGGACATTTCACACATCGCCATCTAGCCCCAAGCTAAGTAACTAGACTTGTGGGTACTAGACAAAGGATATACTACTAATATAGTTTTCTTTTGTAAAGATATACGTATAATACATAGAAACAACCAGACCACAGACAAATATCTAAGCATAAATACTTGTCTGAGGCGGGAATTGAACCCGCAACCATGTGTTTGGCAGTCCGGCATGGTGACCATTGAGCCAACGGGGTCATTACATTATATTTGAGCAAAAAACCCTAAAAAATACTGTTGATCAGACGAGGCTGTATAGGTTAAAAGTCTTTTGCCTGCCCTTTTAGGAAGTATAATTAACAAAACGAAATATTTTCTAAGAAAAGTAGGTAAACACGAAAATAACTTAAAATTCTTAAAAACATACTCAAAACTTTTTTACTTTTTTCTGTTTTTAATATAAGTTGTTATAGCGGCAACAGAAATACATCATCTGTGAAAATTTCAACTCTCTAGCTATCATGGTTCATGAGATACAGCCTGGTGACAGACAGATCGACAGACGAACGGATAGCGAAGTCTTAGTAATAGGGTCCCGTTTTTACCTTTTGGGTACGGAACCCTAAAAGTGGTTATTTTTCATCTTTGAGCTATTGACAAAATATCATGTAATAACTGGTTTCATACCCATCTAATTTCTACTTAGACCGATTTTAAAAGACGTTTACAGAGATGTACCGAAAAAACAACTTCAGATAAATTGGTATAAAATTTCTTTGTTACAAACACCATTTTTAGATCATCTATACTTATATTATAAAGCTGAAGAGTTTGTTTGTTTGTTTGAACACTCTAATCTCAGGAACTACTGGTTCGAATTGAAAAAATATTTTGTAAGAGAACAATTTTTTTGTGTTGCATAGTCTATTTATCGAGGAAGGCTTTAAGCTACTTTTTATTTTAATATTCTCACGGGATCGGGACTTACGCGGGTGAAACCGTGGAGCGCTGCTAGTATTAAATATAAAAACCAAAACTTAAGTCTAAGTATTACATAGGGCGGCCTTATCGCTCAAAGCAATGTCTTACAGGCAACTTATATCGTGTACTTAACTTAACCGTGTCCAGAAGAAAGAACAAGCACTTTTATGCTTAGTTATATTAAGTAACTTGTACTTATACTTCTCGGTAACTTAGTTTTAGTTAGTTTCAGCTTTTATATACCATACTTCGTTGACTTCGGCGCTCGAAACTTCATTACTTACTTTGATTAAACTCTTTCAATTCAATTAGGAAGAGAAAGAAAAAAGGAACTGTAAAATTAATTAAACAAAGTTTAAGGATTTTTTTTACAAATCATAGGTCAACTTATGACAACTATGGCCTGATGATGGAGAGAAATGATAACATCTAGATAACTTATAACAGAGTATAACTGGTTTGTATAACAAAGTATGAACTGAGTTGAATTCTGTGATGATTCTTAGGTATGCTTAGCTCCTCACAAATGAAATATCCGCGAAAATAATTTATTTCGTTTAGAAAATGATGAAATGTGTTCTAACTTGCAAACACGAATCTCCGAAGTATAATAAGAAGAATAATGATATTACATTTCGAAGAAAACACAATTTGTAACAACTGCTTACGATCAGCCTAATAGATGACAACTGACATGGGCTCTCTATAATTAGGAATGATTCCTCTATTATTACCTTAAAAGTAAACAAGACCTTTCAGATATTTTTAATGAAGTTCGTTGTAATTAATTTTAAAATGTCAAGGCCCGTCAGACGGCGTGTTCGTGCTGTCAGACGGTTCATATAGAAGTCGGGTGTTGAAAACTTGGTAATTAATCATTAATTTTCATAGCTCTATTATAAATAAACAATTTATTTACAGCATAATGTTTTTTACGCAATATAGGCTTGCATTTGACCTCATTACACCTGATGAGAAGCCGTGATGAGGTCGAGGATGTGGCATGGTTGTCTAGAAGATAATCACTTTAAACTTTTTAATATTATCTTTACATGTAAACTCCTTCGTCCTGACTGACTGACGGATCAACTCACAACCTAAATCGCTGTTCGACGAGATATAAAATTTGAAGGGTGTGTTCATAGGCATCCAAAAAGAAAGGATTTTCCGAAATTCTACCCCTTAGGGTTGAAAAAGGGGGTCAAGTTTGAATGGGATAACGTGATCCTATTAGAACCATTTTCGACATCTACGCGGACGAAGTCGCGGGCAAAAGCTAGTTTATAATATAATAATAATACAATAAATCATTTATTTCAGGCTACAAAGGCCCATAGTTATATACCTCATAGACTAACATACAATGAATTGCTGTTCGTTAGTCTCACTAAAACTCGAGAACGGCTGAACGGATTTATCTTATCTTAGTCTTGAAATGTTCGTGGAGGTCTAAGGAAGGTTTAAAAGGCGAGAAAAAATCGAATAACCGATATTCCCACGGGATCGGGACTTACGCGGGTGAAACCGCGGGGCGCAGCTAGTATTTTATATTAATAATTAAATGTGTTAATAAATGGCTTAGAACTATGTTAGTAGCACTTCCATGACACTACACTTTAGTCATAATGTGTTCGCGTGGACTTTGTCTGTGGAAGCGACAGAACACCACGTCCTTCGGCAAGAAGCTTTCATCCATAACGCGAGGCAGATATCGGTTCTGTACTGTAAGACTCGAACGCAGAGAAATCCCTTTTTTAGCAGTGTGGACAAGAAAGGTGGATGCGTGACGCTTTCTATGCGAATTTGGAACATCTACCATGTGTGGGTAGGTATTGGGAGTACATTTTGTATGGATAGGTAATAAAAAATTACACACACCTTCTTAAAAACCTTATCATTTATATTTGGAGACACTATCAAAGTTTCTCCCTCGAAAAAAATAATTTAAAAGCTTTTTAGATGCCTCACGAATAATATAGGTACACTCGTACGCTGACTCAAAGAGAGAGTTAATAATGTTCACAAAACAACGCAATCAAGTAACGGTTCACCCTTTTGTCTATACAAAGCAATAACACGTACGACATAGTACACCGCTAAACCCCGGTTTTCGGTTTTTCGATACTTAGCGGAGTTTCCGTCATAAATTATTCACGATCCCTCGGGGGGTGTCGCTTATCGAGTTGAGGTGTTTGTATAGAGGATACGAACATGGCCCCATTGCAAGACGCAGTACTAGATATAGCGTTTATTAATTATTAATCCAGGCCTCCAGCTATCCAGATACCGAGTTTCATCGCAATCGGTCTAGTAGTTTTTGCGTGAAGGAGCCACAAACACACATACATACACACACACGTACGTACAAACTTTCACATTTATAGTATTAGTAGGATTTGCTGTCCAAAACACGCATAATATTGCCATACAAAAAGGACTTAATTTATTTTTCACAACATTCTCCAAACAAAGTATTAACAACATGTATGTATTGCAGCAGGACAAAATAACGTAAAAAATAAGTTTGAAAACTAAAACCCGACTACGGAAAAATTACGCTCTAGAAAAATTAAAAAAAAATCCGATTGCAAAAACAATTGAAATCTACAAAAGAAATATAATAAAAAGGGCTTTAAAACGAAAATTAAATAAAAACTGAAGAGAAAAAACAAGTGCAGGACTCGAACCTACTATTGAATAACTGATACGGTGGTAATACTTTCGTGATCGATACACAAATAAAACGAATAATAAATTCAAAAGCATAAAAAATAGCGACTTGAATAGTAGTATATAGACCGGCTTAAACCGTCACAATAATAGGTCCCGACTACCAGTCTGTTATTCAATAGTAGGTTCGAGCCCTGCACTTGACATACATACAGGTCAAACACATAACCCTCCCTTTTGGCTTCGCCGTACTCGGCTTAAAATAGTGCTATGGCATTGGTGACGAAGAAGTCCTAAGTCCATTGTAAATTAATAACACATGTTTAGATTAGATCACATGGTACCCATTTTCGTTTGCTAAATAATAGAAACATCGAAAAAAAAATACATATGTAAATTAGAATTGTTGAACATCAAGAAAACAGCAGCGAAAAAGGTAAGGTTTTCGAATCATAGTTCGATGCGGACTCAATAATCGACAAGAAAGTCAGAAGTGAGCTGTCAAAACTGAAGACGTATTACATTTAGATTTTTTTCTATTTGCCACCCATGTCAATGTCAAGTTTATGTCAGTAAGTCGTTTGCTTTTTTTAGATGTATTTTATCCCTTATAAAAACCCTTTTAGTGTCTGTACACACGATACATATAGTCGGCAACAACAGTGCAGACCCACCGTAGAGTTTTAAAATTGCGTCTTTTACTCCTCGTATAGTGGTATGGCTCACTTATTCTTAGAGTTTTCAGATCGCCCTAAGGCATCTAGGTTGACCTAACGACTGCTACAAAAAAAAAGAAAAAAAATTGCATAATTTACAAAGTTGCAATTACAATTATTTTTTCTTATAAATTCAAGAGTTGAAGAACTTTGAACTTTAATTCAAGCAGGATCTAAAAGCCTTCTTTATATTTTTGAAGATTTTGGTGAATCTACATATTAAGTCCCTTTCCTTGCAGTCGAGTAAAAATCCTACTAATATTATAAATGTGAAAGTTTGTGTGTGTGTTTTTGTTACTTGAGGAAGTAAGCGACATTTCCCTGCTGAATGGTGATAGAATATCTGAACCAAGAACGAGCCGGAGCGGTGACCTAAACCACAGGGGTTAAGCCGACGCCCGACCTACCCGACGATTCTAGGGCCTCACTCCAGAGTTCCAGAACGTATCCACGGCCACCAGTACAAATCAATACCTCCGCAGGATGGGAGCGAGCATACTTGATTTATTTGAACGCCACTACGTCAGCAGAAGCCGGAGACATGCTATCTAGTTACTTTATACCTCTACTAGCTGCGCTCCGCGGTTTCACCCGCGTAAGTCCCGATCCCGTGGGAATATTGGGATAAAAATTAACCTATGTGTTAATCCAGGTCTCCAGCTATCTACATACCAAGTTTGAATGCAATCAGTTTAGTAGTTTTAGCGTGACACACAAACTACACACAGGACAGATAATGCTCTATTTTTTACGTTTTATTTTAAACTTGGTAATATTTGGGTTTTTTATTGCGATTTAATTTAGTTTTTTACTGGATTTTTCGTTGTGCAAGCACCTTATTAAGTAGATAGGTCGTGTCGTGTCGAATGGGAATGATTTATGAACGTTTAGTATGCGACGTATTGCATGTTTTCTGCATTACCTGGCTTAGTTTGCGTTGTTTTGTAATGTTAGTGTTAGCTATGTAAACTTTAAACTTAACACTCGTGGATTTAAATCAATAACCACTACAGATTGGTGATAACCACATAGGAATCATTGTTCAACCATCACACCGGCAGCACCCACAAAAAAATTTGACGTCACTGCTCACGTTCCGGGAACGTGAGTTATTGACAAAGTTACCATATCAACGATAATACGATGCTATGGTTACCATCAATGTTATCTTATAACGTTATCATGTAAAATTATCGTCCGTAAACCGACTTTACAGACAACCATTTTTTTATGATTTTCGTCAACTGTTTTAGCGTGAGTATTCCTTTTTAGAGTTCCGTATTCAAAGGGTAAAAACTCTTTTACTAAAACTCCACTGTCCGTCTGTTTGTCTGTCTAGATGCTGTATCTCATGAAGCGTGCTAGCTAGACAATTGTAATTTACAGATGATGTTGTTCTGTTGCCGCTGTAACAATAAATACTAAAAATAGAATATAATGGTAGGGAACCCTTCGTGTCGAACTTGGTCGATTTTTTTTAAATATGGAAAATAATCAAAAAGTTTGGAAAATAAATTGAAAAGAAGTAAGCTTTAACGAGTATTAGATTTTTAATATCAACCTTTGAGGTTTAGAATTAAGGTTTCAGATAAGATTAAAGGGATACAAAGGGTGACTTTTGAGGTAAAATGGTCAACGTTCTTAGAAGACAATAATCCAGTTGATAAGAATTTTGATTGAACATTGTTATTTGGGATGAATATCGAAATAGAAATTATTTTAATTTTCTTTTTATGATTGACTAGCTGTCCCGGCAAACGTTGTATTGCCATATACAAAAATATATATCTATACCCCATCAACAAAATGATCCGCCATTTATTGAATTCATTTGTTACAAAAAATGTGATAAATGAAAAAATCATAACCGCTCAACCGATTTTGTGGAAACTTCACATACACCATCTACTAAATAGTCCGAACAAAGCTTAAACATTTGGTTTGGATAGGTGATTCTTGAGTCCTATTCTTGAGTTATAAAGTTACAACGAAAAGTGCCATTGATTTTTATAGATATAGATGAAGTTTCCTTTATTTTAATGAATTTATTCGTAGCACCCCATGGAAATATCAGGATAAAAAGTTGCCTTTGTTACTCCTAATGAATCAATGTATCCTCCTATAATCAAAATCGGTCTAGTAGTTTCGGAGCCTATTCGTTACAAAGAAACGAAAAAACTTTCGTCTTAAAAAATCAGTGTAAATTAACCCCTCCTATCTGTTCAAGTTTTAATTGCAAATTTTCGCGAATAATGATTTCAAGGTCATCGGCTCGCGAATCAATTTTATTCGCGGTTTCAGATTACGCTTCAAATGCATCTCCATACAAGTTTCAATTTCCATACAAGTGACTTATAGTGGATTTACTTACTGCTAGCAATAATTAATGAAATCGATTGCATCTCAGCCACCACAATTCAGTTTGACGGCGAAAGCACTTCGCTACCATATTCTTGCTTTGAACTTTATGATAAACTAGCTGCGCCTCGGTTTCACCCGCATGTCCCGATTCAGTGGGAATATCGGGATAAAAAATAGCCTATGTGTTAATCCAGGTCTCCAGCTATCTACATACCGAGTTTCATCGTTATCGGTCCAGTGGTTTTAGCGTGAAGGAGCAACAAACACACATACACACACACAAACTTTCACATAATTATATAATTTACGTGTTTTGATTTTTTTTTGTTTGGCCCTGTGTTTATTGTTTAGTTTTAGTTACTAGATATGTTGACTAACTTGACTTGCTTGACATAAATTTTGTTGTATTTTTTTTTTTAGGAATTTTGACATTTTTTTTTTATTTATTGTATAATTAATTTTTTTTTTGTAAAATTAATCCCCCCTTTATTAACAAGTTTGAGCATTTGAATTTCTATTTGTCTAATGTCAAAGTGTTTTGACTAGAACATTCGATTTGTATAATTTGGCAGATCAAAGCCACCAAAATGAATTAAATGTTTGGCATTTCACTTAGATCAAAGTCAAGTGAAACTAAAATGAGGTGCAAACACGATGTTTTAAATTAAAATTAACTGAGTCGTTTGAAAATGTCTTCTTTAGACATCAATCAATCCCTAATTTGCTATTAACGTTCTAATCTCCTTGCAAATTTGATTTAAAACAAATTAAATTTGAAAAAATATTAAAAGATATTTTTGAATTTGAAACTATTAGATTTAATTATTTATTATTATTTTTAAATCTTAAATATTTTTGAAGGAAAAATGCGTCTTCAAAAATTGCAATCCGATGAGACTCGAACTTGCATACCTTGAATACCGTTCAAGTACGCTTACCAATTACGCCACTCAGTCAAGTAACGTCATAAAATGTAAAATTTCAAATCATTCAGTTGGTAGGATAAGTTCTGCAAAAACAAGCTCTACTAAACGTTTGTTTGTCCTCTTAAAGATCTATTTAGTACTCTTCATGTTCAATTGTCTCGTTTTACGTCAGTTCTACACAATTCTAACAGATGTAGCTAATCCAAGCTCTTTTTAGCAGGTAAAGGAAAAGATATCCGTGTAGCTAAACCAAGCTTTTTGTTAGCAGGTGAAGAAAGGGAGCAAGGAGGTTGGATTATCAAATCCTCTTCCGTCACGCTTTTTGTTAAGCCTGTATTTTACTATACACCAAATTCAATACCGGGGACTTCAAATGTGACCGATTTCAAAAGGAGTATAACTAAAAGTAAAAATGGGAATGTTAGGCAAATATGTTATTATACAGACGGAACTATAGACAAAAGCAACTTCCGTTGCGGATCGTCAACACACTTGTCCCAGTTGTCCGACGCTACACTTGAAGTAAAGTGAGGAAGCCCGGCTCAATGTTCTAAATATACAACGAAAATTGGATATGATATCCGCACGAGATGAAATTACTGTTGGACTGAACTTATATGTAATCATATTACTAGCTTTTTCCTTTAGTGAATGCTATTTCTACGTTTCTGTTCTTTTGCCTGCATTTTTTTTAATTTGTTATGTTTTTTTTTTCAAATATTTTTTTCGTTTTCCTGATAGCAGCATTTGCTATGCGAAATAACTCGCTTTACGAGGTCTGCTCAAAGATTCCTCATTCGAATGTCATTCTGTCTGTCTATCTGTTGTTTTTAACCCCCGACGCAAAAACGACGGGGTGTTATAAGTTTGACGTGTCTCCCGTCCCGATATCGATGCTCAAACTACGCAGGTGAAACCGCGGTGCGCAATAAATTACAATAATATTACTCATTTATTATTTTTATGAAAATTATAAACGAGAGATAAAGTTTTACGAATGTAATTAGAATTAAACTATTCGAACTACACGGAATATGGTTGAAAATTAGTATTATTAGAAATTGGTGCTGCAACGCATCACAGGTTGAAATGACAAGCAATGGACTGAACTGGGCTAAAATTCATAGTGGTCTGTCATAAACATGCTGGTAATAAATCTGCCAGTATATTGTTCCAAATTCTAATTACAACGGACTCTGTAATTGTCAATTAGCTTCACTTGCGGTGTCCAGAGATATAGCGTATGTAATTAACAATGTTAGTAAATCATAGGTTATCTGAATTCTGCAAGCGGGCCTAGTAAGCTCGTTAGTTTCTTTAGGAAAGTCTTGGGCATGTTCGAAGCATGTCACTAATCACGATAAGGTCAGACATCACCCAGTCGGACGTCATTCGTCACCACTCCGCAACAATCAAATCAATTTTGATCTAAAACTATACAGCTGCGACACGCGGTTTCATTCGCGTTGGTTCCGATCCCATTGGAACATCAGGTTTTTTATTTTCAATTTTTCATATTTCTTTCTCAACATTTTAACTTGAGACTCACATATACAATGTGTTTCAGCGAAGGGGTTTTAATACGAAAGGGGGTTATTTTAGACGTCTAGGCGAACAACTTTTGTTCTACGACTTTGGAAATTCGAATATTTTTCGATAATTCTAAGGGAATTTTTATTTGAAAATCAGCTGTTTCTTACAAAAACTTCGAATTTCCAAAAGTCGTAGAACAAAAGTTGTTCACTTAGACGTCTAGAACAACCCTATTTCGTATTAAATCCCTTTCGCTGAAACACATTGTATATTTTTAAAACAAAATTAGCCAAATCGGTCCAACCGTTTTCGAGGTCTAGCTAGACTAACTGACAGCAAAGAGGTGTATAGACATTATTTACTATAGGTACCTAAGTACACTTATCTTTGCTTATTTATCAAACTCCCCAGTTGCTTTACTTCAAAATGTTGCGATAAGCAACGAATTCAGTAAAAAGTACATTTATTTTCTACTCAATTAGAGTAACAGACATTATCTATCTACTCGTACCATCAAAGTGATTTATAGTGCTTTTAAAACGTTTTATTTTATTCACCTCAAGTTTCGAATTCGATTCGCTTAACCTAACCTCACAAAGTAAACTGAAATAGTACCTACATTAATTAAGTAAATTGACTAAAACTGGTGCATTTAACTTAAGAAACTTTTCACGTTTCAGAATGAATACTAATGGATCTACGTGTCAAAGAATATGTAGACAAAACGTTTCGAGTCTTTAAAAGTTTTCAAAGCATTTTTGCTCGCTTCGTAGTTTCTGAGCTACTGACAGGTCTGTTCTATCTTAATTTGTTAATGTTGCGAGTAGGTCAGCCTTTGTAATTATTCTCTTTGAATTTACAGAGATTTATAATGAGATTTTAAATGGTGTAGTGACATCGGAGGTTGGACAAACTACATAAACAAATTCAGCATCAAGTTTTCTCTAATTAGTAGCGTCATTTAGTTTAGTAGCTTTTTTTATCACAGTTGCTCATAAAGTGAATCTTATTAAAGTTAAATACATATCTTACTGCTAATTAGATGTTATGTGAATAATGTTTTTCTTTACTTAAATATATATTTTTCCGTATCATTATATTCTGTTTTTAACCCCCGAAACAAAAAGAAATGGAAAAAAAACCCTAAAAATATTGTATGTCAGACGAGGTTGTATAGGTTAAAAGTCTTTTGACTGCCCTTTCGGGAGTATAATTAACAAAAAAATATTGCCTAAAAATACTCAAAAAATATTAACTTTTTTTTCTTTTGTCATTCCGTTTATAAATTATCAACGTCTGGATGGAACCAAATTAATGGGAAGCGGTGAGCGCAGTAATTGCATTTTGTCAATAAACAATATTCGTTTAAAAACTGTTCTTGTTCCGCTATACTGATGAATTATTACTCGGTTTGATAAACATGTTTTAATTTCTTCAACCCGAAACTACCATGTATTTGTAGAGTGAAATGAAAATTAATATTTTTTAAATACCTACGTGGCGAATTAGACCACCTCTTTTTTAGGGTTCCGCACCCAAAGGGTAAAAACGGGACCCTATTAAGGCCTATCCGCATACAACAGTGGCATAGTGGATACATTACTGAAGGGCACGTGTCAAAACTACTATGTATTTGTAGAGTCAAATGAAAATTTATATTTTTAAATACCTACGTGGCGAATTAGACCACCTCCTTTTTAGGATTCCGCACCCAAAGGGTAGAAACGGGACCCTATTAATGCCCTATTAGTGCCGGCACGGTTGTGGGCGGATCGGCCTGTCTGTCTGTCAGTTTGTCACCGGGCTGTATCTCATAAAACAGTGACAACTACACAGTTGTTATAACAATAAATATACTACAACAGAATATAATGCTGGGATAATGTGCGCGATAGAGTGGTATAGGGTCTGGACAAGCCTACTCTATTTAATTCACGTCCAAGGCACTACAGCGTTCTGAATACCATGGATTATCTTGATTTGATGCAGTGGTCAATTTTATTGTTTAGTATCTAAGTCATGTTTCTAGATTTTTCACCGACTTTAACAAAGAAAATAGTTTTTTTCGACATAGATTAGATAGAATATATTATTTTACTAATCATCTATAATGGTTTATAAAATTCTCGTGTCGCGGTGTTAGTTACAAAACTCCACCTAAACGGCTGAGTCGATTTGTATGACATTTTTTGTGTATATTCGTTAGGTCTGAGAATCTATTTTGTGTCAAAATCAACTTCTATTCTTATATTTTTTTGTAAATGGCAATACAACGTTTGCCGGGACAGCTAGTAAACATAATATAAACATCTAATAATAAACATCTCATGCCATATATTTACTTGAACCAACAAGACGTGCGTGGCACCTATTTGATATTCAACTTTAACAAAACACGTTAGCTGAGATATTTCTGCCAGTACACATGTTTGTTTTTCAAGGGTTGCGCTAACAATGATTAATTATGTATACGCACGCTCATTAGTGTGTTGACGAAACATTGCATCTCATCGATTTTCAGGACTAATACAGTGGCAGGAGAACAGCAGCATGCAGAGGGAAAATGAAAAAAATAATAATAATATAGAATGGTGCCCACGAGAAGGAGAAGACTTTATTTTCTCTTCTTTTTTCGTGGGTGTCGTTCGGTAAAGCAAGAGAAGATTTTCTTTTCTCTTCTCGTGGTTGCCGTTCTGTAAAGAAAGATAAGATTTTCTTTTCTCTTCTCGTGGTTGCCGTTCTGTAAAGAAAAATAAGATTTTCTTTTCTCTTCTCGTGGGTGCCGTTCGGTAAAGAAAGAGAAGATTTTCATTTCTCTTCTCGTGGTTGCCGTTCGGTAAAGAAAGAGAAGATTTTCTTTTCTCTTCTCGTGGTTGCTGAACAAGTCAATAAATGAGATAAAAGTGATGATATAACGAAAATTAAGGTAAGAGAATACTGTAACAGGCGAGCTGCCATTGCAAAGAAAATGAACAATATTATTACCGAGTAGCAAGAGAAGGGAAACTAAAGTATTTTCTTTCTTTTTCTTTCAAACAAGTCAAGAGTTGGAATAGAGATGGATGATTTAAAGATATTTGAAGGTACAATATGGATATGAAAAAAAAAATTGAACAGGAGGGGCTGGAAGAGGCAAACGAACGGGACAGGCTGATCACTAAAAGGGATAATCCGATGTGTTCAAAAAGTACTTACATACTTATAAATAGGGTATATTTTTTGTGTGCCAGTATTAATTCAAAATTTAAAAACACTGTGGCAAGCTAGCTACTAGAGGTAGGTAAGAGAAAATTCTAAAACATCGATTTTACCAAGAGAAATGAGGTCTCTGTTGTGAGAAGGGTTTATTCGGCGATGTGTCTAGAGTATCGATAATCATGAATTTTGGATGCTGTGTAGCCTAGATAAAATAGGTATGGCTATTTATGTTCTGGGTTCAACAGTTGTTAAGCTGTCTCAAAGTGAACGCAGGTTTATGGTTGGATTGTCTATCAACTCTTGGCCGATTTTAGAGTCAACAGTTTGAGACTGCCGTTACAGTTGTGTTTGTAGCTTTATATCTACAAGTTATAGTGCTCAATAACAGAGGTATATAGGCCATTGTACACACTACAATAAGTTCAATCAAAAATTCAAGATCGATTAGTCCATTCGATTGATTGGAATTCGAAGAAATGGTAATATTTTCGTTCCTATGATCTTCATGATATTTTGAACTAGCTGAGCCATCTGGCTTACAATCGTAAATAATATATTAAATATGTTACTTAATATTTATTGTCAGTAAAATTGGGTTTTAATTTGAATATAGTTAATTTAATTTATGAATATGGTGCATAAACTTGTGATATTAGCCATTCCAATAATGCGGTTAAAAATCTAATATTGATACTAGAAAGTTTGGCCTGCATTTTATGTGTCAGTATGGTAACTTATGGAACATTAAAAGTGCTTGAAGAATTTATTCCCAGCCGTAAACCGCAATATTTATTATGAAAGTTTATAGGGTCATTGCTATTGAGTTATAGGAAACAGTCTTGTAGCCAATTCCACAACGCTAGTTTGCTCAAAAAGTTGGTATTATAGGATTTATGTTTTTGAAAAATGGACATCAAAAGAAATAAAAGTGATAAAGTTATAAAACAACATCAGTTGTAAATTATGAAACAAATTAAGAGGAAAGGGTACCGGCGCTCTCTCCATACAAACGAAGTCGGTTATGTTATGTTCTCGTAAAAAAAATGCTAAGCACTTGTCCGATCTGCTTTTGTCGTAAACTCGTTTATTTACAAACTAATTCAGTTCAGTCGCCATAGAACCTCTTAAAATTCATATCCGAACTTTCGCACATCTCTGTATAGAATACCTACCCGCTACAATAGCGTAGACCGTCAATTTTTAATTGGAGACATTTCCTTTCACAAGGTTTTTAGGTCACGTACTATGGCTAAGTAAAATATGTATCAGGTAACTTAAGTTGAAATTCGTTTTGTACCTACAACCTATCGGATAGGACCGACAATTCAATCCGATCATTATTTATTTAAAAGATGGATTTCGCTTTCGTAAACGTTTTAAGGTTTCTATTTTCAACTGAATAAAACCAATTCAATATATATTAAAGGAGAGTGTCACGTACTTACGTTCACTCGAAATTAAAAACTTAACAATAAATATTTTTTTGGCTTAGTTTAATGTGTTTTAGTGTGATTTAATGATTTTAACCAAATAATAATGACATCATGAAAAAAAAACGAGTTCTCTGAATCATAAATAAATAAATATTACTAAACATTCAACACATCGCCATCTAGCCCCAAGCTAAGTAACTAGACTTGTGTTATGCCTCGATTCCAACGTCCTTCTACGGACACCTATTGCGGCACGATCTGTGCCCATATGATAAACAAAGGCATATCCAACGTTGTATGAGTTGAATGTTAGGTTTATTAAATAGTCGATGAGACGACCATAGTTAAAATGTAACAAGTGAAAACGTGTTTCGATCTAGCGTAGTGAACCCATCTGTCAGAAGCAACCGACTTAGACGCTGATTTTTATCAGTGTTGAAACTATGTTCTTAAAGCTCTAAATTATGCTTTCACAATTAGTTGCTTAGTTTGGGGCTAGATGGCGCTCTGTAAAATGTTCTATAATAATTATTGATCTATTAAATAATAGATTCAGCATAATCACACTAAAGTAATAGATTACAAATCCATGTCAAAGTATCGAGAAAACAAAGTAGTGGAAACATTAAACAGCCTTTCAGAACCTTTCACATCACAACTTCCAAAATGAATATTCAACAAGTACCACGCATTAAAAATCAATCGATAACGAAAGCTTCAGCGCCCTTGACAGACATTGTTTATCAACGAACGATAAACTGAACAATTTAGCTTCCAGATTAAATATCACGCTATTAAAGCTTAATTAACGTTCAGTGAACTGTTACTAATTGCTTGTTGTCATCGTGTTGTATAGCACAGAAGCGACGATGCGATGGCGAGCGATGAATCTTCAAATGCTCAGTAAAATAAACAACATTACTACCTCTGAGTTTACTTGTACTTGAACGGGCTGTTTTCCGCAATTAGACCCTTTTTAATTGGGTCCTTTTTTGCGTGAGGATGGAGTAGGCTTGCCCAGCACCTACTACCCTCTCAACTTAGTCGACCATTTCCAGAAGAGATAACTTGTCAATACTTCTGGAGCCTACTAAGCCGCGGGTTTCATCACGATGTTTTCCTTCACCTGAGTTAAAAATGCAAAAATATAAGTACACTACAATAAAAATCGCGAGTACAAGTCGCCATATTATCAAAATTATTATTTTATTCCTTTTTTCCTTTATTTTTCCTTTATATTTTGTACTAGGCAAAACAACGTTTGCCGAGACAGCTAGAATTAGTATATGAGTAAAGAATAGTATTAGTATAGATTTGCACTAGGTATAGATATAAGAAAAAAAATCGTAACTTTCATTAAAGCGGTAAGTCAAGTCATTTTCGTCGCTACCCCGGGGGACAGGGTTAGATGGTACTACTGGGAATATTCGGCTTACGAAATTATATTTTCAGATAAAAGTGCAGTCATATTCTGTCGTGTGATAACTAAAGTTCACATACCTACCTACTTAATTAAAATAGTAAAACACTTAGGACAAAGAGTAATTTTGTAGCAGCAAAGTGTAAACAACATTAATGTATTTTTCTATAATTGATGGTCAAGTTACTTTTAGTGAAAGCGAAACTTTTATGTAAATATTTTTCAATTTGTTAATTGATAAAAGACAAGTTCTGAAAAGTATTTTACGAAAGCATAATTTAGAGCTTTAAGAACATAGTTTCAACACTGATAAAAATCAGCGTCTAAGTCGGTTGCTTCTGACAGATGGGTTCACTACGCTAGATCGAAACACGTTTTCACTTGTTACATTTTAACTATGGTCGTCTCATCGACTATTTAATAAACCTAACATTCAATTCATACAACGTTGGATATGCCTTTGTTTATCATATGGGCACAGATCGTGCCGCAATAGGTGTCCGTAGAAGGACGTTGGAATCGAGGCGTGTTTGCCAGAAACGCTTGGAAAAGTGTAAAGGAGACCGTTGCCAAGCTGTGGGACAATATTGTAGGACATTCTACACATCGAAATCTAGCATCAAACTTAATAACTAGATTTGTGACATGGGTGCTAGAAGTACTTATAATACACCCAGACCACAGACAAATTTATAAGCATAAATACTTGTCTGAGGCGGGAATCGAACCCGCATCCCTGTGTTTGGCAGGATGGCATTGGTGACCATTGTGCCAACTGGGTCGTCAAAAAGTAAATATACTACATCTAAGTAAATATATTTATTTGGTTCGCCAGATATAAATTCAATTGTCATACCTCTGGGTATTAAGTGTAAATAGATTGTATAAGGTTAAAGGCATTAGGAGCTAGCCTAAACTTTTTGCAGCCGACAATTTACACTGTGAAAGTAAACTTGTTTAGTATTGAGCTGTATTGATTTAGGATAACACAGGTGGCTTAGTGGTGACAAACACGCCTTTGTTTAGGGACAGGATATAGTTCAATAGATGTGGATTGTGCGAGGGTCTTTGTGACGACAGATCGCAATCTGTTTAAGGAAATTGTACGTAGTCACGACAGCACAATAAAAGTTTCTGTATTTTCCACTTTGTATGACGTTTTTTTGTTGACTTGTTAGCGATTGTAATCTATACATATAATAATAATAATAAATATTGCAGGACATTCCACACATCGCCATTTAGCCTCAAGCTAAGTAACTAGACTTGTGTTATGGGTGCTAGACAACGTATATACTACTTAAATATTTTTCTTTTGTAAATATATACATAAAATACATAGAAACAACCAGACCACAGACAAAAATCTAAGCATAAATACTTGTCTGAGGCAGGAATCGAACCAGCAACCCTGTGTTTGGCAGTGCGGCATGCTGATCATTGTACCAACTGGGTCGTCATATAAAATGCTTTGTCCTGATTGACTGACCCACCAATGAGAAGGCACAAGAAACTCATATGGTGACGGACTGACTGACGGATCAACGCACAGCCTGCACTGCTGATCGAAGAGACCTGAAACTTGAAGGGTGTGTTCTTTGTATGACGTAGGCATCAGATAAGAAGGATTTTCCGAAATTCTACCCCTTAGGGGGTGAAAAAGGTGGACGAAGTCGCGGGCAAAAGCTGGTAGTACTAATAAATTAGGACCAGTAATGATGTAAATGGGATCCAAATAACAACAAACAGATCATAATTCGCCACCAAATGTGTATCATTTGTCATACTTACACTGATTTAAGAACAAAAATCTCACATTTATCCTGATTTTTTTCCCGGCAAAACATATGTCACCCATTATTCCCAAGATGATCTCAGGTTTAAATAGGGATTTTGGAAGTAACGGATGTTCTATATAAACTCTACTAACTTTCGACCGCGAGTGCGTGTGCGTAGGGTTGGAATTTTTCAAAATCCTTTCTAATCGGATGTCTTTGTCATACAAAGAACACATCCTTCAAGTTTCGGGTCTCTACGATCAGCGGTTTAGGCGGTGCGTTGATCCGTCAGTCAGTCAGGATAAAGCATTTTATATGTAGGTATAGATTTCTGTCACGAAGCAGGAATTTCACTCCTATGTCCCTTTTGGTTTTACAACCAAAATCTGTTATGGCCTAGGACCTCCACTTAAAATTAAATTTGCCTACACATCCACCTCGCTTAAGGTTTGATATTCAATCTGTTTTCCGTACTTGCATGACATGTGAGAGACGTGACCAATCTCATTTTAGGGTACTGGCTTTCGTTGCTGCGACAGCAAACCGTGTTGGTTCACATTTTGGAATAAGTTACGTGGAGAGCTACATAATAATTATTGTATTCATAGTATTTTTTCCCGTCGCGTATTTTTAAGCTATTGCATAGCCTTTATCGCGGGCTTTGAGCGCGGCGTCCGAATCAAAAAATTCCGTAACGAAAATAAAATCTAACACCCCCCACTCCGCCTACCATGTAGCTCGGCCGAGCGTTCGCCTAACGTGTATGTAGTTATATAGTACGACTGTACGAAGCTCGCACAATGCAATAGCTTTTTTATTTTTATTTCACTTACCTCTACGTTTCGATTGTTACAATAGTAATGGTCGCGAGGAGACACAAAATAAAAAATACGCGATTAAGACCCGGAAAAATAATTATTATACGAAAGTCGTGTTTCATCGCACGTTAAAATTGAGAATAGGTGTTCACACCTAAGACCCCTCTTCATTTTTACGTGTGGTGCATCCACAGGGGAGTGTCATTCTGACACTTGCGTGCACTACATGTGGGTCACGACTCCATACAAATTTGATGCTTTTTTATAGTTTACACGTGTGAACAATAAACTATAAAAAAATGTTTGTCCAAAAACCGAGCAACATTTTCATATATTTTCATAGAGTTGTCAGAAATAAAAGTCTAAAGTTACTAAAAATTTAATACATGCATACAAGTGTGGGGTCAGCCTCACATTTAGTAGCTGCACTGTTAACGTATTGTTTTATAAAGCTAAAACCTTCCTCGACAACCACTTTATCCATTGGCGAAACAGCATGAAAATCGATGCAGTAATTTTTTGAGTTTATAGCGAACAGACAGACAGACAGACGCGGCGGAGGACTTTGTTTTATAATATGAAGTGAAAAGAAAAATACTCATCAATAAATCTCTGAAACCATAAGAACTGAAACTTTGTACGCGTGCACTAAGAAAGGATTTTTGGAAATAAAGGGTTCGAAGTATTTAGTATCTATTCTGTGTTTGTAGGTAATCAATTTCATTTTCAAAAAGACACTATCAAAGGCAGAAACGTGGAGAACAGCTGTTCTTAATATCTTCATTCATAGATAGAAATCTGAAATAGTAAATGTCTTATTACTTACATACAATGCTATATTATTACAATTAATGCATTAAAACTAATTCAAAATCTCTTTGAACTAAACTGAACATATTAGAAGCAACTTTGAGTTGTATAAGTGGGATAAGAGTCAACTAATTCAAACATGGCAAGTAAGCTTGGTAACTAAAAGAGCGCGATTCTGTTACTGTTCTGAAAATGTTTAGTGATATCGCCTTTGATAAACCCCAGGTGCGGTGACGTATTAACGATGTTTCACGCCTATTGACGTCATATCAAAATTTTATATCAATACATTCCTTACACCCATAGAAATAATGTACGTTTGCACCAACTTATTTATTCCATGTTCATACGAAACATAAGAAATTTACTGATTCTGCTCAAACTGTGCGTCTTCTATCAGCCACAATTTATATGTTGTACTTGTACTTGTATACGGGCTGCTTTCCGCAATTAGACTCTTTTTAATTGGGTCCATTTTGCGTGAGGATGGAGTAGGCTTCCCAGCACCTACTACCCTCTCAGCTTAGTCGACCATGTCCCAAAGGAGAGAACTTGTCAATACTTCTGGAGCCAACTAAGCCGCGGGTTTCATCACGATGTTTTCCTACACCGTAAGAGGAATGTCAAATTTATGTGCGCTATTACATTCCTCACACCCATAGAAATTTGCACCAACTTATTTATTCCATGTTCATACTAAATATAAGATATATTTACTGACTCTGCTCAAACTGTGCGTCTTCTATCAGTCACAATTTATATGTTAGTAATCTACAATAGATAAACTTTTATGTAGGTTACGAATAAACGCCTTATCCAGGTGAGTTTCAAGATGTTTAATACTGAATTAAACGCACGTTACACAGATGAGATACAGAGAAATAAAATCCGTATAAAAAATGGAGGTAAGACGACAATTTTTAGAAGATGAATCACACTTTTTGTTATATAAAATGTCACGGGTAAATATTTTTATTTTATTTCATTTCGCGGCGCGGGCGGCGGCATCTACCGGCCCTGTCACTCGCGTCGCGTGGCGCGAAATTCAAATTAAATACTTCGAATGCGTAGCGTATTCAATACCTATGGGTACCCACCTATGGTATCCACAGTAAATATATTTTAGGGGTGCATTCCATGTTATATCATCTGATACAGAATAGCCAAACAGTACGTGATTGTTTTAATTTATTAATGTTATTTATTTTGTTTGTTTAGTGTAAATTTAATTGTCATACCCAAAAGTATCAACAGTCAATATATTTTATTGGTGCATTCTTTGCTATGTCATCTGATACAGAATAGCCAAACAGTACGTGATTGTTTTATTTTGTTTGTTTTGTATAAAATCAATAGTCATACCTAAAGGTATCAACAATCAATATTTTTTATTGGTGCATTCCATGCTATGTCATCTGATACAGAATAGCTTACGTGTACGTGGTTGTACCACCAGCCATGCAAGTATCACTGAGCCAGGTAAATGTAGTAATTTCCCAAAGGACAACGTACGTGGCAACGAGCGCAATTATTTAGGATAATGATACAAACATGGTCCAAACAGTGGAATGTGACGCAGTTTTTAATACAATACGTACGAGAATCAGTTAAATTTTAGAAGTACTGTATTAACGTTTATTACGCAGTACGATGTACATTAACTTTCATTATTTAATTCTGGTAACATTAAAACGATGTTTTAATTACTTTTTATGGGTTATTCTAAAAGCCTCAGAAACATTACATTCGCAAATCATTGCGTTTTATATACGAAGTTTTAAAAAGAGTTGATAATGCTCAAAAAAAAAATACAGTCAACAAAACAATTTAGTATCGGAAAACAACAGTCATAAAAATACCAAATTTGTTAACTACAGTATTAAAACATATTTCAGTCGTTCATAAAAAATAATTGTCGTGGCCCAGTGAAAAATATATGAACACCGTTGCGGCGTTCCTTCCTCGGCATTTTTAATTCATACATTTTGTCACAGATGTACAGTCGGCTGCATAATTGCTGCCCCCGGTAGAGTTCTAAAATTACTATTATTGGCATGTTTTCATTCTAATAATTTTTGTTTGATAAATTGATGAGTTAGAAGACTTTAAACTTCACATAAAGCAGGTGCCTAGAATCTTGCTTGTGTTGAAAACATTTTTATAACAGCCGTTTTGGAGCTCTACGGTGGGTCTGCAATTATGCAGCCGATCGTACATTGCGATAGAACTGTTAGTATCTATAGTCAAGATTATGAAATGTATAAGTAAATGAATAACTAATATATTTTTACGATTACTAAAGAAACAATTGCATTTGGCACGTTTATTTGCAATCGTATCTACGTTAAGGCAAAGTTTTTAGGGAAGCAACAAGAAAACAACGAAAATAAAATTGATGCCCTAGTGAAATCTTTCGATTATCAAAAAAAAACTCGTTATAGTTTTTGTGTTACCGATATTATTTCACCACGTATATTTAATAATACCCCTTTTTTGCTGTCTGTATTTTACGAACGTACCTTAGTTCGTGATGACATGTTAGTCGATTTTTAAAAGGTATAAACTGGTTTTTTTTTAAATTATAGGGCTGAATTGGGAATTAAATGCTTTCAAAATTTAATACTATTATTCACTGAAGTTGGCTATAAGAACATACCTACCTATGTAGTACTTTAACTTAGCTACAATGCAGTGCAAGTGTTATTAAGGTGAAAGTGTACCGGCGCTCTCTCTACGACTAGTACGAAGTAGTCGACTGTTTCTACCTGGATAATAACACTAGAGCAAATATTTTTGTGGCATAAAACCTATAACTGCCATGACTATGCCCCTATGTCTTGGTTTTTTTTCATTTTATAATTATCATAGAAATTAAGATTTTCAAAAACAAAACATAAAGGCATGATCATGGCAGTTATAAGTTTTATGCAACAAAAATATTATTTGTGCTAGTGTCATTATCCATTGAGGAAACAGTCGACTACGTTTGTATGGAGAGAGCGCTCGCTACCCTTTCCTCTTAACTCTACGCTATTTCGCGTGAATCTCTCTACTTCATAAATTTAAGGTAACTTGAATTTGTGAGATTTACGGAGTATTCGCGAAGGCTGCGGTTACATTATTAACGATCTTATTACGATGCCATTTTAAAACCTCTTGCCTCAGGCATCAAAATTTGAAAAGGGTTTTAATTATTCGTTTGACGCATAATTTACTTTCGCTCTCTTGCATTGATTGAACCTTAGAGGTTTGATCAATAAAACGTAAACCTAAATAATAACTTTGCTTTATGCAGTTTCTTTGTCTTAATTTTTTAACCATACACTCTTAATGACGTATGATGGATGAGATTTACTTGATTTACATCTAAAAACTTTTGTACACTATATTTTCATTCTTTCATGAAAATTACTTAAAATTTTATTACACATCAGGCTGGTACCTAACGCGTTTCTAATAAAGCCTAAAGTTTATAAAGTAATAAATTTAATTTTGACGTTCGGTGCTATAAAGTATGAATAATTGGGCTGCCTTAGGCTCAGTGGAAAGTTTGTTCTTTGCGACATTGTGAGCTGGAACTGTTTCAAAGTATTGAATGGAAGCCGGACAGAGTTGTTAATAATTAACTTCTTCTCATATACATTGGTCTTTTTACTCTTTTGTACTTCTAATAGTGGCTGTCAGACGGACTACACGCACAGCAGCTGTGGACTAATTGTCGATCGGGTGCTAAGCGATTAGGACCTATGACTACCATTTGGCTGTTCTAGATAATGACAGTTCCTAAAGCAAATATTTCATAACCTATTAAATTATAGTATTTTCACAGAGCTTTTCCCAGTATACTAAATTTGTAGAATTTCTATACAATTCTATTCCATTCTTTCATGTTAATTTAAAAACCTAGAAGCTATAATTCTACTGGTGGAAATCGAAAACTGAGCAATTTGTGCACTCTCGAGATGCAATTCTGTTCATCACTCCGAATATCCTCATCCGATCTACACGAAATTTTATGGGACCACTTGTGAAGTATCTTCTTTCAAACAAAAAAGAATTTTCCAAATCGGTCTAAGCGTCTCCGAGTAATCGGGGAACTTACATTTAAAAAAAATATCCCGACGAATTGAGAACCTCCTCCTTTTTTGAAGTCGGTTAAAAATGTAAGGAGAAAACTCTTCGCATGTGCTTTAAACCCCAATTAGAAACTTTGAGGAACACTCTCTAAAGTTAGACACTTGGCAAAGACCCGTGTTTTGCATTAAAAAGGTTCACCTTAATTAGACGTAACAGATGTTGGTGCAATTAATTCGCTCGAGTCAAACAATGTCTAAGTTTGAAAGAAGATTTTTAAATGAAAACTTATTTTGTTTTTAAATAGCAGAGCTTGTAGAGGTAGAGGCACGTTGATGTAGTGATTAATTAACTAGCCTCATTGTTAAAGTACAATATAAACATTATAGACGTCACTATCCTACAGCACAATTACATTGTTCAAAGTTATAAGTTTAAGCCATTACCTCTCCTTAAAACGATCCAAGTTATTGTCTATACCTACTTATAAGAAAGAAAGAAGGAAGAGAGGACAAAAAGTCTGTAGGTACTTGGAAGAAAATAAATGTATACACGGTGTAACAAGGGGGGTGGATCATCGGTTGCTGGGGGGTGGGGGACCTCAGTACCTATCGATTTAAGACACCTGTACGGTTCAAAAGTTATTTGAGTTTTAGTGAACTTTTAGTCGAAATCCGATTTCACCCTGAACTTCGCAACTACAGCTAAACTATCAGGTCTATGATTTTGCCGTTTTTTGAAACAATTTCAAAGTGGACCTTTTGTACCCCTACACCAATCAGAGTCTTAGATTTATAAAACTCAAAATAAAACTTTTAAAAATATTTCACAGATTATTTTTTCTGCAACATATCTTAACTGAGGTACCCCACCCCCCAGCAACCGATGATCCACCCCCCTTGTTACACCGTGTGTATATACTATATTTTAAATGAGAAATATTTGATTGATTGTTTTTTTATTCAATAGGCTCCGAAACTACTTAATGAAACTTGGTATGAGGATACATTGATTCATTGGGAGTGTTATAGGCTACTTTTTATCTCGATGTACCCACGGGATCGGGAGTTATGCAGGTGAAACCGTGGGGTACTGCCAGCATGTAAATGTATTTCTAAACCAGAGAACAATAAGGTCATAATTAAAGTAGGTATTTTATGTGAAACTGAAATAAAAGGTATCGTTTTCATATTATAGTTAATTATTGTTTTCTTTACGTTTAATCTCGTGGTTTTGACGGGTTATAGATAGGTAGATCGACTAAGAAAAGGTTTGATGCGGTACAACAAGAAATAAATAATTTGAGAAAGCGCTGTTTTCGGTATGTCAATATAAATAAATAAATAAACAAAATAAATAATAAATAAATATTACAGGACATTCTACACATTGCCATCTAGCCCCAAGTTAAGTAACTAGACTATTGTTACGAGTATGTGTGCTAGACAACGGATATACTACATATTTACTTTTCTTTTGTAAATAAATACCTTTAATACATACTCGTAGAAACAACCAGACCACAATATGTTTTCTGATTAGGAATATACTTGTTTACTTAGCTCAATGTAATGTTAGGACGATTTTTGAGCTTAAATCTTCGACTGTCTAACTACAAAATAGAGGTAGATAATAATCGAACCCTTTTTATCAAATTGATATAAAAACTTTTCCAATAGTTGTATTGTTTAGTTACTTCAGACTGTTCCACAAAATCCCTAAAATCAATTACTTTTGACGAAACGCTAGCTGTACGGTTCAGTGAAAAAACGAACGTTGTGATTGAAAAAAACGGCGAACCATACATAGCATGTATTTAGAATTTTGTGTCTCGATGTTACATTGTCTATTTTGTTTTCCTTTTTCCATGCATCTTTTGTATGTATACCTGTGAAATGGGATATAAAACCAGGAAATTCCGCAACCGGAAACACCAAGAATTCACATTGTTTAACAGCTTGGAATAGTGGGAAAATTTAACATTTCCAGGGCAGGTATTTGGTATTTTCGTTACTATCTTTTTTCAAAACAGTACAGCACTCGAGAAGAAAATGTAATATCATTTTCTCCTCTTTTACGTGGCCTTTTACATGCGCACAATATACAAGTTGGCGACTTCCGAGTGTGTACTTGAAAATTTCAGCTGAAATTTTCATGCGGTCCTTAATCTTAACCTCGGCTGTTATAAATGTGTAGTCACTTGTATTTTGTAAGTGGTAGAGTCAGCGAAAATGTGCTTTAATAAATGTGCTTTAAATTTTACTTATTGACTTTTTACTTCATTTCACATTTCAAATTTAATTTGCATATTTATATTTTTATTTTGGAAATTATGAAATTCTGATTTGTTTACTTTGATATATATTAACATTAATTATCTGTAAGTGAGTGTAATTTGACTGAATATAGAGTTATTTTATTTTATTATGGATCCCCTAATTTTTTGAAAATAAGTTATAGCTTATGTTACCTCTTTATAATATTAGTATAGATTTATTTTATTTAATAACTGATGTACCTGTATTAAATTATCATACTTACATTATTGAGATTCAGAATGCCTTTAATATACGTACCTGCATCAAATAATATTTTGCATTTATCCGCTATTGTGTATCACAAAAAGTCACGACCGAGTAGTTTACCAATGTAGTATGTAGTAGACCAATGTAGTTTGTTTGAAAAAAAATTGGACCATCTATAAAGAATATAGCACTAATATTGGCTTTGGTAGTTATAAAAAAGTTATAATAATAAATATAAAGATTATAGTTTAAAGCTGAGGACACATTATTCGGACGCGTCCGACTGTCGCAACTGATAACTGTGCACGTTCGTTTTTTTTTTCTGTGTCCTGTCAGCTCTGTGACCGAACGGCATTCAGCGGCCCAGATCGCTCTAGGACGTCCGTGGACGCCCGACCGCTCAAGGGCGGCCCAAGGTTACGTCCGCGACTTACGTCCGATAGTGTGCGTAGTTACATACATTTTACACATAGGACATTTGACTTATAGGCACATTACACATATGCATATAAGTCGTGGCTGTCGGACGCGGCTTACGGACGCGATGATATGTTCCCAGCTTATCAGTAGAAAGATTTGTTCTCACTACCTAAGCATGTAGCGCACGTTCCTACTCATATATCATATTATGTTTTGTAAAATGTAGCCTAAACATAAATCTACTTAAAATAATTTCATTAGTATTGACCTATAAGGTTATTAAAATCAACGTGTACTCTTCGAAATTGGAAACAGCGATAATATTTACCATTTGTAATCCGTCGACAAATTGCTCTAGATTAACGACAAAATGTTTTTCCTGGAAAAACCTATTTATGAATCCATTTGGCGGTGAATATGCGACGCTTTGTATGGAAAATTGACATCGACTTCACGTGTTAAAAGGTATACGAAAGGCAAATTGTTTAGGTATTCAATCTTCTTTAATATTTTCATTTAAATGAAAATTGGAATAAAATTTAAGCAGGGCTAACAGGTACCAGATACAAGGGCATTTGTGTAAGTTCATAATTGATTTTATACCCAGTCTTCTTCTTCTCGTATAGTGGTGTGGCTCACCTATTGTTAGAGTTTTCAGATCGCCTTAAGGGCTCTAACTTGATCTAACGACTGCTACTAGAGGTAGCAACGTGGACCAACGGCTTAACGTGCCTTCCAAAGCACTGAGGGGCTCATGAAAACACATTTTTGCCACTCTGTTAATTGGTCACCCATCAAAGTAATGACCACGCACAACAGTAAATGATCAACGAACGATTTATACCCCGTATCTAATCTGTATGGAAAAACTAGTGCATTTGGTGTACCTTGATTCTTTACTTTACTCTCTCGAATATCGGGAATATCAGGATAAAAAGTGCGTAGCGTATATTATTCCCAATGAATCAATGTATCCTCATACCAAGTTTCATCCAAATCGGTCCATTAGTTTCAAACTTAGAAACCAACAAAATAATATTTCCTCTATATAATATCAAGCCCATGATTAGACAGCCACATCTTAGAACTTTTGTACTTCAAATCTATATAAATAACACTTCTTTGTCTGCATGGTTCGCCAATACAACGATCTCATGGTTAATCATAACGAAAATTGATGTTTTTAACAATAAACTTAATAAGTTCAAAAAATGCTTATTGCTTATATTGTTAAGTAAACTGTTCACTTCATACTAAAAAATAAATGAATAGACTCCAAATTAGATATAAAGGTATGTTAACTTAACAAGAAATAACCATGCTGAGTACACAGATTTTAGGATATAGTCTAGCTTAAAATTATTTGTTACATTTATCTTAAGTACTCGATATGACTGTATTCTGTTTTGTGTTCCATTAAATAAAATAGTATAAAATACTATTGTAATATAAATAAATTAGCAGTGAAATTAAATCTACATCTAGATTTAATTTCACTGCTAATTCATTTATTAATAGCCAAGTATTTAAATCCCTTTTAAATATTGAAAACCTTACTCATTTCAAATTGCTTAAGTTGAACTGAGATCCATCATTAAAATATCAGTTAGCGGGCGGTGCGGACGGGCGTCTAGATTTATCAGTGCATATGTCCGCGTTTCAACTATCTATAATTAATTATTGAACGATATCAACTGCTTCTGAAAGCGGAGAAGGTAATAGATACTTTAACGAGATTGTTTTGCCGCAAGGTTTGTTATGTTGGGAAAATTTAACTGTTTGGCTATAAGGCCTACAATAAATCGCTTAACCATCATCACACCTACCTGATGGTAGGTGATGATGCGGTCTAAGCGCTTTTATAGATGACTAGCTGCGCCCCGCGGTTTCACCCGCGTAAGGCCCGAACCCGTGGGAATTTCGGGATAAATAGTAGCCTATATTAATCCAGGTCTCCAGCTATCTAGATACCGAGTTTAATTGCAATCAGTTCAGTAGTTTTTGCGTGAAGTACCAAACACACACACACACACACAAACTTTCACATTTATAATAGGTATTAGTAGGAAGTAGGATACCTGTTCACTTGCTACTTGAAAACCCTCAAATGCACATTCGAAAAGACAGACACACTCCTTTCCCTTGCTGTACGAATAAGGAATAACGAAGCAAAACGCTAAGTCTGGGATTTTTCCCATGAATCGCCACCATGTTTGACGAAATAAGAAGGGAAAATTAGATCGTGTAGGTCTAGTATTGCTAGAAGAATAATACAAACAAACAGTGTGATAATGCGGGTTGGCATTTGTTAATCACAGGCTCTTTCACAAAGATATCACAAAGTTAACACGTCCGACATCCGTCCGTGACAAGCGATATGGGTTAGACTCTCGACCTGGAATAAGCAGCGTTTGTTGGTCTAGAACTATTTTACTTCGCCAGAAACATAGAGCCCAACCATCGCTAGTCGGGAAGACAACTTAAGAAGCAGAAGAGGTTTGATTGCTTGACAATGTTTTCGTATCACCGCCAGCGCCTATCTTTAATTTTAACCTACTATTCCAGCCTTAAACATAGTGAGTTTTAGCGAGAAAAATAAACTCCTAATTAAGCGGGCAAAAAAGTATAAAATAAGAATTTTATATTAAGATATAAAATATTTCCTGTATATTTTGTTGTTAAGATGCTCTTATAAAGTTGCATCTCACCAAAAATATTATATTACTAGCTGCGCCCCGCGGCTTCACTCGCGTAAAACTTTCTGCGCAACTTTCCAATTTTTTTCTTTCATAAGAACCTTCTTCTAACAATAACAAATACAACAAAAAAAGAATTGGCCAAATTGGTCCAGGCGTTGTTGAGTTATGCGCTTACCAACACATTTTGCGATTCATTTTTATATTATAAGACTAGCTGCGCCCCGCGGTTTCACCCGCGTAATAATTTTCTACGCAATTTTCTTAATTATTTCTTTCATAAGAACCTTCTCCGGACAATAACAAACACAACAAAAAAAGAATTGGCCAAATTGGTCCAGGCGTTGTTGAGTTATGCGCTTACTAACACATTTTGCGATTCATTTTTATATTATGGATTTATGGTCAAAAGGCATTCATTTAGTAAATATATTCCGTTGGTATAGGTGTACGTCCAATAATAGTAATTTTAAAACTCTACGGTGGGTCTGTAATTATGCTGCCGACCGTACCTATAATTTGGTATGTATTCTCATTTTCTCCTTTATTTAGAAAAGTTATTTTTACTATAAAATAAAAAATGATATTCTTTTTAGCAAGTAAGCTTGTGCTGCGGTGGGCAGGCAATGGATAGACGACTTATACCCACACTTTTCTTCTGTAAATAAATTATAATTTAATATAAATACAGAGACAGACACCCAGACTAAAAGCAAATATTTGTTTGAGGTGAGAATCAAACTCGCAACCAAAATAAAACACACATATTGATTTTGGCAATTCCTTAAAAATAGACTGAATTTATAGTCTTACTCATAATAATGAATATTGTTTTGATTATACCTACCAATTTTATCGTTCAACTACATAGGCACGGAAGTTAATCCAAACTTTGCACAGGTGAGCTTCTATATTGAATTACCTAAGCCTTTCCATCTTGCGCCAGGTGTACCGAACATCAACATGACTAGCTGATTCTGACAGTTTTTCTTAAATAAACTGCTGTTCCTTAGTGAATTTTATGATTGAAGGGCTTTGAGCAAAATGAAACAATTAGTCGCGAGAGCATAGCGACGTGTATCTAGTACCATTGTTGTATTAATCCTACTGATATTATAAATGTGAAAGTTTGTGTGAGTATGTATGTTTGTTACTCGTTCACGCAAAAAACTACTGTACCGATTGCGATAAAATTCGGTATGTAGATAGCTGGAGACCTGGATTAAGATAATATAGGATACTTTTTATCCAGATATTCCCACGGGATCAGTAGATACGCGGGTGAAACCGCGAGGCCAGCTAGTGTTTCTATAAACTAACAATTTACATCTATAAATAGATCTATATAAAGTCCTGACTGACTGACTGCTATATCAACGCATTAAACCGATGGTTTTAGAGACATAAAATATGGACAATGTGTTCTTTGTAAAGTGTAGGTATTCACTAAAAAAAGGAATTTTCGAAATTCGACCCCTATATATGGCGAGAGAAACCGCGCGCAGAAGTTAGTGTAATCGCATAAAGGTTTTTTTGTAAATCTCGCATTTTGTACGACTAGTCATGCTGGTTTGAAGGGAATCTAATTTATTAATTGACTAAATTACTAGAAATAGAAACATTTTCTAAACACGTGATTGAGTTTCGAGCATTCAAACTTTATGTAAGTAAAAGAATATATATTCTGTTTGCATTCTACAAGTAGATGGGCTAATAGTTTAGAGGTGGTATTTTTAACATCGCACTTTAAATTAGACTAGCTTTTTCTAGACCAAGAAATCACGTTGTCCTATACAAACTTTGCCCCCCTTTTCACCCCCTTAGGAGTGGAATTTCAAAAAATTATTTCTTATCGAATACCTACGTCATACAAAGAACAAACCCTCCAAATTTCAGGTTTCTACGATCAGCGGTTTAGGCTGTGCGTTGATCCGTCAGTCAGTCATTCAGGATAAAGAATTTTATACGAGTATGTATAGATTACAAGAATAAGAAACATTTTCTCAACACGTGATTGAGTTTCGATCATACAAACTTTATGTAAGTGAAAAAATATTCATTCTGTTTGCATTCTAGAAGTAGGTACAGTCGGCTGCATAATTGCAGCCCCCGGTAGAGTTCAAAAATTACTATTATTGGAATGTTTTAATTGTAATAATTCTTGTTTGATTAATTGATGAGTTAGAAGACTTTAAACTTCAACTAAAGCAGGTGTCTAGAATCTTGCTTGTGTTGAAAACATTCTTATAACAGCCGTTTTGGAGCTCTACGGTAGGTCTGCAATTATGCAGCAGTACATGGGCTAATGGTTTAGAGTTGGTATTTTTAACATCGCACTTTAAATTAGATATATAGTTATTTTTATGTGTTGCAGTGCAATAATTAGAAATATAAATCCAGACGGTTCAACGGTTCGATGCATGTTTATTTTGATACACCTTTAGCATTCTCTTCTGTCAAATTAAAAAGCAACTTTAAAAGTATACCCGTCTCTTTTATGCTAACGGAAAATATTGGAAATACCAAGTGCTTTTTCAATCGTGCATCAGCAGTCTGAAAGGTGTAGGAAAATCCTTCAGTTCGCGTTGAGGCGGCAAACAGAGTGGTTGTCACACTCAGCCGCCCAAGTTACCGCGGTATATGAAATAGCGAATTTATTTCGGCAGATTTTTTTATTTTATTTCTATGCTTGAACACTTTCTAAAGTAAACACCATGCTTTAGATCATCGCCAAACGTCGGACTAATTAAATTATAATCATGTATTTATTGAAATGTACTTCAGTTGTTCAATAAGTGAATGCGTGAGTGATGGATTCAATGAAAGTTTATTTTCGTCCCTAGTGCCGTGTACGTGTGGTGATAATACTGGATATATAGTTACCCCAAACTCATTTATCTGCAAGTTTACCCTACGGTCCAATCCTGTGACTTACTAGTCCAAATATATCAACAAATCATATCTGAAACTATCGTTATATTTTGTAGAATTTTGTGAGTAGTTCTAATATTGACTGAACCAAACTTTTGGATTGAAGGAATTGTGTAGTGAGTGTAAAATGCACCGTGACTGGTGACAACGACTAATTGATATCGATTTTTCTTACAAATAAGGTAAGGACAATGTGGCGGTTTATTTAATTACAAACTTTGACTATAATTATAGTAATAAAAAAAGATAGAGAGTAATTGTAGTAGTAGTTTTTATAGTTAACAAAAAGATGACCTGGATATTATAATTATAATATCCAGGTCATCTTTTTGTTAAATAAGAAGGTATTTGAATAAGTTTGTATAAATGACTAGCGGTCCGGTACGTGCTTCGCGACGCATAAATTGAAATAATAAAAACTTTAATTTGACAGCAAAACCCCCATCAACAAAATGATCCGCTATTTAGTGAATTAATTTCTACAAAAAATGTGATAAATGAAGAACCGCTCGACCGATTTTGTGCAAACTTCACATAACCATCTACTAAATTTACCGAACAAAGCTTAAACATTGGGTTTGGATAGGTGAGCCCGTTCTTGAGTTATAAAATTACAACGAAAAGTGGCATTGATTTTTATAGATATAGATTTAACATTAAAATGTTTAGGAACAAATGGTTGAAAAATGTTGGATAGGTTAAAGGTTATAAAGCTCCGGTATCTAAAGCTTTATATTTGACAGCTTTTTTTTCATAATTCAAGGAACCATTTTGGCTATATTATTTTGACATTGGATTTCTATAAAAGAGTAAAAAGATTGCAAAGCAATTTCGTTAATTAAAATAGGTAAGTAAGTACATGATTACCTACTTTGATATTCCAAAAGAAAACATTCAAAAGATGGAAGTTGCCAATTTTCTTTTGAAACTTGTACAACACTCTGCACAAGTTATTAAGTTTCAAAAATGTTTACTTGCTCGCTAGTTAGATGAATTAAAAAAGAACTTGTAAATATTGTAAAAAAAAGCCGTAGTAAGTTCTTTTTTAACTCGAATAAAAAGTAGCAATTCGCAAGATACACGAATATTCATGTAACTTAGTTTTTTGCCGCCAAATTTAAAACTAGTCTATCTTTGTGTTGAATTGAAAGATTTGATGATAAATTACCGAAACTCAATTCATATGTACCTAACATTTTCCAATTGACTAAAAAATACTCCACGGCGAGGTTGCGTTAAAGATTGCAATCTTAAACTAAACCGGTATAAACAAACAAGAGATTGGAATAAAGACCTAAACACAATCAGTGCGAAGTCAAAACTTAAAAAATAAAAACAAATTTACAATGAGCATGTTATTTTTAATTCTTATCAAAACGAAAGAAAATATCTTAAAAACACTTACAAATTTATCCACTTACAAAAACCGATACTCAATTCATATGTAACATTTTCCAATTGGCTCAAAAAATTCTCCACGGTAAGGTTTCGTTAAATGTTTGCAATCTTAAACTAAACCGGTTTAAGCAAACAAGAAAACAAGAGAATGTAATATAGACTTAAACACAAACAGTGCGAAGTCAAAACTTAAAAATAAAAACACATATTATTTTTAATCTTTATCAAGAAAATACCTGTAAAACACTTACAAATAACAAACCTCCGTTTCGTATATTTCAATGTTTTAAAGAAACATTTTGAACATCACGAAGGTTCTATAAATGCTACTCATAAATGCCAAGGGCTTTCATCGACCACCATTTTGGGTTCAGGAAAAAATACATGGTAAAAAAATTTAATCGACCGCGGTGTATAAATTATATTGTATTACATGAATATTTGATGACATTTGAGTATATATATGTAGATACAGGGGATTTGTAAACTAAACAATATTTCGGGTCGGATGTGGAGTATCTAAATTAAAGAATAAAAGTAAATTACTAGAAATAAAAGACTTAACTGACAGGTTAACTGTAAATTTTCCTAAGTATACAAAATTATTTTTTATCATAGTTGCTCATAAAGTGGATCTTATCCAACCGATTTTAGGCTCATAATCCAACGAATTACGCATGTGTGCGTTTTACATTACGCCACTAGTGTGTAAAAAGTTATCCAGATAAGGTAAATTGGTATCTTACTGCTAATTACATGTCAGGTGGATGAAACATTCTTAATTTATCTTTGTTATACTGTTTTGGTGTATAAAAAGGTAGGTACCAACACAGAGTTTTTAAGCTAGCAAAAATGGTTGTCTCTAAAGTCGGTTTACGAACGTAAATTTTACGTGATAATGTCTTAGAAAACGATTAAAAATAGAGTTTTGTTTTTTATTTACTTAAATATATATTTTTCCGTAAAATTGTATTCTGTTTTTAATCCCCGACGCAAAAACAAATGGAAAAAACCCTAAAAAATATTGTATGTCAGACGAAGCTGTATAGGTTTAAAGTATTTGGCCTGGCCTTTCGGGAGTATATTTAACAAAAAAATATAGCCTTAAAAAATTGTAAACATAGACTTATCAGAAATATTTTGTTGATTATTATTTTCTCAATATGTTAGCTATGTCTTTAGTTGGCCGAGTGGTATAAGCCGCCACACGCTACACCAACCGACGTGAGATCGATTAACAGGTTACGTTGTTCTAATGTTCAAATGTTCAAGCAATATTGTAAACATTAAGTGGCAGTAGACTTTTGAGCGTCGATTGTACACTCAAGAGAACGAATTCAAAATTACAACATCAAAGACGTAGGTATCAACGGAAAAATAATATGAATGTTTACTCATTTTTAACTGAATGAAATATTTATTGCATGAACTGATAAATGGAAATATTTTATTTCAATCATTCATAACGGTTATTGCATATTTTATATAACAGTAAATAAATTTGGGAGGTCTTAAACGTATATAATCAACAAGCTATACCGATAAAAATAAAATAAATATTGCAAGACATTCCACACATTGCCATCTAGCTCCAAGCTAAGTAACTACTCAAGCAAACAAAGATTTGTGTTATAGGTGCTAGACAACGGGTATTCTACTTATTTACTTTTTTTTGTAAATAGATTATACTTATACTAACTACTTGCTTATTTATTAACATAAATACTTTAAATGATAATAACATAAATTCTCATCAGATCCTCAACTAATTTTTATGGGACCATCTATGAGTCATCCCCTTTCAATCAAAAAAAGAATTTTCCAAATCGGTCCAGGCGTCTCCGAGTAATCGGGGAATTAAAAAAACAGACGATTTGAGAACCTCCTTCTTTTTTTGAAGTCGGTCAAAAATATATAAATTATTATACATATACAAAGTTAATAATACTTATACTTATAATACTCATAGATGATGAGTCATCCCCTTTCAATCAAAAAAAGAATTTTCCAAATCGGTCCAGGCGTCTCCGAGTAATCGGGGAATTAAAAAAACAGACGATTTGAGAACCTCCTTCTTTTTTTGAAGTCGGTCAAAAATATATAAATTATTATACATATACAAAGTTAATAATACTTATACTTATAATACATAAAAACAACCAGACCACTGATAAATATCTAAGCAAAAATACTTGTCTGAGGCGGGAATCAAACCTGCAACCCTGTGTTTGGCATTACGGCATGTTGACCATTGTGCCAACTGGGTCGTCAACTGATGTAGAAGTTATGACATTTAAAGAAAATTCATCTTAATCTAGATTTTTATTAATATTCACGTAAAGTCACAGTCAAAATGACGTATCGTATCTAATGGTTCCAAATGTGTTGCTTATTTGAAGGATATGAAGATAAATATTTCATGAAAATGGTTGAGGCTTTCAAGGCTTACATTTGAACCTAAGAGATTTATTTACTCGGGCCACTGTAGGTCTTTAACTTGGTAGCGTAATAAATATCAAACATGTGGATTCAGAGTTTATGGTTCTGGGCCTTTTATAAGAAAAATACACGGTACTATAAAATCATATTACTGCTATTGAAGGGTTTCCGTCCAAGTTGCCATTGCACTGTAATAGTACATTGTGATACAAGTGTGGTAAATTGATCATTGCATAGAGGCGGTTAATGCCGCGCGAGCGAAACCCGAGCGCGTTTATCAACCCGAGATGGAATGATCAAACCACACGTGTATCGTACGACATATCCGAGGGCTGATAACAGAATATAATGGTACGGAAAAATATATTTAGTTAAAGAATAAACAAAAAAAACAAAACTCAATTTTTTATCGTTTTTTAAAACGTTATCACGTAAAATTGTCGTTCGTAAATTGATTTTATAGACAACCATTTTTGTAAAACTCTTTGTTGGTACCTACCTTTTGTTATATAGATCAAAACAGTATAACCCAGTTAAATTAAGAATGTTTCATCTACATAACATGTAATTAGCAATTAGGGATAACTTTAGAGCAGTGAGTAAGAGTGTAAAAAGAGACTTGACTTAATTATACAATTCAAAATTTTGTTTTGAATGATTGATTGATACATCAATGCACAGCTCAAGCCAACCGACAGAACTGGCTATTTGACACACAGATTTCTAATATGACGTAGGCATCGACTAAGAAAGGTTTTTGAAAAAAACCAACCCCTATGCGGACGAAGTCGCGGTTGAATGCTAAATAATACGTATATTGAAATGGGTAAACAAAACTTGAAACCCTTATATTTATAGCGATATTTGAACAGTAATCGATGTGAAACAATCCATTTCACTGAATGAATTCAAAGAGGAACGGGTTTTTATGTGAAAATTATTCACCGGTGTAAGCTATAATATTTTACTGAAAACTTTAAAACACAAACATAGCAGTAATGAGAAGTGGAAGATACTACTAAGCAGCAGATATAGTGGCAGATAATATGTAGAAAGAATATAATCATGATAATTTAAGAAAATAGTGTCTCTGATCACTAGTGGACAGCGGTGAGTAGAAGAAAAATAAATAAATCTTTATTTGCAATAAGTTGAAATCATTTATTCAGACAGTTTTATAAATTAAAATAAAAGCTTGGTAAAATGATTCAGTGTTTGCCAATCCACAACGAACGCCATTTCTTGGTATCTATTAATTAAATTTTCTCTTTGCTACATATATTATGATTTTTTAGTATTGATTAAATATGTTAAATTTATTTAAAACTTACATGAAACCACAAATGTTTTGCAACCAACAATAATTGCGAAACCCCAAAATTCAATTGCGCCGAGCGTTTATTTGAGACAGTTATTATTTTTGCAAAATAACGATACTTATTCAGAATTAATTATGCGTATAATGAAAATGTGATGATTTTAAAAATAACGTTCAAGTTCAATAATAACTTATATTTTCATTATATTTTATTATGAGCTGGTAGTGTTTCGTTGCAGGGGAAATGCCTCTTTACTTCTTCGACTGTTTGCAGTCTTGTGCTACGGATTGCCAATCTGCAATTTGTCCAGCCGTTTACCTGTTTTGGCTCAAAGTTTGTTCGGCATGCGGCTGACATGGCCGGCCAAATTCCACTTTAAAGCCGCATTTACGGAAAGTATCAAATTGTTTGCAAAGTATAGTATATTTTTCATATTTTAAAGATACCAAATGCATCAGACAACACTTATCTGTATAATGTATTAAAATAATTTCAAAATAATATAAGTTTAAAACAAAAAAATATAGTTTTCTGTAGCCTCTTCCAGCAAAATTATGAAAATAAGCCGATTTTCGGTACAAATATCTTAATATCTAGAAGATTTCAAATAATATAAAATATACTAAGATCAAATAGAAATATTAAACATTAATTCGTATGAAAAAGATACGACAAAATATTCACAATTATTCCATAAACCACAAAAATACACCATGTTTTGCTAATTCACGTAAAGTTTATATATATTGAAATAATTTTGACTTTATTTATCTTTGTACTAGCTGTTGCCCGCGACTTCGATCGCGATGTGGTTTTGGGTTATTTAGAATACCTAGCATTTTTCTGCATAGATACAATTTATCATTCGTAAGTTATAAAAACAAAATAGGTAGTTACATTGTTTTTAAACTATATTATTAATTGATTTGGCAAAGGCAATTCTTATTCTAGGCTTACTCATACTACGAAAGTAGGTCTAAAGATGCCTGAAGAGCGTGTAGAAAGAAAAACTTTCGGCCCTAGGGAAAATCGCTTTCACTGACAGCTGTCATGTTATATTATGGCTTCGCGCGGCTTGTGCAATGTGTTTGTAGCCAGTATCAGTATCATTACGCATTAGGGACTTCAAAAACCTAACCTCCTTGATTTAGGTAACACCGAAGAATAACAATTATGGCTTCGCACGGCTCATCCATACTGCCAGAGTTTAGTACATAATAGGTTTTTTCTTAGTAATCGAATTCAGGTAGATATATTTAGTTCAAGATATCTTATTTAATAAAATAAATGTAAAGTTGAAAATGGTCAAAGCGACGTATGACCATGCTGCGCCTCTACCGGCGCCCTGTCAAGATGTTGCAGATGTGGCTTTATGTGACCGTGCGGTCAGTGTCGTTTCTTGAGTAAAAAATACTGGCGGGAAATGCTTGCATTTTGAATGATTTTAATTAGTATTATCTTTTGTTATTTTATTATGTTTTTTGTGTTAAGTTTAATCTGGTTTTTCATATATGATTGTGTATTTTGTGTAAATAACATTTTCTAGACAAACCGTGTTACAAAAACTGTAATTTAAATCTACGGACTTCGCGTCATCACTCAGTGTTGGATAAACTAATTTATAAAAATCTCTTCGGTTAGTACCGACGTATTTGAGTATTGAAAACATGTTGAAAACAAATAGCAAAAGCAAAAAATCTACATAAGGTCCCAACCTTGTAAGAGGATCAGGTAGTATGGAGTCTCTCATTCACTCTCGTTATTAGGAAGAATTTTATGTTTATTCGTAATGAAAAGCACAGTGTTTACCTCGGGTTTGTTTTGTTTGCCCAAGGTGTGAAAGTCACTCATTTAGTCCCTCGAAGTATTAGCGCCCTCGCTACGCTCGGGCGCCAAACTCCGTCTCGGGACTCAATGAGTGACTTTCACACCTTGGGTAACAATGTACTATTTTTGTTAATTTTTCACAAATAAAACATATAAACAACAATATGATAAGCTAAAACTAAGTCCAATTTCTATTAGCACAAAATGTCCTAAGAATCCCATTTTCTGAATTCTTGACCAAAATAACCAGTTTTTTTATTAGGTAGCTGGCAGGGCTACGTAATTTTGGAAAAAAAAATGATTTTTACAAATGACTATTACCTGTATATTTTTTAACCGACATATATTTTTTTATGTATGTTCGCTGATTACTCGTAAACTCTTGGAGCGATTTGGATAATTCTTTTTTGTTTTTACTATCTAAGGTTTCCGCTACTTGAACTCATAATTCAAACTATAGCAGGAGAAAGCGCGATAGAAGTGTAACATCGGAGGTCTTCGGTAAAGGAGATCGGTAATATTATGTAGTAGTACCTCTTTGTATTAACCTCATTTTCAGTTTCACGTAGGTAGTATTAAATGCAAACTATTTGGTTTTATGTCAGCTGTCATCTTGAACGGAGGCATGTACTGCACCCCTACCATGACTATTTGAAGAACTCGAAATAAAAGAAACCCTTTTTCGATCACTCTTTTGTCCGTTTGTCTGTCGGTGTGTCACTACCGATATTCTCAGAGACGGGTGGACCTAGTAAGTTGATTTTTAGGAAGTTTCATAGTGAATACTCAATATAGTATGTTTAATCGAATACGTAAAAAAGTCGTAGTAAGGGTACTGTTTCCTTCTGACGTTCGATTACGTTTTACCACGGAAAAATATTTCGATTTCTTATTTTTTAAATGTTTTTTTATCAAATATCTTAATTATTGTATTAAAGTTAAATTAAAACATACCCTAAATGTTATTCTGATATATTCTGAACATATTCGTGTGGACCTTTTTAAAATCTGTTCTGTAGTTTATGAGATTACCTGGTTCAAACAAACAAACAGACAGACAAACAGACAAACAGACAAAAATTCTAAAAAGTACCCTATCGTGTTCAGCTAACGATTTTAAGGCGACCTGTGTATTTTTTTTCTGGATATCTTACAATTACAGATTTTTTGATGTCTACAGATTTATTATATGTATAGATAAGTTTGATGTTTATAGTAACGACCATTGCCATGAATGAAAAGTCAGTCTAGATACTTCAAGGTGCTTCAGGGGCGTCAAATCGTAAACGCGTTTTTGGGTGACATCGACAACCTAGGTTCGGTCAGTAAGACCAACTCACTCCATTAACTCCGCTCCATTAACTCGATAAATATAAAACGCAAGCATCATTTTCAAATGAACAAAAAACACTATCTTAATGTCGTTAGTGCTATGACGCTGAATCGCATTTGCAATCGTTGCACTAACAACGAAATATGACAGTGGAATAAAACCATTTTACCAAATAACTAAGCAAGGCACGTGCTTCTAACTAAAGTAGCAATCACTAATTAGAATAATTAGAACGTGCTACGACACTTGACTCCTTAAATCGAAATACTATTTGGAGGAAAATGGAGCAGTATAATTACATTTAATTTTGGTTTGTAAGAGAAAAACACGAAAATCACTACTAAAGCTACTCAATTTATGACAAATTCGAGATTGTAACTGTATTAACACCTTTTTGAAAGCTAATAAGCAAGTAGGTTTTAAGTTAAGCTGGATTAGTACGTAGGTACTAACCTAAGTAGTTAGTTTAGTACATAAGTACGTAGATACTTATCGAGCTTAACTTGAAACGAGTTTGAAACTTAATCGTAAATAAAATACTTATAAAATCCTAAGGTAATAATAAGATAATTTCTAAAATAATAGGTACCTAACTTGAACCTTAAATTATACTTAATTATCCTTGAATAATTAAGTAACTAATTATTAAATCTTTCCAACTTACTTGTTCTTTATTTTATCAGTTACTAGCCGCGCTCTGCGGTTTCCTCCGTAACTCCTGATCCCGTTGAAAATTGAGATAAGTAGTAGTCTATGTAATTGCAATGAATCAATGTACCGTCATACCCAGTTTTATCAAAATTGGTCTAGTAGTTTCTAAACTTATTCGTTACAAACATAAAAAAAAAAATCTTTCCTATTTATAATATATAAGTGTAGATGTGATTATTTAAACCATAATTCTGTCAGTGTTTTCGACAGTGATTCAGCTATATTAAGTTAACTGAAATTTCGGGAAGGGTAGAAGCAAAACTTCATTTACATTGCATATTTTGTGGCAAGACTCGAGATTGCAAAACGAGGCTTTGCAAAGAGATATTTAAATAGTGTTTTGTGATTTTAGTTCCCTAGTGGCGTACCCGTGCACAGTAAGAAGCAATGACTTGACTTCTACTTTATACGGAAACGGAAATACGCGCCCTAGTCTGCACCAGGTCGCGTAATAGGGGTGATTCGGCAAGATTTTTGGACTTGGCCTACTTCTTACACTTAGAATATTTTGAAATAATCAACGGCCATCTTGCCATAATAATTCAGCCGTATACACGATCGAATTACCTAAGAAATCGCCTTAGAAAGTTTAAAAAGTTATCGGGCTCACACAACAAAGGTTACTGGAAGAGATCGCTTTGAGCATTAAGGCCACCCTGTGTAACACTTAGTTTGTTTTTAAATTTAAGTTTTGTTTTTTTTTGTATTTTATGTAATTTTAAAATTATGTTTGCAATAAAGAATTTACAAATCTATCTTAACGCTTAAAGTTTCAATGCAAATAAAACTCAGAAATAAACTTTAAAATACGAGAATATTTACAACAATGTTGAATGACGACCCAGTTGGCACAATGGTCACCATGCCGGACTGCCAAACAAAGTTGCGGGTTCGATTCCCGCCTCAGACAAGTATTTATGCTTAAATATTTGTCTGTGGTCTGGTTGTTTCTATGTATTATAAGTATATATTTACAAAAGAAAAGTATAAAAGTAGTATATCCGTTGTCTAGCACCCATAACACAAGTCTAGTTACTTAGGCTGCGATGTGTGGAATGTCCAGTAATATTTATTTATTTAATGTGTGGTGCAAATCCAACAAAACTCTTCATAGTTAGCTATCTAACAGACAGTTATATACCTATTTTAGATAGGTACTATAGGTAGGTATCTATAGTAGGTAATCTGTGACCTCGTAGTCGTACGTCAATACAAACATATCGATCAAGAAAGTCATCACTGGCCAGCCATGAACTAACATCTTTACATTATTTCGGCTAGATACACACATCAAGACTGTCTAAAGATATTTTACTTATAAAATATTAACCAAATATCTATATGCTATGTTGATAGGGTTATTTTATAATATGCTTAAGCTATAAATATGTTGATATTTTAATTTTATGGGCTTTTAACATCTAATCTATCTAGATTATCATGGAATAAAAGTTGATGGCACTGCATAAACCATCTCATTTATGCATATGGTTAATTAACCATCTGGTTTATGCATCTGTTTGATAAACCATCTGGTTCATTCATCTGTTTGATAAACCATCTGGTCTATGCATCTGGTTGTTAAACTATCTGGTTAATGCATCTGGTTGATAAACCATCTGGTTAATGCATTTGGTTGATAAACCATCTGGTTAATGCATTTGTTTGATAAACCATCTGGTTAATGCATCTGTTTGATAAACCATCTGGTTTATGCATCTGGTTGTTAAACTATCTGGTTAATGCATCTGGTTGATAAACCATCTGGTTAATGCATTTGGTTGATAAACTATCTGGTTAATGCATTTGGTTGATAAACCATCTGGTTAATGCATCTGTTTGATAAACCATCTGGTTTATGCATCTGGTTGATAAACCATCTGGTTAATGCATTTGGTTGATAAACCATCTGGTTAATGCATTTGGTTGATAAACCATCTGGTTTACGCACCGCCAAAAACTTTAATCAATGCTATTTAGGTCATTGTAGTGCATGGGACATGTACTGTATGAATTAGGCTTGTCCACCCTCACAACTTAATCGACTGTGTCCAGTGGAAAACATTTGTCAATACATCTAAAGCCAACTAAGTCGCGGGTTACGATGTTTTCCTTAACCGAACACATACATAAAAAATAATAAAAAAAAATAAAATAAAATTTTATTTCACAAACGAAACACTTACAATTAAGACAATTATTGGATACTCCTTGTAAGCAATCGAGATGCCTGTGCCAGGAGTTTCCACTCTTCCTCACCTACACTATTATTAGACAATTAAATGAATATATATAAATGTAACACTTTTATACTATACTATACCTACATATACACACACACACAGCACAAACAAATACCATACATATTATATACATAACATATAATTATACATTACAGACTTATATAACATAATATGATAAAGACATACATACAGTATACATAATGTGTGTTGGAATTACACGTGTCTCATACATGAGACGGGAGCCTCCACCGCAACCTCATGGTCATATGATTCAAGGCGTGAGATTTAGCTCCAGTCCATGAATATGTGTGTCTGAAGAGAGTGATAATGTTGGCGAGGTTGCGTGGATACATTGTTTAGAAATTAATCCATAGGTGCATCGGCCGAGATTGGCGTAGTGGTGGATACCTCGACTTGCGTAGCGAGATAGATAGATAGATAACTTTATTTGTACAACACAGTAAGGAACATAAATCACGATATACACAAAGCAAAGTAAAGTAATAGCTATAAAGTACAAGTTGCACAAATGGGCGGCCTTTTCGCTGAAAGCGATTTCTTTCAGGCAACCTTTGGAAGGAAAATAACTGCTTTAGCTTTTATAGTAGGCTGTGAGTTCATTCAAGCAGGATATTAAAGTAAATAAACATAACTTATAATAGGTGATAATATAAAGTATTTGAATAATGATGGTTATAAGTGTAGTGCGCGTAGTGGGTTCGAATTCCGGCTAGCCGTGTACAAACGAATATTTCAAAACGTTTATAGTGTTTATATATTTAGGTACACTATTATGATCAAATGTTGGGAAACTCTTATGTGAGCTCAGTATCTCTAATGCCCGTAACTTTGCACTTGGATTTCATATAATGGCTTCCTGTTGTGTGAAAGTTTTAAAGTGTTGTTAGAATCAAAGTTTGGTTCGAAATATTTTGCTATACCTACCTGCTCTGGGTAGCGTACCGCGCTCGGTTATTTTTCCAAGCAACGCCATCTGTCGCCCAGTTGATATTTTAATAGTACGACCTTCGCTAATAGTAGGGTCTCAAATTTTCAATCAGAAGACATGATTTTAAAATCTTGTTAATTCACCTTTGATAAGAAACAAGAGTTCTTCATGTTAAATCGTTTTCTAATATTTGACGTTATAAAACTTCATACATAAACGTGCCTATTTGGTGGAAAAATGAACATGCCCTACTTAGAAAAACGTGAATAAAGGTTCATTGGAAAACTGTTAAAATATCGCTTGTGACTACTACAAGTAATTTGGTAATCGTAACTGAATTAAATGCTGTAATTTCAACACTAAAAAAAACGTGTGGCACTCGGGGACTGCCGCGGTAAAGCTATTGCATCGTGCGAGTTTCGTACAGTCGTATCATATACATCACGTTAAGCAAACGCTCGGCCGAGCTACATGGGAGGCGGAGTAGGGGTGTTGGTTTTATTTTCGTAACGGAATTTCTTGATTCGGTCGCCGCGCTCAAAGCCAGCGAAAAAGCTATGCAATAGCTTAAAAATCACAGGGAGGCAGTTGCATTTAATTCGTAAGAACGTCTTGTTTTAACTGAAGAGCTCTTATTTTAATGCAATAAGTTGAATTAGCAACATCTGTTGCAAATTATGACTTAAATATGTATGATGTCACATCATAGGTGATCCCTTAGTCTTTTGACCGAGACATGTCCAAGTCAAAAACCTATGAAATATTTTCCGGAATCTTTTGCATCATCATCATCATCATATCAGCCACAGGACGTCCACTGCTGAACATAGACCTCCCCCAAAGACTTCTAGAGCGATCCGTCGCATGCTCTCTGCGTCCAACGACTTCCCACGACCATAATTAAGTCGTCTGTCCATCTAGTCGGAGGCCGTCCCGCGCTGCGCTTTCCGGTACGTGGTCTCCAATCTAAGACTTTTCGGCCCCAACGGCCATCAGTTCAACGAGCCATCTTTCGCATAGTCGAGATATTATTATAAAGTTTAGAAAATATATCTATTCATTAATTTATATTTACACAATAAGTATTTAGGTACCTATTACAGATAAAAAAAGCATTTTTACGACGTCCGGCTTCCTAGAAACCTTACAATGTCCAACGATATTTCTTCAAAGGTCGTATATTATTTGCCTTCTGCCTACCATGAATAATAAACAGTCTCTTATTTATATACTTAGATACGAAAACATTTATCAAATACGTAGGTAAGAACAGTGGTATAACCAATAGGTTCCCAAAAAATTCAGGAGAGTTCTAACAATATTAAGTTAGAAATGAAAGATAAATAAAATAATGAATAAATATTGCAGGACATTCGCCACATCGTCACCTAGCCCCAAGCTAAGTAACTAGACTTGTGTTATGGGTGCTAGACAACGGATATACTACTTATATACTTTTCTTTTTTAAATATATACTTATAATACATAGAAACAACCAGACCACAGATAAATATCTAAACATACATACTTGTCTGAGGCGGGAATCGAACCCGCAACCCTGTGTTTGGCAATCCGGCATGGTGACCATTGTGCCAAGTTGGTCGTCAACATATAGACGAACATGTCATTTAGTCTTACGGCATATACCAAACTATGCCTTTAATTCAAATAACCTTTTGCAACAACTACCTACTAATACATCACGAACTATAGTGACAGTTTCAAAGTCGGGTTCCTTTTAAAAACCCCGTTTGAGACACAGCCTAAATATTTAACCAAACGAAATCTTTAGTTCGTTCGATATATAGATGACTAGCTGCGCCCCGCGGTTTCACCCACGTAGGTCCCGATCCCGTGGGAATATCGAGATAAAAAGTAGCCTATGTATTAATACAGATCTCAAGCTATCTATATACCGAGTTCATCGCAATCGGTCCAGTAGTTTTAGCGTGAAGGAGTAACAAACACACACACACACACACACGCACACGCACGCACACACAAACTTTCACATTTTTAATATTATAGTAGGATTAATATAACTCCTATCACTGAAGCTTAACTAATTGACAGAAGAAGTAGAACTAATTGATCGAATATAAGACAGCGACGCGAAAAACTAGAGCAAATAGTTATCTATCAACTTAACCATTCAAATTCATTAAGAAGTACGATTTGTTTGCATTAATAATGATTCCGACTCTATTTTATAACTACACTAGCTTTTGCCCGCGACTTCGTTCTCGTGGAAGTCGAAAATTTGAAGTATTTAATATATTGGAATCACGGAGTCCCATACAAACTTTGCTCCCCTTCTTCACCCCTTAAGGGGTGAATTTCGGAAATTCCTTTCTTAGAATGTGTTATCCTTTCTTAGAGTGTGTTCTTTGTATGGCATAGGATCACTGTCCAAGTTTCATGGCTCTACGATCAGCGGTTTAGGCTGTGCGTTGATCCGTCCGCGTCAGTTAGTCAGTTAGTCAGGACTAAGCATTTAATTTGTATAGAAGATGCTATTAATAATTTCTCTATAGACTTTTAAAGGAATGAAAAAGCCTTTTTTAAAAATATACTTACTCAAACCTTCATAACACAGAGAAAATATAAATATTATCTCGTATTTTTCCTCTCAATCAACTGAAAAAATAATGAAGTATTCATCTCACGTTTGTTTACAGTTAGTTATCTCAAGGGCTATAGAAAACTAAAGATCTTTTGGTTCTTATCAATTTGTTAGGATATTTTATTTGAATCTGGTTGTAATACAAATATTTCTACATTACTGATTGTATTCTTTTTCAGCGCGTAAACAGCACTAGGCAATCTAGGCATTTCTGGAAATATTTTGTCTGTTTTTATCCCAATCAATTCGGGATTAGGGCAGTATGTCTTCTTTCATTCACTTCTATTAACTAATCGTTTACATTCATCTTCTCTCACACAGTCTTCTTCCACCTTTCTTAGGTCGTCCTCATGCTCTCCATTCCTCTATGTTTATACCCTTGAATTACATTAAAATGTTAAATCTTAACAGAGAAACAAGAAAAAATTGCTTGCAGAAAAATGGTTTTGTTAGGATTATCAATATGCTCTCAGGTAAGTAGGTAATATTGCTTCCTTCGAACGATGGAAGTTATTACTTCAAGGAAAACAATTTCCTACAAAATTTTCCACTGGAGACCTGTTTATTTCCAATGTTATACGATAATATGATAATCTGTTATTAAATGGCTAATCTTACTGAAGTTTGAGCTTTGGTTTTTAACATGTTATAAATGTAGATAATATACACTGATTTATTTATAACCTTTAAGCTGCCTTGCTCAAAATGAGAAAATATTATTTCTGTTTCTGTAGAAAATATTAGTTAACGCTCAGCGAATTCATCCGCATAAGTCCGAATTCCGCGGTATTGGGAATCAAATGTATCCTATGTCCTTTTTAACCGAATTCAAAAAAGGAGCAGGTTCTCAATTTGGTTGTATGTATTTTTTTATGGATGTTCGCGCGTATCTTTTTTGTTTATCAACCGATTTGATGAATGTTTTTCTGATGGAAAGGGTCTACCTCATCCATCCTCTTAACTACCACTATGCCGATTTTTATCCAAATTGGTTCGGTCATTTGATAAAGAGCGAACCAATTAAAAAAACAACAAATTTTTGGATTTATAATATTAGTTAGGATTAAAATATCATTGAATGTTCTAACAGCTAATAATAAATTGAATTTCAGAGATAGAAGATAAGTTAACTGTTTTTGGGTTTGTTACAAAAGCAATTTTAAGATTCAGCTGATACTTAGTAATCTTCAAACATTACCTACGGATATCAAATTTCCAATCTCATTATTTTGATGTAAAATTGTTAGAATGTCGTTGTTAAAACTAGAATAAGTCTTAATCATTTTCATTTCTTAAAGCAATATTAGTATGGAAGAAGTTTGGACAACCTACCCTTTACCATCCTCAACTTCTTGTCCATTCAAAGGTTGCCTGGAAGAGATCGCTTGAGCGATAAGGCCGCCCTTTGTAGCACTAAGACTTAAGCTTTGTTTTTTTTAGTGTAATTTAAAAATGGTGTTTACAATAAAGAATTTATCTATCTATCTAAGAATAGTTGTAAGCATGTTGTAAGTCTATTTCGTTTTCACGTCGAAGTAAAAGTACAGATCACTCCAACCGCCAATTAAGGGCGCTTACTTACTTCAGTTTTTCCACCGTCTAGAATTATAACAAGGGTGAATAGATACTTGACCGCTATGTTGACTTGTGAGCACCTTTGCAGCTACAAAAGTATACGTATATGACCTACCTACACAATCCACGTAGCTAGCTATCCATACCAACCTGTGAGGAGGTATGGCTAAGGGTTGTAACAAACGAACGGCATAATGTTATGGTTTCTCTGTGGTTATAGCCTGCATTCATAGATGATGTAACGTTACCTTTGTAGGCTTCATATCAGCTGAACATCTAAACCGTTTGGCTAATCGATAATTTTAAAAGGGTACCTCCTACTTTGATCTCATTGAATGGCATTTCAATATTTTCTATACTAAATCTTCTTATCTTTATATTATTATAGAGAAAAGATTTGATTGCCCTAAAAGTACTAGACCGTTTTGGAAAAACATTGATTAATTGGAAGTGTCTTAAGGTACTTCTATCCCGATATTCCCACTTGATCGGGAGTTATTCGGGTTAAATCACGAGATCGTGTAAAATAATAACAGCACAATATTTTTAGACATTTATTCTAACTTACTTGCTTGGCAATCACTCAGCTGTCTTAGATTGGAGACCACGTACCGGACGGCCTCTGACTAGATGGACTGACGACTTAATTGAGGTCGCGGGAAGTCGTTGGACGCAGAGAGCATGCGACCGATCGCTCTGGAAGTGTTTGGGGGTGGCCTATGTTCAGCAGTGGACGTCCTGTGGCTGATATGATGATGATGAATCACTCAGCGCAAACGAAACGATGCGTGGTAATATCGCGTAATATTTTGTAAATCCCGTTGATAATGATAACGAATTTATGTCTTTTGTTAACCGACTTCAAAAAAAGGAGGAGGTTTTTTTATGGATGTTCGCGCATATCTTCTATGTTTATTTTGTATTGATTTGAACGACACGACGACTCCTACAGGCAATGAGCACCATGTCATAGAACTAAAGTTTGGGCACATGAGTAAAGAAGTTTAATTATTTACTCATGTGGTTCTGGGTTGATCGACCTTATTCGTATGCACGATCAACCTCCACCTTTCATTTCATTTCAATGCGATGAAAGAGCGAATAGCCTAAAGATTCCTGCAAATGAAGACATGCCGAGCAGCAGTTGCTTGGAAACCTAGCGTATAGGCACAGACTTTGCCGTCCGTCTGTAGGAACCTGATAAAAACCTACAAATACACAGCTAGGTATAACTCTAGTACGTGACAAGGATGAATCATTTATGACGAAATTCGAAAATTGTTTCTATGAGATATTATTTTAGATGAATTCACGAATTTCCAAAATTCATATTAAATCTTACTGATTGAATCTCTTATTTTTAACTTTAAATTTTGACATTTCGTTTCATTTTATGGTTAGAAAATACAAAAAATGGGTTGTTCTATTTTTGACCGACTGCAAAAAAGGAGAAGGTTCTCAATTCGTCGTGTATTTATATACACACACAAGCTTTTGCTCGCGACTTCGTCCGCGTAAAATTCGAAAATAGACCAAGGAAGCACATTGTCTCATACAAAGTTTGCCCCCCTTTTCACCCCCTTAGGAGTAGAATTTCGGAAAACCCTTTCTTATCTGATGCTTACGTCACACAAAGAACACACCCTCCTAGTTTTAGATCTCTACGATCAGCGGTTTAGGCTGTGCGTTGATCCGTCAGTCAGTCAGTCAGTTATCCAGGACAAAGGATTTTATATGTATAGATATATCTATCTATATATATAAAAATCAATTGCTGTTCGTTAGTCTCACTAAAACTCGAGAACGGCTGAACGGATTTATCTTATCTTAGTCTTGAAATGTTCGTGGAGGTCTAGGGAAGGTTTAAAAGGCGAGAAAAAATCGAATAACCGATATTCCCACGGGATCGGGACTTACGCGGGTGAAACCGCGGGGCGCAGCTAGTATATACATATATATATTTATCGATTAAATATATATATACGATTAATCGAAGATTGCTCAACCGATTGAGAGTATTCTTCTTGTGTTAGAAAGGCGATACTTCAGAGTGGTGGGCCCATGAATTGGTGAGGATCTTTGTAATTTCTATCAAACTAACGATGAAAATTGTCTTGTCGATGTCGATTACGCATAACAAACAGTTACGTCATTATTTATTCCCACTTAAGCGGTCGATCATTGTTTCCTTCGTCCCCTCCGACCTAGTTTCTATCACCAATCGAATTATAACTGACCGATATATGTACAACCTTGGTGGAGTTATTTTAACAAAGGCTTCTGCTGTAAGTACTTAAATTTTTAACTTTTTAGGTATAATTACCGCATTTGAATATGGATTGCCCAGCGGGCCCTAAGCAATGTTTGTCATTGTCCCTATTTCGATAAAAAGAGCGTTAAAAATAAAAATAATTGTTCACCTATAAATTATTTTTGACGTGATAACGACTTATAAATCGATGAACACCTGCAAAAAATCAACAAAAATTGTGACGTCATTTCACGTTACCGTTATTGACAACGTAACCATAGTAACGTATAAACTATGCGAAATGGTAATGTCAACGGTACAAAAAAAAGGAAAGGGGAATTATCGTCCGTAAACCGTTTTTATGGACAACCATTTATTTTTATTTTTAATACCTACTAGTTTATATAAATATTTCTTTATTGCGTCATCAGTTGCCTGTGTCTGTCTTTCCTAACGTTCCTTAAAATAAATATCTTAAGTAAGCGTACTGCATTTTATATCAGTTTTTGATGCATTGTCACTGTCATCAAACGCTGACCTGTAATTTGTAAATGAATACATATTTTTTTTATTTTTAATGGATATTGTGCGTAATCTATAACTAATATACAATTTATTGTTTACAAGTTTAAAATATTACAAAGTTACAACTCAAACAACTTAGTATATTTATATTTAAATTATACTTTTTTTATATATGGAACATGTTATTCAATATTACCGATGTAGGTATATTATGTAAGTACAGTCGGCTGCATAATTGCAGCCCCCGGTATGTTTTCTTTCTAATAATTTTTGTTTGATTAATTGATGAGCTAGAAGAGTTCAAACTTCAACTAAAGGAGGTGCCTATAATCTTGCTAGTGTTGAAAACATTCTTATAACAGCGCTACGGTGGGTCTGCAATTACACAGCCGACCGTACCTATCTAAAAGTGTAATTTCTATCACAATATTCTTCTCCTTGCTATGGTGGAAGGCAAATAACTTTTTGTAACAGTTTTACTTGAGACACATAAGTAGCTACCAACTTAATATAATTTAATTTAATTAAAATATTTAATCCTATAGTCGAGCAACCGAAATATTATCCTTCATTCTTAGTCGTACCTTTGTCAAATCTTGGCTGGAACCGCAGCGCATAATACATTGGTTATACCTTTTCAGATAATGTAGAGTATACAGGGTTATTGGTAACTGTATTAACACGCCGCTACACATGACTATCCCTTTATCAAACATGGTATTGATCAAACTGTCTGCTAATATCTTTACCCTTGATATGATGAAAGAAACATGGTTTAATTTTGAACCAACGTTCTCGTGGATTTGCAAATCTTGTAGTATTTTGAAGGTAAGTATGTATACAAGGTAATTTGTAAAAATATTAGCAAAGAGGGCCACTTATGTGCACCTCTAACAACTTTTGTTGTATAAGTGTTGGAAACTCGAACATTTTTTTGAAAATTTTAAACTTATGTTTCCTGAAAATCAGCTGTTCCTTACTAGGAGAGGTCATTAACCTTAGGACTATACTTATTTTTTAAAGTTTTATCTACTGTTTCAAGTCTGAACCACCTTTGTTTAAAAAAATTAATTGATTCTGGAATTTATCGTCTAACTTTTAAAAAAAGTTAGAATTTTCAAAAGTCATAAAGCAAAAGTTGTTTGTTTAGGTGCACAGAAGTGGCCCTCAACCGCTTGCTAATATAGTTGCCAATAACCCTGTATACATACTTACCTCCAAAATACCACAAGATTTACAAATCTACGAGAACGTTGGTTCAAAATTAAACCATGTTGCTTACATCATATCAAGGGTAAAGATATTAGCAGACAGTTTGATCAATACCATGTTTGATAAAGGGATAGTCACGCGTAGCGGCGTTTTCAATTTATAGTCCAACAACCTATTTGATTTACGACTATCACTTAGGACCTAGATTATGTAGGTTTGTTTGTCTACTTTTAGGTAGGTACCTAACTAAACACAATTAATTTGTACGTAGGAGTTTAGAACTCTGTAGTAGGTGTAAGACTGTTTAAATAAGTTGACATTTAAATGTCAATCTATACTAATATTATAAAGCTGAAGAGTTTGTTTGTTTATTTATTTGAACGCGCTAATCTCAGGAACTACTGGTTCGAATTTAGAAATTATTTTTGTGTTGGATAGTCCATTTATCGAGAAAGGCTATAGGCTACTATTTATCCCGATATTCCCACGGGATCGGGAGTTACGCGGGTGAAACCGCGGAGCACTGCTAGTGAAATTTGAAATCAGTTGAAATCATAAATTATGTTATGACAGTAATATAAATAATCCGTCACAATCAACTGATATAAAATTTGCCTAATTGAGAGTTTTAACAAAAGCATCATAATTTAAATAATTTGACGGCGCGGGAACGTAACACAATTTGTCAAACTCTAAATTCGTTTTACAACGCCTTTATCAAGATTCTGAATATTATGAACTCTGAATAAAAGAAAAAGCAAAATGCACGCCTTACCACTGACTTCCATAATATACTAACGCTGGACAAGCAACTGTCATTAATATGTTTACTTGTTTAATGCCTCTATTATTTTTGAATCTCGTTTAGCACCACCAAGAGGACACGAGGTTATGGGTAGGTAAATTTTGCGCCGATCGCCGAAGACTAATTGATGACTTGAGGGTGACCGTCATCAGTAAAATTCTTCCATTTCTTTTTTCCATTTTGGCGCTAAGTGCAGTAGCGGTGTTGAAGATACTTGGAACTAATAGTAGTCATGAGTCATGAACAACAATCGACTTTTGATATCGTATCGAATTGACATTTTGTATGTAATACCAACTATTGCGTAGGTAGGTACTTATGTTATAGGATATTGATGCACCTCATTCACAATTGTGCTCGAATATTTGTTTGATCGAGTCCAGGATTTAATGAAGATTATTAAATCCTGGTAAGTTACTAGACACACTAAAAATTATCATACGTCCAATTCCAACTTTGGTTATTTAAATTGAGAAACTGGGCATTTATCAAACATAAAACTCTGATTTGATAATTGTCGATACAATAATGCACAGAAAGCAATTAGGCGAATCAATTTGTAAATGTGGGTGTGGATGTTGAAAACAATACCAGTGCTTGTTTTGAAGGCTTAACAAACCAGAAGTTATGTGTTGTGAATATGCAAGAACACGGTAAACAGACAAGCGACTGCAACCACGACAAATTAAAGTCGAATTCAAAACTTCAAATAATGTAAAAAACGTTAAAAATATATTTTTTATCACAGTTGCTCATAAAGTGGTTCTTATTCAACGGCTTTTAGCCTCATAATCCAACATATTTTAAGCACGCGTGCGTTTTACATTGCCAACCTAGTGCTATAAAGTTATCCCGATAAGTTAAATACGTATCTTACTGCTAATTACATGTTAGGTAGGTGAAACATTCTTAATTTATCTGGGTTATACTGTTTTGATGTATAAAAAAGGTAGGTACCAAAGAGTTTTTAGCTTGCAAAAATGGTTGTCTCTAAAGTCGGTTTACGAACGAAAATTTTACGTGATAATGACTTAGAAAACGATTAAAAATCGAGTTGTTTTTTTTTTCTTTACTTAAATATATTGTTTTTCCGTACCATTGTATTTTGTTCTTAACCCCCGACGCAAAAACAAATAGAAAAAACCCTAAAAAATATTGTATGTCAGACGAGGCTGTATAGGTTAAGAGTTTTTAGCCTGGCCTTTCCGGAGCATAATTAACAAAAAAATATTGCCTTAAAAAATGTAAACATAGACTTATCACAAATATTTTGTTTTTTTTTTAAGTCTTTTCTTTTATTCGCAACTGTGATAAAAAACGTCGTACGATATACGTGTGGAATTGATCTTTGCATCTTGGCTTCTTTAACACGCTCACTGCCGCTCGCGCGTCATAAACCGCCTCTATGCAAAGATCAATTTACCACACTTATATCGTAATGTACTATAAGGACTAAGTACATTTTTAAAAATATACAATTACAATGGTGATGGCCAATGCCTTACAAGCAACGGTGGCCATAGATGTAAGTAAATGACATTGTTGAATCTTTCATGACCTTTATGATTTTTTCTAGGATCTTTGTTTAATGATATTGACAGGTATATACAGACCATTTACAGTTATTTTACGTCGGTCTGTCAACATAAATAATTTGGCATATATCCATATCAACACAGAGCTCATTTTAGGTAGTTGCATAACCTGAAAATATCTGCTATCCAAAAAATTAACTTCAACTTCAACTTTTTTGTATGGATGATTGCTACCATAAGGGCGCAATTCTGCCAATGTCAAGTAAGATTTGTTCATACAGTCAGAGGCTGTCAAAGGTAAAACCAAATTTGAAGAATCTGTGGTAATACAAAAGGCTTCGACAACTAGAAACTAGAGTTTTTGGCGGGAACGAGTTGACAACTTGTCGTACTGCAGTTTTATTTTCATGAAACTTAGTTGTAACCCGAGTTAAATTGTATAATTCTGGTGGAATGTTTTTCAATTTAGTTCTGTGAAAGTGCACAAGTGTAGTGAGAGTAAAAATCAGTGACGGACTATGACGACTTTGACTGTTTTGAAACACTTTAGGCCCGATTTATGAAAAATCGGGTCATAATTTGATGCAAAATATAACTTGACACTGGCTAAATGCACAAGCCGTGCGAAGCCATAATTAATAGAAAAAAAAAACTAGAAAATATTTCTAGTTATAAAAAAACTGTTTAAGGGGTTTTGGCGGGAACGAGTTAACAACATGTCGTGCTGCAGTTTTATTTTCATGAAACTTAGATGTAACCCGAGTTGAATTGTATAATTCTGGTGGAATGTTATTCAATTTAGTTCTGTGAAAGTGCACAAGTGTAGTGAAAGTAAAAATCAGTGTCAAACATGCAGTTTTCACGTTGCCTCCAAATCTCCTATTAAGGTTATGGTAAACTTGCCACCGCTTTACTATAACCCCTGACTTGACGGACTATGACGACTTTGACTGTATTGAAACACTTTAGGCCCGATTTATGAAAAATCGGGTCATAATTTGATGCAAAATATAACTTGACACTGGCTAAATGCACACGTGCGAAGCCATAATAAAAGAAAAAAAAAAAAACTGTTTAAAATGATCATCAATATTGGAAATAGGTAGTCGTCGCAGTCGCAACCCGATTGTGAGTAAGTACCAAACCCAATAAAACTTGCTTTATGCGAGGACCATTTTGGCACAATGGCATCTGAACCGTTGAATGGATTGTTCTAATTGAAGTTGAAAAGTTTATTGGCATTAATTTTAAAGTGAAAATTGAATCAAAGAATCGTTATTGACAGTTCTTTTCCACAACTTGTGAAAGTAATGATTTTTATTGTTAAATTTTCTTTAAATTTTCTTCGCAAATAAGAGAGTAGGAAGAAGAAAAAAACCGAAGTTATGCGGTAATTATAGGCATCAAGTGGCTATTTATTTTTACTTTTTTAACATTGGTGTAAGTTATAGGTGAACTAATATATGGATATTTTGAACGTTTGAATAGTAGGTATAACTTTTATTTCAAAGGTTTTCATTTTTTATCTCATGAGAATCGAATTCAGAGTACTCAACTTTACTTTTAGATATGAAAGAAAATAAAATACTTATTGAATTTTGAGATTCCAGTCCAGATTCCGTGGGAATATCGGGATAAAAAGTAGCCTATGTGTTAATCCAGATCTCCAGTTATCTAGATACAGAGTTTCATTGCAATCGGTCCAGTTGTTTGTTCGTGAAGGAGTAATAAACATACATACACACACAAACTTTCACATCCTACTTCCTATTAATATTATAAATGCGAAAGTTTGTGTGTGCGTGTGTATGTTTGTTACTCCTTCAAGCTAAAACCACCTAACCGATTGCAATGAAATTCGGTATGTAGATAGCTGGAGGCCTGCATTAACATATAAAGAGTTTCATCGCAATCGGTCCAGTTGTTTGTTCATGAAGGAGTAACAAACATATATACACACACAAACTTTCACATCCTACTTCCTCCTACAAATATTATAAATGCGAAAGTTTGTGTGTGTGTGTGTGTGTGTGTGTATATTTGTTACTCCTTCAAGCTAAAACCACCAAACCGATTGCAATGCAATTCGGTATGTAGATAGCTGGAGGCCTGCATTAACATATAGGCTACTTTTATCCCAATATTCCCACGCGATCGGGAATTACGCGCGAAACCGCGCTGCGTAGCTAGTTTATAATATTAGTAAGATTAGTAGGATATACTTTTAATTACCTATATTATGCGTGAACGAAGTTCCGATGAAAAAGCTATTTTCCTATGAGTTGCACCGTATTCCCCAGTAGGCTTCGTTCTAATGAACATCTGGAGTGGATACCTACTGCGCTACCCGGAAAGAGATTCATTACTCTTGTAACTGAATATAGCGAGAACCACGCGGGAACCCTTCCTAATAACGTTTCTATACGAATGGAACATATGTAGACTTGTTTTATGCTTTGTTTTTTTTACGTTATTTGTCGGGTAATCATTTTGTTATGAGGTTTTATTTGAAGTGAAATCATTAGCAGCGTTTGTCTCAAATTATTGTTCGTACTTGCCTAATTAAAATATTCTACCGAAACCATGCGAGGGTGCTGTAAATTATATCAAAGCTGTTATTTACAAAAACTTACATTTAAAATTGTAGATCTGAAAATTGAACAAAAACATTTTACATTATCTAGAAGTACCTACGACATTTAATTAGGGAAAAACTACGTTTTACTCAGGTTTTCGTTAGGCCGTCTCTATGCCAACCCGCATTGAGGGACCATGGAAGATTAACAGGGCTGAATAATTAGAATGTCTTTTTAGTCGGTTACTTGAATTTCTACTTAAATGTGGTATTAAATGAAAATAAGATCAAGCTGTATTTTGGTGGAATAACGAAAAGCAAAAATCCAAACTAAAAATTAATGGACGACTTAATTAAGGTCGCGGGAAGTCGTTGGACGCAGAGAGCATGCGACCGATCGCTCTGGAAGTCTTTGGGGGAGGCCTATGTTCAGCAGTGGACTTCCTGTGGCTGATATGATGATGATGAATTCACCTTTAATATTTTACAGCAACTAAACAATTATTATCACAAAAAATTAAACTTATTTATTATTTATTAAAATAGTAGTGGCACCATTTAGTTAAAAGGGGTAATTAAGGGTTTTTTATGTGAAGCTTATTTGCTTATGATTACAATCTATCACTGGTAATGCTTTATCAATAAAGACGTCTTTGGGGGAGGCCTATGTTCAGCAGTGGACGTTCAGTGGCTGATATGATGATGATGATTCAAAATCGAGGCACTCCAATGCTATGCTACTTAAAACAGATGTAACACTTTTTTGATTTACAAAAGTGTTTTAAGTTTGACGTGTCTCTCTGTGTGTGCGTCTATCTGTGGCATTGTAGCTCCTGAACGGATGTACCGATTTTGATTTTGCTTTTTTTCCTTTAAATTTAACGGAAATCATCTTGTAGTAAAACTTAAGTAGTTGCTACCACCTATTTATTAATTTACTTATGTTTTATGTAAAGTATTGATGTTTGATCTATAATATTACATTTATTCTCTTGGCCTCCAAATTCTAACCTCAAGTTAATTACCGAACGAAATTAACTTACACCTCATAATCGACGTCATAAAATTTTAATAGTAGCCCATAAATTTCTGAAATATTTATATATTCATACAAAAAAGAAATTAGTTCAAGGTAAACAACCGAATTAACATGCTTTAAACGAGGACGTGGGGATACTATTTATAGATATTGTAGGGGATTGAATATTTTGATCTTTACAGCGGAGAAATTAAGTGTCCGTGACAGTTTCCAAAATGACAATAACCCTAGCACTGACACGGGTCGGTTCTTTCAACTAAATTCAAGAGGGTTGTAATGTTAGATTGGACCGCAATCTTTACTAGGAAGAAATTGTCAGAAAATTGTCTAGGAAATGAAGGTTTTAGGTATCCTCTTAAACATAAGGCAGTAAGAAAACTAATAGACGCTTTTGTTGACAAGTTAGAGCGAGCTTAGAGAATTCAAATTAAGAAATAAAGATAAAGTAATAATTTCAGTAAAATTCCAAAAAATATTACAATATTTTTATTTCGGGTTTTATAATCCTTTTGTTCGTAAGTATAATAATAACTTATTTCTAATTAATAAATAACAATAATAATATATACTTACTATTTATATTGCACACTAGCTTTTGCCCGTGACTTCGTCCGCGTAGAAGTCGAAAATAGACCAAGTAATCACGTTGTCCCATACAAACTTTGCCCCCCTTTTTCACCCTCTAAGGAGTAGATTTTCAGAAAATCCTTTCTTATCGGATGTCTACGTCATACAAAGAACACACCCTCCACGTTACAGGTCTTTACGATCAGCGGTTTAGGCTGTGTGTTGAACCGTCAGTCAGTCAGGACAAAGGATTTTATATGTATAGACTTGGATAGTCACCCGCGCTGGCGCCGGTTTGGTGTCTACATATGGTCTACATCTTACTTTGCTGTTAAACTTGTTATTGTAAAGGGCTTCTACGTGTTCGTTTTGGTTCCACGCATGCCATAGGCTCTATAGCCCCGTAGTATGAGACATATAACTATTATGTCCTATTATAATTACTTATTTCTAATTACTAATCAATTAATATCTTTGCCTACAATTTTTACAATATTTTTATTTCGGGTTTTATTAATAGTTCTATTGAATCAATTTAAATCGACATAACCCTACCTAGTGCAAACTTTTAAACATTTGTTTATTTATTTTTGACCATCCCAATCCGTAACACTTCAATCTCACAACTAGACTAGCGTTTGGTTAAACATGGTTAAGAGGAAAGGGTACCGAGGGCTCTCTCCATACAAACGTAGTCGACTGTTTTCTCCCTGGATAATGACATTAGCACAAATATTATTGTTGCATAAAACCTATAATTGCCATGACTATGTTTAGATTTTTTTTATTTTCAAATCTTAATTTCTATGATAATTAGAAAATGAAAATACCCAAAACATAGGGGCATAGTCATGGCAGTTATAGGTTTTATGGCACAAAAATATTTGTGCTTGTGTTATTATCCAGGGAGGAAACAGTCGACAACGTTTGTATGGAGAGAGCGCCGGTACCCTTTCACCTTAACTCGTACGAGATAAACAAAATTAATGATGTTTCGCCGTCGGACGGTGAGCCAGACAGATTGACTCTATCATTTTGGTATTTCATTGTTAGAAGTGAATTATGAGCACTTGAAAGGTTACAGCTGTGAAATAGATTTATTTTTTACTTACTATTGTCTAGTTCTACGAATTAGTAATGAATGTCTAATCTGTTTTATTATTTTTATTTTTTTGGAAACGACGTAACGCAGCCATTCTTTTGGACACCCTTCCGAGGATTTGGACTTTTTTAAAATGTTTTTAATTGCAAGTGGGTAGGTTATTTAATTTATATAGGTTTTTATTACATAAGTCCAGATGCCGTGGGAATATCGGGATAAAAAGTAGCCTATGTTATTCCCAATGTATCCTCATACCAAGTTTCATCAAAATCGGTCCAGTAGTTTCGGAGCCAATTCGTTACAAACTTATAAACAAAAGCAAATTTCTCTTTATAATTTTAGTACCCATAGATTAAGTATTAAGTAAAGTTAAAAAAGTTCCTTACGAAAATACCCGCTCAATGCTCTCAGTTTTAAAAATATTCTCACCAAAGTGAACATAATATTAGCTTGTTTAACTGTCCAACAAGTTTATTAAACAGTTTCTTAAAGCTTTTTCATTACTTGGTTGCATTTTAACTTTGTGCTATGTAATTAAGCTGTCTTATCAAGGGACGGTGCAATTGATTGCGTTCATTGTATTTTCTAAGCTGTTATACTTAAATATTGAAAATTTTTCACTTAAGACGCTACTGGGTTAAGATGTTACAACTTGAGTTATCATTTTGATCGTCTTTTGTTTCCATTTCGATCGTGTTTCGTTTCCGTTCTACAAAATGGGCCCCAGGGAATCACTTAGAGAAAAATGTAATGAGATATATATATTAAGGCTCTGTTCACAATATATCTACATAAACTTGCTATACGTTCACAAAGATCCTGATATTTTTCGTAAATAGCGATATTCATAATTTCAACTTAAGAAATAAGGATGAACAGACCGTGCCCGGTAGTAGGCTCCGGAAAATAAACAGGTCGTACATGTGTGCTCTATTATAATAAATTACCTAAAGATGTATATGACATGTCCATTAACAGGTTCAAAACTTTTATAAAGCATAAATTTTGCAGTGAGGCATACTATGATACTTCGTCTTACCTTAATGATAACAACCCATGGACGTGACTTTAGTGATAATACTTTCAAATATTTGTAATATTGACCTTTGTGAGCGTGATCACATGAAAAAAAAACCCATGAGTTTCTTATGCCTTTTTTTCATAGGTGGGCGCGTTCCGAAGCCACTCATCCTAACTTAGTTTTTAAGACGTTTATATGTGATCTAATATACAACTGTATTTAGCATCCAAAGGAATAAAAAAAAATGACTTTGAAATTGACTTTGATACAAAAACCTTGGTATAATAAAAAAAAATAGATAGAAGGCAATGTCCGTATTAATTTAAGTTTTATAACACACTACTGAAACAAATTCCCCGTACAAGTTTTTTTGTATTTTAACATTAAACATTGACCTTTCAGACAATGGTATCTGATAGTCAGCGGAAAATATAGGTAACTTGGTACGACCTTACATGCCTCGGTATTTCCAGGCGTTTGTGTTCTGAAGGTAATGACCGAGAGGGGTTACCGTGACCTTTTTTTATGGATATTGTTAAGAAATTCAGTACTAAGTGACTAATCGTTTGGTATTTAACAAGTTTTTTCTATGTGGGTGTTATGGTCGAAATTTAAAAAGTCATCATCCATTTTTTTACCTTTTTTTCTATCCATCTTTAGTATTTTTTCGGTATTTTCAATCACTTTGCTCACGAGAGGAAAGGGTACCAGCGCGCTCTCTCCATACAAACGTAGTCGACTGTTTCCTCCCTGGATAATGATACTAGAGCAAATATGTTTGCAGCATAAAACTTATAACTGTCATGACCATGCCCCTATGAGTTAAAAAAAGAACAAAATATATTATAAAATTGTTCTTTTTTTAACTCTTACTTTCTATGATAATTAGAAAATGAGGGGCATAGTCATGGCAGTTATAGGTTTTATGCAACAACAATATAGCTTGCGTTTTTATGGTGAGAGCGCCGGTACCCATTCCTCTTAAGCTTGACATTGCCCACGCCTAAAGCATAGAATGTTTTGTTGATACTTGTTCGCTTCATCATATCAGCAATAGACGTCCACTGCTGAACATAGGCCTCCTCCAAAGACATCCACAGCGATCGGTCGCATCTTATCTGCAGCCAACGACTTCCCGCGACCTTAATTAATTCGTCCAAATCTAGTTGGAGGCTATACCTCGCTGCGTTTCCCGGTACGTGGTGTTCAATCTAGGACTTTTCGGATCAACGGACCAACGGTCATCAGCTCGCTTGTTCGCTTACCTACGTTGTGTAAAATAAGTCTACATTCTAGCAGACATTTATATTATTTTATAATGCTTAATTAACTCAGTTGGCATAATGGTCACCATGTCGGACTGCCAAACACAGGGTTGCGGGTTCGATTCCACCCACAGACAAGTATTTATGCTTAGATATTTGTCTGGGGTATATATTAATGTATATATTTACAAAAGAAAAAGTATATAAGTAGTATATCCGATGTCTAGCACCCATAACACAAGTCTAGTTGCTTAGCTTGGGGCTAGATGGCGAGGTGTGAAATGTCCGGTAATATTTATATTTATTATTTAATTTAATTAGAAAATATTCAAATTAAGCTAACCATTACGTCTCGTATTTATACAGATAGATTTAAAATTAATCAAACCCATAAATCTGAATTCCATTATCAAGGTCTTGATTTAATTCATTTCTCTTTTCAATTTTTCTTTGTTTTCTAAAAGGAGAATAAAACAGATTGAAAGGAATAATATAAAATCTAAAGACGGGCTATAAAAACGAAACATCAATTTTACAGTAACTGCTTATCTTCAAAGAAAAATAGCGACTTCCATTTAGAAAATCGATTTCATTTTCAGCTCTTAGCCTTTTAACTGTATTGTGTTTGAGCGTAATTTATTCGGAATAAAACATTCGCTGGTTCTGTATCTAAGGGCTATATTTTAGTTTTATTGGCATATCAGGTAAAGGAGGCTTACAGCTAAGTGACGCTCGCTGATCGTTTACGGATGTGCGGGTTAAGCGACGCCTGGCGCGGTCATTACTTCGATGGGTGACCAATTAGTAGTGTGGCAAAATGTGTTTTCGTGAGCCCCTCCGTGCTTCGGAAGGCACGTTAAGCCGTTCGTTTGTACCGGTTGCTATCTCTAGTAGCAGTCGTTAGGTCAAGTTAGAGGCCTTAAGGCGATCTGATAACTCTTACAATAGGTGAGTCACACCCACTATACGAGAAGAAGAAGAATAATTAAGGTTTCATTTTCACCTTCGAAAATTTACACCGAGCAGCAGTGAGATATAACAGTCATAGAGTGATCATCTCCGAACTTTGCATTACTTTATTGTGCGGGTCTTTTTAAAAGCTTTAAAAGGTAACTATGGGCACATACTCATGTGCTAGGGGTTCTGACTGATGACATTTAACTGACGGCTGGATAAAAGTTTTCGTCTAGGACTGATGGCATGATATTAAAATAGCACTCTCGCGCCTTGTCATTAAACAAGGAACCAACTGAGTGCTTACACTCTAAATATTCTAACAATATTAAGCCCACTACATGAGAAAATAAAAAATGTCTAAGTATATGTTATCATGGTACTTACTATATGAAAGTGTCAACATAACAACACTAACAACATTTTGTAGATGTACAAAAAGCAAACTGTCAGCATGATAGATCTATCCCAAAAGAATAAAATTTCCTTTTATCCTTATTTCCGTATCGAACTTTATTTTTACTATACCTATAGGAATAAATAACTACTTATATATAAGTCCTAGCTGCGCCCCGCGTAAGTCCCGATCCCGTGGAAATATCGGGATAAAAAGTAGCCTAAGTTTTAATGCAGGTCTCCAGCTACTGAGATACCTACTGAGTTTCATCTCAGTCGGTCCAGAGGTTTTGCGTGAAGGAGTTACAAACATACACACACACAAACTTTTACATTTATAACATTAGTAAGATATTTGGATATTTTACACATGAGTAACTTTAAGTAAATATTTATTAAACCATATTTCTTGTGGGATTCAAAAATATATTTACTTATTAGCAAAATCATCATTAGCTTGGTTTAATACTCACTTCTTTATAGTAAAAAAAAGATATACCTACCTGCATCAAATAAAGCTTTCTCTGTATATTTATATGTACCAATATTAATAATATTACCTAGATAGGTTTCAAAATAAAAAAAATAGTTGTATGTAAAGTTGGTTTATGGACGATAATGTTACGTGATAACGTCAAAAGAAAACGATGTTTTTTTTTTAATTTTGTCTTTTTTTCTTTAATTTATTCCTTAAAATAAGTCTTCTATTTGTCACTCCATGAGCTTCTTGTGCCTTCTTCTCATTGGTGGGCGCGTTCCGAAGGCACACATCCTAACTTAGTTTTTAAGACGTTTTTATGTGATCTTTGTATAAAATATACTTAAGCATCCAAAGGAATGAAAAAATTTGACTTTGACTTTGAATCGTCACCATAACACAAGCCCACAGATGAGCGATATTGTTAATTTATACTCTGTTTCCTAAGTTACCATGACGCATGACGTAACACAATATTACCGTGACACTTTTATGTGAATGCAAGTGTTCCACCAATTTAATAGACGCTATTACGTCAAAAATAGACGGGAAATATAAAGAACGCAGCATTCGTGAAAGCTCGCATTTCACGTTAAGTCGACAGAATTCTGGCGAATATAGCTAAAGCCAACCTCTTTGTCAATGGGTATATAATGAACGAAGCGGACCTTATAACAAAGAGGTAAGATTAGTTACACCCTATTTCCTTAGGTTTCATATTCGTTACAAATTATGACGCAATATTTATTACTAGGTATATTTAGATTTTGTTCGTGTAACCACCTATTCGACTGATAGATTTTAAAGACGTTCACAAACAAGTCCTAAATAAAACATTCATTTGGGTCAAAAAAAAATTAAACTGTAGCGGTTAGGTTGGAGTCGCCTATTCAAAGGCACTTTCGTGACATTCTCATCACTAAACACAATATAATGTATAACTGACATGGTTTTTATTGAATTAATTTTTGAATTGACATTTTGATTGCTACTAACACTAGGTCTAAGTTTTACTAACAAATGAAATTGTAAGTATCCCAAATAAATGACATTATTATCGAGTGCGTATCGGATATAATTTTATTAAAACCTAACAAAGAATCATGAGTTTATCTTACTGAAATAATCCTTTTTATTCATGCACAAATAGGTATTTTTTCGAATTATTCATGAAACATAAATATCACTTTTAAAAAACTTTAATATCCTGGGGGTAAATGAATTTTATAACGGGATGATATTTTATTAGTATTACGGTTACCTTTTACCGAAGTATCATTTACCTTAGTTATGAAAACATGTTTTGTCAGATGATTTAAACATAAAATAAAGTTATGGAGCACATCCTGTGTGAATGCGACGTCTTAGCAGCGAAGCGTATGAGCCTCCTTGGGAATGCGTATCCCAAACCGGAGGAATATAGGTTTCTTTCTCTTAGTGAGATAACCGCGTTAAGGCCGATCCGCACAGCACAGTGCCGGCACAGTCCTGACACGTGCCGTACCGTAACGTATCCATCAGTGTCAGTGAAAAATGATATTGTTCCATACTTTTTGTACTAGGCTATCGACCCCTACATACATTTATTTTCCTTTTAACCGCAGTCAAAATATCGGAAATATTCGCTCGCTCTCGTTTTTTACATAATATAATTTTAAAAACCGGTCAATGCGAGTTGGATGTCGCATGAATGTTATGGTAAACTTAGCGATAGAGTACTAAAAATCACTGCGCGGTGTCGGTACTGACACTGACATGTATAAATAGCACGTCACGGCACGGTACGGAACTGTCGGTCACGCGCCGTCACTGTTCTGTGCGGATAGACCTTTAATCGACCACTTCTTCTAAGAGTAAGAAACGTAGCGGTAAACACAAAATATTACAACGGGTCGAAGTTTTGCTGGATATGCCAGCTCCGATATACAAGATAAGAAACATAAAATACCTGTACACGTATTAGCCAACAGAAAAAAAAATTAAAAAGAAAAATTAAAGCTTAATTTACACGGCTTGCATGACCTGTGCTTAAACATTAGCTAAATGCATTTATTCTAAAATTAAATAAAATTTCAATAACCATAAGGTTAAATAACTTTAAATAAAATAAATAAAGATATTATTTTAGCAGTTTGACAGTTGCTTAATCATCTTTATAGCACAGCGTGACCTAAACCCGCACTTTACGCACGTTTTTCCGGGACCTAAGTTGTCTATTTCTGCACGGTGCGTAAATGAATCGACTACCTTCGCATATGTATAAAAAATGAGAATTATTCCCTTTACGCCGCTTCTCACTACGCCGCTCTGTGCTTTTACGTAAGTTCCACCACGCCGCTTGGGCTTTTATACTAGTCCCACTACACCGCGCGAACAAAATTTAATACATTGGTTCCCAGGACGCCGCGCCTCGCCTCCAAGGTAGTCTCACCATGTCGCGCTTGCAACTGTTATGTCCCGTAATGTCGCTCCATCATATTAAAGTTGAACTCTTATAGAAAACGTATACTGTATTCATTTTGTAACTTTATTAAGGTGCCGAAAATAGTTGTAAAATTTCCATGGGTACAATTTCATCAATAGGTAAAAAAACTTAGAATTTTTTCACCGAATTATCTAGATTTTACTCATAAAATTTTGGTCTATTCCGTTCTGTTCTACTTTGTTATAGCCTTTGTTATATCAATAGAACAGAACGGAAAAGAAAATCGTGTGTATTCCGTTCTGTTCTATTAATAAATAATAAATAAATAAATATTGCAGGACATTCCACACATCGCCATCTAACCCCAAGCTAAGTAACTAGACTTGTGTTATGGGTGCTACACAACGGATATACTACTTATATACTTTTATATTGTAAATATATACTTATAATACATATAAACAAGCAGACCACAGACAAATATCTAAGCATAAATACTTGTCTGAGGCGGGAATCGAACCCGCAACCCTGTGTTTGGCAGTCCGGCATGGTGACCATTGTGCCAACTGGGTCGTCAAAAACAATACTAGTTTCATATTAGTATTGATTTCAATGTTTTTTTTTTCAATAAATCAATTCGAAATAAAAATCATTTCAATGTTCCTTTTAAAATAGCAATCTCATCCCGCGGGGGGGGGGGGGGGGGGGGCTGCGCCCCCCCGAACCCCCTCCCTGCTGCCCCCCCCGCCTAATGTACTATTGTACTATTATGGTCTTGTGCATGTCGACCTTAGAGTTTAAAAATTACTATTATTTAAATACATTCAAATTTAAAATACCTTAAAAAACTCAGCATGAGTCGAAACCACTGTTTTAAGACTGTACTTACTTATTTCCATAATCTTATACTAATATTATAAAACTGAAGAGTTTGTTTGAACGCTGAAGAAATTGTAATCTCAGAAACTGCTGGTTTGAATTGAAAAATTATTTTTGTGTTAGATAGTCAATTTATCGAGGAAGGCTATAGACCACTTTTTAACCGACTTCAAAAAAAGGAGGAGGTTCTCAATTCGGTTGTATGTTTTTTTTAATGGATGTTCGCGCATATCTTGTTTGTTTATCAATCTTTTTCTGTTGGAAAGGTTCTACCTTAAGGGTGGTCCCATAAAACTTGGTGACGATCTGACGAGGATCTTTGAAGTTATTAACAGAATTGCACCTCAAAAGCATTTGAATTTCTATCTGCCGAAACGTCTTTTAGACATCTTCCAAAAAAGTATGCATGTTGGTCCCATTAAAATGGTAAAGATCTGATGAGGATCTTCAAAAACATGAACAGATCGTTTCACATACAATACAGTAGATTTTGATGACTAGTTAGGTACCAGTAGAAACCTTCAAACAATACATTTTCATTTTGATATTTTCACGAGATCGGGACTTAAGGCGCTCTTCCAGTACCGTGTATAGGTATTCACATTTCCTCAGCCCCCGCTCTCAAAAACGTAGCGTGCTGCGTGCTAACTGTTATATTTGATCGATATGCAAAACATTTTAGCACTATTATCCACATATATAGTTCCTAGAGGTTAAAACCTATCATTTGATTCATTTTTAGAAATAAACGTTAACTATTTTTGAATAAAACCCGATAAACGATCTAATAATTATCTGTTTTCTAACATTTTTTTATCGAACGAAGTTGTTCATATCATGTTTTCAACCAGAATAAACAAAAATATGGTTATTAAACTACAATATCCATTTATATCCAAATAACAAAAAAAGAGTATTTAATTACTTAGAGTTGCTTAAAACAAAGGATTTTGGTAGCTTTATTAGCATCTGCCCTTAAGCGGGTGAAACCGCGGAGCGCAGCTTGTATGAAATATCCTAATTAACCTATATATCCACAGTTTATTTAAACATGGCTCTTTTCGTGCTCTTAACAAAAGTGAACATTTATTCTCAAAATATCTGTGTAGGTAGATATAAAACATTGAATATTATGATTATGGCAGAACATTTGGCAAAATTATTCATACGTTTCAAAACCAACGTTTAGACTCATAAAGGAACAGTTACCTAGAGCATTTTATTGTACAAGACTTGTCATTTTAGATACTTTTCTTGGTTTTCTTTGTTACTATCTACTGTATTTTTATCACAATTTTTTTTAACTGCAAATTTTTTTTTAGCTTCGTTAGTTTTTCTGTTCGATTGTCTTTTCTTTTTCGGTCGACTAATTGTTTATGTTTTGATCGTCTTTTGTTTTGGGTTTCGATCGTCTTTTGGACAACTACAAAGAAAGTAAATAAATGTGAAAAATAATAAATTGTGCAGGACATTCCACACATCGCCATCTAGCCCAAAGATAAGTAACTAGACTTGTGTTATAGGTGCTAGACAACGATATACTACTTACATACTTTTCTTTTGTAAATATTATATACTTATAATACATAGAAACAACCAGACCACAGACAAATATATAAGCATAAATACTTGTTTGAGGCGGGAATCGAACCCCCAACCCTGTGTTTGGCAGTCCGGCATGGTGACCATTGTGCCAACTGGGTCGTCTAATGTCAAAACACAATGGAAAAATTGAGAGAGAAAAAATGTCATGAGTTGGATGGCACAGTTTCATGATAACATTTATGGTACGCAAATAACTTTGGAATGTTTATACATTAAAAATAATTCCATAAATAAATATGAAACATTTTTCTTGGGAGTACTTGAACATTATAGTGCTTGAACGAACATAGAGGGAGACAAGTTATCTATATATATAAAAGAAAGTCGTGTTAGTTACACCACTTATAACTCAAGAACGGCAGAACAGATTTGGGTGAAAATTGGTAGGGAGGTAGCTTAGAGCCAGGAGACGGACATAGGATACTTTTTATCCCAATATGCAAACGGGATCGGGACTTACGCGGGTGAAACCGCGGGGCACAGCTAGTTAGAGGATAAAAATCAAATTTACAGTGATGTAATTTTGGAAATATGACAATTAACCTGAATAATTCCGGGCTTAAATAGGTACATACCAAGGAACTAAGGCCCTACAGTTTTTCACCTAATTTTCTACTAACTTAGCTAAACTACTCACTAAAGAACACATATTTTATAACTGAATTTTCTACTTGAAATACCAGCAGGTGTAAATTTTTCCAGGATTAACAAATCGTTTTTGCTTTGTAACTTTTAAGGCTTTTATTTTGTTGGTCTTTATTCTTAACGGTTTTTCCATAATATTAGCTGAGTTTTTGATAAAGGAAAATTTTAGCCTTTCACGGTAAGTCGATGTTAAACAGCTATCACTACAAGTGTTATAAAATCTTTTATTTTTTATAATTTTTAAATTTATTGTGTGTAATCTACTTGGCAAAGTTAGCGTTTATTATTTGGATAACAAAGGGGAGTAATTTTACGATCGTGATGTTACGTGTCACTTAAAATCTTCTGTTAAGTGACAACGTGAAAAAAGAAAGGCCAAATAGTTTTAGATTACAATAAAAAGTTGAGTTTAAATTCGTGAAAGCTGAAAACTGTGGTACGTTCCTGCTGATCAAACTTTCTGGTCAAACTAGTTTGTCCAAAAGGAATAATTTTCCTCGTAATCAAACTGTTTAAGAGGAAAGGTTACCGGCGCTCTCTCCATACAAACGTAGTCGACTGTTTCCTCCCTGGATAATGACTCTAGCACAAATATTTTTGTTGCATAGAACCTATTACTGCCATAACTATGCCCCTATGTCTTGGTTTTTTTTTCTAATTATCAAAAAAAAAACGAAACATGGTCATGACAGTTATAACTTTTATGTAACAAAAATATTTGCTCTAGTGTCATTATCTAGGGAGGAAACAGCCGACTTCGTTTTTATGAAGAGAGCGCTGGTACCCTTTCACCTTAATTAGTTTGATTAATAAGAATAATAATTCAGTGCGGTCAAACTTAGATACACTTTCTGGTCAAACTAGTTTGTCCTAAAGGAATAAATTTCCTCGTCGTCAAACTGTCTTATTTCGATTTTTATATACCGATGAAAGTTCCAAATCTCTATATTGATCAAATAACATAATATACCACTTACAATTTTATTACAATTTTTTTATATCGCTTTTATAGTTTTTAACGAAGTTTGTCAAGGAAATTACCAATACTAATGTCTTCTATGGTTTACTTACGTAAAAGAAACGCGTAACTGAATTACAGTCCTTGGGTAAGGTTGGTATTGACCTCGTCTTTCTTTACTAATTAAAATGTATATTTTTTTTAGTTCCGAACAATTATCAAAAATCTCAGTTACCTCCGTATTGTCTCGGTTTATTCAGCCCCAAAACATGTTGTAGCAAATTAAATTTGATAAGCGTACAATTAGGGATTATAGATGGTATAAATCTGACAGCTGGATTGTGGTTTTCAGCATCTTAGTACCTACTAGAAATATGTAACTAAGTAAATCTGCATTAAGTATCCATTCATTCATTTAATGGTAGGTACACATTGTATGTAATCAAAGGTTTATTATTGTTTCAGTCGACAACAAATTTGTTAATGACCGTTAAATTAGCAGTTTACATTAACATTTTAACGGTTCTGGAACTAGCTTTTGCAGTTCATGTTTCTAATTTTAAACAATCTATTTTTGTATTCTGCGTTTTTGTATGGTATCTGGGTAACCAAACATTTGAAAAACTATATTATGCTCACTGTACCAGAGCATGGCATTTGAATTTTTTAAGAAAACGTCACCTGCTAATGATTGATATGTACCTAACTTGACCGGTATTTTTTTACCGACAAAGTATATGACAAAAAATACCGGTTTAGTTTCGATGCTGTAGTATTATTCGGTATTGTCCTCAAATGTTTAGAGCAAGGGTGGCTTAGCCGCGGCCAGCCGGCCTGAGTCGATTTTCGCGGGATGAAAATTATTACGGGCTCATCCTTTCGCTGAGTTTTACGAACATGTTCTGTTCATGGTTTCATCATTGGAAAACAGTATATACAGATTCGTTTAATTAGCAAAAAAAATTACCTTTATATTATTTAAATAAATCTTAATAAGTTTGTTTTATGTTCAAAAACTTTTTTGTGTATTTGGTTAGCTACTTGAAATTTTGGGTAGTATAGCGAAATTCTATTTCCGAATTTTTATTTTGTCCCTTTTATCCCTACCGAAAAATGTAAGTACTGATTTCTTTGTTTTCATCTTCAATTGAAGTGATAAATTCAGATCAGATTGTTACTGTCACTTGCTCGAAGAAATCTGAACGTTTAGACGTATTTATGGTGATTGGATCTGACTTTTTTGTTTATACAGACAAAAAAAGTATTTCATTTTACTGTTGGTAATTCTGTTGACAGTCTTAATTACAATCCTTTCAGATGCGAGAGGTCTTTTTAAAAAGCTTTTAGGTAAATATTATTGACACAAAAAATATATATTACAGAGGCTGTTTTTCGTAGTTAAGTAAGTACCAACTTCCAAGAATTTCACTGATATAAAGTCTAATCAAAGTGACTCCTTTCCCCCTTAGAGAGCTTGATTTGATACTTTATTTACGTCAAGTTAGATAAATGTGAGTGGGCGCTATTTATCTTTGGTTAAATTGAACAAAGGCAGTTCCAGTTCTATTAAGTTAATGTAATGCTAAGATGTTCTCTTGGCAACTAAGTACTTATATTCGGAGTTTTCTGAAAAGCTCTAGGCACGATCAAAATAATCTAAAAGCATAAGACTAAGGAGGTGTCAGTGCAGTGTTGAGAGTTATATTTTCGTAAATTTTATTCATTTCAGATTTAAAATATTTGTTAAGATTATTTTTCTGTCTGTCTGTACTTAAACATGACTAAATCAATGATAAATGTTGAAACCGGAATACATTTGAGATATATAGATAGATAGATAAACTCTTTATTGTACCACATTAAACCTTAATTCTAACATAAACTCCTGTTACAAAAAAAATTAAACCTAACAATATGGCACAATGGGCGGCCTTATCGCTAAAAGCGATCTCTTCCAGGAAACCTGTGGATGAATTAAAGAAGGGGATGGGTGGTTTGAGATAGAACGCGAAAAAAATAGTAATTAATTTTTTGTTGGAGGTAGAAAACGGAAAAGGTAGAACGCGGAAAAATATTGTCTGGGGTTGAAACTTTGAATTGAACACGGATGCCACCGTAAATTGATTAACACTGTTTCCATTTGATTGGTATTCGGAGTAAAATGACACCAAGTACTTACAGGCGACACTTCAATGTCCTTTAAGGACCTGAGGATATAAACATCCAGGACCTCAAAGACGTCTCGGTACCTGAAACTTGTTTCTGACGCATCGTCACCTACCATCAGGCAGGTGTGATAGTGGTCGAACGCTGACCTATCATTTGTAAAAAAAAGTATAAGAACCAAAAGGAAAGGCGTCTCGTTTCTAATTATTATTACGGTACTTTATTCATCCGTAATCAAGGTCAGGGCGACCTCGTCAATTTTAAATAGACTCTCAGAATAGTTAACTCAAAAGATTCTTGTAAAAAAGAGATTTAACAAAGACGTCGATCACATTATTGTGGGCGCCAACTATCGGATGTAAAAGGCTCCGTCATAACCCTGTTTTCAATCCAATGGCACGGAAAATTGGAAACGACACAAGATTTCTTACTTTAACACACTGTTAGCTTTGAGAGGCGAATAATTTACATATTCTTTTTTGGAGTCGGTCGACGTATAGAGTTCAGTAAAATAGGGTACGATATTTACATAGTTTCTTGCAAATAGATACTTTGTTTTCACGTTACGTACAAACCAGTTTTTATCGTGGCTTTGACTGCGTAATTATCCCGACTCGATGTCGAAACGAAAATTAATTATGATAAAAGTACTAAATTTACTCTAACTAGATATTTTCACCTAATTCAGCCCAGTCGTTTAACCTTGAAAAGCGATAAAACTTAAATGACATTAATTAAAGCGCTATTAATTGATATAGAAACCTACCAATTTCTCTAATCTCATTTCGCCCTAATACAGCTAATTTACTTGTCATTAAAACGAACAAAGTTACTAATTTACAATTTAGATGAAATTTTATTCAGACACTAGCTTTTGCCCGCAACTTCACCTGCGTAGAAGTTGGAATTGGTTCTTGGATTGGACTAAGAAATCACGTTGTCCCATACAAACTTTGCCCCCATTTTTCACACCCTAAGGAGTAGAATTTAGGAAAATGTTTTCTTATCGGATGCCTACGTCGCGTCGTAGAACGCAACTTCCAAGTTTCAAGTCTCTACGATCAGCGGCTTAGGCTGTGCGTTGGGCCGTCAGTCAGTCAGTTATTCAGGACAAAGCATTTTATATGTATAGAGACTAGTATAAATTTGGGTAAATAATTCGTATAGTAAAACTTTACGATTATTACTTAGCCATTTTAATGAGGTTCGCGTTAACTGTTCGCTATGATACGGATACGGGGCTTTATTCATGAGGTTAATAATTTGGTTTCTTTCAAACTAGTCATAGGTGCTATTAATTCTACAGTAGGATAAAGTCACGCTGCAATGAAATGTAAAATAGAAGTAGATACGTCTGTTCGAAGTAAACTTGTGCATACACAAAGACACGCATTCCAAATTATTATGTCACAATAAAGTAATGCAAAATTAGGAGATAATCACTCTCGTTACATCTCACTGCTGCTCGGAGTACATTTTTGAAGGTGAAAATGAAACCTTAATTATTCTCACTAGGCGTCGCTTAACCAGCACGACCGTAAATGAACAGCGAGCGTCGCTGAGCTGGGAGTCTCCTCAATGTGAATTATTAAAAACCTTATTTAATTAATATATATAGCTTAATGCAAAAAATAATAATTTGAAAATTTAAATTGAAGGTGAAAATGAAACCTTAATTATTCTCACTAGGCGTCGCTTAACCAGCACGACCGTAAATGAACAGCGAGCGTCGCTGAGCTGGGAGTCTCCTCAATGTGAATTATTAAAAACCTTATTTAATTAATATATATAGCTTAATGCAAAAAATAATAATTTGAAAATTTAAATAAGTTTTCCTAGGATGCCCAAAAAGCTGGCCGTCTATGCAATTCGTTGTCGTAAGAAGCAGTCATAAGTCGTAGACTAAAATTGGGGTTGCAATACGACGTAGAATTTAATCCCAACCTTTGTGAATAGTCTAATATCAAATAGAGAGTATTCATGATAAAATCGTGCATTAAGCTAAACTAATTGAATTTAATGAAGGCTACTGATATATACGTGAATATTGAACCAATTATATTGATGGACGCTGCGTGAAATGCTCTCAATGGAAGGATAATCACTTATATCCTATGAGAGTATACGTAATAATCAATTTATGCTGTTTTATCTATCTATTAGATCCTATTCAAATAATTGTACTCTGTTGTGACTAAGACTGAAATCTTAATATATAAAAATGTTATGTTGGTTTGTGTACGCTTCAAAAACTCAAAAAGATCTGCACCGATCGAGCTGAAATTTTGGAATGATATATAATCCGCATCAAGGATTGTTTTTATCTATTTTTTACAGTAGTCACATATCCGCGACTGCGAAAAAACATGTGCCACAGCGAAGCGTGGCAGGGTACAGCTAGTATTCTATATTTATGCAACAATTTGGACTATTCAGCTTATGAACTGTTTACTAAAATATAACTTATGCTAACAAATAGTTTTAGGGTTCCATACCTAAAAAGATAAAAAAAGAAACACTTATATTATAAGATCACTCTTGTCCGTCAGTCTGTCCGTGCGTCACAACCGATTTTCTCAGGGTGAACCTAGCAAGTTGAAATTTATACCAGCTGAAGTGTATAGTCTCTACTAGGTGTATAAAAATTAAGTTTCTAAGTCAACACACTAAAAAGATATGGGATTGTTTTTGACGACCCAGTTGGCATAATGGTCACCATGCCAGACTGCCAAACATAGGGTTGCGGGTTCGATTCCCCCTCAGACAAGTATTTATGCTTAGATATTTGTCTGTGATCCGGTTGTTTCTATGTATAATAAGTATATATTTACAAAATAAAAAGTATATAAGTAGTATATCCGTTGTCTAGCACCCATAATACAAGTCTGGTTACTTAGCTTGGGGCTAGATGGCGAGGTGTTGAATGTCCTGTAATATTTATTTAAGATTATACATCTTTATTCACTCGATAAAGTATTCATTAGTAACATAAACTAACCGACTAAGTCCATTAAAACTTTGTAACCTATAACCTAACACCTAAGTTAACAAACTATGTCAGGGTGACGTGATTAATTGGATCTCTTGTTCAGTATTCAGACTTCAAGGATCCTAACTTAGTTATTTAAAATTCTGACTTGTTAAAATATTTCAAGATACCTAAACGATAATACTTTAACTTTGTGGAATATTTTATTTACTCCGGAGTTAGGCTACCTGTTCACAGGAGTGGAGTGAAGAGGAGCGGAGCGTGTTCCACCAATAAAATAGCTTAAAATCGCGCGCAGAGTTTCTATTGGTAGAATCGCCGCTCCGCTACTTCGCTCCGCTTCTGTGGACAGGCAGCTTTAAAGTTATGAGTGACCTTTGGAAAATTTTAAGGATCACTCACTTACACTATCAATAATACTCGTCCTATTCAACTTTTTAAACTGTATTCATAGTAATTATTTTCCCGGGTCTTAATCGCGTATTTTTTGTTTTTTATTCGATTACCTCGATGTTTCGACTATATTACAATAGTCATGGTTGCGAGGAGACAGTGACTCTTGTAACAACAATAGTCATGGTCGCAAGGAGACAGTCTTTAATGTAAAAAAATAAAAAATACGCGATATTAACCAGGAAAATAATAACTATCAATACTCGTCCTATATAGAATCAAACTAAAAAAACTTCGTTCGTTTCACTATAGGTATAACATTTATCTTTTATGTTTTTCACATTTACTTCTATTTTTCTTATATCCCATTGCAGTATACCGGTACGAAAACGAATAAAACGGTAAAATTTTGTACAAACGTCGCCGCAACATGCTACGTTTCTCACGAAAGCGGTTTCAAGAATTCCCTTCACAATAGCAGTTTTGTTTTAAAATCTTATTGTTTTGAAGACGTATTTGAAGTTTCACATACGGGCTGAGTTAATGGTCTGTATACGTAAGCAGCCTGAATGGTCCTAACTTAGTTTTTAAGACGTTTCTATGTGATCTTTCCATAAACTATACATAAGCATCCAAAGGAACAAAGAAATTTGACTTTGACTTTGGTCGCACAATTTTCGGAACGACTTTTACAAAATTAAATACACAACTAGTGATAGGTTACTTGAAGTCATAGACAAAGATAGATAGATAACTTTATTTGTACAACACAGTAAGAAACAGAACACTATCTACACAAAGTAAAGTAATAGCTAGAAAGTATAAATTGCACAAATGGGCGACCTTATCGCTGAAAGCGATTTCTTTCAGGCAATCTTTGGATGGAAAAGAAATTATTCAGTTTTAATGGTAGGTTGTGAATGTACTCAAGCAGGATACCAAACAAAACCTGTAACAGGTGATAATATAAAGTATTTACATAAATGACGACCCAGTTGGCACAACGGTTACCACGCCTGACTGCCAAACACAGGGTTGCGGGTTCGATTCCCGCCTCAGACAAATATTTATGCTTAGATATTTGTCTGTGGTCTAGTTGTTTATATGTATTATAAGTATATATTTACAAAAGAAAAGTATTTATGTAGTATATCCGTTGTCTAGCACCCATAACACAAGTCTAGTTACTTAACTTGGGGCTAGATGGCCATGTGTGGAATGTCCTGTAATATTTATTTATTATTATTTATTTATAAATATGGCTTTAAAATATCAAATTATACACACAATACATACCAATATATAATTTTATACATAGATACAAAAAAATACATACATAAATAATTAACGTAAGTACATTTTTGTTAATTTTTTATTTTTAACTAACATAACTAATTCACATAAATTAAATATATCGATTCAAATTGATCACCAGAAAATTGAGACACGTCTTGTTGTCTGGTTGTTTAATCATCTTAACCTAAAACGTTAATTTCTTTTCCGATAAAAAGGAAATTTAAAACTCCACATCTTATCAATTTATAAATTATTCAGATAGACGATATCGTCTTCCAATAGAACCTAATATCCGGTGATCTCAACAGTATAGACACAATCTAACGCCCCTTTAAAAGGGCCCATATTTACGGAAAAATAGAATTTCATCTCCGTACAAAGTGCTTCCAAAGTTTTTGAAAGACAAATTGGAACTGGCAATTATTATTGTCAAATGCTTAAGTACCTATTCTTTGAGCAATTTAGCTTTTACTCAAATATTAAGCACAAGTTACTTTTCGCAGCCGTTTGAACAATTACGAAGATAAAAGTTTTAAACTAGATCAATAAGCCGGATAAGACAGAAGAAATGGAATTAGATTTGATCCCATTTGTTTAAGTAGAGATTATAGGCGTTTTCCAGATCATTTAGATTTTAATTTATCGTTAAGCTCATCATTTGCAACATCATTTGGCGTAACTTTTTTTAACAATTTCCGGTTGATACGTTAAGCTACATTTTTAGAAACTTTGTATACCTATACCTACTTTGTCGTTGCTAATCAGGTACCATTGCCTTTAGTCGGCGGCAAAAAGACATTTGCGACATGAACTACGACCATACTAATAAAAAAGAAAAAACATACAATCGAATTGAGAACCTCCTCCTTTTTTGAAGTCGGTTAAAAATATTTACAGTATAAGTACATCAAATACTATCTGTAAAACACTATTCAACCATCTTACGGTTCCACTTTGTTTTCTATTTACGATTTTTTTATTCTAAACTTTATGCCTTTAGGTTATCTTCCTAGTAAAAATGTCGTTAAAGTGCTTTATTGTCCTTTGTTTTGATTAAAATATCTGTAGTATGTAAATCTCGTCACAAAATACTGTCCAATGCTGCTACAAGAAGGGTCAAGCCAAGAAGAAAATTAAGCCACATATTTTTTTAACTACTTAAACCAACCTCTGATTTTATAACTAATCCACAGGAAAATGGTTTACTTGGTTAGGGCAGCATAAAAAGACACACCAAGAATGTTTTCTGTCACAGAACCGACTCGGATAGAATAGATTTGGTTTGGGCGTCCAGACATGGGACTGCCTGGCGTCTATCCGCTTAGTCCCTGAGAAGGAGGTTACTACGTGCTACGTGCTCTGGTGGAATGCGAAAGCTATCCCCGTAGCCCCGACAATAGACAACGAGACGGAGCACCCTGGGGTTTTAGTCGGTTGGAGCCCGACACTTTGTTGGCCTCAACAAAATAAAAGGATAGAATTGCCAACACAACGCAAGAGCAAAGGGACCGTGCCGCTGCAGCAGCCATGGCGGGCGAGTACCTACCAAAAGGAAATTCAAACTATTTTAATTGGTTAGGGAGCATATTAACACTCAGTCTTAATATAGGACCAGTGGTTTCACTCTATTTTAAACATACTAAATGTCAATTACTTTATTAGTGTGGTGGCTGACTTAGTAATTCACAAGACATTGTAGATTTTTACTAGAGAATAATGCTATTAAATTGAAGTCGGTTTAAATAGCACGCCTTAAAGCATCCAATTAGAAGTACTTACGTGGCAAAGCATCATGCGATGTGACAGTTGAAATAATTATAACTGTAGATTTATTTACAGATGATTCCATTTACGAAACTGTAGTCTATCTTTACCCATTACAAGAGTAACTTGAGCTTTCGAAATCTCTAAAGCCATTAAAGGTACGCACTTGATTACTACACAAGACGGCCTCAAACAAATGTCTTGAATTCCAATGACTTCTAAGCCCATGGTAAGTCGTTTGTTTTAGTAATTGGATAGCGTGTTTGTTCCTTTATTGTCTTGGGGAAATAAAATTAGCGAATAATACGTTCCCTTTATAGTGTTCTCTTAATTGATCTTGTAACAAAAGCAATAGTATTTTTTTATCACAGTTGCTCATAAAGTGGATCTTATTCAACTGCTTTTAGGCTCATAATCTAACGTATTACGCACGCATGCGTTTTACATTACCTTGACGCCACTAGTGTGTAAAAAGTTATCTTGATAAGTTAAATTGGTATCTTACTGTTAATAAAATGTTAGGTAGATGAAACATTCTAAATTTATCTGGGCTATACTGCTATGATGTATAAAAAAGGTAGATACCAACAAAGAGTTTTTAAGCTAGCAAAAATGGTTGTCTGTAAAGTCGGTTTACGAACGAAAATTTTACGGGAACTCCATTTTTAATCGTTTTCTATTCTTAGAAAACGAATAAAATTGAATTTTTTTTTCTTTACTTAAATATATTTTTTTCCGTACCATTGTATTCTGTTTTTAACAGGGAAAAGCCCCAAAAAATATTGTATGTCAGACGAGGCGGTATACGTTAAAAGTCTTTTGCCTGGCCTTTCGGGAGTGTAATTGACAAAAAAATATTGCCTAAAAAAATAGTAAACATAGACTTATCACAAATAATTTGTTGTTTTTTTTCAAGTATTTCTTTTATTCGCAACTGTGATAAAAAACGTCGTACGATACACGTGTGGTTTGATCATTCCATCTCGGCTCTATAAACGTACTCGCATTCCGCTCGGGCATCTTAAACCGTCTCTATTCAATGATGAATTTATCACACTTGTATCGCAATGTACTATTATCACACTATTATGACTCGTCTTTGTTATAACATTTAGTTAGATTGTCAATTCCCAAATGGGAGTGAAAAGTAAGTGAAACACTGATTGTTTAATTTTGTTATAAAATATCTAAGGCTATTGAATAAAGCCCAATTTGATTTGGGTATTTAAATCAATGTAAATTGATAAGGATCGATTTAGTAGATTGATTGGTCCCGTGACTCGGGACGATATAACCGTTACCGTTTTTTTATCTAAATCGAATCGCTGTGTTTAAGTAGATTTTCTTTTTTGGTTAACTTTGAAAGTTTGAGTTGATTTTAAATAAGTTAGTTACAGTACATAAACCACGTTAAACTTTAAACCGGTAAGGTTTATCTAATTAAATAATTCTATATTGGTTTTATAGTAGAGCATATAATTTAATGATTAATAATAGTCCACTTATAAATCGAGAGAGCAAATACTTGGCAAATAGAAGCATTGGAGTGGATTCGAAGCTACGTCTTCAACTCAAATGATTGTTTCCATTTACTATACCTATTAAAGGTCTATTTTTTACTCTATTTAATAAAAACAATATTCTTAGTCATAATCATATCAGCCCATACATTTCCACTGCTGGACATGGGCCTCCCCCATATGAACAGCAACCGCTACAATATTCTGAGTATTCAATTACATTAAATGTACATTTAAACCTTAGATTTAGAGACAGATTTACTCGTGAACTATCTAAACACTATCCCTATATAATCTATACGGATATTGTTTAGACTATAGTTGCGTTTATAATCTATAGGGATAGCGTTTAGACTATAGTTCACGATTAAATATATGTCTCAGTCTAAGGTTTAAATCTAAATCTCGGACTATCCTTAAATCTCGTTTTGGTATAAGGGGTATAGGTTTAACCAGTATATACCTACCTCTATAACAAGTATAACTTCTTAATCCTAAAGAATATTATTAAAAAGCTTGTTTATTTATTTGTTGAAAATAATTACTATGAATATAAATCGTGTAAGTTTAAAAAGTTTATTTGTTTGTTCTCTCTTAACGGTTAAATGACTCGACCGATTTGGATGAAAATCGGCATAGTGATAGAGAAGATGGGGAAAAACATAGGACAAACTTTTGATCCCGAAAATCCCGCGGGACGCAGCATCACATAAATGATAAAACAAGTATTACAGTATATAGTTACGATGTAGTTGTAAAAGTATTTTCGTCATGCAGTTTTATGAGCATACTGTGAGGATAGTATAATATTTTGCTGTAAAAGCAATGTAATATGGCATATTGTTATAGCCAATATAATAATATTAGTCGCTGTGGAGCTTATCTTACCTGAGGACAATGTAATGTACTTAATTGAATTTCTTCTCAGTTGGACAGATTCGCAACCGGACAGATTCGCAACCGGACAGATTCGCAACCGGACAGATTCGCAACCGGACAGATTCACAACCTGACAGATCCGCAACCGGACAGATTCGCAACCGGACAGATTCGCAACCGGACAGATTCGCAACCGGACAGATTAGCAACCGGACAGATTAGCATCCATACAGGCTATGAGATACTTAAAGCAATTTTGTTAATTTATTTGCCTTGTTACAAACATCGCAAAAGGTTTGCAGTCACTTGGTAAAACATAATATGAAAGATTTTACACCCGAATACTGAAAAGCTACTTATCTTAAAGGCGAATTAATTGACATTTAAGTGTCATATTTAAAGAGGATAGGAGCGTCTTACATATTAAGAGGACTCTTAAACGGTTGAGTATTCGGGGGTTAATTAATGCTGTTTTATGTTGTGCTTTAGAATAGAATAGAATTCATTTATTGTCAAATTGTGTACATGAGCCGATGATAATGCTTAAAATAGTCACAACACTTCACCACACTGGGCATAGAATTTTAAAATTATTTATAAAATTGCAAAGATTCAATTCAGTATACATATTTTCAAAGTTCATTTTCAATATCATTAATTACATTATATCTAATTATTACGTCTTTAATGGTTTAATCAATATAGTTAGGCAATGTCAATGTGTAATAAATAATAAAAATAGCAATAAATATAAAATTCCAAATGTTATAAATAGTCAAATGAGTAATAAAATAAGTAATATTACAGCGTCAAAACACCATAAACATGCACTGTCGCGGACGACTAAGTGTCGGGCGATCGGCGGGCTTTGTTTTGATTTTAATTTGTAGTATGTACCTAGTATATTTCAAAGCCGGTTGCCCGATAGTAGCTTTCTATAGATAGATGTATAGGTAGGTAAAGTTATAAAGTTGATTTGTAAGAAAGAAATACAGTCCATTTGTTACGAGGAAAGTGGTGTTTTGATTCAACGTCGAAGTAAAAATAATTATAAAAATAAAATAACTCCATCTATAAAAATAACTCCTCCTTTAGCTACAACCCATGCTAATTTCAAAATAATCTATTCCCCTTCTTGACTCACATGGTCTGTGGGGATAGATCTTATCTCGCTAAAGAACATCCCATACGTGCTCGGTCGTATTAAGATCAAGAAAGATGTCAGACCTTATTTAATATTAATGTTTTTTCATTGCTATAAAATATCTTAAGTTTCTAATAGATTGGTTGATGTGTGAAAGTGCAGTAATTGATAGAAACACAAAGTAACATAAAAACTTCTCCATTTTTAACAATGATTTTCTTAATCGTCGTCGGCGTCGGGGAAATCTCTGTAACCTTTTCAAAAAATGTTTTCCCGTTTCACCTTTAATACCGTCCGTTAGACCTCCTTTTACGGCCTACGTAAAATCGAAAAAAGTTTTTATGTGAACTCAATCCTTTTTCGTAGTATTCAAAAGTATTCTATATTTAAAACGGAGCTTGAGATACGGAAATAAGTCGTAAAGTAGTAAAGTGCCGAAGGTTAAATAAAAAGGTCTCGACTCACTTAAAAAGTTTTTTCACAAGTTAGTCCATTGAAAAGTTACATTTGGGGTTGCGTTTTTTAGAGGACGAATAAAAGTTGTTCTTAAAAAAACGATCTACAAAAATGGTCAGATATAATTTTTTCGTAAAATGTAAAAAAAAAGTTATATTGAAAAATATATTTTTTTTTCGAATTTCTGAACATTTTCGCTTATAACTTTTTTATTTATAGTTTTACGATAAAAAGTTATTAGACCAAAATTGTAGAAAATTTAATTTACAACAAAAATTGTTAACAGTTTTTTTTATCAAATAAATAGTTTAAGAGATATATCGTAAAAACCATTTCAACCCCTATTTTCAAGATGGCGGCCGTGGGCCAAGGGCGACACCACAAAATTGGTTTTAGCTTTACACTGACCCCCCCTACACATCAAAAAAATAAAATTGCGTCCTCTAAAAAACGCAAGGTAAGGCCTAAAAAATGTAACATTTCAATGGACTAAGTTTCTATTCAACTTTTTATTTTGTAAATATCATGTGTATTTCTATGGGAAATAAGGATTGGTTGTTATAAAATATGTCGTGTCACTCCATAATATGTATATTTTTATCTTATCGCTTTCTTCTCGGTTTTTCGTTTTCTTTTCGTCGCATGGTATTGACAGTTGACAGATAGGTAGATCTAATGCGAAAAAGTTCAAGGAGTGACGTCAAGGTAGCGAATAATTGTAGATTTTTTTTCAGTATAGCACAATACAAAAAATCTCCAATGAAGTTACATCATAGTAGTGAACAAAATGAATAATAGGTCTCTGAAAAGGTATATCGATAAAAATACCTGAAATTCTTTTTCGCGAATGGCGAAATATGATGGATCTTTCATTAGGACAAAAGCTGGTATTTTGATAAACTTCAGTAGGTAGCATTTTTATGGAGGTTCAAGCCCAGTTCCTTTTATTCCGGTAGCGCTCGAATAGGCACGTTGGAAGTAAAATACCTAGACCGCAAATTCAGTTATTGGACGGTAGGTATTGCTCACTGGATCAAGTGTATTCTTTATTGATAAAGCATTACCAGTGATAGATTGTAATCATAAGCAAATAAGCTTCACATAAAAAACCCTTAATTACCCTTTTTAACTAAATGGCGTATATTTTAATAAATAATAAATAGGTTTAATTTTTTGGAATAATAATTGTTTAGTTGCTGTAAAATATTAAAGGTGAATTCATCATCATCATATCAGCCACAGGACGTCCACTGCTGAACATAGACCTCCCCCAAAGACTTCCAGAGCGATCGGTCGCATGCTCTCTGCGTCCAACGACTTCCCGCGACCTTAACTAAGTCGTCCGTCCATCTAGTCGGAGGCCGTCCCGTCTGGTGAATTATTAATTATAAACTGTTGAAAAATTGCTAATAATCAGTAAAAAAAATTTTGAATTTCTCAAATTCTTTATTACAATGCTATCAATGTGTTTATTTTGTAAATTTCTAAATTGCATGTAAGCTATTTTGTACGAGCGGTGTTCGTCTGGTATTTTTTCTTTGCAAGTTTTAGTAATATTTGGTTCTGATTACTTCAGTTGTAATTCGGCATTGGTTTGGATTGTTGGAATAAAGTCATAATGGACGTTATTAAAGGCAATCTTCCACATATAAAACTGCGTTGGCGAGAAATCGGTCGATAGAAGTTATGTATTCAGTATGCAGCAAAACAATTTTGTTATTGCTTGTGTGTTTCTGTTATTCGAATTTAATCCTGAAAAGTATTCGATATTTACAAGATGTTTACAAAAGATTTCAATGGCAAAATTGAAAGTAGATCCCACATCTTGGTTGGAAAATGTAAACCACTAATAATAAAGAAAACACATCCATCCGCTTTTTAACAACATCCGCAAATTAATTTCGCGTGTTGTGTATCATTTGTAATGGCATCCTGAATAAACATTAAACACTCTGTGACTCTATTCTAATAACAGAATCTTTAAATAGATCTTCCGTAGTGATGGAGACAGTTTTAAAGATGAATCAGACTTAAAGTGCAACGGACTAGGATTGAAATAGATCTTCGTTGAGATAGTGTTACGTACTAGAAATAAGTTGGTGGGGTCTTATAGGGTCAGAGACGTAACAGCATCATACCTAGTGGGTATTTACATGACGACCCAGTTGGCACAATGGTCACCATGCTGGACTGCCAAACACAGGGTTTCGGGTTCGATTCCCGTCTCAAACAATAATTTATGCTTACGTATTTGTCTGTGGTCTGGTTGTTTCTATGTATTTACAGAAGAAAAGTATATAAGTAGTATATCCGTTGTCTAGCACCCATAATACAAGTCTAGTTAATTTTTTTTAATTGTTTATTTAAACTATTAGAAAATTTAAAAAACATTCGAAACACCAAAAATCACTAAGATTTGTCTGGTGTGCGAGTAAGTACTTAACTTGGGGCTAGATAGCGATGTGTGGAATGTCTAAAAAAATGCATAAGCATGTGGCGTAAAAATTAAGATATGAAAGAGAGAGAGCATGCGACCGATAGCTCTGGAAGTCTTTGGGGGAGGTCTATGTTCAGCAGTGGACGTCTTAAGGCTGATATGATGACGACGATTTTGAATAATAGAATGACTATTGACTGACTGGCTGTTAACAGTCATCTTAATCCTAAATTCTGTATAAAAGTTCAATTTTTTTACCGACATTTCATTGGCTTAAAATCTTGTTGCAGATTTTAAGCCAATGAAATCATGGCAATTTAAGTATTAAATAATAAAGGTTCTAACAAAAAAAGTTATATATTTTGATATTATAAATTAAACTGCTAAACAGATTTTGATGTTTCTATACTAGTCTGGAAGTCAAATAAATCTTTGACTAATTTTAGATTAGAAAATCGTCATAAACATAAATTAAATCGAATAGAGAACTTCCTCATTGTTTGAAGTCAGTTTAATGCGTGAAATTTCACATTAGAGATTTTCAGGAGTTATAGGAACTGGCAGCTTTTATTGTCAACCATTATCAAATAGATTCCTATAAAGCCTAATAATAAAAAGGCAGAGTGGAGTTTGATAATATTATGGTACCCACATTTTTCTTCAATAACAGGTATATTTTCAACTTTAAAAAAATTATTTGTAAAGACAAGGTAACTCCTTAATTAATAATGATTTAAAGTACGAAAACTCGTTTCCGAAAACAAGCTTTAGGTAACTTGATATCTTTCATACCAGACATATTATCTCATCACTTCACAAATTCCTTTGGTTTGGATAATAATGAAGACGTTGATGGGATGGTTGGATTTGAGCGACGATGCTATTATTACTATAATAACCACAATGGAATATAAAATTACATAATATAGATAGCTAATATATCCTAAACTATTTTAATATTTTTCATTAATCAGATAGTCATCTTCGCTTTCCTTCAGGCGGGATGAGATAAACTGAAAGCCTATTTTGTGAAAAAAAGCGTACAATTAATTATTTTGTAATGTCTTACTCAGCTGTGTTGGTTATCATAAAATTATGTCCATTTTTTAATCTAATAAGTATTACAAAAGTCTCTGCCAAACTGCAAAGCAATTTGTCTGCAGTAGTTCCCGCTTTTGCCCTTAGATAAAAGCGATTCTTAATATATATTATTAATATTATTACATATATGTAGTAAGTTTAGGAGGCTCACAGCTAAGCGAAGCTCGCTGATTGTTTACGGTCGTGCGGGTTAAGCGACGCCTGTCGCGGTCATTACTTCGATGGGTGACCAATTAGTAGTGTGGCAAAAGTGTATTTTCGTGAGCCCCTCCGTGCTTCGGAAGGCACGTTAAGCCGTTGGTACCGGTTGCTACCTCTAGTAGCAGTCGTTAGGTCAAGTTAGACAATAGATGTGCCACACCACTTTACGAGAAGAAGTATTTATATGCAACCAATTGTAAGTAAATGACAACTGACATAATGAGGACTCTATTCAAATGTGTACACAAATGTGCAGTTTTACAGTAGCAGTGAGATCAGGAGGCAGATCATTAATTAACATTGGTGTAAGGTATCTTCTAGTACGTTTTCCATAATAGTTCGTCACTCTTGGTACAGTAAATACTTTATTTTTAGACACACGGTTTGTAAGACAAACACATGTATTCCATAATTAAAATATTCGAATAAATTATTCTTCATATTTGTGATATTTGGTAGTATTAAGCTACTTCAATTTCTAACTATAAAATATTGTAGTTTGTGGTGAATAAATAAATTAAAAATAAAATATACACGTTAAGCGAACGCTCGGCCGAGCTACATGGTAGGCGGAGTGGGGGTTGTTAGGTTTTATTTTCGATACGGAATTTCTTGATTCGGTCGCCGCGCTTAAAGCCCGCGATAAAACCTATGCAATAGCTTAAAAAAACAATAAAAAGTGGTGGTGGATAAGTAGGAAAAAATACCTAACAGTGATTTCATTTCCATCTGTGAAATCTAAATAAACTACACTAAAAAAAAACATTTAATGAAGAATATCTCCAGTGACCCAGAATATTCCAACAGTTGACAAAACACCAATTACTTAATTTACTAATTGGAGTACCAATTACCAAAACTTAAAGCTCTATTCAAACTTTTGACGACTATTGTACCCACCTATGACGCAGAATGTTACGGGTTGGAATCCCGTCTCCAACAAATATCTATGTGCCTATCGATATTCTAAATGTTTCTATGTGTATTTAAAGTAGGCAGGACAAAAGAAAAGCCTATAAGTATTATATCCGTTGTCTGGCCACCATAACATGCATAGCTTGGGGATAGATAGCGCTATGTGCAGTGTCCATAAAACTCCTCTTAAGTCTAACCACATGACGCGCGGTCTTAAAATACTATTGATTTTGTTAAGAGGAAAGGGTACCAGGGGCTCTCTCCATACAAACGAATTCGACTGTTTTCTCCCTGGATAATGACACTAGAGCAAATATATTTTTTGCATAAAACTTATAATTGCCATGACCATGACTCTATGTTTTTTGTTTTTTAAATCTTAATTACTATGATAATTAGAAAATAAAAATAAAAACATAGGGGTACAGTCATGGCAGTTATAGATTTTATGACACAAAAATATTTGTGTTAGTCTCATTATCCAGGGAGGAAACAGTCGACTACGTTTGTATAGAGTGAACAGTCGACTACGTTGCGGCGCTTGTGTCGCGCGACTAATCGCTCCGGTTTGTTAAGAGCAGAACTACAACATAATGTAAATTTAATTTACCTGAAACGTGTTCCGGTTAGACACAGGTACTGTAATTTACATAACCATAAGCCATTAGGGTCTTGCAGTAACTGCCGCGTCAGTATTGCAATCAGCTGATTGAATGAACTTAGACCATATAGGTAATATAGATTATCTATGAAAAGTTTATCATTAATAGAGAATAAAATATGGTTTTTAGGGTCTCGTACTCAAAGACCCAGTTGGTACAATGGTCACCATGCCGGACTGCCAAATACAGGGTTGCGGGTTCGATTCCCGCCTCAGACAAGTATTTATGCTTAGATATTTGTTGTTTTATGTATTATAAGTATATATTTACAAAAGAAAAGTATATAAGTAGTAGGTATATCTGTTGTCTAGCACCCATAACACAAGACTAGTACTTAGCTTGGGACTAGATGGCGATGTTTGGAATGTCCTGCAATATTTATTTATTTTAAAGGTTTACATTCGTTTTCAAAAACAATTTGACATTTGCAGTGAGTTTCTAAAGAAACTTCCTCTTTTTAAAGATTAAAAAACTGAACTTTTTTGATCAAGACTGTCCGTCCGTCACTGTTCGTCTATCACCAAGCTGTACCTCAAGTGTAAGCCTAATTTACGTAAAAAACATCATAAAATGCAATACAAAATTAATATTTACTTGTTATAGATATCTTTCAGTTTTTTTAATACAATAACCGAACCGGTTTTGTTTGATACCGATCCGGTTACTTTTTTATCTATTATGTTCCGGAAAGTGGACAAAGATCTTTAATCACAACTAATGTCCACCTGTAATCGAATTCAGTTGAACTAATATAAAATTTCGTTGAATTTTGTGATTGAAATTGAAATGTTGTCTCAATATAACTTCCTTTTACAATAAAATCAACACTTCATAACATTATACAAATTAATTAAAGAGCAAAAATATCGAACTGCCTTTAAAAATATTATTTTTAGGAGAATTTAATAGACATTACTGTTGAAAATTTTATTAACTTCAACGCTAAATCAATGTAATGAAGCAGAGCAAACATCTCTGCTTGAATTAGAGAGGTGAATGTTACATTTGGCAACATCTGGCGTACGAGGGAATCTTATTAGTTGGGGCAATATTAGTATAGATTGTACGTTGAATAATTCTTCGGACTCATAAATTAATTTTGGTTGAATATTACTTTGTGATGGGAACTTAAACAGACCACGAATTTTCTATCAACTAATAGGAAGGGCTTCTAACAATCAAGTTGAAGGCAAAAAATACCTCTATTTGCTATTTGCCTTTATATAAATTCAAAAAACCTCTTTGTCTGCCTTTATTGTGAGTACAGGGAAGTGGTCGGACAGGTCTGTTCAACTAGTTAAAACACTGGTCTCAGTAAAGGCCCGTGTTTAAACTAAAAGAGATTTGGACCAAAATCCGTAGTCCAATTTACTTAAAACCAGGTTATTTGGCTCGTGAATTTAGTGATCAAATAAAAGGCGATCTGAACAAAAACAAAAGACGACCTTATAAAATGAAAAGACGATCTGTAAAGAAAACAAAAAACGGTTGAGGAGATAATCAGCGGATAGAAAAGTCTTCATTCTGCGTTCACCGACAGTTAATCCGCAAGAAATTAGATACTTACGCAAATTATTTCCAGTCTTGTGGTGACGAAAATTACCTTACAGAACATTTTTTTTTAAGTTAAAATGACAATGTGGTCACATAGTTTTACGATTTAAACTGTTATTTCCTAGGATCGTAAAGTACATTTTATGCGGACTGTGTTTTTATGGGTTTACATAATGGACTTTTATGTTATGCCCAGTGGGTACGAGAATGAAAATATTCTACAAAGTGACAACCAAGTTATAGGCGTATAAATTTCAAAACCGGATAGAAATTAAGTATTTTGTACTATGTAACACCAGAGAACCATCGTATTTTTCCTTTGGTCGCATAAAGTTTACCATATCAAAACGTCCACAATATCTTGGGTTTTCCTGAATTGTACTCATAATCTTTTTTTGCAGTCAGCTCAACCGGTCATATCTTTCCTGCCCAGTTGGCCACTGCAACAGCCTTGGCCTTCTTCAGGTCCTCCATTAGGCAGGTATTAGGGCATAATGAGCAGTGAAGCGGGTGCACCATGGACTGCGACCGGACTCCATAATAATAATTGCATTGCTACTCCGTGGGTATAAATTTGGTCAAATTTTGTCAAATGAGCCACTCGAGTCCGAAGTCGGTTAAGTGACTGCCACATAGGCCATTGCAGATCATAACCCAGTGGAGCCTCTCTTGTAGGTTCACGAAAGTAGAAGCTGCAAGCTTATATTATTGGGGTCTGACATTCTATTATATATTTTTGCTTAGAAATGCTTAAACATCATTATATAAAAGGCAGGTAACTTTTGAAAGAAAATAATTAAAAAGATGAAAATAACCCGGAGCACACTTCACCCTTTAAGGTAAAGGAAACAAAGTGGCTATTTTCGTGAAAAGGGTCAGTCTGAAGCATCTGAAGGGTCAAGTTCCGTAGGTTGTTATTATGTAATAGGTACTTTAGTTTGCGTGGTTACCACCTATAATGTGTAAATATTTATTGCAAATTAGGTAGAGCAGGATTAAATAATCGATATATTATTATATCCGTAAACTTTGCAGTCGGAGGCCGTTTCGCGTTGCGCTTTCCGGTATGTGGTCTCTAGTCTATTCTAATAAATTAGCTCATAATAAATTCAGCTATATTATAATAAATTATATAACATGTCCATTACCAGGTTCAAAACTTTTATAAACCATAAATTGTGCAGTAAGGCGTACTATGATACTTCGTCTTACCTAAATGATAACAACCCATGGTGACTTTAGTTGCTCCATTTCAAATAATACTTTCAAATATTTGTAATATTGACCTTTGTGAGCGTGATCACATAAAATGAGTTTATTGTGCCTTCTTCTCATTGGTGGGCGCGTTCCGAAAGCACACATCCTAACCTTGTTTTTAAGACGTTTTCTAGTGGTCTATGTACAATTGTATTAAGCATCCAAAGAAATAAAAAAATTTGACTTTGTCTAGAACTTTTCAGTCCCAACGGCCATCAGTTGGTAAAACACCACGGCCATCATTATCGGCGCAGCATATAATGGCCTCCAACTAGATGGACATACGACATGAAGTCAAGGGAAGTCGTTGGACGCAGAGACTAAGCGACCTATCACTCTGGAAGTCTTTGTCATGATCAACAGTGGACGTCCTGTGGCTGATATGATGATGATGAAAAAACTTTGCAGATAGTGACAATATTTAATCGTTACACTTTTTACATCGATTGCCTTTACTGTTATTTGTAATTATCTTTCCTATTACCAGAGGCCTACCCATTATATGAAAGTACAATCCACTTCAAAAGTATTAAATAATTTTGTGATACCTAAAAAAGACACGTGTTGTAATCAATAAGTACAGTATCATCAAAAATGTTTATTGTGACGATTGAACTAGAAAAGTATGCCGAGGTCGGTCACGCGATGCGACTATTAAATTGAAATGATCAATCAGTAAAAGCTGTCTTAGGACCACTACTGTATCATTAGATTGATTTACTTTACAACATAGCATTTTTTGGAATAATAAATTTCGATTCAAATTGATAAATGCAATAAATTCATCACGCAATGGATTATCTCTGACTTTTTGTCGTTCGATGAATTTAGTTTGATTTATTATTGTTAGTTTGGTCTATTCTACTTTAAAGACCTGGGTGATATCACCCGGGTGTTTACAGGCGACACATTAGCACCCCGAAGGCCAATTATCGTAAATAACATTGTTCAAATTAAAATGCAGTATCATTTTGATTGCATTTAAATTGCAATAATAAAAAATAAAATTCTCAAGAACGTGATAACGTCATAAGAAAACGATGCTTAAGGCTATTTATACTGCCAAACGCAAATCGCCACAAATACCCGTCGCTTGCAACTAACATTGTTGATTGTAACGAATGTGTTTTGTATTTCTCAAAAGTGCTGAGATGGAATTGTAGGTGAGATCTTTACCGATATTTTGGGGTAATTTGAGACGAAAATTCCTGGTCATTTTAAAGCTAGACTAGTTTTAATTCTTGATTTTAGGATAGCTTTAAAACTATAGGGAATTTTTGGCTCAATGTTACACCAAAATGTCGATAAAAATCTCACCTACAATTCCATCTCAGCACTTTTGAGAAAAACAAAACACATACGTAACAATCAACAATGTTCACCAACGAAGGCGACCGGTGCCGGTAGTAACTATTTAGTAGGCTGTGTACCAAGGTCGTTGGCGTATGGACCCACCTTAATATATATTTTTATTCTTTTCATTATTATAAGTCTTCTATTTCACTAGTTACCATAACACAAGCCCAGATGAGCAATATTATTATTAAATACTCTTTTTCCTAAGTAACCATGACGCGTCTGGTCATATTACCATGACGCATGACGTCACACAATATTACCTTGACACTTTTTCTTAGACGTTATCACGTCAAAATGAAAAAAATAATCAAAGGTAGTCAAAAATAGCATTCATCAAGAGCGTTACGAAAGAGGATCTAGGTGCCTTCATTCGTAACGCTTTTGGCTGGATTATAGGTGTACGAAATATAGCATTACGAAAGTGGATCTAGCTGGCCTCTTTCGTAATGCTCCTGGCTGGATTATAGGTATGTGTATTTTGTTACATACTAGCTTTTGCCCGCGGCTTTGTCCGCGTAGAAGTCTAAAATGGACCAAGAAATCACGTTGTCCCATACAAACTTTGTCCCCCTTTTTCACCCCCTTAGGGGTAGAATTTCTGAAAATCTTCTTATCCGATGCCTACGTCACACAATGAACACACCCTCCAAGTTTCAGGTCTCTACGATCAGCGGTTTAGGCTATGCGTTGATCCATCAGTCAGTCAGTCAGTAATTCAGGACAAAGCATTTTATATGTATAGATTATTGGTACTAATACCAACCCATACTACCTATATTTAAGTTAGGTCTATACAATGTTCGCGACACCACGCTACGTGACTCTGATGCGCTTTGTGTTCAACGGTAGCACTTGAAAGGTATCATGTCGGGATCCAGACAGATTAAACTGCAAATCGAAAATAGATTTTTTAGAAAATAAAATTATGCTGTAAAAGTTCTCGCTGGAGCTTCAACTTAATCAAAAGTTTCAGACTGAAATCGGCGATGCTTGTAAAGTTATTCAGCTATTCGTATGCTAGCGAAGCAAGAATTTACTAATTTTATATGAGTTGGATATTAGAAACTACCTACGAATAGTTTCTGCATTCATCATTTATTTCACTGAAGTTGTTGTTGAATAAGCTAGTTTGGTGTTCATTTTACTCGTAGGTATATACTTTCTCCCCCTTATTAGAAAAACCAGGTTTAAGGATAGTCCGAAATGTGGATTTAAACCTTAGATTTAGACACAGATTTACTCGAACTATAGTCTAAACACTATCCCTATAGCTATAGGGATAGTTCTGTGATAAAAAACATCGTACGATATACGTGTGGAATTGATCTTTGCATCTTGGCTTCTTAACACACTCGCTGCCGCCCGCGCGTCATAAACCGCCTCTATGCAAAGATCAATTTACCATACTTATATCGTAATGTACTGTTGTGCCATAAAACCTATAACTGCCATGACTATGCCCCTATGTTTTGGTTTTTTTCTTCTAATTATCATAGAAATTAAGATTTAAAAATAAAAAAAATAATAAAAAAAACTAAATATAGGGGCATGGTCATGGCAGTTATAAGTTTTATGCAACAAATATATTTGCTCTAGTGTCATTGTCCAGGGAGAAAACAGTCGACTACATTTGTATGGAGGGAGCCCCCGGTGCCCTTTCCTCTTAAGCCAATCCGATCAAATGGCACCCACTTGGGCAATATGTTACAATACATAAGTAAGTATACTCAGTCAGTCTCTACCAACTCCAAACATTCAAACTAGCCACTTATAATATTACTATTACAATAGTTTCCTTAGCCCGTCCGTCCTAGTTTGAGGTCATGTCTGGCAATATGATTAAGTTATTGTTTACCGAAACTTTATGAAAGATCCGTTACAAGATCAACGTTCAGAATGTTCTAGAATATCTTATGTTGTGTTATGTTTAGTTTGGAATAACTTTCTATAATTGAATTATTAATATTAACTTTTATACTCAACCTACTGATAATCAGTCAATGGTGAATTTAATTACATATGAATAATTCAATTGTGACTAATATGACTTGATTGAATTTAATGAGTTTACACACGCCAACTCGTTAAGCTTAGATTAATCATTTTGTAATAGTAAATAGTAATATTGAATATTATGTCTGTACTGAAATCTATAGATGTATATTATTTAATAATAGGTATTAATTATTTTGAAATGGGTACGTACGGTCGGCTGCATAATTGCAGACCCACCGTAGAGCTCCAAAACGGCTGTTATAAGAATGTTTTCAACACAAGCAAGATTCTAGACACCTGCTTTAGTTGTAGTTTACAGTCTTCTAAAAAACTAAAAAATTAAAAAAAAAATTACTATTATTGGCATGAGCCAATAATAGTAATTTTTGAACTCTACCGGGGGCTGCGATTATGCAGCCGACGTACGTGTTTCATTCTTAACTAGTTCCGTATCGCGCGACAGGAGGCGCTGTCTAAATTGAGAATCAGAAAGGCTTTAGAATGTCAATGTATAAAAAATACGTAATTATTGGGTTTGAAAAAAAAAACATATTTTGTTCATAGATACCATTCAGTTGTTTTTTCCTGGACAGTTTATCAGCACCACCATTTATCGAGACATAATGAAACTGGGAATATCCTACACACCAACATCGTCGTGATCGTGGAACTTGTGACACTTATTCCAAAACGATAGTTAAGGATAGTTCGAGATGTGAACCTAAACCTTAGATTTAGACACAGATTTAATCGTGAACTATAGTCTTAACACTATCCCTATAGATTATATAGAGTTTTAGACTATAGTTATGTCCCTATATAATCTATAGGAATAGTGCTAATAATAGTGTGAATAGTGTGAATAACCTATAAGTTTTGATTTAATAGTTCTTTGTGCGAGTTAGAGCTAAGAGTTGAGTTTATAACACTCTGACTAACTAAGTAACTAGGCACTTGTCTCATCTCTGATTCAAGCCAGAGATAACGCTAGCGACTATGCGGATCACGTCCAAAATGTTACCACAAAGAACTATTCTTCATAAAAAAACTACTAAATAAAATTAAACTAAACTTAACTTTCGATGGGTAATTGTTCTTTGTATGTGTTAGAAAGGCACTTGTCGGATCTTGGATATCTGTGGACGTGCTTTTTCTAAAGATGCTTTTTATCGCATAATGATCTGATCGCTGATATATCGACGGTTAAAAAGAAATAGGGTATATCCGCCCAAAAACCTTCAGGACAGCTGTTAAAAGTTTGAAATTGCAGAACAATGGTTACAACTTTCTTATCTATTATCGTAACTTAAAAATTAAAATCGAGAAAAATTAAAGCATTCATTGGGAATAAAAAATTACCATTCTACTCTCACGAATAAAAAATTACCATTCTACTCTCACGAATAAAAAATTATTCGTAAGAGTAGAATGGCATTCAAGTCATTTTTGACAAAAATGTCGCTTATTTCCTTTTAAACGTCGATATGATGTTTTAATTACCTTTGTAATGTAATTTATTATTGTGTTAAGTTTTAAGCCACAACATCAGGTCAGATATTCGAGTGCTTCTATACCTACTATATTATGAACAATTCACTGAACAGATAAGTTAAAATGTTTATCACATTGTGTTGAATATTTCATGTGGAAGCGACATGGTTGGCGCCACACATATATTATTATATAAAACACTGTGAAGTAATTAAGTTACATAATTTTCCGTTATTATTATCATCCTTTCTGCTGTTCATGAATTTAATTTAATAGGTGTACAATTAATAGTAGGTATGTAAACTTTATTTTAGGGATTTAAAAGTCATAATGATTTCTGATTCCATTCTTAAATATAAGGTCTAGTGTAATAAAAAACTATTTGATTTCTAAATAGTTCAAGGAAACTATTCCCCGACTTTTACTTCCCTAATTTTCTTTACAAAAGCCTTTAAAACTTTTCCTATTCATTTCGCAAAGATCAATTTAGCAAAACGACTTCGTGAAAATGCCTTTAGTCCCGCAAGTGTACGAAACAGAGGTCTTTACCCCAAAATCCAACTGAATCAAGGATAATAATAATTGTTTTGTAACTTTCAAAGTTAACCTTGAATCTTTTCATAGTAAACTTTGGAGTTTAATTTTGTTTAACTTTGAAAAGTTTGCCTTCAGAATATTGATTTAAGCCGAAATGGTAAGACCAGGAGCGCGATAGAAGTGTCTTAGAAACAGTTTTTGGGTAACAACCACTAAAATCCATAGAATGATATTCCTACATTTGAAAAGGTGAAGAAATGCTTTGTATTGTCATACACTTCGAAACACGATTAGAGTTATTTGCCTCGATAGAAAAAATCGTCAATTTTTAGGATTTTTCAATTTTACGGCGTTTATAAAGAAAATGCACGTACAAAATTTTTATTTTCATAAACTTTACATCAAATCCCATAAGGATGGTTTTTTAGTAAAATATATGTCGGTCTTTTAATTACATAAAACAGTTAAAACGGTCACATCGCGGCGCGCGGGGGAAAGGGATAGAGTCATCACGAGGCGCGCGCGTGGGAAAGGGATAGGGGTTTTCAGGTCCTACGTCACCTTAAGTATATTTTTAAATTTCTGTTCCAGTTCGTGTGAGTTTTTTCGTATAGCAAACGATATTATCCCGTTAGCATTAACGAGAAAATTGTATGAAAAGTAATAGTTTCGCATTACGTCCGCTAGGGGCGCTTTTCAACTTTCTATACAACTTTCTCGTTTACGCTAACGTGATAGTAACGTTTGCTATACGAAAAAACTTGCACTCCACCTACAGTTCTCTTAGTTAAATATAGTCGTATCAATTTTTTTCCTAATTATTGAAATTGAACCCATTATCGCCCATTAGGAGTAAAAAATTTGGAAGTAGTTATGGTTGGACGTTTCTCTAGGTAGACATTTTTTAGTTGGACAGTTGGACATTTCTACAGATGAACCAACGTGGCTGAAGGGAACGAAAACGGAAAATATGTGTTTATTAATAACTGATTACAAAACAGTGAAGAAAATTGTTTTTATGTAGCTGGTTACGAATCAGTTAGATACCAAAGTGGCTGAAGGAATATTCTGATGATTGGACAAAACTTTTGATCTACAATTTTTGAACCGTTAGATATTTTTTTTTTTGGCCATTAGTCGTGTTTATTTCCGTAAACGTTCGGAATCCACTTTGTCCGATGCGAAATTGATTACAATCAAATGGCTTTTGTCAGTAGGTACCTATAGTATTGGTCTCGGTAAAGGAGCAATTTCCATTGAAGATATTACAATAGATAACCTGAAAGTTTAGACACAATAGCATGCTGTAACTATTCAGGATATTGGACATAACTCCGCTTTGTGTCGGACTGAATTATCCGGTATTGTCGTGTATTTGATAAGCTGCTGCGTAAAATGTAATAGGTACTTTTATAATAAAAAGTTTGTTAAATCCATTAGAGTTATGTTTTAATAAATTAAGTAACCCCCACATCGTAATTCGTATTCATCGTGTCTCGTGGGTCAGTTGGTACAAGGATTAAAATCTATATATATAAAAGGGAAAATCACTGACTCACTCACACATCACGAAATCTCAGAAACTACAAGTGCTAGGAGTCTCAAATTTTGCATGGGGGTTCCTTTTATGACGTAGGTGCTCACTAAGACGGGATTTTGCGAAATTCAACCCCTAAAGGGGGCAAATGGGGGTGGAAGTTGGTTCATAATATAGCCGTGCGAAGCCGGGGCGGGTCGCTAGTTATATTATAAACTAGCTGTCCCGTAAAACGTTGTTTGACCATTTAAAAAAAACCGGGCTGGTTTGTGAATCTAAACTATCCAGGGCGCCACCCAAACGCATACAAAAAAAACATTCAAATCGGTCCAGCCGTTTAGGAGGAGTTCAGTGACATACACACGTACAGTAGAATTTTCTATACATATAAAATTCTTTGTCCTGACTGACTGATGGATCAACGCACCGCCTAAACCGCTGATCGTAGAGACCTGAAACTAGGAGAGTGTGTTCTGTGTGTGACGTATGCATCCGATAAGAAAGGATTTTCCGAAATTCTACCCCCTAAGGGGGTTAAAAAGGAGGGCAAAGTTTGTATGGGACAACGTGATTCCTTGGTCCATTTTCAACTTCTACGCGGACGAAGTCGCGGGCAAAAGCTAGTTATATATATAAAGAAGATATGATATTAAAACACTGACAAAAATTAGTACATCAGTTAAAGCGCTACATCGTCAACGTAATTTTCCAAAAGCCTACGTCTTAATCGCTATTTGTAGGTATGACAAATTTTAGCCATCGTCGTATACTAATATACGACGATGGCTAAAATTTGGGCTTTGTATAAGCTGTGTTTCGTGATGTAGATGGACTCTGAATTTTATATTTATAGATATCAAACGATTTTTTCTGGTTATTGTTAAACTAGCTGCACTCCACGGTTTCACCAGCGTAAGTCCCGTTCCCGTGGGAATATCAAAATTAAGAGTAGCCTATAGCCTTCCTTGATAAATGGACTATCCAACACAAAAAAAGATTTAATTCGAACCAGAAGTTCCTGAGATTAGCGCGTTCAAACAAACAAACTCTTCATCTTTATAATATTAGTATAGATGGCTGAAAGACAAATTGATATCGCGTTTATTGTTCCAATACAATGAATCATTGATTAATTAAACAGAAACCGATTAGCTTTGGCCTTGCCACAAATTTTCATGTAAACATCTTTTTTATCTTAGGAATTTACTACGACGAAGTTCAGGCAAAAAAGGTAAATATATTGAAAAAAAAAACACACGGACATACAGATGGACAAGAGAGTGATCTTATATGGGTTTTTTTACCTTTTGAGGTATGTAACCCCACAAGAAAAGTTCTGTAAACAAAAGTACACGAACGATTTCGTTATTCAGAAATGTACTTTGAACCTGTAACCTTAGATAAGTATTCTAATAAGATTACCGCTACGCCGTTGTACGTATTCTTGTGTCACTTTCAAAATGTAATTGTTTGCTAGAATTCATTCAGTCACCTACATTAGCAGGGAGTTTTCTACCGCAACAGTTTTCTATTTTTTTGTAATTAAAAAATAACTTTGGTAGATAATACCAAATGTCAGCTTTCAAAGGCACTCAAGGTTACATCACATTGCCCGCTCAAGCCTTAATTAAGCACTTAACTTTTTTACTTAAATGAGAAAAGCTGTCGTCAGGTATTTTGTTAAATTCATGTTACCTGTCCGAGGTATTTTTATTTTAAGGTTAGAAATGAGGTCCTGGAAAAGTGCTAAAAAGCTAGGATTTAAATTCATCATCGTCATATCAGCCACAGGACGTCCACTGCTGAACATAGGCCTCCCCCAAAGACTTCCAGAGCGATCGCTCGCATGCTCTCTGCGTCCAACGACTTCCCGCGACCTTAATTAAGTCGTCCGTCTATCTAGTCGGAGGCCGTCCCGCGCTGCGCTTTCCGGTACGTGGTCTCCAATCTAAGACTTTTCGGCCTCAACGGCTATCAGTTCTACGAGCCACATATCCCGCCCATTGCCACTTCAGCATACTAATTATTTAAAATTACAGAATATAAAAATAATATAACGAGACAACAATTGTATTAAATACTAGCTGCGCCCCGCGGTTTTACCCGCGTAAGACCCGATCCCTATGTGTTAATCCAGGCCTCAAGCTACATATTTACCGACTTTCATCGCAATCGGTCTAATAGTTTTTGCGTGAGGGAGTAACAAACATACACACACACACACATAAACTTTCACATTTATAATTTAGTGGGAGTACGATACCTAGCTTTAAAAATAAAACGATAGACGTGCTAATTAAAATCAATCTAAGGAACCAATCGAACACGAGAATTTCAATTACTTCAGTTGACTTAGAAAGCAAAGGATTGGAAAATTGGATTCTTTTCATTGTAAGTAAAAAGCTTGATAGATTACGGATGCTTTCAGTAATTTTTCAACTATAGTGTTCCTGCTATTTAACCCTTTATTTTCCAAACTATTTTCATTTATGTTTATATCTTTTTACCCTTTTCTCTACAGACATTTTTATCAATAAATGAATAATTTTTAGTCCTGAATAATTTGTCAGTCAGTCACTGGCTGATACCAACTCCCAGCTTTAATTTGAAAGGGTACTCTTTGTCAAGTATTGGTATTTACTAGAAAAAGGTTTTTCAAAATAGTCGGGAAGTCGCGGGCAAAAGCTAGTGTTTAATACGTGCTTGGTATCATAGTATTAAATTATTATAAGCCCAATTATTATCTTCGAATATCCTAAACACGACACGTAACAGCGATATTCCTGATCACCACAACGGCTCTCAAGCTTTATTAGTGTATGAAGTACACCTAAAAAGGTAAATTTAGTTGGAAATAATAAAAACAAAATCATCTGCGAAAATATGAACCTACCAAAAGTTTTACATGCAATAAAGACAATTATTCTTTGGAATGCAGAATTTCAAAATCTAGTTAATTATGTGATCATAATAATAGTTGTAAACTTAAAGTGAAACAAGATGCACCTTATAAAATAATAGTCATAGAGCACGACATTCTCCTCCTTGAACACTCTGTAATCCAAGCCGTGCATTAGCAGATGGAACGACCTTAGGCGCTATGCACATTACATATAACTAATATTATAAATGTTTTCACATTTCAAATGACAAATGTCTTTTCAAATGTTGTTTCAAAAAACACCAGGTGTGTTAGCCCTGTGTTAAAACTACACGACTACTTTGTGCTCTCATAACGTCTAAACTACTTATGGGTCCCTACTATTCAAGTCGCTCGCTGTTATATGCTTTTGAATTTATGATTCGTTTTATTTGTATATTGTTCACGAAATTAGTGTTACCGTATAATTTATTAAATAGTAGGTTCGAGTCCTGCACCTGTTTTTTCTATTCAGTTTTTATTTAATTTTCGTTTTTACGCACTTTTTATTTTGTTAATTAACATATTATTGTTTTTACAATCGGATTTTTTAAAATTTTAATAGATAGAGTTATTCAAGAGGACTGTACCTACATAAAACAAAACTACCACGCTTACGAAGTCGCGGACAGTTTCTTAATAAAAATGATTCTCACTATGTGCATAGTGCCTTAAAAGGGTTTACAACAAGGTCTTATTAAATATAATAGTGTTGTTCCAAGAACATTTTAGTTTCAACGAAGCTGTCTCCTTCACGGAGTTTGTTTGCTTTAGTTGAAATGTTTTCATTTATATTAACCTAAGATAATGTTTGGTTTAATTAAGTAGCGACTATTTTATAAAATGACTAGCAGTGCTCTACGGTTCCCCCCGCGTAAATCCTGATCCCGGGGAAATATCGAGATAAACAGTAGCCTATGTTATTCACAATGACTCAATGTATCCTCATACAAAGTTTTATTAAAATCGGTTTAGTAGTTTCGGAGCCTATTCGTTACCAACAAAAAAATCTTTCCTCTTTATGATATTAGTTAAGATGATAAAAAACGCAGAAGCTGCACTAGAACTATTTTTGTTTGCTAACATCGCCATGACCCCGAGAATATCAAGGCAAAAATTTGCCTATTTAAATTAAAATAAATCATTGTATCCTCGTACAAAGTTTTATGAAAATCGATTTTTGTTCAAACTTTACCTATTCTTTTTATACTAGTTTCGTGGTTTTCTCAACGATTAATCTCAATTCCATGAGAGTATGTGGCTGAAATTAAATTACCTAGCCTATTTATTCAACAAATCCATAGTGTACAAGTTTTTATCTAATTCGATCGAACCGCGTTACAGTCATGAGCAAAAAAATATATTACTTACTTTTGTATTTAATACTTGTTGGGATCGAGATAGGGATAACTTAGCATAATTAGATAAATAAAAAAATAATTCACCAATCGAAAATTAATTCCAATAGACACTTATCCACTTCAAAAGGGACAAGTATCAAAGGCTCAACGAAGAGTCACAATAAAAATAATACTTAAGGCCAGGTGCTAATAAAGCTACCAAAATCGACCTTTGTTTTAAGCAACTCTAAGTAATCAAATACTCTTTTTTTGTTATTTGGATACAAATGGATATTGTAGTTTAATAACCATTTTTTTGTTTATTGTGGTTGAAAACATGATATGAACAACTTCATTATATAAGAAAAAATGTTAGAAAACAGAGAATTATTAGATCGTTTATCGGGTTTTATCCAAAAATAGTTTACGTTTGTTTCTAAAAATGAATCAATGAATCAGGTTTTGACCTCTAGGAACTATATTTGTGCATAATAATGCTAAAATGTTTTGCATATCGATCAAATATAACAGTTAGCACGCAGCACGCTACGTCTTTGAGAGCGGGGGCTAAGGTAATGTGAATACCTACACACGGTACTGGAAGAGTGCCTTAACAATACCTGTGTCTGAAATAACCGTTACGTTACAATCCTGGGATATATCAGACTAATACAATGTGGTTCAATTTTATAGCATTGTATTTCTAAAGTAATGAGTTTTGTCATCAGGAAAAAAGGTTCGTCTAAATGATATATAAGTACTCATAGGAAATTGAACCTAACCCTTCTTGTATTGAGTTGAATATTGCTCGTTATTTCTCTTGATAGGAAACAGATAGAAATGAGCATATATTTGGGGACCCTCATGAGTTCGATGTGTTACTTTATTAACGTCATATTAAGGGATTGCACACGTACCTTTTCCTGATCTGAATTTTTATTGTGAAGGTCTTAATATAGAGTGTTCAGTTAAACTTATCCGTCAGATTCCTTTCGCCTTCCCAGGCATACTTTAAATAAATTGTCTACGATATCTGCTTTCAACTTTGTCGTGTGAGCAGACTTATTTATGTTGTCACTATCATTTATATCTACCTACATATAACCACAAATAGCCACATACATATAAACAATCGGCTGCATAATTGCAGCCCTCGGTAAAGTTCAAAAATTACTATTATTGGAATGTTTTGTTTGATAAAGTGATGAGTTAGACAACTTTAAATTTCAACTAAAGCATGACGTGTCTAGAATCTTGCTCGTGTTTGAAAACATTCTTATAACAGCCGTTTTGGAGCTCTACGGTGGGTCAGCAACTATGCAGCCGACCGTACATTTTGCAAACTGTCTCTAGCAAACTAGTTCATGCAGTCCAATTACCTAACTTTTAACCCCGACGCAAAAACGACAGGGTGTTATACGTTTGATGTGGCTCTCTCTCTCTCTCTGTGTGTGTGTCTGTCTGTCGCTCCCGAATGGATAAACAGATTTTGATTTTGTTTCTTTTGTTTGAAAGTTGAATTAGTCGGAAGTATTCTTACTGCCGTACTCAGAAACGTGCCTAAGGGAAACTTAAGTTAAGGAATGCATTGTCACATTTACACTGACGTTGAATATCAGTCGCATTAGTGAGACAAGGCATTCCTTAGCTTAAGTTTTTTTATACACGTCTCTGAGTACGAAATTGGTTCAGCCGTCTGTAAGTTATGGGGGATAAAAGTCAGAGGTTTTAAGCTATTGCATAGCTTTTATCATTGCGACCAAATCAAGAAATTCTGTAACGAAAATAAAATCTTAGGGGTGTTAGGTTTTATTTTCGGTCGCCGATTCCGTACTCAGAGACTAAGGAATGCCTTGTCTCACTCTTGCGAGTGATATTTAACATCAGCCTCCGCCTATTATGTAGCTCGGCCGAGCGTTCGCTTAACGTGTATGTATATGGTACGACTGTTTTTCATTCTAATTTTTTTAAATCTCTTTATAATTGTAATGATTTGTGCATTCCACTAATTTATTTTATCTTTTTGTATGAACTCAAAATACACTACTTAAATTAAAAGTAAAACACGAGTATGAAGTTATGCTATTTTCTGTTGTTTAATAAACTCATCAAATAAACCAATTCTTCATTCTCATTATAACATTTGCCTAATAGACAATTTGTTTACCAAATTACTATCACCTCACACTAATGTACCGTAAAAGCTATCCATTACGTTAATTAATAAAATTAGTACCAACATAAAGGTACATTTATTTTACAAATTACTATTAGATAGGCAAATATGAGTTTTTATGACATTTTGTTTTCTGTAAAATACTAATTTTGTGTATTCGGAATGTTTGTAAAAAATTAACGTTTTTTTATTTAAAGCTTTTTTATTCTCATTTCATTTGGAATAATTACTTACACTTTTAAACAAGATTTCTTATTTAGATACATATTGACATCCTACTAATATTATAAATGTGAAAGTTTGTGTGTGTGTGTGTTTGTTACTCCTTCACGCTAAAACTACTGAACCAATTGCAATGAAATTCGGTATGTAGATAGCTAGAGGCCTGGATTAACATAAAGGCTACTTTTTATCCCGATATTCCCACGGGATCGGGACTTACGCGGGTGAAACCGCGGGGCGCAGCTAGTAATTTATGAAAATGAGAGACAGTTATTTAAAGTAAAAACCTACATCATAATAGGCATTCAATGTTTAATAAAAAAATGTGTGGCACTCGGGGACAGCCGCGGTAAAGCTATTGCATCGTGCGAGCTTCGTACAGTCGTACCATCTACATACACGTTAAGCGAACGCTCAGCTGAGCTACATGTTAGGCGGAGTGGGGGTGTTAGGTTTTATTTTCGTCACGGAATTTCTTGATTTGATCGCCGCGCTTAAATCCTTAGCTTTTAACGCGGGTTAATGGATGTCTGTAAAGTCGTTTTACGGACGATAATTTTACGTGATAATGTCATACACAAACCATGAAAAAATAAAAAATTGTTATTCGTTTTTTCTTTTCTTTTCTTTAAACTTTGTCATTTTTTTCTTTTTATTTTTGTATACCTATAAGTCTTCTATTCGCCACTCGTCCACCATAACACAAGCCTAGATGAGCGACATTATTATTAAATACTCTGTTTCCTAAGTTACTGTGACGCGTCTGGTTATATTACCATGACGCATGTCGTCATACAATATTACCGTGACACTTTTTTGTAAATGCAGGTGTTCGACCAATTCATTAGACGTTATCACGTCAAAATATAAAATTAAATAACCAATACTGCGACGTCATACGTAGTAAATTTCCTTAAGTGTACTATCTATAAAAAACGCTAAAAACCGTCTTCAGATAGAAGTTTAATGTCGAAAAATATTTCTTTATGACTATCTCATAGCATGATGTCTTTTATATGAACCATAGCTCATAAAATAAAGAGTAGCCTAGACTATAAAAATAGATCCTTATCTATCGAAGGACTTGACCAATTCCTTTTGGGAAATCGGTAACAATAAAACCAATAAAATTCTGATGGGCACAATCACAAATACGTACGGTCAGCTGCATAATTACAGATCCACCGTAGAGCTCCAAAACGGCTGTTATAAGAATGTTTTCAACACAAACAAGATTCTAAACACCCGCTTTAGTTGAAGTTTAAAGTCTTCTAACTCATAAATTGGTCAAACAAAAGTTATTAGAATGAAAACATTCCAATAATAGTCATTTTAGATCTCTACAGTGGGTCTGCAATTATGCTGCCGACTGTACAGTCGGCAGCATAATTACAGACCCACATGTACATGTATGATAGAGCTGGCTCTTATTATGTTTTAAAATTATGTTTTAAACTGAAATCGTAAACCTTTCGAGTGACATAATCATTTAAGACATCCTTTATTTAAGACAGGTGTCTTAGGGACTGCTTTGAAAATGGATACGAAGCGTGAAAGTATGTAATAAATAATAAATTTTATTCTCTCAGTAAAATTCCTTACGCACGTCAATGATTCAGATTTAAATGGCTGCGGAAGCCAAACCGTAGAATAATTTACTAAGTCTGTGGTTTCCTGAAGTATATTTAGAAAGTTTTCAAGTGATGAGATAAAACTATGCGTGTTACATCTAATACATAGTAAGACGACTCTTGTGGGCATCAGTTACCAACAGTTGAATTGAATTAGTGCTAAAATGCTGACCTTCAAATACAATATTAACAAGATTCCACCCAAACATACATACATACATACACTACAAGTTAAATAAAAGCTTTTAAAAATAAACACTTGTTCTAAACCCAAAGTTACTGTGACTTAGGGACATAATTACAACCACACTAAATATTGAGTGTCAGAAATATAAAAAACTATACATATAAAATAAATTTGTCCTGACTGACGGATCAACGCACAGTTCTTTGTGTGACGTTGGCATCCCATAAGAAAGGATTTTCCAAAATTTTACTCCTAAGGGGTAAAAAAGGGGGGCAAAATTTGTATGAGACAACGTCATTCCTTGTTCCAATCTACTAATTCTACGCGGATGAAAAAGCTAGTTTAAAAATAAAATAAAAAATATAGAAACCCTTAAAGAACAATATAGGTAGGTGTCTAAAATTATACACATCTATTATGTAATACAAAGTAGCATGTCACTCTTTCTAAAAATATGGTATAACGTAAGCCATTTTATCGTGTAATCTCACTTAGTAGGTAGTTTAGTATACCAAGAATCTCCTGCGAGCTACCAAAGTATGTTTACTTTAGTGATATTGAAAATTCAATTTTAAATCTAGCGCTCTCTCAACGGACTTCAAGATATTTGAGTGTTTCAGTTATCTAAGACTTTCAGCAAAGATATCTCACTTATTTTTCTATCACTATTTTGATAGCTTTGAAAAAGATTGGTAAAATAAATAGGATGTTTCTCCAGAGGGATTTTCTTCTCTGTAAGGCTGTGGGCTAACTGACACGAATAGTTGTGAGACTCAATAGGGTGTGAGTAAATAATTAATGCGCTTCATCGTCATGCGATAATCATGCGATTAATGGTGTCGATTTGTTCTAAGCCTTATTACAATCTAAGATTAGATAAATAGGATAAAAGCCTTAGTATTATTGACTGACACCGGCATAATTATTGGCCAGGTTGAATACCAGATAACATGATTGCCAATTTATATAAATCGACTTCATTTCTCATAACTGCCAATAACGGCAATAATATCAGTGACTGTCCAATTTTATTATCCCTCGTTTATTACGGGCTTGTCTTTCTTACATTTGAAAAAACGTTTCTTTTTACGTGGTATTCCACTAATTGAGATCTTTATTATGAAATAATCTACATGCGATCAATGAAACGATAGTTAAGTAATCACTTACCTAACTTTTTGAATTATTAATGTTTTTTACTTAGATCAGCATGCTTTCTGTTGTTTTCTTTACGATTTTTCCTCTCGGGTTTTTGTTATTGTATTTTAGTGACGCATCTCACATTTAATCTTTCGTAAAATCCTATCCTCTCCTATCTATCTTACTAAAAACATAACAACTATATGCAGCCATATGAACACTTCGTTTCCAACAATAAAATAAGGCGAAAAATACCGTTACATAGTATTCTCCAGTATTTCCTATTGGCCGAGAAGACATAATAATACAATCTATTCATGATACATATTCGATACTAATACCAAAAATGCAAAGTTTTACTAACAACAAAATAAAAATAAAATATTAAAAGTAGGTACCTACGTCATAAAGTTAGACATTTTATTCTCTTAAAGAGCCAAAGGGGTCAGAAAAGTTTTAAAAACACCGAAATTCAATGTAGCTACTTAAGTAAATGACACACGGCCGACTCAACCCTTTGTTCTGGGTAGAATTGTAATAAATTTTATTTTATCCACCTTATGCTGGTATAAAATACAACATCCCTAAGGCTATGCTCAACCCGACTCGGAAGAATCCCTACGGACACCACGTGAAAAATGAACGTGAAATATGATAATCATGAAATCGATCATGTTGACCTTTTAAAGATTGTCTACCTTTAGGTAGGAAGAATAAAACTTATAGGTACCTTAGTAGTGTTTTTGTGTGTTAAAAGCGTTAAATTTTAATTTGAACTTTTGATTTTTTGGTATTAAAAATATTTTGTTTTGTTGCAGAAAAAACCCATATCAGCATGTCAGTGCCAACAACCGACAGTACCGAAGCAATAACTAATTCTGGCTATGGAAGCAGCGATGAAACTGCAAGTTTACTTGTCTCCGGACCATCTGTCACAGTCATTGTTCCTTCAGAAAACCGAACAGTAAAACCAGTACTTCAAAGACAAGACTGCACGACGCATCTCAGGCCTCAACTCTCAGGGGGTCCAGGGAGCGAAGAAAGCGCTGCCTCAATAAGAATAGAAGAATCTCAAGCACGAAGTGTCCCTGATATCGAATTACAATGCCGCGACCAAATGGCAGACCGGCCCCAGACGCTTGTGTCACCCGTAGCGACATGCTCACACCGAGGGTCAGTAACCACTTGCCAACTAGTTCCACACACGTACGCTAGATGTCGTGTTTGCGAACGAAGGCAGTCTACGGCACCGATTTCAGCGCTACAACTAGCGCGATCTGTCTCACGAGAAAGTGTACGATCAACTCTACACTACCCTTGCGGATGTAGTTCCCTTCATGCCGTTAGTACGTGCCCTGTTATACAACCGCCGGCTTTGTTGCTGCCGACTACAAGTGCGAGAATCATCCGGCAGAGTTCGCAGCCAGAGTCTAGCGCATGCGCGGCACACTGTCCTCACCACGGCCACCAACACCCTAGCGCCTCACTACGGCAACTCAGGGAACCCGGAGATGGAATTGCTGGTATCGCTGCAGACTCACTTCGCATCAACGGAGGGATGCGACCCTTCAAACAGGTAAGTTATGAAACCCACAGATGGCAGCACCATTCATTTAATCATATTTTGAGTATTTATGAATTATCGAAATGCAGTGCAACTCTACGAACGGTTAGTAACATTTTATAGTTTAAATCAAACCCTGAAAACAATTTAAATGCTTCCAGCTGTTATTTCTGCTGAAATAGTTAACAAGATAATAAACTGACAAATAGGTACGCAGTAGGGAACTACTTTTGTAAATATCAAGTCAAAGCCGTAGTGATTTTTGTACATGAGCAAAAAATAAGTAGTAGTCATTAAACATGAGTGTTGTATAAAATAATTGCGCCTAAATAGATATATTCAAGCCGTAGTTTTTGGTGTTATATTGGCGCTATCTTCATACAAAATTAGTTAGTTGAATCACTAATAAGTTGGGTAAATAATGTACAGCAAAAGCTTTTGATGTTTACGTAGGCAAGGCGGATTTTCCACCTCATCTCTTGTCCAATCGGTCAACGAATAGCGTCTCGTCGTGTAAGTGCTGTGTATGGTCTCGAGATGGGTAAACCCTTTAATGAAATCAAATCAAATGTTAAAAATTTGATTTGGTTTGTATTTTTGTTCAGGGCCTGCTCCTATGTCCACAAACCCTGTCGCAGACGCGTCGAGCTCGACTGAGGCGTGCATTTACTGAAGCCACGGGGGATACAGTTACCTACGTTAGAACGGTGGGCTTCAAACTATTGGATTATGCACCGCCAAAACCACAGTCGACTGTACAATCTTCAAAACAAAAATAATGAAATCGTATTAATACACGTAATTTTTTATTACTGGTACTGGATCAAAGCTAAATACATAAAAATTAACGCAGACATAGGTACTACATAGATGTACAAAGTAGCTACGATAGCACGGCATGTTTAGTAACTAGCTAGACTATAAATGAAATATTTAGTTTTAGTTTTACCAATAATTAATTTCAGGTTGTACAGTCGATATGGTGGTGTCTGTGAAATGATCACTGATGCAATTTGTTAGTTGGCGAATGTGTCGTCCCTATAGCTTCGTATAATGACCACTGTTAGCCTCTCCCCACACGCCCCTGACATATACCCTGGCACCAAAACGCTTGTCACAAACAAATCGTTTTCTGTACATCACGTTGTTACGAGCAAAGTGTTCATCGTATCATAGCACACAGTATTTGACAGATCGGCATCGAGTGACAGCGATTTGATATTTATTGTGTTTTACGACAGACTTGATCATTTGTCACGCATTTCTCATTTTTGGCAATAGCAGTGGTGAATTTGTCGTGGAAGAGAATACGTTTTGCTGTCGCTTCGGGTACTCATTTCTCAGGCAAATTACACAGCACCTACACTATCACCAGCTATTCATAATTCACTATGGTTTAGGTAGCGTTGCACCATAGATTTGATACTAAATATAATGCACAGGCAGCTTTATGTAGTGACAATGTTTGTACGCTATAGGTGGCTATAGAGAACCTGTGGAAATGCACTTTGCTTTAATTTTAATATTTTATTCACACATTTTGTGTGTTTGGTATAATATGTCATCTCAGTAACGCACAATGGCCTAAATGAAGAAACTAAGTGTGAAAAAAGATGTCATTTTGGTTTTGGTAGAATTTATGAATAAATGGTCTTCAGTAAAAAGTATTTTAAAAAACAAATAGCCAACCATTGAGTTTGTAAACATATACTTACTCATAATTCCAAAATCTTTCGAGATTGTTCTGGTAACAAAGCACTAAAAGATTTAGGGTTGCGGTCGGTGGATATCCCTTAATGTATCAGCCTTTAAATGCCCTCGCAATAATAAAACTCATAAACCTGTGCCGTTAATTATGGTCCGGACATATTTTTATAATACAAGATTACATTGTTAAATTAGGGCACGCAAATTTTGGGAGTTTTATGTAAAAACCGTTGAGGAAGAAAGGAAACCTGTGGGGAGTCGTCGACCGTGATATTGGAGATTATTCTGCATCATGGCACCTCATCAATTTTACTTTTGTCATACGATAAAGCTTCCCATCAGATTGGCGCGAGAACTCCGTTTATTTCTTAGAGGTTTAATGCAAAGAGAATTCTTGAGAATTTTTCTGTCGCCCCGTCATCTAGAGTTCAAGGTTGATGAGAATGTTTTTGCTAGATTTCCCTGAAATTGCTTAATATAAACACTGATTTTTTGTCACTTGAATTTTGGCATTATACCAGGTTTGTCGGAATAAACATTGGGCTTATTTCGTCTGGAGGAAACGAAATTATTTCAATAAGTATTCATAAAAATATAACACAGTAAGCATTTTTTTAAGAAGGTTTTTCTAAAAATATAAAAATCAGGAATTAAAATAAACTCATAAAATGAAAAAGGTACATGTAACGTAGACAATTATTATCTTGATCATGAGAAGTTGCCAATTTTCGTGTTGGAATACTCATGGTGGTTCCATAAGTTTCCTAGGTACCACAATATTTATAGATCATTCATCATACCAAGTACGAGTTCATTTTCCATACTATTTCATTATATATACGTATTTGCTTTTCAAATAAGAATTTGATTGGATATGTCATGAAATAAAAATGAAAGTATTTTTTTGTAAGTAATAAGTAGGTATAAGCAGGGTACAAGCGTTTAAACTCAAATAAAACTGATTAATGTAAAAAAATAATAGTTTGTACTGCTCTGACCTCTATTTTATTTTCTTGTCGTTTTTATTACGTTATTTATTCAAATTCTATCTATGAAAAATAAATGATTTCTAAGCAAAACATCCAATAATAATTTACAGACGTAATCTTTTGGATGTCTGCCCGTGTCCAGTTGTCCACTCTACTGGAGTCTAACTGGTGGTGTCCTATCCTAATACTACTCGGATAAATTCGTGAATTTTATTTTATCTGTGTCTGTGTCAGTGTTTTATATGTTTATTGGAACATTTGTTTGTTTACTGTAAGTACAGTAATTATAAGAGATCACAGGATAAATACGTTCTAACCTTGTATTTCCAAAATATGTATGAATTGAAACAAAAAGATTTTGTTCCACTGCCGTCTTTCCTTCACTGGCATTCCGAACACCCTCGTTTATTTCACGAGGGCATACGTGTCTTCTAGGACAGCATGCTACATATTAGACCGCATCGATCGTCACTTACCATCGTGTGAGAAAGAGGAAATAAAATTATAATTTGTAGGACGCAGTGAAGTCCACTGGCGTCTTTCCTTCACTGACATTCCTCGAACACCCCCGTTTATTTCACGATAGGTGTCTTCGAGGACATCATGCTACATATAAGACCGCATCGTCACTTATCATCGTGTGAGATAGAGGATATAAAATTATAATTTGTAGGTAAATACGCAGTGAAGTTCTGAGCAAGAACATAAGTATACCTACTCAATTGGTGTTTACACTGCGACTCAGTTGGCACAATGGTCACCATGCTGGACTGCCAAACACATGGTTGCGGGTTCGATTCCCGCCTCAGGTAAGTATTTATACTAAGATATTTGTCTGTGGTCTGGTTGTGTCTATGTGTTATAAGTATATATTTACAAAAGAAAAGTATATAAGTAGTATGTCCGTTGTCTAGCACCCATAACACAAGTCATGTTACTGAGTTTGGGGCTAGATGGCGATCTGCAGAATGTCTTACAATATGTATTTATTAAAAAAAAAAGGCAAATACAATTTTTAAGTGGTGTTTTTATTTAAGAACATACTCTATACATATAAATTTAAAGTCCTGACTGAAATACTAATATAATATCAACACACAGCTCAAATCATTTGAGGGGTCGGGCTAAAATTTGACAGCTGTTATGAAAGGATTTAAAAAAATTCAAACCCTACACGGCTGAAGTCACGGGCAAAAGCTACTGCTTTAAAGTCTATGTATATCTCTATAATATAAAAATGAATCGCAAAATGTTGGTAAGCGCATAACTCAACAACGCCTGGACCAAATTGGCCAATTCTTTTTTTGATCTGTTTGTTATTATCAGGCGAAGGTTCTTATGAAATAAAAAATTAAGAAAGTTGCGCAGAAAATTATTACGCGGGTGAAACCGCGGGGCGTAGCTAGTTTCGAATAAAAAAACGAGACCTCGTTTCGGTATATCCGTAGCACAAATTTTAACTCATTTCTACTTGAAAATTTGGTTTTATTTGACACATGATATTTTACTGCTTGTTTAGGTTAGCTTCAAGCGGAAGCAGATAATACAATTAAGTGATCGGGGTCGGTTAATTTTATTTAAGTCAGTTTATGGAATTTATGCTAGTCATATTATAATAAGAATTAATTATAAAAGTAATTAATATTTTTTCATTGTTTAAAGGCCGATCCGCACAGCACAGTGCCGGCACGGTTGCAACACGTGCCGTACCGTGTCAGTGAAAAATTATATTTTTGCATACTTTTTGTACTAGGCTTTCCGTGACGTTCAGTAATGTCAGTGCTACATCGACGCTTGCCGTGATCTGAATTTGTAGCGGACAATATTTTGCCTGACACGGTCGCAGTGTTTCAAGATGGACGACTAATATAATTGGTTCGTGTGTTGCCCGTATTTATCACGTTTTTTTGACGATCGATTGCTCGCTCTCGTTTTTTCACATAATTTATTTAAAAAAAACCGGCCAAGTGCGAGTTGGACCCGCGCACGAAAGTTATGGTAACCCTAGCGATAGACTACTAAAATCACGTGTCGGTACTGACACTGACATGTACGAATAGCACGTCACGGCACGGTACGGTACGGAACTGTCGGTCACGTGCCGTCACTGTTCTGTGCGGATAGACCTCTAGACTTAGAATGGTCTTATCAATTCTGACGGCCTCTGGGCAAACACTCGCCTGCGATGAAGAAGGTTGCGGGTTTGATTCCCGTCTCTAACTTATATTTATATACAGTGTTTGCTTCTGTTCAGGGTATTTCTATATGAAAATTAAGTGTGTATTTACAAAAGATTTAAATATTCTATCTGATAAGTCTAATTGCTAAGCTTGGGGCTAGATGATGTGTAGATTGTCCTGCAATATTTATTTATTTGATTCTTAGTTTTCGCTAGCAATCGTGCTATGCCATAATAAAACAAAACTATCGAATGTCTGCAGTATGGGGGGGCAACTTGAAATTTTGGATAATAGCCACTACTGATATCCAATAAGGAAGCAGAGAGGTTAAGGTCATTATGGAACGAAACGGTTGAGGCCAAGGCACGATGTACCAAGGGATAGGTAAGCAATTTGCAGAATCCACGAAAAGGTATAGGACCCATATTATACTAAACAGGTTAACCTTTTTGCATACAAAGTAGGTATTGCCATATTATTTTGACACTGTGTTTTTTTTACTGGCTGGTGGTATTGTTTTTTTTTTTTCATATCGTTTAGTCTATGGGTATGCCTAAAAAGTAGTGTTATAACTTGACACTGGCTAAATGCACAAGCCGTGCGAAGCCATAATTAATAGCAAAAAAAGTAGTGTGCCTAAATCGGGCCAACAGTAATTCCTTCACATACCCAATCTTTATCCTACTAATATTATAAATGTAACAGTTTGTGCGTCAGTGTGTGTGTATGTTTGTTACTCTTCCCGCTACAACTACTGAACCGATTGCAATGAAATTCGGCATGAAGATAGCTAGAGGCCTGGATTAACACATATTTTCTATCTCGATATTCCCACGGGATCGGAACTTACGCGGGTGAAACCGCGGGGCGCAGCTAGAATTCCATTTTGATTCCAGCACAAATTATTTAATTGCTAATTTAATTGTTATCGATTTTACACCAAAACAAAGCCTTTTCAAAATAAAAATATGCTCTTAAGAAACTAATCTAAAGCTTTAATCAATTTAATGAACACACAAACGACCCCGGAATCCCTTTGAAAGCCTAAATCGTTGACGCTCTCACAGAAACGGAAGGAATGGTGAAAGGCTGTAAAAATTTACGGTTTATTACGTAGCTGCGTAATCTAAATAATGGAGTCCATCTCAGAACGGTATTAAAAGATGGAATACACTAAGAACACGTGTGCAACGCGTTATGGCATCTTTCAAATTTGCAATAAAATAGAATACGTCTTAGAAACATAATATTTGTTATACGCAAGGATATTAAACGCGTCCTATCCAATATTTGAAGCCTGAAAATAAATCTTAGAAGAGATCATATAAACATACCTATTGGGTGGGGCGTGTAGGTATATTTAGACGAAATACCTAAAACAATATTACGGAAAGAGGACCTACGAAAATAAATAAATAAATATTGCAGGACATTCCACACATCGCCATCTAGCCTGAAGGTAAGTAATTAGACTTGTGTTATGGGTGCTAGACAACGGATATACGACTTAAATACTTTTCTTTTGTAAATATATACTTATAATACATAGAAACAACCAGACCACAGACAAATTTCTTAGCATAAATACTTGTCTGAGGCAGGAATCGAACCCGCAACCCTATGTTTGGCAGTCCGGCATGGTAACCATTGTGCCAATTGGGTCGTCAAATACTTTTCTTTTGTAAATATATATTTATAATACATAGAAACAACCTGACCACAGACAAATATCTAAGCATAAATACTTGTCTGAGGCGGGAATCGTACCCGCAACCCTGTACAGGCAGCCCGGCATGGTGACCACCATCGAAAAATCTACAATACCTACACTACAAAACGTACAAAGAAACTTTTTAAAACTCTTGCCCCTTATAATGGCGGCTTTTTATAGTATTGTACGTAAAAAATATAGGAGCATGCAGTGTTGTATATTTTTACGTTTGACAGCCATTGAAAACACAAAAACTACAAAAACTTGTTTCCAATAAAATGGTGAATTTATAGCAGAATGTTTAATATATGTAATTGTAGAATTGGGCCCGTCATGTGTGGTTAAAACCCCATTGGTTTAGACTGAAACCTTGAAATATCAAATAAGATACATAAATGTCACTGCGAGCCCAGTGTGTTTCTAACTTTTTGTGTTTAAGTGTGTAAAGGTCAACATTTATATGAAGGCACTAATTACCTAGTCAAAAGATAATAAACTCAATAAGTTGCTTTACTGTTACTGTTTGGTTTCCAATTTACCTACTTGCCTTTCTTCTTATAAGATCTCATCGGTCAACATGCTTGATAAATTAGAACACCTGCTCAGCACGTGTTAAAAAATATTTTTCGTATAAAACAATTTTCGCACGAAAATGTCACTAAGCAATGTGTTTCGATGAACGATTTCTAATACGAAAGAGGGTTTTCTAGACTTCTAAACAAAAAAAATATTGTACGACTTTTGGAATATCGACCTTATTTTTCAAATTTTTAATATGGGTAATTCAGCTTTTTTTTGGTGATAAAGACCATTAATTTTTAAAATAGTAGTCGAAATTTAATCTAAATTAAATCCCTATTTATTTTTGTCATTGCATCACGCGTGGCTGGACCAATGTCGCTAGTTCTTATTTTTCTTTGTTGTGTTTGTTATTATCAGAATTTGCATCTTATAAAACAGCAAATTTAAAAAATCGCACACGAATGAAACCGCGGGGCGCAGCTTGTATGTAAATAAAACCCACAGATAAATGACCTTTAACTATAATAAATAGCTGATTTTTAAGTAAACATAACATCAAAATTTTCGAAAAAAAAAAGTCGTAGAACAAAAGTTTTTCGCCTAAACATCTAGAAAAACCCCCTTTTGGTATTAAAACTTTTCGTTTAAACACATTGTATACAGAAGATCTACAAAAAATGCTAGCTTTGTTACTTCCTAGTCCGGTATAGTGGGCGAAGATAATTACTCGTAAAATAGAAAAGCGGCAAACTCATACCGAATCATGAATAATTCTTTCAAGGGCTAGCACAGATCGATATGACCATTATTACATGAAGTTAGTGCCATAAATCGATAGCTTAGTTACAGTATAAACAAACATTCATAACCTGTATTAAGTATAGGAAAGGAACGATAAACCGATGCGACTAGTCTCGACGCGACTCAAGCGACGAAACCTAAATCAAAACTTATCCATCAATGAAAAATAAAAGCTTATTTTTAGATAGAGTGCTCTACATGCCTAGAGTAAAAAAGTAAATTTAATAAAATACTATTATCAGGGTTCCTTAAGAGCTGTGTTGGCTTAGTGGTAGATACCTCGACTTTTATTCTGAAGGTCGTGGGTTCCAATTCAAGCCGGCCTTGCACTGATGAAGAAAATATTATGTGCGCTAATTGACATTGCTCTTACGGTGAAGGAAAACATCGTGATGAAACCCGCGCCTTAGTTGGCTCCAAAAGTTTAGATAAGTTCTCTCCTCTGGACATGGTCGACTAAGCTGAGAGGCTAGTAGGTGCTGGGCAAGCCTACTCCATCCTCACGCAAAATGGACCCAATTAAAAAGAGTCTAGCTGCGTAAAACAGCCCGCATACAAGTGCAAGTAAGGGTTCCTTTTTAACCCTAAATATAAAACTAAAAGAGATTCGTTCTCAAAATGGACTACCGCTTGGTTCCAGAAGTACTTACGGAAGTTTGAAAGTAGTCAAGTTTTCAAGAATTCAGTATTATTTATTCGGGCACGTACCCTGGGTCGTAACTTTTAGTAGATACTATAAGGCCACATCATTTCTTTGCAATAAATCAAAATTTTCATACTAGTTATTTTGTGTTGTAAATTTTGGGGTTCCGTAATTATTTGCTATTGTTAAAGCCAATTTATGCAACGTTAGAGGAACACAAAGCCTATTTCGCGGGCTAACTGCCAATTCAGAGTTTCAGGTTAACTAAATAGTGTTTCGATAGTGGTTTTGGGCCATTATCCTTTGACGTAGAGATAGAGTTGCAGGACGCATTTTATTCTATGTTTTGTTCAGGGCTTACATGCGTGTGACCATGACCATGACCATGTGACGATGACCTAAAGCTTAAATAAAAAGCTGCAATGCTTAAGCGGAAAGGGTAGCGACGCTTTTTCATACAAACGTAGTAGACTGTTTCATCCCTGGATAATGACACTATAGCAAATATTTTTGTTGCATAAAATCGGCAAATAGGGGTTATAAAATACTTTTGATCCAGAAAACTCGCGGGATCGAATTTACGCGGGTGAAACCACGGGGCGCAGCTAGGAATATATAAAAGTTTGTGTGTTAAGGAACCAATTGCAATGAAACGTGGTTTATTATGTAGATAGATGGGGTCTCAGATAAATTGAGAAATATAAAAAAATATCCCGATATTGAGACTTACGCGGGTGAAATCGCAAAACGTAGCTACTTATAAAAGCTAATAACATGAAACAATAATTATAGTTTGTCATCAAAGAGAATGTGCTGTTCGTTACCATATACTTTTATTGCTATTCAATACCAATTTCACACTATACCAATATTGCGATACAATCTCTGAAATCGAAATTGCTATGCTTGTTAAGGCAATATATTACTTTTCAAAGTATCACACACATTATGTGGTTTCATAACTTTGAACATACTTTACCAAAGTATTAACAAAATAATAATTATAATGCTCTTCAGACGAGATGAAGTTTATTTTTAATCATATACATATTAAGAGGAAAGGGTACTAGCGCTCTCCATACAAACGTAGTCGACTGTTCCCTCCCTGGTCCCTTGTTTTTATATCTTAATTTCTATGATAATTAGAAAATGAAAAAAAACCAAGACTCTAGTGTCATTATCAAGGGAGGGAACAGTCGACTACGTTTGTATGGAGAGAGCGCCGGTACCCTTTCCTCTTAGAGTTATTTTTGTTTGTAAGTATGAATAGACTCTAAAACTTCTGAACCGATTTTGATAAAACTTGATAGGAGGAAATATTGGGCTTACGTGAGTGAAAGCGCCGGGAGCTGCTGTGAACTTTTACTAACTCACTCACTGAATGAAGATTGCACATTTTGCACATGGTTGCAGAGTAAAATCTTATAATGATGCAGTAAAATAGCTCAGCAACGGATTTATAGAATAGTGATAGGAAAGCACAGCTATCTTTTAGACTAATTTAGGTCAGCAATAATTTACTTACTACATATTAAATTTACATACTAATATATCTACATACTTTGCAAGTTATATGAAAGCTTTTAAAAATAAACTAACCGCCAAAAAAATACCTATCTACAGTTTCGGTAAATAATGAGCAGTCTCCGAATAATAGCTGATTCACAAAAAAACAATTTAAAAAATGCGACGCATTGATAGCCTCCTCCTTTTTTTATATCGGTTAAAAGGAACCTTACTCTGAAGTTATCTTCCTGATCCATGTCTCCGGCGATACTTCCCGTCTCCAAAACGACTTCATGGGCCTACTCCAATTCTTGTTTATAATAATCCTACTAATATTATAAATGTGAAAGTTTGTGTGTGTGTGTATGTGTGTGTGTGTGTGTATGTGTGTGTGTGTGTGACATTCGGTATGTAGGTAGCTAGAGGTCTGGATTAACATATAGGCTACTTTTTATCCCGATATTCCCACGGGATCGGGAGTTACGCGGGTGAAACCGCGGGGCGCAGCTAGTGTAATATAAACTTAATCATTAATCAGTACGCTCAATTTTAGTAATTGCTTTTTATGAGAGAGAGAGAGACGAACGAGAAACACGCGCACGTAGCACGGCTTACAAAAGTGTCGTTACAACTTTTGGTCTTAATTTTCTCCGTCTAGCCTCCTTTCGCAACGCGCGATAAGGAACTTCGTTAATGAACAAGCTATAAAAACAAATCATGCTATAGATTACTTAAGATATTTCTGTTTCGATTTATTGGCCAGTATATTTACCACAACTCAAAACCGAACTTCAACGGTACATAACGATTTCCAATAGAGCCGTGTGAAGTTGTGGTATTTTCATTAAACGCATACCTTTACTTAAAACCACGCATTAGTTCAATCGTTAGCAAACTGGTGTTTAATTCTTGGTGAATATTGAGTGAAGACAGATATGTTCAAAATCTTTACTAATATTATAAAGCTGAAGAGTTTGTTTGTTTGAACGCGCTAATTTCAGGAACTACTGGTTCGAATAGAAAAAATATTTTTGTGTTGAATAGTCAATTTATCGAGAAAGGCTATAGGCTACTTTTCATTTTGATATTCCCACGGGATCAGGACTAATGCGGGTGAAACCGCGGAGCGCAGCTAGTATGGTCTATATATATATATATATATATCTGATTACTATATATGGAAGCGGTTAAGGGCTATTTCCTTGCACTTAACAATCAACATTTGTTCTACGACTATTGGCAATTCTAATATTTTTGATTGATAAGGTGCACAGAAGTAAGTGAAAACGAATTTTATTATCAATAACCCTTTATTTTTTCAATTTATATTTATCGGATCATAGAGTCAAATGGCACGAATGAAGTTGTAGTAAAGAGTTGTTGTAACCAACAACAGGTTCACATTGAGAGCAGTGTTGGCTCAGTGGTAGATACCTCGACTTTCATTCTGAAGGTCGTGGTGTCGAATCCCGGCGGGCCGTGCATGTAGTTTTCTTAAGAAAAATGTATGTGCGTTAATTGACATTGCCCTTAAGGAAAACATCGTGATGAAACCCGCGGCTTATTAGGCTCCAGAAGTATTGACAAGTTCTCTCCTCTGGAAATGGTCGACTAGGCTGAGAGGGTAGTAGGTGTTGGGCAAGCCTACTCCATCCTCACGCAAAAAAGACCCAATTAAAAATGTCTAATTATGGAAAACAGCCCGTGCAAGTACAAGTACAAGTTCACATTAACTTCATCTGTACAAGCATTGGCGGTGAAGTATTAACGACTCTGAGATTTAAGCTTGAATCAAGTCCCTGTTATCATAAAAGTTCAATGTAATGGAACGCATTGTATGGTCGCGTCCAAACAATAATTTATATGACAAGGTTCTATGTAGGCAGTCTATTGTGGTGATTTGGAACTATGCCATATAACAGATAACCAATATCCCTTGCTGAGGCAGCATCTGGTACTGACCAGTGGGGTAACATAAATTAACTTAAGTGCTTATCGTTGTCTCGTTTTAAAGCTTATTAACAATGTATTTTATGTTATTATCGGAGAGGGTGCGGTTTTAAACTTCTCAAAGATACTTTACTGAAAACTAATGTCCTTTAAAATTGAAATCAGAATAACTTATTTTAATTTTAAACTGGCTGTGTCGGCAAACGTTGTTTTGCCATATGAAAAAAATAGATTTTGTTCAATTCTCAGACCTAACGAATATACACAAAAAAAATACAAATCGGTTCAGCCGTTTAGGTGGAGTTTGGCAACTAACACCGCGACACGATTGACATCAATATTTATCGATACTAACGTCACTCAATTGTTTTGCCTTCCCGGAACCTCTTCGCTAAAACTTGAACTTTATGGTATGGTTTTGAAGTTCAAATTGACTTTTAAGTATTATTACGAATCGTTTGTATGGGAATTGGGAGTATAGAAAAGTGTTGAATTAGACATTTTCAGGCATTATTTTAATTTTTCTCTCCGTAAGAACTATTTTAGTACCTATCTTATGGAATATTCTGAAAAAGAATTAGCGAAATCGGTTCAGTCGTTCTCGAGATTTGCGCTTACGAACATTTCAGCGATTCATTTTTATAAACAAAACAAATCATTCCTTCCATACAAGACGGGTGGATTAATATCGTACGTTGCTGCCATTCGGAATATAGATTTTAAAATCATCAAATAAAAATGATCAACAGCGCTACAAGCACCTATCATCCTTTTAAAATAAACGTTTGTCTTCGTTCAACAAAAGTGCTCTCTTAAAAAATTCTTCAGGCTTTAAATAAATCGCACTCTAGGGATAGAATCTGGGGCATCGTTTTGGACAATTAATCCAAGATGAACGTTCGGACCACAGTTGGCTAAGATGGTTGCTTGCATAATGAATTCATAGCACTTCAAGAGGAAGCCAAAGGAAAATAAGAAAATACCGCATAAGAAAAATTGCGTGAAATAGAAAATTAAAAAGTATAAATGCTTACAAAATGAAATATAAAAAGATTTCATAAAATAAAGATACCTAAACGACGTCTCAAAAATTAATTTAAATAAATGATAAATAAATAAATATTGCAGGACATTCCTAATAATAATATTAATATTGCAGGCTAGATGGCGATGTGTATCGCCATCTAGCCCCAAGCAAAAAACCTAGACTATAGCCTTCCTCGATAAATTGACTATCCAACACAAAAATAATTTCAATTTGAACCAGTACTTTCTGAGATTAGCGCGTTCAAACAAACTAAAAAACAAAAAACTTTTCGGCTTTATAATATTAGTATATATTAGACGTTAATATCTTGTTTAACATTGTCTGTCTTTTTGAAACTTGACAATTTAATCACATTACGTATTAGTACGAAAGATTTAAATCTTTCGTACCTATTGCCTATTACCTTAATAAGCAATTGTTACCTACGTTTGACAGAACTTTAATAATGCCAATTAGAGTTCAATTTCAAAATGATTGGAAGTTCTTTGAATATCGACCACTTTCAAGATAAGTGATTGACTTGTGATATCTTTAGGTATAAACTATTAGGACTGATGATCCTATTTGTTCTGGAAAGGTCTTGCCGGGTTCAAAGTGATTCGATTTGGCTTTTGAAAGGGCATAGGCGAAGGTATCTATTATTTCATATACCATAAACGAAATTGAAAAGAACTGGTAGGTTGTGTGCGTAGAGTTTTAAACAATATTCCTAGTTTCGGGTGGTGTAGGTTTAATGAGTACTTTTTTTCGGTTACAACAAATGAAATTCCAAATGAGTGCGCATAAATTTATTAGAAATGAAAAAATATGACGTCTTTTTATTAATTTGTATCTGTTGTAAGCAAAATTGTGTAATTAAAATTATCTTTTGATAAATATTACGTAAAAAGAAGGTTTGTCGTAGATTATTCTCCTAAAGTTCTGAGGAGCATAAAATAAGATAAAGTTCTTTTTAAAATCTGTAACAAAAGCGACAATATCAAGATTAAACATAGAAAACGTATCATCAGTATCAATCGGATATTAATAATTAAAAACCTGTAACAAAACCGACATTATCCAGATTAAACTTAAAAAATGTACAGTATCAATTGGATAATAATAACAATTTTTCTTTAAAATCCAAAGAAGATGAAGCTTCATCTTCAAGATTATATAAAAAAACGTACAGTATCGATCAATATAAAATTGTTACATAATTATTATTATCCAATTGATACCGTACGTTTTTTATGTATAATCTTGATAATATCGCTTTAATAGTCTTAAAAAGTACTAGATCTTAGTTTTTTAAGACTATTAAAGGAACTTTTATGGACCTTTGCAGAGAGCCTCATTCATCAGCTAATCACCCAAAATTACCGTTTTGGACTTCTCACATTCATGTTTTTCGGATGAATTGTAACTTACCCCAGCCATGGTTTGAACGCCAATAGGTAAAACGCCTAAAGCTTTGAACGTCAATGGTTCTTGAGCGTTAGCCAAAAAGAAGTAAACGATTTTCCTGTTTTTCGTATCCATACATTCCCATGGTAAGCCATAAACATAATCTTTTATAGTTACACTCTGAAACAATTATATTTTGAGTCTTAAGGTGAAAGGGTACCGGCGGCGCTCTCTCCATATAAACAAAGTCGACTGTTTCCTCCCTGGATAATGACACTAGCACAATTTTTGACCCATAAAACCTATAACCTATAACTAAAAATTTTGAGCCATAAAACCTATAACTGCCATGACTATGCCCCTGTTTTTTTTTTTTTCATTTTATTTATTTTTTATTTTATCGTATAAATTAAGATTTAAAAAACAAAACATAAGACAAAAGGAAAACATAGGGGCATGGTCATGGCAGTTATAAGTTTTATGCAACAAAAATATTTGCTCTAGTGTCATTATTAAGGGAGAAAACAGTCGACTACGTTTGTATGGAGAGAGCCCTCGGTACCCTTTCCTCTTAATGCTATCGAATAGACTGTTTGAACTCTAAATAAATTTATTATTTATTATTATTAGCCTGCAGTGTCCCACTTCAGGGCAAATGCCTATCTACTCCCCTTCCACTGATCGCGATCTTGTGCGACGGATTGCCAATCAATCATTTGTCTCGCCACCTTCGACGGGGTCTGCCGGGTAATGTTTTTCCGTTGGTGGGGGTCCAAAAAGTTGTTAATTTGGCATACAGTTCTTCCTCACTCCCAAAATAAATACATCCCAATAATTAATAGCAACGAGGCGTAACAAGGTACAAACATGTAACGTACCTTTGGACAAAAGCACAACTCTTACATTTTCTTTCATACAAAAAATAAATAAATGCTAAAGCAACACTAAAGCTTGGGTAAAAAACCCAGTCGGACTCACTTGAATACCTTAATTATATACAGAGATAGGGTTATTTAAAATTGAAGCTGTTGAAAACGTCCCTAGTTACATGACCTATAAAAAATTGTACTTACTTCCGAATCCAACATTTCGAAACAAACAGATTCTACAACCAGGAGTTCTATCATATAAACCGTAATAATTCCATATCTCACAGTTTCAGCGATGTCCTGAAAACGTTAGCTTTTATAAATATGTTTTACTTTAAACTTTAAGCCAACGCATACAGCAGTCTACTTAAAAAAACGATCAGGAGTTAACACCCTTAAAGATTTAGAATGTTCTTACGTTTTGGGTACATTTGAAAAGTAAAATACATAAACATATTTGATTGAAAGCGCAATAGAGGCACATCATACTGCCAAATGCTTGAGAAGCTTTTCCCATGTACCTGAAACCAATTTAATCATTTGGTAAAATATAAATTGAGGATCGATCATAGAGAAAAAGCTCGAAGTCGCGACTTTGTTGTGCGTTGTTTGTGCAAAACGGTTTATTATCCAGCAAGTGGCTAAATATAGAAACTGATTTTCATGAAACAGCTAAAAAGACGTAGGAAATACTTATTTTTGGAATTGCATTTAGATCGGCTTATTCGTTCGGTTCAGACTAACAAACATAGGGGTCAAACTTTTAACATCCCTCTTGGTTAATTCAGGGGTTGAAAACTACAGGATGTCTGCCAGACCCTCACTGCTTCGTAGCAATTTAATTATTTATTTAAATGGCTTTGGTTCTTCTATACCTGTAGGTACTATTATGTGCGTATATTCTAAATTGATGTGTTTGGAAATCTAAACGAATAATATCCTTTTGTGAAACTTTTACATCTTACTCTGTTATCATCCTGTGATAGTTTACAATATTTTTCAACATCTGGCTGACATTCACCAATTCTTCTTTAGTATACCATGCCGGTATTTCAAATGAGACGTTGTCGTTCGCCGGTCGGGGAAATGACTCCAACATGTTTTTAAAAATTTTGATGTGACCCCATAAGTCCAACACTATCAGTAAAACGATTACGTCAAAGCTGACAAAACAAAATGCACAGTCGAAGGTCAATATCGCGTTTGCAATGTAAGTTAATATATGATTCCTCATGCTGTACTCAAAATCAAAAGGTACGTCGTAGTATACAGCGCTTTCTAATGGCACGTCCCGCGGCCTATCTGCTTTGTATAATCCATTCATGAAATTGAAATATCCAGGCATAAGAACGAAGGCAGACATCGCAAACCATCCTTGAGTAAACATCAACCATACTAGGTATCTTGACATTGTGGTTACTTTATCGTACATCTAAAAATAAATACAAACTTTACCACAGATGTGCTAATTTAGTACTGACTAGGTCACAAAGTACAAGTGAAACACTACAGCTTTTTCGATCGATAGTAGCTTATTTTCATCCTAACAAGTTAGTGGGTATAATTAAAACATCAGTAGAGGAGGAACAATAATTTTTGAACGCTTTACCAAACAAGCTTTATTTAAAAAATGTCTGATAATATTCTTATTTAAACTTACCATCAAAGCATAATCACTAGTTCCCTTATGATGCATCAAATGATATTTTTTTACGAAGTCTGAGAGACATTCTTTGTACAACTTTGTCCACGTCATGTAAATTCTTTGCTGAAATTTAAATTATTTATTTAGAAGTGGCTTTTCCTGATATATATTATTTGGGATTCTTGAAGCTACGAGTGAACCGGTATCTTTTGAATAAGCCTATAATTTTGTTACTTACCGTCTACATCAAACCAATAAAGAAATATTTAGAACCAAGGTGTCAAATCACGACTCTCTTTTCGACATCCACACATTCGACCAAGTGAACTTTTTAAATCAAAAACTAACTAAAACAGTCTGTTATGTATGGATCTTTGGTTAAGAAGAAGTAAAGTGAAAAATTATGGCATGCAATGAAGATGAAAACGATAAAATGGTTGTGAATGGGTGAAATAAGAAATCCTAAATAAGCACCAATGACAGAATAGGTGAAAGAGCATGTTGAGGAGTGGAGGCAAAGAGAACGACCTAAGAAGAGATGGGATATCCGGATACGAGAAATATGACTGTGAATTGAATAGAGTGGAATGGAAGAAGCAGACTACATGGCCCCAAATAAATTAAGATAAATCAAGAAATAAGAAAAATAACCAAAATGATAAATATAAAGAAGTTTTTCTTACCACAGTTACGCTGTTCATTAATACAGTAATGTAAGTCTGTCCCAATTTAATAAATCCATATTCTGTTTGGTGTCTTCTTATATACATGGAACCACCAAATAGAACGATCGACCAGAAAACGAAATAGATTTTGTTATTTATCGCGTAAATTTGTGGTTTGTGCCCCATAGTTTTATAAGGCCATCCACCCATTCTCTCTAGACTTTTGCTTATTCGAATCATATGGGGCAATTCCATAGGTGTTAAATATTCTCTGTAAGGAAACAATAATATCTATTAGGGTACCTGATAATAGTATGTTTCTAAGGGTTTGTAGGGTCTTAGCACAATCTATGGAGCACCTTTTTCAATGTCCATATACATGCACTACACATTGGAAGACCTTTAAGAGGCCAATGATGCCGCAGCTGTTGCGGGCCAATGGTAAGACAAATTTTGTATGAAATTTTGACACGATAAAAAAAAAGAAAGAGGATCCACTGGTGAGGCACACGAGTATGATTCGTCTCACGGATTGATCATGGCAGCCATGTTGCTAACCTAACCCCATCTTTTCAACATTTGGGTATAGCTCCCATATCCTATGCGTAGCCTATTCCAGAGTGTGACTCGACTTAGCGGTGACACCTGTTCTTTTGTAATAGGTCTTTTCGTGAAATGAATCTATATAATTATTGGTATCAATGGTGACAAAACGAGACTCCGTGCTCGGCGGTTGTAGAGATTCAGCTGAAATAGGTTAGTAGGCTCTTCGTGCGAGTCACACTCAAATCTTTCAGCAATTCTTAAATACTTTTTTACTTAAAAAATAAGGTTTTTTGTCTAAGTTCATATATTTTTAGTAAGTATGTTTTCCGTTACAAGGCCAATGATGCTGTAGCTGTTGTAGATCGTGCATTGGTAAGACAAATTTTGACACGATAAAAGCCCTTTTTATTGTGTCAAAATGTGTCTTAATTTTGAAAAAGGGTTTACTCCATTCTGTAAAATGGACTGACCGTAGTCTACGTCAATATAACTTTGTATGCTCATATTTTTAAATAAAAAAGTCAAGATGTCTAAATGCTGATTTACTCTGGAAATTTATGATTTTGCTCCTTATCTTGTACTCACTTATTTTCTTTCTGCTTCTTTTTGCCCCACATTTTCGCAACAAAAATTGAACTCGAAGTGAAATCATTTGAGTTTTCTCAGCCTTTATATGCTTAATTAATTCAATTATGTCGTGTTAATATATTGCAGCTGCTTATTTTCTTGGTATTTAACTAAATTAATTGGTTAATTGGTTCATTAAATAATTGCAAACATAGATAAATAAAAATTGATATAAATTGGTGACGTCGGCAAAAATATGATATTTCTGATTAACAAATTGGGCAACATCTTAAAACTTTTCTTTTTTTACTATTTTTCACTACCTTTAATACAATATACTCGTACTTACACTGGCCGATGAAATATACCTTCCTACGGTTTTGGATAAAAGGATGTTCATTTCGAAACAAACTATACTCTTCCGAATCCAAGTCTTCGATAATACTCTTCTGTATCCAAGACAACGTCAAAGTTCCTCAAATATAACAAGAATTTGAACATAGTAGGTATTTATAATATAATGTTAACAAGCGTAAATATAAAATATGTTTTCGAAAACTTGAGAAATCGAATTGAAAACAACTATGACGGGGTGAGTTCATGTTTTGGCGCATTACGCTGTAGAATACAAACATGTCATCATATTATTATTAGTGTCATAAATAAGGGCGTAAGAAGTCAACAGACTTGAAGTTGAAAAGACATTATGAAAAGGCTGGTAACTGGCATTTCTCGCCGTATTTTTTGTCGATTTTATCTTTCCAAAGAAGAATATCGATATTTTATTGACACCTATACTTAAGCACATCCTATCAAAGTATACTTGTATATCCCTACCAGCGATACGATGCCAGAATCATTAATGTACCTACTCGCGACCATATGTTAACACCTCTCCCGGGTGTAAGTCAAGCTTAGCTTTGTTTAATTAAGATGTAAAAATTACAGAATTGACAGCCGGGTGAGGTATTATCACATAATAAACTAGCTGTTGCCCGCGACTTCGATCGCGATGTGGTTTTGGGTTATTTAGAATACCTAGTATTTTTCTGCATAGATACAATTTATCATTCGGTGTAAGTTATAAAAACAAAATAGGTAGTTACATTGTTTTTAAACTATATTATTAATTGATTTGGCAAAGGCAATTCTTATTCTAGGCTTACTCATACTACGAAAGTAGGTCTAAAGAGCGTGTAGAAAGAAAAACTTTCGGCCCTAGGGAAAATCGCTTTCACTGACAGCTGTCATGTTAAATTATGGCTTCGCGCGGCTTGTGCAATGTGTTTGTAGCCAGTATCAGTATCATTACGCATTAGGGACTTCAAAAACCTAACCTTCTTGATATAGGTAACACCGAAGAATAACAATTATGGCTTCGCAAGGCTCATCCATACTGCCAGAGTTTAGTACATAATAGGTTTTTTCTTAGTAATCGAATTCAGGTAGATATATTTAGTTCAAGATATCTTATTTAATAAAATAAATGTAAAGATGAAAATGGTCAAAGCGACGTATGACCATGCTGCGCCTCTACCGGCGCCCTGTCAAGATGTTGCAGATGTGGCTTTATGTGACCGTGCGGTCAGTGTCGTTTCTTGAGTAAAAAATACTGGCGGGAAATGCTTGCATTTTGAATGATTTTAATTAGTATTATCTTTTGTTATTTTATTATGTTTTTGTGTTAAGTTTAATCTGGTTTTTCATTTATGATTGTGTATTTTGTGTAAATAACATTTTCTAGACAAACCGTGTTACAAAAACTGTAATTTAAATCTACGGACTTCACGTCATCACTCAGTGTTGGATAAACTAATTTATAAAAATCTCTTCGGTTAGTACCGACGTATTTGAGTATTGAAAACATGTTGAAAACAAATAGCAAAAGCAAAAAATCTACATAAGGTCCCAACCTTGTAAGAAGATCAGGTAGTATGGAGTCTTTATTTACGGAAGAATTTTATGTTTATTCGTAATGAAAAGCACAGTGTTTACCTCGGGTTTGTTTTGTTTGCCCAAGGTGTGAAAGTCACTCATTTAGTCCCTCGAAGTATTAGCGCCCTCGCTACGCTCGGGCGCCAAACTCCGTCTCGGGACTCAATGAGTGACTTTCACACCTTGGGTAACAATGTACTATTTTTGTTAATTTTTCACTAATAAAACATAATAAACAACAATATGATAAGCTAAAACTAAGTCCAATTTCTATTAGCACAAAATGTCCTATGAATCCCATTTTCTGAATTCTTGACCAAAATAACCAGTTTTTTTATTAGGTAGCTGGCAGGGCAACGTAATTTTGAAAAAAAAATGATTTTTACAAATGACTATTACCTGTATATTTTTTAACCGACATCAAAAAAGGTGGACGTTCTCAATTCGTCACGTAAATATATATTTTTTTATGTATGTTCGCTGTAAACTCTTGGAGCGATTTGGATAATTCTTTTTTGTTTTTACTATCTAAGGTTTCCGCTACTTAACTCATAATTCAAACTATAGCAGGAGAAAAGCGCGATAGAAGTGTAACATCGGAGGTCTTCGGTAAAGGAGATCGGTAATATTATGTAGTAGTACCTCTTTGTATTAACCTCATTTTCAGTTTCACGTAGGTAGTATTAAATGCAAACTATTTGGTTTTATGTCAGCTGTCATCTTGAACGGAGGCATGTACTGCACCCCTACCATGACTTTTTGAAGAACTCGAAATAAAAGAAACCCTTTTTCGATCACTCTTTTGTCCGTTTGTCTGTCGGTGTGTCACTACCGATATTCTCAGAGACGGGTGGACCTAGTAAGTTGATTTTTAGGAAGTTTCATAGTGTATACTCAATATAGTATGTTTAATCGAATACGTAAAAAACCCGTGGTAAGGGTACTGTTCCCTTCTGACGTTCGATTACGTTTTACCACGGAAAAATATTTCGATTTCTTATTTTTTAAATGTTTTTTTATCAAATATCTTAATTATTGTAATAAAGTTAAATTAAAACATACCCTAAATGTTATTCTGATATATTCTGAACATATTCGTGTGGACCTTTTTAAAATCTGTTCTGTTGTTTATGAGATTACCTGGTTCAAACAAACAAACAGACAGACAAACAGACAAACAGACAAAAATTCTAAAAAGTACCCTATCGTGTTCAGCTAACGATTTTAAGGCGACCTGTGTATTTTTTTCTGGATATCTTACAATTACAGATTTTTTGATGTCTACAGATTTATTATATGTATAGATATTGCAGGACATTCCACACATCACCATCTAGCCCCAAGCTAAGTGACTTGACTTGTGTTATGGGTGCTAGACAACGGATATACTACTTATATACTTTTCTTTTGTAAATATATACTTATAATATATAGAAATATCCTGACCACAGACAAATATCTAAGCATAAATTTTTGTCTGAGAGGGAATCGCACCCACAACCCTGTGTTTAGCAGTCCGGCATGGTGACCATTGTGCCAACTGGGTGGTCAAATGGTACCAAGGTACGTTAAAGATTACTTAGTGGTACTGTTCTTATCGTCAATTCAGTGACGGTTCCATAAAAACTATGCTTTTGAAATTGCTACATAATACTTAATCCGTTAAATTAATCATTTAATAGCTAAATTAAACATCTGTCCGGTCAATGTTTAAATGCTTAGTTATTATAAATTAATTTGTTTAATTATTAATAAATTCCTGACCTACCATGTTCACATGAGAGGCTCACAAGGTCTAACCTGCGTATTTACCCGCGTTAGTGTCTCTTTATAGGTAAGTGACTAGCTGCGCCCCGTGGTTTCACCCGCGTAAGTCCCGATCCCGTGGGAATATCAAAATGAAAATTAACCTTCCTCGATAATTGGACTATCCAACACAAAAAGATTTTTTCAATTCGAACCAATAGTTCCTGAGATTAGCGCGTTCAAACAAACAAACAAAAAATCATTTCCTACAAACACAAAATGCATAATGGTTACTAGTAACTACAATTTTAACTTCTCTTATTACTCCTTTAGACGACGAATTTTCAAAAATCCTTTCTTAAAAATACTTACATGCAAAATTTCAGCTCTTGTGGTTTCAGAGATTTGTCTTTTTCTCTTTTTATAGGTATGTCTAGAAATAGATGATCGATGTGTATAAATTGTCCGAAATTACCCGGGCAGATTGATTAATTTACTCGAATTTATCATTATGGATAATGGCCCGCCATTATAAATACATATATCCTGCTTATACATATCAAAGTAAATTAAAAACCTTTGGTTTACTATTGATATAGTGTTTTAACATTATTCGATAATTATAATGTTCCCTGTTAACTTATGTTATGTTATTTTAGTTGCCACAATGGTCACCACGCCGGACTGCCAAACACAGGGTTGCGGGTTAGATTCCCGCCTTAGACAAGTATTTATACTTAGATATTTGTCTTTGGTCTGGTTGTTTCTATGTATTATAAGTATTTATTTACAAAAGAAAATTATATAAGTAGTAAATCCGTTGTCTAGCACCCATAACACAAGTTGTGGGTGCTAGACTTAGCTTGGGGCTAGATGGCGATGTGTGAAATGCCCTGCAATATTTATTTATTTATGTTAATATTTAATTTTTCGTGTTTATTTGTGTCACACAAGAATCCCAGCGATAGAACGTATCGGTGCAAAAGAAACTAACCCAAAAGACATTTGTTTCACACTAGCCGAAACTGAATGGCCGTAGAACGTATAAATCGTGATATCTTCTTTGTTAAAATATGTAGACCTGAACCCTTACTCGTTTGTAACGTTATCAAAAAGTCCATGTGTGAACGTTCTGAATATTTTTTAAAGTTGATTCCTATTTATTTGTCTTATGGCTTAAGGGCCATACGCCAACGACCTCGGTACACAGCTTACTAAATAGTTACTACCGGCACCGGTCGCCTTCGTTGGTGAAAATTGTTGATTGTAGCGAATGTGTTTCGTTTTTCACAAAAGTGCTGAGATGGAACTGTAGGTGATTTTTTTCTGATATTTTGGTGAAACTTTGTGCCCAAAATAGTTTTGAAGCTATCATAAAATTAAGAATTAATACTAGTCTACCTTTGAAATGACAAAAACAAGGAATTTTCGTTCAAATTATCCCAGAATATCGGTTTCACCTACAATTCCATCTCAGTACTTTTGAGAAAAACAAAACATATTCGTTACTATCAACAATGTTAGTTGTAAACGACGGGTATTTCTGGCGCGTTGCGTTTTACAGCATAAATTAAGCATAGGTACTATAATGATTCATCAAAAAAAATTAGAGACAAAAATCTATTAAAGATAGGCTACAGCGTCACTCGTGGGGTCATTATGGGATCCGCTGGTAAGTGGGTATTCGAGCATGATGTGCCGCACGGACTGATAAGGGCCGCCATGATGCCAGTTCGCACCAACCCCACCTCTTCAACATTTGGGCATAGCTTCCATATACTATGCGTAACCTGTTCAGGAAACTCCAAGCTCGGCGGTTGCGGGGATTCAGCTGAAATAGGTCAGCAGGCTCTCCGTACGAGTCGCACTCTTCTTTCCAATCAACAAAGCCTAAATACTTTTAATGAAAAAAAAAACAAGTTTTTTGATTTATTAACTTTTATTAATTTATTGAAAGATCAATAACAATAAAATATGTTTTCGTGATACATTGCGACAATTTGTTAAAGATATTCGTGAAAAGGAGTGCAGCCAAAACGATAAGTACAATTTTCAAAATATTTTACTAAGCAAATGTTCTCAGAAGCATAAAATATGAAACCGTTGTTTTCAGAATCTGCAAAAAAAAATTGTTAGTTGATGAGATCAGAATTTAAATAACCAAAAAAAATTAGTTTATTTAGATTAATTTTACGGAGCTGTTTCCGCACTTAGTATCTTCACTTGGGCCATGGCCCAAGTGAAGATACTAATAATCCAAATCCAAGGTATTAACCTCCAAGGATTAACATACATTAAAATATATCAATTTTTTTTTTAAATCGGTTAAAAACCATCGGCTTTTGAATTGCACACAAAAAGCGTTTCGAAACTAGACATTCTTACTTAGTTTTTAAGATACATATTTTGTTATTATTATTTAGATTTTGTAAATTAATGACTTTAACCTCATAAATACAGTTATTCTATTGGATTAATGTATAAGATAGCTCCTATTGAACTAGTTGTAAGATTTTTTTACGAAACATTAGTATTATTATCTGTAGTTTCATTTCAATCTATTGTTTATACTTTACCATGCTACAAAATGATGAGCAAAAATTTATTATTAAAATTACGATAGTACAACCATTTTCACATTAAAAACTAGCTGCGCCCCACAGTTTCACCCGCGTAAGTTCCGATCCCGTGGGAATATCGAAACAAAAAGTAGCCTATGTGTTATTACAAGTTTCATCGCAATCGGGCAGTAGTTTTTGCGTGAAGGAGTAACAAACATACACACACACACACAAACTTTCACATTTATAATATTAGTAGGATACATACAGAAGACATCGTTCTAACTCCAATAGGTAGTACACCTAAGGCTTTAAATGATAATGGTTCTTTATTAGCCATCAGAAACAAATAAACAGTGTTTCTATTTTTCGTATCCATACACTCCCATGGCATGTTGTAAATATAATCTTTAATTGTTGAACTCTAAAAAATAAAACGTATTATTAAAAAAAAACTATTTTTAAAGGTAAAACCAGACACCCAATATTTGACGACCCAGTTGGCACAATGGTCACTATGCCGGACTGCCAAACACAGGGTTGCGGGTTCGATTCCCGCCTCAGCCATGTATTTATGCTTAGATATTTATCTGTGGTCTGGTTGGTTCTATGTATTATAAGTATATTTACAAAAGAAAAGTATATAAGTAGTATATCCGTTGTCTAGCACCCATAACACAAGTCTAGTTACTTAGCTTGGGGCTAGATGGCGATGTGTGGAATGTCCTGCAATATTTACTATTTTATTATTATTTCATTTTGAAATAGGTCGTGTTGTACGACTAACTAGTTCTATTAGTGTCAATTATTAGTAGTATTAGTTCAGATCTTAGATATAAAATTTTAATTTATTAGATTTTTTAGCAAAAATAATATTTTTGGTATTTTACCATTTATGTACTCACCTCAGTATCTAATAATTCGAAAATAATAGACAGTTGAATCAACTGTTCTACTAAATAGATAGTTATGATTCCAAACCTAACAGTTTGTGCGAAATCCTGTAACAAAAATAAATTTAGCAACCGAGATAATTATGTGACATTTGGCCAAAAAATTTAACGATTAGGGCGAATCCAAGGTACATGTTAAAAATCAGCCAATATGATTAAACAGCTCAACGATTTCGCACTTGTTTTTAGGGTTACGTAAAAACGAGACCCCCATTACTAAAACTGCACTATCCGTCCGTTTGTCTGTCACCAGACTGTTCCTCATGAACCGTGATAGCTAGAAAGTTGAAATTTTCGCAAGTCCGGCTCAAACTAGGCCGGTTCTTTTTGAGTTTTTTTTAAATGTGGCGTTTGATGGGTCACATAAGTCTATAATATTTGTACGGCCTTAGAGCAAATTTTTGTTTATACACGCTAACAAAGAATGGCTTACATGTCCGGTACACTCCAAGAGTAAAATACAAAGACTGACTTGATGAAAGGCACTATATACGCACATCATACTACCGAAGGCACTGCTTGCTTGATTCATATAACTGAAATATAAACTAGAACGTTACAAAATATTCAATTTAATATATGCCTTTAAATTGAAAAGCTTTGTAGACTGCGATTCACATAAGCCTGCACATAGCTTGACTGACACGTAATATTGCTAGCTGCTTAGAGAAATACGTAATATTTTTGTCATGAGAATATTATTTTCATTTTGAACTTCTCGTTGCTATGTCAATGATAATATTAGTAACATGTTAAAAATGAAATAGTAAGAGGATTAAAGTACTTGATAAAGTTCAAAGTTACCGTAAAAAAATGATTAACCCATTTATAAGGAGTTTATTTTTTTTAAATAATATAACTTGGAATAACGATAAGAATAGAGCCCAACTTTTGAATTTAGTTTAAAAGTGGTCTCTATAGTTATGCTTAATGTGCCATGTTTAGAGAAAATTCACTAAGTTACCAAAATTAGTATAAAGTTAATTAAATACCATATACATACACGTTAAGCGAACGCTCGGCCGAGCTACATGGTAGGCGGAGAGAGATGGTAGGGGTGTTAGATTTTATATTCGTTACGGAATTTCTTGATTCGGTCTCGCTCAAAGCTCGCGATAAAAGCCATGCAATAGCGTAAAACTATTTAACGTGGTCTTTTTCACTTTAATAGTGAAATGAAAATGATTGTTTGACAATAGTATAGTGCCAATTTTGACTACATGCAGACTTATGTGAACAGCACTCTAGTCTGCTTCCCTTACTCTTTGATAAGCTTGTGATATTCAACAATATCAGCAAGTAAACGAGATACATTTTTAGACTCTTCTTCGTCATACATTTCAAGATAGTGTTTCTTCCCTGGTCTAGGAAACGATTGAAGTTTGTACTTCAATATCTTTATATGGCCCCACAAATGGAACACTATCAGCATCAATAAAGCGTCGAAACTACAGAACCCAAACGCACAAGTGTAGGTCAATTTTATATTTACAGCGTAAACAATTAGATGATTTCTTAAATTCGTTTCGTAGTTGAAGGGTAATTCGTAGAAAATAGCATTGTCGAACGTCATGTTAGCTGGTCTGTTTCTGCTATACATTCCAGTGGTGTAGTTGTAGTAGAATGGGATCAAAAGGAACGTAGCTACTGCGAAGTGTGCTTGTAAAAACATATTCTTAATGAAATATTCCGCAATTGTATCAATCTGTATAAATACCTGAAAAAGTTAAGTGCAATGCTGTAAAACTCATCAAAGGGAGTTTGTTTGACCTGATATTATAAATGTGAAAGTGTGAGTGTTAGTATGTGTGTGTTTGTTTCTTCTTTACGCAAAAACTAGTGTATAAAAAACTATAAAACTCGGTATGTAGATAGCTGAACACCTAGATTAAAACATAGGCTACTTTTTATCCCGACATTCCCACTGGATCGAGACTTAGCAGAACAACCGCGGTGCGCAGCTAGTTAAGAAATAATTAAAAAAAAAAACAGTTTTATAATACACTAATTATTATAAAGAGTTTTTATTTTTGGGTTGTTTTCTCTGAAACAACACTGAACCGATTCTAAAAAAACTTGGTATGATACATTGGATACCTAGGTATTTTTCATCTCGGTATTTTACGGGAACGAGACTTACGCGGGTTATACCGCGATATGTTGCTGGATTTTGTTAAAGTTACCTTCATGGAGTAGTCGCTTGAATCTTTGAAATGAAACAAATGAAATTTCTTTACAAAATCTGAAACAGTTTGTTTGTACGATTTCGCCCAAGTGATCGTTAGTCGATGCTAAAAATATAAATATGCATTATCTATACTTCTATGCTAATATCATAAAGAGGAAAGATTTGATTGCTTATTTGTTTGCATTGAATAGGCTTTGAAATTATTGAACCGATTTAGATGAAACTTGGTATGAGGATCCATTGATTAATTGACAGTAACTAAGGCTGGTTTTTATCCCGATATTCCGATGGGATCTTGACATACGCTAGTAAAACCGTAAAACGCTGCTAGTATGCAATTAATATGATTTTTAAATTAACATTACCTAAAAAATATCCATAAAATGTTTGGATGTCCAAAGTCGTAGAACTAAAGTTGATTGTTAATAGGAAAGGGTACCGACGCTCTATCCATACAAACGTAGTTGACTGTTTCCTCCCTGGCTAATGACACTAGCACTAATATTTGTCCTATGTCTTGGTTTTTTCATTTTATAATTATCATAGAGAGTAACATTTAAAAAACAAAACATAGGGGCATGGTCATGGCAGATATAAGTTTTATACAACAAAAATATTTGCTATAGTGTCATTATCCAGGGAGGAAACAGTCAACTACGTTTGTATGGAGAGAGCGTCGGTATCTTTTCCTATTAAGGTGGACAGAATTAGCCGTCAACCGCGTTCCTATATGATTAACAAACCCTATATATCAACTTACCCAAGTAACAAAGTTCATTAAAATCGTTACATACGTATGCCCTAAGCTCAAAAACCCTCTAACTTGTTGAAATTTTCTAATGTATGTGGCTGCGAAGATTAAGGTGTAGCACCAAACTCCAAAAAGAAACTTGTTATTAATAGCAAACACTCGTTTTTGGAATCCCATAGTTTTATATGGCCAACCACCTAATAACTCCAGAGCTTCACTTAAGCGTATCATATACGGCAGGTCCATGGGAGATTTAGCTTTACTGAAAAAAAAATGATTGATAGTACATACTTGTACTTGTTTACGGGCTGTTTTCCGCCATTAGATTTTAATTGGGTCCTTTTTGCTTGAGGATAGAGTAGGCTTGCCCAGCACCTACTACCCTCCAACTTAGTCGACCATGTCCAGAGGAGAGAACTTGTCAATACGTCTGGAACCAACTAAGCCGCGGGTTTCATCACGATGTTTTTCTTCACCGTAAGAGCAATGTCAATTAGCGCACATAATTTTTTTTTTTAGAAAAATCCATTGTTGCTCTGCCGGCCGGGATTCGAACCCACGACCTTCAGAATGCAAGTCGAGGTATCTACAACTAAGCCAACACCGCTCTTGATAGTATTATTAAACTTAAAATAAATATTGCAAGAAATTCCACATACTATAGACAAATATCTAAGCATAAATACTTGTCTGAGGCGGGAATCGAACCCGCAACCTATTATGCCAACTGGGTCGTCAAGATGATATATGTATATTAACTGTAAATGATTTATCCAGCATCCATGCTATTTAGGGTGCCTAGATCATGTATTAGAAAGATTAGGTTGACCCAGCACCTACAAAATCCTCTCAACTTAGTCAACCGTGTTTAGAGGAAAAAACTCGTCAATACGTCTGTAGCTAACTAAGCCGCGGGTTTTATCACGATGTTTTCCTTCGCCGTAAGAACGATGTTTAAAAACACACATTTTTCTTACGAAAAATCTGTTGATAGATATAGATTTATCGTAAGAAAAATCTAGTGCTGCTCAGCCAGCTGGGATTCGAACCCCTTTGGAATCAAAGTCGAAGTAACTGCCACCTAAACCAACACTGCTCATTACTTTCATCAATAATTTCCGAACCAATTCAAGCTTTATTTCATATCGACGCTACAAAAATTTTTCATTACAAGAAGAATTTGCTGATAATTCAAGTATCTTAAAAGCAGAAAAAAATACTTACGCTGTTTCAAGTCTCAAAAATGTTCGTAGTTTAAGAATTTTCGGATTATTGGTTATTGTGTCAGGTTCCATTTTGTTAACGTATTTACCTGAAAACAGAAAAATATACGACTGTAGATTATACAACTATGTCCATAATATAAGGTATCCTACATCCTTCATACATAATTGGCTACCCTGTGAAAATGTTCATACAATTCGGTCGAGCTGTTTGACGGTAAAAGCAAACAAACTAACATTTTTTTTAAATACAAATAATTTATTAATACATCATAAATACAAACTTAAAATAAAATCAAATAGGTACAAAGAAAAAAAAATCAAATAATTATCTTAATCAAATAAAATCTAAAAATTAAAACAAAACCTATTCGAACAAACCCCTCCCCAGCGTTGCCGGTGCAAAGCTGGACAATATGCAAGCGGCGTTACCCCGCTGAACCGCTATCGACAGCCTTTGCACCAGGAATGCCTCAGAACGCGGATCAAACCTCAGGGGGTTTGATGACGGAGGCGACAGCCAATCTCCCTCACAAATGCCCAACCCTCGGCCCCCCAACTCCCGGACGGACGTCTCGACCGCCACAGGCACAAAAATATAATTCTGAGCAAGCGGGGCATATTTGGCGTGCTTACTCCCTTTTTTTTAATAAAATTTAATAATTAGATAGATATTTAATTATTAAAAAAATAACAGAATTCAAATCCTCATTTACAGGATTTGATTTTTTTTTAACAATTTAACAAGCTAATTAGAATGTTATGTGGACTAACCTGAAAAGTAACCAAGGTACGATTGTAACAATTATTTGCTTAGACTCATATTTATAGTCTAAATTTTGTCATACAATAATTATTATTGTATTATTATTTTAATTATATATAATTTTTCTACGACCTTAATTAAAGTAATTATCATACTACAAAAGAAACGCAACTTTCACTTGACTCACTCACTGAAAATAAACCTAAACCTTTAACCACTTAGAAAATTGAAATTTTGCTCTGGGGTTCCTATGTCGTATGTGAGCAAGAGATTTCTTTTATTTCCCTCGTATTATAATTTTCGCGGGTTAGCTAGTACATGATAAAACGAAAAAAAAAAACAATCAGTATATATTTACAAATTTTAGATAATATTTTCTTAAATGAACATTAATGATGAATATTTAGAAATCCCCACGGGATATGTATTCCGCGGGGCAAAGATAGTCAAATGCACAGCTATAATTATAAAGTAAGTTAATTATTAGTATGCATTTTTTCCCAATCGAAAGTATAATTATGTAGATTCTTGAAGAAATATCTACAACTTAATTATCAAGTTAAGGTTTGCGCTTTACTGAGTAGCTTTCTTAGATAATTTCGGTATGAGAGAACGGTAACGTAAGACCAATAGATGGTTACGTGCCTGTTGGTTGATGTTATGAAACATCTGTGATGCGATAGACAAACCCACGATGCAAAGTAATCGTATTCGATTTCGACCTTAGAACGAAAAATTGTATGAGTTTAATATTTGTTTCTGTCTTAGCGTTTCTGTATGATATATTAAAATTAAATTAAATTTTATTTCGGAAATAATTATTTAAGTACAGACTACAATAATGAAAATTAAATTAAAACAAATAAATCAAATCACTTAAATAACAAACATTTATTAACAAAAATAAAGTTTATTGTTTGGTTAACATACTACAAGACCAATTAATTCGTTTGAGACATGATAGTGCTGTGTGCAAAGATAGTACAATTATTATTGAATTTATATCATCATGTTCCTATTGTGCCGCGGCATTATTCAATAACATTACTTGCAACTTCTATACTTTACAAAATATGTTGTTAAGTTTAACCATTAGTGGCTCATCGCTAGGTGGCTTAAGGCGGTTGAGGTTGTCTCACTAACGCTAGTGGGTAACGAAGGTATCCAGTTTCTTGCTGACAGCAAGTTTTCATCCATTTTTGATATATGATCCAATCCCCAATCAATTTAAAATTCTTTATTAATTTGGAATTATACAATGTATGACATCACTTTGAAGCGTCTTTAAAATGTAGTTAGGATATACATCCTAACTTAATTTTTATTCTCAAAGAAATATCTTAATTCATTTTAAGTCCATACCCGTAATATTAGTCTTTTCTCACATGATGACCTTCTACCTCTAGGTATTGTATGTGCGATCTGTTCTGTATCCACCCAGATGAATAATAAATATTTTTTACAATTTTGAAGTAATTAACATGAAATCTACAACTGAACATTGTCTACAACAGATAGTGAATCCGTGCCAAATTGTTAAAGAAATAAAGACATAAATCTAACCAGTAAAGGACTCTTGCGAAAGCCAACGACACGAAACTACTCTTTTATATTAACTAAGTATCTACTTTGCTCCACTTCAAGCATTCCGACAAACAACGTAAAAACTTCCTTCCGATGACAATAAAATTGTTTTGGTCGTTTATGTTTGTAACGAGTTCTCTTTTTTATTTACAGTTTTATCCTTCCATACAATGAAATTGCGTTCAATTATTTATAATTGACACGTATCTAAAAATAAATAGGCATTAAACTAAAATTCTTGTAAGATCCGCCTAGCGAATCCCACGCATATTCAATGGAATTGAGATCGGCAGACTAAGTATGCCAATCTAATGCCCTGACATTTACTGATCAAGTTAACCAACCTTACGGTGTAAATACGTCCATTATTTTGCATAAACATAAAATCTTGATCTAGCTGCTGTTGGTGAGAATCGGTGAGATATCACAAAACCTCATCACGGTATATTTGCTCTGCAATGCCTCATGTCAAAACAAGATAACCAAATAATTAAAAAAAAAAATGCTAAAATTTTTTTTGAACTTTTTTGTATTACCATATAACTTGAAACTTGATGATTTTAATGCAAAAGCCAATTTAAAAGTCGATTATAAATGGTAGAGAATTTTATGGCACTCTGCGCTTTTAACTTATAATTAAGTACCTCTTTGACTGGAAGCTAACAGAAACTTAGACGGTACGTGAATTTCAAAACGAATCACCAAATGGTAGTTTAATATTTTAAGTTACGCAGAGCACTGAATTAATGAAAGTCGATTAGCAGAACTCGAAATTTCCCTAAAAATTTATCATAACAAATGCAAGTAGGTAAGTATTTTTTTGTAATATGACGAATTTAGCAGTAAGTATAGTTTTTTATTTATATCTGCTACAAATTCCCTTAATTTCACTTTTTAGAAACTGCCAAAAACTAACCAGTAAATTTTCAATTGATATTTTAGTAATACAAATAACAACACAGAAAATTGTTAAAGCTTTGTGAAAATCTACCTCTAGGTATGAGGTAGTTATTACTTATAAAAAAATGTTTAAATAAGGTTAAAAGTTAATAACTAAATATAAAAGTTAATAACTAAGTATTTAAGCTAGACAAGAATAACTCGGTACAATGAAAACCAGAAAGTTAAAGACTTTTCTAGAAGATTAAAGTCATGTGTGTGCTAGAAATTGAGTTTATAAGAGTCTGGATAGCAACGTGGCCGTGTAAAACATTTTCACGGAGATACAAGATAATTTACAAAGTTCCATTTTAAGCAAACTCGGAATTTTCTGTTATTTACTCCCTTGGTCTTTTTCCTAGGTCTTAGTACATGAATAGATTGTAATAATTCTCAAACTAAACGATGGCTCAGTTATAACATATATCAAAGGTAAATTTAGTCATAAAATTTATCCTTTGGTCTCCAATTCATCTCATTTAAAAACGAATTGTCTTCACTTTAACGCTAGTTAAGCTGTTTGTTGTCGCGCGATGTCGCGTCGCATTGTCCCGCCAGTAACTAAAAATATATAACAGAAACTAAAAATATATGTATTCATAAACAGATATTTTATGTATAATTCAGGCGAATAACATCAGAAAAGTGCTTTAGCAACTTCAAACATTTTAATTTCCCATCTCAACGTTTTTAATAGACTTCAGCGTTGCATCTGCTTGAAAATATTTTGCAGTTATCATCATTTTATTTAAACGGCAGCTGTTTTAAATTGCAAGTTAGCTATATAAAAATGCGTGGAATGGTTTTTAATGCATATTAGGTATGTAATTACCTTTCTTAGATGCATGCATTGCATAAATTGAACTAATTGTTAGGGTTCTCTATTAACTCATTAGTTACACATAATAGTTACCCATCTATTCCTATTTGATAATTATTTATCAAATAGGAATAGATGGGTAGAACTTATGTTCTACCACGATTATTAGTGGTCTTTTTCTTCTTCTTCTCGTATAGCTGTGTGGTTCACCTAATATTAGAGTTTTCAGATCACCTTAAGGCCTCTAACTTGACCTAACGACTGCTACTAGAGGTAGTAACCGGGACCAACGGCTTAACGTGCCTTCCGAAGCACGGAGGGGCTCACGAAAATTCGTTTTTGCTACACTACTTATTGACCACCCATCGAAGTAATGACCGCGCCAGGCGTCGCTTAACCTGTACGACCGTATCGATCAGCGAGCGTCTCTTTAGTGACCCATATTAGTAGTGGTGGAACTTATTTATCAACTGTCAAATAGGTATAAGAAAACGATAATTAAATGTGTGGAGAACGATAGGTACGGTCGGCTGCATAATTGCAGACCCACCGTAGAGCTCCAAAACGGCTGTTATAAGATTGTTTTCAACAGAAGCAAGATTCTAGACACCTGCTTTAGTTGAAGTTTGAAGTCTTCTCATCTATTTATCAAACAAAAATTATTAGAATGAAAACATTACATTAATAGTAATTTTCGAACTCTACCGGGGGCTGCAATTATGCAGCCGACTGTACTTACAGTTTTGTTTTTGTGAAACATATTAGTATCTTAGTTCAAGCGTTAAATCTCTCTTTGGTTTTGATATTTCGAATTTAATTACATTGCCGTTTAAGTTTTCAGTCTTTGAGGTATTAGAGTTACTTTCACAATAATAATGATTGTTTTTTACATTACGAGTACCTAGATACTTACTTACCTAATTCATCTACGATAAATCTCTCATAAAAAGCTGATATAGGTGTAATAAATAGAAAGACTGTCTCAAACAAAGGGTCATAAATATATTTATTGCAAGAACAAACCGCTGAGAAGTTATGACGAATGGAAAAGTCTGATAAATGTAACACTTTTGTTTTATATCGTAGGGAATAAACCTAAAGTAGCTTGCTACCTGATATATAGGGAAATCAAATACACCAAATAACTTCATCATCATCATCATATCAGCCACAGGACGTCCACTGCTGAACATAGGCCACCAACAAAGACTTCCAGAGCGATCGGTCGCATGCTCTCTGCGCCCAACGACTTCCCGCGACCTTAATTAAGTCGTCTGTCCATCTAGTCGGAGGCCATTCCGGTACGTGGTCTCCAATCTAGTAACTTAGAAGGTGTTTATTGTGGTCCGATAAAATCTATATGGGTTTCCGCAAATTATGAATTTGGTAATTAATTAAAATTCATTTAATTCAGATAACAAGATCCATATTACTTTACATTAAATAACGATAAATTGAATTAGAAAAAATTAAATAAATACTAAAAATGGAATACTCAATAAATTAAAAGTCAGCATAAAGTAAAAAGAAAAATTAAAGGTCAATATTAAACCATCATTAAGTTAATTCATCAACATTATAATTTTCTTTTCGGCATTGGTACAGCGATGTCTACTGCAACAATGCCGCACGTAGTGGCAGTCTATCTTGCCGCAATCATAGCCAACACGGAGTTGCAGCTACCCCTCACTCTGCGCATCAATGACGCAGCTCTCTTGCGCATTGTCGCATAAAAACAATCTATACGATACTCCGCGAACATACCCAAAGCGCTACAGTAACGGGGCAGCCCCATCACCGCCCTGAATGCATTATTAGGTGGTTAGGTTGATCCCCTACTTTCAACGGAACCCTCGTAGAGAGCTTTTTCACTCTCATGATGGGGATGATAAGAGCTAATTTAAAATTAGATCGGAAAATCTCGCGGATCCCCCCTATGCTCCCCCAGGGGAGACGTTCAGAGCTGTACTGTTAAGATTTGTTCAATCTCATTGTCCAGGAAAACAAAAACATTTTTTTACTTAGTTTTAGGAACGACTACATTATGCGTGGATTTTATTTGTGTTACTATTTCAAAACTTTCAATACCATCTTGTAATTGTTAATATCGTCGCGCGAAAACACATTTGTATTACGATTCAGCAAGAAAACAACAAAGAGAACATAATAAATAAGTCTATGCAAACGACCTCCACACTTAGAGAACGACCTGACAGAAATCAGAGCTGTATGCAGCCATTCTCCCTCTCCCTTGGCATGCAGCCAACAACTTTACCAGAGCAAAATCACTTAAAATCAAACATTTAAACTGCAAGTTTAAATGAAATTCCTGTACACGCAGATTATTGCGTAGTTAAGGCAATAAGTAAGTAATAAAATACGATGAACTTAGAAGCTTTCTCAGAAAGTTTTTGGGCCAAATAAAATACATGACTAAGTTTTCTCAAAAAATATGGAGAAGATATCTTTTGTAATTTAAGAATCATTTCTTGGAATTCAGGTGTACCATCAGTACCTTTAATTTGCCGAAAGGTTGTTCCAAATCCTGCTTTTAGGGTTCCGTACCCAAAGGCTAAAACAGGACCCTATTACTAAGACTCCACCGCTTCGGCCGTCTATAGAATCGAAGTTTTGGAACTGGTTCCGTACGAGGTTTTTAATTTACTGCTGTCCATCCGTACATCTGTCTGTCTTTTTGTCTGTCACAAGGCTGTATCTCATGAATCGTGATAGCTACACAATCAAAATTTTCACAGATGATGTATTTCTGTTGCCACTCTAACAACAAATACTAAAAACAGAATATAATGGTGCGGAACCCTTCATGCATGAATCCGTTTCGGTTCGGTTTTTAGTTTTTAAACCTACCAGAAGATGTGGGTATTTCCTTTCATAATATTAGGTATTGTAACACCCATGATATTTTTGTAGCTAAATTAAATTGGACCACAAATGCATGTAAGTACCAACTTTAGTATATTGGGGGTGGCGTTTAAGTCAGTAGCCTTGTATATGGCGGGGTGCGGGAAGGATGTGATGACAACACTTCAATAGGCTTTATACTTCATTCAGATAATAGCCCTCCCGTCACCCGAGACAAACCAAGATGGCTACTCAAATATGCGCTACTACTATTTTTAGTAGCATGTTTTCACAGAGCACAACCATAAACAGGGTTATTGGATTCCAATCCAAAAACGTGCAGGGTTTGGTTTTCTACATCAAAACGAAAAACTTTCGTTAAAATCTTAAGCATATCCCAGTGTTTCTTGTAATGTCTGGGAATTTTTATATCTAGGCGGATGCGGCAAAGAGCGTTCTACAGATCTTACAATATTTATAGAATAGGATATCAATGTTTTATTTTTGTATGAAAAAAAAAATTAATGAATAGACAAAAGGCGTAGAATAATAGTCGTTTTTTGTGGAAAATTACACCCTGCACGTTTTGGATTGAAATTCTATAACCCAAATTTTATAGTAACTTGATCATGAATGATTTTTTTTTTAAATAGGTAAATACAACAATTTGTTTATCTGAAATATACATTTTCATCCTCATTATAAATAAAACAGTGTTTGCATTGGAATTAAATATTCAAACTCTGTTTCTACAATAACGAATAAAGCATTTAATTAATAGTTTACACGTTAAATCATGGTGTTTGTTTAATAGTTATCTCAGTAATTCACATTACATTACATATCTGAACATTAATCAAAATAGTACTAGCTGCTTTTATTCGTTTTACAAATAGTGCAATTTAATACATGATGTAATTAATTCAAACTTGTTAAAATTGTTTGCATAAATAAGTTATTATAATCTATGCAAAGTTCAAGTTTCCACTCATCGAGTTATTCATTGTAAGAATCCCTTGCGATGATATGCTAATCCTCTCCTTTGAAAGTAAAAAGCAAATTAGAAAGATCGATCTCTATAAAAATTATACAAACTATCTTTGAATTCTGTTATAGGCCTGCGCAGGACCCAGGGAACAGATGCCACAGGTAAAAACAATAAGTACTCTTACAAAGTAGTTAACGCTTAAATTTAGCGGTGCTAATGCATTATATTATTTTAAAGCAAATATATAGCACACTTTATTTGAGGTAACAATGTTTTAATTTGTTTTGTTTTGAGAATGTTTCTCGGTGTTTTTGATGTTATTTGCAATAGTTGAGTGGGTATGTTAGAGGAAAGTTTTTTAGAAATTTCATAAGTTTATTTTCAGATCCTACTATATGGTGACGCTTAATTCTAAACCACAAAACTTCTTTGCAATTTTCAGTGACAGCATATTACTGGATTTTTTAGTATTTTTTAACATTATGACGCACTTCAGAAGTAATTTTACAAAAGTTTTTGAAGATATAGGATATCACGTTTGCTTATACCTTTGCGAACGTGACTAAGCTGTACAAAAATAAAACTGAAAGTAGGTAAACATAAGTCATTCTATAAAAAGAAATGTAAGTAGGTGGCTAATTTGAATATTTATACAAATGACGTAGGCAAGCTATGGTAACTACGTATACAGAGCAGGTCCTGTAAAAAATATAAGAGTGGTGTTATACAATCGTGTTTTTAGGTTTTCCCTAAAAATATAGGGACATAGAGATATATTGGCACGCATTTTCCTGATAGTTCTATAGTGGTTACAATACTAAACAATACAATTGGAAGTACTGGATGAACAAAGCTAGCTAAAAATGTTTAGAAGACAACTAGAACAATTAAGTTAAACTATACTTAAGAAGAAAGGGTACGGGCGCTCTTTCTATACAAACGTAGTCGACTGTTTCCTCCCTGGATAATGTTACTAGAGCAAATATTTTTGCAGAATAAAACTTATAACTGCCATGCCCCTATGTCTTATCTTTTTATAATTTGTTTTTTTTTTAACTCTTATTATCTAAGATAATTAGAAAATGAAAAAAAAAATAAAGACATAGGGGTACAGTCATGGCAGTTATAGGTTTTATGCAAAAAAATATTTGCTCTAGTGTCATTATCCAGGGAGGAAACAGTCGACTACGTTTGTATGGAGAGAGCGCCGGCTCTTCATCTTAAGCAAAAAAAACAGCTATTATTTAGCAACATCTTACGCAATTGTTAGGTTTATTTAGTGTTGTATTGTTCCCAATAATAAACTGGATTAGTTATTCTCTTTTGTATTTATTATAAAAACAGGATGATTGAAAAATGAGACGATTTGATTTGAAGAGAGAATGATTTGTTTGTGATCAGTCATTGTGATTTGTGTCATTGTTTTCGTTATATGATAAATCAGAGATTTTGAAACATTTTTAAGCGCAATGTTGGCGTAGTGGTAGGTATGACTTTCATTCTGAAGGTCGTGGAAAAAATTGTGTGCGCTAATTAACAATTCTCAATACGGCGAAGAAAAACATATATGAAACCCGCAACTAAGCTGGCTCCAGAAGTGTTGTCAGGTTCTTTGCTCCGGCCACTGTCGACTAAGCTGTGACCCTCACAGTAGGTATTGGGCAAGCCTACGCCATCGACAGGTCTAGCTGCCAGTATAAAAATACAAGAACATATTTAAAATATGTTCTTGTATTTTTTATACTAGCTGTGGCTAAACTAATTTAGTATTCGTGAAAAAAAAATCTTTCAAATATGAGTACTGTAAGATAAAGAAAACTATAGCACTAGATAGTTTCCAAAAAATAAAACATATGTCTCACCTTTGACAACGAAACCTGATTGCCTCGTCTTCACGTCGTCGTCAGGGTTTTATGACCAACCTGTACATGAGAGAACTACCAGAATCGAAGTTTTCAATATGATGATAAATGTTCCGAGAGAAAATTTCCGCGTTCTAGCAATTTCTATGCTTTTGAGAAGCAAGAGAGATTTAGTTTTCCGCTGGGGTTACTTTATTACTTTTGTGAAAAATGAATGCACGGTTTAGTTGCTTGTTATATATATAGTTTTTATTTTAAATACTGTTAAGGCTGATATTTTCATACATTTTTATTAATCTCTTTCATGTTTTTGTGAAATTCCATGGCAATTCATTTACATAACATAAACTGAGTTTCCGTTAGAGGTCAGAGGTCTATCGACAGAAACTCTTCACAGGGTTAGACTTACCTTAGTAATAACTTTATAGTGTAATCTTTTTTTGTTTGTTTCTTATTTATTAAATAAATAAATAAAATTTCCCTGGGGTTGGTTCGCATTGATAATAACAAAAGAAAGAAGTTCAATTAAGTCATAATGCATGTACTTGTACTTGTATACAGGCTGTTTTCCGCCATTGGACCCTCTTTAATTGGGTCCTTTTTGCGTGAGGATGGAGTAGGCTTGCCCAGCACCTACTACCCTCTCAGCTTAGTCGACCATATCCAGAGGAGAGAACTTGTCAATACTTCTGGAGCCAACTAAGCCGCGGGTTTCATCACGATGTTTAATGTCATAATGCATTCTTGGTCTAACAAACAAAAGGTTATGAACCCAATTTTAACTAGAACGGCAGTTGACCGATTAATTATTCGGTGCGAGTATACGACACGGCATCGATTCCCAATAGGTTATGTAACAGCTCTATTGACGGAACTTCGAGGCGCCTTGTCCATTTACCTTTTCACGTTCAATACCTATAGACGATAATATACGGTATTTCGAGCAGCTTCAGATCAATGGTACTCATCTAAAGGACATCTTTGTAAAAGTCAATCATATTATTAGACGAATAATTTGAAATATTTTTAAAAAATAATTAATTAGGAACTAGCTTTCGTAATTCTTAGTGATATCTTTAAACATAAAAATTCAAAGTCCTGATTGTCTGATATACCGACAAACAATGTAAAACAATTAACGGATTCGGCAAAATGTGATACACATAGTTGTAAAAAAGTAGGCATTCGCTAAGAATGGATTTTGAAAAAATGAACCCTACTCAACGAAGCTTCGAGCTAAGCTCTTTATTAAAAGTAGGTTAGGTTGTATAAGTAATTATTTAGATTTAATATTATTGGGTTAGTACAAATTGTAAAAATGATCAATTCAATTGATAAAAACATTCTAAATAATGTTTATTTGCTACTTCATTATGTATACGATTAAGGGTAGGGAATTGGCGAAAGCTCTCATGAGAATCTTGAAATAGTCAATGCAAAATCGCATTCAATGAAATGAATCGTACGTCCATCGGGCTTTCAGCGGATTATGCAATAGAATTTATGGTATTCGTTTAATATTCGTAGCTGTATTTTGTTCGGAATTTCAAATTATTTGATGATACGATTAAGTATAATATTAAGGACTGATAGATTGGTATCACGCTTTTAAAAACATAATACGTAAACATACGTAGTGACCTAAAAAACAACAAATAAGTGAGCAACATTACACTAAAAGGAAATACACAAAAAATCTAGAGTTTACAATGTTGTCACACATTGTAAGATAATGGTAATAAACCAGAGTTTCCCAACTTATTTTATGTATGGCAAGAAGGCGCACTAGACTACCTGCCATAAATATACCTACTAGTTGTAGTTCTAGCCTAATAAGAATGTGTCAGAAAAACTCCAAATAGCATCTTAAAGTATTAGAAAAAGAATATAAGCAAACAAAAAACAACTTTTCATCTCTTATTGATCATCGACACAGACAGCCAATCTATATAGATCGCTTCCCGATGCCTTTGGGATAATACCGTGGCGCTACAGGGCGCTACGACGCACAGTTTGGGAATCCCTGGTATAGACAATAATTTAAATGCAGCGATTCAAACTCCACAGAACATAAACACGTCTGATCCGAAATCAGCCTTTAAAACCGTACACTCTAGCAAATCTCGGATCAACAAAAGAATGTAAACGATCGGAATGTTTTAAACAAACGGCGTCACTTCCCGTTGCTATCGAAAAGGGAAACACTTAAATTGTGTGCAATAAAGAACAAACAGCTTACAATAAATTGCTCAATTTCAGCATTGGTTCCACAAAATGTATTATGAATACCTATTGAGTTTCAACGTTCGAGGAAAATACATCGAGAAGAGAATCCTTTTAAAATCCTGTCTGATAGAAACAAAGAGACGGAGATGCGAAGCTTTTAAAATTTAAGCTTGGCTTATTCTCTCCAAAGAAGATAATAAGCCATTAAAGGCGATATGAAAAGTGGAGTTTACGAGTACGTTGCTTTTTATAATAGAGTCTATGTACCTTTTGAATTTTATACGTTACTAGTTGTTACACCCGCATAAGTCCCGATCTCGTGGGATAAAAAGTATCGTATAATAATAGATGTCTAGCTATCTACATACCGAGTTTCATTGCAATCAATTCAGTAGTTTTTGCGCGAAGGAGTAACAAACATTCAAACACACACACACTTTCATATTTATAATATTAGTAGGATAGGATGTTATATAAAAGTTAATTTTGAAGATTATTATGACAATCTCACTGCAGGGAGGACTCAAAGATAAGCATGAAAACGCCACCAGTGCCTGGTTCAGAACGTGATGTTTTCATGGGCTTGTCGGTTTCAGGAAAAAATCTACCTATTTCTTCTGATTAAAATTCAATTTTCATCTAATACAGATTCATTTTTACAACATCAGTTTCATTATTTTAATAAAACAGCACGATCTACAAACAGTGAAAATCTAGCAATTAATGCATTTTATTTACATTTCCTTGTTAGCTTACTATATCAGAAACAAAACGTCATGAAAAAAATTGAAAATGATCATAATGAACTGTACTGAGTGGGAATAAAGTTCATTTTTGTAGGTACTGATAGTTTAAGTATTTTATTATTTCATTGTGTAAATATACGATGTATTATTGTACTTATGGGTGTGGTTTCCTGTAATAAAACGAATAGTTTCCTGTCTGGACATCGATAGGTAATGTGCTTTAAAAAATTTACAGCCCGAAGAAGCCACATAATTACTTCAATATACTAAAAGCCACAGTTAAGTCTCAGTAAGACTAGCAGTCACGTCATCACCGAGGAAAATAATATTCCTGATAATTGGGAATTTATGCTAGACAGATAGATAACTTTTTTTATTTTACTTTTTATGTTAGGTACAATCGACGCTCAAAAGTACAACGCCACCGTAACGTTTACAATCCTGTGCAGCACTATTTGAATATTGTAACAACGTAAACTGTGGATCGAACCCACATCGTTGGTTGGTGTATCGAGTGGCGGCTTATACCACTCACACAAAAGACATAGATAAATGTTGAAAAAATAATAACCATGAGTACTTTTAATTTATGTATTTATGTTTGTGTGGTACGTGGTACATTTAAGGTCGTAAGTCCAATACTTGTTTACAGTATTATTGTAGCAAACTGACAGTTTAATTTTGATACTTTACTGATTTTATTCATATCTATTTTAACTTAGTTTATATTATAAATGCGAGAATTTGTCCAATTTTTTCCACTTCACGGACGTGCTGCGGCTCGACCGATTTGGATGATTCACAGAGGTAATCAATAGAATCGAAAAGAATAAGAATACTTTCATCCAAATTCATTAACTCCAGATTTATGCCGATAAACTGCGGGGTAGCAAGAATGAGAAGCTAGAATTAACTTGGCTTTTCTATTTGGAAACTCTATTCCAGGTCACATTATAAATATTTCAGACTAAAAGCTTTTGCATATTCGACAGGCACTGTGACTATTTCTGAATTCTAGAAATAGACGTTCGTTAACGTTACTGAATGTTTGAATATGGATATAAAATGAAATGAAAAATGGATATGAAATAAGAAGAATGTTTGCAAAAACTTTTGATTGGATCTAAAAATAAAATAAAAACATTCACGGGCGCGAATACTATGAATCATGATTTATAACAGCTCGATGGGCTGACATGGTTAGTTATTTGATAGCAGCTAGGACGAGGAGTAAACAGTTTTTCGCTTATATATTCGTTTTTTTGCTGGCGTTGCGTGAAAGTTATTTAAAATAACACGTAGGTACTTTAGCAATATCCAATACAAAAAAGCTTAACAGACTAAAAGTTCTCGCCCACTAGGAACGTAGCTGGATCAGCATTTTCTATCGTACTTTGCCATTCTTCTATCGTTGACAAGCGAAGTTTCCATACCAATGCTTCGCTGGTTCTAGCGGGTAATAAAACGGTCATATAGGCGGAGACCCTAAGGCTGCAAACAGACGAACGGACCAAACAATGCTAATCCTTTTATTTTTAAGAGTTTCATCGAAAACCTATTTCACGAAATGACACGGCGCTCGGCGAGCTTCCACGTTTGGTTTATTTTACCGCGTTGACAGAAAGGCAGGGATTTCGTTTTGGCACAGTTAAATTTTGTAAAGCTACGATACATTGTCTGAAAAGTGAGTCTTTGAAGATTAGGGACATTTTGATTAAATGGTGATAGAAAGTTTTTTTTTTTAAGTACTGATTGAAATCGTGATTATGTTAAACTTTGTAGATAAATAGATAAACTCTTTATTTTACCGTATTATAATCTTAATTCTAACATAAATTCCTGCAATCCAACTAATATTATAAATGTGAAAGTTTGTGTGTGTGTGTGTGTGTGTTTGTTACTCCTTCACGCTAAAACCAGTGGACCGATTGCGATCAAACTCGGTATGAAGATAGCTGGAGACCTGGATTAACACATAGTCCTACTAATATTATAAATGTGAAAGTTTGTGTGTGTGTGTGTTTGTTACTCCTTCAAGCTAAAACCAGTAGACCGATTGCGATCAAACTCGGTATGAAGATAGCTGGAGACCTGGATTAACACATAGGCTACTTTTTATCCCGATATTCCCACGGGATCGGGACTTAAGCGGGTGAAACCGCGGGGCGCAGCTAGTTTTTATATAAACCAAACAATATGGCACAATAAACGGCCTTATCGCTTAAAAACGATCTCTTCCAGGCAACCTTTGGACGGACAAGAATTAAAGATGGGATAGTTGTACATAACGTAATAGGAACAAAAGAAGGATAATATAATAAACTAGCTGTCCCAGCACACATTGTTTTACCATTTACTAAAGATAAGGAAAAATAGATGTTGTTCTATTCTCTGACCTAACGAATATACACCAAGAATTTTATACAAATCGGTTCAGCTGTTTAGGTGGACATAGGTAACTAACACCGCGACACTAGAATTTCATAAATATAGGTATATTTAAATACGTAAATAATAAAATACATTAATAGAATAAAAGTAAATACGTACCTACACATACCTATATGTTATATACGTACAATGAAATAATAAGATAAATATATATTCGATTGACATAAAAATTTAAATATATATCTATATGACGACCCAGTTGGCACAATGGTCACCATGCCGGACTGCCAAACACAGGGTTGCGGGTTCGATTCCCGCCTCAGACTAGTATTTATGCTTAGATATTTGTGTGTGGTCTGGTTGTTTCTATGTATTATAAGTATTTATTTACAAAAGAAAAGTATATAAGTAGTATATCCGTTGTCTAGCACCCATAACACAGTCTAGTTACTTAGCTTGGGGCTAGATGGCGATGTGTGGAATGTTCTGCAATATTTATTTATTATTATTATTATTTATCTAAAATCCAAAATTTAAGCAAATCACGTGTGATGGTTATATCTAAGACACAATCGTGTCAAGTTTCAATAGAATCAAACAGTTCCAAGTTATCATTAGATTTACTGAACTTGACAACTATTCGTGTTCCAATATGGCACGTAAGTGTGCATGAATAATCATGTTACTACATACAAGCTGCAAGAATAATTTCACTTTATATATATATAAATATAAAATGTATAAAACTTTATATATACACAAAAATATATTTTTAGGTTGTGTAATATATTTTATATTTTTTTTAAATATATATTTATATTGCAGGACATTCAACACATCGCCATCTAGCCCCAAACTGAGTACCTAGACTTGTGTTGTAAGTGCTAGACAGCGAATACACTACTTATATACTTTTCTATTGTAAATATATACTTACTAGCTGCACCCCGTGGTTTCACCCACGTAAGTCCCGATCCCGTGGGAATATCGGGATAAAAAGCCTATGTGTTAATCCTGGTCTTTAGCTATCTAGCTACCAAGTTTTATCGCAATCGGTCCCGAACTTTTTGCGCGAAGGAGTAACAAACATACACACACACACAAAAACTTTCACATTTATAATATTAGTAGGAGTAGGATAGTAGGATAACATATATATATTTTATATTGCAAGACATTCCACACATCGCCATCTAGCCCCAAGCTAAGTAACTAGACTTGTGTTATGGGGGCTAAACAACGAATATACTATTTATATACTTTTCTTTTGTAAATATATACCTACTTATAATACATAGAAATAACCAGACCACAAACAAATATCAAAGCATAAATACTTTTCAGAGGCGTGAATCGAACCCGCAACCCTGTGTTTGGCAGTCCGGCATGGTAACCATTGTGCCAACTGCGTCGTACTTTAAATTTGTAGGGTTGAGAGATTTTCAATTATCGTCCAAATGTGTTTACAGTCTAGCCGATTTATGAGTCTCCAGTCTTCGTCGTTTGGCAGAGACTTTACATTAGCCTGCCAGCTCAGCAAAATTTGGTTTGCATTTCATAATGTGCTCTGCATTAATAATATATTCTCGGTTTTAAAATGTTTGTTTCTAAAATAATTATTGACACGACTCAATTGGAAGCTCGATAAGTCACAGTCATTAACTTGTCGAGATAAAATTGGTTCTGACGCGGCGCAAATTTCGAATTTGTATTTAGAATACAATTTCGCAGTAGGAAATTCCGGTTCCCACTTTTACCGAATCCAACCACAGTCCGAATTCGGAATCAGAAAGCTACACGGTTTTCAGCGAGTTTTTTGCGGGGAGGTCAGTTGGTGAGCCGCAACGAGTCCTGACAACAATCCAAACATTTTTAATTCTTCACATTACGGGAATACATTTTGGCAGATCAACGGATTAAATGAGAAGCTTTGATGCGGTGAAAACAAAAATAAAATGTTAAATTATTTTTTTACAGCCCCATTCAAAAGTTAAAAACGGTCCATATACTTTACAAAATTTTACATTTCACAAACAATTTAATAAAAGGGTTTTTTAGAGAGAATTAATAAAGTTTTAACAGAAGTTTAGAAATATCTTAAATATGACACAAAACATGAGCTTGTGAATTTAGAACGAGTAGGTATATCTAATTCGTTAAATGCATGATTATTCAAATTAGATTGTGAATCTGCTTTACAAATGAGGCAGAAAATGAAAATTGGATCAGGTTACGTGCATTAAGAACAAACTAGGTTTAAGCGAAATACGGATCTGGATGAAATGAACTTGATAAAACTAGGTGGAATAGCATTTCTCAGAGGTTAAGGTACCTATACAATATTCACCTCAATTATATTAGTAGTTCTGGAGATAGGTAACTCGATACAAACTTTAGTCCTAGATATTATTAGTATAATTATAAGGAACTCTGTCCTGCAGATTAGACGTTATCTGCTGGCTAATAATTCTTCTTATGTATACTGGTAGCTAATTTAGTAGTATGGTTTTCAGGTTGTCCTAAGTTCTTACATTGAACCTAATGACGACCCAGTTGGTACAATGGTCACCATGCCGGACTGCCAAACACAGGGTTGCGGGTTCGATTCCCGCCTCAGACAAGTATTTATGCTTACATATTTGTCTGTCGTCTGGTTGTTTCTATGTGTATATTTACAAAAGAAAAGTATAAGTAGTATATCCGTTTTCTAGCACCCATAACACAAGTCTAGTAACTTAGCTTGGGGCTAGATGGCAATGTGTGGAATGTCCTGCAATATTTATTTAAAAAAAAATGATTAATACCGAGGACGGCAGTCGGGCTTGATATCTTGACGTGCCTCCGAAATATGAAGTCACATCCCCACTGCCTTGCTTTAAAATTTTTGCTTATCTTATAATTCCAAAATGCTATGTAAAATTAGGTACCTCTAATCAGAAAGGCAAATGACAATTTCGTAATTGCTATACCGTCAGCAGGAAATGGTCCACGTAGAATAACAAAGGCATGTTGCGTGCTCTATCTAACAATCGCCTGAGTAATGAGCAGACTTCAATTCAATCTGAGCATTTACATAGATACACAGTTGCATAAAGTTTATTTGTTTGTGGTAATTTAGTTTATGATTGTAAAGTCTCGTATGCAATTTTGAAACCAAAAATTAATACTTTAGTTTTTGGTTTTAAAATTGCTTACGAGACTTTACAATCATAAACATAAATGCATAATGTTTATTTGTTTGTGGTACTTTAGTTTATGATTGTAAAGTCTCGTATGCAATTTTGAAACCAAAAATTAATACTATAGTTTTTGGTTTCAAAATTGCATACGAGACTTTACAATCATAAACATAAATGCATAAAGTTTATTTGTTTGTGGTACTTTAGTTTTTGATTGTAAAGTCTCGTATGCAATTTTGAAACCAAAAACTATAGTATAGATTTCAAGCCCCAAAGTTTGGACTTACATAATATTTGTATTACATAGTAACACAATATTTTTGGAGTGGTCAAGCTTCATTCTATAACCTTGAGTACCAAACTATACTCTTACCATAGTATTTACTGAAATAAAATAAAAAGGTATGTATATTTTATGACTGTATAAATGAGTATTGTGGAACTTAAGAGAAATATTCATTACTGAGAAAGGTTCTTTGTGTACCTAATACTATTCAGGAAACGATATGCATTAATATTGATCAACTAAGAATCAGTGACCTTGTGGTGTAAGGGAAATGCAGACTACAGACTAAATAAAAATAAATAAATATTGCAGGACATTCAACGCATCGCCATCTAGCCCCAAACTAAGTAACTAGACTTATGTTATGGGTGCTAAACAACGGATATACTACTTATATACTTTTATTTTGTAAATATATACTTATAATACATAGATACAACCAGACCACAGACAAATATCTAAGCATAAATATATGTCTGAGGCGGGAATCGAAACCAGTTTGGCAGTCTGGCATGGTGACCATTGTGCCAACTGGGTCGTCAAAAGTGACTGACTAATGACTGACTGTTACTGTCTATGTATTGGCAGATGCACTATTCCCCACAATGCTAGTACGTTGAACAGGCGACTGTCATCAATAAATGCTTCCATTAAATTTTTGCCATTTTGGAGGTAAGAGCAGTAGTACTGGGTGGCTAAGATACTTGGAACTAAAGTCAATATTCAATAATAATAATTATTATTAAGAGCCTACACTGTCCCACTGCAGGGTAAAGGCCTATCTACTTTTCTTCTATTGGTCACGATCTGTCGCTATTTCACACCAATCATTTCTATAGTAGTCAAAATCATCTCGCGATCGTCGCCTATCAATAAATTATAAACAACAAAAAAATTATACTAAATAAAATACTCACAAGGGGGGCACTTTAATTAGGCACAAAATATTGATATGAAATACTTAATCTAACGTACCTACTTAGGTATTATATTTATAGGATATCAGTCGGTTGATTTTAGAATTTGTAAGGTGGTTTTTCGCGTATGAGGTGTTTTGCGTCTAATGATCGCCGACAGTCACATTGGAAGCAAAGAAAAACAAGTAGACATCGATAAACTGTTTTATAATAGTTAATATATTAGTCGATTTCGAGTATTTAGTCTACGTTTGCTGTAATACAAAACCCGCCACCCCTCCCACCGCGGTTTCCATTTTCACTATAAAATCTTTGTTTCGAAATAGGAAGTTTCATTTTGGGAACAAAAGATGTTTATCAGTCAAAATATTACAAACGAGAAGGGATAGAGTTACGTCTACCGTTTTGTATTACAAAGTTAAGGTTGACTTGAAAAACAAGAAATACATTTATTTAAGTTTAACTCTGCAAGTCAAAGTCAAATTTCTTTATTTATTTGGACGCTTATGTAAATTTTATACACAGATCACATAGTGTCAAATTGATCAAATAATAATATAAACCTTGTGGTTATTGGGATAGAATTTGATTTGAGATTAGCTTTTACCCGCGACTTTGTCCGCGTAGAAGTCTAAAATGGACCAAAAAATCACGTTGTCCCATACAAACTTTGTCCCCTTTTGGGGGTAGAATTTCAGAACATCCTTTCTTATCGGATGCCTACGTCATACAAAGAACACACCCTCACGATCAACGGCTTAGGCTGTGCGTTGATCCGTCAGTCAGCCAGGACAAAGAATTGTATATGTTTAGAAGAAGATAACCCGTTAATTGTTTGTGCTATCTGGATAATGGATTGTAATATCTGATTAATATAATAATAAATAAATAAATAATAAATTTCATTTAGCTATAATTTACCTAAATATGTTTAAGCTGAATGCAATACAAGTCGCTATAAATCTCAAATGTAACAAAAAGTTCAGATATTGTACTCACTTTACTAAAATTCATCGTTGCGAGTTTGTTTAAACATAAAAAATGTTTTAGACATACTCGTAATTATTTTGAAAATATTTTACCTCAACGTTTTGGTGGTTTTGGGTTGAATACCGCAGTCCCAGCGATCACGACCCTTGGTTAAAACTTATATCAAAATTTATTTTTTATTTTACAGCCTTCACTTCACTTAATCAAAACATATTAACATAGGTTGACTTAAGTTAGAATAATTTATATTTACTTAAAATTCAGAAGTCCACTTAACGAAAATTGGAAAGGAAATAAAATGACTCGTACCTTACCTATTAATTCGGTTCACGAAACTCCATTTAGTAACATTTAACAAAAAGCTCGGCCTTTTACCGAAAATATTTCATAGAAAAAATGGGAAGCTCCGCACCTACCTTAATTAGCATCCTAAGAGTTCCCAATTTTTTATCTGCCGGATATTTAATTATTTTTTATTGATTTCGTTGGTTTGTGATTAGAATCGGTAAATGTTACAGATTTTAAATTAACTTTCGTACTGTACTAATACCACGTTTCCATGTGGTATATGTACAATTGTATTAAGCATCCAAAGGAATATTTTTGAAGTGAAAACTTCTTTAGCGGCGTTGAGCACTTTTTCTGTAATGGGTATAAAATCTTAAACTCGCGTCAGGACACGTGACCTGATCGAAAAAGCGTAAGACGGATGGAGAGTAGACAGCTATAGTTTTAAAGTGTTAAATTTTTAATGTAATATAAATTGTCATGTTTGTGTACGATAGCGCAATAAATGAATATTGTATTCTACCACATAAATGATAGTACTTTTATACTGATAAAGCAATTGGTGCAAAATTATTCCCTAACCATTCCAAAATATCAAACATGCTCAACGTTAATTTTTTTACTTTGACTTTGACATAATACATTAAACCCAAACAAAAGTAGCTGTGTCTGACTGCTGACTCTTACATTCAGTGTAATCATAGTTTGCAAAAACATTTTACTTTAGGTATCAAAAACATATCTTAATAGTTTTAGTTATATGTTGAATAAATTTTGCTAAACTTAGCGTAGTGACATTGAGTACCGTCACACACCGCACATACGAAATGTGTCACTACACATTTCGTATGTGTACGTAGTAAGGTCGGCTGCATAATTACCTACACACCGTAGAGCTCCAAAACGGCTGTTATAAGAATGTTTTCAACTTTAGCATGATTCTAGACACCTGCTTTAGTGGAAGTTTATAGTCTTCTTATTCATCAATTTATCGAACAAAAATTATTAGAATGAAAACATGCCAATAATAGTTATTTTAGAACTCTACCGGGGGCTGCAATTATGCAGCCGACTGTGCATAGTACGTCTATGGTGGTGTGTGACAGTACTGAAACAGATCGGGCTGTACTGGATGACAGCCCACATCTGAGGGCTATCGACCGATTCAAAGTCTCTGTAGGGTCCCTAATTAGTATCTGGGAGATAAGAAGCAGCGTGTCGCGCCTTTGAAACTGACGCGTTTCATCTCACTCAACTAATCCTTGAATTAGGTATTACGGTCAAGAATATTTAATTTAATCCGGTGGGTATCATGAATATTTAATTTAGAACCGGACACAAACAACACTCTGGACAAACCACCACTAAACAGTGCGTGACAGTGGGTATTATCTCTTTATTATTTTTGAGTAGTGCTGTTACGACTTTATTTATGTATGTAGTAAAATATTTATGGGTTCAAGTATTTTGTTTTTCAGAATATATTTATGGTTTGTTATGTAGCTCAATGACCCAACATCGCGCGCTTGCAGATCGCTTACGGTCATCCTGGTTAAGCAACCTTTCGCGCAGTCACAACTTAGACGATAATAAAATGAAAAAAAAAAAAAAAAATTCGTATTACACTTATAACTATAACAATGTGACAGTAACAGTATTTTACATCCTAATAAATTATTAGAAAAATACCGACCCTTTCCGGACAATATCTGTTTCACATATGTGTTCTTGATAAAGATGTTTTACGCCCAAAAACTCAAACAGATAATATGAAGTCCTTGAACTCAAGAAAATCCAAATGTACCACGAAACTATGCCCTGTATACCAATTTATATACAGAGTCGTGGACATGCGTATTGGCCACTATACGAATACAAGCACGAATCTTCTTTACCACCAGTAATAGAACAAGCAAATTTAAACTCTAATTCAAGGTGTATCCGGTCGAAAATTGCTGAGACTGAGTGTCGAGCAAGCGCTGTATGTTGGGCGGAGGCATCGAATCGGGGTTGATTCAGTCGAAACGTGGCGTGCAAGGGGTAGTATCGCGTCCTAGCCCATTTCGGTACAAAATAAATGATCAAAACCTTCGAGATGACACCAATACGTCCCTCCACCGAGACAGTTTAGAAAAAATGTCAGTGTCGTTTTTAGTCAAAACAAAATTTTCGTTTCAATACAAAAAAAAACTAAATTTTTAATCCATTTGCCGGCTATCGAAAACGTCGAATTCAAATAAAGTTATCCGTGTAATTCGATATTGTTTAATTATTATTATTTATCTGCTTTCGGTGACACTATAAGCACACGTTAATCTGTAATTCATGGCACTAGTACTATTAGGTCCATAAACTTATGGTACTCGCTTACTTACGTTTTTATTGGCTTCGAAGAATGGGGTAGGTATTCTAAAAATAACATTTTTCCAAACATATGTATCTGTTATAGTGTTTTATTAAAAAAATAGAATAATGTACGTGTTTTAATTATTAACTTAGCATGACATGTGATTCAGATGGTTAACAGTGAAATGTTTTAGTTACATGCAATGATTTACAAACACGTGTGTTGAATATAATATTATTGTTATGCTGTTTTTATTTTTAAAGTTTCCTATTTGTAGGTAACATTTAAAAAGGTATTTTTTATGTTCATTAATTTGAAATTTGATATCTTTTTGTATAGTTTTTTACTAGATTCATAATAATTTACTATTGGTTTTTTAATATATTTCATAATAAAAGGTACACGTATATCACACATAAAATAATAATACCTTTTGGTAGAAATTTCTTTAAAATAATGAGTTGCTTTTAAGTCAATTATTACAATCTAATTGGCTGACTGTCATAATTAAAGATAAAAGCTAAACGTAAACTAATATGTTTTTAACACATATATTTCGAACCAGTATTATAAATAAAATTATCCAAAAATAAAATATAAAATATTGTAGCAGGTATCTATGACCCAGATCAAATAATTAAAACAATAATCATTTTCTTTTATTACATCATCAGACACCAATTAGCGTAACCACTTTTAATCGTCCGTAAAAATTATTCCGTTCCATCTTCGCCCTATATTTTTATAGCTGTAACCTATATGAAAAAGAAAATATAAGCAAACGAAATTACGAAATGTAATATTGCCTTTGAGATTACGACATTTTTATTGAATCACCAAAAGGGTGGGTAAAATAGCCAGAAATTTGAGATTTTATGGATTTTCTTAGGTTCTTGTGATATCTTTTTTATTCTAATCTGAGGAAAGATATTGTAAAGGCAGTTATTTGTAAATAAGTTAAACCATTACTTAGTTATATATAGTATTAAAGTCTGCGCCCACTTCATAGTGTAATATTAGGGATCGGTATATTAAAAAGTATTTAGTAAATTTTCTGTGACGTTTTTATACTAAGTTGGTATCTGTTTTATCCGTTGCCATAAAGTAAATATTAACGAGCTACATGGTACGCCGAGTGGGGGGTGTTAGGTTTTATTTTCGTTACGAAATTTCTTGATTCGGTCACCGCGCTCAAAGCCCGCGATAAAAGCTTTGCTATCGCTTAAAAAAAATATCCTAACAATTAAATACCATTAAGAGTAACGTTTACTTACCAAAAGTTTTACTATTCCACCCACACAAGCGTACCAACAATAAATCGTTCGGAATAATCACAAAACCCATAATCGTTCTTTGAAAAAACACCATTACAATAGCCATGGCACTATCCATAATACATCACATATATCCTTGACTTTAACAAAGATTCTCTGCTAACCTATTTCACGATCATGAATATAAAAGAAGGGAATCGATCATTTTGAACACCAATTTTAGAATCAACGCTTATAGTAACACTCCAGCAATAATAGACTAGACACAAGTGTAATATGGGTCAATGGACGTAGACCTTTAGCTTGCAAACATGATGAACTATACTGATACCATTATGGTTGATGACAAAATTAATAGGAAATGCAGGAAGGTTTACGAGAAAAATCTGCGAGTAAAAAAATCTAGTATCTTGTTCCTTAATTCATAAACAGCATGTGTAATAAATAATTTTACAAGTAATAAACTAATAAATAACTCTAATGACTTAGAAATAACTTCGTAAAGGTCCGGTAAGTCGACTTATTTAACTAGAGTCGGCCATCCATCATACGCAGCAATGCGCTACGATTCGTAGACCGCATTGTGCTACGCTACGGACTACGCTACGTACGATATTGCTACAAATAACTGATACTTAGGTTGACTATCACAACAAAAAAAAACTATTTATGACTTCAAACATGGTTAGCCAACTGTCAAAATGTCAAACTAATTAAATAATTGAATAAAAAACAACCTTGTGATTATTGAAATATAATTTAATTTTAGATTATCCGTTATATGCATTTAGCTAGAATTTAGCTTAAACAATGTCATACAGGCCGGCCATAGAGTACCTATATTCTTCTGTCTATTGTATTCTATACTTATAATAAAAGAAGAGAGGACAAAAATCTGTACTTGGAAGTAAAATAGCAAAATCCTTTGATAGAAAACGATACTTAGAAAAAGTAGTAGAACAAAAATATATAATTAATAATTTGTTTGTTATTTATACAATTAAAATCACTACACCAATTTTTGAATTAGATACTCGTAGCTATATTTTATAGGAAGGTATACTTTACTTCGACATCCAATTAGTAAAACCTGAGTAATAAACGAAAAACTGCATGCCAAACCAAACTACCACGCGTACGAAGTCGCGGGCAACGGCAAAAGTTATAAATACGTTTAGAGATAAAGTGATTTAGGCACATTGCGTTTTATACAAATTTATAGCCTTCTTATTGTTTCTTTTGTCAGTACGGTCTTACTTCGTTAAAAACTAAATATTTTAAATTTCTTTGAACACAGAAGTCAGAGGTTACTCCTCCGCATGCAGTGCAATGACCGAGATTCGACGCCGACCAGTCTCCAGCAATCTAAAGATTGCTTCAATAAATACATAGACTATTAACGTTTACAGACGCGCTATTCCGTTTTATGTTCATTGGATTTTCTCGTGAAGAAAACTTTAGGCGCTAAATTGCTTTGCATTTTTACCGCTTTCGAAAATACGAAGGCATAACTTTTATAATTTTTATGAATAAAATAATTTTGGTTACTAAAATAATTTCCATATAATTTTCGTAAACAACTGAGCAAAAATAGAGTATTTTGACGTGATAACGTGTAATAAATTGATAGAATACCTGTATTCACAAAAAAGATGACGTTATTGTCACGGTCTCGATGTGTGTCGTCATTATCATGTTCCGGTGACGTCATTTCAACAATGACGTCACACAGTAGGCAGCAATATAAAACAAACACGTGACGCGGCACGCATCTCGTGATTGTTTTATATCGTTGAATAACAATATCGCTCATCTGGGCTTACGTTATGGTGATGAGTGAAGAACGAGTGACGAGTGAAGAAGACTTACATAAAAGAAAAAAAAAACTTACATAAATAAATGAAAAAAAAGAAAGAAAAAAATTTTTTCATCAGTTTCCTATGACGTTATCACGTAAAATTATCGTCCGAAAACCTACTTCACAGACAACCATTTTTTTATTAGGTTTATGTAACTTAAGAAAAGTTTCATATCTATGTTTCTATTCTTTGTCGACAATAGAGATTGGCGCCATAGAAGTGCGGGCAAGCAAATTGAGTTAGAACAAAGACTTGTTTAGGAAATGAAGTTTTGCACCATTAGCCAGTGAATTAGGCTATTGTACTACATGCCTATTCATGGTTAGCTTATGATGGAGTTCATTTTACACTAATAAATAAGTAGGGGGTATTTCTCATGTTTCCATTTTAATAATATTTATGTATATCATTATTTTAAATTTCCAAATATATAAAATTATAAACATAACTTATAAACATAACTGATATAATAATATCAACGCACAGTTAAAACCAATTAACAGATCAGGATAAAGTTTAACATTCTCATTGCTGTTCTAACGTAGGCATCAGCTGCTAAGAAAGAATTTTGGAAATAATAACCCGACGGATTAAAGCGTTCTTTTAATTATTAAATATAAAACATAAGAATGTTTAAACGAAAATAAAAATAAATAAATATTAATCTAATATGATTAAACTTTTACAAAAATAAAAGAAATCAAAAAACGAGAGTCAAGTAGATAAATATTTTCTACCGTTTTTTTATGAAACCGTAAATCTTCCGCTATCGAATACCAAACAAGTTTAGTGTAGGTAATGAATAAAAATCTTAAAAGTTTCGATGTATTTTCGGGCGAAGGAAAGTTTCCTCTCCTGATTTTTTTCTATTGTGTTGTTCGTCAGACTGTTCTATCGATTATTTTATCTACGTCTGAGGACGGTGAAGTTCAAAAATATATGAACAATGTTATATCAAGATTCAAGAAAAGCTTTTCCATTTTATTTTCTAATTATAGAGCTCTAAGTAAACAGATGCGACTAGTCGTGCAAGTTATTTGATTGTCTTAATGAAGCTTAGTTCTATTTGGCTGAAAGTGATTCGTCACAGTAGAAATTTTAATTTAACAAGTGCAAATGTTTTTTGGTATGGCTTAGTAAGCCCAACGTAACGTCGGTTCCGCCTAAAATTGGTTACAATATTTACCTTAGAGGCAAGCATCCAAAGTAAGCCCAGTAGTTGTAGCCGATGAAGATTATGATGATAAAAACATAATACAATTTTAACTAAATTAACCCAGTCACTTTTCATTTGTCGCCGGTAACGTCGCTTCGAACGACTATTTCTAACGATTTGTCTAAAACCAGTAAAATTAAGAAATAAAATCTCGGTCAAGCCATTAAGATTGCTTTCCACTACAGTCGTCTTTCAATAACAAAATAATAAAGATAGAGAAGCACAAACGAAAATACTTATCAAAACCGTATTTATCAGGGATTCCTTTGATAGAACCGGAAATGTGGTAAAATAAAAGAAAACGTCTTTTTGTATTCTTGAAATTATTTGATATAATTTGTTTTCATTTTGATCGTCTTTTGTTTCCACAGTGGCCTCCTTTTCTCAAAATTTTTGATATAATTTGTTTCTATTTTGATCGTCTTTTGTTTTCACAGTGCCCTCCTGTTTTTTCTACTTTGATCCCATTTTGTTTACATTTTGATAGTCTTTTGTTTTTACTTGGATCGCGTTTTGTTTCCAATTTGAACTCCATTCGTTTCCATTTCGATCGTTTTTCGTTTCCACTTTAATTGTCTTTGTTTTCACTTTGATCCCCTATAGAGTTAGAATGAACGCAATATGATTTAGGGTTATGTTGGAAATGAAAATAATATGTTTTTGCTGTTTCTAATTTAACCTGCAATCGGGTTATATTTTCGGGTCAAATCAGGAAAATCCTGAATCCTAAATAAACAGCTTTCTAAATCGCAATTTTAATTTTAAAATAACAAATTTTTGATCGCAATATTGTTCGTATTCAGTACACGAATCGGCTTAATTAGCAGTCTTAGCGAACAATTGAGACTAAGAACTAATATAATACAGATATCAAATAGGTTGTTAAGGTTGTGTGAACGATGTAACTGTAACATTAAGCAACAACTTCGTTACCATAGCTCTATTTAGACGATAAACTTAGGTATTTTAAAGGTCAATGATCAGTACCGTATTATAACATAATCGTATTTCGCAACCTACTTTTACAGTCCATATTTTCGACAGATTTGTGACATACTAACCGTAGACAGACATATTTTCTTGATTTCTTAAGGTGAAAGGGTAACGGCGCTCTCTCCATACAAACGTAGTCGACTGTTTCCTCCCTGGATAGTTGGATAATGACACTACCACAAATATTTTTGTTGCATAAAACCTATAACAGTCATGACTATGCCCCTATATTTGTTTTTTTTTTTTCATTTTCTAATTATCATAGATATTAAGATTTAATAAACAGAAAAAGAACGATACATAGCGGCATGGTCATGGCAGTTATAAGTTTTATGCAAAAATATATTTGCTCTAGGTCATTGTCCAGGGAGAAAACAGTCGACTACGTTTATATGGAGAGAGCCCTCGGTAGTCTTTCCTCTTAATATAGCCAAGATAAAAATGCTTTAGCTATAAACTGCCTTTGTAGGCTAGACTTTAGCTCTGGAGGTCAGTTCTTTTCCTACATTTTGGTAAAATTTACAAGCGAAAATAAAGTGCGCTGTGGGCGTTGATCTTCTAAACACAATAAATGCTTCAAAATCTCGACTAATTTAAGTTGAAACGTAATGTAATCAATGCAAAACATTTTCGAAATAATAGAAATTCTCTTGCCCTTTTTAATTGAAGGACCATTCAAGGTTGACATTGAAAAAGTAGAAACAATGTGTTCGTAAAATTACACAAACAATTTAGCTGTTATGGTGTGTCGTTCACATTGAATTGTAAGTAATATTTTTACCTATTATTCGTTATGGCTACGCAATTTATAGTAACCCATTCGTGTATATTGCGAATATTTAAAACCCACGCAATTTTAAAATTTATTCATGACATTCTAGATAGATAGATAAACACTTTATTGCACCATAAAAACAGAACGCAAATGATTACATACAACAAAAACAAAAATAAATTCTAACTTATAACTACTTATACGCTAAAAAAAATTGATATTTAGTACCTTACAATATGGCACAATGGGCGGCCTTATCGTTAAAAGCTATTCTAGTTAAATATAGTTCTAGCTTCTAGTTATTTTCGCAATCAAATATTATGTATACTTAGGTTCAATTTTAATATGTTAAAATTGTTACAAGAGTTTTAATTTATTTTGTACATCTATTCAATTAAATAAAAAGGGGGGGGGGGTGACTCCCGCTTCGGCTTGTTTCTGGCGCAGAGGTTAGCCATCGCCATTCAGCGTGGCAATGCTTCTAGCATTATGAATCTTTACGCCGGGAACGATAAGGGATGGGTTATTTGACTAACTGTACCCCATGTATTGTAATTCATTTAAATAAATAGATTACTTTATACTTAGTAAAATATAAGTGAAACCCTGACACTAATTAATCTAATTACATAAAAGTTGAAATAAATGACACGATTTTCTAACAATAAAAGTGACACAATAATTAATATAAAAACCAGTGTTCAATAGTGAAGTGACACGGACTATGAAAAACCAGACTATATCGAGAATCTTATATAATGGCAGTGAGGTGAACGGGGTGAAGACTGATGCTCCCTCGTCGGAATATGTGCTGTCGACGTCGTCGCCGACTTATTTATACAACTAGCTGATGCAGCAATATAACACTGTCGATGATAGTCTGCTTTGTAGCTGAACTTACGTCGTTTCAGGTATGTTAACTGTATATTGTATATTGGCTTAAATCTAGATTAGATTTAAGCCAATATATTTTGGCTTAGATCTAGATTAGATTTAAGCCAATATATTTTGGCTTAAATCTGGATTAGATTTAAGCCAATATTTTAATATACAAAACTCACACGATATGTATTCATAGTAATTGTTTTCCCGGGTCTTAAAAATACGCGATTAAGACCCGGGAAAATAATTACTTTAATGTAAGTATTTATGTTTGTGTATAACGTCTGTTAGAAGAAGATCGTAAGTGAATACTGGTTCATAGTATCATTATAGCGCACTGATAATGTACTTATGCGCATACTGAACAGTCGGCTGCAGTCGGTGGACTTTTGAGCGCCTATTGTATATTAATATATTGGCCTAAATCTAATCTAGATGATAATACAGAGCCGGGAACTTTAATCCATGCATATTCATGTATCAGATGTATCAAACGGAGTAAGCTTGCCTAGAATCTATACCCTCTGTGCATAGAACTCGTCAATACGTCTGTAGTCAACTAAGAAAATTAAAGTGTCAATTATTTGGTGCACTGCGACCACAATACTTCTGGAAGTTTTCAACTTTTTCTTTTCCAACAATTCAAAACAACAAATTAAAATATGACTTTGTTTCGTGCGGACTATCTTTGCTGCAAAAACGATTGTAAACGTTACGCTACTAGTGTACTTTTGAGCGCCTATTGTATATTAATATATTGACTTAAATCTAATCTAGATGATAATACAGAGCCGGGAACTTTAATCCATGCATATTCATGTATCAGATGTATCAAACGGAGTAAGCTTGCCCAGAATCTATACCCTCTGTGCATAGAACTCGTCAATACGTCTGTAGCCAACTAAGAAAATTTAAGTGTCAATTATTTGGTACACTGCGACTACTACTGGACGTTTTAAACCTTTTCTTTTACGCAATTTATTATATATGCTATAAAATGTAGGTAAAGATAGGTTAGACTTTAACTACAAAACAAAAATATTAAACCTATTTCTGTACCTATTTTTTATAAGACGAATGTCATCTCAGTCTGCCTGTGACCATAGGATCTGCAATGTTCCCGTAACGTCAGGTTTAAAACAAAAATACTCTTTCGCATGACTCTACAAAATTTATTACGTATGCTATAAAATGTAGGTAAAGATAGGTTAGACGACTTTAACTACAAAACAAAAATATTAAACCTATTTTTGTACGTATTTTTATAAGACGAATGTCATCTCAGTCTGCCTGTGACCATGAGATCTACAAAGTTCTCGTAACGTCAGGTTTAAAACAAAAATACTCTTTCGCATGACTCTACAAAATTTATTATGTATGCTATAAAATGTAGGTAAAGATAGGTTAGACGATTTTAACTACAAAACAAAAATATTAAACCTATTTTTGTACCTATTTTTTATAAGACGAATGTCATCTCAGTCTGCCTGTGACCATAGGATCTGCAAAGTTCCCGTAACGTCAGGGTAAAACAAAAATAAAAAATGCGAATATATCCGTTTTAATATAATTATAATTATGAGTTCAAGTCTCGAAAATCTTAGAAAACCTATTTATATCACTACCTGTACCGGCAAACGTTGTGTTGCCATATAAAAAAATAAAAAGGAAAAAAAAAACTGAATAATGTTCTATTCTCAGTCTTAACGAATATATACAAACAATTTCATACAAATCGGTTCAGCCGTTTAGGTGGCGTTTGGCAACTAACACCGCGACACGAGAATTGTATATAAGGATTGTATATCTTTGTTACAATAACACGAATGATAACCGACTGAAGATATTTATCTTCATAGTTTGAACGCCGTTCTGTACGTACAAGCCGATTATCGCCTCGCAAACATATCAAGCTTCTCGCATGAGACGTTGAACATGCCAACACGTCTGTCACTTCCCACAACGAATTAGCGTATAGAAAAGTGACAAATAAACGCTATTTACGGTTGCGCAGCGTCATGTTTTAGGTTTATTCGTTTGATCGTTGCTAAGGCTCTTTGTCTACAATGCATAGTTGACTCTTTTTACAGCATATTTACAAGGAAGTCGTAAATAAAATTCAACAATAGGCTCAGTGATGACTTGGCATATCGTTCATAAAAAGGAAGTTTTTATAAAAAAAGTCGATTTATAGTCAGAGGTTTGTCGTATCATCAAAATTATAGCTTAACCTGCGGGCATTTTGGTTTCTAAAGACATAAATTTTAGAAGAAAAAAATATTTTTAGATAGATATTTGTAATTCTTACCGAACCGTTCGAGTTCCGAATATAACTTTTATGTATGTTACTCAATTAATTATCATATTTTTATTAAGTGTAAATTATATACAAAACCTTTGATTACATAATATCTGATTGGTAGGCTATGGTAATACAATAAAACCCAAATACATAAATAAAAACCTTTTGTTGTTCAACTTGATTTTTATAAGCCTTAAAAATTTGGAAGGTGTTCAAGGAATCGTAGCGAGCTTGTTTTTCATTATAGAAAAGCCTCACAGGTCGCTGTTTTCTCCGTGATTTATAAGCTTTTTCTTACGACTTCGTAACGGCAAAAGTTTTTTGCTTTTGAATTATGAAAATTACAATTTAGCTTGACGGAATAGTAAAGCAGAAATACTGTTTCTGCTAATATTGAAGTTTGATTCTAACTCGACGTGATGTAATCAGAAAATAAAAATTTGGTTAAAAGTTGTTACTGAATTTTTGATACCGAATTGTGAAAAGCGGAATTTTCTGAGTAGCAATCCGAGAAGTAATTTTGTTATATTCTACTGTAACATTAGTTATAAAATAAAACGCCGACGCCACTCCATTCTCCGAGGCACAAACAAACGGAAGGAAAATAAGGGAAGATTCAGCAAAGAAAAACATTGATAATAGGTTAATCATCCAGAATGGATTTCTTACACCAATAAAGTAGATTTTTCTCTTTCACATTTCTCAATGGGTAAAGTGGAGATACTAGATCCATGACAGAATGACGAATAGCTATTTGTTGAAGGTGAACAATTTACAGTACCTACCTTGGAAAAGTCTTAGATGCAAAGAAGACTGCGAATTCAATGGGAAAATAAAAGGGTTTCGTGAGAATGTTTTATTCTTTCTGTAGGTAAAGATACCTACACCAAATAGCTAGTGCAATAAATAAGTAAACACACTACTACAACAGATGTACCTATTGTGTAAAGTTACGTACGCTTTTATTTTATTTGAATTTGAAAAATTCTTCTGCTTTGATAATTTATAACACAAAAGAACAAAAGCAAGTTTACTTAGTTTTCTTTCTTATCTCGGCAGTAGTAAAGACAAATTCCTAAAACATTTTTCGTACTGAACACAAAGAGTAATCCCGTAGAATTTGTGAGAACTATATAATCCGTAATAAATCGTAGATAAAACTTTATATTTCCCTTTTCAATAATTAAGTATTCAACTAAACCAAAAAAGGGAGCGACAAAAACGGGTTCATTTATATTTTGGCCATCATTGCGTGATCATGTCTGACCTATGTCTAAATTACCGGTTGACATGCGTGCTTGTACCTTATCTTGAATATTTTAAGACTACGTTAGAACAAATAAAGTTTTTTTTTATTCAAAGAGCTATGGGCATTGACGGTCCTCCAGGGCTTTACGCTCCATCGCATTTAAGCGCCTCCAAGGGAATGAATTCAAGGGTAGGGATTCGCGGCAGTTTTGCAACACCGTAACGATCTAAGCCCGCATTTTGCGGCACTTGTCAGAGCACTCGCCAAAATTTGGGCGTTGTTTTGGTAAATGCTGAGAAATTTCTCTAGAAAATGTTCGTTGTAATGTCAGAACAGTTTCTGTAATAGTAGAAATTATTTTGAAACTGAAATTCTCATGGTTTTTAGAATTACCTTTTTTATAGATTAGCTGTAGATACCTATAATTAGGTAGGTAGGTCCGTATTTTCACTCTGATGACACTTTTAAAACTTTTAAGTAATTAACTTATATCATTTGAATGTTTTGATAACTATCAATACCAGGCGATCATTTGGACTACCTTTATGATGTGACTATGAATAAAATAACTATAGTCACACTGGTGTGGCAATTGGGTGTGACTACGGACTGCCATACACAAGGTTGCGGGTTCGATTCCCGCCTCAGACTAGTATTTATGCTTAGATATTTGTCTGTGGTCTGCTTAATTCTATGTATTATAAGTATATATTTACAAAAGAAAAGTATATAAGTAGTATATCCATTGTCTAGTACCCATAACACAAGTATAGTTACTTAGATTGGGGCTAGATGGCGATGTGTGGAATGTGCTGCAATATTTATTTTATTTTTTATTTAATATACCTACATATATACAAATCAAATTTCAGAATATAAAAAAACTACAAATAATCAACAATAATAATGACAAAATAAATAAAATGACGCCAAAAAAAATACCCCCACCCAGAAATTAAACATAAAACTAAACAACACGAATAAAATTGGTATAGGTTTAAGAATACATAATCCTACTAATATTATAAATGTGAAAGTTTGTGTGTGTGTGTATGTTTGTTACTCCTTCACGCTAAAATCACTGGACCGATTGCGATGAAACTCGGTATGTAGATAGCTGGATACCTGGATTAACACATAGGCTACTTTTTATCCCGATATTCCCACGGGTTGGGGACTTACGCGAGTGAAACCGCGGGGCGCAGCTAGTACCTACATAATATTATGTGCAAAAGTATAACTAAATATTCCCACTAAGCAGTATATATCGATGCGACATAGATGAAACATAAATCCCATTCGCGTAGGAGCCATGGATCTGTATAAAAGTAGTCTATATGTTAACAAGGTAATAAATAACTTATCAAAAGAACTCTACCGCAAACGGGGACATTGGAATTGAGAATAATATTATCTTGAGTTAAAACTTGTTAGATGTTTTCTGGTACGAATAGAGTAAAATAAAAAAACAAGAGCAACAAAAATACTGAAACGATAAAATGGTGTAAACGTTGGCATAGTCAAATCATCAAGTCATCTAAGCCGGCCGTGCACCAAGGAATTTTTCTTATGTAAAATTTATGTGCGCTAATTGACATTGCTCTTACGGTGAAGGAAAACATCGTGATGAAACCCGCGGCTTAGTTGGCTCCAGTAGTATTGACAAGTTCTCTCCTGAGAGGGTAGTAAGTGCTGGGAAAGCCTACTCCATCCTCACGCAAAATGGACCCAATTAATAAGAGTCTAATTGCGGAAAACAGCCCGTATACAAGTACAAGTAGCATAGTCAAAGTCAAATTTCTTTATTCATTTGGATGCTTATGTATATTTTGTACAAAGATCACATAAGAACGTCTTAAAAACTACGTTAGGATGTGTGCCTTCGGAACGCGCCCACGAAGAAGAAGGCACAAGAAACTCATGGGATAAAGATAGATCCAACTAGTTGGTCGGTAAGGGTTGTGTATGGATTGGAAAAATGCTGTATTACTTCCATTCAGCACAAACAGTTGGTCAGAAAGGAAGGACCGGAAGATAAGAGGTTTTTTACGAATATATCTTTTTAATTCATATAGAATTATGTCCAGTGCAGGAGTTCACTTTAAATAGTCTTAATTAGTCTTTAAAACTAAGTTAGACTCTGTGCCTTTGGAAAGCGCCCACCAAAGAGAAGGTGAAAGAAACTTATGGGGTTTTTTTATGATCACGCTCACAAACGTTGTGTTACCTATTATTAATAGGACGACCCAGTTGGCACCATGCCAGACTGCCAAACACAGGGTTGTGGGTTCGATTCCCGCCTCAGACAAGTATTTGTGCTTGGATATTTTTCTGTGGTCTGGTTGTTTCTATGTATTCTAAGTATATATTTACATATGAAAAATTTATAAGTAGTATATCCGTTGTCTAGTACCCATAACACAAGTCTAGTTACTTAGCTTGGGGCTAGGTGGCGATGTGTGAAATTTCCAGTAATATTTATTTATTAGTTTATTTTATTATACCTCATTTTTGTACGAAAAAATTATATAATCTGCTTATAAAAATACATACAACCGAATTGAGAACCGCCTCCTTTTTTGAAGTCGGTTAAAAATATCAAAAGTGTACGCTTTAATATATTTTATGTAGGTAAACATTATTAATATGTTACTAAATTAGGGAAGTTGAAAACAAGATGTCATTGTCACCTAAAAGCCATTTCAGCTTAACAAATGAACGCATTAGTTGACCTCGGGACATATTGTAAAGTTGAACTAATTTTCCTCTAATAAGAGCGCCAACGGACAAACCGTCTGTCAGTCTGTACAAACATCCATTTAATTAAGCCAGAAACACTGAGGACTTTCCTAGTTTGTTTGGGACAGTTCTCTCATATTAGGTTCTTATAATATAAAATTGTGTATTTAGGTACTTAAGTGTTAGATTAATTAAGGATTAGCGTTCCTTTGCAACATTTTAATTAATATAAGGTACTATGCGTTACAATAACAAAAATACCTACCGTAATGTGTTTCAGATTACATTTTCATAAATATAAACTTTGCAGCTGTTGATGGTTTATCACGTGATTCTTCTGGTATGCTTTGAATTCTTTTCCCACGTCGATAGATTTCCAATTTTTCAGATTTCCAATACGACTGATTCCCGTATTAACTGATTTTCATGTTTATAGATTCTCATGCCTACAGTATCCTATTTGCCTAACCAATTTTTTCAGATTTTTTGTATTTTATTTTATTTATCTATGAACTTCTAAGCTCTAAATATAACTTTATTTTTACTGGCGGTTATTAATCATAATATTATTATGTTAAGTTTTATTTAAACCTTGTGGTATGGTATATGTTCTCATTACTTTTCTAGGCCAGGTACATCTGCTCTCCTTTCGTTTTTTGCCCGTAACATTACACATCTCTTTTCAAATGTTTGATTTTAATGGAATAAAATTTGAATACAAAGGCAGTGAGAACGGAGACATTTACGAGCAAAGTTATAAAGATTTAATAAACTTGTCTTAGCAAAATGAAGTGGAAAAATGATGTCGTCACTGAATATTTGCAATTTAATTCTGTGGCAGTCTGGCGACGTGGTATAATTTATCATATTATTAGCTGTTTACCGCAGCTTCGTCCGACTAGCAAGTTGATGTTAGAAGGTCTGGCGTTGTTTTTAATAAACAAAGTGTTTTAGGTAGACAGCTGAGATAATCTTAACTAGACAACGTGGCGACCAAAGACATTGAAGGAAAAACACCTTATTTATAGCTATACGCATAGCAATTCTTAGTATATGTCGACTATACATAATTATTAAAATATTACGTCTATTCTAGTAACAGATATTTGTCATGGTTTAGCTATGCTTGCCGATCGCATTCGGTCGTGCGGGTTAAGCAAACTCTTAGTCCGGTTATAACTTTGATGGGTGATCGATTAACTAAGTGGCAATATTCGAACCCCTCCTCGTTAAGCCATTGGTCTCGATTGCTATCTTTATTAGCAGTCGTTGGGTCAAGGGACTTATGACAATCTAAAAACTCAAACAATAGGTAAGTCACACAAATACACGAGAAGAAGAAAAGTTAAAAATAACTAAAGTATTAATAAAAAAAACGTATACTGTTTGAGGTCCGAAAAGTCAATTTAACATAGACCCAAAGTGACCAATATCAAAACAGTGATTGATGGATTGCCTCCAATGACCCAGAGAAACATTTCAACTGCCTTCGATTAATCCAAAATCAGGATCACGATGTAATATTTCATTCGAAGGGTAACAGTTACAACCGAACAATAAATCCTTTAACTTTACAGAAATAATTCAATGTTGTCTGCATATAAATGTGTTCGAGAACAGTAGACACTATGCTACCATATTCTATGCTGACAGGTTGTTGCTCTGTGGAACCGAATTGTGGAAAATGTTAACGCGTGTGAGCCAGTCATGTGTTGTAACAGTATTTTCAAGTCTGTTGCCTGTGTCTTAGCTCAAATTATATTGTTGCCAAATTGATCTGATTATAGTACATAGTGTGATAAATTGATCATTGCATAGAGGCGGTTTGAAAATGCCGAGATGCAATGATCAATATCCACACGCGTATCGTACGACGTTTTTTATCACAGTTGCGAATAAAAGAAAATATTGAAAAAAAATCTTCGCTAATAATATTATCAAGGTCATTGATTCGTGAATCAATTAATTCGCGGTATCAGGTTACACTTCAAATAAATACCCATGAAAAATACCTAGAACACCAAACGCAGTTTTATAAACGAAAATAGATCGCTCAATAATGGATCTCTATACTTATGTAATTTTTATTTGATAATAGATCAAATACCATAAACACAAAAACGTCAACGTAAACAATCTTTGTCAATTTCAAGTATTTTCTTTTATTCGCCACTGTGATAAAAAACGCCGTACGACACACGTGAAGTTTGATCATCTATAAACGCACTCGCGTTCCGCTCGCGCGTCATAAACCGCCTGTATGCAATGATCAATTTACCACACTTGTATTACAATGTACTATTCCTTTAATTTCAATAGCTAAAGGGGCTTGTCAAATTAACATAATCATCATTATATTAATAGAGCGTTTTAAACCCAAGTACAATTATGAGAATTTTACTCATTGACTTACCGAGGCACGTATCAGCCTCAGGATGTCCTGTGGTTATCCATTGCTGAATAAGAAAAAACATACAGATCAATCGGTCGCATGTCTTCTAAGTCCAACGGCTTCCTGCAAAGTTAATTAAGTCGTCCGTCACATCAACATATTCATTTTAATTTCTTGAATTGATTTCTGGCTCTTGGGTTTCTGCAGACAACTGTATTATCTCTAAAGAAATCCAAATAGCGTAATGCAAATACGTATAGTAGAAGACGTTTATGTGAAAATTTATGTTGTTTTCTCCTTTCTCTTAATTTCCAAAACAAAATAATTTGATTCAGGCCATTGATTTCTTTGAATCTAAACGTGTGGTTAACTTTTTCCTCATTCGCAGGATCGTATTGTTTTGGCTACAATTTCAGGCAACATAACTGTTAGGGAAACTTTTCCTTCTTATTTCTTTTACTTTTATTGTTGTGATAAATACAATAGTCTATCTGTTTGTCTGTAAGAACCTTCATAGTAAGTATCTAATGAAGGCCGGCGGATCAAAACGCGTGAAAAGATATATGTATATAACAATATCACAAAGGCGAATGCAGAGTTAAGACTTGACGGCCTAATCCGCTTAATTATTTTATTAGTTACAGTGCGTCAGCGAGCATTAGGTATATCTAGAAATATTATCAAGGAAAAATGCATCTCCAAGATTGGTCTTGCTGATCATCGTATTTGAAGAGAAAAAAAAAGTGTAAATAATGCCTAGGTGTCTCAAATTATCACATATTGGCTGATTTCAAGTGTTTTTCCTACGTTCGCCTTAATCAGAACTATTTACGCCTATAGAAAAGTTCCGGGAAAAGTAACACGTACAAAAAACATAACAAACTGTAGAATTAACTTTCCAAATCCATAATACGAGTATATCATTACTTACTTAACTATGTGACGTAAAAATGATGTCCATGTACATTAAAAATACTCTATTTCCGTCGTAGCCTTGTTAGTTGTTGACTGCCGAGGTCTCATTACCTGCTTCATTAAAGCAAGTGTACTCTTGGAAGAGCGTTAAGTCTTCACTGACGGTCTCTCGTCTTTAAAATTACTTTTGCTTTTATTTTTAGCTGTTTCACGTACTTATGTAATTTTTTTGTTACTTTTTCCGTAAATTATTGTTTTATTTATTTAGTTGGTTAAAATTTAATGACAAAAAATACAAAGTAAAACATTAATTGTTAAATACTGTAAACAAAGTAACTATTGCACAATTGTGAGAGTCTTACGTAGCTAATTGGATCTTATATTTCTTCTGTGTTCTATTTTTATATAGCTCTCAACATTTGCAGCCCTCTGTTTCAGAATGGTATATAAATTCTCTAATTAGTCTTAAAGCAGTTCTCTGCGACTCAGTAATTCTATTCCGAGAAGAGACCTCGCATATACGAATACGTAACACATACGACATAGCATTAGAATTCTAAGCACGTCGTCTTTACAATCTACGATTACACAAGGACAAAAGAAAATTTTCAATCCCCCTTTTTATTTCCTCTCTTGTAGGTGTTTTTATGAACAGTAAACGCGAAAAATATGTCATTACAGTTTGACCTTTTGACGTAATTCATTCTGCTGAGATATCGAAGCTTTATGTGGTAACGAAACGGTAATGATGTTACTGAGGTGATAAAAATGTTTTATAAAGGAAACCAAGGTGTTCAAAGAGATGTTAAATTTGATTGTTCAAAATGATTGTGGACGATTCAAATTCGAAAGAGCGCGTTCACACCTCCTAACTTAGTTTCTAAGATGTATTCGAATGGTGATCAGTGGATTTTTGAAAGGTTTCTTTTAAAACGATTAGCAACTCAGGCCTACTTACTGCTGCTCCTATTATTCGAAAGAAACTAGACAGAAGTCGCGCATAAGTAGATCTAGTGCGTTCTAGAAAATGCGACTATTTAAATAGTTAAATATCGTATGGTCTAGAACAGTAATAAAATTATAGTAAAACTCATTAATCTGACCAGATGATAAATAATATTGACCTTTAAATCTGATCTATATGATTTTTAAAGCACCACCATCTAGCCCCAAGCTAAGTAACTAAACTTGTGTTATGGGTGCTAGACAACGGAGATACTACTTATACTTATAATACATAGAAACAACCAGACCACAGACAAATATCTAAGCATAAATACTTGTCTGAGGCGGGAATCGAACCCGCAACCCTGTGTTTGGCACAGGGTTGTGGGTTCAGTTGGTGACCATTGTGCCAACTGGGTCGTCAAACTATTCAGGCCGCTGTAGTGCGTAGAACATGTACCAGTTGGAGTAGCCTTCCCAGCTCCTATACTCTCAGCAGCTTAGTCGTCCATATCTACAATAGTGCTTCGCTTGTAGAAGCGAAGCACTATTGTAGATATGGACAACTAAGCTGCTGAGAGTATAGCATTGACAAAAAAAATTTTAGCCAAACAATCTAAAATTACGCACCTACATATTTAAAATGTACAATGATTTGTATTGCATATTACAAATATGTATATGAATATACATATGAATAGTTAACATAAATGACATTGCTAACGAAAAATAACACTTGATAACAAATATATAAGTTTGCTGAACATAAGCATTAATTCACTGTCATGCGCAAACATAGAATAAACTTACGCATTTTATTAATCTGATATTCTTGTTGTATAATTTCGTATTCCTCTGTACAAATAAAACATTATTCAATGTCGTAAACGTCTGTAGCTTATCATCAATGTTTATAATAATCAATAATCTTTACAATAATCTTGTTGATAAAGCACCTGTTATTAGCCAAAACGTAAAACTTAGGCTTGTTTCTGAACAAACAATTAATTAATTTATGATTTCTGTGTTTTCAATCCCCCTTTTTATTTAGATTTTTTCGATGCTATCTTTTTTAACCTAAACCATTTATTTTCAACCGCTTTTTTTTTGTATCTGTATCGCGATTTTAGCGGACATTTTCCGTTAAAATATAATTTTCTTTTATTAGACAAAAGTAGGTATAAGTGTAGCTAATTATGTGCGTATTGTATTTTTTTGTACAGTCAGTATAAATTTAACCCTTTTGTATTCCGAGTTTTTATTTGTATTTCATTTATTTAATGAATACATTATGAAGATTTTTTCATAAACTTTGTTATGGTTAGCGGCGTGAATATTAAATTGTGAATTCTACCTGCACCTATACAAGACTCACGATTCATTCTGATAATACCGCTTCTTCCCCACTGCGGTGAGCAGTAAGACATAGTTTGGTATTACTGAACATTTTATGCTGTATAGCTTCAGCTATACAGCATAATATTCACTATACCTCTCAACTTAGTTGAAAAAGAGGATCGAAATGGAAATAAAAGATGATCAAAAGCTCTCTCTTCCTATTTAAAAGAAAGTTTTTGGAAAGACTGTGGTTTCCTGTATTTCGATAAAGTAAAAATTGACATATTTATATATATTTGGGCCTATTTGGAAAATCTCAGATCTATGGCCAGTTAAATGTTTCATAAACGAGAAGCAGTAAGATTATTGCGACTCGTAGGCTATTGTCGTCACGACGTTCATTGTTTCGCGCAGTATTTTATACCACAAAATACACTATATGGGTAACATTTTGCACATTAAATTATGTACCGAAAAATGATTAATGTAAAAACGTACTTAAGTTCAATAGAAAAAATCGTGCTGTCTAAAAAATCTTTGCCTATATATATCTATATAAATAAGTAAATTTAATATCATGAGTCTGTGTTTCACATGGCTACACATAATCCTACTCTCAATGACCGGAAGCTATTCATCATCTTTGAATAGAAGCCTACTTACATTTCCGGTTCAGCTATCTTGTCGCTTTCATACAATGGTTTCCTGTAATCTTTGGACAATTGTTAACTTAACACAGAAATTGTCCTTATAAATATCATCTCTATCGAAAATGGAAATCTTAAATGTTGTCTACTGCATAAATGACTGCATAATAAAAACAGAAAGAAATTAAATCGTTGACCTAAGGTGATATATTTCATAGAAATAAAACGATAATTACCTACATTTAATTAATGCTTTCTTGTCGTTGAGCGTCGTTTTGCGTCGTGGTATAGACAGGTTGACAGATAGGTAATCGCAATAAACAAGCTTTACGATCCTGGTTGATATGAGGATAACCCATTTATAATGGATAACCCATCGATACGAAGAAAAAGAAGACCATATTTAAAAAAAAACTTTTTTAATTTACTTGCAATATTTGGCGCTCATGTTATTTAGCCAAACAGTATTCGTCATGTTTTAATAATCTTAAATGTCATAGGTATGGAAAAGCAAGACGACTTATTAATTAGCTAATCACCCGCTGAGCAGTGTGTCTGAGTACAACGGAAACCCGGAAAGTTTTGTGAGGTTTACTTGTAAAATTCACGACCCCTAGCCTAGAGCGTCTTGTACTACGTCCCGGAATAAAATTAGATACCTACCTACTAACTCCAAACATAATATAAAGAAATGTTTCGCTTTGTTACGCTTTTAAATTATAAAACAGGGAAGTAAGAAATTCGATTTGAAAATACGCCGTAAATTTTAATTTTACTTTTCATTAATATTCTACGTGTTGTAATAGCAACTTACTGAAATTCAAACTCTGTTATATGATTATTCATACGGTATCATTTGAAATACATTACCAGTTGGTAACTTCGAAAGTTCTGTTTAATGATCTGAGAATTTTGTGTCGGTTTGCAATTGGTCCTTTGTTTAGTGTTTTGAACAGTAAATTTGGATAAATTGATTCCACAATACATAATTATTACTATGAAATTTACACTTTCGTTAATTTATTACTATGAAATTTAGTGTCTTTCAGAGTAAACTACGAGTAAATATATTGACTCTATAGCACACTAAAATAACATTTTGTAAAACCTAGTATACATTGTACAGTAAATTTCAATAGATTGATTCCACAATAAACTACATTTTCATTCATTTATTTTATACTATGAAATTTAGTGTCTTTCAGAGTAAACTACGAGTAAATATATTGACTCTATAGCACACTAAAATAACATTTTGTAAAATCTAGTATATATACAGAATTGATTTTCATAGTTGTGATAATATGAATATTCAATAAGTGATCTTCTATATTTTATGCATGTGTATTTTCAAAATTGAATATTTTTACCATACGAACATCAAACAAAGTAAGAGTAAATACGTTTTAAATACAGTCAATAAATTACTCCATATTCATGTGTATTTTGTGCGTCGTATGAAAATACGAGCTCTGATATCGATTCGGTGATTCATTTCTGCTGTAAAATAAACAACCTACTCCAACACTGTGGTTTTGCATCAAATTTATGATTGGTTTTGTAAAACTACGAACATGCATGTATTTTCATAAAATTTTGCTTTAAAAAAATGGATTCTAGAATTTTTCGTTCGTTAACATGTTTACCTACTCGTTTGGACATAATAGTAATTTAACCGGAGTATCGGAATATTTTTGGAAAATAATTAAAATTATTGTGGTAGGTAAACATTTTTGTTCTACCGATTTTATTATTCTTTAATGTAGGTATGATATAGGTAGAAACTACTTAGAACAAATATAGCCGACTTTTTGCTGTTCAAAAATGTAACAAACTAGGTGACTTATTGGAACCTCTCTTATGCGGTAAAGCGACCAATAGTCACACGATCATGCATTTTTCTATAGCGCGAGTTGTCGGTTGCTCTTAAGAGTGTCCAAAAAGCTAGCTGGCTCCTATTTTACTTTGCTGTAATAGAATCAAATCATGTACCTAACAGATGTACCTATAATCAAAAGCTTAGTAATAAAGCTCAGTTAAATAGAGCAACCTCATTAAGGGACGTCTGCATAAGCACAAACGAAAGTGCTTTGACTCGTAAAGACGGCAATCGGTTCAACAGACCAAAACGGGGCGGGATAGCATATTTCTTGCCAATTCCACTTTGGCACAAACCTCTTTTAAGTATCAAAATACTGTGAGCTTATAACAGTCCGACTTACAACAAAGCACAAGTGCTGGAATGCTAGATTCTTAGGCAAGATTATGTAATTATTATTGCGTCTTTATGAACAGTTGAAGACTATACGAAATAATTTGGGTTTCAATTATCTACTAAATAAAATGTTTTATTTAGCTCTCCCGAGACTTATACCGTCCTACGAGAAAAACATGTGCATGTCAACGTTGGAGTGGACATGCACATATTTTTCTCGTAGGACGCGACGTGTGTTAAATCCAAAGCTGACACAAAAAGGTCAAAATGATTTTAAGAACTCTTTATTAACTTCTCAACGAAAATGTCAAAAATATTTATTAAAACCTTAATAAAACTTTTCTTTAACGTTAAATTTAAAAAGGTATCGTTAAAAGATTAACGCCCGAATACTGAAAGGCTACTTAATCTTAAGTGGCGTTTAAATTTAAGTTAAGTGTATGCTTGCTATTGAAGCCTACGCTTAAATATCAATTTAAACGCCGCTTAAGATTAAGTAGCCTTTCAGTATTCGGGCGTTAGTGTTTTTAAACTATTTGTGACGTCTAATATTAGAACTCAAATTCATATTGCGCCATTTTAATCGATTCTTCAGAAATTTCACACTGTTATAAATTCTTTCATTAAAAGTTTTTTTCATAGTCATGAGCTCACGGACTATCTAAAGGTCGCTGCATACGTAACGGGATTTTTTATCACAGTTGCTCATAAAGTGGATCTTATTCAACGGCTTTTAGACTCATAATCCAACATTTTATGCACGTGTGCGTTTTAGATTTGTTAACTAGTGCTGTAAAGTTATCCCGATAAGTTAAATACGTATCGTACTGCTAATTACATGTTAGGTAGGTGAAACATTCTTAATTTATCTGGGTTATACTGTTCTGATGTATAAAAAAGGTAGATACCAAAGAGTTTTTAGCTAACAAAAATGGTTGTCTCTAAAGTCGGTTTACGAACGAAAATTTTACGTGACAATGACTTAGAAAACGATTAAAAATTGAGTTGTTTTTTTTTTCTTTACTTAAATATATTGTTTTTCCGTACCAATGTATTTTGTTCTTAACCCCCAACGCAAAACAAATAGAAAAAACCCAAAAAAATATTGTATGTCAGACGAGGATGTATAGGTTAAAGGTCTTTAGCCTGCCTTTGCGGAGCATAATTAACAAAAAAGTCTGCCTTCAAAAAATGTAAACATAGACTTATCACAAATATTTTGTTAATTATTATTTTGTTTTCTTTTCTAGTCTTTTCTTTTATTCGCAACTGTGATAAAAAACGTCGTACGATATACGTGTGGAATTGATCTTTGCATCTTGGCTTCTTATGACACGCTCGCTGCCGCTCGCGCGTCATAAACCGCCTCTATGCAAAGATCAATTTACCACACTTATATCGTAATGTACTATTCCCGTGCCCGACGGAACGTGATATTTTTATATGAAACGCTGGCTGCGCCCCGCGGTTTCACCCGCGTAAGTTCCGATCCCGTGGGAATATCGGGATAAAAAGTAGCCTATGTGTTAATCCATGTCTCCAGCTATCTAGGTACCGAGTTTCATCGCAATCGGTCCAGTAGATTTTGCGTGAAGGAGTAACAAACACACACACACACACACGCACACACAAACTTTCACATTTATAATATTATAAGTAGGATGCACGTTGCAGCAACCTTAAATATCAATAGAAGGATATTAAACAAAATTATACTCAGAAAGGTTAGAAATGTTGTAGCTACGAGTTGTTAACTAACCTAAAAATAATCGCTAGCCATTATCCTCTAAAATTTCACCCCATTTTCATATCATTACAAATATGACCTCGAAACGTTATTCAATAAACATGTTGGAGTCACGCATGTCACAAACAGAACGCGTTTGTACTTACATAACATAAAATAATTACTGTTGTCATACGGAAAAGGTGTTCTCCTCTGCATTATGTAGGCAGTGCGTATAGAAGGTGTACTATGTAATAATATTGGCCTTTACTTACATCTATGTATGTATGTATACGGGCACACATCCTAACTTAGTTTTTAAGACGTGTCTAAGTGATCTTATACCTAGGTATTAAGCATTGAAAGGAATAAAGATTTTTGACTTTGACTTTGACTTTGGGCTTTTTTTTTCGCAACTAGACTCTTTTTAATTGGGTCCTTTTTGCGTGAGGATGGAGTAGGCTTGCCCAGCACCTACTACCCTCTCAGCTCAGTCGACCGTGTCCAGAGGAGAGAACATGTCACTACTTCTGGAGTCAACTAAGCCGCGGGTTTCATCACGATGTTTTCCTTCACCGTAAGAGCAATGTCAATTAGCGCACATAAATTTTTCTTAATAAAAACACATTGGTGCACGGCCGGCCGGGATTCGAACCCATGACCTTCAGAATGAAAGCCAACGCCGCTCTTTTATGTACATCTAATCTAAATGATTTAAACAGCGCCCTCAACTTTTTAACCCATATAAGCCTAGAGGGTCAATATCGAACCCAAAGTACTGCTTCTCCTCTTTCATCTTTTACTCCTTGTCAAAAATATTCAAAAACCAGCCAAGTGCGAGTTGGACTTGGGCACGAAAGGTTTCGTACCATTATATTCTGTTTTTAGTATCTGTTCTTATTGCGGCATTAGAAATACATCGGAGTTTTAGTACCCATTGGATACAGAACCCTAAAAAGCACACAAATCGAAGACAAAGCCAGTCCTGGATATATTCATGCTATTCAAGGCACTGTAGTTCCTGGGACTTGTAGATGGAGTAAGCTTGCTCAGCACTTTTACCACTCTCTTAACTTAGTTGACCGTATCCGTAAAGAACTCGCCAATATGCCTGAAGCCAACTAAGCCTTGGGTTTCTTCATCATGATGTTTTCCATAATAAACACCTACGGTTAATTGAATAAATGATTTTGTTCTTCATCGTTTCGTTCGTACAAGATCGCAATACGGTGACTAATTTAACTATTTCGAGAAGGTTTTTTTCTAATTCTTTCGGGTCATTAGCTCGGTCATTTTGTATCTGCATAATTGCAAACCCACCGTAGAGCTCCAAAACGGCTGTTATTAGAATGTTTTCAACACCAGCAAGATTCTTGGCACCAGCTTTAGTTGAATTTCTACTCATGAATTTATCAAGCAAAAATTATTAGAATGAAATCATTCCAAAAATAGTAATTTAAGAACTCTACGGTGGGTCTGTCTGTCTGTCAGGAAATAGGTACAAAATATCATTCATATTTAATATCACCCTCTATTTATACAACGCAAACAAACCACCTACAGTTAAAAATGTTCATCTACATATATACAAGCGAATATTTGTTTACATAGACTCGTTAAGTGAATAACAAACATTGGTATGAGTTTCAAGGCTGCTTAAAAGGTGATACGGGTTAATTCTAAACTTAAGTTTAGTGTAATATAAACGGTCTAATGTGTCCATACCCTTATATGACATGTTTGGTGAGATGAAATTGTATATTGTCTTCATGAAGATTATGCTTTTTTAGGGTTGCATTCCTCAAAACGTAAAATATAACGTTTCCTTTTTACCTTTTGAGGTAAGGAACCCTCCTAGAATCAAAACTTACCAAAATACAAGGTCTTACAGCACATATAAAGAAAAAACCAAAAAGGAGGGGTGTCCCCATACATATTATATAGTAAAGCCAATTTAACTTGACCCTTACTTTGAATGGGCGCCTAAACAAATTAGGGGTCACGTTAAATTGGTCTTGCCATACCACCGCATGGGTAGAGAAAGAGAGTTGAAACTAATGTAAAAACGGAACCCTCGCACTAGGCCGAATTTTTAAACTATAAGGTTTCCATAGTAATTATATTCCCGGGTCTTAATCGCTTTTTTTTAATTTTTATTTCTCTTACCTCGACGTTCAGAAAATGAAATATTTTTTGAAAGTTTTTACAAAAAAATATTTTGCAAGGTTAATTAAAAGTGATGTAGAAAATAACTGTTGCTATCACGACAAATCTATTTTTTATAAACCCTAAGTAAAAGAAGAAAGACTTGTCTTAAACAAAAAGTAATTAGACAATTTCTTTAATTACCAACAAAGTTCTAAGGAGAGTCCAGAAAAGTTGCCTCCGTTTTTACCGCAAAGCATTCATTTGACGCGCAGAAACAAGAAAATGTAAAAATATAGGTAGGTATCTAAGGAGAAATTAGGTCTTTTATCTAAGGTATTATGTTACGAAATAATAAAACGATAAGTATCGTTCTTCATAGGTATATTAAATTATCGCTTTCTTGTCGCTCTGCGTCGTTTTGTTTCATGGTACTTATTGATTTATTAACTTTTGCCAAAATGGTACTGCGTACTTGTTTGTTGTGGTTGAATTGCAACAAAAATCAAAAACGTTTAAGACCTTATTTGTAATTAACCAACTGTCAAAATGTCAACAACCTTGTATTATTAAGGTGGAAGGGTACCGGCGCTCTCTCCCTACAAACGTAGTCGACTGTTTCCTTCCTGGATAATGACATTATTACATATATTTTTGTGCCATAAAACCTATAACCGTCATGACTAAGCCGCAATCTTTTGGTTTTTTTCATTTTATTATTATCATAGAAATTAAGATTTCAAAAACAAAAAAATAACATAGGGGCATGGTCATGGCAGTTATAAGTTTTATGCAACAGAAATATTTGCTCTAGTGTCATTATCCAGGGAGAAAACAGTTGACTTCTGTTCTTGAAATATTTACCGAACGTATTTCGATCAAATACGCAATATTTTTTTTAAATAAAATATTTGGATTGAAGAATCATTTTTGTAAATAATATTGAAATTCTTATTTGTCAGTAGAATTTAAGCTTCTACTTCATATTGTGTTGTTGTGAGTAATCCGATTACCTGCCTGAATACCTGTCTTTCAACTTTGACCTAATACAGTAAGCACAATAGAAGCATTTGTTGCCAACGTTACGAGATAATAATAAGAACTCTTCCTGAAAAATACAAAGAACAAAACAAATCTTAACATAACATAATATTGTTTTTGGTCTTTAGTTCTAGGATGTATTCTAAAAATATGACAACGTTTCACAAATCCATCGCAATTGAATAGAGCTCAGCGTTGGTTGTATCTACTCCGTCGCGGGTACCTCCAACGTTATTTTAAAAACTATTTACTGTACAAAAAAGTTTTTAAATCCATAAATATAAAGAGTATTATCAAACGCAACGAGTTCAAATAACAGATAAGACACTCCTTTTCAGTTGCTATTCAAGAGACGTTTACGACATTTTATAAACCTTAATTGCTTAGGTATAAACAAACTTTCCTACTAACATTTGTCTTTAGAGACAGTAAAATCTCTTGAAAAAATATATTTCAAACGGAAAACTTTTGTAACCTTAAGCAAAAGCTCTTATCTGATAGTTACCCAGCAGGATGACAGAAATGTAATAAAAAGTTAGAAAGGACTTGAATCAAGAAATTTTACTCCTCATTTAGAAAGGAATTCAGTGTGGTAAATGAGGTGCGATGAGAAGTAAAACATATATAATCACTAGCTGCACCCCGCGGTTTTACCCGCGTATGTCCCGATCTCGTGAGAATTTGGGGATAAAAAGTAGCCTATATGTTAATCCAGGCCTCAGCAGCTATTCCGAATTTCATTACAATCGGTTTTGTAGTTTTAGCGTGAAAGAGTAACAAATAAACATACACACACACACACACAAACTTTCACATTTATATTATTAGTAGGAAGTCTTTCTCCTTCTCGTAGAGTTGTGCGGCTCTTTTGTAAGAGTTTTCAGATCGCCCTAAGGCCTTTAACTTGACCTAACGACTGCTACTAGAGGTAGCAACCGGGACCAACGGCTTCACGTGCCTTCCGAAGCACGGAGGGTTGGAGTAGGAGGTAGTAGGATATTTATTCAAAATAGTTTTTAGTTTTCACGTTAATTTTCGATAGTCAAAGATTTTAAAAATATATGTATGACTCAAATAAATTAGAAGTAAGTACACGATAGACTAATTAAAGACGATTTCAAACTCATTTCCCCGACTAATCCAAAATTGTTTCTTATAAATGGCTGGGGGCACGATGTTGAATATTCAAATACACAGTTTAAACTTCGCGATGTTTATTTCGACTCATAATAGTCTAAGAAAACCCTATTCGTGTCGGTGCGGCTTAATTTGTCCTACTTTCAACTTCGCTTCGTGGGAAAATTGATAATGTATTAATTACGAAACAGTGACGTCTTGACATCAGTAAATAGTTTATTTATTCATTCGAACTGTAATTTGATAAAGTTAACAACGTGCCGTAACTTTATGTAAAGGAATTGTTAAATGAAGTAAATAATCTTGTGAAGTAGAGATACTTTGATGCTTATTTATAAGTTATAAATTACAAGTCAATAACCTAAAATAGTAAGCTGAAGTGGCAATGGGCGGGACATGTGGCTCGTAGAAGTGATGGCCGTTGGGGCCGAAAAGTCTTAGATTGGAGACCACGTACCGGAAAGCGCAGCGCGGGACGGCCTCCGACTAGATGGACGGACGACTTGATTAAGGTCGCGGGAAGTCGTTGGGCGCAGAGAGCATGCGACCGATCGCTCGATGACTTAAGAGTTGAAAAGGCCGCGCCAGCCGTAACCCCAGATAAGCCCTTGTCTAAAATCCACAGAGGAAACGTGAACGCTCAAAGCAGACATGGCGACGTACTGTGAAGCATAGAAGTGGTCTCCCCTGGAGTAAAATAAGCATGCTGCCTCCAACATAGTGGAATGGAGAGATATCGTATCTGCTCTATGTCCCAACTAGGGGACTTAGACCCTAGAAGGGAACTATATTCCGCAATCAGAAACATTCCTTATTAAAACTTTACTTAATTAAAATAAATAATAAATAAATAAAATAAATATTACAGGACATTCCACACATCGCCATCTAGCCCCAAGCTAAGTAACTAGACTTGTGTTATGGGTGCTAGACAACGGATATACTACATAAATACTTTTCTTTTGTAAATATATACTTATAATACATAGAAACAACCAGACCACAGACAAATATCTAAGCATAAATACTTGTCTGAGGCGGGAATCGAACCCGCAACCCTGTGTTTGGCAGTCCGGCGAGGTAACCATTGTGCCAACTGGGTCGTCAATTTGTCTTTTGTCTCGCTCTAGTGATTGACATTCAACGGCAGCTGAAATGTGTTATAGCATTGATTATTAAGTTTCTGAGTGCGGGGTTAAGAGCTTAAAAGTTGTATAAATACAAACATATGCTTGAATTTACCCACACAGATTAGTTGTAGGTCTTCAAAAAGATTTAGAAGGAAGCTCGCGCCCAAAATTTTATTTATTTTTATGGCCGACCATTTGTTAAGGGGCAATGGATTCCTTGCCCCGCCTTTAATGTGAATGACGAATATTAACACGCTTTTGAATTTAAGGAGTTTTCGACTTTCGTTTTTGCTTAGGTTTAATATCAGACATTTTATTCTGTCAAGGTATTGCAAAACAATGGGTATCAAATATTTATCTTTGTAGGTAGGTAAGAAATAATTTTTATTTATACTGGGACGCAGTCGTACCTAGTAGAAGTGTGAAATCATTTTTTTTTAACCAAAGATCAAATTTTAAAACCAAAATAGATCGGATTAACATCCGATACAAGTTATGACATTACTTCCGTTTGGAAGTGACCGCCTTTTTGAAACCGATTTCGATTAAAAAACGTTAACACACCAGAAGGTTCTTTTTACATTAATTTGTTGTACAGTATGCGTCATAAGTCCACTATCAGTTTGCTATAATAATACTATAAACAAGTATTGGACTTACGACCTTCTTCTATTAGACGTTACACACAAACTTACTTAAACTTAGAAAAATACTTGAATGAAAAGTAGGTACTCAGTGTGATTATTATTTTCAACATGTTAGCTATAGTTGGCCAAGTGGTATAAGTCGCCACCTCCGCTACACCAACCGACGTGTGTTCGATCCGCAGGTTACGTTGTTATAATGTTCAAATAGTGTTGCACAGAATTGTAAACGTTACTGTGGGCAGATACTTTTGACCGTTGATTGTACCTATACCTAAGTAATATCACTATGGGGCATTATGGGTTATTGTGTTACGTCTTGACCTTGACAAATGTATAACCCGGCCCTTAACTGGGTAACTGACCTCGACAAGCTTTTCACATTTATTTGGAGTTTATAGACCTTATATAATTTCATTGTGTGGATAACACTGGGCAAAAAAAATACTGGCATCTGGGGAAAGAAAAATATTGTTCCTTTGGGATTATTGTGTTTTTAGGGTTCCGTATCCAAAGGGTAAAAACGGGATGAAGGGACAGTGGAGTATTACTAAGACTTCACTGTCCGTCCGTCTGTCATTCACCGCTGTATCTCATGAACCGTGATAGCTAGACAGTTGAAATTTTCACAGATGATGTATTTCTGTGGTCGCTATAGCAACAAATCCGACTCGCACTTGGCTGGTTTTTTTACGGTAAGAACGGTCTACACCCATTGTAAAGGTCGCGCACCGAATAACTCGAACTAAGATGACAGACCGTACGTACACGATCTTTTACACCTGATGGTGTTATTTTGAAGTGGTCTTATACTTAGAGATACGTCGAGAGAAATTGAAAACATTCATAATAAGTCCATGCTCCCGGTGGGATTCGAAACCACGATCCTTATTTAACCGCAGCGATGCTCTAACCAATAGAATAGAATAGAAATAAGTTTATTCATGCCACAAAAAAGATACATACACACAAAATAACTTAAAATACTTAACTATACATACAATCAAATCAAAGACCTGTGCATATGTATACAATTCTGCCACGAAAAGGCTCGAGCTCAGCTAATATGCTACAGATGACTGTAGTGCTGATTTTCAGCAGGAGCCTCAAGTGACACACGGACGAAGATAAATTTATTTTTGGAATATTCAATACTAACAATAATTAATTTAAATATAAATATAATACATATATATAAACAAAACCATACTATACTATAACAGAAATAATAGACGCGAGTACTTTCAACAAAAAATGACTAACCAATTAAAATAAAACAGCAATAATATTTTTGGAAACTTAATGGTTTAATACGAACACTACCCATTGAAAACGATCACCCATTATGGAAGCCATGAAATACTGCACCACTAATCAAAATATCCTTGCTTTTCAATATCTTTTTGTTTGGATAAAAGAATAGATTTATATTTAATAGAAAAGTTTCGGACAGTGAGTAGGTCGCGAAGTGGTGGTGGAATATTGTTCCAACATTTCGTGGCACAGTATCTAAAGCTATAGGACTACGTGATCTATACACCGCCGGGCAAAATTAGAGACAATCAGATTAGAGACTTTCTTTTTATTTACGACTAGGGCTCGTTGTGAATTTTTAAAAATGTTTTAATTTCTCGAGCTTTTTTTAAACATTTTTTTTATGCGGAATATTTTTACAAGAATTATAAATAGATCATCTCCTTTCACGTCGCAGTTTGCCGATCTTATTTTGCCTTGACGTAATCATAAACATAGTCCACGAAACTTGGCTTAGTAATAATCATCTTAACACAAACATGTAAGTATTAATTAAAACAAACATCCTCGAATTTTACCCAACTTCCTACCTAATCCTAAGGAACAAATTAACTACTAATCAATTATTAAGACGCTTACACTCTGGTGCCAGCAGCGCAATTTGCCAAAGTAAATTATATGTTATTCGGTGCGGAGGTCGGAATTGTACTTCGTTAATAATGTGAAGGCTACGAATCTTTATTCCGTAATATAAATAGGAAACCCTTTTCAAAGTAGATACAAATTTGAGAACCCATTCTTCTAAATATTTCTTATATCTTTAAATGAGCAATTCTTGTATATATATATATAATTGGAATCTCGGAATCGGCTCCAACGATTTTCATGAAATTTGGTATATAGGGAGTTTCGAGGGCGATAAATCGATCTAGCTAGGAATCATTTATAGAAAATGTCATTTTATTCGTGTTTTATCGAAACTTGCTTTTTTTTATCTGAAAAATATGACTCTTCCTGACATCTATTGGCGAATTACTAATACTATTTTTTGTGAGCAATAAAGATATTCCAGCAGATGGCGTTGTTAAGTAACACGAAGTCAATGAGTGTTTGCTTTGAGGTTAGACTAAGTAAAAAAAAAAATACCGAGCAACTCTCGGTCATCCAGGTAATATCATTAACAACTGCAAATCAAAAAGTATTCTTGTAATTTCTGGGTGATCAACGACGCGACGGGCAGAGGTAGCCGTGGTATGTCTTTATTGCGACTGAGATGCAAAGTTCGTTGCGGAGATGGATAGGGGCAGACCGACTTTTTTCCGTTTTATGCACCTTATATTCAAGTATGTCATTTATTTACACATACCTTGGAACACATAGATTTATTGATTTTTTGTTGTTATTGTTCTTTTTTTATTTTTTGAAATGTATATGAAGGCGTATCCATAGATAAACAACTAAATACTACCGCGTAGCTACCCGTCATACGTCAGATTGACTATGGTAATCAGTCAATCTAGCGAAGCGTGATATGTCATTGGATCGGGGACCGCCATCTTAGTACGCTTGGCGAACAGAACGAGCGTCCGCGAACCGTGTTCGTTTACGAATCGCTATGAGTTGTACAATAATACTATTTTATGTTTAGTTTGAGTTATTGTGATGATTAACTATGTGTTTCTTTGAAAACTACGTGAATCTAGCTACTTGTAGTGTATGAATAATACTGGTTGTCATTGGATGACATTGTTCTTAACCCTTACTTTGTCCACTCTCTAAATTGGTACAAGATGAGTAAAGATGAAGGCTATCCTGGCTTTTCATATAAATTTTTAACTATTTTTGTTTACCTACGAATCACTGGTGCACGGAAGAGTTTGTGTTGTTGTTTCATTTTGTTCTAGATTAAGTTTTTTTGTATTGGAATAAAAAATAAGTAAGTGATATTATTGTCAAAGAATTTCGGAGACGAAGGCCGGTTGGCGAAAATTGAACTTCTGAAATTGAAGTAGTTGGAGTGTCTTGTATGAGAGAGCTTATTGCATGGAGCAAGTATTTATCTCGAGTATTGTATTGCAAAGTAATGGGGTAGATACAAAAACATAGATGTGTCGGAAGGCAAGGACGTGGCTGTGACAGTGAAAAAATGTGTAAGATATTCCCATTTACACCCTTCAGCTGTGATAATCGTAGGATAGATCACGGCGTAAATTGTGACGCGATTGTGACGGATCTGAAGATAATGAGAATAACTGCGCCGTGTGCTACTCAATCTATAGATTGCTTTTTGTATAAACCTTAAAAAATTCAACGATCCGATTCGATGCTATTATCAAATTTTAAACTATCATAATAATTTTAACTATTAAAGTTATTTAAACAGGATATTTATAAAATTTCAATTAAAATTAATTTGATACTATCCTACTAATATTATAAATGTGAAAGTTTGTGTGTGTTACATACACACTTGTTTTTTACTTCTTCAAGCTAAAACTAGAAGATCGATTGCGATGACACTCGGTATGTAGATAGCTGGAGACCTGGATTAACACTTTTTATCCCGATATTCCCATGAGATCGGGATTTACGCGGGTGAAACCGCAGGGCACTGCTAGTTACCTATATTTTACGTCACTTTAATACCTCTCTCTACTTCTTGTGTGTATTCTGCCAAACGCAGAAGCTTATTTAGTTTAGTTTTGGCACAATCCTCTCATCGAAATTACTCTCATAACTCGCACTTGCGACAGATATAATAGGTGATATATGCAGTTAATAAAAGCTTAGTAACAAATTTAGGGCTCTAGTAAATTACTGAACCTAAAAAGAGAGCGAAAAAGAAAAGATTCTACTTTATTTAGCCAAAACAATTATTGTTAATGGATAGTGCCCTATCTCTTATATATAAAATTCTCGTGTCGCGGTGTTAGTTACCAAACTCCACCTAAACAGCTGAACCAATTTGTATATTTTTGTGTATATTCGTTAGGTCTGAGAATCGAACAACATCTATTTTTAAAAGCTTTTATTTAACTTGTCTAATTTTTTTTCTTACTTTTTCCTCTATATTTTTTTGTGGAAAACAACGTTAGCCGGCTAGTTTTACAATATAATAACGGATATAATATGCATTATAACGTTACAGTAATGTGTCCCATATCACGGGGCTATCAAGCTCTGGATCATTGGAAGGCGTGCGTGGTGGAGCAGAAGCCTACACGTAGAGGTTTCCAAGAACAAGTTTAATAACAAAGTATGATGTAATTTTAGAGCGGTGTTGGCTTAGTGGTAGATACCTCGACTTTCATTCTGAAGGTCGTGGGTTCGAATCCCGGCCGGCCGTGCACCAATGTATCTTTCTTAAGAAAAATTATGTGCGCTAATTGACATTGCTCTTACGGTGAAGGAAAACATCGTGATGAAACCCGCGGCTTAGTTGGCTCCAGAAGTATTAACAAGTTCTCTCCTCTGGACATGGTCAACTAAGCTGAGAGGGTAGTAGGTGCTGGGCAAGCCTACTCCATCCTCACGCAAAAAGGACCCAATTAAAAAGAGTCCAATAGTGGAAAACAGCCTGTATACAAGTACAAGATGATGTAATTTTTATAATCATCCAAATATTAAACGCAATGCAACAAATCAAGCTAGGTACTTACTAAAAATTATGTCCACCATTACTTCGACTTAGCAAATAACGGTATCTAACACATAATTTATTTCACAAAAGCTACGACTGTAGCTTGACTCTTTTATAGCTTTTTCCGTTTGAAAAGTACTGTAATTAAAGCTACTTCCACGCATAATTCTCCAACTTTTTGTGTGGGTGTGTGTGGATATTTTTTGTATTAATGTAGTGTAACAGTACATTGGTATTATTTCCTTCCATTTTTTTTAAGTTTCTTTATCAATGCTTGTACTTAGCTTTATTTTTACTTATTTAAAAATAAGTACCTAAATAGTTTGTTGAATTATAGTAAACTAGCTGCGCTCCACGGTTTCACCCGCGTTAGTCTCGATCCCGTGAAAATATATGAGGAAAATTAAGTAGCTTTTGCGTTAATTCAGGTCTGAGGACTCCAGCTATCTACAAATAGAGGGGAGCTCTTTTTAGCATTATGCCGTTTGGCATAACAGTTTTAGCCTAGAGTTTTGTCGCATAAATTATGATAAGCAACACTCTGCTTAGTTCTGATAAACGCATAATGGTTTCTTACTATAATAATAACTTACTATAATTCTCTTTATCATAATTTTAATCAGCCTAAATGTAAAAACAAAACACTGAGCAATATAAATCTGTGACATTTAAAAAATGTCAAAGTAACATTTGACAGACAGATGTAAAAATAACACACTTGATAGACAGATGTCAAAGTGACATTTGAGAGGCAGATGTCAAAGTGACATTTGACAGATGTCAAATTGTCAATTTTTGGGACACTTTTCGTTATATTTTGGACAATTCACACAATATCTTTATAAAGCTTATGTCCTATTCTGATGTATAAGCTATATTATTGTAAGGTTTCATTAAAATCCATTGAGTTGTTTTTGCGTTAGAGTAACAAACATCGAGACATCCAAACATACAAACTTTCACGTTTATAATATTAGTTATCCTACTAATATTATAATAAAGGTAGGTAAATTTTAACATAAATATAACAATCATTGTCCATGCAATTAGTAGCTAATTTAGGTAACTAAAAGTTCGTTCAATTAATTTAAACCACTGTCACAAATACAGTGAGAAACCGCATAACCGATTCCATTTAAATTTCACAGGCTTAATGGCACATTCAACGCTTGATATATTTTGATAATAACCGTTTGATAAAGGTTAGTTTATTCGACTATTGGCTTTATATAATATTGATATTTAAGAGGAAAGGGTACTAGCTCTCTCTCCATACAAACGTAGTTGACTGTTTCCTCCCTGGACTAGAGAAAATATTTTTGTAGCATAAAACTTATAACTAGGTACTATGACTTATTTTTGTATATTTTGTTTTTTTTAACTCTTACTTTCTATGATAATTACAATATGTAAAAAACTAAGACATAGGGGCATAGTCATGGCAGTTATAATGATACAAGAGCAAATATTTTTGTAGCATAAAACTTATAACTACCATGACCATGCCCCTATGACTTATTTTTTTGTATATTTTGTTTTTTTTAACTCTTACTTTCTATGATAATTACAATATGTAAAAAACTAAGACATAGGGGCATAGTCATGTCAGTTGTAGGTTTTATGCAACAAAAATATTGATGTTAGTGTTAACATTAACCAGGGAGGAAACAGTTGACTACGTTTGTATGTAGAGAGAGCCGGATACCTATCGTCTTAATATATTTTATTGTAATTTAGATAGGTACCAATAAACTAACTAAAATGTTACAGCTATGGCCGATTTGCACATTCAAGTAGTGTTATTATGTAAATGATCGATAGTATTGCATGAAAACACTATCAATAATTTCGATACTATCGATTAGGGTATTCTGATTTCTGTATAATAAATATACTAGCTGTTGCCCGCGACTTCGTACGCGTGGTAGTTTTGTTTTATATACTATTTAAAACTATGCATTTGAATAATTCTATTTATTAAAAAAAACAAATGGTTGTCCGGTAAAGTCGGTTTACGGACAATAATTTTATGTGATAACGTCATAAGAAAACGATCCAAAATTGAGTTTTTTTGTCAGTCCTTTATATTTGTTTTCCTTTATTATTTCTTTTTTTTTAAATAAATACCTATATTTTTTATATAAATACCTACTTTTTTCTCTACATGAGTCTTCTATTCGTCACATAACACAAGCCCAGATGAGAGATATTATTATTAAATACTTTGTTTCCTAAGTTACCATGACGCATGACGTCACATAATATTACCGTGACTGCATGTGTTCCATCAATTTATATTAGACGTTATCACGTCAAAAACCGCGTCAAAAGTTGCATACATTCCGGCAGACATACTTTGGGAAGCGACTTAGTTTTATACAGTATGTTGAATAAAGAACCTGTATGTTACCATAGAGAGGTGCAAGCAACGTGACAAAAATAGAACCACGAAATACGCGGCTCAGTAAATAGATCGGTTCCGGCATGTATCGGTCTTTTTAGAATTTTCCGATAGATATCTCACTTCGTCGAGAAGTGAGTAATAAATACGAAGTAGAAACGTGTCAGGATTTCGTCGTTATACCCTTAGCTACGGCAGGTACTCATGTACAAGGTCGCTAAGTCACAACCCAATTTTCCGGGTTCATTGGGGTAACAGTGTGGTAAAAAATGTACGTGAAAAATTGAATCCATTAATTTACCTACAGTAGAAAAAACGAGTAGGTACCTATTCGTTTACTGTAGGTAAATTAACTACGTATAGGCGAAGAGTAAATTTTTTAAAATTAATAAGAAGTGAATACTTATTTACACTTTAAACAAGAAAAATAAGTATTAGCTACTCGTTTATTCTACTGTAGGTAAATTAACTACGTATATGCGAAGAGTAAATTTGTTACAATTAATAAGAAGTGAATACTTATTTATACTTTAAACAATAAAAATAAGTATTAACTTCTTACAGTAGAAAAATGAGTACGTACCTTGTTTTTTCTACTGTAGGTTAATTAATTACGTATAGGGGAGGAGTAAATTTGGTAGAAATAAATAAGAAGTGAACACTTATTTACACTTAAAACAAGAAAAATATACAAAAGTTATTGACTTCGGATGGATTTTTGTACAATAAAATGTATTAAGTTAATGCAATATTTTTCACAATTCCAAGTAATAATGTGAGTCAAATAAAATGAGAATTGATACTTATTCACTTGGAGTTTTATTTGACGTTTAAAAAGTTGAACGCAATCAAGTAAACTTAATTTCATCGTCAATATTCATTTTACTAAAAGCCATTTTAAATAGACATGATCCACTTTCCGGGCAAGAATATAGGTAACGAATAAATTATTCCAAACTTCGTCGGTCTATATTCCGTTTTGAGCATTAAGATGTCAATTTTCATTACCAAATGCAATATTCGGCACACAAAGAGGTAGAAAATCACTATTGATTTTCTACCTCTTTGTGTGCCGAATATTATCTCTATCTATCTCTGTGAAGCTCTATAGCTTAACAAAGATAGAGTAAGAATAGACGCAGTCCACACGACGCGGGCGTCTCGAGCCTTAAACTTTAAAAAAGGAAAGTTTTCCGTAATTCCAATGTAGTCTAACGTAGCTTAGTTGAAAAGAGCACTGCTACGGTGAAGCATATTTGAAAATGTACTGAGAAGAGAATTTTTGGAAAGTTTTGCAATTTCGATAGAGATTTTATGTTCACTCGAGATGTTCTAAATTAAATTAAATTAGCCACCTAATTAAATTTCATCTATACTAATATTTTAAAGCTGAAGACTTTGTTTGTTTAAACGCGCTAATCTATGGTTCGAATTGAAAAAATATTTTTGTGTTGGATAGTCTATTTACCGAAGAATCGGGACCTACGCGGGTTAAACCACAGGGTGCAGCAAGTGTAGAATAAAAGGCAAATTGGTTAATATTTTTTTTTTAATAATAATTTGGCCACCTAATTCTGCTAAGACTTTTTAAGTGACAAAATTTTAGAGTTTTGCAAATTATACTAGTAATATTTTTACTCTTGGCTTATGTATCTATGTTGTTTATCGTTTAGAATGTAGGAAAACGTCGTTAAGTGAAATTTCCCAAGATTCCAATAAATGTTTGGATAGAATTATAAATTTTAAAAAGAGAAAGCTAAGCACTTTTTCGTAGCTATTAATTAGCGTACCACGGAACTGCTTGATACGGTAATTAAAAATATTCATCAAATGTTGTCGGAAGCATAAAGTAGGTGAGCAACGAACATAGCAAGTTTACGCGAGTTTTATTGCCCTATTCATTTTCATTGCTTTCGAGCCACTCCGACTACGATTATTGGGTGAAATTTTGTTTATGTCTAATTTTAATTATAAATTAAATTTAAATTACTTGAGGTCTTAAAATGAAGTACGTTTTAAACACGGTTTTATGTGATGTTCAGATCTTAATTATTGACTGTGTCCTTGAAGATTTTGATTGTACATTTGTTAGGGTTGCGTTGTAAAATGTCCGTTTCATACTGATTGGAGAACGGAGACCACGTACCGAAAAACGCTCAGCTCAGAAATGTTCAGCAGTGGACGTCCTGTGGCTGATATGATTGATATCTACATAATATTGAATTAAATTGGCTACACATAACACCAGAATGATTCTTTGAAAAAATAAGACAAAGTTTTAAATAAAAATTATAAAGATCACTGAAACGTGGACAAAACTGTTCAATGGTACAGAATAAAATAAATATCTGTATCTGCCCGATGACGTCATATTCCATGGAACAAATTGGAACCACTAAACAAATTGGTACCACTGAGAGTTTTGAATTCACAATGGGAAGTGACGTCTCAATTATTAAATCCTACGTCAATATCAAATTATCTTCTGAAACACCATTAGTCTTGTCTATGTCAATTAAATTTAAAAGGTTTTAACCTATTAAGACATTTTAAAATAGTACTAATACTTTGTCAAATTAATATTTCATGTTACTTTAAAGTAATCGTGTCGTTTAGGTTACAAAGTGTTAAATAGCACGTAATTGTAATTAAAATGTAACAGTTCTTGCTACTGGAATAACTAAGAAGACTGGGAAGACCAAAAATGATAAATGTGCAAACAAGCAGAAATCCGAAGGTTTTTATACTGTCCTAATTGGGCAGACTAAAACATTCTCAAGTAATATTTCCAAACGATACCACACTTTTGCTGATCTTTTAAAATTTAATACTTAGCTGTTATGCAGAGATTTCCCTCGTCCAGTTAAGCAGAAGTCAGGTTTATCTACGTCATTAAACAGAGTTACGGCTGTGCTCGGGCAATTTATTAAGGCAGCTATTTTTATAGCTTCACCTGTTTTTCGCGTGACATTGATTGTTTTGTTTTCTTCCTTACTTCTCTGGGTGCTTTGACAGAGATACGGAGTTTTAGATGAATTGGCACTCAAGACGGCTTATTTACTTCTCGACAGCTAACACAATGGAAGTTTCTGGGAAATAATGATAACGAAAATGAAAGAAAATAAATGAAACGCACGACAATTATCATAACTTTCGAGAATTTGTAACGTGTAAGTGACAGTTTAGAAAATATTGACCTGAATTACAAAAAAAAAACAAAGCAAAAATAAAATCAAAGAAAGGAAAAAAATGTGTTAGTTACGATTTTTAAAGTCCAAATAAACTTTTCAAACTCACACGATTTGTATTCATAGTAATTATTTTACCGGGTCTTAATCGCGTATTTTTTATTTTTATTTATCTTACCACGACGTTTCGACTATGTTACAAAAGACCCAGGAAAATAATTATTATAAAGTTCTGTTTATAAAATAAAGTAGTGTAATTTGTTAAATAAAGGTATTAAAATTTATTTTTCAATTTGATATTAATAAATAGGTGCTGAGCTCTACTTGCACTTAAGCGAGTCATCTGTAGTATTGCTATGACTCTAAATATTGAGGCACAATAAAAAGGTACCCTATTATACCAAGATGTTATTAAATTCAGCTCAAACCAAACACATTTTGTCATTATAATTTAAATCTACTGAGCAAATGTTTGTTAGTCAATCACGGTGTGCTCATAAACTTATCTCTCTACAAAAGCACCCAGCTTTCTTTGGACAGGAAAACCAGAAGTTTCTAATTAAGTAATTTGTCGAGATCTAAATTCTAAAGCTTTGTTCAAATTACTTTTTTGTCTTATCCGATTTTACTACGTACTTAAAAACTTTGTTTTGTTACAGGTAAATAATGGAATGGTAGTAAAATGGTTGATTTGGTAAGATGAGAAGTTTCGAGTGGTTTTAAATTGACATTGTTGTTGGTATTCGGGCGTATGAAGATTACAATAATGTTCGGTTGCTTCAAACAAGTAAGAATTTATAGAAATTCAATATACGTTAAGGTGTTCTTAAAATACATTGACGCAGCAGAGCCAATCAACATATAATCGAGGCATGGTGTGGTATGGTGCCTTGCCTTTTATTAATTACATCCAAACACATCCCCTCTACCATGCGACTGTGCTGGTCAACTTGTTGCGGCAGTGTTTAAGCTTACATTAAAATTAACTAAATTGACCTGCAACTTTAGCTGCGGCTTCCGACAGCTAGCTGATAGTAATTTTAGAATATTTCCATGCCGTGGTCAAATTTTATTTACATGTATCTACAAAAACTTGAAATGTGATATTTTTCAACATAATATAACACGTGAAAAATGTCACATGGGTTTGGAAGAGAATTTGAATCCGTGGTGAAATTTTATTTATTGTTATTTACAAAAACTCGAAGTGTGATTGATATTTTTCAATATGACACTTGAATAAATATCACATGGGTTTGGTAGAGAGGTACTTCTAACACAGAATCGATTAAACAAAGTTTTTATGTGTGTGTGTTTGTGTTTACACTCAATACATTATGGATACAACTTAATAAGAGCGATCACATAAATATTCCGATGGTTAAAAGTACAAAACATGAAGTGATAAACGAATTTTGACTGAAGTATTTATTAGTTTTCTTTGTCGGCAAACTATCGTCAGACCGATTTAATAGTATGCATTCTCGCTAAGCTGTCCAGTTATCTATGCTCTCATAGATATAACCTGTCTACGACCAACGTGCACATGAATGCTCACATACTGTCGCCTAGATACACAAGGTTGACTGATGATCTGTATAGGTCACCGGACTAGATAAATGGTTAACAGGAAATAGGTAGGTACATAATAATAATGTTCTTGAACAATATTGAATGCAAATCGTTTACATACAAATAAACAAACGTCTTTTAGATGACATTATCAAGGGAATCTAGTAAAAAATATAACTGTATACTGAAAAAGAAAGCCACAATTTCTAATAAAGTAACAGTGAAAAATTCTGATAACGAATTCTGATAAAAGAAAGGCATATTGTTTATTGTTTTGTTAAGATAAATACAGGGTGTTATTTTGAACCATTTTTATGGTTCTGAAAAAGCTCTAGCAACGCTGTAGTTGCGTGAAAACATTAAAATATCCCTTATTTTAATCTGCATGTTAGGTTACAGAAAAAAGAAATAAAAGCAATTCAACCCCGTTAGGCAAGATTGCTTTCTATTAGCGATATCGCCAATCGATAGATTTAATTGTATGAAATTGACATAAAGCATTGTTTAAATTGGCATAAAATGATATTTTTTTTTCTCTAACGCAAAACTACGTGACTTTTCGTTGGTTTCTGAATTTCATACAAAAATAATCAAAAAAAGTGTATCGATTGGCGATATCGCTAATAGAAAGCAATCTTGTATAAGGGGACAGTTTCGAATAAGCACACGAATAAGGTGTAACACTTCTAGAGACCAATATGATACAAACACTACAAGATACTTTACAAACAACGTAAAATTCCCAATTAATAAAAATATCAATACACATAGCTTAATTTAGCCTTAAACTAGGTTTTTATTAGCATGACAACGGATATAATAATAGTATAGGTACTGACAACGTAGATAATAATAGTGTTCTTTTGTAAATACGAACATATTATACAATGTGTTTCAGCGAAGGGGTTTTAATATGAAAGGTGTTGTTCTAGACGTTTAGGCAAATAACTATTTTAAGACTTTTTGAAATTCGAACTTTTTTTCGAATATTCTGAGGGATTTTTTACTTGAAAATCAAACAAAAACTTCGAACGAAATGTTCGAATTTCCAAAAGTAGTAGATCAAAAGTTGTTTGCCTAGACGTCTAAAAACCCCCTTTTGTATGAGAACCCCTTCGCTGAAACGCATTGTATACATACAAAAACACCCATACCGGAAACAAATATCTTTTCATACATAAACAACAATGAAAACAGAAACGTTTTCTCGTACCTTCAGCGATTCTAGTAGTCGTAGAAATAGGAGGTATAACTGACCCAACATATTAAACCATTCTGTATATTGCTGAGGACAAAAGTCAGAGAATTTTTCGCTGAAAATGAATTTTGCGACATTTTCGCTTCGCTTGCTGCGTTAATTTTATAGCGAACCTAGCCATGCTTCTAATTTGAGTTTCTTGATTTATTTAGCCAATTTTATTCTTGACATGCAGACATGTTCAAGTACCAAGTATTCTTCTTAGTTGAATCAAGTATTTTTGCAAGTTGACTTCACAGAGATAAGTAATAATAATTTTTTTTTTGTCTTTAATATTAGTGTAGATGAGTATGTATTTAAAAAAAAACTATTCTATCTGTTGTTCGGTCAACAATTTAATTAAATAAATTATAGCCAATTTTATTTAGGTATATTAAAATTGAAACTTGATTTTGGCGTTGATCTAATGTTAAATTAACGAATTCAATTAAGTAATAAAATATCTAGCAGAAACAATAGGTAGTTTGTGGATAGATATTTAATAGATGAAGATTGGTTAAATAAATTCTAAGATAATAATAAAATCTAAAACCTCTATCTACTACGATAAGGGCAATAAGTTACTTCCACTAGTTTATGGACTTCCTTATTGCGGATTCTATTGTGAAAGGAGACTGTTATCTATACAATGACCTTGGGCTATTTTGCAAGGCTGAAAAACACAGGGTGATTGTATTACTGACGATGGAAGTTAATGAGGCGCGTTGCCGGAAAGTTGAAGTGATATTCAATTTTTTTGTCTAGAAAACTATGTCAGCAGAATATAGTTTCTTACTTATAAAAGTTATACTTATTTATTACCCACTTGCTGTGTCCCTTGTAAGTTTCAATTCAGGATCAAAGTCAAAATCATTTTTTTTTATTCATTTGGATGCTTAATACATTCTGTACAGGGTACCGGGAGCTCATTCCATACAAACGTAGTCGACTGTTTTCTCCCTGGATGATGACACTAGAGTAAAAATTTTTGTTGCATGAAAGTATACCTATAACTGCCATGACCATGCCCCTATGTTTCGCTTTTATTTTGTTTTTTATATCTTAATTAATGATTAGAAAATTAAAAAAAAATCAAAAAATAGGGGCATAGTCATGGCAGTTATAGGTTTTATGGCACAAAAATATTTGTGCTAGTGTCATTATCCAGGGAGGAAACAGTCGACTGCGTTTGTATGGAGAGAGCACCGGTACCCTTCTACCTTAAGGGACTCTTTTTTCGTACGCGTTCGTGTATTTGAAAATAATGACGGGGACACATCGTGCGAGAATTAACGAACACTAGTTTGGTAGTGATTTGTCAACTTGACGCAGGTCGCGTCATGTCAGGCCGGTTCGAACCCACCTTATTAGTGAAATAAACATTTCTCTTTTACTTTTTAACCTTATATTGATAAAACGGATATTAGATGAAGATTGGTTAAAAAAATGTTGACTTTTATTTTTCTTTTTATTTAGTAGTTATTTCCAAATTAGAGGTTGTGCTTGGCTGCATTTTATAAGCTCCACGCACTTATATTTTTAAAAGCTTTTGTCTGTTAGTATTTTTACAAACAGCATAGGTATACCTAAGAAGTAAGAACTTACTCAACTAAATATAGGTATAGTTATATACGTAAGACATCATTATTTAATTTTACAAAAAAGGTTCAACATAACCTACACTTCGTAACAAAATGTAGTAAATTAAAGAAGGTATTCTACTAATTTAGATTTTCGCTTCATTCACAATGACATTTGCGTGCTCGAAGCTAATAACCGTGAAATTGTAAATGACAAACCGTGTCCTTTACCCTCAAGAAAAGTGCGGTTCCCACTTTAGACTTAATAAAAATAATGCTTTGTACATGACCGACATACTAATTATCAAGTTTTTTGTATGAAAAAGTGAGGTCATAAAGTATTATTTCAATATAATTATAGTTTGTATGAAAATCATACGAATTGAGAATTTCCTTTTTATCCTTAAGGGAAGTGCGGTTCCCACTTTTGCTTTGTACATGACTGATATACTAATTAAGTTTTTTATATCAAAAACTGAGGTCATAAAGTACTATTTGAATATAATTATAGTTTGTATGAAAATCATACGAATTGAGAATTTCCTTTTTTATACTTAAGGAAAGTGCGGTTCCCACTCTTGCTTTGTACATGACTGATATACTAATTATCAAGTTTTTTGTATCAAAAACTGAGGTCATAAAGTACTATTTGAATATAATTATAGTTTGTATGAAAATCATACGAATTGAGAATTTCCTTTTTTATACTTAAGGAAAGTGCGGTTCCCACTCTTGCTTTGTACATGACTGATATACTAATTATCAAGTTTTTTGTATCAAAAACTGAGGTCATAAAGTACTATTTGAATATAATTATAGTTTGTATGAAAATCATACGAATTGAGAATTTCCTTTTTTATACTTAAGGAAAGTGCAGTTCCCACTTTAGACTTAATAAAATGATGCTTTGTACATGACTGATATACTAATTATCAAGTTTTTTGTACCAAAAACTGAGGTTATAAAGTATTATTTGAAGATAATTATAGTTTGTATGAAAGTCAAACGAATTGAGAACCTTTTTTTGAAATCGATATAAATCTCACTAACTCGATAGCAAACGAACTCTTACGATAAAATTTGCATGGAGCGAAATGCTGATTGTGAAAGGATTCTAGTACCCTTATCATAAATTGATCGTTGTTAGTGAAGTAGGCGGAATTTTTCTTTCATAAAACACAACTAAAATCTTTAACAAACGTAACGCTTACATCGTAATCATACAGTCAATTAAATAGTTACTATTAGGATTTAAGCCCAGTGAAATACGAGTTTTAGAAATAAGGATATTTATTTAAAAAAACTAGAGTAACGCGCAGGGTGTGTAGTCCAAAGCATGGCCGTATTGTAAGAGAGAGAAAGCTGCTTGCATGAAGGAGAAAGCTGACATTTTACCTGTCAATTGACGTTGACAACAATCAAACTCCAACACTCCCACCAAATGTCAACTTTCTTTACATTTTTAAAAAATCTAGCCAGGTACCTATGTCCCTAAATCAATATTAATAAAGTAAACTAAAAACAGACAAACAGTTCCTAGATACATATATATGGTACCTACCTACCTATCTACGAGTACACACCCAACTATAACAATAAAATTAACTAACATTATGTTTTCTACTGAAAAATTCAAAGCACACACATACCTAGTTTATCTCTAAGAAATACAAACTGAAACTTAGGTATTGGTTTAGTCAATAGATCAGCTAATTGAACTTTAGTGTTTACATAACTAACATTTATAGTTTTATCATTATACTTGTCCCTAATATAATGCAACTTGATATCAAAGTGTTTACTTCTTTTATGCAAACTTTCATTTTTAATTAATTTAATAGAACTTTGATTATCAATAAGCAATTGGACAGTTTCATCAAAGTTACACAATGATCTTAGCAAGAATTTAAGCCATACAATTTCTTTAGTTGCATTGCAAGCTGAAATATATTCTGCTTCACAGGTAGACAATGCTACATAGCTTTGTTTTTGACTTGCCCATGTAACAATACTATCATTTATCATTGTCAAATAGCCACTCGTTGACCTACGAGTATGTATGTCAGACCCGAAGTCCGAATCACTATATGACTTTACAGAAAATTGATCATTATAAGAGTACATTATGCCCATATTTTTGGTGCCTTTCAAATATTTGAGAATTCTTATTACAGCATTATAATGCATCTTATTGTGACATTCCACATACCTACTTACATAATTCACTGAGAATGCAATGTCTGGTCTACAAACAACAGCAATAAACATTAGACAACCTACTATTTCTCTATAGTTCTTAAACTGAGTACATTTTTCAGGTTTATCTAACTTTACATTAGGGTCAGATGGTACAGATACCGGATTACAACTTTCCATTACAAATCTTTTTAAAAGTGACTCTATGTATTTTGTCTGATAAATAAAAATTGAACTATCTCTTATCTCAATTTGCATGCCAACAAAACATTTTACATTCTCAGTTATAACAATTTGAAATTTCTTTTTAAATTCATGTAGGAATTTGGCCAACAACTTATCATTTTTACAAAATAAAAGGCCATCGTCAATATATAACAACAAGTACATAATATCATTATACTTTTGAGAAATAAACACACATCTATCTAAATTATTTTGAATGAAACCAAAATCCTTCAAAGTATTAGTAATAGTTTCATTCCAACATCTAGGTGCTTGCTTAAGGCCATATAAAGCTTTCTTTAATTTACAAACCTTGTTTTCTGAGTTTACCAAGCCTTGAGGAGGCCACATATATATTTCTTCAGAAATTTTACCATAAAGAAATGCGGTCTTTACATCAAATTGTCTAATTTTAAGTTTTAGATGCACAGACAAAGCTAACATTATTCTGACTGTATCATATCTAACAGTAGGAGAAAATGTTTCAGTAAAATCTATCCCTTTAATTTGAGAAAAACCTTTAGCACACAGTCTAGATTTAAACCTGATAGAACCATCTGTATTTTCTTTCACCCGGAACACCCATTTGCAGCCGATAGGTCTTTTACCTGCAGGTAGGTTGACCAGCTCCCATGTACAGTTCTCTGAATGAGCCGTCAGCTCCTCCTTAATTGACTCTGCCCACTGCTTTGAATCAGGTGATCTCATGGCGTCTTCATATGTAGTTGGTATGTCACAGTCTACAGTTAGAGCCTCTGCTACAAAACTCACATTGTCGTCGGCGTCCTCGAGGCTTTCCTCTGTATCCAGAAGCTTCATTTGCTGCTGTATTTCCTGTTCTCTGACACGGTGGGGGAGCGGACGCAAATTTCTCACTCCACCACTCGGTGTAGAAACCTGCGGAGCCGGAACAGCACGCGTCTCATCACGTTCACGGACGTCCTGTTGACACACTCGCATGTCGCCTGGCGGAGACTCGATCTCGACGCCGGCACATGTCGAGTTGACTGGTAGACACGATGAGGCCTGCAGATTTGACTCGTCCTCGATGTTGGATGGCAGGGGACACACCTCACTGTCATCGTCATCGTCACCTGTGGGAAAAAGAATTAGTATGTCTTTTTCTTCTTTGAAACTCGAGTCAACTTCATTCTCATTGAATACGGCATCTCTAGATACTTGCACCTTCTTGGTTTGTAAGTCCATCAGTCTATAGTTGTCAGAATCATTCTCATAGCCTACTAGTGTCATCTTCATACTCTTTGCTTGCAATTTGTTACGTTTCTCTTTAGGTATGTGCACATAGGCTACACAGCCGAACCGTCGTAAGTGAGAAAGGTTGGGTTTTCGTCCTGTCCACTTCTCAAATGGAGTAACACCATCCCTTTCCTTTCTGTTAAACAGGTAGGCAGCCGTGTTCACAGCTTCTGCCCAGAGATTAGCCGGTAACTTACTATCAAAGAGCATGGAGCGAGCAGATTCCATCAATGTCCTATTCATTCTCTCACTACGTCCATTTTGTTGAGGGGTGTAGGGAGCTGTACGACACAATACTAAACCTCTGTCTGCTGCAAACTCCTTCATTTGGCTACAAGTGTATTCACAGCCATTATCTGAATGTAAACCTCTAATTTTAATGCCATTTGTAAGCAATAAATTGTAATACTCTTTGAAATATGTGAAAACTTCATTTTTATACTTCATAAAATACACTTTACAGTACTGTAAAGTGTATTTTATGAAGTATAAAAATCCAACCAAGCGTCAAGGTACCTTGACGCTTGGTCGATAAATGTCACGAAGTATCTCTTTCCACCAGCTGAGTTTACAGGCATCGGTCCACATATATCACTGTACACTTTCATACCAAGATGCTCAGTGTTTCCTACTGACGACTTGAAGGGTAGACGGTGGTGTTTTCCAAATAAACATGGTTCACAGAGAAAAGTCGTAATTTCTTCTACTTTTACACCTGGAATTAATCCACTACGCACCATCTCACGCATCGTTCTGACATTTGCATGTCCCAATCTTTTGTGCCATAATGTCACAACATTATCACTCACAATATTTGCTTCAGATTGAATCACGGTTTGGAATTCGAGCTCGTACAAGTTGTTTGAATGGTTTTTGTTCGCAACTCCCACTAACACTGCATCACTGTTGTATATTTTGGCACTGGAATGTTCTTTTACAACTTTGTAACCTTTTGAGGTTATAACGCCTTCAGAGAAGAGATTTCTACACAAGTCAGGAACGAAGTATACATTGTTTATTGTCGATTCAAACCACTGTCCTTCTACTAGCTTGTATATAGATACACTTCCTTTTCCATACACTTTTAATTCAGTTCCGTTACCAACACGCACTGTAGATTGAAAAGTAGCTAGGTTCATAAAACACTCGCGATGGCAGCACATATGAGTTGACGCTCCACTGTCCAAAATCCACTTATATTTGCGATCTTTGTTTACTTCGATTATGTTTTCACTAATGAACGCAGATCTTTGTTTTGGTTTTATCAACATTTCGGTGGGAACTTGCAACTTGCTCCGACAATCTCGAGCGTAATGACCGCGCTTGCCGCACTTGAAGCATTTGAAGTTACGTGGCTTTTTGTTTTTCTTCTGCTGGGTTAACAAGGCAGTAGAACTTTCTTCGGTGATATTGAAACTGGCTTCTTCTTCTATCAGTCTGGCTGTGAGATTGTTTACTGTTTGTTTCTTTTCATCCAATGACAGCCAAGCCTGACGTAGACTGCGATATCTATCGGGTAAAGATCCTAATATTTTAGTAATTATACACACTTCTGAGATATTCTCTCCAGCATCTTTTAGTTGTTTGGCAAGACTTTCAATTTTTGAAATATGTGAAGCTATGTTTTCTCCATCAGTCAACTTCAACGCATGGAATTTTTCATGAAGTAGCATCTTTGTATTTTCGCTTCTTTGATCGTAAATGGATTCCAGCTTATCTATAATCTCTTTTGCCGTTTCGCATGTTTCTACTAAACTGATTTGAGAATACTCCATCGTACTTGTGATAATCATCATCGCTTGTGCATCTGCCTGTCGCCATTTTTCAACTTTGTCGCTCTCAGATTTTGTTTCGCCGCCGCCATCTTGTATGTGCGAAATAAGATTTTTTGCTCGTAAAGCACAATTTATTGTAAATCTCCATTGACGAAAATCGCTCCCATTGAATCGGCGACACGTTGCTGCGCCGGATTCCATCATGTTGCTGGCTTCTTGCAAATTCTACACTGGGGGACACACCGCGCCACGTGCAGTTCACCACGCCGCTAACAATTTAGATTTTCGATCTTTTTCGCCAAATTTTCTTTGAATTACACGCGGACTGGGCCCATAACCTATTAGGATTTAAGCCCAGTGAAATACGAGTTTTAGAAATAAGGATATTTATTTAAAAAAACTAGAGTAACGCGCAGGGTGTGTAGTCCAAAGCATGGCCGTATTGTAAGAGAGAGAAAGCTGCTTGCATGAAGGAGAAAGCTGACATTTTACCTGTCAATTGACGTTGACAACAATCAAACTCCAACAGTTACATTATATTGAACGTTTAGTTAAATCGATAAATGTAGGTCAATATGCAACTGTTCATTTTTATTTTTTTGCAAATGATAGGTCAACGTACATGTACAGTCGGAATACCAATTAGCTTAACCCCACGTGACCCAAAGTTCACTCGCACATTTGTAAAAATGTAGTCATCATCATCATATCAGTCCATACACGTCCACTGCCTGGACACAGGCCTCCCCCAAACGACGCCACAAACAGCGGTCTTAAGCCGCCTTCATCCACCGACTACCCGCGACCGCCACTAGTGTCGTCGGTCCACACCTACGAAATTGACGACCTACGACGGTACGTTGACTAAAAATGTAGTAGGTATTTTATCTATTTTTTTATATTGTATATCGTATTGTATAGTATATTATTTATACTATACAATTTTTTTTCATACAATTATTTACTTTACAACCTTACAGATGTGCGAGTGAGCTCTGGGTCACGTGGGGTCCAGCTAAATGGTATTCCGACTGTACATACATTTAACGCAAGCTTACCGCGTTCTTAAAGAATGCCCTCAATGGTACTTCATGAAACGGCGGCCTCCTGGAGACCATACAGAAAAAAGAAATCTCGAAGTGAGATATATAAACGCTACAGAATAATTATTTTTAGTAAATTTTCTTGAAAATTATAAGCAGTATCCTTAATTTATCTCTTGCTATATCTTGCTTCAAAGAAACCTTTTTTTTTGTGCACAAATCTCTTAAGAGTTCCACACTCAAGAATAATTATTATACCATATATACACATACATTAAAGTAACTAAACTACTCCCGTATAAAGTAACTCGGCTATCTTTACCCGGATGCAACGCAGATCACTGAATCAAACTTAACCGAACTTGTGGCGAGCTAGCAAACTTGTCCGAAGTAAGACCTCTGCTTTAATAAACCGCTTTGATGTTATCTATAATGTTTATTCGAAGCGATATTACGTAACTAAGTTACTGACAACTGACAACGATCGCGAAAATTGTTAAAAACTTTTATGAAATAATATTATTTTTGTTACCTATTTAGTTAGTTGTTCCTCGATTAAGAGGAAAGGGTACCGGCGCTCTCTCCATACAAACGTTGTCGACTGTTTCCTCCCTGGATAATGATACTTGTGAGGGTTTCTACTTCGACGTTGAATCAAAACACCACTTTCCTCGTAACAAATGGACTGTATGTCTTTCTTCTTAATGTATAACAATAGTAGATTATTCGTTTATTCCGTAGATCGACAAAAAGTGAAAATAAAAGCCACTTCACCGACTAATTTCTTCTCCCTCGGATGAGGGGGGTTTGCTCCTTCGGGCCGGGGGCCCATGGGTGCGGGATCAATGCGGCGGCCGCTACTACGGCCGCGTCCATGGGGGCGGGGCGTGCGCCGGGTGGAGCTCGCCCTCCTCATCTTCTTCCTCTTCTTGAGGGATCTCCGACGCCAAGGGTCGGGTGGCGACCACTCTCGGATAGGGAAGGCCCCTATCCGGTCTCTCGTGCTGCTCAGCGATACCAGCAAGGTGTTGGTACCTCGAGGCGTCTGCCACTTCATACAAAATTTTACAGGTTATGGTACATATCAAACGCTCACATTATACTATGTAGCGGGAAGTGCCTATTTCTAAACAACAGACGGCGTGCCGCCAAAATCATCTGTCTCGCTCATCGTACTGCCGTCTTTGTCTACACAACCTCCGAGCGAGACAGGAGATATCCCTTTCTCATACAACATTTCAAAACATTAACGAACTTGGTAATTTTCCACAAAACATTAGGTACTTAACTACAGAATGTAAACAAACAAAACGTCAGGTCATTAGACCATTCCTAGACATACTAAAACATTGTTTACATGACAAACTAGCATCTCTAAGCCCTTAAACAAAACACAAAACTCGTTATTTACATCATCTTACTGCGCTAGCACATATAAGCTAATACGCATAATTTACATGAATTTACTATTTACCAACAAACATAAAATATTATGTGTTCCTAATTATGTAGGCCACAACGGTGGTACTCAAAAAAAACCGGGATAATTACAAAATACTTTATTAAAATCGAAATTACAATAATTATTTCTAAAGATAAAACATGCGACTTGATCGAAGTGGGATCGAAGAGTGGCGCGATGCCGCTGGTCACGTAGTCCAAGCGAGCCTCGTGGAGCGTTGTCAGCATTTCCATTGTTTCCACGTTGCGGTGGCGTGATGCCGATTCAGCTGGATACGTACTGGGTTCGTGCATAACAGCTCCCCCTCCAGTTCAGCGACTATTTTAGGATATTGAGCGAAAATGTCGCTGGCAGCTTCCGTCGATCTTGAGATGGTTCAGATTTCAGCCCCTCTGGAGAAGCATGGGGTACGGCGTAGATGTTATCTCGATTGGTTTCGTTTTCGACTGTTTGTCTCGATCTTAGGTATCTCCGTATCAATACTATGATACTAAGTGTGACTGCAGCGAGCACTATACTATAGAGTGGTATAGTGGTGTGGTATAATGATACGTCGTCGATTTCTGTAGGTTTCTGGTGGTTGAATCCCTCTTGTATTTCATGTAATTTTCCTAAGCTGATGGTATTGGTTTTAAGGGTCGGGATCTTCATTTCAGCGTTGGAGAGTTTGGTTGGTATTTCGGTTATCTTCATCGGCTGCCCTTCGATGCGGTCATTAACGTTGATGATGGTGAACTCGTCCGTGCGCAGCATACAGTTGATTGGGATAGTTGCCAGGTAGCTTCCATTCAAGGTGATGAATTCTTCGCGTCCGCAGGTGAGTTTCGTTTGCGTAGCGTGAGGAAAGGCGATCGCATAATGTCGGTCGTCCAGCTTTTCCATTGCAGTCCTCGTTAGGTTGATGGTGACTTTCTCGCAGGAGTTGGTTGACAGCTGACCTTCGATGATATCGCATACGCAGTCTCGGGAGTTCCGTAGCTGGTGGTTCAGCTTTTCTTCACAAAGATACCGTGTGTCGACCTTCGGGCATTCTGCCGCAATGTACACATGAACGTCTCCAGTAATTGCAAGGAAAGGGGAAGGTGGGATAATAGTCTGCCTTTCCCTGTTCGGTAAAATAACTAACCTATATAAAGTAAGAATAAGTGGAGAAATTATAGGGAAACTAAAACTAAAAACCATTTGATCGTCATTGAAATACGATGCTGGCTTGATAATGTTATAATAATATCTAAAATCTAAATCTAACAACTGGTCTCTACTATAAATTTTACTAAGTTTATGTAAAGTACTATTCATCAACTTTAAACTTAACATCGAATGATGAGTACGTGACTCACTACAAAATGCTAACGCATTTTCTAACCTCGATAGTTCGCTCACTAAGCAATCTGTATTATCATTTATTATTTCCAACATTTGTGCGAATTTTGCAAATTTAACTTGAATCGGATGATTCGCAGAATTTGAGTCGATTAAAATATGCAAAGTTTTATTCAATTCGATTTGGTTGTCAACAAGTTGCGAAATAATTAATGATTTTGATCTTTTATAATTTTGTCCTGATTAATTTTTAAAACGTTAAGTGCGTCATTAAATTTAATTGCGTCATTGTAGTCTAGATTTCCTGTAATGCTTTTAATCACGGATCCTAAACCATCAATGAGACCTCTTTTAGAACGATGGGGCTCTAAGCTGTTTAACATGACTAAAGCTTTCTGTAATTTGTTAGTAAGATGACCTAATTTATATTCGTATAATGAGTATGTGAAATTATCTAGTTTATTTTCTATGTTAGTTAGTTGTTCTTGTACCAAATGAATATTTAATTCGATATCTTTAAGGTTAGTGTACTGTAAAAATGTATGATAATGAGTAACGAGTCGCATTTGGCCTAGTTTAAAAGGAAGGAGTCCTGGTCCGTCATGAAGTCCTTCAAGTTTTATCTCTTGAGCCTGTATTAGGCTGAGAATCGTCGTCAGTAGTATTCTGTAACAAATTACTATTTTTAGGTGTACGTTTTAGCCTTGATTTTGCTATGGGACCCTTCTTTTTGGACGTGTAGATGTGAATAGGTAGGTCTGCTAAAACGGTGTCTTGGGTATATCTAGGTGCAAGTTTGGAACGACTAGCACCAGGGTTATTGATAAAGACCTGTTGCTCCGGTTGGTACTGAACTTCATTCTCACGTGATTTATTCAAGTTATCAATTATGGCTGTTCTATTAGCGAGGGAGGTTTCATTAATTAGGTCGTATACTTTTCTCATACGGTCTCTATGCGTCTCTGTATATTGTTGTAATAAATGGCTAGTTAAATCTATGTCGGTCGGGTCTCTTGGGTCAGTATGTCCTAAAATTAGGTCATAGGGTCTACATTTCGTGAAGGAGTGTACTGAGCTATTATATGCAATGATGGCGTATGGCATTAGGTTTATGACAGGTTCGTCCTTATGATTTAGCTTTAATATACGCAAATGTTCAAGCAGAGTCGAATGAAATCGTTCAATATTCCCGTTCGCGTTCGGAGAATGAGCTAATGTTTGATGGTGATTAATCTTATGGGTTTTACAAAATTCCGAAAACATCTGGTTTGTGAACTCGGTGCCTTGATCGGTTATTATAGTGATTGGTAGGCCGTGATGCGTGCTGAAAGTTAGTAAGGCTTGAATTACACTTATTGCTGTCCCGTCTCGTAGAAGGTAAGCTTGCGCATACTTCGAAAAAACATCTATGAACGTTACATACTTTTCATTATGTGCCGTAAAACTGTCCATATGAACTATCTCGAAGGGTCTTGTGGCAGGAGGTACTATATTAAATTTTTGTTTAACGGGGTGCCTATCATATTTCGCCTGGCCACAGATGGTACAATTGTTAATAAAGCTAGTAATGTGTTCTCTTAATTTCGGCCAGTAATACCGTTGAGATAACGAAAGGTAACACTCGTTAATACCACGGTGGTTAGTTTTACCCTCGTGGTAATGTCGAATGATATCCTGTTGTCTCAGATATTCCTTGACGTTTTCAAGTTCCCTTTTACAGATAACTAAGTTCATAGATGAGCTTCTGAACTTATTTTGTATAATAGGAACGACTTGGTACATAGCTAGAGGAGGATGTATCAATATAGCCGTCTTAATTTTTGGGTTCACATACTCTTTTATAGCATTTACGACATCATTTTCTAAATCAGATTCCGATAGTTGAATGGACGTTCGAGTGTGGGTATCAAAAGGTTTTGTAGCAGTCGTACGTTTCTTTATGTCACCTACTACTGTCAAAATTAATTGTCTATGGAATTTATTCAGGGGGTCTTCTGTAATGGGTGTCTCTAATATAGGATTTTCGTTAGCAGTATGCGCTGTCAAGGTTTCGGAATTAGCTAACGATGGTGGACGTTCGGTCGCATTGGCTATGATGGAACTGACTTCTTCATTATGAATCTCGATACGAGAAAGGGCGTCGGCGTTTGTGTTACTTTTGCCGGTTTTGTATACTACTTCGAAATCGTACTCTGAAAGTTTTAAGCGCCATCTCGTTAGACGTGAATTAGGCTCTTTAATATTCATGACCCACTGAAGGGGTTTATGGTCGGTGATGATTCTAAATTTTCTCCCGAATAGATATGGGCGGAAATATTTCGTCGCCCACACGATAGCTAATAGTTCTTTTTCTATCGTGCTGTAGTTTATTTCACTCTCGTTTAAAGTACGTGAAGCGTACGCCACAGGCTTATCGGAGCCTGTGGGACCTTGGGATAGAATTGCACCGATAGCAAAGTTGGAAGCATCGGTGGTCAAGATAAAGTCTCTTGTAAAGTCAGGGTACTTCAATATAGGGTCGTTTGTCAAAAGAGTTTTACATTTTTCAAAAGCGTTCACATAGTCACGGTTACAGTCAATCTTTTTACCTTTCTTTAGGCAAAGTGTCATAGGTTTAGTTATCTTGGCGAAATCGGGGATAAACTTTCGATAGTACCCTAGAAGTCCTAGGAATGATTTTATTTCCTTCGGGGTCTTAGGAAGGGGATACCTCTTTATAGCTGCAATCTTATCTGGGTTTGGTTTTATCCCTTCAGTTGTGATAACGTGACCTAGATATGCAGTCTCAAGCTTGAGAAATTCGGATTTGTCTAACTGGATCTTGAAGTTAGATTCACGAAGTCTTTGGAAAACTTTCTCAAGATTCGTCATGTGCTCCTGCAGGGAGGTGCTAAAAACTATTATGTCATCTAAATATACGAGACATATATGGTTTTGAAGACCTTTAAGGACATTGTCCATGACTCGCTGGAAGGTGGACGGGGAATTTTTTAGTCCCATGGGCATTCTGAGAAACTCAAAATGACCATGTTCTACATTGAAAGCTGTTTTAGGAATGTCACAGGGGTTCATTTCCACCTGATAGAAACCAGACGCCAGATCAAGGGTGGTGAAATATTGACACTTGCCTAGTTTGTCCAAAACGTCAGATATGTTAGGTATAGGATATTTGTCGTCGATAGTTTTTTCATTAAGTTTTCTAAAGTCAACGACCAGACGCCATTTCTGCTTACCCGTAGCATCGATTTTTTTTGGCACTACCCATATGGGTGAGCTCCAAGCCAATTCAGATGGTCTTATGATCCCTTGTTCTAACATTTTGGATATCTGACTACTAACTTCCTCGCGATGTATGAATGGGTACCTATAGCTTTTTGTGTAGATCGGAACCTCGTCAGTAGTTCTGATGTTATGCTTGATCTTATTAGTGAAAGTAAGGGCTTCGCCTTCGATATAAAATACGTCTGAGTACTTTGAACAAAGCGCGATTAGGTTAGCTTTCTCTTCGTCATTTAGATGGTCCATGCGTAAGCGAGATATTACATCTTTGGCTCGTGCGTCGTTAGAATACGCGGTGCTTGTGCACTCGGCGTTGTACACAGTAGCCTGTGTAGCATGGTCCAAAGAAAATATAATGTCGTTCCCTGTTGGGTTAACAACTTCAACAAAACCACGAGTATTACTAACGGTAGTTATACACTCTACTATTATGCAGTTACAAACTATTTGTTCGGGAATCAAAACGTCGCCATCCGGGGCGTTAATTGGCAATTTTATTATTTTAGAACTGTTAGCCGGTATTATGTCTTCATAGAAATTTAAGTTCCTAGAATTATACATTTGAATAGAGTTAATAGAAAATTTGGTAATTAATTTAAGATCTTTTAAATCTAATTTAGCCTCCCATTTGGTTAGCAAGTCCATACCTATTAAACCATCAAAATGTTCGTGGAATTTATAGACAAATAGCTTAATTTCGTCTGAGTCTTGAAATTCTTCAAAGCATGGCAGGGTGATAGAAAAATCGTTCCTACTGGTGGCATGAACATTTGTGACTTCAAAAGGGTCAAGGTTTAGAGATATATGAGGAAAGTACTTTTGGATGGCCTTTGGACTTATAAACGACTGGTTAGCTCCAGTGTCTATGAGAAGATTAAGTGGAGGATTTGAGATATGTATGTATGGTAACTGCCTTTGTGTTTGCAAGTTCAACTCTATTTTAATTTGTCTGATCTCGAACCCTTCTGAAAATCCTCACTGGGTGGCTCCGGCTGACCTGAAGCCTGGTCGTTAGTGCTGTCATCGACTATTTCGGTGCAACGCGGTTGTTCATAGTCATGGGGGTAGTAGTTATAGTCAGTATTATAACCGTCACAGTAAAAGTTAGCATAGTTAGTGTCACAGTAATAGTTTTCATAGTTGTCGTAATCTGACACGTAGTAGTAATCGTCAGAACTCAAACATTCATTTACGTTAACATCTCGCGATTTAAAATAGTTGGAAGGCGGGGGATTTCCTTGCCTCGCCCAATTCCAGGCGTTGTTCGCTGGTGGCATGGGCCTCGAAACAAAATGGCTAACACCACTCATAGGCTTAGGGCCTTGGAAACCAGGGTTCGCGCGTGGTGGCATTTGAAATGAGGCGTTACGTTGTCCGTAGCCAGGGGTTGGCGCGCTGAACATCTGTTGAGTGCGCGTTGGCATACGTGGCTGGGTCATAAAAGGCTGCCTAAACTGATTTTGAGGTGGCGGCGGTGGCCTGTATGCAATTTGCGGTCGAGAGGGACCGGGCATGTTGAAACCCTTAAAAATAGGTAATGTAGCCGGTTGCTGTGGCATTTTAAACTCGAATCGGTTCTGTAGTGATTGAGGTTGAGCTGAAGACTTCCTCTCGGACAGGTTTTCGTTCCTACTTTGTAAATATAAAGTGTTCATTTCCTCATGAACGTACTCTAATGCCTTCTCGATTGTATCCGGCCGCATACATCTAATACGGGACCCCAGGGGATCCTTCAGACCCCGGGTATAAGCTTGTAAGGTTAGTTTTTTATATAAACTACGCTTAGAGTCTATGGTAGTCTGCACGGTTTCATGCAATGAAACATATGTCATTATGGTGCTGAAAAGGTTTTGGCAGCGCTCATAGAACTCCTGTGGAGTGCTAGAACCTTGCGTGAGGAGAGCCAGATCGTTGTAGAGAGCGGTCTCATCTCTCTGGTCCGCGAAATTATTTATTAAGGCGTTACGTATCCCTAGCCAATCATTCGGGATGCCGTTCGCATTGATTAAGCGAGCGGCGGGACCCACGACTTTATTTAATAGGCCGTTCAGTAAAGCTAAATTGTTTAATTCGGCCCCTGCTTCATTTCTTACAAACTGTGCCACAAGTCGGTCACATAAATTAATAAATCGTGTTAGCACGTTCGGATTTCCATCGAACTCTGGCACTAGACGGAGGGCTTTATAAATGTTATCTAAATCCGCCATGTCGTTAATGTCAGAACTATCTGATGAACTACTTGAATCTGTAGAGATATTCAAATCAATATTTCGCCGTGAGTCTAATTCTGAATTTCTACTACTAAGTAACCTAGGGGATTTCGGCGTTCGACGAGGAATTTTGAGATTTTAGATGAACCTTAGGAAATAAAACAGACTACGTGCTAAAAGGGAAGCAAGCAACCACTAGATAAATTCAGTGTACTTACATGAACATGCTGGTTCTCGTTGAGCGGTATCAATGTTCGGATTGTCCCGCGTGGCCCGAGTATGCGGATAATTCCCGGCTCGACTTTAAGAAGTCTATTAGAGCGCGACGCGACGCGATTTTGGCGATCCCGATAACGCGATCTAACCCGGGAGTATCCTACCGACTGCGCCAATTATGTAGGCCACAACGGTGGTACTCAAAAAAAACCGGGATAATTACAAAATACTTTATTAAAATCGAAATTACAATAATTATTTCTAAAGATAAAACATGCGACTTGATCGAAGTGGGATCGAAGAGTGGCGCGATGCCGCTGGTCACGTAGTCCAAGCGAGCCTCGTGGAGCGTTGTCAGCATTTCCATTGTTTCCACGTTGCGGTGGCGTGATGCCGATTCAGCTGGATACGTACTGGGTTCGTGCATAACATCCTTGAACCCTAAATAGGTAGGAAGTACCAGTATTTACTAACATTTCCCAGATTAAAACAAGGAAAATAACAAAATAAGCAAGGGTGCTCTTTACGGTCAAGCAACATAGTACCTTAGCCAGAGACCCAATGTTTACAAACAAATCAACTTTATAACTTTACCTACCTATACATCTATCTATAGAAAGCTACTATCGGGCAACCGGCTTTGAAATATACTAGGTACATACTACAAATTAAAATCAAAACAAAGCCCGCCAATCGCCCGACACTTAGTCGTCCGCGACAATAGTAGAGCAAATATTTTTGCAGCATAAAACTTATAACTGCCATGACCATGCCTCTATGTCTTATTTTTATATATATATTTTTTTAACTGTTACTTTCTATGATTATTAGAAAATGAAAAAAATAAAGACATAGGGGCATGGTCATGGCAGTTATAGGTTATAAGCCACAAAATATTTGCTCTAGTGTCATTATCCAGGGAGGAAACAGTCGACTACGTTTGTATGGAGAGGGCGCCGTTGCTCTTTCCTTTTAACTTTGAAACTCAACACTCTTGAACTGAAAAAAAAGGTGTTGATAATCCACATGTAATGTATAAAATACTCATTATAAAAAAGGGATATTGAACTCGGCCGGTTACGTTTTAATATATGTCTCTTTATGTACATACTTACTCTATGTCAAATGAACCCTGGGCGAAACTAACTTGCTCTCTACAAAAGACAGACGCCCTAGAGGCAAGCCCAATAAACGAAGGTGGTATGAGTTAGATGCCCAGCAGTAGGACATCATAGGCAAATATTGACAGATAAGATAAGAATAGATAAATATTTTATTAAATTAATTATTTGCACCTACAGTACAGTATCATATAAGAAGATAACCGACCCAATTGGCACAATGATCACCATGCCGGACTGCTAAGCTCAGGGTTGCGGGTTCGATTCCCGCTTCAGACAATTATTAATGCTTAGATATTGTCTGTGGTCTGGTTGTTTCTTTATAAAGTATATAAGTAGTATATCCGTTGTTTGGCACCCATAACACAAGTCTAGTTACTTAGATTGGGGCTAGATCGCGATGTGTGGAATGTTGTGCAATATATCTTATATCTTTAAATGAGCAATTCTTGTATATATATGTATAATTGGAATCTCGGAATCGGCTCCAACGATTTTCATGAAATTTGGTATATAGGAGGTTTCGGGGGCGATAAATCGATCTACCTAGGAATCATTTTTAGAAAATGTCATTTTATTCGTGTTTTATCGAAACTTACTTTTTTATCTGAAAAATATGACTCCTCCTGACATCTATTGGCGAACTACTAATACTATTTTTTGTGACCAATAAAGTTATTCCAGCAGATGGCGTTGTTTAGTAACACGAAGTCAATGAGTGTTTGCTTTGAGGATAGACTAAGTAAAAAAAAAAAGGTACCGGTCATCCAGGTACTATTTATTTAAGAAGAAAGAGACTTTTACGCCATCGACTTTGTCAAACTATGTTATGCCGTAGATTCCTGCCCGTTGCTGGTAGCCTAGACATCATTATTTAATACTGATCTGTTATGGATGGAGTTTGTAAACTCAAGAGATTAAGAAGGTATTCTATTATGATTTAATTTTGATTGAGATAGGATAAGTTAAGGAGCGCCATATGTCTGGAATTGTTGATAGAATACGGAATAGTGAGTATAGGAAAGGATATCTGGGGCTCTCTACATACAAACGTAAACTGTTTTCTCCCTGGATAATGACACTAGATTAAATATTTTTTGGCATAAAACTTATAACTGCCATGACCATGCTTGGCCCTATGTTTCGTTTTTTTTTTTTAATTTTTTTGTTTTATAAATCTTAATTTCTATGATAATAGAAAAATGAAAAAAAAAAAACAAAATATAGGGGCATAGTCATGACAGTTTTATGGCACAAAAGTATTTGTGCTAATGTCATTATCCAGGGAGGAAACAGTCGACTACGTTTGTATGAAGAGAGCGCCGGTACCCTTTCACCTTACCTCAAGTAGATACGAATCGGATCTGAAGGCCAATTTTTCATAAAAAACATTGTTCAAATTATATTGCAATTCCATTTCGATTACATTTTGATTGCATATTGATTTCAAAAAAATACCCTTAAAGTAGCTTAAAATACCCTCAAAGTCAGCTTTCGGTATTCTTGAGATTTTTTATCAAATTACATTGAACAATGTTATTTGCGAGAAATTAGCCTTCAGACCAAAGACCAAAATAAGATTGAGAAACTTGTGTCGATGCCCTTTTATCCAAGAAGTAGGTACTATTACCTATTACATTAGCTCTACCTACGAGACATGATTCTAGTGTAGTAGATATTTGCCGTTTGATGTAAAAAACATAAATAAATAAATAAATATAGACAGGACATTCCACTCATCGCCATCTATCCCCAAGCTAAGTAACTACATTTGTGTTATGGGTGCTAGATAACGGATATACTACTTATATCCTTTTTTTTGTAAATATATACTTATAATACATAGAAACAACCAGACCACAGACAAATATATAAGTATAAATACTTGTCTGAGGCGGGAATCGAACCCGCAACTTGTGTTTGGCAGTCTGGCATGGTGACCATTGTGCCACGGGGTCGTCAAACATCTCAGGCTATTGCGCTATTTACGCTTATAAATTTCTATCATTTGACGTCGAAGAACGAGTTTCAGCAATATTGGCGTACGGTACGGTACGGTATACGGGCTGTTTCCGCCATTAGACCCTTTTTAATTTGGTCCTTTTTGCGTGAGGTTGGAGTAGGCTTGCCCAGCACCTACTACCCTCTCAGCTTAGTCGACCATGTCCAGAGGATAGAACTTGTCAATACGTCTGGAGTCAACTAACCCGCGGGTTTCATCACGATGTTTCTTTCAACGTAAGAACAATGTCAATTAGCGCACATACATTTTTCTTAATAAAAATTCATCGGTGCACGGCCGGCCGGGATTTGAACCCACGACATTCAGAATTAAATTCGAGGTATCTACCACTAAGCCAACACCGCTCTCAATATTGGCGTTTGTAAGATTATACGACGAAAACTGCTAATTGAATTACATTTGTGGTGTTGGGTTGCGATCGAGTACTTAAATTTTGCTATAGGAAGAAGACGAGACACTCAAGATAATTGTATCCGGATTTGGTTACTCGAAATAAGTAGGTAATATCTAAGTAGAAAGTGTTTTGCTACATTTTTAGCTAAGTTATTTATAACGGGATATTTACCATGTATAATGTTTTTAACATTTATTTAGTAGAGCTCGATTATTCGAAAATTTTAAAATAAGAAATTTTCCAATTTGGTTTATTATAGTGAAAATAGCCAATCATATATTTAACCACGTCTGTGAAGTTATTTTACGGAACGCTAATGGTTTTTTTACTTAAAAAATAGTCAAGTTCTGTTAATAATCAAGTGGTTTTACTACAAAAAAGAATATCACAATGTTATGCCAGGAAATTCCAAGAAATCTGTATCATAAATCCTTCAAAGTCGAAACAAGTTCGTTTGTTATTCACTACCGTTAAAACATACATAGATGAAAAATACTCAACTAAACCATGCATATATGCAAGCATGATACTAACATAAGTATATTGAATAAAATATGCAACGAAACATGATACAAAAGACGCAGCAGTGCACTAAAATATAATTCACATCTCTTTTCCTACATGAAAAATCGTATGCTTAACTGCAATTCACTCGTGAATACAACAGTTATCTAAGTGAAGTGGGGCAAGAAAATTTCTACTTAGCATTCAGTCCAAGTGGCACTCAGTAACCTACTTTGTCTAGTCAAAACTTTACAGAGGCAGTATGAGCGGTTTTCTAAACTGTGGTTATCAACTTGATCTTAAGTGAAAAAGTGAAAATCTCGCGGCTTTAAAGGGGAGCCATGTAAAAGCAGCTTTACAACTTCTTGTAGATTTAAAGTAGGTATTAGCAATGAATGTTTTAAAAATTTACTACAAACCGTTGTACCTACTTTCGGAATAATATGACTTTGTTAATTTTCGGCTTATTTTGATAGGTAGGTACCGTTTACTTACCTTTTTAATGACGTTGTAGGAGCGTTATCTATCTATTTCTTCTTATTTGTACTTATATTATGAAGCTGAAGAGTTTGTTTGTTTGAACGCACTAATCTCAGAAACTGGTTCGAATTGAAATGTTTTTTTTTGTGTTGGATATTTCATTTATCGAGGAAGGCTATATAGCCTATTTTTCATTTAAATAAAATAAATAAATTGATTTTTATTTCAGGCAAAACCGATATACATTCACAAAATCACTTAAATAATTAAATTATTTAAGTGATTAAATTTAGATATTCCCACGGGATCGGGACTTACGCGGGTGAAACCGCGAAGCGCAGCTAGTAGAGGTATATAAAAACTAATTGATGTCCGTTAGTCTCGCAAAAACTCGAGAACGGCTAGACCGAATTGGCTAATTTTGGTTATAAAAAAATTATCCAGGGAAATTTTATATGTTTAGAAGATATACAAAAAATAATATCGGAACTTCGGGGAAAATCGTGGGATGTAGCTATTATAAAAATGTCAATACCGTCGCACGGAACCTATATCACGTTTCATAATGAAATAGATAAACTTGAATGGAGATACTGTCAATTTCTACAGAAAAACGTTCGATAAAAAAATCATTCAAATAACACTGGCTCAAAAATAAAAATGAGAATTCCATTTAATTTAAAAAAAACCTGAGAGGTGTCAAGAGACACCCGGATGGAACGAAGTTCCTTTCGATTAATTAGTGAAGGAATTGTAATAAGATCAAAAAGTGTTGTTACAACTTTTGGTCTTATTTTTTTCCGTCTAGCCCCCTTTCGCAACGCGCGATAAGGAACTTCGTTCCAAAAAATGTGGTCTTCTTTATACGACCGACCGGAAAATGATTTAAATTATATTGAATCCTTGTTCTCAATTGGGGAAAGCACATCTAAATCCGTCGAGTGAAACTTTATAAAGGCGGTTAAACAAACTTGACTTGGTTAAATAAATAAAGTTATTATAACAACAGTGAAGATTTAATTTATTTCATTGAAATATTCCGGATTGAGCTGTCTTCAAGGCGTGCTTACACCAATTCGCGGAATCGGGCGTGGCACGGGCGGTTTTTAAATTTTGAACACTAGCTGAGTGCCGTGGTTTAATGGACATGCCACACGTTTAAGAACTTCAAATTGAAATCGACGCGACTATTTAACGCATTGCTATGCCCGAATGGGTATCATGATCGATGAATGATCGATCGGCCCTTTATTCATTTATGTCACCATCTGTATTTACTCAAATAATGAAAGATTAACCCACCCCAGTTGGCACAATGGTCACCATGCTGGACTGCCAAACACAGGGTTGTCGTGCAATATTTATTTTTATTTTATTTACTAAGATTATTACTCAAAATCATCCTAATCTAATCCTAACTAGTTTTATAAGTCTTAAAGTTTGTTTATATGTTTGTTTGTTTGTTTCCTTATCACGGAATATCGGAATAAATATTTATTAGTCACAGAGCGCATTCACATATATTATTCTGTGAAACGCTTTAACTTGATTTGTATACATAAATAAATAAATTTCAATTGTCGCTTTCAATAGCGACAACTGAAATTTATTTGTAAGCCGATTAGGTACTCACCAGAGAACCTTTGCCCTCAAACTTCCATGTCACCATTAGGCGCTTGAGATTACTAACGAATAAATAAACTAAAAAATTTGGTTAGGTGATCAATGTTGCCAACTCGTATTTTAAAAAATACGTAAACCCTATTAGACCCCGTAGATGTACGTAATTTTTTCTGAGTGAAATTAAGAGGAATAAAATGAGTGTTTTAACTCTGCATTTAACCCGCGCGCGGACCGTACCTAGTTCTTTCTTATGTTTATTTTTTCAGTTGTGTTCAATTAAATCTAAATTTGATAGATTTCAAAGGAACAAAACAACAGTAACTGCGTCGAATCGAAATATTTTTAGGTTAAGTTTTTTTACAAAGTGAGCTGGTGAGAAGAGACATTTCGTTTTAGATAGTCACAGCTCTATGGAAAGAGAACTTTGTTTCAATTGTGTTTAAAAATAAAGACAAAAGTAGTATTGTGTTGGCGAAGCGAGTATGTTTTAGTATAAAACAATTCGTTTATTTTTTTCGCGAATGAAAAGAAATTATGCACATTCAGCTATGAGTTTCGTTACTTTACAAACTTATAGAAAATACGTAGATTCCAGGAGAGGTCTAAAGTACGTAGATCTACGTAAAAAGACGTAGCGTTGGCAACACTGAAGGTGATGTTGATTATTGTATATTATTTTCATTGTTGCCTTGTTTTGAAATAGCTAGGTCTGCGCGAAGGGGTAGTATGGAAATATCTTTTGCTACTGATACCTAACGATAAAAGAGCAGTAAAGACTGCCAATAACACCGTTCATAAATTCTAATTAACATAAAGCGTTTACGTGCAGTGACTAGGGGAAGCACTTAATCTGCATATTAAATTGCCTGGCTGTATTGGTTCAGAATATATTCGGGTCGAGTAATGTTATCAAGTTAAATAATTATTGATGCATTATTCAAAAACTACCATTTAAGTTTTAATAAACTTCCCACTTAAATAATAATTGTGATAAAAGTAATGTATTCTAATTTGACACAAGACCTCGGCCATCTTAGCGGTAAAAGATCCATAATTTATTTGCCTTCATATCAGCCCATACACGTTCACTATTGGACATAGTCTTCCCCAGCGGTCCTGACCCGCCTCCATCCACCGACTACCCGCGACCGCTCAATGTCGTCGGCCCACCGAGCAGCTGGTCTCCCAGCACTCCGTTTCGCGTTGCATCGCGACCGCCACTCGAGAACCTTTACTCCCCAGTAGTTGTCAGTTCTGTGAGCTTAATGATCTGCCCATTGCCACTTCAGCTTTTTAATCCTGAGAGCTTTGTTGGTGGCTTTGGTTCTTCTACGGATTTCCGTATTTCAGATTCTATCACGTAGAGAAACTCCGAGCATTGCTCTCTCCATAGCCCGCTGAGCGACTCTGAGCTTATGAACGAGGCTGATAATCAGCAACCACGTCGCGGATCCGTATGTCATTACTGATAACACACATTGGTTGAAAACCTTTGTCTTCAGGCTCTGTGGTATTTGCGACGAGAAGATATTGCGAAGCTTTCGACTGCCCTGCTGGATTCGTCGGCTGACCTCTTCTTTATCGGAGTTGGATTTACCTAGTTGGACCATTTACCTTCATATGGTCTAAGTTTACCGATATTTTTCTAACCACTAGACAAAAAATAAAAAAACTGTTATAGAGTGTGTGATTATCTATACTAATGTTTGTTTGTTTGTTTAAACGCGCTAATCTCAGGAACTACTGGTTCGAATTGAAAGAATCTTTTTGTGTTGGATAGTCCATTTATCGAGGAAGGCTATAGGCTACTTTTTTCCCGAAAATCCCACGGGATCAGGAGTTACGGGGGTGAAACCGCGGAGCGCTGCTAGTAAGTATATTATATGGCGGGCCATGTTATAATTAATCATGTAAATTAATCTAACATCGCTTGCATAGAATATTTCCTCTCAAAGCGCTCAAAATCAGGTCAATGACTTAACAAACAGTTGTATCCGAACACGTGGAGTTGGAAAATTAAATGTTGAAGTAATGTGAAAATAAAGTAATTCTGTTAAAGCAATGTAAATCACCTGCCGTTTTACTTATTGAGAGCAAATTTCATTTATTTGATATCGGAATATAGTATTATAGCTGCGCTCCACAATTTTACCCACGTAAGGCTGCCTGTCCACAGGAGCGGAGCGGTTTCCACCAATAGAATTGCTAAAAACTTCGCATGCTGAGTTTTCGGAGAGCGCTATTATTGGAAACGCTCCGCTTCTATGGACAGACAGCCTGAGTCCCGATCCCGTAGGAATTTCGGAATCAAAACTATCATATTATCCTTCACCATCCCCTAAACTATCACTACGCCGATTTTCATCAAAATCAGTGTAGTAGTTTGACCGTGAAGAGGAATAAACAAATAAATAAACAAACTTTGGCACTATATTATTATAGGATTTTAGACTTTTAACGTAATTCTAATTCTTTGTACCTACGAAGAACGTAAAACATGATGACTTTATATTATTTAGTACAAAACCAAGGTGGAAATATTGATTTTAGCTGTTGATCATTAAATATTTAACAGTTATAGCTAATTTGTGGTTGGAACATTAGTGTTTCCGAATGATATGAAAACCAACACATATTCTAATATCATATTTTACTTTTAAAAAAATTGCCACGTGAATATGATCTTTTGTTGCACTTCATTGGACACTGTTAACACTTCTAGTAAGATTCTCTATTTGTATCAACTATACACTCTTCGCGGCTCATCGGTCGACCGCCCCGCGCCCTTAACAAAATGACATGGGCGTTTTCTGGTCACGCACGCGAAAAAACACTACAACACTAAATTTAGACCATATTTTTCATATAAGAAGAGCTATTTTTGTTCAAAGAATTCACGTGCTAATGACCTCGATATGGAAATTACCAAAGAACGAAATAAATTGTGATTTAATACTGGTCTAATTTAATTAAAAGGTGTCTGTTTAGATATTTCGTTTTGTATTATTCGACAAACTATACCTACACGATAATGGTGTATAAGCATAAACTTTCAACATTGTATTTTTTATGAAAGAGTTTTGTCGAAAATTAAAGTTCAGATATTAGATGATGCAATTTGGTAGGTGTTAAACCGTTAGTTGAAACTGTGCTATGAAAAATTCAAATACCCCATGTATGGGTATTTGCAACAATATAGCTAACTAAGTAATAACCTATCTAAATGGAAGTGTTGTGAAAAAATCTCAAAATGTAACTTACAGAATGAGATGAGATTCACATTTCATTGGAATTTTTACTTGAACATGAAAATTCGATAGAAAGAAAACAAAAGATGGCGGTTGGCGCTACAGTTCGTTAACCACCAGACAACGAGGTTTTGGCACGAGAACAAAATGTTCATGTAACAGGCAATCGAATAAATAAAACAAGAAATTCTAAACTTTAAAAATTACGTTTTAATCACGATCAAGGATCAAACCTTAGACAAGCTTTGTTAAAATTATAGTTTACGCTTTCCAGTCGAGTTTACGACTGTTTATGCTTATTGACTGTAGGAAATGACAAAAAAAGTAGACGTATACGCTGATTTCGATGCTTGATAGTGGTTTACAGTAATTATAAATTCTAATATTGTTTATAGATAAAATTCAAATTTCTGACTGACTGACTGACTGATATTATTATTGCACAGCTCAAACCTATGAACCTATGGGGCTAAAATTTGGCAAGAATTTTTGGAAATTCAAACGTAGTCTCGGGCAAGAGCTATTATTGTATAACGATAAGATATTAGCTTTACAAATATTTATAAATATACGAAAGACGTTTTAGTTCTAAGTAGATATAGTCTATGTGAAGTCGGTGTTTACTTAAAGGAATTGTTTCGAACTTCAGGCGTCTGACACGGTAAACGTTAGCACCTTGAGCTGTCTTGTAAAATGGTGTTTTACCAAGAGGAAATCTGATTTGCGGTTGATACATTCGATGCATAAAATATAGATACTGACGTGCATAGGTAAATATTGGTTATCTAGCGTCTATTTTTGTTTGTAAAAGCGTTAAATTATACTCAGCGCAAAAATGAACAGTATTTTATGTTGTCAAAATATGGTTAAGCAAAAATGTATATTTTCAGTTTTAAAATAAAGGTACGCTGTAGTTATTGATCCACGAAATGTTTCACGTAAAATATGAAAGCATAAGATCAATTTATCTTGAAACGGTTAAACTGTCGAACTTTTAATGCAATTTGTTTTTCAAAAACTTCGAATCTTCTTAATATTCAAATAAATTGGAAAAATATATCAAGTTTGTTCACCTATAGATTTTCCTTTTACCGTCTTAAAAATGAAAGTAAAATATAAAACTTTTTTTAGAGTAATATAATTTGTGGAGATAATAACTGTAACTAACCCAGATCTTAAAAAGTAGCTTCTTAATTGATCAGAGAGTCCGCAATTTGTCTTAGAAATTCAATAACATTGGCACAGAACCAAGTTGAAACTTATGGATATTTACTTTTTAGATACCTTAGTAGGTCAATTTAATTTATGAAAACTCTTTCAACATTTCTGAACTTATATATTATTATATTCTGGACTTCTGACTTTATTGTTTTTAAACGAGGACAAATAGAATCGAAAATATGATACAGAGATCTTTTTAGTTAAACTATGTATTTTCGTTTTTTACAGTCAAACAATAAATACTCATGAAAAAGTTGTTGCTTGCTTGTTAGCTGCTTAGAGTAAAATATACTGTTTCAAAGTAGCACGTTCGAGCTCTGTGTAGGCAAAATGTGATTCATTCGTAATTTTCGAATCAAATATCAAATACATTTTCAAGCTTCTTTCATAACAACCTAAAACTGAACAATTGTGAACAAAGAGAGATATATTTTGCATTATGACAGGACATGGGAAACTGGATAGTGATAGTGGATAGTGATGGACATACTGAAGATCAGATATCGAAGGTTATTCGCATTGATATATTGTTGGCGTATCCTCGTTATTTCTGTATGTTTTTACGTACACTGACAAGCATTTGTTTTGAAATGGTACGTTTTTCAATTTCGACTGAAATAGGAATTGAAACTTCGTGTAACTAGCGGTCAGTTGCATCCGTGAAGCTTGTATTTCTTTTATGACTATTTTTTGATGATTTAGCACAAAATAGCCGTATCAGCTTGGGATGCATAAATTGAGGTTGAACTTTGGAGTCTGTGCTTTGGTTTAGATATTGTAGAGACTGTTTTGTTATGTATTTAATCACAGTAGGTAGGTATTCTATAACATAATCATTTTTAAAGTGCCGCCTTAACAAGCCAGTAATACGAATCTTTCTTGGATCCTCTCTCATCGAACTAATAAAATAGAAAGTTACCCATTTGTTACAAGAGACGATAGTCTGACATTGACAGATTGTTTGGCAGGAGACGGTAGCAGAATTTGTTGTTCTATTCCTAAGTAAATTGTTTGTTGTCCAATTGTTTCTACAGCTAAGGGAATAATGAGAAAAGTATATTGTTTGAATTCCAATTATTTTTCAGTTCCTGTATAAATATAATTGATTTTGAACGATAAAAATTCTTTGTTCTTTTATAAGGCATTGAAAGTGGCCAATATACTATCCCTAATTTAAAAATGTTTATAAGCATTTGCATTTTTGTATTTGTAATTTAGTTCTCTCTGTTTTTAAGACGCAATAGGTATAGGCAGAAATAAAAGAAATAGTAATATATACAGTATTGTATAGTATAGACGATTTTGTATGTTGTGTACATTTTTATCATATTTCCTTTACCCTTTTTTCCTAATACAACAATACCTTTATACTTTGTCATCTATCCTTGTCGAATAAGCCAACATAGATCAGAATATGAACTCAACTCTCGAGTATCTACCAATGTCGTTGATTGATGATCTTTATGATTCTGTAGCTCATATTCAAGAGCATTTTTTGTGCAAAACCTTTTCTAAAAAAATGTTCGTATCTCAGATTTTACATGACAGCTACATTTATATGTATAGATGTGGAGGAATAAATAAGCAATCCAATTGTATTCAGTCTCATTATGGCTCGAAAATATTTGGGTGCTGGTTATATTGCACGCACATTTCTTCGTCAAGTTAGAATAACGGGTGCAATGCGATATCTAAGTTAGTTATTGCTATTTTTTATAATATATGTCACTATTTAATATCAGTAGAACCATCTGCTCTTTCCATCACCTCTTTCATATCTTCAAATGACAGTCCCTTTACAAACTTTACAAAATTTATTTCGTCTACTCACATTAATTTAATATCACACTAACTTTATACCACTTTAGACATAGTCATATTTGTGATGTCACACCGCATCATAGTTCAACATATTGAGCTTTAATATTAACTTCAATTGTTGCCAATAATTCTTCTCGATCGAATCTATAGCCGTTACTGTGATTTACGATATCTTAACTAACTTAACTAGATTCATCTATTGGCACGAGTTTCTTTACCTTTTTTGTAGATACTTTAACGAATTTATTATGCAAATTTTCACTTTCATTTGCGCCTGCTTTATTTAATGTTATGACACTAACCTCAAAAAATACTTGCTGAGTATTGTTTATAACATCTGCATAGCTATTTTCATGCCACCGTTAGCAGTTAAATCTATTGCTTTGTTGAGATAAATTTTTATCGTATTGTAGCCTTTCCTTTCCGTGCCTTCTGCTTATATTACATTGTATGTTCAATTTCCTCCGGTAAGTGAAACGCATAAACGAAATCATTGTATCAAAGAATCCACTCTATCTTTAGAACAAAGATGGTTACAGATTCAGTAACAATTTTATTTGGTAGAGTCAGAAATTAGATCTTTTAGCCTTAAAGTAGTATATTTTAATGAATATTTCAAGGACGTGGCATTTAAATTTATTCAATGTCACAAAAACTAATATTTCTATTTAAAATAAATACCTATAAATTCCAAAACTTCGAAAATAATCAAAACAAATTGTTTTTACGATCAGGACTCGTATTTATAAACAACGAAAGCTAGCTGACAAAACTAGGTACTAAAAATAACAATAAAAGTTCACTACCAAATCTTTCATCTGGTTTTATCGTCCATTTTCGCAACACAGCAATTCAATTAATGCTTTAAGCATAACACACTGTTTTCATTCAAATATTAGCATACAAAAATGTACAGTGGAAAAAAATATTTACAAAAATATTTTTATTCGTATAGTTAGCGTTATTGATCTTTGATTGGCCTACATTAAGCTATACTTGATAAAAATTGTATATAGACGTAATTACAAGTTCCCTTTGATATTTTCTTTTGCGGCTAAAAGAAAATTGGTTACTCGAAAGTTTTATTGTTTTACGGAATCGTGTATTGGGGCTGGTGATTAATATTGAGTTTCGTAAGGCTTTTGCGGCGTTGGGAATAACAGAAATAGGAAACAGAAAGTTGCAGGGTTATTTCTATCGTATTTACTATTCAGTAATATTTGTTTAGCCGTTGAAATAATTACTATTAGTTTATTCATTGTAATCATGACTACTAGTTTATCAATTAAAATAATTAATATTGGTTTATCCATTGTAATCATTACTATTAGTTTATCCATTGAAATAATTACTATTGGTTTATCCATTGTAATCATTACTATTAGTTTATCCATTGAAATAATTACTATTAGTTTATCCATTGTAATCATTACTATTAGTTTGTTCATTGACATCATTTAATTAGAAGACCGAGAACTTTGTAAAATATTTTTGGTCATAATATAATAATATCATAAACAGAACATTATTTTTTAGTGGAAGTGCTTAACTCAGTAGGTTCCTTAAATGCTAGATTCTCGATTCTGCTAGAGTCTAATACCCAGACCAGAAACAAATATCTAAATATTTGTTTCTGGTCTGGGTATTACAAAAGAAAAATATATAAGTACTCTATTCGTTGTCTAACCACACTAACATAAACCTAGTTGGGGATAGATGGCGCTGTGTGAAATGTACTACAATACAATTTTATCAATCATCAGCGAACATCACGAATAATTATCAACTATTGATGTTCTTAATACAAACCCGTTTTATCATTCCTATGGATCCGATACAAAGATCCGCATAGAAACAGTGGACACTGGCCTTAATACAAGATAAATAAAATTGTATAAGTTATTCGTTTTTCACGTGTCTTTGTGTTTCAACATATCTAAGTAATACATAATAATAACTTCACATCAAATCGTCTATTAAGGCGCTCTTCCAGTACAGTGTGTAGGTATTCACATTACCTTAGCCCCCGCTCTCAAAAACGTAGCGTGGTGTGTGCTAACTGTTATATTTGATCGATATGCAAAACATTTTAGCATTATTATCCACAAATATAGTTCCTAGAGGTCAAAACCTATCATTTGATTTATTTTTAGAAACAAACGGCAACTATTTTTGAATAAAACCCGATAAACGATCTAATAATTCTCTGTTTTCTAACATTTTTTTTATCGAACGAAGTTGTTCATATCATGTTTTCAACCACAATAAACAAAAATATGGTTATTAAACTACAATATCCATTTATATCCAAATAACAAAAAAAGAGTATTTGATTACTTAAAGTTGCTTAAAACAAAGGTCGATTTTGGTAGCTTTATTAGCACCTGCCCTTAACGTGAACATTTTAGCTCTAACTCATAGTGCTTTGTTTGAGATTAAATTACAAGCTTAATTTAGTTGTTTCAATATTAGCCTACAGCTGATGTGTTTACGTCAACTTTCGCATTTAGAGAAATATAGTTTATTTTGTTTTGATTACTCCCACAGAATAATAAATAAATAAATAATAATAAATATTGCAAGACATTCCACACATCGCCATCTAGCCCCAAGCTAAGTAACTAGACTTGTGTTATGGGTGCTAGACAACGGATATACTACCTATATACTTTTCTTTTGTAAATATATACTTATAATACATAGAAACAACCAGACCACAGACAAATATCTAAGCATAAATACTTGTCTGAGGCGGGAATCGAACCCGCAACCCTAGGTTTGGCAGCCCGGCATGGTGACCATTGTGCCAACTGGGTCGTCAAATGTTATTGTTTTGTTTGTTACCTTATTGAAGGTCAATAATTCGAAGGTCTGTTGATTTTATGTTTTTTTTTTCCTTTTTGACCGAGTGAAAAGAGGTCTTGGTGGTAAGTAGGGTTGGCATTTGTATATAAGTATACGACCGAAAATTAAGTATACCTATTTAATTCTCGTGGCATACTTATATACAATGCTCCTTTGCTCTAACTTTATTTGTAGTTGTACCTGAACTTTACGAAAAAAAGAAATACGTTTCTTTACTTGAAGTTGGTTATAGAGTGCTTGAATAAATTTATGTAAAATACGGTACGGTGAACGTAAAAACGCTAATAAATATAGAAAATGTCTTGCTATTCCAGTAAAATATTTCTGTAACGTGCTTAAAACGTCAAGAATAGTCGTAACCGGACATAATACCATAAAGCCTGAAAGTAGGTAATATCGGTCAATTTTGGGATCTTTGCATCTTATGGGAAGTATAGACATATTAAGTTTGGTTATACCAGGTAAATCTGACTGAATTGCCGCATCGCAGGACATTCCACACATCGCCATCTAGCCCCAATCTAAGTAACTAGACCTGTGTTATGGGTTCTAGACAAAGGATATACTAATAATATACACTTTTCTTTTGTAAATATATACTTATAATACATAGAAACCACCAGACCACAGACAAATATCTAAGCATAAATACATGTCTGTGTTTAACATGTCCGTGTTTAACATTCATGCCTTCCGTGAAATTTTATCTTTGTAGGTTTTGCCAATTCAAACCTAGAGACAATTCTATTTGCGACTTTATTAGAATGTTCTTTACTCAATTTAAACTTGAGTTTTAATTCAAAATACTTCCGCATCATCACTAAATTTGAATTCCTTTTGACATTATTTATTGTATTTTTTACAATACGTACTTAATTTGTATTCAGTCCCTGCTTTAAATGTCCATAATTTTGTCGTTTCGTCCCTCTCGCCTGACGTGCTCTTGTTAATATATTTTTAATACCTAGTAGTAGCTAATTGTATCTACGGTTAAATTAAAAGAAAGAATATGATATTTAATCTATGCTATTTATAACTTTTAATCTCTTTATGATGATTTTTTTTTATTTTCTATCTACACTAATATAATAAAAAGTGAAGATTGTTTTGCTTGTCACTATTATTATAAGCTCTGAAACTATTATACCGATTTTGATAAAACTTGGTATGGAGATACATTAATTCAATGGGACATAGGCTTACTTTTTATTCCGACATTCCTTCGAGATCGCTCACGATCTCGAAGGAATGTCGGAACTCATTACGCGGGTGAAAACGTACTTTATAAACAAAACAAATAAAACATTCTGTAAACATAGAAAAAAAAAAACAAGATTCACACTAATTAATAATATAAATAATATTGGGGAGTAACGACCCCGCGGTCCCGAGTTCTCCAGGGGGAAGTCACCGTTCCTCACCTCCGGCTTGCCTTAGTTGGTTGGTCGGAGTGAAACCTGACGAGGAAGCGGTCCCCCGCCTCTGGCTTGCCATCACCGGCCGTCCAGAGTGGAGCCACTATAGCAGAAATGCTCAAATAATGGATGCTGAACGTCAGTGATGAGTTGGCCCGCTCGCTCGGACAACCAGCAATGACTTAAAATGCAGTGAGGCCTCTCCATCCTTCAGCCACTCACGTTCCTGTTGCCCCCTTGCTGTAATTTACTCGGCTAATTAGGGTGGCCCAGTCTGAGAGTTGGCGAGTCTTCGCCTGCCATTTTTACGTGTTTATTGAACATTGTTACGGCAGGTGCCATAGTATCCATAGTTCCCCAGTATCTAGTCCACTACCATCCCATCACAATAGCTCAAGTAGTTTTGTCCTGTAGATTATCATTCGTTTTATCCAAACCGGAGGTTGTCCTTGGTTGCACTTTATAGTGTAGACAGGGATAATCGCCGGTTTAGAATCCACCCTATTGTTTGCTATTAAACTTGTTATTGTAAAGGGCCTCTACGTGTTGGCTTCGGCTCCACGCACGCCTTCCAAAGGTCCGGGGCTCCATACCCCGTGATACAGGACGTATAACAGACAATAATATTGAAAGACATTCCACATATCGCCACCTAGCCTCAAGATAAGTAACTAGACTTGTGTTATAAGACAACGGAATACTTTTCATTTGTAAATAATATATACTTATAATATTAGTTTGGCATGGTGACCATTGTGCCAACTAGGTCAAGTTGGCACAATGGTCACCGTACCGGACTACCGAATACAGGGTTGCGTAGTATTTATGTAGTATATCCATTGTCTAGAAACCATAACACAAGTCTAGTTACTTAGCTTGGAGCTAAATGGCAATGTGTGGAATGTCCTGCATTATTTATTTATTAGCTAAAAATCCCTTAAAAACCAGCGTATGCCTTTTATGATAGTACTGGTGATTTTATACAAAAAAAAACATCCTCTGCAGTCGCGGAAATGTTTCATATTAAACGCGCCTTAACACAATATAAAAATTTCATAATTCTGCAAGTTTAACGCGCAAGAAAAACCTAAACCCGCCTACATGAGTTAGGTTACTCTCTCAAGTATTTATAAAAACCTTTGAATTAAAATCCAAGGCACGGTGCCGACGTAATGTTTTTTTCGCGTCTCATTTTATTACAAGGGTTCACAAAGAAAAATTTACCGAAAAGGTTCTTTAAGGAATACCGATTCTTTCTACACCGGTAGGTGAAACGGTAAAACTTTTGAACATACGAGAAACTTGTAAATGCGATATGAATATATAAACTTTGGATTGCCTTAATTTTGTAAATAAAAGCAGCAAACATTTTTTAGTAACAACACTTTTTTTCATTTTGTGAAATGTAGTATGTTTATGCAAAATGTTTTGCGGAACGATTATACTTAGACCTGAATAATTTTATGATCCCTCTTTGGAATGGGCAATATTATAAAATATTAAGCTTAACATTAGACATATTGTGTTTTAAGAATATTTAAAACATTTAAGTACCTATCCATAGGTATTGTCTGGAATTGTCTCATTAACATGGTAGTGCAACAAATCGAGCGATTTTGTATAAAACCTTAAAGTACTAACGGCGTAGCTATTAAATTTCAGTAGCAACTTTTCAGGAAACATAAGCACTAATTTATTCTTACAATCCAACTGAAATGTTTGAAGTCTAGGTTTAAAATAAAGACCTATTAAAAATAAGTTCAAATGAAGTCGAATAATAAATAAAAAAAACTAAAATTATCTATCTATAAATATAATAAATCTGTAAACATCAAAAAATCTGTAATTGTAAGATATCCAGAAAAAAAATACACAGTTCGCCTTAAAATCGTTAGCTGAACACGATAGGGTAGTTTTTTGATGTTTTGTCTATTTGTTTGTTTGGACCAGGTAATCTCTTATATATATAATAATCTTGTACGTAGTTGACAGCATGCGATGTCCACACTAAGCATAAGATTGCAGTGTAGGACCAGAGATGAGACGAACCCTCAATTAGTAAAGTAATAAATAGATAGATAAACTCTTTATTGTAACACATTAAATCCTAATTCTAACATAAAATCCTGCTAAAAAACAATATAAACCAAACAATATGGCACAATGGGCGGCCTTATCGCTAATAGCGATAGGCCGCCAATCTCTTCCAGGCAACCTTTGGATGGACAAGAATTAAAAATAAAAAACCGGCCAAGTGCGAGTCAGACTCGCGCACCGAGGGTTCCGTACAAACCTGTAGGTATATAAGTAAAAGTTATGGTATTTTTATTGCTAAATGAAATCCATAACATAACAATTGCATGAAATTTTGTGTGCATATCGGGTAGGTCTGAGAATCGGCCAACATCTGTTTTTTTTTTAATCGCTGAACAACGTTTGCTGGGTCAGCTAGTAAGTTTATGATTATTAAAAAAAATATACTATGTGATGTAACTAAAAATTTAAGATTTTCGGAATTTTTCCTATATGTGTACTTTATAACGTTGCTTCATGCCAAATTTCAAGATTCCAGGTCGTCTGGAAGTATCCTTTAGGTTTTGATTCCCTTGCGAGTAGTTGCGAGTTTCAAAATATGCGGCTTTAATTGCTGTATCTTTTGATTGCGTTGACGTAGAAGTTTGATTTTGTTACAGCTTAAAGATATTATAGACTTGAGTATTTGTTAAGAATTTCAATATAATACCACTACGCGTTCATGAGTAAAGGGGTAATAAGTTTAAAATTATTAAAAATATTTTTATTATATGATGTAACTAAAAATTTATGCTTTTCGCAATTTTTCCTTTATCTGTGTTATAAGACGTTGCTTCGTACCAAATTTCAAGATTCTGAGTTCACGGGAAGTACCCTGTAGGTTTTGATTCCCTTGCGAGTAGTGGCGAGTTTCAAAATATGCGGTTTTAATTCCTGTTTCTTTTGATTGCGTTGACATAGAAGTTTGATTTTGTTACAGCTTAAAGGTATTATAGATTTGAGTATTTGATATGAATTTCAATATAATATCACTACGCGTTCATGAGGAAAGGGGTAGTAAGTTTAAAATTATTAAAAATATTTTTATTATATGATATAACTAAAAATGTATACTTTTCGCAATTTTTCCTATATCTCTGCTATAAGACGTTGCTTCATACCAAATTTCAAGATTCTGAGTTCACGGGAAGTACCCTGTAGGTTTTGATTCCCTTGCGAGTGTCGAAAATTTGCGGCATAAACGGGAGTATCTTTTGATCGCGTTGACTTAGAAGTTTGATTTTTTCACAGCTCCAAGAGACCATAGACTTGAGTATTTGATATGAATTTCAGCTTGATACCTCCACGCGTTCCTGAGAAAAAAGGTCTTGACAGACAGACAGACAGACGGACAACAAAGTGATCCTATAAGGGTTTCCGTTTTTACCTTTTGAGGTACGGAACCCTAAAAAGGTGGGCTGTACATAATGTGATAGAAATATAAGGAGGAGAATATAATAAATATTAAAATACAACGAAATTAAAATATACTGAACAATAATAATAAAATAAATAATATTCAATAAAAATAAATACGCAACTACACATACATATAAAAATAAATATACTATATAAAAAAATATCAAAAATATATATATTGTAGGGCAACCCACACATCGCCATCTAACCCCAAGCTAAGTAACTGGACTTGTGTTATGGTTGCTAGACAACGGATATCCTACTTATATACTTTTCTTTTGTAAATACATACTTATAATACACAGAACACAAATCCAGAGCAGAGATAAATATATATATATGCGTACAAATTAATATTAGGACAACTATATGTTCGAGTGACAAGCTTCAGCGAGAGCAAGGTAATGCTTATACTCATATTAGATTTAAAACAGCCAAAGATTTGGATTGCCGAATAAAAGCAGGCATAGCATTCCACAATTGTACACCGCGAGCGGTAAAGGAGTTTCGGTAGAAAGTAGTAATAGAAGGTATTATTTATTTATTTAAAAAACCATACAGCTACTTATATTACTTAAAAATATTATACAAAAAATAGTACACTAGCCAAAACAGTTTTCAACGAAAATAATTTACAAAGCAAAGATTGAGAGATAACAAAGACAAGTGACAATTAATAATACTAAATAGACATATAATCATACAAAATACTTAATGTTGATGATTATAAGTAAGTTATTACAGTAAAATAGTTAGAGGTTCTCTGTCTTGGTGTGCAGTAAGTGCTCTACTCGTCGTAATTAAGTAAACAGCTAAATACGAAATTTGAAAGTAAAATATTTTTTAAACAAGAATTGTGTTGTATTATAATTCTGTATCGTACAGTCAGCAAAGGACTAAGGGTAACAGGTGCATAATTTTAAGTTTTAATTTTTTAATGACATCATTCATCTCTCTCATGTCTTGTCTCACGCAGTCCATCTATCTATCCTTAGGTCGTGCTCTTCCTCTCCATCCCTCTACATTCATACGAATGTATGGAGAGAATGTACGGATGGAGAGGTAGAGACGCATGTAACAAGAAGAGTGATGAGTATTCATCACTCTTCTTGTTACATGCGTCTCTCTTCTCTTCTCATCAAATGTTCATACCAACTCAAACGGTTCCCTTTTACTTTTTCAGTAATTGGTGTTACTTTCATTTAAAAAAATTAAAACTTTAAAATATGCACCTGTTACCCTCAGTCCTTATTTGACTGTACCTAGAGTACTACTATAATCATGATAATTTTGAAACCTAAACTGATATTATAAGTATTCTCTTCTAAAAAATTTGTAAGCAGTGCCACGTACCAAAACACTAGACTGGCGTCTACATCTATTATTTTGCTTTTTTCCATGTTACATATTCTTACACTAGCAATACGGCCACTTGTTTTTCTAGCCCGTAGATAAATATTTGAACACAGTAATTGTGCTCGTTCCTACGGAACTAAGAGAAAAAGTAGGACGAATTGAGTTATGTAGTGCTCGCATCTTGATTATCAAGTAAAATACAGTTTTCTACCTACTATAAAACTTACTTAAAACGCAATATCCGTAACAGACATGGACAAGAAACAAGGTAAAAATCTTATTTCAAATAACTTTATAGGTCAGTTTTTGACCATCTGTCACACCGGCTTAAGATGTAGCACGCTGTCCAAGAAGATGCCCATACATTCGCGACTTTAAAATTTCCAAATTGTACGCGTCAGGAAAGATAAGCAGGCAGCTGATATTGAGTTAGCAGGTTATGTTATTTAAAATACTATTATGAAATTGGAAAAACAACTAAATCTTTCTATTTCATATTTTTTATCACAGTTGCTCATAAAGTAGATCTTATTCAACCGCTTTTAGGCTCATAATCCAACGTATTATGAACGCGTGCGTTTTACATTACCTTGACGCCACTAGTGTGTAAAAAGTTACCCAGATAAGTTAAATTGGTATCTTACTGCTAATTACATTTAGGTAGATGAAACATTCTTAATTTATCAAAGTTATACTATTTCAAGTATAAAAGGTAGGTCCCAACAAAGTAACTGTATTATAAATAAATAAATAAAGAGTTTTTAATCTATCAAAAATGGTTGTCTCTATAGTCGGTTTACGATCGAAAATTTTACGTGATAATGTCTTAAAAAGCGATAAAAAATTGAGTTTTGCTTTTTTGTTTTCTCTCTTTATACAGTTTATATAACCAATAATCTAGCAAAGATGGAATCGAAGTTAAGAAGAAGTATCACAGACTCCTTACCTAATTAAAACTTTTACGTTTGTAATAATATTGAACTTCTCACTCAACACCTTAAGAAAATCATCTTACAATTTATAACATTTCTCGGCCGAGTAGTACGAATGACGCCATTACTGGAAGGTTCGTGAAACTTTTGCCGAATTGCCGACGTGATACCGCAATTCTATTCGGTATTACTTATACAGCGCACAACGGAGGTTTAACCGACTAGAACCAACGAACAAAGAGGTTAAAGCCCGTCACACATGTAGCTATAATATATATTTATATACTGTGATATATATTATATTGTAGAAAGCTACCATACACGGTAGTAATACTTTGATATATATTTTTGTGCTTAACATTATTGGAATGAAGTTCCTTATCGCGCGTTGCAAAAGGGGGCTAGACGGAAAAAAATAAGATCAAAAATTGTAGCGACACTTTTCGCTATAGTTGTAAGCCGTGCGGCATGCGCGTGCTTCTCTATCTCTCTCTCTCTCTATCTTATAGAAAGCAAGCCAGTTCACTAAAATTGAGGCTACTGATTAAGTTAATATTACATTATATTTGTTAATAATAAAACAAAATATTATAACTAAAAAAATTTTTTTATTACAGTTCCTTGACTAATTATTCGAAAGTAACTTCATTCCATCTGGGTGCCCCTTGACATCTCTCATGTTTTTTATATCTCCTTTTCTCCCTATATAAATATCTTCTTCTTCCTGCCCTTGTCCCGATTTATCTAGGGTCGGCGCAGTATGTCTTCTTCCATTCACTTCTTTTAGTCATCGTTTTAGTTTAACATATATTAATATATTTTGAAAGAAAGAAAAGCATTTATTGACACATGAAAAACACAGGAATGAAGAAATGAACATGACTATAAAAATTAATTTCATAAAAAAACTAAAAAGTGACAAAGAAAAAGTAACATAAATGAGGAGTCGTAAGCTGATCCGAATAGGTCGACCTCAGCTAAAAACTGCAGCTAATCATGCTTAGCTGCAGCGCTAGTCTTCCGGCCAGACCCATCATCATCATATCTTGCTTTATCTGTCCACATATTTTAATGAAATAATAAAGATAATATATATTATAGCTGAGTCCATGGTCACTCGAAGATTACTATTTATATCATAATATGCCTTGCTATGAATTATATTAATATTAATTATAGCTACGTCTATGACGGGCTTAAATATATAGTCGGCTGCATAATTGCAGCCCCCGGTAGAGTTCAAAAATTACTATTATTGGCATGTTTTCATTCTAATAATTTTTGTTTGAAAAATTGATGAGTTAGAAGAACTTCACTTAAAGCAGATGTCTAGAATCTTGCTTCTGTTGAAAACATTCTTATAACAGCTGTTTTGGAGCTCTACGGTGGGTCTGCAATTATGCAGCCGACCGTACCTTAATTTGTTGTTTTTGACAGACCAATAACGCATCGTCATTACTTTTTAGGATTCCATACGGGTAAAATATAAAAAATGCATTAATTTCAGATAATTAAATCCATGATGTGAATTGAAATTGAAATTGAAACAACTCAAGTCACAAAAACGGGACCCAATTACTAAGACTTCACTGTCTGTCTGTCACCACAGGCTGTATTTTATGAACCGTGATAACTATAGAGTTGAAATTTTCAATTATGTATTTCTGTTGCCGCTATAACAACAAATACATAAAACAAAGTGATTCTCCCATGGTACGGAACCCTTCGAGCATAGGAGCGACTCGCACTTGGCCGGTTTTTTTTAGGTAGCAGAAACCATTGTGTGTTGTTGTGTGAAAGTGTTATAATATCAACACTCTCGTTATTGTGTTACCTATATCAATGTCAACAGTGTTTAGACATTACGTGATATTGATAGTCGTAATATAGTATATTGACAATTAAGTCTTAGAAGACGAGTTAATCGGTATCAAGTTGAGAAGATTATTAATACCTAACGTCTATGAATATTAGGTTACTAATTCGTATTGTGTTAGGTATTCACAGGCAGGTGGCGGTTAATATGTGTAATAATGTACTAGGATTATATCTATACTACTACTGTATCTATACTAATATTTAAGAAGAAAGTTTTTTTGATTTTTGTTTGTAACGAATAGGCTCTGAAACTACTGGACCGATTTTGATAAAACTTGGTATGAGGATACATTGATTCATTGTTAATAGCATAGGCTATTTATTATCCTGATATTCTCACGGGATCGCGAGCTACGAGGGTGAAACTGCGGAGCGCTGCTAGTATATTTTATAATATTGTAGCTGTGCGAAGCAGTTTCACCTGCTTACGTCCCGATCCCGCGGGAACTTCGAGATCAAAAGTATTTAAATACTTCCCCTAATCTACGACTATGTTTATCTCCATCCAAATCGGCCCAGTCGTAGGAATGTGAAGAGGGAACAAACAAATAAAAAGACAAATTTCGGATTTATAATATGCAATATTTTATTTCTATTTTTTACCACTTAATAGGGAAGGGTACCGATGCTCTCTTCATACAAACGTAGTCGACTGTTTTTTACCTCGATAATGACACTAGAGCAAATATTTTTGTAGCATAAAACTTATAACTGCCATGACAGGCATGTCATGTCATGTCATAGGGCACTGTGACATGACATATTTTAAATGGTAGCAGGTTAGCTTTTGACCACTAACATGACGTAAAAGAAAACAGACAGACAGACGGACAAAAAAGTAATCTTATAAGGATTCCTTTTTTACCTATCGAGGCACGGAACCCTAAAATATTACAATTTACTCGTATCTAAAAAGAAAGAGAAGCCAATTGCTGTCCCAAATGATTAAGGGCTTGTTTGACCACATGCAGTATTCTAACTTTTAATTAGGTATATAACTTTATTAATTTAACTTAGCACCATAGATGAATAATGAAATACGTATAATATGGTCCCTCATAACCCTTGCACTGTTGTAATTATAATTAACACATGAAAATTTAATGAATCATCAACTAACATGCACCGACCGCTCTATAATACTATAAAGGCTTTGAAAATTATTCAACTTCACCTCGTTACATCGAGTCATTTAAAACTAATTATTAATAAAAACGCTTTGAAAAGTCCTATCATATGGGAGCATCGCCATCCGTTCAAATTCTCAATTTGTACAATTAGTGACAACATTTAATTAAAGGACGTGTCACGTCTGTCTGTCTGAACGCGATAAACTGAAAAATTACTTAACAGATTTTCATATAGTTTTCTCAAATGGACGAAATAATTCATGGTTGTAAATTGGTGTATAATTCGTTAAGGTTTTGTTTAAAAATATATATGCTGTCCATGCGAAACCCATGGGGCATGATACGAAAGAAAATAAAACATTGTACGTTAGATGAATATTGTAGTTTTCGTAGACAAATGCTACGGAAGAATCTCGTAGGTAAATTCGTAAATTTAATAAGATTCTTCCGTAGCAAAATCTCTAAGCGCCTAGTATCATTCCTACGTTAATTAATAATTAACTGAACTATTCATATTAATTTTGACATGAAATTATAATATTTTCCAGCTGCGGAAGCCGGTATCGACGCTCTCGATTCCGGGCGCTATGAAGGCGTATTCCGGAAGTGGGAGAGACGCGTCGGGCGAAGAAGCCGGCGTCGCACTAGTTGGGGTCCATAGTGAATACCCACGGTTCGGCGAAGAGCGAGCTCTAGGCGGCGGCACGTACAAAGGCGGGGGGGCAGCGAAGCATAAACCCAATATAGGATATAGGTTAGTATCCGATCTTTGAACATATTCCGATTCCAATTTTGATATAGTATCTGAACGTGTTTGCTGTTTAGTTACTACATGACTACTCTGACGTCAATACGTTCCTATCTCACTTCGCTATTATCCAAGGAATCAACAGAGTAACGTGATTTGTAAATAAAAATGTAATTCTGAATTTTTACCAGAATCGGTCCGTCGGTAATCTTTAAGATTGATTTGAATATTTTTTTTTAAATTGATTTTTTTTATATTGTGTATGAAATACTATACAAGTTAATAGTTTTAAGTAAAGGTCAGATAATCCATCATTGAGATACGAGGGAAAAGCTATTTATAACAAGCTCGCCTCCCGTAATTTTACATTTTAAACTGGAAAGTTTAGGAATCACCTACAGAGTAGTACCTACATAAATTTCCTATTTTTAGACAATATTCTTAAATACTTTTACTTAAATTTTGAATAACAATAAAGGTTATTCTTTTTTAATAATATAACACGTAGGTCAGCGTATAATACATCTACTCAATCGATTTACATGAATAAAATAAAAATATGTTGCCATTGATGGTAAGCTCCGGAATAAAAATTCTACCAAAAACTGTCATGAAGCAACTATTTGAACTTTATTTTCAAAATCGCATTGAAATAACACTAAAATCTTAAACAATAAATGTTTAAGATTTTAGTTGAAATTCAAGGAATACGTCGTAAGGTGACTCAAACGTGAGTGTGCCGAGTTCAAATGCAGTTAGTTCAACACAATTACGATTAGCCTCGTTTCCCAGGTCGTTGCTAGACCCTACGTGAGGAGCTAAGTCTAAAGTAAAGTGTTGTTTTTACAGCTTTACCTGTATTGTATACGAATGTAAAGTCTTAAATAAATGGTGTGTATTTTTTCTACGTTTCTACCTACGTAGAAAAAGTATTGTTAAGGTTTATAGTATTGGATAATAGAAACGCTATAACATCTTAGAAATAGTTTGAAAGAAAAATGTCGGACTGGATACGAATCTAGTAGGTATACAAAGTAAAAAATCAACAAAATGTACTTGGTTTAACTAAAAATAATCCTTAATTTGCTTTTATGAACATCGCTATTAAAGATTTAGTGGTCATAATAATATAGTGATAATAAAGTGATAATATAAATATAGTGATTATATAGTGATAATTACTATTGGTATAAAGAAAAATATCATATTAGTTATTCATATTTTATAATATTGAAAAATATCTTAATAGTTATGCAAATGTAATGATAGAAAATTTTAATAACACAATGAGCATTAGCTTAAAGCTGGGAAAGCGCACTACTTTGCATATTATGCACTGAACAAGCACAAAAGCGCAAAATGATAAACATTTTTCAATGTAAAAGTTCCTTGAAGCGACATATACTGTAATCCATTATTATAAAGCTCATATTTGAGTGCCATGACGTCGGTAAATGAAGCATGAACTAGTTTGTATCGTACAATGCAAATGGAGAGTGTATTCACATAGCAAATGAATATTATCTGATAAAAACACGATTCCATTCATGCCACATACCCGCAAGGACTTATGAACCAGTTAATTCCCTTTTGACGCATAACACCAACTACGCAAAACACCACCTTTACGCAAAATACCACTTAATCAAAATACCAACAACGCATAACACCAACTTTGATTTAGAAACAAACAAATAGAAACAAAAGGCCATCGAAATATAAACAAAAGACAATCGAAAAAACTATCGCAACGGAAACAAAAGAGCATCGAAATGTAAAAAAGAGCCGATCGTAATAGAAACTTAAGACTATCAAAATGGAAACAAAAGACGAACAAACACAGCTACATAATGGCAGGTAACTGCCAAAATGACAGATGTCAAAGTGACAGCTGTCAAACTTCGACCGGATTTCAATTTGAAAATTTTGCAGAAATTTATGTAACAGAAAAAAGGATCATCACGAAATCTCTAAAACTACATGAGATAAGTTGCTGAAACTTCGCATGAAGATTTCTTTTAGACCGTAGCGCGCACTATGGATGGATATTTAGTAATTTTTCCTCTAAAGGGGCAAAAAGAAGGTTGTTAAATTTTGTAGTCCATAGTAACTATTATGTATTCTGTATTTGTAGAAAATCAATGTCACTCATTAAGAGACACTAACGCGGGACGCAACTAGTATTTTATAAATGCTGAAACAAACAAACGCTTATAGATTAAAGTTCACAAAGTTTTAAGTAGAATCATTAAACTAAGCTTTCAATGTTGAAGTTTTTTCATTACCATCATAAAACGAGTATGTAATGAGTTGTGGCTTTCATTTAAGTTTTATGTAGTGTTTGTTATCAAACTATAGAACTACCAAAACCCCTAGTTGCAGTAGTTTTTAAAGCTTCATTCTTAAAATAGAGAAATCTCAAAATAATTTAAAAAACGACGATATTATAAGAAGTTAGTTTTTAGGTATTTTGTAATAAAAAACTATGTTACTAATTCAAAGAACTTAAAAAAATACTACTGAACACATAGACGAAATTATGTCACGTTAAGTATTGTATGCTACAAACCCATTTGAAAGTTATTCTTAATAATACTTCTATTTTCATTTAGTCTCCTGGGCTCTGGAACCAATAACCCGCCTAATAAAGTTGGGGTCAATCCTTCGTTGAAAGCGGGGAAACTCTCTCGAGATCTGAATACATAAACGATGTATCATCCCACATAGAAGTGCTTCATACAATCGCACCAAATACAATCTTGACTGATGACCCCAGTCGTTTGATGGACGATGTTTTCTAGACGGCTGAATATTTTTAGGCTTGTTTAGCCGACTTTCTAGAAACGCAGAGGTTCTCAATTCCGTAGGTATTTTTGGTTCCGTAGTCCTAACAAGGAACCCTTATAATTACACTATGTCCGTTCCCGGCTTAGCTCAAAGACTATTAGTACTAGAAAGCTGTAATTTTCATGAATAAACATAAAATGAATCACGGTGAAAAGATGGTAAAATATATTTCCGAAAATTATAACGCAACGTGAAATTTTTCTCGTGGCAAGTTACAAGCGAGTTAAAGGATGTGTTTTGTTCATGAATTAAGGTTCGTAAGCAGGATAATTTGAATGAATTTCAACGGTCTGCAAACCTAACTGGCATGTGTGATTTTTGAACGCACTTTCCAATGAGAATCAAGATAGCAACAAGAAAGAAACAATGTTCATAATGGCATTAAGGCAATCATATCTGATTGCACCTATCACTTTGTGTTTCGAACATGCAATGCAAGCAGTGAAACTGTATCTACCTACTTCTGCGTGTATTACTAAATTCAAAACTAAAACTAGGCATATCGGTGGTAGTATAGCTTTTATCGAGTATGGGTCTGGGTAGTAAACGACCCACATGTTTTATGTGTTTTCTTTGTTTGTCTTTGTAATGGGAGGATATAAACCCAAATAGAAGAGCTAACGAGATTGGAGTTTCAAAAATCCTTCTATAGTTATTTAAGGTCGACACCTGAAAGCCTACCTGGGACATTATTTGTGAATTTTATGGGTTTCGGCCTAGTCCTATCAACATAGTAACAACTATTGCCTTCCTATTTACGGTGCCCTTTTTATGTTACAAAGGAATATGCATATAATCTAAATAGAGGCTGCGATTGAGCCATCAGTACGGGTTTGACCTATTTTCCGGGTTAACGGCTATTCAGTTTTCTTATATCATTGTGATTGTAATGTCATTTCGTTCAAAGATTTTTTACAAAGTGTTGGACTTTATCAATAACTAGCTGTGTTTCGTTTTTATTCCAATGGTATTTCTTAGGATTCATTGCAGGTTCTTATCGTTTTTATAGAAATATTCCGAAGATGTCCCATCACAGACACAATTATAGATAGATAGATAACTTTATTTGTACAACACAGGAAGAAACAGGACACCATATACACAAAGTAAAATAATAGCTAGAAAGTATAAGTTGCACAAATGGGCGGCCTTATCGCTGAAAGCGATTTCTTCCAGGCAACCTTTTGAACCTTTAATAGGTTAGGTTTAAAGATCTTTATTTCTCCAAGATTATACATTAATCAACAAAAATTATGCGTAAATAATATTTCGTAAGAGCATACAAAAGAAAAAAAATAAAAAGTTATAGTTATATAATTTTCGAGTGAGTTTTCCCCAATAACATAATTTAATTCTACTGCAAATATTTTATACATTCAAACATTTTTTTTAACTAACTTTACCTCTATATAATAAATTGACTCTAACAAACATACTTGTACATATACTATTTAATTATGTAATTGCTTGATATTAGAATTTTTCCTGAAATAAAAATTACTTATTATGTACCTAAACTTATTTGAAACCTACAAATGAGATAGGCGTGGCTTCCGCTGCGCTGTGATTGGGTGCTAGCATTAGTTCTCCCTCCATTCCGCTAGGTGGCGCCACTGTGCAGTCGTTATGGCGCGTAGGCGATGTTATTTATAAACTTGCTTATCGCCTCAAGCCTCAGTTGGGACTCATTTACCATGCAGCATTAAATTAGGTTTCAAATAAGTTTAGGTACATAATAAGTAATTTTTATTTCAGGATAAATTCTAATATTATGTAGCCTGGTAAATTATTTGAAACCTACAAATGAGACCTGCTTATTATCGCATGGTGGCGCCTTAATATTTTTTGTAAATATTAAGTACTTGCATCTTAAGAGATGAAAAGTAGGTTAGTTATGCCAACTGTGAGAAATAAAAGTAAAAGGTAAAGACAAAAATCAACTTTTACTAAAATAGTAATTAAAGGAATGAACTTAATTAGACCTTGATCACAAATCAAAGTGGTTTAAAACTACTAGCTAATGACGGCAAAGGTTCCTGATAGGACTTAAGAGGACGTTTATAAAATCTTAATAGGGTATTAGGTGAAGACCAGTTTCCTCGAGCCAAAATATCTTCCAAGGGCATTTCATTCACCCAGTTCAAAGACGCTACCGCTGATCTAGTCGAACCTGGTGAATATTGTAAACCGGCATCGGTAAACAAATTCTTAACCCATCCACCAATTACTGTCCTGCTGGCGGGTTTTGGCTCACCCCTCGTAGTCAGAAATAGATGGTGTAAATTACTTGATCGCCGAGACTCCGACAATTGCATAAGCTTTTTAGTCCAAAAGACTGGGTCGATGCTCTGATCTGGAACAGACAGCAACTGCCATCCTGACTGTCTGTGTTTTTCTGAGTCAGTTTTGGAGCCATACAAGGGCCAGAAAATTATCGAGCCTTCCTGAACAACACAATGTCCTTCTTTTATAGATAAAAGAGTCAAGTCGTGAACACGTCGGCCGGATGCTAATAAAAGTACAGTCGCACAACGTCTCGAAACATCAAAAACGCTTTCGTAATTCGGTTCACTTTTCTGTAACCATTGTAAAATAATATGTGGATTCCAAATTGGTGGTTTAGGTTTTTCTTTTGAGGCTAATTTGTTCGAAATTCCTTTTAGGGCCTGACGGACTAATATATGAGAACTGAGCTTCGTTTCCATATCCGGTTGGCAGAAACTCGACACGACGGACTTGTGCACTAGAATAGTCTTGTAGCTTAGACCCTCAACACTGTAAAGATAGATTAAGTACTTTGATAATCCGTCATCACCTGGGTTTTTACTATCTACTCCAAATTCCCTGGACCATTTTAGCCATCGTGTCCACGCAGGTCGATAAGTTTTCAAAGTACTGGGACGCCAACCGGATTCTATGACGTTAATTTCGGCATCTGTCCAATTACCTAAGAGGTCGTTCCACCCCGACATCTCCAGGCCTCCAACACAAGGTTGTCTACCCGAGGGGGTGGCAACCCCGTCACGGTGTCGACCATGCAATCGTGAAGATTCTGGATTGTGAATGGTGGACTTATCGCTCTTTTCTTGAGATCTGCTCTCCAAAACACATTGTTCCACTTGGGGCAAATCACAATGTATTGGCCTCGAGCCTGATTCAGGCATGCCAGAACTTTGTACATCAGACAAGGTGGAGGAAATATCCATGCTAGTTTGTAGCTCCACACTCGACTGAATGCATCGTGGTAAGCTGCTTTGTTGTCCCATATGTCCATTGTTGCGTAAATCGGCACGACGTGGGCTTGCTTGGATGCCATCAGGTCTATCTCGGGTATTCCCCATCTCATGAATAGCAAACGACAGGCTTGTGGGAGCAGATGCCACTCTGATAGAATTTTGTTCCGGGAAAGTCGATCCGCTATCCCATTTAGCGGCCCTGGAAGGTAACTTGTGACTAGATGTACGCCAGCTGATTCTAGGAGAAGACAAACATGTCTCGCTATTTTCATTAAATTCTTGGACCGCGTGCCGCCTTGGTTGCGCAGGTTGTTGCAGGCTTGAAGAACACCTTCTTGCAGAAATACTTTGTATATTGCCATAAGTTCCTTCATATTCGCATGATATTGACGCTCTTCGGGGGACCAAGATTCTTGCATATGGTGTCCGTTCACATAAGCTCCCCATCCGAGCCCTGAAGCGTCTGTGACTATGTAAAATGAAACGGGCTATGTCCATATTTGGCTTGCTTCTTTATAATGGGTTATCCACCAGTTTATGTCCTGAACCGCGGGTGCAGAAAGCCGTTTCTTCCTTTCTGTTTTTAGGGCTACATGAAGACAAGACTGAATATTCCTGTAGTGCAGTCGACTGAAAGGAACCACGAAACTCGCAAATTGAAGTGTTCCTATTCGCTTCTGATACTTTAAGAGAGACATTCTGCCGGCATGCTGTGCTTGATCGAGGCGCATACACAGGGATGACAGTTTTTTGTCGGGTAATGACTTCTTATTCAATTGGATATCCCATAATATTCCGAGAAACTCTATCTTCTGAGCTGGCATCACCGATGACTTCTTTGTGTTTATGATCCAACCGAGTTTGTTCAACAGATCGGTGGTATCCTTCATATGATCGATGAGCGTTTGCGGGCATTGATTTGCCAGAAGGAAGTCGTCGAGGTAGACAAGAACTCTGATGCCTCTTTCTCGTAACTTCTGTGCCACCCAATTGGATAAAATGGCGAAGGTTCTCGGGGCGCTGGCTAAGCCAAACGGTAGGCAGGTCATCTGGTAGGTTTTTATTGAACTGCCGGCTTTGATAATTAGCCGAAGGAACCGTCGATGGGCTTCTGAGATCGGTACGTGAAAATAAGCTTGAAATAAATCGATTTTCACCATCCAATCTCCGGGTTGCAGGAATTGGGGCACCCTTTGCATACTGATTAGCCGAAACTTGCCTGGTTCTATGTACCTGTTCAGGGCTTTCAGATTCAAGACAGGACGAAGCATACCGTCTGACTTCGGAACCGGAAACATATTGGAGATGAAACCGGGATATCGAGGGGCAAGCTCCAGAACCCCTTTCTCTATCATCTGCACGAGTTCGTCGTTTAGCGCGTTCGTGGTAAGCAGGCGGTCCTGATTCTCGAAACCGAGTTGGAGAGGTGGTTTCTTTATGAAAGGTATACGATGCCCTCGGATCATCTTCAAGATGTTGGGTGGAGCACCCATTGACTCCCAAGCTCGGTGATATAGGCACAGGAAACTCGTCGCGGCATAGTCATTGCTTCCTGCGGGGACGGTCGTCATCGGGCCGCGGTTTCTGTTTATTCTTAGCGGAATAACCTCGTTTACCGACATTACTCTTCCCTTTGCCAGAGAATGTCGAGTGGTTGTACCTCGTGACCCTGATGAAAGCCTGAGGGATTGGATCGCCTCGGGCCATGGGTACTACCTTCGGTGGGCAGGTATGGCCTATAGTTGATTTGCGAGACTTGACTACCCTCGGCAGGTAGGTAAGGTTTCCGAAAAGTTTTGAACCTCCAAGTTTCGCTAACGCATCGCTAAATTCTTTTGATCGAAACAGGTGATCGCAACTCGGCGGAATGCGACGTAGAATTGACTTATTGTATTTGTCCTTCACTGCCGACAAAGCATTATCTCGACGGTGTTCAATAATGTTTGCACGTCGACCACAAACCAACTGCAGCATGTCCTTGGGATTGCGGTGAATCCGTCCAAGTCCCAAGTCATTGTTTTGGGGAGTTCTAGGTTGTTGGCAAAAATTAGGTGGGAGGAGGTCGACCCCTTGATGTTCGACGGAAACCATATCTCTTTTTCCAACACTGTAAATAATCTTGGTGTCATCATGGATGCGGAACTGGGCTGGCAGCCGCAAATAACTGAAACCAGTCGGAGGATATTTGCTGCTGCGGGCTCGCTCCGTAGACTGCGGAACTTTCTCCCCACTGCCACTAAAGTTAGCCTTGCTCAGTCTCTCATGCTTCCTATCCTCGACTATGCCGACATCTGCTACCTCGATCTGACTGAAGAGCAACTCGACAAACTTGAGCGACTTCAAAACGTCTGTATACGGTTCATATTTGGACTTCGCAAATATGACCATGTCTCTGAATTTCGCTATAAGCTCAAGTTGTTGCCAATCCGCCTTCGCCGGAATGTTCATATCCTTTGCTTCCTCTACAAAGTCCTATTCGCTCCCTCCTCCCCTCACTACCTCAGAGAACGTTTCAAATTCCTGAGTGACGCCCATTTACGACAACTCCGTTCAACAGAATCCCTTCTCCTTCAAGCTCCTCTCCTCAACTCTACTTTCTACAACAAATCCTTCTCTTTTCACTCTGTGATACTCTGGAATTCCCTGCCTCAACCCATCCGATCTGCTAAGTCCCTACCCATTTTCAAAGCAATGGTAACTGATCACTACCTCAGTAGTGTCTAATATCCGTATATATTCCTGTATTATTTATGTATGTATACATGTATGTATGTAATTATTTGTATGTATCTATGAATATAATTATTTGGAATGTATTATTAATTTAATATTTAAAATCATAATTATGTAAATAGTGTATATTTTAAGTTAAATTATTCACAACCTACCATTAAAGCTGAATCAGTTCTTTTCCATCCAAAGGTTGCCTGGAAGAAATCGCTTTCAGCGATAAGGCCGCCCATTTGTGCAACTTATACTTTCTAGCTATTACTTTACTTTGTGTTTATCGTGTTCTGTCTCATTTTGTGTTGTACAAATAAAGTTATCTATCTATCTTGGATGCACACATATAGGGGGAGGTAGCAGAGAAAATTTCATGTACCTTAGTCGAAATCGACTCGGCGGACAACTGGGTGTCGCTATTTGAACTCCAATCCAAAATGTTTCTTAGTGCTAGCTGCAGAGATTCTTTTTGCGTAATAATTATATTGGTTAACGCACCAAAAGTTTGATCTAAAGACCTTAAATGACTAAATTTAGACTCGAAAGGCAGTAGTTCCTCATTCGGTTTCAAGTTTGTAAAAGCGGGGGTAGACACATATTTCTTTTGCACTTCATTGTAACGAACGTTTACCCACTCTTCACTGTCTAAATGCTGATATTTCTTAATCATACTCAACCTCGAAGAAGGGGTCCGCTTAGCCCCATCGGATGTGACCGTTACATCATTATCCCATTCAAATTCATCATTCGTTGGTTTTAGCACGAAAGACGACACAGAAGGAGTGAACTCTTTCTCCTGAGACGAATTTGAATTTCTGTCATTTTTTGTAATCAAATATTTAAGTTCACTAAACTGTTTTTGTAGATAATCGAACCTTGAATCTGACAAATCATTATCCTTGCTACGTTTCGGTGGAGACGGAAAGCTTTCGTCATCATCACCGAACTCGTTATCACTGCTGCTATAAAGGCGTCGCGGCCGCTTGTAGTTAATCCTCCTCCTCGCTACTCCACTCGGTCCTGCTTCGGGAGAACCTTGATTCGGTTGTATATCCATTGTACACAACACACTTTTAACTTATTAATAACTAATCTGAAAGATATCGTAAGAATTAGTTAAAGATAAATTTTAAAAATACCTACTTTTTTACCAGAAAAAAGTATAATACTGTTAATACCGAACGACAATGTCGTTAATAGTTAAATTTTTGTTCGCACCGTAAGATGTTAACACAACGAAAAATAAACGCCAACTGAGGCTTGACGCGATAAGCAAGTTAATAAATAACATCGCCTACGCGCCATAACGACTGCACAGTGGCGCCACCTAGCGGAATGGAGGGAGAACCAATGCTAGCACCCAATCACAGCGCAGCGGAAACCACGCCTATCTCATTTGTAGGTTTCAAATAAGTTACCAGGCTACATAATATGAATCATATTAACGTTCACTTTATTTTCACTTCTTCAGTTAAAGTAAAATTATTGTCTTGTGTGATTAAAAAACAAGAACATAATTTTACGAATTAAGTTGTTTATTAAAAAACTTATTAATTAATTAAAATAAGTATAGCTTTTTAAGTTTAGTAAAAGCAATTAAAATCTACAGTCAGTTAAAGGTTAGAGTTAAAGGTTAAATTAAAAGTTAGAGTGGATGCCAGTGTTACAATAATAAACAAATAGAACCTTTTTACTTAGAAACGTTTTAATAATGCCTGTAAAGCCTTGAACGAACTGAAATAACTTGCATCAGGGTCACATCGATTTTGTTCGTCTTCGGAATCACTCGTTATTGGTTGCATTCGAACGGCAAACACTTTTAATCAGAATATTGATTAATAACTTGAACTGATGTAAAAATGTATTATGAAGATTCTATGTAGATTTTAGAATTTGAACAACCAACATGGTTTTAGTTAAGTTTAAAAATGCTACGACGCGTAACGAATATCGATTAGTCACTCAGTAATAAAAAAAATAAAAAGATAAATATTGAAATCAAAGTCCTGACTTACATAAATCAACGCATAGTTTTTAAACCGCTAGACCAAGATAGTTACATGATATTTACTTTGTGAAGTGTAGGTATCCATTAAAGGTTTTTCGAAATTCCACCCCTAAGGGACTGAAATAGAAGTTTTACTTTTAATATAAAATCTACGGCTTCCAAAAGTGTATTTAATATCGTTATATTGTTCCAAAAATCCTTATTTTGTTAACAGTTCATGTATTTCTAATTTCAGGTTAGGTAGGAGAAAGGCGTTATTTGAAAAAAGAAAACGAATAAGTGACTACGCTTTAGTTATGGGGATGTTTGGTATTATAATTATGGTTATAGAAAACGAACTTTCAAGTGCTGGTGTTTATAATAAGGTAAGCGTATGCATAACTCATTTCTGAAAATTCATCGTTATATAATCGATAAGATTAAAAAGCTTATGCATCCCCAATTTATTCTGAATCAACAAGCAGAGCACACTTGAACACACTTCGCTTTGTACCAGACTGTCGTTAACAACGCCAATTAAAAAGTTGCTGATATAAACTGAAAGTTGAACTTTTGAACTTTAAACTGTTTATTTTTCTTTTACAGGCGTCAATATACTCACAGGCGTTGAAGACGCTTATATCAATGTCAACTGTGATTTTACTTGGCCTAATCGTCGCGTATCACGCTTTAGAAGTACAGGTAATTTCATAACTGCCATACCTTCTAAAATTTAATATCAAAACCTTACCTCTCTTATACTTATTAAAACATCTGCTTCTGTCTGTTAATTTGGTTTCCTAATCCCTTGTTTGTTCATCAATGTAAATATTACATTTATGAAATAATTTGAACTCTCTTTCCTTAACATACATTTAATATTTCAGTTATTTATGATAGACAACTGCGCCGATGACTGGCGGATAGCGATGACTTGGCAAAGGATAGCCCAAATAGGGCTGGAACTAGCCATTTGCGCCGTCCATCCAATCCCTGGCCAGTACACGTTCACATGGACGACTAAGCTGGCGAACAAGGGTGGTGTTATAGGAGTTGAAGTAGTAAGTAGTTATACAACTAAATAAGGTTGTGTTTACAAAATGTTACAATGCAGTGATGAAATGAAGGCTTTTTCCACATAAATCACAGTGATGCGCACTGTGAGTAAAATTAAAGTTATTTGATTGTCTAGTGAACATAAAAATTATAGCAATATGTACAAACAAAATCGACTTATCGCTATTCCGTTTTCCAAAAATAAGATTGTTTTCTTAATTGATGCGCGTCGCCCGAGTAAAATAATTTTTAAATGGTAGATTAGATCTTTTATTGAAAATGATCTTTTGACTTTGTTTGGCATGTTTTCTTTTTGCTTTGATAAGGTTTATAATTCTCGATACTGTTTCTTTTGAATCACTATACGTTTACAACAAATCTATATTTCTTAATTATCTCTGATCTCTTAATTTGACTCTTGACTATTGCGTACTTTAACTTTCATGGAATACTTACTTCAATCTGATATTTATCTAAACTTTTCTCTTTAGGGCACGATGTATAAGCAAATCCAGGTCTGTATTCTAAATTCAAAGTTTTAAGTGATGTTAGAGTCCTCGTCTTGAGCATGTATCTCTTATTGAAATTGTTTGAATCCACTTTGTGTACGTGATTGTTTGGATTTGTGTGATTAATACGTGTAGTTTTGACTGGTGACATAGTATTCAAAATTGAGCTTCCTAAAATTACTGTTGAAAATTTAGGTAAATTCAAAGTATATACCTGTGAGCGCTGTGTGTAAAAAAATGTCCGAATGAAACTAGATTGTTTCAATAAATAACAAGACCACGTATGCAAAGCGCTTTAATCCAATGCATGTTATGTTACCATTTGTGATTGAAATTGATAAATTCTTCTGGCAAATTGGTTCAACACTATAGCACCGAGCACGATTTCAATTATTCTCGTTTCAAATAGGTTGAACTGACATCACTTGAAAGGTGTTAGATAAAGATTGCAAAATTCTAGCGTGCCTTAAAGGTTGTATTGTATTAGATGCATTTGATTTTGGTTTTGACACAAAGACGCGCACTTTTAAAATGTGGTTTTAAATTCGGGCACGTCATTGTGAAACAAATTACTAAAGCTCCTTTTACAGTTATTGCAACGTCTAACGACGAGGTAACGTTCAGTCTGTGTAACGGGAGCTTATTAGTATCTTAATTTTTCATTTTGTAAATATCTTTTATCGTTTTGATTTCAGGTTCCCTATGACGTCACGCTGTCTCTGCCGATGTTCTTTCGGCTGTATCTAATATGCAGGGTCATGTTACTTCACAGTAAACTATTCACGGACGCCTCGTCAAGAAGTATAGGAGCTTTAAACAGAATAAATTTTAACACTAGGTATGTTTATGGATATTAACTCCCGATCCCGTGGGAATGTCAATGTTATGCCAATACCAATGAATATATTATTCCCAATGAATATTGATTCATTCAATACTCATTGAGAATAACATAAGCAACTTTTTATCTAATGTATCCTCATGCCAAGTTTCAACAAAATTGGTCCAGTAGTTTGGGAGCCTATTTCTTACAAATAAAAAAACAATAAATCTTTCATCTTTATTATATTAGTGTAGATTAAGATCCTGAAATTTTTTTTACTTAAAATATAAGTTATTTGACTGGTGGATTTTGCTACCATCTCCTATACTGGAATCGTAGATCTATTCTGAATCTTCACGCTCCTAGATTTCGATATTTCTTTTACTTTTATTTGTTTTTGTCTGCTAATTAAATAGTATTTAATATTGATTACAGGTTTGTCCTGAAGACGCTTATGACAATTTGTCCAGGCACCGTATTACTAGTTTTTATGGTATCTCTATGGATAATCGCAAGTTGGACGCTGCGTCAGTGTGAAAGGTCAGTACCGCTATTATCTACGTGTTGTAAGTGATGTATTTTTAATTTTGCATATTAAGTTACTTATCCTGAAAAAAATGTACCTATTCCAAGCTATAAAACCTTTATATAGCAAGTTTATCATCATTATTTATTTTGTTATTAAGTTTCATATCCATGATCCCTGGCCCTGTATTTTTGCTTCCATTTAGTTGATGTCTATTTGTTTTACACTATTTTATTTTGATGTCACCAACGTACTGCCTAAATCGGGCATGCTATTGCTTTTGTATTGTGGCGTTGTATATACTCGCTTCGTTTAAAATCACTATGTATTTTTTTAAGTCAGTGTTAAACATACGAAATATTTTAGTAGCAAAGCTGGGTTCATAACCTTCATTATGAAATACAAGAGTTTGACTTTGAATATTTTTGCAAAAAGTAGATTCAGATGTTAATTTTACACAATAATAAATGTTAGTTTTATGATTCATGTAGATGATATTGTCGATGTTAAGAAAGAGGGTGCTTGTTATGATAATAGTTATGTTGTGAATAAAATATTTATTAAGTAAATATGTTCACAGCTGTATAAAAATGCTGTGTGTGTTATAGAGCGTTAACCTGAGCACTTCACAATTTATTCATATACACAGAATGAACACAATACAAACTGAAATCAATGCAATGATACGCACAAAATGGCTCTAGGAGACAACAACACTTAGTCAGCTTTCAGTATAAATATTGAATATAATAATATGCACAACAACATTGCACCTGCCATTTCATGCATCAAAACAAGTGACCTCTTCCTCTCGTTTGAGCGACTTGCTTGTGAATCTGTCTCACTCAAATGTTCTCCTTCTTTCTTCTCGCCAAAATCTCCACTAAGTGTTTTATCTATGTTATCATGACCTTGATCATTGAGGTTTATCGATTTCAATTCACGCATGGCTACAAGTATTTGGTCCGAATTAATGTTTAGAATGCACGTTGTATTTACAAAATTTTATTCGGTATTAGTACGTTACGTATCTGTTTAGTAAATTCTCGACGTTTCTAGGCATGCAAATTGTATTCTGTGGTGAAAATTTTATTTTATTCTTTTGAGACGAAGTATCTTAATTGGATTATGTAACTTTATTATGGCCACAAACAATTTTGCATTTTTTATAAAAATCTTATTGAAAGTGTTGAAGTGATTATCGGTTATTGTCGGGCGTTTTGGCTCTCAGGTTTCACGATGAAGATCATGCCAATTTGCTAAACTCAATGTGGCTGACTGCTATAACGTTCCTCTGTGTCGGCTACGGCGATATAGTCCCCAACACTTACTGCGGCAGGGGCATAACTCTCACGTGCGGTATGGTGGTATGTATAAAGGACTAGGTTCCGACGGGTTGAATTAATAACTTAAATACCTCTGAAATTCTGTATCGCTAGGATGATGAGGTTTCTAGGCACAGCAAGAATTACGGCACTTGCTTTGTCTAGTAATTCCTAGGTCGGTAAAGGTGAGCCATTTTATGTGTTGTTAAAGTTTTCACATTTATCTTTGAAGTAATTTCAATTTATATCAAAGTCAAACTCTTTTCAACACGGTTTTATCCTGAATTTATTTAATTTTATTTTTATTTGTCTTACGATATCCTTATAACGTGTAAGAACAGCTTGCGTGCTACGATCATTACGGGTTTCTAAAAGAACAGTCATAGTAGGCCACAAACTTGAGGGTAGATCAATGAGTAAAGCGTTGGAATTTATTGACAATTCAGGTTTCACGACGAAGAACACGCTAACCTTCTCAATGCGATGTGGCTTATTGCGATTACGTTTCTCTCCGTCGGTTTTGGTGACATAGTGCCAAACACATATTGCGGCAGAGGTATCGCCGTTAGCACCGGCATTATGGTAAGTTCTTACAAACAAACTTTATTGATGTTTGTGTTGACTGACACGAGTTCAATCTTAGCACTTTCTGTTCTATTAACTTGATTCTAAACTTTATGTGCAAAATCACGCCAACTTGGACACCGGCGACGATCAGGTGAACAAGCTTCAAGTGTAACCCGTGCGTGAATAAGGTTCTTGTTAGACTTAAGAAGAGCCGAAAACGCAGCGTTATACTTAGGGCTGTATGCTTGATCGTGGCTGGAGCATTCAACGTTGGAATGCTTTCGCCGTTCATTAATGTGAATACTCTTTGAGTAACTGATATTTCTCTAAATAATTTACCTCTGCTGCAGTCAGTCAACACTCATAAATGTAACAAACAGTATACACACACTACACTATGCTTAACACTTTATCAACATTCTCAATTCACAGTTCGGTGTTATTCAATGTTCTAAATGTTCGCATTTGTACAACCAGCCGTTTTAAATGTTATAATGATGAATGCATTCGTTAAATGTACACACACTATGGTTATTATGTCACATTTTGTATAATAAATTAATCACGTTTAATGTACACAATTGTTGATTATAGGTTTGAACCGTTTATTACTGTTCGTAGTTACAGCAGGCAAGAATATATTTTGGATTACCTCTTTGAGTTCTTCAAGTACGGTTATTAAAGATTTTTTATTAACTTTACGTCCATTTCCCTGTTAAAGCCAGCTATTAGAACTTATATATTATGTAGAAAGGAATGCTTCGTTTCTTCTTACTATTTCTAGTACTCTTTTCACTTCAAATATTTCACTAAATTGCACAAATAAGTATGTTTTAAAATGGCTCACTTTTCCTAAAGTTATTTTATAAACTGAAGTGTACAATAAATTATTTTGCACCAAAAATAGTGTTTGTTACTGATTATTACAATTAAAGTCTATAGAATTTTATATTGAAATAAATAATTAGTATTATTATGGATAAATTCTTTGTGCACTTTTAGATGAATGCACTTGAAAAAAGTATATTTTCACTTTTTTAAATAACAAAATGTTGTTTTCTGTCAATGAGCTAATAAAAGTTAATATTATAAATGTTAAATTAATAATATGACTAATCAATTTCATCTTAACCTCGCATACGCTTGCTTTTATTGGCTCTACCTAGAAAATGTATTTTAGCACTTTAATTAAAACTAAATCTAATTATCATAAATTACTATTGAAAAAATTGAGACTAATTAGAAAAGTAAAGTCAAGATTAAAGTAAAACAAGAGAGGGTGATAGAGACAAATTAATAACTAAAATATGTAGAAAAATGCGTAAAAATATATTGTGTCTATTTTCCTCTTCCATTTTAATATAAAATAAATAGTTTAATTAATAAAGATAATCATATTTAACGATAGCACTTAGCTGAAAAGATAATTTAATTTTGATTTTTAGCCTTCAAAATTGCCTAATTGGAATGGAAACTCTTGCTTCTACACGTTCGCTTGCATTTTACATTAAGATATTCACTTAACAGGGAGCTGGATGCACAGCGTTATTAGTCGCGGTTGTTTCAAGAAAATTAGAATTAACTAGAGCCGAGAAGCACGTACATAACTTCATGATGGACACACAACTTACTAAAAGAGTAAGTATTAATGTAATATACGTTGATCACAGTTATTGTTAATCTAATTAACAGGGGGCGGGATGTACGGCATTGTTAGTGACTGTTGCTTCAAGAAAATTAGAGTTAACTAGAGCGGAGAAGCATGTCCATAACTTCATGATGGAAACACAATTGACGAAAAAGGTAAGATGACTGTTACATCAAATGTAACAGTGAAGAAACTGAAGGTAAGAAATAAGTAAGGTGCTCTATCTTAACTTATTTTGCTAAAAACCCTTTCCTTTTCTTCGCTAATCACACTAACGCTGTAGGAACACATAATAAAAAGATTATATAATAAAAATGAATGCAATATGTCACGTTGACATTTAACTTACACAAATTAACTAGAAAACTAAATATTAATATTTTGTTCCAAGCTAGAGCAAGGCACTTTCACAAGGTAAAGTAGATTGTAAGCGATTTTGAAGATGACAGCAATAATTGGATTATTTCAGCTGAAAAATGCAGCAGCAAACGTGCTTCGAGAAACGTGGTTAATATACAAACACACAAGACTCGTGAAAAGGGTCCATCCGGGGCGGGTTAGAACACATCAGAGGAAATTTTTATTAGCAATTTATGCGTAAGTATAATTTGATTTTTAGACAACTTTAAATGAAGAAGTAAAAACCAATTTTTAAGACGGCGACGATCAAGCGAACAAGAGCGGCTATTACTTCCAGGTGTGAAGCTTACTTAAAACGTACGGAAACTTTATATTTGATCGTGGCTTTACAAATAATTGACATAAAATAAATTAATTTCTAAGATTAAAAATGTTTCTGTTTTTAGTTTACGCAAAGTTAAGATGGATCAAAGAAAGTTAATGGATAACGCCAACACAATAACAGATATGGCAAAGGTACGTCTGAAGACAAATTCAAATAATGCTGTTGCTACACTCATTTATCAAAACACCCATTATTTTTTATTAAAAAAGCACTTAGGATCCTTTAGCTCAAACCATACAATAACCTCTCAAAGTTTTGAACCTCCTAGAGTTCTAGTCAAAATAATTAGCTCTTTAATCTTCCATTTTCATCTGCTTGGCGCATGTTCCTAATAGAACATAGAGCATGGTAGATTAGAAAATAGTAACTAATTAGTTAGAGATTTAAAACGTCTTACAAATACTTTAACACTTTAGCTAAAACATAGTACACGAGCTCTTAAACAAACTGAAATCTCTTAAAAGATTTGAGTTTACTTCAAGACAAACATTACAATCATGCACTAAATTTAGAATAGAATTAAACAAACATAACACACACAAACAGATACTTGTTATTAGACAGTGCAGTTATAATTGAACAACAAAGCGATTGATAGTAGGACCCCTTTCTATTTCAGACCCAGAACACAGTTTATGAAATTGTGTCAGATATGAGTACGAGACAAGATACGATAGAAGAGAGGCTGACTAGTTTAGAAGAAAAATTGACAACATTACAGGTAAAATTACATTGGTATTAACGTATTTATTTTTAACTATAAAATTCAAAGACCTGACTGACTGATATTTTAACGTACACCTAATATTTGGCATACAGATAGTATGTCGTAGGCATTCACTGAGAAAGGATTTTGGAAAATTCAACTCCTACGCGAACTAAAAGCTAGCTACATATGTACTTTTTAAGAATATTATACTTTTATAGGATTTTCTTGTCAGAATAATATACTATAACATTATAATATGGTTCTTACTGTCTGTTAATGTCATTTGAATAAGTGATCTGAATAAGCTGTAAAATTTTGACTGGATATATAATAATATGATAAACGATATTTAATACATGCCTTCTAAGGCAATAATTATAGTGGAGTTTCGTATTAATTCAGCATCATTTTTATTTGTCCAATCCTACTCACCTAATTTTTTACTCTTCATTTTTTTCATAATGCAAATAAAAGCGTGAAAATTTCCACTAACAACAATTTTTTACCACAAATCTTAATTATTTTTGACAAATTCAGGAACAAGTGAACAATCTACCGGATGTGGTGGCTCGGTGTCTCCAACAATGTTGGGAGAGAACTGAGCAACGGAGGAATTTCCTTCACCCTGATACCGCCGCTGTGCCTACACCACCCTCAACCATAACACCCTATGCAAGGTAGATACCTATTGTCAAACCTGATACTTGTATTATAGTGCCTCTGTCGTTATCAAGACATTATCGTCGGTTAAATAGAATTCATTGACTAACCAAAGCGCAAATTCAGTTACAAACTATCCGCACTCAAAATATAAAAAATATCAATAGGGTTTCAACGTGCGTTCATAGTTTGAAGTTCATAAAATTACTCAATAATATTATCACAGTCATCGCACATTTTTTTGTCACAATTACCAAAAAAGTAGGTGCCACATTGCCACCTTAATAATTATAATTCATAATTCTACTGTGGCTTCGCCTCGCCACCAACAGATGGCGCTGAGCCAGAAATTAGATCGTACGTTGTTTTTCCGAAGATAAGCTCATAAAGGTACAAGTAGCGACGACACATCATTGAGCCCCAATGCTATTTAGCTAATGCCCTGTAGAAGTTCTTCCATTGGTAGGTACATTATCACCTCGTACCTCCAAACTGGTGTCGGTTGCGGCGAAAAATGCGTTTCCATTTAACGCATTTTTCGTTATGTAACAAAATCAGTCGACTATTTACTTGTTTTGTAGAACCGTAGCATCCGGGTCACATCCTTGGCCACCAAGCCCCGTTCTTGCAGCTGGGCGAACGCACTCAGCCCCTGAGAGCACCGCACCACAAACACCGACTCCACAACCCCCACCTACCAGGTAGGTCAAGCTAAAACTACATTGGATTCATATGGACTACGTAAACCATTAACATAAGATTTGGGCCCTTCGAACATCATATATTCTATATGAAAACCAAGGTTGTATTGTCATAGCACAAGAAAATGATCATACGGAATAATTAATGATATCTGATTTCTTTCTCAGTCCGGCGCCACACCGCCTGCCCAGCTGAGTACCGCCTTCCAACTCCGAACTCCTCTGCTGAACTCGACGAAACACGGCGCCCGTCCTCTGACCCCCTTTTGTATCCCAATTTGGTTGTCGGAAAATCATTTTACCTTGTATTCTTGTCAATATCTGTTTTACTTTTAGTAATAACCGAATAATTTAGTAATTCAGTGTGAATACAAAATGATTATGTTGTTTTTACAGTAAGTACTGTAGTTTATGATAAACCAGATTTGTTGTGTTGTCTCACATGTGGCTCAAAATGAATGGTTATCATTTAAACTAAAATACTTATTTCATGTAACTAGGATTCATTTTTGTTCGGATACAGTTTTTAATAACTGAGTCGTTTATATTAAATCACAAAATAAACTTATATCTGAACCCAGAAATAATACACAGTAATTCTCCATAATTGTAATTTTTATATAATTTCGCGTCATTGTATCACTTAAAATAGAAATAGATTCCATTTATAGAAATAGGTAATATCCAAAAGAGACTGAAAAATATTATAAACACAAATAGAAATACACAAGAAAAATCTTTTTTGTTTAACATTTTGCCATTACTAATCAATAGGGGTGTAATATAAAAATCTTGAATCATGTAGACAAAATTTTCACTCTTGTCCTTCAAAGTTTAAAGAACCAATTTTAAATAGTTGATCTTAATAATTAAATGCAACCAAGATAGTTAAGGTAAGAAATATCAAATGTAAAATAGGATCACTCTCAAATCCTTTTTCTATTAAAAAATTATCCTACCTTTCATATTCTGCTTCTTAACTTTGTTGTCACTGTTACTAAAATTATCACAATTTTTCAATAATATTTAATGTTTTATCTTTATCTACAACAGCTAATGCCTGAAACGCAATAAATGGCTTGCCTAACACTAAAAGCCAAATTATATCCGAATATAATATATTCAATGAGAGTTAAGCAAACTATCTGTTGCGGTTTAGAGTGTTGCTGTAATCTCTTCTAGGTGTAATATTAGATGGAGATGATGTAAAATGATTTTTCCGAGTTACCATCGACCATGGTGCGAGACCAGGCCAGCCGTAGTTTCCCTCGCTGTTCCAAAAGTTTCGGAAGTGCCAGACTGTTATTTAGTGATATTGTTTAGATAGTGAAATAAATTGACGCGGATTCGCTGTTGTGATTATATAAAATGCTTTATCTAAAGACGCTTTAGCTAATAAATTAGATGAAATTTTGAATACATTAGATATCAAATTTAACATTAGGTTTAGTTACCACGTCTGTTCACGTTTTATCTGTTTTATGTACTCAACACTATTTTGTAAAACTGCGTGTGTTTTGAACATTTATTAAGAAATTGATTTAAGTGATGTCAGAAACAATTACGTTAAATTAATAACTACTGATCTTAATCAACATTTTGCATTTTTTGTGATAGATATAGTTGAAATAGACGGTGACTAGGACTCCACCAACAAATATGTATTAATATCTGCGTTACATACAATAAATAAATTACCTACCTAGTTACTAGCTTTAGAAATGGATTAAGTTCCTGCTTTTTAAGTATAGTAGCTGATAGAAATATTTAATTAGTTAAAACGAATAAATGCACCATAAATTTGATATAATAAAGAAAATTCAAAATATTATTAATCCAATTACGAACTAATTTAGTTATTAATAATTTCAACAACTAATAATTTAATTATTAAAAAGAAATTGTCAAACATCTGGAAGATAACAGTTTCTAAACTTGTTTTATTTATAAATAAATAAGTAAATAAAATTGTTACTACCTGCCTATTGACATGTAGATTGTAAAAACCTAAGATTAGGAAGAAAAGCTTTTTTATAAGAAATAAGATTGATGGCTGTCTAAATAGTGCCTAAAACACTACGAAATTTCGAAAATTCAGTTTTATTATCTAAAGTAACTTTATATGTAAATAGTTGAACTAAAATTTGAGAATATGATATTAAGTATATTTATCTGAATTTTAGCTGTATGCGTATATCGATGGGATCAAATTTCTTTCATGATTCTTCTATTTACGTATTATATACGAGCTTGTGTTTTTGTTTCTCTTCCTTTATCGTTACACAAAGATAGATATTGTAATTATAGTATATTTTACTAATTGGCCTTAGTACATACCTAAGTAATAATTTTGATTTATGAAATCATTGACTTGTTTGCTTCTTAATATTAAATGAATCTATTCCGTAATCTGCACTCTTGTAGACTAGATTTTCGTTCCAATAAGCCAGAGTGTAAACTTACTTTCTGCGTCATATATATCTCTCCATAGATTGATTTAGGTAGATATACATACATCCTATTAAGGTAATTTAGTAATTTACACGAAACACCAACTAGATTTACATATTTAGGAGTATTATAGATACTTATTACATAATATTTCAAACTGTATATCTATTCTTATCTCTAACCTCTTTAATATCCTTCATCTTGGTATCTCTTAAAATGCTCCGGTTACAATCAAGCAACAAGCTTCATTCATGACACTGCGCATGCTCGAAGCGTGCTTGACACGGTGAATAAGAAGTGACAACTGCTCTTGTGGTTGCGCAGCGTTTATGCTTGAGGCTTAGTCGATTGATCGTCGCTGGAGACTCTACCTACAATTTTATTATAAAATTCTCTAGTTTGTAACAACCTCGAATTTACAGATATTTTTACCATCATTATCTGCTAACTGCCACTTCTTATAAATTGTTTAAAGTGAATGATCGTTCGGTAGATATTGACGAGTGCGTCATCTAATTGGCCACTTAGCTTTCAAAAACAAAATTATCAGAAACAAAAATATAGCTGACCGTGGAAATCATGATCAAATATATCTTTAATACTCTGTCACATAGTGAGTATTTTATTGTAATGTAATTTATGTATAATTAATTTTAGAGAATTATAATTTTTAACCTCATTTTCCACTTATATTCAAAGAAAATACGAACGTTAACTAGCTACTTTAAACAAACTACGAAAGTTAAATAAAATCAATTTAATAAACTGAGTTAAAAATTACAAGATTCTATACCGGTCTGGTATAGTAGGAATGTAACATTAGCTTTTGAAGACCCCATAGTATATTTGTATTATAATTCAATGCACAGTGAATTTATTCATTAAAGTGGCAATATAGTACTTATAATTGTATTAATTACTAATTCTTTAACTATTATAGCCTAAATATCGTGTCCCCATTGAATTTTCAAGAATCTAGTCACTAAATGCTTTATAGTTTGTTATATTATAATACATTATTGTGCAGAAGTGTTACAATTTGTACGTTTTATCTCTCGGCATTTATACTAGCGAAAAAAATTTGCTCTTTTAGTATACAATCGCGTTTATAAATTTTAATATTAAATAACTATGGTATATCCTATACACTTTTGCACAAGAGTGTACGTATATTAAGCAAAATTTTTATAGTTAAATTATTTATTATAAGAATTGACCAAAAAAATCGTTTAAGATTGACTAAATAATTATAATTAGGTATGTAAATACAAAAAAAAACATTAGTCATAGAATGTAAACTAAAATGTAAATACAAGTTGTATTTTCAAACTTTAGTGTAAATATATTAAGGGTACGGTTCCAGTAAATTATTTTTAAAATAAAAAAAAGTTCAATTGTATAAGTAAAACTTTGAGTTGTATGCCAACGGTATGTTCTATGCGGTGCGATAACAAAAGATAATGAAACTTTTGTGATTATTGTTGATGATATGAAAGTGTAACTTCGATTATATGAGCTGTAGTATTTTTTAGAGAGATTTTTATTGAAAAATCCCCTAACCAAAGGCCAAAAAATAGCTTCGCTTAAAATCCTTTGCAATTAAGGTTGGATCTAGCTCTCGATGTCCCAAACGTGAACCTCGGGTGGCGCTAACGGATCAGACAATCGAGCGGGGATAGGCCTTGGCCGGCGGCTTCTAACACCACCTGGAGGATCTCTTCGCGTTCCGTCACGTCCAAGCATTTTTCTTGGCGAGCATATCCTTGACCTAATCGTCGCTTTTCATCACGTAAGATGAGGTTAAATGAAAGCCTGTTTTACGATATAAGAAGAAAAGCCTATCTGCTTGACTAAAAAGTAATAAGAAAAAGAAACGGTCACTAACAATGCAACAGTATAAAGACCCTGCTCTTCACTCTAGATAGAAGAATGTCTCATATGCCTGTAATTTTACCTTCAACCTTACTAACCTCCAAAACTACTTGTTGGCTGAAAAAGGTGACAGTATTTTCCTGGAAGAACATAATAACATAGTCGAAATGGCAGAGGTGGAAATAAAAACAAAATAATTTTCCAAATCGGTCTAGGCGTCTCGGAGTAATCGGGGAACATACATTAAAAAAAATATCTCGACGAATTGAGAACATCCTCCTTTTTTGAAGTCGGTTAATAACCTTATATCCTACAAAATAATTGAATTTACTTGATATCAAACTGGCTTGACGAACACCTTTACAATAAAGTTTTCATTAGATTCTAGGTTCATTAATGAAGGATGTTTTTTGTTGTAGGTAATTAATATACTTTTGGGTTTCCTTTTATATTTTTTTAACAAAAGGCCATCAAAAGCCTACGCCTTCTAAAATAATGAATCTATTGAAATAATATCTTCCATTCTAGGGAGGTAATCATTAAAGAATGACGTCAACAACAAACTTTAACTTAGTACCTACCTGTTGTCAAGATGAATTAAGTATTTTTGATGGTCTTGTCATGAAAGTAACTCATACAAACGGGCGAGCTTATTGCGTGGGATCTTCTGAAGTACTCTACTTAAATTTCAATTTAGAATATCTAGGTACTTACCTATTTATTCCAAAGGTTTCACTATGTTATGGAAGCTATAATCTAGATTATGTAAGCATCTAATCTAGATAATGTTAACAGGGGCCAGCCTCTTAAGTCCAAGGTATTCAAGGCGCTGTAGTACCTGGGAAATGTATTGAATGGAGTAGTTGGAACCTCTAAGTTTAGTCGAACGAGTCAGAAGAAAAAATCGTCATTACTGAAGCAAAGTAAACTGTGGGTTCATCACGATGTTTTCCTTTACCATAACAGTAATAAATAAAATAAAATATAAATAAATTTAAATATTGCAGGACATTGCACACATCGTCAGCTAGCCCCAAGCTAAGTAACTAGACTAGTAGTATATCCGTTGTCTAGCACCCATAACACATTATGGGTGCTTTTCTTTTGTAAAATATACTTATTATTCATAGAAACAACCAGACCATAGACAAATATCTAAGCATAAATACATGCCTGAGGCAGGAATCGAACCCGCAACCTTGTGTTTGGCAGTCTGGCATGGTGACCATTGTGTCAACTGGGTCGTCAGTAATGTAGGTATACCTATTAACGCATATTTTTTTTTCGTATGAAAAATTCATTGGTTTATGGACGGTTGGGATTCAAACGCACAACTCTCGGAATGTGGCCAGATATCGAATAAACACATAAAATTTTGATTTACACCCAGATTACATCATTTCAGAGCCTTAGATCCACTTGTCAGTACGTAGACTACAGATTTTTATTTCTGTAAACAAATATACTTAATATTTGTTTACAGAAATAAAAATGCGAAAGTGATTGCGGAAGTCAAACCAGCAATGTTCTCCGTCGCATGGTCTTCTCACATCGTGCCAAAAAGTTCGTTATAAAACTTTAACAAAACGTTTATTCAACATCATTCGTTTCAACTTTATTTAGTTCAACAAGGTTAAATAATGTATGCGGGCGGAGACATAGACTGGATCTGCATACAAATACAGAATATCTACGCTAAGGAATATAAAACATGTGTGTATTGAGTTTGCATTTCGATGCAATAAAAGCAAGTAAATATCGTAGACGTTACGTATGCACCATTCTAGTAATATTATATTGAAAGTGTTTGTATGTATCTAAATATACTGACTCTTGTTTATTATGTTGGTACAAATGTATAGGTATGTGTTGGTACAAAGGTAAGATACTTTTCGGACACCACGGGACTCCGATTGAAAAAGTTGGACCACGATTCCTATTTGTACCGAAAAAAAGTTTCTGGGAGCAAGAAATAATCCTGTCCCTATAGAGAGAGGAGAATTAATTAATTCTTGTTAGTAGTAAAATTCTTGAAAATAATAAGCAGTATCCTTAAGGTGAAGTAGGTAAGACCTGAAAACTGCGATCCCTTTCCCACGCACGCGCCGCGCGATGACTCTATCCCTTTCCACCGAGCGCCGCGAAATAGCCGTTTTAATTGTTTTATGTAATAAAAAGAGTCACATCTATTTAAATGAAAAACCATCTGTACTAACTTATGGGATTTGATATAAAGTTTATGAAAATATAAATTTTGTACTTGTTTCTTTCTTTACAATCTCCGTCAAAATTAAAAAGCTCAAAAAAATGACGTTTTTTTAAGGATTTCACGATTTTTTTCTATCGAGGCTAATCACTCTAATCGTGTTTCGAAGTGTATGACAATACAAAGCATTTGGTCACCTTTACGACAGTAGGAATATCATTCTATGGATTTTAGTGGTTGATACCCAAAAACTGTTTCTAAAACACTTCTATCGCGCTTCTGGTCTTAACACTTCGGCTAAATTCATGAATATTGAGAAATATATATTACTAGATTAAGAAATTATCCTTTAGCGTCTATAGATAGAGAATTATTTCCTGAATTATTTCTTCAAGAAAATCTTTTTTGTTCCTTTGTGGAGTTCCAAGTGCGGGGTGATGGTTAAACTATTTTTGAAACAAACAAAAGATGATCGAAACGGAGACTAAAGACGATCGGCCTTAAAACGAAAGAAGATCGAAACGTACATAATAGTCGACATTTTCAAACAAACAGTTTTTTTGGGGACGTCTTAAAAGTGATGGAAAAACAAAATAGAAATTTCAAGTTCACAAATTTTAAGCGGTAATTAAGCTTATTATCAGTATTACAACTACAGACTGGAAATAGGCAAATAGTTAGGTCTGTAGATAAGAATGAGACAGCTTAACGACTGTTCACTTGAAGACTTCGTCAGTCTGCGTTTCCCCTTAATTAGTCACCGCCTACGTTCTTGTGTCAGTTGGATCCCAGAATTACCCAGAATATCTAAATTAGAATTAATAGCCTTCACCCACTCTACTTTAATACCATACTGACGATAACCATTATCATAGGTATATTTAAAACTTTTCCAAATATCGTAAAATGAGTAGGTTTACACTAAAAACTAGACTCATTCGAGCTAATTGAGCGAACTTTTTTCTTTCAATCCATACCAAGTATGTTTATTCATTTACTGATTTTACCAATCGCTATAAAAAGGGGCACCTATTTAAATTATTTGTTTGAAATACCAAGTATTATACAATACATATATACTAATGCAATAGTTCCAAAATATCTAGATGATTTGAACAGGGTAGTTATGAATAAGATAAAGTAGGCTTGCCCTGCACCTATACCACCTCTCAGCTTAGTCGACCGTGTCTAGAGGAAAGACCTCGTCAACACGTCTGGAGCCAACTAAGCCTCGAGTTTCATCACGCACTTTTAATTAGCGCACATTTTATCGTAAAAAAAATACATTGGTGCACGGCCGGCCGGGATAACCTTCGCTGCTAATCAATTAAACAAAACAAACGCGGTAAAGCTATTGTATTGTGCGAGCTTCGTACAGTCGTACCATATACATACACGTCGACCGAGCTACATGGTAGGCGAAGTGGGGGATGTTAGGTTTTATTCTCGTAACGGAATTTATTGATTCGGTCGCCGCGCTCAAAGCCCGCAAAGTATAATGAAAATAGTGCCTAGTGATAGTATGCGAGTGACGTAGACACCTAAATACATATTATTTGAATGTAAATAATTGTTGTTAACGTTTATTTAGAAAGCATTAAAATAATTAATCGAGGAAGTCAACTAAAAGGTCAGTTAAGTCAGTGGTCGAAATTAATTAAAATATCTACTTACGCAGGCAAGTGAGTACGTTCTGACTTTTTACCAATAAATTAAAACCGCATCGTAAAAATCAACCTTGAGTGAGGGAGTTATTTAGTGCTACTCTATACTCAAACGATCACAGATGTGTATAACAGGTTTAAAATTCAAATTTTAAAGCAATTTTATAAAACTAATCGATGTGTCTGGTTGAATCTATTAATAAGTGCAGTGTTTTTTCTATTATAGTGTTGTTGTTTACAATTTGAGCAGTATAATAAAACTAATAATGACTGAGTTCAGTGATCACGTACTTTATTATGATCGTTACTTTCGAAAGGAAAGGTAAGCATGTACCTACTTTATTACCTACGAAACAGCAGGTAATTCATAATTTTAAAATTTTAGGCAAGATTCCAAAAACATGATCATGGAAAAAATAGGTGTTAATCCATTGTTAATAGTCTTTATCATGGTTCAGAGTGTACCTAGTCTTAAAATCTAGATTATTTTATCTTCATTACATAGTATGAAACAAAGTCACTTTCCGCTGTCTGTCTCTATGTATGCTTAGATCTGTAAACTTCGCAATGGATTTTAATGCGTAAATAAATAGTGATTCGAGAGGAAAGTTTATATGTATAATATAGCCGTGCGACGCCGGAGCGAGTCGCTAGTTTTATATAAAATAAAATCAAGAAATCTCTACAAGAGCTACGGGTCTTAAACTACGCATACGAGTTCATTTTAGGAAGCATGAAATCAAAGAAAATATTTAAATTCAATCTCTAAAGGGGTAAAAAGGAATGTTTTTGTAATTAGTAATAACTATTGTGTATTCTGTGTTTATAGGAAACTAAGGTGAACCTGCGCTCTCTCCATACAAACGTAGTCGACTGTTTTCTCTTTGGATAATGACACTATAGCAATTTTTTTTTGCTTAAATCTTATTTAATCTTACCCTTTTCTCTTAATCTATCACAGAGTATGCAAATACTTAAGAGAATGGAACAGAAAAAATAGCTAAAGATATTAAAGTCAAGTAGGTATGTAAGAAATTTCATTGAAAATTTATTAAATCAATGATACTCATTGCTAATTAATACGTTACCTACCTCAATTTAATACTCAGTTGCTGTTTGTTAATTAGAGGGAATGACGTGAAGTAGTGTCTTTAATCCATTTATACCTAGCTCAATTAAATAGTTCTCAAACTATTTTGACAAGAAAAACGAATAAAACATCTAGGTATAAATACAAAATTCAAAATTCTTAGTAACCGACAATAGACGGATAAACTTTGATATGCTGGCAGATATTATGACGTATTATTTGATGACCCAGTTGCCACAATTGTCACCATGCCGGACTGCCAAACACAGGGTTGCGGGTTCGATTCCAACCTCAGACAAGTATTTATGCTTAGATATTTATCTGTGGTCTGGTTGTTAATATATATTATAAGTATATATTTACAAAAGAAAAATATAAAAGTTGTATATCCGTTGTCTAGCACCCTTAACACAAGTATAAGCTTGGGGCTAGGTCGCGATGTGTGGAATGTCTAGCAATATTTATTATAATATATTTATTTTATCTTCTTTTGATTTTGCAAATTCAACTTTTACACGGACGAAATCGATAGTTAAAGCTAGAAAATTTATGAAGTAGGTACTTATATTCGAAAAAGACATGTATACCCACAAACTGTTCAAAGTAAACCAAATCTTAGTTCTTCGTGTCCTTGTTCCTTTCTATCCGCATTATAAACGTTCAATATAGATTTGTAAAGGTATTCTTGTTTTAAAAGCAAGTACGTATTGTTAAGGTCCGTAAAATATCTTTTTTTGCACTTAAAATGTCAATAATAATATTTAAAACCCCAACCACTCTGTAATTGCAAGCGCTTCGTTCTACATATCCGTGTCTATCCTTATTTTAAAACAAAACGTTATATGAATATAAATATAATTTTTTATACACATATTAAAATACAAATATTTATTTCTACTAGTACGTAGGTACAATAATTGTCAACTTCAGGTTAATTTTGATGATAGGTAAATCAGTAAAATTAAATTTTTTGACATGTAAGTGCCAGCGCTTGATTGACGCTAGATAGTTTGTGGCGGTCCAATTATTCTGGCTAACTAATTAGGCCACAGGTTTCCAAAATGATCCGTGATTCAACTAATAAAAAGCTCATGACCCCTAGTTTAAGGCCCTAGTGCGAGTGCGGGGTGGGGGTTCAAATATTTTCGAAACAGAAACAAAAGACAATCTGAACTAAAACAAAAGACGATTGTTACCGTTTGGGTTAGGAAAATCAAGGAATCTTGATGAAAATTCAATTTAACCAAAAGTCTAAATTTCATATTTAGTACTGACGTAGTTTTTTTATTAATATGACGTCAGTTGTTACAAAAAATTTAATCTTAGCTCATTGGTTGTTCTGCTATTAAAAACAAAATTAACAAAATAATAAAATGATTAACATGTAATACCTAATAACTTAATTACACTATTTTATGACAAGCATTAACTTTGACTATCAATTAAAGATTAGTTTTTAATTCTTGGCCCATAAGTAAGTATCATAAAAATCTGTTAGAAAAGGTCACAGTTTTAACATCGATTTCGATTAGTTTAATATACTTCATTCTGACGTCTTATTTGGACAGCATTTGGCACACCGTGAGTTATTACACTCATTAGGTTCATTAGTTTAGAATTAACTTTGCCTTTACTCTACGCTATGAAAAATAGTATAGCTCATGTGAGGGCTGAAAATCAGTAGCGGTGAGACGGTCACACAACACAACTCACAGTATTATTAGTATTATTACCCTTCATGCACGCACACACATGCTATGTATGTTTTACTTTTGATTACCTTACTGGAAGTATTTATATTATGTACCTATGACAGTGTATCATCACGGCGGTGGCATGCGACCACGATTATAATCGAAACACTGCTTGTTCTTTATTCAGTAATCTTCTATTATACTTAGCGATACTTACAGATATGAATTACCAGTTATTATATAAATGTGGCAGGTATAGTTACTTTGATCAGATTTTGCCATTGCCGATCACCCAAAGGGACCCTTTTACTAAAACTTCACTGTCCGTCTGTCAATCCCCAGGCTGTATCACATGAACCGTGATAGCTAGACAGTTGTAATGTTCACAGATAATGTATTTCTGTTGCCGCTAGAACAAGAAATACTAAAAATAGATATAATAAGTACGAAACCCTTCGTGCGCAAATCCGACTAGCCATTGGCCTTTCTTCAGTTCAGTTTTCAATTAGGTAGATAATAAATATGTTTTTAAAGGAATTTGTAAAAATATATCGACACAGAACATAAGACATAATCGATTGCACACCTCCTTCTTTTTATAAATATGATTTTCAAATATTTTTTAGCTATTAATTATGGCTTCGCACGGCTTGTGCATTTAGCCAGTGTCAAGTTATATTTTACATCAAATTATGCATTTTTCATAAATCGGGCTTAAAATGTTTCAAAACAGTCAAAGTCGTCATAGTCCGTCAAGTCAGGGGCTATAGTAAAGCGGTGGCAAGTTTACCATAACCTTAAAAGGAGATTTGGAGGCAACGAGAAAACTTCATGTTTGATACTGATTTTTACTTTCACAACACTTGTGCACTTTCACAGAGCTAAATTGAATAACATTCCACCAGAATTATACAATTCAACTCGGGTTACAACTAAGTTTCATGAAAATAAAACTGCAGCACGACATGTTGTTAACTTGTTCCCGCAAAAACTCCATTTTCAAATTTATAGGTAGGTCCTATTATAATATGTTAAAGTTTATTTGAAATCACCAAGGAGGTTGATATTAGATTAGGTTAGGTTAGGTTTTATTTTATTTTTGGTATTACAATTTTATTTTATTTATGGTAGACATAAATATAATAAAATTGTAACTACATTTAAAATTAGATTTTCTTATTGCATCAATAATTTACCAATTCGGTAAATTTTATAAACACTTAAGTATTATTTTTCGTAACGATTTAAAACTTTGGGTTTTTTCCCTTTAACTTAATTGAATGATATTTTACGACCTCCAAGAATTGTTCTGTGAAATAAATCGTTATAAACCAATTATATGCAAATTCGATTAATCCTATGTACAAATAATAATACATTTTGACGAACTATTAATGATTACACGTGTTTTTGTTAGGTACTTACAAATAGGTACGTTGAATGAAGACAAAAATGTCTGCAAGAGTAGTAAAAAAATAGTTACAATCTTCTACTTAGTTAAAAGGAAAGGGTACCGGGTGCTGTTACAAATATTTTTGCGCCATAAAACCAATAACTGCCATGACTATGACCCTATGTTTTGTTTTTAAGCTATTGCAAAGCTTTTATCGCGGGCTTTGAACGCGGCGACCGAATCAAGAAATTCCGTAACGAAAATAGAACCTAACACGCCCCACTCCGCCTACCATGTAACTCGGCCGAGCGTTCGCTTAACGTGTATGTATATGGTACGACTGTACGAATCTCGCACAATGTAATAGCTTTATCGTGGCAGTCGGCGAGTGCCACACGTATTTTTTTTCATTTCTAATTTCATAGGAATTAAGATTTAAAAACAAAAACATAGGGGCATGGTCATGGCAGTTATGACTTTTATGCAACAAAAAAAATTGCTCTAGGCTCATTATCCAGGGAGAAAACAGTCGACTACGTTTGTATGGAGAGAGTGCCGGTACCCTTTCACCTTAAGGTGAACATTTATTCAATAAAAAATGTCATTGTTTCACAGAGATGTGATTCTAGCGTGAATGTGTCTCTGTCTATGTAAATTAGGTAGGTATATCCAAATTAAAAGTATTTAATCCTTTATATGTAGGTATATGACATGCCCATCACCAGGTTCAAAACTTTTATAAAGCATAAATTGTGCAGTAAGGCGTACTATGATACGTCGTCTTACCTTAATGATAACAACCCATTGACGTGACTTTAGTTGCTCCATTTCAAATAATACTTTCAAATATGTATAACAAGCTATCTATATACCGAGTTTCAACGCAATCGGTTCAGTAGTTTTAGCGTGAAGGAGTAACAAACACACACACACACACACACGCACACACAAACTTTCACATTTATAATATTAGTAGGATAATGACCTTTGTGAGCGTGATCACATGAAAAACAAAATCCCATGAGTTTCTTGTGCCTTGGTCTCATTATTGGGCGCTTTCCGAAGGCACACATCCTAACTTAGTTTTTAAGACGTTTCTATATAAAAAAAATAAAAAAAATTGACTTTTACTTTGAGTTTATCTAGACAACACAACATGCATAGTTTAGGTCTAGATGGCGCCGATAATATTATGATGGACAAAAATAGCCTTATTCATCGCCGAGATATTAACCAGGTGCAAATAAAGGAATAATATGCTGTACAAAACATTGTATGAAAACAATTTCTAGTTCATTGTATGTGTGATACGATGGATAAAAGACCTTCATACTTAAATTTTGTGTTAATATTCTTTAAAATTACTTTAACTAATAACATTTTTGTAATAGGAGAAGAACTTATAATCATAGATATTCTAGACTTTTACATCTATAATTTAAGTAGGTAGATAATTTATTTAGTAGCGGTAGCAACTAAATATAAATCTATGTTGTCCAGGGCGATGTAATGGTATCCCTTGGGATACATTACATGGATTAGGATGGTCATATTAGTGTAAATGTGTTTAAAAATGTATATAATGTGAAATATAGGCTTACTAGCTGCGCCCCGCGGTTTCACCCGCGCAAGTCCGAGTCTCGTAGGAATATCGGAATAATAAGTAGCTCATATGTAGGGTCTCTAGATGCCTGCATACCTACTTTCATCACAATTCGGATAGTAGTTTTTGTGTTTAACAATGCCAGTATTAAGGGAAAGCGGTGTTGATGGAAAACGCTGTTACGTCACGTCAAAGGAACTTGAGGTCTCGTGGGATCGCGAGGTCTTGGGAAAACGATGTCGTTTGAAATTAAAGTCATGGAAAGTGAAGTTAAGGAAACTAAAGTTTGAGAAAGCGAAGTACAGCGTTTTTTTTGGTCACCGACACTATAAGTAAAGAGGAGGGTTGAAAAATGGTTTGGAGTGTTTGAAGAGCCAGAGCTGGAAATTGTGTCAGGTAATAAATAAACAGATATGATTGAATAAAAAAATTGTTTTCTTCTTTTGAGATCATTAAAATAATAACTGGTTTTAAAAATACTTTTCTGATACGGAACCATCCCGGATAGAGCAGGATAGGACGGACGCGCGAGCGTGTTTCGTCACGATAGGAGTCCAGACAGACCCAGAATGGTTATTTTTAAGAATTCAGACTGCTTATTTGACACGGAACCGTCGCGGATGGAGTGGGTTTTGGTTAGTAATTGTGACAATACACGTGCAAGCGAAGCGAGCGCTTAGATTTCCAAGAGTCCAGACAGACCCAGAAAGCTTATTTGACACGGAACCGTCGCGGATAGAGTAGGTTAGCTATTGTGACTAAACACGTGCGAGCGATGCGAGCGCTTTGATTTTTAGGACTTCAGAAAGACCCTGAATGTTTTTTTGACACAGAACCGTTACGGATGGAGTAGGTTAGGTTAGGTTAGATTAGATATCGATTATTTTCACTTTTTGGACTATCAATTACATTTTTAAACATGATGCCCTAGTTCTAACCAAATGAAACTTTCAAGGTTTATTCTTCATGAAAGCCGGTAGTTTTTAAGATAGGTTGCAGAAAAAAAATCTGTGAAATATTTTTTAGAACCATACAAAGATATTGTAAACATTAGATTTTGAAAAAAAAAAATTACTTTAGTGGTTTTATTTTGAGTTTTATAAACCTAAGACTCTGATTGGTGTAGGGGTACAAAAGGTCCACTATTGAAATTGTTTCACAAAAAACGGCAAAATCGTAGACCTGATAGTTTGGCTGTAATTGCGAAGTTCAGGGTGAAATCTGATATTAATATAATTTCACTAAAACTTAAATAACTTTTGAACCGCTAAATACTGCAGAACATTCAGGGGGGTTAAATCGATAGGTACTGAGGTCTCCCACCCCCCAGCAACCGATGATCCACCCCCCTTGTTACACCGTGTATATATAGATTAAGTCAATGCCTAAAGCTGGATAAAGTAAAATAGAAGAAAAATAATAGAAATGAAAGTCAAAGTAGTCCTCAAAATAGATAAATACAGAAGTTAGCTAATTCCGAGAAACAGAAATAAATCATCTCTGTGAAAGTTAAACAATGAAATTATTCATGCTTTTGAGTTATTAAATAAGTATAAAGCAAATAATTACATATAATTCTTTGTCTTGACAATTTAACCCTAAATAGCATTGATTAAGAGGAAAGGGTACCGGGGGCTCTGTCCATACAAACGTAGTCGACTGTTTTCTCCCTGGATAATTGGATAATGACATTAGAGCAAATATTTTTGTTGCACAAAACTTATAACTGACATGACCATGCCGCTATGTTTTGTTTTTTTTTTTGTTTTTTTAAATCTTAATTTCTATGATAATTAAAAAATGAAAAAAACCTAAACATAGGGGCATAGTCATGGCAGTCATGAGAAATATATGTAATACCAACTTTGGGGCTACCCAATTACTTTCCTTATGCCAATTGAATCGTATGAGTAATAAGATACGTGACTAATTTAGGACACATCAAACGTTCTTTAAAATTACGTGTTCCCCTAATGAGTTCTTCCTTGTACCCAAATTAAAGATTAAGGTTTATTTCATGTAAGGAATGTGGATGGAATTTATAACACACTTAAGCTAAAGCAACATACCAAACAGACAGATAGAGATACTTGTAATGGAGTTAAAAGAAAATGATTTCTAAACACTTGCGCTTTAATCATTGCAAGTGCTGTGTAAACATGTTTGATTTGATAAATATATAGGCACGGTTAAAAGGAAATAGGGCATAAGCGACATTTTTGTCAAAAATGACTTTTGAATGCCATTCTACTCTTATAAATAAAAAAACCAATTAATGCTTTCATTTTTCTCGATTTTAAAGCTGTTTTAATTTTTACGTTACGATAATAAATAAGAAAGTTGTGACCTGCAATTTCAAACTTTAAACAGCTGTCCTGAACAATTTGGTTTTTGGCGGTTATACCCTATTTCCTTTTAACCGTCGATTAGGCAAATACTATGTGTAGGCATTGACTGTTACCAATAGTCAGACAATCTGCTATTTGTCAATGAAAGTGTTAAAGTCAAAGGGTACCGTTTTGCTCCCTGGATAATGACACTAGCACAAATATTTTTGTGCCATAAAACCTATCTTGACTATGCCCCTATGTTTTTTTTTCATTTTCTAATTATCATAGAAATTAAGATTTAGAAAACAAAAAACAAAAACAAAACGAAACATAGGGGCATGGTCATGGCAGTTACAAGTTTTATGCAACAAAAATATTCGCTCTAGTGTCAGATTATTTCACGACCCAGTTGGCCCAATGGTTATCATGCCGGACTGCCAATCATAGGGTTTCGGGTTCGATTCCCGCCTCAGGCAATATTTATGCTTAGATATTTGTCTGTGGTCTGGTTTTTTCTATGTATTATAAGTATATATTTACAAAAGATGAGTTTATATGTAGTATATCCGTTGTCTAGCACCCATTACACAAGTCTAGTTACTTAGCTTGGGGTTAGATGGCGATGTGTGGAATGTCCTGGAATATTTATTTATTTATTTTTATTTATTCAGGGAGAAAACAGTTGACTACTAATATACCTAAGGGATCCCGGTACCCTTTACTCTTAAGTATAATTAAACAGCGGCATCTTACATTTTAGGCAACTGTATACGTACATTTTAAGTAGGTACTTATAGTTACAAGAATTCTACTATAAGATGAAGGTATAAGATAGAAAACACTTAAACTACCCGGAAAATGTGCTGATTGAAACGTTCGATAATAATCAAATTGTTTGCAATCTATCAAACTCAATCCCTTTGGAGTTTGGGTTGTACCACAATGGAAAAGGGACTTCCCAATCTAAGATGATAGGGTTTCGAAATAGCATCTCATTGCTTCGAATCAATCAAGTTCAAACAATCACAGAACAGAAGCATAAAAATAATTAAAATACGAATATCTACCTATTTCATTACGTGAAAGGACACAGGAGTGAACGTAATTAGCGTGAAAATGGAAGCGTATCCATAGTCTTAACTTAAAATTAAACTTTTATTTAACTTTGAAAAAACAGTAAAATAATAAAAACTTAAAATAATTTATTAATTATATTCGTAGCTAAAAATAAATAAAGAAAAATATAAAAAATAATAATTCATAAAACCTTACATTTAATAAAAACTTAAGTCCAAATGGGGGTCCTTAGGAAGTGTGCTCAAAAGGTTCGAGGAGCCAGTCCTTTGGTCACCCGAATGTCAATGCAAATCTTATTTTAGTCCTAACTAAATTAGCAAAATGTCGATTGTAGTAAACCCAGACTTGTCCATACATTTTAGAGACAATTTTTAAATTCTTTTTAACTTTCTGTCAAAAATGTATCGAAATCGATATTTTAGAATAGGTATTACTGCAAAAGGAAGAAAACAGGTTTTAGATTTTATTAAAATAAATGAAAAATAATTAATTTGGTGGATATGTACGACAGTAGTAAATTACAGTAAAACTAAACGAAAACAGTAAACCAAAGTACAGTAAAACTAAACTTAAATCACAGTTGAATATATTAATTAGATCTACAGCGGGAATCGAGCCTACAAAATTTTGCGTCGTCGAGGTACTGTAGCAATGCTGCCAACTGGGTCTTATCAAAAATTACCTGAAATATATACCTTTTGGTGTAAAAATTAACCTTTAATAGTTTTAGTGTATTAGAAGTTGATTAGATGTCAATTGTACCTACTATCTAACATTATACATACACGTTAAGGGAACGCTCGGCCGAGCTACATGGTAGGCGGAGTGGGGGGGTGTTAGGTTTTAATTTCGTTACAAAATTTCTTGATTCGGTCGCCGCTCTTAAATGTGATAAAAGCTATGCAATAGCTTAATAATATAGTTAATTCAGTTTTTTTCCAATAAGAGTTGCATTTTGTAGTAAGGTAGATATACGTTCGCGGTCGATATTTTTAGCTAGATGGATTTAATTACTCACTTTTGAAAAGCGGTTATAAGAATTTTAGCGATTTTTCTAATAACTTTCATATTTTCATGTTACTAATGTTGAATTTTTTTACTACATTGGTAGGTAGGTAGTCGGCTGCATAATTGCAGCCCTCGGTAGAGTTCTAAAATTACTATTATTGGAATGTTTGCATTCTAATAATGTTTGTTTTATAAATTCATGAGACTTTAAACTTCAACTAAAGCCGGTGTCTAGAATCTTGCTTGTGTTGAAAACTTGCTTGTGTTGCATTCTTATAGCAGCCGTTTTGGAGGTCTACGGTAGGTCTGCAATTATGCAGCATTAAATGCATTTATTAATGATTTTAAAATGGAAGGTGAAAACACTGCGTAAAACAAACAACGTAGAAAAATTCAGTAAATTCGGTCATATCACGTCGCCGAAATGACATGAAAAAAATTAAAATGCATTCTGTTTTACATAGTTTTATGTAAAAAAATTAGAATTAATTTTTAGATTCCGAAAAGTTACCTTTTGAGTAGTGTATAACCTAAAAGTAACCAGACAGGCTTTAAAATCACTTAAAAGGTAACACCAAAAGCAACCTTCTGGAAATGCTGAGCTCTAGGTATTGCCTTTATTAAGAATAACGCGTAGGTTTGACATAGGTAGAGCGTTTATTTATATAAACATGGTTTACCATGTTACAAGATTTATTGTGTTGTGACGATCACCCTTGATCGTGGACTACAGATTTGATATAGACCAATAGTTGTTATAGTATTAAAATACAAAGTGCATAATGAATGGGTGTATTAAATATGGATATCTATGTATGTAATATGAAAAACGGATATTATAATATCACCTGACATAACGTTCACATGATATATAATTTAATATAATCATCTATACTTATATTATAAAGCTGAAGAGTTTGTTTGTTTGTTTGTTTGAACGCGCTAATCTCAGGAACTACTGGATCGGATTGAAAAAATATTTTTGTGTTGGATATTCTATTAACTGAGGAAAGCTTTAGGCTATATAACATCACGCTGCGACGAATTAGTGGGAAATGTGGAAAGAAAGTTGAAAATTATTCATCTTTATTCATCTTCCGTTGTTTGTTTGAACGCGATGATTTCAGGAACGGCTAGATCGAATTAAAAAATATAGGCTACTTTTTATCCCGATATTCCCATGGGATCGGGACTTACGCGGGTGAAACCGCTGGGCGCTGCTAGTATCGTATAAAAACAAATAACCTAATTTTAAATGATCTAATGTTATACTTCATTTAACCAGAATAGGGACGTAGGTATTTGGAGGTACGAGGTGGTATGTACCTCCAGAGGGAAGATCCTCCACCAAGCAGGTGTTGTAACCGGTAGGCCGCGGATCTTCTGAAAAATTTCATTTGTGCGATCTAGGATCTCTACGATCGGCTTATTGGCGATTTTAATCGAAAGGTTGGCTTAATTAATTTGAGTCTGTTCGGGTATGGACTTAATTTTGTTAATCTGTCCAGTAGTTACTAAGCCATAATTTGTGTCGAACTGGGACTGTAAGAAAAGGGTAAAAAACTCTAAAAACGATGAACAATTCGTTGCTGTTTTTTTTCTCCTTTAAATGGCGGTCGGTCAACTAAGTTTGTCGTCAGTGTTTTCGCCCTTTCTCTTTCTACCCACAAAATAGAAATTTGAAACGTTTAATTCCACTATCAAGTTTCCAAACTCTACTTCATCCTAACATACCAAATAATAAATGTGAAAATTTGGCTGTGTTTTTGTTACTTCTTCTAATAAACCTAATGAATGAAACTTAGTAAGTTGATGGCGGGAGTCATGGATTAACACATAGGTTACTTTTAAGCTATTGCATAGCTTATATCGCGGGCTTTGAGCGCGGCGACAGAATAAAGAAATTCCGTAACGAAAATAAAACCTAACATCCCCCACTCCGCCTACCAATGTATTACGATTGTACAAAGCTCGCACGATGCAATAGCTTTACCGCGGCAGTCCCCGAGTGCCACACGTTTTTTTATCTTGATATTTCTACGGAATCAGAACCTCCGTAGGTGAAACCGCGTGGTGTAGCTAGATAATATTATTTCTAAAAAAGGAGTTTCTGGTAAAGTGAATCTCCATTAATTAGGTGTGTGGGTGTTGCTTACTTTGTGTGAGTTTGGGCAAATACAGATTGCAGCATTTGCGGTCTGTACATTTGAAACTTTTAAATTTAAAAGTACTTAGACCTTCAATTGTCTTTTATCATCCCCCTAAAAAGTTTGAAAACGAAAAACAAATGAACATTTAAACAAAATAACTTGTTATACAGGGTGAGTTGAGTATGCTTGCATGGCGGTCTGTACATTTTAAACTTTTAAATTTATTAAAGTACTTAGACCTTCAATTGTTCTTTATCATCCCCATAGAAAGTTTGAAACGAAAAACAAATTTAAACAAATAACCTGTTATACAGGGTGAGTTGAGTATGCTTCCTTGGCCTATCTGTTTTAAGGTGACAAACTTAATCATTTAAAAAATAGGTAAATATAATTGTTCAGTTAATTTTTTTTAATAAAAAAAAAGTAATTCAGTATAAATATTTCATTCTAAAAATGATCGCTACCAATATTGGTTTTAGTATTTCAGGTGGTGGGCCTTGGATTTCTCTACCTTCAAAGGATTTATACGAAACTTCAAAAATGTTTTCACTTTAGGTATAGGTATTTTGTAGACTACTTATCTATAAATTAGATAATAAATTAAATAAATAAAAATTATTATCTATTGATTAAGAATTTTTTCTTTTGGGTGCCAAACTACAATTTATCTGTTTTAAAATTGTTAAAAATACTCTAGAGAAAAAATATAAGTATTAAATTCATAAATCACAGAAGCTTTTTTTGGGTCATAAAAAAATCAATCGCGTCTTATAACTCGTAAAAAATAGGCATTTTGTAAACTAGTTTGCATAGCTAATAAGTAAGTATTTATGAAGATTTATGGGTAGACCTAATGTTGAATTAATTAATAAATCCGCGCGAAATAAAATGCTCAATTTTTTTTTAAATAATTCTTAATATGTAACCTGTGACTCAAGAATTGCTATGAAGTTACTATAAATTAAAATAAAATTTCTAAAATTATTTACATTTATTTCATAAACGATACTCATAGTTTCGAATCCTAATTAAGGTTTAAACAACATAAGGGACAAAATTTCCAACCTAGAACACCATTTTCAGTAAATCTATGTTTCTAGAGTTACACATAGGGTTGAACTTAGATGTATAATGCCACATTTATATTTGTATATGGACCATTCAAAAAATGTGTATTTCCTGCGCATTCAGGTCGCATTTGCCTTAAATCATCCATTAATTATTTAAGACAAAAAACATAGTTTTGTAGCCTACAAATTAGGTAATTCATTAAAATAAGATGCTTTATTATGACCAATTAAGTTTGCATAATTACCCATTGTTGTAACGTAGGTACAATGATTATGGACACAAATTGGACAATGTAATAAAAAACTGCAGGATTTTACTCATTCTATACTCAATAACCAGCTCGTATTGGGCAAAATCACAAAACGGTTTTGAAATAAAACTTAAATACTTTAGACTGAGTTATAAAACTTACTTCTCTTTCTGTACCACAATTTGGCGTGCGTTACACTCGTGCATGATTACAATTTAGTTCCGATTCAAGCCTAGAATTCATGCCATTCATAATATTTAACAAAAGGACCAAGGAATACTTTGCCCCCCCTTTTTCACCCTAAGAGGTTGAATTTCGGGAAATCCTTTCTTATCGGATGCCTATGTCATACAAAGAACACACCCTCAAAATTTCAGGTCTCTACGATCAGCGGTTTAGGCTGTGCGTTGATCCATCAGTCAGTAAGGAGAGAGCATTTCATATGTATAGATAGAGAGAGAGAGATTATTAGCCTCTCAGTCGTTAATAAAGATGTATATTACACGCCTCTACAAAATATCATGTTCCAGTTATTGTATCAAGAATTTAAAGTAAGTATCTATCATAATAGCTTGTCCTTAAGTATTAGTCAGCGTTAAATATCCTCTAATTTATGCCGAAGACGACAACCATTTTTAATAAAATACAGTTTTGGTAACTTCACGTAAAAACGCGAAGAATCTCCCTTTTGTTATGCGTAGACGTACCTACTTACATTATTAAATACTTCACGGTTATCTTCATTCCTGAAGATTATAATACCTTACATACTTATACCTGCTTATACCAATTACCTCACGTAATATTTGTATGTATGGCATTTGGTTATAAACTTTTAGGTATGGCGTGTAAAATTAAATCTATACTAATATTATAAAGCTGAAGAGTTTGTTTGATTGTTTGTTTGTTTGAACGCACTAATCTCAGGAACTACTAGTACGAATTAAAAATTATTTTTGTGTTTGATATTCCATTTATCATGGAAGGCTATAGGCTACTTTTCATTTTGATATTAGCACGGGATCGGGACTTACGCGGGTGGAACGGCGGAGCGCAGCTAGTAGTTAATATAATAAAGTTGACAGAGATTAGAGTTTGATTGTTGTAACGCACGCGCTGTGGAATTGCCAGCCGAATATATTTTTTTGCATTTTATTGACCTAATAGTTGAGGAAAGTAAGGACGCGTTTTATTCCATTGCAGCGCACGCTGCACAAGCCCACAGACCATCTATTTTCTAATTTTTGGCGGAACCATATAGCTAATTAATATTTATTCTTTGACGGAACCATGCAGCTATGTAACGAGACTTGTGTGGCGCGCGTGGCGTTTTCCACTTCAGGGCAAAGGTTTATCTACCTTTCTTCCATTGATCGCGATCAGTTAGCTATTGCACACCAGTAATTCCAATAGCAGTCAAAATAGTCATTCCATCCCTATCTTGGTATACCATGTGGTCGTGTACCTATGGTATTAGGTTTTTATTTTGGCCCGTCGTTCATCTGATATGCGGCAAACATATCCAGCCCGTTGTATTTCAGCTTGATAGCTTTCTGGGAGACGTCAGCGATAAGATTTATGACAACAGATTTATGTCTGTGATGCCATTGGTTATGCTGCATCTGTATTTTACCATGCATTCATTCAATTGAAATATCTCGTCATAAATGCATCAGAAAACAATGCCTGCACTATTGACACCTCGCTCGGACTCAGCGATAACTAGTTCAATTACTTGGAATATGCTCGTGTTAGCTATGAATTAATCATTGCCATCAATTCCATTCTAATTGCCCACTGACTATCTCATGCCTATTGAATACGACTATTAATTATTTAATTACCATAGTTTTTTCCTTTTACACGTACTAAATCTTATGTACTATCTACTTGTGAGTTCTAAACCAATAAGTTCTAGTGGAAATGAGGGATTTTTTCGGCTTATGTACTACATCATTGTAGTTTATGGGGGAACCGAGCAAATTAAAATGGTTTGATAGATTAAAAAAAAAAATTTAACGACTCAAACTATGACTATTTTCTATTAATATAATTACACTGTGTTTAAATTTATTTTAATATACTAAAATAATTTAAAAATTGATATAATTTTTTACTTACATAAATTACTGAAGTCAATTTTCCTTTTAATTCAAGATGCGGTAAAGCTGTTGGCATCAAACTACTAACTCTAGTATTCTGGTTTTGAATTTGTAATTTAATTCGTCATACTATAAATGTTTAAGAAGGCAAAATACCTTATTTTTTACACAATAGGTACTCATGCAATTTACCCTTACCTTATAATATTTCTAAAATATTTTCCAATAAATCTTACCGGAACGAATTATTTTCATCTTATTGTTGCAATTTTATTTAGAAAACTATCTTTGTTACCTTAAGAAATATTTGCTTCTATATATTCATTTACAGTTTATTTATTTAGGACGGGACAAGGAGCGTCAGAAGCAATAATGTCTTTCAATAAAAGCCCTTCCTACGAATTATTCTATATAAATAGGTCTTAGATGATTGTCGATTGCAAAAGAAACAAAAATCAATTTTCAAGAGGTCAGAAGTGCGAATGAATACCTAATTGTTAGAAAATCCGTTTTTAAGACAATTTTTTTAATAACAACATTAAAAAAAAATTGCCAAGACAAATTAAATGAGGCCAAACATGACGAGGTCATCTGGAAATTAGATTTTTTATGACCAATAAGCATTATTAACTTGCATAAGAATGCCATTCAGCTCAATGGGACGCATTAAGTCGGTGGACTAATAAGTGCTTGGAAAGAAAATACTAATCAAAACATTGCAAGCTTGTAAAAAAGAACAAAAGTCTAAAAAACAGAAAATCCTAGGTATTTCCAACAAGGAATTTCATGGAACAAAATCTCTTGTCGATTTCAAAACTTTCCCTAAGTGATTTTTTTCATTCCAAAGGTACTTTTAAAATGTAGGTACCAGATTTAACAATCCAAAGCTTTTAGTAGCTTTTAGATAAGTACAGCTCACGATCCTTCTCTAATGCGTCGTCCGTTTTTATCCTAAGCTTTAAAAAGCTGTTTGCATGACAAATGTATATTTATAGTTAAACCTAAACAAAGGCAAATAGCCAAGAACTATCTATTCTAAGAATAAATTATGGTACATTAAGTTAAAAGATATTTTTTGTAAGGTTAAAATGCCTGAAAATAATGACTGAATCAAAAATGGTACATTCGTACTTCAGTCTTGTACGCAGCGTCATCGAGAGTTGTCGCGCTGCAAAATCCCTTTATCGACAAACGCGAAGTCATAAGTACCTATTATTTTTTAATTTCGAAATATTTTCTATATATTTCAAAAATGTTATAGAAATTGTAGTTAATTTTAAAACCTATTTTTAAAATAATATTTTGGTATTAACAGTTTAGTGATACAAACTTACTTTGGAACTTTTTTGCTACGAATAACATGCAAGTAAGTATTTTGTAACTTTTTAATGACAAATCTGTGATATTTTTCCATTGAAAAATTTATTTTTAAATGAGTTTTATGTAACACTAACCCACATTTTATGAAACACTTCTATCGAAAATTTATTACTGAGACATCAACGAGTCGACATATCACAGAGCTAAAAATCTAGGAACAAAGTAATAAATTTTATTTAATACATAAACCGAAAAGCTGTCTCCAATTTACAAATACATTGATTCTATTTTTGCGTTGTTTTCGACGTACACAATTTAACAAAAACATACATGATTGATTAGGATTTATAGTTTGTCATTCTTATACGTTGATATTTTCATTGTTAATTTTTTTGGACATTTTTACTCATCAATAACATCATTATGTATTTTTTTTTACATTAGTCTTGCAAATCTTATACCTATATAACTTTTTACTAATAACGCTTATGGAACTTTTAGTTTTCAAATAAAATAAAATTAAAATTCAGCTACGATGCTAGGTACGTGCACAGATAAATAGTCAAAATGGGGTCAAAGGGTCAAACTTTTTAACAGCACTCTTTTTTACCACCAATTTTACCATGTCATTAATTTACATGAAGAGGCATGTAAGTTAATGACATGGTAAAATCGGTGAGTAACTTAGAAGTTTCTTATCATTGAGGTGAAGCACGGATAAGAAAAACTCCGTGGTTCGCTAAAGTGGACTGAGGTGGATGACGTCCGACACTGCGTTTTAGTAACTTATTAAAAGACTAAAAAAAGGTTCTCAATTCATCACCTTTATTTTTAATATTTTTAGTTATATGATGGAAAAAAAATGAAAATAACGGTATTTTTTTTTTTTTAAACAATACATTTTCAACCAGCTGTTTCTCTTCCTTATTTTGTCCCTATGGTGATAAATAAATAAGATTATGTTAACAATAGATGGTAGGTACATTACGTGCCTAATATTATTTAGAATTATTTACACAGCTTTAATTTTATGTCTTCATTTATGTATTTAGGATGACCTTCAGCATTAAATATTTACAAATTCGTGTCTTATACCTACCCAGGACTGGTAACTAAGGTTTTAAGCGCTTCAGGCAAATTTAGTTTGCGCCCTTTAGTGATTTCCGAACTAAGGGATTTGGGTGACATTTTATTCTATTTTATTGGAGATAAAATTTGAGATTTGCCGCCAACGCATACTGGCATATTTTGGTCACGTTATGCGGAGGGGCGATGAGAACCTGGAGAAACTCATCGTGGTTGGGAACACAGATGGAAAACGCTCTCGAGGCCGATCCCCAACCAGATGGACGGATCAGATTAGGGACTCATCAGCCGTCAAGTTTCATAACACTGTAAGAGATGCGATGAACAGAAACCGTTGGAGACAGATCATCCGATCCAAATGCAGACCACCCAATGATGACCACGATCCTCAGTCATGAGGGGCCGACTACAGAGAGAGAGATTGGAGATAAATATTTTTATACTCTCACATTTTATGAATTTGTGTATTTTCAGCGCAGGGCTGGTAACTAAGGTCATAAGCTCCTCAGGCAAGTTTGAATTTTGCGCCCTTTAAGTAATTTCAGGACTATTACAACGAAAAGTGGCATTGATTTTTATAGATATAGATAAGTTAAATTAACCTGTCGCCTATCAGTAGTTTTACCTACAACTTTACCCACAAATTACTAAGAAGATAAACCTTTGTATCTGTAAATTACATGCCTTTGCTTAAAAATAATAGAATGTGAATATTAGAAGGTTAAGTATACATAAAAAAAAATCAAGCTTTACTGTTTTTACTTAAAGTTTTTATTACATCTCTTCTAAAACTATATTCTTATGAGTAAAATTATAGGTCATTATTTACAAAATATTCATTGAGATACCAAGCAGAAGCAAAAGTTATTTATTAAAAGTAGTAGTAAGTAGATGAATAAATGAGTATATAATAAATTACGAGAACTTTTTCAAGATCCTGAATATAATGAGAACATTCTGAAAATAACAGATTTTTATGCGTTGTTTGCAATGTTTGCAAAAATTCAGTTCTCATAGATAAAAAAGAAATAAAAGTCAAACATAAATCTCTACTATTCTAAATAATAAATAACATTTAAATTACGACAAAGAAAATTTTATAACACTTTGAGAATTTTATTTACAACATAAATTATGAAATACTACACTTGTAAAATAACCACATAAATCAATTAATTATTACAAATTATTCACTTGTTTTAAAAAATACTTATACTCGTATTTACCTACAATCAAGAAATATTATGTTTCGTGTATTTTATTTTGGTTGCAGAGACTAACTATCCAAACTATCATAATAAAAAGCAATGTCAGTATTGTTTTTTACTGTTGTGGGGTTTTGTACCCGGAGGGTTTCTCATTTATTAATATTAAAAATGGTATAATTTCACTGACATAATATAACATATTAGTATCCTATTGTTTTGAATTTCGGAGCCATGTAGATAGATAGATAGATAAACTTTTTATTGCACCATATTGAACCTTAATTTTAACATAAATTCCTGCTAAAAAATCTATATAAACCAAACAATATAGAACAATAGGCGGCCTTATCGCATGTAGCGAACCCTCTGGCCATTCAAAAAATCATCTATCTTTGGTATCATAGTAGAATATAATACTTGATAAAAACGGTAATTTTTATTTGATCTAATCAATTCATTGTCAAAATACATATACAAAACAAGGGATATAGAAACATTTAAAAAAATACGTGACGAATTGAGAACCCCCTCTATTTTTCAAGTAATACTTATAAAATTCTTTGTCCTGAATGACTGACTGACTGACTGACGGATCAACGCACAGCCTAAACCGCTGATCGTAGAGACCTGAAACTCGAAGGGTGTGTTCTTTGTATGACGTAGACATCCGATAAGAATGGATTTACCGAAATTTTACTCCTAAGGGGGTGAAAAGGGGGGATAAAGTTTGTATGGGATAACGTGTTTCCTTGGTACATTTTCGACTTTTACGCGGAAGAAGTCGCGGGCAAAAGCTAGTTATAATTAAATTAAAGCCTTATAACACCTCTCTTTTTAGGGGAGTTTAAAATTTGTTACTATGGCATTATTAGCAACAAACGCAATTGTGAAGAAACCGTTTGTGAATTCTCTACTGACGGACGATCATTGTAATTTAATTGACGCCAATAATGCCATGTCTGATATAATTTAATTTACTTCGACGATTGGTGACATCACAAAGGGCGTAGGCTGAAAATAAAACATACCCAAATTTTGAAGCTGAATTATTGGGTAGGTAACTTACCTACATAGAACATGAAATTTTAATAATTTAGTGAAACAGTAATTTAAAAAACAAATGGTTTTCTGTAAAGACGGTTTACGGACGATAACTTTACGTGATAACGCATAAGAAAACGATTAAAAATTGAGAGGTTTTTTGTCAATCCTTTTTTTTTTTTCCTTTTTATTATATAAGTCTTCTATTCGTCACGTATCACACCTTAACACAAGCCCAGATGAGCGATATTATTATTAAATACTCTGTTTCAAGTTACCATGACGCGTCTAGTCATATTATCATAACGCATGCGTCACACAATTTTACCGTGACACTTTTTTGTGAATGCAGGTGTCCCATCAATTTATTAGACGTTATCACGGCAAGACTAAATTATATACAATGTTCTATTGGACTATACCTATGTATTGATTTCTTTAAAAAATTGGTGCGAAAGTAGTGACGTAGAGATAAAGACACACTATAATAATTTAATTTCTATATATTATTCGGCAGACGTTTAAGGGCAGGTGCTAATAAAGCTACCAAAATCAACCTTTGTTTTAAGCAACTCTAAGTAATCAAATACTCTTTTTTTGATATTTGGATTTAAATGGATATTGTAGTTTAATAACCATATTTTTGTTTATTGTGGTTAAAACATGATATGAACAACTTCGTTCGATAAAAAAAATGTTAGAAAACAGAGAATTATTAGATCATTTATCGGGTTTTATTCAAAAATAGTTAACGTTTGTTTCTAAATATGAATCAAATGATAGGTTTTGACCTCTAGGAACTATATTTGTGGATAATAATGCTAAAATGTTTTGCATATCGATCATATATAACAGTTAGCACGCAGCAAGCTACGTCTTTGAGAGCGCGGGCTAAGGTAATGTGAATACCTACATACGGTACTGGAAGAGCACCTTAAATATAGAATGTAGTGATATTAAAATCTCTTTAGTAAAACACATTGATCCAAGGAGCCAGTACTGACATCTTCAAATAACCCAATATTTTCCTCGCAAGCCCTTTGTTAATGACAATGTACTCATAATTATAATTATTCATTACCTTGATGAAAAATAATTTTACGGGCCTCAAATAACACAGGTGTGTAACAATATGATACAAATGGATACTTAATTACTACGCTTGAACGAAGACACTTATATAAATATGTACCTACGATTGAAAAACAAAGTGAGGGCAATGAGCTGTTTTAAAAGAGTTGAATTTTGATTTGAAGGACTGGCTTAACTGATATACTTAATTGAAAAAGTTTTTGGATTTTCACAAATTGAATGGATTTGTATCGTATATTAGACGAGTTTTGAATTCATTTTTAACCGTCAAAGTGCCTATTTTTTCCATTTTTCTTGATTGGGACAATAATACTAAATCGTTGGAAAATCAAATATTTTTGGTTAAAGATATAAATACATCATCATCTTCCTGCCCTTATCCCAATTTATTTGGGGTCGGCGCAGTATGTCTTCTTCTTCCATTCACTCCTATTAGTCGTCATCTCATCGTTAACATTCATCTCTCTCATGTCTTGTCTCACGCAGTCCATCCATCTTTTCTTAGGTCGTCCTCTTCCTCTCCATCCCTCTACATTCATACTCATCACTCTTCTAGTTACATGCGTTAAAGATATAAATACTTTACTTAAAATAAATTAAAACATTAAAGAAAGTTTTAATTTAAGAAAACTTTAAGAAAAAATTATGTGCGCTAATTGACATTGCTCTTACGGTGAAGGAAAACATCGGGATGAAACCCGCGGCTTAGTTGGCTCTAGAAGTATTGACAAGTATTTAAAGAAAGTAAATCAATGCATTACTTAAACCTAACACTAATTAAAGTAAGAATACATTACAAGCAAGCAAATCGCCCCGAGTCATGCCTGGCGCGAAGGAACACATCTCAACTAGCAGCATTACTCCGTTGCCAACCTTTGCAAAAAGAACTTTGTTAGATAAATCATAAATAGAGTCTCTTACCTGGGCTGCATCGTGAATGACCAAAGTGATCACAGCGTAGAGATAAAGTGTAGGATAGAGCAAGCGCGTAACGCATTTATAAAACTCAGCCATCTACTCTGCAATCGGTCACTGAAAATATCTACGAGGGTGCGTCTGGCACGTTGTTACGTATTCTCGGTTCTTCTGTACGGGGTTGAATCATGGACCTTGACTCAGAATATGAGCAAACGCTTAGAAGCTTTTGAAATGTGGGTATACAGAAGAATCTTGAAGATATCTTGGACAGATAGTTTCTAATGAAAGAGTTTTACAGTTGGCGAATAAGAAAGTAGAGGTTTTAAATGCTGTAAAGAAACGTAAGCTACAGTATTTTGGTCATATCATGCGTAATGATAAATACGAACTGCTCCAACTACTGATGCAAGGTAAAATCCAAGGGAAGCGACCACCCGGAAGGAGGCGCACTTCATGGCTTAAGAACCTCCGGACATGGTTTAAGCCAAGCACGAGATCCCTTTTCAGAGCAGCAGCGTCAAAAGTATAAATAGCCTTAATGATAGCCGACCTCCGGTAGGAGATGGCACAAAAAAAAAGAGTTTATTTCCATATTAAAATTAGTAGGTACAAAGTTGTCGTTTTATACATTTTAAGCTTGAAATTCACAAATTAATAGTATATTATGCAACTAGTGAATAAAGGGCGGATTTAATGCGAGGGCCATAGATGAATCACGAGCAAGCGAAGGATTCTAACAACTGAATCACGACCGTAGGGAGTGATTCATGATAATTGAATCACGAGCGTAGCGAGTGATTCAAGTGTTAGAATCCTGAGCCACGCGAGTGATTCATGGCCCTCAATGTAAATCCGTACTTTATTCAAGAGTTGCATACTATACGGACAGACAGACAGACAGATAGACAGACAGACAGACAGACAGTATATTTTGCGCAAGGAGGTTGTATCACCATTGAGATGAATGTCGAATATACAAACACCAAAACAGTGATGAAAATAAGCTTTTTAGAGTGGGTATGGTATAAAATTTATGAGTAGATAAATTTAGACCATTAGACCACATACATTGTACTAGTATCAGATATCTGGTATCAAGGGTGTGATCGGTGGTAACATTAATGAAGATACGTAGTTCAGTTTGTAGTTCAGTTTAATCTAGATAATAACTAAACCTAATTATAATAATGCGTGCCATTTTCCCGTGTTTGTAAAACATTGTACGGGCAACCGCCATAGTACCTATCCATAATTCCACAGTATCTAATCCACGAAAACCTAGTTTTCCTCTACTGTACGAACTTGAACTTGAACGGGCTGTTTTCCGCAATTAGACCCATTTTAACTGGGTCTTTTTTGCGTGAGGATGGAGTAGGCTTGCCCAGCACCTACTACCCTCTCAGCCTAGTCGACCATTTCCAGAGGAGATAACTTGTCAATACTTCTGGAGCCTACTAAGCCGCGGGTTTCATCACGATGTTTTCCTTCCCCGCAAGAGCAATGTCAATTAGCGCACTTAAATTTTTCTTAAGAAAAATGCATTGGTGCACGGCCGGCCGGGATTCGAACCCACGACCTTCAGAATGAAACTCGAGGTATTTACCACTAAGCCAACACCGCTCTCCCCTAGCTTAGCAATAGTTATATCCAAACTGTATGTTGTCCTTGGCTACATTTTATAGTGGAGACAGAGATAATCGCTGGTTTGGTGTCTACTTCGTACTTTGCTATTAAACTTGATAAAGGATTATATGTAGGTATAAGAAAATACTTGTACCATCCCAAAACCATAATAGGTAATATATTATGCGATCAGTTTCATATTAGCTTAATCAATTGGAAAATTGGGCACCCGTTAGGCTCAACCTTCCGTAGGCAAATAAATTCAAATGTTATCATTTTTATCATTTTTTTTCACAGGGCACTCAATATTTTATCTTGTTTATTAAACACTTTATCGGATATATCTAATACTGGGAGCTATACCGAGGTACCCGAGTTAACCAATATCGAACATTAATTAGACATAGACAATGTATTAAGGTAAACACAACATTCGCCTTGTTATCCCTTTCCTTACGCTTCCTTTTGCCTCACTTATCTCAGAAGGACAGGGGAATAATTGCATCTCAATATGTTTAAACATAGGTCCGTTGGCATTTCAAACTTTACAAATTAAATTTCTATAGAATAATCCTCAGTTCGCATAATTTTGTTTTTGTAATCGAACACCTACAAAAGGTAAAAAAAAACACCATTTGAACTAACTTTGTCTTAAAACGTATAAGTAGACAAGTCTGAAAGAAATAAAAACAACAATAAGGATGTATTTAATAGTATGTTTTGTTCAAATGTTGATTTAATTCTAAAATTATTGATAATTAGAATATCGTGAAACAAATTAAGAAAATTGATGGTTATCGACAATTATTATTTCTCGGATATTGTTTATATTGATATTAGTTCTGGGGAAAACCAACAAATTGCCCATAATTCTGTTGATTTTCTTATGTTATTTATAAACAAAACGTTCTGTTTCTATCTTTAGAGTTAATAATAGCTAGTATGATTTACCGATTTTAAAATATTTAGTCATAACATTTATTTTCGGAACGCTTGAAGAGTGCTTGTACAATGAAAAATATAAATCGATTGAAGATTCTTTTCATGTTTGATGTCTTTGTCATGATGGATTTATTTAAACGAAATCCTTTTAAATGTCTGTATTGTTTCTACTATGAAAGCGGCTGAAATTCTTGCTCGTTCGCAATGGCTGTTTATTTGTATGCATAACAATAATCTATTTGTATTCTATGAATTTATGATGTTCGATTTTAGATAGCTATGAGATAATAAAATAAACAGGATATTTGTCACCGATTAATAGTTTTAAACTTTTTTTTTATATAAATCTAACGTTATTGAAGTTTGTTTTCATGGTTATAAACAGACTAAAATGAACGAAATTAATTCGATAAAAAATAGTTTTAGTATGATTTATCTATTATTAGGAATAGGTAAGTACCTTTTTTGTTGCATACAAAATACTAATAGCTTAATTGTGGGATTATTTTTAAGTTTTATACCTCTCTATACAGGTCTTTTAATAAAAAGACACATTCACATTTAATGTAGTTGATTTTCAGGCTTAGTTTCAGTAGTACTAAAGTAAGAGATCGCGGGACCGCAATAATGTTTTGATTGGAAAACATGTTTAAAATAGCCTGTCTAGAAGTGAACTCAGATGTTTAAGTCTTTAAGAAAGAAGTTCTTTTATATTTAACTAAAAATAAAAAAATCTGTTTGTTCCATTGTCGTAAAACTTATCCAAAACAGTTAACGACGGTGAAGTGTAATTAAAAAATACGTATTTTAATTCGTTTCTATGCCAACCCAGTACCCATTTTACACAAACAATGTTTTAGTTGCACGTTTCATCAAGATAATTCTTTTCCTGCCAAAACCTTGTTAAGTCGTGTATTTATTGATACTTTCAGTTAAAATTGATTAAATACTAACTGCGTGCGCCCCGGGGTTTCACCCGGATAGTAATTTTCTGCGCAACTTGTTTATTTTTTTCTTTCTTGAACCTGACAATAACAAACACGAAAAAAAACATTAGCGAAAACGGTCCAGCCAGAAGGAAAGGATTCATTTATATTTATATAGAGATAGATGTTGTAGGTACCAGTATCATAGATAATACCTTTTTAGTATAGGTATGTGTATACCGTAGCTCTATCTATCTATTTAATTATACTTATTATAAAACAAAGTCTCCCCGCCTGTCTGTCTTTCTGAACGTGACAAACTCTAATATCACTAAACAAATTTTCATACGGTTCACACTAATGAATGGATTGAATAATGAAGAACGTTTATTTGTAGTTTATTATTATAAGGTTTTTTTAATAGCCTGAATTTTTTTAATAATTATTGAATATGTCGAAAAAACCTATAAAAATATCCTTAGAAAGGTACAGTCGGCTGCATAATTGCAGCCCCGGTAGAGTTTTAAAATTACTATTATTGGTATGTTTTCATTCTAATAATTTTTCTTTTGATAAATTGATGAGTTAGAAGACTTTAAACTTCAACTAAAGCAGGTGCCTGGAATCTTGCTTGTGTTGAAAACATTCTTATAACAACCGTTTTGAAGTTCTATGGTGGGTCAGCAATTATGCAGCCGACCGTACATAATAGAAAATGTTTGAATTATTTGTTTTATTTGAGAAATAGAAGAAAATGTACCGTGCCGAAACTATTTGTCCTGAATGACTGACTGACTGACAGATCAACACAGCCTAAACCGCTGATTGTAGAGACCTGAAACTTGGAGGGTGAGTTTTTTGTGTGACGTAGGCATCCGATAAGAAAGGATTTTCCGAAATTTTACTCCTAAGGGGGTTAAAAAGTGGGACAAAGTTTGTATGGGACAACGTGATTTCTTGGTCCAATCCTATTAGAACCATTTTCGACTGTTACGCGGACAAAGTCGCGGGGAAAAGCTAGTATACATATATATATACCTCTTTTCTGATGTTCACAACCATACCTCAATCGAGAAAGAAGATTGGTGAACATAATAAAGAGCTTTTAGCTAGAAATGAAAATGTCGGAACGAAATCATGTAGACTGCGAGTTTTACTAGCGTTTGCCGCGTAAACTCAATAAGATGTTTTTCTCTGCTACCCGTGTGAATAGAAGCCGATAGAGACAGATCGTCCGATTCAAATGCAAAGACCATTTATTGATGATCACGAACCTCAGTCAAGAGGAGCCGACTACAGACAAAGTCGCTTCCCGCTGTCTGTCCCTATGTATTCTTAGATCTTTTAATAAATAATAAAAAATAAATAAATATTGCACGACATTCCACACATCCCTATCTAGCCCCAAGCTAAGTAACTGGACTTGTGTTATGGGTGCTAGATAACGTATATACTACTTACATACTTTTCTTTTGTATATATATACTTATAATACATAGAAACAACCAGACCACAGACAAATATCTAAGCATAAATATTTGTCTGAGGCGGGAATCGAACCCGCAACCCTGTGTTTGGCAGTCCGGCATGGTGACCATTGTGCCAACTGGGTCGTCAAAACTATACAACGCATTCTGATGCGGTTTTTTAATAAATATAGGTTAATATAATGTACTAGCATTTTCCCGCGACTTCGTCCGCGTAAGAGTTGAATTTTTCAAAATCCTTTCTTATCGGATGCCTGCGTCATACAAAGAACACACCCTCCAAGTTTCAGGTCTCTACGATCAGCGGTTTAGGCTGTGCGTTGATCCGTCAGTCAGTCAGGACAAAGGATTTTATATATGTATAGATAATATATGCACAATTTAGCCGTGCGAAGCCGGGCCGGGTCGTTAGTATAATATGAATGTAGGTTTCATAATACCTAGATAGGAGATTTGACAGTTAGTGACGAAGGTAAAGGTTAGGTAACATCAGTGTATTTATTTAACGAAAATACGAACTGAAAAGCTAGTTTGAACAGTAAATAAGTTTATGTTGATACTCTTAGGTAAGTTGATTACAAAAAAACAGACAGACATATTCCCCCTTATTCCAAAATGAGGTTTAAGGATAGTCCGAGATGTGGATTTAATTATATTTAGACACATATTTACTCGGGAACTAAGTATAGTCTAAACACTATCCCTATAGATTAGATAGGGAACTATAGTCTAAACACTATCCATATAGATTATATAGGGATAGTGTTTAGACTATAGTTCATGAGTAAATCTGTGTCTAAATCCAAGGTTCAAATCCACATCCTGAAACCTCGTTTTGGAATAAGGGGATTTAATCTATAGCCCAATATTATGTTTTTTAGTCATTTAGGTCTACATTTTTCTATATTAAAAGTGTTTAAAACATTCAGAAGAAAATAACTAGTAGGTACTTTAATTAAACAAATATTTATTCAACGGTGAAAATCGATTTTTTTGCGTCGCAAGCTACTTCATCTAAGGCGCTCCAAAGGTTCCGATTCAATGCAATTTCTGGAAAATTTTATAACATTTTGAGTCTGAGACTTTTTAAAGACCAATAAACGCTACGACATTTCTAAAAGCACTTTCATTAATAGATTCGAAATTCTATGACTTCCTAATGAAAAACAAGTTGGTTTCGTTTAATTTTCTTAAACTTTGCTAAGTCATTTTAATTTACTAGTTTTTCTCCTTTATGTTGAAAATTATTCAGTCGATATTCTACTACGTAGTTTACTACATCTCGGTATTTCTACTACACTTGCTCGAGAACTTTCTCAAAACTTCGAAACATATTGATGAATAATGTTGTTAGGTTGTTATAACTTTTGTTGTTCGCTTTAACAACAACAACTGCCGATCAACGAAAAGATTTCTGACGAAGAAAAATTCCAATAGGTTAATTACAAAATCTAGATATTATATATCTCGGTATTTTTTGTCCGAATATTCCTTAATTTTTCCACACATTGAGACCAAATATTTATATATTGCTTTGTAAGAATTGTGATAAACGAAAAGGTTCGTATTAAAATGGGAAATAACATCTTATTGAAACCTTTTAGATACCTATTAAATGCCTCGGTCTTTTTTGCGATTTCGTTTATTTCTTCACCTCTTCCCACTTTAGGTGGGGTCGGCTTTGTCCTGGGCCTCGTTGGTCTTTATTCTTCAAAACCGGGTTATGCTACTGGTCTCTCATGTCGATTATGTAAATAAAAATTGATATAATCGCCTACGCGTAATCATATCTTGATGTTTGTTTTCGATTAAAAAGATCCAATAGATTCTCTTTGTTTAAACAAATTGAAAATACAGGGTTAATTTTAATACAGAGAGAAAAGTTATTTAATAAACAATACATTCAACCTGTTAATACTGAAGTAGTTAGTCAGCTTCATCAAAAGTTTTTTTTTTGTACTTCTCTATGGATACTTATTTGAAAAAACCTAGGTACTGCTATAAATCTGTTCTGCTTTCTAATGGTCGAAGGCTTTCTATCAACCCAACTCTTTAGAGGCTGAGAGTCTGCAGGCCGATATACGAGTATTAGTCAAAATCATCGAATTTAAATGATTAGTACCTACCTTTTATTTTAGTGTGTAGTTTTTTTACCCCCGACGCAAAAACAACGGAGTGTTTTAAGTTTGACGTGTCGGTCTGTGGCATCATAGCTCCGAAACGGCTAAACCGATTTTGATTTTGTTTCTTGCAACAAATAATGCCGTAGGACACTGATACCTCAAGTCATAGGTTTTTGCCTAGTTTGAGATTCAGGGTTTATATTTTTCTGTAATGTATGAAATATTATTTTATTTTATATTTTAAACAAGCCTTTTCTGTCTACCTAATACAATACATAGGCTATTGTCCTTGAAATTCTACTACAACTTAGCCACCTACGTACTTGTGAAACTGCCTTAATTATGATTTGAATTTGTCATACATAAATAGACATCCTAGTTAACGAGTGAGAATAATCACCAACAAAGATTAGCATCGTAATTTAAATACACCAAAGGCTTTATAAATTACTGTAGGTAATTACAATCCTTAAACAAACAAATGTTTTAACCAATAGCGCGCGGGAACAAAGTTTTGTTGAAAATTTGGCGTTGAATAATTACTCCTTGTTTTCTGTTATATTTTGATAAATTATTTGCATATTAAAGATTTAATTCATTAATATTTAACCTGTAGGACAGTAAAATGTGATTGTAATAAAAACATTCAATATTGTAGATAGATAACTTTATTTGTACAACACATGAAGAAACAGAACGCGATTTACGTAAAGTAACAGAAAGTATGATTTGCACAAATGGCCGGCCTTATTGAAGTATAGGTTTTTTAAAACGTTACGCGGTCTAGGTTTACGTGATTACCCATGCTTATATCTAAAAGGTTACAGTGATTTTATTGTTCAACTGTATTAAAGATCCAAAATTTAATTTATTTACTTTTATGGTCAAACGACTGGGCCGATTTAGATGAAATTCGGTATGGTTAGAGGATGGAAAAGAGCGTAGGATTATTTTGAATCCAGTGAAAACGCGGAGCGCAGCTAGTGAATAGATAAATCATAAGAATTTAAGTTTAAACTGAAAAACACAGTTATTTAAAATATTTTTATTGACTTACCCTTTATTCCGAAAATCCTTTTTATTCACATTTTGTTTAACAAATGTTTTATTTTACAATTTTTGTACAAGAAGAATTCGAAGCGCCGCTTCTATACCAAACTTCTTGATGTTTATCTACCTTACCATCTCTATCTCTACCATTTATCATCTCTGTGACAGCTAAGCTTTCTGGGTGGTTTAAAAACCCCGTCGAAAAGGAAGAGTTTCGCTTCGCTTCGTTGTTGCCATAAGGCTATTTATGCTGCCAAGCGCAAGAAATACCCTTTGCATACAACTAACTTACAAAAATCTCACCTACAATTCCATCTCAGCACTTTTGAGAAAAACTATACACATTCGTAACAATCGTCAATTTTCTTCAACGAACAAGTAATTATATACAAGTAATTATATAAGTATTATATATTATATAAGTAAGTAAAGTAATTGTATACAAGTAATTATACACCAAGTTCAACGAACAAGTAATGAACAAGTATTATATTTAGTAGATCGTGTAGCAAAGCAAGGTCGTTGGTGTATGGACCGCCCTTATCAGTATTTTTGCTAATAATTATTGTCAAGTTAAGGTGAAAGGGTACCGGCGCTCTCTCCTTACAAACGTAGTCAACTGTTTCCTCCCTGGATTATAGTTTTAAATTCGATTCCTGGTGAAGTCTCAGGATTATAAAAAAATGACGTATCCTAAAAATTTGTTTGAAAATCGAACTAATATTACAATTTTTTCCGATAACATGCTCGTATCTCGTATGTCTGACCTCGATGTTTCCAATTTGAAGATACTTCGAATTTCATATGTTATGATTCAATCTAAAGCAATATAAATAATTAATTGTGGGTACGTAATTCAAACCCAACCCCAGGATCATTTTCTCATTTAACAAGGAACTTGGTGGGGAATACTTGCTCTGTTATTTAATTGACGTGTCGGGTTCTCATTATTTCCGGGTGTCAAGAACGTAATGTTATACGAAAGAGATTTTTGTTGGTTCTTACACAAATAATTACAATCCATGGTGTGGATATAAATCGGAGGCAGTCGGAGGCATTTAATTTCTGGTACCACGAACAAAGTTACTCATAACAGTCCATTGCCAAGAATGTGCACATTAAACAATGAGATATGCGAGAAGTTGGATATTTTCCATTACAGCTTGTATAGATACAAAAGGAAGGGCGGGTTATTTGACTAACTGGTCACTTCATTTTTTGTATTTATAGTGTTAAATATCTATGTCTTTTTCTAGTTGTTTATTAGGATAGGTATCTGTTATCTCTTCAAATAAAAAGAAAAAACAAAAGCTTTACAAAAGCTTTACTACTAATTGTCAAAACTAAATTGAAACTGTATAATTTAAAAAGTATAATCAAACGCTGTGCGTAGTTATAATTGATGTACAAATTGAAAACGATTACTTCTAACTCATGTGTATTTGTAATATTAAATTTGTATATTGTTACTATGCCTAATAAAAATAAAATAAAATCATTTATCCTTAAGTACTTATCATTTCTTGTAAAACGGTTCGGCCATGATAAATTACCCTCGAAACATTGTCGACACATTCTACAGCCAATTGGTAAATACTTGCCTTAGATCGTTACCTTTGATAGACAGCAAATACCAACCGCTTTTCACGCAAGCTAACAATTAGGCTTCATGCAGCATCATCCTTGAGGTGGACCCTTTCTTATTGAATATTCAATATGAAAAATCTTTATTATGGTAAAACACATATAGATAAATTGGCTACATTAGATAGATAGATAGATAAACACTTTATTTGTACAACACACAATACATTGAAAATAACAAAAAGGACGAGAAAGCTTATTAACCACGAAATTGTACCTTAAATAATAAAGGCGACCTTCCAGGCAACCTTAGGATGGAGAAGGTATGTTTAGCTTAACTAGTAGGTCGTATGGTTTAAGAAACACATATAATAATAAATACCATCGTAAAATAGATATCATAACAAACACATAATAATATTACGGTAATGTTATCTTTATTTGAATATACTGCATAAGTTAATCATAAAAATAAAACAAATGTAGATTTTAACGTAACGAAAAGATCAGAGATATTCCCAAGGTAAATCCAATGAAATGTTTCGAAGTAATTGCTCGGAACAAAATACATTTTATCTGTCGTAAATTCTGAAAAGTGGCGTGTACAGTTTGAGAAAAAAAAATTTTCTTGAATCCTCAATTATGTTTTAAGTAAGTGCCTTTTATTCAGATAAAGTAGGTTAATAGAAAATGACATGGAAATACCTAACGTCATAATCATGTTTTCTCGGGGTCTGCGATGTTTTTTACCATTCGAAAAATCCTTTCCTTCATTTTTACGCATAAAATTATTTATTTCTTTCATTACGTTCTGTATCACGGGGCTATGGAGCCCCGGACCTTTGGAAGGCGTGCGTGGAGCCGAAGCCAACACGTAGAGGCCCTTTACAATAACAAGTTTAATAGCAAACAATGGGGTGGATTCTAAACCGGCGATTATCCCTGTCTACACTATAAATTGCAACCAAGGACAACCTCCGGTTTGGATGAAAACTATTGATAATCTACAGGACAAAACTACTGGAGCTATTGTGATGGGATGGTAGTGGACTAGATACTGAGGAACTATGGATACTATGGCACCTGCCGTAACAATGTTCAATAAACACGTAAAAATGGCAGGCGGAGACTCGCCAACTCTCAGACTGGGCCACCATAATTAGCCGAGTAAATTACAGCAAGGGGGCAACAGGAACGTGAGTGGCTGAAGGATGGAGAGGCCTCACTGGATTTTAAGTCATCGCTGGTAGTCCGAGCGAGCGGGCCAACTCATCACTGACGTTCAGCATCCATCCTTCGAGCATTTCTGCTATAGTGGCTTCACTCTGGACGGCCGGTGAAGGCAAGCCAGAGGCGGGGGACCGCTTCCTCGTCAGGTTTCACTCCGACCAACCAACTAAGGCAAGCCGGAGGTGAGGAACGGTGACTTCCCCCTGGAGAACTCGGGACCGCGGGGTCGTTACTCCCCGTCACCTCGCCTCAAGGTGCCCTGCGGGCTCATTACGTTTATCGTTACGTTTATCAATTATGTTTATCACAATAAACATATTTTTTACTTACGAATAAACATTACCGATCTTACTAAACACCTAATACAAACTTTTATGAGTTTAATCAATCTTCCTATGTTCTATGTAAGTAATTACATTAGGTTTTAGGTATATTTTGTAAGTTTATTAAAACAATTACAAAATAAGTACATAAAACAATAACAAAATAAAAAAATAAATACATAAAAATAAACTTAAACTAAACCTAATCGAACAAACTACTAAGTGTTTAATCGAACAAGTAATTCTTTTTTAGAATATTTTATCGCATAATTAGAGTAGCACAAGTATATAAACAGATTTATAGGAACAAAGCTGAATATTTAGAATTTAGGTGTAGGTAGCGTATCGCTTAAAAGAGAAGATTTTGGAAGGTAATTATCTTAAAATAATTTCACCAACCATCTATCCCGTTTTAATGACTTTTACCCTCGTCCAATTTAAGGGTTTATTTTTAATAAATTTTCTTGTTAATAATTAAGTACCAGTTATTTAGGGATCAGACAAGAACGAGAGTCGGTTCATTAGCCACGAATGTCGACGAATGATATCAATTGCAAATATACGTACTTCCAGTTGTTTAACGATCTGAAAAAGGTCAAAAGTCGAGAATATTATTATGGTAATTATGAAGATGCGCGGTGGCTAAGACCATGACCACTTTGATTATGCTGAGTTCGTTTTTATACCAACTTAGGCAGAATTTCGCACAGTACTTTGTCGGTCTTCTTTTGTTTTTGACCCCGGGACTTTTACATACTAAATACCACCTAAATACATTGTACATAAGCATCTGATTTGGTTATTTTACCACAGATTGAACGTGTTTGCGTTAAACAAAAAATAAATATAGGTATTTTAATCAATTCCGAATTGAAAGTACAAATAACTTTTTGATCTTTAACATTTCCGGAAATTTACAAAAGAGGGTTGGGTAGGTAAGTACTTATATGTTTTTAAATCGAGAAATTCGAGAATAAAGTATTTTTGATCTTTTGGATTATGTATTTGAAATTGGCGTGAATTTATTGCGTGTATTTTTCTATGGAAAAAAGTGGTATCTACATATTACTGAGACGTAAAACAAGATTGGCGTAAGAATCATCAAAATCGATCCAGTAGGTCTCTAGAGCGCCACACACAGCTACATAGATTCCTAGGCTGATAAACACATTACCCTCTTGAATTGTGCAGTCGGGTACATAAGCATTTTTTTTTTCACTGAAAGCGTTAGCTCGCGATATGGGATTGATGAGATCGAGTTTAAAATTTTACTGAAAATTTGATATTCTTCTAAGGGTACCTATTGGCATTGCGATGTAAAAAGACAATGCAGCCAGCATTTTGGGCATCTTATTTAGGGAAACTTATTTGTTTATTTGTTTTATATTATTTAAGTACATAAGTACATTGTATTTTTTTTAATAAGTATATTACTTAATTCAATGTAATGTCTATTTTGACCAAGCGAGAGTAGGCTTTTCGCAATAATATTTAAAAAAACAATCTACTTTATAACTTCTCTGGATGCTAATCTTTAAACTCTATTGAATGGTTACTGACCCGCATTCCTAAACCTAACTTGCGAAGGGTATCTTGTGAAATTGCGATCTTAATAGTAATTAAGTTCAATTGGATGTATAGTTTAATAATTATAGGTTCAGATTAGATAGGTATATGGAATACAAGAATGTTTACGACTTAAAGCCAGAATGTGGTCCTTCAATTCGAAGTTTAGGTATAATTAAATGTCATTACTACCGAATTATGTAGTTACGTTATACTTCGAACTAAATTAATATTATTAGCTTACGTTGGTGTATGTATACCTACCTATAAACTTGAGATATGGAGATACGATATCAATTCAATATTAAGTAGGTATCAATTTGTACTTGTACTTGTACTTGTATACGGGCTGTTTTCCGCAATTAGACTCTTTTTAATTGGGTCCATTTTGCGTGAGGATGGAGTAGGCTTGCCCAGCACCTGCTAGCTTAGTCGACCATGTCCAGAGGAGAGAACTTGTCAATACTTCTGGAGCCAACTACGCTGCGGGTTTCATCACGATGTTTTTCTTCACGGTAAGAGCAATGTCAAATGGCGCTCATAAATTTTTCCTAAGAAAAATACATTGGTGCACGGTCGGCCGGGATTTGAACCTACGATCTTCAGAATAAAAGTCGAAGTATCTACCACTAAGCCAACATAGTTCTCACAGATAGGTATCCATTTACTAATACTTGTTTCTTAGAAGGAATGGTACCCGGCTTTTCTCCATACAAACGTAGTCGACCGTTTTCTCCCTGGATAATGACACTAGCACAAATATTTTTGTTGCATAAAACCTATAACTGCCATGACTATGCCCCTATGTCTTGTGTTTTTTCATAATATTCTAATTATCTTAAAAAGTAAGAGTTAAAAAAATAAAATATATATATTGACTTGCTTTTATTTTTCTACGTTACTTTCATGTTTTTAAAATCAATATCTTACGATTTCAATTAATAAATAACATTTTTCCTAGTAAATTAATGAAAAGTAATTAAAATCAATACAGGGTTATTGATAATTACACTAGCAAACCTTAAAAATTTCTTTTTTTTTTAATTTTATCAACTGATCTTAGTTTGAATGAACTTTTTTTAAAAAAATCTGCTGTTATTCGAATTACTTATAACCCCAATTTTTTTTTTCGAATTTCCAATAGTCGTATTATATAGAGTTTGGTCCCAAATACGTACCTATATTAAGAGCTTATATTATAAGCTCTTTGGCAGTACTGTTCATTTAATTTTTAATAATACAAAGATGGTATCTATTATTTTTCAACAATGGCTTTATTAAATGTCCTTTAGAGCGGTATTGGCTTACTGGTAGATACCTCGACTTTCATTCTAAAGGTCGTGGGTTCGAATCCCGGCCGGCCGTGCACCAATGTATTTTTCTTAAGAAAAATTTATGTGCGCTAATTGACATTGCTCTTACGGTGAAGGAAAACATCGTGATGAAACCCACGGCTTAGTTGGCTCCAGAAGTATTGACAAGTTCTCTCCTCTGGAAATGGTCGACTAAGCTGAGAGGGTAGTAGGTGCTGGGCAAGCCTACTCCATCCTCACGCAAAAAGGACCCAATTAAAAAGGGTCTCATTGCGGAAAACAGCCCGTATACAAGTACAAGTAGTACAAGTATGTCCTTTAATAATATTAAACTGCCAACCCAAATGGAATTCTTCCTTGAAATAATTTTAAAGTAGATAATTTACGCGACAATTACTTAAATAATAAGTATTAAACTTTGTCTTTTTACTTTCATTTTGCAACGGAAGATTTGGTCAAGAAACGCGTAATTTCGACTTGACATTATCTAGAAAAGTTTTAGCCCAGGCTTAGTTGAAATGGGATTTCAAGGTAACTGAAATAATAAGATTTTACGACTACAGTTCCATTCCTTACTAAGTTGGTTTCAGAGTAAGTACTTTCTCAACCCATTTATTACTTTAGTTAACATATTAATTTTATCTATATGTAGCAGAGACAAATAATTTTATTGCTTGACTTTGCTTATAGTTACTACTTTGTAAGGTGCTTACAAAACTATACGAGTTAGATAATAGGCATTATTCGAAGATTGTTTAGAAAGTGTTTTTGTTTAGTGCTAAAGCTTAAGATCTCTTGCAATAGGCCAGTCTTTCTCAAAGTAGACGATAACACCACCTTGTACGCGCTGGAGACCTAGAGGACAGTAAAAGGCTAAGACAAAATTGGGGTGCATTAAAATTATTTGTTTGTTTTATAAAATACTAGCTGCGCCCCGCGGTTTCACCCGCATAAGTCCCGATCTCGTGGGAATATCGGGATAAAAAGTAGCCTATATGTTAATCCAGGCCTCCAGCTATGTACATACCGAATTTCATTGCAATCGGTTCAGTAGTTTTAGCGTGAAGAAGTAACAAACATACACACACACACACACACACAAAATTTCACATTTATAATATTAGTAGGAAGTAGGATAATATAATTTTAATAACAGATGCTCCTAAAATTATAAAGTACGTTGAAATTGCTCTTACTGGTAAATAAATCTGGTTTAGAAATTTGAACTCGAGACCAAACAAATATTAGCACACTATAATTGAAGTAATGAATGTCGTTGTGGTTTTTAACCTCTCCTACAGCCGAAAACGCCATCTGTCATTTTTGAAATAATTATTGTCAACGTCATCAATTCGCGAATCTATTTTATTCGCGGTTTCAGGTTACACTTCAAAAAAATACCCATAAAAAATATCTAGAACACCTATCGGCATAAATAAACGGCAATGGCTTACCTAATGATTTACCTCTAAGCTGATGTAATATTATTTTGTTATCTGAAATCTGACACCCGTTAAGATATTATGATAAAGTGAAAAAAAAAAATTGGTCGCTGCAATTTTTTTTTAAGTGGTCGGTTGAACAAATAAGTTTGAGAACTACTGCAATAGACAATAAGCCCTCCGGCATTCGTTTGCTGACTGTTCAGTTTCAAGAAGTCTTATGGCTATCGGCCGAAACCATCCAAACTATCGGACTAGGTATTTCTATACCTACGGTCTGTTATTTACAAGGGCTGTTATACAATGTGTTTCAGCAAAGAGGTTCTAATACAAAAAGGGTTTGTTCTAGACGTCTAGATGAACAACTTTTGTTCTACGACTTTTGGAAATTCAAAATTTTCGTTCGAAGTTTTTGTATGAAACAGCAGATTTTTAAATAAAAATTCCCTCAGAATTATCGAAAAAAAAAGATCGAATTTCCAAAAGTCGTGGAACAAATTTTTTTCGCCTAGACGTCTAGAACAACTCCCTTTCGTATTAATACCCCTTGGTTGAAACACATTGTATACTTTAATTTAAACGCACATACAAATACAGATAAGGTTAAGATAAAAAAAATAATTGGTATTTCCAAGGCCACGTCTTATAAAGTCAATCAATTTTCCTCTTCATTGTTAACTGACGTTTGCTAACAAGCTCTATTCAACTGCAAGATGTCGCGCTAGGCTAGATTATAATTGAATTTCAGGGCTGGATAGACTTCAAACCAAACTAAAGTGCTACAGTTAAATTTCTTCTTAATAGGCACCTCTTAAACGTTTTCATTGACGACCCAGTTGGCACAATGGTCACCATGCCGGACTGCCGAACACAGGGTTGCGGGTTCGATTCCCGTCTCAGACAAGTATTTATGCTTCTATATTTGTCTGGGGTCTGGTTGTTTTTATGTATTACTAGTTGCGCCCCGCGGTTTCACCCGCGTAAATCCCGATCCCGGGGGCATATTGGGATAAAAATATCTTATTTCCGTCTCCTGGCTCTAAGCTACCTCCCTACCAATTTTCACCCAAATCTGTTCTGCCATTCTTGAGTTATAAGTGGTGTAACTAACACGACTTTCTTTTATATATATAAGAAATAATTATATATTTACAAAGAAAAGTAAATAGTTACTTAGCTTGGGGCTAGATGGCGATGTGTTGAATGTCCAGCAATATTTATTTATTTATTTTATATTTATTTAAGTTTAACTTCTTAATCACTATCTACATTAAATTTGGATATAAAATTTTCAGTGAAATTCACTTACTTAATTAAACTATTCATCTTTGAAATCCAGAGAAATAGTTTTGTATGAAGTTGTTATTTTAGCAACATTGGTATAAAGTTTCAAAATTCTCCTAATAAACAAAGTAGAATTTGGCAATAACACTTAAGGTACTATGAAACGGGACCCTTTTACTAAGACTCTACTGTCCGTCTGTCTGTCTCATGAACCGTGATAGCTAGGATTGAACCAGCGTTTTTCGACAGTCCTTCGCCTTTGGACTGTTCGCCGATAGGACGTTTCATTTCTGAGAGATTCGCTGTCAGAACCATTCACCGATGCGACGTTTTGCCGACAGCATTATTCGTATGTGGCTGTTCGACGACAGGACTTGTCAACTATGTACTATTCAGCGATAGATCGTTTCTAGACAGTTAATTTTTTACAGATGATATATTTCTGTTGCCGTCATATCAAGAAATACTGAAAACAAAATATAATGGTACGGAGCCCGACTCGCACTTGGCCACTTTTTTATTATTACCAACCCGAGGCATGAAAGTCTGAACTTTATGCCCCAAAATAAAAAGTATGAACCTACCTGGCTACAACACAAGGTATCGTTATGTAAAAAAATTTGGTATTCCAAACACATTCACAAAGTCCGAATATTTAGTCCGCCACAATATTTAATTATTTTTGTTTGAAAAGGACGCGTGATGAACTACTTTGCATTTTTGTTGAAACGACGACAAATGATGTAACTTTTTGTAAAAAAATACATACAACCGAATTGAGAACCTCCTCCTTTTTTGAAGTCGGTTAATCAGTCATGAATTCTTTATAAATAAACAAACAAACGTACGAACTTTATTGGTAAGTTTCAAATTTAGTTCAAGACAATTTGTATACCTTCAACGTATCTCATTGTGTTTCTTGCAGCTTAAAAGGTCTAGGTATTCTAGATAAGCAAATCGCGAAATAGGCAAAGAAAGAAAGATACTAATAGTGACATATTGCGAAATAGGCAATTTAGGAAATAGACTCATAGCTACTTAGTCCAAACGCTTCCTTAAATATATTTAGGCATAACGCGATTTAGGCACACTTTCTTTAGGTGCAAAGACAAAGAAAACCATCCTTCCTGCTAGGTCGTCATATCCGCTTCGATTGCTACACGTACTGTTTTACAGACAACTAGCTGTTACCCGCGACTTCTTACGCGTGATGGTTTGTTTCATATACGTAAACCTTCTCTTGAATCACTATATCTATTTGAAAAACCGCATCAAATTCCGTTGCGTAGTTTTAAAGATCTAAGCATACATAGGGACATCATCATCCGAGTGATGTTCCCGCTCGAATCCCTCTCGGGAACCCGGGGTCCGCTTTCCTACTGTTAAGCTTCCACTTCGCACGATCTTCGGCATCCTGGTAAGTAAGGCCATTTGCACGCATATCACCCTTTTCGACGTCAAGCCAGCACTTCTTGGGTCTACCTAGACTGCCACGACATGGCAGAGGCGCCATGGCAAGACATTTGTTCCCCAAGTAACTAGGTAGCCGGTTTTCGCAAGACATGACCGTAGCAGCGCAAGCGACATTCTTGCAATTAATCCGCAATGTCTCAGACATGAAGGCTGCCCCGGATGTGAGAGTTCCTGACACGAACCTTTCGCGTCCCTTCACACATCCAGTGCAACATTTTAATCTCCGTGACACGCAGTTCCTGCTTAAGCATACATAGGGACAGACAGCGGGTAATGACTTTGATTTATACTGTGTAGTGATAGGCTGTAGTTATATCTAAGTGTGCAGATCAAATGGGGCACATGGCGACTCTATCAGAGGACTTTGAATTCACTTCCGCTGCCAGTATGTTTCTACTGCGTCAATTTAATGAAATATAGATACACTTAGCACACTAGTGCGCTTAGTGCACTTAGTTTAGTAGCACTTACTTGATTACGTGGTCTTTATATGTATTATACACCCTGAATGAATTGAATGGTTAATAGAATATGTACGAGTTTCAGACGAAACATTTCACGGGAGAGTGACTAATCCTTGCGGCCTATATTGAATTATACTAACGTATAGCGGCTAATCCCATGACAGTGTCAGATTCTCTAATTGAAACGCTCATCACTGCTTCACACTACTGTTAGAGTTAGTGTGGCGTAAAACAATATTATTTTAAATTCGAAAATTTAGTTGTAGTATATGGAATATTTTTGTCATTTTTAGCTAGACTTTTTATTTGAAACTAGCTGTTTCACCCGTGTAATTCCGATCCCGTGGGAATGTCAAAATAAAAAGTAGCCTATAGCCTTTCTCGATCAATGGACCAGTCGTTCCTTAGAATAGCGCGTTCAAACAAACAAACAAACAAACTCTTTAGCTTTATAATATTAGTATAGATTAATTACCAATATGTTTCGATGTTCCTTTTACTGATTTCACTAAAATCTCTTTGCCCATAAAGTAAACATGTTTAGAATCAATTTTTCATGCGTCCGTACGTGCCGATTAGAACTCCTTCGTCTTTCCATTCCATGAACTCAACAAAGAAGGGTGAACATAAAAAGTTTTTGGTCGTGATTAAGAAAAGATTTCGTGTTGTGTTGTGTTTTCTTTAGCTTTACTATTAGTAAAATACGGCTTTATGGTATATGTTTTTTGAGGAAGGTTTAAGTAAAGGTATAATTTATTTAGGTTTGTTTTAATTGCGTTTAATGACGATGATTACTAAAGGCGCCGGAAAAAATGACGTGGACAGCGTAAGCTAAAAACTTCTGAACGGGTTTCCTCTGTTGCTAGTAAAAATAGATCTACCTTGATAAGAATCGAACTGATATCTGCATCACTAGGCAGGAGTTCGCCCACTATGCCGCATAAGAAACAGATGTCTATAAAACTAAACAGAAAATAATGATGGATTGCAAATTACTCGCCATCGCTTCTCGTGTTCCAAAACACTGCTTCTACTTTAACATAAACTCTACGTCACCATAACAAAAAACTTTATTACCTCGGCCGACAAGATAATCTACATCTACAAATTGTATTTTGTTTACGTCAGAAACAATAACCTGTTGATGGTTAACGATTAATAAATCGTCCGTCGAAAGTTAGATTTAGAAGGAATGTAGACAGTAAACAACTGAATGTTGATTCAATTTTGTACGAAAAAAATCAAAGCGGTTTCACGTGGATTATACTTCAATCTACATCTTATACAGGGTTATGACGACCCAGTTGGCACAATGGTCTCCATACCGGACTGCCAAACACAGGGTTGCGGGTTCGATTCCCACCTCAGACAAGTATTTATGCTTAGATATTTGTCTGTGGTCTGGTTGTTTCTATGTATTATAAGTATATATTTACAAAAGAAAAGTATTTGTGTAGTATATCCGTTACATACCAACAAGTCTAGTTACTTAACTTGGGGCTAGATGGCGATGTGTGGAATGTCTTGCAATATTTATTTATTTATTGATAACTGTATTAACAAGCCGTTGAGGGCCACGTCTGTGCACCTAAACAAACAACTTTTGTTCTACGACTTTTGAAACATCGATCATTGTTTTGAAATTTTTTAGTTTATGAAGTTAATTTAAAAATCAGCTTATTTTTTTAAAAAAAGGTCATTCAGGCTTAGAACAGTAGATAAAATTAAAAAAAAGTATAATCTTAAGGTTAATGATCTTTCTATGTTGATTTTCAGGAAAACATAACCTAAAAAATTCAAAAAAAAGTTCGAAATTCCAAAAGTCGTAGAACAAAAGTTGTTCTTTTAGGTGCACCGAAGTAGCCTTCACCTGCTCTCTAGTATAGCCACAAATAACTCTGTATACTGCAATTTTTGTTATAATTACACGATAACTAATACTTTCTACAGCATTTTATAGTATTTCCTCAAATGAAACAGCTTTTAATACAACATAAATAGAAATATTTATCAAAATTGCGTCTCCAAATTTTTTTCCGGAAGACCCAGTACAGACTCACGCACTATCATTAACATAAATAGAGTCGATTTGCAAACATAAAATTTAAAGATATAGCTTTATTTTTGTAAGATAGAAACCAAAATATTATTTAAAATAATCAGGTAGGTACCTGAAGTCTAAAAATATAATTGGATAGGTATGTACTTACCTACGACAAAAAAGTTTATTTTATCAGAAAGAGGAATGAACATCCAAATGTATTTCTAACACAAAAGATGAGATATATTTGAAATGTTCTTATACAGCTTTTTTAGGAATCATTTCGAGTTTTTAACAAGGCCCTCCTTCTATTTATATAAAAAAACTAAAATATGTAAATAATGAAATTTATGTATAGGTAAATGTATTGTACTTTATGTACCAGAGAAAATGATGAAGTTGCTCTTTTAGAAATATTTTCTTGTATTGATATTTCGTTGAATCGTGTCGACGGGAATTCGATTTTTTGTATAAATAGATTTGAGTTTCGCTAATCTTGTGGAATGTTAGTACATTGGTTGGGAATTTCTAATATTGAGCGTAATAGCCTGTGATAGGAGGCTTCATAGGAGGTCATGTTTTGGTCCCGTTCTATTAAGTTGTATATTTACGTATACCTATAAAGAGCAATTGGAGAGTATTCAACCTTACTAATGGTGGCAACGCGGTCGCTGAGCTTGCGGAATGCAGCGTCAGCTCAATCCAGGGGCCGCGAACAAGGAGCAGCCAGCTTCATGGACTTATTTGACCGATTGTCGCGAATAAAGAAAGACGTGTACTAAATAGTTCAATTTTTAATGTTCAACCTACTTTTATGACTATGTGTAAAGCATTCTTAATTATCGTTTAGTCAAATAATTTATATTAAGAGGAAAGGGTACCAGGGGCTTTCTCCATACAAACGTAGTCAACTGTATTCTCCCTGGATAATGACACTAGAGCAAATATTTTTGTTGCATAAAACTTATAACTGCCTTTTTTTGTTTTTTAAAATCTTAATTTCTATTAAAATTAGAAAATGAAAAACACCAAAACATAGGGGCATAGGCAATAGATATATATATAATATATAGAATAAATAGTGTCATTATCCAGGGAGGAAACAGTCGACTACGTTTGTATGGTGAGAGCGCCGGTATCCTTTCACCTTAATTAGTAGTTTTATAATTGGGTTTTCAGTTTGTTGAGCTCATGTAAATTAAAACCATTTCATAAAACCGAGATGCATTATTATTTACCCATCCTTAAACTAGACTAATTTGTTTCTATTAATAACCAAACTCAGTAAAGCATTTCAGTCGCATCAGGCGGCCAAATACAACAGCAATCAATCACATGAAGCATACCTACGCAATTTTTCAAAGGCCTTTTAGCTTTTGTTTAAGATTACACAAACTTACAATGTAATTTTAATCATGAGGCGGGATATCTTTTGATGCGGAATAGAATCATATTAGCAAAGGAAGGAATGTAATTTGTATCTACTTGAGTACCTTTTACATTTAAACGCGCTACTCTAAGTATTTATAAATTCCTAGAAAGACATTTGACTTAATTTCTTGTCTTTTGACTCGTTTAATTTCAGTTGATAAATAACTTTACCTGGGAATAAAGTTGCAGCCCACTTATCTCACTGAAACTTTTAACTTATTACGTCTTAAGAGCATCACAACAAATTACTTAAGACCTTTTCATATTTAAGTGGCATTTGGAAGATGTCGTTTAGTTCTTGAATTAACAGCTGCTTTTAGTGAGTCGTTAACTTTGATGTTCGCTACGTTAGCTCTTGTATTGTAAACAACACGACTAAATTATATGAAACTAGTTGCGCCTCGCGGTTTCACCCGCGTAAGTCTCATTCCCGTAGGAATATCGGGACAAAAAGTAACCTATGTATTAATCCAGGTCTCCAGCTATCTAGTACCGAGTTTCATTACAATCAGTCAAGTAGTTTTTGCGTGAAGGAGTAACAAACACACACACACACACACAAACTCTCACATTTATAATATTAGTAGGAAGTAGGATTAAAATAGGAAACACGTCATCATTTATTTACGATAAGAAGATATAAAACTAATTGTCAAGTTTCTACTTCTAAAAAAAAATCAAACCTTCACACAAACTTCCACCCCCCATTTGCCCCCTTAGGGGTTGAATTTTGCGAAATCCCGTCTTAGTAAGTACCTACGTCATAAAAGGAACCCCCATGCAAAATTTGAGAATCCTAGCACTTGTAGTTTCTGAGATTTCGTGATGAGTGAGTGAGTCAGTGATTTTCCCTTTTATATATATAGAAGATGGAATATTACCTAAATGCATATAATAGAATACCATTTAAGATAGTCTTGGAACACTTTTGTGGCAATAGGTGACTCGATACATATTATTGAATATCGAAAAAGTTTTGCTCATATCAAATGGTTATTGTTAATTATCCTCTTGTTATTTGTCCCTTAACCCTATTATCACAAAAAATGTTCTTGGATCATCTGAAATCCTAAATGATGTATAAATATTTTCAAAATTCTAGAATTATAATATCAAGGCATAGCTCAAACTCGTGGATGGATCTAGCTAAAATTTTATACACATACTTATAGCTATTATGACGTAGGTATGCATTAAGAAAGGACTTCTACACGGACTAAGTTGTGGGTAAAAGCTTGTTAACGATAGAGACCCCTTTGTTACTCGTCTAAGGCGAAGCCAAATGGGAGGGTTATGTGTTAGACCTGTATGTATGTTCATCTGTTCCCACCTAATTTATTTCCAGATGAGAACTTGAAGGTGAAAGGGTACCGGCGATCTCGTCATACAAACGTAGTCGACTGTTTCCTCCCTGGTTAATGACACTAGCACACTTTTATTTTTGTTAGAAAATGAAAAAAAAAATATGGGCATGGTCAATGGTCATGGCAGTTATAAGTTTTATGCAACGAGCATATTTGCTCTAGTATCATTATCCAGGGAGGAAACAGTCGACTACGTTTGTATGGAGAGAGCCCCCGGTTTTCTTTTAAAGTAATAGTTGGCTCGAATGCCAGGGTCTGTTGGTAGGTTTTGGATTCTAAGATTATTTTGTTTCTTTCATTTTGAGAAGTGGTTTCGTAAATATGATAATCCACTCAAGAATATTTTGTTATACCTTCTTTCGTGCATCTAGAATATTAAATTTGCGAATAACGTTGTTATAGCAAACACGAAGATTGAAATAAACAGAAGGTACTTAAGTTGATTATCATCGAATATAGTTTTTTCCATCCGTTCCTTGTTGAGTGTGGTGGCATTTTTCACTTGCAGCCAAACATAATAAAAATTTCTCCATAAAATTTTATTATATTAGTTTAGGTGTAGTTAAACTGGTTTGAGATAATATCTACCTAGAGCTAAATTTGGATATTTAAGTGTCTATTTGGTGGGTACTTATATGGTTGTTTGTTTGTTTCTAATGGTTATTACCTAAATAAACACGTTTCCATGAAGATAAATCGTTTTGTAGAGCAAAGCGGTAAGAGAGTAGATACAATGAGCTCAGATTGAGGCTGTACTGTTTTGACTGTAAAATTTAATAAATAAATCAATAAAAAGTAATAATTAAAAATAAATAATAATAAATAAATTTAATAATAAAATTATGATAAATCGCCTGAAGTCCTTCTAGCACATTTTTCTGTCCTTTCGGAAGGACTTAACTCTTTCAACGACTTCCAATAAGGAACGATGTTTGCAATTAGGATTTTTTTCATAAGTATTTCTTATTTATCCCTATACCTACCTACTAAATATATAAAATTCTCGTGTCGCGGTATTAGTAACCAAACTCCACCTAAACGGCTGAACCGATTTGTATATTTTTTTTGTGTTCGTTAGATCTGGGAATCGAACATCTATTTTTTTCCTTTATTTGTATAATAATATATTTTTTTTGTACGGGACAGCTAGTATTTTTATACATATTCTATCTATTCATCATCTTAGGTGTAGAATTGCGAAATACCTTTTCTTAGTTGAAACCTAAATTTCATAAGAACACACCCTTGAAATTCCATGTCTCTAAGACCAGCGGTTTGAGATGTTCGTTGATTTATCAGTCAGTCAATCAGGAATTTAAAAATTAAATTTACAAACTAGCTGTTGCCCGCGACTTCGTTCGCTATGTGGCTTTGGTTTATTTAGAATACTTAGCATTTTCCCGCATAAATACTATTAATCGTTCGGTGTAAGTTATAATAACAAAATAGGTAGTTACATTGTTTTTAAACTATAATTTTTAATTGATTTGGCGAAGGCACTTGTGTGTGTAGGTAAGTAATATTTAATTTTGGGATTGGAGATGATGATACTCGTATTGGTCACGTATAAAGTCCTATTGTAGTGTATGTATAGTGTAGTGTATATATACCCGGGGCTTCGTTGGCTTCAGATGTTTCGACGATTTATTTTCTTTTGACACAATTAACTAAGCAAAGAAGGTAGTATAGGTGTACTGGGCAAGCCCACTCCATCCTCACGCAAAAAAGACTCAACTAAAAAGGTCTAGTTGTGGGAAAAAACCCGTATATCTACAAGTACAAGTTGTGTAGGTAAACACTGCACGATAACTTATTATTTTATTGTGAAAACAATATGACCGGCGGCGTTTATATATGTAGAGGTAAAAAGTAATTGTTTTCAAATCAACAAAGAACTTTAAAAATAATAGAGTTTTAGAATAAATTGCTTTTACAGACGTTGAAGAATTGTTATTGGCATATCGTAACTCGGAACACAACACTCCGGTTGTTGTTTCAATGGAAATAAAATACAAACGACGCGGGAAACTTACTATCTATCAAAAATGATAGAGTAGCGAATTGTAACTGCATGATATCAGAGTCTTCGCCGACTTAGGTACTTCGCGTAGTATCAAATCAGATTGGGGTCGAACTTTGTTAATTTTCTTTCTCTTTATACTTATAGTTTTCACAATAATTATGTTCCGGATTGATGGATTGCAAGAGCAGCTAAGTTACGAATGACTTCTAAAAAAAAGATTTTTCCAAATCGGTCCAGGTGTATTCGAGTAATCGGCGAAAATACATAAATAAACGCGACGAATTGAGAACCTCTTCCTTTTTTGAAGTCGGTTATTAATTTATTATGTCAGACAAGATTCTTAATTTTAAATTTAAAATAATGTATATTTTACGCCAAAGAAATCGGGAAATTCATTTTACTTGTAACTTGTTGCCTACTACTGGTATGGTACTGGCTCTTCACGCACTTTAAATTATAAAATCCTTAAGAAATATCTCTTACCCAAATTACTTTGTAAACACTTTTAAAACAGACTAACTTTTACCCGCGACTTCGTCCGCGTAGTATTAGTAGATTGCACCAAGGAATCATGTTGTCCAATACAAACTTTGCCCCCCCTTTTCACCCCTTTAGGGATAGAATTTAGGAAAATTTCATATCCGAAGCCTACGTCATACAAAGAACCCACCCTCCAAGTTGCAGGTCTCTACGATCAGCGATTTAGGCTGTGCGTTGATCCGTCAGTCAGTCAGTCATTCAGGACAAAGTATTTTATATGTATAGAAGATGTAACATGTGTATAACAAAGAATTTATTCGCTAATTATCGCGTGCGGATGGTAGGTAATTATCACGTTTCTCACATACCTAGCTATTGTGCTGTCAACCTTTGAAGATCTTCTATTCTATAGACCTTCAATGTTTATAGAAAGATAATTAAATATTCATTTGGTTTTTTATCGTTATTCATAAACAAACAACAATACGTATACTTGTATCTATAAAATTGTACCTATATCTTCTATATATATAAAAGAAAGTCGTGTTAGTTACACCATTTATAACTCGGGAACGGCTAAACCGATTTGGCTGAAAATTGGTGGGGAGGTAGCTTACAATCATAAGACGGACATAGGATATTTTTTTCGATATTCCCACGGGATCGGGACTTACGCAGGTGAAACCGCGGGGCACAGCTAGTAACCATATAAAAAGTTCTTTATAATAAGTACCTTAACATTTAACCTACTCTTAAAATCTTAAACAATATCTTCCCAAAGTTTAAAATAATATATATTGTCTTAACTCTAAATTGAGAAAGTTTAATAAGTTGATCTCAAAAGTAAATAAGAGTGTATTTTACTATGCTATACTAGACTTATATTTGATAATTTAAAACTGATAAAATCGATAACTATTTAAACTTTAAATTTGTGACTATTAAAAGGTTGCCTGGAAGAAATTGCTTTCAGCGATAAGGCCGCCCATTTGTGCAACTAATACTTTCTAGCTACTACTTTATTTTGTGTTTATCGTGTTCTGTTTCTTTTTGTGTTGTACAAATAAAGTTATCTATCTATCTATCTATTAGTAGCTAGAATTTTGAACCCTTGCAAACTGAATTCTATTAAAGTTTTAATCGGCTATCATTTACATACATTTTATTTAAAATCTTTCGCGATCAATTCATTCTTTCACTTTCAAGTTTTTAGTATTTCAATGGCTGTCAAATGTTAAAAATATATTATCAATGCAATGCTATCAAAAGGCAATTTATTGGGAAAAGTTTTCGCTTTTCTGCTTTGCTTTTCTGTTAGCATAACACTGACATAACAGGACCTCTTTCTGTAAGTATTTTTGAACTCTTTGCTGCAGTCTGGTATTTCACATTTTAAGACAATACTTGGGCTGTAACGAGTTAACAACATGTCGTGCTGCAGTTTTATTCTCATGAAACTTAGTTGTAACCTGAGTTGGATTGTTTAATTCTGGTGGAATGTAATTCAATTTAGTTCTGTGAAAGTGCACAAGTGTAGTGAAAGTAAAAATCAGTGTAAAACATGAAGTTTTCTTGTTGCCTCCGAATCTCCTATTAAGGTTATGGTAAACTTGCCATAGCCTCTGACTTGACGGACTATGACGACTTTGACTGTTTTGATACAATTTAGGCCCGATTTATGAAAAATCGGGTCATAATTTGATGCAAAATATAACTTGACACTGGCTAAATACACAAGCCGTGCGAAGCCATAATTAATAAAATAAAAAAACAATACTTGACTTGTGCCCGTTTCTTAGTTCCTTTATTATCTTGTAAAAAACTATTGACTAATGGAAAATCTGTAGTCTGTCAAGGCTCTAAACCGTCTAGAATTTATTTTTCACATTAGACTTTTATACAGTGTCATGACACTCTCTGTCAAAGTGATCGACATTGTACTTCTTTTTCGCTCATTCATTCCACCACGCGCCGGAATTCATAAGGTTTCCCGACTTTGATTCTTCAAAGTTAGGTATTATAAAAATACCACTTAGTTCAGTGATATTTCGAAACGAATGCATCTATTAGATCAAACGCTCGATTACTGTGGGTTGCTTGTTACTTCGAATAGCAAACGTATCACGTAAGCGTAAACAAGAAAATTGTATGAAAAAGGTAGGTATATTATGACTAAAGCTCATTTGTGAAGTAATAGCATATGTGCTATTACTTGAGTAAGTAATAGATTATAGGAAAAACCCATGAAAAACCGGCCTTAAAAAATCCTTGTATAAAATAAATGATCTTCATTTGTTTTAAATGTTGAACGAACGAATCGGAAAAAAGCCCTCAAAAATATATTTTGTCGATTTTTAAACTTCAAAATGTAGTTCCAGGTCACATATTTTTTTTTGCATTTTAAACAGGTGTGCGTGTGTGTTTAATGATTCAATCGATAAACTTTTATCACACTAATAACTCACACTACGCCTATTTATCAAATGAGAAGTCGTACAAACTGCGCTGTCACCACTGTCAGCAATTTAGTTTCATAATTTATTTTGTTTAGTAAAATAAACGGCCAGTCGACAGTATGATAAATGACTATTTGTAACGCTAGGTTCCAATAGTCAGCAATTTCACCGTTCGAATAAAGTCTCATGTCACTGTTATTTATATGGAAAAAGGTAAAAAATTCTACCTCATAGAATGAGGCATGAATGAGGTTAGATCACGAAATATGTCGATACAGATAACATTTACTAGAATTACTTTCAATTTTATTTCAGAAGTACAATACCTTATCTATATGAAGAATTAATGTCCCTAAAATTGGTGATTGTCACTTCAATATAAAAGCAACCGTGCTATTGACCGGGTATTCTACTTTCATGCTATCTGATAGGTCATTCTGATAGTGACCCGAAATAACAAATATACGGACTTGCGTAGCAGAGTCAGAGTTAAGTTCCTTATTATCAGGTAATCTGTCATTAAAAGGCCCTAATTAGGATGCAATCTGACTTGTAATTTGTGGCAATAATTTGTAGCAATCGCGGTTGCCAGTGCTCTACTGACCTTCACAACTTCGATTACAATTTAATTCCGTGAACGAGCGCCTATACTTAAAGGACTAATTATAGCACCAACGCATTTGCATTTATTGCTGCTACAATAGAGACACGAGCTAAGAGAAAAAAAAAAGATTTTGGCTACTGAGAAATAAAATATCACAAATGAACTTAATCATTTGGAACCAGAAGGTTTTTTTTCAGAAGATACTCTGCCAAAATTGCAAAATTCACGACACAATTTGTGGCAACGATTAGTCCGTCTTGCAATAAATTGCATACAATCTGGAACCTACCTTTTTACGACGAAATTCACATACAATTGCAATCGCAGTTAGTTGCCTTGCGACAAATTTTAAGTCAAATTGCATCGTGAGTAGGGCCTTTAAAAAGATTAGACATTCATGCAGCAACACGATCCTAATACGAATTTATTCGTATACCTACATTCATCTCTGTTTTCCTTACTCACCTATATGAAATAGGTCACTTCACAACCTGGAAAAGTCCTTGTTCGTCTTGACGCGATGTCAAGAAAATTGATAAGAAACTAAATGATGTCGCGTAGGTTGGCTTGGTTTAGTATTAATGTCGCTGTCACAATTTGATTCACGAAATGTCTCATAAAAAGTAAATGTAACAAAAATCAGTTAAATTATTTTATGACTTGCTATTTTTGGTTTGACAACGACTTGACAACGTCTTAGAATAATTCTTCTGAAACCAGATCTACAACCCCTTATTCCAAAACGAGGTTAAAGAATAGTCTGAGATGTGGATTTAAAACTTAGATTTAGACACAGATTTACTCGTGAACTATAGTCTGAACACTATCCCTATATTATATAGTATAGTGTTTAGACTAGATTCAGATTTAGACACAGATTTAGTCGTGAACTATTATAGTCTAAACACTATCCTTATAGATGATATAGTATAGTGTTTAGACTATTATAGTTCACGAGTAAATCTGTGTCTAAATCTAAGGTTCAAATCCACATCTCGGAATATTCTGAAACCTTGTTTTGGAATAAGGGGGACAAAGTTTAGGTATTTAATCTTTACTTACCTATACCTGCAATAAAGATATATTTTGTGTGTTCACTTATGTTTTGTACGTACCTAGTTGGTAGTAAAAAATTACTAAATATTATTCCAGACAAGTAGTCAGCGCTTAACGGTTCCACTGGGGGAGCAAAGGGGGTCCGTCAGACCTTCAAATTTTATTTTAAATCAACGCCTATCGATCGCCCTAGCCCAGGGGGACCGTTAATCGTGAAACAGTCCTTGACAGGGGACCGTTTTTCGTAGGGGGATCGTTAGGGGAGGTGTTTAATCGTGAACCGAATTAGATAGGCAAGTAGACTTTATATTAGTAAGATTTTCGATTTGATCATGATTTATACCTTAGTTAAACAATTACTGAGGTCTACTTGCCTATCTAATTCGGTTCACGATAGATAGAATTATATAGAATATAGAATTAACAAGGGATTTATTGGTAACCGAAACAGTCAGCGTACTTTTACTGATGCGTTAATTTTGTGTAATATAGGAACCAGTAGCGAGGGGTCAATACAACCCGATTCCTGTTGGCTAACATTTACGGATTCAACTTCAGATTTTTTCTTATTTTAACATTTAAAAAAAAATATTAGGTAAGTAAGTAAGCACTCAGGATCTCGGAAACAGCTCCAACGATTTTCATGAAATTAAATATGCGGGTTTTGGGCTCCGTTTTGTTTTGAATTCCCGGAACTTCTCCGGTGAGTGACGTTTACTATCGTATTTATAAACCTAAACGGCTGGACTGTTTTTTTGTGTAATTTTTTTTATGTCACGAAACAACGTGTGCCGGGACAGCTAGTATATTATAATTTTAATCAAATGAAAGTTCAACAAATAAAATAACCCGCTCCTTGTTCCCAGCGCAAAGATTCCTAACGTTAGTAGCACCACACTATATGCCGATGGTTAACCTCTGCGCTAGAAACGAGCGGGAGTAGGTATATTAAAATTGAATTTTTACTACACTCTTCTGATTTTATTGAGCAATTTTAAGAGCATATTGAAAAGTTTGCTGTTCAAACTACTATTTTTAAATTTAAATACTTATCTACATCGTATTTACGTAGAACGACCGCGTAATAAAACTATACAGTTTGTAAAGATATAAATATTGTGTTTTGTTACCTACTTTTTGACGACAAGATATTTTTTTAAGATTGTAAAGATATATTTATAACTACTGCGATTCCTACCATACAGTAAAAGTAAAAAAAGATTATAACATAATAATATTTAACGATTGATGCATACCTAGTAAAAAAAACATAACGTGATTAATGAACGGCCCCCGTTCATTAATCACGTTATGTTTTTTTTGGATTTTTTAATGCCCCTTGGTGATACATCGTGGGGTTTAAGACTATTGTCGTATTGTAGTATTGATAAATTCTCTCCTCTGGACATGGCCAACTAAGCTGAGAAGGTAGTAGGTGCTGGGCAAGCCTCCTCCATCCTCACGAAAAAGGACCCAATTAAAAGGGTCTAATTGTGGAAACAGCCCAAGTACAACCTTTAATAGGTACATTTTTTGCACAAAATGGGCTTGCATTTGACCTCATCCCGACTGTTCGGTATCCACTTTTATAATTAAGAATTTTTTAACCTTTAGTTACCCTGTTTTTCATGACACTAAAGACACTCACGGTAATATTCTACCGACAAGATACTTACTTATCGAAAAGACAAAAACCACTTACCTACTAATGTATTAGGTTCGACCGATAGCGCTCTACCATAGATTTATGCAATTATATTGGTGGAAACCAGTCCGCTCCTCTCCGTTACGCTCCTGTGGACAGGCAGCCTCAGGGTCAAACCTATAACCATATTTTCTTATTCAGAGGTTAAAGATGACAAATGACTTACGATTCACTGTCATAAAGAGAATGACGGGTCATGACATCTTAACAATGTTTCAAACCTTTTCAAGGAGTTTTGGCGGGAACGAGTTAACAACATGTCGTGCTGCAGTTTTATTTTCATGAAACTTAGATGTAACCCGAGTTGAATTGTATAATTTTGGTGGAATGTTATTCAATTTAGTTCTGTGAAAGTGCACAAGTGTAGTGAAAGTAAAAATCAGTGTCAAACATGCAGTTTTCTCGTTGCCTCCAAATCTCCTATTAAGGTTATGGTAAACTTGCCACCGCTTTACTATAACTATATGACTTGACGGACTATGACGACTTTGACTGTATTGAAACACTTTAGGCCCGATTTATGAAAAATCGGGTCATAATTTGATGCAAAATATAACTTGACACTGGCTAAATGCACACGTGCGAAGCCATAATAAAAGAAAAGAAAAAACCTTTTCAAGTTTGCAGTAGGCGCGCTACCGCTTTATTTAATTGTAACAGTTATGTAATAGAAAACTCAGTTATTTTGTATGTGAATGGAATTTTAATTATTTGGTTCACTGTCATCCGATAAAAAGAAATGCGGGTTATTCCGAGTTAGCAACAACTGCATAGCATTTGTACACATTTTCGTTTAAAAGTAGAGATCATTTACATATTTATTTTAACGGCGTTGTGCATACCTAGCTACTTAATTATACCTACAGGTTTACAAGATTTCAATAAATAAACCTCTTAATAAACACTTCACTTCAGTTTTTAATAAAATACGAGTATAAAGAAAAGTTGAGTATTTTCTAAGAGCCCATTTCACTCATAACTTTTATTTCCTACTCAGACTTATAATTGTAGTACGAGAGTTTTTAATTATAAATTATTTAATAATACTTACTAAACCAAAAAATAATTCAGCAACGATTATGAGGCTAATTTAATTAAAACGTTTTTTTAATTTTATTAGATGTAGTACACAATCTAAGTAAACTGAATTTTTGGATTTTTGGATGTAAACATACGTCTTGAACGTCTTGAAAGGTCCGATTGGACCTTTCAAGACAAACACGTTAACTACCGAGTACGGCGTGATGGACCAACTATTCTGTTCAACTACTTTTTTAATTATTTATCAATAAAAAGTTTACAAAAAAATTAACTTATATAACATTAATAATCGGCGAACATATATATAATATATATATATACGCGACGAATTGAGAACCTCCTCCTTTTGTTTGAAGTCGGTTAAAAATAAAAAAATGTTATTATTTAGTCTACGAATGACAACAGTTTACTTAAGTTAAATAAATATTGTTCGGTTTAACATTATCAATATAACGTAGTTCATTTATTAGACTTGGACCACGGGGACTCCGAAAAGGCCGATGCTCTAACTGTTAAGACAGTTGTACCACGACCCCTAGTTGGAAGCCCGTGCACAGTACGAGTGCGGGGTGGTGGTCCAACTATTTTTGAAATTGAAACAGAGGCGATCGAAACAAAGACACGACCTCATGCAAACTATCGGCAAGCTATCGAACGATAGAAAGTCTGTTGTCTGCAGAGGAGGTACCAACCAGCCACTAAGCTGTTCCTTTAATAAACTTTTGATCTACACTTTGTCAGAGCAACCATTGTCGGTTTGCAGAGAGCCTAGTCAGCAAACTTTTAATGACTTGAAACTCGAGCTTGAACCGAGAAAAGTTTGAATGGTGTTTTTTCCTATTCTTCAATTCCGGTAATTATTTAATTTTAACTTGAGTAGAGAATATATATACGTTAAGGTGAAGTAGGACCTGAAAACCCCTATCCATTTCCCTCACGCATTTTATGTTGTTAAAAGACTAATATTTATTTTAGTGAAAAACCATCTGTACTACCCTATGGGATTTGATGTAAGGTTTATGAAAATATACATTTTGTACTTGATTTTAATTAACGATCGCCGTAACATTGAAATAAAAAAAAATGGCTTATTACGATTTTCACGATTTTTTTCTATCGAGGCAAATCATTCTAATCGTGTTTCGAAGTGTATGATAATACATAATATCTTCACCTTTACGACAGTAGGAATATCATTCTCTGAGTTTTAATTGTTGATACCCAAAAACTGTTTCAAAGACACTTCTATCGCGCTTCTGGTTTTACCACTTCGGCTTAAATAATAAGGCAACAAAAGTACAGTTTTTAAATTGCGAAGGTTTTAGATATTAATATGTTTTTTTTTTTTTTACGTTATTACTTATGCAAAATTTTAAGACCTTGCTAAGTTGGATACATTACAATAATAGCAAATTTAGAACTACACGATTTTCTCTACTTTTAAAGCCGTCTGTACTTTAGTTTTTTGTAATGTGTTCAAATTGTCAAAAGAGGCAAATTAAAAAAAAAACTTTCATAAGTAAATAGTACAGGACATACGTACATCACCACATGGACCAATCGGAGACCTGCATTCCAAGTTCGTCACCACAAAACTTCAATGTATTATCTAAAAACACAATTTACAAAAAACTAAAAATAATAATCACAAAATAAACAAAATGACGCCAAAAAATACTTCAGAACTACTACAGATCTTCTGAATTGCAAATAGATAGGTTTATTTGTACAACAGATAAAGGTACATAGAACACTATATACCAACACAAAGTCATATTTAAAGTGCAGGAGTTTCAAAGGGAACCTTTAGCATAAGTTTTTCAGAGACGGCACTTTAAAAGTCGAATTAAATCGCTTGGAGTGAACTTAATAAATGTTGTCAACTAAAATAAATGAACAGCAGGATAGGTAAATAGTTGAAGGTCGGCAAAATACAAATTAAGTAGGAAACTAGTGAAATTGGTGAGTGCCTAACAAAATGGCAAATACCAAATTACTCTAATTTCGGTGAAGGGTGTCGTTTTATAGGTTGTTAGGGGCACTAAGTCTTTCTAATTTTGATGATGCTTAATGTCAACATTATCATTTTCATTTTATACATGTCCCAAATACTACGGAGCGGTTGCTAAAGGTTCCCTTTTAGCATAAGTTTTTCAGAGACGGCACTTTAAAAGTCGAATTAAATCGCTTGGAGTGAACTTAATAAAAGTTGTCATAAATGAACAGCGGGATAGGTTAATAGTTGAAGGTCGGCACAATACAAATTAAGTGAGAAACTATTGAAATAGGTTAGTGCCTTTCAAAATGTCAAATACAAAATTACTCTAATTTCGATGAAGGGTGTCGTTTTATAGGTTTTTAGGGGCACTAAATCATTCTAATTTCGATGATGTTTTAATGTCACCATTATCATTTTATACATGTCCCAGGCACTACAGAGCGTCGTGAATGTAGCATGAATCAAATCATCAAAGTTGCTAGCACTGCATAAATCATCCAGATTAGATGGAAATGGTCAATCCTTCGTGAGAATATCGTGATAAAAAGTAGCCTGTGTGTTAACCCAGGTCTCCAGCTATCTACATACCTAGTTTTAACGCAATCGGTCTGGTAGTTTTTGCGTAAAAGAGTAACAAACATACATACACACACAAACTTTCGCATTTATAATATTAGTAGAATGAAATCAATGAACCATCAACTGCAAATAACAAAATTTGAAGCATGTTGACAGGTAATATTATTGTTGCAATCGTTCACTTGTTTATCTTTATTAAACTTGAGCTGTTGGCGAGTTACTTTTTCTGCATGAGACTAAATTTTCTTCTAATTTAATCATAATATATCATTTACAATATTAAAATACAAATTACTTTAACAGGTTTAATTAAGAGGAAAGGGTACCGGGGGCTCTCTCCATACAAACGTAGTCGACTGATTTCTCCCTGGATAATGACACTAGAGCAAAAATGTTTGTTGCATAAAATTTATAACTGCTATAATCATGCCCCTAGTTTTGTTTTTTTTTTTTATTTTTTTTTTAATATTAATTTCTATGATAATTAGAAAATAAAAAACAAAACAAAACATAGGAGCATAGTCCTGGCAGTTATAGGTTTTATGGCACAAAAATATTTGTTCTAGTGTCATTATCCAGGGAGGGAACAGTCGACTACGTTTTGTATGGAGAAAACGCCGGTACCGTTTCTCCTTAACAATTCTCGTCACGTGGAACATTTCATAGGTCCCTTGTTTGAACATTGACTTATAATAGTTAAACGGGTCTTGTGGACTTAACAAGTACTTGACAGGGAAACTTTACCACAATAAGTATTCTTAGGAACATCATAACCGAATTGTTGAACTTACAAACTATTTTCATTAGGCTCTATCCATATACTCATCAAAGGTCGCTGTAGTTAATTTTGAGCTATTGACATCGGATCAGTAGTTCTTCACAAACAATACATATTATAGATCTTGGAATAGTGTTAGAATTTACATTAAAGGTCATTAGACTAGCGCCTCACGGTTACATCCCCTTAAGGCGCTCTTCCAGTACCGTATGTAGGTATTCACATTATCTTAGCCCCCGCTCTCAAAGACGTAGCGTGCTGCGTGCTAACTGTTATATTTGATCGATATGCAAAACATTTTAGCATTATTATCCACAAATATAGTTCCTAGAGGTCAAAACCTATCATTTGATTCATTTTTAGAAACACACGTTAACTATTTTTGAATAAAACCCGATAAACGATCTATTAATTTTCTGTTTTCTAACATTTTTTTTTATCGAACGAAGTTGTTCATATCATGTTTTCAACTACAATAAACAAAAATATGGTTATTAAACTACAATATCCATTTATATCCAAATAACAAAAAAAGAGTATTTGATTACTTAGAGTTGCTTAAAACAAAGGTCGATTTTGGTAGCTTTATTAGCACCTGGTCTTAAGTCCTAATCTTATGGGAATATCGGGATAAAACATACCTAATCTATGTGTTAACCCCGGTCTCTATCTACCTACATACCGAGTTTCAACACAATCTGTGCTGTAGTTTTTGCGTGAAGGGAGAACAAATATACACACAAACCCACAAACTTTTACATCTATAAATATAAAATTCTCGGTATTAGTTGCCAAACTCCACCTAAACGGCTGAACCGATTTGTATAATTTTTTTTGTGTAAGTATATTCGTAAGGTATAGGAATCGAACATCTATTTTTTTTCTTATTTTTCCTTGAGTTTTTTTTGTATATTTCATTGTTCAACGATTGACTGTTACCGATACCGACTGACGGTATGCTAACACAGGGGGACCGTAAATTGTGAAATAAATCTTGACAGGGGGACCGTTTACCGCAGGTGGACCGTTAGGGGGACGGTCAATCGTGAACCTTCAATACAACGTTTGCCGGAACAGCTAGTTTATAATATTAGTAGGATTTAAAAAAATCTCAATATCCATTATAGTGCAGTCCGTAGCTGGAACAGTTATTAAATTAAATTAAAATTATTTGATTTCGAGCTTCATTGACTCATATGTGTTAGTAACAAACAACTTACAAAACTAGTGTTAGTAATACAGTTTGAAATAAATAATAACAATAAATATTATAGGATATTCCACACATCTCCATCTAGCCCCAAGTTAAGTAACTAGACTTGTGTTATGGGTGCTAGACAAGGGATATACTACATAAATACTTTTATTTTGTAAATATATACTTATAATACATAACCAGGCTGTGTTTGGTAGGCCGCCGTGGTAACCATTGTGCCAACAGGGTCGTCCAAATAAATTAAGAAACAAATTAAGAAAAAAAAAACAAGGATAGAAAGCTGGGTTACAGCGGAGGAAATACAGGAACCGTCTATTCTGTCGTCGCAAACAATACTTCAGCCAACATAAAAAAATACAAAACTAGTGTTAGTAATAGTAATAAAAAAATAAGTAATACAGTTTGAAATAAATTAAGAAAAAAAAGGATAGAAAGCTGGGTTAAAGCGGAGGAAATACAGGAACCTCCGTCCTCTATTCTGTCGACGCAGACAATACTTCGGCCAACATAAAAAATTAAGTACCAGCACTCAATTATTATACATTTTATTACCATGTTTCACTTTTATGCCGCTTCCTGTCCAATAAATTTAGTAAATGTTGTACATCGTAATAACTGGGAAGTTTCTAATGTTTTGGTATGCTTATAAAGCGGCCTTTTGGACTATTAAATACCCATTATATTACACATTTAAGCTTTTTGAACACCTTCGTAATGATACGATTTCACCTATAAAGTGACCCATAAAGTGTTTGAAACAATATTTAATTTTAAATCAGTTAAAGAGTCATATTTAGGACATAGGTCACTGTGACCTGCGGTTTTACCCGTGTAAGTCAGGATACCGTGAGAATATCGGGATAAAAGGTAGCCTATATGTTAATCCAGTATTTAGTAATCGATTCAGCAGTTTTTGCATGAGTAACAAACATATACACAATCACACATACTAACACACAAACTTCCCATTTCTAATATTAGAAGGACAAATCTTTTGGTCGCTGATAGCCCAGTAAAAATAGCCAAATTTTAGGGGCAAAGTTACTACAATTCGCAGGTCGCTGATTTTTGAAATTTGTACAAATGTTCGGAACACCATTATAAATGAATTGTCAAAAGTCCCCATCGATCCGACATCTGCTAAAAAGTTATACGAAGTCAAAGGTCGATTATTCTAAATAAATAATAAATAAATAAATAAATAAATATTGCAGGACATTCCACACATCGCCATCTAGCCCCAAGCTAAGTACTAGACTCGTGTTATGGGTGCTAGAAAACGGATATACTACTTATATACTTTTCTTTTGTAAATATATACTTATAATACATAGAGACAACCAGACCACAGACAAATATCTAAGCATAAATAATTGTCCGAGGCGGGAATCGAACCCGCAACCCTGTGTTTGGCAGTCCGGCGTGGTGACCATTGTGCCAACTGGGTCGTCAAATACATGATATATACCCATTTTTTCGACCTTTGACTTCGTATAACTTTTTAGCAGATGTCGGATCAATTCGCGTGCCGAGGTCCCTAAAATGCAGAAGCTTTGGGACCCCAAGATCCCAAAGTCTCCACCCCTATCGGGACGAACACGAAACGATCCGCCAGCTCCAAATCCATTATAATGATGTTCCTAACATTCGTACAAATTTTCAGCGACCTTTGAATGATTGTAAGCTTGAATGCTATTTTGACTGGGCTAGGAGTACCCAAAACGCAGTCTGCTAACCTAGATTCAGGAAATGACGCCGCCATAAGGTGGTCCAAATGCTCTATAAAATTATCATTTCACGGAAACATAAATTTGACTCGTAGGAAATTACATATTTTTACTTTAATACTTAATCTTTTTAGGAAAGATAATAAATAAGATTATTTTAAGTATACGAAATTAAAAAAGTAATTCAACTTATAATATAATTTAACTACTTCGTAAAAGATTCACGCTGTACCATAAATGAGGGGTTGTCATACAATAAATACACCGAGATAAACCGATTTCACTATTAGAATTAATTTAAGTAGCTTTTACACAAACCCTTAGAATAATATATGTATTGTAGAAACATGATGAAATGGCATCTCTCTTTCAGGATAAACTATTTCATTAACTTCATTTTTATTAATCAGATAGTACAATCCATTTGTCAGTAACGTCTTACAGCTATGTTAGTTATCATAAAATAATGTCCAAAAGTAATTACTAAATATGAATAAAAAAATTACATATTTAAATAATATTATTAGAAGATTTAAAAAAAAGATATAATCAATTCATATACTCCTCCAAGTCCTCAATTCAGTTCTTGATTAATGGCGACTATTGATTCTGCCCACATTGCGTTGCAATTCGGCCAATGATCAGTGAAAAAACAAAGGACGTTGGCCGGTATCAAGAAGATTGATTGGAGATGTATGCAGCTGGATCATCTAAATTAATTAAATTCATATTTTCTATTAAATTTGTAATATTTGGTGGTATCCGTATTAACACACGTATGCATTCTATTCCAGTGTCTAATTATAGGACAGTCTAGCCTTTCCAGTAATGCAGAAGACTGCTGGAGCAAAAAGATTGAGCAAAAAAATTTAAAGATAATAATACAAAGTAAGCTACAAATTATTGAATCAAATTACTTATTATGACAGTATCACGTTACGGTCTACAAGAAAGTTTGACATAATATGATCTAACCTAGGTTAGACTCATATAATAAAGTATATTGAGTCTATTTTCCTTCCTATCAGCTGGATATGAAACGAGCGGTGACAGGTTCGTAAACTTTTCTACGTGATATTGATATTATTCTTCGAGGTAAAATCAAACATTTTAGAAGCATAGTCTATTATTCCATTTTCAGGTACGTCAGGACGGATAAAGATTTATTAAATATGTATACAAAGGATGCCGCGTTTGTGTCAAAAACTCAATACTTCGATGCCTTGGATTCAGAATAACTTTATTGATCCATATTGTGTGGTGAAAGTTTTATGCGGCTTAGGTTGGATTTAGAGGCTCATTTTCGCAATCCCAATTTATTTTTAGCCAATAATCTTTGAAAATGTCGTGACGCTGTAGTAGAGAATAAAATAATGTGTGAGATAGAGCATGAAAGTTAAAGATGTTTTTAGATTTTTTTTTTATTAACTCATTACTATTTTTTTTTACATAAAATTCAAAAATTTGTATTTCCTACACATATTCCTTGTCTAGGTGTTTCTGTGTATTTTAATTATGTATTTAATTTATGAAAGTTAAATAATAGTACATTACGATATAAGTGTGGTAAATTGATCTTTGCATAGAGGCGGTTTATGACGCGCGAGCAGTAGCGAGCGTGTTAAAGAAGCCAAGATGCAAAGATCAATTCCACACGTATATCGTACGACGTTTTTTATCACAGTTGCGAATAAAAGAAAAGACTTGAAAAGAAAACAAAATAATAATGATCAAAATATTTGTGATAAGTCTATGTTTACATTTTTTAAGCCAATTTTTTTTGTTAATTATGCTCCAGAAAGGCCAGGCTAAAAACTTTTAACCTATACAGCCTCGTCTGACATACAATATTTTTTAGGGTTTTTTCTATTTGTTTTTGCGTCGGGGGTTAAGAACAAAATACAATGGTACGGAAAACAATATATTTAAGTAAAAAAAAATAACCAACTCAATTTTTAATCGTTTTCTAAGTCATTATCATATCACGTAAAATTTTCGTTCGTAAACCGACTTTAGAGATAACCATTTTTGCTAGCTAAAAAACTCTTTGGTACCTACCTTTTTATACATCAAAACAGTATAACCCAGATAAATTATAATAAAATAATAATAAATAATAAATGTTTATTTCATAGAACAAGACACTACGACTAATTACAGAAATGAGCTTAAAATTAATACAATTAAAACAATTTTTTTTAATCACAATTTGCAGCGTCAGATTAAGCATCTACCCTCCGTACTAGTTTGCACTGTATGACGGTCAGGTATGATTCCTCTTCCGAGATCGCAGCAAGTTATCCACCTACCCCCATATTGCCAACCGGCAAACGGCTCAGTAGGTGAATACAAGTAACAAGTTTGTCGGTGAAGCATAGTATAACGAAAATTTATAGACTGAGTTGTTTACAGTGATCGTTCCTGTTACTTATTATGACATATTATTATTAAATTACTTATAATAAGGTAGAATTCTCGACAACAAGCACAGTAGGGAAATGTATATATGTAGGTATGTATGGGTGTGTGTGTGTATGTATGTAATTATGTGTGTATTGCGTAAGTGTGTATGTATGTGTTTTGTGTGTAGTTTATTCAAGGAAGGACATATTAGAATTAGAGATACACTAGTGTCAAGGAATAACATATATAAGTTGAAGTTAAATATCTGTCACTTTATCATTTAAGAATATCAAATAAATTCTCGGTCTCATCATAAGTCAAATGGTGTAGGAAGTCGAATAAGGCTTTCTTTACTTGAAATAAAGATAGTGTTTGAAGGGCTAATTCTTTACTTATTTTGTTATAAAGCCAGGGCATCAAATACGCCGGAAATCTATGTGCGAATTTGGTATTTACTTTGGGTATTGTGCAAATGTTATCTTGGCGCCGACTTGAGGACAAATCGGTATATGGTGTAATGGAGTGTTGCTGTAAGATGAGCATTCTGATGAAGTATTGCCTAACTGTTAAGACTTTGGCTTCTTGGTATAAAGCATAAGTCGGATGCTGACGTTTTTTAAACAACATCACCTTTAAGAGTCCTCTTTGGGCTTTTTCAAGACTGTACATGAAGGTTTTAGGAGCACCGCCCCAAACTGGTAAACAGTAAGATATGATGGACTGTGCAAGAGCATAGTAAATTTTAATAAGCAACTGTGAGTCGCATACATGCCTCAGATTTTTAAATATATAAATTAGTTTCCTGACTCGACTATTAAGTTGTGATATCTGAGGTTTCCATGAAAGATGGGAATCTATGAGCATACCTAAGTATTTTATGTCAGGTCTTACTCTCATTTAACGTTAATAGATTACTGTCTAGCCACTCAGCAACAGTCCTTAACCCATTCTCGGCTCTGTCAGCTACCTCACTCCACGAATTCCCCTGGAAGACAATAACAGTATCATCGGCAAAAGATGTTATTTGAGTGTTCGACAAGTTTAATTCACATAAAGAATTTATATAAATCAAAAACAGGGTTGGTCCGAGCACACTCCCTTGAGGAACTCCGTAATGTACATCCAACTCAGCACTACTTAATTCAGTATTTTGGATTTTTGTATATTGCTTTCGATTTTGTAAGTAGCTTTTAAATAAATCCAAAGACTGACCACGAACACCCATACATTCCATTTTCTTAAGTAGAAGAGGAAAGGACACGGTGTCGAAAGCTTTCGTCATGTCGATAAAAACACCTAAGCATTTTTTTCTTTTATCTAACGAATCTACTATGTAGGAAACTAGGTGGTGGGCTGCATGAGACGTGGATTTTTTGCTACGGAAACCAAATTGATTGCTAGCAATAAGATTATTTGTTTCTAAATAATTTTTTAACCTTTTGTTAATTAATTTTTCAATTATTTTGGAAATAGCAGGCAGTAATGAAATTGGTCGGTAATTCGATATGTCACTTCTATCGCCATTCTTAAATATAGGAATAACCACGGATCGCTTAAGGGCATTAGGAAAAGTATACGTATCAAAACAAGAGTTACATATTATCGTTATTGGTAGTGAAAGAATATCGATTGCAGATTTAAGGAAATTTACAGATAAGCCATCCCAACCAGTACTGAATCCTGACTTAAGACTACGTATGATAGCTGAAACCTCAAACACATTGGTTGGTAAGAGCACAAAAGAATTTAGTGTAGTATTTAACTTCAATTTACTCTCCAAACAGCTGTCAGACATATTAGTTCTCATCTTAATATTATTTGCTAGATTTCTGCCAATGTTGACAAAAAACTCATTGATATGGTTGACCGAGTCGATTTTATTACCTTTTATGCTCAGTAGGTCCTCATTGTTAGACGCTGATCGAGAGAAGTCACAAATGTCCCTGATAACCGACCACTGCTTCTTTAGATTCCCACCTGATTTTTCTAGTTCATTTCTGTGATGAGCTCTTTTTAAGTTTTTCAACAGTTTATTGCATGTGTTACGATATCGCAAATATGTGATTTTGGCTATAACATTACCTGGGTTTAGTCTCATGTTTTTGTGGAGTCGATCTCTGTTCCTCATACAACGAATGAGGCCAGGAGTTATCCATGGCTTAATCGATTTTTTTCTATTTGATATTTTTATAATGTGGGTATGATTAGACACAATATTTGTGAGTATTTCTAAGAATGTGTTGGTCAGATTATTGGTGTTATTTGAATTTAATATTTGAACCCAATTTATCGATTTCAGTTCAGCAATGGCCCCAGCGTAATTTATTTTGTTATACGAAGATAACTTATTTAGTCTACAAATGCTAACTTTAGCCAACGATAACAAAACGAATGAATGATCTGTGAGGGATGTATGACAGATGATAGCAGTAGAAACACATTTTGACTTCATTAAACAATGGTCTAGACAATTTTTTCCTCTTGTTGGGAGATAATGAGTTGGTGTTATACCGTAATGGGCAAGAAAATTTAGATATTTTTCTGAGTTTTTGTCATTGTTGTTACCTTTAATGTCAATATTGATATCTCCAACAATAAATATATTTTGAACATCTTTTAACCTAATCAAAATCCTCTCCAATGATACTATGAAGTTGTCAATACTATCAAATGAGGGCGATCTGTAAATACAAATAAAGTAATAAATTCTGTTTAAATTGGCTATTAGACAACTACACTCCTGGGTATCTATAGGTTCTTCAACTTCAACATTAAAATCGCTCCTGGTATATAAGGCAACCCCATCATTTTGGTTTATCAAGCGACGGGTTCTGTGAGATCTATAATTTTCTAATGTAGGCAACGTTGGAACCTTTGATAACCAACATTCAGTAAGTACAATGAAATCTGGACTAAAACTAAGACGTGCAAGAAGAATTCTAAGATTATTCATATTCCGATTCATGCTTCTAATGTTCTGAGCCAAAACAGTAAATTTACTGTCTATCCCTTTTATGAGAGAGTTACAGTCCTCAACTGTATCTGCAACGATTGCACTGCCAGGCTCAATGTCATTGTCTATGTCATTGATTATGCTTTGATTATCAAACATATTTATATTTAAAACATAGGTATAGATTGTAACGAAGACAATAACAATAACAAAACCAGGCAGTGCCACCATGACAGTGTGTAGTGTGTGTAGTGATCTGGTATGTAGTTGAGTTCCTTGAATTAGTTGAGTGTTTGTATGTCAGTGTACTATGTGGCAGAATTATCGAGAAATTCGGACTGAAATATAATCCGATGAGAAAAAACATTAATGTTAGCAATAGAAAAACTAATAATAGAAAGCAAAAAAAGATGCACTTGCGTGATTGACCATCGAGAAAACCGTGGACTTCAGCAATTGAGATAATAAAATATTGAACTTGGGTTTGTTTGAAAATTAAGAATGTTTCACCTACCTAACATGTAATTAGCAGTAAGATACGTATTTAACTTATCGGGATAACTTTATAGGACTAGGTTGGCAATGTAAAACGCACGCGTGCATAATATGTTGGATTATGAGCCTAAAAGCCGTTGAATAAGATCCACTTTATGAGCAACTGTGATAAAAATATTTTATTTTTTGTTTGTTTACCATATGACAATCATATAAGATTTATTAATAATATGGTAATTTTCATTTCATTTTTTTTAAAACGGTTTATTTACAAAATATAATATAACTTTATTACGAGTCTATTTTTTATTGTAGATGGCGCTTTCTGCAATTTCGTATATTAATTTATTATTACATTAAGCTAACCATTGCTTTTTGATTGATTGGATAGGTATTGATATTGATTCAGGCCAATTTACTTACAAAAAGGAAAGCTGATTACGGAAAGGTCAACAACAAAATTGATTTTTGTTTTCATTTAATACGATTATGGGGTCGAAGAGACAACATACTTTTTATCTGTCGATAGGTCACCGACAGTTTACGATATTTGTAGTCAAACAATCCTAATGTGACAAAAAGTCTGGGTTATTTAAATACTTCAATCGCTGCTGTTATCTTGATGATTATAACGTGCGGAAGTAATTTGAATGACATGCAATTATAAATAACACATGAATAAATACGTAGAAAATTTTTTGGGTAGAATCGTAATCTTATCCAATTGGTACAGTCAATTTATTCAGTGAGATTAGAAATAAACGAAGCAAACTTTTTAAGACTTTTGGATCGCGCCGATCAAAGAGCGCGTCGTTCGGAAAAATATCTAGTCAAACAATCAAATATCGCACCTCCGCTCAAATAGTGTCCTAACTCAAAAAAGAAAACTGTCGAGAAAAAGGTGTCTTAAGTAATAGTCTAACTGTTTTTCCGGTGTCTAAATTTGAAAACTAATGGAATTAGCGATATGAACATTTCAGTAGATTTGAATGATTATTTATATGCTTTATGAAATCTTATATCTTTAAATGAGCAATTCTTATATATAATTGGAATCTCGGAATCTCGGCTCCAACGATTTTCATGAAATTTGGTATATAGGGGGTTTCGGGGGCGATAAATCGATCTAGCTAGGAATTATTTTTAGAAAATGTCATTTTATTCGTGTTTTATCGAAACTTACTTTTTTTATCTGAAAAATATGACTCTTCCTGACATCTATTGGCGAACTACTAATACTATTTTTTGTGAGCAATAAAGTTATTCCAGATGGCGTTGTTAAGTAGCACGAAGTCAATGAGTGTTTGCTTTGAGGTTAGATTAAGTAAAAAAAAAAACCGAGCAACCTAGGGTATCCAGGTACTAGTGTATTAAGTTTCCTGAAAATATGAAATAAATAATATTGTTTTTGAGTTATAACAATATTTGAGCGGAGGTGCGATATCTGGTTTTAATTTAAGAGACTGCACTTATAACACGAGATTTACAGTACAGGGTAAGATGTGCATTTTGAGACTGAATAATCTCTACATACATTTAACGTTAACGATAAAGTTTGTCTAATACTATCACAACTTGTGGAAGAGTTCTGTGTATATATGTACGTAACTCAGCAAAGTCTTTGAAAAGTGGCAGAGTGTGTGAGTAGCGTTGTTATATAGCGTCAAAAGAAACGAAAGTTCGTTTAAACAGAGTAATACTCTTAAGTAGAACGTAATTAAAAAAGTTTTTGCAACGGAAACAAAACAGTCGACTTTGATTTTGACGAATACGAGTTCATTTAAAAAACATTTCACTAGATTAATTTTTGATGGTTCATGAAATTAAACATACAATCAGTTTCTGTTCAACGTTTGTTTATGGGAAAATTCCCTTGAAACGGGAAAATTCTGAGAATCATCAGGCACAGTTGAATAACAATTCGAACGTTAAGGGTAAGCATATACCTAACAAAGCTGTCTCCGATTAAGAAATATTAAACAGAATTCCCGCTAAAATAAATATTACAGGCAGGACATTCCACACATCACCATCTAGCCCCAAGCTAAGTAACTAGACTTATGTTATGGGTGCTAGACAATAGATATACTACTTATATACTTTTCTTTTGTAAATATAATATACTTATAATACATGGAAACAACCGCCACACATTGAATAAGCGCAAACCGATCTTTGCTATTTTTTTCTGTTGTCATAGACACAAACACATAATAATTTTACATTATAAATAAAGTAAGATGCTCTGGTATGTTCTCATCTTAAGTATGAGTGGGGTTTTTAATTTGCATAAGCTCAAAGAGAGTCTAAAAGTCAATTGTAGAGAGCATAACAGTTATGATTTCTTTTATTCAGTTATATCTGAGTTCTCGTCTAAGACATGACTAAATAAAAAAATAATGTTCTTATATTTTTAAAGTCCTAGATATTGCAATGGCTACGCGACATTATTATGGAGTTGAAATATAATTTTTATCACAGTTGCTCATAAAGTGGATCTTATTCAACCACTTTTAGGCTCATAATCCATCATATTACACACGCGTACGTTATGCATTACCTTGATGCCACTAGTGTGTTATAAGTTATCCTGATAAGTTAAATTGGTATCTTACTGCTAATTACATGTTAGGTAGATGAAACATTCTTAATTTATTTCTTTTCTTTCTATTAATTATGGCTTCGCACGGTTTGTGCATTTAACCAGTGTCAAGTTATATTTTGCATCAAATTATGACCCGATTTTTCACAAATCGGGCCTAAAGTGTTTCAAAAAAGTCAAAGTCGTCATAGTCCGTCAAGTCAGGGCTATAGTGAAGCGGTGGCAAGTTTACCATAACCTTAATAGGAGATTTGGAGGCAACGAGAAAACTTCATGTTTGACACTGATTTTTACTTTCACTTCACTTGTGCACTTTCACAGCACTAAATTGAATAACATTCCACCAGAATTATACAATTCAACTCGGGTTACAAATAAGTTTCATGAAAATAAAACTGCAGCACGACATGTTGTTAACTAGTTCCCGCCAAAACTCCTTAATTTATTTGGGTTATACTGTTTTGATGGATAATATAAAGTAGGTACCAAAAAAGAGGTTTTACTCCAGCAATAAAGGTTGTCTATAAAGTCGATTTACGAACTATAATTTTAAGTGATAAATTAAAAATTAAAAAGTCTTAAAAATTAATAATATTTGGTTTGTTTTTTCTTTACTTAAATATAGTTTTTTCCGTACCATTTTATTCTGTTTTTAACCCCCGACAAATGGAAAAAACCCTAAAAATATTGTGTGTCAGACGAGGCTGTATAGGTTAAAAGTCTTTTGCCTGACCTTTCGACACAAACGTTAACAAAAAAATATTACCTAAAAAAATTGTAAACATAGACTTATCACCAAATATTTTGTTATTTATTATTTTCTTTTCTTTTCAAGTCTTTTCTTTTATTTACAACTGTGCTGAAAAATGTCGAACGATACACGTGTGGCTTGATCGATTTAATCTCGGCGATCTATAGACGCACTTGCGTTCCGCTCGCGCGTCATAAACCGCCTCGATGAAATGATCAATTTACCACACTTGTATCGCACACACTTGTATGTACTATTACATAGGTATATAATTTCTTTTTTTGTTTCAGATTCTTGTTCATCTAGTATTAATTATTGAACACGCATGACGAAACATGGACAAAGGCGGCAACAATATCACATTATATGACAATGATATACTTTATCCGAGTGAATTTACTCTCCAAAGAGAATTCAATTCGGGTAAGAATACACTGGAAAGTTACGTCACTTGGCCCATCGAGAAGTGTCTTCGAGCGTTCTACGTTAACGACACAAGGCACGATGACGTCACAACTCATATATTTATATACAATGGTACTCAAGTAATGTGCCTGGAGCACGCTCCAGTCTTAACTAAAAGCACAGTAATCAGAGCGAGCATACTCTCAGCGATGGCCGTACTATCATTCTTTGGTAACTTAGCAACAATTATTAGCATACAAAGAGGTAAAAGAGGTAGAGGAAGAGCTAGACCTTCATGGACAGCAATATACAGTCTTATATTTCAGCTGAGTATTGCTGATTTGCTTGTTACTGTATTTTGCATCGCTGGAGAGGCAGCGTGGTCGTTTACGGTTCAATGGTATGCAGGGAACATAGTGTGCAAGCTATTCAAATTTTTGCAAATGTTCGCTTTGTACTTGAGCACGTTTATTCTTGTGCTTATTGGAGTGGATCGATGGTTGGCTGTGAAATACCCGATGAAGAACATGGGTACGGCAACTAGAAGTAGAAGACTGGTCATTTTAGCTTGGGTGTTGAGCGTCATACTAAGTATACCTCAGGTAAGTTATTATTTATTATTTACTATACAGAGTTATATACGACTAAGAATCATAATCAAACAAAGATATAGGAATAAGCTTGGTTTGATCAAAAAACTAAAAGGTACGATAAAGCTTACAATCATTTAATTTGGTTTCTATAGTAAATTAATATCATCAAAAGAAACTTATTAATACTGAAATATCTCGATCCTAAATATTTTGTATTTTATCCAATGTAAAACGGAGTAATTAATTCAAAAGGGCCTGGTTCATTGGTTTCATCCACCTGTTTTAATAAATTTAATTAGTCAAGTCAAACCTTATACGTAACATAGTTTAAAGATTAAAATCTTTTAGATGAAAGCTGTTATTCTGCGAACATTTTATTTGGCAAATTTTTTGTTGTTGATTATGCTCTGAAGTTCACATACCTTCTACTTAAATAGTTAAATGAAAATAAACTCGTATATCAAAGTTAGCTGGTATGATTAGGTTTGTTCCCAGTTCAATTTAAATAAAATTTAATACGAAGATAGCATGACTCAGAAATAACATAGAAAAATAAGTTTTTTCCCAATATTTTTACACGATCAGAAGGCTCGTTCGAAGATCTCGTATAATTTTGTTCAAATCACATTGCAATATCTTTCCAATTGTATTTAGATTACAATAAATACCCGCAAAGTACATCACAATATAAGCCAGTTTTTATTATTCTCAAGAATATTTTTTGTAATTGAAATGCAATCGAATAAATTGCAATGTTGCATACATTGCAACACCATTTCGATTGCATGTGTTTGAACAATTTTATTTACAATAGTTGACCTTCTGTCATTGCTCACTACATCGGATTTTACTAGTAACATAACCGGATATTCACTTCAGAGTTAACACCCGTGGCGTCTGCCTAAACCCTTTGAGAGAAAGCTTTTGCCTTATAGACCGAAGTCCGACATATAATTGGATTATTTACTACTACGAATTTTTTACTAATCTTTTCTTTTTCAGACCGTAGTATTCAGTGTGGCAAAAGGTCCTTTTGTAGAAGAATTTTATCAATGTGTCACTCATGGTTTCTACACAGAAAGATGGCAAGAGCAAGCATATACAACTCTTTCATTAATATTTATGTTCATACTGCCATTGGTCATACTTGTATCTACTTACGTGTCCACAGTGCGGACTATTGCAAGTAAGTATTTTAGGCCTTCGCAGATTGTTTTCCGCTCACTAAGTTAGAGATAAAAACTAAATTGTCTGCTAATTATCATTTATAGACTAATCTGTGGCGTGCGATCTTCTAATAGGTATTTAAAAAGTAAAAGTGCCGGGGCCAGCATTTGTTCGCACTGGGTCAAAATTGCAAATGAACGGATTATTAATTATACTGCTATGAAAAAACGTTTTTTTATACCGGTAGCTTTTAACCCATGGGAAGTAAAACTTTCCTAATTCCCACTGAAAGACCCATTTAATTACTAAAAAATCGAGCCTTCTTATTTGTCTATAGAATTTAAGTGACCTAAATATGGAATCTGTCATTTAAATAAAATCGATCAGGCCACGGCTTTATTTTTACATCGCGCTATTTGCATAACCCGTGTTGCAACCAGATTTTTTAATATTTTCGGAAATCACGACGAAAACATGTGCAAAAAGCATATATTTTTTTATTGTAAATGTACTATCAACATATGCTAAAAAAATGGTTTTTGAAAGCATCATTATTCTAATAACGTTTCAGAAAATCTTTAATTCTTTAACTCGATTCTAAACTTTATGATGGCTTTTAAGTTCATTAGTCTATGACAACTTTGAGTTTTTATTGAAGCTAATAATACAGTAGAAGTTTAAATTAAACGTATTTCAAAGTAAAGTATGAATTGATTGTACGAACAGTGATTCGTGAATTTTCGGAGCTGTTATAGTTTATAATGATTATCGCAATTTGATTCGATACCCACTGGTCTCCTAATATTCGTCCCCTGGAATAAAAGTTGTAGATTCGGCCCCTATAGGTGTCCATTGGTCTCCCGGTAGGAGACTAGTCAATATTCAATTGTTTTTTAGGTACAGTCGGCTGCATAATTGCAGCCCTCGGTAGAGTTCTAAAATTACTGTTATTGGAATGTTTTAATTCTAATAATTTTTGTTTGATTAATTGATGAGTTATAGACTTTATACTTCAACTAAAGCAGGTGTCTAGAATCTTGCTTGTGTTAAAAATACTCTTATAACAGCCGTTTTGGAGCTCTACGGTGGGTCTGCAATTATGCAGCCGACCGTACCTACTCGTCCCCTGGAAAAAAGTTACAGATTTGACTCCTATATAGGTACCCATTGGTCTTCTATGGTATGATGTATAAATGTGTCAAAATAAATAGAAAATTTATAGGGTTTTTTCATATTTATAATAGTAATATTTATTTTCAGAAAGTGAGAAAGTGTTTAAGCCAGAAGTAAGGAAACAAGAGAAATACTTCACGCCAGACATGAATCGACGTAGATTGATAGACAGAGCTAAAATGAAGTCGCTACGCATGTCAGTCGTTATTGTTGTAGCTTTTCTAATGTGGTGGACACCTTACTACGTAATGATGATTATTTTTACATTCCTTAATCCTGATAAAGACGTAAGTATATATATATATATTACAGGACATTCCACACATCGCCATCTAGCCCCAAGCTAAGTTACTAGACTTGTGTTATGGGTGCTAGACAACGGATATACTACTTATATACTTTTCTTTCGTAAATATTTAAATATTTTGTAAATATTTTGTAAGTTTTTTATTTATTTAGCTGACACACCCATTTAAATAGCAACCTCCTGTAATTTACAATCAATATCTAGGTTGACTCACACAACAAAATATAAATGCGTTTAGGACCTTAAACATGATTTAAACTGTCAGTGTCAAACTAATAAAATAATATCACCCTTGTGGTTATTGAAATAGAATTTAATTTAAGATTTAGTAGAACTTACAATGTCATGCAAGTCGCCCCAATTGTTTTTATCAGTTGCTAATTTCGTTGATTGGCATCAAATTGAGGTGTTCATACAATGATGTGACAGATTGCGATTCGCACTTTACACTTCTCTGAAGTGCGACAGAAAAGTGTAGGTATGATGTCACCGTCTGTACTGTCAATATTACGCCACTGTGTTACACGAAGTTCAACGTATAGACATTTTTAAAACAATATTTTTGAACTTTTATTTCATACTAAAACTTCACTACTATAAAATAAAGTCGCTTCTAGCTGTCTTTTTGTCCCTATGTATGCTTAGATCTTAAAAAAAACGGATTTTTTTTAAATTCATAGAGTGATTTGAGAAAGGTTTTAGTATATAAAACAAAACTATCACGCTTATAAAATTTAATATTTAATATTGAAATAAAAATAAAAAATAAATAAAATATAAAATATTGTCAACGAAAAAGAAATAAATAATTGAAAACCAATATTTTCTTTATGTTATCAGATACAAGTTGCTTGTAAGGAATAACTTTTTAGTAACTTTCCTCTTCGTACGCTCTAGAAGACACTTCTGTAATGAACTTTGAAAGGCAGTCACGTCCACATGCTTTTGAAGAGTTACTAAGTTAAAGTTTAAAATATTCTTAAATCACAGGATCGTTAAAGCAATTTATAACTTTAAACCGTAAAGATTAATTAAATGATATCTTTAGATATCCTTTCTATTTCTTTTATTAAAAAGGGGTAGAAGGTTATTTTGTTTGTGACTTGCTTCGAAATTGATACGAGTATTAATACTGTTAAGTACTTTTAATTCAAATAATATCAGTGGGTATCTAAGAAAGAAATTATTAAATAAATAAATTTTTTGTTTGTTCGAACGCATTCATCTCAGGTACTGCTGTTTCGAATTGAAAATTTATTTTTGTGTTGGATAGTCCATTTATCGAGAAACGCTATAGGCTACTTTTTTTTGACATTCCCCCGGAGTCGGATTCTAATTCAAATTAAATTTTACTTTAGACACATGTTTGAAAACTCATTCCGGTTTTAAGCCTATAAAAAATCCTATTGGATAATTTTTCGACTTCTACGCAGGCAAAGTCGCGGGCAAAAGCTCATCTTCAATAAATTAAGGAATGGATCAAACAGCACAGATCCAATAGCCGTTGCCACTTCATTAAAGCTTTAATAAAACTTCAGAAAACTTACTTTAGTATCGAAGGCACGACTTTACGTAACATTGAATTTCAGACAAAACCATGAAATTCGGCGGTCTAAAGGACTTAGGTATTAACTTTGGAAACGTCTATGCCCTGATTATTTTTATTCTGACAATGAAACATTTAAAAAAGTGCTGTAAAATGAGAACCCTTGGTTACCTATGTTAAATGTTTAAGCCTCATCAGTTTACGTATAAAAAGTTAGGTATACCTAATACACCCACATCAAAAATATTAAGTACACAAAATGATACTTACCTCCCTCGAAAATGGGTAATTACTTTCATACTTACAAATATACAGAGTTGTTGCTTATTAAAATTACATAAATAATGAGGTTTGAGAGCTACTTCTGTACACCTTAAAAATCAACTTTTGTTGTACAACTTGTTGAAAACTTAAACATTTTTTGGAAATGTTTGAGGTTATTTTAGTTCGAAAATCAGCAGATTTTTTTAAGTAAAGACTTAAAACAGTCGATAAAACTTAAAAAATAAGTATAGTCTTCAAGGCTAATGACCTCTCTGCATACGTAACATTTGATTTTCGGGTTAAGATCACCTCAAAACTTCTGAGAAAATATTTGACTATCCACAAGTCGTAGAACAGAAGTTGATTGTAAAGTTGCGCAAAATTAGCCTTCAACCGCTTTCTTATATTATGATTACTTATTGGTATTCTTTATTACCCTGTGTGCGCTTTCATATTTATCTATTGGGTTGATTTAATGGATTACTTTGACGGAAAAGATGATTATACTAGGCCGTGATAAAGAGACTTTGAGAAAATTGGACATGTCTTTCCTTAATTTGTTGTCTTGTCACGTATTAAGATAAAAGCTTCTGTTCAATTTATCTGAGCTTGTTGATTCGTATCATCAAACAAAGGAAGCTTATCTAGGCAAAAATGTGCTTTGAGATGATTGTCTCAAATCAGCTGAAAGTTCTTCAATACATGCAACAGTAACATTTTAGTGTCTTATTTTAATGGTAGTAGGTATGTATATTAAAACGCTTGAATTAATATACACATACAAACCTCTTGATAATATTTACATACATACATAATATTTAAATACATTAAGACTTCAGTTGTCGACTGGTATAATAATGTATACAATTGATATACTTGTAATTATTTTAATTCAATTAAATCATATTTTTTTTGTTGCAGCAAAGTGAAGAATTGCTCTCTGGTATCTTTTTCTTTGGGATGTCAAACAGCCTAGTCAACCCAGTTATTTATGGAGCGTTTCATTTGTGGCCAAAGAAGAAAAGATCTCATCGACATAGCGACAGGTTAGTACGAGTAATATATACGAAAATCACATAAGGTACATACGACCATGCCGAATGTGCCGAAGATACACCACACATCGATGTCACCTCCATGTAAACGGCCGGTGTAGCCACAAAAGAAGGGCAAGTTGAAAAAGTTTTTATTCCACTGCGAAAAAAACTGCTGTATTTAGTAACTGTACAAAATTATTTCCGAAAATCTCGTAGCTACAGACTGGTTTTAGGATCGGCCCTTACTAATCCATTTAAACCACTCTCTATTAGTAAACTACTGCAACTTTTCAATTGCAGAAATCACACGAGGTGTTTTAGCGACCCGAAAAATCTAACAATATTTAAATTATAAAACTATTCAATAAGAAAAATACTATGTAGGTATTTTATTATTATGCCACCCTATACAAAAGTTACTTACAATGCCCGTACATTAGGTTGTAAACCTACATAATATTTGCTGAGAACTCAGATTCGTCAAAATCGTAGCCTACTAGATTTTTCTAGACTAATCCAATGCCTTAGCACACGAACCTCCTTTGTGAAGGGTCACAAAAGAGGCCCGTGTGCTATGAGTTTTCATACAAATTTCAACGTTCCAAATTAAAACATTTTAATAAATCAGGAGTTTCATACATCATTATTTCCCTTGGGATTCAAATACTTGCTTTACGTAGAGATTACTACGGCTGTAATCCGAGATTCTAGAGCTGAAGGTGTGAGAATATTATTATGCACCTACATAATAACATGGTAAGTAATATCGACTTTAAAACTAATTATTTGAACTTTATAAGGATGCACTTACCTTGTTCTACTAAGTTTGTTTCAGCGATTACTCGCACGATTTAAGTTATGGTAGGTGTTAGTAACATAGGTATATTACTTACTATTTGCAAGGGACCTACGATTATATCTTAGTATAGTGTGCGTTTTGTTGTAGACGTAAGAAACTGTTTTATTTTAAATAAAAATAATAATAGTATAACTATTAAAATAACTTAAGATAAAGTAAGTTCCAAATCTAACGATTCAACCTCAGCTTTATTAAAAAATACACATTTATTTACAATTTCTAAACATATTCATGTGGACCTCATTAAAATCTGTTCTGTAGCTTATGAGATTACCTGGTTCAAACAAACTGACAAAAATTCTAAAAACTACTTTATCGTGTTCAGCTAATGATTTTGAGACGACTTGTGTATTTTTTTCTGGATATTTTACAATTACAGATTTTTTTATGTCTATAGATTTATTATATGTATAGAAAACTAGCTGTCCCGAAAAACGTTGTTTTGCCATATAAAAAAATAATTAGATGTTGTTCGATTCTCAGACCAGCCGTTTAGGTGGACGTAGGTAACTAACACCGCGACAAGAGAATTTTATATATTTAGGTATTTACCAAAACAAACTCATCTTCTTATCATTTTTTTAAGACTTTTTTAAGATTAATTTATTAATCGCTATAATAGCCTAATTATTGATGTGCCTGAGCCTGAGGAGGCTCACAGCTAAGCGACGCTCGCTGATCGTTTACGGTCGTGCGAGTTAAGCTACGCCTGGCGCGGTTGCGGGTGTGGCAAAAATGTATTTTCGTGAGCCCCTCCTTGCTTTGGCACTCTCGATTATTTTGAATAATGGAGTTAAATGGACCCAGTAACGCTTTTACGGTCTAACAATCTAGGCTTTTAAACATGAAAATACAATCACTAACAATCTTTAACACCTTTTTCAAGTACCTAATGACGAAATGATGGTCAAATCTTTAATACCTATAGGCTTAGATTTTTAAGCTATTACATAGCTTTTATCGCGGACTTTGAGCGCGACAACCGAGTCAAGGAATTCCGTAACGAAAATAAAACCTAACACCCCCCACTCCGCCTACCATGTAGCTCTGCCGATCGTAATGTATGTGGTACGACTGTAAGCTCCCACGATGCAATAGCTTTACTGAGGCAGTCCCCGAGTGCCGCACGTTTTTTTTTAAATTTTATATAGCTCTGCGTTTGACCACTATCTCACACGATTGTAAATGACGATGCGATTTAAGAAGTAGCACATTTTTTTAGAAAATACCTATAACACATGGGTAACAACGCCCCCCACATAGACGGAGACCTTCAAGAAACGCAAATGAAGGGAGGAAGACAGAAGTGGAACAGAAACTTTTTCGACCCGTCCTCTTTCGCGGCTGCTTCAGCCTACGTATTGGAATATGCACAACTTTTGGCGATATTACAGGCCGGTGGGTAACAAGCCACTTTAAAAGATTCAACATTTTGCTTGTTATTTTCAAATACATGAAGTTTACTGAATATTTGCTCTTCTTTATAACAAGTGACATTTACAAAAGGGTCATAATGAAAAGCCGCTTTGTCCCTTGTTCATTAACTAATTCATAAACCACTTCGTACCTTACTATTAAACTATTGTTTGTTCGGCATTTAGTTTTGCCATTGTTGCGCTAATGTGATTTCTGTTTTACTATGACTCTGAGAGGGTTTACAAAGTTTAGTACAAAAATGTAGAAAGGTTTCTATTGTTTTATGTCAAACAAGGATTTGTACTTAAAAATATAGGTACACACCGAATTAAGATTCTCCTCCTTTTTATAAGTTTTAAATAGTTTTGATTGTTAGAACTTTTTTTTACATATTATATTAAGTCAGCGTTTGACCCATATCACACCAGTGCCTAATGGTAGGTGACAGTGCGGCCTTAGATGTAGCACGCTTTCCTAAAAGATACATAATTATGCACTCGCCATTGAGATTAACCCCTAAAATGCCATTAGTGATATTTATTTTTTTATTTAAGTTTATTAAATTCCGCGTTTCAGTTGAGATTAGAATTACGTGATATGGCGGCATCATGTTTAATTTTTTTTCTGAAAACTATGTCATCACAAAACTTCCCTGTCATAGAGAAATGGTTATAAATGTATATCTATCCCTCAAATTACTTGTCTCATAAACAAAGGGAACCTCGAATGTTGTCTATTTAATGGTACCCAAGATGATGTATTTGGCGTACCTAAGTAACAGCAACATCTGCCTTCAGGATCTAATGAATATGGAACTTTATTAAATATACCTCGAGGAAAGACAACGGTGGTAGTCCTTACTTTATGTACGTTGACTGAAAACTATTTTGATGAAATGTAGATAGGTGTATATCTTATAATATTTTAAGAGGAACGTCGACTGTTTTCTCCCCGGATAATGACACTAGAGCAAATATTTTTGCAGCATAAACTTATAACTACCATGACCATGTTTTGTTTTTTTTTGTTTTTAAATCTTAATTTCTATGATTATTATAAAATGAAAAAAAAAATCAAAACATAGGGGCATAGTCATGGCAGTTTTAGGTTTTATGGCACAAAAATATTTGTGCTAGATAGATAGATATATAGATAAACACTTTATTTGTACAACACACGAAACATAGAAAATGACGAAATTGTACAAACAGGCGACCTTCCTGGATAAATGACACTAGCATTATCCAGGAAGGTCGCCTGAAACAGTCGACTACGTTTGTATGAAGAGAACGCCGGTACCTTTTCACCTTAAAGACGGTCTTAAAATATTTTTTATTTATGTAACCTCATTTTTTTTAAATATTAAAATAAAAACTACACTATTTTTTATGCGTCTTCAAAAATTGCTTTCGAGATGAGACTTGAACTCGCAACCCCTTGTATACCGTGCAGATGGGCTACGTAAGGTAAGTAAGTATCGTCATAGCTGAATTTGCATTTGGGAGTTGCAATTTTTGAAGACCCATTTTTAAATCTGGTTGGTTTTTTTTCGTCGATCAAATCACGGCGAATCTCTCATCTCGTATTTGTAAATATTTTTGTGTGTGTTAAGCATTCATTTAGATATCCAGATCGGTGTAGAGGTGGGTCTATCTAGACAAATTTTGCTGGATTTGAGGTCGAAAACATGACGTTTCTTGCATGTAACTAAGATTAATTTTAACCCCAAGTATGGTCGAGTCTCGATTGGTAAGTTCGAATCTGATGGCCCATTTATTTAGAATATTCATTCAAAAACATATACCTTAATTTACTTTAGATATATTCTTATTCTACTACGGTTTGTTTTTTGTAACTAAGGTTTGTTTTTTTAATTAGGGTGAATTTGAATTTTTGACAAAATATGTACTTAAGTATTAGTGGATTTTTTTATACAAGCCTTTGGCACTTACCGACTCGTATAGATGTATGACTTAAGGGAAGTGCTTGTCTAGTGCATGTTAAAAGACCTTGTTTAGGTAGTTAATCCAGTAAACTTAATGAAAATGTACCGTGTCCGTGTGGTTTCTGCAACGATGGTGATATAATCTTAACGACGTTAGTGTTTCCTTAGAAACCAATAACAATGTCATTATGCTAAATTAATAACGAGTTCTACTATAGGTGTTTCATTTTGAAATCTTTCACTGCACTGAAATCAGATAGTTAAAAGTTAAACCAAATTCCAATAAAAAACATTCTAGGATCACATAAGTTTTTCACTTTTTTTTATCAAACGAAACGTAGTAGCAATTTCTAGAGTCATTGATTTTTTTTATTAGCAACCATACAGAAACTATCCTACAATACAGAAATTAAAAACTTGAACTTGACACCCGGATGGAACGAAGAAAGAGGAAACGAAAATAACTGGCTTGCTTTCTATGAGAGAGAGAGAGAGAGAGAGAGCAGAAAAACACGCGCACGCCGCACTTACAACTATAGCAAAAAGTTTCGTTACAACTTTTGGTCTTATTTTTTTCCGTCTAGCCACCTTTCGCAACGCGTGATAAGGAACTTCTTTCCAAAAACACCTATCACGATCATGTTTAATTTTAGATATTATTTTCAGGGAATCGGGCGGTCACCACGCTTCCTTACTGCGACGTGGCGATAACAACACTTCTTCAATCAGACTGACAACAGTCCGTTCTCTACGGTCATCTGCTAAATATTCTAATGGACAAAACGTTAGTTTATTATAACCCATGAAGCAAATAAGGAGAACTCCTGAGCCTATCAGAGAGGAAGGATCGGTTCATAGTGTTGGAAATGCTAGATGTATTGTGTGTATTGAAATGAAAGGCTTGTAGTGACAGACTTGATGTGCAAATCAGTCCGTTTCTTAATACGTACCTACGTAGTATGTACGCAATATATTGGGACCTCTTCATGATCGCCCTCGCCCATGACCGGCGACGATCGAGCTTGATCGCCGCTGTGTCGGTTTTTCGGACAAACATCAAAGGAGTTCAGCCATGATTGTAGACGTTTCCACATGTTTCTCCGATCACTCAGTTCGTATTTATGGTACGCTACTACTACTATCCACGTCCATGTCATGTGTGATGCGCGATCGTGTTGACAGTTGCGCAATCATGGCCTATCGTTGAGAGGTGGCATATGGTTCAGCCGAGTGTGGTCAGGCGTCCAGTTGGCCGCAACATAAAATATGTATGGGATAATCGCACTATAATGCTGCTGCATTCCGACCGCTTCAAATGACTAGTCTGACGGTTAATATACGTACAATTTACGGTTGACGGTGAATTATAACAAAATCGTTTCTATCAACTATATAGTATTTTGTGCTATTACGGCTAGCCGTCATGTGGTTATCCGCAATTATTCCGGCCGCATGTTTTGCGTACAGTGTCTTAACTGAAACATGCCACGACTGCAATCATACCTAATAAATTACGAAGAATAGTCCTTATTCTATCGTCTAATCTTTTCGGTAAATTTTTTCAAGTCGTTGGAATCAAGAGTTATTAAATGTCCATAGAGTTTGCCTACGATGAAATTGTAAAAATTGCACCACAATTCAATGTTTGGTATCAAAATACTAGAAATTATGCTTACAATCCTTTTGGCTGGAGTAGCAGGAAAAGACAAAACTCCTACCCGGACGCAAAATAGGCGCTCAGACGTCAAGTTGCGGAAAACAGTCCGACAACAAATACAAATACATCCTTACATTCATTTTATTTTAGCACATAATATATTTATGCTAGATTGTGTTGAGTTACTGATTCTCTGATTGATAATGTATATAATTCTTAGTGTTAATTCGTTGTTTGTATAGTTCTTAGTATTAATTTATTGTAATTATTTAGGTGTTGTTATTGTAAATTGAGATTACAAACATAAGTGATATTAAATTATTGAAATAAGAGTCTTAAATTTTTTATAAAATTCTAAGAACTGTACCTAAAATTGAATTAGGTGATAAAATGGAAATGTAACTTGGTAATATTATATTTCTAAATTATTTTCTTATTCTTTTCCCTTTCGGCCGTCTACGGAACTCTTATATAAAAGTTTGACTCCTTCATGCAAGATTGTCCAAAGCACAGGACTGTGATACGTAGAAAGAGGTCGGAGAGGCCTTTGCCCTGCAGTGGGACATCATGGGCTAATAAGATGACGAGAAATAAATCCTAGTAAAACTAGGTCAACGGGAATAATACTTGGGAATTTTAGGATAAAAAGTGCCTCCTATTATTAATCAATATATTATTACATCCTACTCATATTATAAATGTGAAAGTTTGTGTGTTAATGTGTATGTTTGTTACTCCTTCACGCACGCAAAAACTACTGGACCGATCGCGATGGAAATCTGTCTGTAGATAGCTGTAGCCCTGGATAACAGATAGGTTACTTTTTAATCAAATATTCGCAAGGGATCCCGTGGGAATATCGCGGGGCTCAGGTAGTAGTTACAAAAAAGAAACCCTGAAGTTTTGGATCCTATTTGTTACAAAAAAATACTCTGTGTAATATTAGTGTAGCATTAAGTAAGATAGAAAAGTAAAGAAAACCTTAATATTTTATCAATTTTATCATGATTTCGGGTCGTATAATGGAGTATTTTCATTATTCATTCTCATTATTTCCCAAATGAAATCCTCCAAATGGGGTAAATTCATTTAGATATTTCTTTATTAGGATTACGTCATTGATAAAACATGGATGTTTTCCTGTTTTTATTATTGTACATTTTTAGATTTTAGAACATTCACTTCAAACAACGAACTTCGTTTTAAACTACAGCAAATGGGTAAGTTTAGTTCTTTACAAGTTCGTAGAAATCATGAAACTTAAGGCCGCATTTATGATGTGCCTGAAGTAGCTAGACTGACTTTCATTCAAAATGGTCGTTACTTTATACCTCGAACTTAGACAAAGACACATAAAGTCAACCTTATTTCTATGAAAATAAGCTTTACGTGAATTAGCAAAACATGGTGGAAGATTGATGATCTATTTTTGTAGTTTATGGAGTAATTGTGAATTTTTTGTCATATCTTTTTTTATGAAATAATCTATACATATAATAAATCTGTAGACATCAAAAAATCTGTAATTGTAAGATATCCAGAAAAAAAATACACAGGTCGCCTTAAAATTGTTAGCTGAACACGATAGGGTAGTTTTTAGATTTTTTGTCTGTTTGTCTGTTTGTCTGTTTGTCTGTCTGTTTGTCTGTCTGTTTGTTTGTTTGAACCAGGTAATCTCATAAACTACAGAACAGATTTTAACAAGGTCCACACGAACATGTTCAGAATATATCAGAATAACATTTAGGGTATGTTTTAATTTAACTTTAATACAATAATTAAGATATTTGATAAAAAAACATTTAAAAAATGTGAAATCGAAATATTTTTCCGTGGTAAAACGTAATCGAACGTCAGAAGGGAACAGTACCCTTACCACGGGTTTTTTACGTATTCGATTAAACATACTATATTGAGTATTTACTATGAAACTTCCTAAAAATCAACTTACTAGGTCCACCCGTCTCTAAGAATATCGGTAGTGACACACCGACAGACAAACGGACAAGAGAGTGATCGAAAAAGGGTTTCTTTTTTTCGAGTTCTTCAAAAAGTCATGGTAGGGATGCAGTACATGCCTCCGCTCAAGATGACAGCTGTCATAAAACCAAATAGTTTGTATTTAATACTACCTACGTGAAACTGAAAATGAGGTTAGTACAAAGAGGTACTACTACATAATATTACCGATCTTCTTTACCGAAGACCTCCGATGTTACACTTCTATCGCGCTTTTCTCCTGCTATAGTTTGAATTATGAGTTCAAGTAGCGGAAACCTTAGATAGTAAAAACAAAAAAGAATTATCCAAATCGCTCCAAGAGTTTACGAGTAATCAGCGGACATACATAAAAAATATATATATATACCTACGTGACGAATTGAGAACCTCCACCTTTTTTGATGTCGGTTAAAAATATACAGGTAATAGTCATTTGTAAAAATCATTTTTTTTCCCAAAATTACGTAGCCCTGCCAGCTACCTAATAAAAAAAACTGGGTATTTTGGTCAAGAATTCAGAAAATTTGATTCATAGGACATCACGTTCCTTCAAATACCCCGTTTCCGAGACGCTTTAGATGTTTGGTGTGAAAGCATTTGTTGTTCAGCGTAATGCCTGCTATCAATATGTAAGGATCTCAATGTGCATCGCGTTATTTTAAGTATTAGTATTTGTTCTGTCCAATTGCCTTTCTTTTTAATCATTAATATTATTATTTGATAATAAAAACAATGTAAAATATTATTTGCACCAAAATAGATTATTATTTGCATGATGTCGGTGTTATAAATACTATAATAACCTCTTATATTATTAATTGAAGAATATGAATCGAGACACAAAGGTAGTTGATAATTATTTTTTCTTTAATTTACAAAAATCTAAAGATAACTAGGAAGACAAAGAACGTTGAAAGTTTTGTGCGAATAGAAATTGGACTTAGTTTTAGTTTATCATATTGTTGTGTATTATGTTTTATTTGTGAAAAATTAACAAAAATAGTACCTTGGGTAAACAAAACAAACCCGAGGTAAACACTGTGCTTTTCATTACGAATAAACATAAAATTCTTCCTAATAACGAGAGTGAATGAGAGACTCCATACTACCTGATCCTCTTACAAGGTTGGGACCAAAGAGGTTATACATTATGTAGATTTTTTTGCTTTTGCTATTTGTTTTCAACATGTTTTCAATATGTTTTCAATACTTAAATACGTCGGTACTAACCGAAGAGATTTTTATAAATTAGTTTATCCAACACTGAGTGATGACGCGAAGTCCGTAGATTTAAATTACAGTTTTTGTAACACGGTTTGTCTAGAAAATGTTATTTACACAAAATACACAATCATAATAGAAAAACCAGATTAAACTTAACACAAAAACATAATAAAATAACAAAAGATCATACTAATTAAAATCATTCAAAATGCAAGCATTTCCCGCCAGTATTTTTTACTAAAGAAACGACACTGACCGCACGGTCACATAAAGCCACATCTGCAACATCTTGACAGGGCGCCGGTAGAGGCGCAGCATGGTCATACGTCACTTTGACCATTTTCATCTTTACATTTATTTTATTAAATAAGATATCTTGAACTAAATATATCTACCTGAATTCGATTACTAAGAAAAAACCTATTATGTACTAAACTCTGGCAGTATGGATGAGCCGTGCGAAGCCATAATTGTTATTCTTTGGTGTTACCTAAATCAAGGAGGTTAGGTTTTTGAAGTCCCTAATGCGGAGTATGAGTAAGCCTAGAATAAGAATTGCCTTTGCCAAATCAATTAAAAATATAGTTTAAAAACAATGTAACTACCTATTTTGTTTTTATAACTTACACCCAATGATAAATTGTATCTATGCAGAAAAATGCTAGGAATTCTAAATAACCCAAAACCACATCGCGAACGAAGTCGCGGGCAACAGCTAGTGTTTAATATTTCTATTTTATCGTAGTATATTTTTCATTATTTGAAATATTTGTACCGAAAGTCTGCCTATTTTCATAGTTTTTGCGGGATGAGGCTACGGAAAACTATTATTTTTTTGTATTAAACTTATATTATTTTGAAATTAATTTTATACATTCTACAGATCAGTCTTAGTGTTGTCTGATTCATTTGGTATCTTTAAAATAAGTAAAACTTTGACGGATAAACCGGAAAATGAACCGGAATCAGCAATACTTTGCTAACATTTTGACACTTTCCGCAAATGCGTCTTTAACTATAGCTACCCAAGGAAGCGTAGCTCTGACAACCGATCCATAGTAAAGTTAAAGATTAAATTGAGTGGAATGATGACGTGTTTCTCAAAGGAAAAACTTCCTCATCACTCATCAAATAATCATGAGCTATCCCATTAGAATTAAATATAGATGTGAGTGTTCCATTGTTTCTTTTGTAAATTTCTCCAAGGATTAATCACTGTACCTACATAGGACCATGGTCAAGTAAGTGATTATATTACATTATTTTTTATACTACTGTCGACAGTGCAATAAATAGTAGGTTAAATATATTTAAAATGACGTACTAGATTGTTTTTATAAATATTGGCCTTTACATAATTACATTGCCATACAAGTGTAGCAAAATTGATCATTGCATAGAGGCGGTTTATGACGCGCGAGCGGAACGCAAGTGCGTTTATAGGGTGCCGAGATGGAATGATCAAACCACACGTGTATCGCACGACGTTTTTTATCACAGTTGCGAATAAAAGAAAATACTTGAAAAGAAAAGAAAATAACAAATAACAAAATATTTGTGGTAAGTCTATGTTTACATTTTTCAAGCAATATTTTTTTGTTAATTATACTCCCGAAAGACCAGGAAAAGACTTTTAAGCTATACAGCCTCGTCTGACATACAATATTTTTTTGGGGATTTTTCCATTTCTTTTTGCGATCTACCTAACATGTAATTAGCAGTAAGATACCAATTTAACTTATCTGGATAACTTTTTACACACTAGTGGCATCAAGGTTATGTAAAACGCATGCAAGCGTATTACGTTGGATTATTAGCTTAAAAGCTGTTGAATAAAATTCACTTTATGAGCAACTGTGATAAAAACGATATTATATACCTACAGCACCAGCATTTTGCTATTCGTAGGCTTACCTAGCACGTATACCACGCTCTCAGCTTAGTCGACCAGAAGAAAGGACTAGTCAATATGTCTGAAGCTAACTAAGCCACGGTTTCGTCGAGATGTTTTCATTCACCGTAATTTTTTCTTAAGTAAAATTCATTGTTGCACGGCTGGCATGAATTCAAACCCGCGACCTTTGTAACAAAAGTCGGGGTCCCTACCAATAGGCCAACACATATTTCATTATGTACAGATATCGAGGTTTATAAACACAAATCTTCCACAAAACTACAATAAAATCAACTAAAAGATTATAATCGCATGCCCAAAACTTAAATAAAACTTCGTAAAAATCTACGTTTTCTATTTCTAACTTGTAAAACTACCAATGTGTTTCAAAGAAGTGTAGATGACATATTCTCCTTTCCTTTCTGAGTGGGAATGTAGGTCATATAACAATGGCAGCTATTTGTATGCAGGAAATGCATTGTATGAAAGTTTAAGTTAATTTAGACTGTAGGGCAGACGAAACGTGACTTGAAAGTACAAATTGAAAATAATATTAATAAATATTTAAATAGATTAAAACATGACAGGGCTCTTGTAAAATTATTATTAAGTTGGACAGTTGAGAGCTATAAAAGCTAATGCGATTGCATTTAAATGATTCTCATTCCACAAATCTAGACTCGCGACTTTGGACTCGGTTTAGCTGAAAGTGAAGGTGTTGGACAAGCCTACTCCATTCTGACGCAAAATGAACCCAACTAAAGAGGTCTAGTTGGGAAAAAACAGCCCGTATTAAGTTATAATTCTAGACCATCATCATTCTAAAAATTATGAATTGGGTAATAAGTAAGTATGTACATAATACGATGTGAATATAAATTTGTACTAGCAAAAATGTCACCAATTTCACAAAACTAATCGTGAACATAGTCACAGGGTTTTATTAGAATCGGTAAAGTCAACCGCTACGACAGACAATTCTGTCTTCAAAGAATAAAATAGAAGATTTTACGATGATCCTAGTTTATGTAAATTGCTGACAGAAGCAATTTGTATAAAGGAATCATAAAAGATTTGTAGTTGTGGCCAATTTTTATTTGTCTTTTCTTTCTACAACTTTATCGACATTAATTACACAGACAGATACTTAAGGTTTTAACACTTAGGGAGAGTTGCGTGAGATTGTGTTTCTACATATTTGGCTAAATAGAGCTAAATGCATCTGGTAATCTAAAGTTAAATTATATTTCAACAGCCACAAAGTTTATATTATTTAAACAGTTTGACACTTTGACAATTATTGGTTAAACATGTTTAAGGTTCAAATGTTTCTATTCAAGGTAACCTAAACATTGCAAGTAAGTATTTAATTATCAATGTAAATTAAAGCCACGTCTGGAAACTGTTAACTACCTATAACGATGATGATCAAATGAACACACAATGCGAGCTGTTATATATTCCTAAAATATATTATTTCAGGTAAGTATGTAGGAAAATCTACTTATAAAGATGAGAAGACACATAATACCGAGCGAATTCAATTCTTAGCTAAAAGTGGATTTAGATAAAGTGAACCGTCATATCCGGAAAACGAAATTTCTTAAAGCATCAACGGACTGAGCTTTCGTTCACTACGTCGAATGATACCCATTCATTACCTATCTGTAAAAAGAAAAACGGCCATTGAATACGATAAGAAGAAGTTTAGTAACCTATATTATAAAATTGGATAAAAAAAACTCCGACCAAATTGAGGTTTCGATTTAACACCATAAGCTTTTTACTTCCTGAAGAGCGTGAGTTGAAATTGCGTAGATGTATAGCTGAATCTCTGGAAAAATTAATTACCTACTAATTAATATCAGGATGTTAACACTGAATCAAAAATTTGCGATGAAACCGCGGGCATAATACAGTAAGTAATATTCTGCGTTTGTCACACAATGTTTCTCGGATCGCTTGTTCAATAATGTATAATTAGCTAAATGAAAATTCCTCATCACCGCAACTTCCATTAATTTCCTACAAGGCTTTGATATTAGAAATTCTTTGATATTACTTAATTAGTGCAATCTATATAAATATATTAAGTTACTTCCTGCGTCCCGCGGTTTTCCATTTCTGTCTCCTTAAAATGATATCGATTTACAATAAAGTACTAAAAACTTCAACAACCCTTTTAACCCCTTTAAAGGTCGAATATCCAAAAATCCTTTTTAGTGTTCGCTTACGTCCTAAAAGGAACTCTCATGCGAAGTTTCAGACTCGAAGGACTTGGAGTATTTTTCTATTTCACATATTATGTATATTTTGTTCTTTTACCTACTATATTATAGGTTGAAGGTAAGTAAATAGATAAATGGTAAGGTAAAGCGTAGGTAATTGGACAGTCAAAGTCAGTCGGCTCTTGAAAGATTATTTTTATACGTCCTTTCCATTTGATAATATCGAGCTTTAAAACACCATTAAGTTGTTAGAACAACTTAAGACCGAACGCTTTTCGAAACACTTTTCAATGTAAGAGTAGCCAACTTCTTTCGTAAAACCTTGTAGAGCTTGACCGGATCGGTTCTACAGTATTGATATTTTTAATTAGTTGAAAAATACTTCTATACTTCTACTTAAACATTTAATCAAGGATTAATATCCATCGCCCGACAAACAAAGATTTCTCTGGTGTTCTGAGACTTTTGCTAAAACGATGGGGTGTATGTGTGCCTGCGTCTGTAGCATCGTAGCTCCCGAACGGATAAACTGATTTTAATTATGGTTGAAAGGTGAATTAGTCGGGAGTGTTCTTAGCTATGTTTATCTAAAATCGGTTTAGCCGTCTGAAAGTTATGGGGGATTCAAATCGGTTTTTTTTAATTTTATATTTATTGTCTGTGCATACAGTCGGCTGCATAACTGCAGCCCTCGGTAGGGTTTCAAAATTACTATTATTTAAATGTTTGCTGTCTAACAAAGTTTGTTTGATTATTTGATGAGTTAGAAGACTTTAAACTTCAAATAAAGCAGGCGTCTAGAATCTTGGTCGTGTTGAAAACATTCTTATATCAGCCGTTTTGGAGCTCTACGGTCGGTCTGCAATTATGCAGACGACCGTACATGTTAGGCTTGCAGATGACCTCTACAAACTAGGTAAAAAAACCTTGACCTAAAAAACGCAAGTAACAATACAACACAGTTAATAAGTAGGCACATCGATTTCACTCACCTTTAATTCCAAAGTCGTTAAGAAATTAAATTATAATAGCCAACCCAAAACGCATTTAACAAATAAGAGTACTTATTTCATTTAAAATTGTTTGTTAAGCGAAGCGAAATCGAGCCCCAAGTTCGAGTATAGATAAAGTGGTTCTTAATTAATAAATATAATAATAAACTTGACAATAATTTACTTGAGTATGTAGTCGCAGTCAATACTTCAACCACTCGAACATACTTTTTACATTCTATAAATTAATTTTTATAACGTTACGTAAGGGTGTCATTTAATAATAAATAAATAATAAATATTGCAGGATATTCCATACATCGCCATCTAGCTCCAAGGTAAGTAACTAGGCTTGTGTTATGGGTGCTAGACAACGGATTAGTACATTACGATATAAGTGTGGTAAATTGATCTTTGCATAGAGGCGGTTTATAGCCAAGATGCAAAGATCAATTCCACACGTAAATCGTACGACGTTTTTTATCACAGTTGCAAATAAAAGAAAAGACTTGAAAAGAAAACAAAATAATAATTAACAAAATATTTGTGATAAGTCTATGTTTACATTTTTTTAAGGCAATATTTTTTTGTTAATTATGCTTCGGAAAGGCCAGGCTAAAGGCTTTTAACCTATACAGCCTCGTCCGACATACAATATTTTTTAGGGTTTTTTCTATTTGTTTTTGCGTCGGGGGTTAAGAACAAAATACAATGGTACGGAAAAACAATATATTTAAGTAACGAAAATACAAAAAACAAACTTAATTTTTAATCGTTTTCTAAGTCATTATCACGTAAAATTTTCGTTCGTAAACCGACTTGAGACAACCATTTTTGCTAGCCAAATAACTCTTTAGTTCCTACCTTTTTTATACATCAAAACAGTATAACCCAGATAAATTAAGAATGTTTCACCTACCTAACATGTAATTAGCAGTAAAATACATATTTAACTTATCGGGATAACTTTATAGCACTAGGTTGGTAATGTAAAACGCACGCGTGCATAATATGTTGGATTATGAGCCTAAACGCCGTTGAATAAGATCCACTTTATGAGCAACTGTAATAAAAATACTATTTATATACTTTTCTGTTGTAAATATATACTTATAATACATAGAAACAACCAGACCACAGACAAATATCTAAGCATAAATACTTGTCTGAGGTGGGAATCGAACCCGCAACCCTGTGTTTAGCAGTCCAGCATGGTAACCATTGTGCCAACTGGGTCTTACTTATATGGAATTAACAACAACTGTCACTAGTTTTTATTAAGTGGAATATGCTGGCTGACCTCATCTCACCTGGTAAGCGACAATGAGGTTGAAGAGATAGCATGGTTGTCTGGATGAGACCTCTTCGCTCTAGAGTTTAGAACGCCAAGGTTGTATTAGGAGGGGGACAATGTCCCTAATAGAGAGTTGTAAGTCTTAATAGAGCGCATTAAGGAAGTGATTGCGTGTCACTAAGTATGATTGGGTAGTACGTCTACCGTGAATGGATGGCAAGCATTTGTACCCCTCTTTGTAAGACTTGGAAAGGGGTAGGAGAGAATGAGTCATGGAGTTCTCAGGAGCACTCATCGAAGTGAATCCGGTAGGAAAACGACAGGCTGGCGACCCTACAACGGTGTTCCAGTTCCTTTCTCAAAGTAAATAACAAAGAGTTTATTGTTCTTGTTCCTCACTTCCCTACGTACGTATATATTTCTTTGATAAACTTAAATACCTTCACTTAATTAAATTGTGGAACTTTCAAGGCACTTGTGACTACAATAAAGTAAAGTGTAGTTAGTTTAATAATGTAGTCCATTACCTGCGTGATGTTAGTCAAAGCTATTTAAAACGGGACATCTATATATATAAAAGAAAGTCGTGTTAGTTACACCATTTATAACTCGGGAACGGCTAAACCGATTTGGCTGAAAATTGGTGGGGAGGTAGCTTACAATCAGAAGACGGACATAGGATATTTTTTTTCGATATTCCCACGGGATCGGGACTTACGCAGGTGAAACCGCGGGGCGCAGCTAGTTTACTATAAATTTTACTTTTATTATTTGGATTTTGATAATATAGTAATATATATATGTATGTCGAATTTTTGCCATGGCGCCTCCGCCAGGTCGTGGCAGACTAGGTAGACCCAAGAAGTGCTGGCTTGACGTCGTAAAGGGTGATATGCGTGCAAATGGCCTTACTGACCAGGATGCCGACGATCGTGCTAAGTGGAGCGGGAAAGCGGACCCCGAGAGGGATGCAACAGGGAACATCGCTCGGACGATGATGATTTGTATGTCAAATTTTCGACGAAGTAAGGTAACGTAACGTTGTAATATTATAAACCTACTTCATGCAAATAAATAATATTTAAATTTCTATGCCTAGATCTAGACTGTTTGAAACTGGAAACTCTAGAATAAATTAATAAGCGAATATAATTATGTTAGTTTATTTAAAAAGCTTCACATGCTAAGTATATACCAAAATGACGACCCAGTTGGCACAATGGTCACCATGCCGGACTGCCAAACACAGGGTTGCGGGTTCGATTCCTGCCACAGATAAGTATTTATGCTTAGAAATTTGTCTGTGGTCTAGTTGTTTCTATATAAGTATATATTTACGAAAGAAAAGTATATTAGTAGTATATCCGTTGTCTAGTACCCATAAAACAAGTCTAGTTACTTAGCTTGGGGCTAGATGGCGATGTGTGGAATATCCTGCAATATTTATGTATTTATTAAATGTTATTCCCATAGCTGGATGGTCTGTATTGAGGTCGTGAACGTTTTTCTTCAAATTGAAAAGCGAAGTATTATCCGGTCCAAAAGTCTAGTGTACTTCTGCCTTTAGCAGAACCCTTTATATCACTTCATCCTTTATTTAGTAAATAGAAAAGTTTCTTTTCTACAAATAAAATACTTATAACTTTCGGAAACGAAGTTTTTCATCACAAAAGGATTAGTGAAGGATGACGAACGGATTAACTTATATTGAAGGATATTGAAGGTATGGATTTGATTGGACATGAAAGTTTCCTATTGGTTTGTCCAGCAACCATCGTAATAGAACTATTTAAAGTTTTCAAAATTCGCATCTAGGTAGGTATCAGATATCATACTGTAGTATTTTGACGACCCAGTTGGCACAATGGTCACCATGATTGCCAAACACAGGGTTGCTGGTTCGATTCCCGCCTCAGACGTGTATTTATGCATATATATCTGTCTGTGGTCTAGTTGTTTCTATGTATTATAAGTATATATTTACAAAAGAAAAGTTTATAAGTAGTATATCCGTTGTCTAGCACCCATGACACGATTCTAGTTACCAAGTTTGCGGCTAGATTGCGATGTGTGGAATGTACTGTAATATTTATTTATTTGTTTAACTGGGCATTCAACATTCGTACAAACATTTTATTGTGCATTCAGAAATTATTATTTTTTTAAATGGTAATCATAGGCAATATTAGTACCTGGGTGATCAAACTTTGCTCGTTTATTTTACGGTTTTTTTTACCTCGCCCCGGAAACACCCCACTTTCTAAATTTCATGAAAATCGTTGGAGCCGTTTCCGAGATCCTGATAACATATATACAGGTTGTTTTTTTATGTGGGCCTTCAGGGCTATATCCTATAAAGGAGTTGCGGGCCCGATTTTGATAAATACTAAAACAGCATCATTAGATTTTTTAAAAACAACTACCCTCACCATGAATCGAACCGGTTGATTTTACAAAAAAAATAATCCTATATTTTTATCCCAATACATAGTCTTGCTGATAGAGATCAATTCTAGAAAAAAAAATTAGTATGTCAAATCAAAGGAACTAAAATATTATGATAAAACAATCTAATTTAATTTTTTACTTAATTATTGTAAACTTTTGTTTATATGCTATACGAATTAATAATAAATGCTGGCCCCAAATAGTGAAAACTAACGACACCTACCTACACAATCTGAACTCTAACCCCCTTATTCCAAAACGAGGTTTAAGAATAGTCCGAGATGTGGATTTAAACTTTGGATTTAGACACAGATTTGCTCGTGATCGTGAACTATAGTCTACACAATACCCTATAGATTATCTATACTTATAATAAGAAGCTGAAGAGTTTGTTTGTTTGTTTGAACGCGCTAATCTCAGGAACTACTGGTTCGAATTTAGAAATTCTTTTTGTGTTGGATAGTCCATTTATCGAGGAAGGCTATAGGCTTTTTATCCCGATATTCCCACGGGATCGGGAGTTACGCGGGTGAAACCGCGGAGCACTGCTAGTATATTATATAGGGAACTATTGTCTAAACACTATCCCTATAGATTATATAGGGATAGTGTTTAGACTATAGTTCACGAGTAAATCTGTGTCTAAATCTAAGGTTTGAATCCACATCTCGGAATATCCCTTAAACCTCGTTTTAGAATAAGGGGAAAATAGTTTTATATGTGCGTAAATCAAGTTTATAGTTTAGATATAGTAAAGCCACGTAAAGCTTCTATTCGTAGCATTTCGTAGAACGTGTAGGTATATCGTAGCATTAAGTATAACGCCATCTGTAAGCAACGTGTAAAAGTTTCTCGTTGGTTTTGTGCAAACCTTCGTGAGCGGCGAAGTAAACCTTGGCCTTGGTTTGTGTTTGTGCCAAATGTTTAAGTAAGTTACGAAGGAGATAGGTACAGACTTTATGTTATAATACGTTGAAAGAAAACGAGATGGCGCTTTTGTTAAGTTTAATGTATAACATTTTGTGAGACAGAAATTTTGCGTTGTGTTTTTATATATAGACTAGCTGCGCTCCTCGGTTTCACCCGTGTAGGTCCCGATCCCGTGGGAATATCGGGATAAAAAGTAGTTATGCGTTAATCCTGGTCCAGCTATCTAGATACCGAGTTTCATTGCAATCAGTCCAGTAGTTTTTGCGTGAAGGAGTAACAAACATACACACACGCATACTAAAAGAGCTTCATGGATATACAAACCTTAAAAATGTGTCTCTTACGGTTTTTCGTTTTATGTTTTCGTAACGCGTTACATTTTTTCTTGGCTAGGTCCTTTCGCCAATCTGCGTTATGGAACTTTGTTCTAAAAACCAGAAAGATACTCACTCTCATTATAAGAAACTCTACAAATTACAGTATAGATTGTTTGTTGTTTAACCTATAAATAATTTATTTCACGGCGAATTTTATTTAAATTTAAATAAATTTATTTAAATCACTATTACAGTGTAAATTTTCAATAGATTTATGGAATTTTATTTGTACAAAAATAAATTTACGAGTATATCATTGACTAACAATTACCAGGGTTAATTATATTCTTATAACTGTTCTCTAATCCAAAAACAGACAGAGTATCTATAAATTTTTTAGGAGACTTGTGTTATGGTGGCCAGACAACGAATACTTATATACTGTTTTGTTTTAGTACAAGAAAGCTTTGTAGCTGTCTTAATATAAGGGCACGCGTATTAAGTAAGGTAGGCAAACGCAAACTTTCTAAATAAAACAAAACCACCACTCGAACGAAGTCGCGGGCAACAGTACATAATATACATACAGCGACACTCTGATCAAAAATAAATATTTGTACTTAGATATTAATACATTGTTCATATCTATGACTGACCCTTGAATCTGTCTGGAAGGCGATAAATTTGAGAGATCAAGCTGTTATGTTTTATCATACTTGAATGGACCGTCCCCTTTATTTAATTATTTAAAATGATATTTGGTACTGTCAGATGCAAAAGTCGTTTACCATTCGTTACATATACATTGATTTATTTAAGCAACTAGTTGCGAAACTTAGGTGTCATCTGCAGTGGTTGTAAATAAAGAATAGATAGAAAGTGATCTTAGCGACTGTCAATGCGAGAATTGCGACTGTCAAAGCGAGAATTATCGCTGTACTCACATATTAGCAGAAAGATAATTCTGCTTACTACCTAGTAAGCAGTAATATCAATAGTAAGCACCTGCTTACTATTGATACTTTTTATGGAAGATTGTTTATTTATTTTATTTATTGACATTAAAAAACAATGCCACATAAACTCGATCGAGTTTTACTGGGCATTATACTACGTCGACTTAACTACACACTAATCAAAAACAATTATAAACCTCATGACAAGTAATGCTGCGTTGACATAATTCAATAACAACTCATACATAGGCTGCACTAAAAGTATCGGGAATGGAATATTTCCACTGTTCCTGTCATATTTAAATCTTTTTAATTGAAAACTCCTTGGTTTTAAAAATCGAATACCATTTATTTATTTAAAAAAAGAATCTCGGTCTTGTCACAAGGTTTTGTCAAACTTGTTTAGTCGTTGAGAAAATGGAATTGACGCGAGAAAATTCAAGAGCGATGATTTATTATGACTTTCGAAGTGGTTTATCACAAAAACAGTGTGTTGACCGGATGAATCTGCATTTGGTGATGAAGCCCCATCCAAAACCACAATTTATTGCTGGTTTGCTGAATTTCAACGTGGACGTGTCAAGCTCAGTGATGATCCCCGTCAAGGTCGTCCAAAAACTGCACTCACCCAAGAAAACGTTGATGCTGTGCGTAAGCTGATTGAGGAAGATCGACATGTAACATACCGCGAAATTCAGGCAACTTTAGACATTGGCATGAGTCAAATACAAATAATCTTGCATGAACAATTAGGTGTAAAAAAGTTGTTTTCCCGATGGATACCGCATTCGCTCTGTGAAGAACAAAAAGCGGCTCGCGTTACTTGGTGCGTCAGAACTCTCGAAAGATTCCACGCAGGATCCTCAAATGCTGTATACAACATCGTATCAGGTGACGAATCCTGGATATACGCGTACGAACCCGAAACAAAAAACCAGTCACGAGTTTGGGTGTTCGAAAATGAGTTAAAGCCAACAAAAATTGTTCGTTCACGGAGGGTTGCAAAAAAAAATGGTGGCCACGTTTGTCTCCAAAACCGGCCATGTTGTGACTATTCCTCTTGAGGGACAAAGAACGGTTAATGCAGAATGGTATGCTAGCATTTGTTTGCCACAGGTCGTTTCTGAACTCCGTAAAGAGAACTGCAGCCGTCGCATCATCCTCCATCACGACAATGCGAGTTCTCACACCGCGAACAGAACAAAAGAGTTTTTAGAGCAAGAAAACATAGAATTATTAGACCATCCGCCGTACAGCCCCGACCTAAGCCCTAATGATTTCTATACTTTCCCTAAAATAAAGAATAAATTGCGTGGTCAGAGATTTTCATCACCTGAAGAAGCTGTGGACGCCTACAAAACGGCCATTTTGGAGACCCCAACTTCTGAATGGAATGGTTGCTTTAATGATTGGTTCCATCGTATGGAAAAATGTGTCAAATTTCGCGGAGAATACTTCGAAAAGCAATAAATACATTTTTAAATAGTAATGTTGTGTCACTTCCTTGATTCTCGAAATTTTCAGTGCCGCCTTCGTACAAAAGATTTTACGATACAATGCAAGAATAGGTAAGTTACCCACTACGTAGTTAGCAACAGTAGGAACAGTAGGTGTTTTGGTATAGCACACATCATTAAAGTTATTTCTGATTTCGGATTAGACTATACTTTAATACAATGATTGAATTAAATATTTACTAATAACAAATTCGAAGGTTTAGTACGTAAGATAATAAGATTTAGACGTGTATAATTGTTGTACGTTACCTATAAAAGTCACTTATATAAACACGTATTTAGTATTTGCATGTTTACAAATCCATATATTTTCTCGAAATTTCTCAAATACGTTACGGGTAAGTGTTAGATTCTCCATTATAATTATACACTCGCTGAGCGGTTTTGGTTGGATTTTTCTTACGATTTATGCGCTAGTTGGCCTTGCTCTTACGGTGAAGGAAAACATCGTGACAAAACCTTCGGCTTTGTTGGCTCCAGAAGCAATTGACAAGTTTTTTACTCTGGACATGTTCGACTGAGCTGTGAGGGTAGTATACGTGTTGGACAAGCCTTCTTCATCTTCACACGAAAGTTGTTGCAGAAAAAAACCTTGTAGACAAGTATAATTATTGTCATAACACGATTAGATTGAATCTATTCAGATGCAATATTGCACGTCGTACTTTAACCTATAATCTCTAAAAAAACAAAATGAAATATATCTTGTGACTGTAATTTCACCTGCAGACTGTTAACCGATTTACAGCACTATAAACTACAAGTTAATTACGTTTGGTGATAGGGTATAGTAGCAGTGCTTTCCAACATGATACTGCATATTGCAATATTATGTTTTATGTATATTTACTAATTCTTCTACTACTAAGGTTGCGGCCATGGATCCAGCATTGGAGATCGAGATAGCGGCACTATCCTGTCAAAAGGCTATGAACGAGGCCCGCAAGCAAGGAGACTCTGACGTACAGAAATTCTACGCTAGCACCACTGTCTTCCTCACTGGTGGAACTGGCTTCTGCGGGAAAAATATCATTGAAAAACTTTTTAGGTTTGTGTTTATTGTTATTATTAATTTCTATTTATTCTATTGCCAAAACTATTTTTTTCCACCAGGTCGTGTATGATAACAAAGATGTATATTTTAATACGATCAAAAAAAGGAAAAACCGTCAAAGAAAGGCTTGACGAGATGCTTGACGACCCAATATTTTCTAGTCTGAAGAAATGTCAACCAGAGTTCTCATCTCGAATCATATGTGTAGAAGGAGACGCCTCCAAGATTAGACTTGGTCTCTCAGAACAGAACTGGCAGATGCTCGCTGATGAGGTTAGTGGTGAAGATACAAGTTTCTTCATTGGTAAAAAATAATTTACAAGTCAGGTATACATTTAAAGGTTTAGTACCAGATTTAAGTCTGCAGAAATAGAAGTATTCATTAGTCCTTAACAATGTAAGGGTTCTCATCTCGTTTCGAGTGTATGAAAGGTGACATGTTAGAGATCTGACTTCAAACAAGGCATTAATGAAATGCATAAAACTGTACTTGTTTTGTCTCCAGGTGGAAGTGATATTCCACTGTGCAGCAACGACGCGGTTCGACGAGAAACTCCGTACAGCGGTGAGGATCAATGTCCAAGCCACGAGAGAAGCCTTGCTGTTGGCCCGAGCTACTAAACGTCTCAAGTGAGAAACTCACTATAACCTCATATCCAATATCATGAATTGTATTAAGGAAATCCAATCTAATTGTCAGGTCGTTCGTCCACGTATCGACAGCATACTGTCATGCTACCGCAGAGTATGAAGGAAAAGAGGTCCAGGAAAGTTTCTACCCAACGCCTATATCCCCTGAGACTTTGATACACCTGACGGAGGAACTTGATGAGCAACGCTTGGATGCTATAACGCCTGAGTAAGATCTGATTAATCTTAATCAAGCCTCCATACTGCTTCCATTATCTCAATGGTGTGATTAATTTTTAGATTAATAAAGAACTGGCATAACACGTATACTTTCACAAAGGCAGTAGCCGAAGAGGCAGTCAGGACCATGAGCGAGGGCTTACCTATTTGCATTATTAGACCTGGCATAGGTGAGTTTGAACCAATATATATTCAAATAACTGCAAACTAATTCATAACTAAATCAGTGCTTGTGTGCTTTAGTGCTTAATCAATCGGGCTATCAGAAATAAATGAACTCCCAAATGGTGGTGTAGTGCTATGGTAATTTTGCTCGTGAATGCAAATATTTACAAAATAAATGTTTTTTTCAGTTTCAGCTACATATAGGGAACCAACACCGGGATGGCTTGACAAAAATACAGTCTATGGTGCAACAGGGGTATGGACACTAAACTTTCTTTCTTTCTTCTATATTTCATGAAATTAGTCAAACTAACGCAATTGTTTATGTATGGTGTAAATCCACAAATTTTACGATTCTCTTGGCGTATGAAAACCAGCCAAGACTTTATAAATAATTGTACTTTTTTGTTGCCGGACCTTATTTAGTGTGTGATTTAAAAGACGTACATTTATCATTCAGTAGATGTATGTAGGTAATACATATTTTTATCACAGTTGCTCATAAAGTGGATTTTATTCAACCGCTTTTAGGTTCATAATCCAACGTATTACGCACGCGTGCATTACCTCGACGCCACTAGTGTGTAATAAGATATCCTGAAAAGTTAAATTGTTATCTTACTGCTAATTACATGTTAGGTAGATGAAACATTCTTAATTTATCTGGGTTATACTGTTTTGTATGAATCCAGAACACTTTCATAATGTTCCAGCTCGTTCTTGGAATCGGTCTTGGCGTGCTTCACGTGCTCATCAGTGATCACAGTATAAGGCTCGGTGTCATTCCATGTGACTATGTCACTAACGCTGTTATTGGTGAGTCACTATTTACCCATATACGGTAAAACTAAAAGAGAAGGTTATGATTTTGACTCATATATACCTACCTACCCAGAAATTACCAGTTGGCACAATGGCCACCATTCCGGACTGCCAAACACAGGGTTGCGGGTTCGATTCCCATCTCAGACATTGTAGTTATGCTTAGATATTTGTCTGTGGTCTGGTTATTTCTATGTAATGTAAGTATATATTTACAAAATAACAGTATATAAGTAGTATATTCGTTGTTTAGCACCCTTAACACAAGTCTAGTTACTTAGCTTGAGGCTAGATGGCAATGTGTGAAATGTCCTGCAATATTTATTTATTTATATTGCTATTTAGAAAACGCAATTTTTCCGCAGTCTGGTTTTAGTTTTAACAACTAGAATGAAAGATGCTTCTACTTGTATACAGGCTGTTTTCCGCCATTGGACCCTTTTTTTTAATTAAGTCCTTTTTGCGTGAGGATGGAGTAGGCTTGCCCAGCACCTACTACCCTCTCAGCTTAGTCGACCATGTCCAGAGGAGAGAATTTGTCAATACTTCTGGAGCCAACTAAGCCGCGGGTTTCATCACGGTGTTTTCCTTCACCGTAAGAGCAATGTCAATTAGCGCACATAATTTTTTCTTAAGAAAAATACATTGGTGCACGGCCGGGCGGGATTCGAACCCACGACCTTCAGAATTAAAGTCGAGGACTACTAAGCCAACACCGCTTCTATCGCAGATGCTTCTATCTTAGTTGTGCTGTCTTTTCCAGTTGCTGGTAGAGATACGTCTTGCAAGCAGAGAAAAGGTGGATATGATACTCCTATCTACAATGCATCTAGTGTAGCCAGAAACCACCTGACTTGGAGTAAGTAAGAATTGAGATATAACTAAATTAATTTAAGATTTTTTTTTTTAATCAAAATACACAAAATTATTATTTTTAGTTTTTAAAAATAATAATAATAAACACAAAATAATTAAAAAGACGCCAAAAAAATACCCCCACCCAGAAATTAAGTAAAAAAAACTAAACATTACAAATAAATATTAAAATTAGTATAAATTCAATTGATTAAAAATCAACCTAGGATTTAACATTAAAACAAGAGGAAGCCGTCGGCCATACCCTCCCGAGGCATTGTCCCCAAAATGCAGGCAAATTTAAGAATTTCAATAATATGAATCAATGTATCCTCATACCACGTTTCATCAACATCGGTCGAGTAGTTTCAGAGCCTATTCGTTACAAACATAAAATCAAAATAATCTATCCTCTTATGGCTTATAATATTCTTTCAAAAATTTCACTTAAAATCTTATCCGATAATATCTTCCAGAAGTAAAGAATCCTCCTATCATACAGGATTTGATTGCATATTGGGTTTAGGGCCTATTGGCAAAAAAAGATATATACCTACTCCTAAAACATGTAAGTAAGCGAAAATCTAGTTATCACACGGTGACTTGCATACACAACACACACCCCTTTATTCCAAAACGAGGTTTAAGGATAGTCCAAGATGTGGATGTCTAGACACTATCCCTATTAATCTATAGGGATAGTGTTTAGACTGTAATTCCCTATAAAATCTATAAGGATAGTGTTTAGACTATAGTTCACGAGTAAATCTGTGTCTAAATCTAAGGTTTAAATCCACATCTCGGACTATCCTTAAACTTAATTCTGGAATAAGGGGGTTGATTAATCATGTTTAACGTCTTTTATGCTTGTAATTTTGGTTGTGCAAGTGCACCTTGTAGAATTTATGTGTTTATCTTGTTGTAGAAAAGTTATCACATACATTGAACCACGATTGTTTCCGTATCGCCTCACCGTCGGCAATGTACTACACTTTCGCATTTGAAACAAACAACAGGACGTTGTTTGATATTGCATCAATATTTATGCACCTTATACCTGCTTATATTTTAGATGGACTATGTTTTATATTGGGAAAAGAGAGGATGTAAGTTTAAAGTTGTACTTGTACTTATATACGGGCTGTTTTCCCGCAATTAGACCCTTTTCAATTGGGTCCTATTTGCGTGAGGATGGAGTAGGCTTGCTCAGCACCTAGTACCCTTTCAACTTAGTCGACCATTTCCAGAGGGAAAGAACTTGTCAATACTTCTGGAGCCAACTAAGCCGCGGGTTTCATCACGATGTTTTCCTTCACCGTATAAGAGCAATTAGTGCACATACATTTTTCTTAAGAAAAAAACATCGGTGCACGGCCGGCCGGAATTTGAACCTACGACTTTCAGAATGAAAGACGAAGTATGTCCACTAAGTCAACACCGCTCTTACTAAATTTATTATTATAATATTATAGATATACAATTTTATAAATATAACAAAATAATAATAATACTTCAGAGTTACTACAACTTAAATCAATTGTCAGATTTTTTACGAAGATGTTCACGATATAAAACTAGATTTTTCAGATTTAGACCGTGAACAGCGGCCAATGGCCATAGGACCTAACTTATCCTAATGAGACTCAAGTAATACTATTTTAGTCCCAGAATGAATATTTAATTTTATTTTTAGTTTCGATGTTGACTTCAGTCGGTACAATATGACAAAAAATTGAAAAAACCGAAATAGGAATTTTTATAAATCAAAATCATTTTTTATTTTTCCATTTCTTTGGCCTTTGTCCTGCAGTGAGACAGGCTACAAAATGGGATAGGCTACAAATAAATAATATTAAATATTTCCTGTGAAAAACTAAATCAAATCCCTCAAGTAGATTTTTTAAAGAAATACTCTGCATATTATAAATGATGACGACGTGATATTTAATTTCAGTTTCGTAAAAATCGCCAAGAAAGTGAATAAAATGTTGGTATGTGTCTCTTCTTTTTGCTCAAAAGAATGGATCTTCATCGACAATAATACCGAAAAACTTTACAATAATTTAACAAAAAAGGACCAGTTAATTTTCAATTTTGACATAACTAACGTAAATTGGACAGAGTTTATTTTAATTTGGTGTATAGGTTTACGTAAATATATAATAAAAGAAGAATTAAAATCAACAGATAAAGGTAAAAGAAAACAATTTTGGTTCAGAAACTTACATTATTTTCTAAGCTGTGTCTATTTTTATCTTATTTTGCAAGTCATTTTGATTTTTTATAATGTGTGTAGTAGTTTAGTTTCAATGATTTTTTAATATTTCTTATAATTATCTGCTTTTTGAAAATGTTTGTTTGTTTTCCTTACTTGTACCTAATAATTTAAAAAAATACTAATAGATTTACCAGATCAATATTGATGGTCCTTATACTGTACCCGTAGCTTCGCACGAAAAAAGAATGAGCCAAAGATGGCGGCGACGGAGGGATGGGCAATTCAATCAATTAATCGAGTTTAAAATCGTTAGATATCGATTTCAAAATCTCTTAAGCGTGCGAATAACTACCTTGTAAGGTTAAAAGTACCTAGTTATAAATTATATCTGAAGAATGAGGCGAAGAGATATAAATACTAATACGTTACCGTAAACGACAAAATTGTATGAAAAGTTAATAAGCGCCTCTAGTGCTTATGCAAATTACTGCGAAGCTCTAAGTCTCCATAAAATTTTATCGTTTACGCAAACGTGGTATTATTTGCTGTACGAAAAAAATCGCACTTTGGGCTTAGATATAGGCTTCTATGTATGCAAATACTGTTAAGGGATCGGGACTTACGTTACTAATAAAAATTAGAAATTAAAGATGTTTACTATTTTATTTTTATAACAGTTACTCATAATCAGGATCTTATAAAACCGCTTTTAGGCTCATAATCCAACGTACTACGCAAGCGTGCGTTTTACTTTACCATAATGCACAAGTGCTGTAAAGTTAGCCCGAAGAGTTAAATTCGTATGTTACTGCTATTTACATGTTATGTAAATGAAACATTCTTAGTTTAACTGGGTTATACTGTTTTGATGCATAGAAAGTTAGTTACTAACAAAGAGTTTTTAAGCCAGCTAAAACAGTTCTAATTTTAAAAAGCCTTGAAGCAAATGCCATTATAAAACCGGACTTAGACTTTTAAATAAATTGATTGCCGCCACAAATATTTTGTTAACTTTTTTTTTACGAGTCTTTTCATTTACTCACGACTGTGATAAAAAACATCATACGATACGCGTGTGGATTATTGATCATTTCATCACGGCTTTTTCACGCCTCTATGCCTATATAAACCGCCTCTATGCAATAATCAATTTACCACACTTGTATCGTAATGTACTATTATTTCATAACTTCTAACCACTGTAATTTGCTTGCATCTATTTATATCTTATTATCTAATACCTACCTATAATACCTATCTTATTTATATACCTATTTCTCTACCTATATCTCGACGAACCAGTTGGCACAATTGTCACCATGCCGCACGGTATTTATGCTTAGATATTTGTCTGTAGTCTGGTTGTTTCTATCTATACATATAATAAATCTGTAGATATCAAAAAATCTGTAATTGTAAGATATCCAGAAAAAAAAATACACAGGTCGCCTTAAAATCGTTAGCTGAACACGATAGGGTAGTTTTTAGAATTTTTGTCTGTTTGTCTGTCTGTTTGTCTGTTTGTTTGTTTGAACCAGGTAATCTCATAAACTACAGAACAGATTTTAAGAAGGTCCACACAAATTTGTTCAGAATATATCATAATAACATTTAGGCTATGTTTTAATTTAACTTTAATACAATAATTAAGATATTTGATAAAAAAACATTTAAAAAATGTGAAATCCAAATATTTTTCCGTGGTAAAACGTAATCGAACGTCAGAAGGAAACAGTACCCTTACCACGGGTTTTCTACGTATTCGATTAAACATATTAAATTGAGTATTTACTATGAAACTTCCTAAAAACCAACTTACGAGGTCCATCCGTCTCTAAGAATATCGGTAGTGACACACTGACAGACAGACGGACAAAAGAGTGATCTTATAAGGGTTTCTATTTTTCGAGTGCTTCAAAAAGTCATGGTAGGGGTGCAGTACATGCCTCCGCTCAAGATGACAGCTGTCATGAAACCAAATAGGTTGCATTTAATACTACCTACGTGAAACTGAAAATGAGGTTAGTACAAAGAGGTACTACTACATAATATTACCGATCTCCTTTACCGAAGACCTCCGATGTTACACTTCTATCGCGCTTTTCTCCTGCTATAGTTTGAATTATGAGTTCAAGTAACGGAAACCTTAGATAGTAAAAACAAAAAAAGAATTTTCCAAATCGCTCCAAGAGTTTACGAGTAATCAATGAACATACATAAAAAAAGATATATACGTGACGAATTGAGAATTTCCTCATTTTTTGATGTCGGTTAAAAAATATACAGGTAGTTATTTGTAAAAATCTTTTTTTTTTTTCAAAATTACGTAGCCCTGCCAGCTACCTAATAAAAAAACTGGGTATTTTGGTCAAGAATTCAGAAAATTGGAAAAGGGGTCCGGACATTCAGTATGGGAGCGTGGTTATGTTATGTTTTTTGCGCTGTGATTTTAGACCCGATGAATAAATAATGCACAACGCTTTATAGGTTTTGTTTGATGGCATTATTTGTTATTTTTGATGGGTATGGTACTCAAAGTGTACCGCACACTTTTGAAAAATTATAGGTTATCATTTTTCTTTAAATATTCCATTTCCAAAACGTCTCGCTTTAGAAGTTGAATGTCCTTTTGTAGTTTGGCATAAAAGTTTTGGAATAATCGGTTTTGACATAAAAACCCTAAGCATAACATAATTTTACACAATTAATTTTGGCATAAAGTCACCGCGCACTCAAATCAAGGAACATCACGTTTCTTCAAAAACCCTGTATCCAAAACGCTTTGGAGGGTTAGTGTTTTTATTATTTGTTTTTTTTTTTCGATGTCCTCTATCGATAGGTATGAGTCTCAAAGGGCACCGTGCACTTTTGTGAAATCATAGGACATCACGTTCCTTCAAATACCCCGTTTCCGAGACGCTTTAGATGTTTGGTGTGAAAGCATTTTTTGTTCAACGTAATGCCTGCTATCAATATGTAAGGATCTCAATGTGCATCGCGTTATTTTAAGTATTAGTATTTGTTCTGTCCAATGGCCTTTCTTTTTAATCATTAATGTTATTATTTGATAATAAAAACAATGTAAAATATTATTTGCACCAAAATAGATTATTATTTGCATGATGTTGGTGTTATAAATACTATAATAACCTCTTATATTATTAATTGAAGAATATGAATCGAGACACAAGGTAGTTGATAATTATTTTTTCTTTAGTTTACAAAAATCTAAAGATAACAAGGAAGACAAAGTATGTTGAAAGTTTTGTGCGAATAGAAATTGGACTTAGTTTTAGCTTATCTAATTGTTGTGTATTATGTTTTATTTGTGATAAATTAACAAAAATAGTACATTGTTACCCAAGGTGTGAAAGTCACTCATTGAGTCCCGGAGTTTAGTTCGGAGTAATAGTTCGAGGGACTAAATGAGTCTTTTACCTGAGGTAAACACTGTGCTTTTCATTACGAATAAACATAAAATTCTTCCTAATAACGAGAGTGAATGAGAGACGCCATACTACCTGATCCTCTTACAAGGTTGGGACCAAAGAGGTTATACATTATGTAGATTTTTTGTTTTTGCATTTTGTTTTCAACATGTTTTCAATACTCAAATACGTTGGTACTTACCGAAGAGATTTTTATAAATTAGTTTATCCAAAACTGAGTAATGACGCGAAGTCCGTAGATTTAAATTACAGTTTTTGTAACACGGTTTGTCTAGAAAATGTTATTTACACAAAATACACAATCATAAATGAAAAACCAGATTAAACTTAACACAAAAACATAATAAAATAACAAAATATAATACTAATTAAAATCATTCAAAATGCAAGCATTTCCCGCCAGTATTTTTTTACTCAAGGAACGATACTGACCGCACGGTCGCATAAAGCCACATCTGCAACATCTTGACAGGGCGCCGCCAGAGGCGCAGCATGGTCATACGTCGCTGGGCCATTTTCATCTTTACATTTATTTTATTAAATAAGATATCTTGAACTAAATATATCTACCTGAATTCGATTACTAAGAAAAACCTATTATGTACTAAACTTTGGCGGTATGGATGAGCCGTGCGAAGCTATAATTGTTATTCTTTGGTGTTAGCAAGGAGGTTAAGTTTTTGAAGTTCCTAATGCGTAATGATACTGATACTGGCTACAAACACATTGCACAAGCCGCGCGAAGCCATAATTTGACATGACAGCTGTCAGTGAAAGCGATTTTCCCTAGCGCTGAAAGTTTTTCTTTCTACACGCTCTTCAGGCATCTTTAGACCTACTTTCGGAGTATGAGTAAGTAAAGTGCCTTTGCCAAATCAATTAAAAATATAGTTTAAAAACAATGTAACTACCTATTTTGTTTTTATAACTTACACCGAATGATAAATTGTATCTATGCAGAAAAATGCAAGGTATTCTAAATAACCCAAAACCACATCGCGGACGAAGTCGCGGGCAACAGCTAGTGTATTATAAGTGTATATTTACAAAAAATTACTCAGTAAAAAAATAATTAAATTATAAAAAGACAAACACATTTAACATTTTAAATACAAAAATGAAGTGACCAGTTAGTCAAATAACCCGCCACTTACCCGTACCCGGCTTCCCATAATGGTTCCCATAATGCTAGAAGCATTGCCACGCAATTTCCAAAAGGTTCCCATAATGCTAGAAGCATTGCCACGCTGAATGGCGATGGCTAACCTCTACGCCAGAAACGAGCCGGAGCGGGAGTCACCCCCATTTCCCCTAATCCTAACACCCAACTCTTTAACTAATTGTTTGGTATCGTCTCCCCAGCACCCCAACGTTTCCATAGCAACAGGCACAAAAATATAATTGGACATCAAGTCCATATATTTGGCCCGTTTTTTACTGGCAGCGTCTTCTGCTGCCGCCCCAGGCGTACATATAGTCCTAGGCAAGTGGCTGGCAGCAACAGTATTGACGCAGGTAGCGTCCCACACCAGGCACCTACCATTACTCTAGGGCACAAGGGTCAGCCCGTCCGGTCTCTTGCCATCTGACCTACTGAGACCCGGAGGTTCCAGGACACAGGGGACATTTGCCGACACGAAGGCTCTATGGACTATGATGTTGAGAGCACGATGACGCGGGAAGCTGCCTGCACACCGACGACAGCTCAATGCGTGATGCCCGTTCTCTTCCACCGTGGAACCGCAGATGCAAACATGTTGTTCACACACCTTACATCCCAGGCGGAGAGCAGCCGCGACACGCAGAGAGCTATCGTCTAGTAAGGTGCCTAGATGAGGAGAGGGAAGCGCATGCAGCCAAGCAACGGATTCTGGTTACGACACAGCCCTGAGCCTTGCCAAATCCTCCTCCGTGACACCCAGCAAAATCTCTTCGAGAACCCTTTTAGTCCCCACCTCGTCCCAAGCCCTCTGAATGTGAGAGGAAGTTGGAAAGGCGCGTCCGAATTGACAGCGGACCAAGCCGACGTCGCATCTGACACATAGGGAATGCTCACCCCGCCACCATTAGAATGTAGAATAGCAGTGACAAGGTTTGCAACCCCCTGCGCCGATGCCAGAAAAGCCGGCAAGCCAACATCGCGAGCGCACCTCACCCCCAACCCCCCACAGCGAATGAGAAGGGCAGCTTGACTCCACTGGACATCATTGAGGGATATGTTAAGAATCGACTCAACCAATTTACAAAAGAAAAGTATATAAGTAGTGTATCTGTTGTCTAGCATCCATAACACAAGTCTAGTTACTTAGCTTGGGGCTAGATGGCGAAGTGTGGAATGTCCTGCAATATTTATTTATTTATCGTTTATGTTTTTTTGCAATTGATAACAATGGCATTGATTGATCGGAAAAGAGGACGATAAATGGCTGAAGAGCCTAATCTGTGTTATAATATTTTAAAACACTAATATACACTAATAAGCACTCTACTATCACATTTCATATTTTAGACCCTAGTGTCGGACTAAAGTCATTATCGTTGAGTCTTAAACATGAAACTTTGTACATTTCGTACAAGGATTTCTGTGTCGTAAATATACCCTTGAACTTGACATTAAAATCATCTCAAGCTTCAAGGAGGCCAATTATCGTAAACAACAAATTTTCAAATTACACTGATACAATATCATTTCGACTGTTTTTCGATTACAAAAAATACCCGTAAAGTAACTCAAAATACCCTTAAAGTAAACAATTAAAAAAAAGCTCAGTTTGAAAGTGTTTTTGGAAAAAGACAATACTTATACCAGCTGCTATGGCCAGCCTTTTGTTGAATACAAAATGCTATATTACCCACAGCTATACTTGCGACAAGCTTTATTAAGGTGAAAGGGTACCGGCGCTCCAAACGTAGTCGACTGTTTTCTCCCTGTATAATAGCACAAGCACAAATATTTTTGTGCCATAAAACCTATAGCTGCCATGACTATGTCCCTATGTTTTGGTTTTTTCATTTTCTAATTATCATAGAAATTAAGATTTTAAATACAAAACATAGGGGACATGGTCATGGAAGTTATAAGTTTTATGCAATAAAAATATTTGCTCTAGTGTCATTATCCAGGGAGAAAACAGTTGTCTACGTATGTATGGAGAGAGCCCCCGGTACCCTTTCCTCTTAATGACGTATCAACAGCGTATGCGCTTACGCTTGCTCGTGTTTGTGATTGTAGCGACACTTCACATCGCCACCAACAGATGGCGCCACTAAACCGATCGTTGATCCTAGATCGCGCAAGCAAAGTTTTTCTGAAGATAAGGTCATATACAAGGCCACGGCCTACTGGGTATAACACCTGCCCGGTGGAAGATCTTCCCTTTGGAGGTACACACCACCTCGTACCCCCAAATGATTATGAGGACCACAATCCTGTTCTACAGAATCATATCCGTTGTAATGGCTCTGGCGTTAGTAATCAAGACAGGAGCACTGTCTCGTCAGAAGGCTATGAACGAAGTCCTCACATAAAAACAAATGTGTTGTATTCTTGAGAGAGATACGTGGCTTGATATTTTCAAGTTTTATGATGTAGAAGAGGTAGGTAACGTAGTTACTTGGTTTGTTTGTATTTTAGTATCGTATTTCAAGTCATGCTATCTACATATTTACATTAAATTTGCGTAGATATTTTTAGTATCATATTTATATTGTATGATACGAAAAAACTGGTACCTACTGGTTTTATTTTTTCGAGGGAATCCCTATTACAGATATTTGGGGCTTATACTTTTAACAAGCAATAATGATGCCGTTTTCCATTGACTTTGGAAGATATTATTTCTGTAAGGATATCATAAAAAAATTATATGACCCGATTTATTTTTTGAACTTCTGTGCAAATCTCATCTCCAAATTTTTTTATTATCTCTCCATGAATTTTACTTCTTTCCTTGAAAATTTTCAAAAATAGTAGATCTAAGTTTTAAATATTTTTTCAGTGTGAGACTACACATTGTATGGAAACAAACATTTGAAAGATAGACCTAAAATTATTTGCATAAAGTATAAAAAGAACCTAGAAATTCTCTTGTTAGTTTTAGATTCTAATGTCTTAAAGGTCGTAGACCCAAATTAATCATAAATTTAGAGTCGTACATTCAAATGGTTCAAGATGTTCTGCGTTCAGATTTCCATGATGTCGTCGTAAGGTCGTGTAATCATAATGTAGATTTCAAATGACATCGTTAGTCAAATTATATAACATCTACGACATATTATTATTTTTTTGTCAATTATTTGAAATAAATTCAGTTTAGTTTAGTTTACTTAAAGTCAAAAAGCAGAATCTACCAGAATTAAACTGCAATATTTCCTAATTTGTACTGATTTTTAAATTGTCATGTTTTTGTGCAGATAGACCGAGTTGTGGATTTGGTAAGGTTAATATCATCGGCGAGATCAAGGCGCAACGTCTTGGCTGGCTTGGCCACCAGCGCAGCGAATGGGAGAGGATCGCAGTGCTATGAGAGCATATGTGCGTCGCGAAAAAATATTAGATGACAAAAAAATATCTAAAAAACAGTTTTGACAATAAAATTAGGTGTCATTACTTTTTCTTAATTGTCATTATAAACGAATATCAAAGTAATTAACCATTAATATGTAAATGGTTTCAATAGTACAGCCCTTTTAGCTAAACCAACTTTTCAAATGGCATTTTAATGACAAAACTTCTCAAATATCACTAATGCCTTTTTAAAACAAAGATATTAATTTAATGAATGTTCTATAATAGGTATACTGTTTGATGAAAACTTCTTAGTTGGCCCCAAACTTGGGGAATTATTATGGAGTTAGAGTCTACGCTGACTGACGCATCACTGTGTAAATAGTTTCTTGAGCATTTGATCATTCCGATAACGAATGCCAAACTGTTGCAAAAATCCCACCGCACCACAGTTACCTATTTCCAATCGAATATAAATTATTTAAAAATAGAAATAGAAAATTCAATCTCAACGCTCTCACTAGTGCGCCAGGTAACATACCAAAAGTCAGTGCCTATACTAAAGGAAATTGCGAAAGCTTTTCCTAACATCCTGAGCTACATTCAGGATATTGCTTCGAGGAAATGAAAAATAGTTAATATGTGAACCGATATGGTTCTGAATACCCAAAATATCCGTGAGAAAACGCCGCACTGTCAAAAGGATTTTAAGAATTCCTTGACCATTGAGCCGAAATAAGCGACAGTAATTTTCTTGAAGGCCCAAAATTACCCACAGCTTAGACCTTTCATTTCTTACCATTTTTATTTTTTCTCTCAACACTCCGGATTAACGCAAAAAGCTTAAAATGTGCTTTAGCGATAAACGACTTAGTTTTTTACACAATGTCATTAAATTATTTGGTGTAATAAATTTCTTAGGCTTTTACGATGGAAAATTTATTGCATTTTATTGGAATTAAAGGGGAAACTTGAGATCATGGTTTGCAGCATACTTGGCCTAATTTCCGGAGTTAAGTGAACTTCAGATATTGATTTGCATTTAAAAATTAAGTGCGAGTCGTTCTAAATAACAAAACAGATTTTCCTGTGTTCAGTTTATTGGCGGATCGTAAATAAAATCCGACCCTGTCGTGCGGTTTCCGAACAAATAACCGTTTAAATTGTACTCAGTAAAGTTAATGTCGATACAAGTGGTGAGTAAATTGAGAAACTGTTACAGTAAATGAAAACCTATTTCGCCATTGAAAAGTGCCAGTAACATCTTGAGTGAAATACAGATTATATTAAAAAAGAGAATTATCCAGCCTTTCAAGTTAAATATAAAAGGCTTTTAAGCAAAACTGGTCGGTACCGAAAAAATATGGCTAATCTGTACATTTATTAAATTACAACGTTTCAAAACTGAGCAATTGACTTTAGTTGAATACAAACTAATTCTAATAAACTATTAATGAAATATCCTCAACAGTACAAAAATAAAGAGAAAGATAATTAAACGATTGAGGATACCTAAATTAAAAGACAACCTATTTCTAAACAAGGAACTTTGTAAGAAATGATAGTAAATATAAATAACATATAAAAAGCTAGTGTCGATCAATTTTATATTATTAAAAAACCGCACTTTTTAAATATCCGAAAAAGAAGGGAACTCTAAATGATCGATCTCCGCAAAACATGAGTAAAAAATCATCTCATTAAATGTCTACTTTGTTTAGGTTGTGGTTGCTACCACAAATGAAAGAACTGGGTGTTTGTGAGCGAACCCCAAAACATTTTAAACTGCTCTCGATATCCGTAATCCGTTAAAACGCTTTGACCGTTTGCTGGAATGACAAGCCACAACGAAGTTATAAGCGGCATTGACTGCGACAGTAAAAAAAATGTCTTATCTTTTCTTATTTGATTATTATGTCCCACTGCTGACCAAACGCCTCTCCCAACCTCCTTCCACATATCGGGGTCTTGTGCTAAGGATCACTTTTTCATAGACTGTTACTCATCCCGCCATCGCCTCTTGGGCCTACTTCAAGAGCATCTGAAGGTAAGACGGTTCCAGCTAGTTGCCAGTTTATCCTAAGATTCATTTGACGTACGGCAGACGTGACCGGCTCAGTTCCATGACTGAAAATTTACCATTTTCACTCTTTTAAAAAAACCATTTTTATTCGCTCTTATCTAAATGTATTTTTGGGATCACCGCGTTAATCGAACACTTCTTGAAAGAGTAAGAAATATTAAGGTAGGGGTAAACACAAAAGATCCCACTGGGTCGAAGTGATGCTGGCTTTTTGTCAGCCCCGATATATAAGTTAAGATAACTATTTGAATATTCCTAGTTATATAAAATAGAGATATATAGGTAGACAGATTTCTCTTACATCCTTTTTATTAGCTTGTTTGTGGTCCATAGAAATATGAATATATTTATTTGTGATAACAGTTCTGCCAAAGTCATACAGTCGTGGAACTACACGCTTGATAGAAAATATTTCAAGACTCACAACGTACCTGATTATAATAATTCCGTTGCGGACCCCTTAGTGCTTAGTGCGTGTAATTATAAGTGAATTTGTGATCTTTAATTCAAGTATAAACAAAGAAAATTTTTTACTACTTTGCGTCGTCGCAATGTCGCACTTGTTACTCTATTATGACCGAGTGTTAACGTTGTATTGATGAGATTCAGTCCCAGAGCGTTTTTGCATCGTTATAATTTAGATGTATTTTTCATTGCTGTATTTATTGCCCATTGAGTGTGACCTTTTTGAGGGTGCCATCGAAACGCGGAAACTGTTATTGGAAACACTCGATTACTCTTGGTATCAGTGACAGAGTCTATATTCGTTCATATATTGGTTTGACGACCCGGTTGACACAATGGTCACCATGCCGGACTGCCAAACACAGGGTTGCGGATTCGATTCACGCCTTAAACAAGTATTTATTCTTACATATTTGTCTGTAGTCTGGTTGTTTCTATGTATTATAAGTAAATATTTACAAAAGAAAAAAAATATAAGTAGTACCTATATGTGTTGTCTAGCACCCATAACATAAGTCTAGTTACTTAGCTTGGGGCTAGATGGCGATGTGTGGAATGTCCTGTAGTATTCCTACAGTATTTATATAACCATCCTACTAATATTATAAATGTGAAAGTGTGTGCGTGTGTGTGTGTGTGTGTGTGTGTTACTCCTTCACGCTAAAACCACTGGACCGAGTGGGATAAAACTCAGGATAAATTATGTAGATAGCTGGAGACCTGGATTAACACATAGGCTACTTTTTATCCCGATACTCCCACGGGATCGGGACTTATGCGGGTAAAACCGCGGGGACCATAAATTATTTAATATTATTACATCAAAACTACATTAAAGCTAAAAACAAATTAATTGTAAATTAATAGATACGTTATAACTAATACAAATTATTCTAACCTACATAAACTAATACATTATTACAAAAAAATTAATTTAATATTATTAATAATATTACATAAGTTAAATTAATTAGGTAAGTAGTGATAGTTGGATGTTAGTTATGTATATTGTTATGTTAATGTATATATATATATATAGTTACAAAGGTCCTGAGGCATTTCGACGTAGGTTAAGCATGGGAGCAACAGTTTTAAAATAAAATAAAATACTACGGATATTTTTTTTAAAGCTTTCAGTTTTTAATGTTGATGATATATTAATTTATATTTTATTTTATTGATAAAAATGTGTGTTCACGGATGTTCAGGAATTTCATAAAAGAATGAACTCGAAAAATGTCCGAAAAAATATAAAAACGGGAAAATATATTGGCAGTTTTTATTTTCCATGACAAAAGGCTAACTAACAATAGCTGTTTACAATCAATACTCAAAGGGTTAAAATATCAATATGCCTATCTCTCGTTAGGTCTAGGCAAAACGTGAAATTAGCAGCGTTTTTACTCAGTGACTAAAAGCTAGCTAGTAATAGACACAGGTAAGCGAAGCTCGCTTATCGTTTGCGGTCGTACGGGTTAAGCGACGTCTGGCGCGGTTTCCTTTCGATGGGTGACCAATTAGTAGTGTCGCAAAAATCTGTTGGCCCCGGTTGCGACCTCTAGTAGCAATCGTTAGATCAAGTTAGAGGACTTAGGGCGATCTGAAAACTCTAACAATAGGTGAGCCACACTACTATACGAGAAGAAGAAGAAGCTAGTAATCGACACCTGCACTGTTTAAAAATTCCTATACTTTACCTACAATTTCTATTTTTGGCCACCGGTATTCACTGAATTTAATTAAGGTCAGACCTTGAATAACAATATCTTTATGTCAGTACAAAGGTACCTAACACGTGTCGTTCTTTGAAACAAAATCTGAAACAAAAAGGTAATTTGGCAAATAGAGACACGTTCTCTACCGGCGTCACGACCTGCATAAAACAGAATAAAAAAACGGCCAAGCGCGATCCGGGTCCATCATGAAGGGTTCCATACCATTAAAGGGTTGATCTCATGCCTCCAAATTTGATCTTATATTGTATCTCATGTCTCTAAAAGTTATTTAAAAATACATCATCTGTGAAAATTTGAACTGTCTAGCTATCGGTTAATGAGATACAGCCTAGTGACGGACAGACAGATAGATGGATTCTTAGTAATAGAGTCCCGTTTTTACCCTACAACAACACCTCTTGTAACCTACACATAGCAAGGAAAATGCAATTTAATATTTCTATGCTTCATTTCCTGTATTTCCATGTTACTACTGGATCCATTGTTATTATGAAAAGATTTTATTATCCATGTTGTAACACCAACCTTAACCACAATAATGTTGAATTCTAAAACTTTTCGAATATCAGCATTTTCAACGAAATATTTTTTTTCCTTTTCTTTTAAATAATTAGAGAAAATCATTTTATTCAGTTATTTTATTGACATTAAGAATAACACAAAAGAAATAATAACACAAAATTAACATACACACAGACAAAATACATATAAATACTTTACAAATAAAATACTCCGTCTCCACGAAATAAAATTTATTAAATTAGTCTGACATAATATTAAGGAATTCTAGTCTAAGATCCTTTTAGAACGACTTTCACCGAGCTATAATTAATTGATGAAAAGTTTATCGAATTCCATCAATAAATATATTGCAAATGAGTTGACTAAAAAAATTCAGTTCAGAATATGATTAATTAACAATATAATATTATCTTAATATTTCACTGTTTTGGTTAATTCAGAAATTCTGTAACAATCGAAAGTGTGTAGCTTATAGAATACGCAAATATTACGTTGACTATATCATGTTGCACAATTTTTGGGTCGGCAGGTATAAACAGGTAAATAGATACTAGTAATTTCAACTGGTCTTGTTAATGAATTAAAGTTAAGTTAAAATAAAGATTAAGTATTTCATTGATATGTAATTAGTTTATTAAGCAAACCAGTGAAATCTCTAAAAAATATTTTTATATTAACGAATCATTCTAAATTATAATTTTTAATCAACCCATTTGCAAATTATATTTATTGACTTAGGTATTTAATTTGATAGAAAATACTTTTCATCGATTAACCGGCTTGGTGAAGATCATACTATACGCTCAAATATATGATAATAAACCTTTGGGAATCCAAAACGATTCCATTTTAGTATTAATGTCTATCAGATTGTTGTAGTCAATTGAGCTTGAGTATCTATTAAAAAGTAATTTTATATTATGTTGTTATTTTTAGTAATCGTTTATGATTTCATTTTAATTTTTTACAAAAACACTTATCATTTTAAACGTTTTCATACTCTAGAATGTCTCTTTTCGTAAAGCTCCAGTGACAAATACAGGTCACACCGTTGCAAGTGAATCCGGTGAAAAACTTGAACTGAAGCTTCGTTACGTCAACAAAGACAAAGCTTTGTGAAAGTTGTGGTATAATCAGATTAGGTGGTTTCCATTCACGGCGTACAATGCCTAGCCGACGTTGAGACGATAATTGGTTGTCAAAGACATAAAATACGATCTATATAGATACCTAATAGACACTGATGACTTGACCGCACACTCGTGAGGTTCAACAGTTTAGCTTATGGATTGTAGTTTTCACAAATATAGATTCAATACAATTCAGTCAATTCAAGTCGCGAGTGAACAGGTATCATTTAGAAAAGCATGCTATACATCTTAGACCGCATTGTCACCTAGCATTAGGCGGGTGTGAAAGTGGTCAAATGCTGTCCTATGTTAAAACCGATTACTTTCTGGACACAGTTTAACTAACAAATCATGTTTTGTTAATTCATGCATACAATCGTATCTATTTGGGTGTGATTGAGTATATAAAAAAAACTTGAGAGGTGCCGAGGGACACTAGGTTGGAACGTAGTTCCTTTCGATTAATTAGTGAAGGAATTGTAATAAAATCAAAAAGTGTCGTTACAACTTTTGGTCTTATTTTTTTCCGTCTAGTCCCCTTTCGCAACGCGCGATAAGGAACTTCGTTCCAACAACCGCTTCATAGTTTCTATGCAAATAATTTTAACCAAAACCCGCATCTATGAACATGTACTTGTACTTGTATACAGGCTGTTTTCCGCCATTGGACTCTTTTTAATTGGGTCCTTTTTGCGTGAGGATGGAGTAGGCTTGCCCAGCACCTACTACCCTCTCAGCTAAGTCGACCATGTCCAAAGAGAGAACTTGTCATTACTTCAACTAAGCTTCAACTAAGTTTCATCACGATGTTTTCCTTCACCGTAAGAGCAATGTCAATTGGGGAACATACATTTTTCTTAAGAAAAATACATTGGTGCACGGCCGGCCGGGATTCGAACGACCTTCAGAATGAAAGTCGAGGTATCTACCACTAAGCCAACCTCGCTCTCCATCTACGAACATAAATTGCACTTAATGGTCATTTTTCCTAATATTTAAGGCTTCAGTTTATCAATGACAGGCCATCTACCAATCACGGGACATTGGATTTGATGTTAATTGCCTGTCATTGGCAATGCTGGTGATATCTGTAAGAAAAAGCCATCTTATTTTGTTAGAGATAGTTGCAGTGCCATATAAATTGAATTAGCAACGTTGTGAAAGTGGTTGCTAAAAAAAATATGATGTGACACATTGAATAGCTATCAATATGGCCGTTCAAATCGTTAATAAATTATCACCATTCATAAGAAATGAACAGTTTTGTCGCTTTAGCAAGAAACTTAGAGCTTATCTTACTGAGAAATGTTTCTAAACAGTCAAAAGCTTGTTAAACACAAAAATAACCTGCAAAAATGCATTAATTTAATTTTACTATAGGTAGTTTTGCAATACCGAAAAGGCGCTAAGTTATTAAGTGCTAAATTAGTTTTAAGAAAGCGTTTTAAATTAGTTTCCCTAAAACTTATGTAGCACTAATAACTTAGTGCCTTTGCGTGCTAAGTGTTAGATAGCTAACACTTAGCAAGCAAATAACCGATTAATTGATTGATTGATCATAGAGTCAGATAAATTTATCGAAAACTACATGTATTTTGGGTCCAGTATATTCTCTATATACTGGACCCAAAATACTATTCTCAAAATTTTTTTGCACAACAAAAAAATTAAACAAGATAAAACAACTGACAAACTGATAAAATAATATCAACCTTGTGATTATTTAAATATAACTTAATTCAAAAGTAATCGTTAAATGGTTGTAGCTAGGACTTAGCAAAATTTGTTTAAGTACAATGTCATGCTGCCTCAAATGTTCATTTAAGATTTTTTTACCATGTCTCTTTCACACCTAAAACATGATACGTTTCTATCAAAAGTTATCTCTGATCGTAATAAAAACCCTGTAATTTCCTACTGAAATTGACTAATATGACCATTGCCGGTTTCGCTCAAGTGACCAACCGCGTGAAATAGATTGATCGAGGGCCCTTTCCTTCACTCACAGTACACCGTCGGTTACTTTATTGGCCTCTTCAAATTCGAAAGGAAATATCTAATAATATTAAAAAGAATTAAAGTTTGAATGTTTGCACTTTTTTTTAGTACTTTTGAACTCATAATAATTTGATTTTTAACTATCATGGCTCACCAAAATTAAAAGAAATAAAATGGGTAAATATTCAATTTTAAATAGCTTTAATACTTAATTAATTATGGACACATTCTTAGCTAATTAAGAATTAAAGTTTCAATGTTTGAATTTATGTACTAGATATTTTTGTGTATTATCTATTTAAGGATATATTGAATTCTGGAAGTTAACTTACTTTTATCACGCAATAGGAACTTATGAACTTCCTATCTATCCATTTATAACACCTATTTTGTTTAAACGGACTTGCGTTGATGGTACAGCGCATCTTCGGAACGCAGCCTTATCAACCACTCGATAACCTACCTACACAATATGATCCCGTACCTTACCTACTCTCGCGCAATGAATCATTTTACGCTCGACTCGGTGATGCGAGGCAATGAGCGCGTATTACCTACACTAACGTACTTTGTGATTGGATTTGTCGTCATTATTTATGCATTTACCCTCGTATAAACAAAAAAAAAAAAAAATAACACGATTGATTTTTGTAAGTATTATTTGTAAGTATTGTCTAATAATTTTGAGAAGTCATATTGTATTGTATACCTTTTGCTTAACAAATTATAAGTAATAATAACTATAGAAGAGCGGAGCCTTCTGACACAGGCATTTCATGCTTAAAAGAAGGTTTCAACCTAATGTAGATAGATTTAAGCATTTGTAAAAGAAATAAACGCATTTATTATTATTATTATTTATTATGAGGGTGAAACCCTTAAAACACTTCTATTGGTCTACAAATTAACTTATTTTTTATCACAGTTGCTCATAAAGTGGATCTTATTCATCCGCTTTTAGGCTCAAAATCAAACGTATTACGCACGCGTGCGTTTTACATTACCTTGACGCCACTAGTGTCTAAAAGTTATCCAGATAAGTTAAATCGGTATCTTACTGCTAATTACATGTTAGGTAGATGAAACTTTCTTAATTTACCTGTTTTGATGGATAAAAAAAGGTAAGAACAAAGAGTTTTTAAGCTAGCAAAAATGGTTATATAGTATTCTGTTTTTAACGCCTGACGCAAAAACAAATGGAAAAAAAACCCTAAAAAATATTGTATGTTAGACGAGGCTGTATAGGTTAAAAGTCTTTTGTCTAGCCTTTCGGGAGTACAATAAACAAAAAAATATTGCCCTAAAAATAGTAAACATAGACTTATTACAAACAATTTGGTAATTATAATTTTCTTTTATTTTCAAGTATTTTTTTTTATTCGCAACTGTGATAAAAACGTCATACAATACACGTGTGCTATGATCGTTCCATCTCGGATCTATAAACGCCTCTATACAATGATCAATTCACCACACTTGTACCACAATGTACTATTGGAAGTTAAGAGTAGAAATCTAGAGTTGGTATGAAGGTAAAAAAACAAATTATTCGTTTTATAAGGATTTATAAACATGTAAATACCAGAACACTTTAGGAGTTTACAGGTATTAATTTTTAAATCCACAATATTTATGTACTTACTTACTTAGAGCTATTCATTTTGTACGTCATAGTTATAAGGGTAGGTACCTCGACGTTACGTTTGAGTCATAATAATGGTCGTATTCAAAATGTAGTACCAAACTGTTGAGCCACCCGTCACAGATCTATTATACCTCAATAAATATAGAAATCTAGAATATATAAAGGAGCGGTGTTGGCTTAGTGGTAGATACCTCGACTTTCATTCTGAAGGTCGTGGGTTCGAATCCCGGCCGGCCGTGCACCAATGTATTTTTCTTAAGAAAAATGTATGTTCCCCAATTGACATTGCTCTTACGGTGAAGGAAAACATCGTGATGAAACCCGCGGCTTAGTTGAAGTAATGACAAGTTCTCTCTTTGGACATGGTCGACTTAGCTGAGAGGGTAGTAGGTGCTGGGCAAGCCTACTCCATCCTCACGCAAAAAGGATCCAATTAAAAACGGTCCAATGGCGGAAAGACAGCCTGTATACAAGTACAAATACTAATAAATACTAATAATAAATATAAGTAAGTAAAAGTACTAATATAGAAATCTAACAATATTGAAATCAAGTGCCTTTGTCTACTCTATCTTTAGATACCTTTTGTTTGTAAATCAATAGGTAAATATTCCTTTAGTCTTGGTACGTGAATGGAAGCAGATGTATATAACTATAATTTCTCTGAGGTCCGTACGTATACATACAATCCAGTGTTTGATCAACAAGATTCGCTCTAGCAATAGGCTTGTGTGTCAGTTACTGTGTATATAGAAATAGATGGTTCATATCAATATTTGATCAAGTCACCTGTTAATTTGTCTCTAAATATAAGAGAGATCGGTTTTAAAACAGCGGAAGCGGCTGATTAACATCTGACTGCTAAATGAATAGAAAATTTAAAATGTTAGGAACATTTTTATTTAGTTTTACCTCTCTGATATCATAAATTGTTCCATAATATTCCTATTATGTGTGATAATCTTGAGTTTTTAGGACTTGAAAACCCCTAACCCTTTCCAACGCGCGCGCTGCGCGATGACTCTATGTCTTTCCCATTTTAACTGTTGTTATGTAATTAAAAGAATAACATCTATTTTTGTAAAAACCACCTGTACTAACCTTATAGATTTGATGTAAGGTTTATGAAAATACAAATTTTGTACTTTTTATTCCTAAAAATCGTCGTAAAATTTCAAAAAAATGACGACTTCTTACGATTTTCACGATATTTTTCTATCAAGACAAATCACTTTAATTGTGTTTCGCAGTGTATGACAATACAAAGCCTTTACTTACCTTTACCACAGTAGAAATATCATTCCATGGATTTCAGCGGTTGATACCCAAAAACCGTCTCAAAGACGCCTCTATCGCGCTTCTGGTCTTACCACTTCGGCTTAGTGAGAAAAGATACCATATTACTTGGCTTTATTGAACCGAATCGGATGAAATTGACAACCACCTGAATTATCAATAATACTTAGTCAGTCAAACATCTCAACTACAAAGTTGGAATTAAAAGCATGGCCTCCTAAATGCTTATAGAAGCTAATTCTTAAACGTCGATATAATCGCCTCTGATATTTAGTATTCTCTAAATCTCAAGTAGTGTACTAAAAAAAGTAGCGATTAAAACTTGGAAAAATAGATAGAGACATAGATAGATAATATTTGTACAACATAGTTAGGAACATAGAACACGATATACACAAAGTAAACTAATAGCTATAAAGTACAAGTTGCACAAATGGGCGGCCTTATCGATGAAAGCGATTACTTCCAGGCAACCTTTGGATGGTAAAGAACTGCTTTAGCTTTCATGGTAGGTTGTGAGTAGGTTATCATTAAAATAGTTACCATGAACACAAATCGTATGAGTTAAAATAAATAATGTCACATTATCGTGCAAGCTGAAGGAAATATATTTTTTTTTTATTAACAAATATAATGTAATTTAAACTTAATCAGGTAGGCTCAAATTTAGTAATTGCTTTCTATGAGAGAGAGAGAGAGAGAGAGAAACACGCCCACGCCGCACGGCATACTTTTGGTTTTAATTATTTCCGTCCAGCCCTCCAGCGATAAGAAACTTCGTTCCAATATTTTCGTCATATAAAAACCATACAAATGTCAAACGAAATTAAACATAAAAAAATATAAAATATAATTAAAATACATCGTTAAATAAATAAATATAAATATTACAGGACATTCCACACATCGCCATCTAGCCCCAAACTAAGTAACTAGAGTTGTGTAATGGGTGCTAGACAACGGATATACTACTTATATACTTTTTCTTTTGTAAATATATACATATAATAGAAACAACCAGACCCCAGACAAATATCTAAGCATAAATACTTGTCTGAGGCGGGAATCGAACCCGCAACCCTGTGCTTGGCAGTCCGGCATGGTGACCATTGTGCCAAATAGGTCGTCAAATGTCGTCATTGTGTCTTTATTAGACACATCACAGCCCACTAAAACAAGAAGTATGTTAACATGCTTGGAAGGAAACTAAACCGACAATATTACTGGATATGGGATTTGTCCGAAACAATTACCGAAGTTGTGTGTTTAGCCCCTAACTGTATTAATTGTATCTGTATTCTGAACGGACCTATAATAGAAAACTTTGTTGTGGATTGTTACGGTTAGGTATTTCTTCATTAGTGAGAATAGTGAGTAGTGGTCCACGATATAGGTAGGGATTCAAGAGTTCTCTATTATTCTTTCTTTTAGTTCTATTCGTACTAGGGTATTTATAGTAGAAAAAACACTAATTTAGTTCATCCTTGTCAACCCAGTTGTTTATCTGTGATGTGGTTGTTTATATTTCTATTCATATAAGTGGTATATTCGTTGTCTAGCACCCATAACACAAGTCTATAGTTACATAGCTTGGGGCTAGATGGCGATGTGTGGAAAGTTCTGCAATATTTATTTATTTATTATGGACGACTATGTCTACGACTACGTCTACGACTATGTCTTATGTACTAAAGGACAAGCTGCCCACCATCTTAGGCTAAGGGGAGTCTCAAACATTAAATTCACAAACATACAAACATTATTTTTACTTATATTCATAATACATTTACTTATTAATTTGAATTTTAAAAAGTATGATAAATTTCCAATTAATTTATTAGTCTTTACTGTTGTTATTAGTTTTTATTTCCTTATAATGCATTGATCTCTTAGAGTATTAATAGAAAAACCCTACACCTACCTTAGTATTAAATTACCCTGTACATTGTATGCTGAAAGGTCGATCACAGAGGACATATTTTGCATATCATGCTATGTAACAACTTTTTATACATGTGTTCACAATAAATGATATTTGAATTTGAAACATCCTTGCTGCCCCCGGTGGTTGGCGGAACGGTTCAAAAGACGGCATATTTCACCTAAAAAAATTAGAATAGGTAATCAAACATTAAAGTGTCATGAAAATATGAATCATTCCTTACTTATAATAACAAAAATTAAACATAACGATAGTTCCAATAACTATTTATGTACTTACAAATCAGAAATTTAATGGAAAAAAAAATTAAAAATCTAAATAAGGTTTCCTAGGGCGACCAAAGGCTGACAGCATTGCCTCTTTGGATGGCAATGCTGATCCGTTGGTCAAAGTAGCAGCCAACCCCTGAAGCTAATACAAATATTATAGAAATAGTTTTATAAAAAAAATTAAGACCAGAACATTGACGATGTGAACAATGCTCTCTCTAGAATAGTTGATTGGTTCAATTCCAATAACTTATTACTACATGGATCCAAAACTAAATTAATTCGGTTAACACTTCCAAATGTAAAACAAGTCAAAACTGCTGTAGAAAATAATGATAAGGAAGTTGAATTAGTCAGTAAGGCTGTCTTTCTAGGTATAACTTTAGATCCTAAGCTTCAGTGGGGCCCGCATGTGGAAGCATTGTCCAGTAGACTTAGTTCTGCTGCTTACGCCGTTAAGAAAATTCGCGAATACACGGACATTGAGACTAGTCTATTTCAGCTACTTCCACAGTGTCATGTCGACAGACATGGGGGAGTTTCTTGTACCTTCTTCTCATTGGTGGGCGCGTTCCGAAGGCACACATCCTAACTTACTTTTTAAGACGTGTCCACGTGATCTTGTACCTAGGTATTAAGTATCCAAAGGAATAAAGAATTTTGATTTGATTTGATTTAAAGCTACATACTGCAATTTGTTTACTATCATCAATATCAAAGAAAATATAAGTAAGTAGGTATATGGTAACCGGATGTAATACATAACATCTGTAAATGTCACGTCGCTATCTTTGTTTGTTTACTTTTTCGTACACGACAAGAAATATGAGAGAGGGATAAATTGTCAATAAAAGTTAGTATGTAAGTATATTGCATTGGCGTCAGAATTATAATTGTATTAGAACTCACTATCAGATAGACGATCTTCGCTACTAAAATTATTTGAGACGCTATATCACGATGTTTTTAGGATTCCGTAACTCTAAGGAAAAAAGCGGAACCCTTATAGGATCACTTTGTTTGTTTTTATTCTGTGTTTCACGGGACTTTTATAACTTTAGTAGTGAAATTAACCATTTCAGTTTAAAAACCTAGACTCTGTCTTGTTAAAAAAATATAAAGAAGTATATTTCATGTAATATTATGCTAATTTAACCATCTCCACTCATGCATAAACATTGGCATAAAATATTAAAAATAACGAAGAAAAATATAGGTGTACTTTTATTAAATTAGAAAAGACAAGCTCATTACGTTCGAAATATGGCTATAAAATAAGTTTACTGCCTTGAACAGTAAATCAGAAAACTTAGAAGCCAACGAGGTAATAAAACAAGCAAGAACACTAACAGGCGTATATTTGTATTATTATTTATCATAGATTTATTCGTCAGTCATACATAAAACAGAATTATTCGCACCTCGTAAAATAAGGATTATGTCTAGATTTATATTTTTCATATCGAACTGGTTTTTATGACTAACTATGGCCGAGTAGAGACTTCTTTAGATATTTTATGTGTTTTTACTGATAAATAACTAAGTGTTCATGAGTTTCTTGTGCCTTGTTCTCATTGGTGGGCGCGTTCCGAAGGCACACATCGTAACTTAGTTTTTAAGACGTATCCATGTGGTCTATGTACAAATGTATTAAGCATCCAAAGGAATAAAAAAATTGACTTTGACTTCGAATAAGTGACCAATTTGTTATTGGTCCTGGAAATCAAATAGTTTCCGGGAAATGAGATAAAATTGAAAAGAGCTAAATATAGAAATTGACTGATGTTTCTAATATCAATCAAAATCTTTGCCAACGAACTTTATTAATAAATAGGTAGACGCTTTATTAACATTTCCAGCGGATAATGAAAATCAAACAAAATATCTATTTTAAGATTTTCCATTTCTTCTCATTTACACTTTCATTAACCCCCGACGCAAAAACGACGGGGTTTATAAGTTTGACGTGTCTGTATGTGTGTCTGTCTGCGGCATCGTAGCTCCTGAACGGATGGACCGATTTCGATTTAGCTTTTTTTTCAATAACTGAAGTTACTTTGGCTGGAGTTAGTTTTATCCCAACTATAAACAAGTTTAGGACATGACTGTAATTAGTGAGGCGATACGAGTTGGACTCGCATTTTAGGATATTGAAAAGATGGGCAGGAGGCATTTGCCGTGCGGAATAAACTAAAAACAAATAACAAACTTAATATTTCATCAACTGGCACACAGATGGCGCCATAATGAAAATATATGAGTCGCATCTGCCAGTTGAGAGGATATTAGAAAAAATCTAATAAATTAATAAAAAGGAGGTATTTTCTATACTTATTTTTTTGTTTGTAATGAATAGGCTCCGAAACTGCTGGACTGATTTTGATGAAACTCGGTATGATTCATCGGAAGTAATCTATCTCTATTCATGTAAAATGCTTTGTCCGGAATGACTGACTGACTGACGGATCAACGCACAGCCTAACCGCTGATCGTAGAGACCTGAAACTTGGAGGGTGTGTTCTTTGTGTAACGTAGGCATCTGATAAGAAAGGATTTATCAAAATTTTACTCCTAAGGGGGGTAAAAAGGGGGCAAATTGTGTATCGGACAACGTGATTACTTGGTCCATTTTCGACATTTACGCGGACAAATTCGCGGGCAAAAGCTAGTATTTAATAAAAGGCTTGTGTATGTTCACTCGTACGCAATCGTATCTGAATTAAGCATTTAATTAAGAAGTTTACACAGTAACTGACCCAAATATTATTAATTAATGCAGTTTCGACTAAAAGGCTTTGGGTACTCCAATACTGTCGTGAATGACTTAGAAGATCCTCTATAATCCATTTGCAAACCTTTGAAACAGCCTGTTCCGAGCCTCAGAGCCTGTTCACAAATATTTGCAGAGAAAATTATTCCATTTACAAATTAAGTATTAGGTGAAATTTTAAGAGACGACGAGTTTGTGATTTAATTTTTATTCGAAAATATTATTTAGAAACAAGGATAAGCTTTTATTAATGGATTTTGTACGAATAAATTCATAAATCAAATCAGTTTCAAATTCTTTAATATACTTTTATCGGTTAAGTAAAACTATATTCTGATTATTATCTAACGATTCTCAGTGGAACTAGTTTTGTGTGAGTGATTGGGAACACCCCCCCCCCCCCCTATTCCAAAACGAGGTTTAAGGTTAGTCCGAGATGTGGATTTAAACCTTAAATTTAGACACAGATTTACTCGTGAACTATAGTCTAAACACTATCCCTATAGATTACATAGGGATCTATAGTCTAAACACTATCCATAAAAATTATAAAGGGATAGTGTTTAGACCATAGTTCACGAGTAAATCTGCATCTAAATCTAAGGTTTAAATCCACATCTCGGACTATCCTTAAACCTCGTTTTGGAATAAGGGGGACCATGTTTATCAATTAACTCCCGAGAAAACTCACTGAACTTGAAGCCTGAAGAAAGATGTAGAGACATTTTGTTACCTACTTACAGGTTTAGCTAATTGTAGGTATATCTTAATAATACGGACACCGTTATTGTGAAGATAAATTATTGTCACGCCATTTCATGGTTTAGTAGAACCCTCGACATTTAAGTGTCGGCTATTCGGCCAACCTTTTGTTGTTAAAGTAAGTATATCATTAATCACAACAATGTCGTCTTAACGCCAGTATTTTTAGGTCAAGCTGACGAGATAAATCTTTTCTTCCTCCACACCTATCACAATGATTCAGAGAAAACTATTCAAGCTGAAATTTGGACCTCTGAGATTTGAGAACAAGATTGTAATTGAGCAGATACAGCATTTTTACAGAGTTTCGAACAAAAAAATCCATGATTCTGGAAAGATGTTCATTAAAAATAATTTTCTATGAAAATATCAAAATTATACTGTCTATCAAGACGTTTTTATTTGAGATATGATATAAAAACGTGATCATTATTTTTTATCAGTTGAGTTTTCATAGCAAAACCTTTTCTATCAACCTTAGATATTTTCTTCTAGCGATTTACAAGACTTACTTGCTTGATTCTTCGCATATATGTTCGTATTTAATCCAACATCTACATACCATACATGAGAATAAATTGAATGTTGACCACAAACGATTTTTTGGCATGTTTCCAACATTTACCGAGGATCAAAGCACATAAAGTCGAAAAAAATCTATCATTTCTGATTTAGTGCGATGGTTCTATTTCGACGAATACCCGGATAGTAAACGAGAATGTTTTGTAAAACAGTTGTCATTCATATTTTACTTCCACGAAGAGATTTTTGAAATTGTTCAATTAGAAAAAGTGATTTAACAGTATGTGTATTTAATAGTGACACAATAAAATCTAGTCACAAATAGATAATAAAATCTCGATTTAAACAAATAAAGCCTTTACGAATTGACAAGTCATGGAGGTTTTTTTTTCTAATAATTATGGCTTTGCACGTCTTGTGCATTTAGCCAGTGTCAAGTTATATTTTGCATCAAATGATGACCTGATTTTTCATAAATCGGGCCTATAGTGTTTCAAAACAGTCAAAGTCGTCATCGTCCGTCTAGTCAGGGGCTATAATAAAGCGGTGGCAAGTTTACCATAACCTTAATAGGAGATTTGGAGGCAACGAGAAAACTTCATATTTGACACGGATTTTTATTTTCACTACAGCACAAGTGTAGTGAAAATAAAAATCCGTGTCACAGAACCAAATTGAATAACATTCCACCAGAATTATACAATTCAACTCGGGTTACAACTAAGTTTCATGAAAATAAAACTGCAGCACGACATGTTGTTAACTCGTTCCCGCCAAAACTCCATGAGGTATTTTGCTTTTAGACATTTCTATAGTCATCGTCACAGACTACAAACATGTACATGTATTGTCTAGCATAATAAATTATTCCAAACAAAGACCTATCCTAGAATGTTATCTAGAGAGAATTATCTTTCAACATAGGCCTTAGTGTCCACCACATATCAATGCTGCATGAATTCTCGTATATTTAAATTCGTACAATGGTCACCATGCCGGACTGTGCAACACAGGGTTGCGGGTTCGATTCCCACCTCAGATAAGTATTTACGCTTAAATATTTATCTGTGGTCCAGTTGTTTCTATGTGTTATAAGTAGATAGATAGATAGCTTTATTCGTACAACACAGTAAGAAACAGAACACTATATACACAAAGTAAAGTAATAGCTAGACAGTATAAGTTGCACAAATGGGCGGCCTTATCGCTGAAAGCAATTTCTTCCAGGCAACCTTTGGATGGAAAAGAACTGATTCAGCTTTAATGGTAGGTTGTGAATTTACTCAAGCAGGACACCAAACATAACCTGTAACAGGTTATAATATAAAGTATTAACATAAATATGGCTTTAAAATATCAAATTATACATACAATACATACCAATATATAATTATATACATACAAAAAAAAAAAGTAAAAAAAAGTATAATATTTACAAAAGAAAAGTATATAAAGTAGTATATCCGTTGTCTGGCACCCATAACACAAGTCTAGTGAAATGTGTTGTAATATTTATTTATTTAAAAACAAATAACATTTTTAGCAAAAAATAACATTAAAAAGATTATTCTATAAGGTTTTGTTTTTCATTGAGTGCGATTAGGTATAATAAGTTCGATAAAATACTCCAAGTTCTTAAACAACAAAAAAGCAGTAAGTACCTCAATTAAGGAGTTAATGTTTTACCCCTCTCACTGCAAACACAAAATAATGGCGCTCAAAATTTTTAAAACAATGACTTCATATAAAACGTAATAGGTACATCTCGCTAAAAGCAACGAGACAGCAAGTTAAATTAGTACCAAAACGTGTTGGGGTTTTATTATCTGCGGCACGAGATTTGTGTACAACTGCTGTAAAATGTAAAATATTTGTTTTTACACAATGTTTGCCACATTCAAATAACGTGCTAACATTAATTTGGCTAAGCGACGTTCTCAATTTTTATGTTCCACTTTTCATTTTGGTTATAAAATTTGTGAATAGTTTTAGTATATTATGAACAGTTCAGTCCTTCGCCTATTGTTAATTTTTTTCTGTTTTTATTAATATATTATATTTGTTTTAAATATTTTTGAATCTACACGAAAATTAACAGCGTCAGAGTCGATGAAAAAAAATAATAGTACCTAGGTCCTATCACAAGAACATACCTACTAACCCGTTAATGCAAGTTAAGGCAAATTAGTATTGAAAATTTTCAGTAACACTACAAGAAGAAGACCATAGACACTACGTCGCCATCTTTTTTATCAGTCATTTTTACACAAACATGGTATGTTTTTGTGCATGTTTAATAGCAGTAGAAGCTAATGCTGTCCTTTGCCAGAGCCAAATTAAAGACTTTCTTAAATTATACGTAGTAAGTTGATTAGTTTCGAATACCACAGCAGTACCACTAATGAATTTGATTGGTTGGAGAAATTAGTCTAAATAATTTGGTTGTACTTATCGGAATTTGATACCGATAACTGAATTAGATAGGTTATTATTGCTTAAGATGTAGATGACAATAATACTATATTATGAGGTTATATAGATAATAGATGAATATTAGATATATATTGTTACTAGGTTTGAAATTCTATGGGACTGTATTCATAGTTGCATTTTATATTTTAAAAATGTCAAATGTAGATAATATTAAATTATTATCGCAGAGTGTCATAATAATATATATTATTAGGTTATTGAATATATCGAACATGTTTCTTAAATTTATAATAGTACCTGGATGACCGAGCTTTGCTCGGTATTTTTTTTTTTTACTTAGTCTAACCTCAAAGCAAACACTCATTGACTTCGTGTTACTTAACAACGCCATCTGCTGGAATAACTTTATTGCTCACAAAAATAGTATTAGTAGTTCGCCAATAGATGTCAGGAAGAGTCATATTTTTTCAGATAAAAAAAAAGTAAGTTTCGATAAAACACGAATAAAATGACATTTTCTAAAAATGATTCCTAGCTAGATCGATTTATCGCCCCCGAAACCCCCTATATACCAAATTTCATGAAAATCGTTGGAGCCGATTCCGAGATTTTAATTATATATATATACAAGAATTGCTCATTTAAAGATATAAGATTTTTTATAGTGCCAATATAAATTATTGCCAAAAACGCATTGAACTAAAGTTTACTGAGTTTTGTGTTTCATCGATGTATTTTATTGTTCACGATACTGGGCCCGTAGACTCATATATCCGCACAATATCGAGTTCAAAACAGGGATTTGTTGAAAAAGTTACGGATCAAAGCAATAACGAAAACAAACGGATGAAACCCAATACGTTTTAATGTATAAATCACAAATATTTACGAGTATACAGAGTTTTAGTAACCAGTTATACTTACATGAGATTCAGTTTAAAACTGCAATAAATCCGATTGAAATTAGTTTTCGACGACAGAATACTCATCTGCGGAGTATTAATCGCTTTCCGATTACCAATACTTAGTCTGAAAGTTAACATGTTGAGTTACGGCAGTTTGAAACTTGTTAAATTGTAAGATATAGTTGAAAGTTTTTTTTAATATATTTCTTCTTGTGTAGTGGTGTTGGATCATCTAGTGTGTGATTTTTCAGAATGCCCTGAAAATTGAACACTCAAAATTACATAAAAAAAACACTGTACTAAAAAAGATTAGAATATTCGTCAATATTCTTGAAAGTTATATTTAGTTATACAAATTTATTATATTTAGTTTTAAAATATTTATTTAGCTTAGGTAATAAAGTATCATACAGTTACAGTTGTAGTCATGGAATCTAAGAATTTAAGGTGGAATGACGATTTGATTAGGCTTTGAGAAACAGAAATAAAAAATCTGTTTTTTGCCGCATAGGTACAGTCGGCTGCATAATTACAGACCCACCGTAGAGCTCCAAAACGGCTGTTAAAAGAATATTTTCAACACAAGCAAAATACAAGACACCTGATTTAGTTGAAGTTTAAAGTCTTCTAACTCATCAGTTTATCAAACAAAAATTATTTGAATGAAAACATTCCAATAATAGTAATTTTAGAACTCAACCGGGGGCTGCAATTATGCAGCCGACTGTACATTAATTATAAGATTGTCTTAAAAGCGTTCACAAAACGTTAAGTGTTACACAAAGTTTCTTAATTTTACTTTTACTGTCTTAAATAATTTGAAGGGGTGTTTTCAGTTGAAATTAACCGCGATTATGATTAATTGTTTTGTTAAAAGTTTTCAGTGTAGGCCCAAGTCTAGAAACACTGAGTAAATTAATATTGAATACTTGTGAACCAAATTGTTGAGCACTATTTACACAGTTCTGGAACAAATCGTCTCGATCAAACATAAAATATATTAAATATTATAAATAACTAGCAAACCCGGCGAACTCCGTTTCGCCACCAGATTTTCCTGAATTTTCTTTGCTACAAACCTCACGGAGCCCGAGACCTTTCCAACGAATGCAAAACCGTGGAAATCGGTTCGTGCGTTCTGGAGTTATAGCGTCAGGAAGGAAAACCCGACTTATTTTTATATATTAGATTACTAAGGTTGACTGCCACAACGAGAATTAAAAGCGTTTGAGACCATAAACATGTCCAACTGTCAAAGTGTAAAACTAATGAAATAATTATAACCTTGTGGTTATTAAAATAGAATTATTTATACATTACCCTTTAAATGCATTGAGCTAGAATTTACCTAAATTTGTTTAAGTACAATCTCATGCAAGCCGACCTAAGTAATTGAATAGTCTAGTCTTGATTTTCGACAGTTGACGTGGCGTCGACGGAAATGCTCAAGGCATACGACGTCGGTTTCGCATTTGAGTATGCCACTGGGAGTCGTGTCACGAGAGTTGGAATCACGTTCGTGTCATATGAGATGTCTCGAATTTCACGCAGATAAAATACTATTTTGGGCGCCTTATGCAAGCAACGGACTGCTTTAGAATCGTATATGCTTCAATTTATTTAGGAACTTTTTTTGATAAAATAAATTGATAGGTATCTATTATAATTGTATTATTTTTATAATCAGTTAAACTTAAAACTGCTACGAGTATTTTATAGCCAATGTTATCAAAAAATATGGAGTTTTTAGTAATTCTCAAGGAATCTACGTGATCTTCGACACCAAGCTTACTTGAATAATTCCGCGCTGTCTTATACTATTGTACGCAAAACTTATCATGAAAATATTATCAACAAAACATAATTAATCAAAAGCCCTCAAGTTTGGAGATTTTGATCAGTCAAAAGTTAGAAAAGCCGAATTTTGAGGTCACCGCTTTGGCAGGTTGATAACAAACAAATATTAATTAGTTTCTAAATAATTTGAAGAAATCAGACTCATTACCATTATTCAAGATTTAGCTTTTACTCTAGATGGTATTAAAATGAAGTTAATATAAATTTAGATAGGTACTTATATCAACTTTAAAATAAGAAAACTAATCAAAATTCGCATGCAAACTTCACCATACATCATGGCGAAGTCGATCGTAAGAACGGATAGAAAACGAACCGATACTGTCAATAAAGGTGAAATCTACCAAAATATATATTTTTGGAACTTGTCTAAGTCACTACTGATTGGTAGTACGACTACGGGCAATAAACTAACTTTTTTTGACTCATACCACAAACACTTTCTCAAGGTTCTCAACCAGGATAAAACAAAATTATTTTAACAAAGCAACGATTAGATAAAGATGATGTTTTTACTTAGAATTGTATAATTAGCTTTCTTGAAACAGAAAAGAAATTAACAAAAACATTGAAAAAAATATTATACGAAAACAATCGTGAAATAGTTTACTATAAAAATAAATAGGTACATATAAATGTACCTTCTGTCCAACGCATATTAACTTCATGAAATGTACCTAAAAAGAAATTTGCCATCTAAGAAAATTGGATTGAGAACGGAACAACGTTTGAGCCACCTCCATAAAGAGTGTCTCAGTATTGTTTCGAAGGGTATTGATGATAATTCCTCTTTATATCCCATAGCAGAAAGGGAACACCGATATAGTCCTGATATATACTATTCTTGTACTGTAACGGCATTTGGACCCATACCATCGATACTCTCCCATATTTTTCCAGTCACAAATGTTTATAGCGTTTATTATGTCAGGAAAATTATGCTTTTAATCAAACATAGTTCATACTAAATAATGGACGTATGCTTCTGTACTATAATGTGTAGCAATTTCGAGGAAACGACCAATATCAAATAATGTTTGGTTATGAATATTATATTAATATTTTACTTGAATTTCCATATAGAATTATTTATAGGCTCTTTTATTTGCTTTTTAGGGGACAATAAAAGCATTAAATGTAAATAAAAATAAGTACAGCTTGAAGTACGTAGAACCAACGTAAATAACAAATATAGAAGACTATTTAGTTCCAAGTCAACTAACTAGGTATACAAATTTCTGACTATGATTCATAAGTCAATGACCTCCATTTCAATAGACATTATTTATTATCTAGTTCTTCGTAACGAGTCATTAAAAATAATCCTTAATAGAGCAAGAAAATTGCAAATAAATAATCAAAGATGATTCTTTAAATCTACTGAAAAAGTCTGACAAGACTAATCAGAGCGGTTTTGGCTTAATGGTAGATACCTCGACTTTCATTCTGAAAGTCGTGAGTTCGAATCCTGGCCGGCCGTGCACCAATGCTCCAAATTTATTTGCGCTAATTACCATTGCTCTTACGGTGAAGGACAACATCATGGTGAAGCTCTAGAAGTATTGACAAGTTCTCTACACTGTAAATGGTCGCTAGGCTGAGAGGGTAGTAGGTGCTGGGCAAGCCTACTCCATCCTCACGCAAAAAAGACCCAATTAAAAGGGTCTAGTTGCGGAAAACAGCCCGTTCAAGTTCAAGACTAATCAGTATGTTACAAGATGAATCTGACACATAACCGCTCGAATTCATAACCTTTATGAATTCGTGTGGTTAGAATAAAAAATTTAGAATGCTCTCGGTCAATCTATATTTTAAGCCACATTATCTTTTCGCCAAGTCTTTTGTTCATCAATTTAGTTACACGGTTGACTTCTAACGAAACCAATAAGTATGCAGTCAGTGAAGCAACACGTCTTAATAATATTCAAGACTAACTGCCGTTATTGCCCTGAACTATAAAATACATAGTTTGTAAGAAACTGTCAAAGACTCAATTACTAAAGACAAAACTAAGACTGAGTCTGCTCGAGACCATGACTATTGGAACATAGTCAAAACGTTGACGTAAGAGAAATAAAAATAAAAAATACGCGATTAAGACCCTGCAAAATAATTAGTATGGAAACAAATCGTGTGAGTTTAAAAAGTTAACTAAATACAATTCAATAAATTCGGCTTGATCTTATGCCTCCAAAAATATGGTGTCATGCCATAGAAAAATAAAATTTAGAAAAAAAAAAAAAAATTGCCTCCAAAAGACAAAATGAAAATATGCAAAAAAATCGAATTAAACTGAAAAAATGTTCCTCGTTGGTAGTTATGGTAGATAGTGTTTATTTTATGTTCTAGTGCAAAATTCTATTTCATTTATTTGTTCCTGTTGGTATTTTGTAAATTTAATTAAGGTCTTACAATAGAATTAGATGATGTCCTCTAGGCTCTCCGTAATAGCAATACACTCAATTAGGTACCCAGTAAAGTAGAAGTCCAAATTAGTACAGTTAGTCCAAATTAAAGTGTGGGATAAGATTACGTATCCTGCCTGTGATACTGCCTAACATTTTGCGCAGTTTTTGTTAATTAATTCTAATGTTTTGACATGACATTTTCTGTAAGTAACTAAATTATTATTTGTGTAAAATGACTTTCTATAGTAAGCAAGGTTTTCTGCGATAGCTATATCATGATGTCCTTTATATAAACAATACTATCCTTTTTAACTTGCTCCATAAGTATCGTGAAGAGATTACCAACAATTGAATGGTTTGTTTTTAAGGTGAAGGCTCTCCATACAATTGTAGACGACTGTTTCCTCCCTGGATAATGACACTAGCACAAATATTTTTGTGCCATAAAACAAATAACTGCCATGACTCTGCCCCTATGTTTTGGTTTTTTTCATTTTCTAATTATCATAGTAATTAAGATTTAAAAAACAAAAACAAAACATAGGGGCATGGTCATGGCAGTTATACGTTTTAGACAACAAAAATATTTGCTTTGGTATCATATCCAGGGAGAAAACAGTCGAATACGTTTGTAAGGAGAGAGCTCCCGGTACCCTTTCCTCTTAAGGGTTAGGCATAAAAGCTCATTAATAATTGAAATCTAAATTGCAAATTGGCTCCTTACGCACGTGGTTTTCAAACTAAACTTTTATTAAGTAGTTAGGTACTGTTATTGTAATCTATACATATAAAATTCTTTGTCCTGAATAACTGACTGACTGACTGACGGATCAACGCACAGCCTAAACCGCTGATCGTAGAGACTTAAAACTTGGAGGGTGTATTCTTTGTATGACTTAGGCATCCGATAAGAAAGGATTTTTCGTAATTTTACTACTAAGGGGGTGAAAAGGGGGGGCAAAGTTTCTATGGGACAAAGTCGCGAGCAAAAGCTAGTAATTGTTATAAAATGAACCAACATTTTGTCTGAACCCAAGAACGAAAACTTTTCCAAGACATAAATAAAGTTGTCTTGTAACCCACAAAAACGTGGCGGACAAGAAAGCCATGTCAACATCGAAGGTTGATACAGGTAGGTATGTAATTTATATTCTCTTGAAAGTTTGTATTAATGTCAGACGGTAGGCAATTTATCTTGGCGTAATTCGTGTAAAACGCTTATTGGCTCGTTCTAACAAGAAGTTATCGAAAGTGATTTATGGTATGACAACGCTTTAATAATTGTGTTATTGATAATTTAAGGGATGGTGGATTACCTTGCAAAAGTTCTAAGCGCAGAGACTGAAAATGTTATTTTCGTATGAAAAATGTAAAAGTAATGGTAAGTATATACATACATCCATGTAGCTCCCGAAGCTGTGGGAATTTCGTTTCCGTGTTAAGATAAGCAGCTTTAAAAGCATATTATTTCTTTGGTTTCATGAATTTTAGGACAGTGCATTGTCCATAATAGTAATAATATGACTAATCAGGAGAGAGAATTTTACTTCTCATTTTGATTAGACATAACGCGCGAAGTATGTGATCTGCATGTTAGGTACTAGCAGCGGTCCGCGTTTTGACCCGCGTAACTCCCGATCCCGTGGGAATATCCTAAATGACAGACGTCTGTCTGTCATTTAGGCATTTAGGATCAACGCACAGCCTAAACCGCTGATCGTAGAGACCTGAATCTTGGAGGGTTTGTTCTTTGTATGACGTAGGCATCCGATAAGAAAGGATTTTCCGAAATTCTACCCCTTAGGGGGTGAAAAAGGAGGGCAAAGTTTGTATGGGACCACGTGATCCTATTAGAACCATTTCCGACTTTTACGCGAAGTCGCGAGCAAAAGGTAGTCGAAATATAAAATAGCCTTTCTCGACAAATGGACTATCCAACACAAAGATATTTTTTCAATTCGAACCAGTACTTCCTGAGATTAGCGCGTTCAAACAAACAAACTTTTTAGCTTTATTATATTAGTAGAGATACCGAACGTAAATGTTCATGATGTAGTACTCTATCAAAACAATTTTGAAAAGTAGGTTGCTGCTTTCTGAACGCTAAGACAAACACAGCGTTCATTTTAATGAGATGCTTACTTATATAATATGTCTACGACATTAAGCACTAAAGTTAAACAATATATTTGAAGAAAGCTGTAAACATCACGTGGTGGTGACGCTCGCACTAATGGCCATGTCTGGTCGCACACCACAAATATGCACTCCGCAATGCAGTTTATGTCACTTTGCGCTGTTTAGTGCGGTCAGGTTCTAGTGCAGATTCCTCATTAAATTTAAACAGTGGATTTATGGAATGAACTTTAAAATCAGTTTATTTAACGAAACAAATGAAAAGAAAAACCCTTTAAATTCATTTTATGAAATTAGTTTCTCATTAAGCTTTTTGCTTTTGCTCTAGTAAGCCCTTGTTTACATATTATAAGTACCCATTTACCTATACCAATGTCATCTACTTATAATATAAGGCGAATCAATTGTTCCGATTAGTCATGCGAAATGTATTCAAAGCGACGTACAAGCTTTACAAAGTTACAAACTATATGACGTTCGTCACTTAGAAGCAATCTCTTTGAATAACAAGCAGGTCTGTTTCAACGAATTTGCTCAAGTATAGTTCACTGGCATAGTACTGCCAGTGAACTATACCTATGACTTTGTCGATACTTGTCGATACTTCTGGAGCCAACTAAGCCGCGGGTTTCATCACGATGTTTTCCTTCACCGTAAAAGCAATCTCAATTAGCACACAAATTTTTCTTAAGAAAAATACATTGGTGCACGGCCGGCCGGGATTTGAACCCACGACCTTCAGAATGAAAGTCGAGGTATCTACCACTAAGCCAACACAGCTCTATACCTATGACTTACTATAGCTATATCGATAGAAATTTTTTTTCGGTTAAACTTAAACAAACATACATTTTACATACATACATACACTGCAAGTTTTAAAAGTACGTAGGTATTTGTCAATCAGAAATATAATTGTCACTTAAACTCCCTCCTCCTCCGTCACTCCTTTAATGCTTAATGCCACAATGCAATGATGGTGATTTTGATGAAGTCTTCCTCCATTAGACTCTGTCCGACGAAGCGTGATGTACATTGTACAGGCGTGCTTTTTATGAGGGGTTATATCCATTTAGAAATGGTCAAAGTAAAATTGTTTCAAATCTTAATGAGCTGCCGTTGAACCAATACAATTAATAAAATCTCCCCAATGATTTTTTTTGCAATGAAGGAGTTCCGTTTTTTTTTTCATACATAATTAGACTTAAAGCCCGAAAATGCTAGTTACTGTGACAGCGAAGAGTGACGGAATTATAAATAAATTCAAACACACCAGGAAAGGTCCTTATGAACAATGTTCTATTTTAATTATGTGAAGCCTTTTGTGTAACTTCCCAATTGAAAGAGACCACCACTATTTTTTTTTACTAAAAACTTATAATCCAGGATAATTAGGGTAAAAAATTACAACTCACATTTATGATAGGAGATTTAATTTTTAAACAGAAATATTTAAATTGACCAGCTTAGTAAGCATCATTTTAGACGATACGTGGAGTGTTGAATAAATGTTATACGTATATCGAAAACAATAATATTTTAGAAGAAACAGTCATAAAACTAAAAAAAAACACAAATTGATCATTTTAACGTAATTTAAGCACTTTTTTGTGTTTTTTTTACAATCTGACGCGTTCAAATTAACGTGATTAAATCCGTTAAAACATTATGTTTTATTATTATTTATTTACGACTTAAGAATTTAATACATAAAAAAGCAATTTCAGTGCTTAACTTAGAGCAGCGTATCGGATGGAGAAAATTGTTCCTGTGTAGCTTTAGTTCAGGGTTACCAGGATAAATATATAGGAAAATAATAAACTTTCTTCATCACACTTACAAACTTATTTCATTCAGTCCATAAAAATCTGATAACATAAATTGAAAAATCGAAAAAAAAAGACACCATTACGAAAATACCTGATTAGCCGCGAAAAAAATAAGTGTTTAAATCAGATATTTGGTATTATTCCTTACCTCTGTGTGCAATCTTAGTGTTTCTCACAGGTGTATGGTGTTATCTAACTAATTCCTAATTTTAAGTCCTAAAAAACCAGTCACAAATGAAGGACAGTCTGGAAAAGTTTTAGTTTCACTGCCGTCTTCCTACCTTCACTCCCAAATAAACAGGAGCCTTTGAAGGCTCCCGTTTATTTGGGAGTCTTTAAGTCACGACCGTAGAAGTATCATCTAGTAAAGTGTGCTACATCTCTGACCGCATCGTCACTTACCATCTCGACGCTGACTTATTTATTTATCCCTATATTAGGATATATAAAATTCTCAGTGTTATTTTTTAAAGTTGCCGAACTCAACCTAATCTGCTGATTTGTATTGGATTTGTATGAAATTTTGTGTATATTTTTAGGTCTGAGAATCGAACACTATTCATGTTTTTCCTTTTAACCTTAACTTATAGCTGCATGGTTATTGGTAATTATACTAGCAAGCCATTGAGGGCTACTTCATGCACCTATACAAACATATTTTGTTCTACGACTTTTGGAAATTCGAACATTTTTTTGAAAATTTTGAGGTTAGTTTTACCTAAAAATCAGCTGTTTCTTACACGGAGAGGTCATCAACCTTAAAATTTTACTTACTTTTTAAGTTTTATCGTTTTTAATCTTAGTATTAAAGACGTTTATTAAAAAAACAGCTATTTTTCGAAATAAAATAACCTCAAAATTTTCATTTCTTTTTTCGAATTTCCAAAAGTCGTAGAATAAATGTTGTTTGATAAGGTGCACAGAAGTAGCCCTCAACGGCTTGCTAGTCTAATGACTAATAACCCTGAATATATATATTTTTTTTGTAATTGGCAAAACAACGTATGCCGAAACATCCAGTTATAAAAATAAAATTAAACCTTCATTACTAACATTAGGTACGTTTATTAAATGGCAACCCTGACAATCTGCAGACAGATATTGCAGGGAGGCAATTAAGTTTTCAGATGGATTTTTCCACGGCTTCGAATAGAGCAATACGGGAAATACTAGTTGCTATGTCGCTGATGGATAAGTGGCTTTTGTGTTTTGAATAAAACGCACGCTCGCGCTGCACCGAAGTTATTGACTGGCGTTTGGTGAATTGGTCAATTCATCAGGTTTTTATTTCATACAGAAATTAGCTTTTACCCGCGACTTTGTCTGCTAACCAACTTTAAGAATTTCGCTTCATTGTTATGGTAGAATACTCGTCTTGACACGGTTTTTTTAATTAAAAAACCGTGGGTAAAATGAAACTTGCGATTTCTTCAAGAAATTCTTAGTGATGTTTGCGTCATAATAGCTATATGTTTGTCAAATTTTATCCAGATATTTGAGCTGTGCGTCAAATTACCAGATAATCAACTTTGAATTTTATGTTTATAGGTAGTTAATTAACTTCTAACCTTGACTATCGCCTTCCTAAACGGCTGAATATTTATCTCATGTGCCTTTATGGAGAAAGGGTACCGGCGCTCTCTCCATACAAACGTAATCGACTGTTTCCTCTCTGGATAATGACACTAGTACAAATATTTTTGTGCCATAAAACCTAAAACTGCCATGACTATGCCCCTATGTTTTTTTTTTTCATTTTATAATTATCATAGAAATTAAAAAAAACATAGTCATGGCAGTTATAGGTTTTATGGTACAAAAATATTCGCACTAGTGTCATTATCCAGGGAGAAAACAGTCTACTACGTTTGAATTATGATTACTAAATACTTCTCTTCTAACCTAATTACTTGACAGCACACAAATAAGCAAAACCGTCTGAAGAAACAATTAGATCCGGGAAGCTATAACAAAGGTTTTAAACTTAATTACTTCGCTAGTTACTTTCCACAAACTTAATCGATGTCAATCAATAAACCAACAACCGAAATGGATCAAACAATTCATTAAACTCTAACACTATCGAACCCATGATCGATGATGATTGAACCCTGTCGATTAGATGAATAGTTCAGCGGGAAAACGTTAACGTAGAAAATGTTCCAAAATGTCTTATACAATGTGTTTGAACGAGGCTATAGTAATATCTTCTTCTTCGCGTAAATTGGTGTGGCTCCCTATTGTTAGAGTTTTCAGATCGCCTTAAGAGGAAAGTGTACCGAACGCTTTCTCCATATAAACGTAGTCGACTGTTTCCTCCCTGGATAATGACACTATAGCAAATATTTTTGTTGCATAAAACTTATAACTGCCCTGACCATCACCGAGCGTCGCTTAGCTCTGAGCCTCCTCCTATAGTAATATGAAAGGAGGTGATCTTCTTCATCTAGAAGAATAACTTTGGTTGTACGACATCAGGAAATTCAATTTTTTTTTTAAATATATGGAAGTTTTCACAAAATATGCTGTTTTTTCTAAATTAAGACTATTCTTATTGAAATTAGTGCCTACTCACACTCAATTCTACTAATATTATAAATGTGAAAGTTTGTGTGCGTGTGTGTGTGTGTGTGTATGTTTGTTGCTCCTTCACGCAAAAACTACTGAAATGATTGCAATGAAACTCGGTAAGTAGATAGCTAGAGACCTGGATTAACAAATAGCTACTTCTTATCCCGATATTCCCACGGGATCGGGACCTTCGCGGGTGAAACCGCGGGGCGCAGCTGGTAAAGAAATAAAACCTTAAGGTAACTCTTAACTACAAGGAACAGCATATTTTCGAGCAAAGATAACCTTAAAATTATTCACAAAAGTAACCTTAAATTAAAAGTCATAAAACAAATGGGGTTCGTTTAGATAGATAGATAAATTCTTAATTGTAAACATCATTTTTAAATTACGTCTATACTTAATATTATAAAGCTGAAGAGTCTGTTTGAACGCGCTAATCTCAGGAACTACTGGTTCGAATTGAAAAAATATTTTTGTGTTGGATATTCCATTTATTGTTGATGACTACGTTTTATTTTGATATTCCTACGTGGTGCGCTGCTAGTGAAATATAAAAAACAAATCTTAAGTCTAAGTGTTATAAAGGGCGGCCATATCGCTCAAAGCGATCTCTTCCACACAACCTTTGAACAACTTCCCTTTGTACTAATACCCCCTCGTAGAAACATCGTGCATCAATACCTTGTATGCCTAGGTACCTAGTATATCTAGTTAGTATTGTCGACGTTGTTCTGAGAACTTGATATAGATTTCTATAGAACCAATGTCTAATGTTACTGCGGGATCAACACTTCGAAACACAGGAATAGAAGCAAGTAAGAATCGCTCCGTATCAGAAGGTCTATCAAGGAAAATGACGTAGTTTGCAGAACGTGGGCATATTAAAACGTCTAATGGTTGCAATTTCTTGAGTGGCAATACGGCTTACTAGTAAAACGTCCAAAATGTAAAATTGTCACGATTATTAAGAGGAAAGGGTGCCGGGCGCTCTCTCCATACAAACGTAGTCGACTGTTTCCACCCTGGATAATGACACTAAAGCGAATATTTTTGTTGCATAATAGATAGATAGATAGATAGATAGATAACTTTATTTGTACAACACAAAAAGATACAGAACACGATAAACACAAAGTAAAGTAATAGCTAGAAAGTATAAGTTGCACAAATGGGCGGCCTTATCGCTGAAAGCGATTTCTTCCAGGCAACCTTTGGATGGAAAAGAACTGATTCAGCCTTAATGGTAGGTTGTGAATAATTTAACTTATAATATACACTATTTACATAATTATGATTTTAAATATTAAATTAATAATACATACCAAATAAATTATATTCATAGATACATACAAATAATTACATACATACATGTATACATACATAAATAATACAGGAATATATACGGATATTAGACAGTACTGAGGTAGTGATCAGTTACCATTGCTTTGAAAATGGGTAGGGACTTAGCAGATCGGATGGGTTGAGGCAGGGAATTCCAGAGTATCACAGAGTGAAAAGAGAAGGATTTGTTGTAGAAAGTAGAGTTGAGGAGAGGAGCTTGAAGGAGAAGGGATTCTGTTGAACGGAGTTGTCGTAAATGGGCGTCACTCAGGAATTTGAAACGTTCTCTGAGGTAGTGAGGGGAGGAGGGAGCGAATAGGACTTTGTAGAGGAAGCAAAGGATATGAACATTCCGGCGAAGGCGGATTGGCAACCACTTGAGCTTATGGCGAAATTCAGAGACATGGTCATATTTGCGAAGTCCAAATATGAACCGTATACAGACGTTTTGAAGTCGCTCAAGTTTGTCGAGTTGCTCTTCGGTCAGATCGAGGTAGCAGATGTCGGCATAGTCGAGGATAGGGAGCATGAGAGACTGAGCAAGGCTAACTTTAGTGGCAGTGGGGAGAAATTTCCGCAGTCTACGGAGCGAGCCCGCAGCAGCAAATATCCTCCGACTGGTTTCAGTTATTTGCGGCTGCCAGCCCAGTTCCGCATCCATGATGACACCAAGATTTTTTACAGTTTTGGAAAAAGAGATATGGTTTCCGTCGAACATCACGGGGTCGACCTCCTCCCACCTAATTTTTGCCAACAACCTAGAACTCCCCAAAACAATGACTTGGGACTTGGACGGATTCACCGCAATCCCAAAAGAATCGCTCCAACTACAAATTTTAGCCAAGTCACTATTTGTTATTGCAATGCCTTCATTTAACTGTTGCCACGGGGTTTGTGAGTATATTTGAAGATCGTCTGCATAGAGATGGTAAGAGGAAGTAAGATTGGAAGTGATCGAACTAATGAATACTGAAAATAGAAGGGGAGAAAGAACACCGCCCTGGGGTACACCCGCAGACACATCACACCAGGATGAGTAGGTGTCTTCGACACGTATACGCTGCCGGCGACCGCACAGGTAACTACGAAACCATTCAATCACCGTTGGAGATATGTTAAGAGAGCATAAAACACCAAGCAAGATGTCATAGTCGACATTACAAAAAGCATTACTGAAGTCAAGCAACGTTAACACCGTCAGCATACGATCATCCATGCCTTTGCGTATGTCGTCAGTGATTTTAACAAGGGCAGTAGTTGTGCTATGCCCCGGACGGAATCCGGATTGGAAGGGATTATGTAGCATATGACCACTAAGGAATCTGGAAATTTGTTGATGGACGAGGCGTTCGAGGATTTTGGAAAGAAATGGTAAGATAGAAATCGGTCGATATTCGGAAAAGGTTTTAGGATTGGATTTTTTCGGAAGAGGAATAATTTGGGCCTCTTTCCAGAGGGAGGGGAATACATTGTGAGAGATGGAGAAATTCATTATGTGCAGGATAATAGGAAGAATTTCGTCAATAATGGGCATAAGCATGTTGCGACTGATGTTGTCACTGCCAACGGCTTTGGAGGTTATGTGTTTCATGCTCTGCTTAACACCACAAGCAGTGAATTGTTCAAAGATGAAAGATGGCAAGTCAGGAGTTGTAATTGAAGAGAGACGTTGTAAAGTTTTAGCTTTCACAAAACCATCAAGTCTTGCAGAGGAGGAAAAGTGTTGGTTTAGTTGATCCAAGTTTAAATCGGTGGGAATGGATTGTTGAGTTTGTTTGCCAACTCCTAACGACTTCAGAAATTGCCATACTTTGGCTGGATCTCCAGCTTCGATGGAGCTATGAATATGCCGGCGTTGTGCATCCCTACACATTCTATTGCAGCGATTTCGAAGTAAAATAAATTTATCCCTATTTGCATCAGTTGCACTATGGCGAAGTCTACTTTTAGCCGCAGATTTCTTGTTTATAAGTAGCTTTATATCGTCATTCAGCCAGGGTGCAGGATGATGTTTCAGCTTTACAGCTTTTAAAGGAGCGTGTGTGTCAAAAAGTTTGGTTATAAAGTTATTGAACTGTAAAACTTTCTCATCAATGGAGTCGCAGTCAAAAACCCTCCCCCAGTCGACATCTTGTGTATCTTTGCGAAGATCCTCCAGCTTAATACCACTAAAGTTGCGCTGAAAAATATATTTTGGTTTATCTTTAGGCGGACGAACCTTGTACGAAAGGTAAATGAGGTCATGGTAAGAGAAGCAGTCCGCCGAAAGTTGGCCGTGCTTTGCAGAGTGAGAAGAAGAGGAGACAAGAATGAGATCTAACAGAGAAGGAGCACAATCAGGAAAATGATGGGTAGCATTAAGCGGAAGAATGGTGAGGTTGTAGGCCGCCGTCACGGACCTAAGCTTGCGTGCTCTATGCAGGTATTGAGGGTCCTGCTTTTGGAGGCAGGTGTTGAAATCGCCCATAATAATGGTGTGATTGTATTGTGGTAATACTTATAACTGCCACGAATATGCCCCTATGTCTTGGTTGTTTTCATTTTCTAATTTTTGAAGAAGTTAAGATTTAAAACAACAGTTTTGTTGTGTTTTTTTTTTTTTGCTTTTTTGTTTTTTTAATCTTATTTCTATGATAATAAGAAAATGAAAAAACCAAGACATAGGGGCATAGTCATGGCAGTTATAGGTTTTATGCAACAAAAATATTTGCTCTAGTGTCATTATCCACTAAGGAAACATTCTACTACGTTTGTATGGGGAGAGCACCGGTACCCTTTCAGGTTAATAAGAATGATATTTGTAACACTTACATATTTCTAAACACGATTGAAGATGTAGCAAAACCTTACCAAGCGCCGATGCTATGCCGTGACGAATTTTTAATACCGAGTGCAACCTAAAGCAACTTGTAAAATAAACTACATTATACAGGAAAAAACTGCTGGCTGATATTTGAATTACTATGGAACAGTGGAATGTCGATGTGATGTCGTCAGTCATTATTCGTATAATTTATAACTTGGTGGATTTGCTGCTAGAACGTGTTATTGCAATCTTAATTAATAATTATTTATTTAAACACTTAATTAATTAATAATTAAACCATTCTCACTTGTTATATTCTGTGACACAAACAAACTCTGATAGTTGTCACAGAAAGGAAACAACAACAAGAAATGTCCTAGTTAACAACAAATGACAGACGCTGGTTCACATCGGCTTTACTGCTGCTTTAGATTTTACCTTCTGTCAACCTCTATTACTTTATTACGGTTAATTGTGATTGTTGTTTATCGAACGTAAGAAATAAGTTCTTTGTTTGGTTGTAACTGAATGAAAATACATTTCAGAACGATATATTAAAAAAAAACTTGGACGAAGCGTGATTTTAAAGCCAGCAAGAAGTTCGGACATGTACAGTTAGCAAAGAACTGAGGGTAACCGGTGCATTTTTTTAAGTTTTAATTTTTTAAAGTAAAAAGTCAAAAAAAAATATTTCCTTTGGATATACCGACCGACCGTCACAAATTTCACGACTTATATTTACTTAGTTTGGTACTAATTATCACATATATAATTACAATCACATATTGATAATACTATGGTTTTACTTGCGATGAACTTGTAATTGGGCTATTTAAACACAAAATAACTATTAAAATAAATAAATAATCTGGGACAAATTTAAATCAGCTGTTCGCTTGAGTGTTGCCAGCGCGGAAAAAAAATGAAATGAATTAATTAAATTACGGTTATGTAATTTTTGGTTATTCTGTGCGAAATAACTAACTCTTCGAAAGCTTTAGTAATATCAAGCAGAATAATTAACAATTACTGACCCGTTTAAAAAAAATTTAAACCTTTAAAATGTGCACCTGTTACCCACCGTCTTTTGCTGACTGTACCAGTTAAAGCAAAATAAACGATATATCGATCTCCTTACATTTAGCTGCTCTATTCTTGCCTAAAATCTCTATTACTCACATCAGTGCGCGGTAAATGCAATGCCTATTAATCATAGTATAGTAGTGTATCCGGATCTACATTTGACATTAACACATTGGACAAAGAACCTGAATTTAACGTTTAATAGGCGAAAACAAATTGAAAAGCCATGGGAATAAACAACCCGACTGTGGGTTCAGTACACTTGACGAATGAAAGTTTAATGGACTGGAACTTGATACGTTTGAGAAAGGAATACATTTTGGGTTCAAATCACAGTTAAAAGCCTCGTAGATCACAATCATTTTCACACTTTGAACTTCGAATAAACCTGAAGTAATAATACATATTTTAAAAAACAATTTTGAGTCACTGTTCCCCTTATTCCAAAACGAGGTTTAAGGATAGCCCGAGGTATGGATTTAAACCTTAGATTTAGACACAGATTTACTCGTGAACTATTGTCTAAAAACTATCCCTATAGATTATATATATAGGGAACTATAGTCTGAACACTATCTATATAGATAGTTCACGAGTAAATCTAAATCTAAGGTTTCAATCCACATCTCAGACTATCCTTAAACCTCGTTTTGGAATAAGGGGGTATGAGTTTAGGTTACCTATCTTATTTATTCATCAAATAATTTCTGATAGGTATTTAGGTGCTAACATGAATATCATCTAGGTCTCATAGGAGAACACAATATAGGGCTCACATTTCAATGAACCAGCCGACGCAGAATTTAAATGGAGTGAATAGCAAATAGGTTTGATAGCAGAGCGGGCATACGGCCAATAATTTACGAGAATTCGACGTACATATTCATTGCTAGGCATTGGAATATGTACTTACGCGTAAGTATGAAAAAACATTTGATTTACTATTAACTTCTACTTCAAAGATCACTCATAATGCTCTCTATGTAGGCAAGTATAAGTCAAAGTCACATTTCTTTATTCATTCGGATGCTTATGTATCACATTGAAACGTCTTAAAAACTAGGTTAGGATAATGTGCCTTCGGAATGCGCCCACCAATGAGAAGAAGGCACAAGAAACTCATGGGGTTTTTTTTCATGTGATCACGCTCACAAAAGTCACTATTACAAATATTGGAAGTTTTATTTGAAATGGAGCAACTAAAGTCACGTCCATGGGTTGTTATCTTTAAGGTCAATTAAGGTTAATAAATTAAAAACATTTATAAGCTGTTGTAGTTTTATATTGGTTTATATTAGTTCGAATTCCTATAGAGACTTATGAGCAAGAATTTTGAATATACAAAAACTATGGAAAACTACAAAAATTGCTGTTATTTTTAATTACAATAGGTAACAGTTTATTTTTTGTTTCAATTTTGTTTAATAACGCAACTAGGTAAGGGTAGGTATTAGGCGACAACTTTAATTGGTGCAATGTTATTGAGGTCATCGTTGTTTTATATGAAAGTGAAAAAAATTCTGGAAATATAATACAGTTGTTATCGTTAGTGACATTGTTCCCGAAAACTCTTCCTAATTGAGAAGAAAAATGTAGGCATAAGATGATGATTGAGTGGTAAAATACGTTGAGTAAGAAATTGCCCCTTAAGGAGTAACAACATTGGAATGGAAATGCCGAAAGAATAATAATGTACCACAATTGAGAGAGACCATAATGATTTCGATTCAAGTAACGTATAAAAGTAGGTATTAGTGTAAATTCTGAGATTCGTTCGTAAAATCGTGGTTAAATTTTAAGATGATCTTTCGAATTTTGTGGTTTCTTTTAGCGTAATCACTTTAGTACTTTTGAGCACAATCATTCCATTGGTAAAATCAATAGTAGGTATTACTTTAGACTTTTAATATATGTTTAAAAAAATTAGACATGATAATTTAGTAACAAACTTTTATGCCACAATATTTGTACTAAAGCTCTCAGTCTAGTGTATAGTTTGTGTTTTGCGCAAAGGTTAAGGTAAGTTTTAGTATGAACATTATCATAATGCTCACTCTAACCCCCTTATTCCAAAACGAGGTTTAAGGTTATTGAGATGTGATTATATAGAGATAGTGTTTAGACAATAGTTCACGAGTAAATCTGTGTTATGTATTCATTATAAAACCAAATGTCGGTAGACGAATAAAGCCAGTATGCATTGAGCGATCGTGTTTCCTTGACGTCCCGTATAATTACCTATCTAACTCTGGCGACGAGGATGGGATAGGTAATTATACGTTAATTACCTATCTAACAATCTGTATCTAAATCTAAGGTTTGAATCCACAACTCGGACTATCCTTAAACCGCGTTTTGGAGTAAGAGGGCATGAATTTAACTATATGGATTTATCTATGTGTATATACATATATTTTTCACTTAAGAATAGTTGCTTTCAGCTTTCAGTTTTCTTGTCTAAAGGGTACGCAAGGAATGAAATCAGTTACCTGAGTTTGTCTCTCCTGACAATTTGTGGGTCTTCAAGTCGCGAGTTAATGGTATCTTCTAAGAAAGCGTGCTACATCTAGCTCTTATTGTCATCTAGCATCAAGAAGGTGTGATAGTGGTGAAACGCTGACCTATCATAATTAAAAAAAACGTTAGAAATGATGTCTCTGAGTAGAAATCTTATCTGCCAAGTTGACATTCGAGCACTTTCCGATATTGCGTTCAGGTTTTAGAATTCGTGATTCGTGCCAGCTATAGGAAAAATTGAAAATTCATTTCCCATCGATACTGCATCATTCTACGTGTGGTATTTTAAGCTCGACTGGGACAGCTAAAAGGAAAACCTGTCAACTATTTTTAATATTGAAACCGAGGCGAAGTCGTTAACGCGTACGATACGGAATGAAAAATAATACTGCACGAACGCGACGTTGCGAGCATTGTAGGGACCGGTATGGGATAAAATAAATTTTATACTATCGCCGATATCCTGGCTTTAGAAATCCCTAGTTGCTTTTCCAAGCATGACCTGTCCATCGATATTGTTCATTGCAATCTCTTTAGCACGCGCTATGACTTGATTTTTTTAAAGTGCTTCTATAAATTAAAGTGTCTTTTGTTGTTTTTGAAGTTTGCACTGTGTTTTAATTTGGTTATTTGACAGTAAGTGAAAAGTTAGGTACTAAAGTTTATGTTGTAATAGAGTTTGTGTAGACTTTAGAGCCTTGCGTTAGAAGCCAAAGTTTAAGTAACAGACTTATTTTAAGTAACCCCTATGAAATGATGATGGATAGCCATCATCGTCTAAAATTTTAAGTGAATTTATGAACTACCTACTAGAATAAATCAATATTGCAGGACACATCGCTAGCCCCAAGCTAAGTAACAAAACGTATGTTTTGGGTGCTAGACAACGGATACTCCTTTATAGATTTTCTTTTGGAAATATATTACATATAAACAACCAAACCACAGTCAAATATCTAAGCATAAATACTAATAATAATCCCTATATTCCTATTTAAATAAAATTCTCGTGTCGCGGTGTTAGTTACCAATCCCTATCTAAACCGTAGAACCAATTTTTATGAATTTTTTTGTGTCTATATAATATTCATTAGGTTTGCGCATCGAACAAGAACTATTTTTTCTTTTTTTTTTGTAAATGGCAAAACATCGTTTGCCGGGACAGCTTGTCTAATATATAAAATTCTCGTGTCACACGTGTTAGTTACCATACTCCACCGAAACGGCTTGACCGATTTTCATGAAAATTTATATTATGCATATTCAGTAGGTCTGAGATTTGGCTACTCTATTTTTTGATTTTGTTTCATTTGAATTTTTTTTGTAAATGGTAAAACAACGTTTGCCGGGACAGCTAGTTATAATATAGATTCATCTAAATGATGTACTTAATTTAAAACTGCTTGAAATTATACTGAGTTTATTTATTGTAACAGAAGGTTTTAAACGGGCAAGTTCCTACATCTCATAGGTACGGTCGGTTGCATAATTGTAGACCCATCGTAGAGCTCCAAAACGGCTGTTATAAGAATGTTTTCAACACAAGCAAGATTCTATGTACCTGCTTTAGTTAATGGTAAAAGTCTTCTAACTCATCAATTTATCAAATAAAAATATTAGAATGCAAACATGCCAATAATAGTAATTTTTTAACTCTACCGGGGGCTGCAATTATGCAGCCGACTGTACATGGTGCTGTTGGTATTGGGAAATTGTGTCCGGGAAGAATAAACCTTTTTTATTTACCTTTCTTTTGTGAAATAAAAACGGGCCACAATATATGGGAAAGCGGACCACATTAGGGAAAACAATGCCGCAGAATACCGTAGTACCTATACCGCTTTTGTGTGCGTTCGGTACATCAACATTTTTAGAAAAAATAACAGATTGACTGTTCACTTTGTCATCCAACATTGTCTGTACCTACAATGGATAAAAGAAATCAATTATCTACACTGCTGTTGCGGACGTTAGCCATGATAAACTTTTGTTTACATTAACTCGTATTATCCTTTTGAAAGTTTTCTGTCCACTTTCTCTCTTTTCTTTGCAACGATCGATATTATTATTTTTTGCATTAGTTAAGATGTTGAGTTGAGTGTCGGTCTCTGTTGTGTTTATAGACATAAGCGAGATGCGACACAGTGCGTAATTAGCAATTTTAAAGCAATGTTTGATAAAAAATCTATCACAAAACCAAAATTATTGCAAATATTTCAGTTTTTACTCGTTATAAGATTTGGATTATTTAGGTGAAATATATCATTAACTCTTACGCATTTTAATACTAGCTTTAAAGTCCACTTTGAATCTTACAAACAAACATTACAGAGTAAGTACAATGGTACAATACCATGTAGATATTTACCCTCTTGGTACACATTACTACACATAAAATAAAAATTAAAAACAATTTTCTTGGGTCTTTGTACCTAGCTAATAAAATCTACAAAAACCTATTTCATTATAACGAACAAACTTCACAAATAAGCCCTAGCATTATCATACCAATTCGATTGAAGAAGTTGATAAAAAAATGTAGAAAATAATGATAGTTTTACTTACTAAGCCTTGTCAATACAATATTGTCGACCCCTAGGGAATCTGTCAAATTTGACAGATAGCTAGTGCGCTACAAAATCCAACACTATTTTGGACAAGTCCCTTGAATAACGAGAATACTCAAAGATTTATTGTAAAACAAGGTCACAGCGTACAATAGAACCTTTTTCGTTTATCTGATAGGACGTAAAAATATTTCAGTTGAACATTTCATGGGAAACCACTTAAGATATTAAAACGTGGTTGAAATATATATGTAAAGTATTGTTAGGTATATCCGATAAGAATTAACCCATGTAACAAAATATATACATTTTAATTTGTTGTTTTATTTTGATGGTTATACTTTCCAATCGATCAATTATTTTCAGTACAATAAATAAATAAATATATAAACACTAGCTGTTGCCCGCGACTTCGTTCGCGATGTGGTTTTGGGTTATTTAGATTTGTATCTATGCAGAAAAACCTAGCATTTTTCTGCATAGATACAATTTATCATTCGGTGTAAGTTATAAAAACAAAATAGGTAGTTACATTGTTTTTAAACTATATTATATTTTTAATTGATTTGGCAAAGGCAATTCTTATTCTAGGCTTACCCATACTCCGAAAGTAGGTCTAAAAATGCCTGAAGAGGGTGTAGAAAGAAAAACTTTCGGCCCTAGGGAAAATCGCTTTCACTGACAGCTGTCATGTTAAATTATGGCTTCGCGCGGCTTGTGCAATGTGTTTGTAGCCAGTATCAGTATCATTACGCATTAGGGACTTCAAAAACCTAACCTCCTTGATTTAGGTAACACCAAAGAATAACAATTATGGCTTCGCACGGCTCATCCATACTGCCAGAGTTTAGTACATAATTGGTTTTTTTCTTAGTAATCGAATTCAGGTAGATATATTTAGTTCAAGATATCTTATTTAATAAAATAAATGTAAAGATGAAAATGGTCAAAGCGACGTATGACCATGCTGCGCCTCTACCGGCGCCCTGTCAAGATGTTGCAGATGTGGCTTTATGTGACCGTGCGGTCAGTGTCGTTTCTTGAGTAAAAAATACTGGCGGGAAATGCTTGCATTTTGAATGATTTTAATTAGTATTATCTTTTGTTATTTTATTATGTTTTTGTGTTAAGTTTAATCTGGTTTTTCATTTATGATTGTGTATTTTGTGTAAATAACCTTTTCTAGACAAACCGTGTTACAAAAACTGTAATTTAAATCTACGGACTTCGCGTCATCACTCAGTGTTGGATAAACTAATTTATAAAAATCTCTTCGGTTAGTACCGACGTATTTGAGTATTGAAAACATGTTGAAAACAAATAGCAAAAGCAAAAAATCTCTTTGGTCCCAACCTTGTAAGAGGATCAGGTAGTATGGAGTCTATCATTTACTCTCGTTATTAGGAAGAATGTTATGTTTATTCGTAATGAAAAGCACAGTGTTTACCTCGGGTTTGTTTTGTTTACCCAAGGTGTGAAAGTCACTCATTTAGTCCCTCGAATGTACCTCGAATGTATGTACACAATGTACTATTTTTGTTAATTTTTCACAAATAAAACATAATACACAACAATATGATAAGCTAAAACTAAGTCCAATTTCTATTCGCACAAAACTTTCAACGTTCTTTGTCTTCCTAGTTATCTTTAGATTTTTGTAAATTAAAGAAAAAATAATTATCAACTACCTTTGTGTCTCGATTCATATTCTTCAATTAATAATATAAGAGGTTATTATAGTATTTATAACACCAACATCATGCAAATAATCTATTTTGGTGCAAATAATATTTTACTTTGTTTTTATTATCAAATAATAATATTAATGATTAAAAAGAAAGGCACACGAAGGACAGAACAAATACTGATACTTAAAATAACGCGATGCACATTGAGATCCTTACATATTGATAGCAGGCATTACGCTGAACAAAAAATGCTTTCACACCAAACATCTAAAGCGTCTCGGAAACGGGGTATTTGAAGGAACGTGATGTCCTATAAATCCAATTTTCTGAATTCTTGATCAAAATACCCAGTTTTTTTTATTAGGTAGCTGGCAGGGCTACGTAATTTTGGGAAAAAAAATGATTTTTACAAATGACTATTACCTGTATATTTTTTAACCGACATCAAAAAAGGTGGAGGTTCTCAATTCGTCACGTATATATATATTTTTTTATGTATGTTCGCTGATTACTCGTAAACTCTTGGAGCGATTTGGATAATTCTTTTTTGTTTTTACTATCTAAGGTTTCCGCTACTTGAACTCATAATTCAAACTATAGTAGGAGAAAAGCGCGATAGAAGTGTAACATCGGAGGTCTTCGGTAAAGGAGATCGGTAATATTATGTAGTAGTACCTCTTTGTACTAACCTCATTTTCAGTTTCACGTAGCATATTTGGTTTTATGACAGCTGTCATCTTGAGCGGAGGCATGTACTGCACCCCTACCATGACTTTTTGAAGAACTCGAAAAAAAGAAACCCTTTTTCGATAACTCTCTTGTCCGTTTGTCTGTCGGTGTGTCTAAAAATATTTCGATTTCACATTTTTTAAATGTTTTTTTATCAAATATCTTAATTATTGTATTAAAGTTAAATTAAAACATACCCTAAATGTTATTCTGATATATTATGAACATATTCGTGTGGAACTTGTTAAAATCTGTTCTGTAGTTTATGAGATTACCTGGTTCGAACAAACAAACAGACAAACAGACAGACAAACGGACAAAAATTCTAAAAACTACCCTATCGTGTTCAGCTAACGATTTTAAGGCGACCTGTGTATTTTTTTCTGGATATCTTACAATTACAGATTTTTTGATGTCTACAGATTTATTATATGTAGACGTATAGATTGCAGGAAATTCCGCACATCGCCTGTAGCCCCAAGCTAAGTAACTAGACTTGTATTATGGGTTCTTATATAGTTTTCTTTTGTAAATACATACTTATAATACATAAAATCAACTAGACCACAGACAAATATCTAAGCATAAATACTTGTCTGAGGCGGGAATCGAACCCGCAACCCTGTGTTTGGCAGTCTGGCATGGTGACCATTGTGCCAACTGGGTCGTCAATGAAAACATAAAAATTAATTTAACATCACCTATAACACACCCTGTCTAATCTTATGGTCAAAACTGAAAAGGAGTGAAGTAAGCAAAATATAAGTTTACTGCGAGAGCCAGTGCAACTACAAGAAACAGACTAGAAAACTTTGCTGCCTTACAGAAGTTCGTTTCAAAGCAAGAACAGAGGATAATATTTCAAAGAGGCGCCCCTAAGGAGGTGCAGTTTTCATTCGTAGCGATCGGTTTCAGATCATTATTTTAACGATTATGATATTCGTATTCTTCTTGCCCTTTTCTCATTTGTGGAATCGGCACAACAATTATATTTTGCTCTACTCTGCCACTCTGTTCTCCCATAACACCTCACAAATACTATTTAATAAGTGTTTGCTTATTAAAAGCGTGACAGGTGCATGCTTTTACGAATAGGCAACTATAAGTATTCTATAAGCTTTTAAGTTTTCGTAATATAAATATAATATATAAAATATAAATTTTGCCGGACATTCCACACATCGCCATCTAGCCCCAAGCTAAGTACTTGACTTGTGTTATGGGTGCTAGACAACGGATATACTACTTATATACTTTTCTTTTGTAAATATATACTTATAATACATAGAAACAACCAGACCCCAGACAAATATCTAAGCATAAATACATGTCTGAGGCGGGAATCGAACCCGCAACCCTGTGTTTGGCAGTCCGGCATGGTGACCATTGTGCCAACTGGGTCGTCGAAATAGTACTTAAAAGCTTTCCCTAGTTTTCCGAATGAAGTTGAGCTTATTTATTGTTTATATTAAGGTCAATTAAGTTCTTCATTAATGACGATTCTGCTTAGATTATGTTGCAACTTTAATTCAATACTAATCTAATACTAAGCACTGTGACAAATTTGAATCAATTTAAATATTTACTAGTATTAATATTAAAATTACAAAAAAATAATTATATACGGACTTTTTTGTAAAAAAAATTATAACATAGTCTTATTCGTGACTAGTTTACAGAAATGAAAGTCAAGTTCACCCGTCAAGGTCGATATTACATGAGCCAACATGTCTCTGTGACATACGACCAGAAAAATTCGCCCGTCAAAGGAAAAACGCTGGCAATTTTTTTCATAAATGTAATGTTTACCTTGTTTTACAGGCTATTGTGTAAATTCCCCTCAAATTGGTACTTGCGGGCACGTCGTTTCTTTTCTATAGTGTAGGTATTATACCTACATTGAGCCTATAGCTATTATACTGATAAACGAAATGATTATATTTTTCATTTTTATTTTACGTAAATAATAAATACTACCAGCGCTCCGCAGTTTCACTCGCGTAACCTAAAAGTATCCTGTATTATTCCCAATGAACCAATGTATCCCCATACCAAGTTTTATTAAAATCATTCCAGTAGTTTCGGAGCCTATTCGTTACAAACAAACAAAAAAATCTGTTCTCATTATAATATTGGTGTAGATATGTTCTCTATGCATACAAAATACTTTGTCCTGAATGACTGACTGATTGACGGATCAACTAACAGCCTAAACCGCTGATGGTTGAGATCTGTAACTTGGAGGGTGGGTTCTTTGTATGACGTAGGTATCCGATAAAAAAGGATTTTGAAAAATTCAGACCTTACTCGGACGAAGTCGTGGGCGAAAGCTAATAGTGTATAAAATGTGATTTTGATTACTTTAGATGAATAAAATTATAGGTAGATTACTAAACCTTTTAATGTAATCTGTTTTTTGTATGTTTCTTTTTTGTGAACTGAATTTATTAAATAAATACATAAAATGAAAATTTCGGTTTCAGACATTTGCTAGTTTCTATTCTAATAGAAAAACATAATAATATTTAAAATCTAAATAAGTTTCCCTCGCGTAGTGAAGAGTGGAGTGAAGAGTGAAGAAGTGATTTCGATTGAACATTATTGTGGCTTATTGAAATGATGAAAATTGATAAATGATATTTCAGGAAAATATGAAAACCTGTTTTACAAACGAAAATCATAATGATAATATTAAATTACGTTCTTACTCTCTCTTGGGTATAATCAATTGTCAATTTAGAAATGATTAATGTTTATTTATTTTTATTCTAGGACATCATCCTTGAATAAAATACTAATAAACAAATATTATTATGGACTGTCTAAAAATATTACACTCCCGTGATCGGGTAAAAAATATACGTATTAAATATTCTATTAACCATTTTTTTTTCTCATTATTAAACCCTATTTTTATTAACGACGAAAAAAAAAACGTACGGTGTTCTCAAGTCGACGCGTATATTTTTTTATTTAGTCAATCAATGAAAGAATGCAAGCGGCAATGGTTTCAAAAGTAACTCAATACCACCGACGTAATACTTTATCCTCTATCGAATCAGACAAAGGGCCCTGCTAGGTATCCAGATATTACAACATGATTTTTTAAGTGTAAAAACCTGAAACTTAACCCCTAAATTGTCCACCCTGTCGTTAGCGCTGTACTCAAAGCCGGCCGCGGCCGAAACCGACATCTACGTCAGCCCGCTCCCATATTCGCTCCATTTTCAATTCAGTACCACACAGCCTCTCGAAGCGATCACAGCGCGGCACTTCGCTCGTTTCCCTCACCGATTTACTCACGTCTTGTGGAGTGCAGTGTGAATCAGTGTGTTTAACTTATTGTGACCGTGTTATAAAGGAAGCATCTAAACGGAAATGTCGGACATATTTTTCAGCGCGACTCTGTTTTTAGAGAGGTATGTTTCTTTAGCTTTTGTAATCTTTTAGGTTAGGGATGATTTATTTGCAAAAGTTTTTGAATTTAGTCAAGTTTTAACATTATTGTAGATTCGAAAAATTACAACTATTAAAGCATTGAGGTATAATTAGTAATGGTGCCAAGTGACTCGTCGGTTCCATCATGTTGCCCAGGCATGCTGCCCTCCTTTTTCCAAATGAGCATGCTACATCCTCGATCTCATAGCCGTTTATCTTCAAGTGAGCTAAGATGACATACAAGCCTATTTTGCGTCAAAAAATTTAAAATTTAAGCTGACTATTTATTCTTCTTCTCATATACTGGTGTGGCTCACCTATTGTTAGAGTTTTCAGATCGCCCTAAGGCCTCTAACTTTACCTAACGACTGCTACTAGAAGTAGCAACCGGGTCCAACGGCTTAACGTGCCTTCCGAAGCACGGAGGGGCTCACGAAAACACATTTTTGCTACACTACTAATTGGTCAACCATCGAAGTAATGGCCGCGCTAGGCGTCGCTTAACCCGCACGACCGTAAACGATCAGCGAGCTTCGCTGAGCTTTGAGCCTCTCCATTTATTGATAAATAAATATAAATTAAATTATTATGTACCGCAATGCCATATCTAATGTACGGAACGACAATTAAATGAGAATATATTCTATCTTTTATTCTATTTCACCGCAATCAAATTTATTTTGGCACAATGTAGAGGTTAATTTTTAGACGACTCGTAATTCTTAGTGCCTCGTTTGACTGTCTACTGCCCTAATATCAATCTGATGTAATTTTGGAATCCATTAGGACTGGGTGGCAGACCTTTGGCAGACTCTAGGTAGGCCAAGTCAGGCATTTCTAATATAAATCCAGGATTTCAATACGAGGTCATTCCTGTAGCTCTGGTGTAGCACTATAACTAATGTATTCATTTTAGCTCGGCCACGAGCATCAAAGAGATTCAAAATTAGTTTCGAATAATAAGAACATCTGAATCAATAAATTCAAAGAAATGTCATATAAGACTGACACTAGGATTAGGTTCAGTCAAATTTTTACTCTTTATAACCGATCAAAAAAGAGGTTATTAATTCGGTTGTATTGATTATTCTGCAGTAATTTGCTTATATTTGACAGAAAAGCCTCTCCAATGCTGTTCTGGTATCACCCAGCCTTATCGTGTCCTTTACATACTGTCTTATGTATTTGGCTTATACAATACACCAACATTTCACCGGAGCCTAACAGCCTAGGCTGAAAGCGTGGATAATTATGAAATTCTTGGAAATTCAAATTCCGTTTTCTCTTCAGTAAGTAATTAATTACAGATTGATTTAATAACACCATGTTTTATTAAATTCTAACTTTCATTACAAAGTTTATATTCCTTTTTTTTAATTAATATTAATAAAGGTGGCCGATTTAAATAAATGATCTAGTGAGGACCTTTATGAGGTTATTTTTTTTAGATCGAGCGAGTGTGTTAATATGTACAATCTAAATTTGCTTAAATGTGTGTGTGTATCTTTTTGTATATTTGTTCGACAATTTCTTGAGTACAACGGTACTCAACGGCTCTGATGTCAATTATTTTTTTAAAAGACACGAGTTAAGTAGTCGTGACAATGATTGTTTTTCTCTGCAATTTAAACTGATTTCAAACCGACACTTAGTCAGTGCATAGGCGTTTTTTCATAATCATTGAAATATCGAGGCTAGTGTAATAGGCACTACCAACGTATCCCCTTTGTTAGGGACGAATGGAATTTGTTTCTACCTATCTCTTCTGAAATAAATACTTGGAAATTGGCTTCCGCCTATCCCTACCAAGTGGTTTTTGTGTGTTTTTTAACAAGTATAATTCAGTTCGTAAGTTATTTAAAAAAACTTGAGAGGTGTCAAAGGACACCCGGATAGAACGAAGATAGTTTCGGTTAATTAGTGAAGGAATTGTTATAATTTTTTTTATTATTATTAACAAGTATAATGTAATATGAACTTAATCAGTAGGCTCAATTTTAGAAATTGCTTTCTATGAGAGGACGCCGCACGGCTTACAATTATAGCAAAAAGTGTCGTTACAACTTTTGGTTTTAATTTTTGCCATCTATCTAGCCTTTCGCAACTCGCGATAAGGAACTTCGTTCCAATAAAAACTAAGTAGCTACGCTAAGTAAGACGAAATGGAAACAAAATCGATTGGAAACATAACGCGCCGATTGTAAACATTGTAAGACTTTGAGATAAATTGTGCCACTGCTGATATGAAGTACTAGCTGCGCTCCGCGGTTTCACCGGCGTAAGTTCCGATCCCGTGGGAATATCGGGATAAAAAGTAGCCTATATGTTAATCCAGGCCTCTAGCTATCTACATACCGAATTTAATTGCAATTGGTTCAGTAGTTTTAGCGTGAAGGAGTAACAAACACACACACACATACACACACACAAACTTTCACATTTATAATATTAGTAGGATAGGATACTCTTCAAAGATCTTATACTTACAATCATCAACAAATATATTTCGAAAAAGATTATTACAGGATTTTATGTTGATAAAAAACTCTATGGCCCATAACTCATTAATAGGTACCAACTCTTAACATCTTACACACGTGATAACTTTTAAACGAAATATCCGATTGAGATGAAACAAAAAGTATTTTACTTCTACATAAATACTCTTGATAACATAATGCTTAATTTTGATAAAGATTTAATATTACGATACATATTTAACGTAATTTTTTCTTCAGACGATTTAATAATTATTTTGAACACAAAATCGGTTATTGTGATTAAACCATGATAGCTAGATATATGTTCTCGCGGACTTTTTTGTAGGTCTTAATAGGATCTACAAACCCGTAGTACATTATTTTGTTCTATTGTCAATAGTTTTTGCAGCGCACGCAAAAATAGGTTTTCGATTTTACACCTTGTGTTACAAAATAGCAATTTTATTACGGATCCCTAATTTTGAAAAAAAAACATAGCCTATAGCCTTCCTCGATAAATGGACTACCCAACACTAAAAGAATCATTCAAATCGGACCAGTAGTTCCAGAGATTAGCGCGTTCAAACAAACAAACAAACAAACTCTTCAGCTTTATAATATTAGTATAGATTTGGTAGACTCACAATAAGGGGTCATTTCTGCCGGTGGCCCTGCAAAATGATATTATTCATCGACGACGGTTCATACAGGTTAATTTTCCTTTAACAGATATTTAGAAATTATGTAATATTTTTTTAAAATAATAAATATTGCTGGACATTTCTTACATCGCCATCTAGCCCCAAGCTAAGTAACTAAACTTGTGTTATGTAACGGATATGCTATACTTATATACTTTTCTTTTGTAAATATATACTTATTTTACATAGAAACAACCAGACCAATATCTAAGCATAAATACTTGTCTGAGGCGGGAATCGAACCCGCAACCGTATGGTTGGCAGTCTGGCATGGTGACCATTGTGCCAACTGGGTCGTCAAAATAAAGCATTTATCTATCTATCTATCCAAGCAGTTTGCAGTAAAAATTAATCTCGCAAACTCTCAGTTAGGGATGAACTACTAGCATAATTTTGTAGTATGAAACTATAAACTGCAAGGGAGAACTTTAAATAATTCTCCAACTTACATTGTACGTTTAAAATTAAGCCTGTTTCGTCTACACCTACTACTCCCTACTCTGTCTTGACTTTATAATTGTTAGTAAGGAACATATTGGTAGACCATTTACAAGATATACGAGTAAATAATTGCGGTCGAGAAGTTTTATTGATTTCTGCTGGTAGGTAGGTATATATCTACAGGTCTGGTATGGATATAATGAGCGGGGCATATTTAAATTGAAACTATAATTAACGTAGTCATTGCATAGTATAAAACAAAGTCACTTTTCTCTGTCTGTTCATATATATGCTTAGATATTTAAAACTACGCAATGGATTTTAATGCGTTTTGTTTAATAGATAGAGTGATTCAAGAGGAAGGTTTATATGTATAATACATGCATAATATAGCCGTGAGAAGCCGGGGCGAGTTGCTAGTATTTGTTTAAAGTGTAGTGTAGAGATTTCAACCAGTATAACCTACTAACTACTCTGATTCATAAACACTACGTACGAGTATAAACGCGCCCAAGACTCTAAAAACAATTCGTTTAAAAAATATATCTGAAAACTGTTTTTTTCTCTTATATATATCTTAGCTGTTTCATAAAAAAATCTACACAAATCAATCTTTTAAACGATGTGCATTTATCATTTTGAATCGGTGGTGTTTTAATGTGTGTAACAAGTACCTAAATTAATTGTTATCATGACCACACTTCTAAATTACAGGCTGCTTAAATAATAGAAACGATTATGATTCAGTAAGGTTTTTATATCTAATTACTTCTAATACTCATCATCTGTGCTAATCTATAAACCTTTTGTTTCCATGCTCTTTTAACCAGTAAAGTTTTCATCCCAAACCATATAACATTTGGGCATTTTACGGAAAAGGTATTTATTTAAAAGGTTCTGATATTATATCTGTTGTAGTAGGTATAAATATTTTATTAATAACCACAAAAATCTTTGATGTTAATACCTAATGAACTAAAAGTAATAAAGATGGAAGAAAACCAATTATGAAAGGATGTTCACAAAATTGAATACAAAGAATAGTAATTTTGTAAGAAACATTAATCTATCTCTTGTGAAGAATCCTTTATTACAAATCACACCAGACATGTATGTAATAATGAGTTGTGTTATTAGAGACCGCAAATGTATTTCATATGAAAGTAATCGTCTTAAGACGCCACTAACATCTGACGTCCTTGGAGCAGGAAGCTTTTTCTGACAACAAACTCCTCAAAAGAATAAGTAATTAAAGACGGGTCGGGATGGCATTAATTAACTGAGTCTGTGCTTAGTCAAATTCGACTGTTTTAGTGGGAAATATAGGTATACTTGCAGATATTGAGCATCTGCCTGCGTTTTTAGAGTACCACCACTACAAGTTTTACCAACTAACGTCAATTTATTATGGAAATTATATACATGAAAAACTTGAAATGTCAATCAGTTCTTATCAAATTGTTTTGTTTTAAACTACAACGTCATTGTCAAGCTGTAATAGCTTCCACATTCTACAATAGGCAAAAGAGAATGTTGTTCTTGACCAAAAAATCGTTGCTAGTTTAAATATCACAGTATTTGAGTAGGCACCGCTTCAGGTTTGATATTTGAGATTGAGGCGTTTGGAACGTATACTGGACGCCAAAGGATCTCGACTTTGAGCGTTTTGGCGTATTTTAGTTATAGTCGTTCTTTTTGACGTTTTCAAGTATTTGCAAAAAAGATTTTAAAGTACAAAGTGAAATTCCGGCTCAGTTAGGGCAAGGTTGCCAGACCGAGCCGCTTTGACACCTTGTTGACGGCGACGACACCACTCTAGCATTTGTTTTCTGGTTTTCTGTGTTGTTGTTATTACATTACTGGCCTTCACTTTAATGATATTCGTGGTTAATAACGCATAACTTAGGGTGAAAGGATACCGGCGCTCTCTCCATACAAACGTAGTCGCCTGTTTCCTCCCTGGATAATGACACCAGCACAAATATTTTTGTGCTATAAAACCTATACCTGCCATGACCATGACTATAAAGTCCCGGTATCCTCTCCTCTTATTGAATAGGGATATGGCAAAAACAAACTGTCAAAGCGCGGTCGCGGAGCCATCTCGATGTAATGGTGGGCAGAGACCAATTTTAAGTTCAAGGAATATAAAGTATTAATTTTTATCGCATTCGACTAATTTTTCTTTAAAACATCTACTATTAGTTATAAATAGACAAGTATAAATGACCTTAAATTTCTACCTTTATACTTTGTTTAATTCTGGCTATCCTGAGCCCGATCCCTCTATACCTTTTAACAATGCTATTATAAATTGCTACTTCATCTTCGGCATTATGATAATGGCCAATTTAATGTTAAATTTCTCGTAACTTATCTTCTCAGATTAAATCTCGATTCTACCGTTTATTATGTTTTGTAACGTTTTGTTATAATCTATTTGAAAATTAGGTACTAAGTAATGTTTTCCTTCGATGTGGAATTCAATTTCAGTTGGTGTTATATTTATTATTTTTCTTTAGGACACTGTTTTGGTAAGTTTATTTGACAACATATTTTTATGCAGAGTAAAAATACAAAATAACCTACGTTAAAATATACACCTACCTGCGACACCTCTCCAATATTTATAACACCTTTACGTAAGCTCACCCTACCTTAGTAGGTATGATGATCTCCGACATTAGTGTCATCATGAGTTTCAATTTACGATGTGATTACATCGTCACTCATAAAAAAAACGAATAATTACTCTATCTACCTAGAACTACTATTGGCGAAAACATTTGAAACTGAACGGTTTCATTTAAGCAATGTCTCTTGGCAAACGTAACAGCGATTCCTTTTTAGAACGCGAATATATTAAATAGCTTACGTTATCTACCGAAATACGATATAACATAATTTGTACGCTTTTGATTTAGCATTAAAGGACATATCTTCTCACTAAAAGAATCTTTAAAATACCTTTCTTCACTTTCTTCACGTTAGCGCGCTTAATCAAAGAGCTATTTTTTTTAATAAACTACTCTTTTCAAAACGTTTGGTACCAACTAAGTAACGCGGTTTCATCACGATGTTTTCCTTAACCGTAACAGCAATGTAACGCATATAAATTATTTCTTTATTTCTTTCCTCTGGACACGGTCGACTAAGCTTAGTGGGTGGTATAGGTTCCGAGCATGTGGCCATATCCGTAACTTATTAATACATATCCTAGCCTCTACAGCGCCCTAAACAGTATAACGCTGGATATATTGTCTAAATTAGATGTAAAGGCAAGTATATACCTACGTATAATAATTCACAACAAAGCTCAAATGTACTGTAGCAGAATAGATCGAATATAAGTATTTGAGCTTAGAAGCTGACCGTTCACAGATCTCATTTCATATTACAATCAGCTACATTTCGAACCATGAAACCGCTAGCAAAGTCGAACGTGACATTTTTAGCAATAAACTCTCACATACGTTCAAACTCAATTTACTAGAATAGCATCAATTTGAACCGAATAATTGAGGTTTAGTTTAATATTTAATTTTTAGATTTAATGTTAGTAGTTGTTTGCAGTGCACGCTGATTACAGTCCATTATTTATTTGCTAGTCTAAAAATACCTAGAACTATGTATAGTTTTGTTCTAAATTGCTTCAATGAACTTTAACTAGAGAAGTTTTGGTTTTGCTACATTAGCGTTGATTTATGAGAGAGATTTTCTAGTTTATTTAAACTGTTTGTGCGCTATCCACCCTCCCTAGAGTCACACACTGGCCGCACCGCACTGGCTAAAAACGTAAAAGGATTTACTGGAGTATTAAGATTTATACTTACTATCAATTCTAAGGAGTTCCAAACCTTAACGTAAGATACTACATAATCCTTTGTACTTATAGATAAGTAATCCATGTTGTAAACAAAGTTATAAATATTAAACGACGTGTCATAGATGCTCATAACATCAGAATAATAAATAAACTTTGAGTAAAATTATTTGATAAACGCGTCGTTGTTACCTGGGAATTAATGTTATAGATGACAGATTAGAATTTACGATCTTTGGGACCGTAAACTGTGAATGTAATAAAATATTATCATAAAATCATTTTGATAATATTAACTGTATTTTTAACATCAAGTAGGTACCTACTCAGTAACGCTTCTGGTTTTCCGTCTTCAGGGAGATAATCTTTAAAGTAATATAAAAACCTTTTTAAAGCTGAACTCGGTCTGCTGGATGAGATTACTTTGAGCTCAATCTTTAGATCAAGGCAATAAAAGTTGTAAGAGTTTTAACAAAATTAAAATGCTTATTTTTCAGACGGTAAGATCTGTTTAAAGATGGAGAAAAATGGACATGTAAAATAATATAGTTTTTGTTTAATACTTATAGGTTTCAATGCGTTTTATTAGTAAGGGCATAACTTTAATTGCTCAATTTCAAATATACCTTCAGAAATATTAAACGCGATTTTAACCTTTTGTGAGCATGATTACAGAGAAAAAATAAGAACCCGATCGGTGTCTTAAAGTAATTGGAAGGCGCGTTCAAAAGACGCACGTTCTAACTTAGTTTTTAGGATAATTATTCAACAAGATTATGCGATTAATTCCAACTAAAAAAATGACCCTGACTTTGACTTTCTATGCCAATAAATAGCCAACTGAGCTGAAGACAGACAGCCTCAAAACAATAAAAGAGATTGTTATTTTCCCAAAGATTGAAGTGAATCCTCAACACAATATTTATGTAATGACATAATAAAAATAAAGCTGTGGCGTCTGAGAAAGAATACCCACAATTTCACATTTGAGTTGATAACATTGAATGAGAGTGGCAACTTACAATAAGTATTCCATTTTCATTCGAGAAATAGACAAAATTTATATTTGAAAGTCGTCCTAGAGATGGCAGTAGGTAGAGAAACTCTCAGTATCTTTCCAAATAAATTATGCAACGACCATGCAAGATGAATTGAAAACTTGCTTGTATGTATGTCATAGGTTCTTAACATAAATCACAATAACTTGGTAGTAGGTAAATATTAATTTTAAATTCTTAGTTGTCTTTCTCTTAGTTTTCTATATTAAGTTTAATTTTTTGGGATATTTTAAATAAGAATAAGAATATCATTGACTGTTTACAAAAAAGAAGTTTTTAATGACAAAAACATTAAAATGTAAAACATACATAGGTACGAAAAAAAGCAAAGGTTCTAAGTAAGTAGGTAGGTAGGTACGAAAGAAAAATAAAACATCGGTACGAGTCACAAAAAAAACATAGAGATATTAAGTAAAAGTCATATGGGAATAGTTACTATCTATAAAACTCGGTAGTAGGTTTTGAATCAATGAAAGACGTATTTAACATAGATCTGTGAAATAAACTGTAGCTCTAAAGCAGCCTTGCAATATGAGACTCGAGCTTCCTGGTTCTATTTTAAACTTATGACGCAAATGTGAATGTAACTTTACCTAGCCTTTTGTTTCAAGCTTTACACAAAGCTTTTAGAAATTGTTTATATTCTCTGTAAATTAATAAAATTACGATAACCGTCATTCAATATAAATTATGATTTAAATCTACCATAGTTATTTTTACTAATCGGGATATTTACCAGGTATTTGTTTTTATTTTTTGGAATGAATTTGTAACATCGAAATATCTAGCTCTACAAAATGAAAACAATAAACATGGTAAATATCTATAACTAAATACCATGTTTATTATTTATATTGTGGAATAATGATTGTAACAATCTGGAATTAAGAGGTCCATAAAATTAAAATAATAAACGTGGTAAATATCCCGTTTTTAATAAATTTAACCGAAGTTTACTTTATTTTATTTCATATTTTACTAGCTACGCCCCGCGGTTTCACCCGTGTAATAATTTTCTGCGCAACTTTCTTATTTTTTATTTTATAAGAACTTTCTCCTGATAATAACAAACACAACAAAAAAAGAATTGGCCAAATTAGTCGAGGCGTTGGTGAGTTATGCGCTTACCAACACATTCAGCGATTCATTTTTATATATAAAGATTTACCTATATTATGTTGCAACAAACTGTTTGTGCTAGATGTTTGTGTTCATTGGTTTTCTTTGTCTTTCTCTTGGGTGATGATAGACTATTAGTGTTAGCTATAGTAAAACTACACACTGTGTCATGGCCTTTTTGTCCTGTTGCAACACACATATCAGTCGTTAGTACTTTGGTTAAAGGACTTAATCTAATTATTACCAAACTAGCAGCGCTCCGCAGTTTCATGCGCGCAACTCCCGATCCCGTGGGAATATCGGGATAAAAAGTAGCCTATAGCCTTCCTCAATAAATGGACTATCCAACACAAAAAGATTTTTTCAATTCGAACCAGTAGTTTCTGAGATTATCGATAACTAGATTAAGTCCGTCCAAACACAGGGTTGCGGGTTCGATTCCCGCCTCAGACAAGTATTTATGCTTAGATATTTGTCAGTGGTCTGGTTGTTTCTATGTATTATAAGTATATATTTACAAAAAAAAGTATATAAGTAGTATATCCATTATCTAGCACCCATAACACAAGTCTAGTTACTTAGCTTGGAGCTACATGGCAATGTGTGGAATGTCCTGAAATATTTATTTATTTTATTTTAACCATTAATTTTATTGTGCAATAATATGTGTTTTTAGGAGAAAAAATAAACGTTACATATCTATACATATAAAATTCTTTGTCCTGAATGACTGACTGACTGACTGACAGATCAACGCACAGCCAAACCGTTGATCGTAGAGACCTGAAACTTTGAGGGTGTGTTCTTTGTTTGACGTAGGCATCCGATAAGAAAGGATTTTCCGAAATTTTACCCCTAAGGGGGTGAAAGAAGAGGGCAATGTTTGTATGGGACAACGTGATTCCTTGGTCCAATCTTATTAGAACCATTTTCGACTGTTACGCGGACGATGTCGCGGGCAAAAGCTATTGTCTATATATTAATCTACCGGCTTTAAATGAATAAATATTTACCTACCGGCAGTTCTACAGAGTTAGAGGCAATCCAAAGCCTCTTAAAAACTTAGATGTTTTATGTTATATCGCTAAATAAATCTCGGTTATAAGTAGCAAAATCTAGAATCTAATATAAAAATCGTTTTATAAATAAATAGTGTAAAAATAATGTAGGTATATTTTATATTTCGATATAAAATTTTTACATACATTATTTTTACATTATTAAGGAATTTACCCAAGGACGTTACGATAGTAAATATTAGTTCCATGATATTAGCAAACAATAATTTTGTAAATAGAAAATGTATGCCTATGACAGGTATAATATTTCCTAAAACGATTATATTATTGTCATAAATAAAATATACGAAGTATTTGCTCACAACTTTCTTGATTATTACAAATTCTTACTTCCTGAAGAAGTAACGTTATCCCGGGTAGCTCTTTGATACGATAATTTAATATAGGTAAGTGAAATGGGAAACATTCTAACATTTCCAATTTCCCGCTTACTTGCCGATGATACGCAAAATAAACAAACGGTAACTGTTATTGTATATTTTAGTTTTAAGTGTGTATTCAGGGTGCTATTGATTTCTGAATGGTAATGCTATATTTGAAAAAAACTTAGTAGATAATTGTAAAGGCCACAACTATTTCATTCCTATTTAAAGAAGATATTGCTAGTTAATAATCTAAGTATATAAAAGAGAAAAATACTTATTTCGAAATCTCTGAAACTACAAGATCTACAAGTGTGAAAAGCCTTTGGACATTTGGGCATAGTAACTTAAAATGCCTCGGTACATTTCGAGACCCATGCCAATCGATAGAGGGTATTACGACGAACAAATAATGCCTTCACATTGAACCGGGATATTTAACTAAACGTGCTGTTGTTGTCCTATGATTTTCCTAAAATGCGCGATGCATTTTGAGACCCATACCTATCGATTGAGGGCAATATGGCGAACAAATAATGCCTTCACATCGAACATCTAAAGCAAGCGTCTAGCAAATATTCCATGAATAACAACAATTAACTTTATGACTTTTGAAAATTCGAATATATTTGGAATTTATTGAGGTTATGCTATTCTTTTCTTCTCTTTTTTTTAAATCAAAATCATTTAGACTAGACCACTAGAAAGACAGTGGAAATTCTTAGAGAAGGCGTTTGTCGAAAGACAAGCTGTAAACCAACCGAATGCCGATATGGAAATAAAAAATTAAGCAATAGATTATTAATATACAATTAGGACATAAAAAATATTACATAAAAATCTACATAAAAAATATTAAGTGAAACTGTTAACAGCAAAAAAGGCTTATTTTTATTTTATTTTACTAGATATTCAGTCGAAAAACTAAAAAAATAAGTCTAATCTAAAGGTTAATGACCTCTCCGTGTAACAGTAAAAGTAACAGCTGATTTTCGGGTGAACATAACTTCAAAATTTTCAAAAGTCGTACATTCAAAGTTTATTAAGGTGCACAGAAATAGTCCTTTAATTTTTTTTTGTATAATTACCAATAACTCTGTATAATCTTCAACAACAGTAGGTAGGTATAATAAATCCTAATGTACAATAAATAGTTTAGTCAATAAACGTTAAAACAATGACAAAAAGTGGTGATTACCCTGAGAGCACTTGGAATCTTACCAACGTGACATGTGGTACGCCGTGAGTACGCCTATAAAAGTGATTTATTTGTCGCAATATTTGTGTTTGGTCACATTATCTCCGTACTGCAGATATGTCCTGTAATATTTTTGGTCATTGTGACATTTTGTCGTTATAATATTATTTTATTTAACGTTAAATATGCTAGAGAATGCTGAAAAATAGCTATACATTTATTGATAGACAAAACCATTAATTACAATAAATTTAAAAAAAAATGGCAAAATTTCTAAATATTAAAAAAATTAAAAAAAAAATTGTCAAGCAAGTCAAGTCGGTAAATTTTCATTAATTACTTAATTAAATTGATTACTTTTATTGCAATTTGCATGCGACGACATCGTCAAGTTAAAAAAGGAAAAAATGAATTGTTCTTACAAAAAATAATAATAAGTTATCTAAATAAATTTCTTTTTTAAGATTATATTGGAATAGGTATAATCTTTATTAGTAATGATTATCTTCTTAAAAATGTCCGTTTTCGGTTTGTGAGAACAAATTATCAATGCTTTCAACAAAATGTAGGAATAATAGAAACTCCTATAATATGCTCTAGTAACGTCTGGTTATTTCTATGTATTATAAGTATATATCCAAAGAAAATTATGGATATAAGTAGTATATCCGTTGTCTAGCACCCATAACACAAGTCTATAGTTACTTAGCTTGGCGCTAGATTGCGATGTGTAGAATGTTCTGCAATATTTATTTATTTATTAGTCAAGATTACCGTCATAAAAATAACAGTTTTCGGTTTGTTCTCAACACAATTACCTATCAATGCTTTCAATAAAATGTAGATAATAGAAACTCCGATAGTGTGCTCCGGTAATTTACTTTAAAATTTCTTGTAGACTTAGAAAATACGAGTATGTTTTCATTTTCCCATTTCAAAAGACGGCGTTACCGAACTTAAGGAGAAAGGGTACCGGCGCTCTATCCATACAAACGTAGTCGACTGTTTCCTCCCGATAATGACAGTAGCTCAAATATTTTTGTGCCATAAAACCTATAACTATCATGACTATGCCCCTATATTTAGGTTTTTTAATTTTCTGATTATCATAGAAATTAAGATTTATAAAAAGAAAAAAAAACATTGGGGCATGGTCAATATGTTCATGGCAGTTATAAGTTTTAAGCAACAAAAATATTTGCTCTACTGTCATTATCCAGGGAGAAAACAGTCGACTACGTTTGTATGGAAAGAGCCCCCGGTACCTTTTCCTCTTAAGTGGTTTATTTTCAGGAAAAGCTACTGATTCGAATGTTAAAGTCGTCGTACACTGCATTAGGTAGATTTCGTACAATGGCAAAGTAAGGGTACTTTAAAACGGACTGACTGCAAAATTGTGTCAAGTTCGGCTTCCTTACGCTCGGTTTTGGAAGAGAAAATAATATTATGTTATTCTAAAAAAACATAGAACATAATTATTAACTAAAAGTACTATACAATCATCAATTTTTTTTTTAAAGACGTATCCATGTGGTCTATGTACAAATGTATTAATCATCCACAGGAATAAAAAAATGACTTTGAGTTTCAATAAAAAAAAAAATAATAATAATAAATTAAAAGGAGATTGTATAACTTGACACTGGCTAAATGCACACGTGCGAAGCCATAATAAAAAAAAAAAAAAGTAGATTGTCCTTAGCTGCATTTTATAGTGCAGACAGGGATAATCGCCGGTTTGATGTCCACATCATACTTTGCCATTAAACTTGTTATTGTAAAGGGCCTCTACGTGTTGGCTTCGGCCCCACGCATGCCTTCCAAAGGTCTGGGACTCCATAGTCCCGTGATATAGGACATATAACAAACAAAATAATAAGATAAATAGCTAATCAAATAACCCCCGCGACACTCTTGGCACAAAAGATGCGAGAATGCAAGCGGCATTCCCCCGCTGGATGGCGATGTTATTCTTAACTCAGTAATCTGCAAAATGTAGTCATTGTCAGTTATCTAGCCAACTAAACAACGTTATTACACTCAGGGTATAATAGCCAAGCCTCTGCAGTGTTAAACAAATTAAATAATATTTAATGCAATATTGAATTTTAACGGCGAAGCATTATTTTAAATAAGACGTAAATTAGGGCATATTTAACGATGGTATTAACTTTACCTTCCTGTAAAATGCCTTTCAGAAAAGAGTTTTCAGTCAAGTAAAGATTTTGCTTTTGTATCTCATCAGGCAGCGTTTCATCAACATACGCAATCCATTATGTCCTAGAAAAGTCAAAACATACCTATTTACCGACATGAGTAAATACTGAATATCGTAATTCCCTCAAATATCGCTGGAAGTTTTGTAGCGGGCATTTCATAATCATAATACTGAGTAAAAGCCTTGGTCCAAAAATAACAAGCTATGTACAAAAATCTTTACAAACATAGGTCAAAATCATATAAAGATAATAATTCTTGCCAGGCCTAAACTGGGGTCTGAGTTAACGGACTAAAAATAATAAGATCGTTGATAAAAATCTTCATTTATCATAACCTCCGTCATATTATTACTCTGGTGCTGACGGAGAAAGGTTACCCACCCAGATTAGACACAACTTTGCTTCACTTTGCTTAGAATAATATATTTGTTGGAAACGAATTCATAAATAACATGACTTTGTTCACAAAACATAGCCTTTATTTGACAGGCCTTGGAAATGAAATAATGAATCGGTTCTTATTCAGAACGTAATAAGGTAATGTTCTATATTTATTTTAGAGAGCTTATAGCTTATAGTCTACCTACATAGAAGTTTTGTTACTTAGTGACTTACAACTTAAACGGTTCAGTCGCTGGATCCATACGCTGCAAGTCGTTTACTATGTAAGATAGATAGTTGAATTATTTATGGTCTTCTTCTTCTTCTCGTATAGTGGTGTAGCTCACCTATTGTTGGAGTTTTCAGATCGCCTTAAGGCCTCTAACTTGACCTAACGACTGCTAATAGAGGTAGCAACTGGGACTAACAGCTTAACGTGCCTTCCGAAGCACGGAGGGGCTCACGAAATTTCATTTTTGCCACACTACTAATTGGTCACCCATCGAAGTTATGACCGCGCCCGGCGTCGCTTAACCCACATTATTATTTGAAATTACATTAAATATAAAAAAGCCTAACTGTTACAAAGAGCGGTCGCTCAAAGCAATCTCTTTCAGGCAACCTTTGTGTATGTTAGCAAAAATTACAAGGATTTTTTAAAAATTGGTATCGTATTGTATACTTATTGTATCTTATAGCCGACGAATCCAACTCGGTTGGGAAACGTTCGGGAAGCTTCGCAACATCTTCTCGTCACAAATACCACAGAGCCTCAGGACGAATGTTTTCAACCAATGCGTGTTACCAGTGATGACATACGGATCCGAGACGTCGTGATCGCTGACTATAGGCCTCGTTCATAAGCTCAGTGTCGCTCAGCGGGCTATGGAAAGAGCTATGTTTGGAGTTTCTCTGTGATAGAATCCGAAATACGGAAATCCGTAGAAGAACCAAAGTCACCGACATAGCTCTTAGAAGGAGTAAGCTGAAGTGGCAATGGGCAGGTCATATAGCTTGCAGAACTGACGGCAGTAAAGGTTCTCGAGCTGCGATGGAACGCGAAACGCAGTGTTGGGAGACCAGCTGCACCGTGGACCGACGACATTGTAGCGGTGGACAGAGGCGGCTCAGGACCGCTGTTTGTGGCGTCGTTTGAGGGAGGATTATGTCCAGCAGTGGACGTGTATGGGCTGATATGATGATGATTGTATACTTACTTTCCATTCAAACCTGTATCAAAAAAGCTACCTTCTAATCTTGTTGTAAGTACAATATATACCAACTTCTTAGTTTCAGTATTATTTATAAAATGTGGTACCTATGATAATCGCCCAAAAAACGTACAAAGGACTTTCGTAATTCGTTTTAACATTTTCTGTTTAGCGAGTGAAACGTTTTATTTCAAGCCTGGATAATCTTGTAAGCTATAGATATTAAAGTTTTCTTGCACACATATTGTGAATCACGGATGATCCTCCGTTTCTGTTTAACTTTTCAGTAAAGGAGCGTTTTAAGTTTTGCCATTAATATTTAGAGGCGTAACCTTTTGTTAAAAATATTCATCAATTAGAATTTAATTCAAAAATTATTCCATAAAGGTACGATGTCGATTTTAACAAAAAGATTTCTCCACTGAATTAAAAAGCTGATTATAACTATTTTTTTTACTTTTTACTGAGAAACCTTTTTAATCTCCATTTCAAAGTAGAGAGGTAATTTAATAGAAATTGTTATTCATGTATTCCTGGTTGTAGAAGTTAAATAAAGTACAGATGATTAAAAAAGTTAGAAACCTAGAACTGTAACTTTCATATTTAATCAGTCAAGGTGTGGTCAAGGTACCGCTTAATTAAACACACTGGTTGCATAATCACACTGTTTTCAATATCGCGCGATTCAAAACGTTCAGTGCGTAAACTCGCGATACCACAAGATAAGTTCCAGTTTGTGGGAAAGCCACTATATGGCCTTAAGAGGAAAGGAAACAGGGAACTCTCTCCATACAAATGTAGACTATTGTGTTCTCCCTGGATAATGACACTAGAGCAAATATTTTTGTTGCATAAAACTTATAACTGCCATGACTAGTCCCCTATGTTTTTTTTTGTTTTAAATCAAAATTTCTATGATAATAGTAAATGAAAAAAGTAGTCATGGCAGTTATAGGTTTTATGGCACAAAAATATTTGTGCTAGTGTCGTGTAGTATCGTTTGTGTAGTGTAATGTAGTCGACTGTTTCCTCCCTGGATCCAGGGTGGAAACAGTCGACTAAGTTTGTATGGAGAGCGCCGGTACCCTTTACCTTAATGCAAAGCTACAATTTTCCATACAATTCGATACCAGACAGTTATAACGACAAAATATGAAATTTGTTGGAAATTGTTACTAATAGGCTAACAATAACTCAACATATTTTTTTGTATGAATAAGAGTAGGACGCCCCAGTTGGCACAATGGTCACCTTGCCGGACTGCCAAATACAGGGTTGCGGGTTCGATTCCCGACTCAGGCAAGTATTTATGCTTAGATATTTGTCTGTGGTCTGGTTTTTTCTATGTATTATAAGTATTTATTTACAAAAGAAAAGTATATAAGTAGTTTATCCGTTGTCTAGCACCCATAACACAAGTCTAGTTACTTAACTTGGGGCTAGATGGCGCTGTGTGGATTTTCCTGCAATATTTTATTAGTATGCTAAAATGTTTTATGTTCACAAAATAAATATACGATTATTTGTCTATCGATTACAAGACACGAAACGCGACGGCCACGAGTGTGACGTCACAGCGTCTATAACTTGCAGGACACCAAAATAAAAAACATCCATGGAGCCATCAAATATGGCCTGTGACGTCATCGGTTGTTTCCGTGCAACAATGTTAAATGATATATTGGTTTAATGTCGATAGTCTTAAATGCTATTTTAGACTTTTCCACGATAGTTCTTGACAGTTGCTTTGTGTTCCTATTTAACCCGTTTAATTAATAAACTGTGGGACTTTAAAGACTGTAAGTAAAGCAACCTTTGTAATAGAGTATACGAGTGTGAACTGTAAACAAATAAAACTTGGACACAAAGCCAACCATATTATTTGAGTTAGAATTAACTACCTAACTTTTTGTATTTACCGAACACCTATTTCTCTAAATTAAATTAGCTTTTCAAACAATTGACCCGTTTGTCTCAAAGGACTACGATTAAATTTGTGTAATTTGTGGAATAGAATGGAAAAATAGTATATAATTATCAAAAAACAATGGAGCATGTGTTCTATACGTTAACAATCAAAAATTTTTCACTTTTACATTCCGAATTCCCAAATACTTAAACGTTTAAAAGGTCTCCTATATATTTAAGACGCTCCCATTCTATTTATACATGACACCCAAATGTCAATTTGATCTCTACTTAAGATATTCAGTATTCAGGCATAAAAAATCTTATTACTTGAACTTTTTTTTCAAGTAAAATGCGACTATACTTAAGTTACAAACAGATTAGAATGTAAAAGGTTTTGATCCTGAAATATATCACGTACATACCTAAATATTTAACTTCATAATCTTTTTTAAAGGTTGTTGTAAAACATTTTACGTCCGTCAAAACCTTTTTGATCTTTATTTCGTTTTTTTTTAAACATTTTTTCCTTTGTTGTCAGATAGTATGTCAAAGCCAAGCATTTTGAAATTCTTTTCGGTTTCAGCCAGTTAAAGCAGTACTAGTCTTTCTTTGTATAATAAGCAAGCGACAGCTTTTTTGTGTATTTAAAAGTTATAATTTTACCTATTGTTTTTTTTTTCTTGACCTTTACTAAAAGGTTTTTTTATCCTTTTTAGAGTTCATAAAACTTGAATTTTGTGTTTAAATGATGTAAGAACAATTATTATTAGGCTTAAACTCACAAAAACGGACTCCCGTTGCCGTCAAATACAAGTCTTTTTAAATGTCAGCTGTAAAAGAATATTCCGAATTCCAATTCATAGTTCAGAAAATTGGAATTTTATTCATTGATCAAAAATGTAGGTACTTTCACAAAACTCCAATTACGTTTTTTTCTTTCATTTCGTTAGACATCAAAAGGTAAAATTGAAAAATAACTGGGCCATTCAGGGCCATGTTTAAAAACGGGTTCAGAAACTCAAAAAGTTTTTTCAGTAAAGTAGGTTTTTGTTTAATTTTTCAACTGTACTGTCATATTTTCACTCAATGGAACCTATCTGCTTTCTTTAAAGAATCAAACGTACCTTTGATTTTTTTTAATAGATATAATATTAATTTGGTTTTCGTCATTGCTACCGCAGCGTTCTTACTTAGTATTTACCTTTAGCACATATATTCTCGAATACTAATTATTTTTTCCTAACTTTGTTTCAGTTTTAATCGACTTAAAAAATATAAGGTTCTCAATTCGTCACGTAGATTTTTACAAACGATATCCGTTTTCATCGCATGAATACTGAAATACTGCGGAGGTATAAAATCTCGTATATCCAATAAAAAACCTTGCAAACATAATTTGTTAGAGCACGAAAATGCGTACATAGTTAACCGCATGCTCAAAACTTTTGGCCGGAGAGTCGGAAACATGTCTTATTCAAACACGTACGAACCAATTACGACCCTTAAATTTTATATTATCATGCATATCTGAAGGGGGCAATCTAAGTTTGGTTGTTTATTTACAAACTTCGAAGATTTATGTACTAATGAACTCAAATTTATAGTTTTAACACTCCTTGTGTTGTGATATGTTTACTTAGATTAGTAATCTTTGAAATTAGTTATTACAAAACAATGATTTCTAAGAGAATAATTTAATTAATATATTTTATGTCAATTAGATTATTAATTGGGTCTTGAAGATAGCTTCTATTTGCACTTAGATATTCTTATAAATAAACAGAACTTGTCTAATTAGCATTCGCTACTAACTTCTATGTCTGAATAAAAATCAATGCCATTTTTCGTTGTTATTTTATAACTCAAGAATGGGCTCACCTATCCAAAACCTTTGTTCAAACTATTAAGTAGATGGTTTATGTGAAGTTTGCACAAAATCGGTCGAGCGGTTTTTCATATATCACATTTTTTGTAACAAATTAATTCAATAAATGGCGGTTCATTTTGGTAATGGGATATAGATACCTACATATTTTTGTAAATGGCAAAACAAAGTTTGCCGGGACAGCTAGTTGCATATAAAATACGTTTGATAAGTATCGATTCATCTTATGTGCACAAACTACAGACTTTCTCAAAAAGCTAAAAAACATCAAGTGAACATCTTCATTCGAATTGAATGGTTGGCAAACTCTCAGCCGCTCTTAAAAGTTTTGTGAAAGTATGGTTTCTAAGGTAAAAGAGAAAACCCCATCGAACGTGATACTAGTCTGCGTTCGTTCAAACAAATTTAAAAAATTGTAAACTTCATCTTTTTCTATACATATAAAATGCTTTGTCCTGAACTACTGACTGACTAAAGGATCAACGCACAGCCAAAACCGCTGATCGTAGAGACCTGAAACTTGGAGGGTGTGTTCTTTGTGTGACGTAGGCGATTTAGAATTTTGATAAATTTTGCGGTTTCAAAATTTTACTCCTAAGTGGGTGAAAAAGGGGTATGGGACAACGTGATTCCTTGGTCCATTTTCAACTTTTACGCGGACGAAGTCGCGGGCAAAACCTACAGTATATATAACTATAAGATTACATAAAGTTATTTAATAAATTCTGCTAAAAGGTTATTAAACTAAATTATTTATCAAGCCCTTTAAGAATTTGTGTATTTATATATCAAATAAAATTAGTTTTACGTTTCTCAGAGACAGCTAAACGAGTTAGTCAAAAAGTTAGAGATCTATTTGCAACTTCTAACGCAAAATTTACAAAATTTACAGATATAATTTAAATTTTATCAAAGGTACTATTTATTACTTACTGTCTACGTTTAATATAACCTTTCTGGCAGCGGATTGCTACGAGTATTTGTACGAAAACGCCATGACATAAACGATGTTGAAATACGGTTGAAGTTAAATTAAACATTTGTAGGAGTTTCGTTTCTGTTCAAGTCATAGTAATTATTTTCCCGGGTCTTAATCGCGTATTTTTTTATATTTCTCTTACCTCGATGTTTCGACTATATTACAATAGTCATGGTCGCAAGGAGACACTATAACTATGAATAAATCGTGTGAGTTTGAAAAGTTTATTTTCTGCTCAAGTCGTATGCAATAATATCAGAAAAAAAATTCACAATAAGTTGTCGCAAGCATTGTGTTTTTATTAGATAAATATTTGAAATACAATAGCTTTTCGGATATCTTACAGTTATTCGTTTAACAATTTGTTCGTAATGCGTAACATTTTTTCTGAGCTAGGTCCCTCGCCAACCCGCGATAAGGAACTTCATTCCAAAAACAGTATTTTCTTTGTCTTCTTCGTCGTATCGATGGTACAATTTAACTGAATAAGGTCAAATCCGTCCGCTTTAGTGTGCTGGTCTTTGGTATTGTTATTGGTTGATATTAGGTTAGCCAGCGTACATCTACTAGGGCTGTATACTACATGCAAATCAGTTGATACAGCATGCGTTGCTCGAGAGCTCTGCTTTCGCACTGGATCTGGCATTCTTCAATATGCCCATCATGCCCCACCTTCCCAGATCGGCCCTCGGCGATCAACCTGAGTCCTCAAAAAAAAGAATGAAATAGAAAAAATAACAAATCCTAATACAATGATTGACTGCGATTACAAGCATGCAGAAGTCGTGCGAAGTCAAAAGTTTAAAAAAAATCTGAGCCAGTTACATATAACTATGAAGTAACTATGATATAAAGACTAAATGGATTTCTTCTTAACCTGACCCGAAAACGGTCATTAGTGTCTGAGATATAGCCGCTTTAAGTTTGATAGCTGTCACTCTGACATCGGTCATTTTTAACCCCCGACGCAAAAACGACGGGATGTTATAAGTTTGACGTGTCTCTGTGTGTGTGTGTGTCTGTGGCATCGTAGCTCCCGAACGGATGAACCGATTTTAATTTAGTTTTTTTGACAGTTGTCGTCGCTGTTGTCGATCGTCTTTTGTTTGTTGCGATCGTCTTTTGAATTCGGGTTAGGTTAGGAACACCGTATCGGGTCAGATCCAGAAGAGGGTTACGTTCGGATTTCTTTTTTGCAGTTCCTAACCTAACCCGCTGCCGCGTAACGTTATAGGGTCAGGTTAGGAATAAACCACTTAATGATAGCAGTAGGCAAGTAGGAGAAACTCCAAACTATTTTTTCTGTGCAATCTATGTGGTGAGATAACTAAAATATTGACAACTAGCTACGCCCCGCGGTTTCACCCGTGTAATAATTTTCTGCGCAACTTTCTTAATTTTTTATTTCATAAGAACCTTCTCCTGATAAAAACAAACAGACCAAAAAAAGAATTGGCCAAATTGGTCCAGGCGTTGTTGAGTTATGCGCTTACCAACACATTTTGCGATTCATTTTTATATTATAAGAAGATAAGAACCTTCTCCTGATAATAACAAACAGACCAAAAAAAGAATTGGCCAAATTGGTCCAGGCGTTGTTGAGTTATGCGCTTACCAACACATTTTGCGATTCATTTTTATATTATAAGATATACTTACTAGAATAAGTACTTTATTCCCTCCCACGTCCACTTCCACCTACGTACTAAATTGTTTCTGATACAATAACTTTATGATCGTTAAAGTGGTTAGAGAGAATGTAGATTAAGTACAAACTTTTGATTGGGGTGTTTAATTTTTAAAGTCAAATTAACTTTCATATTTAACCTACGCACTAAATTGTTTTCGTAGGTACACTACCTATATATTTATGATCATTAAGGTGGTTAAGGTGAAAGGGTACCGGCGATCTCTCCATACAAACGTAGTCAACTGTTTCCTTCTTGGATAATGGCACTAGCACAAATATTTTTGTGCCATAAAACCTATAACTGCCAAGACTATGCCCCTATGTTTTGTTTTTTTTTTCATTTTCAAATTATTATAGAAATTATTAAATATAAAAAACAAAAAAAATATAGGGGCATAGTCATGGCAGTTATAAGTTTTATGCAACAAAAATATTTGCTCTAGTGTCATTATCCAGGGAGAAAACTATACGACTACGTTGGTACGGAGAGAGCCCCCGGTACCCTTTCCTCTTACGGAGAATGTAGGCTAAGTATGGACTTTTCGATCAGGGCGTTTAATTTTTATTATGACTTACTTTAGGTATTATATTTATTACAATTTAAAACACAAAATTAAATGTCAATATTACAAATTACAAGAATATATATCTAATTACAAAACACGAAATTAACATAAATAAAAATAAACTATACAAATGCCATACTTTAAACAAAATTTAAACATTAAACACCACAGGCACAAACAAAAAAAATTAATAAATCTATTACTAATATTATAAAGCTGAAGAGTTTGTTTGTTTGTTTGTTTGAACGCGCTAATCTCTGGAACTACTAGTCCGATTTGAATGATTCTTTTGGTGTTGGGTAGTCCATTTATCGAGGAAGGCTATAGGCTATATTTTTTTTTTTTTCAAAATTAGGGATCCGTAATAAAATTGCTATTTTGTAACACAAGGTGTAAAATCGAAAACCTATTTTTGCGTGCGCTGCAAAAACTATTGTCAATAGAACAAAATGATGTACTACGGGTTTTTTAGTTTCATTAAGACCTCCAAAAAAGTCCGCGAGAACATATATCTAGCTATCATGGTTTAATCACAATAACCGATTTTGTGTTCAAAATAATTATTAAATCGTCTGAAGAAAAAAACTACGTTAAATATTTATCGTAATATTAAATCTTTATCGAAATTAAGCATTATGTTATCAAGAGTATTTATGTAAAAGTAAAATACTTTTTGTTTCATCTCAATCGAATTTCTATTTCTCTTCTCTATTTCGTTGAAAAGTTATCACGAGTGTAAGATGTTAAGAGTTGGTACCTATTAATGAGTTATGGGCCATAGAGTTTTTTATCAACATAAAATCCTGTAATAATCTTTTTCGAAATATATTTGTTGATGATTGTAAGTATAAGATCTTTGAACAGTATCCTATCCTACTAATATTATAAATGTGAAAGTTTGTGTGTATGTGTGTGTGTGTGTTTGTTACTCCTTCACGCTAAAACTACTAAACCAATTGCAATGAAATTCGGTATGTAGATAGCTAGAGGCCTGGATTAACATATAGGCGACTTTTTATCCCGATATTCCCACGGGATCGGGACTTACGCGGGTGAAACCGCAGGGCGCAGCTAGTAAATAAAATAAATTGGAATAGTTAAGAGAAAAGGCTAATAATAATATGAAATCATCGATCATCGCTTAAATCTGCTTTCAACAGCAAATTTAAAATATACATAGTTTAGTAAAAAAATCATATTCCAATGGACATATTTATCGTTACAAAGTTCAATTTATTATAAACTTATTTAGAAACTTAAAAGAAGGGTGTGTTTTGTTCCGCGTAAATTAATTATGTTCATCTCATTTCAGCGAGCGGTCTCGATAGGTTCGAGCCTATGAGCCTTTTGAAAAAAGATAACTTACGGTTTTTTAAAAGAGATTTTTAAAAGCCTACGTTGAATGGTTAATGGTCTGAACCAGCCGAATGATTGTTTGGATATTTTTTATTTGCCTTTTTTGTTCAACACATTTGACGGTCAGCGAGCAGTCGACCAATCGTTCTGTCTGAAGTCTGAAAGGATATTATTTATCTAGATAAAACTTTGGATCTTTATTATGTTTATTTTGATGTTGTGCAACAGTTAACTCGTTTAATATTTAGAACGAAAAATTTAGTTAAAAATTTAATCTTAATTACCTACGTTTTCTTTTTGAGGAAACGTACAAAAGAGTTGTACCCTTTTTAATTTGTTTATTACAAATGTTAGGTAGAATATTATATTTCACGTTTTTAAGTAACTCAAAACATAGCTGACATAGTTTAAACAACAAAGAATGATATCAAGGTTTCCTTTATGTTTGAACAAATGACTCTAGAGTAGCAAAAAAAAGAAAACTATGTAGAATATCTAAAAAAAACCCTTTTACTAGATGAAAATTCATTTCCAATAAGTATTTCCTTTATAAAATATTTCTCAATTTTCATGTTTAAACGAGCAAATCGTATAAAATAAATCAGAAAGAAATGAACAGAATTCATGTTTTCTTTTGCTTCGAAATCATTCTTTGTTTCTACGTTTACTAAAGAAAAACTGGAATATCTATTTTCTAATGAGATGTTTTGAGGTCCTATTCCTCAAAGACACTTAAACGTTTATTCCGATTTTTTTCCTGAAAATGAGTCTTATTATACTGAGTCTCATATTCAATATGTAACAAACCACTGGGAAGTGTAAGTGTAAGTGTAATGACACTAGAGCAAATATTTTTATTGCATAAAACTTATAACTGCCATGACCATGCCCCTATGTTTCTTTTTGTTTTTTAAATCTTTACTTTTATGATAGAAAATGAAAAAAAAACAAAACATAGGGGCATTGTCATGGGCACATAGGTTTTAAGGCACAAAATGTCATTATCCAGGGAGGAAACAGTCGACTACGTTTGTGTGGAGTGAGCGCCGGTACCCTTTTACCTTAAATCTTAGTTTTATTTAACAACTAGATTTGCAAATGGATTTTTTTTGATGTCTTCTTTTATTGAAATTATTTTGTTACCAGGTGAGAGGCAAGCGTGATGCGTCCACGCCTGTGATGTCTCTAATATGCAGTGGGGCAGCCTCTACTTCGTGTGTTTAGCATTATGCTGCTTACATACTGCATCTGGTAAGAATTAAATGTAATTTCAGTTTCTAAAATGCTATACACGCAAGCTTATTGACAGACGAAGAAGATTTTCACGCTTGCGTAGCTTTTTTAGGCATGGTTGTTAAATCATTGGCTCTAAAATGACAGAAAAAATAAAAGTAGATATTTCGATAGCTAGGTGTAAGTGTTATTTGGCAATTTTGTTTAGCAGTAGGTGCAGTTAAATTCTGAAGTAAATTCCCTGATTGCGTTAATTAAGCGTCTCGTAAACTAAACTCTATCCCAGGTTTTATTGCAATTGAAATGCAAAGCTCGATCTATTTTGATTTCCGTAATTTCACTTTCGTCGAAACGAATTCGCAAGGAGCGTGTTTCAAATATATTAAAATTCCTTATTTCCCTCGAATCGGACTGTCATCGTTCTAATTTCCTCAATATTAAAAGCTTAAATTACATTTTTATGTAGAAATACTGGATATAATTTTCATATTTATGATGAATAACCTGTTCAAAAAGTGGAAAATCTTTACAAAAACAGAAAAAGAGGCAAATAATTTGTTTTTTTTTTTGAGTAAGCGACAAGATAATAGTTGAAGATTTCTACTAAAATTGTTTTATCATTAAAGACATTCATAAAAAATCTATACTATATGTATATGTTTTGAACGATTAATAACGAATACCTATAAAAAGTGAAAAAGTCATAAAATAATCAAAGAACTAAAGGAAAGGGTACCTGGCGCTCTCTCCATACAAACGTAGTCGACTGTTTCCTCCCTGAATACTGACACTTGAGCAAATATTTTTGTTGCATAAAACTTAGAACTGCCATGACCATGCCCTATGTTTTATTTTTTGTTTTTAATCTTAATTTCTATGATAATTAGAAAATGAAAAAAACCAAGACATATGGGCATAGTCATTGTGCTAGTGTCATTATCCCGGGAGGAAACAGTCGACTATGTTTGTATGGAGAGAGCGCTGGTATCTTTTCACCTTTATCAAATGAAAATATGTAAATATAAATTAAGTAAACTTGCATTCTGGTTCAGCACTTTATTAGTAAACATTAAAGTTTTCCTTCGCCGATTAACAGCACCAATTAATAGACAATGTTGCAAACAACAAGTTTAAATGAAATTGCAACTCTGAATAACTTCAAAGAAACAACCCTGACCTACGAAACTGCTACTGGCAAACTTAAAGTTAAATCCTACACCAAACGGAACTAAACTTAATCTCGAACTGTTTTACAATTCTAAAACAAGATTCTTGCTTCTTATCTTTATAGAACTTATTCTTACCAATGATAGCCTTTTCAAAGTTAGTCTAACTGGTATCGATTGGATTTCAAATTTACGTGAATTCAAGATGACGAAAAGTTTTGGAGAACTCTTACATGTTCAGTAAAATACTCGCACACTGAAAAGTTCCTTTTCTTTTACATTAAAATATTTTTTGTCCGAATTATCCTGAAATATTGCTAATTGATGTTGTATCCAATCACTATACTTGCTCGTATTGTACTCTATTTCATTTGCTGAAATCCTAATTGCTAAAGCTGATTTTAAAAAAATCTGAAAACAACATAATAATTAAGATTCAGAATTTTTTATCTATACTAGAGTTAAATATGAAAAACTTAATTTAAATAGATAAGCTTAATATTTTTTTTTATTGTTGCTAGTAAATCTCGAATTGTTTGTATATTATATAGGTATTGTAATGATTATAACTAATTTAAATACGTAATTTCAAATAACACAACTACAATAAATACATTATCTCGTCTAGAAACCGTCATAAACAATTAAATATCGTTAATTCAAAAGAAAGGTCGCGCATTCCGAGATTTTACTTGCTTATGTATGACACTCTTTGATTTCTTCAATTAACGAGTAACAAAACTCTTCCTAGGGTTTGTGTCCTTTTTTGGATTTTGAATTTATTATTAGGATCTTTAATCTTATAATTATGTTATTGTTAGAGTGTTTTAATAAATAATTAAGTAAGGATATAAACATAATAAACTCTTGTGAGGGACAGGCTGAAAATCAGTAGCGGTGAGATGGTCACACAGCTCACAGCATATTGCTGAGACTGCACCCTCCGTGGCACGCACATATCTTGTTATTTAATGTTTAATGACTTGGAAAAAATGTAATTTGCTAAGATCATTTTTTTTGTTAAATACACTTGCAAACTGCTTGTAAAATATACTATTCTGTCACGCCTAATAACGTACATGCATTTTTTAAAGTCGGACAACTATTTAATTTTTATCATACTAGGTATTACAAAACAATATTTACGTACCTACCAAGTCTTCAATTTAAAAAACGTTATTCATACAGAACCGTTGAGTTTTCCTGAAGATTACCGTTCAAATGGTGTTCGGAGGCGTAGAAGTGAGGAGAAGGATAGCCTCGCTCTATCCAGGGAGATATTCAAGAATATCACGAAGCAGCTCCGTGAAAATATTAAACGTGAGGGCCCGACTGACAGAAGCGATCATTTGTTACAGAGTAAGTATCGACCTGCGCTCTCGGAACTTTAGAACGTTAGATATATTCATGAGTTAAATATTACGTGATTTTGAGGGAGCCTCCATTGACTGCAGACTATACAAAAGTCACTAACAAAGACGAAGTATATCATAATTCTAAAGAAAAAGAGTTGCCTCACTGATGCGCCGTGTGAGAGCTCTAGCAATCCCCGAACCCATTACTAGAAGGGCTAGACTGTCCTATGATTAGGCAATGGAATAGAATGCATAATATGTGTATAGAAAATATGAAATTAAATGATTTAATAAATATTTTGGACATTATTTTATGATAACTAACATAACTAAGTAAGACTTATAATAAATGGATCGTGCTATCTGATTATTAAATTAAAGTGAATGATTCAGATTGCCTTTACATGTGAACTGTTGGCAACCTATAGCGGGCAGAAAGTTTGTTATCTGCAAGAGCCCAAATTGTTAAAAAAAATGTTTTTCTGGAAACAAAGGGTTTGACGCAGTGATATACAGTATCTTCCTATGTAACGCATGGGAACAATTTGTATGTTCATGAAATATTGTGAAGGGTAACTCGGAGACTCAAGTTTTTTTTTTTAGAAGAAATCCAATTTTTTGACTACGTTGTATTGGGACAACAGAAAATGTAAATGAATGTCTCTACCCAATTTTCTGCCACAGAAGGAGGCTCCATGTTTCTTTTATACAAGCAATATTTGAAATTATTTTTATTATCAGACCCAATGTCTGTGCCTATATTGTTCTGAATTGGAGGCAATCTCTGTCGATTTTATATAAATTTATTTTCTACGGGCCACGGTACAGTTCGATTCTCGCTATTCAACAACGAACCGCATCATAATACAGGGTTTTCGTGTGTAGCACATTGAGTCGAGTAACTTCAAAAAACCTAGTACAAAAATTTGTGAAAATCTTGTTACCTCGAAAAATACTATCACATACTACGAGAAATGCTAAGTCGGTAATAATGCAATATGATACGCTAAAGTGGGCGAAGTTACTTATTTATATTTTATAAAAGGTGTATTGTTCGCAGATAAGGTAGAAGAATCCCGGCACTATGTACCTTACCAAAGTTATCACGATCATCACCACGAGCATCATTGGGGTCCATACTTTGAAGAGGAAAAGTTCAAGCAAGTGACGGCTCATGTAGGGTCTGAGGCCCTTTTAAATTGCCGAGTAGTAATGCTTAAAGATAAAACAGTAAGTAGATAAAATACCAATGCCGAACTGTACCATATGTGGTAGAGTATTTAAAACCAAATTTGATATGGCCATTCACATACATCAAGGCCCACCTGAGAAAGCAGGATTCATAACTTAGGATTAGTCAGGGTCGCCGTTATCAAAATCGATAAGGAGGACTATATAAAATTAAGAATTAATACTAGTCTAACTTTGAAATGACAAGGAATTTTCGTCTCAAATTATCCCAAAATATTGGTAAAGATCTACAATTCCATCTCAGCACTTTTAAGAAAAACAAAACACATTCGTTACAATCAACAATGTTAGTTGTAAATGACGGGTATTTCTGTTTCGCAGTATAAATAGCCTTAAATTAAATAAATTATAACATTTATTTTACTTTATCTCAAGCTAAAAGTGAGCGTATAAGTTAAGTACTGTTAAGTAAGTAAGTACACTTACTGTTAGTGCACGTCTAATTATATACCCATTAAGATTATTTTACCTACACTATTATAACACTATTAACTTTATTTTCTTAAACTAATAAAAACAAACACAACTAAACAGTTCAAGTATGATATTATTATCAAGCCACTGGCTATATTTATGACTAGCTTTTGCACGCAACTTCGTCTGCGTAGAAGTTGAAGTAGTGCAAAATTTGAAGAATTAGATTGGACCAAGAAATCACGTTGCCCCACAAACTTTGCCCCCTTTTTACCCCCTTAGGGGTAGAATTTCGGAAAATCCTTTTCGGATAACTACGTCATACAAAGAACATACCGTCCAAGTTTCAGATTTCTACGATCAGCGGTTTAGGCTGTGCGTTGATCCGTCAGTCAGTCATTCAGGACAAAGCATTTTATATGTATAGATTTCCATCCGTTGTTTTTCTTTTGTCGATGACACTAGTAAAATTAAATTGCTTAAATAATTTATGATTAATCAAATTTACACATTTATTATTCACTGAGGGCTAAATATTTTTGTCTCGTGAGTCGTTTAATGATATTCCTGTGTCACCACTCTAACCTTATTTGTTTCACCCTACGATGTCTGATGGATGTCACATAAAATAAACAAAAACGGGGACATGTCGCGTCGGTTCATACACTGCTTTGATTTAATATAAATATTAATTTTAATGTTATTTTGTATATGTTACGACAAAATATGAAATAACATGGCTTGACTGATATGATTCCGCTCAAATTATATTTAACACTGAAATTATTGGGATTTTCCTAGAAAAGTATTCAGTAATCGATGCAGGTAGAAATGTAATTTTATTTTATATAAGTTTATCCCTCCCTTTTTACTCCCTTAGAGGAAGAATTTCGGAAAGACCTTTCTTATTGGATGCCTACGTCACATAAAGAACACACCCTCCAAGTTTCAGGCCTCTACGATCAGCAGTTTAGGCTGTGCGTTGATCCGTCAGTCAGTCATTCAGGACAAAGAATTTTATATGTATAGATATAGGAGCGGTGTTGGCCTAGATACATCGACTTCCATTTTAAAGGTCGTGAGTTCGAATCCTGGTCGGCCGTTCAATCAATGGATTTTTCTTAGGAAAAATTTATGTGCGCTAATTGACATTACTCACGGTGAAGGAAAACATCGTTTTGAAAACCGCCGCTTATTTGGCTCCAGACGTGTTGATAAGTTCTTTCCTCTGGACATGGTCGACTAAGCCTAGAGGGCAGTGGTAGGTGCTGGGCAAGCCTACTCCATCCTCACGTAAAAAGGACCCACCTAAAGAGTTCTAGCGAAAAAAGGCCCGTATACAATTACAAGTAGGTTATAATAACTTAGTAAGCTAAAGTAAGCAATGTTAATCAAAGTTATAGAAACTACATAAGAAAAAAAATATTGACACCGAATTAACTCAAGATAAGCAGTTTTCAAAAGGTATTAAAGTACTCGTAATTAAGAAAACAAAAGATAATTATTATTATTCCCCGCTTATAATAAATCATGCGAACAACGCAACATTTCATTAATAATACGGTACTTAATTAGGTTTAATTAAATTAGAAGTATAATTAATATTTGTGACATTGTTCACGTCCAACCTCGTTCAAGAATTTATAAGCAAACGCGTTTAAAATAATCTTCTATAATCGATAAACGACATAGCACCGCACTGTCCTACTTTCTAAATACCTTTCAAATTATTTGAAGAACTAAATACCAATATTAGTGCTATGTTTATCTATCGATCGACAAATGATTGACAATAATTGGATTGGTAGCCTACTAGTAGAAAATGACCTATTGTGTGCGATGGAAATTTATAGAAAGTCATTTCAAGGGCATGAAAAAGTAATAATGTTATTTTTTAAATGTCTTTTAAACAGAAATATTTATTCTGTTTTATAATAAAACTAAGCTGACGTATAATCACAGCTTGAAAATATATTATTCAATCTCAAATAGATGTCTCTAAGCTTAAAGTCTTCAAATATTTCGGGTAATACTATCGCTATCGCTCGCTACAATGTGTTTATTTTCAATAGCCTCCCACTCTACAACCTGCCGTATATTTTTCAATTTTCTAAGGTAAAATATTTCGAACTGAAGAGAATTTATAAAAGACGTGTTTTCTGAATCGTACTAAGTTCTTAGCGCGGTATGGACCAGCGCAATCATCAATAAATGTCCATCGGTGCACTTTACGGGAAAATTGAAAGCGCTGGGTACAATGGTGATCCCGATACTTTGAAATGTGCACCTTACATTCTTTTTAGCTCCTTTTAATGATTAGATTCCATACCTATATTACATTAGGTATCTAGAATCTCATTTCATAATCCTTAACAGAAATAATTTAGTTGTCTTAAGCGTATTGTAAGCAATTGTAGAGTATTTCACGCAGTCCAAACATCTGGATGCATAGAAGTTTATCTATTTGGAAGTTTGTCTTAAACTTGGAGTTAGTGGTGAGACGGTAAACTGAATAACTTTGAAGGGACCGTAATAGCTCTATACAGACCACATTTGCTTTATACTGAATAGTTTTGAGAGTCAAACACCGGATTTCGGAAAGTTTAATCTAAAGCACAACAAAAACAAACAAACGAGAACGAATCAAAATCTAATTTAATCAAAAGGATTTTTTAATTTACTGTTACAATTAAAAAAAAAAAAAAAAAAAAAAAAAACGGGAACGATGCCTCGGGGAGACGCGCTTGAGGATGTCTTTTATTTGTAATTTTATTTTATTTTCCGTTCGCATATTTTAATTGTGTAATTGTAATAATAAATAAATAGATTATTATAATAATGTTTTCATCGAAAGTTAATTTCAACAGTTAAATTTTCCGTTTTCAACCAGGTAATGTGGCTGAGAAACACAACGGACTCAGCTCAACTCCTCACTGTGGGTCCAGCGCCCTACGCCGGGGATAATCGAATAGCAGTAAAGTTCCAATACCCAAATAATTGGAGGCTTAGTATGAACCCCGTGAAAAGGTCCGACGCTGGAAACTACATGTGCCAAATATCAACACATCCACCTAGAACTGTTTTTACTAACCTCACTGTATTACGTAAGTATTGATTCAATGCTCTAAACAAAGGGGCGCCTTACCCAAGCGTGCAAGGCAAATAACAAACAACAAGTTATTCAAATAACGCAATTCCCAACGCTTAAAGAATGGGACTATAATATATATTTATCGATTTTTGAAGAGCAACTTTAAGCAGTCTGAGCAAAACCGTCTAGAAGTCCTTACTAAATTTTAAGTGTATTTAAAAATAGAAAATAATTCTTTATTTTTATAGATTAATCCTAAATCGAATTACTTCTTTGTATCTTTTCATTGTGAGACCTACCAGTTCGTTGATTGACTTCATTGTTATTCACTTAATTATATTGAATACTTTGCTTAAAAAAGTTATTTAAATTACATTCTGTCTTTGTATCTTTAAAAAAAATACTTATCCTTTTCATTTATTTATTTTTAGTATAAAAGAAACTGCCTTTGATACCTCTATGGAAACTGTCCATTAATTACGTCTCTTAAACATTCATAACAAATTGGTCTCTTACGGGATATAAATGAACCGTAATTAGCTCTTATTATCTAACTTAATTATACAAAATAAGGTGACTTTAATTAAGTAAATGGATATGTATTGCTTATTAATAATGTTCTAAATGTGGCACACGCAGAGTTCGCAGAACTAATCTACTTACCTTCTTACTTAATACTTAACGGATTAATAAAGTCGAAGCTTTACCGGGGTCCCATTTCATTCAATTTGCGATATTAGTATGCTCTTTCACAACATATTTTTCTTTTCTGTAGTAATTTGCCTTGGATTTCTATCTGGACTACCATTTCACTACATAATTTTGTCGACTTTTGTCGTTGATGCGTGATACCAATGTAGTTTGTTTTCAGAGCTGTTATGAAAGTATAGACCCTTAGCACTATTTAAATTATCGAATATTGCTGATACTTATGTTAAGTTTTTTTACAGCTCCCGTAATAACAATCAATGGTGACCAATCACACGACATGAAAGACAGATTCTATAAAGCAGGGAGTTCTATTAAACTATCATGTATCATATCGGAAGAATTCCTTGCTACTTTACCGACTAAATCAACGCCCACAACAACAATGAGGACAAGAACACCTCTAACAACAACAACGACAACCGAATCAACAACAAAAATGAGCACAGTATTTAACAGGATAGATATTATGATGAATAAAAGTTGGAGCGTTGAAACGACTACTTTAACTTCAACAGTTAGTTTAAGTACTACAACTAAAGGGCCTGAAATTACTACGTCGACTGAAATGTCTACTACATCGTCGACAGTCTCGCCTTTTGTTAATAATGTTTATGGTATCACTTGGAAAAAGCAAGGAAAAGACTATTTTGATAATGTCACTTTTCAAAATATGAGGTTGGTAAATACTTATTATATCTTTATTAATGCTTTAGAAATAAAACTCTTAAGGCTTTATTCAGCCGTACTTGATGTTTTTACCATTAGGTTCAAAAACTTTATAAAGCGTTAATTGTGCGGTAAGGCGTACTATGATACTTCATCATACCTTATATTATCATATATGGACATGACTTAAATTGCTACACTTCAAATATAATTTCAAAAATATTTCTAATCTTGACCTTTATGAAATGAATTTAAAAAACCATCAGTTTCTTATGCCTTCTCATTTGTGGGCGCGTTTCGAAAGCACATCTTAAGTTAGTTTGTATATCGTTTAAATGTGATTTCATGTAAGTGAGTCCAAATGAATAAAGAATTTAGACATTGACTTTAGGTAGTTGCGTGAAATAAGCCTGGAGTATGCTTGATCGTATTTCTTATTCTGTTTTCTTTTTCAGTGCAACGATAAGCGTGTCATCCGCTTCACAAAATGACAGTGGAACATACACATGCCTTTTACAAAATCATTCTCAAGTGACAATCAATGTCCATGTTTTGATTGGTAAGTTATTTTTCTTTAATTTGTTAAGTTACAAAATAAAATACATTGAATATAGAAACAATTTAATCCTTTACAATTCCTGTTACTCACTAAACTACAAGATTAACTGTAATCTGAATAAAAATATTTATATCAAAAAAAAATTTTTTATTCCAAATTTTTATGCATGTGCACTCACTAAAAGAGGCTTAGCTCAACATGAAAAAATTCATCAAATATTTGTTTTTGGATTCGTAGACCGAAAAACATAAAATAATTTGTTAGTTTTAAAAATATTGGTGTTTCACTAACCAAAGTTTATTTTAAAATGTTAACAAACCAATGTTTAAACCAAACTTTATAGATATTTGTTTCATAATTTCGCACGTTTTTCATGCCAATGTGCTTTACTATGTTTCTTTGAACATACCTACTGAAATTTAAATTAGGTTGTTACCTAACGATATTTTAAAGATAAACTCGTAGTTACACAATGCTTAGACTCTAAAATATAGCCACTTAAAACTTTATTGTCCCTTGTTAATTGTTAAGTTTTTTTTAGGAGGTAATATTCAGTTTTAACATGACAATTATGTCTTACACCAGTACATTCATATTCATTCCGATCTTCTTCTTCTCAATTCCTTAATATACAATACATTTTACCGAAGTGGCTTTAATACGAAAGGCGGTTGTTTTAGACGTCTAGGCGAACAACTTTTATTCCACGACTTTTGGAAATTCGAACTTTTTTTTCGATAATTCTGAGGGAATTTTTTCTTGAAAATCAGCTGTTTGATACAAACACTTCGAACGAAAAGTTCGAATTTCCAAAAATCGTAGAACAAAAGTTGTTCGCCTAGACGTCTAGAACAACTCTCTTTCGTATTAAAACCTTTTCGCTAGAACAAATTGTACAAGAGAGCTACAAACGTGCACGTTAGAGAAGTCTACAATGTATAGAGCATTGAGGTGGACGCAGGAGCGGCGGTCGTGTATTATCAAATGTAGTTCTATTTAAGGTTAATATCCTAAGTCTTGTTTTTTTATAGATCGATTGACAAAATATTATATGTTTTCTCAGGAGAAAATCAAGCCGCTGTCCATCACGACACTTGGAACAAAGGGACTCTATTTTGGCAACCACGGGATCTAACAATTATTTCAATAGCAGCCGTACTCTTGTTTTACCCTTGATATCCCACAACTTTGTGAAAGGGACTAGTTTTTGCTCATTTAGCGACAAATTCGGGTTGATATTTTACTTATTGAAATCGAAAAACTTTGTTTGAATTAATAGTTTCTGGATTTTTTACTTCACTGTGTCAGTATTTTACCGTTTGAAACAAAGTTTTCATATATATATTTTTTTCGGATATTCTTACTTCTTTTGACATACCCAATTTTTGTTGTACAGGTAGAACCTATTATGTTATGTACTAAGATAGAACCCGGTGTGATTAGCTGTGTGTAGCTCGGCTCTTTTTTCGACAACTACAGTTTTTCTTGTTTGTACAGTAATAGTAATATATATTGTGTGCCCGTAATAATTTAAACATACTTTGTAGGTCTATTCACATACCTATTGTAGATAAATCATCGTTGAAAGGTTCACAAATGTAAAACTTATTAGTATTGAATGGTACGGGGCACAATACCTAATTAAATTGTTGAGATTTTTAAACAAAATCTTTGTTTGGTACCACGATTCAAATTTTTATTAGTGATTCTATGTGGTTTTAATCGAATATAGTTTTAACCGTCTTATTTTAAAGTACCTAATCTATAAAATAGATGTTAATCCAAGTTACTGTATAAATAATTACGAATTTTATAATCATTAAAGTAGAATCAAGTTGATAAGAAAACAAAAAATATTTAATGTTAATTTCTAAATATTTCGCCATTGTTGTTATAAATGATGATATACATAAGTAACCACTCTTATTTTTTTTTTATGAACACTAAATTATTTCTGAAATGCCCTTTAATGAATGTACATATAAAACATTTTTAAACTTTCATTAAGTACCAAGTATTATACCAAAAAATAAATATAAGATACCCTATTTCATGTTAAATTAATTAGCATAAGAATTAGTAATAAATCTTTAGAATTTTAATACAAAATGTACAGAAAGCTACTAAGTATTTCATTCTTGTTCTAAGTCATAGAAATTCTTCTTGTTTAATATAATGTTTAGTACTTAACAGGCGAAGCCTATATTATTTCCTTTTAGGAATATATTTTATTTGTTGTTAAAAGTTTTTTGTTAAACTTCTCAAATCTTAATTCTATAAGTGGGAAAAAGACTATGTTATAATGACTGTAAACTATGAAATAAAGTAAATATAACAACTAGACTAAAATATTTTATTTATAAAAATAAATCAAACGAGTTTTCTGCAGACTAACATACCTACTATCGCTTTTAAAATTAGCGAAAAAAAACAACCAACCAATTAAAACGAACAGTCTTTATATGTGAACAGTGGGCGAACTTTCAGTCGGTAGGAACTCTATAGTCTGCGGATGCTGTCAAAATAAATGTGAACTTTTCTCTGTTAACCAACACAATGAACCAAAGTAAAAGCTTTTACACCGAATAAAAACTATCTCGAAATGCAGAAAGTACACTCGTGTAAATAGTATTAAGTAAGAGTCGACAGAGCGCTACAGAGCACAATACTGTTATCATCTCGGGAGAAAATGGGAAAGGGTGCCGGCGGTGTAGAAAATCAATTACACAGCTGACTTCAAAGGGTAATAAAGAAGCCTCAAACCATGATGTTTCTATTAACAATAGACCAGAAAGTATAGATACAATCTAAAAGTGAATTTCATACCTATTTAATATACACGACCTAATTGTTGAAATCCTACCAATGTTATAAATGTGATAGTTTGTGTATATGTGTTTGTTACTCCTTCACGCAAAAACTACTGTACCGGTTGCGATGAAACTCGGTACGTAGATAGCTAGAGACCTGGATTAACATATAGGCTACTTTTTATCTCGATATTCCTACGGGATCGGAACTTACGCGGGTAAAACTACGGGGCGTAGCTAATCTTCTATATGAAAGAGTGTAATTTATGTTATTATATTTAGTATTACACTAAGAAAGGAAAGAAGTGAAAAGTGTACTTACACTTTCAATAATGATTATTAAATTTTACCAAACATCAGAGCAATATGTAAGTCAAATTAATGTCAAGTAGAGCCAATTCATATTGCTTCAATAACATTTTTTCTAGCCCAATTCCTTTGAAATACGAAGTTCTGAGGAAAGCTTCCGAATCACAACTAATCAACTTGGGGTCTCTTCTAAACTCTTCTTACAAGACTGCCCTTTGATGTCCGGAAGTTAATAATATAACTCTAGACACTTCGTAGAAAGTTTGTGAACTAAAAACTACTAGACTGTTTCTTTTGAGAAATTTATAGTTAGGTTTCAGTAGTTTATTTATAGACTGATATATTTTAGATCGTTTTTAGACTGTTTGGTAAAGTTTAATAAATAACGACTCAATGAAAAACACATCTAACTAAAGCACAGTTCTATTGATAAGTTTGTACTCTCAAAGTGCGCTAGAAACTGACTGATTTGCTAGTGAAACTTTTTCATTGAAAGTTATTTGCTGAGATTAGCGTAGGTACTAGAAGCAATGACAATTTTACCGTTTTAAAGAAAATGGAACATTTGATTTTTATTTTGACGTTTTACAAATTTTACATCTAGCACAGGTAAGAAAACAGTTCCTGCAAGTAGATAAGTACTTAATATATATATTTTTAAGTAAACTTGTCTTTAGTGACTGCTCTCTCGAAGCCATAACACAGGTTAGTCTAAATGGCTGGGTCATTAATAAAAAGGTACCAACGGGCTATAAGGGTCACCTTCTACCTTGACTAAAAACTAAATATCGCAACAAAATAGGGCAAACTACTTAAAACAGATTATAACATAAATATTTTTGTTTTTTGACTATAATCAATGTTTTTAAAAAACCTTTTAGTAGTAAATATTTTAAACTCACACGATTTCTATTCATAGTAAATTTTTTTCAGGGTCTTAATCGCGTATTTTTATTTTTAATTTTTTTACCTCGACGTTTCGATTATGTTATAATTGTCATGGTGGCGAGGAGACACCAGGGGTGTCACCTTTTGGTAACCATAATACCTTAAATTTGGAACAGTAGATAAGTTGCGTTTCCTTCATATCTTTCAAATTTCATTCTAACGCATGTTTTTATAAAGTCAAAAATGGTTTTTCATATAAATAAATATAGTTAAAATATTAATTTACATTTCAACGTTTCGACTGCGTTACAGCATACATGAATAGCTTCCGAAACTACTGGACCGATTTTGATGAAATTTAATATGAGGATACATTTATAAAGTGGGGTACATAGGCTAATTTTTATCTCTATATTAATACGGGATCGAAAGTTACGCTGGTGATACCGCGAGGCGCAGCTAGTTTTTGACGACCCAGTTGGCACAATGGTCACCATGCCGGACTGCCAAACACAGGGTTGCGGGTTCGATTTCCGCCTCAGACAAGTATTTATGTTTAGATATTTGTCTGTGGTCTGGTTGTTTCTATGTATTATAAGTATATATTTACAAAAGAAAAGTATATAAGTAGTATATCCGTTATCTAGCACCCATAACACAAGTCTAGTTACTTAGCTTGGGGCTAGATGGCGATGTGTAGAATGTCCTGAATTTTTTATTTTTTTATTTAGTTAATCAATAATTCACAATAACACAATAATTTTGATACAAACAATAAATCAAACAAAGTGTAATTAAAATTCCAATAACATGATCACATACGGCAATATTAATAATTCACTCACAACACAATACAACACTTTATAATTACCTTGACATATTATTGCCAAGATTTAGTTGAACGCTGAATATTTATTAACCGGTGTCACTTATCTCATGAATAAACATAGAGTTATTATAACCCGATATGTATGTACCTACGAAGGCTTAAAACATAATATTTATAGTATATGTGACTATAGTGGTTGTGTTGGAACGTGACAGTAATTCCGCCAGTGGATAGGCAAATTTTAAACCGTTATTAACTTATGCTTACCTGTTTATATTAATATAGTTTTAGGACCCTGGTACGTGGTCGTAATTTTTGAAATATAATTATATTACTTTGCCTTACCACCCCTTTGGGACATATTTGTTTGGTATTCTCCATGAAAATGTTAAGTAGAGAAAATAATTTACATAGTATATGTACTTTCAATGTAAATAACTTTTAAAATATCACGACCCTTATTTTAAATAGGTAATTAACGTAAATAGCATGAACTCAAACAGTTTATTCGGAAACTTAAGAAAAATAAAAATGTTGAACAAGTAACAAAACTTAATAAACCTGTGCAATCTAGTGAGAACAAAATTTTTCTATAGAATTAATACTAACAAAAATTTGAAAAAAAAAATTGTCATTATTAGCTCAAGCTAAACTAATATTCATCTAATATTAAAGACATAAGTATTCCTAAGAAAACGAAATGCTACGATAAAATAACTTGCCTAACAAAAGTAAATATAGAGGCAAGTTTACCACCGACCGGAACAAATTCAGGTGCAAACACCCACAAACCCAGCTAATATAAGTTGTAAAAAGCTCGCTCTAACTTAGATCGCACCACACTTCCACTTGTCAAGTAATATTAACTTAGATATTTGTTAGTCTCGGTGGGAACCACAATTTTAAAGTGGAAAGGCTTCGCGAAATATTATGTAATGTATGACTGCGTTCTAGTTTTCAGTAGAGTTTCCATTTAGATGAATAACGTTGGGTAAGGAAACACTGTTGACAACGTTGTTATTTAGCAAAGGTGAATATAAAGAGCAACAACCAGTAGCTATTAATACATAAATATATATTAGATTAAAATTTTAATTATAATAATAGAAAAAGACATACATATTTAACATTATAAATACAAAAATGAAGTGACTAGTTAGTCAAATAATCCACCCCTTATCGTACCCGGCGTAAAGGTTCCCATAATGCCAGAATAATGCATTGTCACGCTGAATGGCAATGGCTAACCTAAATAAAAATTATATTTTTTTAAATATTCACCAACTTCTAAAATAATCTGAATATAGGCTAGAGTTTAAACAAATCCAAAGACAGAAAACAGAAACCCTTGAAAACTTCTAACGATGTAATCTCTAGGCTCCTATACATAACATGAACTTATTATTGTACTTCTGCGTCATTACAAAGCATGACAATATTCGTCAAAGGTCGGTGTTAGGGTAATGAAACATAAAAGGGACAGAATAATTAAATTTCACGACTTCGCACAAACAGGAATTTGGCGTGGTTAGAATTCAGATCAATCACAACGATATCATGTTTAAAGCCTTTTGTTTTTGTTGTCATAATGATGTGTATTTAATCGGTTGTTCTTGGACACACGAATGAAATAACATCTCTCTTTTTTATTTGGGAATTAAGTCATAATTTTAACTTCTAAATCTGTTAGTTTATCTGTGTGCAGGGTATCGACATAACGGTTTCGAGTTTCGATGCATAAGACCAAAAATGCGAAAGGCCGATACATACATTTTTGGCGTATCACGTATAAGGATTCGTCAATTTGTGAATAAATAAGTAATAGTAATGAGCAGTATTCACTGCAGTGAATTGGGATATATTTTTGTATCTTGTGTACCTTGTTTGTTTGATAGTTGGAGATCCTAAATATTAAAAAAAATATAAAGATAGAAGTGATACTTATCACTATTTTCACGTGACGCAAAAATCTTGTATTCACTTGTTTCGTTCTAGTTTATGGTACGGGTTTACGAAATGTAAGATTTCGCGTTCCAGCAATATTTAAAAATATAGAAGAAGTATGTCTTCTATATTTTTAAATGTTGCCGGAACCCTTATATCGGCGTACATCCTAAAAGCATTCTAAAAAAGATAATAAAAAAACATTGTAACAAATTCACGAAAAAGTTACCACTTTATCATGTCCGGAAGTTTCTTTTATTTTATCCTAAAAAGTTCCTTCATTTGACATTCATAGAGCGAAAGAATCTAATAGTTTTTGTGAAATATGTGTGGTCGCCTCGCCAGAGACGTGTGACACCATCCTGCTTTTATTCATGCTTATTATATCATGTGCTATTTATTTTGGCTTTTTGGAGATAAAATAATCGCTTATCTTCTATAATATAAAAATAAATCGCAAAATGTGTTGGTAAGCGCATAACTCAACAACGCCTGGACCAATTTGGCCAATTCTTTTTTTGGTCTGTTTGTTATTATCAGGAGAAGGTACTTATGAAATAAAAAATAAAATAAAAGAAAGTTGCGCAGAAAATTATTACGCGGGTGAAACCGCGGGGCGTAGCTAGTAAATAATAAAAAATAAAAATAAATACTACAGGACATTCCAGACATCCCCATCTAGCCCCAAGTTAAGTAACTAGACTTGTGTTATGGGTGCTAGACAACGGATATACTACATAAATACTTTTCTTTTGTAAATATATACTTATAATACATAGAAACAACCAGACCACAGACAAATATCTAAGCATAAATACTTGTCTGAGGCGGGAATCGAACCCGCAACCCTGTGGTTGGCAGTCCGGCATGATGACCATTGTGCTAACTGGGTCGTCAAAATCATTTCATTGTATTTATTCTTATCATTGTATTTATTTTACGTAGGTTTACATCGGAAAATTTATCACCCTAAGTTCTAACTAGCTTAATCTTTACAACTGCTACCAGGGAATAACACAGCCAAAACTTCGAACCCGGCTGTCATCCCTGGCTTAGTGCCACCCAAAGCACGAAGAGCTGAAATAAACAAAAAGCTGATTTACAAGTATAATTTCAACTTAGCTATTGATAAAAAAAACTTCATCAAAAGTGTTAATGAGCGCTACCTTAACCTAATTTGTGTAACCTCAAGTTCGAATCCCACGGGTACAACAAATTCGAGCGAAAATTTCTTGATCCCTGTAGATGCGACGAGATGAGGCTTAATTTGTCTCAAAAGGAAAATGATCAGTGAGTAACAACCTGAATAATTATAAAGCATAATGATACTCGTACTTCGTAACGAAGCCGACTGTGGTTTGTGAATTTCATTTCAGTGATTATTCATTTCAATTAATTAAGTACACTGAATTGCTTATTTTAGTAGTGTGTTCTACAGTATTCCTTCCTATTTATTTTACAATAAGGTCTATTTATTCACAACCTACCATTATAGCTGAATCAGTTCTTTTCCATCCAAAGGTTGCCTGGAAGAAATCGCTTTCAGCGATAAGGCCGCCCATTTGTGCAACTTATACTTTCTAGCTATTACTTTACTTTGTGTTTATCGTGTTCTGTTTCTTTCTGTGTTGTACAAATAAAGTTATCTATCTATCTATCTATTTAACTATTGCCGGTGCAATTAGTGACATTAGTAAACAAAAAAGTCTATAATCATCACGAATCACGAATCTTATCACGAAATATCGCTTGATTTTTGTACAGAATAATAAGTATGATGTTTAAAAAATATACAGTTTTTAATCCTGTTACACTGCTATTTTTCAAATCGATAGTTTTGTAAAAAAAAAAATGATTTTTTAAACAAAACAATCTTGAATCATCTCATGTCGTTGCTTGCTTGATTTTTTGTACAAAATTTTATAATAATATATGATGTTTTAAAACAAATCAGTATTTAATCACCTCATATCGTGTTAAATTGCTGGATTCTTCTATAGAACTATAAAAAAAATATTTTAAATTTGACAAATAGCAACAAACATTCTTATTTAGGCCTCTTGTAAATAAGAGTAACAACATTTCACCCTTGTGGTATACCACAGAGTTTAGTGTAAACATCGTCACAAAGAAGATAAGAAATGAGTTTTGCAAGCACCCCGAAGATACGGAGAGGTCTGAATTTTAAAAGTAACATCGTTTACAGCTGAGCTTTACTTATGCATATTTTAAAATTTCATAGAGAGAATAGCCTAGCTACTTACATAGAATGTGGTTTTAAAATTACTTTTACACAAAAATTACCGCATGTATAACCTTTTTTAACGCGTTATTAACCTTGCTCTTACGGTGAGGGAAAACATCGTGATGAAACCAGCGGCTTAGTTGGCTTCAGGCGTATTGATAAGTTTTTCCTCTGGACACGGTCGACTAAGTGCAAAAGCAGGCACTGCAGTGTCCTAAACAACATGGACACAAGTTGCTATAAAAATTTTATAGATTGGATGTAACACGCCAATATTATTAAACTCATTTTTGATGAAGGATACTAACATCATAATAGAACGTATGCTCACTTCTAAGACAGTCCCTAATATATCTCTCAGTACCCGAATTCCCACATGTAATGGTGCCTATTTGATTTATAGGTTTACGTGCATTGAGTATTAAATGAAATACTATTAAAACTTACTTTCATATTATGTAACAATAAACAGTTTTGTAACGAAGTTCCTTATCGCGCGTTGCGAAAGGGGGCTAGATGGAAAAAATTAAGACCAAAAGTTGTAACGACACTTTTTGCTATAAGCCGTGCGGCGTGCGCGTGTTTCTCTGTCTGTCTCTCTCTCTGTCATAGAAAGCAAGCCAGTTATTTTCGTTTCGTCCGGGTGTCCCTTGACACCTCTCAAGTATTTTTTTATAATTATAAATATTGCAGGACATTCCACACATCGCTATCTAGCCCCAAGATAAGTAACTAAACTTGTGATATGGGTGCTACATATAGACAACGGATATACTACTTATATACTTTTCTTTCGTAAATATATAAAAACAACCAGACCACAGACAAATAAGTAAGCATAAATACTTGTCTGAGGCGGGAATCGAACCCGAAACCCTGTGTTTGGCAGTCCGGCATGGTGATCATTGTGCCAACTGGGTCGTCAAAGTTAAGTACAGTTACCTCTCTCGATACAAACGTAGACGACTGTTTCCTCCCTGGATAATGACACTAGAGCAAATATTTTTGTTGCCTATAACTTATAACTGCCATGACCTATGTTTTGTTTTTATTTATTTTTTAATCTTAATTTCTATGATAATTAGAAAATAAAAAAAATTAAGACATAGAGGCATAGTCATGGCAGTTAAGGTTTTATCCAACAAAAAAATGGGTATAGTGTTATTATCCAGGAAGGAAACAGTCGACTACGTTTGTATGGAGAGAGCGCCGGTACCCCTTAACTTTAAGTATTTATATATTCAAGTTCTGTTACAAATAATTTGTCAGACAAGAAAAAGAAACCCCAACAAAATGTAGATCTTAATTTTTAAGCGACTGAACCAATTTTCATTACGTACCCACAGCTACCTATCACTACTTTTATATTTTTTACTTACTTAGCAAATATTTCTTTTATTTTCTTGCATCCATACCTACTTAATACAAAGTATGAATGTATCTGACACGCTATTAACACGCTGCAAAATGAATTAACGACTACGTCTTCCGGTTTAAATATGCAATTTATTTCACAAACGGCGAACCTAATTATATTGACCACCCAGTTGACACAATGGTCACCATGCCGGACTGCCAAGCAAAGGGTTGCGGGTTCGATTTCCGCCTCAGACATGTATTTATGCTTAGATATTTGTCTGTGGTCTGATTAATTCTATGTATTTTATGTATATATTTACAAAAGAAAAGTATATAAGTAATATATCCGTTGTCTCTAGTACACATAACACAAGTCAAGTTACTTAGCTTGGGGCTAGATGGCAATATTTATTTGTATTAAAAGGTTAGTAGGTTTTTTAAGTAATAATGGGTTTATGGGAGGTGTATTGACGACTATAGTATTTGTAAAATGAATTCCATATTATAAAGATTCAGATTGGCAGACGCTGCGGTGGCAGTGGCGGAAATGACGAAGCATCGGAAATATGTTTCTTTCGGTGATGGATACATATTTCTACCGTTTGCTACAGATACATTTTTGCCCTTGGGGTCCAGACGTAAAGAAGTTTCAAAATTACTTGTGCGCTTCGGGTAACCAAAAAGCTGGCTCCTGCCTAGGACAGCGGATAAGTGTTGCCATCCAACGAGGCCAGCCTGTTGTTCACATTTCCTAGGGATTTCACATTTGGACTTTTAATTTGTTGTTAAACGTATGTTATTTATATTATTTATTTATTTTTTACTTGTTATATTTTATTCCTTTGTTATTATCATTTAAAGAACTTATATATAAATGGTTGGTACAAGAATGTAACTTCAAAATAAATACGTCAGCCCAAAGCACTCACTTACACCGAAAACCTCACCAGCTTTTTGTAAGCTCTGTAAATATACCCGAATCTTCAGGACCTATCTAAAAACATTATTTTCAGAAACCTTTATCACAAGAAAATGGCGTAAAGCACAATGTTATCAAGTTACATAAAGTTTTCTACATATCTCTAAGAAATAGTACAGAAAACACTAAGAGAAAGGAAACATGTGTTATTGCAATATTAACAGTGTGTTTGCTCTTATTGTAATGTGTTTGCTGCGTTTTAAATAAGATAAAAAATTGGTGGTCTGTAAAGTAGTTTTACGGGCGAAAACATTAGAACACAGATATGTATAAAAATAAGAAACAAAAAGAATAAGGTAAAAAGACAGGAAATTAAAAGAATACAAGGTACAAAAATGTTTAAGATAGCATGACAAAAAAATCAGAGAATACAGTAGAAAGAACAACAAAAAGTATTTATATAAAAATAAAAGGGTCTAAGGCATGTCTAAGGAGCCGTGTGCCTCCAAAAAGGCTCTGCCTCAGCAAAAAAAAAATATACCATAATAAAATATAGATAAATACACTTCATAGATATAATTGTTAGTAATAAAATTAAAATAAAATAAAAACAATTATACCAATACATAAATACCTTAAATAATAAAACAATGTATAAACTTAATACTTAATTTATAAGTTTATTTATTTGCCTAACCCTAATTTACTGAACGCAGCCGCAGGCTGACATTGACAGACAACCAATTTTTCTTTTCCATGCGCCGCTATACTTATATTTTTCTAAACTATTCAAATTTCTCGTAAAACGTCACAGAATCTACACCAAAGACGCCATACGAACTTTGTATGATACGGATATAACTAAGAAACAACTAGAAACATGATAGAATAACTTGTGTTGTACCCGTCCGAATACTTAGGAGATAACGAATTTTAGTGCCCTAACTTTGTCGTCGATAAACCGTCTTGGGAACACTTCAAGAACTCTGTCTGGTCAATCTTTGCATCTATCTAAAGGTAATGTGCAAGTATAGAATGAAGTCGACTTGAGCTGAAATACGATTTTATTACCCAAAGGTTCGGTTATAAATTTGAGATTCACGATTGATATTTTTAACCTAGAGGTTACAAAAAGAATAGAATACAAAAAAGATAAGTTTCTATTCTAGAATTAAATATTAAAAAAAATTATAAAATCAAAATAAATTTCTCTAAGTGCCCAAAATTCACTGGAAAAACTAGCTGCATTACCAATTTCTGCCAACCTTTGGTCTCCTTTGGTCACCAGTCAGTCAGTTTCTATTTTTATATTTATTTATCAGTTTTATTTATTTTGTTTTCTGTATCTGTTTCAACATGACTCTGTAATAATTCGAAGATATCTAACAACTTTATTGAACTTTAAAATACCCCTTTCTTAGAGTTTACAGATATAATCACAAAGTTTAAGGCGCCAGTCATACAATCTCATATGTTTATTCATCTGTACAAATTAATTGCTTTGCCACATACAGTATTCGGTAAACATGTACTTTTACAACACACAATGACAAAGCGACAAGGTGACAAGCGACAGAGGTGATAAAAAGTTTTAATTAATATAATCAGTCTATGATTTTTTTACTTCGTAGTTCTTATAGTAGCCTGGGTGTAGGCTCCTGAAAATAAATAAGTCCTTTAATAGCATATGTGTGTTCGATTATAATATGTTACTCAGAGATATACCTATAAATTAAATTTCCATCAACAGGTTTTTGGAGGTACGAGGTGGTATGTACCTCCAAGGAGAAGATTTTCCACCGGGCAGGTGTTATACCCGGTAGGCCGCGGCCGAACGATGTTTCGTTGGAACTTGTATATGAGCTTATCTTCAGAAAAACTTCGCTTGCGCGATTTAGTGGCGCCACAGGTTCAATATTTCTATAAATCATAAATTGTGCGGTAATTCGTAGCAGGATACTTCGACGTAGCTTAGTGATTGCTCCATTTCAAATATACCATCCAAAATATTTGTAAATACCTTTGTGAGCATGATCACAAAATAAATACCCAATGAGTTTATTGTGCCTTCTTCTCATTAGTGGGCGCATTCCGAAGGCACACACCCTAAATTAGTTTTTAAACGTTTCAATATTATCGGTGTTTCACTACGAGATCGAATCAGAAATGAGAAGATTCGTAGTCGAACTAAAGTTACCGACAAAGAAATAGTAAGCAGAAGTGGCAATGGGCGGGGCATGTGGCTCGTAGAACTGATGGCCGTTGGGGCCGATAAGTCTTAGATTGGAGACCACGTACCGGAAAGCGCAGCGCGGGACGGATCGCTTTGGAAGTCTTTGGAAGAGGCCTATGTTCAGCAGTGGACGACCCAGTCCTGTGGCTGATATGATGATGATGAAGATGATGATGAATGAATCTAAATGAATAAAGAATACTATGACTTAGTAAAATTTTAACAACTGAAATTTATATAGGAAATTGTCCTACTTTCCTGTATAAATTTCAGTCGTTCATTGTCATTGTGTCGTTAGCTAACAGTTAGATTATTTGTTTAGGATAGGCCAGATATTAACTGTGTTTAGTCTAGTTTATTGTTTATCTTGTACCAATACGAATATTAGATAGGAAGCTATATAAGGCATGAAATGGGAACGACAATATTCAAATGTATAACATTAATATCACTAATTTAGGTATTTGAATATCTTAAAATATTTTTTTAACATTGATTATTATAAAATCTTTAAAATAATTAGAATAATACCTGTAAGTCAGTTACTTAAAATCGGAAATCTTAAACCTGGAGAGTCGTCGTCAGCAGCCGGTTACGGCCCAGGCTACTGATGGTTAGGGCCTCAGAAAGGGAAGAACCTTTTAACGATACAAAACATTTACAGTAGGACTGAATTATAAATCTGACTCTTGAGCTAAGGCCTTTTTTTTACCAAATGATAGGTCACCGTTTGTTAACTGTCCCACCAGCCTGATGGTAGGTGACGATGCAGTCTAAGATGTAGCACGCCACTTGAAGACCCCGAGTTACACAAACACACGGTACACTTTTGAGATAAATATTAATTTATTAACTGGTCACTTCATTTATTTGTATTTATAATGTTAAATGTTCTATTTTATGTTAATATTTTATACGTATTTTTCTATTTATAATGATGTATTCCTATTATTATTTGATACATATGTGAATATATGTATATGGTTCTCAAAAAATAAAAATAAATTACTATCAAAAACGTGTTGGTCATTCTAAGTTATGCAGCCGACTGTACATCAACACTTATTATTATCGTAAAACAATAAATGTCACAAGCTATTGAAATAACCCACCCCTTATCTTTCCCGGCGCAAAGATCCCCATAATGCTAGTATTTAATTACTTAATTACTTATTTTCCTTTCCTTTGACTTCACTTCACTCCAAAAAGGTTAAAATCTCTCTCAGTTTACCAACAAACTAAAACCACCAATTCAAATTTGTAAGCTGTATTCCCCCAAGATTAGTCCAAATTAAACCCACATAAATAAATGCATATTACGTTAGCCAAAAGTAGCCTTTTAAAGCAGTTTTGGAAGTAGATAACGGTCTTTCTCCATTGGGATTGGCATGGAAATGGTCTAAGCTAGAGCAAGGCAATCTTGCACACATGTGGAATACAAAATGCATAATTTCAAATTCTCTTGAAATTGCAACCATACTTTTAAAAGTTAACAGTAAAAGAATGAATATCCAGTGAGTACGTAATTTCTAGGAACATTACGGATTCTAAAAGATATTCGTGTCTGTTTATTCAGAATTTAAAGCAACAATATTGCTTTCGACATGAATTAATGCGAAAATCTTTTGTTTACTCTATACACAAGAAAACAATTTAAAATACGAACAAAGTTTATTGGCTACACAAAATCTTTTGAATTTTATTACTGTAATCTACTTGATTTATCGCAGAATTAGTTAGAAGAATCGTCTGTTTACACCTTATAAAATATATATCTATCTAGCTCATTCACGATAAGTGGGTATGTATGATTTGAAATCACAAAAGATTGCTTACTTCAATTTCAATACTAAAGTCCCACGTACACTTTAATAGAGTCTCCAGCTATCTAGATACCGAGTTTCGTCGCAATCTGTCTAGTAGTTTTTGCGTGAAGGAGTAACAAACATACATATACCCAAACATTCACAATTATAATATTAGTAGGATTTAATTGAATTGTGTCATATGAGATTACGGAATAATCCTTGCTATTTCAAGTGTGAAATTAACCTTGTTACATAACCTTTTTATTTATATTTATCTATCCTATAGTATCTAAAATAAATAATAAATGAATATGACACAACATTCCACACATCGCCATCTAGCCCCAAGTTAAGTAACTAGAATTTTGTTATGGGCGCTAGACAACATAACTACTTATTTACTTTTCTTTTGTAAATATATTCTTATAATACATAGAAACAACCAGACCACAGACAAATATCTAAGCATAAATACTTGTCTGAGGCGGGAATCGAACCCGCAACCCTGTGTTTGGCAGTCCGGCATGGTGACCATTGTGCCAACTGGGTCGTCAAAGAACTACTCTTGTGGTTATTTAACAGTAGATACTACCGAAATGTTACGATTTTCATCATAATATCACAAAATAAGTAGGTAGCACCGTCAATATGATTGATTGATACGCTATTACTCGCTAAGGGATTTCTCGATACAAAAGAAAAAGGAATTGACTTACTAGCTGTTACAAATCCTATTGCAATATAAAAAAACAAAAAGAAAATCAAGACCTCGTACACAGCGCTATCCAGTCCCAAGCTAAGTAACTATGAAAAAAAATGGTTGTGTGTAAAGTCGGTTTACGGACAAAATTTACGTGATAATGTCATAATAAAACATTGATGGTAGCCATAGCAACGATAATATGATGCTGCTATTGTTATCTTGTCAATAATACTCACGTACCCGTAACATGACTATGTTGCCATGGTTACCTACCATGTCAACAGAACGTGAGTGGAACGTCATACTTTTTTGTGAGTGCAGTACGGTGTTTATCGGTTTATAAGCCTGGGCGCAGACGCACGTTTTTCCGCATGTGGTTATCGCGTGCGTTTCCAATTCGGAATTCCGCTAAGAATTTATCAATTTATTAATTTAGAATCAATTTTTATCAGGAGCAGCGCCACGGGGGGCGTGGCTCGATTCCGATTCGTAAATTCCGTACGTGTGCGGCGGCTGGTACAAAATGTATGGAAACGCTGCGTTGCGTACGTTCCGTATGACGTCATTAGGTTTTTTTACGTACGGTTCGCTCCGACCGCAAGGGCTTGCAATCGAAACGCACGAGCGGAATGGATTCCGCGCGGGAAAAACACGCACGTGTGCGTTGACAGGCTCATTTTGTATGAATTTACTTAGAAGGGAACCCCAATGCGTTCCGCATGCGTTACGTATGCGTTACGTATGCGATAACCGCACGCGATAACCACATGCGGAAAAACGTGCGTCTGCGCCCAGACTAAGACGTTATCACGTCAAAATAAACAGCCCTGGGGCTTCTTGCTCTGGCATTGTGCTGAGGACGAGCCTGTTTTCTGGGCGCTGTACTACTTTGTTTTTGTTATTTTTTGTATGTACAGTCGGCTGCATAATTGCAGCCCTCTGTAGAGTTCGAAAATTACTATTGTTGGAATGTTTGCTTTCTAATAATTGTTGTTTGATTAATTGATGAGTTAGAAGACTTTAAACTTCAACTAAAGCAGGTGCCTAGAATCTTGCTGGTATTGAAAACATTCTTATAACAGCCGTTTTGGAGCTCTACGGTGGGTCTGCAACTTTGCAGCCGACCGTACATAGAGTCCAGATAGTAAAATTTTATTTCTTTCTTTCTTAATAGGTTTTTGTAATGGGTGCAACGGGTAGAATACTTAATTAATATACTTCTCTTTGGTCCTACTGCGAAATTATAAATGTGAAAGTTTGTGTGTGTGTATTTGTGACGACCCAGTTGCCACAATGGTCACCATGCCGGACTGCCAAACACTAGGTTTCGGGTTCGATTCCCGTCTCAGACAAGTATTTATGCTTAGATATTTGTCTGTGGTCTGGCTGTTTCTATGTATTTTATGTATATATTTACAAAAGAAAAGTATTCATGTGGTCTACTGAGTAGTATATACGTTGTTTAGTACCCATAACTCAAGTCTAGTCACTTAGCTTGGGGTTAGATGGCGATGTTTGGTATGTCCTGCAATATTTATATTTATATTTTTGTGTCTGTGTTTTCTGCGTCTGTCTGTGTGATACTCCTTCACGCAAATACTATTGAACCGATTTCAATGAAATTAAACTGTAGATAGCTGAAGACCTGAAATAATATATATAGGTGTTCGCCCGTCGCCCCACAGAGGTCAAAGAATGTATAAATACCTGTTATTTTTAAATTTCAGAAGCATGACATTTCACACAGCTTCACCTAGCAATAAGCCAGTCCAAACTAAGCAACTAAGCATGTCTTATGGGCACGATAACAGAAAGAATAAGTAATTACATACTTTTACTATTCTTCGTAAATGCAAAAATATACACAGAAATACTATAAACTATGAGATTGAAAACATGAACCCGAAAAATAAAGTACTAATCTTAAAGTCATTCACCAACAAGATAAGTGATTTGTAATAATCACTAATCATCTAACAAATCAATCATCAGAAAGTAATTAAGAACAATTTTTAGACAACATTTCGAAACTCTAAACTGAAATGAAAATCGATCACTACATAAGTATTCGTGTGTTCTAACACCTCGTTAAATTGAAGAGCAAAGTTATGACTTTGAAAGTTTCAATACATTCGTCAAAGTTGGGGGTCGCTCAATCACATGTACTTACGACCCGTGCGCTTCAAATAGACATCTCGCGTTAAACAAAAAAGGTTTTCATTTTTTTTGAAACAAGTTATTATTGCATTGTCTCGGAATTTACACATGTTTGCAAAATTTCAGCTCAATCGGCAACCGGGAAGTGGATCAAATTTCCTTGACAGAATTCAAATTTCCTTCACCTGTCCATCGGGACAGATGAAGGAAAACTTGTAATAATGATATCAAAACTCATAATACCTCATAAAACTAAGGTACCTGTGGGTAATAAGAGCCACCTTAATTAAAAACTAAATTTTTCGCGATAATAGGACAACCTACTTAAAAACAGGTCATTAAATGAACAGTTCATTTTTATACGAGTATATGCATTTAACCAGTGTCAAGTTATATTTTGCATCAAAAATTATGACCCGATTTTTCACAAATCGGGCCTAAAGTGTTTCAAAACAGTCAAAGTCGTCATAGTCCGTCAAGTCAGGGAATATAGTAATGCGGTGGCAAGTTTACCATAACCTTATTAGGAGATTTGGAGGCAACGAGAAAACTTCATGTTTGACACTGATTTTCACTTTCACTACACTTGTGCACTTTCACAGAACTAAATTGAACAAAATTCCACCAGAATTAAACAATTCAACTCGGGTTACAACTAAGTTTCATGAAAATAAAACTGCAGCACGACATGTTGTTAACTCGATCCCGCCAAAACTCCTTATATTTTATTGTTATTTATTCACTAATATCAAAGGTTTCAAAAACCTTTTAATGGCCCTTATTATCCCCAGGTACCTTATAGTTTAACAGCAAATAAGTTTTAACTACTAATGTCACTCTTATGACTGGTGTGATAGCTTGAGATTGCGATCAATGGAAGAAAGGTAGAGAGGTCTTTGCCCTGCAGTAAGAAAGTGTGAGCTCACTTTAGCCTTACCATGTCACCTTAGTCTGCATGTGACCATAAAGCAGTGAAATTATCAATGCGGCTGGTTTTAACCAAATAACCAAAAGACAAAATAAACGCGATCCGTTAATAAAAAGATGCGATGAATTTTAAGAACCTTCTCCTTTTTTAAGTCAGCTACAAATAGTGTTATTATGAGTTCAAGTCGCGAAAACCTTAGAAAATACTATTATAATTCATCTAGTTTTAGGCAGAAAATGTTTTAGTATATATTTGTACTTTCAATCGTGTCCAAGTTAAGACATTATCTGAATTGCGTTGTTTTCAAAATAATGTCGAGTGAGACACGCAGGTTCCCGTTGCGTGTCTCAATAATTTGTATAGCTTTTAGGTATATATCTGTTATTTTTTTGTTGTTGTGCGCGAGGTGTCTAGTTATTGTGTACGGGTTCTACGATTAGACTGTTAATTTAATTTGAGATTTTGTCTCAGTTGAAACTTTTGTACAAAATATAGGAGGTTGTTTTGTACAAATTCGTTTAATTTGATTTGAATAAGTACGTCTATACGAGTCTGTATGAGTTAGTTAGACTAATTTAGTAACGGTATGAACGCTTTCAAAAGACTTTGCGACGTTATAAAAGCTTTTATCTGTAGTAAGTACTTAAGAGCATTATTAGTATATTTAATAACAAAATATTTTATTATACAATACAATTCGAGTAACGAAGTAGCTGTCACCGCTGCAGAACAAACTGCGTGGAAAAATTTTTGGACGGGGTTAAGGCCCGCTATTGGCACTAATTTAGGCTAAAAAAAAAAACTAAATAGGTACTTTTTTTCAATTTCGTTCTCAACCTACCATTCCATTTGTGTGGTTTTTTTTTCTTTTATTATGGCTTCGCACGTGTGCATTTAGCCAGTGTCAAGTTATATTTTGCATCAAATTATGACCCGATTTTTCATAAATCGGGTCTAAAGTGTTTCAATACAGTCAAAGTCGTCATAGTCCGTCAAGTCAGGGGCTATAGTAAAGCGGTGGCAAGTTTACCATAACCTTAATAGGAGATTTGGAGGCAACGAGAAAACTGCATGTTTGACACTGATTTTTACTTTCACTACACTTGTGCACTTTCACAGAACTAAATTGAATAACATTCCACCAGAATTATACAATTCAACTCGGGTTACATCTAAGTTTCATGAAAATAAAACTGCAGCACGACATGTTGTTAACTCGTTCCCGCCAAAACCTCCCATTTGTGTGGTTGTCACATCATGTCATGCTTCTCCATTTTAAAATATTCCTTGTCATGTTGACGTTTATTTCCGATTCCCCCAATTTCCGCCTTAGCGGAATCCCTCCACCTCTTCTTTGGCTGTCTTCGCTCTCTCTTCAAGACAAAATAGGGGTTGCGAATTCGATTCCTTTCGTATTATTCCACGGCGGTAATCGAACTTCTACATCGTAAGTGCATTTGTCCACCGTGCCATAGAGGTCTTCAAATTACATTTACTATTAACGAGTATTCAAATAACTTGAATTGCTACACAAATACACTGTGACAAAAATGTTAAGAGCACCTCTAGGGAAATCAGAGTGGTAAGACTTCTAGAGAAATCTACGCTACTTTAAACCAATTGCGCTGTGCAGGTTATATTGCTTGAGACTTTGAGATGATTCCTTTTTCTGTGAATTTGTATGAACTCTAGAATACAATTCAAGCTATATGTTACTATTCTCGATATTTATTGCTTCTGATAGAAGGGCTTCTGAATCTAGAATTCAAAGTTCTCAGAATCAAGTCTCAGTGAAGCTGATGAAATACGATGTACCCTGAGTCACATCGAAATAAAATAAAAATTAACTTACAAAATTATATATATAAAAAAACGATTGCCCTCCGGGAGTACCGACAGAATTAAAAAAAACTTTAAAAGTTTAAACTTAGAAGTAAAAAAAAATTGAATATGAAAAATGTATTTACTTCAAAATATATGTACACACTGTAGCTGTGTCTCGTAACGGTATCGCAAGTTCAGAGATTTTATCTCATCTAAAAATATGCGTACCGCGCTAAAAAAAAAGTTCACTTCAATAAATAAATATTGTGGGACACTTCACACAGCGTCATCTAGCCCCGAACTAAGCAACTGGGCTTGTATTATGGTGGCCAGACAACAGATAGAATACTTATATACTTTTCTTTTGTAAATATATACTTACATAGGTACAGAAGCACCCAGACCAGAAATAAATATCTGTATATAAATATTTGTTTGAGTCGGGAATCGAACCCGCTACCTTCTGCGTTTTAAGCGGGTATTTGCCGATGCACCATAGATATCGTTAAATTAAATTTAAAACAAATGGGAAGTTTAAGTGTTTTTAACAGCAAATACTTTATAACATTTGCCCGCGACTTCGTCTGCATAGAGTATGAATTTGCCGAAATACTTATTAAATGGATCCCTACGTGATATATTCAGCTATTAGTGTGCTTAATTTTAGTCCAATCCGTCCATTGGTTTGGACAGTGTGTTGATTTATCAGTCAGTCAGTCAAGACTTTAAATTTTTCCATACTTATATTATAAAAAAGAAAGATTTTTCTTGTTTGTTTTTAAGTTTGTAACGAATTGGTTCCGAAACTACTAGACCGATTTACATGAAACTTGTTGTGAGTATACATTGATTCATTGAGATTAACCTCAGAATTGTAACATATATCCTCCATGGCACGCACATATCTTGTTATTGAATGTTTAATGACTTATGTGTTATAATCTATTTATGTATGTGTTGTGCTATGGAAAATAAATGGTTTATATTTACTATATATAAGGCTTTAATTTGGATCTGAAAACCAATATAAGAAACAATTTAAAGAAAATAACATCACACGGATGAAAGGCAATGACAAAAGCGTAAAAATAACAAAACTTTAAATTGTCCTTTATTTTTCGCTTCATGATTAAAAATCTCAGCACGTTTTGTTCTTTGACAACAATGTCACAAGTTATTCGTGATTTTTTTTGGAAGTTTCCTGTTTGGATTAAGAAAAAGATTGATTTATTAATATTGGAAGGACGCCTTGCCGTCTGTAAGGGCCTACGCCCACTACATATTATTCGATATTCAATTCCCGATGCTCATTTGTTTTTCTTCGATGTGTTTTGTTTTTTTCTTTCAATGTTTTCCAATTCTCAATCATTATTTACTACGAAAGGTAAGGAGTATTTTATTTTGAATATGATATTTTGCGAAAATATAATATCACAATCCGGAACAGGATTTGTGAAGTTTTAGTACCTACACAAATCCCCATTATGCTCGGAATCTGCAAGTATTGGGGATGTTAACAAAAACAAAAAGTTCAATTTTAAGTATGTACCTTGGCGATTTTCTTTTGTTCCTTGCAAAGTTGCCGTATCAGCACAATACATTGCTGGAATGTAGTTACATACATACATAAATAACTACTTATAACTATAATAATATTTTTTGCTTTATCTCTGTATATTTTTGTAATATACTTTTTTAACGTATGAATAAACAACATAAAAAACAAATGGTTGTCTGTAAAGTCTGTTTACGGACGATAATTTTACGTGATAACGTCTTAAGAAAACATTGACGGTAACCACAGCAACGATAATACGTTGCTATGGTTACTTTGTCAATAACATGGCGCGTTCCTGAAACATGACGCATATCATGCTCCCGGAACATGACGCATGACGTCATGGTGTTTGTGAATGCAGGTGTTCATCAATTTATAAGACATTAACGTAGTTGTCAATAAAATCTATCATTACATTCGTAGCACGTAACAATTCGTAGACTTCCGTAACCAATGTTCGTAACTAACAAAAAATCGTAGCAGAAACTTGTAGTTGAAACTACTAGAGATAGAACAATTGCTTTGTATTCAAATGAATAAAGGTAGAGTATCACGTATGCGAATCGAGCAAAGGCATTGTTTTACCTCGCGTCTGACTTAATTGAAAAAATCTCGCAAACCTTCCTTTGGAAAACGTAGCAGATGAGTGCTAACGACAATGTTTTATTGTTCAACATTCGTAGTAGCACGGTATATGATTTTTATTTGATTGTATTTCACGTTTTTAACGTGATAACGTCTTATAAATCGATGAACACCGAACTGCACTCACAAAAAAGTGTCATGTTACGGTCACGTTATTGACATGGTAGGTAACCATAGCAACGTAATAAAGTATGCAAAATGGTAATGTCAACGATACAAAAGAGTTTGATTAAAAGAGGTAGGTTGAGAACAGACAACTAAAGAAGTATCTACCTACATTTAGTAAAATTTTACCCGGTCGCAGCCGGGTTTTCATCTCTATAAATAATAATTATAGTAAATCTAAACTTAATTAAGTACTAGTAATCATTTTAAAACGATCAATAACGTTTAATAGTACATTACGATATAAGTGTGGTAAATTGATCTTTGCATAGAGGCGGTTTATGACGCGCGAGCGGCAGCGAGCGTGTTATAGAAGCCAAGATGCAAATATCAATTCCACACGTATATCGTATGACGTTTTTTATCACAGTTGCGAATAAAAGAAAAGACTTGAAAAGAAAACAAAATAATAATTAACAAAATATTTGTGATAACTCTATGTTTACATTTTTTTAAGGTAATATTTTTTTGTTAATTATGCTCCGGAAAGGCCAGGCTAAAAACTTTTAACCTATACATCCTCGTGTGACATACATTATTTTTTAGGGTTTTCTATTTGTTTTTAGTTTTTAGGGGGTTAAGAACAAAATACAATGGTACGGAAAAACAATTTATTTAACTAAAGAAAAAATAAACAACTCAATTTTTAATCGTTTTCTAAGTCATTATCACGTAAAATTTTCGTTCGTAAACCGACTTTAGAGACAACCATTTTTGCTAGCTAAAAAACTTTTTGGTACCTACCTTTTCGGGATAACTTTACAGCACTAGTTAACAAATCTAAAACGCACGCGTGCATAATATGTTGGATTATGAGCCTAAAAGCCGTTGAATAAGATCCACTTTATGAGCAACTGTGATAAAAAACAAATAACAATATTGGTACAAGGCAAATATTGTTATTTGTTGCTTTATTGATTAAAAAATATTGCTCTATTAAAAATATTTTTTAATTTATTTAAAAAAATAAATAGTTCATTCAATTTACTTATATATATAAATAATATATTTAAATTATTTATAAATAATTAATTTATTTGAACAATTAAATTATTTATTCAATTTGCTTCCAACAACTCACAGTTCATACAGTTTTCTTTGTTTTAAACTGATTATATTCTTGAAGCGGCGGACGGATAACGAGCCCTCTTTAGAAGCGCCTCCTCATTTCCCTGAAGATTTGTTATTTTTAATTTTATCTACCTCGCTTTATTTCAAGCTGTTAATGGTGTTGGATTATTTACCTATTTAAAACGAGGGCAGCACAGACTTTTCGATTGTTCAATTGACCTTTGTGAGCGTGATCACATGAAAAAAGAACCCCATGAGTTTCTTGTGTCTTCTTCTCATTGGTGGGCGCGTTCCGAAGGCACAAATCCTAACTTAGTTTTAAGACGTTCCACGTGATCTTGTACGTTGATTTGCTTTTTTTTAAATTGTCAGAGATATGCTTTGAACGCAGACTTTCCGATTTGTTTTTAGAAATAATATTTTAAACTGTTTAATCTCCTTATCTTAAGAGGAAAAGGGACCGGGGGTTCTTTCCATATAAACGTAGTCGACTGTTTTCTCCCTGGATAATGACACTAGAGCAAATATTTTTATTGCATAAAACTTATAACTGCCATGACCAGGCCCCTATGTTTTTTTCGTGTTTTCAATTTTATTTTTTCTGTTAATTAGAAAATGAAAAAAACCAAAACATAGGGGCATAGTCATGGCAGTTATAGGTTTTATGGCACATAAATATTTATGCTAGTATCATTATCCAGGGAGGAAACAGTCGACTACGTTTGTATGAAGAGAGCGCCGGTACCCTTTCACCTTAAAATGCGGTGTACCTTAATGACTCTATACCTAAAGAGGTAAGTTTATTTAGACATAAGTCTACTGAGATTTAGGTCAAAAGTGAAATTATTTTCTACTAGTTGCGCCCCGCGGTTTCACCCGCGTAAGTCCCGATCCTGTGGGAATATCGGGATATAAAGTAGCCTATATGTTAAGGTCTAGGTCTCCAGCTATCTACATACCGATTTAATTGCAATCGGGTTAGTAATTTTAGCGTGAAGGAGTAACAAACATACACACACACACACAAACTTTCACATTTATAATATTAGTAGGATTGAGTTTTAAGGTCAAAAATTACCATGTTTATTTTCAAAAGTTTAGTGGTGATTCTAAAAGTATATAGACTACGTTCAACTTTAGTATTAATGTATGTAATACTATTATTGATGTTTCCACAAATAGGATATAAAATATATTTTTGTAGCTTAAAAATAAAATTTTATACTTGATTTTATTTAGAGATACCCAATAATAATATCTCTCTCTGTAGTCGGCCCCTCATGACTGAGGATCGTGGTCATCATTGGGTGGTCTGCATTTGGATCGGATGATCTGTCTCTCATTGCATCTCTTACAGTGTTATGAAACTTGACAGCTGATGAGTCCCTTATCTGATCCGTCCATCTGGTTGGGGATCGGCCTTGATAGCGTTTTCCATCTGTGTTCCCAACCACGATGAGTTTCTCCAGGTTCTCATGGTCCCTCCGCATAACGTGACCGAAATATGCCAGAATGCGTTGGCTGCAAATCGTAATATTATGCAGGTGTTCATTAAATATTATGTCAAATTGATTGTTTATAAATACATAATATAATAAATAATAATGTGTTGGCATTTGGTTTAACAACGATTATCATAATATTAAACCGATCGTTATCCTGCCGCGTATTAGCGATTCACGCAATAATTATTGGTTGTTTAAATATTAAATATCGCAATCTAATTGAAAACTGGGATAATTTAATTTAATCGCTAGCGTACCTATAACGTGAACTCTAACGGAATTCTCAATTTAACATAAAAGTCTGTGGCCACAATAACTTTCCTTTGCAATATTTTTTATGAAAACATCGCATTATCTACAACCTAGAAAATTATTTGTTAGACAAACTACAAAAACCCCGAATGATAAGGAAAATGGCTTATAACTTTTGAACGGCTGAACCGATTTTAATCAAAGATAGCTAACTACACTAATTCACCTTTCAACAAAAAAATAAAATAAAAATCGGGAGGTACGCCTTTTGAACGGTAGAACCGATTTTCATTTTAGTGTCTGGCTGTGGCATCGTAATGCCACATTATACACACACAGGCACATCAAACTCTTTGCATCGAGGGTTAAAATTTAAATGTTTTAATATGAACTGAACTGAATAAAATGAATTGAATAGCCCAACTGAAAATAAAAAACAAAATTTAATAAATAAATAGATATAATAAGCGCCATTTGGCCACAAGCTCATCAATTCGGATTGTGTTATGGTAGCTAGATAACAGATAGAATACTTATTTACCGTTTTTTGTATAAATATACGGAACATCCAAACCAGAATCAAATCTATACATATAAAATGCTTTGTCCTGAACGACTGACTGACTGACGGATCAACGCCCAGCCTAAACCGCTGATCGTAGAGACCTGAAACTTCGAGGGTGTGTTTTTTGTATGACGTACGCATCCAATAAGTAAGGATTTTCCGAAATTCTACGACTAACCTACCTAATACCAATTTATCATTTATTTACAACTGTATAAAATATTTGTAAATATCATTTGATAAATACTGCTAAAATAACAGCCTGTCACGTCTCTCACAGTTTGATTTATTACTTTGAAACAACTGTGATGAAAATGATAGTACTTTGCAAAAAAAACGTCGCCGTCTAACTTGACAGGTCGAAAATATATTTCTAAATGAATAGTGAAAGTTGTTGAAACAAATGTATTTAAAATTAAAATAAACAACTTAAATATTCTAATTTGAACAAACCAACATTCTCACGCAGTAAAATTACTACATTCATAAACTTTTCGACTCGTGTTGAGAAATTTATTAAACAGTATAGCAGTAGCACTAATATTAATAGCAATATTAATTGCATTGCCTTGGCTTTTTGCATGCATTATTTGCGGGCGCACTGCATTTTATGTGGTAGTGGAACTAAAAATCTATATATTTATAAATATATATCTATCAAATCAGAATCGTGTTTTACATTTTTTATTACAGTTGCTCATAAAGTTAGGCTCATAATCCAACGTATTATACACCCGTGCGTTTTACGTTACCATGATACAACTAGTGATGTAATAAGTTATCCTGATAAGTTAAATACGTATCTTACTGCTAATTACAGGATATGTAGATAAAACATTCTTAATTTATCTGGGTTATACTGTTTTGATGTATAAAAAAAAACAAAGAGTTTTAAGCCAGCAAAAATGGTTGTCTGTAAAATCGGTTTACGAACGATAATTTTACGTGATAACGTCTTCGAAAACGAAATGGAGTTTTGTTTTTCTTTACTTAAATATATTTTTTTCCGCACTATTGTATTCTGTTTTTACCGTACCATTGTAACCCCCAACGCAAAAACGAATGGAAAATCCCTAAACAATATTGTATGTTAGACGAGGCTGTATAGGTTTAAAAGTCTTTTGCCAAAAATAATTACATTTTTCTGTTTTTAAACACAAAAATTTTGTTATCTTTTTATTATTTTAACATTTCTTTTCTTTTCTTTTATTCGCAACTGTAACAAAAAATGCCGTACGATACAAGTGTGGATATTGATCATTGCATCTCGGCATTAACCGCCTCTATGCAATGATCAATTTACCACACTTATATCGTAATGTACTATTAAGCACAGTATTTCGGTGCTGTAAAGCATTTCATTTATATAATGTATACCTTTTTATTTGAGTCATTAAAATAAATAATATTCTTTTTATAAAGTTATCTCTTTAAGTGCAACGTCTGTAATCGCCCTAAGTAGTTAGATACTTATTAGTACATTTTATATTGTGACGAAATGTCATTTTACATTATGGAAATACAAATAATTATTTTCCGTTTCGTTTTCCTCCATAATTTAGAAATTTCCCCTTAGTGCTTCTGAAAAGGTCTACGTGGCGTGACTGACCATTTATATTAAGTAAAATGTTGCTCCGAGGAAGCTATAATTGGTCTATATTTATGTTTTAATGGTCATTTCGAAACAAAAGCTCTTAAGAAATTTATTTTTCTTAGTTCTCAAGTCTATTTGGAAATTGTAACAACTGCCTTCTTAATGCCTTTTACCAGCTGAAATAATTGGATCGACATTGTTTCTGTATAGAATTTCATATTATACTAGCAGAACTCCGCAGTTTCACCTACTTAACTCCCAAAATATAGAGATAAAAATTACCTATGTTGTTCTCAATGAATCAAGATGAAGATTCATCAAAATCGGTCCAGTAATTTTAGAACCTTGTCTTTACAAACATAAATACAAACAAAAAATCTTTCCTCTTTATAATATTAGTGTAGATTAGGTAGGTATAGTCTACGCTCAATTAAATTTTGTACCATACTAAACTTGTACTTGTACTTGAACGGCCTGTTTTCCGCAATTAGACCCTTTTTAATTGGATCCTTTTTGCGTTAGATGAGGCTTGCCCAGCACCTACTACCCTCTCAGCTTAGTCGACCATTTCCAGAGGAGAGAACGTGTCAATACTTCTGGAGCCAACTAAGCCGCGGGTTTCATCACGATATTTTGCTTCACCGTAAGCTGAATGGTTAGTTAGGTTAGGTGTTGCGCAAGTCTTCTCCATGTTTACGCAAGAAGGACCTAACTAAAGAGGTCTAGTTACGGAAAATAGTTCACAAAGTACAAGCACTGCGTATCTGCAACCATAATTATGTAAATAGTGTCTATCCTCACCTATTCTAAGTTAAATTATTCACAACCTACCATTAAAGCTGAATCAGTTCTTTTACACCCAAAGGAAGAAGTCGCTTTCTGCGATAAGGCCGCCCATTTGTGCAACTTATACTTTCTAGCTATTACTTTACTTTGTGTTTATCGTGTTCTGTTACTTCCTGTGTTATACAAATCAAGTTATCTATCTATTTATCTGCACCTTCATAGCAAATCAAGCGTAATTTTTTTTATATATTGTTATGTTTTTGTTCACTTCGCATTTACAATGTCAACAAAAATTGTATATAAGATCACGGGATATTAAATTTCAAACAATGATGTAAAGCTCATATTTGAATACAATAGCCTATGACCCCGAAACTGAATCTGGGGCAAGTCTTGAAGCCAGGAATTCCGGTACAATGCCAATGGAATGTTAATGGGTCAACACATTTAGAGCAAAACCACCCGAAAGAAGCAATGGGATTTTATTAATTTAACTTTATTCCTAATTTCCAGTTGCATTATAGTAGGACGAGAGCTGATTGGGATTCGATTTTATAACAAAATTAGCTGTCCCGGCAAACGATATTTTGCCATTTACAAAAATATACATGATAAATAAGGAAAAATAAAGGAAATAGATGTTGTTCGATTCTCAGATCTAACGAATATACACAAAAAAATTCATACAAATCGGTTCAGTTGTTTAGGATTTGCTGTTTACCGACTCAACGAGAAAAAATAACTTCACTGAATATCTCTGAATAAATGTGTATTACTTACTTTATTTCATACTAGCTGTTGCCCGCGACTTCGTTCGCGATGTAGTTTTGGGTTATTTAGAATACTTAGCATTTTTCTGCATAGATACAATTTATCATTCGGTGTAAGTTATAAAAACAAAATAGGTAGTTACATTGTTTTTAAACTATATTTTTAATTGATTTGGCAAAGGCAATTCTTATTCTAGGCTTACTCATACTCCGAAAGTAGGTCTAAAGATGCCTGAAGAGCGTGTAGAAAGAAAAACTTTCAGCCCTAGGGAAAATCGATTTTACTGACAGCTGTCATGTCAAATTATGGCTTCGCGCGGCTTGTGCAATGTGTTTGTAGCCAGTATCAGTATCATTACGCATTAGGAACTTCAAAAACCTAACCTTCTTGTTTTAGGTAACACCAAAGAATAACAATTATGGCTTCGCACGGCTCATCCATACTGCCAGAGTTTAGTACATAATAGGTTTTTTCTCAGTAATCGAATTCAGGTAGATATATTTAGTTCAAGATATCTTATTTAATAAAATAAATATAAAGATGAAAAACTGTAATTTAAATCTACGGACTTCGCGTCATTACTCAGTGTTGGATAAACTAATTTATAAAAATCTCTTCGGTAAGTACCGACGTATTTGAGTATTGAAAACATGTTGAAAACAAATAGCAAAAACAAAAAATCTACATAATGTATAACCTCTTTGGTCCCAACCTTGTAAGAGGATTAGAGGATATTCGTAATGAAAAGCACTTGTTACCCAAGGTGTGAAAGTCACTCATTTAGTCCCTCGAACTATTAGCGCCCTCGCTACGCTCGGGCGCCAAACTCCGTCTCGGGGCTCAATGAGTGACTTTCACACCTTGGGTAACAATGTACTATTTTAGTTAATTTTTCACAAATAAAACATAATAGGTACACAACAATATGATAAGCTAAAACTAAGTCCAATTTCTATTCGCACAAAACTTTCAACATACTTTGTCGTTTTTGTAAATTAAAGAAAAAATAATTATCAACTACCTTTGTGTCTCGATTCATATTCTTCAATTAATAATATAAGAGATTATAGTATTTACACCAACATCATGCAAATAATAATCTATTTTGGTGCAAATAATATTTTACATTGTTTTTATTATCAAATAATAATATTAATGATTAAAAAGAAAGGCCATTGGACAGAACAAATACTAATACTTAAAAGAACGCGATGTACATTGAGATCCTTACATATTAGCAGGCATTACGTTGAACAAAAAATGCTTTCACACCAAACATCTAAAGCGTCTCGGAAACGGGGTATTTGAAGGAACGTGATGTCCTATGATTTCACAAAAGTGCACGGTGCCTTTTGATACTCATACCTATCGATAGACGGCATCGAAAAAAAAAACAAATAATAAAAAACCAACCCTCTAAAGCGTTTTGGATACAGGGTTTTTGAAGAAACGTGATGTTCCTTGATTTTCTAAGAGTGCGCGGTGACTTTATGCCAAAAATAATTGTGTAAAATTATGTTATGCCTAGGGTTTTTATGTCAAAACCGATTTTTCCAAAACCTTTATACCAAACTACAAAAGGACATTCAACTTCTAAAGCGAGACGTTTTGGAAACGGAATATTTAAAGAAAAATGATAACCTATAATTTTTCAAAAGTGTGCGGTTCACTTTGAGTGCCATACCCATCGAAAATGACAAATAATGCCATCAAACAAAACCTATAAAGCGTTAGGCATTATTTATTCATCGGGTCTAAAATCACAGCGCAAAAAAACATAACATAACATAACTTTTCCAATATTCTGAATTCTTGACCAAAATTCCCAGTTTTTTTATTAGGTAGCTAGCAGGGCTACGTAATTTTGGAAAAAAAAATGATTTTTACCAATAACTACCTGTATATTTTTCAACCGACATCAAAAAAGCAGGAGGTTCTCAATTCGTCTCGTATATATATATTTTTTATGTATGTTCGCTGTTACTCGTAAACTCTTTGAGCGATTTGGAAAATTCTTTTTTTGTTTTTACTATCTAAGGTTTCCGCTACTTGAACTCATAATTCAAACTATAGCAGGAGAAAAGCGCGATAGAAGTGTAACATCGGAGGTCTTCGGTAAAGGAGATCGGTAATATTATGTAGTAGTACCTCTTTGAACTAACCTCATTTTCAGTTTCACGTAGGTAGTATTAAATGCAAACTATTTGGTTTTATGACAGCTGTCATCTTGAGCGGAGGCATGTACTGGACCCCTACCATGACTTTTTGAAGAACTCGAAAAAAAGAAACCCTTTTTCGATCACTCTTTTGTCTGTTTGTCTGTCGGTGTGTCACTACCGATATTCTCAGAGACGGGTGGACCTAGTAAGTTGATTTTTACGAATTTTCATAGTAAATACTCAATATAGTATGTTTAATCGAATACGTAATAAACCCGTGGTAAGGGTACTGTTCCCTTCTGACGTTCGATTACGTTTTACCACGGAAAATTACTCCGATTTCACATTTTTTAAATGTTTTTTTATCAAATATCTTAATTATTGTATTAAAGTTAAATTAAAACATAGCCTAAATGTTATTCTGATATATTCTGAACAAATTTGTGTGGACCTTGTTAAAATCTGTTCTGTAGTTTATGAGATTACCTGGTTCAAACAAACAAACAGACAGACAAACAGACAAACAGACAAAAATTCTAAAAACTACCCTATCGTGTTCAGCTAACGATTTTAAGGCGACCTGTGTATTTTTTTTCTGGATATCTTACAATTACAGATTTCTTGATGTCTACAGATTTATTATATGTATAGATATAGATACTATGTACGAAAAATGCTATATGATGAGAAAAAGTAGGTAATCTGATAAGTAGGCATTTTGACACTAAGTTCTTTTGAGATCTTGGAGTATTGGTAAAAGTGTAAAACGAAATTACGACACGCCGAAACCAAATCGATTAATCTAGGTATACTAATATTATAAAGCTGAGGAGTTTCTTTGTTTGGTTTGACGCGCTAAACTCAGAAATTACCGGTCAAAATTGAAAAGATCTATTTGCGTTTGATAGTTTATTTATCGAGGAAGGCTATAGCTTACTGTTTATATTGACATTTCCACGATATCAGAATCTAAGCGAGTGAAGCCACGGTGCGCTTCTTAAATAATTGTTTAGTCCAAATCGTAAAATTTCTTGTTTTATTTACAGCACAAACAATGCTAAAATGTTACGACACTAATCATAAAACCAGCTTTCCAACACAAAGCAATGAAAAAGCTAGCTAAGACTGTTCTCTAGTTTTATTTCCTCGATTGTTTATTACGTAGCATTTTGGCAAGTATCTGCCATCGCTACATTATTGCACAATTTAGAAGTTATGGCGACACTAACATAGGGTTACCATAAATCGTTAACAAATGGATATTCGGATGATATAATTACGAATTTGAATAAACATAGTAAGTACGGCTATTCGGATATAAATCGTTGTATCGATATTGGAAACCATATGGTGATCTCGATAGATTTTATCGATAGATTAAACCGCAGTTTTGTGATTGAACCACGCGGTTTGTAATGCGTTTGTGATTGGTTTCATTTTACAGAATAATCGTGATTTGCGACTTTGTTCATGACTTTTATTACATTTTCTTGTGTTTTTCTTTTATTTATACTGAACTTTACAATTATTATTATGGATTCTTTTGAAATCCTGATCCTAACTAATCTGTATTACAATTTCGAAAAAAGTTCACTGTCAAACGGTTGGACCGATTTGGATGTAAATCGACATAGTGCTAGATTAAGGGATGGAGAAGAGAATAGGGTTCCTTTAATCCTCAAATTCCCGCGGGATCAAGACGTATGAGGTTGAAACCACGGGCGCAGCTAATAATACACCCAGAATCAAGTCACACGAACGAAATTGATGTGATACAATAAATGTGATACTTTAAGAAATATTTATGGTGCATATTAATTTTGGAAGTTAAAATCGAACTAATTAACACTTTAGATATGTAGGCCACAACCAACATTGGTCTTCAATCAAAGTTCAAAAGTACACCTCCACCGTAACGTTTACAATCATGTGCAGCACTATTTGAACATTATAACAATGTAACCTGTAAATCGATCCCACGTCTGTTGGTGTAGCGGGTTGCGGCTTATACCACTCAGCCTACTAAATACATAGTTAACATGTTGCAAATAATAATCACTTACAGTACCAGTTATCAGTACTTTTAATTCAAGTATTTATGTTTGTGTCGTCTTTTAGAAGAACGTCGTAAGTACAATACTTTTTAATAGTATTATGGTAGCAGTACTTTTTATTCAAGTATTTATGTTTGTGTGCAACGTCTTTTAGAAGAACGTCCTAAGTACCATACTTGTTGATAGTATTATGGTAGCAGACTGATAGTGTATTTATGACGCATACTGTATATCTCTTCTAATAGATACCTACCGCATATCCACACAATTGATCATAGTTTGATTGTTCAAAGTCAACTTCAGACAAAGACGTAATTGGCGTCAAGTCAAGACCATCGACTAATTACTTATTGACATAGCTGTAATATCTTCTAAGATAATATTATACATATTAATACCTATATTGTTGCGGTTAAATATACACGTGTAACTATTTGTAAGTGGAATTGATATTGATATAATCTACTTAGTTATTAAGTCTACATATCTCTATAAACAGGATTAATTTTTTACGTGGGTCTTCAGGGCTATTGCCTAAATTATAAGAGATAGCGGAAAATGCTGAAAGAAGTTGCGTGTCCGATTTTGAAATAAAAACTAAAACTGCATCATTGGATTTTTGAAAAGTAATTATCCTCGCCAGGAATCGAACCTGTTGATTTTGTAAAAAAATACTAAATCTATATTTTTATACCAATGGATAGTCTTGCTGATATATATCAATTCTTGGAAACAAACATAGTATGGGAAATCAAAGGAATAAGCTAATATTTTTAGTCTTCTGTAATTTATCTCTCTTATAGTCATAATCATAATCATTTATTCGTGAATAAAGGTACAGTTGACATACTTACACGTAAAGCATCTCTATATTCGACCTTACAGGCATACGAAATTTTATTAAAATTATTATAGAAAGTCATTTTATTAAAGTTAATTTAACAAGATTACGAATTGAAATTATAAATGTCAATTTGATTACTTACTAAATAATGTTGAATAAGAAATAGTCAAACAATAATTATGAAATTCATAATGAGGAATCATTTAAAAACTCCTGAACAGCGGAATAAGCCTTATCTACTAGCAAGCTGTGCAGTTTGGATTTGAAAATCATCAAGTTATCCTCAGTTCGAATATGTTTTAGTTACCTAGTTTATTTTTAGCAAAGTAAGTTTATATAAAAAAATATAGTTTTAAAAAATCATTCTGTATAATAATAGACGACATGACTCATCACGAAATCTCTGAAATTGCAAGAGCTAAGAGTCTGAAACTTTGCATGTGGGAGCTTTTTAGGACGTAGCCACACGCTAAGAAAATATTTTTGGAAATTCGATCTCTATAGGGATAAAACAGACTGTTAAAGTTCGTAGTTGTTTTTACTATTATGTATTCTAGGTTTGGAACTTTTAAGGAGACTCTTGCAGCAGGTAAAACCGTGAGACCCAGCTAGTATGAGATGAAATAAGATACCTAGAATCCCTACCACTTTAGCACTAAGCTAAGCCCTTACGCAAAAGGTCACATACGCAGAGATCTAGTTTCGTAAGATAAGCCAGACAACAAAGTACAACCATAAACTAACACATTACCTGCTCTATGGTACAATATAAGTAAAAGAATATTCCCATACTAGCTTTTGCCCGCGACTTCGTCCGTGTAGACGTCGAAAATGGTACTCTAAGCAAACCACACCCAAAATAACTTTCTACCACTTTTTAACCCTGTTAGGTGTAGAATTTTCGGAAAATCCTTTCTTATCGGATGCCTACGTCATACAAAGAACACACCCTCCAAGATTCAGGTCTCTACGATCAGCGGTTTAGGCTGTGCGTTGATCCGTCAGTCAGTCAGTCATTCAGGACAAAGAATTTTATATGTACAGTAGTGCAGATGAATTGAGTACCCCCCTCTATGGCTAAACTCGCTTGCATCGGTCTGCCATAGCTATGTGTGAGTGTTATTTCAACGCACGACACACACAACAACACTTTGTAAGAATTACTTACTGTTAGCATGTGTGCGTACTACGAGTCACAATAAAACGAATGGTCAAAGATAACTTATAGATTTATTAGCTACCTCTAACGCGTCAGCCGGCCACAATACAAAACGAATGCTTAAATTCAACACTGAGGTATGAGACACCGTGGTCGAGTTGGTAAAGTTCATGGCTACTGTAGCTAATGAGTTGAGCTAACATGGATCGATTCTTAGAATACTTTTTGTTTACTTTTTGACTATTAGAATTTTTTTTATTCCTATTCTTCAATTATATATTAAAGTTTTTGTATGAATAATGTGATTGTGTATATTAGTATATGTGGGATTTAGTAAAAGAATATTCAATGAAAATATTTTATTGTAACTAATAACAAATAATAAAAGTCACTACTTTAAAACACAAAAACAGTTTAAGGTTAAATTAAAAAGTCATTACGTTACTGAATATAATATATTATACAAGCAATAAAATAAATATAGGTCTAATGTTAACTGACGTAATATAATATAAGTATACTTACTAAAGTTTAATTTATATAAATTAAAAATACTTTATATCACTAACTAAATAAACTAAGTATATGAAAAATATTCTATCATCAATTATCAACTTGTAATGCACCCAGTGTAATGGCGAAATCATAATAATAGCATATTATTATGACCACAATCGATAGTGCAGTCAGTAACTAAATTTATTTCCTGTATTTACGTAGACACTAGCGCCGCTACAATTAAAATATGTTATGTTGGGCAAACCTCACTCTTTATATTTTAGATGCCCTATATTTTTTATATTTTCTATTTTATAGATATATTTATTCAAGTTTTCGATTGTGTTCAAATCAGGTGAACGGGACGGCCACGGTAGGTATAACTTTTATATCATGATTCACCATAAAATCTAGCTGAGACTGATTTATAAGCGGCGGGCGGTCTACCACTTCGTTTGAGATTACCAGACTACCTTCTTCCTCAAATCTCTTCACTCGGGACCTTACGGTTTTTCTCTAAAAATAAAACGAAATTACAAACTTGAATTATTTACCGAAGATTTACTTAATTAGTTAATAAGTAGATTAGACAATTTTAACCCAAGCCGTAAATAATCAATACAACTAGGTTGATAGAAATAAATTACTACTTACGGTAAAACAAGTTTTGTACGCTGTTTGGGATAAATTCAGACCCTGCATATGCCAAGCTACTATGCTGGCCTTATTTTCACTGGTAATATTAGCATAAATGATTTCATTAGGATCCCACAAATAAAAAACACTCGCACAAACAATCAACACTAAAAAGATCACCTTTACCTGCTTATTTTTTTCTGATCATTTAATTTTCAAACCACCCGCTTTTTATTAAACTGAATGTGAATACGTCTTTGTTGTGAATTTAACTCGGCCATTTAAAATCTTATAGAAAGTTGATCTAATTATTATTTTTGTTTAAGATAAGGATCGAACCCACGACCTATGATCCGCAGGCCCATTTCCTTATAGTAAAGCTTGAGCATTTACCACTGCACCACGTAGTCACTCAAACATCATGTCGAAATTGAGGTATACATAATTGTCAAATAATTGGCATAATTATAGCTCTCTTTTTAATAGGTACAAGATGAAAAGGAAAGGTATAATGCGTGTGAGTGTGTGTAAAATGTCTATGGAAGAGGGTCGTAAGTCCACAGACAGTTCAAGCAACTGTGTAGTAGTAACTGGGACCCCACTTTTGCGGCATACTGTACCTAAAGATAGATAAAAAAAATTATTTTTTGTAAAACCTACTCATTATTGTAATTGTATAATGACCTTAAATATTATAACGTCACAGAAATAAGTTTTCTTTGTTTTAAAAAGAAATAAATCAATCTTTTATGAAATAAAGAAGAACATTTAAATTTAATATAGGTAACGTTTTCATGAGATATTTCATAAAAGCCTCATTTAGACGTAGATTTACTTAATATATTCGCAAGCTTTTAAAAACACTGCTCATTTAAATATGAAATTTCTGAGTTTATGTGCGGTTTTGGTATTTTAACTAAAATTATGTTAGTTAACTCATAAGCCGAAGCGTAAAAGCATTTCCTTAATAATATAATATTTGTCTTTACATCTCATTTATATATGATTTGATTTGATGTCCCACTTGGCATAATGGTCACCATGCCGGACTGCCAAACACAGGGTTGCGGGTTCAATTCCCGCCTCAGACAAGTATTTATGCTTACATATTTGTCTGTAGTCTGGTTGTTTCTATGTATTATAAGTATATATTTACAAAAGAAAAGTATAAAAGAAGTATATCCGTTGTATAGCACCCATAACACAAGTGTAGTTACTTAGCTTGGGGCTAGATGGCGATGTGTGGATTGTCTAGCAATATTTATTTATTTACTAGCAGCGCTCCGCGGTTTTACCCGCGTAACTCCCGATTCCGTGGGAATATCGGGATAAAAAGTAGCCTATAGCCTTCCTCGATAAATGGCCTATCCAACACAAATTTTTCAATTCGAACCAGTAGTTCCTGAGATTAGCGCGTTCAAACAAACAAACAAACTCTTCAGCTTTATAATATTAGTATAGATTAAATTGTACATATACAGTGCCAACAACTTTAATCCTTGCTTAATCAGGACGTTGTAGTGCCTGGGACATATTGTATTAGATGGAGTAGGCTTACCCAGAGCCTATGTACCACTGTCTCAGCTTAGTCGAACATTTCCAGAGGAAAGAACTCGTCCATAGGTACGTCTGGAGCCAACTAAGCCGCAAATTTCATCACGATGTTTTCCTTCACCGTAAGAGCAATTTTAATTAACACCCATAATTTTTTAATAAAAAAAAATCGATTGGTGCACGGTCGAAAGCTATTCCTTAGAAAATCTTGATTTATAAATATATTGTATGTTCTTATAATGTCGATTCGATAGCCAAATGCGTAATGAGCAAAGTTAGCGGCGAAAGAGTTAAAATTGAAGCAACTTTGCTTCAAAGAAAATTGGTAATTCATTGCTTAGATTGTGCCTTTTCTCAAGTATAACCCGAGTATTGGAAAAACTTTTCTTCGCTAATAAAAACATATGACAGTTCCAACATTGGTAATAGGACTTAGTACTTTAGCGAGCTCTAAAGTCGTTTGCAAGCGAAAGAGGTTAAAAATGTGAAAGAAGCAAATTTTCCAACTTAAATTACTTTTTATGCTTAGTAGTGTGGCATAGTTTAATGTCATATTTTCTTATAAATTGAAGTTTAAAAGCTTGAATTTTTTAACCCCCAAGTGCGATTAATTTAGGTAGGTAACTGTGTCATTTTATTTTTAGTTTATGTTAGCAAATTATGTTATTTGGCTAGGTAGGTACTCTTGTGAATATTTAGTTATATTAAGTAAGTCAGCTAGATATTCTTTTAAGGATTACTAAATATTCTTTAAAGCTAAACATAAATTAAGAAGTTATATCAGAGCGATTAATCAGAGCAGTAAAAAGACAGCTACAATAAAACAGAATTTAAATAGAAAATACCAATTTTAGTCTAAAAACTGAACAGGTAATTCATTACCCTTATTTAAGTCCGAACAGCCCACATGTTAGAACCATTTATAAATAATTTATTCACGTAAGTATCAAACATACATAAGTGATTACATGAATCACTTTGATCAAAGCTTTGCAGGGTTTGATATCATACAAAAATGCTTCATTTTAGAGCGTATCCATTAAGTTTATTTGGTACCTTATTTTACGTCAAACCACATCTGTCAGACTCGATGCCGTCTATGCAAAACAATGATCTCGTGATATACTCTGTCGCATGTCAAAGCTCAGGTTTTCTTTCATGTCAGGAGATAAAACAACATTTTTATCTAATCCATGTAAAACACGATAAACCGTTGCCCTGAGATTAACATAATAACATAATGGATAAAGTTAAAAGGGACTGAGAAATACGCTATCTACGGATGTGACGAATAAAGGATGCAAAGAGATCTCCCCTTTTTGTGGACACAGATTTAACTATTGTATTTTGGACAAAAGAGTAAAGTGTACACAAAATAAAAGTATTCAGTCTTTTACAATTTCGATACATTAATTTTGGTTTGTTTACTTTCAATTTTTGGTAAAATTACCAATTGGTTGTATGTTATTGGAGTGATATTATTGTATTGTCGTAATTCTTTTGTGTATTTTATATGTTGATAACTCATTCGAAAAAGTCTTTGAAAAGAATTCAAATTGTAGGTATCTTATTCAATTCTTTTGGCACGAAATGAAGTTTCTACGAAAATCGTCCTCTTTTTATGTTCACAAGTAACTTTGAAACCTTATGTACCTAAGTACGAAGGAGAAAATTAAATTTAAGTGATTATCTAAACGAGATCGGTTGTAATTTTAACTTGAATATTTAAATGGTAAATATAGAAACCGATAAATGGAAAGGAAAATATCGATCGCATTAAGATAAGACAGCAGAATCATGGGTAACCTTGTAAGTGAGTGTCGAATTTTATACACAACTAGGAACACCAGGTAAAAGTGAATAAACTCCGAAGAGTAATCACTTAAGAGGTTTTATACATTTGGCAACGCCTCTTGGGATACAAGTAGAAATCCACAGAGTGACGCAATGATTTCTTCCGAATTCGCCCAGTATCGAAAACCTATCAGAATAGTAAAAGCATTTGGAATCATTTATCACTCTTCTATTTTAGTAACAACACACAACTATTACGAGGGCTATTAAGAGAAACGTGGAAATGTTTGCGGGCATAAATGGTAGATAAATAATTATTCGATCTTGTATCATACAATATATAAACATAGGTGATCCATTACGTTCGGAAACGCAACCTGGATCGAACATTTTACGATTTGTGTGACACGAATGAATATTGACGTGAGTTATTACCATCCATATGTTCACGTCGAAAAGATGGAGCATCGTTTTTATGACACGCGGTGTACCTTTAACATGAGTGGTAAAAAATGCGATCCTCTCGTTGATCTGAAATGAAATAATCAAAGTAACTCGATTTCTTTACAGATTAGTGAGTTGCTCTTTTCATAGCTTTGTAACCAACCCAATTAGTGTCAAAGATTTTTGTATAAGGTAAGATTGGTCTTTATCTGATCTTTTACCCATATCAATGTCACCTGGATAAATCGTACGAATAAATTGATCAATTACGTGAGTCTTGATTTAATCGCATTAATTATTGGTTTGATTACGTCCCGTGCTTTAACATCGATGGACGTTAATGACATATGTTACTGTCTAAAAATCCTAGAATAACATACTAGTATGAATAGAGAAACAGACAATAATAATTGTCGCAATGATTAATGATCTAGTTATTCCTGGATAAGGCCGAGTACAATATGAACAATTGTTAACATTGCGTGTCGATTCATCGATAGTTTTTAAGTAACCTTTTGTAGCTCGTTTCTGTTATTGTGAAAAGAACAGTGGATGAACTAATCCTCGTGTATGAGCTACGGATACACACTGTCTATCTACTAGGTAGGTAGTAAGTATTAGTAACTCTATGAATAATTTATTTAATGTAGATAAAATATATTTTTTGTGTACAGTTGTTATGGTTACGCTAATGTATTTAATATCGATATCAGGAAAATGTAAAAGCAAGGATTACAGCATTTTTTTCAACTGAATAAAAAAATGTATTTCTTTAGAAATTGTACCAGTATTTTGCTTCTTCAGAAATAAAGTCTTGAAACCCCTTTTAAGTAAGTACTATTAGAGATACTCAGGAAAACAGGCACAACAATTTAACCACAATATTTATTGAATAAATTCAAGTTAAATCAACAGTGCAAAGCTTAGCCTACGAAAGCTGGTCGGCGAGTGAGGTACTTCTTCGTTCGCTGGCGCCACGATGTCGCGACACACGGTGCGCGACGGGGTGGCGTGATGCTTGCAGCCAATAGGACTGCGCAGACGCCGTCTCGTTCGATTTAAGCTCCGCCTACTTGTCTGGTTTTCTTATAGTCGCCCATCCTGAGCTGTAATACGACCCCGTATTACTTGGACCTGAAAATTAGCCTGTTTTAGAATTTGTTACCATCCGCGTAGTCATAGTGATCCAACAGGGGATGATTTAACTAAAGTTGAGACGAACTGTCATAAGAGAGTTACAAAAATCAATCTAACATTGACCGAACTGGCCTTTCATTAGTTTAAATTAAACTTAGCAGTGTAAATCTGATCCTATTTGATCGTTCTAATCCATTGTTGTACAACCGAACTGGTCTAGGGGTACTTAGGCCGAACTGGCGTGGTGTATTTTGGTAGACCGAACTCGTCTAACGTGTTTATGTTTAGACCGAACTAGTCTAATGTCTTAGACTGAACTAGTCTAACGTGTTTGTGTTTAGACCGAACTAGTCTAATGTGTTTATGTTTAGACCGAACTGGTCTAATATGTTTTTTTTTTTTTTTACTTAAACGTAACTGATCTGATGGAATAAGACCGACCTGGTCTTGAGTATACTAACCTGACTTACTGCCATGATGAATTTATTTGAACTTGTAATTTAAAGCCATAGTCAAGTTTCGGATTTATTCTGTTAAACATCAAGTCAGACAAATTAAGCAATAATTCAATGTCTTAACATAACCATGAAATTATCGTTATTGATCTTAAATTAAGAAATAAACTCACTAATCTTTGTTAACATTATCAAAATAATCGCAAATAATAAGTAATCGTCAGATCATAATTAAATAATTGCTATGACAGGAATAATCATCTAAACATCATCTACTTCACTATCATCGGACACTTCTTGTATCTTGAAAGGTTTCATCTTATCGCCCGCTATGACATTTTTATATTTTCGACCTCTTACGTTGAGTGATTCTACGCGGTACCTATCGTTACCTAAAACTTGAACTATTTTGTACGGCCCTGCATATTTGTCAACCAATTTACCACTTGTAATCCCTTTCTTTAAAACCCTACGTTCAACTTGAACCAAATCATCAACAGCAAATATTATAGATGGAATTCTATTCTTGTCATAACGTTTTCTCATTTGATCAGCATTTTCAATTAATCTTTCTGCCGCTTCTTTACGGTTTGAATCAACATCAACACTACCTTGTTCCGGATCAGAAACATCTAAAGGAAAACGGGGAATGAAACCAAATACTAAGTCAAAAGGACTCTTCTTCGTCGAATTATTTATTGTGGAATTTAGACCTCTTTGTACTTGAACAACATAATCCTCCCACAAATTATGCCTATCACCTATGCAAGCTGTAAGAGATTGTAGCACGGTGCGATTAACGCGCTCCACCTGCCCGTTAGCACGAGGACAGGCTACTGCATTCATGACATGTGTTATGCCTTTGTTAACACAATAGGTTTTCATTTGTTGACTAGCAAAACATTTGCCACGGTCACTTATAATACGCACAGGTGTTCCGAATATTTTTTCATGTAACGTTAAAGTTGACAATACATGGTCCGTACGAGTGTTGGGCACAGGTTGTAGCCAAACAAACTTTGTAAATCCGTCAACTACCAATAAAAGATAAGTGTTACCCTCTTTGGACTCACAAAAAGGACCTAGATGGTCTATATGAATTGTTTCAAATGGTGTATTACCTTTAGCTATAGCATGTAAATGTCCTCTCTGAATACCAGTTGGTTTTTTGGCGTATTGACAAGAGATACAACTCTTAACGTATTTCGTAACAAAACGACGCAATTTTTCAAACCAATATTTCTTTTTGATCAATTCAATAACCTTCTCCTGACACATATGACCATTATCGTCGTGAAATAATTTTACTAAACGCCATCTTACTGACTTAGGGACTACTATTTTCTTTTTTCCATCAATAATCTTGCAAAGTTGACCGTCTACGATAGTATAATCATTTTTAAGACTATTATCTTTACCTGATCTTAGCTCCGTTATAATAGTATTAACTTTTGTATCTGCTTGTTGGACCGCTGTAACCCAATTGGTTTGATCTATGTGCAAAACTGGTGTCACAATCGGATTACGACTAAGCGCATCAGCGTGTTGCATATGCGCTCCTGCACGGTAAATCACTTTGAAATCGTACTCGAGTAACTCGAGCCACCATCGACCGATTCGTGGTACCATGTCGCGTTTCGTCCACGTCGTACTCAGAGCGTTGCAGTCGGTAATTACTGTGAACGGTTTCCCTAGAAGGTACACCCGAAATTTCTTAAGAGATATAACTACTGCTAACGCTTCGAGTTCGTACGAGTGATACTTGCTTTCGGCTGTCGTAGTTTGCCGACTTGTATAAGCTACCGGCTTAAATTGTCCGTCAGATTGTTTTTGCATAAGAATTCCTGCTAAACCAAGGGCAGATGCATCTGTATGTACCTGAGTCTCTAATTTTTCATCATAAATCGCTAATACCGGCCTTGAAATTAAAGCAGATTTAAGATCATTGAAACACGCTTCTTGATCTTGTCCCCAAGTCCACTGAGAATCTTTCTTCAGCAATGCAGTTAAAGGTCGTGCTTTTGTTGCAAAAGATTTGATAAATCGCCTAAAATAACTTGCCAACCCAATAAATTGTCTCAATTGATGGATTGAAGTTGGCTTAGGAAAGTTTGCCACACTATCTATTTTTTTTGGTGACGGACGTATTTCATTTTCTGTTATATCAAAACCAAGATATTCTATGCGAGTTTTAAGGAAAGAACACTTTTCTTTACGTAATGTCAAGCCAGATTCAGATATTAGTTTAAGAATTACCTCTAACCGCTCTAAACCTTCTGTAACAGTACGAGAATAACAGATAATATCATCTAAATATGCTCCGGCAAATTTAAATCTTAAATCACCTAACATTTGGTTAATCGCTCTTTGGAACACGGCTGGCGCGTTTGCTAAGCCAAATGGCATTCGTTTGTACTGATACTGACCAAACGGCGTCACAAAAGCTGTGTACTTACGACTATCGGGATGTATCCATAATTGATGATAGCCAGAGCATAAATCCAGGGTACTAAAATATTTATGTCCATTTAATTGATCAATTTGATCTTGTATAACAGGTAAGGGATACCTATCTTTGTGAGTGAGATTATTCAGGTGTCTATAATCAACACACATTCTAGTATCGCCATTTTTCTTCGATACCAGAATGATACGACTAGCATAAGGAGAATTACTCGGTTCAATAATGCCTTGCGCTAATAAATCATCAATAATGCGTTTAACTTTCTCTAATTCAGGTTGTGACATTCTATAAGGTCTATAATAAAAGGGGACAGAATTTGTTAATTCTATAGACATTTCAATATTAGACGCACCTATTCTTCCTTCAGGTCCAGCAAAACAATGATCATATTGTAAAAGCAATTGTTCTAATCTTTCACGATCAGATCCTTTTAAGTCAGTGTTTAATTCAGCAGACTCTATACTATCAACTGCCCGTGCAATACATTTTGTAGCAAAAATTGTCAAAGGCGCAAGATTATGATTAATGACTTTAATTTCTCCACAATTTTCATTAAATAACACCGGGCATCCTACAACATCTAACTCTTTGCCAGGTTCACGATGCTGAGAAGCCCTAACATAAATCGTACTAAAATTTAATTCATTATCATCATCAGGTATTGACACTAAAACGCTATTTAAACCATGGTGCAATTCCGTATCACAAACTACAGACAATTTCAGTACTTTGTTTTCAATAGAACAATTTTTAGGCAAAGCATCAAAGTTATTATCCTGAGCACTAACATTACTTATCTGTAATTTATCAAATGATTTTGTCACGTAAATGTTAGGTAATTCTGTAAATGAACGACCAATAATCATATCTGTATCTTGTAAATCATCACTTACAACCAATAGAGGAACGGTTGCCGAAGCTTGATCTAATGCAATGTGTGTCGTCAATTCTCCTACTGGTGTAATAATACTACCACCGTAAGCGCGAATAGCCCGAGATGATCCCTCGTTATATGCGATACCCGCACGATTAACGGCACTAACAGTTATAGTATTACAAGCGCTTCCAAAATCAATGTATGCAGTTAGCTTAACGCCATTAACGACGACATCTTTATGATATTTCCTGTCATTTACATCAATATCAGAAATTCTAAATAATTTTGGAGGTTTGTCAGAAGACTCTTTTTTAAAACGATAACATTGATCACTACTATGACCCCACTTCTTACAAACTGTACATTGTTTATCTTCTTTACAATCAGAAATTATATGTCCAAATTTATAACATCGATCACAGCGTTTAATAGGAATCTTTGAACATTGTGTCGCAAAGTGACCCTTAGTGCCACAATTAAAACACGAAATATCATCTCTTGGCCCACGGTTAGGTATAACTTTACGAACTAACTTTGATTTATTACGATTAAAATCCAATGCACCTAATTTACTTTGATTCTGCATAACTGAGTCAGAAGCAATGTCCGTTAAATATTCTAATAGGCTTTTCGTGTCTCGACAAGCAGCACTTCGAGCACCAGACTTTAACAAAGGATCATTTAGTGTAAAAATAATGACATCGGTTATGACATGATCGGGTTGATCACATTTTTTTCCTAAAGACATTTTTTTATAATAAAAATCTAAGACATTTTCATTGCAATCTCGCATTATTGTTACAAAATCATACAACTTTGAGGCTATACCACGTCCCTCCGGAAAATCAATAATTAATTTCTGTTTCCATTGATCCCAGCTTAGATCAATGTCATGTTGGGCATCGAACCACAACCTAGCATTACCGGATAATTTTGATGTCATATGATAAATTAATAACCGCTCGTCCCATCCAAAAATCTTAGCCAACGTTTCTAATCGTTTGATCCAATTCTGCGTGCTCATTTTGTCTTTCGTTACGTTTCCGGTGAATTCGGGTATATTTTCCGAAGAATAAATTAATTTATTTGTCTGACCTTGACTCGTCGAACAAACCGCTACTGTACTCGATGTATCGTGCAGACGTTGTGCTGTGTGCTGGATGGAAGCCGCCTCACCCTGAGCGTCTTGGGTCTCGCACGCCGCCGGTATTGGTTCAGCCTGAACCGTCAGACTCGCAGGAGGTGTGGTGACTGTAACTGATGGAGCTGTGAACACAACGTCTGATGAGTTTTCTGTTAAATATGACTGTAGGCTACCCTGCACTGTTGAGTCCGATTTACTTTGTATGATTTTATTCATAAGAGATTCCATATTTTGGAGCCTATTTTCGATCGTAGCCTGTTTCGATCGCTTTGGCGATCCTTCTCGCGACATCTCGTTTCGGGGTCTTCGTTTTTGACCCCTAGATCGTGACCGTGTACGCGATCGAGATCGCGACGTTCGGTTCCGGGATCGAGACCGCGACTTCCGCTTCCGGGATTTGGAATGTCGGCCCATTGTTAAATTATTTATTGGGGCGCGTAAAAGTCACGAATCCGGCTTCTGAACTATTAGAGATACTCAGGAAAACAGGCACAACAATTTAACCACAATATTTATTGAATAAATTCAAGTTAAATCAACAGTGCAAAGCTTAGCCTACGAAAGCTGGTCGGCGAGTGAGGTACTTCTTCGTTCGCTGGCGCCACGATGTCGCGACACACGGTGCGCGACGGGGTGGCGTGATGCTTGCAGCCAATAGGACTGCGCAGACGCCGTCTCGTTCGATTTAAGCTCCGCCTACTTGTCTGGTTTTCTTATAGTACATAAATCATTGGGCTTTAAAGTACTCAGCACATCTAAACATTACAAGACAATTAAACTCAGTAAATGAGGTAAGTATACAACATTTCTCAAAGAGATCACTAGGCGAAAACATTCTACTGAAGAGTACTTAAAACTTCGCGGACCCTTCCCGTTTGTCGCCCGAAGCCATTCTCTGTTGTTTCTCGCATTGCGGACGAGGCGTTAACCACCTCAGAGATTTATGAAAGAAGCCTGTCTTTTTGTAGCACTCGAGAGCAAGAGGGAGTTATTATCTATGTTCGCGATCGCCTTAATTTTGTTTCTCTTTTTTTGTGATGTTCCTTTTAATTTTAAGGCCGAAAGTTTCTCGAAAAGTTTCTTGAAAGTAAATAAAGGCTGTTAAGAGCGGTTCGGCGAGGAAACACTCCGTTACGGAGCAAGGTTCTGTAAAATGTTTCAAAAAGCAATTTCGAATTTTCACGCTTCAAATGGGTGAGGTCTGCCGCAGTCAGTTTCAGTTGACTTCTTTGACTTTTGATGCAGCGAGCGTGGCTGTTTGTTGATCTACGTTTTATACAGTTTTATTGGATCTATACTGCCCTATTGCGCGTTTTATTCGATGATAGCTGTTTTATTTGGCGGAAACATGAATTTATTTATCGTCAAATCAACAATGCTTCAATCTATAATTTCTCACAAGTAGGTAAATCAATTCTATGTTGTCTGAATATCGAAGTCGTTCATTTATTTTATTAACATGAATAGAATTAAAGAGTCATATTAACTTATAAAAGAGTCTTGATTATTTGTATTTAAAATTTTAGTATTTTTATTTAATTTGGTATGCCTAAATTCTGTAATGTATAGTGAACTTGATAAATTATACTGAACTAGCTTTTGCCCGCGACTTCGTCCGCGTAGAAGTCGGAAATGGACCGAGGAATCACGTTGTCCCATACAAACTTTGCCCCCCTTTTTCACCCCCTTCGGAGTAAAATTACGGAAAATTCTTTCCTATTGGATGCCTACGTCACACAAAGAATACACCCTCCAGCCAGTCATTCAGGACAAATCATTTTATATGTATAGATAGATTATACTTCGATGCTGAAATTCATGTTTGTTGTAGGTATGTCAATTAAGATTAGATTAAATTCGTACACTTTGAAATTGTATCGAACACTGGAAAGCTTATGCTTATCCATGTACCTATCTTATATCTGTTTAATATTTGTATAAGTATGTATCTATATGTATATCGACCCGGAATTAATTTAAACTTCGCTCCTCCGCCGCATATCAATTAGTTCGATACCACGTAGTTTATAGGTAGGTGATAAGAACTGCCATGATTTAGCTTCAATTTTAAGATAATAAACTACTGTATAAATTATTTATATTCAAAAACGAGTATTTCATTTGTTATATTAAGTTACTTTTGAAATTAATTATTACTTACCCGCGTAAGTCCCGATTCCGTGGGCATATCGGGATAAAATTAGCCTATGTTTTAATCCAGGTCTCCAGCTATCTAGATACCGAGTTTCATCGCAATCAGTTCAGTAGTTTTAGCGCGAAGGAGTATCAAACATACACACAAACACAAACTTTCACATTTATAATATTAGTAGGATAATTAGCTGATGCAAATAATCTTGCTACCAAAGAGAAACAAAACACGAAAAATTTCTCAAAAGTAATAACAAAAATACAAAACTTTCTCGATACTAATTTAACTTAAGTATGCCAAGCTATATTGTATGTAGCAAAGTTAAGTTTTTCCGGAAATTTTCATTTTCCGGTATACTGAAACTTATCAACATAGGTAATATTTTACGAGTAGTGTTATGGTGTGAAAAATAGCTCATTTCTTGGACCATAACGTTTAACCTGACCGTAACTATGTACACCGTAAAACTAAAACGCCATGTATAAGAAAATAGGTTAGAAGTGTCCTGAAAAATGTATGTCATCAATCTTGCCCTTATACGGGCGGATCTTTTACAAGTCGAGAAATTTCGTAAAGGTGTTCTATCTCTCCTTTCTGAATTTACAAATCTACTTTTCTCTAAGAACGTAAAGAAAAAACAGCGTTTTTTTCAAATTTTAAATATAAATAAACAAATAAATAGTCGTTTATTTCAAACATACAATGCCCATATTGGAGAAATATTACATATAGTCAAATCAAAATTTTATTTAAAATTTAGTGAAATTATATAGTCAAATCAATAATTTTGTTACACAAGTAATACGAGACCTTTTAAAAAGATTTTGTGCAAAAAATTCTTTGATATGAAACAGATGACTAGTTTCTGTTAAGTAGGTATGTATTAAGAAGTTTAATATTTATTGATAATAATATTACTAATTTACTCGGCTAATTAGGGTGGCCCAGTATGAGAGTTGGCGAGTCTCCGCCTGCCATTTTTACGTGTTTATTGAACACTAGCTGTTGCCCGCGACTTCGTTCGCGATGTGGTTTTGGTTTATTTAGAATACCTAGCAGTTTTCCGCATATATACTATTTATCGTTCGGTGTAAGTAATAATATCAAAATAGGTAGTTACATTGTTTTTATGTTTTTTTATTGATTTGGTAAAGTAAAGTAAGTGGGATGTGTAAGTAATATAATTTATTTTATAATTTCACACAAATAAAACATAATACATAACAATATAATACACTAAAACTAAGTCCAATTCCTATTCGCACAAAACTTTCAACATACTTTGTCTTCCTAGTTTAAATTGTTTTTTTTGTAAATTAAAGAAAAAATAATTATTAACTACCTTTGTCCCTCGATTCATATTCTTCCTTTGGTAATTAAAGAGGTTATAGTATTTATAACACCAACATCATGCAAATAGTAATCTATATTAATATGAATGATTTAAAAAAATGGCCGTTGGAAATAACGCGATGCACATTGAGATCCTTACACATTGATAGCAGGCATTACGTTGAACAAAAAACGCTTTCACACCAAACATTTAAAGCGTCTCGGAAAAGGGGTATTTGAAGGAACGTGATGTCCTATGATTTTACAAAAGTGCACGGTGCCCTTTGAGACTCATACCTATCGATAGACGGCATCGAAAAAAAAACAAATATTAATAAACACCAAACCTCTAAAACGTCTTGGATACAATGTTTTTGAAGAAACGTGATGTTACATGATTTTCCAAAAGTGCGCGGTGACTTTATGCCTAAAAGAATTGTGTAAAATTATGTTATTATGCCAAAATCAATTATGCCAAAACCTTTATGCCAAACTACAAAAGAACATCCAACTTCAATAGCGTCTCGGAAATGGAATATTTAAAGAAAAATTATGTCCTATGATTTTTCAAAAGTGTGCTCTATGTGGGTTCACTTTGAGTCCCATACCCATCGAAAAGAACAAAAAATGCCCTCAAACAAAACCTATAAAGCGTAAGGGCATTATTTATTCATCGGGTCTAAAATCACGTAGCAAAAAAACATAACATAACACATAATATACCACGCCATACTGAATGTCCGGATTCCTTTTGCAATTTTCTGAATTCTTGACCAAATTGCCCAGTTTTTTATTAGATAGATAGATAGATAAATTCTTTATTGTAAACACCAATTTCAAATAACATTAATAAAAAAAATCAAAGCTTTAGTCTAAGTGCTACAAAGGGCTGCCTTATCGCTCAAAGCGATATCTTCCAGGCAACCTTTGGATGGATGGTAGCTGGCAGGGCTACGTAATTTAATTAGTAATTCGGGTAAACAAAATGAAAAAATATTTTAACAAATATCTATCTATTTTTTAACCGACTTCAAAAAAGGAGGAGGTTCTCAATTCGTTGGGTATATATATTTTTTTATGTATTTTCGCTGATTATTCGTAAATGCTTGGACCGATTTGGAAAATTCTTTTTTTTGTTTTTATTTTCTAAGGTTTCCGCGATTTGAACTCATAATTCAAACTATTTAATTAGAGATAAGCAGGAAATAAGCACGATAGAAGTGTAACATCGAAGAAGTCTTCGGTAAAGGAGATCGGTAACATTATGTAGTAGTACCTCTTTTTTTCGGTTTGACGTAGGTAGTATTAAATGCAAACTATTTGGTTTGGTTTGCTATTTGGTTGATTTTTTGAAGCACTCGAAAAATAGAAACCCTTATAAGATCACTATTTTGTCCGTCTGTCTGGCAATGTGTCACTACCGATATTCTCAGAGACGGGTGGACCTAGTAAGTTGATTTTTAGGAAGTTTCATGGTAAATACTCAATATAGTATGTTACATCGAATACGTAAAAAAGTCGTGGTAAGGGTACTGTTTCCTTCTGACGTTCGATTTAGTTTTACCACGGAAAAATATTTCGATTTCACATTTTTTTAATGTTTTTTCATCAAATATCATATTTATAGTATTAAAGTTAAATTGTAACATACCCTAAATGTTAATCTGATATTTTCTGAACATATTCATGTGGACCTTGTTAAAACTGGTCTGTAGTTTATAAGATTACCTGGTTCAAACAAACAGACAAACAGACAAACAAACAGACAAAAATTCTAAAAACTACCCTATCGTGTTCAGCTAACGATTTTAAGACGACCTGTGTATTTTTTTTCTGGATATCTTACAATTACAGATTTTTTGATGTCTACAGATTTATTATATGTATAGATTGTTACGGCAGCTGCCATAGTTTCCATAGTTCCCCAGTATCTAGTCCACTACCATCCCATAACAATAGCTCAAATAGTTTTGTCCCGTAGATTATAAATAGTTTTATCCAAACCGGAGGTCGTCCTTGGTTGCACTTTATAGTGTAGACAGGGATAATCGCCGGTTTAGAATCCACCCCATTGTTTGCTATTATACTTGTTATTGTAAATGGCCTCTACGTACGTACGTTAAGAAACATAAAACTAAATTAACACAAAAATAAAAAATAAACTGACCCTTATTGAACAGACCCCTCCCCAACGTTCCCGGTGCAAAGCTGGACAATATGTAGGCAGCGTTACCCCGCTTCACCGCTTTCGACAGTCTTTGCATCAGGAACGCCCCGGAATGTATTAAGTGCATTTACTTATTCCATTTTAATATAAGTAACTAGCTGCGCCCCGCGGTTTCACTCGCGTAAGTCCCGATCCCGTTATTCGTTTTTTTCTCACCTTTTAAACCTTCCCTAGACCTCCACGAATAATTCAAGACTAAGATTAGATAAATCCGTTCAGCCGTTCTCGAGTTTTAGTGAGACTAACGAACAGCAATTCATTTTTATATATATAGATAATAATATCCGTCTGCCATTTGAACGTGTTTGGTACTACATTATCTATAGTTTTCCAGTATCCAGTCCACTATAATTCATTGACAAGATCTATACATATAATAAATCTATAGACATCAAAAAATCTGTAATTGTAAGATATCCAGAAAAAAAATACACAGGTCGCCTTAAAATCGTTAGCTGAACACGATAGGGTAGTTTTTAGAATTTTTGTCTGTTTGTCTGTTTGTCTGTTTGTCTGTTTGTCTGTCTGTTTGTTTGTTTGAACCAGGTAATCTCATAAACTACAGAACAGATTTAAACAAGGTCCACACGAATATGTTCAGAATATATCAGAATAACATTTAGGCTATTTTTTAATTTAACTTTAATACTATAATTAAGATATTTGATAAAAAAACATTTAAAAAATGTGAAATCGAAATATTTTTCCGTGGTAAAACGTAATCGAACGTCAGAAGGGAACAGTACCCTTACCACGGGTTTTTACGTATTCAATTAAACATACTATATTGAGTATTTACTATGAAACTTCCTAAAAATCAACTTACTAGGTCCACCCGTCTCTGACAATATCGGTAGTGACACACCGACAGACAAACGGACAAAAGAGTGATCGAAAAAGGGTTTCTTTTTTTCGAGTTCTTCAAAAAGTCATGGTAGGAGTGCAGTACATGCCTCCGTTCAAGATGACAGCTGACATAAAACCAAATAGTTTGCATTTAATACTACCTACGTGAAACTGAAAATGAGGTTAATACAAAGAGGTACTACTACATAATATTACCGATCTCCTTTACCGAAGACCTCCGATGTTACACTTCTATCGCGCTTTTCTCCTGCTATAGTTTGAATTATGAGTTCAAGTAGCGGAAACCTTAGATAGTAAAAACAAAAAAGAATTATCCAAATCGCTCCAAGAGTTTACGAGTAATCAGCGAACATAGATAAAAAAATATATATTTACGTGACGAATTGAGAACGTCCACCTTTTTTGATGTCGCTTAAAAAATATACAGGTAATAGTCGTTTGTAAAAATCATTTTTTTTTCCAAAATTACGTAGCCCTGCCAGCTACCTAATAAAAAAACTGGTTATTTTTGTCAAGAATTCAGAAAATGGGATTCATAGGACATTTTGTGCTAATAGAAATTGGACTTAGTTTTAGCTTATCATATTGTTGTTTATTATGTTTTATTTGTGAAAAATTAACAAAAATAGTACATTGTTACCCAAGGTGTGAAAGTCACTCATTGAGTCCCGAGACGGAGTTTGGCGCCCGAGCGTAGCGAGGGCGCTAATACTTCGAGGGACTAAATGAGTGACTTTCACACCTTGGGCAAACAAAACAAACCCGAGATAAACACTGTGCTTTGCATTACGAATAAACATAAAATTCTTCCTAATAACGAGAGTCAATGAGAGACTCCATACTACCTGATCCTCTTACAAGGTTGGGACCTTATGTAGATTTTTTGCTTTTGCTATTTGTTTTCAACATGTTTTCAATACTCAAATACGTCGGTACTATCCGAAGAGATTTTTATAAATTAGTTTATCCAACACTGAGTGATGACGCGAAATCCGTAGATTTAAATTACAGTTTTTGTAACACGGTTTGTCTAGAAAATGTAATTTACACAAAATACATAATCATAAATGAAAAACCAGATTAAATTTAACACAAAAACATAATAAAATAACAAAAGATAATACTAATTAAAATCATTCAAAATGCAAGCATTTCCCGCCAGTATTTTTTACTCAAGAAACGACACTGACCGCACGGTCACATAAAGCCACATCTGCAACATCTTGACAGGGCGCCGCAGCATGGTCATACGTCGCTTTGACCATTTTCATCTTTACATTTATTTTATTAAATAAGATATCTTGAAGTAAATATATCTACCTGAATTCGATTACTAAGAAAAAACCTATTATGTACTAAACTCTGGCAGTATGGATGAGCCGTGCGAAGCCATAATTGTTATTCTTCGGTGTTACCTAAATCAAGGAGGTTAGGTTTTTGAAGTCCCTAATGCGTAATGATACTGATACTGGCTACAAACACATTGCACAAGCCGCGCGAAGCCATAATTTAACATGACAGCTGTCAGTGAAAACGATTTTCCCTAGGGCCGAAAGTTTTTCTTCCTACACGCTCTTCAGGCATCTTTAGACCTACTTTCGTAGTATGAGTAAGCCTAGAATAAGAATTGCCTTTGCCAAATCAATTAATAATATAGTTTAAATACAATGTAACTACCTATTTTGTTTTTATAACTTACACCGAATGATAAATTGTATCTATGCAGAAAAATGCTAGGTATTCTAAATAACCCAAAACCACATCGCGATCGAAGTCGCGGGCAACAGCTAGTATAAAATAAAGAGTATCTTTAAATGAGCAATTCTTGTATAAATATATATAATTGGAATCTCGGAATCGGCTCCAACGATTTTCATGAAATTTGAAATATAGGGGGTTTCGGGGGCGATAAATCGATCTAGCTAGGAATCATTTTTAGAAAATGTCATTTTATTCGTGTTTTATCGAAACTTACTTTTTTTTATCTGAAAAATATGACTCTTCCTGACATCTATTGGCGAACTACTAATACTATTTTTTGTGAGCAATAAAGTTATTCCAGTAGATGGCGTTGTTAAGTAACACGAAGTCAATGAGTGTTTGCTTTGAGGTTAGACTAAGTAAAAAAAAAAAAAAAAAAAATACCGAGCAAAGCTCGGTCATCCAGGTACTGGAAATTGAAGTAAGTGAATGTACAATAGTTTATATTATCATACTGATACTAAAATGAGCTAGAATAGTAAATAAACTGCTAATGATTCGTAATACCAAATAAAAAGTGTATGATTTGCTAATAAATGCGAGGCGTTTAAATTTTTATATTATGAGCTACAAAACGTATGGAATGGTAGTATAAATTTTGAGAAAGTATAGAAATGGCTAATAAATAATTCAATCACAATATTCCAAGTAGTTTTTGTCCTGTAGTTTATCAATACTTCTATCAAAACCGGAGGTTATCCTTGGCTGCATTTTATAATGCAGACAGAGATAATCGCCGGTTTGGTGTCCACATCATACTTTCCTATACTTTATTTTAAAAGGCCTCTACGTGTTGTCTTCGGCTTTCCATAGGTCTGGTGCTTCATAGCCATGTGATATAGGGGGCATAATGATATAGAAGAGCGGTGATGGCTTAGTGGTAGATACCTCGACTTTCATTCTAAAGGTCGTGGGTTCGAATCCCGGCAGGCCGTGCACCAATGTATTTTTCTTACGAAAAAATTATGTGCGCTTATTGACATTGCTCTTACGGTGAAGGAAAACATCGTGATGAAACCCGCGGCTTAGTTGGCTCCAGAAGTATTGACAAGTTCTCTCCTCTGGACATGGTCGACTAAGCTGAGAGGGTAGTAGGTGCTGGGCAAGCCTACTCCATCCTCACGCAAAAAGGACCCAATTAAAAAGGATTCAATGGCGGAAAACAGCCTGTATACAAGTACAAGTAGGGGACATATTCCGATATTTTATAGAAACCATTAGTTGTATTTTCTATTGAGTTCCTTCTATTAATTAGCATGACAAATCTTTACGATCAAATTGACCAAGAACATAAAAAGAAATAAAAAAAAAGGAACGTTAACAAGGTAAAGTGATTGAAAACGCTAACGTCATTAAAGCGAAAAGGCAAAGCTATTAAAACAATACAATCCACTTAATAGAGACCGCAAAAAATCTTAATTCCAAAGTGTTTAAATAAATTTAATGGTCGCTGGTGTTTTAACCATGTCGTTTACTTTACCAAAAAGAACCGGAGTCGACTTCCATTAGTTGTTTTGGCTCTCTGCCAGACGTATGAAAGGGGTCCCGACGACCTTTGTTTTCCGATGGTCTTTGTCAATATTGTCCGAATTCTAAGCTTTCCGTCTGTCTGAAGGTTCACTTGCGACGTGTTTTAACTGCTTCGACGCCTTTTCATATTTTCTGAGATGGAACTAAGAACAAAGACTAACTGTCTAAGACAATGCGAATATTGTAATTCACAACTTGACACTCAAAGGCCGCTCACGTTCGTACAAAATACGATAAAAAAGAGACGAGAAATAAGTTTTTGTCGAAAATAAGTCCTGGCTGTTCTGAAACTAAAAAGAAAGCATTCGGAGTTTTTTTGTCTACATAATGATGTTTAACATTAACTCGGATGTATAAATTAAAACTTACAATCAACTTAATTCAATTTTGATAAATAATGGGAAAAATATTAACAGTAAATGACTTATTACTTACTTTTCTTATTTTTACTTACTTTCGTGACTACAAAGAAGACTTCTTTTTCGAAACATAACCTTTTTTATACTATTTTTAGGGTACCGAACCTCAAAAGATAGAAAAAGGAACCCTTAAAAAGATAACTTTCTTGTCCGTCTGTCTGTTTCATTTAACGTAGGCCAAAGTTACAAAATTTCAATATTTATTTGAAATTGAACAAATATTTTACTAAGCTCACCGTATAGACTATTCAATCTGCAAATTATATAGATTTTTTAACAAATCGAAGCAAACCCAAGACAAATATCGGATTATATACCCCGGTCACGTACAAAGCAGAGCTGGGTAGTTGTGGCATTATACTATTTGGTCAGTCGTGTGTACTATACTATTGTTTGTCAGACATATTGGGGGTTAAAGTGCTCGATTCTGGGTCGTGGAGCTTTAGGGGTTAAAGCGTTACTTAAAGATAAACCGTCCTTTTAGTTCGTACTTACTGAACTAGAACTCTACTAAGGGCCTACGCTCTACACAAGGTTTGCACTATAAAGTGTCACTAACTGAAATTAACTACAAAAAAAACTAAATTTAAAGTTAAAAACATAATTAATACAATCCTAATTTAATTAAATATGGAGAAATTTATGACAGATAGGCAATCCGTCACACAAGATCGCGATCAGTGGAAGGGGAGTAGAAAGGCCTTTGGTCTGCAAAGAGACATAACAGGCTCGTAATAATAAAAATAATAAGCCCGCAGCGCACCTTGAGGCGAGGTGTCGGGGAGTAGCGACCCCGCGGTTCCCGAGTGCTCCAGGGGGAAGCAACCGTTCCTCATCTCCGGCTGGCCTTAGTTGGCTGATCGGAGTGAAAAATGACGAGGAAGCGGTCCCCCGCCTCTGGCTTGCCTTCACCGGCCGTCTAGAGTGGAGTCGCAACAATTCGTTCGTCCCTGTTGCCCCCTTGCTGTAATTTACTCAGCTGATTAGGGTGGCCCAGTTTGAGAGTTGGCGAGTCTCCACCTGCCACTTTTAAATGTTTGTTGAACATTGTTACGGCAGGTGCCATAGCACCCATAGTCTCCCAGTATCCAGTCCACTACCATCCCATCACAATAGCCCAAGTAGTAGTTTTCTCCTGTAGTTTATCAATAGTTCTATTCAAACCGGAGATTGTCCTTTGCTGCATTTTATTGTGCAGACAAGGATAATCGCCGGTTTGATGTCCACATCATACTTTGCCATTAAACTTGTTATTGTAAAGGGCCTCTACGAGTTGGCTTCGGCCCCACGCATGCCTTCCAATGGTCCGGAACTCCATAGTCCCGTGATATAGGACATATAACAAAAAAGAATAAAAATAAAATGTATTTAAACTAAGTTTTTATCATATAATTATCATCAAACTAAATTTTTTAAACAAAATTTCTTTTGTTATATTATGATGATTTTTGAGACTGTTTTTGTAATTTATTTACCCACTCTTCTCATAAAATTAACGTAATCTTCTTCAACAATTCATTCATATGCAAATGGCTTTACGGCATTTATACTTAACGGTTCGTTGAATTACCTTCGAAACATTCTCTTAGAAATAATTTCAATTTTACATCAACGTTCCAAGCATGGATAATACTCTAAGCTTAAACAGTTTTAATATGTTTTCATAATATAGAGATTAAAACCGCGTGTTTGAGTTATCTCTGGTGATCCCAGTTTTAAAGCTGCCACGTATATTCTAGGAAATTATTTTCTAATACGAATCAAAACTAATCACAACACGTACGGTCGGCTGCATAATTGCAGACCCACCATAGAGCTCTAAAACGGCTGTTATAAGAATGTTTCAACACCAGCAAGATTCTAGACACCTGCTCTAGTTGAAGTTTTAAGTCTTCTAACTCATCAATTTATCAAACAAAACTTATTACAATGAAAACATACAACGGCATGAAAAAATTTACTAATAACGATTAATAATTTTTAAACTCTCGTCCGGGGACTGCAATTACGCAGCCGACTGTACGTATTAAGAACAATTAAAATATTGCCGTACATTCTACACATCGCCAACTAGTTCAAATCTTAGTAACTAGACTTGTGTTATGGGTGCTAGACAACGGATACACTACTTATATACTTTTCTTATGTAAATATATACTTATAATACAAAGAAACAACCAGACCATAGACAATTATCAAGGCATAAATACTTGACTGAGGCGGGAATCGAACCCCTGTATTTGGTGACCATTGTGCCAACTGAAGTGCTGAAGTAAAGAACTGAAGTGAGACTGAGTACATAAAAAAAATAAAATCTAATTATTATTATTATTAAAAATCTATTGTACAAAATTACTGTTAATTTTATAAATGTAAAAGCAAGTACCATTTTCTAAATTAGATAACAAATTAATACAATTACATTTGTCTTTCTCGCAGACATTACAATGTTTTCAACGCATCTACTGTCTCCTGCTAAAAGCATCAAGTATACTTGACCTAAGTACGCACCACTTTTGTGTTAGTATTTGTAGATACTCGTTTATTTGGAAACGCTCACCATTTTATACTGCTCCATTTCTTTACTCTCCCTTTTAATTTCTCTAATTTATCTTTCTTTGTCTAATAATTCCTAAGCAATTCATCAGGATCACCTTTAATGTCTTGGTAGGCAAAACGATTTTCAAATCAGGGTTTAAGGGCTTTCACTGACAGACGGTAAGTTCTGCATATCTGCCGATTGTCAGTCGCTTAAATGTCGAGCAACTGCCACGAGCCCTAGTTAACACGTTTAGATGGCATAGAAATAACAAGTAGTTGAGCGCATATCTCTTAGCAACAATTTAATCTCGAATTCATGTATCAGTTCCTCGAAATACTGTAATTTTGTTTGATGTAATTGTTTGAGGATCAAACAAAAAGTTCTATATGTAATCTCTATATTAGTATTAGTATATTTTTACCTCTTTATGTTAACTAGTCATGCATAAGGTAGTCGGTGTGCATGGTCCTTGCTGAGTAACGAGGAAAGCAACCAAAAAGACATTATAAAAATGTCATTTTAAAAAATACAAAGTCAAAGACCTAAGAGACGCCTTCCGAAAGTTATAACTACACAAACTGCAAGCGAAATTAAAAAAATGGGTAAAATCAACGACGGCTTTTCATAGGCATGCGCATGTGTTGCTACTAATCGGTTGTGACAGATCTTGTCAAAATATAAGAATGGGTCGCCTCCTTTAGTTTTCAGGGTTACGAGCCCAAAAGGTAAAGGCAGACAGAGGGATCCCTCTGTCTGTCTGTCACTAGGCTGTATCTCATGAACGATGATAGCTAGACAGTTGAAACATACCACAGATAAAAATAGATAGATACGTAGACCAAAAATACCAAAACCAGAATAAATTAGGACGGAACCCTTCGCGCGCGAGTCCGACTTGCACTTGGTCGATTTTTCCTCATTGGTTCAAGTGTAGTACAGAATGTAGTCCGACTTGCACTTGGTCGATTTTTCCTCATTGGTTCAAGTGTAGTACAGAGTGTAGAGTCCGACTTGCACTTGGTTGATTTGTTCCTCATTGGTTCAAGTGGAGTGTAGAGTCCGACTTGCACTTGGTTTATTTTTTCCTCATTGGTTCAAGTGTAGTACAGAGTGTAGAGTCCGACTTGCACTTGGTCGATTTTTTCCTCATTGGCTCAAGTGTAGTACAGAGTGTAGAGTCCGACTTGCACTTGGTCGATTTTTTCCTCATTGGTTAAAGTGTAGTACAGAGTGTAGAGTCCGACTTGCACTTGGTCGATTTTTTCCTCATTGGTTCAAGTGTAGTACAGAGTGTAGAGTCCGACTTGCACTTGGTTGATTTGTTCCTCATTGGTTCAAGTGTAGTACAGAGTGTAGAGTCCGACTTGCACTTGGTTGATTTGTTCCTCATTGGTTCAAGTGGAGTGTAGAGTCCGACTTGCACTTGGTTTATTTTTTCCTCATTGGTTCAAGTGTAGTACAGAGTGTAGAGTCCGACTTGCACTTGGTCGATTTTTTCCTCAATGGTTCAAGTGTAGTACAGAGTGTAGAGTCCGTCCTTGCGCATTAGGTGAAAAGTGCGGCATTCCTGTAGCTATTGGTCTGCAGCTGCGACACTGACTATCGCCCGTGTCGTATCGTTCGTCTAATAAACCTCTAAATCTTCGAAATATTTCACAGAATCTTACTTAATAGTTTTAATTAATTCGATGAAATAATAATTTGTTGGGACGTTGTTAGAAAATTTGAAAAATACCAGAGTTAAAGTTCTTTAAATCATTAATTACAAACGGAGGCTTAAAATGTGGGTTCAGGTGAGTAATAGTTAGTTTTAATTATACTTATTTATTAAGAGCTTTTTCAAGAAATCTATTAAAATTTGTATATTATTTTCATTTTGAACTCCAAAATATTTAAGAAATGTTTAATTGGACAAACTCAGAAGAGTTAGATATAACAAAGTCATTTTTTACTTAATTTTGCGTTAGCTCTCTGCTAAAAGCACAATAATAAACTTTAACGACATGATTAGAGAAAAAAACTAAGCAATGAACTAAATATAGTCATCTTAACTCCCAATTCTCTACCCTATTAAAAGATACACAAACAAATTTTACCGGTGTTATTGGTTAATAGCCCATTGCACGTACCTTGGGACCAAAATAACATTATCGGAAAGCGGGTAAGGTGTTTGGTTATAGAACGACGTATACTTAAAATGTCCCTGGACACTATTTTCCTGCTAATAATGTAGCTTTAAGTATACTGAACAGGGTCGTTGAAACCATAGACGTACTTGAGTGGAACACCATTTTGTTAGGGATCCACTTTTGGGAAAATTATTGACAAGTCTAAGACAAGTGACAACTTCTGCAGCGATGCGGCGCGCGCGGAGTGTGAACAGCCGCCTGCGACACAGAAGTTTGAGTATTTATTTATAGATATTTGTTTCTGTAAACAAATACTTGTCCATCCAAAGGTTGTCTGGAAGAGATCGCTTTGAGCGATAAGGCCACCCTTTGTAACACTTAGACTTAAGCTTTGATTTTTATTATTAATGTTATTTGAAATTGGTGTTTACAATAAAGAATTTATCTATCTATCTATACTTATTGTTTGTGTTGCTATATTTATAAACAGTATGATTTTAAACTACCAAGAGCGACATATTAAAAACCAATAATAACTACCAATAATTTTGGGCTAGATTTCGTTGTATGTAGTCATCGTAATACTTCGTATCGATAGCGCAAATTATGTTGTGCCATCGTGGTGGAAAGATTTGGCACCCTACTAAAATGAAGTGTCCAAGGTGCGTCGGACGTTCATTGAAGTATCAATCATCATCATCATAGGTCATGATTACGAACAGTAGTTCGTAATCATGACCATCACAAGGGGAGACTCCTTCCTTCCAAGGGCAGAAGCCCAAATCTAGAACGTGGACTCACTGTGTGTCCCCGAATTTAAATTCGGGACAATAAGGCATGATCTTATTATTATTTTTAGGAAAATTAAAGTGTTTTGTCATAAGTTATGTACTTTCCATTTTATAATGTTGCTAAAGTACTTTATATATGCTTTCATATCTTGCAGCTTCAGGGTTGCCAAATTAGGTGGAAATATTCATTACATATTTAAGATAATGTTCAATTTAGAGCTATTAAATTTGCTTTAGTGTAGTAATGTATGTAAATCGCTGAATAATAACCTAATTTAAGTGTCTCAACCACGTGTTTTGCATATTCATTGTGGAAATGACAGTTTAGGCTTGTTTAGATATTATTGAAACAATCAAATCGTAAAGTTAGTTGTTGACGTTAATTGGTTAATGGAACTGTAACTGTTACTGCTGTATTTCTGGAAAATAAAGCAAAGGTTAGAATAAACAATATTATTTTAATATGGTCATCATTCAATTTAGAGGATTTGTCATTAATTTACCTACTAGCACCCACAACTTAAGTCTGGTTACTTAGCTTGGGGCTAGATGGTGAGGTGTGGAATGTCCTGCAATATTCATTATTATTATTTGTCTGTTATACGTCCTGTATCACGGGGCTATGGAGCCCCGGACCTTTGGAAGGAAGTACATGGAGCCGAAGCCAACACGTAGAGGCCCTTTACAATAACAAGTTTAATAGTAAACAATGGGGTGGATTCTAAACCGGCAAATATCCCTGTCTACACTATAAAGTTCAACCTCCTCCAGTTTGGATAAAACTATTGATAATCTTCAGGACAAAACTACTTGAGCTATTGTGATGGTAGAGTAATGGACTAGACACTGGGGAACTATGGATACTATGGCGCGTAAAAATGACAGGCGAAGACTCGCTTATCATTATTATTACTAGTATCTAGGTCAAATCTTCTGTTATTGTAAAATATGTATAATCATAATTATCATATCAGCCACAGGCGTCCAATGAACATAGACTGCTCTCAGCGTCCAACGACTTCCCGCCATCTAAAATATGTATGTAAAATCATAATAATTATAAGTTAAAGTTACAAGTACCCAGCGACGCGGCAAGAAAGACCTTAGTAATTGGCACTCGGTCGGCAGCCATATAAAATTTGAAACTGCTACAAAGTCGGACGGGTGTCGAGATCGCAAATTTGTATTCCAAGCTCACAATAAAGTTCATTTAAATATAAATGCGACAAGACCTTTATTCCGGTAAACGCTGTTACTCCACTGAACTTACTCGTAATTTTTTATGTTCATCCCCAAAACTTGCCTTCGGCGCTTACAGCGTTTGAAAGCAATTAGAACTTAAATAATTTTATTATGTTCTACCGTCTATAGGGATTGTCTTTACGATCTGATTATAAGCAAAAGACGTGCAGAATAAATAAATTAAGAATTTAAAAACATTGACACATTGATACATTTGTATAATATTTTTATTTTTGTTTATTTCGTGTTTTGTAATTAAATATATTATAAATGTGAAAGTTTGTGTATTAAAGGGATGTTATATTAGATATGTATTATAATGAAAACATTGATAAGACAAAGTAGATAACATTACCTATATTATTAATATACCGTTAGATAGATCATTCACCAGTGACCATTCTGGCCTTTTTAAACATTGTAAAGTATTACCCGTACATACGCAGGTTAAATATATTTTGTTAAAAAAACTTTTCTTCGTAACTTATAATAAGCCTCGATTCGAACATCCTGTATACACCCGAGCGTTAGCTCAACGTCAGCTGAGTTGCTTAGCTCGCGTGAACAATGATTACGGTAGGAGAACATCTGATTACATTATTCCTCGATGCATAAATAAACTACCCGCGGAATTACGGAATAGCTTGACAACTAAAAATATTAAATATAAGCTTAAGGCGTATTTTCTCACTTCGCTACGTAATATTTGAAATTATATTATCACTACTTATTATTTTTTTATCACTTCTTATTTTATTATCAATACTTATTTTATTTCAATTAATTTTCCTTATTAAGTTCGAGGTGTATTTGTCCAGATCCTGTTTGAACTATAATGTAAATCCAAATCCAACCAAATCGGTCTATTATCGTAAGTACCGTTACAATAATTAAATTATACCTACCTGTAACTATATTGAACTAGATCGACGTAAATTTAAATGTACTTAGCATAATTATAAACCTTAGTGGTTTCGCTGTGCTAGGTTAAGTACTGAATGTTTTTTAAGTTTCTTTTAAATGGTAATAAATGTCAAAAAAAAAAAAAAAAAGATAGAAAACCCTTTATTGTATCATACCACTGTCACCGTCACTGGTGGCCACTGTTGAGGTACTTTCGCCACCGTATCTTATATCTTTAAACGAGCAATTCTTGTATATATATATATGATTGGAATCTCGGAATCGGCTCCAACGATTTTCATGAAATTTGATATATAGGGGGTTTCGGGGGCGATAAATCGATCTCGCTAGGAATCATTTTTAGAAAATGTCATTTTATTCGTGTTTTATCGAAACTTACTTTTTTTTATCTGAACAATATGACTCTTCCTGACATCTATTGGCGAACTACTAATACATATTGCCATCGAAAGATGCACTGCAGCTTGCTTTTTGTGCACCCTACGTAGAGAAACTTAGTAATTAAATTAAATAGATTTTTAATATTATTTCTATTTTTTGCATTAAACTCGTACCCACATCATATTATGTTTTATACTTGAAAGGAATCGTTAAGTTCAGAAATATAACATGAAAATTCTTTAGGTTATAAAATTACAGCGCATGCCACTTACACATTTATTCAATACGCAGTAGGTACTAGAACACTGAAATTTGTGGATCATAACTTTGTCAGGACGTAAATTTTATGGTAATCCAATAAAGTTACTGCAGCTTCAAAACAAGGAACTGCAATACATTATGTACGACGTCGAAACAGCAATAAATCCAGACTCAATTTAAAATTTCATACTACGTCTTCGGCAACGTCAATTTTCATACAAAATTCATGGTTTAACCTTTCGTCATTTAGGAGACTACTTTAGGTAGTTTGGAAGTATTTACTGAGTGCACCCATCCAATTAGTTCCTTTAAGTATTCTTAGCAAGAGATTTATTTACGTGCTTCTGAATTTACTGCTTTCCTAAAGCGCACCGCTTCTTCACTTCAGAACCTAAGTTCTGCTAACACTTTCTCGATCTTTTTTGTAACAAGACTTTGGTACAATATATTTTCTGTACCATCCTTGCTCTCATATGGTAATGTAGAGTTTGAAGTCACACTAAAGCCAACATATCTTTTCAACCGTCTATTGTGGGTCAATGAGCAAAATACCATCAAATCAATGATCAATAATAGTAGATGTTACGTTTTTAACTTTTTTGCTAGATAGGAACGTATCTATATACGTATCTTTTGAATCTTTCTATTTTTGTTTAAACCACAAACATATTAAGTCAGTAGCTACCAAAAACAAGTCTCATTTTGACTCGAACAAACTTGGAACTTTTTAATCACTGGCTTTGTTTACTTTCATTCTATAGGAAGGAGTTTAGTTTAATGAATAAACTTAAAGTGGTCCGTTATAACGGTCCTTTGTAAAACTATGTGAAAGAAGACTTGAGTTTACATAATCGATTCTAAAAAACAGCTTGATTACTGCCACTTGAGACGTCTAGCCATGGACGTCGACGGCAAAACCTGTGGCTACAGCTTTCAAGAGTCTACGACTACCTAACTAGATTTGCATTTATGGTGATCTAGATTATTGTATCTATGTTTATCTTGATTGTGGCATACATAGGCATCTGATTCCTATCAGATATAGATGTGAGATGCTTATGTATGCGTTGTACCTCTAAGGTACGAACATGGATTTCTAGTCTATGTCACATGCGACATACCTATACCTATGCAAGTGACAGTCGTTCGGATTACATATGATCAAAGACGTAAGAAATACGGACAAGTATTAGCCATATATCCATTCATATGGTTGACTATATTTGTCGTCCGTCTGTCAAAGCTCTTCTATATAATAGCTTATTTTTAGTAGTATATTTCATTCTAAGATTTAATTTATAAAAACCTAAAGAAACCCACCCTTGAATTTTTTACCGTCGGATTAACCATTTTTATAGGAATATTTTATTTCATTCTTTTATACAGCGTCGCATTGTTCTCCTACTTGAAAACGGGTTGAATCCGGTGAATATCCTCTATTATTTACAGAACACAAAAGGATTAAGAGGTATCCCAGACAGGAGCGAAATCGATACCAAGTTAATTGGGCTCTTCTATATATGCGGTTGGACATTGCAGTGGAATAAGTACTTTCTATTTTCAATAGTGCTGGAAACGTATAATAAAATCGTAAAGTAGTAAATTCGGTACTAGGAGTGATGTCTGACTGAAATATGTCTAAAAATATTTATGTACGAGCAATGACCATGTTAAAATTATCTAATTTTTCTCTCTATTATATTAAGATACTACCTACTTTTTAAATTGAATTCAAAACGCTTAGTTTAAATGTAAATTCCTTATTGTTTCTAAGCCTACGCAAATTTAAGTAAAAAAAAACAACCATGTCGAATTTTTCGATTTAAGTTTGGATAAGCTTAGAGACGCCACAGAACTTTCGTTTTTAAATTGTACCAAAATATAAGAAAAAAAACTTGAGAGGTGTCAAGGGACACCCGGATGGAACGAAGTTTCTTTCGATTAATTAGTGAAGGAATTGTAGTAAAATCAAAAAGTGTCGTTACAACTTTTGTTCTTAACTTTTTCCGTCTAGCCCCCTTTCGCAACGCACCATAAAGAACTTCGATCCAATATCAGAACAACACATAACAATATTTCCATGGTATAAATATCAAGTTTAGTCATAGGCGAAAGGCCTAACACTCCGGTGTACATCTCCCGCCTGCACTACACTGTCGGGACGAAGGACATCGTCGAGTACGTACGCCGGAAGCTGGGTTGTACGCTGAGGGTACATATGCTGGAGTCGCATCGAAACGTCAATTTCAAGGCGTTTGTGGTGCGAGTACCGAACAGCTATCTGCCTCGCGTTATGGACGAAAGCTTCTGGCCGAAGGACGTGGTGTTCCGTCGCTTCCGCGGACAAATTCCACAAGAACAGACTAAGACAAAAGTGTAGTGTCATGGAAGTGCTACTAACATAGTTCTAAGATATCTCTTTAACACATTCAATTATTATTATAAAATATGTATGTTAGTCTATAAGGTATGTATCTATGGGCCTTTGTAGCCTGAAATAAATGATTTATTATGTCTGTTATACGTTCTGTATCACGGGGCTATGGAGCCCTGGACCTTTGGAAGGCGTGCGTGGAGCCGAAGCCAACACGTAGAGGCCCTTTACAATAACAAGTATAATAGCAAGCAATGGGGTGGATTCTAAACCGGCGATTATCCCTGTCTACACTATAAAGTGCAACCAAGGACAACCTCCGGTTTGGATGAAAACTATTGATAATCTACAGGACAAAACTACTGGAGCTATTGTGATGGGATGGTAGTGGACTAGTTACTGGGGAACTATGGATACTATGGCACCTGCCGTAACAATGTTCAATAAACACGTAAAAATGGCAGGCGGAGACTCGCCAACTCTCAGACTGGGCCACCCTAATTAGCCGAGCAAATTACAGCAAGGGGGCAACAGGAACGTGAGTGGCTGAAGGATGGAGAGGCCTCACTGGATTTTAAGTCATCGCTGGTAGTCCAAGCGAGCGGGCCAACTCATCACTGACGTTCAGCATCCATCCTTCGAGCATTTCTGCTATTGCGACTCCACTCTGGACAGCCGGTGAAGGCAAGCCAGAGGCGGGGGACCGCTTCCTCGTCAGGTTTCACTCCGACCAACCAACTAAGGCAAGCCGGAGGTGAGGAACGGTGACTTCCCCCTGGAGAACTCGGGACCGCGGGGTCGTTACTCCCCGTCACCTCGCCTCAAGGTGCCCTGCGGGCTTATTATTATTATTATTATTATTATAACTAAACTTAGCGAAAATCTATACTTTTATATGCGCCATAAAAATCTTCTTCTTCTGCCAACCCTTATCCGATGTCTTCTTCTTCCATTCACTTCTATTAGTTGTCATCTCCCTCATGCTTGTCTCACTCAGTTCATTAATCTTTTCTTAAGTCGCCCTCTTCATCTCCATCCCTCTTCGTTCATACTCATTACTCTACGAGTCATACACTCTTCTCTTCTCATCACAGGTCCATAATAAAGTATGCTCTCAAAAACATGACCTATGATAAAGGCTGGCAGAAATTACACTCAATATCATAACCATTGACTAACATCTTTTATTTATGGTTGATATGAGTGTAATATATTGCCGCAATTTGTAAAGTGATAGTTTCCTTCGCCGTTGTTACTTAAGGAAAAAGTTTATTCGTTAAGTGGTTTCCTTACCCTCTACTTACATTTTTCAACTTTTTTCGTATCTTAATTTTATCTTACGGAAAAATGTATCTGTTACTTCTTTATATAATATGTGAAATTCTCGTGTCCCAGTCCGGTCCCAGTGTTAGTTGCCAAGCTCCACCTAAACGGTAGAACCGATTTGTATGAATTTCTTTGGGTATATTCGTTAGGTCTGAATCGAACAACATCTATTTTTCATTATTTTTCTTTATAATTTTTTTTATATGGCAAAACGACGTTTGCCAGAACTACTAGTATAATTATAAAAGAAGCGCTCTTTTGCTGTTAAAACCGGTTTTAGCCGACTTTCCGCGGTCAGAACCAATTAATCTGTTTAAAAAGATTCAAGACCAAACAATATGTCCAGCCTTTAATTTCATCCTACCCACGTACAAGAGAAACTTTTTTCCATTCCATAGATTCGACCAATTACCGGAGCGGGGAAAGAGACAATTTGTCACAGGATAAAAACTGGTGCGCGACCCGTCCGTCCCGTCAGTCCGTCTGTCCGAAGACCTACATCAAAACCCCCAGTGACTGACACATCGTATTTATAACTCTGTCTATTGCAACGCAGAAATGAAAAGAAACCAGGCCGCAGCCCAAACAATTAGTGAACCATATTTTATCATTCTAACACAACGCCCCCACCTAATTCGAGGAAACTGTTTAGTTCATCCTACGAGTGGTTTAGCGAGGAATTATCAATTTAACCGGACGTGTTTGATCTACAAGAAATATATTCAAAGGAAAGGAAAAATAATAATAAATGGAAAGACGTACTTAGGAAAATAAATAACAAGTTATATTCTTTGATGTTAGGAGACTTTGTAAGACACAACGAAATAGGTACATATTATTGTCCTTTACATAATGTAAATGATTTATACACAAGGCGTCAGCAACTTTTATCCATGCTATTACGGACGATGTAGTGCCTGGGACATATATAAGATAGAGCAGGCTAACTAGGCTTGCCTAGCATCTCTACCCAGCTTAGTCGCCACTCAGGTTAGTCAACCGTGACTTTAGGAAAGAATATACCTTATTAATGAAAATTAAACGAAATTAATTTTGCTTCTTCACTGCTAAAAGCGATGGTATGTTATTTACAATCAACGTTCAAAAATCCACTGGCACCGTATAACGTTTACAAACCTGTGCACTCTGCAGCACTTATTTGAACATTATAACAACGTAACCTGTAAATCGATCCCACGTCGGTTGGTGTAGCGGGTAGTGGCTTATACTACTCGGCCAAATAAATACATAGCGACATATTGAAAATAATAATCACACTGAGTACTTTTAATTCAAGTATTTTTGTGTGTAACGGTCGTAAGTTCAATACTTGTTGATAGTATTATGGTAGCAAACTGATAATGGACTTATGACGCATTCTGTATTTACTTGTGTTGTTATATAGAGCAGAATTGAAATAGACGGGTCGACGTTTGTTTATTTTAAATTAAAGCTATATTTATATTTCATAGCAAAGTTAGTACATTTAATTAATTCACCGATGGCCGTTTCATAGGTTCACGGGTTAAGTCAACACTTTTTAATTAATAGGTGTATCGTTTTACTTTAAATTATTAACTGGTATAATTACTGTAGCATCATTTTAACAAAGGATAAGACTTTTTGATATAAAAAGCATTTATTAATCTATGTTTGAACTGAACAGATTGTGGGTCCTCAGGCAAAAAGCCACAATGAAATTGAGCAGCGACTTCTTTGGCTTCACGTTTTCATGTGATGTGTTTGTACAGTACACAAAACATCATTGTCCGGTTGTCTTTAAAAGGTGTGTAAAGAAATCAATATAATTGATACCTAATTACCTTTCAAACAAAAAAAAGTAAATCAAAATCGATTCAACCGTTCGGGAGCTACGATGCCACAGACTGACACACAAACATACACACACACACAGACACGACAAACTTATAACACCCCGTTGTTTTTGCGTCGGGGGTCAAAAAGAACGATGTAGGTAATTAATCTCGACAGATAAACCGCATTTGTTCAAATAATTTGAAAGTTTCGCATAACTATTTTGAAACCTATTTGGTTTCTAAAATAAAATTGTTCCGGATAAAACGATGTTGAAAATCCATTTGTTATGAAAAAAGTTTTTATCTGATTTAGGGATTGTTTGATAAAAACAATTTTTATTCGATAGAATCTATGTTAATGACAGTGATCGATAAAAAAATATATAAATTTATGCTAAATTGATAATTATATTGAATACTAAAGTTTTGCAATATACTGTTTTTTTTAATCATTCTGTGGTACGGTCAGCTGCATAATTACAGACGCACCAAACACAAGCAAGATTTTTAACTAAAGCACCTGCTTTAGTTGAAGTTTATAAACTTTTACCTCATGATTTTATCAAACAAAAATTATTAGAATGAGAAAATTCCAATAATAGTAATTTTAAAACTCTGCAATTATGCTGCCGACCGTACATTTTTTTTCTAATCGCATCAGTAATGAAATGATCATTGAGCTATATCGTCTTCGAAAGATGTTAATAGAGTAGCGTGTACTTTCGTGGCCAATATGAGAAAGACACGTTTTATGACATCCACACTAAAAATACACATTATTAAGGTTATCATATAAAAAATAAACTCTACAAAATATGATTATGACAGTACTTACGAAAAATTAGGTGTTTTTTTGTTAAAAAGTTCCTTTAATAATAAGGGCTCTTTTGTAACATCGTAAAGTTTAATCCTCTCCACTCTTTACTCCTGAGTTTTCATTGATCCTGAGCTGAATATTCAGATAAAAGTGAGGCCAATATTTTTTACAGTCCAATTCGCATCCACCTTTCTTTTTCGTGACTAAAATCTCAAGAGATTTGGTGTATTTCGTTGGAGAAAACAAGTTATTAAACCACAAAACAGCTTGTTCGTGAACTCAGTTTATTTTACAGTAGATCTCTACCTACAACTTACGTGTAATATAAAAATATTTTACTGAAATTGGGGAAAGAGAAATTGGTTGATAAAAGAAAAATGAAGGCACATGTTACAATGGTAGGTAATTATTTTTGTGTTATAGATAATATTTTTATCTCTAGATCAACATTAAATAAAAATCAAAAAATCAAAACAAATAATGCAAGACATTCCACACATCGCCATCTAGCCCCAAGCTAAGTAACTAGACTTGTGTTATGGCTGCTAGAGAACGGATATACTACTTATATGCTTTTCTTTTGTAAATAAATACTTATAATACATAGAAACAACCAGACCACAGACAAATATCTAAACATAAATACTTGTCTGAGGGGGGAGTCGAACCCGCAACCCTGTGTTTAGCAGTCCGGCATGGTAACCATTGTGCCAACTGGGTCGTAATATGAGTTTACAATATCTTAAATTCTATCTTTTGTAATGTCATACTTGAAACTTATTCTAAGGCACCGTTTATTTATAATATTCTAATTGTGTTTTATTTCAAAACAACAAAATAAATAAGGAAACCCTTGTTATTTTCTAAGTAATAGGATTTCAAACGAATTGCTTAAAGATACGTGAATATCAAGCTTTATACGAAGATTCTATTATAATAAGCCACTCGCAGCGACTACTTACATTATCAAGTCTCATTGCGTCGTTTTACTTCGCCTCTTATTGTACCAAGCAACGCCACGATTTCCCTGAAAAAAGTCTTTATTTGAGAAAATGACAAAGGAAAATATTCGGGAGATTTTAACAGTCATCGTCCTTTTGTTGGGAGATGTAAGTAATACCAATAGCAAAGGTTTTACCTCTAACTTGCAGGCTTGCTGTTTCGTACAAAAATGTAAAAGCATCAATCTTTTGTGTCTTCACTCAGCGAAATTGATTGTGACAGCGCGACACTTTGCTCATAGATCTGTCTTCGCATACGTATCTACTAGAGCTTAAGGTGCGGTGCTACTAATATAATAATTTTGTCCCTATATAAGATAAATATGAAAAAATATCAACTTGTACTTGAACGGACTGTTTTCCGCAATTAGACCCTTTTAATTAGGTCCTTTGTTTGCGTGAGGATGGAGTAGGCTTGCCCACTATATTCTCTCAGCTTATTCGACCATTTCCAGAGAAGAGAACTTGTCAATACTTCTGGAGCCAACTAAGCCGCGGGTTTCATCACGATGCCTTCCTTCACCGTAAGAGCAATGTCAATTAGCGCACATAAATTTTTCTTTACAAAAATACATCGGTGCACGGCTGGCCGGGTTTCGAACCCACAACCTTCAGAATTAAAGTCGAGGTATCTACCACTTAGCCAACACCGATCTCAAAATATCTAATTGTGTAGTATATGGGAAAAGCTTTGATAACAAATAAATGCCCAGTAATCTTTTATCTCAAATTATTCGTCATGCAGTCGGTTATTGGATTCAGTTGTGTCGCTTTTACTTTGGGTGAAATATTATGCATACATTTCCATGTCTCACGGCCCATCAACTTACTCGGACATACATATGAATAAATTTTAATAAATTCCTACGCGCTATACGGTCGAAGAATCTGCACAATTTACAATTATCTGATAATTTCACGTCAATGTTTTAAATAAATGTTCGTAATCAATTTAGACTTATTAAACTTGTTGTTTTCTGAATCGTAAACATTTTAAAATCAACTTCTATTTTCTAGGCTCAATGCACAAAGACACTAAAGATAGAAGCTAAAACAGACAACTCGAGATAATTTAATTTAAGCTACAATTATCTTAAAAGTCGGTCTGACTAATGCTCCGCGATCTACAGTTAAACGAATTGTGTTAATGGTATTGTGTTATCTTACTTAATGCAAACAACGAACCCATTCGAAGGCGTAAATGAATCTTCCAATTGTCACCATTCGCCGGGTGCCGCTATAATCTCATTTTGTGTTGACTCGTTAAACTGCAATTGCGCCACGCTAAATTGCAACCTAAAGTTGCACGGGTTTCTTCGGACAAAAGAATTGTGTCGCCTTCTGTCGCATTCTTCTAGTAAGCATTCATTCTTCCACAATAGAATTAAGTGTGTTGTTCCGATTCTTTCTTTGTGTACAAACTCTGTTGTTATTTAAAAGTCCAAACAGAGCCTTCATACATATGTATATAAAATCAACGAGTCTCTGTAAACAGTATGGATATTCGTCAACAAGTTTTTTGATCTTATTCCTACATATGCTAGGGAAAACGTTTCCTATTTGTTATTCTAATTCATTCAAAGCGGATGAATCAATCCTGATCAAATTAGTCTTCCATATAAATGTTTTTTTACAAAAAAATACTTGATTTGTTTTGGTACATTCAACGTATGTACAAATTTGGTCCAAGTAGGTACTTAATATTGTCTGGGCCAAAACAAAGGCTCATAGATTGTTTTTTTTTGTTTAATTTATGAGAGTTTGGTTGATTACAATTTGTTATGCAGTATCGGGCGTTGGTTAGTAGGCAAATGGAGAAGGCTAAACCCGACTGACGGATGTTCCGCAAGTGATCACTAGGGCCGTTAACAGTAAGCTATCATTTCGAGCGTTGGTTAGTAGGCAATTGGAGAAGGCTACACCCGACTGACGGATGTTCCGCAAGTGATCACGTGGGCCGTTAACAGTAAGCTATCATTTCGAGCGTTGGTTAGTAGGGTTAGTAGGCAAATGGAGAAAACTACACCCGACTGACGGATATTCCGCAAGTGATCACTAGGGCCGTATTAATATTACTTAATATTGTCCGTACTTAATATTGTCTGGGCCAAAACAAAGGCTCATAGATTGTTTTTTTTTGTTTAATTTATGAGAGTTTGGTTGATTACAATTTGTTATGCAGTATCGGGCGTTGGTTAGTAGGCAATTGGAGAAGGCTACACCCGACTGACGGATGTTCCGCAAGTGATAACGTGGGCCGTTAACAGTAAGCTATCATTTTGAGCGTTGGTTAGTAGGCAATTGGAGAAGGCTACACCCGACTGACGGATGTTCCGCAAGTGATCACGTGGGCCGTTAACAGTAAGCTATCATTTCGGGCGTTGGTTAGTAGGCAAATGGAGAAGGCTACACCCGACTGATGGATGTTCTGCAAGTGATCACGTGGGCTGTTAACAGAAAGCTGGCAATTATATACACGCCGGTCTTAGCGTTATGGCACAAACAAATATGATCCAATTTTCTCTGTAAACTCATATTTATCATTGATCTTTAAATATACATTGATACTTTTCTAAAACGGAGTCGTTGAAAAAAGGAAAAAGCTTTTATCCTCACTGAACTTTTACCTAAAAACAAGTTTAACAAGAAGCAGTTAACATAAAACGATCTCTCGTTTTTTCATTCCCATCGATTCTACCGCAACACTCCCAAGTTTTTTGCAAGTTTCTTTTTCACTCAGTAGGTTGGTACACGAAATATTGTAATATCGTTTCAAAAAACTTTTATATCGGGTAACAGGCTTATATATGCAAACCTCACGACTGTTGGTTCAGCTTGTGATTCTGAAAAACAATATGCTATTTATTTTTATGTGTGGGGACTAAATTATTTTCATACAATTCCAACTTCTGAGTTCAATTACATTTCCTACTTTTTGTTGAAAACTTACTTTCAAGGTGAACATGTTGTGCGATGGTAGATTTTCACTTGATATACAAGGATGTAAGACGCATGGTGGTGAGTTCCAGACTGTCTACACCCACCAGCAGTGTTGCCAGCATGGTTTTGTCAAAAATTACCTGACATATATAGAAAAAGTAACCTTTTAGTGTAAAAAGTAACCTTTCATATTATTTTGTAACATGTATTAAAAGGCGATTGGATGGTAATTGTATTAACTTACAAAATATAGTTAATTCAGTTTTTTCCTATTAAGAGTTGCATTTACTAGTAAGGTATTTTCACGGCGATTTTATGAATTATATGCTATATATATTTTTGTAAATGCATTTAATATCAATTTTAAAATGAAGGTGAGAACACTGCGTAAAATAAACAAAGTTGAAAAATTAAGTAAAGGTCGTCTCAAAAAAATAAAATCGTACATGAAAAGATTACACACAGTGAGCGTAGTGGGATAACATGAAAAAAAAAAAGTAAAGAGCATTCCGTTTCACGTTAGTTTTATGTAAAAAAAATAATAATTTTGAAATTCCGAAAAGTTACCTAAAAGTTACCTAAAACCTACCTAAAATTTACCTAAAAGTTACCTTTTGAGTAGTGTTACCTAAAAGTAACCAGACAAAAATCACCAAAAAGGTTACAAAAGTAACCTTTTGGAAGCGCTGGTTATAAGGTTTCCACATATAAGCCAAAGACCCAGTATAATTCGAGATACCCCAGAGAAAACTAACGACCCGCTTTAAGATAACACAAATGGAATTACTTTGCGAATTTCACGCCTATTTTTAGATCAAAAATGGCACTTTAACCCAAGCGGATTAGCAAAGACAATAAGCTGTACCTTTTTCCTTTACCGTTGAGTTTATCGTTTTTTTTTAGTTCCTAATATTGTGTTGAATGTCCCAATTTTAGCTAATCGAGTTTACTGTCTGCACTTTCTAGAAGTGGGTACTTAAAGTAAATTGGAGAATAACTGCGGCTTAATAAGCCGTAAGTGGCTCATTATCTTCTATCATTACACTAAATATAAATTAGCCTAAGTTGTTACACAGCTCGATTTTAGATAGGACTTCAAGAGTCTCCCGGTTTTGTCCGCGTTTTTATTCCGATATTCCCACTTTTTTTAATAGTTGCACTGATCCCGTGGGAATATCAAAATAAAAAGTAGCCTATCAAGGGCCCATATCCTTCCTCGTTAAATGGACTATCCAACACAAACATATTTTTCTCAATTCGAACCAGTAGTTCCTGAGATTAGCGCATTCAAACAAACAAACAAACTCTTCAGCTCTAAATTATTAATATAGGTAACTAGCTGCACCCCACAGTTTCACCCGCATAACTTCCGATCTCGTGGGAATATCAATATAAAAAAGTTGCCTATAGCCTTCCTCGATAAATGGACTATCCAACACAAAAATATTGTTTCAATTCGAACCAGTAGTTCCTGAGATTAGCGCGTTCAAACAAAGACACAAACTCTTCAGCCTTATAATATTAATATAGGTAATAAATAAGTCAGTGTTTGACCACTATGTGACACGATGATAAGTGAAGTCTGAGACGTAACACGCTTTCCAAGATATACCTATTCCTAGATCATCTGGGAATTTAGAGATAAAAATTTATAGTACCTATACTATTTCAGGTCTCTAGCTTTCTAAATGCCAAGCTTCATCGCTTTTCACACACTTGCGCATTATCTTGCTTGCCACGCTTCCCTCTTGGGGCTCGATCTGAAAGATAGGTTCGTACTTTCTTTTACTTCTAAAAGTACCTTATTTATAACTATAATGAAAGAAGAGATGACAAAAGTATGTAGTAAAAGAAGAAAAAATCTAGGAGACTTAGAAAAAGTAGTAGTACAAAATGTATACCTACCTAGATTTTTTTATTCATGTTTGTCTGTCTGTTTGTTTTATATAAAATACCTCTCGATCCCGTGGGAATATCAGGATAAAAAGTACAAACAAACAAAAAATATTTCCTCTTTATAATATTAGTGTAGATAAGCAGTGGTTTTATTTATTTATTTAAATAACGGAAAAGCTTTCACATCTTAAAATTGCAATAACTTACTGCTGTCGTCAGTAAACGTATTCATGAGATACCTAACAAAGAGTCGAGAATGCGATAAATCAAATTATATGCAACTCCGAAAGTTCATATATTATTATTTGAAACGGTTTCGTTCAACACTATTTTATTCTAAACTAGCATCACCTCGCGTTTTCACCCGCGTAAGTCCCGTCCCGTGAGAATATCGGGATAAAAAGTCATGTTACTCCCAATGAATTAATGTATCCTCATACCGGGTTTCATCAAAATCGGTCCAGTTGTTTCGGAGCCTATTCGATTCAAACAAACAATAAAATCTTCATTAATATAATAGTAGGTATTATACAGAGTATCATCATCATCTTCCTGCCCTTATCCCAATTTATTTGGGGTCGGCGCAGTATGTCTTCTTCTTCCATTCACTCCTATTAGTCGTCATCTCATCGTTAACATTCATCTCTCTCATGTCTTGTCTCACGCAGTCCATCCATCTTTTCTTAGGTCGTCCTCTTCCTCTCCATCCCTCTACATTCATACTCATCACTCTTCTAGTTACATGCGTCTCTTCTCTTCTCATCACATGTCCATACCAACTCAAACGGTTCCCTTTTACTTTTTCAGTAACTGGTGCTACTTTCAGGCTTCCTCTGATATACTCATTTCTTATTTTATCCATCCTCGTTACTCCACACATCCATCTTAGCATTCTCATCTCCGCTGCATGCAATCTTCTCTCATCCTTCTTCTTCACGGCCCAGCATTCCGATCCATACATGACGACAGGTCTTATCACAGCTTTATGGATTTTACCCTTCAGTTTAAGGGGCATCCGTGGATCACATGTAGTTGCTATACAGAGTATATATATAGATAATAAAAAGAGCTTTCCTAATTTCCATGAATAATAAACTTTTTTACTGTCATTATCAATCAAAGACATTACCTATTAAAGTTTTGGTTTTATAACAAAGTAACAAAATCATTGGCATTTTACAACACTATCAACTTTAATCCATAGTATTAAGGACACTATAATGCGTGGGACATGAAGTTGAACTTTTTTTGTTTATTAATTCCAATACAAAAATTACGGTGCAACAAAAACTCTTCCGAATTTGTCCGTGCACCACAGAGTCGTAGATTTACCTACGACTGTTATATAATGAAAGAATGAATGACGAAAAATAGTTAAAAATTAATACGGTACAAAAAATAAAAAAGAACAATAATATAACAAAAATAGACTTATTGGTGTCTATGTGTAAATAAATGACATACATGAATATTAAGTACATAAAACAGAAAAAAGTCGCTCTGTCCCTATCCATCTCTGCAACGAAGTTATCTTGCATCTAACAAAGACATTAACCCTCTCTTATTTATCTTATCTCTTACTTATTTCACCCTCTCACCTTAGTCGACCGTGTCCAGTTTATTTTTCTCTAAACGTAATGAAATTTAATCATTGATATAGTGCTATAGTCATTGCGTGTTATAGCGTTACTAACAGTATAGCAATAATAAAATTTCATTTAGATTAATAACACTGAATAACTACATTACAACATTGTGTTCAGAGAGTACTAGAGAATAATACAATTAGGTTCCTCTATGTAGCTTAATATCTCGTTAATTTCGCTCTTAGTAACCACACTGCCGCGGGTAAGTGTTTCAGACTAGATTTTCAGTCGCCCGATAGTTTACGAATAATTCACACGTATTTGTCAGATCTTTAAGAGGAACGGGTAACGGATCTCTCTATACAAACGTAGTCGACTGTTTCCCCGCTGGATAATGACACTAGCACAAATATTTTTGTTGCATAAAACCTTTAACTGCCATGCTATGCCCTTATTATGTCATGGTTTTTTTTTATATTCTAACTATCATAGGAAGTTTTATTAAGAGTTAAAATAACAATCTATACATATAAAATGCTTTGTCCTGAACTACTGACTGACTGACTGACGGACCAACGCACAGCCTAAACCGCTGATCGTAGAGACCTGAAATTTAGAGGGTTTGTTCTTTGCATGACGTAGGCACTGGATAAGACAGAATTTTCGAAATTCCACCCCTAAGGGGGTGAAAAAGGGGGGCAATGTTAGTATGGGACAACGTAATTCCTTGGTCCAATCTACTTCAAATTTTGCATAAACATTCTTTAACAGAATTTTATAATATTCAGTATAGATAATATTAGTATAGATAGATTATATCTGTTGTCTGGCCACCATAACACAAACCTATTTGCTTAGCTTGGGGCGCTGTGTGAAGTGTACTACATATTTATAATTATTATTGAAAGTCTATGGTCTGCAGAAGCTCTAAGTGGATGGCAATTGACCCACATTACACCAGATGAAGTCATTAGTGAATCAGGTGAAATGAACGTCGTAGTATAATAGAATTTTTACTGAACCCCTTTAGTGAGTACCTATAACATAGGAGCGGTGTTGGCCGAAGGTATTGGGTGCACCCTGATTCACGAACCGTCGGAAGGCCACCGAAACGAAAAAAATGTTCCTGCTCTTTTTTTCTTCTAATGGCGAATGCGACTGTGCATATTCTATGCTGAGCATCTTGCCGGCGTCGAGTATTCCAGTTCTTTTCTCTGGACACGGTCGACCAAGCTAAGCTCAAGCCCAAGCACTACAGCGTCCTGAATTAAAGTTGATGTGGCTATATTGATCATAATTATATTAATTATTATTGGCTAAGCTACGTCTTACGCGGTTACTACTAAGATGAAAAATACAATTTAGAGAAAGTTATTTACTGCTGATTTTTCTACCAAATCCCAAAGTTATTTATTAAACCATCTAACCTGTGTGAGTGAACAGTTTGGACTGATGGTACACCATCTGTTTTAATAATAAAAACGTTAGACCAAAAGTCAATTACAACTTACAAGAGAAAAACTTCTCAAATGATACTTAGCTTCCTATACAATTGTTTTACGATCGTAAGGCCCTGTTAATGAACGTTTTTGTATAAGGAATAGCAAACGTCAATTAGTTTTGTATAGAGCCCTGTAATTGCTTTTCGTTCAAAGGTTGCTTAGAAAAGATGGAAAATAATATGTAATCACTACAAATATAAATGTAGTTTGATCGAAGAAAATAATAATGAAAATAAATATTTGTTAATAATGACGAGAAATTGTAATAAAAGATTATCTAGGTATGATAGATAGACAGAAACACTTTGGTAGTTGGTGGTATGTACCTCCAAAGGGAAGATCTTCTACCGGGCAGGTGTAATACCTGGTAGGCCGCGGCCCAACGATGTTTCGTTGGAACTTGTTTATGAGCTTATCTTCAGAAAAACTTCGCTTGCGCTATCTAGGATCTACGATCGGCTTAGTGGCGCCATCTGTTGGTCGACACACACTTTATTTGTACAACACACCAAAAACATTAAAAAGAAACAAAAAAATTAAAGTTAACTGACAAAATGGTTCAGGATAGGCTATAGGTGTCGCAAAGTCTGCAAATACATTATTTTTGCCTGAGTTATAGAAGTTCTTACTGTAAAGGGAAATGGAAATAATTCCTTCCCAATCTGTAAACTCCATTGACATATAACAAACATAATAATATTATAAAAACCATACCTACCTTTTATCACTAAGTTTTATCACCAGTCTCATGATCTTTCAGTGTTTTAGGCCCAAAGCCCAGAAATGGCCACTCTTTGCCTCCCTATGCCATTAACCACTTCTATCAAGTTCATATCATTATTTATCCATTTTATACACATTTGAGACCATATTTTGACACCTAGATACCCCTTTACTAACTTACCCCTTTATTATCTAGGCTTTATTATCATCGGTTTGGCCTCTTTCTTACCACATCACTTAGAGCAGTGTTGGCTTAATGGTAGATACCTCGACTTTCGTTCTGATGCCCGTGGACCAATGTATTTTTTATAAGAAAAAAATATGTACGCTAATTCGTGATGCCACGGCTTAGTAGGCTCCAGAAATATTGACAAGTTCTCTCTTCTGGAAATAGTCGACTAAACTGAGAGGGTAGAAGGTGCTAGACAAGCCTACTCCATCCTCACGTAAAAAGGACTCAATTAAAAATGGTCTAATTGCGGAAAACAGCCAGTACAAGTACCACATTACTTTATATTTCATTTGTGCTTCTTATTTAATATTTTATTTGCCTCCTTCTTTTATTCTTTCCCCTAAAAACGGGTACAAAACTTGTCAATCTCTCTTCACCGCTACCGCCACTTTTATCTCTACCTCGCGCCCTCTTCAAACTCATTTTCCTTCTCTATGCCCAAAAAATACGTTCCATTTCATCAAACCTGACTCTTACCTAGTTATTCTTTATTGACATTCTTGCGATACCATAGCACATGAGTAGAGAATAGACCATAGTGCGATACATGTATAACCATTCGCAGTTTGCGACAATAAGCCTACCTCTTTTTGTATAATAAAATATAATTAAATAAAATCTATATATATAAAAGGGAAAATCATATAATATAAAGTGGAAATTGTGAAATTTCAAACGAATAAAGTACGAACAATTCTATTCAACAGAAGTGCAAGAGTACCCTCAAAAATTTACAAATAAAAATGTGCCTGGAAAACGAATGAGGTTGCGACAAGATTCAGCGACGGAAAGTGTATACTAATTAAAGTAGAGCTTTTAGTTTCACATTTATTTTAGTCATTACACTAACTTTTTTTTACAGGTATGTGCTAGGTACTTAGTTCTATGATAGAAACATACTTGTAACATATATGCAGCAACGCCACTACTTATTTAAAATAAAAAATATTTTATTAAAGACAGAAATTAGAAATTGCAACGCGCACTTTGCACCATACACGCGTAGCGTCATGCTTGAAACTTGAGACTTGATCGTGACCAATACTGAATGATGCTGAATAGTTACTGAACTTACTGGTCATACTACCATTTTACCAAAGACAATGCAAATCAGAGGTAGACGCACGTCTTGAACGAAAATGCACAATAAAGCCCTAAATATGACTAGATGAGACGCCACCGCTATTTTTACGTAATACCTAACATAATCTATATCTATACTTCTAAACTACCTATACTTACTTAATATTATTTAAAATTGTTACGGTTTGTCAAATAACCCGCCTTTTATCGTTCCTAAAGTAAAGGTTCCCATAATGCTAGAAGCATTGCCACGCTGAATGGCAATGACCAACCTCTGTGCCAGAAACGAGCCGGAGCGGGAGTCACCCCCTTCAATCCATTCATATATTTAAAATATTTGTTTGTTGGTTTTAGGATACTGTTTATCCCGATTTTCCCCACGGGATCGGAAGTTAGCGTTGCTAGTTAATAATATGTCTCATTTTATTTTTAGAGCATAAGAATGTTCGGCTCCTGTTAAAACAATTACTAGACGTAAATTATTACTTTCAAACTATGTTATTGTTATATATCTAAGGAATTAGACATTAACCGCGTTGGACTAGAAACTCTGCGATATTGGCATGTTAGATGTCAAGCTTTACCTAACCACTACCAATGTACTACGGTACATTGATTGCCAATTTGCCCGGCTTGTTCCTTAGTGTTACAAGTAAATTGCAGTTCCCAATAATTTAGAGGAACGACCGTCATTATACTTACGACCACGGACCAACATCAGATTTAATGTTACCTGTTTACTCACCAAACTAAATATTTATGGCGTATCTTCTGATTATTGTTGCAGTACGTATAAATAGTATATCGTGGAAATATTGGGATAAAAGTAGCCTATGTTATTGGATCAATGTATCCTCATACCAAGTTTAATCAAAATCGGTCTAGTAGTTTCGGAGCCTATTCGTTACAAACATAAAAACTAACAAAAACATCTTTCCACTTTATAGTGTTAGTGTAAATTTCTTCATGTCATGCAATTTCATGATATTTGTAACTTTTGTTCTTCTACTTTTTCTAACTCATCTAGACTCATTTTAATTTAATTTGTTTGCAAGCTCTGCAGATTTTGTCCTCTCTTCCTTAATTATAATAGATTATAAAATATCAGATGTGTAAGATTAATAAAATCTATAAATATGTAGTACTTGACTTATTGCAGACTGTTTTCCGCAACTAGACTCAAAAGAAAATCCAACGTTAGGTCCTTTATCTATACATATAATAAATCTGTAGACATAAAAAAATCTGTAATTGTAAGATATCCAGAAAAAAAATACACAGGTCGTCTTAAAATCGTTAGCTGAACACGATAGGGTAGTTTTTAGAATTTTTGTCTGTTTGTTTGTCTGTTTGTCTGTTTGTCTGTTTGTCTGTTTGTCTGTTTGTTTGAACCAGGTAATCTTATAAACTACAGAACAGATTTTAACAAGGTCCACATGAATATGTTCAGAAAATATCAGATTAACATTTAGGGTATGTTTCAATTTAACTTTAATACAATAATTAAGATATTTGATGAAAAAACATTAAAAAAATGTGAAATCGAAATATTTTTCCGTGGTAAAACTTAATCGAACGTCAGAAGGAAACAGTACCCTTACCACCGGTTTTTTACGTATTCGATTAAACATACTATATTGAGTATTTACTATGAAACTTCCTAAAAATCAACTTACTAGGTCCATCCGTCTCTGAGAATATCGGTAGTGACACACTGACAGACAAACGGACAAGAGAGTGATCGAAAAAGGGTTTCTTTTTTTCGAGTTCTTCAAAAAGTCATGGTAGGGCTGCAGTACATGCCTCCGCTCAAGATGACAGCTGTCATAAAACCAAATAGTTTGCATTTAATACTACCTACGTGAAACTGAAAATGAGGTTAGTACAAAGAGGTACTACTACATAATATTACCGATCTCCTTTACCGAAGACCTCCGATGGTACACTTCTATCGCGCTTTTCTCCTGCTATAGTTTGAATTATGAGTTCAAGTAGCGGAAACCTTAGATAGTAAAAACAAAAAAAGAATTTTCCAAATCGCTCCAAGAGTTTACGAGTAATCAGCGAGCATACAATAAAATATATATATACGTGACGAATTGAGAACCTACTCCTTTTTTGATGTCGGTTAAAAAATATACAGGTAGTTTTTTGTAAAAATCATTTTTTTCCCAAAATTACGTAGCCCTGCCAGCTACCTAATAAATAAACTGGGTATTTTGGTCAAGAATTCAGAAAATTGGAAAAGGGGTCCGGACATTCAGTATGGGAGCGTGGTTAGGTTATGTGTTATGTTATGTTATGTTTTTTGCGCTGTGATTTTAGACCCGATGAATAAATAATGCCCAACGCTTTATAGGTTTTGTTTGATGGCATTATTTGTTATTTTCGATAGGTATGGGACTCAAAGTGAACCGCACACTTTTGAAAAATTATAGGTTATTGTTTTTCTTCAAATATTCCACTTCCAAAACGTCTCGCTTTAGAAGTTGAATGTCCTTTTGTAGTTTGGCATAAAGGTTTTGGACATAAAAACCCTAGGCATAACATAATTTTACACAATTATTTTTGGCATAAAGTCACCGCGCACTCTTAGAAAATCAAGGAACATCACGTTTCTTCAAAAACCCTGTATCCAAAACGCTTTAGAGGGTTGCTGTTTTTATTATTTGTTTTTTTTTTCGATGCCCTCTATCGATAGGTATGAGTCTCAAAGGGCACCGTGCACTTTTGTGAAATCATAGGACATCATGTTCCTTCAAATACCCCGTTGCCGAGACGCTTTAGATGTTTGGTGTGAAAGCATTTTTTGTTCAACGTAATGCCTGCTATCAATATGTAAGGATCTCAATGTGCATCCTGTTATTTTAAGTATTAGTATTTGTTCTGTCCAATGGCCTTTCTTTTTAATCATTATTATTATTATTTGATAATAAAAACAATGTAAAATATTATTTGCACCAAAATAGATTATTATTTGCATGATGTTGGTGTTATAAATACTATAATAACCTCTTATATTATTAATTGAAGAATATGAATCGAGACACAAAGGTAGTTGATAATTATATTTCTTTCATTTACAAAAATCTAAAGATAACTAGGAAGACAAAGTATGTTGAAAATTTTGTGCGAATAGAAATTGGACTTAGTTTTAGCTTATCATATTGTTGTGTATTATGTTTTATTTGTGAAAAATTAACAAAAATAGTACATTGTTACCCAAGGTGTGAAAGTCACTCATCGAGTCCCGAGACGGAGTTTGGCGCCCGAGCGTAGCGAGGGCGCTAATAGTTCGAGGGACTAAATGAGTGACTTTCACACCTTGGGTAAACAAAACAAACCCGAGGAATTCTTCCTAATAACGAGAGTGAATGAGAGACTCCATACTACCTGATCCTCGTACAAGGTTGGGACCAAAGAGGTTATACGTTATGTAGATTTTTTTGTTTTCGCTATTTGTTTTCAACATGTTTTCAATACTCAAATACGTCGGTACTTACCGAAGAGATTTTTATAAATTAGTTTATCCAACACTAAGTAATGACGCGAAGTCCGTAGATTTAAATTACAGTTTTTGTAACACGGTTTGTCTAGAAAATGTTATTTACACAAAATACACAATCATAAATGAAAAACCAGATTAAACTTAACACAAAAACATAATAAAATAACAAAAGATAATACTAATTAAAATCTTTCAAAATGCAAGCATTTCCCGCCAGTATTTTTTTACTCAAGGAACGACACTGACTGCACGGTTGCATAAAGCCACATCTGCAACATCTTGACAGGGCGCCGGTAGAGGCGCAGCATGGTCATACGTCGCTTTGACCATTTTCATCTTTACATTTATTTTATTAAATAAGATATCTTGAACTAAATATATCTACCTGAATTCGATTACTAAGAAAAAACCTCTTCAGGCATCTTTAGACCTACTTTCGGAGTATGAGTAAGTAAAGTGCCTTTGCCAAATCAATTAAATATAGTTTAAAAACAATGTAACTACCTATTTTGTTTTTATAACTTACACCGAATGATAAATTGTATCCATACAGAAAAATGCTAGGTATTCTAAATAACCCAAAACCACATCGCAAACGAAGTCGCGGGCAACAGCTAGTATGAGGATAAAGTAAGCAGCACCAGTACTATAAAAGTTGAGCTATGTCCACCACTAATATCTACACGAGCACTACATACCTAATTATATAAAGAAGTACATAAAAGATATTTTGGTAGTGTGAGTTGTGAATCACTCATTTGCTACATAACACATATAAACAAGTCCCCTATTAATGAGGGGAGTTATTCAAAACATTATCTCGTAGGAACCATTAGGAAATATCTTGAATCAAAATGGAAGCACGTAAAAGCACTTACAGACGTTTAAAACAATGACAACTGCGAGTAATCTTAATGCAGAATCTTTCAGAAAATAAAACGTAATAGCAAAGTTAGAGAGCAATTTCCTTAGGAAAAATAATGTTAACGCAGTTACTAAGATGGTCATTAGAATACATGTAATCAAGGAAACTGCCTCAATTGCAAGTAAAACTGCCATTTACTTACACGAAGTAATGTTGTGTAAACATATAAAGGAACTTGTGAAGAGAAATGCGAACGCTCGAGACAATGTATACACGACTAATCTTTGTCAGTTAAATGGAACAGTAATTTTATGCTCTCAAAACATTTGGTATATTTATTATGCAAGAGCATCGTTTGTTAGGCAAATCTCTCAAACGAGCATACGCTAGATATGAAGAATTAAAATACCTTGTTAAACGTTGTTAAGAACAAAATTCGCTTCATGAATAAGTAATTGAGGGCTTTTGTCCCATGTCAAAATAACATAACGGAATGTCACAAACTAAATAAGTTCATTGTTTTCGAATAATATTATCTCAAAGCACTTAATGTTTTCTTCGTCATTCCTTATTCTTACTACAAGGGAATGATATCAGTTGCCTGCGTCTGGGTTTCCTGACGTGTACAATTTAAGGGTCTTCAAGTCACGAGTGAATTGGTATCTTCTAGGTAAGCATGCTAAATCTCTGACCACATCTTCACTTACCATCAGACTGGTGTGATAGTAGCCAAAATGTTCATACAATTATCGTATCCGTATCTAAATCGGTCCAGCTGTTTTTGAAGATAAATGGAAACATTTGAGTGTATAAACAAACAAACACTTCACCCCAAAACCATATACCGTCTTCCGTTTCGTCGCCGCTAAAAACAGTTCACATTGTAATATCATTAGGCAAATGGATTACGTGCTTATAAATATAAACAAAGGGTAAATATAATATCCTCTAAGAAATATGATACGTATTAAGAGGCCTCAAATCAATTTAGTAATTTGTTCCACACGTTGGAGTTAATTAAGCTTCCACACTCGGTTGCTACTTTCAGTTAATCAGTTAGCTGTAACTGTTCGGTTGCGGTGAAAGGGAGAAAATAACATAAATCTCAGACACAATGGAACGACAATTTTAAAACAATAAAACATGTTTGTCAAGCACGACACCAAAAACAATATTAACACTAGAATTAATTAAGTCTTGTAACAAAACCTAATGTCATTAATTAAAGCATTTATTCACAAAGTGGTGCATAAACTACCTAAATATTTAAAACAAAGTCGTGTTGTTAGTTACACTATACAATAACTAGAGAGCGGCTGGACTGATTGCAATTAAATTCAGTATGTGGATAGTTGGACACTTGGATTAACGCATGGGCTACATTTTATCCTGATATTCCCAAGCCATTGGGGCTTAAGCGGGTGAAACCGCGAGGCTTAGCTAGTGTATGATAATTTAAAACTTTTAGGGATAATTATGATTTATATCGCTATTTTCTACCTTATAGGTAATTAGCTATTTTAGGAAGTAGCTGAAATCGGATCGTCTAGTAAATTAATTCTTCAACCTATCAAGTTTCCTTTGGAACACTAGATACATGTTAATCAAACACATGCTTGTTCGTTACGTATCAGTCTTAATTTGAAGCCTTATTTACAGGTTAAGTACGCCTAGGCTAGGCTTTTTGGTTTGGCGATGTGTAGGAGGACTGGTGACAGAACGTTGTGGAGAGGCGTTGGAGAGGCATATGCCCTGCAGTGGGCTAATACATGCTGCTGAAGAAGAGAAGAAGGAAGACTATTTTGGTACTTAAATTAAATTTCTCAAATGAAAAAGATTTGGGTAAACGCAGAATACGGACTTAAAATCGACCGATGATTGTTGATAGTTAAAATAGTTATCCACTTAGAAGACAAACAATGCCTTCAACTGTAAACGATTTAACAATGCAAACAGCTCGCCGACTGAAATACAGACATTTCAGTCGGTGAGTTGTTTGCATCCAACTATAAAAACGTAGTCATAAATATTCTACTATTAAAATACATATTTATTTTTAATAAATACTACAACAATGGACTTCGAGATAGGTTTGTTTGTACCTACTAAAATAGAAATTTTCCTTTATTTAGCTCAATATTTTTGAATTTCACACTCGACCTCGTTTTATCAGGTAAATTGCTAATAATTCACGGTTCCTGTTTTCCTTGTTACAGAAATATTTCAGATTGTAAATTCCAAGTATTAACAACGATTGCTTGACATTTTGTCGTTTCGTTCATTTTAATTATACCTATAATTTGTAGGAGAATCTATAGTATTCTATTGAGTATACATTCATCTATAAAGAGATCAAAGAAAATCTATAGAACATCATGAGTTTCAGTAACGCCTCTAGGATCACCAATTGATGAAACTACTTGAAATTCTTCAGATGTCATCTACATTTCTCTATAATGTTAAACCTCTTTTCGTTCATTTTAATTATACCTACTTACCTACTTTGTTAGAGAATCTACAGTATTCTACAACAGTAAAAAGATCTATTTTTTTTCTATAGAAAATCAAGAGTTTCAGTAACGCCTCTAGTCTCACCCATTGATGAAACTATGTTTGAAACAGTTCAGATGTCTTCTACATTCTTCTATCATGTCAAATACTCTTTATTCCATCGTTTCGTACATTTTAATTATACCTACTTACCTATTTTATTTTAGAATCAACAGTATTCTACAACAGTATAGAGATATAAACTATTTAATCTACAGAAAATCTTAAGTTTCAGTAACGCCTCTAGTATCACCCATTGATGAAACTATAGGTTTGAAACGGTTTAGATGTCTTCTGTATTCCTCTATAGTGTTAAACCTATTTGTGCCATCGTTCAATTCATTTTAATTATACCTTTTTACCTACTTTTTAATATTTCAATAACTCACTATGTCATTAGGTGTATTAAAATTATAATCTTTCTACTAAACATTTTTTTAAATAATAATATTCATTTATTTTCATAATCTTAGGAATAAGTTACCCAAAACAAAATAATACAAAATTATAATACATACATTTGAAATACCGCAATTTTTTTGGAGAATTTACAGTATTCTACAACAGTACAAATATCTAAATTTGTTCTATAGAAAATCCTGATTGAAGTTTCAGTTACGCCTCTAGGATCACCCATTGATGAAACTATGTTTGAAACTGTTCAGATGTCATCTGTATTCCTTTATAGTGTTAAACCTCTTTGTTCCACAGTATTTAGAAGGTCGTATCGAGGTCATCGTTCCTGTCTGTTGTCAGATAGCGAGATATCCTACCCTTGTTTATATCAGACATCGATGTTAATCTTGGTTAACTACTGGGATTTCTCAACGCCTATTTTCTCTTTGTAATTTCGTACAAAATAACAATAATAAATAACTATGACAATAAATATTACGTTTCCACATACCTTTCTAGAGCAGCATATTGGTAGACCTCGACTTTCATATGGAAGGTCGTGGGTTCAAATACCGGCCGGCCGTGTAACAAAGGATTTTTCTTACAAATGTCTATTCGCTCCAATTCACATTACTCTTATGGTAAAGGAAAATATCGTGATGAAACCCGGAGCGGCATAGTTGGCTCCAGGCGTTCTTTCCTCTAGACAATGTCTAGTAAGCTGGAAGGGTAGTGTAGGTGCTGGACAAGGCTACAAAAAGGAATCAACTAAAGAGGTTCAGTTGTGAAAAACCAGCCCTATACAAGCACAAGTTGTACCTACGTACAGCCTTGAAATTTGTAAGACTCAAATAGCTGAATCTAAGAAGATGTTTTCAAAACGAACGAATAGGCACCACAGGGTTGTTGAAATCACCCTAAAATAGCAGTGAATGTCATTCCGACCATCCTGTATAAATGTTTCATTTTGGACCATATTTGATTTATTTTGATGACATCGATTAAATTAAAATCATTTCTACGTACAGAGCTCAATCAGTTATGGATTTTCCTACTACTATAAGTGTAATGATTTAATAAAATATTAACCTTAAACCCTTTTTAAGATCAATATTCATGGCTTTAGTCCATCAAAATCTAATACAATTAATCTAAAGTACTGAGTAGAAATTCAAATCTAACGTGAGCGACGCCTACTCCTTATAGGCTTTAGAGTCGATAAGGGATTTCTTAGACGATTAAAGCCAGCCACACTCGGTTGGGAAAAAATATATAGAGATTATTTTGGCCAATTCTGCCGTGTAAACAGCTGTTTTCTAAATTGACTTTCAATAACCTTGGTTGGTGAGCGCGGACTACCGACCACCGTGCACCGTAGGCGTTCTCCGGCATCAACCGTGTGGCCGCTCGTGGCGCTACCCAATGTTTAGACAGTTTCGATACGTCCACTTGAGCTGTAACAAAATGGCCGACCAGTATAAGGTTAACAAGTTACGTCAAAATTCAATCAAATTTTAATTACATAGAATTAGCCGTTTTTTTTAGAATCGACTTTCTTTTTTTGGATTATAAACGTCCTGTATTTACAATCAAATACATTTATACAATGCGTAATTGTTCCATAGCGTGGAACAACATTTTTATACTATCTATATGACTGTCTAAATTAGATTTATTGATTTTGAATGATGACACACATTTGTAGCTTAACAGGATCACATACTGATAATAATTTTTGAAGAAATTGTCGTTCGGGGAATACCGTTTTTCATCCCTTAAATTGCAATAAAAATACGTGATGTTATTTATGTCAATCGTTTGAATAGTTTGTAATAGCTTAAATATTTTATTATTACATAAAATGTATTTATCTTTGCTTTAACTTTTATGTATTTATTCATAAGCCCGTTTCGTCCCAATGCAGGTCAAAGGCTTCCCCTCATTCTTTCCATTCCCTTCTGTCTAGGGCCTGAGTGGGCCAGTCGTTCGTTTATGAGTGTAATTCTTATCTAAACCTGCGACACGGTCGGCCTCGGGGACGTTTAAGTGATTAACTTTTAAGTGATTAAAAATTTAATCAAAGGAAATACAAGCCTAGTTTATAAATATTAATTACACAAGAAAACGAAGCACTTGTATCGGAAAATATTAAGGAGAGAAAAGAGCTATTTTCGTATGAATAAGTACACGGTATGTAACCTTCTTAATAACTATGGTGGTATGTAATTGAAAATCAATTCTAGAACACTTAAAAGAATCGATTTTCAATTATCGTTTTGTTAGTTTGTAATTATGGCTGTGGATACAGAGAATTTTAAGTGTTTGGTTTGTAGTAAGTACCTACTATTATATTTTCCTACTCTACCACTCCCAGTGTTACAAACCTCAAATAACTATACCTAATGTAAATAAATTACGCATTGATACAAATTCAAAGAAAGGCATTTAAAAAATGCCTACTTTATCGGATGCCTACGTCACACAAAGAACACACCCTCGAAGTTTCAGGTCTCTACGATCAGCGGTTTAGGCTGTGCGTTGATCCGTCTTTCAGTCATTCAGGACAAAGCATTTTATATGTATAGATTTGTTGTGGTCTTGGTATTTCAGTAAGCATATTAATCATACCGAAAGGACACTTGCACATTTTTAAAACCAGTTTCCACGTAGGTTTGTTCATGCTTACGTATATAAATAAATAAATAATAAATAAATATTACACGACATTCCACACCTCGCCATCTAGCCCCAAGCTAAGTAACTACACTTGTGTTACGGGTGCTAGACAACGGATATAATACTTATATACTTTTTATTTTGTAAATATATACTTATAATACATAGAAACAACCAGACCACAGACAAATATCTGAGCATATACAAGTATATATGCTCAGATATTTGTCTGTGGTCTGTGTCTAAGGCGGGTATTGAACCCGCAACCCTGTGTTTGGCAGTCCGGCATGGTGACCATTGTGCCAGTCGGGTCGTCAAGCAATATAAAGCTATCATTACTTTGGTGGGTATTCGAATGTAGGTAGATACCTACAATAAGATCTATGGTAGGGTCTAATTCAAATTCAATTGATTTATTGGTACCCGTCTTACCAAGAACGACTAAAACATGAGGTGTTCTTATCAGACCCTCCTTTCTCTTGAGGGACTTTGACCGATCTTCACTTATTGAATAGGTTTCGGGCATGCATAATTTTCTTGAAAACCCTGCATAAATTAACTGATTTTACCTTTACTCTTCTGAAAATCCAATTTCCTGATGTATTGAAACTAATGACAACGACCTCTGTGTTCTCTATGTTACAAAAGGTTGCGAGTTCGATTCCCGCCGCAAACAAATATTTGTTGACAGATATTCGTCTGGGTGTTTCTATATGTATTATCACAAATACATATAGAAACACCCACTCTCACACATCGCCACAGGACATCCACTGCTGAACATAGGCCTCCCCAAAAGACTTCCAGAGCGATCGGTCGCATGCTCTCTGCATCCAACGACTTCCCGCGACCTTAATTAAAACGTCCGTCCATCTAGTCAGAAGCCGTCCCGCACTGCGCTTTCCGGTACGTGGTCTCCAATCTAAGACTTTTCGGTCCTAACGGCCATCAGTTCTACGAGTCACATGCCCCACCCATTGCCACTTCAGCTTACTAATTGTTTGGGCTATGTCGGTATAACTTTAGTTCGCCTACGAATCTTCTCATTTCTCATTCGATCTCGTAGTGAAACACCGAGCATATACCTCTCCATAGCACGCTGTGCGACCCTGAGCTTTTGTATTAATTCGACTTGCATATAAAAGGTTTCAAATAATTCCATGAATCCTGTAAAATTAAAAAACCTCTCAGGTATTTTCACAGAGGTTCTAGATCCAATAAAAATAGTTGATAAATTGCAATACCTATTCATTTTACAATTGTTTTGCAATCTTTTGTTGAGAAACAATTTGAAAATTGTGTAGATGGCTTTAAATCTTTTCTCAGAGCCATTGTCGCCGCAAGGTCGTTGGCTGAACAAGTTCGGGATAGCTTTAATAATATGCGGTTGTCCTCATTTTGTGATATAATGGTTATTTTATACGTCCCACAACGTTTTATACAGCTCTTATATCGTAAAGAATCATTACTGCACAAAATAAAGTTATCCAATGTAATTTTCGCCTTGGAACAGCTTTTATCAATGTAAGTTTTTAAATGGCCGGATGATGGGCGGCCTTTTGATAATATTATTTGAAGATTCTACTCTTCGTCTTCTACCCAGTTAGTAACTAGTTGGAACTATTTACCATAGAAAATAATAATAAATAAATAAATGTTTCAGAACATTCCACACATCGCCATCTAGCCCCAGGCTAAGTAACTAGACTGTGTTATGGGTGCTAGTCTTACTTATATACTTTTCTTTTGTAAATATATACTGATAATATATAGAAACAACCAGACCACAGAAAAATATCTAAGCATAAATACTTGTCTGAGGCGGGAACCCTGTGTTTGGCAGTTCTTCACACTTCTCTGCTCTTTTGGAGAGGATGCACTGTTCATTCTTCTTTAGTTAAAACTGTGCCTAATAAGTAGATTCATGCTTTTAATCTATTCCTTTAAAATTTACCAAATATCGCCTTACCTTAATAAGGGATTTCCACTAAAATCCCATAAAGACCGTCACCGGTCATATTTTCAGATATATTTTGCAGGGTTAATCTACTTAGGTAGCCTCGTACGGATACCTACTTAAGTAAACGCTTGCAAGTTCATAATTTATGATCATCTAATCTGTAGAGCGGGCTTGTTTGGCCTCTACATTAATGCGTAGTGACGTAGAGCCCCCGATTAAGCGAGTTAGCGAGTCTCGTTCAGCTGTCGGCGATCGGTGTTCACACCACAAAATTAAATAAGAAAGGCTTTAGACACAACTGATAGGTATTGGTGACTTTATTGTTCATTAATCGTTTACCGTAATGCCCTCTAACGATAGGTAGGGTAGGTCTTTTAAAGTGGACCGCACTTCTGGAAAAATCATAAAACACTACGTTTAGTTAAAATATCTCGTTTCCCAGACGCTTTAGATGTTTAGTGTCCCTTTTGAGGTTATTGATAAGCATTAACTAAGCGAGAGATGTGATGATGGTAAAGAGGTTGCGTCTACTAGGTAGATATAAATTGCTTATACTGCTTATTTTACTCGTTGTAATTAGGTTGAACGTAAGCCATTTTAACAAATAGCATTTACCATTTTGTTAAAAATAGCACTTATGGAATGTACAATTCTAAAAATCATTTGTGTGGAGCGAAGTATGAACAGATACTTAAACTCTGTTTAACTCACTCTTGTAGGATGGCCAGAGAACATTCAGAGAATGTGTATTTAGCCTGCAATACTCTTCGGTAGGCCAGATCTGCACAACCTCTCGGCTAAAAGTAGTGCGACTCATGTAATAGGTACTCATGAGTCTTGGGTCACAGGTGAGATCCAGGTTACTCTGCACATTGCATCAAACCACAAATATTGGTGTCAAAGTAAAAAAAAATGGCCATGACTGACGTAAGTCGCGATCCCGTAAGAATATCAGAATAAAAGAATGCGTATATGTTAACCCAGGTCTCTATCTACGTACCGAGTTTCATTGCAATCGGTCAAATTTTTTTTTGTGAAGGAGTTTTGTGTATGTACAAACTAACACACAAACTTTGACATTATATTATAAGTAGGATTTTTATTTCGGTTGTCCACTACTGATGGACACTGCATTTTGTAAATTTTTCCTATTCAGGAAAAATAACAAACAAGGGATAATTCCTTTTGTCCACCACCTTGTAAATTTACTTTTACTTAAGTCCAAGAAAGAAAGAGAACTATTTTAAAATCCTTGGAAATAATCCCACTAAACCAACAATTTCCTTTCCTACGACCGAAAGTTTAATATAATAGCAAACAACATTAAATCTATCCATTAGTTAATGAGATTATCCCGAATAAACTGACAGTTAATAGGTATATATGGATCGCATATTATCAATAGCAACTAAGTAAGGAACGGGTTAGCGTTCTATCCCTTTAGACTGATATACATATAAAATGCCTTCTTAGTTGGGCCACAGTATAGATATTAGTTTGTTGGGTTCTTGTACCAAAGTAAGCTACTAGAGAATCTAGGTTATGTGGGTATGAGGCGGTTGATATGTCAGAACTAACATTTCATGAATAAAATTATGCTTATGCTGACACTGGTCCGAATTTTGAAAGCGTTTCAAAGTTTATATGAAAGAAGGTCTTTGTTTATTTTACAGGTACTAATTCTACAGACGATAACCTAATGTTTTTTTATATTATTCTTTTTCTTCTCGTATAGTGGTATAGCTCACCTATTGTTAGAGTTTTCAGATCGCTCTAAGGACTGCTACTAGAGGTAGCAACCGGGACCAACAGCTTAACGTGCCTTCCGAAGCATAGAGGGGCTCACGAATACACATTTTTGCCACACTTCTAATGGGTCACCCATCGAAGTAATAACCGCGCCCGGCGTTGCTTAACCCGCACGACTGCAAACTATGCAGCTGTGAGCCTCCTTGATTTTAGTGAAAAAGTGTAGATAAAACCTTTTATAGTTTGTCAGAGTTTTATGAAGAAACCAAGGTGTGTGGAATGTCCTGCTATATTTATTTATTTATTTAATGATAGTAAACCACGACCTAACTCGAAAATTCCTATATAATAGCGAAACCAGATTTCAATTGGGTTAGCCGTTTTTAATTGTATAAGTAACAAACAGACATGAAATTGAAAAATTAAATTTTTGTTCTACTACTTTTCCAAGTCCCCTAGACTCCTTTTTTTAAATTTGCTTTTAAGTACAGATTTTAAGTCATCTCTTTATTATAAAATACTAGCGACCCGCTCCGGCTTCGCACGGCTATATTATGCATGTATTATACATATAAAAGGTTTATATGTATAACCTCTTGAATCACTCTTGAACTATTTAAAAAACCGTATCAAAATCCGTTGTGTAGTTTTAAAGATCTAAGCTAAGATACAGACAGCGGAACGTAACTTTATTTTATGGTATGTAATGATACAAAATAGATAGAAGATTATTATTAGTATAGATTAACATTGATCAAATAAGGAAAATTCGATTGATTTTGAACCTTTCGACTTAGGTTATATCTGTTACTGTTTGTATAAGCTTCGACAATATTGATATTTACGTAAGGATAAGGGGAAAACGAACTCCAATTAAATTTTGGAAGTTTTGAGAGCTTACACCTCCAAATAAATCGAAACTTGTACATACAAAGTTGGCACAAGTATTGAAATGATTCAAAGAACTCAGAATATTTTACCATAGTTGCGTATATCTGCGAATATTTCTATCCAATTTAAGGATACCTACTCAATATTTTGTCACTTATATAGGTATTCTACACTCCCGTTACCGTAGGAATATCGAGATAATAAGTAACCTACGGTACTTCCAATTTATCAATGTATCCTCATTCCAAGTTTCATCATAATTGGTCCAGTAGTTTCAGTAAACTTTCCTCTTTATAATATTAGTATAGATAAATAAATAAATATTACAGGACAATCCGCACATCGCCACTTATAATACACAGAAACAACAAGACCACAAACAAATATTTAAGCATAAATACTTGTCCTTGGTGGGCATCGAACCTGCAACCCTGTGTTTGGCAGTCCGGTATGGTGATCATTGTGCCAACTGGGTCGTCATAGATATAGACTAGCATTTGCCCGCGACTTCGTCCGCGCAGATGTCGAAAATGGTTTCAATAGGATTTTATCACATACAAACTTTTCCCCCCTTTTTTACCCCCTTAGGGGTAGAATTTCGGAAAATCCTTTCCTATCGGATGCCTACGTCATACTAAGAACACACCCTCCAAGTTCCAGGTCTCTACGATCAGCGTTTTCAGTGATTTAGGCTGTGCGTTGATCCGTCAGTCAGTCAGTCAGTAGTTCAGGACAAAGCATTTTATATGTATAGATAGATAGCACACTGTTACATAAAATTATATAAGTACAAAGATGACTCGCGACAGTGAAAAGGCGCTGTCGAGAACCACTGTGCAGTACAGAGTGATGGATGAATAGCTGAAACATTAATTTTAAACTTACACGACCTTCGGGTTGAAAATTTGATAAGCAAACTCAGAACGGGAGGTAGCGGAAATGTGATGCCGCTTTGTATGATATGCAAGGAATATTTGGAGAGATGGGACCATATTTCATAAGTTGGTTGATATTATAAGTAGCTCGTAACTCAGTAGGTTCTTCGGATACTGTAATGTGGCACGGTGGAGAGTTGTAATGAATAACAATAGGCTAGTTATGAATTAGTAGTTATTCGTTACTAGTTATGAAAATGAACCAAAGGGTATGGATGTGGGGGTTGAAACGTTTGACAACCGACTAACGGCTGTAGTTAGTCGGTTGTCAAACGTTTTAACCCCTGCATCCATACCCTTTGGTTCATTTTCATAACTAGTAACGTAAAATTTCCTTTACAGTTTCCTAGCTACACCCCCTGTACTACGTCTTGCAGTTTTGCTAATGTAGGTAAACCGTACAATAGCTACATAAAAAAAATCACACCACCTCCAGTAGTTGGCAAAATTGCGGCTTTATGGTGTACAGAGCAGCAGTTAATAACCCAGAAGAAGAAGACTCTGATGAGTGATGTCAATACCCGCGCCAATTCCTTTTAAACGCAACGGCAGCGGGCCATTTTAGAACTTGTTTATAACTTTGTCAATTAGTATTTTCCAAAATCGAATAAGCATTAAGGTGAAAGGGTACCGGCGAAAAAGCATAAATATTTTTGAGCCATAAAACCTGTAACTATAGACTATGCCCCTATGTTTTGGTTTTTTCATTTTCTCATTATCATAGAAATTAAGATTTTAAAAAACAAAAAATAAACGAAACATAGGGGCATGGTCATGGCAATTATAAGTTTTATGCAACAAAAATATTTACTCTAGTGTCATTTACCCAGGGAGAAAACAGTCGACTACGTTTGTATGGAGAGAGCCCCCGGTTCTCTTTCCCCTTAAGTTTGCTTAGAACAAAATTATTTTACTTCTACATTACTCTATAATCAAAGTACCAAATAGTTTCCATTGGTTTCGATTTAAAATAGATACGTATGAAATATTTCTAGTGCAATATTGAACTTTGTACTCGCGTAATGAGAAATTCCAATACTTGCAATATTATATACAAGAGTTTTGAAGAAATAATAGGTACGGTCGGCTGCATAATTGCAAACCCACCGTAGAGCTCCAAAACGGATGTTAAAAGTATATTTTTAACACAAGCAAGATTCTAGGCACCTGCTTTGGTTGAAGTTTAAAAACTCATGAATTTATCAAACCAAAATTATTAGAGTGAAAACATTCCAATAAAAGTAATTTAAGAACTCTATGGTAGGTCTGCATTTACTATTATTGGAATTCCAATAATAGTAATTTTCGAACTCTACCGAACATACACACATATATACGTACAGTCGGCTGCATAATTGCAGACCTACCATAGAGTTCTTAAATTACTTTTATTGGAATGTTTTCACTTAAAATTTAAATTCTTTAAATTCTAATAATATTTGTTTGATAAATTGATGAGTTAGAAGACCTTAAACTTCAACTAAAGCAGGTGTCTAGAATTTTGCTTGTATGGAAAACATTCTTAAAACAGCAGTTTTGGAGCTCTACGGTGGGTCTGCAATTATACAGCCGACCGTACCTTCTTGTTGAATGAAACATTCTGAGTCGAACGTGGATGGGGAAATTGATAACTTCGATATACGAGATGCATAGGTATCCAAATAAAATGAGAAGCACGTTCCGACTGAAATCAGATGCTTCGAATAAAAATTGAGATCACATTTCAAAACCGTAACCAATCTCGAGCTAGCAACTCTGGCCGGTACTGCTACATCGGCTTGACTATTCAGTTTAAATGTACCTATATTTGACAATATTTTATTTTTGTGCCTGTTGCTGTGGAAGAGTTGGGTGTTAGGATTAGGGGAATTGGGTGTGACTCCCGCTCTGGCTCGTTTCTGACGCAGAGGTTAGCCATCGCCATTCAGCGTGGCAATGCTTCTAGCATTATGGGAACCTTTACGCCGGGTACGATAAGGGGCGGGTTACTTGACTAACTGGTCACTTCATTTTTTGTATTTAAAATGTTAAATGTGTTTGTCTTTTAATTTTATTAATTTATTATTTAAGTATTTTTAATTTGATGTATTTAATTTGTATGGAATTAATTCTGAAATAAAATATCTTTTATATATTTTATTTTCATTTATCTATAAAAATATTCATAATGATTTTTTATTTTTCAAAGTGTACTTGCACTGGGCTCTTTGAAAATATTTTATAAGGAAAAATGCGTCGCCAAAAATTGCTAATGCGACGAGACTCGAACTCGCATCCCTTGAATGCCGTTCAAGTGCGCTTACCAATTACGATATTAAAATCTTTTTATACTAATACTAGCTGTTGCCCGCGACTTCGTTCGCGATGTGGTTTTGGGTTATTTAGAATACTTAGCATTTTTCTGCATAGATACAATTTATCATTCGGTGTAAGTTATAAAAACAAAATAGGTAGTTACATTGTTTTTAAACTATATTTTTTATTGATTTGGCAAAGGCACTTTACTTACTCATACTCTGAAAGTAGGTCTAAAGATGCCTGAAGAGTGTGTAGAAAGAAAAACTTTCAGCCCTAGGAAAGATCGCTTTCACTGACAGCTGTCATGTCAAATTATGGCTTCGCGCGGCTTGTGCAATGTGTTTGTAGCTAGTATCAGTATCATTACGCATTAGGAACTATAAAAACCTAACCTTCTTGCTTTAGGTAACACCAAAGAATAACAATTATGGCTTCGCACGGCTCATCCATACTGCCAGAGTTTAGTACATAATAGGTTTTTTCTCAGTAATCGAATTCAGGTAGATATATTTAGTTCAAGATATCTTATTTAATAAAATAAATGTAAAGATGAAAAACTGTAATTGAAATCTACGGACTTCGCGTCATTACTCAGTGTTGGATAAACTAATTTATAAAAATCTCTTCGGTAAGTACCGACGTATTTGAGTATTGAAAACATGTTGAAAACAAATAGCAAAAACAAAAAATCTACATAATGTATAACCTCTTTGGTCCCAACCTTGTAAGAGGATCAGGTAGTATGGAATCTCTCATTCACTCTCGTTATTAGGAAGAATTTTATGTTTATTCGTAATGAAAAGCACTTGTTACCCAAGGTGTGAAAGTCACTCATTTACTTGACTTACGTGACTTTCACACCTTGGGTAACAATGTACTATTTTTGTTAATTTTTCACAAATAAAACATAATAGATACACAACAATATGATAAGCTAAAACTAAGTCCAATTTCTATTCGCACAAAACTTTCAACACACTTTGTCTTCCTAGTTATCTTTAGATTTTTGTAAATTAAAGAAAAAATAATTATCAACTACCTTTGTGTCTCGATTCATATTCTTCAATTAATAATATAAGAGATTATAGTATTTACACCAACATCATGCAAATAATAATCTATTTTGGTGCAGATAATATTTTACATTGTTTTTATTATCAAATAACAATATTAATGACTAAAAAGAAAGGCCATTGGACAGAACAAATACTAATACTTAAAATAACCCGATGCACATTGAGATCAGGCATCACGTTGAACAAAAAATGCTTTCACACCAAACATCTAAAGCGTCTCGGAAACGGGGTATTTGAAGGAACGTGATGTTCTATGATTTCACAAAAGTGCACGGTTCCCTTTGAGACTCATACCTATCGATAGAGGGCATCGAAAAAAAAACAAATAATAAAAAACCAACCCTCTAAAGCGATTTTCTAAGAGTGCGCGGTGACTTTATGCCAAAAATAATTGTGTAAAATTATGTTATGCTTAGGGTTTTTATGTCAAAACCGATTTTTCCAAAACCTTTATACCAAACTACAAAAGGACATTCAACTTCTAAAGGGAGACGTTTTGGAAACGGAATATTTAAAGAAAAATGATAACCTATAATTTTTCAAAAGTGTGCGGTTCACTTTGAGTGCCATAGCCATCGAAAATGACAAATAATGCCATCAAACAAAACCTATAAAGCGTTGGGCATTATTTATTTATCGGGTCTAAAATCACAGCGCAAAAAACATAACATAACACATAACATATCTTTTCCAATTTTCTGAATTCTTGACCAAAATACCCAGTTTTTTTATTAGGTAGCTAGCAGGGCTACGTAATTTTGGAAAAAAAAAAGATTTTTACAAATAACTACCTGTATATTTTTAACCGACATCAAAAAAGCAGGAGGTTCTCAATTCGTCACGTATATATATATTTTTTATGTATGTTCGCTGATTACTCGTAAACTCTTGGAGCGATTTGTAAAAATTTTTTTTGTTTTTACTATCTAAGGTTTCCGCTACTTGAACTCATAATTCAAACTATAGCAGGAGAAAAGCGCGATAGAAATGTAACATCGAAGAGGTCTTCGGTAAAGGAGATCGGTAATATTATGTAGTAGTATCTCTTTGTACTAACCTCATTTTCAGTTTGACGTAGGTAGTATTAAATGCAAACTATTTGGTTTCATGACAGCTGTCATCTTGAGCGGAGGCATGTACTGTACCCCTACTATGACTTTTTGAAGCACTCGAAAAATATAAACCCTTATAAGATCACTCTTTTGTCCGTCTGTCTATCAGTGTTTCACTACCGATATTCTCAGAGACGGGTGGACCTAGTAAGTTGATTTTTAGGAAGTTTCATAGTAAATACTCAATATAGTATGTTAGATCGAATACGTAAAAAAGTCGTGGTAAGAGTACTGTTTCCTTCTGACGTTCGATTAAGTTTTACCACGGAAAAATATTTCGATTTCACATTTTTTTAATATTTTTTCATCTAATATCATAATTATTGTATTAAAGTTAAATTGAAACATACCCTAAATGTTAATCTGATATTTTCTGAACATATTCATGTGGACCTTGTTAAAATCTGTTCTGTAGTTTATGAGATTACCTGGTTCAAACAAACAGACAAACAGACAAACAGACAAACAAACAGACAAAAATTCTAAAAACTACCATATCGTGTTCAGCTAACGATTTTAAGACGACCTGTGTATTTTTTTTCTGGATATCTTACAATTACAGATTTTTTTATGTCTACAGATTTATTATATGTATAGATTATAAGGCGGAAAGATTTTTTGTTTGTAAAGAATAGGCTCCGAAACTACTAGACCGATTTTAATGAGACTTGGTATGAAAATACATTGATTCATTGGAAGATAACATAAGTTACTTTTTAATCCTGATATTCCTACGGGATCGAAAGTTATGCGGGTGAAACCGCGGAGCTCTGTAATTTTAATGAATTCGTTGATAAATACCATTCTGACTAACTGGGCCTTATTATTATAACTAGTTCATTAAATGAAACATTAGTCTTGGTATCATTCTGTAGTCCGTTGTTTGCTTTCAATTAACTTGGAACCCAATTAATTGTTATATTCATAACTATAAGTACTCTAACCAAGTTTTCCATAGAGGCCTACTACGAATTGAGATGTATTATTAAGTAAACCTTTTCTAACATTTACCCAATTTGTGGCAATTTACGATTATTAAATTTAATTAACTCACGTAAACTGTGCAAAATCTAAATTTGGGACTACATATAGCGACGACAAACATGCTCTGTTTAATCATAAAACTTATTTGAATATTTATGGCAATTTGCCTCCAGCGGAGCGAAATAAGGAGGTACCTAAATACTTACATTTACAACGTAACAATATTCAGTGAAGATTTTATGAAGCGACTGCCTTTAATTCGAGTACTTACAAATACGTACGTTACAATTTGCATTCGAAATTTTAAAGCAAATAAAGGCTCTGAACGCTTGTAACGTCTGTTGGTTTAGTAGCGTTCACACTGTCAAGCCGTTTGCATAGCTTAGCGTTTTCGCTGAGATAAAAATCCAGCGATCTGTTTGCCTTAGTCGACTTCTTTGGCTTTGAATATTGAATTTGAGGAAAGAAGATTTTCAATATTGACTTTAAAAAATTTGCTTAACTGTGCAGCCTCCTTGGATAATGGCGGAAAGCAAAATGATTCAATTGATGTTAATGAAGCAAGCAAGATACTATGACCCTGACGGCATAAGTAACCCTATCATTACCCTAAAGGATTTTCAGTTTATCACCGTCACTTGTCTGTTATGTGTCCCATATTATCACGGGGCTATGGAGCGCTGGACCTTTAGAAGGCGTGTGTGGAGCCGAAGCCAATACGTAGACGCCCTTTCCAATAACAAAATATGATGTGGACATCTAACCGGCGATTATCTCTGTGTGCACCATAATGCAACCAAGGACGACTTCCGGTTTGAATGGAACTGCGATCACCATCATTTATTATTAAATCTTATAAATATTATAAAATAGATTTTTTTACGTAAAATCAATAATCGCTTCATGACGTACTGCAGTTTTTCCCTAAAAACAACTTTGGCACAGCGCGAAGCTTTAAAATCGGGATTAACAAGAAAAAAACTGTCTCGACTTTATCATGTGCTAAATCGTCGTCTGTCGCTCGGATTAATTTGAAACGACCAAGCTACGGGTGCTTGCATAAAGAAATGAGATTTTGGTTAAAAAAAAATATTCTTATTTGACTAGAAAAAATGTTACATAAACCAAGTAACGTGTTTAAAAAAAAATAGAGAAAACTACCACCGAAAGAACTACCACTGAAAACCTTACCATGTAGGTAATACAACGGATAGCATACGAGAAACACTCAGAACAGAAACAAATACTTTACATAAATACTTGTTTAAGACGGGAATCGAACCCACAACCTTCTACGTCGCAGGCGGATGTTCACCCGCCGCTCCACAGAGGTCGAGCGAGTATCGCTCTACTCCTGAAAGTTATACTGCATTAAATTTCCTTAATTTATCATATTATCAGCCACAGGATGTCCACAGCTGAACATAGGCCTCCACCAACGACTTCCCGCGACCTTAATTATGTCGTCCGTCCATCGGAGGCCGTCCCGCGTTGCGCTTTCCAGTACGTGGTCTCCAGTGTAGGTCTTTTTCCACCCCAACGGCTTTCGGTTCTACGAGCCACATACCCCACCCATTGCCACTTCAGGTTAGGTACTAATTCTTTGGGCTATGTCGGTAACTTTAGTTCGCCTATGAATTTTCCTACATACCATTGCTTAATAAAATGTCATTATATAGGATTAAAAATAGTATTTTCACATTCGAAACTCTTATTTATGTGCAAATACCCTTCCAAAGAAGGAAATACCACGACATTTCTGCTGAAACCATCCAACTTTCATCCGATATCAAGAAAGAAAAATAAAGTTTTATTAAAGTTTCTTTATAAATGCATAGCGTGGTAGAATGTATTATGATATCATAACTATCGTATTTCAGCAACGTTGTTTATGATAGCATCGTTTTGTTTTAGTGCTATTGTTGTAACCAGGGTTTTAACAAATAATTTTGTTAGTTTTATAAGTAATTTAGGTACTTGTTTTTACTATCGTTTTCTTATTTATTGTAGAGAAAGATTTTTATACTTTCTATTGTCTTTTCAATATTGTTTTGGGGATATATATATATAGCATTTTATTTATTCTTTGAATATTAAAATTACTTAAAAACATGCATCATACTAAGCTAACTATTACTTACTATAAGAATATTGAAAAAAAAAATACTATGCAAACTAAACATAAATAAATATAAATATTGCAGGACATTCCACTCATCGCCATCTAGCTCCAAACTAAGTAACTAGACTTGTGGTATGGGTGCTAGACAACGGATATATTCGGCTTTCTCGTCCTTTTTGTTATTTTCAATGATTTGTGTGTTGTACAAATAAAGTGTTTATCTATCTATATACTACTTACAAACTTTCTTTTGTAAATATATACGTATAATACATGGTAACAACCAGACCACAGAGAAATATCTAAGCATAAATACTTGTTTGAGGCGGGAATCGAACCCTCAACCCTGTGTTTGGCAGTCCGGCGTGGTGACCATTGTGCCAACTGGGTCGTAACCTAAAGACTTTTGGTCGATATAAAACCTCAAATTGAACAATGAAAAAGCTTAATGCGATCAAAGTGTCTACATCATCATCATCATCATCATCATGTCAGCCCATGCACGTCCACTGCTGGACATAGGCCTCCCCCATACGACGCCACAAACAGCGGTCCTGAGCCGCCTCCATCCACCGACTACCCACGACCGCTGCAATGTCGTCGGTCCACCGGGCAGCTGGTCTCCCAACACTCCGTTTCGCGTTGCATCGTGGCCGCCACTCGAGAACCTTTACTCCCCAGTGGTTGTCAGTTCTGCGAGCTATATGACCTGCCCATTGCCACTTCAGCTTACTAATCCTGAGGGCTATGTCGGTGACTTTGGTTCTTCTACGGATTTCCGTATTTCGGATTCTATCACGTAGAGAAACTCCGAGCATACATAGCTCTCTCCATAGCCCGCTGAGCGACTCTGAGCTTTTGAACTAGGCCTATAGTCAGCGACCACGTCTCGGATCCAAGTGTCTACATGGTGGCCTTCAATTATACTATGTCAGATGTGTTAGCAGTTATCTATGATCCCTAAGCTATCGGACTGCTTTTCACATGTGCAGAATATATTATTATGCGTCAGACAAATTATAAAATATACGATTCCCGAATGATAATTTTCGAACGATTCAATCGATTTTAATAGCTTAGAATACTCATGAAACAAATTGTTGAATATAAAAAGAATAAAAAATAAAAAAGAACAAGGAGATGTTCCATTGTACACACCTTTTCCTCATGGAGGGGTTCATAAGTGATCCTTGTCCGCTTTAAGTAGAAAGCGTGACGTGTAATAACACTATTACATTTATAGTGCGTTAAATGCATTTTAGGAAATTTTCTCAAGGAAAAATACATCTCCGAAATTTAACACCGTGGTGAGATTAAACTAATGCGGGAGTGATAACCACTACGCTACACGGCTTGGTTGTATTAGGATCAAATATAGATAAATTAGTCTTTAAAAAAATTCATGGCATTTTTGGATTTTTTCAAATCTCGCCGCTGCGTTTATTTTGAAGACGCATTTTGTCTTAAAAAAAAAAGAGTCCATACTATTTCGTACCAATGTACCTACATAAAACCTACTTAAAATAATGATACCTCTACAAGAGTAGATGATATTAACTTAATAAATTATAAGTACCGCCAAAGAACTCTGGTATTACGTGTGTAATCAACATTACGAGCAAATAAATGAGACAGTAAAGTTTATCACGTGCGAACCAGCCTTCAGGCCTTCAGCCATTTACGACAATGTAAACGATGTGAAATCCCTAATGCTAATAGATAAACTGAGAGTTACTCATTGAGAATATGGACTGGAACATTTTGAGACTCAAACTTCAGATAGATAGGTAGGTACCTACAGTTTTTTTTAAGCAGCGTCGGCTTAGTGTTAAATACCTCGACTTTCATCGCACCGATGATTTTTTCTTAAGGAAAATTATTGTGCGCTAATTGACGTTGCTTACGGTGAAGGAAAACATCGTGATGAAACCCGCAGCTTAGTATTGACAAGTTCTCTTCTCTAGACATGGTCGACTAAGCTGAGAGGGTGTAGGTGATGGGCAAGCCTACTCCATCCTCACGCAAAAAGGGCCCAATTAAAAGGGTCTAATTGCGGAAAACAGCTCGTATACAAGTACAAGTACCTACACTTTATATGCGCAACATACGACCTAGTTATCACAATGGTCACCATGCCGGACTGCCAAACAGTTGCGGGTTGCGGGTTCGATTCCCGCCTCAGACAAGTAATTATGCTTAGATATTTCCCTGTGGTCTGGTTGTTTCTATGTATTATACGTACTTACTGTTTTATATAGGGCTACAACAGCGTTCATTAAAAATGTTGATCTTTTTGACCAATATAAAATATGTGCCGATGCTTTTTTGATTTTTCTTTAAAAAAATATAATTTAAAACCCCACTAAGAAATGAAACTGGAATCGAAATAATTGTTATGTATTAAAAAGAGATAATCATTACGCAAGATACCTGTGACTTGTAAAATCTACGAAATTTGTAAAGTCATGAGCTCAGCATCCTTTGCCTTCCGTAAAGAGATGAAGTTAAAATAAAAAAGCCCAATAATTTTAAAAAAATCGTTCTTCAATTGTATCATTGATGTATAGTTTGCAATCCTATTTTAACTAAAATCATTACCATATTTCTAGTTTTGCCATTGTCGGGTAAAGACACGTACGATAGTTACAGCGCTGTCACTGCCGCATCGACCTTGCAAGCCATGTGCGTAAGTGCCGCACCTCTACGGACACTGTTAAGAACATCTTTATATATATATAACTAGCTTTTGCCCGCGACTTCGTCCGCGACGAAATCGAAAATGGGTCTAATAGGATTGGACCAAGGAATCACGTTGTCCTATACAAACATTGCCCCATTTTTCACCCACTTAGGAGTAAAATTTTGGGAAATCCTTTCTTATCAGATGCCTACGTCACACAAAAAATACCCTCCAAGTTTCAGTTCTCTACGATCAGCGGTTTAGGCTGTGCGTTGATCCGTCAGTCAGTCAGTCAGTCATTCAGGACAAAGCATTTTCTATATGCCTACATCACACAAAGAACACACCCTCCAAGTTTCAGTTCTCTACGATCAGCGGTTTAGGCTGTGCGTTGATCCGTCAGTCAGTCAGTCATTCAGGACAAAGCATTTTCTATAGATAGATAGAAGATAAGGCCTATGTATAAGTTTTATTAATTTGCACATGTCGTGCGACTAATCGTCCCGGTCTGTTTAGACCTTGAACGTTCTGACACGGTAACTACATTGTTCATAAACTCAGGTTGTAAAACCACAGTCACATGTTTCCAATGGAGGACTGTAAAAACATAGTAAAACTAGAATCGTTCCGATTTAGGGCCTTTTCCTCGATTTTCAGATGCTTAGTATTAAATATTTATGGATTCAGTTGAAGTACGTATGTATGACTAGTCGCATTGTAGAAATGAAAGTCTGGATTGCATAATAATTGTGAGATAATATCCGGTAGTTTTCACTTTGCTTTCTGAAGTTTGAATGGAAAGTACTAAATTTTTACGAAAAAAAACCCTTAACATATTCAAAGAAAGGGGTAACGTTTATTAGCCAGTAAATAATTATATTTACAAAGATTGTGCGAATTGTGAAGTGAAAAAAAACTTAAATAATGTCGAAAACAATTTAGGAACTCCCATTAGCGTTGAACTTTGTCTATAATTTCATATTTAATTTGCTTGGTCGGCGAATTTATGTATCAATTTTGTTTTGACTTGAGATTTATAGCGTAAACTTTGCTTTTTAACTATTCTCACAAGAAGTTTAAGAGAGTATGAATAAAAATTAATGCACACGCCTATAATAAAATTTATCGGTGAATCTTTCTTTACTTGAACAATGAACATGGTTTTACCTTTAGCAAGTTATAAATAGTACTACATAATTTTACAACTGCTGGGCTGGCGCCAAGTTTTATTTAAATACAATAAAAATAAATATAGTAGGACATATAAACTTACTCCTATCTACTTACATTGAGGTTTTTTATTTATCTCTCGTATGTCAATAAACACATGACACGTAGTTATTTAACTGCTAGTAATTAAGTGTAATGTGATGAGCCATGTTTAATTACAATCGAGTTGATAGTTTTAATTAAACATTTTGGTATGATTTACAGGGTTATTGGAAATTAATTTGACGTGTTTATAGGCAGTTAGATCTCTACGGCTTTGTTTCTTTAGTGAACAACTTTTATTAAACTGAACGATGTAAAAGTATAGAAATAAGTTATGTTATGTTGTGAATATATATTATATAGGTAAATTTCTTACATCTTATATAAAAAACTAGCAAACCCGGCGAACTCCGTTTCGCCACCAGATTTTCCTGAATTTTCTTTGCTATAAACCTCACGGAGCCAGAGACCTTTCCAACGAATGCAAAACCGTGGAAATCGGTTCGTGCGTTCTGGAGTTATAGCGTCAGGAAGGAAAACCCGACTTATTTTTATATAATTAGATGATTATGGTTAATAATGATTTTCTAAAAACACTTAATATTTTCTAAAAACTACAAACTTATAATAGTCCTTTTAACCACCTAAGAGAGATTTTTGAAATAAAAACGGAGCTATAAACTTACGATAAACGTAACGTATTTCTTGATATGTTACTGGATGTTTAGGAATTAAACTTTTTTGGAAACTTTTAAATTAGAAAAGCTTGTTTTTCAGAAAGTCAAAAATGTTTGTTTGAAATGGTCCAAATATTTAAATAACCCTATAAACTGCTATGCATTTAATCTGTAGCGCCTAGCTCTGTTGAAGTGTTTTAAATTCAAAACTAGACTTTTATTCTTTGTTATAAAAATAAACCAGTTTTTATGACCAACATGATAATTGCCTCAACGTTAGCCAGAAAAACAGGACACAGGAACGAAACGTGACCGTTCCGGTTCTGGGTTTATGATATGTGGTGGAAAGTCTGCGTATTATCGGGATGAACTTCGGATATGAATCATTGTTTGTAACATTCACTTATGCAATGAGTGAGGTGATCCCGGGGGTGGGAAATTTTGTAATATTTGAATATCTATGCTTCTTCTATGAATGTTCTTAAAAAATGTTCGAATTTCCAAAAGTCGTAGAACATAAGTTGTTTGTTAAGTTGCACAGAAGTAGCCTTCAACAGCTTGCTAGTATAATTACCAATAACCCTAGTTTATCTAATATATAAAAATAAGTCGGGTTTTCCTCCCTGACGCTATAACTCCAGAACGCACGAACCGATTTCCACGGTTTTGCTTTCGTTGGAAAGGTCTCGGGCTCCGTGAGGTTTATAGCAAAGAAAATTCAAGAAAATCTGGTGGCGAAACGGAGTTCGCCGGGTTTGCTAGTCTAATAATAAAATTACTAATTTACTCGGCTAATTAGTGTGGCCCAGTCTGAGAGTTGGCGAGTCTCCGCCTGCCATTTTTACGTGTTTATTGAACATTGTTACGGCAGGTGCCATAGTATCCATAGCTTTATCCTTTAATATAGTAGTTATATAATAATATAATAGTTTTATCCAAACTGGAGGTTGTCCTTGGTTGCACTTAAACACGTAAAAATTAAAATCTTAGTGTAGACAGGGATAATCGCCGGTTTAGAATCCACCCCATTGTTTGCTTTACCTGTTATTGTAAAGGGCCTCTAAGTGTTGGCTTCGGCTCCACACACGCCTTCCAAAAGTCCGGGGCTCCATAGCCCCGTGATACAGGACGTATAACTGACAATAAAAAATACTAATATACAATAATACTATAATAGGCCTCTCCATCCTTCAGCCACTCACGTTCCTGTTGCCCCCTTGCTGTAATTTACTCGGCTAATTAGGGTGGCCAAGTCTGAGAGTTGGCGAATCTGCCATTTTTACGTGTTTATTGAACATTGTTACGGCAGGTGCCATAGTATCCATAGTTCCCCAGTATCTAGTCCACTACCATCCCATCACAATAGCTCAAGTAGTTTTGTCCTGTAGATTATCAATAGTTTTATCCCAACCGGAGGTTGTCCTTGGTTGCACTTTATAGTGTAGACAGGGATAATCGCCGGTTTAGAATCCACCCCATTGTTTGCTATTAAACTTGTTATTGTAAAGGGCCTCTACGTGTTGGCTTCGACTCCACGCACGCCTTCCAAAGGTCCGGAGCTCCATAGCCCCGTGATACAGGACGTATAACAATGATGACGTGTTCTACTTACAAAACTGTACTGCTACTATCCTGATGTTTTCATTGTGTAACTCCTACAAAGTTAATATTACTTTAAAAAAAATATTATGATATCGCATAACATTTTATAAATAACCAGTACCTACAAACCTCATTTCCCAGTAATAAAGCCATTCGAAGTTAAAGAAATTACTTCTCCTTTTTTGGCAAGAAACGTATTCCGATCAATCTTTGACCCAAGTTTATTTGCAGTGAATATCTCTTTGACATTTACCGAATACATTTGGGAAGTCGGAACTTCTGAAAGGCATCACGGGGTTTACTATGATCCATGGGAGCTTTGGAGAGCTTTTCAGACATTATTTCGTTATCTTCTTGCGTTTAATTTTTAGGGCTACTATACAGGGTTATTGGTAACTATACTAGCAAGCCGTTGAGGGCTACTTCTGTGCACCTAAACAAACAACTTTTGTTTTACGACTTTTGGAAATTCTAATTTTTTTTTAAAAATTTTTGGGGTAGAGTACCTGAAAAGCAGCTGGTCTTTACACGGAGAAGTCATTAATCTTAAAATTTTACCAATTTTTTAAGTTTTATCTACTGTTTGAGCCTGAAATATTTTTTTTTTTAAATCAGCTGTTTTTCGAATTTACATAACTTCAAAATTATACTTACTTTGTCACACTTTACACTTTCAATTCATAAAGCAACCTAGTTTATATAAAATAAATTTTAATATTGTAGGACATTCCACGCATCGCAATCTAGCCCCAATCTAAGTTACTAGACTTATGTTATGTGTGCTAGACAACAGATATACTACTTATATACTGTTCTTTTGTAAATATATACTTATACTCATAGAAATAACCAGACTACGGACAAATATTTAAGCAAAAATACTTGTGTGAGGCGGGAATCGAACCCGCAACCCTGTGTTTGGTTCAGCATGATGACCAGTCCAGTCCAGCATGATGACCATTGTGCCAACTAGGTCGTCATATAATTATAAATACAGGTTGCCATAAGAATTTTTACTAAAATGAATTACAACATCATTTAGATTAAGAAATTAATACAGCTACTCATTTATGTACTCTATGTATGTTTTAAGTATTTTAAGTTTTAAAACTCGATAAAGGAAAAAATAATCTCTTATTTTCCAAAGCATTAGTGTTAAACGACAAAACGTTCTTCAACGTTATCTGTCAATGTACCAAACCAACATCCCCTATGCATAGAAGAGATAAGCGGAAAATTGCAAAACGTGCTCGAGTTACGATTATTCAAGTGCACAATTTTGTTGGCAACAACGGATACCTAGAAGCAAAGATTTTGAATAAGGGGGTTAAGGTCACAGGCAGACCGAGGTGACATTAATCTTCTAAAATTATTGAAATTGTTACCAAATTTCCGTCTTACTAAATTGCATTTGTAGATATCTTAAATAGATATCTTGTTTTAGAATAAGGGGGTAAGAGTTTTAAAGCTTAAATTATGCGAAAACCTAACAAAATACTGATACACAATAAATGGCACATTTCCAGAATCATAATAATATATTTGGGTTTTAAGACCATTCGAAATATATGTGTAAACTATACAGATATTTTATACAGACAACATATTATGAAACATACCTTTATGGTGTAACTTCCACGCGTGATCGTCAACAGCAAACTTATGAATTGTGTGTAACTTCCCTTGCGAAATTTGTAACATTAATTGAAATGCGAAGTATTTGAATAAAACCGCTTTAATATTTAATACCGTAATAACAACTCGTAGTAAAAGTGGTAAAAGTTGACTGGTTGAGAGTTGCTCACGAGGCAAAGTAATACAAAAAACTTTTAGGTACCTTGATAAACAGCTGGAAGACACATTAAAGTTTTCAAGTATTCGTACTCATTGTTATAAAGTTGGTATGAACATTTTTATTGGGGTCAACTCTGTAAATACTTAAGGGCAGGTGCTAATAAAGCTACCAAGATCGACCTTTGTTTTAAGCAACTCTAAGTAATCAAATACTCTTTTTTTGTTATTTGGATATGAATGGATATTGTAGTTTAATAACCATATTTTTGTTTATTGTGGTTAAAACATGATATGAACAACGTCGTTCGATAAAAAAAATGTTAGAAAACAGAGAATTATTAGATTGTTTATCGGGTTTTATTCAAAATAGTTAACGTTTGTTTCTAAAAATGAATCAAATGTTAGGTTTTGACCTCTAGAAACTATATTTGTGGATAATAATGCTAAAATGTTTTGCATATCGATCAAATATAACAGATAGCATGCAGCACGCTACGTCTTTGAGAGCGCGGGCTAAGGTAATGTGAATACCTACACACGGTACTGGAAGAGCGCCTTAAGTTAAGGTCACTGAAAATATCCTAATATAATAATATATACTTTCTTATCGGATGTCTACGTCATACAAAGAACACACCCTCGAAGTTTCAGCTCTGTACGATCAGCGGTTTAGGCTGTGCGTTGATCCGTCAGTCAGGACAAAGCATTTTATATGTATGGAGAAGACTAGAAGCGCTCTGCAGTTTCACTTGCGTAACTCCCGATCCCGTGGGAATATTGGGATAAGATAGTAGCATAAGTTACTTCCAATGTATCCTCATACCAAGTTTCATTAAAAGCGGTCAAGTTTCGGAGCCCATTGGTAACAACCATAAAACAAAAAAATGTTTCCTCTTTATAATATTAGTATAGATAAGTATCGATAGTTATAGATATAGAAGTATAGACATATAGATAGATAGATTGACCAATCAACTGATTGCTAACACGTTATAGCTATCATTCATCTGAGTCACATCTGTCTGAGTGAACATGCGTCTTGATGACATTTCTGCTTGCGTGATTTGTTTACATTATATTAAATCCTAATATGTGCTAATTTCATGTTTACATGGTCTTACGAAGCCACTTGTAAGCGAATTGGTATATTCGTTACTTTTTCTAATAAATTGTAGAATACCTGCGCATTCACAAAAAACATGACGTCATGCGTCATGTTACGGGAACATGACAACATGCGTTATATTTCGGGAACGCGTCATGTTCTTGACAAAGTGACCATAGCAACTTATTATCGTTGCTATGGTTACCATCAATGTTTTCTTATGACGTTATCCCGTAAAATTATCCTCTGTAAACCAACTTTACAGACAACCATTTATGTATGTTTACCGATTACTCGAAGATAGCTTAGCCCATTGAGATGATTCTTTGTAAAGTGGATACCTCAGGAGTGGTTCCAAAATTTGGTAAAAATCTAATGTGGATCTTCGGAGTGAGGTGGAGATAGTAGGAGCCCTGGAAAGACAAACGTTGGGTCGAAAGTTTTGTCAATTTAAGTTGTAAGCCAGTTTTGTCTATTATACCGACCGTCTTGTAGAGATGCCATAACACTACAAAAGAGTGCATCGTGGTTGTTGCAAAGCTTTAAGAGGAAAGGGTACCGGCGCTCTCTCCAAACAAACGTAGTCGACTGTTTCCTCCCTGGAATGACACTAGAGCAATATTTTTGTGCCATAAACCGATAACTGCCATGATTATGTCTTGGTTTTTTTATATTCTATATATCATATAAAAATAAGACATAGGGGCATGGGGGCATGTTTTAGGTGTTGTGCCACAAAAATATTTGCTCTAGTGTCATTATCCAAGGAGGAAACAGTCGACTATGTGTGTATGGAGAAAGCGCCGGTACCCTTTCACCTTAACACAAGTCTAGTTACTTAGCTTGGGGCGAGATGGCGATGTATGGAATGTCCTTAAAGAGTAAACTGGAAGCACTATACAGTAAATATAATTCATGAAATATTTCTAAATATACAAAGACAGGTCCTAGATTTTAATTAAAAGTTCAGAAAGCCGAGCTTAAGCTAGTTTACACTTAATTTAAAATATCTAAAAGCTTCTATCCTCATCAATATGCAAATGCTTTTAAAAACAAAATTTCGATAGCTTAGTAAAATATTTAATATAATGATAAATGTTTGTTTAAGTTTATTGTCTTGATGTTTATCTCTTTAATTTGAGATTTTGTTTGGGTTATAAATCATTTAAGCGGATGTCGTTTTATACCAACTGATTTCGAATTTATATTAATGAATGAATTTTGGTATTTATTTTACATTTTAGGGTTCCATACCCAAAGGGCACATCGAATGATTTCTAACCTACCCCAAATCAATATTTACATAATCTCTAGTATATTCTTTTTAGTTACAAATTACCGTAATTACGACTGTAAATTAACAAAATCAAGTTCACTGCATGCTTTTCCACCGGTTTGAGACCTAGATTTTAAGTTAAATAACTATTATAATTTTTTCATATAAGCGAACTGTTTTGTGAGTTCTTTTTAAGAAATAATGATTCTTTAAACCTAAACCTAAAGGGTGAAAACCGGACCCTATTACTCAGACTCCACTGTCTGTCTATCACCACACCAGGCTGTATTTCATAATCTGCAATAAATAGACAGTTGCAATTTCCACAGATGATGTATTTCTGTTGCCCCTATTATAAAAAATAGAATATAATGGTACAGAACCCTTCGTGCGCGAATTCGACTCGCACTTAAACAAGTGCGAGTCGATTTATTTAATACATTTTCTGAATAAAGCATTGAAATAGGATTAAATCACAGATAAAATTACCGTATCTTTCCTACGTTCGTGGATTCAAAATATTGAATGACGTAAGTGCACTTAGCAAAGTGTTTATTAAGCACAAATAACAAAAATCACGGAAAAGTATTCGAAATTCAAAAATCGTAGAGCGAAGGCGTTTGTCTGTTATATACAAGTCCTGCATAATGAAAACTTATAATGATGTTATACAAAAAGTATAAAAGAATAATTTCTAATATTAAGGTGAAAGGGTACCGGCGCTCTCTCCATACAAACGTAGTCGACTGTTTCCTCCCTTGAAAATGACACTAGAGCAAATATTTTTGTTGCATAAAACCTATAACTGCCATGACCAAGCCCCTATGTTTTGTTTTTTGTTTATTAAATCTTAATATCTATGATAATTAGAAAATGAAAAAACCAAGACATAGGGGCATAGTCATGGCAGTTATAAGTTATATGCAACAAAAATATTTGCTCTAGTGTCATTCTCCAGGGAGAAAACAGTCGAATAGGTTTGTATCGAGAGAGCGCCCGGTACCCTTTCCTCTTAAGTGTTAATATGTCTTAACCGGCTGCTTCTAACACCACCCCATGGTCAAACTCATACCACCAAGTGACTCGCCGCGTTCCATCATGTTGTCCAGGCATGCCGTTCTGCTTCTAGGCGAGCATGGTTACATCCTCGATCTCATCGTAGGTTCCCATCAAGTGAGATGAGCTCAAATGCAAGTCTATTTGCATAAAAAATGGTTGTCTATAAAGTCGGTTAACGGAAGGTTTACGGACGATAATTTTACGTGATAACGTCATAAACGATAAAAAAAGGAGTTTTTTTTTCCTGTATTTTTTCCTTTTTTTTTCTTCGACATTAATCTTCTATTCGTGGCTCGTCACCATACCACAAGCCCAGATGCTCGATATTAATATTAAACAAACACGAGATGCGTGACGTTTACCATGACGCCATCATGGTACCGGAACATGACACTTTTTTGTAAATGCAGGTGTTCCATGATATTAGACGTGATCACGTCAAAAAGAATGTAAAGTCGAAATTACAATTTACATAGCCTTTTAAGTAAGAGACTACCGACAGAAACACTAAAAGTTAGAGATAGAATTAACAAACGCACATTGAAAAGGGCTTAATTTTCTCCTTTCCTTACGGTTGGTTTACATAATTATGTTTTTATCTGTTTTCTCACACCTCCGGGAGTCTTTGTGTAGCAAATATCTGATATTATACAATACCTAGTCCCACAACAGAAGGCGTGGACTCTGTAAAGGAGAAGTTTTAAATGATCGGCCGACACCTCACCGACCTTTACATCTGCACACATGTTCAATTTGAAAGCACACAAAAACACCAGCCAAGTGCGAGTCGGAATCTTGCACGAAGGTTTCAATTAATTTCCGTATTATAGGGGCAACAGAAATACATCATCTGTGAAAATTTAAACTTTGTAGCTATCACGGTTCCTGATATACGGCCTGGTGACAGACAAACAGGCGGACAGACAGAGGAGTCTTAGTAATAGGAACTCGCGCTGGGTTCCGTACCATTATATTCTGCTTTTAGTATTTGTTATTATAGCGGCTACAGAAATACATTATCCGTGAAAATGTCAACTGTGTAGCTATCACGGTTCATGTTATACGGCCCGGTGACACACAAACAGGCGGACAGACAGAGGAGTCTTAGTAACAGGGACTCGCGCCGGGTTCCGTACCATTATATTCTGTTTTTAGTATTTGTTATTATAGCGGCTACAGAAATACATCATCTGTGAAAATTTCAACTGTTTAGCTATCACGGAGACAGCCTGGTGCCTACAGCCTGGTGACAGACAGATTGACATTGGAATCTTAGTAATAGGGTCCCGTTTTTACTCTCTGGGTACGGAACCCTAAAAACGATAGGGAATCTGCCGATTTAAAATCTGTGGTTTGCGTTAACCTATTTTTTGTGTACCTAACTGAAACCGTTTTATTTTCTTTGGTTATTGTCGACTGTTTTGTCAATTAAATAAGTAGTAAAAACGCCCATTTGTGCAACTTATACTTTCTAGTTATACTTTACAATATTCCCTCTTATGTTGTTCATAAGACTTACTTAAGTTATCTATCTATCTATCTAAAACAGTTGGTTTATGCCTTTGTTTTAACCAAAACTGGGTAGAAAGCGGGTTTATAGGTAAATTGGTATACATCCTACTAATATTATAAATGTAAAAGTTTGTGTGTTAATTTTTCACACAAAAACCACTGAACCGATTGCGATAAAACTCTGTATGTAGATAGCTAGGGAACTGGATTAACATATGTATAGGATAATCCCACGAGATCGGGACTTGTGTGGTTGAAACCGAGAGTTCGGCTGGTATCTAAATATTTCAAAAACATGCTTGTAAAAAAATATAGTTTATATCATGGAATCGAAAACAGAATACGCGTACTATGTCAGACGGCGCATTATGACTTGGAATCGTCGCTTCGGCTCCGCCTTTCGATTTAATATACTGTACGCTCAAAACATTTTAAGCCAATAAGCATTAACTAGACAGAAAGTAACCAAAGCCTTTTACGATTAAAGCCCATTCGCCTAAAAGGGAACCATTACTCAAATCAGGCTTTAAAACTGTGTAAGTGACGTGATTTATATCTCAGCGATTTTTGCTCATTTTCTTTGTACGGCTATTTCGAAATATTTTTCTCTTTCTGCAAAGTGGCTAAAAAGGTTGAATTATTTCTATGAATGGGTTGTTTTCAGGTCCGGAGCTATGGGTACCCTATTATTTTGACATTTCTTATTCCTTTTAAACTGAATATTGTTTATTTTCTAAATAGGCTTACGCTAGGAATTTAAGTCGGTTAACAATAATTCTAATTTCACATGCTAATTCTTAAGAAAAATAAATAATAGGTTCCGACTAGGTCGTAATTATTCCACATTTCGATGCGAAATGAAATTTTCGATTCACGAAAAACATACAAATTGAATTGAAAAATAAACGACATTTGTTTTATAGAAAATTCGCAATTCTAGCTACAAACCTATAAAATAATTTATCATTGCAAAATCTGAACGTTCAAAGCAATTATGAATTTTGCGAACTTTTAATATAGCGTTGAGTGAAACTAACTTTAATTAGAAGCTAATTCTGTTCTTAGTAAAACTACCAACTTTCATTATAAATGTGCTTGATATGTCAAGTTTTTAATTATGAACTTTGCATGTTTTAAGGCAAGTTTTGCTTATTTTCTAATGTGAATATTTCATGAAATGATAATTTTAATCTTAAAATAAAATAGCACAGTGATTTTTTATATTATAAGCACTATCTACATTTTACTTTAGTCTCTACCTATCAAAAAAATAACCTAAAAAAGGAGGCTCACAGCTACAAGTTAGAGGCCTTAGGGCGATCTGAAAACTCTAACAATAGGTGAGCCACACCACTATACGAGAAGAAGAAGAAGACCTAAAAATAAGCATTAAAGGAGAATTCCAAGAATATTTTACACAAAGAAAAATAAGGTCACGATAACGACACCGTTGCTACAATCGGGGACTAGTAACTTATATTAAAAGGTTTATTCGCCAAGTTTATCTATGAGCCATCCTACGGACAATGAAATAATATTTCATATCTTGGTCTCGCACAAAAATATTTTTTTGTATACTCAACAAAAAGCCAATGCGGGCGCTTACTAAATTTTATTTTTTAATTCCCTACATTTTCGGCACAAAGAGCGTAAAAAATATTGATAGGGCTTCATTGGAACTGGCAGCCGGTATGAGTCGACTCATACATTTCTGATGTGAAAACACTCGTTTTTGCAAAGGTTGCTATTACAGAAAATGTCCATTAAAATCAATGAGCGTAGGAACATCAGCTTGACACTGAAAATCTTCAGAAATTGTATTGGCAGTTGTTTTTATTGTATTATCTAGATTGCTTCAAACTTAGGTCTCAATAATTGTATGATTTTGTTTTTTCTGATTATTTTTATCTGTATTCCAGGGAATAAAACCGAAGTATTACGCTTCTAACAAAGTCATTGACGTAATAAAAATGATGACTTAACAACAATTTAAAAAACAATCAAACTAAGTAACGAAGGATGTAGCTTACAATACCGCATATCGCAAAGCATCGCCTTCTATGTGTTTTAACCGACTTCAAATTGTTACTTCTACTAAGTAACCTTAAATATAATGATGAAATGAAAGAAAAAAAATAATGATTTAAATTCACCTACGTTAAGTTTTGCATCCCTGAATTTTATTTCCGTCTGATTATTGTGTCATAGTTAGACAGCATCCCTTTCTCGATTGACAGTTCCGACTTTTGCTTCAATTTTAGTGACAATTGAATATTCCAGTGTTGTTCCCAAGTCAAATATTTCGTTTGAGTTCCATTACATAGTCTCGACGGAACAAATTAAATTTAATAACGTCTGAAACGCCACCACCTATGTAATCTTTAATCAGCGAGGGGAGTAATGCGCATACACCTCGAGCCTACATCGCTTATTCGAGAGAACCATTCTTAATATAATGAAATTCTGCTTTTAATAGTCCACAGAATTGAGATGGAGTGAAACTGCGAAATCTTCGCTAATGGCGCAAAACCACGTTACTTAATGCTGCGTTCGTCGAGTGAACCTCGGATTTGTAGCGTTTTATTTTAATCGATTCGATACACATTAGCTTACATGCATTGAAAACTAAATGTTACCGAAGCACAGTCAACAACGGATTTGTATTCAAATACTGTATCAGTTGTTACTACATACATTTTTATTAAACCAAAACAAAAATGGAATCTATCGGATAGAACAAGGTTTATGGACGCAAACATCGTTGTAAAAATGCGTCTACTATAAAAAGTGGGTGGATTATAAAATGATTTTTAACTATTACTTCCCCTAAAGGTAAGATTTGGTATTTTCCATGATACCCTTGTGAATTGTAAGAAAAATAGTTAAGATTCTCCACAACTTCAGGTGGAAAACCACTTCGATTCGGATATAAAAGCGGATCACCTACTACTAATGTCGAAGCTTTGGTAATCTTCAAACGTTTTCCCTTCTTTTTTCACCAAAGCCGAGTCCATTAATAGGGTATATTGGACAAAGTAAGGTAATATTTTATAGTCTTTTTTTAGGTAAGCGGAAATCTTTCCTCTCGACGTATAAAAACAACGTATTACCAACAAGATCTTATATCTTCTCATCTCGAAGACATCTCTAAACAAATGTAGGTGTTTTGTTTACCTGACAGGTATAAATTAACCTTAGCATTATTGTTGAACTCAAGTGTTGACAGTTGAGCTCCGACCTGGATAATTAAATTGATTTGCATAGCACTTCTCTAAGTAATTAGACAGGTAAGAATCGGAATATTGAAATTTATGTCAAAGGTAAAGCTTGGCAGATCCGTTTGCTACTGTAATTTCTCGCTCTGTCTTTCTGATAGGCAATAGATAAATATTAACAATAATAACATAATAAACTTAATACATACCTACTCGTTTGTGATACGTAACGCTTTACTGTTTGAAACGGTGGAAATTAACAGTCAATGTCATATGTTTGTAAAACAATATCTATTCTAATATTATAAAGCTGAAGAGTTTGTTTGTATGAACGCGCTAATCTCAGGAACTACTAGTTCGAATTGAAAAAATCTTTTTGTGGAAGCTTTAGGCTATATAACATCATGCTGCGACCAATAGGAGCGAAGAATCAGTGGGAAATGTGAAAAAAAACGGGGAAAAATATTCATCTTTGAGGGCTTTCGTTGTTTGTTAGAACGCGCTAATCTCAGAAACTACTGGTTCGTAGTTCAACCAGTAGTTCCTATAATACTTTTTATTTTGATATTACCACGGGATAGGGACTTACGCTGGTAAAACCGCGGGGCCCAGCTAGTAATATAATATCTCTAACATGTTCTACACATGTAGAATAACCCCCTAAAAGGATGTCATGTCAATTAATTTCCAATAACCTTGTACATTCACTTAGTAATTGACTCTCGGAGTATGACTAATTTATTACATAATTGAAACAATCATTCGTCAAATAAATCAACAGGAATAATTAACATTGTGTGCAACTGATTATGTTACGTTGGTGAGTTTCAATTTCATTTGCTTGGCACTTGTAATACCTATGTAGTATTGGATATTGTTAATACCTACATAGATTGATAGGTAGACGGGTAGACGGGTAGACGGGTAGACGGGTAGACGGGTAGACGGGTAGACGGGTAGACGGGTAGACGGGTAGACGGGTAGACGGGTAGACGGGTAGACGGGTAGACGGGTAGACGGATAGACGGGTAGACGGGTAGACGGGTAGACGGGTAGACGGGTAGACGGGTAGACAGGTAGACTGGAAGACGGGTAGACGGGTAGACGGGTAGACGGGTAGACGGGTAGACGGGTAGACGGGTAGACGGGTAGACGGGTAGGCGGGTAGACGGGTAGACGAGTAGATAGGTAGGTAGGTAGATAGATAGATAAATAGGTATTTTTACGGCGCTACATACGTACAGTGGGCAACAGAATTGCAGACCCACTGTACAGTTCAAATATTACTATTGTTTTCATACTAATATTGTTTGTCTTATAAATTCACGAGTTGAAAGACCATAACCATCAACTAAAGCAGGACCTTAGAACCTTGTTAGAGTTAAAAACCAACTAATAATGGCAGTTTTGGAGCTCTACCGTGGGTCTGCACTTATGTTGCCTGATTGTACTTCGCATCAGCAAGCTGATTCACAAACCATCGGAAGGCTACCAAAACGATTAAAACTGAAAAGACAAAGATGGCAACACGTTAAAACTCGCGGGAGTGAAAGAGCAGGAAACATTTTTTTCTTTACTCATACTCCGAAAGTAGGTCTAAAGATGCCTGAAAAGCGTGTAGAAAAAAAAAACTTTCACCCCTACGGAAAATCGCTTTCACTGACAGCAGTCATGTCAAATTATGGCTTCGCGCGGCTTGTGCAATGTGCTTGTAGCCAGTATCAGTATCATTACGCATTAGGAACTTCAAAAACCTAACCTCCTTGCTTTAGGTAACACCAAAGAATAACAACTATGGCATCACACGGCTCATGCATACTGCCAGAGGTAGTATGGAGTATGGAGTCTCTCATTCACTCTCGTTATTATGAAGATTTTTATGTATTACTAGCTGTTGCCCGCGACTTCGTTTGCGATGTGGTTTTGGGTTATATAGAATACCTAGCATTTTTCGGCATAGACACAATTTATCATTCGGTGTAAGTTATAAAACAAAATAGGTAGTTACATTGTTTTTAAACTATATTTTTGATTGATTTGGCGAAGGCACTTTACTTACTCATACTCCGAAAGTAGGTCTAAAGATGCCTGAAGAGCGTGTAGAAAGAAAAACTTTCAGCCCTAGGGAAAATCGCTTTCACTGACAGCTGTCATGTCAAATTATGGCTTCGCACGGCTCATCCATACTGCCAGAGTACTGACAGAGAGTACATAATAGGTTTTTTCTTAGTAATCGAATTCAGGTAGATATATTTAGTTCAAGATATCTTATTTAATAAAATAAATGTAAAGGTGAAAATGGTCAAAGTGACGTATGACCATGCTGCGCCTCTGCCGGCGCCCTGTCAAGATGTTGCAGATGTGGCTTTATGCGACCGTGCGGTCAGTGTTGTTCCTTGAGTAAAAAAATACTGGCAGGAAATGCTTGCATTTTGAATGATTTTAATTAGTATTATCTTTTGTTATTTTATTATGTTTTTGTGTTAGTTTAATCTGGTTTTTTATTTATGATTTTGTGTTTTGAGTAAATAACATTTTCTAGACAAACCGTGTTACAAAAACTGTAATTTAAATCTACAGACTTCGCGTCATTACTCAGTGTTGGATAAACTAATTAATAAAAATCACTTCGGTAAGTACCGACGTATTTGAGTATTGAAAACATATTGAAAACAAACAGCAAAAACAAAAAAAATCTAGATAATCTATAACCTCTTTGGTCCCAACCTTGTAAGAGGATCAGGTAGTATGGAGTCTCTCATTCACTCTCGTTATTAGGAAGAATTTTATGTTTATTCGTAATGAAAAGCACAGTGTTTACCTCGGGTTTGTTTTGTTTACCCAAGGTGTGAAAGTCACTCATTTAGTCCCACGAACTATTAGCGCCCTCGCTACGCTCGGGCGCCAAACTCCGTCTCGGGACTCAATGAGTGACTTTCACACCTTGGGTAACAATGTACTATTTTTGTTAATTTTTCACAGATAAAACATAATACACAACAATATGATAAGCTAAAACTAAGTCCAATTTCTATTCGCACAAATTTTTCAAAATATCTTTGTCTTCCTAGTTATCTTTAGATTTTTGTAAATTAGTTTTTTTATTAGGTAGCTGGCAGGCCTACGTAATTTTGGGAAAAAAATGATTTTTACAAATAACTATCTGTATATTTTTTAACCGACATCAAAAAAGGAGGAGGTTCTCAATTCGTCACGTATATATTTATTTTTTTATGTATGCTCGCTGATTACTCGTAAACTCTTGGAGCGATTTGGAAAATTCTTTTTTTGTTTTTACTATTTAAGGTTTCCGCTACTTGAACTCATAATTCAAACTATAGGAGGAGAAAAGCGCGATAGAAGTGTACCATCGGAGGTCTTCGGTAAAGGAGATCGGTAATATTATGTAGTAGTACCTCTTTGTACTAACCTCATTTTCAGTTTCACGTAGGTAGTATTAAATGCAAACTATTTGGTTTTATGACAGCTGTCATCTTGAGCGGAGGCATGTACTGCAGCCCTACCATGACTTTTTGAAGAACTCGAAAAAAAGAATCACTTTTTCGATCACTCTCTTGTCCGTTTGTCTGTCAGTGTGTCACTACCGATATTCTCAGAGACGGGTGGACCTAGTAAATTGATTTTTAGGAAGTTTCATAGTAAATACTCAATATATTATGTTTAATCAAATACGTAAAAAACCCGTGGTAAGGGTACTGTTCCCTTCTGACGTTCGATTACGTTTTACCACGGAAAAATGTTTCGATTTCACATTTTTTAAATGTTTCTTTATCAAATATCTTAATTATTGTATTAAACTCAAATTGAAACATACCCTAAATGTTAATCTGATATTTCCTGAACATATTTGTGTGGACCTGGTCGAAATCTGTTCTGTAGTTTATGAGATTACCTGGTTCAAACAAACAAACAGACAGACAAACAGACAAACAGACAAACAGACAAACAGACAAACAGACAAACAGACAAAAATTCTAAAATCCACCCTATCGTGTTCAGCTAACGATTTAAAGACGACCTGTGTATTTTTTTTCTGGATATCTTACAATTACAGATTTTTTGATGTCTACAGATTTATTATATGTATAGATTCGTAATGAAAAACACAGTGTTTACCTCGGGTAAAAGACTCATTAAGCCCCTCGAACTATTAGCGCCCTCGCTACGCTCGGGCGCCAAACTCCGTCTCGGGACTCGGTGAGTGACTTTCACACCTAGGGTAACAATGTACTATTTCGTTTCGGTTGCCTTCCGATGGTTTGTGAATCAGGGGGCAGAAGAGATGAAATCCGATAAAGATAATGATGCGGTTTAATACGGCTTTAAACAGTTGTGATTATGCCACAGAAATAATTGTAATACATAATGAGAGAGTAGAAAGAGTGCAATATAATCAAAAAACAGGCTAATACATGGTTCATTCGTTCATTTTTGTTTATATGCAAATATAAAAATAATATTATGTCCTTTGATATTGGTTTAGATGTTTGAATTGAATTGATTTGGCAATTCTTTTGTTGTTATTATTAGTCTGGTTTGTATCCTACGGCAAATATAATACTTGTTCTTGTAGTAGGTAGGTACAGTTGAAATACCAATTAGCTGAACCCCACGTGATCCCGAGCGCACTCGCACATCTAAATGTATTATTTAACCTATTTGTTATTTTTTATATTCAGTCAGCTGGCAACGACAGATGGCGCCATATTAAAAATGTATGAAGGTATTTTTGTCTGCCAGTTGAGAGGATATTGTATTGTATAGTATATTGTTAAAAAAAACAAAAGAGGTAACATTACTTTACAACCTTATAGATGTGCGAATGAGCTCTGGGTCACGTGGGGTTCAGTTAATCGGTATTCCGACTTTACTTGAGTACCGACTTGAATAAATATAACATTTTGGGAATATATCATTTTGGGAATTGATCCTTATGAGAACCAACTAATCAAATCAACACAATGATCATTTGATGTCGATATTAGCAGCATTTTGAAATAAAAACAAAGATGCAAGATAGGAAAATTCGATACGAAGTCGAACCTTGTGGAAAGCCAATTTCAGCGTGAAAAGGAAATTGGTGTCGTTGCGGTACGCCGAGGCAAATCTGACGCGACGAGATACTACGTACCCGTTACGTACTAGGGTTGCAAGTTTTCATTGAAATACGATGTAATTCGGTGCATGACAGATTTTCACTAAGTATTATAAAACTTGCAAATATTTATTATTAGCGCTCCGGGGTTTCACCCGCGTAACTTCCGATCCCGTGGATACCCTTTATGAATCAATGTATCCTCATACAAAGTTTAATCAAAATCGGTCATGTGGTTTCGGAGCCTATTGGGTACAAACAAAAACAAAAAAATCTTTCCTCTTTTTAATATTAATGATACCTATAGAGTATAAATAGATAAACCTCTTACAATTAACATTGTATTAATTAAATAAAAAAATACATTTGTCTATAATATTTTTAACTTTCTCGTTTAGGCTGTGACGTCATCAAGTTAAAAATTACAACTAGCAGTAAGATCATGTTTACTGCTTCGTCGTATAGGTTTCTCTGATTCAAATCGAGTTTAGACGTTTCCAGTATTTTTATTGAAACATTTTATTTTCATTAGTAACTACATGGCTATTTTTCTTATTCATTGATAAAGTAATCCATACATTTTGGATACAAACGTAGTCGACTGTTTCCTCTGTTTTTTTCATTTTCAAATTTTCATAGAAATTAAAAATTTAAAAATAAAAACACAAAAAAATCTAAAGATAGGTAAATATTAAATATTCGTAATTTAAAAAAATGCATCACAGTATGGTACCGAATTTTGTTTGAATAAATCGAAGGATACCTTTACCCCGGCCGACCGTGCACCAATCAGGCACCAATGTGTTTTTCTTATGAAAAAGTATGTGCGCTAATTGACATTGCTCTTACGGTGAAGGAAAACATCGTGATGAAACCCGCGGCTTAGTAGGCTCCAGGAGTATTCACAAGTTCTCTCCTCTGGAAATGGTCGACTAGGCTGAGAGGGTAGTAGGTGCTAGGCAAGCCTACCCCATCCTCACGCAAAAAAGACCCAATTAAAAAGGGTCTTATTGTGGAAAACAGCCCGTTCAAGTACAAGTACAAGTAGTACCTTTAGCAACCTTCCGTCCGCAGGATTTGGCCCTTGATGTCCTACACGCCGGAGCAAACAATCATACGGTGGTAGGCCTTGGCCAGCGGCTTCTAGCACCGTCCCATGGACAAAGTGTTGATTCCTAGTAATCCGTCACGTTCCGTCATATTATCTAGACATGTCGTTCTCTTTCTCTAAGCGAGCTGCTACATCCTCAACCTCATCGTCGTTTCCCATCAGGTGAAATGAGGTCAAACGGAAGCCGAATTTGTGCAAAAAAGCAACGTATTTTAGTCCTAAAGATTGCCGTGATGAAGTATAGTACGCGATACGAGTCAAAGCTGACTATATACATCATTTCTCCGCAAGACCACTCTCGTTTAAAAAATAAGTATGTAGAGAAAACAGTACACCTCAGATGGTCCCCTTATAATAAGATATTTATCTTACCTCAGTACGAGGAAATATTTCAAGAGAGGCGACGAAATGACAAACACGTCTATAAAAAGGAGGAAAATTAACACGAAGCGACGACATGAGGTTAGACAAATCGCTTTGCAAGCTGAATACTTTTCTCGTATATTCTTATAAGTACCTTAATGGTAAGTAAAGTTGAATGGGATATTTTATTATGCATAATTTATGATTTAATCAGATCGTAAATCTTTTTTAAATCATCCATAATGAATGACATATTCAAAGGGACCTGCCGGAAGGCCAGCGGCTGTGGCAGCGGTTGGTGCAGCTATCATTGCTAAGGCAGAACTTTTTTGGAGGCACACGGCTCCTTAGATCTTATTTCTTATATTTTTCGTTTTTTTTATTTTATACTTTTGTTTTAGGTTAGTGCTTTTATGTTTATTACTACTTATCTGATTGTCTTGTGTCGTGCTTGTCCAAATAAATGTTTTATTTCTTTCTTTCTATATTTGTTATTAGAGTATTTTGTATTGCAAATAACGTCCCTTAGTGACTTCTTTATAAAATGAAGTCTATGGAATTTTTGGTTGACATCACTTTGAAACTTATCCCTTTTTTTAAAGACATACTTTGTACTACATGGTAAAACATACTTGTTGTTCTCGTAAATCATTAACAAAAGTGATTATTTTTTTAAATAAGTCATGTATCTTGCAAAAAGTAATTTTTCCAACAATGTAGTCAAAAACGTGTTAACTCTTAAAAGTAATTTTTTCTAGCACACGTCGTATTTTAAAAAAAAGTAACCAACGACCCACCACACCCGAAGCGTTTTGTAGAAATTTTATTACCACAAAGAAGAACAAACACTACAAAAACATTTTTCTAAACATACAAATGCAATGCTTCGCCTAACAAAGCATCCGGAAAGAATGAACTATTTGAGATTGCTTTAAAATGAAGCGTGAATAATAACCGTGCTGTGAACTTTCTGCTTCGTTATGAAGTAGTTCTTTTGCTGGCATTTAGACTGCCATTAGTGAATCAAAACTTTTACTTCCGTGCCGTTTTATTACCTGAACTGAAATTTAGTTCAAAGACGCTTAATGCAATTGTGTTTTAATACCTACTCGAAATTTAGTTTTTGTTTTCTCTTTTAGATTAGGTGAAATTTTTAACCCCCAATGCAAAAAGGACGGGGTGTTATAAGTTTGACGTGTCTGTGTGTGTGTGTGTGTGTCTGTCTGCGGCATCGTAGCTCCCGAACGGATGAACCGTTTTTCATTTAGTATTTTTAATGTTTTTAGAGCTGGATCACTTATTTAACTCATTATTTTTATCACGACTTGAAGCGATAATAGAAAGATTTTAATGGATAAAATCGCGTTGCTATATTCTTTTTCTTTTTCGCTAAAACCGAGATATTGAGAGCTTAAAGCTATTTTCCGACTTCAGGACCTCAGGTCAATGTCAGCCAATATAGAGCACCATAAGGAACGTTTCAATTAAATGTGTAGATTAAACGGAATTATAATGTCAATTCAAATAATTTTGCAAACCTTAGCTGGTATGTGATCATAAAAGCTGCAAAACTTGCGTAGCGTTAAGTTTAACAAAAAAAACACGATCATATCCGATATCTTGTTTTAAAGTTGAATCGGTATTTTCTCGTTATTATCTACCCTCAACGAACAAGGAAAGATATGACCGATAAATTAATTTTGTTTTGAATTTGCAATTTTTATTTTATAAATATTTCTGTCGTAAATAAGCGTAATTCTGGGTTCGTAGCTTTCGCCCACAGTGGTCGATGCACATGTGCCGTACGGCCTCTATCAGTTTTATTTGATCTAAAAATGTTGGAGGGCATAAAAGTGTTATAATGATGGTTCAAAACACTTTTTTCCGTTTGAAACAAATGATATTTAAATCGTGGGCGTACGCCACATGTGCTTCGACCACTGTGGGCGAAAGCCACGAACCCGTAATTCTTTGAATCTAATTAATAATAAGTTTAGATTACTTTGCTTACTTCTTATTACCCACTTTAATATAGCTACTTTATTGGCAATAATAAACAACAAATACCATTACAAATAATATTTAAATATAGCTCTGAATATTCGCATTATTAAGTTCTTAGTAAATACGTATTTTGTAACTGGAACTGTAGATAATAAATTGAAACTTCAAAGTTAAACTAAAGTCATTAAAATTCTATTTTCTTAAAATTAAATAAATATATCAATATATCGATATTGAGAAATGTAACATAATAACCGAAATCCGATTTTTATTAAATTTCCTAAACGAAAACAACTTTAATGAAAATAGATCGTCTCACTACAGAGTATAAAAACTATAAATCCAATATTTTATGGTTTAAAGAACATAATTTAACACAGCTTTCAAACAATCGTCAAACTTTTTAAATCAAATGTTTGTAACTTTTCTCGAAGTGTAATTAATCCTTAGAATAAAAAATGCTACTGTAATTAATCATTTTAAAGTTGTTAACACAAACTAGTTGATGCAGCCGGAAAATCTTGCCGCTATCACTTGTTATAAGTTGAAGATAGAAAGAACTAATCAAATTAAAACTTGTTTCCTGTTTTTCCCATAACTTTGTTGTCAAGCTTGGAGCCCGCGGCAGAGTACCTTTCAAACTAAATACAAGGACATTTTCCCAATTTTGTTTTAATTCGGCAACCCTTGAAAATAGTTGTTGTTTGTACGCAAAAAATCTGAAATCTAAAATGAATCTAAAAATTTCTATTGTGCCACAATGGTCACCATGCCAGACTGCCAAATACAGGGTTGCGGGTTCGATTCCCGCCTCAGACAAGTATTTATGCTTAGGTATTTGTCTGTGGTCTGGTTGTTCCTATGTATTATAAGTATATATTTACAAAAGAAAAGTTATATAAGTAGTATATCCGTTGTCTAGCCCCCTAACACAAGTCTAGTTACTTAGCTTAGGGCTAGATGGCGATATGTAGAATGTCCTGCAATATTTAATTTATAGCCATAGCGTATTAATGCATAGGTATTTCTGTGTGTAGGTACTACTTTACTACTGCATACTGTTATTCAATAGTAAAGTAGTAGTAAGTGTTGACAGAAAGATTCTTCTCGGTTCTTGTGGCATACCATTTCCGCAGCACTCGCTCAACGATTCAAGGGACCTTTAAGATCGAACTCTGACGGAACCTTTTTCAGCATTCGACATGAAACTGATTGAGTTTTTATTTGTATTTTATGCCAGATTTCGTGGTAATGTTTTTTTAAGTTTTGGTTTCTGAAAAAAGTATAAAATACCTAAATCCTTTTATCAAGGTCTTATCTTTTCTGTTCTGAAATGATTCCTTACGACAAGGTGAAGTAATTAAGGTTTGATTTTGGTCGTTTTCTTTGTATAATTTTAATAATAATTACGTTGGTCTAAAATACATTTTCAAGCTTCAATACACATCAGAAAATAATTAATGAGTCGAGTTGTCGACTTCCATTCCTAAGAAAATGTATACACAATTAAGCACCTCAAATTACAAGTTCGCACCTTTTCATCGAATCAACGCCCGATTAGAAAGTTCATTTTGTCTACTGAAAAAGGAACTTTTTAATCGCTAATTAAACTTGTAACTTGTTCTTACGACTTGCTCGAAAATTACTTTGTTTCGTAAATAAACGAAAAAAATCCGTCCGATTGTAATTAGTTTTTTTAGATACATATCTTAGAAAGTTTGAGAAAATATGGGAGACCCGATTCTTTCGCATAATGTGACTTGAAATTAAAAGTTAGCCAATCTACTTCATGACCTTTTTATTGTAAATAAAGTTTTTAAACTCGCACGTTTTATATTTATACCATTATTTTTCCGCATCTAAATCGCATACTTGAATAATTTACACATTACATGAGAAAAAAACAAATCAATCGTCAACCGACCGAGTAAAAAAGGTTCCAGTCGAAATAAAAACCGGGGCTTTTGTCGGAAGTCGGTTGAGGAAGAATCTCAAAGTGAAACAATTTATCGACACAAAATTCAACCCATTTCTGTTAAAATTGATCAGCAATTTCCGGTTAATGATGACACAGATTGAACTAACTTAGATGAGGTGATCAGTCAGTCGCGCTTCTACTGTCGAACCCATTTGAAAGTAATTTCATACAATGTACTTTCATTGTGAAATTTTAATAGAATACCATTTAAAATTGATGTTCCGTAGAATGAACCTTGAGCATTATATCGCTGCGGTAGGTTTTTTTACGAAACAAATCAAATGATCCCTTTTGATCAAGAAAAAAAGTGTCAACAAAGTTCCATAAAACCTACTTTATGATACAGCTGATTAATTCCCCGAAGAAACGACTAACCTTTCGAGGTTACGAGTAATTTCACGAGGGCACTATCGTCCCCTGTCCACTTGATAAATTGATGTCTGCTCTCTGTGATGTATTAATATCAAACTAAACATGCTGTTAACTTACTTCCGAGTTTCGTTACGAACTGTTTTATCTCAAAACACAGCCATTCATTATACATCGTGTTTTTACAGTTGATTAAATTTCAAACTAGGTAGATAGTTGTTAGAATTTAAGGGTCTTTAAGACTGCTTAAATAAACTGTTAATTTAACTTCGTGGTTGTTGTTTTTGATAAGGTAAGGGAAGGGAAATAGATTAACTTATTTCTTTACTAATAGAAAAACTGTCTAAGATATTTTGACCGAAAACTTTTCACTAACAAAGGGAGCAACTTAGATTACTGAAGCCCAGTTGTAATCCTTGTTTGAGTTGATCCACGAGAGTGTTTTAGGTACCCATATATCAACTGTAATAAATATTATTTATTTATACTGTTATTGTGGTTTTACCAAACACGACATTAGATATTGTAAAGTCAACGAATGATGGCCGCTGGCGGAAAGTGGAAGGGGTTTAAAGTTCGCACCAAAGACAATAGAAAATATAGATTAGACAGAAATCTGACTGTTTAAAGTGACGGTGACAGATTATCGATCAACAGAAGATCAATAGTCAATAGTTGTTTCGTCGTCGTCCAGAACATTCATAGATGATAGAAGTTTGTTTTGATCTTTCCCGGATTTTCCCGAAAGTTTAGAAACTTTATAGATTAATATACAAGGTCACCGCCGAGGTCTCGCAATCAGTTCTTATATAGAAGTATAGAATTCTTATGGATACTAGTAGTAATAGTATTGTCGTGGTTAGACAACGGGTAGGCCTTAACTGGTGTTCTTAGCTCGTGGACTGTATGGTTCAAATAAAAGATGCGCGTTCTTTGTTCGTTGTTTATTGTTCGTTCCTCGGGCGTAGGCGGCTGCGTAATGCACACTGGTCCCCAAGCCGGCCCGAGTTTTATAGGCGGCAGGATAACGGTGTATCCTGCCGGCTGGATCGTGAGATGCCAGATGTTTTTGTCTTGCTCGCACTCGTTCAGTCGCTGGGTGCGAGCAATGAAACATCTGGCACCTCTATGCCTCGTGGTATTTTACCAAAATCACAACGTGGTCTTTTATTACAAACATAACTTACACATTATCTACAATTTATCCTACAATTTATCTTACACTGAAATATAACTTAATTAACAAATAGTTCACCATATATATTCTATTAACTAAACTTATATCTAAGGTCGCTGTCCTCAACATCCTCCCCCCGGCGCAGCTCGCGTAGCCTCTTCCTTCTCTCTCAGTAGGACTGCGAGCTTGCTGGTTGGCCTCCGGAATAGTCCCGATTTCGTCCGGACGTCAGCCACCCGCACTCCGCCGTCTGGTCCGGGGTAGGTCTTCTCCACTTGTCCGATGGGCCACACGTTGCGTGGCATGGTGGGATCGACCACCACGACGATGTCGCCGACTTCGAGCCCGGTCTTCAGATCGGTAGGCTCCCCCCGTGGCACGAGCGTAGGCAGGTACTCGCGCACCCATCGCCGCCAAAAGGAATCGGCGAGCGCTTGGCTAGCCCGCCAAGTTCTCCGGTCCGCTTCGTTGCATGCGCCTGTCGTAGGTAGGCCCGTCGATGTTCCCATGAGGAAGTGGTTAGGTGTAAGCACCTCGGGGTCCCGAGCGCTCACACTCACGTGGGTCAGGGGCCGCGCGTTGATGGAGTACTCGGCCTCGGTGAGTAGAGTCTGCAGCACCTCCGCCGTCGGCACCTTCTCGCGCAGTGTCACAGCGAGCGCAGCCTTCACGGAGCGTACGAGCCGCTCCCATGCTCCTCCTTGGTTCGGCGCACCCGGTGGGATGTAGGTCCACTTCATCCTGTGCAGGAGGCCCTCCTCCCGCAGTGACGGCGCCCACTCGGCGTAGGCGCGCCGCAGCTCCTGATCGGCGCCTCGGAAGTTCGTCGCGTTGTCCGAGTGCATCAGGCGCGGCCAACCGCGCCTCGCCGCCATCCTCCGCAGCGCCATGATCGCAGAGTCAGTCGAGAGAGATTCGACCAACTCTAAGTGAACTGCCCGCGTGATGAGGCAGGTGAACAGCGTTCCCCAGCGCTTCTCCCGGCGCCGTCCGATCTTGATCGTCATGGGCCCGAAATAATCGAGCCCGCAGTTGGTGAAGGGGCGGTGGAATGGGTCCACCCGCGCCTTAGGTAGATTCGCCGTTGTAGGCACGCGAGGGCGCGCCTTGCGCACTCGGCAGAGCGCACACTTGCTCTCTACGGCGCGCACTGTGGGGCGTAGGTGTACGACCCAATAGCGCTGCCGCAGATCGTTCGTCACGCGCTCCGTCTCAGGACCGGCGTGACAATGCTCCCGCAGCACCAGAAGTCTCGTGACGGCGTGGCAGCCGTCTAAGATGATCGGCCGCTTCGCGTCGACCGGCACGTTCGATGCGTTGATTCTCCCCCTGACACGAAGTAGCCCATCTTCTAGTACTGGATCCAATCGGTAGAGGCAGCTCGTCCGTGTAATGGGACGGCCCGCCTTCAGTCGCTGTAGGTCGTCCGCGAAGCTCTCCTCCTGCGCTCGCCGCATGAGCGCGCGTTCGGCGCGCTCGATGTGCTCCACCTCCAGGCGCGTCGCTCGGCGTTGGCATAGATCGACGAATGCCAACACCCGCGCGGTGGCTCGTACTAGTCGCTCGTACGAAGAGAACCGAGCCGGTCCCGGTGTCCACTGGCTCGACGACTCGTCCCGCTCGCTGGTGTCGCACATCACGTGTAGTTCGAGCTCCCGCGCGCCCTCCAGGTTGTAACACCGAGGTATTCGCAGCTTCGTTACCTCACTCAATTGTCTTAACCACAGATCGAAACGCTCGGCCTCCTCCGAGGGGAGGGGTTCGTCCCACGGCACTTGTAAACGCCACAAACACTGTAACACTATTTTCGCGCGCACTGTGTACTGACTCAGTAGCCCGAGAGGGTCGTAAATAGACATCACAACACTAAGAGCCTCGCGTTTCGTCGGCGCACGTTTCAGTTCACGCATTTCGATCGGGACTCTATGCATCGCCGTATTAAATGCGAGTTCGTCCGTGGCGGCGTGCCAATAGAGCCCCAAGATCTTATGGTCCGCACTAGCTCCCCCCAGTTGGGAGAGTCCCTTCGCGCACAACTCACTCGGCACATCACTTAAAACACTTTCACTGTTCGCACACCACCCGCGTAGCGTGAAGCCGGCGACCGCGTGCACCACGCGTACCTCAGCGATGGTCCGCTTGGCCTCGGCTTCATCACTATAACTGTCTGCGTAATCGTCCATATAGTGACTCTGCGTGATTGCCACCAAGGCACGCGGATGCGTTTCCGCGTGCACGCGCGCGTTTCTCTCGATGCCGCGGAGCCGGTTCGCGGCCGCCGCGTAGCTCGGTGGCATGGTGAACGCGTCCTTTCGCCACGGTAGTCCGCCCTCGTAGCCTCCGTCGACCTTACTCACCGTCCGCGCGAATGTCTCGATGGCTCGTTGGTCGGCGTCGCTCACCCTCGGCCTAGGCGCGACACCTAGCGTGTCGATGGCGAAATGCCGCTCGACTTGCTCGCTGAGCCGCCGATCGTGTTCCTCACGCTGTTTTCGTAGAGAGAGGTCGCGGATCGTACGGCCTCTCAGTTTGAAGAGCGCGTTCTCGCCCTTCCCCCTCACGAAGACTTCCACTTCCCGGCTGTCATCTTCCTGTTGAGACATGTTCGCACTAACACAACTTAAGTTCAGTGGTCGCGTCGGCCCGCTCGCTCCGACGCGACCGGCAAGTTCATTGTCAATGAGACTTATTGTTGCGCCCTCGTCGAGCAACGCGTAAGTCTCGATCTCTCCACTGGGTCCCGACACTATCACTGGACACACTTTTAACAACACTTCACTATGGTCGGTCGCATTATCCGGGGCGACCGACAACACTATCGCGTCATTGTCTCTTTCACTGTTCGTACTCGGCGCGGCCGATCGCGGCGCAGGAGCAGCCGCGCGGGCGGCCGCGAGCGCGGTCGCTTTCTCATCGTGCAGCGATGCGTGATGCGACAAGCGACACCGCTTCACCCCACACAGTTTCGCCTTGCATTGGAAACGACGGTGCGTGCTGTCGATGCATCTAAAACAGATACCTTTCTCACACACCATATCCCACCTCTGGCTCACTGGTAGGGCGAGGTAGTGTCGGCACTTCGCAAGCGCGTGCGCGCCGCCGCAACCCGGGCATCGCGACGTGGGCGCCTCCGTTGGGTGACGCGGCGTGGGTGTTTCGTCCGCGGGGTGCGGTGCCGATGCTTCGTTCCGGTGAAGCGGGGGGGGCGCCTCGATCGCGTAGCACGGTGTTGACCCTTCGCACTCCTCTATCGTGTATATCGCCGGTTTCTTCCTCCCCGCGTTCGCCGTTAACCGTGAAGTGCTCGTAGCCAGCGAGAAGTTGTATCGTAGCGCCATGTCCGCCTCGTCCAAGAGGAAGCGAGACAGCAACACTATTGTTGGCTCCGTCGTCGCGCAGTTCGCCTTTGCGTAGTCCATCCAGCGCGCCCTCACGATCGGATCCAACTTCTCGAGCACTTCCCCGATCAATAGCGGGTTCTCGAGGTACTTACTGCCCCCGATTTCCTGCACCGCACACACCGCGTTCTGCATCCTCACTGCAAACTTATTTATTTCCGCCGCCGCCATTCCTACTCTCGGCAACTTCCGTAGGTCCGCCATCACGCGATCGACTATAAAGTCCGGGCGACCTAAGCTTTGTTCTAGCGATCGCATGATGGCGTTCGGATCTTTTGTCGAGAATAGGAGCGTGGCCACGGACTCGCGTGCCTCACCTTTCAGGCACGAACGAAGCCGGAGGATGTTTTCTATCGGCCGGAGGTTATACAGCTCCGTCGAGTCCTGCATTGCCGCCTTAAATGTCAACCAGTCGCCCAGCGCCCCGTCGAACGTTGGCAACTCGATGCTGCCTCGGTATTGTGGGGTTGACATTCGCTGCATTGGCTCGACGGGCTGTTCGATCTTGTCCCGGCCCGGCGTTCGCGAACGTTCTCTCCGCCTCCATTCGCCGTCCTCTTCTAGCGGACGGGTTGCATTGCGCCGCGCACCCCGCTCCCCCCGTTGTAGCGGGGTATTGTTCAGCCATTCACCCACCTTATTGTGTACGGTACCTGCGTCTTCGTTTACGCCGCGTACACTGCCTTCCTCGTCCTCGATCGTGGCCTTTTCTACGGCCGCCTTCTTTCTTATGAGGTCCGCTTCCAAAGCCAGTTTTTGTTTCTCTAGCCCCGCGTCTATCTCCATCTGCTTTCGCGTAATTTCAGCCAGCTTTTCAGCTTCCTGTAATTCCGCTAAGCGAAGACGCAGGGTAGAGCTAGTGGTTCGTTGGCTTCGTACTGACCTTGCCGGTGATCCATAGCGACGGGTAGAAGGGCCTGGCTGTTGTTGCGTCGCCGGTGACGCCGGCGGTTCGTGGGACAGCCGACGATCACGCTCCTCTGCGATGCGCCGATCTTCGTCGCGGCGTCGTACCTCCATCTCCATGCGGTCGCCTTCACTCCTGGCGAGACCCATCTCTTCTGGTGATGAGTGTTCGATGGTTACGGAGTAAACGAAGTACTTACGATGATCCGGCTCGTTAAGGACCAAAATTGTCCAAGAGGAAGCGAGACAACGGGTAGGCCTTAACTGGTGTTCTTAGCTCGTGGACTGTATGGTTCAAATAAAAGATGCGCGTTCTTTGTTCGTTGTTTATTGTTCGTTCCTCGGGCGTAGGCGGCTGCGTAATGCACACTGGTCCCCAAGCCGGCCCGAGTTTTATAGGCGGCAGGATAACGGTGTATCCTGCCGGCTGGATCGTGAGATGCCAGATGTTTTTGTCTTGCTCGCACTCGTTCAGTCGCTGGGTGCGAGCAATGAAACATCTGGCACCTCTATGCCTCGTGGTATTTTACCAAAATCACAACGTGGTCTTTTATTACAAACATAACTTACACATTATCTACAATTTATCCTACAATTTATCTTACACTGAAATATAACTTAATTAACAAATAGTTCACCATATATATTCTATTAACTAAACTTATATCTAAGGTCGCTGTCCTCAACAAGTATTTAAAGGAATGTTTTTCTGGTTGGGTAAAAAAATGAACGGTATGTAAACAAAATATGACGATTTGTCTGTTATAATTCTGTGCGCAATTGTGCATGCGCAAACCATCCCCACCAATTTTCGCCGGCGGCCATCATTCGCTGGCCGGATAATACCTATAAGTTAGTGTTCATTTGACGTCAACAGGTAGCTACAAAACTGAGTCATCATAAAATTCCATGATACGACAGTAATATAGATAGTCCTTTATTGTTCTTGCGTGATCTGAACGTAATCAACATGTAAGTTACCCGTTGTGTATCCGTCGGAATAAATATCATAAATTATTTATTATAACATCATTTGTATAAAATGAATGGTGATCGCAAGTCGGTTTGTATACTGTAATTAATACAACCGTTAATTGTGGTTCGGTAAAATGTACGGAATCATTAAAATGATCAATGCAATGCAAATTACATCAGGTTGAATGGAATAATGCAAAAACACAAACATAAAAAGGTGGAAATTTTACGGTAAAATTACCTGTATAGTTGAAAAATAAATAAAACGTGTGGCATTCGGGGACTGCTACGGTAACGCTATTGCATCGTGCAAGCTTTTTACAGTAGTACTATATACATACACATTAAGCGAAAGCTCGGCCGAGCTACATGGTAAGCGAAGTGGGGGGTGTTAGGTTTTGTTTTCGTTACGGAATTTCTTGATTCGGTCGCCGCGCTCAAAGCTCACGATAAAGCTATGCTAGATATTAAGTACGAACAATATCATAGGTACAAATAGGTTAATAAATTAACCTAATATAGTCGTCAGGATCAAGGGTACTCATGTTAATATAATATTATTATCAAGTTTTAGTACGAAACTTAGTTGTTTTAGGTATACATAGGATACTAACGGTTCAGACGTTAAGCAAGCGTCCTACGTCGCCCCTTTCGAACCCTAGAATTATCAAAAGACCTAACTCCATTATACTTCATCATAATACTAACAATTGAGCATTTATCTATCTATTTAACTACGGATACTTATACTTCTAACAAACTTTTATTTTACTACGTCTAAGCAATGAAAAACCGACATACTGCAACTTCGGTTAATACCGTAATTTATGTAGGTATTATTTTCTTTCACTCGTCGACTCATAAGGAAAGGAAAGGAGACAGGGGCTTAAGGCTTGAACACATTAACCACAACTTCCTTAATGCATTGTTATCATATTATCCGGTCCAGCTCTCTAATGAAACATGGCTTTAGGTCAAACCCAAGTTTCCAGTAAACCAACCCTCCATGACGTCCTCCTTATCTTTATGACGAAAATGGGATGCAAGGAATCGTACCTAACTTGTACATAGGTATTTAATACGCTCCTTGGCTACCTACTTTTTAAACAGTTTACAATAAGAGCTTTGAATACGATTTAGCTAATTACTTAGGTGATTGTAGAACCTGTAATTAAAGGACATACCTCTTATTTATTTATATCGATATTTGAAAAAATATAGGTATTCTATATTTATCTAAGTGCTTTTTAGTATCTGAAATTTATAGCTGTTGCTCGCGATTTCGTTCGCGTGGTGGTTTTGAAGTTTGGTTTAGAATCAAGACGTGGTATCAAATTTTTTTTCTTCCTGATCTATGTGGGATTAGGTTTCTTAGAGATAATTACTGAAAAAATAGGCTTACTTCTAATCTACGCATTATATTTGTATAGATTTATTAATTTATTGTTTAATTTTAGGCACAGACTTAAAATTGTAAAGGTAAAAACAAGATAAGGTATAGGTACCTAATATTTACCGTGACTGTAACTCTTATTAAGATGTAAATATACATAATAAATAATAACTATTTACGGCATAAAATTATTTAATCTGATTTTGATATTGAATTTATAACCCCTTATTCCAAAACGAGGTTTAAGGATCGTCCGCGATGTAGATTTAAACCTTAGATTTAGACACAGATTTACTCGTGAACTATGTTCTAAACACTAGCCCTTATAATATATAGGGATAGTGTTTAGACTATAGTTCCCTATATAATATATAGAGATAGTGTTTAGATTATAGTTCACGAGTAAATCTGTGTCTAAATCTAAGGTTTAAATCTACGTCTCGGACTATCCTTAAACCTCGTTTTTTTAATGAGGGGGATATAGTTTATCTGTAACAGCGTAATAAAACTTTAGTATTAAACAGTATTTTGAAGGCAAAAACACCAGACCAACACAAACACCAACTTATATCACTTTAATTTAAAATGTTAAACATTGCGGGCACGTATCACGGCCACCGTAATGCGAATTTTGATGGACGTTTAAAATTTAACAAGTAATTAGTAAGTATAAACAAGATTTATACACTTTGTACAGTAGTTTTATGAGCTTAACCTTAATTAACAAATAATTAAAATACCAATTTTCAACGGTGTTCTCTGTCGGCTTTGAACTTTTAATGAATGTTTCTGAAATGTAATAAGTTAACTATTTTAGAATCGAAGTTAACTATTTTAGAATCAAAGTCAATAAAGTGCGTGTCGAACCACGAGTAGTGTAAGGTTCCATAGTTACCTGTTCTAATATGCGGGTATAGGGACTCTTATTTGATAGTAGGTACAAGAAATGTATTTTTAAGAATTTAATCTATACTATTAGGTATGTTCGCGCCGTTCCGTTTCTCCTTCATTCATACTTGCTTTTATATGTCGTACGTAGTGACACATTATTTCTTCGTCTTGTCAACCATCTTGTGACTAAAACATTAGCTAATACGCAATGTAAAACTTAATAATTAAATAATATAACACAGTTCCCTAAACCGTCTTTGACTATTCGCCCAAACAAGGTATAAAGCTGAAGAGTTTGTTTTTTGTTTGATCTATTATCAGGAACTACTGGTTAGAATTGAAAAAATATGTTTGTTTTGGATAGTCCATTTATCGAGGAAGGTGTTAAGCTTTTTATTTTGATATTCACACGCGATCGGGACTTACGCGGGTGAAACCGCGAGGCGCAGCTAGTTCATGTACAACTAAGCTGAATTCCAGCTTTATTATGAAACCACGCCAAATTACACCTTTCTGGTACTAATAGCCTCTGATCTAAGCCGTGAGTAGAAGCACGGACTGGCATACATTACGAAACTATTAAAGGGTTCCTTGTTGACTAAGGAACCCTAAAATTAGGTAAGAACTTATTTGAAATTGCTGTAAAGTACAGACTAATTTTAATTGGTTCCTGATTGTTTTATCAAAAGCTCCAACGTTTAAAATTATTGTTCTAATTTTTGAAATTTATTTAATCCTCAAAGGCTTAAGTCGTTATTTTAATCAAAAAATATATTTCGTTACATTAAATACTCCAAAAAAATTACGTTCCTATATACTTAATTTTTTATAAGTATGCCTATCGCTATAATACAGATCCAATAGTAGATAAGATCGATCTGAAAAAAGCTCGTAAAAGCTATCAAGTTTTATCCATAAGTGTATTACGCGATACATTCAATCTTCCCGAAACGGGATTAACAGCACAAACAGTCTACAACCCTAATAAATACAAATATAAACTATACTTTAAATACTACGGTTTAAGGTTCAAAATGTAGTAACGCTACGAATATTCAGTTCACACACTGGGTGGACCTCTCAGCCAATCAACGCCTTTGTCTCGCGAGTCAGCAACTGAAACAATACTAAATTCAGCTACAAAGCGTTTAATAAAGCTGAAAGCTTCAAAACATAACGTAACCTATTTCGGTCGCTAATTGAAAAACTTTGATTTTGAGTAATCCGGCGTAAAATAATAATGGTTTAAAAGTAAGCATTAGTTTAGGAGTATGCATAAAACATAATGTATGCTGCTTAAAGGACAAAACCCATAATTGGCTTTTCCAAGAACAAAGTGTTTTTAAATATATTATTTTATCATTTCTGTTGTTTTTTAATACTAACCCTCGTCGCTATGTTGAATAATGAATTAATAAAAGTTTATTATTTGTAGTGTTCTACATGATCAAAGGAAACTTGAATCCAACAATCTCAATTTTGTTTGATCACATTGTTATAGTTGAGTTGCCATAGGTATATCAATTCCAAGTAACATAAATCGATCAAAACGCAATTGAAACGAACTTGATTCATAGAAAATGGCACTCTAATATTTTGCTTATATGATCTTTATTGTACTAGGTATTAAATTTAAATGATAATTACGTTAATAAATTATGTTCGGATGCAAGCCATATGCCCCATGGAAGTGGACATTGTCTTTATATAAAAGCAAAAAGCGTTTGTAAGTGTGTCCGTGTGTGAGTATGTTTGTTACGTCTCTACGCAATCACTACTGAACCGATTGTAATTGAACTTGCTATGTAAATCCCAGACACACGCACTAATGATTTTGCTTCATCATTCTTTATTCGTATAGCAAGGGAATGGAATCAATTGCCTGCGTCTGTCTTTCCTGACGTATGTTATATGGGGGTAGGGGGTTTTCTAGGAAAGAGTGCTACATCTGTTATCGCTCGTGAGAATATCGACAATGTTCGGGATGTTACGTCATCGGTGGGCGGCGCCGTCTTTCCTACCACGCGATGTCACGCCACAGAAAAAAACGACGGAGCTTGGCTCATGGAAAACGGTCAATTGTCGTCGAGCTTCCAAGGAAGAAACAACTTAAGTAGTTCTAGTTATAATTGTTAATTAATCTGATTGGTTAAAAGAAAGGTATTGGTAAGCTAGAAATAAGTTAATTTAATTAAGATACTTGCGTCTATTTAATACAAATTATTCTAAGGTTATAGATAGTTTAGTTACAATGTAAAACCAGTGATTTAGTGTATTTAAGGTGTTGTTAGTTCTGAGTAATATTTCCAATAGTCCTTGCTCAATTTTCTCTGTACTTCTAAAACCGATGTGATTATACTATTTCATGATTAAACTACAAATGTGTTTAATTGCTTTATATCAGAAGTGGAGATTCGCATTACGCTCATTTTGTCGCAACATGCCGCGACGTCACCGACGCAGGAGAGCACGTTCATCGAGCTCGGACTCCTCGACTACGAGTACGAGCTCCAGCTCCTCGAGTAGTAGCAGTGCTCGTTATCGCCGCCGAAGAAGAGCTAAACGCCGCCGCAAGGAATCGTCAACCGTGAGTCAAAATGTTGTATTATCTTCAGTGATTCCCGAATTTGACCCGCTAGTCGATGACGTAGATAGGTGGATTGATGTGCTGGAGGCTAATGCTGTGTCCTTTGGATGGTCTGACCCAATGATAAAGTATCAAGGCCTCCAGAAATTGCGTAATACTGCTAAAACATGGTTAGATTCTTTACAAAAGACCGAAACTTTGTGGACCAAGTGGCGTTGGAAACAGTGGCGTGATAGGTTATCGGATACTTTTCAAACTAAGAGAAATATGTTTACATTGTTAAGAGAGTTAATAGAAACTAAACCTTCACCAAATCAGTCCCTTTATGAATTCTTTTTCCAACAAAAAGCCAAAGTAGATAGGTTGCAATTAGGATTTAGAGATCGTGATATAGTATCGATTATCGTAGGATCTATAGGTGATCCAAATATTAGTGTTACCGCCGAAGCGGGTAGTTTTCGATATTCTGATGATCTAGCTTCATTTTTACACGGTAAGGTTTACACTGGTTCCGAGAAAAATATAGCACACAAAAACAACCCGACTACAAGATCTATGTACCGTTCATCAACGTTTCAGGGAAATCTGAATTTAAAATCGGAACCTAACGTTTCAACTGAACCCTCAACTAGTAGGAATAATGCAATTGACAAAAAATTCACATGTTTTCGCTGTGGTGAAGTAGGTCATAAGAAAAATAATTGTAGTATTAAGGATGATGTTCAGTGTAGTTCGTGTAATAAGCGAGGACATTTAGAAAAAGTATGCCTTTCGAAACCGAAAAAAGATTTGAAATTAGAGGTTAAAATGGTTAGTGAGCCTAAAAGTAAGCAAAAATTCTGTAAGCAGGTATTACTTAATGATTTAAAATGTGAAGCCTTCTTTGATATGGGTAGTGAATGTTCATTGATTACCAGGGATAATGCTGAACAATATAATTTACAACCAGTTCAGTTAGAGTCTCCAATTAGTTTAATAGGGTTTACCAAAGATAACCATATTCAAGTTTTCAAGACTGTTGAAGTTAAATTAAAAGTAGATACAGTAGAATTAGTCACAGTTTTGTATATAATCGATGAGTTGACTGGTTGTGATTTGTTAATAGGTCGTAATTTTACAGAAAATAGTAGTATCATGTATACTCGCGTAGGCAATGCATTGACTTTTGAACCCGTGAAATCGATGACTGTTTTAAACATCAACAATTCTATTCATAGAAATGTCTCGGATAAAGATGAAACTTTGCTAAATTCAATTCTTTCCAAATATCCTAAATGTTTTTCTGAGGATTTGTCCACACTGGGTAAGACAAATTGTTTAGAGTTGGATATCGAATTAACTTCCAATAAACCAGTTTGTTTTCAACCATATAGAATGTCTGAATCCGAAAGAAAGGTAACTCGCGAAATTGTAGATAATTTGTTGAAAAATGGAATAATTAAGAATAGTAATTCAGCATATGCCAGTCCTGCTCTATTAGTTGACAAGTCATCAGGGGAAAAAAGGTTATGTATTGATTATCGTCATCTTAATAAAATTACAGTTAAGGAAAAGTACCCGATGCCGTTAATTGAGGACTTAGTGGATAGATTGCAGGGTTGTAAGTGCTTCAGCTCATTAGATTTAAAAAGCGGTTATCACCAAATTCCTGTTAAACCAGAAGCTGTACCTAAAACAGCATTCATTACTCTCGATGGTCATTATGAGTTTTTAAGAATGCCTTTTGGGTTATGTAATGGGCCATCGATATTTCAGAGATTGATGAATACTGTCTTAGGAAACTTGCGATTCGACAAAGTAATCTGCTATATGGATGACTTGCTTATTGCCACAAAAACTCGGGAAGAGAATGTTGTTTGTCTAGAGAATGTGTTACAAGTTCTGCAAGCAAACGGGTTGACTATAAATCTCGATAAATGTTCTTTCTTTCAAGATAATCTCACATTTCTCGGTTACGACATTTCGGAAAGTGGTATTCGTCCTAGTCCAAAAAAAGTAAAAGCCATTCAAGAGTTCCCCAGTCCAAAATCCGTCCATCAAGTACGCCAATTTTTAGGACTAATAAACTATTACCGTAATTTGTCAAAAATTGTGCATTTCTTTGTAATCCCCTAACAAAATTGTTAAAAAAGGATGCTAAATGGGAATGGGGACCTAAACAAGAGCAAGCGGTAGTTGATATCAAAAAAGCATTTATTGACACTGCTGTTTTGAAAATATTTAATCCCTTTTTGCCAATTTGTTTGTATACTGATGCCAGTCGCGAAGGGTTAGGGTGCATAATGGTACAAGTCACAGATGATGGTGAAAAACCAGTTCATTTCTATAGTCGTCAAACTAGTAATGATGAGAAGAAGTATCACTCCTTTGAACTTGAACTATTAGCGATTGTGGTAGCTTTACAAAAATTTCGGCATTATTTACTTGGTGTTCAATTTAAAATTTTCACTGATTGCAACGCTGTTAGACACGCATTACAGAAAAAGGAAATAATTCCACGCATTGCTAGGTGGGTGTTACATACTCAAGAGTTTAGTTTTGAAATAATGCATAGGCCAGGTACTCAGATGCAACATGTGGATGCACTGAGTCGTAACCCAGTCATAGATAGTAATGTTTTAGTCATTGATAATGTTATGTCAATTACTGAAGGAGACTGGCTTCTATCCGTTCAGCTCCAAGACCCCAATATTTGTAGTATTAGGGACATACTGCTGTCAGGTGAGGCCGATACAAATAAGCAGATTTTTAATCAGTACGAATTACTTGGCAACAAAGTATACCGTCGAACTGAGTATGGTAGGAAGTGGTTAGTCCCAAAAGAATGTGTCTGGCAAATTATCAGAGCTAACCATGATGATCTAGGTCATTTTGCTGTAGATAAGTCTGTAGAAAGAATTAGGTCCAAATATTGGTTTCCGCACTTAAAGAAAACGGTTTCTAAATACATAAAAAATTGTCTTAATTGTATTTATTACAAGAATATTCACGGCAAAAAACCTGGAAAATTATACCCTATTCCAAAGTATGCTAGACCATTCCATACACTACATCTCGATCATTTAGGCCCGTTTATAAAATCCACACAACAAAATTCATATTTACTGGTTATAGTAGACTCTTTTACGAAGTTTGTATTCATCTCTGCTGTCAAAAATACTAAATCTAAAATCGTTACTAATGAACTGAATAAAATTTTTAAAGTGTTCGGTAATCCTAAGCGTATTATTAGCGATGCAGGTAGTGCATTTACTTCAAGTGCATTTAAAACGTTTTGTAATGATAAAAATATTAGATCTCATGTTATAGCCACTGGCATGCCACGTTCTAACGGCCAGGTCGAAAGGTATAATCTAACCATCTTGGAAGCATTGCGTAGTATGGGTGCTGATACTGATAACAATAAATGGGACCAACATATAACAAGCATACAGCAGGGCATTAATAGCACAATCAATAAGACCACGTCTGCCATCCCTAGTGAAGTTTTTTTTGGTTACCGAATCCGAATGAACAATGACGGGATTGCTGATGATGATGCGACTGAGACAACGGTTGATCTCACGGCGTTGAGGTGCAAGGTAGATGAGAACATTAAAAAAGATGCAGAGCGACAAAAAGCTGCATTTGATTCGAAAAGAAAAGATGCGCCTGCGTATAAAGTTGGAGACTTGGTTGTAATTAGAATACCAAGCCAGTCTAACGATGGACAGAGTACAAAATTGATGCCGTTGTATAAAGGGCCATTTCAGATCATGGAAACATTAGGTCATGATCGTTATAAGGTGGCGGATATGAGAGGAGCTGAGAGGAGTTCCAAGCGCTACGATGGTGTTGCATGTGCGGAAAACATGAAACCCTGGATCCAGATAGCAGATACGCCAAATGTTATCAAAAGTTAAAGTAAGATATTTAGTACCTCTACATTATTTATTGCAGCTTTGTACAAATAAAACAATAATACAAAATATTATTTATTTCAGATAATAACAATATTTTAATTAATTTGTTCAAGTAATTGCAGTCATTATATCAATGTGAAAATAGGTAGTCTCATGCAGTCGCTTCGAACATTTTCCCAGCGGAGCTAAGGTAGGGCGGAATTGTATGGTAGTAACGGATATCCACTGTGAACACTGTTACTCTAAATACATGGTGATACACAACTAAGATGATATTGAACATCACTTGGTTCAAGCCATTTGGTTGAGTTAGTTGGCCGGCGATGGGATAACTAGCTCCTCCGAAATTCTGTCCCTTAGCTCTGGTGTGTGAATGTTGAGGCCAGTGGTATTCTCCCCAAAATTCTGTTTTGCTCTGCTATACCAAAATAATCAGATTTCTTGAAAACCGAGACTTGGAAGAATCTGATAAATTTTGACGTACTTAATATCTAATATGGCATTTGATGATTGTTCTCAGCTCCTGCATTAGACTACATCGCTGTTCGAGGACGAACGCGACACCAGGACGGCCGAATGTTATCGCTCGTGAGAATATCGACAATGTTCGGGATGTTACGTCATCGGTGGGCGGCGCCGTCTTTCCTACCACGCGATGTCACGCCACAGAAAAAAACGACGGAGCTTGGTTCATGGAAAACGGTCAATTGTCGTCGAGCTTCCAAGGAAGAAACAACTTAAGTAGTTCTAGTTATAATTGTTAATTAATCTGATTGGTTAAAAGAAAGGTATTGGTAAGCTAGAAATAAGTTAATTTAATTAAGATACTTGCGTCTATTTAATACAAATTATTCTAAGGTTATAGATAGTTTAGTTACAATGTAAAACCAGTGATTTAGTGTATTTAAGGTGTTGTTAGTTCTGAGTAATATTTCCAATAGTCCTTGCTCAATTTTCTCTGTACTTCTAAAACCGATGTGATTATACTATTTCATGATTAAACTACAAATGTGTTTAATTGCTTTATACATCTCAGACCACATCATCACCTACCATCAAATAGGTGTGATAGTGGTAAAACAGTGACCTAACATTTGTAAAAACCAAAATCTTGTGCCTCGAAAACTAGTTCTAAATCTTAATAAATCTTAAAGTCATAAGGTAATACATTTCGGGGAGTGTGCAACACAACTCCACAACCTAGTTTTGTCATCTTCATTCTTTCATCATACAACCAGGCAGACTGATGTGAGGCATCGATTCATGGTGGACATACCGCTTTGCTTCGTCATTACTTATTCGTACTGCAAGGGAATGGAATCGGTTTCCTGCGTCTGTCTTTCCTGACGTGTACAATTTGGGGGTCTTCAAATCGCGAGTGAATAAGTATCTTCTAGGAAGGCGTGTTATATCTTAGGCCGCATCGTCACCTACCATCGGCAGGTGTGGTATGTGGTACGTATGCCAAAGCAGCTGGATAGAAAATAACACATAGGTATAGTCTATTTTTTATACGTTTCTTCGACATTTCTAGGGAATTATTGGGATGTTTTACACAGCTAGTCATACTATATGGTCTCGCGCTCGCCCTTTCTATTATTATTCTAAAGTTCACAATTTTGGTGACCTAAGTCGTAAATTTAGAGATAAACATTCAAAGTATGCTTTTGGTTAGCTTCCATACTTGGATTTAGTTTCAAAGCCCGGTTGAGGAAAGGCTTCTCACAATTATTATTAATAATAATAATAATAAGCCCGCAGGGCACCTTGAGGCGAGGTGTCGGGGAGTAGCGACCCCGCGGTTCCCGAGTGCTCCAGGGGGAAGCAACCGTTCCTCATCTCCGGCTGGCCTTAGTTCGCTGATCGGAGTGAAAAATGACGAGGAAGCGGTCCCCCGCCTCTGGCTTGCCTTCACCGGCCGTCCAGAGTGGAGTCGCAAGAATACGTTCGAAAGATATATGCCGCACGTCAGTGGTGAGTGGGCCAGGTAGGCTGGACCCTCAGGGAGCCCGTGACCTGAGTTTAAAACCCAGTGCGGCATCACTATCTTTAAGCCACTCTCGTCCCTGTTGCCCCCTTGCTGTAATTTACTCAGCTGATTAGGGTGGCCCAGTTTGAGAGTTGGCGAGTCTCCACCTGCCACTTTTACATGTTTGTTGAACATTGTTACGGCAGGTGCCATAGTACCCATAGTCTCCCAGTATCCAGTCCACTACCATCCCATCACAATAGCCCAAGTAGTAGTTTTCTCCTGTAGTTTATCAATAGTTCTATTCAAACCGGAGATTGTCCTTAGCTGCACTTTATAGTGCAGACAGGGATAATCGCCGGTTTGATGTCCACATCATACTTTGCCATTAAACTTGTTATTGTAAAGGGCCTCTACGTGTTGGCTTCGGCCCCACGCATGCCTTCCAAAGGTCCGGGACTCCATAGTCCCGTGATATAGGACATATAACAAACAAATAATAATAATAATAATAAATGTTTATTTGCCAAAAGTAATTACATGGTCTTATACAATAAGTACACAACATGCTATGCAACATATAGTAAGTTATCAAATTTTAATAAGAAAATTAAAAGAATAAAAATGGATTCACTACAATAGTCGTATTTTATATTGTACAAGTTTGTGTCAGCGGCCCCTGCACTAAGCAAAAAGCTTGTATCGCAGGAGACCAACTATGGGTTAGCAAATAGAAAAGGTGATAATGTCTCGGGTTTGACCGGAGTCTGAGAAAAACGACCACCAGCAGCAATTACCAAAATACTTCCAAGTTAAATAGTTACATTGGGGTATACTCTGGAACCGAAAGACAAGATCCTCAATAATAACCAAATATACCAAAATACGAAGCAAAAATATTTATACACTTTTATAAAATAGGTACTCTAAAATTTAGAGTGAGATTAAAATAAAATTACTATACTTAAAATTTTGAATAAAAAAATTTAGAAGGGCCATGACACTGGATATACAAGCAATATTTGTGAGGTATTAGGTTAATATATTATTATACATTCATATTATTGTGTACCAACAATAGCCGAACTTTGAACTTAGTCTATCGTCATTATTTAGCCACAATATACAATGTGTTTCAGCAAAGGGGTCTTAATACTAAAGGGGGTTGTTCTAGACGTCTATATTATAAGCGAACAACTTTTGTTCTACGGCTTTTGGATATTCACACTTTTTTTTAGATAATTCTGAGGGAATTTTTACTTAAAAATCAGCTGTTTCATACAAAAACTCTGAACGAAAATGTTCGAATTTCCAAAAGCCGTAAAACAAAAGTTGTTCGCCTAGACGTCTAATCACCCCTTTTCGTGTTAAAACCCCTTCGCTGAAACAAATTGTATACTTAATACCTACATTTTTTATATTATTTTATTAAACGAAGATTAATTTACAATCGAAAGCAATAAAAACTAGGGTTATACCTATTTTGATAATTAGTGGAAACAAAAAACGCTGCCTAATTCAGCTGCTACAGCAAAAAACACGAATTATTTCCAACCGAAGTAAAGGCACTAAAAGCTGACATTCCTGTTATTAAGTCTGTGTGTCCAAATATTTTACGGTTCCGCAATTTTACGATCGGACCCCATTAATCTTGTTCTGCGGTGCGTTCAGTTTTCTTCGGCTATTCAAAAAGGCACAAAATATCACGAAAGCAATGAACCTAATCTAAGCTAAGTTTGACCGAACGCTTTTAGGAAATTAAACATCTTTTATTTGTAAAGAAAAAAATGCGGTTTTAGTTCGTTTATGGTTTATGCAAGGCTAATTTATTTTTATCTTAGACTGAGATATAAAACAGAGTCGTTAGATGTTGAATACATATCTATTTTTCTATACATATAAAATGCTTTGTCCTGAATGACTGACTGACTGACTGCCGGATCAACTCACAGCCTAAACCACTGATCATAGAGACCTGAAACTTGGAGGGTGTATTCTTTGTGTGACGAAGGAATCCGATAAGAAATAATTTTGCGAAATTTTACCCTTTAGGGGGTGAAAAAGAGGGGCAAAGTTTGTATGGGACAACGTGATTCCTTGGTCTTTTGCATAACTAAACATTTTTTCGACCTCTACGCGGACGAAGTCGCTGGCTAAACAAATAGCTGCGTTCCGCCGTTTTACTCAGCATATTTCATTTTTGTCGAAAATTTCAATTTCTTCTTGATAGATTTTGATGTGAACCTTCCTAGAAAACGCATCTTTCCAATATTCAAAATCAGATTTACGAGGCCTTCCTCTTAAATCTGATTTTACCGGGGGCTTTCTTCATACAAACGAAGTCGACTGTTTTCTCCCTGGATAATGACACCAGACCAAATATTTTTTTTGCATAAAACTTATAACTGCCATGACAATGCCCCTAAGGTTTTTTTTTAAATCTCAATGTCTATGATAATTAGAAAATAATAAAAAAACCAAAACATAAGGGCACAGGGGTTTTATGGCACAAAAATATTTGTGCTCGTGTCATTATCCAGGGAGGAAACAGTCAACTACGTTTGTATGGAGAGAGCGTCGGTAACCTTTCACCTTAAATGGGTTCGATAAGTTTTTAATTATGAAATTAACAGACAGACATCTATGAATCTATGATATTGGTAGGTTTTTTTTACTTACGACCAATATAATGAGATTAACTTAGAAATGTATAATAAACCGTTTTATGAGTGTGATTTTTGTCCTGGAAACATGAACTAAACTGCAGATATTCAGACCTTGGCATACACGGTCCATTGCGCATTTCTACGCGTTACGTAAATTCAACTGTGTAATGGTTTCCTGGTCGGGATAAATGGTTTTTGATGCGTTTCCCCAGGTGTGCGACCTTCCAAGGGATTTGGATTTTGCATTCGGATATTGCATTAGAGACGAGAAAACCATTGGAAAACATTTGTTTTTTCGGCTAAATAATTTCTACCTAGAAAATCTTTTAGGAAAAATAAGGAATTTGTTTTATATTAGTACCCATATGGTACTATCCAATAGTAAAGCCTTTATCTCTTCTAAAATAATACTACAAAACCCTTTATATTTAAAATGGTTTGTAAATTACACTACACTCACTAAAATCCAATGCTTTTCTATTTCAAGAATTATATTCACAAAAAGAATACAAAAGCTAACACTTCTGCACGCTTTCCAGTTTTATTTGAAAAGAAAATTTTAAATAAAACCTCGAGATAAATTTGTTCGCTACTTGCTTATAAAATGGTTGTAGGTGTAGATTACCATCCCTTGAGGACATCTATTTTTTTCCAATTATGTTTCAGTCTAGTAAATAGAGTAGGTAGTAGGTGATTCAAATTTGAATAAGATACCTACGTAATTTAATAATAGTTACCGGGAAAATGGACGGTAGGAGATCGAGAGGGAGAAGTTCCGACCAGATCCGCACCACTCTCAACATGAATATCACCGAAGCGGTTCTTGTCGCTGTAAGCCGGAATAGATGGAGCAACATTGTACGAGAGAAGTTAGTTCCCTGATGGGTCACGACCCCCAGCATTGGGGAATCGACGCAAGGAGGCCCCTCCTCCTTGCGTCGATTCCCCAATTATACCTAAGGCATTTCTTCCGAAATATTTCGTCGGTTTCTAAGAATTATCTTTATTTATCGTATCTGTAGAGTAACTGCTATAATAAACCGCAAACATTATTTTGAAAGAAAAAAACATAATTAGGTACGACTTCAAAGGATGTCAAAGAACTGCTTTCGTATAAGTAAGGTAAAATATCCGAGGCTTCTTATCTTCCTAACCAGAGAGGCATAACTAAGAACCCTACTCAAGTAACACTCCAAATTCATTTAAGTATTTATAGAATACGAGGTTTTATTCACCTTTAAAAAAAAAACAGTTGGAGGGATCTTCCCTAATAATATTTCCTTTAAATTGTTGAGGGTTGATGAGTTTTCTAAGAAGAAACAAGATTTTTGTCCGTAAAGAAAAGAAAACATGAAAAGGATAGAAATAAAACACTTTCACATTAATACTTTCATTTAGATAAGAAAAAATAAGTTATCAGTAAATTTTGCAACTATTATTTTATTGATTACTTACCTCTTTTAATGAATTATCAAAATTACATAATATTGACACACAAATTCTAAATTGGGTATATCAAATCAAATTACACAAAAAAAAACTAAAAATAATCACAAACTAAATAAATAACGCCAAAAAATACCGCCACCCAGAAATTAAATATAAAACTAAACAACACGAATATTTTTTTGTAACCAAACACAGTTCGGTAATTCATCGATCGATGTATCAAACAATTTTCCATTAACTTCTATCTGTTTTTATCATGTTTTCAGTAAACAAGCAGTTTTCGATGAGAAACGGGCGATACGAGGTGGAATACCATTTGTATTTCGTAAGAATACTGACACGTTTTAGTGGGTTATAAAAAACAAATCTAGGTACACAATTTAAACACACACACAGGGTTGCGGGTTCGATTCCCGCCTCAGACAAGTATTTATGCTTAGATATTTGTCTGTGGTCTGGTTGTTTCTATGTATTGTAAGTATATATATTTACAAAAGAAAAGTATATAAGTAGTATATCCGTTGTCTAGTACCCGTAACACAAGTCTACTTACTTAGCTTGGGTCTAGATGGCGATGTGTGGAATGTCCTGTAATATTTATTTAAACACAATAAACATTAATAAAAAAATAACTAATCAAATAATCCGGCCCGTCATTCATTTCACATTGAGCTGATGTTGTTTACCTCTAAGATTAGCAGTATTTGAGCATTAGGCTGAAAATTTTCACATTAGATGATTTCACGGTCTTCGGTCGAATAGGAAACCAATGAGAACAATAAATTTTCTGGCGTGTTCAACTCACCGAAAGAGATTTAAAGCAGTCGATAAGCGAATGTTTTGTCGGGTTCCCACGTCTCGGCCTTAGAAAGATATATTATTTTATACCTACCGAAGTAAATAAAATGGAACCTAGTTTTAATGTGTGTGAGTGACATTCACATACCTATGCAATTAATCTTTCATCTGGCTGTGCTAGAGACCAAAGACAAATCTATACGATTCGAGCTGTTTACCTATTTCTCGTTTCTACGAACTCTATCCCCCTTACTCCAAAACGAGGTTCAAACACTATCCCCATACAATCTATAGGCATAGTATTTAGACTATAGTTCCCTATATAATCTATGGGGATAGTGTTTAGATTAGTTCGTAAATCTTATGCGTAAATCTGTGTCTAAATCTAAGGTTTAAATCCACATTTCGGACTATCCTTAAACCTCGTTTTGGAATAAGGGGGTACTGGTTTATTTTTTAATTATTTGTTTATAGATATATGTAGGTACATTGTATCTTTCTGTTTTATTCCTAGAAATTTCTAAGTATTGGCTTAGATTTATAGGCTATTATTATACCTTCATAGTCTTTTATATTCTGGAAAAATTGCGGGTTAACATGTAAGCACCAACAGCTTTATGACACTCCCGTCCCAAGGCTCTATTCTTCGAAAATAATAGTGATGGTACAATATAAAAATGGTTTTTCTCCTTTTAATATTCGTGTTTTAAAGAAGCAAAATAGTTACTACCTAGAATAAGTATTCAAGGTAATAATTAAAAAAATATTATAAAACAAAATTAGTTAATTGGCAAGTATCAAGACAAGAACGAAAATTTTATTTTTTATAATTATAAATTATTTAATTTTAGCATAAATTGACACAATCCTAGATACTTACAATAAAAGCAAAAAAAGTAAGTTAAAATAATTAAAAAAACTAACCCTTAATAACTTGTTTTTTTATCGCTAGAGTGAGTTACGTTTAATAAGACGTAAACCTTAAAAATTATTCTAATTTATTGGTAATAGGAAGAATTTTTTGTAGAAATCCTTTTTCGTCATACAAAAATTTAGAGAAAAATATTATAACAACAAAATTTATATTCAGTAGAGATATCAAGGTCTTATCTTAAATGTTCAGTCTGGGTGAAATTTATAACTGTTATCTTGTAGTATTATGATCTTTCAACTACGAGGTACCTACTATCTTTGAAAGTTTACTATGATCTTTGTCAGCATTTAGTGGTGTTATCAACGGCTAAGTTTCATAAAGAAAATTGAACAGGTTTCAAGTATTTTGAAATTGATAGATAAATAGATGGAAACGCTTTATTTAAATACTTATTTTCATATAAAAAATGCTACTCGTTTAAAATAACGAGCCCTAGCTGATTTTACATTTCGCGATGGAACGGATGATGGTATATGCATTTATATCGGCGTAAGTTCCTTTCATAATCCTCATTTATTGCTTCACTAGCACCGCTCCGCGGTTTCACCCGCGTATCTCCCGATCCCGTGGGAATATCAAAATAAAAAACCTATATAGCCTTCCTCGATAAATGGACTATCCAACACAAAAATATTTTTTCAATTCGAACCAGTAGTTTCTGAGATTAGCGCTCAAACAAAAACTTCAGTTTTATAATATAAGTATAGATGTGTAGGTACAGATGGTTTAGTTTAGTTTTACGGGGCTGTTTCCGCACTTAGCCTCATTATTTGGGCCATTGTGCGTGTGAGAATATCCTACTTGTCACTCCAACCATCCCAGGTCCCTCCAGAAGGCTAGCAGCCTTTTCAGGTTGCTACAGGCCTCGGGAAGAGATACAGATGGTTACAAGTATATTATAGACAAACATGAACCCAGTTAGGCACTACAATCTATATAAATAAAAATGAATTGTTGTTCGTTAGTCTGATTAAAACTCGAGAACGGCTGAACGGATTTATCTTATCTTAGTCTTGAAATGTTCGTGGAGGTCTAGGGAAGGTTTAAAAGGCGAGAAAAAATCGAATAACCGATATTCCCACGGGATCGGGACAAACGCGGATGAAACCGCGGGGCGCAGCTAGTATTATAATAATTATGTAGGTAATATTAAATTTTATTGCTATTTATTAGTTAAATTATACTTGTTCTTAGAAATTTCAGGTTAAAACTAGTTGGTTAATGTACAACTACGATGTAAGACATTAGTCCCAAAACAAATTAACCAGGCTTAAACCTACCTAATAGGCACATAATAGGTACAGGTATCTATGAGTGAAAATAAATAGGACGATTACCTACTTTTAGACTGAAATAAATGCTTATGATACACTAGCTGCGCTCCGCGGTTTCACCCGCGTAAGTCCCGATCCCGTGGGAATATCAAAATGAAAAGTAGCCTATAAGCCTTCCTCGATAAATGGACTATCCAACACAAAATTAATTTTTCAATTCGAACCAGTAGTTTCTGAGATTAGCGCGTTCAAACAAACAAACAATCATACTCTTCAGCTTTATATTATTAGTATAGATACTGAAATAACAAGAGCAGAAACAAATAATATAAATGTATATCATTAAAATAATTGCTTAACGACGGGAATTGAACCCACAACCTTTTGTATCGCAGGCGAGTGTTTTCCCACAATGCCATAGAAGTCCATACTTACCTAAGTTTTCATAATGTAGAGTATGTACAGTCGGCTGCATAATTACAGCCCCCGGTAGAGTTCTAAAATTACTATTATTGGAATGTTCTCATTCCAATGATAAATTGATGAGTTAGAAGACTTTACACTTCAACTAAACCAGGTGTCTAGAATCTTGCTTTTGTTAAAAACATTCTTATAACAGCCATTTTGGAGCTCTACGGTGTGTCTGCAATTATGCAGCCGACCGTACATTCTTGTTTTTCTATAAAAATGCATATGCATGCAACTGTTGTACATAATTACTTACTATTAAATAAACATGATAAAGTATGCAGATACCGATATTATGTTCCTCAAGCAAAAAGGACCCAACTAAAGAGTTCCTGTTGCGGAAAACAGCCCATATACAAGTACCTTTTTGTTCTTACGTTCACAGTAAGTAGCACAAAGGATGCATTAATCCGTTAAATGCATACTAAATCGTGTGGAAGTTACCGCAAGTACGTACGGTCGGGTGCATAATTACAGACCTACCGTAGAGCTCCAAAACGGGTGTTATAAGAATGTTTTCAACATAAACAAGATTCTGGGCACCTGCGTTAGTTGAAGTTTAAAGTCTACTAACTCATCAATTAATCAAACAAAAATTATTAGAATGCAAACATTCCCATGATAGTAATTTTTGAACTCTACCGGGGGCTGCAATTATGCAGCGGACTGTACCTACAAGGAGAGCTCTTTTTAGCCTCAAATGGTAAGTGAAATAAGAAACACATTGCACCCACGTAACTCCGTTTTATATTTAAAATTGATACGACGATGAAGTGTTTTCAGATTACAGATTTTAAAACAACACTCTATGTAAGAGTCAAATCGGAAGAATCGATGTGCGCTATAAAACTTTCCCGGTAAAAGAAAGTAACAGAGGGGAAACCGACATGCTCTAGAATTATTAACCACGGTTCGTCACTTTAATAATTTAATAGGTAGGTTGCTCAGTCACATGCCATTGGACTGAATGTTAATGGTTAATTGAAATGTCGAATCTAAAAAATAGTGCTAAAAGAGTGTTAAGACGACAAATGCCTAAAAAAAATTGTTTATTTTTTTTTTAAATATTGCAGGACATTCTACACATCGCCATCTAGCCCCAAGCTAAGTCACTAGACTTGTGTTATGGGTGCTAGACAACGGATATACTACTTATATACTTTTCTTTTGTAAATATATACTTATAATACATAGAAACAACCAGACCACAGACAAATATCTAAGCATAAATACTTGTCTGAGGCGGGAATCGAACCAGCAACCCTGTGTTTGGCAGTTCGGCATGGTGACCATTGTGCCAACTGGGTCGTCATTGAAATTTAATTGAAATGTCGAATCTAAAAAATAGTGCTAAAAGAGTGTTAAGACGACAAATGCCTAAAAAAAATCACATTTAATACTGAAAACAACAGATTTCTTACTTACTTTTTTAACCCCATGAGATTCTTGTGCCTTCTTCTCACTGGTGGGCGCGTTCCGAAGACACACATCCTAACTTAGTTTTTAAGACGTGTCCATGTGATCTTGTACTTGTAGGTATTAAGTATCCAAAGGAATAAAGAATTTTTTGACTTTGACTTTAATAATAAGCCGTTAAAACTATTCGGTTTATTTCCCAAACGAGGATTTATTTTATTTTTAGCCTATTCCGTCGCACTGCAGGGCAAAGGCCTCCCTCCCCTCCTTCCACTGTTCCATGTCTAGTGCCAGCCGGGTCCACTCCTTACGATGCGAGTCCAACTCGTCCCACCATCTCCTTATGGGCCTGCCGCTGGAAGCACCTGCTGTTCGGGAACCAGTCCGTGGTGGTTTTTGCCCACATCTGATCTGACATGCGGCAGATATGTCTAGCCCAGTTCCGTTTAAATTCAGCAGCAGTGTGGCCAACGTTCGACGACTTAATTAAACGAGGTTTTGCTATAAAAATCTTTATTTCCTTTTGAACTCATTCGTATAAGTTTATTAATGCTCGGTTCTCGTGAATGTAACCACAGATTTTAATTTTGTGCTTGCGCTCTTGATTCAGTGTGCACCACTTTCACGCCCCTTCAAATTTCACACTCTGTAATATTCTCTGGTAATGTATCCTGAACTGCAAGTATTAAATTACATAAACAAAAATTAAATTACACAAATAATCAAATAACACAAATAAAAATACACTCACAAATAATAAAACAATATTGAACAACAGGCACATCCAGAAAAAAAAAATTGGAATTTAAATAACTCTTATCCCCCATAACTTTCAGATTGCTGAACCGATTTCGATCAAACATAGCTAAGAACAACTAATTCACCTTTCCCGACTAACTCACCTTTCAAAGAAAAGAAACGAAATCAAAATCGGTTCCGCCGTTCTGGAGCTACCACGCCACAGACAGACACACACACACAGACTGTCACATACTCCGTCGTTTTTGCGTCGTGGGTTAAAAACACCGTCGAGAGCGTCTCCACACGCGACATAGTCCCCAAGAGACTGGCAGCATTTCCTCTCTGGATAGCCAGGCTCAAACTTTGAGTAAAGAACCGCCAGCCCTTCGGTCACCTTACGCCACATTAAGACGCCCTGCCAGGTCCTTAATGCAAGTTTTTTATTTTATGCATTTACTACTGCTTAGTTCTTGTGTGCAGTCCGAGATCAACTGGTTCTATAATATAATGAATATACAAAACGGTTATAGTACATTACGATATAAGTGTGGTAAATTGATCTTTGCATAGAGGCGGTTTATGACGCGCGAGCGGCAGCGAGCGTGTTAAAGAAGCCAAGATGCAAATATCAATTCCACACTTATATCGTACGACGTTTTTTATCACAGTTGCGAATAAAAGAAAAGACTTGAAAAGAAAACAAAAGAATAATTTAAAAAAAAATTGTGATAAGTCTATGTTTACATTTTTTTAAGGCAATATTTTTTGTTAATTATGCTCCGAAAAGGCCAGGCTAAAGACTTTTAACCTATACAGCCTTGTCTGACATACAATATATTTTAGGGTTTTTTCTATTTGTTTGTAGGTCGGGGGTTAAGAACAAAATACAATGGTACGGAAAAACAATATATTTAAGTAAAGAAAAAACAAAAAATAAACAACTAAATTTTTAATCGTTTTCTAAGTCATTATCACGTAAAATTTTCGTTCGTAAACCGACTTTAGAGACAACCATTTTTGCACCATTTTTGCTAGCTAAAAAACTCTTTGGTACCTACCTTTTTTATACATCAAAACAGTATGTAATTAGCAGTAAGATACGTATTTACCTATCGGGATAACTTTATAGCACTAGGTTGGCAATGTAAAACGCACGCGTGCATAATATGTTGGATTATGAGCCTAAAAGCCGTTGAATAAGGTCCACTTTATGAGCAACTCTGATAAAAAATATATATTGTTGTTTTATCTAAATTCGTATAGTAGAGAAAACGAGAAGATACCCTAAAAATAAAATGATATTGCCTGGTTTCCTACCAATGGGCACCTATTATAATATGTGCTGAATTTATAACTTGTATTCCAGATGACGAGTACCTTAAAAATAAATTATTATTGACTAATCTCCTAACGGCATCTGCCCTGTCAACGGGACAGATGGAAAAAATAATTTAATTGTCCCCGGTAGCGTCGGCTTCGGCATTCAGCGGCGATGATGGCACCCCGTTATTTAATAACGAACCTACAACTTCCGGTTGACAAAGGAGATCAGGGTGCCTTTGAAAACCTATTAATTACAAAATAAAAACAAATATTTTCTCTTTATCATGATAAGAAGGAACAGATAAATCGGAAGGAAATACCTTATTCGGATGTCAAAGTATGTCTGTAGTTGGTTGGCTAAACACAATTGGAATCTAACAATTTTGATAGCACAGTAGAGTAGGCGTTGAAGCCTGTGTCATCACGGTCATACCCGACACTCGACCCAAAAAGCCGCATCGCAGCTCAAAGCTAGTGTTCGTATCCGCTACTATCCACCTAAAACAGAATACAACACACAAAGGCGTAATTTTAGATTCATTACGTAAAATATTTAAAGAAATATTTTTGTTAGTATCTGCAAATGTTAAATTTATTTGTGTTTGTTTGATTCTCTGGCACACAAAAACTACTGATTCGATTTTTATGTTTGTTATATGGACGTAGACCTTTAACCCTTTAAATATTCATTAATTATTGGGCAGTCGTAATTGTAACAACGCGCGGTTTAAATTTTAATATTTAATATATGCTTTTAATTTCTATTCTAAAAGTTGTAAATAAATAAACAATTATTTTATATTTTCAGGAGAATGGGACTTTGCTTTGAATGAAGCGGGCACAAAGATTTTTACAAATAATGATTATAATTATTAATTATAATCATTAATTATAATCACTATAGGTATGGCTTGTCTACTTCCCTTTCATAGTTCGTGATCTGCAACGGATTGCCAATCTCTCTCAAACTTGTCTTTTCCCAAATAAAATGTATCAAATGGACTTTAAGTTAAATTAGTTCATATAACTAAGCATTTGATTGGATATTGTATAATTAAGTTAGTTTTCTTCTTTCCCAACTCTTAATAAAATTGGAACTATGAGTTTCTGCAGACTATAGACTTTCGGTCATCTGATAGTTTGGTATCAAGATTGAAATGGTCGATAAACAACATGAACATTATTCGATTGCGTTTAATTAAGATCTGTCGGAGAACTATCTGCCACAGACAAGTCTGTAGTGTGCGTAGGTTCTACGGCACCTCTACCAGCCTGAGTCGACTTTTTTCAACGTCAACGTTTTCACGGTTTTGTTTATTTTTCTAAATGGGAAATTTCCAATTTCTTTTACTCACCGCACTTAACGAAACGTTTTATGAGCTCCGTTTTTCAGACTTTCAGAGTGCGACTCTGTACCCATATTTCTTTCAATTTCTGAGTCCTTTTTAAAAGTAAATAAAAGAAGGAAATTTATTTTATTCATTATGGAACAGCAACGTTTTCATTGCATTCAAAAAATAAAAAGATACCAAAAATAACATTAATGAAGTTTCAAAAATATTTATTGTAAATAGGTATTACAGAAAAATGATATGTCAGGTTTCGATGCCAAGAAATCTCAGATTTTATTTGTACAAAATTGGGAGGATCCTGTTGACACAGTAGACAAAGGTTCAATATTGTTGTTAAAGTAAAGATGAAAACAATCGTCTGTTATAGATCTGTTTACTTTACCACAAAACAAACTTGCGCAAAGTTACGGAGAAAGAAATATTCTTACATACCTACCTCACTATCGATCTTTCATTTTAACGTGCAAACTTTCGTTTTCCTCTAATTTGAGTTACATAAAACTAAACTTAGTTCAAACTAATCTTACTAATATCAATAAAGTTTTGTTCGTAAAAAAGTAAAAGTCAATAATCTTTCTACTAGTAAAATATAATAAACTAGCTGTCCCAGAAACGTTGTATTGGCATTTTTCAAAAAACCAATCTTATTTGTGAATCTAAACCATCATCAAGGCGCCATCCAAACGCATACAAAAATCATTCAAATTGGTCTAGCCGTTTAGGAATACTTTAGTGACATACACACATACAGTAGAATTATATGTATAAAAATATATTGATTTTTATTTCTTACTTACCGAAATACCAAATTTATTTTATCTATGCCCTGTATTACTAGTTTCTGCAAAAAAAAGTCAACCAAAAAGATTTCTAACTTCACAGAACACAATTTTCAAAATTCAGACGTCGATGTGGTAAAATGCCTTTTTCAATTCCTTGCCGATCTCGGATGCGTGGAATAAAATTCACGTCTACGGCACGTGATCTTTATGCCACAGATGCATCGCAAAAGTCGTGACTTGTCACGTATTCAAGGCAACTAAATATTGGTATTTTGTGGTATTTTGATACGACAAAGAAGTTTCCGCATTTTTCTGCCAGTGTTGTGCACATTTCATAAAAGGGAACGTCTCAAAATCAAACCAAAAGTATTGATATTACAAGCAGTTATTATTCCAAAAATATCAATACTAATCTAATTTATACATCTTCTAACACACATATAAAATTCTCGCGTCATAATGTTAGTTGCCATACTCCGTTTCGGAGGAGTATGGTAACATTAAACTAACATTGATCAGTAGGTCTGAGAATCGGCTACTATCTTTTTTTTATTTTTTTTCCTTTCGTTTTTTTTTGTAAATGGCAATTTTATTATTATACTTAATAATAAAATTATCAATTCACAAACCTTCTACAAGGTTGGCAACTCGTTCTCTAGAAGTAGACAAATAGCACAACCGTCAAATAAAGATTTAAAAAGAATAAAGCATTTACTCAACATTTTAAGATTTTGTTCCAGTATTACACACTTGAAATCACATAGATCTAGAGATATTGATATTATTTTCAATCCAGCGTATTGAAACTTATAAAATTTGATACCATTTGTCTTTTGAGAGTTCTATTCAGATTGCAGTTTTTCGTTAGTTTATTATAATAATAAATAAAATAAAATATATTTAATTCAAACATGTACCCATATTACCGTAGTAATAATAACTAAGGACTAAGATAAAACAAAATCAAGATTACCACTGGTCGAAGCTCCCTAACTGGTAACTCAGTCGTTTGTATTGTAGATACTTACATACTACCACGTTATTCCAAAAACCTTAACCTTAAATAAATATTGCATGACATTCCACACATTGCATCGACAAATTTCTAAGCATAAATACTTGTCAAATTTCTAAGCATAAATCAAATAAGATGGGAATCGAAACCGCAACTCTGTGTTTGGCAGTCCGGCATTGTGACCATTGTACCAACTGGGTCGTCTTATTAAATCCGGTTGAAACTTGAATATTTTACTGTCGCGGACTAACATCATATTAATTTATATGGCTTAGCACTGCTAATAAACTTAAATATTTGATTAACAAAACAAATGTCTCGTTTATCCGTCTTACCTTTATCTTAAGACTAGCTGCGCCCCGCGGTTTCACCCGCGTAAGTCCCGATCCCGTGGGAATATCGAAAAAAATATCCTATGTCCGTCTTCTGATTGTAAGCTACCTCCCTACCAATTTTCAGCCAAATCGGTTTAGCCGTTCCCGAGTTATAAATGGTGTGTAACTAACACGACTTTCTCTTATTTATATAGATTTATCTTTTGTTGTTGTTTTTTAAATCCGTATCTCAAGAGGAAAAAATGGCGACACAGAGATTACTTTGCCTTAATCTCTTTTTTTTAAATAAAGTAAATAAACCTATGATCCTATTATAATACCTATTTTCTTATCTATATTCCGAACATTTCCATGTTCACCTTTTGTTTGATTAATTGGAACCTATTAACTTTCATATTACAAAATACAAAGGGGCTTTTATGAGAAATTGTATCATCGATACATGTACCATTTTACGTTAATTAAAACGTTGCCTTTCATTAGTTTTAAAACTTGAATATATTGGATGGGTAAAGGAGGTTTTTAAAATTTTTTATACAACGTACAAAAATATTTTTAAAACAAAAATATTTTTAAAATTAATAAACCTTTCAATATGTTTAAAAAATATCTCAATTATTTTATTCTGCCTTGCGTTTATAAGTAGTATTACGAGTATCATAATAATAGATTTTGGTATATTTGTGTACAGTTATTTGTTTTTCGTCTGAGTTTTTCTGTACCATACATAACAAATTATAAGGGCTACGGCCGGAGGATGCAAAAAAATGCAAAAATTATATATAAAATGATTTAATTCTTAATACGATTTACAACTATTGACCGACAATCTACTCGAAGTATGAAATAGAAGTGTGGCTTCATCCGGTGCGGTGCAGGGCATCGGTTGCAGGCACGTTGTGCAGCGTCGACAACTCGTGACCGCGGATTCCGTGGAAACGTTGGAAATAAGGTTGCTTGTGTCATCATTATCCATGTAGGCTATGTATGTAACACCTCCACCCGTAGATCGGCAACTATTTCGAGGCGTTAGACGGAAAAGTTGCTGGGATGTTGCTAAGGTCTACCCTGACTTGGCATGGGTTAATTTTCCTTGTTTCAGGAATTTCAGCGTAGACTCCCGTTCTGACCTCTTCAATCTTCGTAATAAGGCGTCTGGATCTCAATTGTCGGGTGGCCAGAGCGATGATGGTAGTCGAGATGGCAACGAAAAGTATGACGTAGATTGGGATGGTTGTGTGGTAAATGCTCGGGTCCGTGACGTCATCCAATTTCACTGTAGGTTGCGATGTAATTTTCGTGTTAACGTTATGTAGTTTTTCTAAGTCTATGGAGTTCAGTATAATAGATGTTTCGTCCGCAGCTTCTTTATCTTCATAAGTAGGTATTTCTGTGATTTTTATTGGATGTCCTTTCAGATGATCTTCAGAATTAGAAAGAGTAAATTCCGGTGTCTTGAGATAGCATTTAATAGGGATGGTGATCAGGAAACTTCCTCGAAGACTTTTGTACTGCTCCTGTCCGCATGATGTCTTCACCTTGGTTGTATTGGGGAAGCTGATTGTATAGTGGGCGTCATCTAATTGTTCTAGTGCGGTTTGTTTCAGGACTACTCGCGTCGGGTTGCAGGAGGAGCCGACTTCTTGCTTGACTATTAGGTCTTGGATGCAGTCTGGTTCTTCATGAAGTCTGTGCCTGGAGTTTTCTTGGCAGAGGTACCATTCGTCGACCTTCGGACATTCTGTCTCTATGTACATAGAGTCTTTACCAGAGATTGCAATAAAAGGTAGGGTAGGGATAAGACTTAGGTGATTTTTATTAGGTATAATGGATAATTTATATAGGTAGTAGGTAATTTGATAGGCAATTGGTACTTTAATTACTATGACAATTCTGTTATTTGAATAATAGTAACCCGGTTTAATTAAATCGTAATAGTTTCTTAGGTCTACATCAAGGATCTCGTCCTTAAAGTATAAGATCCTTAGTTCTCTTAACATATCTATAAGTTCATTAATCCTAATTATCGAATGAGGCGTGCTCGATGCACGTATAAAAGCTAGAGTGTTCTCTAGTTTATGAAGTTCCTCAGACAAACTATCTATATTATCGCTTAAAATTAAAAGATATTGCGCCAGATGGGCGTATTTAATCAAATCCGTTTCTCTCTTACTATCACTGCTAATAATAATATTAAGAACCTTACTTATGTCCGCCTGGTTTTTGGTTATATTCTCTAATATATGAGAATTTTGCAAAGTCCATTCTTTAGATAAGCTAATTTGTTGGTTAAGTTCTGATTCTAGTTTATTCTCGTTGTTTCGGAGAACTTTAATGGCATTATCATATTTAATTGCGTCACTATAATCTAAGTTGCCCGAAATACCTTTTATAACTGAACCTAGCCCATCGATGAGTCCTCTTTTGTTCCGATTATGTTCAAAGGATTGTAAAAGATCTGTAATTCGTTCTAATTTAGTATTAAGATATTCTACGTGAGGTTCATACAGAGTTGAAGTTTTATTAGTAAGTTGTGGCCTGAGATTATCCAACTGTGATTTTACTAAGTTAATTTTTGAATGTATTATATCTAGGTCTATAACGTTTAAAAAGGAATGGTAATGAGAGATAATTTTCGTAGGGCCTAGTTTAAATGGGAGCAATCCAGGGCCAGATTCCAATGAGTCAATTAGGATGTCCTGTGCCAGCGTCTTTTGAAGTAGTAGGAAGAGTAGTATCCTGCAACAATACAGGGTCTTTAGGAGGTCGCTTAAGACGTGATTTAGCGACGGGACCGCGTTTCTTTTTGGTGTAAATGTGTATTGGCAGATCCGCTAAAACCGTGTCTTGAGTAAAACGGGGGGCTAACTTTTGTCTAGTGGCAGCTGGGTTTCGAACGAAAACCTGCTGGTCCGGATCATATTCGTGTTCAGGTTCCCTATCTTTGTTTCTATTCTCGATTAGTTCGGTCCTATGGTGTAATGAGGTTTCGTTAATTAAGTCATAAACTTGTGTCATTTTATGCTTGTGGGTAAGGTATTTTTCTGTTTCAGCCGTAAAGAGATCTAAATGTACTATTTCAAATGGCTTTGTGGGAGGTGGAACTATCGAGAACCTCTGTTTGACTGGATGGCGGTCATATTTAGCCTGTCCACAGATACTACAAGAGTTAATGTACTTTGTAATTTCATCCTTCATCTTAGGCCAATAATATCTATGGGAGAGAGCGAGGAAGCATTCATTAATGCCACGGTGATTGGTTTTTCCTTCGTGGTAATTTCTAATGATCTCCTGCTGTCTTAAATACTCTTTAACATTTTCTACCTCGGTCTTAGTCAAAACAATGTTCATTGCGGAACTTTTAAATTTATCTTGGATTATAGGTATAATATTGTACATAGCTAGGGGCGGATTAATTATAAGGCCCGTTTTTACTTTAGGGTTGACATATTCTTTGATAGCATTAATTACGTCAGCTTCTAAGTTTGATTCTGAAATTTGAATGGTAGTCTTAGTGTGGGTCTCAAATGATTTAGTTACAGTTGGACGTTTTTTTATGTCTCCTACAACAATGAAGCTAATTTGTCTACTAAACTTGTTCAAGGGCTCATCAGATATCGGGATTTCTAAAATTGGGTTTTCAGCGTCTGTGTGGGCTGTCAAAGTAGTTGAACCATGGCCCGAAGGTGGATTTTCGGATGGATTTACAGCTACGGAACTTATATCCTCATTATTAATTTCAATGCGAGACAAAGCATCGGCGTTGGTATTTAATTTGCCTTGCTTATAAACGGTTGTGAAATTAAACTCGCTTAGTTTTAATCTCCAACGAGTAAGCCTTGAATTGGGCTCCTTTAGGTTCATGACCCATTGGAGAGGCTTATGGTCCGTCACGATTTGAAATTTCCTACCGAAAAGATAAGGGCGGAAATATTTAGTAGCCCATACAATCGCAAGTAACTCCTTTTCGATTGTGCTGTAATTGATTTCACTGCTGTTTAAGGTCCTAGACGCGTAAGCTATAGGCTTATCGTTCCCTATACTACCCTGCGAAAGAACGGCACCAATGGCAAAGTTAGAAGCGTCAGTTGTTAAGATAAAGTCTTTGGTGAAATCAGGATATTGTAGGATCGGGTCATTCGTCAATAAGGTTTTACATTTTTCAAAACAATTTATGTAGTTGGTATCAGATGGTGTGATTTTAGAGCCTTTCTTAAGACATTGTGTCATAGGTTTCGTTACACGAGCAAAGTCAGGAATAAATTTCCTATAATAGCCTAATAATCCCAAAAATCGTTTTATTTCGGTGGCTGTTTTGGGTAATGGAAATTTTTGAATGGCTGAAATTTTGTCCGGATTGGGTTTGATGCCATCCTTAGTTATTATGTGACCGAGATAGGCTGTTTCTAATTTTAAGAACTCGGACTTGTCCATTTGAATTTTGAAATTGGACTCTCGGAGTCTTTTGAATACTTTTTCCAAATTGACCATATGCTCCTCTAACGAAACGCTAAAAACTATAATATCATCAAGGTAGACCAGACAAACAACGTTCTGAAGGTCCCTAAGGACGTTATCCATCACTCGTTGAAAGGTAGATGGCGAATTTTTAAGGCCCATCGGCATACGTAAAAATTCGAAGTGTCCGTGCTCTACATTGAACGCTGTCTTCGGGATGTCCGCGGGATTCATTTCTACTTGGTAAAAACCGCTTGCGAGATCAAGAGTGGTAAAATAATGACAGTTACCAAGCTTGTCAAGTACGTCAGAGATGTTTGGGATAGGGTACTTGTGGTCTATAGTCTTTTCATTCACCTTTCTAAAGTCGATAACTATACGCCATTTAGTTTTTCCCGAAGCGTCGGCTTTCTTGGGAACTACCCAGATGGGGGAGCTCCACGCCGATTGTGAGGGACGTATAATACCCTGGTCTAACATTTTAGAGATCTGATCTTGTACCTCTTGTCTGTGGATGAATGGATACCTATAACTTTTGGTGTATACTGGGACTTCGTCAGTCGTACGAATTTGATGTTTAATTTGGTTCGTAAAAGTCAAGGGTTCACCTTCCACATAAAATACATCAGCATACTTAGCGCACAAGGTTTCTAAATTCGAACGCTCGATGTCGTTTAAATGATCCGTGCGTAAACGAGATAGTACTTCGCTAACACGGTCGGGCGACTGTTCGGTGCGCGTGCACTGTACATTGAACAACTCCGCACTAACGGGGCGGTCCATAGAAAAAACTAAGTCATACCGAGTCGGATTTTTCACTTCTAAAATGCCACGATTATTTTTTACTGTTGTGATACAATCACCTATAATGCAATTAGAAAAATACTGCTCTGGGATAATTACCTCACCGTCATGACAGTTTATTGGCACTCTAATTAATTTTGAAGAATTAGCCGGTATTATATCTTCATATAAATTGCAATTTCGAGAGTCGTACATTAACAAAGGGTTTTTTGAATTGCGAGTTACAAGTAGTTTATTTTTCAAATCAATATTGGATTCCCATTTTTCAAGTAAATCGTAACCTATTAGTCCGTCGAAATAATCGTGAAACTTATAAATGTATAATGTTAAATCGTCGTGTTCCTGAAATTCTGAGAAGTTAGGTAATGTGATCGAATAGTCATTACGTGTAGTTGCATGTATGTTAGTAACCTCGAACGGTTCGTAATTACACGGAAAGTTTGAAAAATATTTCTGTACGGCGTCAGGACTAATGAACGATTGATTTGCCCCAGTATCGATCAGTAGTTTAAGAGGTGGATCTGCGATTTTGATATAGGGCAATTGACGCTGCGTGTGGATATTGATTTCTATTTTAATTTGTCGGACTTGGGGATTTTCTGAAAATCCTCACTTTCGGACTGATCTACTTCCTGAGTTTCCTCTACGCAATATGACTCGGGTTCGCTAATTATAGGTTGGTTATAGGGAACACTGTGCACATAATCAGGATGGTAAAAGTATTCATGTGGATAATAATCAGTGAAATAGTCATTATAATTATTATAATAATCGTCGTACCCATATGTTTGGTCGTAAGACTCGTTGAAATTCAGTTCTCTAGTTTTAAAATAATTAGATGGGGGTGGATTCCCAAACTTAGACCAATCATGTGAGCCGCGAGGTGCCATCGGCTTAGATACGAAATGACTTACGCCACTCATAGGTTTCGGCCCGTTATTAGATGGGTTCCTAGGGGGCATCATTTGGAAATAATTGTTCTGAGGTCTATAATTCGACGGAGGCGCGCCGAACATTTGTTGCGTCCGCGACGGGCCTCTAAATTGGGGTGCCTGTGGAGCCCAACCCTGCGCTGGTCTCTGTTGCATTGATGGTTGAACGAATTGGCGGGAAGGCCCAGGCATATTAAATGGCCTAGCTGGTGGCATGTTAAAGGGCCGCGCTGGTTGCATAATTGGGGGCGGCATAGGGCCATAAGAAAACTTAGGTAGCTGACTAACCTGGTGATGAGGCGACGGCTCGGGTTTTCCTCTCTTATCGGAAACATGCCCGTTGCGCTGCTGGAAGTACAACGTATTCATCTCTTCATGAACGAATTCCAGTGCTTTTTCAATTGTGTTAGGTCGCATGCAACGAATTCGCGAGCCTAGAGGGTCATGTAACCCACGTAGGTATGCTTGAAGTGTTAACTTTTTATAAAGTAAACGCTTGGACTCGATCGTACTACTTAGCGTTTCATGCAAACTAACATAGGTCATTATTGTACTGAAAAGATTATTACACTGTTCATAAAACTCTTGTGGTGAAGCTGAGCCTTGCGTTAACAGTGATAAATCATTATACAAAGAGGTCTCATCACGGTGGTCCGCAAAGTTATTAATTAATGCACTACGAATACCATGCCAGTTCTCTGGAATACCATTTGAATTTATAAGGCGGGCCGCGGGACCCACGATTTTATTTAATATACCATTAATTAATGAAAGATTACTTAGGTCGTAACCCGGCTCCGCTCGAATGAATTGGAGAATCAATTGGTCACACAGTCGTATAAATCGGGTTAACACGTTTGAGTTCCCGTCAAATTCCGGGACTAGTCGTAGGGCTTTATATATCTGATCTATGATAGAATCAGCCATATTCGGTTGCGGTGGCTGTTGTTCTTCTTGTACCTGTTGTACCGGTACTTCCGGTAACGACATAATTATATCACTAATATTTAAATCTAAACTAGTATTTAAATCTAAATCTCTACCAGAGTCCTGTAATGCGACTCGACTATTTAAATTAAACCTAGAAGACCAATCTTGCCTTGGATGGAAAATTTTGGTAAATTATGGAATGCTTAAGGATAAACGGAGAGCAACTCTAGTAAGATCTAAAGTACTCACTTGCGCATTTTTTGTACCTTCTGCCGTATCGATGTCTGGATACTCCTCCGACGTAACTCTCGTAGATTCGGATAGCTGCTGCCCGCGAAGATCGCACTGACTCTATAATTAGACTTATTACAGCTATCCTACCGACTGCGCCAATTATAAGGGCTACGGCCGGAGGATGCAAAAAAATGCAAAAATTATATATAAAATGATTTAATTCTTAATACGATTTACAACTATTGACCGACAATCTACTCGAAGTATGAAATAGAAGTGTGGCTTCATCCGGTGCGGTGCAGGGCATCGGTTGCAGGCACGTTGTGCAGCGTCGACAACTCGTGACCGCGGATTCCGTGGAAACGTTGGAAATAAGGTTGCTTGTGTCATCATTATCCATGTAGGCTATGTATGTAACAAACACCTATGTTATGTACAGTTTGCGTCATAAGTACACTATCGGTTTGCTAAAATAATACTATAAACAAGTATTGACTTACGACCTTCTTCTAATAGACGTTACATACAATCATAAATAATTGTATTAAAAGTACTCAGTGTGATTATAATTTTCAACATTTATTTATGTCTTTAGTTGGCCGAGTGGTATAAACCGCCGAGCCGCGGGATTCATCACGATGTTTTCCTTCACCGTAAGAGCAATGATAATTAGCGCTCATTAATTTGGACATACCGTCTTAAAGCACTAATAGACGATCGAACCCGGTGCGACACCCACATACACATACAGCGCCATCTAGCCCTTAAACTAAAAAGTTTGGGGCTAGATGTAGCTGTGTGCACTATAAATTGCTGTAATTGTAATTGTTGTACAAGATTGGAATGAACTGCCGTCTGTAACACAGCTTACGCTTAAGCAACTGGTAGAGCTGTAACTAGAAATGTACATATTTTTGTGTTACAATAAAGATTTTATTTATTCTATGTATTTATATATATTTTAAATCCCTTAAGATATTAAATTCTCGTGTCGCGGTGTTAGTTGCCAAACTCCACCTAAACGGTTGAACCGATATTTTTTTGTGTATATTCGTTAGGTCTGAGAATCGAACAACATGTATTTTTAAAACTTTTTTATCACAGTTGCTCATAAAGTGGATCTTATTCAACGGCTTTTAGGCTCATAATCTAACATATTATGCACGCGTGCGTTTTACATTGCCAACCTAGTGCTATAAAGTTATCCCGATAAGTTAAATACGTATCTTACTGCTAATTACATGTTAGGTAGGTGAAACATTCTTAATTTATCTGGGTTATACTGTTTTGATGTATAAAAAAGGTAGGTACCAAAGAGTTTTTTAGCTAGCAAAAATGGTTGTCTCTAAAGTCGGTTTATGAACGAAAATTTTACGTGATTTGACTTAGAAAACGATAAAAAATTGAGTTGTTTATTTTTTGTTTTTTCTTTACTTAAATATATTGTTTTTCCGTACCATTGTATTTTGTTCTTAACCCCCGACGCAATAGAAAAACCCCTAAAAAATATTGTATGTCAGACGAGGCTGTATAGGTTAAAAGTCTTTAGCCTGGCCTTTCCGGAGCATAATTAACAAAAAATATTGCCTTTAAAAATGTAAACATAGACTTATCACAAATATTTTGTTAATTATTATTTTGTTTTCTTTTTAAGTCTTTTCTTTTATTCGCAACTGTGATAAAAAAACGTCGTACGATATACGTGTGGAATTGATCTTTGCATCTTGGCTTCTTTAACACGCTCGCTACCGCTCGCGCGTCATAAACCGCCTCTATGCAAAGATCAATTTACCACACTTATATCGTAATGTACTATTATTTTACTTGCAATTTCTTTTTATTTTTGTCCTTATTTTTTCCTTTACTTATATTTTTTCATATGGTAACATAACGTTTGCCGCGACAGCTAGTATTGTTTAAAATGTACAACCCAAGGTAACAGTAAACACTTATGTAAACTTATAGTGAGAGCAGTATATTCGAGAAAGATCGTATTCTCGAAGCCGTAACGATAAAACCGTGTACACACCAGGGAACAAAACAACAAAGTTTCAGTACACGGAATGTGCATAACCCGAAGGATGTCGACACTAACCGATAAAAACTAGGTACAATGTTTACTGCATCGCATCGTATAGGTACGGTAGGTTGCATAATTGCAGACCCACCGTAGAGCTCCAAAACGGCTGTTATAAGAATGTTTTCAACAAAAGCAAGATTCTAGACACCTGCTTTAGTTGAAGTTTAAAGTCTTCTAACTCATCAATTTATCAGTTTTAATAAATTAGAATGCAAACATTCCAATAATAGTAATTTTAGTACTCTACAGAGGGCTGCAATTATGCAGGCGACTGTACAGTCGGCTGCACAATTCCAGCCCACGGTAGTTTTAAACAATTACTATTATTGGAATGTTTTCATTCTAATAATTTTTGTTTGATTAATTGATGACTAAAGCAGGTGTCTAGAATCTTGGTAGTGTTGAAAACATTCTTAAAACAGCCGTTTTGGAGCTCTACGGTCTGCAGTTATGCAACCGACCGTACCTACCTACATCGAAATAAAGGCCAAGTGCGAGTCGGTCGCGCACCATTTTGGTCCGTACATATTCTGTTTTTAGTAGGTATTTGTTGTTATAGCGGCAACAGATATACATAATCTGTGAAAATTTCAACTGTATACTTTCACGGTTCATGAGATACATGATGACAGACAGACAGACAATGGAGTCTTAGTAATAGAGTCCCGCTTGTATCCTTTGGGTACGGAACCCTTAAAAGTTCAAGAAACAGATATCATTCGTAAGTTTACCTATAGATATGGTATGAGAACTAATATTTTAAATCCAAAAGTTTGTTGTTTGTTAACTCTTCACGGTCTAACAACTGGACTGATTTAAATGAAAATCGGAATAGTGGTAGTTAAGGGGCTGGAAAAGGACGTAGGCTACTTTTTACCCCTAAATCTGGCGGGATCGGAACATATGTGAGTGAAACCGCAGGGCGCAGCTTGTCTATCTATGAATATAAAAAAATCAAAGTCCTGACTAACTGAGTGATATACCAACGCACAACCCAAACATGAAAACTGGGCGTGTTGTCTTTAGTGTGAGATCCACTATTGAATTTTTCGAAGTTCCATCCTAAGCAAATGAGATGGCGGGCGCAGCCACGAGCAGAAGTTGGTTTATATATATTTTAAACTTACCTGTCTTGCATAAGAAATGCGAATCAACATGCCATAACACAAACATTTAGATTTGTTAGGCAATAAAATATCGATGTTATCATTATAAAATTAAGTCATTACCGAACGTGATAAGTTTTCTTACATCTGAAAATAACAACAAACAGCAGAGCTCAAATAACTTGTTCGTACATTAGATTGCACCGAGCGAAATACAAATTGTGCAACGTTAGAGAACCGGCACCGTTTCTTGAAAGGAGTCATTATTCAAGATACCGTTTGCTGAGAAAAAGGGGTAACGACTGAGAGAGATTTGTCACCAGTCACAATAGAAGTCGTGAACTTACATTCCTTGGTTTACTGTACATTCCAACTGGGAATTATTACATTGCATTTTATCAATATCCACTGCAGTTTGTTTGTCAGAATATATAAATGCATTTCATCATCATATCAGCTACAGGACGTCCACTGCTGAACATAGGCCTACCCCAAAGACTTCCAGAGCGGTAATATAACTTAAGGTGAAGTATGGCCTGAAAACCCCTATCCCTTTCCCACGGGCCGCGCGATGACTCTATCCCTTTCCCCCGCGCGCCGCGAAATATACATTTTAACTATGGTTTATGTAATTATAAAAGAATAACATCTATTTTAGTGAAAAACCATCTGATTTGATGTAAGATTAATGAAAATATAAATTTTGTACTTGTTTTTTCTTTACAATCACCGTAAAATAAAATAAAATTACGATTTTATACGATTTCCACGATTTTTTTCTATCGAGGCAAATCACTCTAATCGTGTTTCGAAGTGTATGACAATACAAAGCATCTTCACCTTTACGACAGTAGAAATATCATTCTATGGATTTTAGCGTTGATACCCAAAAACTGAGCCACCTCTGTCGCAATATTTTACGCTTCTGATCTTAACCACTTCGTCTTAAGATGAATCGTCATAGCTAAAATGTAATAAGTGGAAACGTGTTTTGATGTAGCGTAGTGAACCAACTGAAAATTATTTGATATAGACAAACAATGACACAGGCCAGTAATCCTTCGGCACATTGTTGAACACCAACAATAGAAGCTAACACATTAGTAACTTCTCTGACTTCCGTGGATGCACATACACACTGGTTTATGGGTTCGCTATAAAGTTACGGCCATTCTGAACATGACGTGGGTCATAAACACGCGGTTATAAAACCGGATGTGTCCGGTTTTAGCATTTCTATGCGATTTACAGTTTCAATGAAAGCTAATTTAGACTAAAAACCAAATTAACTGGCGATACCTAAATTCTAGTTATATAAATATAAAACTAGCTGCGCCCCGCAGTTTCACCCGCGTAAGTCTCGATCCCGTTGAAATATCAAAATAAAAAGTAGCCTAGAGCCTTACTCGAAATAATGGACAATCCAACACAAAAAAAAATCAATTCGAACGAGTAGTTTCTGATATCTATATTCAAACAAACAAACTCTTCAGCTTTTTATATTAAGTATAGATTCTCGTGTCGTGGAGTTAGTTGCCAATCTCTCCTAAAAAATTTTTTTCGAATTTTCTAAAATTGTAGAACAAAAGTTGTTTATTTCGGTGCACAAAAGTAGCCCTCAACTAGTAGAAACAAGTAGAATTATCAATAACCCTGTATAGCTAGTAAGTACCTATCATATGCATTGTTTTATCCGAAATAATTACAATTATGTTACCAGAATTCTTGAACGTTTATAACGTCAGTGTTTCATCGAAAGTTCATGAGACCTAATCTACAGTTAAAAATTCCTAACACATTATAAAATTCTGCCATGACACGGACCTTGGTCAAACGATCCCGAAGCGTTCCCGTTTGCTTTTTTCGGAAAAGGGTAAGGGTGTGTATAGGGTTTTTCTGATGAATTTTTAAAACACAAAGCTCTTATCACGATGCCCATTAAAAAGTAGGTAAGTACTGTATTAGAGTACCAATATATACGTATTTCAATAGATACGATAAGGGGCGGGTTATTTGACTAACTGGTCACTTCATTTTTTGTATTTATAATGTTATATATGTATGTCTTTTTCTAGTTGTATATTTGGATAGGTATTTGTTTTATCTTCAAATAAAAACTTTCAATAGTAATAATATGTTGAAAACTAAGAGCTTTAAAAAGTTAAAAAAGTAGATACTTGTACTTGTATACAGGCTGTTTTCCGCCATTGGACACTTGTTAATTGGGTCCTTTTTGCGTGAGGATGGAGTAGGCTTGCCCAGCACCTACTACCCTCTCAGCTTAGTCGACCATGTCCAGAGGAGAGAACTTGTCAATACTTCTGGAGCAAACTTAGCCGCGGGTTTCATCACGATGTTTTCCTTCACCGTAAGAGCTATGTCAATTAGCGCACATAAATTTTTCTTAAGAAAAATACATTTGTGCACGGCCCGCCGGAATTCGAAAAAAAGTACCTACCAAAAAAGTAGGTATTAAAAAAAAATTCTTCAATGGCTGTATTTTTTACATGGAGTCCATTTTTCATGATAACAGTTTGCACTTTGATCAGATACTAAAATAGTAGAGTGCCATTTACCGGCAGATCTTATATCTTAGCCAGCATAAACCATCTGCCACCATAAGTATTGGGCAAAACCTCAAAGATGGCAATATTGTCGCAATTTATTGACCGGCCCGGAATAATAAAATCGGTAATGGGTCCGCAATCGATCTTCATACATTAAGCATTAGTATAGTACCTACATATTCGAACCAATCATAGGTAGAGTCTAGTTTATAACAGAGCACAATGCAATGTAATCTATAAGGCATTTTTATAAAAAAAATTGAGAGGTGTCAAGGAACAAGGAACGGTATTTTTTTAGTTATAATAATATATTTTTTTGTCTGTTATACGTCCGTTATCACGGGGCTATGGAGCCCCGGACCTTTGGAAGGCGTGCGTGGAGCCGAAGCCAACACGTAGAGGCCCTTTACAATAACAAGTATAATAGCAAGCAATGGGGTGGATTCTAAACCGGCGACTATCCCTGACTACACTATAAAGTGCAACCAAGGACAACCTCCGGTTTGGATAAAACAATTGATAATCTACAGGACAAAACTAATTGAGCTATTGTGATGGGATGGTAGTGGACTAAATACTGGGGAACTATGGATACTATGGCATCTGCCGTAACAATGTTCAATAAACACGTAAAAATGGCAGGCGGAGACTCGCCAACTCTCAGACTGGGCCACCCTAATTAGCCGAGCAAATTACAGCAAGGGGGCAACAGGAACGTGAGTGGCTGAAGGATGGAGAAGCCTCACTGGATTTTAAGTCATCGCTGGTAGTCCAAGCGAGCGGGCCAACTCATCACTGACGTTCAGGATCCATCCTTCGAGCATTTCTGCTATTGCGACTCCACTCTGGACAGCCAGTGAAGGCAAGCTAGAGGCGGGGGACCGCTTCCTCGTCAGGTTTCACTCCGACCAACCAACTAAGGCAAGCCGGAGGTGAGGAACGGTGACTTCCCCCTGGAGAACTCGGGACCGCGGGGTCGTTACTACCCGTCTCCTCGCCTCAAGGTGCCCTGCGGGCTATATATATTTTTTATTATTAACAATTATAGTGTAATATTAACTTAATCAGTAGGCTCAATTTTAGTAATTGCTTTCTATGAGAGAGAGAGACAGACAGAGAAACATGCTCACGCCGTACGGCTATAGCAAATAGTGTCGTTACAACTTTTGGTCTTCATTTTTCCGTCTAGCCCCCTTTCGCAACGCGCGATAAGGATCATCGTTCCAAAAACCTAATATTACAACCCAGCCGCATAATTTTAGTCTTATAATCATGTAACGCTTGCAACAGCAGTGTCAATGTTAATAACAAAAAAAAAACTCCCTCGCTACTATACTATGTAGTGATAAATCACTACATAGTATATAAAAAAGTTGGTTCCAGCTGTCTGTCCCTATGTATGCTTAGATCTGTAAAACTGCCCAACGGATTTTGATGCGGTTTATTTTACAAAGAGTGAGTCAAGAGGAAAGTTTAGTATATGAAACAATACTACCAGCTTGCAACAGCTAGTTTTATAATAAATAGGTCAGCGTTTGACTACTATCTCACACGATGGTAAATGACAATACGGTGTAAGATGTAGCACGCTTTCCTAGAAGATACCTACACGCTTATGACTTAATAAATAGGGGCCTTCAAGAGACGCGAGTGAAAGTAGGAAAACGGCAGTGGAACAAAAACTTTTCCGACCCTACCTCCTTTTGTTTCTGCAACGGCCTACGTGTTGGAACACGGCTCACGGACAAGTCCGCTTGACGACACGATTAAGGTCGGTGGGTGGTAGCAAGCCACGGCCAAAACCACGAGATTGTTCGTTTTAATTAAGGACGCATTTGCGTGTAAGTGTCAAAATGTTAGCAAAGTATAGCTGATATACGCAAAATATACGTTTAATACAAAAAATAATAGTTTTTCGTAGCCTCTTCCCGCAAAAACTATGAAAATAGGCCGAGTTTCGGTACAAAGATCTCAATAACTAGAAGATTTAAAATAATAAAAAATATACTAATACGATAAAAAAGATATATTATAAATTAATTCGTATAGAAAAGATACGCCAAAAATTCAAAATTACTCCATAAACCACAAAAATAGATCATAAATCTTCCACCATGTTTTACTAATTCATGTAAAGCCTATTGTCATAGAAATAAGGTTGACTTCATTTGTCTTTGTCTCAATTCGATTTATAAAGTAACGAAGATTTTGAAAGAAAAGTCAGTCTAGATACTTCAGGTGTGCTTCAGGCTCATGTGCTTCAGGCGCGTCAAATCGTAAATGCGTCCTGAAACTTAGTAACTTAGTCATATCAATATTTAATTCACTATATTTACTACATAAATGTAGTTGATTACATACCTACTCTGACGCCTATTTAAACAGTAATGCGGTGGTGATTAATGATACGGGTATCTCCTCAATGCCAGTAGAGGGTGAGGAAACATAATATAAGGAAAGGTTATACCAATAAGGAAACGTTTGCTAGTATTAGTAAGCAAATAGTGTTACGTTGGTACAATGATAGTTTCATTGCGAATGAATAACATTAGATAGATACAGTTGGAAATGTTTTTGTTGCGCAAATAATTGAAGGGTCCTTTTTTATGTAATTCTAATGAATTCTTATTATTGCTATCATCATCATCATATCAGCCACAGGACGTCCACTGCTAAACATATGCCTCCCCCAAAGACTTCCAGAGCGAACGGTCGCATGATGTCTGCGTCCAACGACTTCCAACGACTTTTAATTAAGTTGTCCGTCCATCTAGTCGGAGGCCGTCCCGCGCTGCTCTTTCCGGTACGTGGTCTCCAATCTAAGAATTTATTTAACATTACCTAAAAAAGTTTAGATTATTTTACTATCAGAAAAATTAGTCAAGAGGATGATTTTATTGTTTGTTTCCAGTTTAAAAATATAGATGATTTACAGATACCATCTCTAGCTCCTCATATCACTTGGGCATCAACACAGATAAATCTTTTTTTTTTTAATATTCTCTATTAATTACATAAGATTTATTTTATTAGTTACAATTAAATAAAATAAGTTCAAGGTAATATAAGATATAATATGTTATTCTACTTAGCTTTGTTATTAATTAAAAAATATCGAGGTAATTGTTTTAGGTTATGCTTGTATTCATTGTCCCGTACTTTGAGTATTTTCTTAAATTTTTAATCGTCATTATATCAGCTACAGTACGTCCTTTGCTGAAAAAAGTGTTCTGTACTTATTTAAAATGTTTGATCGAATTATTGCTCTACCTATTATTGAGAAAGAAAAGAGAATTTGCGACGATCCATCATGACTGTATTATAAGAGCCCAATTTAGTCTTCACGTTTTTCTTCAAGTAGGCATTTGACTTTATTCCTTCCACGCATCGTACTTTATTTTCTTTAACTCTGAATGGATGATTCTTTTATTATCCAAAATACTTTTGATTCGAATGGCCTTTTCAGGGCTCTTGTCACAAAAGAGGACCTATTTGTGAAGCAAATAAAACGTGCTCGCTTTTCATGAATTGTGATTTACATAATGTTTTTTTTTTGTTTTCAACACAATCTCGATAAAAGTAAATAGGCACCTGTATTACCCACTTTATCAATGCTTGCTATTAGGTTTTATTTATACATATTTTTTTTAAGAGTCTATCATTTATTTCTTTTTTTTATTTTGCTCAGCGTTAGAAGCTTTATGACTCATCATCATTATCATCCGAGTGATATTCCCGGTTGCATCCCTCTCGGAAGCTCGGGGTCCGCTTTTCTACTTTTACGCCTCCACTTCGCACGATCTTCGGCATCCTGGTTAGTCAGGCCATTTGCACGCATATCACCCTTTACGACGTCAAGCCAGCACTTCTTGGGTCTACCTAGTCTAGAAGCTTTATGACTAAATCTCGATAGGACGACATCACGTAAAAGTTAACATTGCTTTTGGACCAGTTTGCCATAAGACTAGACAGCGTAACGATAACATAACATACAAATATCTACTTTGCGAAGCGAAGATTTTATTGAATTCTTATTACTTCTTTCAAAAATACTTTTAAACTGCAAGTAAGTTTTACAAATATTTCAAAATAGGTTTTATACTTAGCTATTACGGATGACTACGCAAAAAAGACTTAAGCTTTTGAATTAGAATGTAAGGTAAAAGTGATTTTACTGTCCAGCTAAAAGGGCCCTTATGAACACGTAAATGTTTAGATTTTCACTTTGTATTTGCCGTTAATCGAAGTTGTGTTCAACTTGGTTAGGAAGTTGGGCACGTTAATTAAATTAACAGTTCATGACCTTTTAACTAAAACCACCTATTCATTCAATAATGTAGATACTACATAAACATGGTCAATAATTTGAGATGATTTTTCTACTTGATTTTTTTTAAATTAGCTCTATCGAAAGATCATAGAAGGCAGATATTTTAATACTAATAAAAAAAATCAAAAGAAAGATACCTCAAGAAAGAAAACGGGGGAGAACCCTAATAACATCCCTCAAATGTCCATCTGCTGTCTGTCTGTTTTTATAAGTAATGATTTTGTTGTATATAGGTATAACAGTATTTTACAACGCTCAACCGAAAGAAATACAAGGATATAACCTATATGTCCTGTTTCCTTCACTAACGACCAGCCTTTTATATCTAACGTACATTGAAATTCACTGATTTAAATAAAGAATCTTTTGAAATGAATTCAAAGTAGAATCGTGCGACTAATTAATCTCTTAAAGCACATTGTTCCCATTGTTTGCACGTGAATTAGTGCAGGCATCGCGAGCTCTAGACCGGCTCCTACGGCACGCTGGATCCCCTGTTCATTTGAACATTCATCAATGTCATCCAGCTAAACAGATAACTAACAAAGTGATGTATGGAGTGAATCCACTGTAAAACGAGCCTGGACGGGCCGACATTCGCTCACCGGAAAAATCCATCTATTTTTTTTAAATTTCTGTTTCGTCACGTAGAACATTGCACAGTTGCACACATTCAAAATGAAACAAATATATTGTTAAAAACTGATCGTTTAAATATCCAAAACTAAAAAGTGAAAGTTTTTAATGACTTTTATGTCAATTCTATGCTGATTTTATTTGATGCGATGGAAAGCTACAACAAACTTCACTTAGTACCGTTTTCTTCTCGTTGAAACGTTTTGTTTAGTTTATAAAACTAATGGTTGACAATAAGAAACTATTGAATAAAGTTTTATTTTATTGTGTTAAGGGTATTTATGCTGCCAAACGCAACGCGCCAGAAATACCCGTTGCTTACAACTAACATTGTTGATAGTAACGAATATGTTTTGTTTTTCTCAAAAGTGCTGAGATGGAATTGTAGGTGAAATCTTTACCGATATTTTGGGATAATTGAAGACGAAAATTCCTTGTAATTTCAAAGCTTGACTAGTTTGAATTTTTAATTTTAGGATAACTTCAAAACTATATGGAATTTTGGGATATCGGTTTAAATTTCACCTACAATTTCATCTCAGCACTTTTGAGAAAAACAAAACACATTCGCTACAATCAACAAGTTTCACCAACAAAGGCGACCGGTGCCGGTAGTAACTATTTAGTAGGCTATGTACCAAGGTCGATGGCGTATGGACCCCCCTCCTTGATAGATTCAGTATTTATTATGTTCCTACGTTGATACCTACTAAAATAATTAAGGATCCTGTTTGATTGTCTTTAACCAAGACAAACAGTCTCAGTGATGATATTTGTAGTATCTTGTTCTCAATACCTGTTCAACGTTGGTTTGACCAATCAGAAACCAAGATAACTGAATTAAACATTTGCCGCTGGAACTTCAATCAAATTAACAGTCTATTTTCCAAGAATCCTGAACAGGGACCCTTTAATTACAACGTTGTGATGTTCGTGATTCAGCTTTGTCAGAATGAAACCATATTATTTTGTATTATGGGATTGAAATACAGTAAGGAACACCTACAATTTATTTTTATTGTAATATTCACTTTGATTTAGACTACAAAGTCTGGCTTGTGGCAAATGTGTGCTCTATTGTAAATTACCCAAAGATGTATATGACATGTCCATTACCAGGTTCAAAACTTTTATAAAGCATAAATTGTGCAGTAAGGCGTACTATGATACTTCGTCTTACCTTAATGATAACAACCCATGGACGTGACTTTAGTAGCTCCATTTCAAATAATACTTTCAAATATTTGTAATATTGAACTTTGTGAGTGTGAAAAATAAACCCCATGAGTTTCTTGTGCCTTCTTCTCATTGGTGGGCGCGTTCCGAAGGCACACATCCTAACTTAGTTTTTAAGACGTTTCAATGTGATCTTTGTATAAAATATACATAAGCATCCAAATGAATAAAGAAATTTGACTTTGACTTGTTATTAGTTTTACAATAGTGCATAATTGGGATTTTTAATTTTTTTTGAATTGAGATTAGAGAAATAGACTTCTTCTACACTATAGATAATTTATTTATCAAAAATATAGCATTTTTTTCGATTAAATATGTTTGACCTTCACTTGCACTCTGATGACGTTACCATCGGCGTTATGACGAAATCGACATGTGCCACAATAAATAAAAAATCAAATGACAGTTATATACGTCCACAATATGAACACACTTTTTTTACACAACTTATGCTACGCCATTGGTGACGTCACTACGTTTAAAGACTTACTCCCATCGGCCCCGCTAGCTCTGCCCCGTCAACGGGGCAGATGGGAAAAATAGTTTCATCGGCCCCGCTAGCGTCGGTGTTGGCGTTCAGCGGGGCCGATGGCACATATTGAGTTCCATGTGCCCCGGTATTGGACTTACTTCCATCGGGCCCGCTAGCAGATGGAAAAAAGAGTTTCATCGGCCCCGCTAGCATCGGCGCCGGCGTTCAGCAGGGACGATGGCACAAATTAAGTTTCATGTGCCCCGGTAATGTATGTAACGGCGAGGATGGGTAGGTACAGATCTAGTTACAATTAGAGGCAAAGTTTACCGAAGATGGAATATCTGTAAATAAAATGGTTTGTATGTTAATCAGTTTTTATTGAGTGATCAAATATAATATTATAATAACTAATTGACGATACAAATAATCAGGCGAACAGCCTAGCACTAAATGTACTATCTATATTTATAAAAGGGAAAATCACTGACTCACTCACTCATCACGAAATCTCAGAAACTACAAGTGCTAGGAGTCTCAAATTTTGCATGGGATTGCATTGCAGGGTTCCTTTTATGACGTAGGTGCTCACACAAAAAATAAAACCTATAGATAATATTATATCCTGGAATAAATCCCTAAAGTATAACAAGTTAATAAAAAGATTAGTCACATGTTTATAGAGTTACTCGGATAGCACTGAACAAACCTAGTATTTAATATTGTCCACCACTATATAATTGTAAAACAATTCATTACTATGAAAGGTTTAATTATTTATTTAGGTGGAAGTAGAATAGACATGAAAACCACAGTCTTCACCCAAGGTACATCCTTAGTGACCCAGACGACGTCAACTATGGTAAGATTTAAAAAAAAAATATTTAAACAAAGAACTGTTATAATAACAAACAAATAAGAATCGTTCTCAGCTGCGAAAGTTGTAAACTGCGTTGCAGTGAGAGCACCCTCCTCCAGAATTAGGTATGCGGATAATTATATTTAGGTACATAGGTATATATGAATTAAACAAAACAAACAGTAGGGGAAATAATCGAAAAACATTGTAGTGTGGTAATTTTAGATGAGATGGTTGAAATTAGTGTTTGTGTATAAGTGTACCTATTTGTATGTGTTTGTGATAGTGGTCCCCCCACAGTCTAGAGACCATGCGCACGGAGGTAGACTCTGGTCCATAAGTGAGAGTAGTGCTAGTGTGTGGTGACAGAACCAGTGACCTATCCGCGCGACCAGCCTCTTAAGAGTTGGCCATCGGAAGTCCCATATTCTGTCACAATGTGTGTGCCTATGTGTGAAGCTGTAAAAGATGCTATTTGATGACCAGATTGACCAGTTATCCTTGGTTTGACCTTGGTTTCGATTCAGCTGATCAATAGGTGGTTCCAGCAGCTGCTTCGAAGTCTATTCGAATAAACACCGAAGTAGAATTTCTGATGTATTATAAAAGTAAAATTACGGAAGGTGACTTCTATTCCATCTTCGGTAAACTTTGCCTCTAATTGTAACTAGATCTGTACCTACCCATCCTCGCCGTTACATACATTACCGGGGCACATGAAACTTAATTTGTGCCATCGTCCCCGCTGAACGCCGGCGCCGACGCTAGCGGGGCCGATGAAACTCTTTTTCCCATCTGCTAGCGGGCCCGATGGAAGTAAGTCCAATACCGGGGCACATGGAACTCAATATGTGCCATCGGCCCCGCTGAACGCCAACATCGACGCTAGCGGGGCCGATGAAACGCTTTTTCCCATCTGCCCCGTTGACGGGGCAGAGCTAGCGGGGCCGATGATAGTAAGTCCGTTTAAATGGTTAGAAATATTCAAAAATTAATTAAAATAGCTAGTGATAAACACTCAAAAAAATTCAAATAATTATCTTAAATTAGTCTATATTTACGGAAAATAATATAAAAACCATAGGTCAGGAATTTTTTACATACCCAATTGTACAACTGCGTTTATTAATTAACAGCCACTACTTCACCTGCATAAAAAGTCACTATTCCTTTTCCAAACTGAAGACCACTTCTGTACTGTTTGTCAAACAAACTTTCGTATTTTTAATATTAGTATGTAACATTTAGGTATTTCTGCATAAATGTAGATGTAATAAATTGGTAGTCTCGATAAATAAAATTATAGCAATGATCTTCAAAAATCTCTGACGTTAAATATAGAAGACAAGCTGTAAAATGAAAATAACCTCTAAAGTATTCATAAAATTGCGACCCCATAAGAATATTAGGTGATAAAATTTTGGATATAGCCACAGAAATCGTTGTTTTATAGGATGTAACAACGTATCATTATCGTCGTACTAATACTACAGACAATATAACAGCTACTGTTCGTATTAAGAACCTTTTTTTTAAATAAATTATTTGAAAATTGTTTCTTTTCAGTCGTATTATTAGGTAGAGAAAAAAATATAGAGGCGGGCGGAATTACAGGGCGAGCGCGCGATGGGTTGGCGGCATAAAAGTGGAGCGTCAAAGTAACAATGAAACCACGACATGCAATCATTTTTTAACATAACAAGGAATAGTAAATTTCACAAATAAGGTGCCATGTGTAACTTTTATCACTTTGCTGTTGCTTAGTGTAATTTTTTTTGTAGTTGAAACCAAACATCTATATAACTTAAAGCGGTGGTAGATTTCCCATTGTTTTACGAGTAATTTGAATTATTATGTTCGCCTTAATTATTCCTATTTCAATAGCCACAACACAAGATAAAACAAAAATAAATTAGTCACAATTACGTCACATTTTACCTGAGAACATAAAAGGCTTACTATGGGGTTAAAATAGCACGTGTTTATTAGCCTTCCCCTAGAGGCTTCAACCCCTGTCATGGACCTTGCCGTGGCTGTAACAAGGGTGTGAGTATACTGTATCATTGTGTCTCAGGAGAATTAATCTTTATTCACTGTAATACAATAGTTTATTATTTTAGTAAAATATTATGGTCGATTTTACTTAGAATAATAAAACACGTGTAATCAAATATTTATGTGTGAGTTTTGGCGGGAACGAGTTAACAACATGTCGTGCTGCAGTTTTATTTTCATGAAACTTAGTTGTAACCCGAGTTGAATTGTATAATTCTGGTGGAATGTTATTCAATTTAGTTCTGTGAAAGTGCACAAGTGTAGTGAAAGTAAAAATCAGTGTCAAACATGAAGTTTTCTCGTTGCCTCCACATTTCCTATTAAGGTTATGGTAAACTTGCCACCGCTTTACTATAGCCCCTGACTTGACGGACTATGACGACTTTGATTGTTTTGAAACACTTTAGGCCCGATTTATGAAAAATCGGGTCATAATTTGATGTAAAATATAACTTGACACTTGCTAAATGCACAAGCCGTGCGAAGCCATAATTTAAAAAAAAAAATGTAATCTTGCCACCGTCTCAAACAACTAGCATATTGACTACAGCGTTCTTGCGGAACTTTTAAATTTATTTTGTAGTGGGGGGGGATGTTTGATAGAAATTATTCACCCCGAAGTTCAAGTGATCGCACCATCTGTAGTCCCTTGAAATTTGAATCGAGGACATTTATTAAACAGTGTGCCCATTGTTCCTTTGATTTCCCGTCAAATTGAAAGATGGAACGTTTCTACAAAATATTAAGCCCGCCGGCCCCGACATGGTAATGGTGGCATTCACTTTGTAATTTAATAAATCTACGTGGATTTAAGCGAAATTGAGAATTAAGCCATCTTTTCGCAACATTATATTATGCTGGAGATTATGCCTACTTTAAAATACCGGCGAAGAGGCGCGCATTTAAAAAGAATTAGTGTTTCGTTACGGGAATAAAAATAGGAGAATAAAATGATATAGTATTAGTTTATGTTTTAATTAAGTTTCTAGCGAACTATAAATTACTGAAGCTTAAATTATAGGTAATGAAAAGAAAGTCCATTAAAAACCCCCATCAGACATTTCGCGTTCACTTTTATTCTTCTTCTGAATCTTGGGGTTTCTTCCGAAGGACCTCAATCCCCGGCACCCATCTCTCAGTTATACGATTTCTAAATTTCTCGATAATCCATTGGAATGTCGTCGGTTTTGTAACATTTTTTGCACAATTTATAATTCAAAGGTACTTAATGGATAAGATTCTTTATATTATACCCAAAAGTAAGTACGATTCTAAAAATTATTTAAAACGGTATATTTCCCTTCTTTTTGTTAGGGTTCCTTACCTCAAAAGGTAAATAAGAAACCCTTATAAGATCACTTTCTTGTCCTCTGTCTGTCTGTGTGCTCGATATTTCGATGCTCTTACAAAGCCCAACGATGCCGTTGTCGGTGTTGTTAATATTTAGTTTTAAAACTTTAGTAGTAGAAATAAATATGTTAGTACCCAGATAGCTCTCTGTGCAGAAAATGCATGGAGGCAGAAGAAAACCCACAGCTCGTGCTCATGGAGTACAGTAGCGTTGCTGATCAACGGGCTCGGTCTCTTCAATCGCATCTTTTCCGGAGGCCTGTAGCAACCTGAAAAGGCTTCTAGCCTTCTGGGAGGACCTGGGATGGTCGGAGTGACAAGTATCCTACTTGTCACTCCGACCATCCTACGACCATTCTGGTCCAAATAATGAGGCTAAGTGCGGAAGCAGCCCAGTAAAACTAAACTAAACTAACCATGTTAGTAAATAACCACCAACCACGTATAGTATGTGGAATTCACGTAAATCTTTTCTTTCACCCGTTTTCTAAAATTCACTCCACGTCTTTACCAATGAAGTGACTTCCTAAATCGATAAATTCCAGAAAAACATGAAAAACCCGTAGAAGTTTTATTTCCAGAGCAGCGAATCAATATCCGTCTAGGCGTTCGTGTCGTAACTTAGATTGAATATTTTATTGGCCATCAAAACCCAGTTCTTACCGCAACACAACGCATTGAGTGTAGTTTACATCTACTTTTAATATAATTATATTTCTCCACCCACCACCCACTACACCAGAACATAAAAATGAGTAGGTATAAGCTTGGTGGAAGACTCTTGTTTCGTTTGCCAAGATCTACTTTGGGTCGCTGAGCAAGCGGAGTAAGTATAGGCTAGTGTTTCCTCAATTTCAATGTAATGTAACGTTCTTACGAATGGTACAATACAAACAAATGTTCGATTCAAGCATTACCATGTATAAAATCAGGTTGTAACAAAACATTTCTCTTTAATTTTGTAATGAACTATACTCGCGCAACTCCTGCAAAAGAGGATTTATCGTCAGAGTATATTTATAATCTGTCGTAATAAACATTACGTTACATACAATTTTCGTAGCAGTTATAACGTTCACAAAAAATGTCGAGCAAGAGCAACCAACTCAAATGTTGAACTCAAAAAATACCCACGGGCACGCTGAAACATTTTCTTTTTTTGTATGACAAAAAACGTAGCACATGTTTACTTTCTGTATAATAACTCAGAGAACGTGTTCTTACTGGAATATTCTGAGTTGCGTTATTGTAACTGTTTTTCCTGGACCGTAATAAAACGTTTCACATGTCGGCCGCAGTGGCAGTGCCGCGTGCGGTCGGCGTGAAGCCAAATTGATGGGTCACTCCATCGGCGATGTAATGGTCCTTCAAAACGAACCAGCCCTGCCCTGGTTGGTCAGTAAGTGAAATTCACGTTTGATTAATTTTTACTGGAGGACCACTGTTTTAGGGAAAATTCTAGTCCTGAGACAGTAATGAATAGAGCTCCAGCGACTTCGATATCCGCATAGTTAATTTCATGTAACACTGAAGCAGTGGAGGGTTGCCGGCTGGCAATCATTTATTTCTTAACTATAAGATTTTATCTTATAATCAATAATGAGTCTTAAGATATATCTAATACATTTTAAAAATAGTTTAGGAGTATGTTCCTAGTATTTTTCTTCTTCTTATTCACTTGTACCAGTACCAGCTATTTATTTATTTATTAGATACACCAACAGTTAAACACAACCGAATTTTTTTTTGAAGTCGGTTAAAAAATGAACGAGTCGCGGGACACGCGTTTGGAACGAAGTCCCTTTACCTTTTTTTTTTCATGTAGGTATGTGTGGGTAATTTTTTTTACGATTTTTCGTTTCACGTTTTCGTAACGAGTAACATTTTTTCTCGGCTAGCTCGCCAACCCGCGATAAGAAACTTCGTTCCAATAAAAAAACACTGCTGAAATTAATTTTAATAGGTATGCCCAACTTTGACTTCACAACTTTCAGCTATCGAGATGTTGTTTAAATTACTGTTCTTACTTCTGCCAAAAACACACGAATAGATACGTTTAATTAGTATTGTATTAGAAAACATTCAAAAGCAAACATTAATAGCTAACCAAAATAACGTTGTTAGCGTAATTGGTAAACGAGAGTTGGCCAAAACTACGTTATTACTGAAATCAATGTATTTAGCACTGATTACTTCGATTCCTAAATGAACATTGGCTGTTACGTTTTAACCGAATGATTCACAATTAGAAATTGTATTAAATTTGCATAGATTTTATTGAATATGTGCGACATGTTTGTTTAATTACATCTAGGTTTTCATAAAACAATTGCACAACAAAAATTAAATTGGTTTAACCTAAAGCTGACATAATTTACTTTAAGATTACCCGTTAAATGCGTTTAGCTAAATATATTTAATGTCATGCAAAGTGTCAAAACACTCAACGTCGAAAACTCTTGTCTGACAAGTGAAACCATGCGACGATAAAAAATCCCAGCCATAATCGAATATTTTTTTATGATCTAACGCTTAAAAAGGCCTACGAGACGAATTTAAAGTACGTTTGTATGCTGTGTGAAAACGGGGTAGCTTTGAAAGCTCACGTGGGAGCAACGCCGATCGTAAACAGGAAGCTGAAACTCGATGAGACTTTGAAATTTATGCACAAACATTTATCGCGCTTTTCGGCAAAGGAAAACACTGCGACGACGGGCCGCACGTCTGGGAGTAATTTTAGAACGTGTATAAAGTACCTTATTCCTACGGAACACAGATAAGAGATGTTTTCCAGCAGGTTGAACCAAGATAGAAGCAGGTTTGATTAACAGTGGTAATTTAGTAGACCGATTGGATTATATTTTAGGGTTTCCGCCGATAAGACTGTTCCGGTAACGAATTCTACCTGCCTAACTATCAAAAACAATACGGAGTCCATAAAAAATATTAAAGACAAAATATCATAAACGTAAATCGAGCCTTTTGAGAAACTCATTTAGATTTCTAATATCATTATTTTTTCCATTAAATCAAGTTGTAAATGCGTGAGATATATTATACTATATTCTTCATATTATAGAGATAATCATAAGTAAATAATATATATAATTATATATAATATATAATTATGTCAGTAGTTTTCTTCGACGTGATTTACTTGTTAACATTATGTAGTAACACTTTCTGCACTCAAAGCCTTCCTCGAATTTTTGAAGTAGGAAAAATAAAATTTGTGAACTGGCCACACTCCGGGACTTCCCTGCAGCCCTCACCTACCTTGTCATTCGACATTTTCGAGCCGAAGTCTTCGCTCGTCCCATCTGTCAAGGATCGAACTTCATTTGGTAAGTTCGTTTGATTAATTTTTAATAAATATTCTAGGACACTTTACATGCTAAAACAATGGAAACATTGAGACCATTAACAAATACCTGTAGGTACATAAATATTTGTTTGAGGTGGGAATATAACCTATAACCTTCTACGTCACATCGCGCCAAAGAGGTCTTACAATATAGAGGAGGAATACTTATAGAATAAAAAAGGAATACTTACAATATGTGCGAAAATCGTGGAGTGCTGCAAATACCTTTTATAGAGGAATTCATTATCCAAAATACCTGTATAATAACCGATCGAACAGTCATCTATCCTGCAAAGGGTCTATCTATGTCCATTCCCGGTTCAAAACCCGACCCACCGGGCCCGTTACATGATTAAAACGATTGTAAATAACTAATTAGCGAGGCTTAAACACGCCCTCGGGTACTGTTTGACAAAGCTCTATCTATATCGAAAGGTCTATAGGAAAATTGATAATAACAGGTGGCTTAAATATTCTAATACCTACCAATATTATTTTTGTTAACCTAAGAAAATACAGTAGGCAAAAAAAATATTAAAGATTGTCTTTGACATTATGTGAGACGATTTTGTTATAAAAAGCTAAAGTAAGGGTGCTTTCAAGATTTTTCGCTCAAAAAATCTGAAGGGATCTTTGCTATATTTTTCGTCTTAGCGGTTACCTGAACAGTAAGGAAACAGTTTGCTTCCGCCTATTTTGGCCTTCACCTTCGGACTCTGTTCGAAGCACTTTCTTTACCCTGTTTTCTTAACATTTAACCTACAGTTATGAGAAAAATGAAAAGTATAAAGGCCAATTTCTGTTTCCTTTCAAACATTTTCACGGACGGTTGTTGTGCATTAAGGAACCACTCTTGACTTTCAATTTACTTATTTCGCTTGCTGATAAAGAGCATTAAGCGCAAACAAACGCGTTCAACGAAAACAACTTGGTATATTCGAATGGTGGTATTTATACAAGGAAAAATAAATGTACGCAAATATACGTACACCAAATAAACGAAATTAATACCAAGTAATAAATTGGTTTGTATATGTGTACAAGGTTAATTTTAACTCGGACTAAAATTGTCAATGTAAAGGGTATTTAAAGGCGAAAGATGAAGCTGTCCTAGACATCTAACCTAACAAATGTTGATCTACGAAATACATTCTATTTACTGTCTGACTAGTTTTGTCACTATAATAACCTTAAAACTGAAGAAATAAACGTATCGAGCCGAAACTAATCGAATTAAGATCGCAAATGCAAACAGACACTGTATAAATCTAACCATACAAATGGCAGACCTCGAAATAAATACTATAAATACGATAATTTCCTGAATAAACAGAACTGACACGGATTATAAACACAATATAAGTACTTGTAAAAGCGAAGACAGTATAATAAGTACATTACACCGCCCGAATGACCGCATCCCTTCTTTATCGCCCAATAACAATGGTATAGGAAATTTTATAAAAGCTACTAGCAGCGCTCTGCGGTTTCACCCGCGTAACTCCCGATCCCGTGGGAATATCGGGATAAAAAGTAGCCTATAGCCTTCCTCGATAAATGGACTATCCAACACAAAAATAATTTTACAATTCGAACCAGTAGTTCCTGAGATTAGCGCGTTCAAACAAACAAACAAACAAACTCTTCAGCTTTATAATATTAGTATAGATTACCAAGTGACGTCGAAGTTTACGAACTGTGAATTTAACTTACTACCGTTTGTTTTGTTTTCTTTTTTTATTTCAATACTGGAGAGTAATGTCGTGATTACCGAATAAGGAAACGGAGATAAGAATTTTTTATTTTACTTTATGATAATAAAAAAGAAACACGCAATTCATACACAGTTCGATTTTTTGCTGGGGTTCTTTTTACTTTGTTTTCGAGATTTCTGACTTTGTTTATTTTCATCATTTAGGTATTAACTAGCTGTTGCCCGCGACTTCGATCGCGATGTGGTTTTGGGTTATTTAGAATACCTAGCATTTTTCTGCATAGATATCATTCGGTGTAAGTTATAAAAACAAAATAGGTAGTTACATTGTTTTTAAACTATATTTTTAATTGATTTGGCAAAGGCAATTCTTATTCTAGGCTTACTCATACTACGAAAGTAGGTCTAAAGATGCCTGAAGAGCGTGTAGAAAGAAAAACTTACGGCCCTAGGGAAAATCGCTTTCACTGAGAGCTGTCATGTTAAATTATGGCTTCGCGCGGCTTGTGCAATGTGTTTGTAGCCAGTATCAGTATCATTACGCATTAGGGACTTCAAAAACCTAACCTCCTTGATTTATGTAACACCAAAGAATAACAATTATGGCTTCGCACGGCTCATCCATACTGCCAGAGTTTAGTACATAATAGGTTTTTTCTTAGTAATCGAATTCAGGTAGATATATTTAGTTCAAGATATCTTATTTAATAAAATAAATGTAAAGATGAAAATGGTCAAAGCGACGTATGACCATGCTGCGCCTCTACCGGCGCCCTGTCAAGATGTTGCAGATGTGGCTTTATGTGACCGTGCGGTCAGTGTCGTTTCTTGAGTAAAAAATACTGGCGGGAAATGCTTGCATTTTGAATGATTTTAATTAGTATTATCTTTTGTTATTTTATTATGTTTTTGTGTTAAGTTTCATCTGGTTTTTCATTTATGATTGTGTATTTTGTGTAAATAACATTTTTTAGACAAACCGTGTTACAAAAACTGTAATTTAAATCTATGGACTTCGCGTCATCACTCAGTGTTGGATAAACTAATTTATAAAAATCTCTTCGGTTAGTACCGACGTATTTGAGTATTGAAAACATGTTGAAAACAAATAGCAAAAGCAAAAAATCTACATAATGTACAACCTCTTTGGTCCCAACCTTGTAAGAGGGTCAGGTAGTATGGAGTCTCTCATTCACTCTCGTTATTAGGAAGAATTTTATGTTTATTCGTAATGAAAAGCACAGTGTTTACCTCGGGTTTGTTTTGTTTACCCAAGGTGTGAAAGTCACTCATTTAGTCCCTCGAAGTATTAGCGCCCTCGCTACGCTCGGGCGCCAAACTCCGTCTCGGGACTCAATGAGTGACTTTCACGCCTTGGGTAACAATGTACTATTTTTGTTAATTTTTCACAAATGAAACATAATAAACAACAATATGATAAGCTAAAACTAAGTCCAATTTCTATTCGCACAAAACTTTCAACGTTCTTTGTCTTCCTAGTTATCTTTAGATTTTTGTAAATTAAAGAAAAAATAATTATCAACTACCTTTGGGTCTCGATTCATATTTTTCAATTAATAATATAAGAGGTTATTATAGTATTTATAATACCAACATCATGCAAATAATAATCTATTTTGGTGCAAATAATATTTTACATTGTTTTTATTATCAAATAATAATATTAATGATCAAAAAGAAAGGCAATTGGACAGAACAAATACTAATACTTAAAATAACGCGATGCACATTGAGATCCTTACATATTGATAGCAGGCATTACGCTGAACAAAAAATGCTTTCACACCAAACATCTAAAGCGTCTCGGAAACGGGGTATTTGAAGGAACGTGATGTCCTATGAATCCAATTTTCTGAATTCTTGACCAAAATACCCAGTTTTTTTTATTAGGTAGCTGGCAGGGCTACGTAATTTTGAGAAAAAAAAATGATTTTTACAAATGACTATTACCTGTATATTTTTAACCGACATCAAAAAAGGTGGAGGTTCTCAATTCGTCACGTATATATATATTGTTTATGTATGTTCGCTGATTACTCGTAAACTCTTGAAGCGATTTGGATAATTCTTTTTTGTTTTTACTATCTAAGGTTTCCGCTACTTGAACTCATAATTCAAACTATAGCAGGAGAAAAGCGCGATAGAAGTGTAACATCGAAGAAGTCTTCGGTAAAGGAGATCGGTAACATTATGTAGTAGTACCTCTTTGTACTAACCTCATTTTCAGTTTGACGTAGGTAGTATTAAATGCAAACTATTTGGTTTTAATGACAGCTGTCATCTTGAGCGGAGGCATGTACTGTACCCCTACTATGACTTTTTGAAGCACTCGAAAAATAGAAACCCTTATAAGATCACTCTTTTGTCCGTCTGTCTGTCAGTGTGTCACTACCGATATTCTCAGAGACGGGTGGACCTAGTAAGTTGATTTTTAGGAAGTTTCATAGTAAATACTCAATATAGTATGTTACATCGAATACGTAAAAAAGTCGTGGTAAGAGTACTGTTTCCTTCTGACGTTCGATTAAGTTTTACCACGGAAAAATATTTCGATTTCACATTTTTTTAATGTTTTTTCATCAAATATCATAATTTTTGTATTAAAGTTAAATTGAAACATACCCTAAATGTTAATCTGATATTTTCTGAACATATTCATCTGGACCTTGGCAAAATCTGTTATGTAGTTTATAAGATTACCTGGTTCAAACAAACAGACAAACAGACAAACAGACAAACAAACAGACAAAAATTCTAAAAACTACCCTATCGTGTTCAGCTAACGATTTTAAGACGACCTGTGTATTTTTTTTCTGGATATCTTACAATTACAGATTTTTTTATGTCTACAGATTTATTATATGTATAGACTAGCTGTTGCCCGCGACTTCGTTTGCGATGTGGTTTTGGGTTATATAGAATACCTAGCATTTTTCGGCATAGATACAATTTATCATTCGGTGTAAGTTATAAAACAAAATAGGTAGTTACATTGTTTTTAAACTATATTTTTAATTGATTTGGCGAAGGCACTTTACTTACTCATTCTCCGAAAGTAGGTCTAAAGATGCCTGAAGAGCGTGTAGAAAGAAAAACTTTCAGCCCTAGGGAAAATCGCTTTCACTGACAGCTGTCATGTCAAATTATGGCTTCGCACGGCTCATCCATACTGCCAGAGTACTGACAGAGAGTACATAATAGGTTTTTTCTTAGTAATCGAATTCAGGTAGATATATTTAGTTCAAGATATCTTATTTAATAAAATAAATGTAAAGGTGAAAATGGTCAAAGCGACGTATGACCATGCTGCGCCTCTGCCGGCGCCCTGTCAAGATGTTGCAGATGTGGCTTTATGCGACCGTGCGGTCAGTGTTGTTCCTTGAGTAAAAAAATACTGGCAGGAAATGCTTGCATTTTGAATGATTTTAATTAGTATTATCTTTTGTTATTTTATTATGTTTTTGTGTTAAGTTTAATCTGGTTTTTCATTTATGATTGTGTATTTTGTGTAAATAACATTTTCTAGACAAACCGTGTTACAAAAACTGTAATTTAAATCTACGGACTTCGCGTCATTACTCAGTGTTGGATAAACTAATTAATAAAAATCACTTCGGTAAGTACCGACGTATTTGAGTATTGAAAACATGTTGAAAACAAATAGCAAAAGCAAAAAATCTACATAATGTATAACCTCTTTGGTCCCAACCTTGTAAGAGGATCAGGTAGTATGGAGTCTCTCATTCACTCTCGTTATTAGAAAGAATTTTATGTTTATTCGTAATGAAAAGCACAGTGTTTACCTCGGGTTTGTTTTGTTTACCCAAGGTGTGAAAGTCACTCATTTAGTCCCTCGAAGTATTAGCGCCCTCGCTGCGCTCGGGCGCCAAACTCCGTCTCGGGACTCAATGAGTGACTTTCACACCTTGGGTAACAATGTACTATTTTTGTTAATTTTTCACAAATAAAACATAATACACAACAATATGATAAGCTGAAACTATGTCCAATTTCTATACGCACAAAACTTTCAACATACTTTGTCTTCCTAGTTATCTTTAGATTTTTGTAAATTAAAGAAAAAATAATTATCAACTACCTTTGTATCTCGATTCATATTCTTCAATTAATAATATAAGAGGTTATTATAGTATTTATAACACCAACATCATGCAAATAATAATCTATTTTGGTGCAAACAATATTTTACATTGTTTTTATTATCAAATAATAATATTAATGATTAAAAAGAAAGGCAATTGGACAGAACAAATACTAATACTTAAAATAACGCGATGCACATTGAGATCCTTACATATCGATAGCAGGCATTACGTTGAACAAAAAATGCTTTCACACCAAACATCTAAAGCATCTCGGAAACGGGGTATTTGAAGGAACGTGATGTCCTATGATTTCACAAAAGTGCACGGTGCTCTTTGAGACTCATACCTATCGATAGAGGGCATCCAAAAAAAAAACAAATAATAAAAACACCAACCCTCTAAAGCGTTTTCGATACAGGGTTTTTGAAGAAACGTGATGTTCCTTGATTTTCTAAGAGTGCGCGGTGACTTTATGCCAAAAATAATTGTGTAAAATTATGTTATGCCTAGTTTAGGTTTTTATGTCAAAACCGATTATTCCAAAACCTTTATGCCAAACTACAAAAGGACATTCAACTTCTAAAGCGAGACGTTTCGGAAATGGAATATTTAAAGAAAAATGATAACCTATAATTTTTCAAAAGTTTGCGGTTCACTTTGAGTCCCATACCTATCGAAAATGACAAATAATGCCATCAAACAAAACCTATAAAGCGTTGGGCATAATTTATTCATCGGGTCTAAAATCACAGCGCAAAAAACATAACATAACATATAACCACGCTACCATACTGAATGTCCGGACCCCTTTTCCAATTTTCTAAATTCTTGACCAAAATACCCAGTTTTTTTATTAGGTAGCTGGCAGGCCTACGTAATTTTGGGAAAAAAATGATTTTTACAAATAACTACCTGTATATTTTTTAACCGACATCAAAAAAGGAGGAGGTTTTCAATTCGTCACGTATATATTTATTTTTTTATGTATGCTCGCTGATTACTCGTAAACTCTTGGAGCGATTTGGAAAATTCTTTTTTTGTTTTTACTATTTAAGGTTTCCGCTACTTGAACTCATAATTCAAACTATAGCAGGAGAAAAGCGCGATAGAAGTTTACCATCGGAGGTCTTCGGTAAAGGAGATCGGTAATATTATGTAGTAGTACCTCTTTGTACTAACCTCATTTTCAGTTTCACGTAGGTAGTATTAAATGCAAACTATTTGGTTTTATGACAGCTGTCATCTTGAGCGGAGGTATGTACTGCAGCCCTACCATGACTTTTTGAAGAACTCGAAAAAAAGAAACACTTTTTCGATCACTCTCTTGTCCGTTTGTCTGTCAGTGTGTCACTACCGATATTCTCAGAGACGGGTGGACCTAGTAAGTTGATTTTTAGGAAGTTTCATAGTAAATACTCAATATATTATTTTTAATCGAATACGTAAAAAACCCGTGGTAAGGATACTGTTCCCTTCTGACGTTCGATTACGTTTTACCACGGAAAAATATTTCGATTTCACATTTTTTAACTGTTTTTTTATCAAATATCTTAATTATTGTATTAAAGTTAAATTAAAACATAGCCTAAATGTTATTCTGATATATTCTGAACAAATTTGGGTGGACCTTGTTAAAATCTGTTCTATAGTTTATGAGATTACCTGGTTCAAACAAACAAACAGACAGACAAACAGACAAACAGACAAACAGACAAACAGACAAAAATTCTAAAAACTACCCTATCGTGTTCAGCTAACGATTTTAAGGCGACCTGTGTATTTTTTTTCTGGATATCTTACAATTACAGATTTTTTGATGTCTACAGATTTATTATATGTATAGATATAGATTATTCTTTGTTTCTTTATTTGATTATTTTTTGAATTGGATCTACTAATCTTCTTCTTCGTATCGATAGCACAAACCAAAGGGAGAATTGACGAAGTAGGGTCAGATCCACCCACGCCAGTGTACTGCCAGGTCTATGGCGTCTACTAATCTACTAATGAAAAATTAGCATATGGATTAAATTATAATTGAATTATATTTTAATGTAATTTAATCTGAAATAAATTATTTATTATTATTATATAATTTTAGCTGTCGAAATATCAAAATTAGTTTCGAGCCTTCTTTGAACATTTTACACTTCCTCTTATAGTATAGGATTGGCACTACAGAACCTGAAAAAAATCACCCTGTATATTTATCAGACTAGATAAATTATCTTGGCACTTGATAAGGTAAAATCTCTATCCTAATGTTCCCTTAAAGAAATCGCTTTAAGCTATAAGGTCGTATATTTGTAACAAAAAAATAGTTAATTAGCTTTTTGTTATTAAGCTATTGCATAGCTTTTATCGTGTGCATTGAGCGCGGCGACCGAATCAAGAAATTCCGTAACGAAAATAAAACCTAACACCCCCCACTCCGCCTACCATGTAGCTGTAGTTCGCTTAACGTTAATGTATATGGTAAGACTGTACGAAGCTCGCACGATGCAATAGCTTTACCGCGTCAGTCCCCGAGTGCCACACTTTTTCTTCAATATTTTTGGGCGTTGTACGAATAAAGCGTTTATCTATCTATATTAAATCGAGTGTTTGGCGCTCAAACACAGTTTAATGGTATAGTTACTTTTTATCTAAAAGTAAAAACTCGATGAAGTAACAATTTCAATTAAGTTCTACTATAACAACTAAATCAATATGACAAGCAAATAAGGTTATCTAATAAAACTCAATCCTACTAGTATAACAATATTAAGAAGAAACGATATATTAGAAAAAACGTAGCAAGTGGCAGTATGGCGGCAGCGCGGGTATAATAATTGACCTGTCTACTATACTCTCTTAACTGAAGCAGCCACAATAAATTGTTTAGAGTAGTTCACAAACTTGTATCTTAGTCCCCACATCTGTTGTATTAGCAACACAATAATACACTCGCTTAATTCTATTCAAACTTGAAACAATTGTAAGCACATACATCGTTTGTAATGTGGGCTCATAGATCAGGAAAGGTTTCACGTCTCTGAAGCTAAACAACCCGTATCCTTTCAATTTCACCTTGCGTAGTCTTGAGTTAGATACGTCTAGTTCGTGAAAGGTCGAAATTTCCCTTTTAAGGAAATATAAGGATTCTTAACTGATACCTGTGAGGCGATATCAGAAAATATGGTTCTCATATATTACAAGTTTTGCGGAATCAGTATGAAAGGGACCGATCTAGTTCACTCCACGCTATGTAGAGATTAAGGCACAAATTTCAGTAAGTAGATAGTATTTTATTTCAGAGAAACTGTTTACTTGACATTTTTTCTTTTAGCTATCGCCATTTCGCAGTTTTTATGTTCATAAAACTAAGTTATGATACAGAATAATAGAAGACACTAAACGTTTTCTTATTTATAGTTTAATAACATAACATTTTCAATCGTAAGTTGTAAGTATTGTTTGACTCCCAATCCCATGTAAATATAGGGATAAAAAGTAGCCTATGTTTCCCATCAAATCAATTTATCCTCATACCAAGTTTCATCGAAATCGGTCCAGTAGTTTCGGAGCCTATTACAAACAAAAAACTTGAGAGGTGTCAAGGGGCACCCGGATGAAACGCAGTGCGATCGTCGTTCGTTTCGATTAATTAGTGAAGGAATTGTAATAAAATCAAAAAGAGTCGTTACAACTTTTGGTCTTAATTTTTTCCGTCTAGCTCTTTTCGCAACGCGCGATAAGGAACTCCGTTCCAAAAATATTTCTTCTTTATTATATTAGTGTAGATTGTCGTTTAATGTTTTTAAATAAATACAAATAAATAAGTTACAATAAAATGGGGTACAGTCAGTCAAATAACCCGCCCCTTATCGTTAACGGCGTAAAGGTTCCCATAATGCTAGAAGCATTGCCACGCCGAATAGCGATGGCTAACCTCTGAGCCAGAAACGAGCCGGAGCGGGAGTCACCCCCATGTGTAGATTAGTATAGATAGATAAGTATAAGTTTATAGATAAGCATATATATACCTATAGTTAGGTATATGCGGCAAATTTAGTTTCAACAAAAACTATATTCCACTTTTCAAAGAAGCATAGAGCCTCCGTCTCGAAATTAATTTACAAGAGTCTTAAGTTTCTTAGAGTTACGAGTAACAGTTTTAAACTAGAGTAACCTTACCGAGTGAAATATTATTAAAGAAAAACAACTTAAGTTGTGAGTAACTATTTTTTTTTTTTTTAATTTTATTTAATCCAATATAAAAAACTTAAAAAACGTTCGGAACACCAAAAATCACTAAGATTTGTCTGGTGTGCGAATAAGTACGAAAAGTGACTGCATGCAAAAGTCTACAATATTTTCAACACTTAACTAGGTACAATACATTGACACTTAAAGAAGGTAGTTAATAAAAATGCGTATTCGATGGTAAGTATAACACGACAAATAATCTCGCTCATGTCGTAAAGTACTCTAAGTTTATACTTGTTTAAACCGATTACAATAAATGTAGAGTATCTCCGTTAATTGTTTTTATGTGATTTATCTACAATTTTAAAATTATTGTTGAAATTATAGCTAATTTTTAGACTTTATACACTTTCAACATCTACGCTAATATTATAAAGAGGAAAGATTTTTTGTTTGTTTGTAACGAATATAGACTTCGAAACTACTGAACCGATTTAGATGAAACTTGGTATGTAGATAACTGTATACCAGGATTAATATTACTAATATTATAAAGCTGAGAGTTTGTTTGAATTGAAAAAATATTTTTTATAATTTGATATTCCCACGGGATCGGGAGTTATAGAAACTGTTGAAACGAATTTGTTTGAGCCACATGAACCTCGGAAAACAAAGTCTGTATCTATTTGAAATTCGAATTAGTTCATATACGTAGAATGAGTCATAAAAATAAACACAACTTTTGGATACAACCATGTCAACCATTCACATGAGTTTATCACGAACCCATTTTCAGGTCTCCAAGCTTTAAGCGACTTTTACTTTGGGCTTTCTGTGTTTCATTTTCCCACGGTTTCGGGACTTACGTGAGTGAAACCGCGGCAAATAAACTGTTACTCACATCACACCACTTAACTAATACGCGCAGTTTGCACACTACGTTGGATATCTTGGGACCAAATTGGCAATGGTAGCTGTTAGATTTATTATCGGTACGCATGAGTGATTTCCTTTGCGGCTCTCTGGAGACCATTTCGCAGGTTAGCTAACCATAATATTTTGCTAACTGGAATTATTGGACGCCTAATAGTTTAATGGTCTTGGCATTTGTGACAGAGTATGTAGTACTTACTACAAAATTTTACTACAGTATTTTAATTGTTAAGCTATTGCTTAGCTTTTATCTCGGGCTTTGAGCGCGGCGACCGAATCAAGAAATTCCGTAACGAAAATAAAACCTAACACCCCTCACTCCGCCTACCATGTAGCTTGGCCGAGCGTACGCTTAACGTGTATGTATATGGTACGACTGTACGAAGCTCGCACTATGCAATACTTTACCGCGGCAGTCCCCGAGTGCCACACGTTTCTTTTTCATTTATTTTGGAAAAAAAACAACCTGTTTAATTAAACCTTGCCCAGGGTTAGACAATAAATTCTCAATCGATCCTCAATTTATTTGCGCTGTGTGGTTGAGTTATTTTTAAGTTTTACTTAATTTGAGTCTAGACGGCACTCAATCAGAAAATGTCTAAGATTATTTATATCTATAGATGTATAAATAATCACATTTATATAACTAGCTGTCCCGGCAAACGTTGTTTTTACATATAAAAAAATGATGTTCGATTCTCAAACCTAACGATCACAAAAAATTTCATACAAATCGGTTCAGCTTAGGTGGAGTTTGACAACAAACACCACGATACGAGAATTTTATATAAAATACTAGCTTTCGCCCGCGACTTCAACCGCTTTAATTTTTACAAAATCCTATAACGTAGAAGTCGAAAATGGACCAAGAAATCATGTTGTCTCATAAAAACTTTGCCCCCCCTTTTCACCGCCAAAGGGGTAGAATTTCTGAAAATCCTTATCGGATGCCTACGTCAAACAAAGAACACACCCTCCAAGTCTACGATCAGTGGCTTAGGCTGTGCGTTAATCCGTCAGTCAGTCAGTCATTTAGGACAAAGCATTTTATATGTAGACAAGAGAAGAATAGATAGATTCTTAGGACATACTTGTATATTTCAAGATATAAAGAGTATCATAGTAATACTGAGATATACGAAGATAAGCCTGAAATAGATAGAATATAAAGTGCTAAGATCAACATGACTATATCTACTTACATTATTTTTCTTAACACTTTTTCTTTCCATGTAAATATGTTATGTTTACATTATTTAACATGGAATGATGATATTTGTTTAAGTATGTATCTCTTGCGCAAACATGATTTACAGCTTCTCATATTTCGTTCGAAATGTTTGCCTAACTCTTCTGACTCTGATGAGAATTTTGACACGATAATAAATTTAAGGTACTTTTTACATTGAAACACAATGATGGGGTATAGAAGAGCCTTGTAGTTGTATACGGGCTGTTTTCCGCCATTAGACCCTTTTTAATTGGGTCCTTTTTGCGTGAGGATGGAGTAAGCTTGCCCAGCACCTACTACCCTCTCAGCTTAGTCGACCATGTCCAGAGGAGAGAACTTGTCAATATTTGTGGGGCCAACTAAGCGGGTTTCATCACGAAGTTTTCCTTCACCGTAAGAGCAATGTCAATTAGCGCACATTATTTTTTCTCAAGAAAAATACATTGGTGCACGGCCGGCCACGACCTTCAGAATGAAAGTTGAGGTATCTACCACTAAGCCAACACCGCTCTCTAGAAGAGCCTTAATAGAGTAGATACCTACGTAAGTAGGCAGATCTACCTTGATTACTTGATTCTTTACTGAATAATTTGTATAATTTTGAATAAATAAATAAAATCAAAAATAAATATTGCAGGACATTCCACACATTGCCATCTAGCCCCAAGCTAAGTAACTAGACTTGTGTTATGAGTGCTGTACAACGGATGTACTACTTATATACTTTTCTTTTGTAAATATACACTTATAATACATAGAAACAACTAGATCACAGACAAATATCTAACCATAAATACTTGTCTGAGGCAGGAATCGAACCCGCAACCCTGTGTTTGGCAGTCCGGCACGGTGACCATTGTGCCGACTGGGTCGTCAATAATATGAAAGTATCAGTAACGAAGGGTCCTTACAACCCCATTCCTGTCGGCTTACCTTTACGGATTATTTCTAGACCTATCTTGTTACTGCTACAATTTACAAAGAGAATAATATTTTAGTTTTTTCATTAGAACTCAATCTCTTTCGTGTTTTTATCTATTTGCATTTTATTGGATTACCTTTGAAAGAAATTTCATCCCTCGCTACTGGTAAGTACCAAGATTTTTCAGGTAAACTCAACCTCAAAATTTTCAAAAATATGTTCGAATTTCCAAAAGTCGTAGAACAAAAGTTGTTTGTTAAGGTGCAGTTAAGTAGCCCTCAACGGCTTGCTAGTATAATTATCAATAACCCTGTTTTTTTTTAACATCAACTCAAACATGAGCAGGTTATTGGTTTTTCCCAGATGAGTTTTTAATTTATCCAACAAAGCAAGGCTTTATAGCTAAGTATACACAAAAACCTCTTTTTTTGTTTTTCTGTCCGCTAAAGTTAATTGTTGAGTAGTTTCCATTTGTTCTATAGAACTGACGTCAACGGGACAAAAAAAGGCAATTTTCTCTTATTTTGTTCTATAGAACTACATACTTGCCTGTCCATCCGGGTTTACTCATTAATATAAATTGGGAATCAAGTTTTCCAAAACAGTTCCATACAATATTTGTCAATATTTGATTGGTGATTATCAAAGTTTGATAATCACCAAGAAGTCTTGTTGTCTTGTTCTATAGAACAATTTGAGAAAAATAGGTACTAAATGTTCTATGGAACAATTGAGAATGTTTTTTCTTTTTTGTCCCATTGACGTCAGTTCATTAGAACAAATGGGAACTACTATAATTGTTTGCATTGGTAATTTCGTCGAAGTACGAGTATAACTTATCGAGTATTATTTGTCCGTTCTGACTTCATTCAATTTCCCAGCAAATACCTACAGTCTTACAGAGACAAATGTTCGCTACAACCAACGATCCTACCATAAGACTCAATTTATATTTGTTACTAGCAGCGCTCCGCGGTTTTACCCGCGTAACTCCCGATCCCGAGGGAATATCGGGATAAAAAGTAGCCTATAGCCTTCCTCGATATCCAACCCAAACGAATTTTTCAATTCGAACCAGTAGTTCCTGAGATTAGCGCGTTCAAACAAACAAACTCTTCAGTTTTATAATATTAGTATAGATGAAACCTGAAATTGAACAAAACTGTATGACTAGTCACACCAGATTGTTCAATGCAATGGTCAGTTAATTGACGTTACTATAAAACGAGAAATGAATGCTGACGTCACTGTAAAATTCGGTACAAGCTGAAAACCATAGAAAATATAATAAAACAAAATACAATCAAAGTGTGTACCTCGGAGACGGGTCCCTCGGAGATCGTGGCCCTCGGAGACTAACCATTGTTATTTAGGTATATCCTTTAAGTTTATGTAATAATCAATGTATCCTATCCATATTTTTAACGTGAAATTCTCTAAATTATCAGTCCGAATCCAATGAAATGAAAATTTACTTATGGGTAGTGCCTATAGGTATGTAGAAAGAATCTCGATATCAAGCCGGGGGAGACTCGAATTGAAGAAAAAATATCTCAGAGAGGTAATTTAACAGATAAAAGTAACTAAATAAGGACTTTCTTATTCGAGATATTTCTCTATGTTTAAATAGGTACCTAATAACATTTAAAACTCAGACTTTTTAAATGTCCGTTGAAAATTGAAGTTTGAATCAAGATTCACTTGAGAAAACCTTTAAGTGGCTTGTACCTAATCCCAGACGGTCTCAAGATAGTAGCTAGAACCTTTATTCGTTCTGTGGCTTTCAATAGCCTTTTAAGAAGATTTAAAAAATCCTATTTTATTTGAATAGAGAAAACTCTATGTCGACAACCATTATGTATAACTGTTTATATTTGACAGCTTGTAAATTAAAATAACAGAGAAATGGTTTTCAAATAAATAATTAAACTTATGCAATTTACTTATCAGAAAGGAGAATGGGAAAAAATGTACAGAGCTTGGGCCTGGAGGCCTCATGAAACGAGTCATATATCAAATGAAAGGTGGTTTCAAGAGGAACATATTATTGTATGACCACTTTTTCAAATTAGTTGTGAGATCGGAGTTATAGGTCATTAATGATAGGTGGTCGATTCACTCTCCGTACACCAGTAGGGAGTATTAACGCCTTAATGTTATCAAATGTAGCCATCGTATAGCAATGAGTCATATATCAAATGATAGGTTATTTCAAAAGAAATAATTTAATGTATGATGATTTTTAAAATTATTTTTATTTTTAGAGTTATAGGCCATTTATGCCAAGTAGTAGGTATAGGTGTCTGAGGTCTTCTCTTGTGCAATGCAAGCTTGATTAGAATCAGATGTTGGTCTCCTCATGAAACGAGGCATATATCAATTGAAAGGTGGTTTGAAGAAAAACATTTTATTTTAAGACCACTTATTCAAAATAGTTGTGGATTCAGAGTTATAGGTCAATAATGGTAGGTGATCGGTACACTTGCGAATTTTCTCTGTACACCACTAGGGAGTGTTAAGACCAGAATAGAATCAGATGTAGCCATCGTACAGTAATGAGTCATACACCAAATAATAGTTTATTTCAAGAGGAATAATTCAGTGTATCATAACTTTCAAAAAAATATTTTTATTTTTAGAGTTATAGGCCGTTATAGGCTAAGTAGTAGTAGGTATAGGTGATTGAGGTTTTCCCTTGTGCAATACAAACGATTGGTTAGAACCAGATGTTGCACTCCTCATAAAACGAGGCATATATCAAATAAAAGGTGGTTTCAAGAAAAACATTTTATTATATGACCACATTTTCAAAATAGTTGTGGATTCGAAGTTTTAGGTTAATAATGGTAGGTGGTCGGTACACTTGCGAACTTTCTCCGTACACCACTAGGGAGTATTAATACCAGAATAGAATCAGATGTAGCCATCGTATAGTAATGAGTCATATTATATCAAATAAGAGATCGGACGATAACTTTTGGGATCTGTTGGTGATTTACCAGGTTTTAACAAGGCCGTGATTTTAGATTTCCTCCACATTTTTGGGATTTGGGCATTTTGTAGGCAATAGTTAAAGAGAACCAGCAGCCAGGCTATTGATGCAGGACCCAGGTGTTTTAATTGCTCTACAGTAATATCGTCAACGCCGCAAGCCTTTCCGGATTTAAGATTTTTTATAGCCACAACGATATCAGTCAGCGTGAAAGGATTGCATACGCTGTCATTGTCAGGGCATATTGCAGTATTATTGGAGTTGCCGAGTTTTGGTAGACGACCTTGGGTTTTGCCGTTTTTTAAGAGCTGGTGGGCAACCTGGTTGGCTGTGACCATCCCTGGATTAGTTGGGTTAGGGGGGTCACCAGTTAGTTTTCGGATGGTGGCCCATGCCTTTTTACTATTTCGTGTTAGATCTACCTCGGATACGACTTTCATCCACTGTTCCTTGCGGTTGTTTTTAAGCATAAGCGTAACTCTTTCACCAGTTGCAATAGTCTCCTCGGCAAAGGGATCCTTTTCGTAAAGGGATTGGTACTCGGCAAAGAGTTCTGCTGAGCTCGGATCCATGCCTGGGATGTGTTGGGTTCGGCAGCCTCTGGGTATGCTTTGGCGGGATATGCACCTGACAGCTTCGACAAATTTGTCGTAATTTTGTGGTCTAGGTTCAGTATCTCGCAGTTTGGCATCAACTCCGTCAGCAAACCGATTCCAGTCAGCCTTAAGAAAGTTAAAGCGGCGCTTAAAGGGGACTGTGTTTGGCCGTATGGCGGGTTCAAAGTAACATGCTATTGGTTTGTGTTGGGTGTTAGGAATAGCCTTGTACACTCTCTTCGAGCAGAGGTTTTTATTACAGTCGCTGACAAAAATGAGATCAGGATTGTAACCTCGCCGCCATCTTCCGCTGTTAAATGAAAATGGCAGTTTAGGATCATGAACCAGAAAGAGATTTTGGGACTCAGCCCACTGTTCGACAGCAATGCCGTCAGCATTGTTATTGCGGTATCCCCAAGTCGTACTGTGGCTGTTGAAATCTCCGACTACTATTTTAAATTCACGGTCATTATAGTTAGATGTTTCTGAGAATACAAAAGGCCGAGCAGGGGGTTTATATATTGAGGTGATAATGCATATGCCTGTGTCCAAAGTTAAGGTTTCTATGGAGTTATTTGTATTTGTGGAAACAGACACTACGCTAAGGGTGGGTTTGACAAAAACGGCGCTTCCATATTGGGCGTGAGGTGTTTCAGCTATGAGCGTGAGCCCAGGTATGTGGGGCCGTGGTTGGTCAGGGCCGCGGTGCGTTTCTTGGACGCACAGGACGTCACAGTGGTTGTTCTTACAGAGATCTGAAAGGATTTGTGCCTTCTCCTTTGAGAATCCTTCAATATTTATTGAGACCACGCTCAGTGCCGGAATTTTCAGGGCTAAGATGGGAGAGCCCTTAGAGAGACCTTTAGAATAGGTATCTTTCGGTGATACCGTTTGATTTGGTCCTAAAAAGGACCTTTTGTGATGTTGTGCCATCGTGGTGGAAGGATTTGTCACCCCACTCCAATACCCCCTTCTTAGAGGAGATCTTGGAATGAAGTGTCCAGGGTGCGCCGGTTAATCATTGATACTGTTGGTAATCATGACCATCACACGGGGAGGCTCCTTCCTCGCACCCCAACTGAATACTTACTTAAGTACATTTATCGATCTCTAACTACGAAACCACTACTATTTCGAAAATATAGTCTTACAATAAAATGGTTCCCCTTAAAACCACCTTTCATTTTATAAATGACTCGTTTCATGAGGAGGGCAACATCTGCTTCTAACCAAGCATCTGTATTGCACAAGTGAAGGCCTCAGTCACCTATACCTACTATTTAGCATACAAAGTGTTTGTTTGAACGCTCTGATCTCAGAAACTACTGGTTCGGATAGAAAAAAAATATTTTTATGTTGCATAGTCCATTGTTGAATAAGGGTTTAGACTATTTTATATTCCGATATTACGCACGTAGTTACGCGGGTGAAACCGCGGAGCGCTGCTAGTTTGATATATGACTCGTTGCTATATGATGGGTACATCTGGTTCTATTCAGGCGTTAATACTCCCTAGCGGTGTACGGAGAAAACTCGCAAGTGAAACGACCACCTACCATTAATGACCTATATCTCCGAACACACAACTATTTTGAATAAGTGGTCTTAAAATAAAATGTTTTTCTTCAAACCACATTTCAATTGATATATGCCTCGTTTCATGAGGAGACCAACATCTGATTCTAATCAAGCTTTTGCATTGCACAAGAGAAGAGCTCAGACACCTATACCTACTACTTGGCATAAATGGCCTATAACTCTAAAAACAAAAATAATTTTAAAAATCATCATACATTAAATTATTTCTTTTGAAATAACCTATCATTTGATATATAAATCATTGCTATACGATGGCTACATTTGATTATATTAAGGCGTTAATACTTCCTACTGGTGTACGGAGAGTGAATCGACCACCTATCATTAATGACCTATAACTCCGATCTCACAACTAATTTGAAAAAGTGGTCATACAATAAAATGTTCCTCTTGAAACCACCTTTCATTTGATATATGACTCGTTTCATGAGGCCTCCAGGCCCAGAAAGACCATTCTCCTTAAGAAAAATCCTGAAAACAGAATAGTTTATTTGAGACGACAACATTTTTTCAGAAGAAAAACTAACAAGGACATAAAATAAATAACATAACAATTTATAAGAAAAGAAAAAGAAGCCGTATATGCTGTTCCTAATGGATCTTTAAAAAATACTTGTTATCATTATGGGTATATTTTTATGACGCATTTAAATATGAATAAAGCAGAACTATCACTAACCGCAATGTTCCGTAATTTAACTAAAATTATCGCAGCAATAAATTTTGATTTCATTGTCAAAAGTAAAGAGTTATTTCGAAAGTTTAATTTCAGTTATTTTAATCAGCTTGCGGCCCTCATCGTCGTTCGAAGGGTGAACCGTTGCACCCAATTTGTGCCGGAATTACTGCCGATGGCCGATAGCTTTCGCCATTTTTAATTCCATCGAGATCCAATCAGCCGTTATATTGTGGTTAACAAACAGAACAGTTTTTAATTTGTTTATTTGTATTAAAATGTAGATCTGATTTAAATTTAATCTCAATATGTACAAATATACATTGCCATGGTTGACTTTTAATGTATAGGTTTCATTAATTTCACTCATTGGCTGAATCATCACGCATATTGGTAGACTATCGCATTATATTTAAAGTAACGGTGCTCAATATAAATAAAAACGGCAATAAAAATTAATAAAATTAAACAAGATTATTATTTTATTAAATAATAATTGTAACGAAATTAACCACAAATATCAGCCGTTATATAGTGCTTAACAAACAGAACAGTTTTTAATTTGTTTATTTGTATTAAAATGTAAATCTGATATAAATTTAATCTCAATATGTACAAATATACATTGCCATGGTTGACTTTTAATATATAGGTTTCATTAATTTCACTCATTGGCTGAATCATCACGCGTTTTGGTAGAGTATCGCGTTATATTTAAAGTAATAGTGCTCAATATAAATAAAAAGAGCAAAAAATAAATAAAAGAAAACAAGATAATTATTTTTACTTTTTATTAAATAATAATTGTAATGAAATTAACCACAAATTGGATGAGATTAAAATAAATAATAACCTTTGAAATATTAAGTGGACCTCTTGAGGTTAGAGGAGTTCCCCTCGTAAATAACTTAGGCAATATCGTGATTTTCGGCCAATCTTCCCCGCCAAACTTTTAATAGGTATGAATACTTTATTTTTATTTTGAATTTGATGTTACCCTCAGAGAATTTCTTTTGATGAAACATATTTGGTATAAAACGAGACGGAGCTAGAGTATTTCAACATTAATTGGAAAACTTCACTCATGTAGAGTAAATGTCTACCTACCTTAGATTTAGCTAATTCAGCATAAGCCTTATTAATTGTAGCTTAATTTAAATATATACAAAGCTTAATAATATTGCAGTATTATCTTAAAAATAAACAACCATTATCAATCACAGACGCCCGTTTAAACTTCCAGATATAATTTTGCTTAAAATTTTGCCACAATCATTCCCGTGGGACAATTGATTACGTGCCCTAACATCCGTTCATCAATTGTAGAGAGATAAACGTCAAGCCGAGTTTGGAAATGACAAATGTTTGCTAATGACTCGCTCGCCGAAAACCGAATAATTCCGGAAATATTTTACGGATAGGCTATTACGAGATGGCAATAATTATCATCGTCATTCGTATAACTTTAGAAGATATATTAAAATCGAAATATGTCTATAATTTAATCATTGTTGGCACGTCATTAGGACGTTCTTAGAAATCCAGGAGCGCTGTGTAAGGAAATTGATAGCAATTTTTCAGTTGAAAGTAAATTATGAAATCTGATGTCAAATGCAGACGCTCTAACGATTTGTCATTTTTGTTGAAGACATTACGGATCTGTCTGTATTGGTAGTAGCAATATTGGTTCCAGAAATGTAGGTATCATTGGATTCAATAGGGGCTATAATCTGCAGTTGAATGACAAGAGTAGTTACGCCCTTAACGTCGCTATTAAAATGGTGCTTAACACTCGGCGAATTGCTGTGAATAATGGCAGAAGAATAGCTCAAGCACCGTTTTTAACGTCGCCTTGGTTGAAAAGACTCGTAACTTCGTATAGTACTCCGTAGTGACTGGAAGCTATAATGCGACGCACGTGACGCGGGCGAACGCGTCCATGATCGCTATCCTATCGGTTGTTTGCCCACACTTCCTTAATAATTCGTGTGGGTTTATTATATTTGGTTCTAAATCAAGTTTGTTACATTTTCGCAACTTTTCGAGGAGCTAATTTCGTACATCATCGCAGAAATATTTTGTATAACTTGATTAAAAAGTTTAAGAAGACATCTAAAGTTTGTCTCCACAATTTTCCAATAAATTATTTTGCTTCAAAATTTTCTACTTATTATACGATTAAGTATTAGCTCAAGCTACCTTCGTTGAGAATCGTGATGTAGATACCTATTGATAATTCACTTTTTTTATTAATTCTTGAATATATAAAATGTATTTTAACACTGAATATTACGACGGTTAGACTACGGCAGGTATAAACTTTTAAAAGTTTATACCTACAGAAAAAAAATGTGGTCTAACTATATGTAGTTAGCCCACATTTTTTAACTATAAACTTTTTAAACTTTTTTTTTATAAGCCGCTTTTAGAATTGAATATATTTTTTCCTATTGTTCGGTTAGGTACTCAAAATATTACTCCATCGTGGTCTAATAAATTTAAAGCGCTCTCTAACATTTTTCTATAAAATATTTTCAGGTTAGCGATTTATCAAACGAACGTTGACCAATAACTTGTAAAGTACGAGTCAAGTCTCCGCATAAATTTATTCTACTCACGATTGGGTTAAGAATATGTATTTTTTATTTAAGTCATACCGATTCAAATTGGTTTTATGAAAAGTTTGATACGTAAGTAAGTAGGCATCTATGCAGATTCTTTTTATTTTAGGCACAAGGTAAAATTCGATTGGGAAAAAATATCTAAGAGAGGCCATGGGACTTTTATCAATCCAGAGTAAGCACCCGTGGCGTCATGCTGCCTAACATGTCTGAGTGGCTCTTTTAGCTAGAAATAGCTTTGAGAGTTTGCAATAATTGGATACTCAAAAACATATTATTATAACTCAATTTATCGTAAAGTACTCCTCCAGTAATGTTATCATCTAAATAACATCTTGATTTTTGTGAAGCAAAAATTTCCATCGCGCAATCGAAGTTTTACTAAAAGTATATTTTAACTAATAGTGATTCGGAACACGTCCAAGTGTAGAGCCATACAGAACGTCAATGTTCACTCGTAGACAAGAAATTGCCCTCTTTACGGCCCTATGGCGAAGATTTTACGTCCTCCACTTACGACTTGACTTCCGAACATTGACTTCCGAGGTCGACAATTTACCGTATTCTAAACATGTTACCTTCCAAAGGACTCAAACGTGACGCTACATTGACAAAAAAGAATGTTATATTTCTGTAATTGACGACTTTTTTCGTATTGAGTACCGTAACACCCTGAAAATAAATATTATTTTGTTTATAAAGAAAACTCGAGTTATCTTTTTCCTCAATTTTGTCGAAAAACGTTTACCTATTTCAAAAGTACTTACGCAGAAGAATTATGTGATCGTGGGACGTTTAATCCTGTTAAGTTATTGTACAATCTTCAAAAACAAGATAAAGCCCGCTACAAACAATCGAAATTAAATATTATAACAAAAGACAAAGACAGCCTGCAAGAGATCTCCAAACAATAAACATCTCGGTGGCAATATCGGGTTCCAATTTCGCTCATGACTAATATCAATAACATTATTTGAAGTATCGTCTGGGAGCAAAGCGCGGAACAAACAATCGTTGGATCCTATCCAATATAATGTTTGGTATTGGGGCCAATGAGTGGACGGGTATTAGCTACTATCATAAATATCTAACATTGACGAATTCTTAATGGCCCACTCTCGGATCTCTGATGCATCAAATCAGTATAAATCTTTATAGCTTATGGCACTTAAGTAATTATGACGTTAATATGATTATAATCCTCGGTCTAGTCAATTTACTCTATTGTTTAGAATTAGGTACTACCTAATGAAACTTCAAAAGGTTTCATCTAGGTTTTACTGGAGCATATTATGTATTCATGAGTGTAAATATTACTAAAAGAATAACTAAAAAGTTCATGTTATTGCAAGAACATTAATGGTTGTCAAAGGCTACTTTCCAAATACCTTTTTTTAGAATAGAAATCAAAGGTAAATTCAATATTATAATTTTCTATTTATTTAAAAATGAGTTGCTTATTCGTATACATACATTATGTTAAACGGCTGTTAATGGAGGTAGACCTTTAACCTTAGTGTTGAGGCATTCGTAATTATAATGAAGCGCGGCTTAGACCTGATATTAATAATGATTGAATTTTATATTTACAGACCAGATCCAGATCTTAATTTTTTTTACCAACTTTCCTTGGACTCCCAAAAATATGTTAAACCTTTATTAGCCAAATTGGCCACAAATAAGACGCTAATTAGCTAGAGTGAAGAGAGCAGAATTTCGCACAAAGTTGACCAATCATATAGGGTCGCATTTAGCGCAATGCGTTCACTTATCCAAGAGCAACATAAGTATCTACTGTTTGTGAAGATAGGCATAATATCTAGAGAAACAACTAACTTTACGACAATGTTTAAATCAATATCATTAAATTAAATTTGAATCAATAAGACAAATCAATACAAACATTCAAAAATCGAAATAAAATATCATTTATTTAAAAAAAAAATACATGCCCAAACACACAGCCTTTAATCCGTTTACAGCTCACAGTTTTCTAACATTCCAGAAGCAAAAATAATTATATTGACTGATAGAAAATACTGTGGCGTGGAGGGGTTTAACTGAAACTTTATTTTGTTCGAATATTGGTATTTATTCTGACATTCGTACAGTACTAATCCATTAACTTGTCACTCTTATTTATAAAAAGAAATGTTTTCTATACAATAAGTATCTGGTTTCCATCGCTCGTAGTTCTGAGTGGTATCTGGTTTTCAACTTACGGAACAAAATTCCATTATGATTTTAACTTAGATTTTATTTAACTCTTCGTGTCATTTATATTGCTTTCAGACAGTGTCCATTAACAGTAATTAAATAAAGTAATATGTAAAAGTAATGGAAATATTCACAGTTTTTGAAGAATGCAACGGTTTACTTTATTTAAAGACGCAACTAAAATTATTTTGGGATATTTAAAAAAAGGTTAATGAAAATATTAACCTTTTTATTTTGTGGTATTAGAAAAACTGACTTAGTTTCAGTACTTCGGTTGCAAGTAATATCCCATTTTGAATAAATTAAGTAATGAAGTGCAAATATCCCATTTTGAATAAATTAAGTAATGAAAATAACCACGTTTGTCTAAACATGGTCCTATTTAAATACGCACTGCATCTGCACGTGTATGGAAAGCCATAAAACTGTAAAACTTGATTTCGAAAGCGTTCATAATAAGAAGAAGTGAAATCTATCTAAATAGATGACACTTCAGCGGCACTTCAACGCAATGTAATCCTAATTCTATGTTTGCATATTTTTTACTTTTGAAGAATAAATAGAGAAGGAGGTTTATAGTCGATGCCCTACAAAGCCCTTCGTTTTTTGCGCAACGAGTGGGCGACTGATCACATCCACGTTTCACGACTTTGCATAGGTGCGGCGGCAACAGGGATATGTGTACCTACGCTTTATAAAGAAACCTTGTGTACTTACCTCACACCTTATCTCGGGGGTTCGTCTGATCGTTAAGTTGTTTGAACAAACACGACGCGTTCGCGTTTCTTGGATACAGCACCTCGTCTACCTACTTGACCTAGAATGGTTTTCCGCATAAGATATTTTAAGTTACTACAAACATTTATTTCTTTGTCTTTTTCTCATTTGTTTTTGACGTGAAGTTTCTAAAATCTGCTAAAAGAGTAGAGGAACGTCATAACGATATAAAACCTCGTAATTTTGTAACGGATGACGATGATGATGTAGCTAATATACTGTCTCTCACAAAAAGGTTAAATTAGCTATTCTGTCAGAATTCTATCGACTTGATGTAAGTATAAGAGTTAAGATCTTACACGAATAGAAGCTGCGACTTTTTTTTCCACAAATATCATTCACAAAACTTTTCCATGTTTGACTACGAAACCTCAAAAACTTTTCTATTCCTTTGCGTTTCTATTCAAATATTTCACCTTAGGCTGCGTAAAATGTGAAAACTTTAGTCATGGCTTTCCGTACATCAATTCAGTAGGTAGATAAGCCCTGACGAAGTATAACCCGAACGGTGAGGACTGAAAAGCTGTTGCTTTTTGTCTTTATCAATCCCCGCAATCGAAAGCTTCCATTCATCGCCGTAAATTCGCTAATTGTTTACATGTCACAAAACTCAAATAAAAAAATATTTTTCCACCTTGGAAATATAATCGGGTAAAACCAAATAATAATATCCAGTGGTAGAACTTGGAATGTCGTGCCTTTACCAATAAAATTAGTATAATACTAAACAATTTCAGAAAACCATTTTATCCATTATTTCTCCCGTTTGATCAAAAGTTTAAGGTAAAATCCATGTTCAAACTTTCTTTTTAAAAATGAGCGTTCTGTAAGTCGTCCGTTATAGGGACATACGGTTCTGAGACAAACTTTCAGAAACGATCAACTTAATAAAAGTAGCTTTTGAAACTTATAAATAAACATTTCAAGAAGAGCCGATATATCTTATTAACGTAGCTTAGTAGTTAAATGCTTACTGACCCTCGTCGTTCCCTCTTGAAAGAAGTTTCTACTATTAAATGATAAACGAGATACCCCAGGCTGTCCAAGCCCAACTATACTTCAAAGTAGATGAAAACATAAAGAGTAAAAAAAGCGTCGTTTATTAAAATAACTGCTAAGAACGTTGTCGCCCAGGGCTTGTTTACATTTTAATGTATACTTAAATATGAAATATGCGGTCGCACTGGCTCAAGCCGTAGTAGCCGTTATTAATAACGTTCTATTCATTGTCCGTGATGATAAATAACGTAACAGACACCCGTCATGGAAGTAGGAAAAAGCGTAACAAAATTAATATTATGTAATTATGAAGGGACCCTTTTAATTATGTAAATACAGACACATAAGTAACATAAACTACATTGTTTGAATATTAAAATTTAAATCCTTGTCTTTTCTGGGAAACTTATTTTACTTTTAGCTTTCGGGCATCTTGTTAATCAGCAACTTTGATTTTAATCAGAACGATATGCTGATATAGACCTAAAAGAGACGCAATAAAGGCCAGATTACCCTTGGCCATTTCGTATGATTTTGGTAATTGTGTGCTTACGTGCCCGACATGCGGTAGAAGATTTTCTGCCAAAATTGGGTACGTTAGTGACCATAGAGGAGCTGATCGAAGCTCGTCATATCCTACACAGGCAGCGGACCAAAATTATCTTTGAGCGCTGTAAGGCCACTCAAACGCGTTCCGAAATGCCATAAGCGCGCTTATTCGCACTCACGAAAGACTGTATGACGTCATAAATACACAAGGATATGTCATCAAGGACGCCATGATATGCTTATAGCGACCTCGCTCTCCAGCAAAATCTCTGTGAGTGAACTGTCAAATAGAAGTTTGCATCCGTTCTTCAACCATCGAATTTGAATGTTTGATCCTGAGTTTGAAAGAATACTCGGTGTAAAAATGTGTTACAAAAAACGAAGTAGCAGTTTATTTTGACCGGGCGATTTGTTAGCGCTGTCATCTATATTCGGACCGCATGCATAGGTGGCCAGAAATTGTGGCCGATGGCATTATATTCTTTTGTGTGCTTAACTTTAATTTTTACTTTAAACTTAAAGATTTACAACAGGTACATACTTGCCTACATTAACGTAAATAAATAGATATGTCGTTTATCCTATATGAATAAGTAAGTAGACTTCACTTTCATTCTTTTTCTCATAATTTATCCTTTTGTATTTAATTATTTTACCGTTAAAAGTCAGCATTTATTTAATAGATATCTACCTGAGATCAGAACCAAAGGGTAACCCACCCTTTAATTAATTTATGCTTTCTTTAGCACGTGCCGTTCGTTAATAATAACCAGGGTAGAACGCTGAATAAGATTCGCCAAATATTATTATCTCTACTAAGAAACGTGAACATGGTGGCTCAATTCCTAATTATATCTGTACGTTTATATCCCTTTTTATTATTGCATAGCTTTTATCGCGGGCTTTGAGCGCGGCGACCGAATCAAGAAATTCCGTAACGAAAATAAAACCTAACACCCCCGACTACCATGTAGCTCGGCCGAGCGTTCGCTTAACGTGTATGTTTATGGTACGACTGTACGAAGCTCGCACGATGCAATAATTTACCGCGGCAGTCCCCGAGTGACACACGTTTTAAAAATATTTATTGCAAACACCATATTTAAATTACATAAAATAACAAAAATAAATCTTAAGTGTAAGTGTTAAGGGCTAGATAATAAAATGGATACTGGATATATGAACCTTAAAAAAAAAACACTGGGCAGCAAACCTATCTGGCCCGTTTTATAGGGCCGTCCCTTGCTGTCATCGTTACCAACCACTTAGCAACCATTGGATTAGAAAGACGTGCACTGAATATATTTAAAGTCCATTTATCAATCAGACCTTGTACTTTTTAAAGGTTGGTAGTAATAAAATTAATCCCACCAATCTCTGACCGGCATAATATTCTGATTCTAATAAATTTAATTAAAGAATGTGACTACCGAGACCCGAGTTGACCTTTGAAGAGAACGCCACAATCTTAGTATTCTGAATACAAAATGAAGTACAATTTCGAAGAGTTAACTATTTAACGAATCTTTAGTATTTACACAAAGATGTTACTTTAAAATAGCTGTTCAAACAGATGGTTTCTCTGTTTAGGGCATCCATCAACGTCTGGAGGAGATAACTGAAGGAGTGATGTATAGACGGAAAGAAAAGTTCTTACCTTAAAATTTGATACCTACTGTTAGATACTTGTACATAGCTATGGTTCCTTACGTAACTTTGTTAGTATTATGATAATCAGCTAGAATTAGAATCTATATGACATCGTCATAGTTTAGGTACAAAGGTTTTGAATGTTTCACATAAACTATGATCGACTTTCCACCTAACTTTGGTGCAAAATTCCGCCGCGTTAAATATGATACAGTAAAATGAGTATTATATTAAAATTAGATACCTACTTTTAGATATTTGTACATAGCTATGGTTCCTTACGTAACTTTGTTAGTATTATGATAATCTGCTAGAATTAGACTGTATATAATATCGTCACAGTTAAGGTAAAAAGGTTTTGACTGTTTCGCATAAACTATGATCGATTTTGCACCTAACTTTGGTGCAAAATTCCTCTGGGTTAGATATGATTAGTAAAATTAGAATTAAATTAAAATTAGATGCCTACTTTTAGATATTTGTACATAGCTATGGTTCCTTACGTAACTTTGTTAGTATTATGATAATCTGCTAGAATTAGACTGTATATGATATCGTCACAGTTAAGGTAAAAAGGTTTTGACTGTTTCGCATAAACTATGATCGATTTTGCACCTAACTTTGGTGCAAAATTCCTCTGGGTTAGATATGATTAGTAAAATTAGAATTAAATTAAAATTAGATGCCTAATTTTAGATATTTGTACATAGCTCTGGTATGGTTCCTTAAGTAACTTTGTTAGTATTATGATAGTCAGCTAGAATTAGAATCTATATGACATCGTCACAGTTAAGGTAAAAAGGTTTTGAATGTTTCACATAAACTATGATCGATTTTGCACCTACATTTTGGTGCAAAATTCCGCCGGGTCGATATGATACAGTGCAATTCGGAACAGATAGTTTTTAGAGCAAAAAGTCCTTAATTAAAAAATGTACATAGCGTAAAACGGTCCGATTTGGTACAGTGGACTAAGACGTTTACCTGCTCCTTAAACGCCTATCACATATAAAATAACTAGATTGTTTGTCCTATGTAAGCAAACTACAATTCACGTAGGACTTATTTTCCAACTTTCGTGTATGAAACATATTATACCCACTATAAATGTTTTTTTCTTTACCGAGGTCTCAACAGCCTCTAGGGATGATAATATCGCCTCATGAAACTGAATGTTCCCTTAGGAACCATACAAGGAAATGAAAATATATTTACGACTATCGTATACATTACTATCAGATGATTGGCTTTTTGTGATGAAGTTTAATTTTTTGGTGTAAAATTTGTTATTACATTAATTTCTAGCTGACTTTCACATTGATTTTACGTGACTGGAATATTTAATAACCTTATGAATTTCGGAATACTGCTTATTAAATTAAGAGGAAAGGGTACCGACGCTCTCTTCATACAAACGTAGTTGACTGTTTTCTCCTTGGATAATAAGACTATAGCTATACTATAACTTCGTCCGCGTAGAAGTCGAAAATGGCCCAAGTAATCACGTTGCCCCATACAAAATTTGTCCCCCTTTTTCACCCCCGAAGGGGTACAATTTCTGAAAATCCTTTCTTATTTGATGCCTACGTCATACAAAAAATACACCCTTCAAGTTTCAGGCCTCTACGACCAGCGGTATATGCGTCGATCCATCAGTCATTCAGGACAAAGCATTTTATATGTATAGATATTCCCACGGGATCGGGACCAGTTACTGAAAAAGTAAAAGGGAACCGTTTGAGTTGGTATGGACATGTAATGAGATGAGAAGAGAAGAGACGCATGTAACTAGAAGAGTGATGAGTATGAATGTAGAGGGATGGAGAGGAAGAGGACGACCTAAGAAAAGATGGATGGACTGCGTGAGACATCACATGAGAGAGATGAATGTTAACGATGAGATGACGACTAATAGGAGTGAATGGAAGAAGAAGACATACTGCGCCGACCCCAAGTAAATTGGGATAAGGGCAGGAAGATGATGATTCCCACGGGATCGGGAGTGACGCGGGTGAAACCGCGGAGTGCTGCTAGTTTGGAACATAGGGCACCGGCGGCGAGAAAACGAACAACACTGAAGTTAGACTCCGGACAGGCGTAAAAAGCTTATTAGGTTTCGGTAATAAGGAAGTGGTAGATGTATGAAAGGGCTCGATCGAGATTGGTTCATTTAACTATTTTTTTTTTGTTAGCCAATATGGTTTCACTGCTGACGAAAGACCTTAAGAATTAAAAATTTAAATAGCGACTTCAGACAAAAAGGGAAAAATAACTACAATGTGCTTATTCATCTTGCCAGCAGCGTCGAGTATTTTGCTTCTCCCTTCAAATTATTCTTTTCTTGTTTCTTGTGTTTTTGTTGGTTTTAGGATGGTTTTAGGTAATATTTCGATCAATTTCTGTAATCAAATGAATAAAACTGACAATTGGAATGTCATTATTTTATTAATGAATGAATCATACATAGTTTAGTGGTAAAAAAATTACAAGGTGGTGTTTTGCGTTTGTGGAATTGTGCGTAGTTGGTATTTTACGGAATTATTTCTACTAATCCTCAAAACACCACAAAACCTCGAGTTGGTGTTTCGCGTATATGGTGTTATGTGTCTTAAAGGTCTTAACTGAAGTCGAGCAGTTTAACATTTTATGTGTAGTTATTTTCCCATTCTTTTCTCAAGTCGATTTTAATAATTATCCGGTCAGTAGTTATTGCATGACGAAGTAAAAACAAACATACGAACACCTTTATCGAGTGAATGCAAGCAAATCAGTGAGCAATAGCTAGTACAATATATATATTTTTGAAATGTGCTAATTAGGCCCTTTCATTTGATACCCCACACGGTACATTTTAATTTTTTTTATTTTTTTATTCATGACTCCATGTCCTCTAGAGAGTGCCATATTTAATTTATTGTGACGTCACATAACCAGCAGAAGCTTCTAACGATACCTCATTTGTTAAATTATAGTCAGTAGTTATGAAGTTACGTGGTAACAGATAAACATACCTACATACATACATATAGGTCAGAAACGTAATCCTACCTTTTGGCTTCGCCGTAAACGGGTAAATACTCTAAAAAAAAGAGTTTAAAACTCACATATTTTGTGTCTATATTTCTACTGTCAAAGAAAATTCCACTCGATCAGGCAGAAGAGTATGATGAGTATCCGAATAGTGAAAATGATCCTACGATGACAATAATTGGCACTTATTTTCTGAAATAAACGATTTAACCTGTAAGAAGGAAGGTTTGCACAATAGATTAGTGTGTCAGCAAATTCTTTCTTTTCTGAGATTCTTCTGAACAGTCTTCCAACAATAAATACAAAAGGAAAACACCTTAGTAAGTAGGTAGATACATAGTTCTCATAATAATTTGTATATGACATTACAGTACGTAGGGATGCCATTTAGGTAAATTGGTCTGCAGTTCTTGAATGTTTAATTTAAAAAGGTAACATTTAGACTGCTCTAGGCAAATTGTTATATCGAAGCAAAATACTTACTCTAAACGCTGGTATAAATAAACGACACAATAAACCTAGCTTAGCAGAAATATATTTTCATGACCAAAACAAATATTTATCTACCAAAAACTTCCAAATAAGATAAGTAAGAGAGACGTTAGAAAAATATGAAAGCTCTAATCAAGAAGTCCTTCAGAGTTTGACTACTTAATGGATCTTGTAAACCGCTTATGCATCTTAATTTAATCAAATTTAAGGCTTTTACGCGTCTGCTTTTAGCGAGAAAATGGAAAAAATTGTACGATGCAAGCTTTTATTAATTTATATTTTGTATACAAATTATAAGTGTTTAGAACCATCTATTTAGAGAAAAGTGTTGTAAAAGTTCTGAAACTTTTAACAAAAAACATTGAGATTTCTATTCAAGGAGCAAAATGTTTCTAGTTTTGAAGTAAATACGGTTACTGTGGTTTAATGAGATTCACCTTAAGTGTGTGTTTATGAATTACAAGTTCAGGTCCCAAAATTGTAATCTATTTACAAAGAAAAACATTCATGAGCACGCGTGTTCTGAGTGCGAAGTTATAAAATCTTAAATCAAGTTTGTAAGCGAAATTTTCAACTTTCCTAAGATTCCGTAAGCCTTTCGAGCCTAAGACGTTATTGAAATTAAATATTACGCAAAATTTTCTTGAGCTAAGCAGGCAAAGGCGTCGGGCGAACACAGAAATTGAATTAACCAAATCCCTTTGACGAAGTTCGTGTTTGCTGGCAACTCGGTTAAACTGCAAAATTATTAGCGGCGAAACGGTGCTCTTTTGCGGTGGCAGCTATAGTGTTGTTTACTTTATTAAGATCAACATAAAACTCTATTGTTCGCGCTACCGTTTGGAGTAGCCCGTTTATTATTTTATCTGACTTCGGTACTTTGTTGATCTTTAACACTGTTATTATTATGATGTCGTTGATTTCATTCAGGCAGACAGATGTAGAAAAAATGAAAATTACTAATATAGCTCTACAAAAATGATTGCCTTTAGGAATTTGTTTATTAATATAATCATATCAAAACTAATTGTGCAAGTACTTCTAAAGTTTTCAATGCCAAGGTATATATAGGTACTACAATGTATCGCTTGAATATGTGCTTGAATACAAAAGGGTTGTGAGTAGTTTCAAGAACATTCCAAAGTTTCTTACATAGCAACTGTTTAACTAGGTGAAGAAAGAACTTGTTTCGGTTCACCAGATAGAGCCGCTTGATATTGTTTTATTAGTTTACAAAGTTTTCTTGGAGTTATTTCTGTCGAGTAATAATCTTAACACAGATTGTGGGCCCGTACCGTGGTTTTCACGCAATTATACGAAGTTAAATTTTTGTAATATCAAAGTGTGTAAGTACCAAGATTTTAGCAAAATATTAAGGGGAATATTTATGTAGAACATTTATTATGGTAAGCACCTACGTAGACTTTTGAGAGCCTACTTTATACAAACTTTGTGACTTCATCTAACAATAATTAGCCAACTTGGGGAATGTTTGTGATATCAAAGTTCACCCACTGTTCAGTGTAATGTAGCTATCGTAGATAAATATTGTTTTAATCTCAATATTTGCACAGGTTAACCATTATCGCAGGGCTTAAAAAATGGAAGGGGAAAGGATGATAGGGTACTGGGGGCTCTCTCCATACAATGGTAGTCGACTGTTTTCTCCCTAGATAATGACACTAGAGCAAATATTTTTATTGCATAAAACTTATAACTGCCATGACCATCTTTTTTTTGTTTTAAATTTTAATTTCTATGATAATTAGAAAATGAAAATAACCAAAACATAGGGGCATAGTCATGGCAGTTGTAGGTTTTATGGCACAAAAATATTTGTGCTAGTGTCATTATCCAGGGAGGAAACAGTCGACTACGTTTTGTATGAAGAGAGCGCCGGTACGGTACCCTTTCACGTTAATGTTTAGACGAATTCTGATAACATCCTTTTTTACACAAAACCAAATAAATTACAGTTCTTGTTCTTGTTATTGTTATCAAATATGACGAAAGTCAAAACATTTTTAAATTCATAAAACAAAAGATAAAAGGTATTCAAAAAATGTTTTCCCATCATTCAACTAACGTGATCTGTAAAAATGTTGATATGGTATCTATGAGATGGCTGTGTCCATGAGCTATGCAGGCAGTGGCGATTCCTGTGTTTTTGTAAAGAATTTACCGATTCCCAATTCAGCGGGCGACGCTATAAATTAAGCCAACGTTTCGTTCGGTGTGGGTAAGTCAGGGGAATTTATTAGGTTTCGATACGGTCTTTTTTCCTAATATGATTAATGGACGCTCCAAATTCTAGGCCTATTTTGTTACAGATTTTCAACAGTTATTTTTTACTGCAGTTCATTATTACACGTATGAAGTTTTGGACTTGAAGCTTGTGGGTTGTAATGGTCGTAGCAGAGCATATAAATTTAATACATTTGAATCATTATAATAGTAGTATTAACAGCAATAATAGCAATTAACCCGAAGGTTCGTCGTTTACACTCACCGACTTGTAACGGGCAGCCAACAATGTCCATGAATTAACAATGAACTAGGCTCAAATTGGGATCGTTCGGACAAATTGCGTACTATGCGTAAACCATCAGAAACGTTCGCTTTGTCAAACTATTTCGTACTGAAGCCATCCGGAATCCTAGTTTTGTCATAATAGTAAATAGTTTACGCTCCGTTGTCTGTTCGTGTAACCGAAATTGTGTGAATATTAAATTCTAGTCCTTTAATAATGATATTGCATGGGATCTTATAAAGTATGCTTTGTGGTAATTATCTGATATTTGCTTAACTATATATTTACCAAATGATTATTAACTATAAAAAATTTCTACACCTTATCTTTTGTATAATTTATACCTTTGTGCAGTTTTCATTGTAAACTGCATTCCGCGGTTCGTAGCCGGATGTTCCTTGCATAAATTCGATTCCGACTCCACACATATGCTATGAAAGCTACCTCCGAGATTTTCTCCAAGGAAAATATTGTGAAAAGACAGACGCAGGATAGATAGACGAGTAAATTGAATTTTAAATTTACAGTAGCAATTGTGAGATAAACTTCCTGAACGAAACAATTTCTTCCTTAGTTTTATTTATTTCGTAAGCTCAACGACGAACAGTTGAAGATTATTTTAAATAGGTAGTCTTTTACACGACTTTGTTTAATGTTTTTTCTTTTTAACGTATTACCTAGATTTTACCTAAGTTTTCTGTTAAAGTATTTGTTCGAATAGTATTCAGAATTTGTTAAAAAAACTCAAGTCAATTTAAATAATAGTCCAGAATTAGTAGAAGGTCTCTCAATCAATTATTCCAGAATAAAGTTTGCTTCGAACCTTCTACTCCAAAGGGTGCAATTTTTTATTGAGATTTCTCTAACTTTTTTCATTAAATTCTGGAAGTATTTGAAAACTCTTACTGGTTTTAAAAGCCAATAAAAAAATTCGCAGTTTTTCTCGCCGGTTTTGCCGTTCGCTATTTCCACGGGGACAATCTAATCTATTACGCATTTTCATTACCCTTCAGATTAGAAAGACCTTTACCGATTTTTTTTACGTTAAATTGCCTTGTTAATCAGTTATTGCTAATCATTTTTCTCAACTATGGGATAATTCTTTTAGACAGTGACCACGCGACTTCGTCCGCGTAGAAGTTGAAACGATGTTTATGCAAAATTTGAAGTAGATTGGACCAAGGGATCACGTTGTCTCATACAAATTTTGCCCCCTTTTTACCCCTTTAGGAGTAGAATTTCGGAAAATCCTTTCTTATCCGATGCCTACGTCATACAAAGAATAGACTTTCCAAGTTTCAGGTCTCTACGATCAGCGGTTTAAGCTATGTGTTGATCCGTCAGTCAGTCAGGACAAAGGATTTTATAGAAGATTTCCATACAGATACATGACGTATTTTCATCGATAGTAATATTCACAAAAAAAATTATTAAAGAGCCATTCACTCATGCATGGAAAACGACCGCAATTTTTAAGATTCACTTACGCAAATTGTGATTAGTCAAAAGGATACATAATGTTGCGTGTTCCCATCCTATTTAGATAAGCTCACCAAAGAGTCCCTTGGTTTTACGATTAATGACGGAAAACAAAATGCTATACAATACTGTAACATAAACGGACGCACAAAAATCCACAAAAGGGATTTTTTTCACTCAGAATAACCAGTAACAACGTTTTGAATTTGATAATGAAAAGGTTACAATTCGCACAAATCATAAAGGGTGCTTACACAGGTACTTGTTATTGTACGTAATTGCGAAAATCTCGTTGCGTTCGTGTTTTATTAAAATGTGTTTTTATTCAAATTGTGACTGATAATAATTGTTTATTTTTATAAAAACACTAGCAGTGCTTCGCGGTTTCACCCACGTAACTCCAGATCCCGTGGGAATATCGGGAGCAAAAGTAGCCTATAGCCTTCCTCGATAAATGGACTATCCAAAACAAAAATAATTTTTCAATTTGAACCTGTTGTTCCTGAGATTAGCGCGTTCAAACAAATAAACAAACAAACAAACTTTTCAGCTTTATAATATAAGTATAGACTATGTTCAATCCAATATTGTTTTATCTGCATTAACTTATTACGCATTTACGCTCCTGTCACAGTCATTATTAAAGAAAACGCCACAAGTATTAAACAAAACGCCACGTAGAAATACGTAATCACTGAAAATACTTGAAGACCGGTACTTAAGACTTGTAAGCCAAAAAGAAATTACAACCGTTAAATGCAGCGCAAAAAAGTTTGTCGCTTGATCTTTATAATGCCACAGGTTCATATTGGTGCTTTGACTGCGATTAATGAAAGGCGTGAATAAAATTATACTTTCATGTTGTAGATTTTATTAAGATGAAATGGTACCGGCGCTCTCTCCATATAAACGTAGTCGACTGTTTCCTCCCTGGATAATGACACTAGCACAAATATGTTTGTGCCATAAAACCTATAACTGCCATGACTATGCCTATATGTTTTGGTTTTTTTTTTTCATTTTCTAATTATCATAGAAATTAAGATTTAAAAACAAAAAAATACTTGAGAGGAGAGACCCGGGTGGAACGAAGTTCCTTTCGATTAAGTTATTATATCATTTTTATTTTTACTATTAACAAATATAAATTTAATCATTAGGCTCAATTTTAGTAAACTGGCTTGCTTTTTATGAGAGAGAGAAAGAGAGACAGACAGAGAAACACGCGCACGCCGCACGGCTTACAACTATAGCAAAAAGTGTCGTTACAACTTTTGGTTTTAATTTTTTCCGTCTAGCCCTTTTTCGCAATGCGCCATAAGGAACGTACATAGGGGCATGGTCATGGCAGTTAGAAGTTTTATGCAATAAAAATATTTGCTCTAGTGACATTATTCAGGAAGAAAACAGTCGACTACGTTTGCATGGAGAGAGCCTCCGGTACCCTTTCCTCTTAAACTTAAACTTTAATATGAAAGTTGACTTTCGTATTTTGCGATCACAAAGAAGATATTTTCAATGATTGGACTACTTCCAGTGCTGCTAATATATTAGCTATCGATAAACATCCAATCACTCAGCTCACTCTGAAACGATAATATGAACGAACAACCAATCAAATTATGAGCAGAGAGATGCAAAGTTTCCATAGAAGTGTAGATATTGTTACTTGATTTATTAGTGTATTTCTTAAAAGCGCAAAACAGAACCAGGAATGCTAAGACTAGTGTGCATTGTTAGTTCGGAAGTCTTTCCGCAACTTAAGGATATGCATATTAAGCAAATTGTGCACTGTTAAGTTTTCTTTTCAATTAAAATGCAAATTCAAAGGAATAACTCAGAAAAGGTAGATTTTATACCCTAATTAAGTAAGGGATTTTTACAGGGACCCGCTTGCGTGCGAACGCTGAATGTGCCTAATTGGCTTTAGGTGTATTATCGCTTACTGAAGTGCCTTAGGCACCGTAAAATGTATGTTACTTAGTTTGTATTTGGTTAGAGTATGTGGTTTTTATTTAAAGCCAACATTAAGATTTGAAACTTTATGGATTACAAATACTTTTCTAAAAAAATAACAGTTGCCTCTTCAATTTCACACCAATGTTTTTTGTTTAATAAAGTTCTGTATAAACAAACATGTCCCAGTGCATCTACCCCAAAGTCTGGAAATAAGTACATTATTTGCAATGCAATTACGTGCTTACCATAGCGAAGGCAGCAAAAATGTAAAACGAATGAACTGAACAATTTGGACTCTATGAAGAACTAAATAACAAATTAAAATACCTTCAGTATCTACATCATTAGCATGATTAAAAGTAGTACTATAAAATTATTTTTGAGTCAAAAAAAGACAAATTACAAAAAGAACCGACGGGAAATAAGTCAAACAGACCATAATTATACCTACTACAATATTACTCACTATTAAAATAAGCATTTGAATATGTATTTTATGTTTACTTCAATTAAAAAATGTCTAAGTTAGTACAATAAACTTTAACTACTTACTGGCTTAGTGTCTAGGTACGAATTACCACAGGTAGATCAACACAAAATTTAAAAGCCCGTCTTTTACATCCACTCATAAAACGTTTAGTGCTCATCGCATCCTAAATAATAAACCGTGAAATATTTCATTTCATTTTAAATGTTTATATAAAACGATTATAATAATAACAAAGCAATAAACCGCGCTAACGAAGTTTACATTGTATCTTTATTACTGAAACAATTTTGACAGGAGAGCTGTGACACTGTAAACCTTGGAATGATTTAATTTCCTCCAAATATCTTTAGCGAAAACGCAAATAGAAATTGAATTTGTTATTCTGTCCTCAATGAATATTCTAGCAGCAGATTCTATTTTGAATTACAAAATGTATGAAATCACAAATTGATTAGTAGATGTGAAATTTTATTACAAATCATATCTGCTCTTTTGAGCAATCCCATATCATCACTACAAGGTCCTCAAACTAACAACGAATTTCTTCTTTTTTTGTGCATCGCAATATACCTTTTAATCGATAAAGACTTCGTTTGCTTGATAAAAACAACGAAAGTAAGAAAACCAAATAAACATTGGAAAAACAAAAGTGGTCATTTTCTTTTTAGTGCCGAAAAGAAAATAACCGGAAATGTAAAAAAATAACGCCACACCCTAAATTGTCAACCAATTCCTTGAATATTCCCAGCTGGTAGTAAAGGGAGCAGTTGCCCTCACTTCCCACTCGAAAACGTCCATGGGAAACTCATAAATAAGAACACGTTCCCGCTCCTTAAAAACAACTGTTTTCGGAAATTTTCGAAGTAGAAAACAATGGGTTTTCACTCGTGCGAAACAAACAAATTGATTAAAAACAAACATACGTACAATATCGATTGAATAGTAATGTAGTTAGTTACCAAATAATAGTCATAATTCACACACTAATGAAGTTGAGATAAAACAAAATTTTCCGTAACCATACCTACAAGAACTATCGTTACTATTGATATGTACAGAACAGATTTCAGTTCCATTTTTTGATTTCAGATATCCCCCGACGCAAAAAGAGATGTGTTATAAGTTTAAAGTGTCCAAGTGTGTGAGTCTGTCTGTGGCATCGTAGCTCCCGAACGGATGAACCGATTTTGATTTTGATCTTAAAAAGTTTTTTTAATTAGTCGGGAATGTTCTTGGCTATATTTCATCGAAATCAGTTAAGCCGTCTGAAAGTAATAGAGAATAAAAATCGAGGGTCATTTAAATTCAAAAAATAATAGTTTTAATTTGGTTAGTATTGGTCGATCTGTAGTTAAAACAGTCTTTACTTTTGGAGTCGGATAAAGCTTAATTATAACGTTTTTATAAAGCCGAAGTAAAAAGTTACGTATATTGGGGTCGTAAAAGAGTTTTAATGCTTTTTTGTACATCGTATATCGAGTCTGAACATTAAATTTTTGATTGCACAAAACGCGACCCAACTCTGACTTTTATTTGTGTTGTTTTAATTTGTGCGAATCCTGTCTCGTGTTTCACATAATTTAAAATATTACGTCGTAATTTTAGGAACCCCTGATGTAATATAATTCAGCTAGTTCATTTAACAAGTGGAAATCCTTTCATTTTATCTTGCTCTTGAGGTTGCCCTGACAAACGACGTTTCCGGAAGAGACCTTCGCAAAAGTACGAATATCCTCGGGTTTTCTACCACATTGATCTGCCTTACGATGTCACATACATTTATTAACACACATAGGTATTATACTGATAAGGTTAGGTTAAAACTGAAAACGTTTTCTGTGGTAGAAATAGTTGGAAATTTGTTATAGTTATAACTCGTTTTTCTTTGATGAATTCATTCTCTAAATGAGTAAAAAACACTATTGTTTTTAAAGTTTATACCTATGTATAAACTTTTCGACTTAATCTATGCTAAGTACCTTATTAAGAAAGTACTTAGCCCTGCCTATACCAAATTATCTATGCTTGGCGACGAAATGACGAATCCATTTCCACAAAACAATATAAAAACTTCAGTAAGAAATCTTCAAAAGAAAATATCAACTTCTGACAAAGAAAAAAGACGTGTAAATCCACTAAGTTTTTCGTGAAAATCAGGTTTTTCTTGAAAAGACAAAAACTTTTGTCAGGTAGGTATTGTTAAGGTGACTATAAGATTATCTTTTTCTTTTTAATCATCTTTAAATAAATAGGCATCCCTACATACAATCTGGTTTGTTGATGATAAATTAAAGACATGCCGGACCACGCAACTGCCTACTTAATAAATAAAAATCAAAAGTATAAATTAAACATCAAACCTCAATCAAAACTTTTAAGTTCCTTGAAAGCTGAATTAAGTTGTGCGTCCGATGTACTAAACAAATGGCGATTACGCAAAAGTTTAATTGGAAATCACCGAATCTGTGATGATAAAGGTTTTTATTATTCTCCAGGTAACGCGTAAACTTTGTAGCCCGTAGGTAATTGAAAAGAGCCGTAAAGTAAAAATTTCGTTACGGTTTATACGCTTCCCAAAAAATTACAAAAGATGAATAAATTGTCTGAGAAAACAAAAAAATACAACTGGGTTGGTTGATTTTCGAAAATTATATTTAAAATGTTTTTTTTTGTGTATTTTCTCTTTTTTCACCAGCAATGATTTGTGAATAAGATAATTGAAACTTCCATAAATCAGAATACATTAGTAAGTATTTTAAAATCAATCTTAGTACCTAAATCTAACTTCCCTTTGTAGTAAGTCTTTGATTTATCTAAGAATTTCATAGAATCCACAAGGGAAGAGCATCCGAGTAACAGTTCGGGGCATTCGCTAGTTTTAAACTCACTAAAAAGTTCTTTGGGAAAATCAGAAAATCTTTCAATATTTTCAGTTGAGACCGGATGCACACGCCAATTTTATGCAATTACTAGCAGAAATAAGTTTAACAATGTTTGTTTTGTTTGAAACTGATATTTTGAAATCTTTTCTGTTTTGAAATGTATTGGAATGAATGGAAAACACAATACCTACTCGTGTTACGTATAGTTTGAATAGAAAGTTAATTTATTTTAAATTCAAATATTTTATTCAAATGCCTAAAATTCTATTTAAAAATAAAGGGGCGTACACTAATGGATTTTCCGTATCATATCTCATATGTGCCTACATTTAGGGCTGACGTGGGTTCGACGTGCTCTCTCAAGTCAGCCTGAAAAGCAATCTTCGTCGGAATCTACGATTTATTTTCTTTGTATTCGTGACTTTCTTAATTTTATTCTGACTTATTAAGCGAATTTACTATCTAAATAAGTAACTATTTTATTATTAGAATTTACTATCTAAAATATCTAAGCGGTGTTGACTTAGTGGTAGATACCTCGACTAGTCGTGGGTTCGAATCCCGGCCGGCCGTGCACCAATGTATTTTTCTTAAGAAAAATTAAGAGAAATGCGCTAATTGACATTGCTCTTACGGTGAAGGAAAACATCATGATGAAACCCGCGGCTTAGTTGGCTCCAGAAGTATTGACAAGTTCTTTCCTCTGGACATGGTCGACTAAGCTGAGAGGGTAGTACCTAAGTGCTGGGCAAGCCTACTCCATCCTCACGCAAAAAGGACCCAATTAAAAAGGGTCTAATCGCGGAAAAAAGTCCGTTCAAGTACAAGTACTATCTAAATATATAAAAGTCTCGTGTCGTGGTGTTAGTTGCCAAACTCCTCCTAAACGGCTGAACCGATTTGTATTTTTTTTTGTGTTTATTCGTTAGGTTTGAGAATCGAACAACAACTATATTTCTTTTCCTTTTTATTTTTTGTGTTTGCGGGGACAGCTAGTATACCAAGTATGTAAATATATAATTCAAATTAAATGATTATATATCAATGCACAAATCAAATCAATAGACAGATCGGGCTACAATTTGGAATACAGGTAACTGTTACAATGTAGGTCTTGGCTTAAAATAATTATATAAAAAATTCAAATCTACAAGGACGAGTTTGCCGGCAAAAGCTAGTTCCATACAAATTCTAACCTAAAAGGAAAATAACAACAAAATAGGACAAGGTGACAAATGAAGTTGAATATAAAACAATAAAGCATTTGTCATTGAAATTAAGAGCAAAGCTGAGCGAGATACAGCTCTTAATGGAGCAAATGAAGGCGCGACAAAGGAAGTAAGAAGCTAAGTTTCAGGAGCATAAGTTTAGCTGAGACGTTTAGTTATGCAGAGTACAACCGTGTCTTAGCGAACAGTGCAACTTGTGTAGAAGTTGGGCAACTTATGCACGCGTGACGTCGTTCTGTTCGAAACAACGCCCGCCTATATTTTAATTCGTTTATACAGCGGTGGTTACGGTTGAATAAGTTTGTTGTTACTTCATTTGACGTTCTTGGATTTAAATTCAAACACACTGTGGTTGTATTAACACTTCTTATTCATACTTCACTAGCTGCGCTCCGCGGTTTCACCCGCATAACTCCCAATTCCGTGGGAATATTCTATATAAGGAGGAAAGCTATAGTAGCCTATAGCCTTCCTCGAAAAATGGACTATCCAACACAAAAATAATTTTTCAATTCGAACCAGTAGTTCCTGAGATTAGCGCGTTCAAACAAACAAACTCTTCAGCTTTATAATAAAATTGAACACAACTAAGGAAAATGTTTATAATCCGTATAGATTAGTATAAAGGTATAGATTTTCGAAGTTATACTTCTTTAGGCGCGTTATGAAAAAATGATGAGAGTAAAATTTTAAGATGCGCGCGCATCTGTAACACAAAATTCACATGTCGCAGCCGCGTAACCCAAAAGTAAAACAGTATTGAAGCTGCGAACGTTTAAATTTAAGATGCGCGCGCGACACTGTTACACTAAAGTAATAGGTTGAAGCTGCCCGTAAAATAAATATATCAGACGGACGGACGTATAACTTTTCACGCGCGTATATAAGCACCCATTTCTTATGCAATAGACAAGTTTGCCCCTTTTTTACCCGAGTTAGTGTCACTTTAAAAGTTTATGATCGCCTTCGAACAGAATACATAATAATTTATAGTAATTATTAAGTATTCCGTGTACTACGAACTTTATCATACCTTTTTACTTCGAGGTCGAATTGCTAAAATCCTAAGTGTGTTTTATATTTAATTTAGAATAATAACATTTATTATTTTTATTAACTATTGATTAATTAATCTAATCACACACGTAACATTTAATATAAAATAAATGATTACTCTTAATTTAAGCAAAACACGCTTTCTCGATTTAAGGATAAAAAATATAAGAAAACAGTGGAGACGTAACTCAACTTTCATTAGCCCCCTGATGAGAAGTTATTACCTATTTAAGTTAATTAACCAAATACCTACCGCACTCGGTCTGCACTTAATAACATCCTCTAAGTTTTTTTTAAATTAAACTTGATTCATTTTTAACTTTCTCTTAATCCTTATCAAATAATCAAACGGTTTAACAAATTCGGTGCTACTAGATCTCGTTCTACGATGTGCTACGGGCGTGCTACGGTGCTACGAATAGCTACGACGTAGAACTCAAGTAATGCCAGGGCCACCTACAATTAACATTCTGTCAAAATCAGCTATTTCTCCACTAAATAAGGAGTTGAGTTTTATTTGAAAATCCACCATTGATAGCCACTTCTGATTACTACACAATTTTGTACAATGACTTAATTAACGTCGCTGGGAAGTCGTTGGGCGCAGAGAGCATGCGACTGATTGCTCGGGAAGTCTTTGGGGGAGGTCTATGTTCAGCAGTGGACGTCCTGCTGATATAATGATGATGATGAATGCTCGAGATGCATCGAATCTTGACCACCCACAAATAGAACTGGTGTGGGTATCTATGGGGCTACTATACTTACCTAGTACCTCCATATTAAATTTGTGCTTAGGTTGTAAATACTTGCCAAAAAATAATTCATATATTTCATATTTCAGTTTTATTTATTGATTTCTGTTCCCAGTAATATTTATTTAGAACTAAATTGAAAAAGAAATATAGCCCAGGGCACCTATCTAGGTGTTCTAATAAACTGTTCTGAAATAAAATTCTTTCATTCGTACCTAGAGCAATTTACATAAAACGTAGTGAAGATCTGATATTAACATTTCCAAATTATGAATATTTGCTCTCGTTCTACAAATTGTACGTACAAGTGCCGTTTGCATGTCAACCTACTATTCGCACCTGTAAGTATTTCTAGTAACTATACTTAAGGGTTCGATGAAGTTAAACTTTCCATACAAATGTTTGGAGAAGTTTACTTTGTCTACAAATTCGTTCTACAAATCATACGAACAAGCACCGTTTGCATGTTGGCATTGTAACCTACTATTCACACCTGTCAGAATTCCAGGTAACTATACTTATGGGGCCGGCGAAGTTAAACTTACCATACAAACGTTTGGAGAAGTTTATTTTGTCTAAAAATCGTTCTACAAATCATACGCGCAAGCGCCGTTTGCATGTTGGCATTGTAACCTACTATTCACACCTGTCAGAATTCCAGGTAACTATACTTATGGAGACGGCGAAGTTAAACTTTCCATACAAACGTTTGGAGAAGTTTATTTTGTCTAAAAATCGTTCTACAAATCATACGTGCAAGCGCCGTTTGCATGTTGGCATTGTAACCTACTATTCACACCTGTCAGAATTCCAGGTAACTATACTTATGGAGACGGCGAAGTTAAACTTTCCATACAAACGTTTGGAGAAGTTTACTTTGTCTAAAAAATCGTTCTACAAATCATACGAGCCAGTGCCGTTTGCATGTTGGCATTGCAACTACTATTCACACCTGTCAGAATTCCAGGTAACTATACTTATGGGGCCGGCAAAGTTAATTTTTCCATACAAACGTATGGAGAATTTAACTGCGCCTACAAATCATACATACTGTTTGCATATTTGCATTTGAACTTACTATTTGCACCTGAAGAATCCCAGGTATTGTATATTTGTATGTAGGTAATGTTTAGTTGTTGTATTTGTGATTATTTGTAATTGCAAGGTTGAATAATTGTTTGACTTCAAAGGTTTGTATGGAAAATTTAACTTCGCCAGCCCATTTACTGTAGTTACCCGGGAGGTGTGGTGCTAAAAGTAGATTGACATGCAAACGGCACTTGTGCGTACAATTTTTTTAAGAATTCATTCGTAGGTGAAGTTAGATTTTTCATACAAACGTAGCGCCAGCCACTTATGTGCAGCTACCCGGGAGTCTTACAAGTGCTAAAAGTAGATTTGAGAAGTACTTTGATTTGCAAGTAATGTTTATCACTTGCACGTATAAATGAATTCGTTAGTAAAGTTACATTTTCCATACAAACGTATGGATTAACTTCATCGGCCCCTTAAGTGGGTACGAACATACTGTAACATTTTCATTTCCTTTTCCTTAATATCACACACTACTCGGAAGTTCAATTACGCCAGTACCGCTAAATCCCGAGATTCAACAAAATCATTCTTGTCACCACATTTTTTTGAGTCTCCATAAACAGGCTGCGTGCTGTGCAATATCGGGCCACCCATAGCGCTGAGAATTATACCATCTAAGTATATTTATGCCGTTCCAAAGTAAACGCTATGTTTTTGTTAATATGATTGAAAATCGTAAGAAACGTTTTATTTAGAACCGGTTAAAGGAAACTCTGTGTTTCCTGTGACATACACAAATTGTAGTTGAGAGTACTATAATCGTAAATAGCAAGTAAATTGGGTTTATTTAACGAACCGTCACAATGCTATATGAAACAAATTGGCAATATAAGAATATAGACGTAACATCTACTGTATTTACTCTGTTTATCATTTACATTCTAACATTCTCCCACCATTTTGACGACCCAGTTGGCACAATGGTCACCATGCCGGACTGCCAAACACACGGTTGCGGTTCCCGCCTCAGACAAGTATTTATGCTTAGATATTTGTCTATGGTCTGGTTGTTTCTATGTATTATAAGTATATATTTATAAAATAAAAGTATATATAGTAGTATATCCGTTGTCTAGCACCCATAACACAAGTCTAGTTACTTAGCTTGGGGCTAGATGGCAATGTGTAAAATGTCCTGCAATATTTATTTATTCTACAAAACGAAGATTTGAGTTTTGCCTTGAGATCATTACGCCATCAGTGCAAATATATCTTTGAGTTTTGCCTTTTACGTCACGCCGCTGTAGGCATATAGCATGTCACAATGAAGACCGGCCAAAAGTGCTGAATCGTCATGACCTCCATCGCAGTAGCCGCGTGCCGTCATATTTCAGCATTCCTATACCTACCATCAGATAGGTCTTACCTTAGATTAATTATTTATAAAGTAAAAATGTAAGATATTGTAATTTTTAACTCAATAAATGAGTTATGTATCATTTCCTTTCGATTCTCCGACTGCCCGCGCGAACGTAATTTACCTTTAAATATTGCATGGCACAAATATACACAGCGCCGTCCAGCTCCAAGCTTAGTAATTTGCCTTTAAATATTGCATGGCACAAAATACACAGCGCCGTCTAGCCCCAAGCTTAGTAATTTGCCTTTAAATATTGCATGGCACAAATATACACAGCGCCGTCCAGCTCCAAGCTTAGTAATTTGCCTTTAAATATTGCATGGCACAAATATACACAGCGCCGTCTAGCTCCAAGCTTAGTAATTTGCCTTTAAATATTGCATGGCACAAATATACACAGCGCCGTCTAGCTCCAAGCTTAGTAATTTGCCTTTAAATATTGCATGGCACAAAATACACAGCGCCGTCTAGCCCCAAGCTTAGTAATTTGCCTTTAAATATTGCATGGCACAAATATACACAGCGCCGTCCAGCTCCAAGCTTAGTAATTTGCCTTTAAATATTGCATGGCACAAATATACACAGCGCCGTCTAGCTCCAAGCTTAGTAATTTGCCTTTAAATATTGCATGGCACAAAATACACAGCGCCGTCTAGCCCCAAGCTTAGTAATTTGCCTTTAAATATTGCATGGCACAAATATACACAGCGCCGTCTAGCTCCAAGCTTAGTAATTTGCCTTTAAATATTGGAGGGCACAAAATACACAGCGCCGTCTAGCCCCAAGCTTAGTAATTTACCTTTAAATATTGCATGGCACAAATATACACAGCGCCGTCCAGCTCCAAGCTTAGTAATTTGCCTTTAAATATTGCATGGCACAAATATACACAGCGCCGTCTAGCCCCAAGCTTAGTAATTAGACTTGTATTACAGTAGCCAGGCAACAGAAAGGATACTTACTTAAATATATTTTTTGTAAATAAATACACTTAAAAATATTATTAACTATTAACAATATCAACACACAAATATTTGATCGACGGCGGAAATTGAACTCGCAACCTTCAGCGTTTGGAGTTTTACCACTGCGTCACAGAGGTCGCTAGAATCTAAATAATAGAAAAACACATAATTCTTTTTAATAAAAAGAATAGCAAATATTAAAAACTCGAAAAAATTCACTTTGATTTCCAATATTTATCAACATATCAAGCAAACATCAAACATTTCAAGATTTTCAACAAATAATAGATTCAAACATGCACAGCGGTCGTGCGAATCTCGTTCACTATTTTATTAGCCTATTGAATCGAGCTTGAAAACATAATTTATTTACAATGCTGTCTGTCACGTAAAGTAATTGAATATTGAAAAGATGTTTTATGAGTTTACCACTGCTGGTTGACATAAAAATAACGTTCCCATTCATAAAGCATAAACCCGAAAAAATACATTTTGAAATATTGCAGTATTTCAGTATTCCAATATACAAGGTTATTGGTAAATCTATACTGACTGACTGACGGATCAACGCACAGCATTAACCGCTGATCGTAGAGACCTGACACTTGGAGGGTGTGGTCTTTGTATGACGTAGGCATCCGATCATAGTGGTCAAGCTATAAGTTTGACCCCTCATTGGTCACGGGGGTTAATAAAAAAAAGATAAATCGATCCTAATATGAAACATAAGGCGGTTACATAAATAAGTGGTATGAAATATTAAGACCTGAACATTTCAAAGATCAATGACATGCGTTAATAGAGGTCTAACTCCATAACCATTTGTCCTGAAATGACAATGCCATTACGAAAACGATGACCATGAAATTTGTCTTCTGAGGGATAATAAGCATCAAGGTTCTGTCAGGTAAAATATAGAAAAACTAGTGTTACGTGAATAATGGAGTTTAATGCAAATGTCTAGTAATTATATAAATTCAAGTAATATAAATTGCTGTACCTCGCAGTTTTACCTGCGTAAGTGCCGATCCTGTGGATATATCGGAATAAAAAAAAGAAGCCTTTTAAATATTTGTCTATCCAGGTCACATATAAGTTTCATCGCAATGAGTTCAGTACTTTTTGCGTGAAAAAGTAATACCTAAACGTACACATATCAGCAAACTTTTACATCTATCTATTATATAAAAATGAATCCCTATCTTTCTTGGTCACGGCATCACGAATTATCGACTGCACCATTTCACTAATTCTTTTTTTGTTGCGTTTGTTATTCTCAGTAGAAGGTTCTTATGAAAGAAAAAAATTAAGAAAGTGTCGCAGAAAATAATACACGGGTGAAACCGCATTGACCATTAAACAATATCGTAAAAATATTTTATATGAATTGCTGACAGCGATGTATTCTAGGCAGTCATTGTTTTTAATCTCTTTTTAAAAATTCAGTTGTAAGGAATATTTCACCAAACCCTATTTTGCTAATAATATTATTTCACCTTATAGGCGTTTCTGCAGAAATTGTAACAATATATCATATAGATAGCTTCTTACTTATAGGTAGGTACGTGTTTGTTGTACTTCATCAGAAAGTCCTGCGAACAGTAAGTGTAGATTTCCCCTGAGCTCATAACACTGATAAAAGTACTTTTACGAGTAAAAACTTATATCCCAAGCGGTAACAACTTCTTTGCAAATAGATTAGTATAGAGACCTTTATGACGGAATTTACTAAAGTTACGAATTTCAGATATAGGTTACTATTTAGAACAAAACTTTTTTTTAAATAAATTTACATTATAAACATTTCAGATTTTTGTTTTCAGGCGATTCTTTAAATACTAAACAAAGAGACATGCAACTATAAATAAACATTAAAACGTACAAATAGAGCCTTTAATATTTAACGGCTATTTTTGGTTTTCATTGATTAAATAATACCTGTGGAAAGTGATTGCGTAGAGATTCAAGTTACTAAAATAACTTGTATAAAAACGACCTCAAAGGAAATCGACACCAAAGAATAAACGACGTTACCTAAAGGTATATTTACCTGAAACATTAAAATAAACATTATGTTCTTACCCGCCGAGAGCTCTACAGTTTACAAGTAAACAATAAAGTAAGGTGCAAATAAGTAGACACTTCTTTTATGTAATATTTCCCATGCTTCTCTCAATATTTCATGTCTTGCAATACTGCTGGGAAATCATATCTAGTTGCGTACTTTCATGTACAATTAGGTAGAGAACGTAATAGACAACTTACTATCTAAAACTTAAACTATAAAGGTCTGTCCGCACACAACAGTGACGGCACGTAACCGACAGTTCCGTACCGTACCGTGCCGTGACCTGCTATTCGTACATGTCAGTGTCAGTACCTACACCGCGCAGTGATTTTAATACTCTATCGCTAGGGTTACATAACTTTCATGCGCGAGTCCAACTCGCACTTGGCCGGTTTTTTAAATAAATGATGTGAAAAACGAGAGCGAGCAAAGATAACGATCGCATAATTTCCGATATTATGACTGCGATTATAAAGAAAACGAATGTACCTAGGGGTCGATCGTCAAAAAAACATGATAAATACTCGGACTAAGAAAACACACAGACTAATTCAATTATCTTTTCGTCGTACATCTTGAAACACTGCGACCGTGTCAGGCAAAATATTGTCCGCTACAAATTCACGCCGGATCACGGCGAGCGTCGGTGTAGCACTGACATCACTGATCGTCACTGTCACTGACCAGTACGGAAAGCCTAGTACAAAAAGTATGCAACAATATTTTTTTTTACTGACACTGATGGATACGTTGTGGTACGGCACGTGTCGGAACTATGCCGGCACTGTGCTGTGCGGATCGGCCTTAATGCTTTATAAAGATAAATGCAGTAAAGTAAGTAATTTTAGACTTAACTTAGACACCTACTCTGCTTTTATCATAATTTATTGTGACTGCCCCAAACAATCAGTGCGACACATGCTGCTTGAATGCCACTGACTTCAGAAACCTCGCCAGATCAGTCCCAATAAGTTATTTTCCAGGTTGCTTGGAAGACATCGCTTTCAGCGATATGGCCACCCATTTGCGCAACTTATACTTTCTAGCTATTACTTTGCTTTGGTCGTATGTTCCTTCCTGTGTTGTAGAAATAAGGTTATCTTTCTATCTGTCTCACGAGCGATGTCGTAGTATATCTTAAAAATGTTATCAAAATATTCAGCTTTTTAAGTTACCTTTTTTGTAGCTTACTTCAGTAAGCCATACGATAAATTAATACTTTATTATATTTATCATCATCATCATCATCAGCCGGTGCTGCTGGCCTCTCCCAAGATACGCCACTGGGCCCGATCTTTGGCCCTTCTTCTCCATTCACTGCCCACCGCTTATATTATATTATTAATTTATTTTCATTTATTGTTTCAATAGTTAATTTATTATTATTTACTGTCGAACGTACATAATTTCAACAGAAATATGATGTTTAGTTTATTTAAGTCTTAAGAAATATTAGGTTTTTGAATCAATTAGTTATGGATTATTCAAGTACGGAATGCAATCTGAGAAATAAACAACCTTTATCTTACAGTTCTAAGACTCACGGGATAGTATTTACTTAGACTCGACTGGATCTACGCTCAACATTATTTGTCTAAAGGGAGTTTCCCCGACGGCGCAATAGGAAAAACTTCCTTCTTTGTATTTACTTCAATTAGTGGTACTATTCTTTGTCCACGTGTGTCCTCTTTTTTATTGTTTTTTGTTACTATAATATGAACGTGCGCTACTTTATAATACTTTATTACTAACTCATAACTAATAAATGACAAATAATAAATAAATTGAAATTCTACTCATAAAGTATCAACATATCCATCAACTAATATCAGATACCCGAAATATTATTTATTTAATTATTTGTATATTTGTTTGTGTGTTCCCTCTTCACGGTCCATCCGACGGGCTGGACCGATTTGGATGAAAATATGCACAGTGGTAGATTAACCGTTGGAGAAGAACATAGGATAATTTTGATCACAATATTTCCTCGGGATCGGGACTTACGCGGGTGAAACCACGGGACGCAGCTAATGTTTTATAAATAACATAAGCCATCAACAAATAGTACAACTTCACAAGTAGTTTTATTATCCTAGGCCCCTAGGTAGGTATTGTTTCTCTTCCTTAGAAATGTTTCGTGAAAGTGGCAAAACTACAATTCCGAGCACATGTGATTCGTCACTCAGTGACAGGCTGACGTGGTACACGCAATAACACATGTTACGATACGCTCGCCCGAATTTTATTACACGAAGCCTTTGCCCGTACGAGTATCTTACCTTAGGTACTCGTTCCTAGTTGGATCCGAAGTAAATTATACGGAATTTCCCTTGAAATTACAGTAATAATACAAAGGAAAGTATCACTGTTTGTTTGATTCGTTTACATTATCGTTTGTTTGGTAAACAAAATAGAAGTTTACGAAAACAATCCAATCAACACTGAAACTGCCGAACTATACAAACAAAAGTATGAACGCTACCCAAACCCATATGCTAGCACCAATAGAAACGAAAAAAGGCAAAAATTAACTTGCCGCAACCGAGAATCTCATTTGTCTAGGAAAAAATCTTGGAGGCTTATCTAAGTCGAAATAAAATGGAGATAGAACGGAAGGATATCCGAGGTGAAGTCGGCCGTAACGAATAACCTTTGAAATATTAGTAGCTTTTAGGGAGCGAATTGAGAATCTCTGTTTAAACAACTGAGATTTGCTGATTTTTTGAAAAAATCTTAAAATATTCCTCATCAGTATTTTCTGAAGTTTTCGTGCTTTGAACTCATAATAAAATAATTTAACAAAAGCAAAATAAAGGCGATTATATTCGTTGCAACTATTATTTTAAAATTAAACACGTCGTAATCGCGTTTTGGAAAATTATTTTAAGAATTACCGCGAAGTTTCGACAGATCTTTCGTTGTCGCGAGTAGACTATAAAGTAGAAGTAATGTTTTAAATCCAAAAAAGCACTGGCAACCCGTTTTATAGAAAATAATGAATTTAAATCGCCTGACTTTAAAAAATCCGTTAAAATTGTTTCATTACAGTTATTTATCCTTTTATAAATTGAGTTTGGAGCCAATTGGTGGTTTTTTTTATTTAGAACGTTCGCGATTGCCTCCCTTACTTAAAATACGCGTGTCCTTATAATTATGACAGCTACAATGCTTTCTTATTTATAAATTAATCAGCTTAAGAAAAGTAGGTAAAAATAATATCTGTTTACCTAATTCAATCAAAAATGGAGAATCCCCGTTGATTGAAGGAAACTGCCTACTTTAAAACCCTAAACGCAATATTAGATTGAATAATGAGAAAATTTATAGGAAATGCATAAAACCTAATGCGTACATAAACAGAGGAAGCGTAACGCAACGAAATGAATTTTTTCATCCCTTTTATATCCGCCATTACAATATTTTGTTTCAATACGTAAATACGTTCCTTAATGATAATTTCATTCCCTTTTTTTTAAATTAGATCTACTTATCAAAAGAGAAATGATACTTCAGTAACTAGTACAATATTTTCTCTTTGTTTATACTTTTTATACAAAATAAGAAGACAAATAAACTGTAACGAAAACTTTGCATTTGAAAGGCGTGAAGGATTTTCTCATTTAGAACGTAACAATGGTCGCGTCTTCTTAAATAAACAATCAGACGCATTCCGTAAGCATTCATACTTGTCTCAAGACAAAACAGATAGCCTAGAGTGAGGAGCTCCAGACAATCTACGAGGCATATTGCGTTATAAAAAATGATGACGGCCTCCTCGGGAGCAGCCTCGTTTACCGCTTATCGCTCTAAAGACAGATAACGCAGAGACCATAAAAGGAAGCGACTCGACGAGAAATACTTAACCTTATCTTATATTGACGAAGAAATACTTCATAATATTATTATTCTGTCAGATAGGTTCTGGCTAGACTTTGGTTTACAGCCGAAGGGCGGAAGGTTTACGATTTATACTGGTTCAGATTAGCATTTTTACCGACAAATTTCGTTGAATGTGATGTTCTTGTGCAGTAGAGATTGTACAAACGTTAAAATTTTATTTTTCACCATTAATTGCTTAACAGAGTGTGGACTGAAAGTCCCAAGGGTAAGGGTACGGAGGAAAATTAACACAATTAAACACCGTCTTAAGCCACCATTGTGTTCGAGGGACTTTTCCTTTTTCTTTTTGTACAAACCGTGGTTGAATGTTCTTTTCAGTACTTTTTCTAATTAATGTCCACTCCAGAGGTCGAGTTTTTAATTTAGAGTGAAGTTATTAGAATAAACTTGTCGGTTATATATAGCTTAGCCGCTTTGCAGCGGCCCAATTTTAAAATCTAAGCTCAGTAATATGTCGTTGTAGTACATGTTTTTAACTTCTATAAAATGAATTGAACATTCAGTGCGAAATACATTTTTATAGGACAGTATCTTCACTACTTAAAGTTTGAGTAAGATGAAGTAAGCTAGGAGTCGCTAGAAACAGAAGTCGGCGGTCTCCATAAGACCACTTTATACCTTCTCTAAAGTGCACTACCGCATAAACTTACATTTTCAAAGTAAAACGTGCTACGTTTACGCGTGAGCCAAGTGTTCAACAACTGGTATTGGAATATTTTATAATTCTGAAAAAGTTTCTCGTCTTAGTTCTTTTCAAGTAAAATAAAATACCTAAATAGTTACATTTTTGTAAAACTAATCTGAAATAAAAGTCTCTAGCTAGAAAATAATGGATCACGTTTAATAATAGAACAACTGTGAGTAATGCTTCTTTTACACGTAACGCATTTTTAACAATAACAAAGGCCGATGTGCTGAGTCCCTTAATGTTTTGTTCTTGTGGTCGCGATCAGAGTTTGATCGTAATATTTTACCAGACTGGTTCCGCTTTTTGTTCCGGTTGGCTTGAGGTTTCTACGCTCTAGGGAATTTAATAATTCCTTCAAATTCTGCAAGTGATGTTTCGAGATTTCGATTTAGGATGGACTTTCCCATTGGATTAAAGTTTTAGGTGAGTAAAAATTCTTAAGATACTTCATAAAACACGGTAGACATTTTGAATCGCAATCACTACCGATCATTTTGTTTAAAATTGCATTTCTAAACTTTGTACATCTTTGTATTTCGCAGAATATTGGCAGAATTTCATTTATTATTCTATTGTACTATTACACGTTTCTCAAGGAGACAATTACGTAAACTTCCGGAAGCTTCTATTGTACTTAGAACTAATGATCTCGTAAACAAGATAGATTGAGCAAAAATAAAGCTTTTGCTCTCAAGGGAAAACTGTAAACATGAATCGATAGGTGTCAAGAGCTCCGGGCATAAGTCTTCAGTAAAAAATCAGTTTACTCTGTCCATTTACTCTACTTTGCTAGAATCTGAAGTTTAAAAAACATACAAGAATAATAACAATTAGAACAAAATAAAAATTCTATCATTGATTTATTTAGCCTAATAATATTTTAGGCACACGTTGTGTGAAAATGGCATATCGCATTTATAATGTGTTCAATTAAATTAAATGTTCATTTGTTTAAGCCAACTATGAACCTACCTATTGTTTATTAAATATAATTTGAATATTTATAGGTATATTGAAAATTAAAGTGCAATATTTTGCTAAATCCCATTAGTGTCACCGATCACGTACAGTCGGAAATACAATCGCAGGCCCACCGTAGAATCCTAAAATCGCTATTATTTGAAACTTTTCAACTCAAATAATAGTGAGTTTGAAACTCTTTTTCAAGTCTGGAATTTAAACAAAACCATAGGATCATTTTTAGAAGATCCATGGGTCAGATCCTAAATGGATATAGTGATGTATTTTTTTCTCATTGGATCCAGATTTCAAATTGTGGATTTACTTAGATTTTTCTTTCTTAGTCTATTTCTCACCAGTTCCATCATGGATCTACTGATATGATTGTTTTTTAGTCGATTTCTCACCAGATCCATCATGTATCTACTGAGATTTAACCCTACTTGAGTTCAAAACATTCTAATAATAACCATAAAGTGTAGACGCACTTTTGTTGTTTGAATGTACATAGAAAATACCTACCTAAATTAATAAAACTGAATTTTATAGGACATCGTTATTATTTGTTCTATCTAGCAACAAAACCTACCTATCTAACCACGAAATAAACCACATAATAATTTAGTTTCACATTGACGTCTAACGGTTTGCCTAACCTCGTTTAATTAAGCTTAGCTGTACCATTGTTTAGGCTAATCAAATTCGAATTTGATTTACTGCAGCAGCTTCAATGTACCAAACGTGTTGAAATTATTAAAATAGTAGTTCGAAATGGCTAATTATGTGTTTCAGCGTTTACTAGACGCCGCATTTTATATATTTAAACAACAAAAAATCCTTGTTTTAGAATTGAAATTGATTTAAGAATAAGTTTTAACCTAGCTTTCAAAAAATACTAGTGTTATATACAAAACAATCTCTACTTATATACTGGAAGAAATAAGAGAGCTATATCCAAGCATAGGGCAGTCAGTCCTTCGTTCTGTTATCATTAAATTTCCAACTGATTCCACAGTACGGCTGCAAATAGACGTCGTCAAAGCTCGACAGCGTTTCTCAGAATCCCCAACTTCAATAGATACATAATTTAAATCGAATGAGGGCGACCGCAATGTTGTCAGATGCAGTATCGTTCTCATTTGTCAACAAGGTTAGATAGCGAGACCATTTGCATGTGCGTTTCTAACTTAGTCAACGTCCATCGCTAGTGGGTTCGCTGGAGCGGTCGGAATCGCCACTGTGTGGAACGCATTGTAATTTGCATTGCAACTGATGTCGTTACCAACTTTGTACCTGTTATCGACCCAATTCGTGTTATTACTTCTGTTTGTGTCGAATGTTTACAGATCGGCAACCATTTCACGTTTCACTGCTTCACTTACTGCATCCTGATAAATGATAATAAATCACTTGCTCACGGAACGGAACATTTCGTTTCGTTCAAAACAGTTTGTAACAATAACGAAAAATTACTACAAAGTTCATACTTTTATATTTGACTTAAGTGACGCGTTGGATGGACACCAGCCTGCGACACAGAAGGTTGCGGGTTAGATTCCCGCCTCAAACAAATATTTATGTTTTTATGGGCTATAATTTTCTGTATGAATATTTATTAGGTATATAAGTATTAATAGTATTTAAGTATTCTATCCGTTGTCTGGCCACCATAATACAGGCCTAGTTGCTTAGCTTGAGGTTAGATGGCGCCATGTGAAGTGTCCAACAATATTTATATTATGTCGAGTACGAAATGTGGCAACAAATTGAAGCTAAAAATCAAATTACAAAACTACGTGATTGATGGGTTTGTTTTGGCTCATTCGTTGCAATACTATTGGGACACGTAAATCTATTTCGGTAAACTGTTGGATTTTAATCGAATTTTTAAAATGAATTCTTGTAGTAATATCCTGAATACTAACAGATTTTAGACCCAAAAAAGTTTTAAATTGTTGGACTTAGTCGACAAAATTCCAATTTAAAAAAGGTTCTCGGATAAAGTCTTCTTTTTTTATCTGACCCTTTATTGGCCCTATCCATATTATTATGTATAATCGCCAGTTCAAAAAGATTTTCCGCATAAAACCTTTTCAATGACATCAAAAGCCGCTAAACAAACTTATGAAACAGTATTTTGGTGGAAAAATACCATAGTAACTTTATTAGGTGAATGACAAAGGCCTTGCCAAGTTTTGGACGATTACCTCGCAAATCGTGTCGGTATTTTCCCATGAATTTTGTCGTTTACTTTGTCTCAATTACTTAGTGGTGTGGGCCATAGATATTTAGCATCTATCACAACGTCTTTTCGGATCTTTATAAGCAAACTAAGTTACGAACGAGGAAGTTCGAGTTGGTCAAAAACGCAAGCTTTTGGAAACCATCAAAAAAAGGAAAGTTGCTTATTTAGTACACCTTTTGAGGAATCCGAGATATGAACTCCCGCAATTGATAATGATGGGAAAAGTTACTGGAAAAGGGAAAGTCGGTAGGTAGGTAGGAAAAATTCTGGGTGCGGAATATTAGAGAGTGGACAGGGATAGCGAGTGCCGCACAACTTTTTAGCCTCGCGAGGGATTGGTTCAAAGTTTCTGAGCTGCCTGCTGAACAACCAAATCACTAATTGGAGAGGTACCCTGAGAAGAAGATGATAAGCAAACTAGCTATGCCCCGCAATTTTACCTGTGTTAGTGCCTCTTTAAAAATGACATCGATTTCCTGCAAAAACAGAATACATCATAGTTAGTACAAACTACAAACTTTTACAGCCATTACTCCTTTCGATATCGAATTTCTCAAAATCCTTTCTTAGTGCTCGCCTTCGTCCTAAAAAGAACGCCTGCAGTTTCAAACTCGTAGGTCTTGTAGTGTCAGAAATTTCTTGGTGAGTCTTTTTGTCTTTTGTATAAATGGATGGTAGGTCAATCTTTTTAGATTTATTTTATGAAATGTTTTTCATTATTTATAATTTCCGAATAATTTATTAACACAGAAAATGAATAACGTTTTCAACCACAGTATTCAACAATGGACGCGTTTATTGTTTTTAACTTAAAAGTTGGCCTTACCAACATCTGTTTGTAATGCTCCATAATAAAATTTAACAGTAATTATGAGAAAATATAAAATTTACGCCTGAATTCTGTTGGTAATTTGAATGCAGTGAAGCACTCAATTGTGTAAAATGAAACGGATTTGTCTCTGTTTTCCGGTGTGTTATTTTCGTCAGTGGAGTCGTCTATTGAATTTACATGTACCAGTCGCTCTTCCATGGCCGACTCTTCATGCATATGGATGGCCTTATGCAAACTGCAACTTTGCCTTCCATTGGATAAAAATATTTGAAATGTGACTACTAGGGATGTCGAAAGTACTTGAAATGGGAATTTAAATACTTTCGTGTAGACCGAGAATATCGAGTTGTATGTATGTGTATGTAGAAGATAGTACCTCCTTACGACCTCGGTATTTTTCTACGATGTCTTGGTAAATAATAATAATATAAAACAAATAGAGTTCTTCAGATATATGATGCAGCCACAAAATGAAGACAGGCGTCCCTCGAAGGCACCCGTTTATTTGGAGGTCTTTGAGTCACGAGCGTATCTTCTAGGAATGCGTGCTACAGCTTAGACCGCATTGTCACTTACCATAATATGGGATAGTGGTCAAATGCTGCCCTAGTTTTTATAAAAATATATAAATAAAAAATAATAAACAATATATATTATTCCGTCATTTTCCTCTAAACTATCACGCGATCATAGTTTAGATAGCTGTTACTTCGTCTAATATCAAAACTATCTAAAATTTCAGATTATTTGAGCTGGAATACCTAGTGCTAACAATAGTACGACAAATATTTTCGTAGAAGTTCCTCTGTGCAGTAGGTTAGTTCTAATCTTAATTTACAGTTTCCCGGTAACTTTAGTTCCGTATAACAAGTAGCAAGTGGCAAATAGTAAAGTAACTTGACGATGAGACTTGAGTCGGGTTCACTTTGTGAATTGAACAAGCTGATCTAATTTTATATTTGCCTTTTATAGCGGCGGCAGACTAATAGCTGGCAGTCTTTTGTTATAGATCGCTTCTTAGACAGTCTTTAAATTACATTTGCAATTTTAATTTGTATGTTATTTGCTTGTTTGCGAATCATGGTCGAAATTGTAATTAATTATTTTAACTATGTTAAAAAGGATCACATACAAATAACATTTTTTGGTAGAATTTTCGTTCTGGGTCTTAACTGTATTCATCCCTTAAATTGCAACAAAAAGTTTTGCTTGATATTTTTGTATTCTAGGTTTAGGTATTATTAATTCAAAAGTATATCTTTAATTTATAACTACTGCTTTAATAATAAAAAAAAAGAAATACAAGCTTATTTTACAAAGAATTAATTACACAAAATACAGAATACCTATCGATATCGGAGTTCATTACTTTTGTATGGATAAGTGAAGCGTATATGTTAATCTCATGCATGCATGCATACATGAGCTGGTGTCTTTTGACATGACAAGTAAGTTACATTTGATTCCATTGTTTAAACTGCAGATTATGAAATTTAATCTTCTTAATTTAAATTCCTTTTCAGCCATAATTCACAAACAACCAAATTACATTAATTAAAAGACTGTGCAAGTAGCGAGGGACAGTTTTTTAATTAATTTACAAAACGTATAGTTTGAGAACTTTACTGGATGGCTACCAAACTCATTCAAGTATGACGAGGTCGCAATTATTTTCTCATGGTTCCCTGCTTTAAAAGTGCTCGCTAAAATATTGTTCATTGACGTACTTTTAACGCAAGTCAACTGTAATCATTGTTCTACTGAATAAATGAAACGAAACGGTATTACAGCAATAGATAGATAGATAGATAGATAAACACTTTATTTGTACAACACACAAAACATTGAAAATAACAAAAAGGATGAGAAAGCTTATTAACTACCAAATTGTCCAAACACGCGTCCTTATCGCTTAAGGCGATTTCTTCCAGGCAACCTTAGGATGGAGAAGGTCTGTTTAGCTTAACTGGTAGGTCGTGTGGTGTAAGAAACACATATAAGAATAAAGTAAAAAGCAGATTTTATTTAGATTAGCTCATATAGGAGATCCTCTCACATTTCATATTTTTTAAATAAATTTTAAACATGGCAAGATAATGGTTTCATAAACATCAGTTCACGTGTTTTTTCCGCCTCTGTACCACCTTCATTTTTCACCGCAACTTTACGACTAGGTACTTTTTCTCCTTTTGTCTTTGTAAATTGAACCATGAATATGTTATTGAGGTAACTCGTTGTTTACTCACCTATGTAAATGAATTAAACACACCTAACTATTGTGTCTAGGTACCGAACTAGTTAATAAATTTCACAGTTAGTGTAGTGAACAAACTCAAAGTTTGGTCAAAGGGATTTGGCTAATTTGATTTCTGTGTATGTCGGCCACAAGAGAGTTGTATAGAACCTGTCCAAAGTACGCTTGGCACGCGTTTACAAAACAATCTATGACACTTGTTTCGATTTCTTTAAATGAATTTAGTTTTTAAAAGGAATTTAAGATATATTATCTTCTCGCTCCTGAAAAAAAAAAGCTGTTCAACGTTTTACGAATTGCAAGAATAATATTACAAAATACAAACAGAGCTTTTCGAATTCAAGGGCATTAAAAGTAATCTAGGTGTATTTCTAGACTACTAAAAACAATTGTAATTTTTTTATACTTTTTAACACTGTTTATACTTGAACAAATTTCTTGACAATTCGTTAAGCAGGATCAGTAAAGTTTTGCATTTTTAATACTAGTATGAATATTAAAATAATTTAATTCAAGATATTATAAGTTCACCAAATAAAAACAAAACACATAAATAAATTTTAGTGGGAAAAATAACCATAGTAGATTAAAATGCTATTCTATTAGGGATAATTTGTAAGTTAAGGTTTAAACTTGACAATAAGATTAAACAAAACATTGATATTTAAACAATAAGTAAGTTTTTTTTGTAATGCTCTGAAATTAATTATACAATGTGTTTCACCGAAGCGGTTTTAATACGAAAGAGGGTTGTTCTAGACGTCTAGGCGAACAACTAAAGTTCTACGACTTTTGGACATTTCGTTCGAAGTTTTTGTATGAAACAGCTAATTTTCAAATAAAAATTCCCTCAGATACATATATCGAAAAAAAAGCTTGAATTCTCAAAAGTCGTAGAACAAAAGACATTTGCCTAGGTGCTAAAACAACCCCCTTTCGTATTAAACCCCTTTGATGAAACACATTGTATTAGTTAAAGTCTAAATCGGTCGAGCCGTGATTAAAAAACAATGAAGTTTCACATTTTATGTTCACCTTTAGTAAGGGTAGGTATGTGAAAATCCGTTCATCTAATAGAATAGATAACATGTTTGCGAAGATTCACACATGGCGTTACATAAACCATGGCGTCAGTTAGTCTGCTAAAAATAAAGGTCGGTAACTAAATAGTGTTTCATTGCTTTGAGAATTTGCAATGGAAACTGCATTGATTTTTATTTTTGTCATTTTCATGTTATAGACTTGGATTTGAATCTAAATCTGTTGGCCGTGTTAAACGTGTCTCTATTTTGATGCTCTCGAGATTTTTAGGGAAACGCATTTTATATTTTTGCCACTACGTAAGTTATCTTATGTCCATTCTCATCTGCTTCACACATCTATATAACGGACAGTCAACGTCCTATGGCTATGGCTATTTGCAATATTTGCTATTATATTTAGTAGAGTTCTGCGAGTTTTTAAATAACCGTGTGTATCTATTATTCACAGATTTAAAAAAAACGAGGAAGTTCCTACTTCGTCGCGTATATTTTTATGTATGTAGAAGCACACCTCTACAAGCTACGAACAGCTCTATGGCAGCCTTCGAAGTTTGAACCGGGCTGTCAGCATGCATTGATTGTATACCCTGATGAGGAGAGCTTCACTCTATCTTCAGCCTTCGTCCACGAGTCTGTTCTTCTATAACGTTTCCTTTATGTTTCAGTTCGCTATACATAAATATCTGTATCATTATTTTATCTACACTCTATCTTGTGCCAGTGTCTTATATATTCTTAACTATAATATCACCCCACCCTATAACCCATCCGAACTGCTAAGTCTCTACCCATTTTCAAATCTATGGTAACTGATCACTACCTCGGTACTGTCTAATATCCGTATGTTTTCCTGTATTATTTATGTATTTATGTACGTATTCTTTTTTTGTATCTATGTATATAACTATATATTGGTATGTATTGTATGTATAATTTGATATTTCAAAGCCATATTTATGTAAATACCTTATATTATCACCTGTTACAGGTTATGTTTGGGATCTTATTTGAGTAAATTCACAACCTACCATTAAAGCTGAATCAATTCTTTTCCATCCAAAGGTTGCCTGGAAGAAATCGCTTTCAGCGATAAGGCGCCCATTTGTGCAACTTATACTTTCTAGCTATTTTTTTACTTTGTGTATATAGTGTTCTGTTTCTTCCTGTGTTGTACCAATAAAGTTATCTATCTATCTATCTATCACCTCTACATGTATGTTCACCGATTACTCAACCAATTGAGATGATTCTTTTGAAAATAAAACGTTTGCTGCCTAACTTCTCTAAAAAGAGCCTCTTGCCCTTTATTGAAACATATTATTGAGCTAACTTTACGTTTAACTTTTATATTTAGAAGTTCAAACTTTTCTATATTATTTTCTATCCTTAAGTGGGGTAGAAAATAGTAGTTTTGTCTAGTCGACTATTTTACAAACTTCAGTAATATCAAAATACTTATTATATTGCTTCAGAGGTTTTCTAGAAAAATCACCCGTTACGTAAAACTTAGTTACTTAGATTTCATTATCTAACTATAAATCCAAGTCTACCAAATTCGTTTAATTAGGAGTAAACGTTCTAAGTATGTGTAATTATTATAGGAGCGGTGTTGGCTTAGTGGTAGATACCTCGACTTTCATTTTGAAGGTCGTAGGTTCGAATCCCGGCCGGCCGTGCACCAATGTATTTTTCTTAAGAAAAATTTATGAGCGCTAATTGACATTGCTCTTACGGTGAAGGAAAACATCGTGATGAAACCCGCGGCTTAGTTGGCTTCAGAAATATTGACAAGTTCTCTCCTCTGGACATGTTCGACTAAGCTGAGAGTAGGTGCTGGGCAAGCCTACTTCATCCTCACGCAAAAAGGACCCAATTAAAAAGGGTCCGACGATGGCGGAAAACAGCCTGTATACAAGTACAAGTATGTGTAATTATTCTCTGTTTTCTTCATTGTACCCTTCTACCTACCTAAAATAATAATAAGAAAAAGAAAGGAAGATAGAAATGATGCTAATTGAGCACAATGTTACACGAGTATTTAATAAAGTAATAATAGAAAGTCGTAACTTGTCTACAGGTCATTGTGTAAGTAGTGTACAAGGAGACTATGTACAGTCAGCAAAGGACTGAGGGTAACAGGTCAATATTTTAAAGTTTTAATTGTTTTTAAAAAGGTTCAGTAATTGTTATTTATTCTGCTAGATATCACTAAAGCTTTAAAAATAACCAAAATTATAGAATCGTCATTCAAAAAATCAAATAGACAATGTACAGTCAGCAAAGGATTGACGACCCAGTTGGCACAATGGTCACCATGCCGGACTGCCGAACACAGGGTTGCGGGTTCGATTCCCGCCTCAGACAAGTATTTATGCTTAGATATTTGTCTGTGGTCTGGTTGTTTCTATGTATTATAAGTATATATTTACAAAAGAAAAGTATTTATGTAGTATATGAGTTGTCTCGCACCCATAACACAACTCTAGTTACTTAGCTTGGGGCTAGATGGCGATGTGTGGAATGTCCTGCAATATTTATATTTATATTTATTGAGCGTAACAGGTGCATATCTTAAAGATTTAAGTTTTTGAATGACGATTCAATAATTTTGGTTATTTTTAAAGCTTTAGTGATATCTAGCAGAATAAATAACAATTACTGAACCATTAAAAAAAAATTAAAACTTAAAATATGCACCTGTTACCCTCAGTCCTTTGCTGACTGTACTATTTATACTAAATGCTGAAATAGTTAAATCACAACTCAAAGTTCCACAAACCAAAGGAAGTATGTGAGAGATATAATGAAACCACAGTTAATGGGTGCTTGCAAAATTTCCATTGCTTTGCCAGTCCAACAATTTGTAGGATGCGGTTCCGGATTCTGCGGGAAGGACTAAATACTCTCTTGCACCTTGATCTTTATTATACGAGTCTATTTTGGTTTCATCAGAGAGGTATAATAGTACATTGCGATACAAGTGTGGTAAATTGATCATTTCATCGAGGCGATTCATGACGCGCGAGCGGAACGCGAGACTGCGTCTATAGAGCCGAGAATGGAATGATCAAATCACACGTATATCGTACAACGTTTTTTATCACAGTTGCGAATAAAAGAAAAGACTTGAAAAGAAAACAAAATAATAATTAACAAAATATTTGTGATAAGTCTATGTTTACATTTTTTTAAGGCAATATTTTTTTGTTAAGTATGCTCCGGAAAGACTTTTAACCTATACAGCCTCGTCTGACATACAATATTTTTTAGGGTTTTTTCTATTTGTTTTTGCGTCGGGGGTTAAGAACAAAATACAATGGTACGGAAAAACAATATATTTAAGTAAAGAAAAAACAAAAAATAAACAACTCAATTTTTAATCGTTTTCTAAGTCATTATCACGTAAAATTTTCGTTCGTAAACCGACTTTAGAGACAACCATTTTTACTAGCTAAAAAACTCTTTGGTACCTACCTTTTTTATACATCAAAACAGTATAACCCAGATAAATTAAGAATGTTTCACCTACCTAACATGTAATTAGCAGTAAGATACGTATTTAACTTATCGGGATAACTTTATAGCACTAGGTTGGCAATGTAAAACGCACGTGTGCATAGTATGTTGGATTATGAGCCTAAATGCCGTTGAAAAAGATCCACTTTATGAGCAACTGTGATAAAAATTATTTAAAGTGCAGTGGAATAGATACAACATGCAAACGTTTTCAAACAATTACGTACCTCGGGTAATTGCTTCGATTTGATATAGCGCAGGCCACACTGGGCAAATCGAAACAAAAGCACAACAAAACTAAGTTCATTAAGCTTAGCTCCCGGAGTGGTCTGTTAGTGTGGTAATAAAACAAATGGCTACCGCGCTGTGGTGACACGGCTGCGCTATAAAGCTGTCATAAATACGTTATCCTACTCCTATTAATACTAGTACCTGGATGACCGAGCTTTGCTCAATTTTTTTTTTTACACAAATAATGCAAATAAACATTGATTTTCTTAGTCTAACCTCAAAGCAAACACTCATTGACTTCGTGTTACTTAACAACGCCATCTGCTGGAATAACTTTATTGCTCACAAAAAATAGTATTAGTAGTTCGCCCCCTATATACCAAATTTCATGAAAATCGTTGGAGCCGATTCCGAGATTCCAATTATATATATATATACAAGAATTGCTCATTTAAAGATATAAGATAAATGCAAAAGTTTGTGTGGATGTCTGTTACTCCTTCACGCAAAAACTACTGAACCTATTGCTACCTTTTTATGTCGATGTTAACACTGGATCGGGACTCACGCGAGTGAAACCGCGGGACACAGCTAGTAATTTATAACTGAATAGCTTTTGCCCGCGACTTCGTCCGCGTAACAGTCGAAAATGGTTCTAATAGGATTAGACAAAGGAATCACGGTGTCCCATACAAACTTTGCACCCCTTTTTCAACCCCTTAGGAGTAAAATTTCAGAATATCCTTTCTTATCGGATGCCTACGTCACACAAAGAACACACCCTCCAAATTTCAGGGCTCTATGATCAGCTGTTTAGGCTGTGTGTTGATCCGTCAGTCAGTCAGTCATTCTTGACAAAGAATTTTATATGTATAGAAGATGTAGCTAATCCAACCTCTTTGAGTTATTCAATTTATTGCATTAAAATGATAAGTGTTTGGTTAAAATAAGATGTATTCACGTCCATACTGCGGTTGTGTAATCATATAAGTCTACCTATCAAATAATAGTAGGGTATATCTATGCAAATAGGAAAAGGTTACGGCGGAGCTACGAAGCGAACAATCCGTCGATGCACTTACCAGAGAGGCTCACAAGCCCATGAATAAACCATCGCTAGAATGTGGGACTCGTGTCAAGTGTGAAACTGTTGACGGACGGCTCGTACCCTGCTTCGAAATCAACAACCGATATAACAATACATTTTGAATGAATTAAGCTTATGTGCCTGTATAGGCAAATAAATTGATATTCAAAGGCCTCCTTCCGGATAGATTATGATGAAAATATATTATTGTAAAACAGGATTTTTAGGCCTTTTAGGGATATAAACTCCACCTACTAAATCTCTAGGTACCTGGTTAACTATGAAAGTAATAGGTAGCTAAGAACACAATAAATAAGGGTTGACATTATGAAACGGTTCCAACATAAACCACTGACGTGGATGGTGAAGTGAACCACATTTCACATTTTATTATTAAGTGTACTATAGAATACAAGAGAACCCTATAACATAATTTGGAATAGTCTTACTGTAAGGAGCGTCGAACCCAAACACCTCAGAGAATCCTCAAAAGAATGAACCCGTGTAAAACTAAGCACCTGCTTTTATAGGCGGTGGTAGGGATCGGTAATGCCTACAGCGTGTTTGACTTATATTTGACGGACATGACGTCATTAGTCGTTTAAAAACTCGTCTACAATTTTATTAGGGTTCCGTACCTCGAAAAACGGAACTCTTATAGGATCACTTTGTTGTCCGTCCGTCTGTAAGGACCCTTTTTCTCAGGAACGCGTGGAGGTATCAAGCTGGAATTCATATCATATAATCAGATTTACTGTCCCTTGGAGGTGTGAAAAAGTCAACGCAATCAGTACAGTCGCTTATGCCGCAAATTTTCGACACTCGCAAGGGAATCAAAACCTATATGGTAGTTCCCCTTGACCTAGAATCTAGATCTAGAAGAATCTAGAAGTCTAAGACAGAAAAGAAATAAGAAAAGACTGTTGGTCGTACAATTTTGACTACCTACAACAATATTTTTTTGGAAAAAACATATACTTGAAAAAGTTTCTAATAAAATCCGTCTTTATTTTTACACTTAGTACATTACACTTCCAATATTCAATTTGTATTTTAAATCTGCTAACGAGTGTAGACGCAATTAAAGCATTTTGTACTTTAGTTAAATCTTTTGTTGGAGCGAAATAGCAATTAATTAAACTCGTTCGTGTTAAGAAACATCTCTGCTCGCAGTATACCGTAACATTAAAACGTTTAAAAAAACCGGTCAAGTGCGAATTGGACTCGCGCACGAAGGGTTCGGTACCATTATCATCACCTAACTAGTGGTAAAAATAGATAGATAGATAGATATTCATTTATTGCACCACAAGAAGCACACAACATATTCATATAACAAACAAACATGAATGAAGGGTAAATGGCGGTTTACGGTTTATGACGTATTAAAAAAACTACTTACCAGATCTCGTTCAAGACAAAATTTTGGGTGAAAGTTTGCATGGACATGTTTATTATATATATTTTTTCATTCTTTTATTTTAGAATTTACAAGGGGGGACACTTTTTATCACTTTGGAAGTGTCTCTCGCGTAATCTATTCAGTTTAGAAAAAAAATGATATTAGAAACCTCAATATAATTTTTGGAGACCTATCTATAGCTACCCCACACGTATGGGTTTGATGAAGCAATTTTTTTACCCCATACTTAGAATTTTTTTACAACCCTAAAATTTATTGTTTATTTTTTCTATTTTTGTGTGAAAATCTTAATGCGTTTTACAGAGTACATCTACTTACCAAGTTTCAACAGTATAGTTCTTATAGTATCGGAAAAGAGTGGCTGTGACATACGGCAGACAGACAGCCATGACGAATCTATAAGGGTTCCGTTTTTTGCCATTTGGCTTCGGAACCCTAACAAACTTGATCTAAGTAGATACTAAACTTGCTTATTTACAATTTTTCATTTTAAGAAGCACAATGCAGCGACGTTATCTAAAATAATACAAATTGCCAGAGATTAGAGTATAAAAGATGAATAAAAAGATTTTCATTCATCACTTACAGCATACCTAAACTTAACAAGTTGGAAAGCTCTGCAGATCTTATAGTAATTCATTACTTTTATATGTTGCAGTCTCATGCTACATGTAAGTTTTCTGAAACATAGCCAAAATACAACATAATTTATGAATTATAAACCAAGCAAAAGTTGGCAGTAACAATGAAAAAAAATGTAATGTTTTACTGGAGAAGATAATCCCAATAAGTGTTCTCGTACACTGTTATATTTTAAGTAGAACGGACAACAGTAATAAAGGCCTTTAGAAACAATAGGCATAGTAACAAAAAATTCGTCGGTGCATTTTTAGACCTATATCTATCGATAGAGGGCATTACGGCCTACAAATAACGCCTTCACATTACACTTCTAAAGCGTCTCGGAAACGGGGAATTCAAAGAAACGTGATGCATTCCAAATATCCTGTTTCAAAGACGCTTTAGAAGTTTGTTTGATATATTTAGGTCTCAAAGTGCACCTCGCAAAAAAAACACTATGCTAAGCTCCCATTGTAAATGTCAATACCCCTTTTTCTCGCAAAATGTTATACTTTCTAGTACGTAATCGCTCAGTCTAGTGTGATGTTTGTGCTTTGCGATGCGCAGAAAATAAAAACGACTAAGTTTTGTATGATAACTGTCCTACATCTCTATTGAAATTTCAATCTCTCTGGCCGAAAAACAAGTTGACTACTAACAACCACACAACAACAAGCGAATGAGTGAGTCAGTTGTCTTCAAATGTGAGCAGAGAGCAAACTATTTGCGGAGGCTAATCGAGCTTTACCTACTAACATGCTATTTAAATACTATTTAAAAGTGTTAATCCAAATACTTTAACTATCTTAAGCTGTCGTTTAATTAGATGCTTAAAACAAAGTTGTCCAGAAAACCAAAAATAGACGTTTTGTTGGAGAATAGTTTAGTCAAACAATGTTATTGTTTATGTATGGTATTTTGGGCTTCTGATGATTCAAAAACTTAATTTATTAGTTAACTTCAATGCCACCTACACCTTTTAGTAAAAGACGTGGTAGTAGTTGAAATACGAGTGTAATTATAAAGGTAGGCGTAATTACTAAGTCATAATAGGTAGCGTTCACTAATTCCTTTTAACATTCGTATAATCTCAGAGTTATTAGCTATTGCTACTTAATCAAGCAAAGGATTTTCCACAAACGAAACATTTAGGCAGTCTTAACTCAGAAGCGTCATTTGGCGTGAGTCGCGTGCCGAAGGCAGCTTATTTAGCACCTTAAATTAAGCTATTCAGAAATGTTGAGCTGGATTTTACGTACTATATAATTTGGAACTTACGAGTACCTTATGTTGACATTGGAACTCTGAGGAACGTTGTACTTAATATTAGCACATTGCTAATTCAACGCTTGTTTTGGAAATTTGTTTCGTTTAAATTTTGGTGGGTACCTATTTTGTATTATGGAGAGATGTAGAGTACAGCTACAAGTAAAATCGTTTAAGAAAATGTAATATGGGATTTGTTATTATCATGGATATTTTTCTACAAAATTTTATGCAAACAACTGGCGTCATTTCGGAATTTTCCTGAACGTTTTACTATAGGTACTTATAATATGTAAGTACAAATTTATATTTTCTTTTTTCGTTGCTCATACTGACTTTCGGTAAGTTTCAGTTAGTTATATTGATTTGTGAAATTCACAATTAAGAAAATTATTAAACAATATGGTTTACGATTAACGGTCTCTTAACGCCACCTCCCCCCTACGGTAAACGCCCCCCCTTGATTGGGGGATCTGTCTATGACTATGAAGTTTAGGGGGTTTGTTTGATTAGGGGTCATTGTTTTTTAAATTCTAGGTTCTTATTATCAAATGTTTAAATTAATATAATTGATGAATTCTTGTTTTAATTTGTTTGAGGTTATTTGTACCTAATTGTAACTTGTAACTCATGTTATTTAATAATTATATTTTATTGTAATATGTATTAATGTAAAATAATGTGTTTTTATAGAAGAAACATCTTCGGTAAATATGTATTAAAAGAATATTATTTAATTTAAAAAAAAAACCACCTTCATGTACTACATACACGCACAATGGCCCAAATAATGAGGCTAAGTGCGGAAACAGCCCCGTAAAACTAAACTAAACTAAACTCTATCTGAATAGCTTTCCATTATTTGCTTTACTGGTTTTCTCTTTAAACAGGAAAACAAATTGATCAACGCTAACATAAATCATTTGATTGAATGCACTTGAATTTGAAACTACACAGAAATACGCAACGGAAAACCGTGGACCAGTAATTTTACTGTTTAAAATTACCTAATCCCTGCCTACGCTTCATAACTGGTGGTAGAGGCTGGTTTGAGAGGCTCACAGCTAAGCGAAGCTCGCTGATGGTTTACGATAGTGCGGGTTCGGCGACGCCTGGCGCGGTCATTACTTCGATGGGTGACCAATTAGTAGTGTGGTAAAAATGTATTTTCGTGAGCCCCTCCGTGCTTCGGAAAGGGCGTTAAGCCGTTGGTCCCGGTTGCTACCTCTAGTAGCAGTCGTTAGGTCAAGTAAGAGCATTAGGGCGATCTAAAAACTCTAACAATAGGTGAGCCACATAACTATACGAGAAGAAGAAGAACTGGTGGTAGATTTCGCTGCTGCTTGTTACCACCCACCAGCCTAAATTGTATCGCCAAGCGGACTTGTCCGTGTTCCGATTCGTATGCCGGTGGAAAAGTTTGTTCCATTGCCGTTTTCCTACCTTCACTCGCGTGTCTCGAACGCCCCCGTTTTGGGGGTCTTTGAGTCACGAGCGTATTCTAGGAAAGTGTCGAAAGGAAGCCGTCTTAGACCACATTGTCACTTACCATCGTGTGAAATAGTAATCAAACGCTGACCTATTTCGTAATAAAAAATAACTTAGAGATGCTTTATGACTTAATGTGATAGGAATCTTTTTGTTTTCATGAAATATATGTTAATAAGTACCTATAGATTTTATCACGCGACAAGATAATTAAAAAAAAAACAAGATGGAAATATAACAAAACACCCATACATTTAAAAGAGCTGTGTTGGCTTAGCGGTAGATACCTCGACCTTCATTCTGAAGGTCAGGGGTTCAAATCCAAGCCGGCCGTGCACCGATGATTTTTCTTAAGAAAAATTTATGACATTGCTCTTACGGTGAAGGAAAACATCCCGCGGCTTAGTTGGCTCCTAAAGTATTGACAAGTTCTCTCCTCTGGACATGGTCGACTAAGCTGAGAGGGTAGTAGGTGCTGGGCAAGCAGTAGGCAAAATCCTCACGCAAAATGGACCCAATTAAAAAGAGTTTCATTGCGGAAAACAGCCCGCATACAAGTACAAGTAGATACCCATACATTTATCATCAATGTATTTTGTGTATATATAGGAACATATAAACAGACTTCTCTTTAAACGCGACATCAATGACATTAGTAGTTCGTATTAGTTTCCAGCACCGATATTAATTGAAAGTCCTCATAAGCTGAATGAGTTTAAACACTTCTCGATTGCTTTTCAGAAACTACAGCATCCAATCTTGATCGAAATAGTATTTGCTGTCGATTCAAGTTCTTAATGTGTATTTGTCACAAACAAGCTGCGGTTAAACTAAACTAAATATTTAAACAGTTATAAGAGAGTTAAAGTTATACATCGGACTAGCAGCGCTTCGCGGTTTCACCCGCGTAACTCCCGATCCCGTGGGAATATCGGGATAAAAAGTAGCCTATAGCCTTCCTCGATAAATGGACTATCCAACACAAACATATTTTTTCAATTCGAACCAGTAGTTCCTGAGATTAGCGTGTTCAAACAAACAAACAAACACACTCTTCAGATTTATAAAATTAGTATAGATTTAAAATCGGATTAATGGTAACGTCATCCAGATTATTATATTCGGTTGTTCCGATGGAGCTTAATTTCTAATGTTAAAAGTAAACAAGAGAGTTTCTACGAAAGCAACGAAATAACGCCAAAACAAATTGTTCAAAGAAAACGTTGTCAGAGATTGTACCTACCTACCTAACCCGAAGTTGTATATTCTCACTCTCATTTGCATTTACAACGCGTGATTGCGAAACATAAAAATATCTACCACATGTGCTTCCCATCTTTTTATTTTATTACATCCACCCGAAACTAATATTTCGTCCAAAAACATATCGGCCCGTATTATTTCCAAATTAAAACAGTTTGTGTCGGTCCCTTTTTCGTTAAAAGAAAGCAAAAAAAAGGATGCGGATTCTTGCGTAGGTAATTGGTTTTCAACACAAATACGCAATAAGTTAGCCATGAAACTTTATGGGAGTTCCGTGAGATGAATATCGCCAGATTCTGGAGAGCTCATGGTTTGATGCGAGCAAGTAAATGCTATCACCACCCTCTGAATAACTAAACTACACAACACCAGACTCCAATTTTCCTCGAGAGAAAATCTCTTGCCGTGTCCCTTTTAATATTAAATTACATTAGGCATATTCAACAGGATGCACCTATTTAGGATAGACCTATTTAACGAAGCACACGACGTGTTCATTTGTCGACCTTTTTCAGGAACAGCCATTTGAATAGTTTAGTTTAGTTAGTGCGGACAGCTTTAATATTAACTATTTTGTGGTTACGCTGTTAATAAACATGATTAGCTAATAAATATTTAATTGGAAAGGTTTTGAAGCGCAAATTCGAATATCTGCAAACTGACTAATAAATGCAAAGAACTGGATTTAAAAAAACTTTTTAAAAAACCTTTTACATGATTGATAAACATGATGAACGTCAAAGAAACATCTGTATTTTTTTTTGTTCCTAAATTAATGATCATACAACATGAAGTATTTCTAACACAAAAATAATCGTCTCAATGGATTCATAATTGGCGAAATGATCGCGAACCATATAAAAAAAGTATACAGTCGAATTGAGAACCTCTTGCGTTTTTGAAGTCGGGTAATAATATTACCCAGAATTTATACAGTCTATTGCAATAACTACAAGAAAGATTTATAACTCTGTCATCTTCTCCAAAACAGTTTCAAGATAAGTTGGTATAATTTATTTATTTCTAAGGTTCAAACAGGAACCGTCAGCAGTATTTATAGGTGTACAGTTCGTTCACTTAATCTTGTAATTTCCTTTATAATCTCAAGGAATCTTTATTCATAATGAGGAGATTTAACATCCTGAATTTAGTAATTGTTTAAGTGCCTACTTAATTCTGATTTTCTTCGAAGTCAATTCGCTAATTTTATTAAAGTAGAGCATTTAGTCATCTATACATATAAAATTATTTGTCCTGAATGACTGACTAACTGACTGACGCACAGCCTAAACCGCTGATAGTAAAGACCTGAAACTTGGAGGGTGTGTTCTTTGTGTGACGTAGGCATCCGTTTCCGAATTTTTTCTCCTAAAGGGGTGAAAAAGAGGGGCAAAGTTTGTATAGGAAAAAGTAATTCCTTCCTTAGTTCATTTTTGACTTCTACGCGGACAAAGTCGCTGGCAAGATTTCTAATAAATCATATTTCAATTTAACTACCACAATAACATAGTTCTTACCAACTAGATGAAGAGATAAAATTAAAGCCGTTCGTCAACAAACGTTCGATTGTGTTTTTATTGTTGTCTTATCAAGCTTTCTAGATCTATTAACTCTACAAATCAACTTCTTCCGCCAAAGATTTATCGGATTTCTAACAATGGGTTTGTGGCCAAGAAAAACTTTCATCAGTGATATTTAGAATTCGTTTTCGCACAGGTTTTTAGTTAAGGAAAACAGACTTATTACATTCATAAATTTATTAATTTAATCTAACCCATTTTGTAGTATACGTTTTTTAATTTTGATTTCACATTGTATTAAAATCTGTATAAATTAAAACATGGAATCTATCTGTTAAATGTTTCAAAATGTCAAAAATCTATACAATCCTATTAATATTATAATTGTGAAAGTTTGTGTGTGTGTGTGTGTGTATGTATGTTACTCCTTCACGCAAAAACTACTGGACTGATTGCGATGAAACTCGGTATCTAGATAGCTGGAGACCTGGATTAACACATAGGCTACTTTTTACCCAGATAAATAGGGCGCAGCTAGTAATAAACTATTTGTTAAGACTTTTGTCAAAACATTTCAAAAGAAGTGTAGTTTTAAATTCGTATTGACCCCAAGCAATAATAAAAATGAATTGAACACAACTACTACATATCCAAAAAAGAAAAGCTAACGTTAACATACAGGTTTTGGTCAAAACAGTTCATTGTTCCATCGGGAATCAAAATTTTTGCAAAGAAATCGACGAACATTCGACCCGAGGCTATACTACTGTTTCCAATAATAGACCAATTTCATTTGAATTCCTATCTCAACAGGCTCAATCCTTTTCTGATTAAGTGAGCAATTTAAATGTTATACAAAGGATTAGGTTTATTTGTTCAATCACCAAATATTTTTCAGATTATTCTCGATATTAGAGAATAGGTACTAAAAAAAGGGTATTTCAATGCTATTAACAATGAGTGAGGATTAATTCATAGACGTCATTTATGGTAGTTTTTTATACAGGGTTATTAGTAACTATACTAACAAGCGGTTGAGGGTCACTTCTGTGCACCTAAACAAACAACTTTTTCTCTATGAATTTTGAACATTTTTTTGAAAATTATGAGGTTATTATTACCGGAATATCGGCTCTTCCTTACACGGAGAGGTCATTTACCTTAAGATTTTACTTATTTTTAAAGTTTTATCTACTGTTTTAATTCATAGACGTCATTTATGGTAGTTTTTTATACAGGGTTATTAGTAACTATACTTGCAAGCGGTTGAGGGCCACTTCTGTTGCACCCAAACAATCAACTTTTGTTCTATGACTTTTGGAATTTCGAACAATTTTTTTGAAAATTATGAGGTTATGTTTTCCTGAAAATCTGCTATTCCTTACAGAGAGAAGATAAGGTATACTTATTTTTTAAAGCTTTATCTACTGTTTTAAGTCTGAATGACCTTTGTTTTAAAAAATTACCTGATTTTCGAATTAACATAACCTCAAAATTAACAAAAAAATGTTCGAATTTCAAAGAGTCATAGAACAAAAGTTGTTTGTTTAGGTGCACAAAAGTAGCCCTAAATCGTTTGCTAGTATAGTTAGCAATTACCCTGTAATCCATAACAAAAAATGTAGTAGTTGGAAAATTATATTCTAAAGCCGCAGATTAAAAAAAGCTAGTTACGATTTTTTTTATACTACGGCTCTAGAAAAATAAATTGAATTTGACGGAATTCGATATTACCCTAACAAATCCGTATTATTAAGATGATTATTAACAGCTTGTTAAATTAAAACACGTTCAAAGCCAGGACAGCGTCTATCCCTGTAGTGGGTCATTTGAATTTTCTAACTTAAAGTTTTTTAACTTTTTACTTAACTTCTAAAGTTTAACACACTTATTTATTGGTGTATAACACTTATTAATAAATATAAATCGTTAATTTCAGGTTTATAAATAAGTACAAGATCCTAGATCGTGCAAGCGAAGTTTTTTTGAATATAAGCTCAAATACAAGTTCTAACGAAACATCGTTGGGCCGCGGCCTACCGGGTATAACACATGCCCGGTGGAAGATCTTCCCTTTGGAGGTACTACCACCCATATAAAATAGATACCTAACAGACTAACATACATATAGATAGACACTTACATATAGGTACTTATTGTTATTTAACAATTATTTCAACAACCCGGAGCAGCCTTTAATTTTTTTATAAAATGTACTCATTTTCTGTCGACAACAGAGCTTATAAAAACGGCGAAATGACTATACTTGTTAACGCATCAGTGATTTCATTTCTGAAACTTTCAAACAAATTAGGCCATCAGTTTTCATTATAAATTCATTTGTAGTAAATTCGATCTAGGTTTTAACGGACCGCGATTTCATTACGGGTCCAAATATCTTTGAAAATGTACGAAGTATCTTTAGAAGAATTCAAGCCTCATTGTCTTCAGCAATGTCCTTAATCAGCACGGCAAAAACTTGCTGAGAGAGTAAATTTTATGCGGAACATAAAAATGTGTAGACGTAACTAACAGCCCGCACAAAATTACAAGTTTCTGAGTTTTATGTATGAAAATTGCGTTCCCTGTTCGTTTTTGTTCCGTATAAAACAATTCAAACAGTTTGTATAAATGCTCTTTATTTTTATGTTAGATTTTTGTCGACATTTTTACGATTTTCAGAGTATTTCTTGGCGGATTTAATAACATGAATAACAATATTGTTTAATGATTTCTATTTCGGATATCTTTTGGTATCTACTTCATATTTTTGTGTTATAGTTATATCCAACTTACGAAAATCTCCAAAGTCATTTTAATACGTTTAAGTCGTTTCCAACTATCAACGTTACTTAAATTTTAAAAAAGTTTGAAATAAAAAATGTACAGAAACTAAGAAAAATACGATCTTGATTAATAATAGCAAAAACGATGTACCAAATATTAATTTAATAAACTGTAAAAATCGCTTTTAATTGGTTAAAAATATCTTATTAGAAAATATAGAAATTGCTTAGTCCTAAATGACTGATTGACGGATTAAATCACAGCCTAAACCGTTGATTGTAGAGACTTGGAACTTGGAGGGTGTGTGCTTTGTATAACGTAAGCATCCGATAAGAAAGGATTTTGAAAAAATCAAAGACTAAGCCGCGGTTATGGAAATATGATAACAGTTAGCTCATAAATTACGCAAAGCAGCCAAACACAGCCCGCATCTTGTGAACGAGTATGATAAACACAGTCCTTGCATTAATGCAATGGCATTAAGTACTGCAAGGATTCTGCGTATCATACTGCAGAGTACAGTTACTCTGCACACAGTATAGAGGAAACACAGAGCGTTAATTTTGTTAATGAACTGCAGTATACGACACTGCGGTACTGAAACGTGGACTATTACAGCCGCCTACTTCCGCTTTATTATCAGCTATGTCATTATTCACTCTGTTCTATTAATATTTCAAAGGGCACATTTTGTAGGATTTAATTTTACTTTGTTAACGTAATTGGTATATACTTAAAAGTCAGTCTTCAAAGTAATTCAAACGTATTTTACTTGACACTTTCTTTGTTGTCTTTCTTAGCGACGGAGCTGGAATGATTAGATTTGTAAGGTTATATTTCATATGCATTATTCTACTTTACACACTGTAGAAACATAGATAGATAAACACTTTATTTGTATAACACACAAAACATTGAAAATAACAAAATGGACGCGAAAAGCTTTCTCGTCCTTTTTATTATTAACTACGAAATTGTAAAAACAGGCGACATACAATTTGATTAAACGTTCAGTTAAAATTTAAAATCCTGACTGACTGACTGTCTGATATATTAACGCACAGCTCAAACCAACAAACGGAGGAAACGGTACCGGCTCTCCCTCTATACAAATGTAGTCGACTGTATTGCATAAATATGTGATGGCCTTTTTCAAATTCTAATTATTATAGAAAGTAAGAGTTAAAAAACAAAAAAAAACTTAGGGGCATGGTCATGACAGTTATAAGTTTTATGCTAAAATTGCTGTAGTATCATTATTCAGAGAGGAAACAGTCGACTACGTTTGTATAGAGAGAGAGCCGGTACTCTTTCCTCTTAAAGTTTGGCATACATATAGCTATTAAACGTAAGGTAAGAAAGAATTTTGGAACAAAGTCGCTGGCAAAAACTAGTATACTATAAGGTATGCCTAGAGGGTGTGGTTTTTGGAATACTCTGGTTAAAACATGAGTTTTATTCTCTAGAGTCAGAACTATGTGTCATTCACAAGTTTATGCGAGGTACCTCCCCGGGGCAGTGCCATTGAAACTTGTTATGATATAAAATTGCTCAAGTTTACGCTTTTCCAAGTTTCGAAATACAGAAAGTGGTATAAACTTTATGTCTGAACAGTGGCATAAAAAATACACAGTGCCCACTTGGTGTAATTCTGTTTTCTCACGGAAAAACCTTATTGTTTGAACAATTTCTCATTTTTATTTTTTCCATCGTTCTAGAACAAAAATAAAATGTTTCGAATAAAAGCTTTATGTTGCATTTAACCATTAAGAAAATCTATATACTTTTAGTAATATATTCTAGAATTAAGCTGATCCAAATCGCTTTTTCAATAATAGCTTTAAGCTTTTTGCATGCAGATCAGGCTTCATTCTTTTTTTAATATGCAAATTTTTCCCTGTATCTTTAACAAAAGAACTGATTTTCCTATATTTTTTTCATTACAACTTTGTCTTACAATTATGTCTTATACATTTAAATATATATAGTTATATTGCTAGTTTCGGTGATGTAGAGCTTTCGGCTTTTCTAAATTACTAGGAATTGATTAAGTATTCTTAATATGTTACTCCTGTTATTCCTTTTACAAAACTTCTCCGAAATAAAACCATACACAATAACTTAACCCACAACACTAAATATATCGAAACTAAAAAGTAAACATATATTTTATAACAACATATTCCTATAACATTACATTGAAGTCATAGGCACTCTTTTATATGGCTTTATACAAGTTTTCAGGCAAATAAATATGATTCTAAGACCTAAAAATATGAACATTTTGAAGTTATGTTCAACTGCGCGTATAGTCTAATTCCCTAAGAGAATACCAATTTATTTACAAGACCACGATACATTCCAATACATAGTTAGCTTACGTGCATTATTAGGAAGTGTTAAACTAGCATTTACCGAACGAATATCTTGTAATTCCAGAAATTATATGGGACAGCAACTGCAGAACGTGGTACGTGCTTTGGCAACGAATATTGGTCTAATAACTGCATCAATACCGCACCTAATAATTTCATTAATAATATCAGTTAGGATGCTTTGCTAGTTAAGGTGAAAGGGTCTCCATAGAAACGTAGTCAACTGTTTCCTCTATGGATAATGACACTAGCCCAAATATTTGTGTACCATAAAACCTAGAACTGCCCTATGTTTTAATTTTTTCATTTTCTAATCATCATAGAAATTAAGAAACAAAAAATAAAACATAGGGGAATGGTCATGGCAATTATAAGTTTTATGCACAAAAAATAGTTGCTCTAGTGTCATTATCCAGGGAGAAAACAGTCGACTACGTTTGTATGGAGAGAGCCCCCGGTACCTTTTCCTCTTAAGACTATACAAATTGGCTGATTTACGTTTTGTCTATTTTCGTCAAATTGTGACTGTTTACGTCATAAATTAACAACGTTGATTGCTTTGTGAGCCACTCCGGTTTGAATTGTAAATCACGTTTCATGAAATATCCATTAATTGCGGATCAAATTACTTTGACATCGAGACGTGCTTCCTATATTCGAGCTATAATGTAAACAACACAAAAATAATATGCAAATTTATGTAAGGAGCCGGTGGGAACAAAAGGAAATAAAGGAAATATGTGTTTTTTAATATATTGTTACTGTTCTCGAGTAAATCAAAGCTGCATCTCTTATCCTGTTCCCTCCAGCCCTAATAGATGTACTTTGTTTGACCGAATGTCTGCTAATAATAACGCCAAAGATCTGGCAGCATACTGGAGTGGCCGTATCTGCCCCTTACTATCGATACGAAAAAGAAGAAAACTGTTAAATTTGAATCCCTATTTATATAACTAGCAGCGCCCCGCGGTTTCACCTGCGTAAGTCCCGATCCCGTGAAAAATCTAAATGAAAAGAAGCCTGTAGCCTATACCTTCCTCGATAACTTAGATCAAATCAAATAACTTTTCAATTCGAACCAGTACCTAGTTCCTGAGATTAACGTGTTCAAACAAACAAACTCTTCAGCTTTATAATATTAGTATAGATTTCAAGAATTCTGGTGTCGCGGTGTTAGTAACCAATCTCCACATAAACGGCTGATCCGATTTGTATGAAATTTTTTGTAAATATTCGCTAGGTCTGAGAATCGAAGAAAATCTGTTTTATATCGTTTTCCCTTTTTTTCTTTATATATTTTTTTTGTTTATAGCAAAACAACTGCACAACAGATATTGAATTATATATATTTTTAACGGACTTAAAAATAATTAAGATAAAATATTAAATTCGATCGAGTTAGCTGGGCACCAGCTACGCAAGTACAGCAAACGCTGCACTAATAACCGGCGCGTGCGACCTAGTTTTAAGTGCTTAGTTAAGTTCTATAATTGTTTCTTTAAATCTAAAATATTATTTTGTAATTAGTCTTAAACTAGCATCTAACAAATAAATAGTCTTTAAATAAATATTTTTTATTAATTCTTCCGTTCGCCCAAACGTAATTGGCGCAGTCGGTAGGATCACGCGATCGCTAAACTTATACGAATCTCTAAGTACCAGAATCGATATCCCGGTACCCGGTCCGATTTTGTCTACAACCAGAGCACAGCGTCAGCGCAGCGATCGGCGAGTTTCAAGTCGCACCATCGTGATCCAGAAAGAACCTACGGGCGGCCCACGGAAGATCAGCGTACGGAGATCCGGAGAATTGGAGAACCCTACGCGCTATTTAAGACTCGACGGGAGATGCAGAGGCTGGTCCGGTGAGTACTCTCGCTATTCAACCAAGTTCCTTGCTCTATTTCCTGTCTTAGTGTAGATTTCATTTTATTTATTGCGTTGAAGAGTGTTCATGTTTTAAGCTAAAATCGCGCAAAATATAGTAAATACTCATATTCAATTCAATAAGTAGGTCAGTAATTGGAAACGTAAGCAATTTACATTGTGTTCATTAATACCTATTTAATTATTATAAAAACACAACACAATGACGGCCAACAATGGCGACGCAGACATTAATTTTGTTAAAGATTTGCTACCACGGTATGATGGTAATCCCAAGTTACTTAATTTTTATATCAGGGAAGTAGAGGGTGTTATAGGATTGCTAAACGAGACCGCGAAAAACCACCCCGCTTTGGTTTGTATTATTAAAAGTAAATTGAGCGATTCCGCCAGAGAGGCTCTTGCCTATGGTGAGTCCGCCACAACTTGGGATAATGTTAAAGCGACGTTACGCTCTAGATTAGGAGAAACTCGAACGGAGGCACAGGTGATGCAAGAGCTGACCCGAACCCGTAAACTTAAAAACGAGGACTCCGAGTCGTTCGGAAAACGTGTGATTTTAGATACTTTACGTTCGATAGGTAAACACTCGGATAGAAACTATTACGAGTCAATGGCGATCGAACAATTTGTCGATAACCTTGAATTTCAAGTGTCTATTGGGGTTAGAATAATGAGACCGATTACGCTAGAATCCGCTATAGTTTTGGCAAGACAGGAGGAAGCTAAGGGTGCACCGAATAGGTATAATAATTCTTTTAACTCACCAAATGCACCCCCGTTTAAACCAAAGGATTCTCCGAGGGGCTCACAACCTAGGATGTACCAACCATCCCCGTTTAACCCCCCTCAGCAATCAGGAACCACGTCACAACCCCAGCGTAATTTTACGCCGCAGCAAAATAACATGTCGCCGATGCAGCGACAACAGTGGGTACAGTCAATGCTCCCGTGGAAACAACGAGGATCAGGTAATTTCCGGTTCGGGAATCCTGGACCTTCCAGGGGGGGAAACCCCAGACAGTTCAACGCCCCGCAACAAATAAACCCACCAGCTAAAAGCTCCGACGTTACTATGAGGTCAGTAGCAAAACCGACGCCGCAGTTCGCTGTGGAGGAGCTGTTTTACACACAAAACTACCCCCAACCCCAGGGTGAAACTCAAGAGTCCGGTGAGTATGATAATTATTATTATTATCAAGAAACGGAGGACTTTGCTTCTCAAACCGACGAACGTCAGACGGACGCGGAGGACCCGCGGGATTTTTACAACCCCCACATATATATATCCAGGATCGGGATCATCTCCCGTACATCGAACTACCTGAGTTTGGAGGGAAGTTCTTAATTGATACCGGCGCAAGTCGCAGTGTTATTTCATCTGATGTTATTTTTGATACTATTTTTGAATATTGTGTTGAATATGAACCTTTTCAAATTGCGACCGCGCATAATATTTCGCGACATAATTATGTTGTTAATTTACCTTTACCACCTGCGTTCAATTCCGACTTTGTTCATAAATTTCTAATTTTTGATTTTGACCCAAAGTATAAGGGACTAATAGGATTCGACTTATTACGTCAACTGAAAAGTAACATTGACCTTAACATTAACGTTTTACGTACTGTTATACGGAGGATTCCAAAAGGCTTTTTAAAAAAAAAACTATTTTATTTTCACACCAAAATCTCTATCTGGCAACCGTTCAGGATGAAAGTAGGAAGCGGACTGACTTGGGATAACTAAACTCCTCTAAGTTAAAATATGCTTAGTTGCAGGTTTTTGCCCAGAGTGGCACTAAGTCCTACAAGGCTGGGGTATAACACCTCCCCCCTTAAGAAGAAACTTTGGGGTTGAAAGCAAAGTTTCTGTATTCAAATTCTAGTTCTAAGTGGAGCAGTTAGGGGTGGATTTTCTGCGTCGAGTCTGTCAGTTATGGTAGCCGCTGGTTCGGTAAGTTCTATTGGAGCAGGTTCTCTATTGAAGTTTAGTTTAAATTGGAAGGGATGATCGTTGCCAGATTTACAATACTTGAAAATAACAAATACAAAATATAAAAGCATTAAGATTACAACAAGAATGATGATAACTGAATAGTGTGTCCCGTATCTGACAATATGCGATTTGTTGGAATTTTCCACGGATTTGATATCGTTAAGGAGGGAATTAAGTTTATCTATGTTTTTGCTATTAAAATCGTCCAAGTCTATATTATTTATATGGATAGGAGACACATCATTCGTTATATAATCTAATTTTATGTTTTTACAGCAAGTGTCATTGATAAGGTTAAAGTCCGGTACATTGTTAATAGGTGAAGTGATATTCAGGATATTATATTTTGGTATTAAAGTTGTGCTTTTACAGTATCCGATACATTCATTAGGAATACTAGTTATTCCTGTTCCAACTATTGTGGTTTCATATAAGACAGAGTCTAAACAATCAATTGAAATTTTGTTAGGTTCCGATTGAATATAAATCCACTTATTGTTTGTTACAGGTTTCCAAACATCTAATTTTCCCACTATCGTTTTGGTTTCACACAGTGACGGTTTTTGATTGTTCACTTTTGCTAATAGTTCACTTTCACATGTAAGTTTCGCATCAGTGGAATAAACGTTTTCTATATCACATATGTAAATTCCGGGCCTAATTATTTTACATTGATTGAGGTCATTCAGAACACAATAATGAGATTTGTCTTTGGTCATTGCTATGTACTTGTTGGTGGGAATAATAAGACTGAACACGTTTGGTCCTTTGATGTCATGGGGTAGCGGAAGAGCAATATTATGAAACAGTACATATTCTTTAATATTAGTCAGTGGCACTTGTAATACAAACATTATCTTATTATTTACGTAATAGCATGTTAATTTTGAAATACTTAAAATAATATGCATTGAACTTAAATCTAAGGTTACAGGTAATTCGAGGTCGCTAGACAAATGTCTATAGTTATCGGCAAGCTCTCTGTACAATTGAGTAGGGGTCATGATCGCGGGGTGTAGGGTATTTTGACTGCTAAATAAAATGGCATTGATTATATCTTCCAGCTGGAAGGATAGAGTAAGAATCGACGTTTCTATACTATTTAAAATTTCATTCATATTATTCATGATACGAAGTCCATTCGTGATTTCGGAGATGTTAACAATGCTGGAAGAGAGTTTGTCGATAGCTATGTTTAGATTAACTTCGTTTTCTTGTATTTTCTTAAGAGTCTCATTGAAATAAGTAATTACAGAAGTAGTGATCATTATGTTTTCTTTCATCAGTGAAGCCAACTGTTGTTCATTATTTTGTAAGCTATTTATAGCTTCGTCGTATCTTAAAGCGTCGTCTTCATCTAATGTACCAAAAATCTGTTTAAAAAGGGTTCCTATTCCTCCAATCCAAGCACCGCGTTTGGATCTGTTGTCTATAAGATGAGATATAGATAAAAATTCTCTATTCATATCTTGGTACCGAGCCGTCAATGGTTGCAATACATTGTAACATTCTATTTCAACTTCGACAATTTTAGTTTGACTACACAATGTCTTAGTCAGGTTTAATGCGGATTCTATATTCTGTATGTGGGGAAGAATGTGTGAGATATCTACAGGGATTAAGACTTTCAATTGCACATTATTAATTTTGAGAGTACCCAGATAGTCGAAATAGAGACCAGAGCCCGTCGTGATTGGCTGGACGAAGTCTTGATGAGGTTGACCTCGAATGAGACTGCAAACAATTAATTAAGTTTATGTATTATATAAGACTAAAGGTAAGCTAAACTAAGGTAAGGTTTAAGTCATAGCTAACATATCTTAAGATATGCGCGAGACTTCAACCTCTTCCTTTATCATCCTGAATTATTATATAACTAGATCTAACTACACTTATTCTAAAAATATATATTTTATTTACAGGTTTGTCTCAGCAATAGTTGCTGGTTTTACCTGATCGAAATGATGAATGACATGACGTCGATTAATGAGTAAGGTAAGTGTATTATTACCATTTAGTTTTACAATCTTATATGGACCTTTCCAGATGGGAGAAAGCGCTTTGCGCATTCTTAGATGATTCTTAAGGTATACATAATCACCGACTTTATATTGGACGGGACGAGTGTGAGTATCGTAATACGTTTTGGAAGTTTCTTTGGATTTCTTTATAAAATCTAAAGCTTTTTCTCTTGAATATTTTAATCTATTTTGCAACATACGGACATAATCAGGATAGGTTGCTTCTGGGGTTTCGTCGTAGATGGAGTTAGGAATGTGTGGTTTACTACCAAATGTTAATTCATAGGGTGTATAATGAGTAGTAGTATGGACATTAGTATTGTAGGCGAGCATAGCTGTGTAAACGTAACGGGGCCAGTTTGATTGTTCATCATCTATGTAAGATTTTAAATATTCCTTGAGGGTCGAATGACTACGCTCCAAAGCACCTTGGGTTTGAGGATGATATGGCGACGACCAGAGATTCTTGATTTTTAAAAATTCGCAAGTTTTCTTAAATAGTTCTGCTGTGAAATTTGTACCCTGGTCGGTTAGGATTGTTTTGGGAATACCAAATATAGATATATAGTGAAGTAGACATTCTGAAGTTTCTTCTGCGGTGATGCTGCGGATAGGATACGCGGAAGAGAATTTGGTAAGGTCGTCTTGTATAGTTAGAATATATTTGAGTTTGGCAGGTCCTGCTTCGGGGAGAGGTCCGACAACGTCTAAAGATATTCTTTGAAACGGTTCAGTTGATGTACCAGTTATTTGCATAGGAGCACGATTTAACTTCCTTAATGCTTTATTTTCTTGACAAGGTTTGCATTGTTTTACATAGGATTCGATGTCACTACGCATTCCTTTCCAGTAATACATTTCTTTAATTCTATTATACATCCTTGAAGAGCCTAAATGGCCGGCTATTGGGATATCATGGTTATCAAAGAGTATTTTCTTAATTTCTGTAAGGGTTGGATAAATAATATTGTTATGATATATTTTAATCTTAATATTAGTGCTATGAAATAAATATGTTAAGATATTATAGATTTTAGTAAATGAGTGTTTTTCAAAAGGGTTTTTCAAATCGGATATACTTAATTCATGGACATCTTCGAAAACTGCGAGGTGATCTCTTATTGTTCTAAGAGTTACGAAAATTTCAGGGTATGATGATTCGTCGAAATGGTGGACCTTGAAGTATAATAGGTAGATGGTTTTAGAGTTTAATGTAAGCTTTTCAAAGGAAAATAGTTCTTTTTCCATGCTAGATACTTGTGCATTAATTTCAGGGTCACCCAAAATTTCTGGTATGTAAGGATTAGATTCGTCTAAATCTATGGAAGTAGGGACCAAGAGGATCTTTGTAGGACTTTTCATTAGGCTTCCATTACATTCTTCTATTTCAGTATTAAAGGATACATTTTTATTCGCCATTGTTTTTAGGAATGTTGGATAATCATCAACAGGTAAGTCAGGGCATGCGCTTGTTGATGGTTGTGGAGAAGTTTCAAGTTGGACATTTGGTTCTACAGTTGGAGTAGTAACAGGTAAGTCATTAATTTCATTTTCTATTTCAGATCGAAGAACGTCAGGGATATTAGATGGTAGATTTGTTTCAGGTGATACAATATTGTCAGGATTAAAGAGATCATCGGAAAGTAAGTCAATATCATTTGGATTGGATGAGGATAAAGGTAAGTCTCCCAGATCTTGATCTACACTAGGGATAGGTTCTGAATTTAGGTCATTAGGGTTTGGTTGTGAAGTGCCTTCCGGCTGTACAGGATTAACAGGGTATCGTGACAATGCATCCGCATTAGAATTAATTTTTCCTTTCTTATATTGGATGTCATATTCGAACTCTTCTAATTTCAGGCGCCAACGGACTAAGCGGGAACCAGGATCTTTGCAATTAAATAACCACTGGAGTGGTTTATGATCTGTCAATATTTTGAAGCGATGACCATATAAGTATGGGCGAAAGGTTTTTGTTCCAAAGACGATTGCTAAGCATTCCTTTTCGGTTACACTATAGTTATTTTCGGCTTTATTTAGAGTTCTGGATGCATAAGCTATGGGTCGGTCCTGACCTATAGGTCCTTGAGATAGAATAGCAGATATTGCAAAATTTGAGGCGTCACATGTGAGGTTAAATGGTATAGAAAAATCAGGATATGCCAATACTGGTGCGGAGATTAATTTTCTTTTGAGAGTTTCGAAAGCTAATTGTTGTTCGTTAGACCAATTGAAAGGCGTATCTTTCTTTAATAAAGAAGTTAGAGGTTTGGCATACTTAGAGAAGTCTGGAATGAAACGACGATAATATGAAACGAGGCCTAAAAACGATTTTATGTCTTTTGGAGTTTTTGGAGTAGGGAAATCAGTGACGGATTTTATTTTATCTGGGTTAGGCTTCACGCCATCTTCCCCGATTACATGGCCTAAATAAGTAACCTCTTTTCTTAAAAATTGGCATTTGTCAGGTTGAAGTTTAAGATTATAGGATCTAAGTCTGTCAAACACAGCTCGGAGGTTTTCAATATGGGATCTCAGATCATATGAATAAATGACAATATCATCAAGATATACAAAGCATCGGATGCCTTGTAGACCAGAAAGACAGTTATTCATAAGTTTTTGAAATGTAGATGGGGCATTTTTCAGGCCAAAAGGCATTCTATTGAATTGGAAATGCCCCTGAGGGACGGAAAATGCGGTTTTAGGGGCGTCTGAAGGAGACATGAGAATTTGGTGGAAACCTGAATATAAATCGAGCGTAGAGAAATATTTACTTTTCCCTAATTGGTCAAGTATTTCGTTGATTTGAGGAATCGGGTAAGTTTCACCTATTGTAATGTTATTTAGTTTACGGTAGTCTATTACGACTCTCCATTGAGGACGGCCTTGTGAGTCTGCCTTTTTGGGAACTATCCATATTGGTGAACTCCAAGGGGAACAAGACGGTTCGATAATGTTTTGATCAAGCATCTTTTGGATCTGTGTTTCTACTTCCTTTTTGTGACATTCCGGAAAACGATATGATTTAGTGTGGATTGGTACATCGGTACTGGTTCTAATTTTATGATCTAAAGCCGTCGTATGAGTGAGTTGATCACCGGGTAAGTGAAAAATATCTGAATATTGAGAACAAAGGTCTGTCAAGGAATTAGATTCTTCTTCATTCAAATGGTCTGTTTTTAGGGAATTGATAACTTCTTGTGTTCGTGTTGATATTTGTTGGGAATTGCTACTTACTTGGAATGCAGCTATGTGCAAGGGCATAATGTTAAGATTGAGGTTAGATTTAATTGTTACAGGGGATTCTGAGGTGTTTGCAATCGTCAGATTAACACGGTTATTTTCTTTTATTTTAACAATACAATTTGCAATCAACAGGTTTTCGGAAAGATGTTGATCAATGATGACACCTTCGGTAAGATTAGTATCGCTAACCGAGCACTCTATTACTGCCTCGGTGCGTGGAGGAATGATGAAAAAAGGATCAACAAAATGTAGTTTGACATCTAAGTTACCTATTTTCAGGGTATCATGTGTATAATCAATTTTACAGCCAAAAACTGCCAGGAAGTCTGATCCTATGATACCATCATAAGGCAGATTGATTTCTTTAATGACGTGGAATTTGAATTTAGCGGATTTATTATTACTCAGTTTTAGATTAAGTAAAAAGTGACCTTCGGTAAGTGTTGGTTCATCACCAGGATCTATACCTTTAATTTTTATCGGTTCTTTCTCTAAATTTTGATTTTTAAGGATACTTGATTGTTTAAGTAAACAGATGGCAGAGCCTGAGTCGACTAACAATGATAACGGAATATCTGATACCTGTGAATTCAGTAGGACGTGAGGCAATAATCTTTTGGTTGTGTCTAGATTTATTTCATATATTTCTTTATCAACAACCTTGGCTAGTGCGACTGCTGATGAATTGGATTTATTTTGGCCGTCAGTTTGGGGCTGTTTACCCTGTCGGTTGGCCTTGGAATTAGTAAGGGGGGCCGTCAGGCCGGATTTATTTTGGCCGTCGGTTTGGGGCTGGTTACCCTGTCGGTTGGCCTTGGATTTAGTAAGGGGGGCCGTCAGGCCGGATTTATTTTGGCCGTCGGTTTGGGGCTGGTTACCCTGTCGGTTGGCCTTGGATTTAGTAGGATAAATGTTGACTTGAGTTGGGAGTTTAAGGGTATCGACTTTGGGTTTTGGTCTCGTGCGATACCGGGGCGAGACTTCTATTGGTTTAAAGGAAGGTCTGGTGAAGAATCGTCAACATCACCGGAAGTGTCAACTTCATCTTGAGATAAGTAATCAGGTTGTTCGATGTAGTTTATTCTGGACGTATTTTGTTGGACCTTGAATCGATTGTTGTTGTACTCTCGTTTCCTGCACTGAGTGATATCGTGCCCAGGGATTCTACAATAACGACAATAAGGGCCAGAAGAGCCCTGGGATGGAATAGGATTCTTGGGGCCTTGGAATGGAACAGGGTTCCTAGGGTTTTGAGAAGGACCAGGAGAACTAAAATTTTGAGGTCTAGTCGACTTGAACCTATTAAAATTGTTTTTATTATTATTAGGTTTCTGATCGGCTTGCGGTTGCCTATATAAAGTTTGTTGAATGCGTTCTTCGGATATAGCAAGATTGACAGCTTCGTTGAGGTTCTTAGGGGATTTACATCTGACGATATTAGATAGCCTGGGGTACAACCCCATCAAGAAATGATGAAGAGCTAGGTCCTCCATTGCAGCTGTTCGACCGGGTAACTCTTTTGATTTTGTATTGGATAAGGATATTTCAGTCAATAATTGTGACAAATTAGTTTCTACCCTCAACGCGTACTGACTAACACTTTCTTGCGGAGCTTGCTTGCTCTCTTGGAGATCGGTTAAAAGATGGGAGTAGTGCTTTCGTTGGCTGAATTGAGTTGTAAGGAAATCTTTTAATTGATCCCACGATGAAAATTCTTTTATGGAGCAAGCAACCTCCGCCCTGCCGCTTAATTGACTTAGAATGTACTTGAATAGGATTGGTTTCTGTTTTTCTGACGCATACTCATATGCATTATCGCAATTAACAATGAATGAGTTAAGGACCTCTCGGTTACCGTCGTATGGTTTAATGAATTTGAATAGAATATTTATATCCAATTCAGCCATGGCTAGTGCGGCTGTTGTTTTCCTTGTGGCACGTGGAGAACCAACGGGTGACTTCACTGGTTCACTTTTGTTTTGAACTTGTTCAGGCTGTTCTACGTGGCGGATTGGAATTGGCAATTCTAAAGTTAGCGTGTCAGCCTCAGTTTTCGCTTTTGTCATAATAAAACTGTCTAACAATATTATAGTAACATAAATAGCAAAAGATTGAGAGCCACTGACTAAAAATATTGAGAACCTATTGTTTATAAAGTCTAGACTAAACAATGACCAAGACTCACGGTAACGCGTAGGCGGCGGCGATAAGCGCGAACAGGAACATTACGACGAAACTTATTCTTGATTTTGATTGCAGGATATCACGATGAACAGCAAGGAGTAGGATGACTGACGCGGTAGGTTTTTCCAGGTCTTCTTTCAGGTTACACCATATGTCACGCAGATGAAAGGTAAGTACTTGCAGGTATTTCTTCTTCACAGGACGACGGGCACCGACGGAGTAGAATGAGGTAAGTAACAACAGTTCAGGATACAATTTGCAGGACGAGCAGGATGTTCAGGATAATGTTTTCAACAACACAAACTCACTGGTAAGTATCTTCACGTAGATTTTGTTTAGGATATCACTCACTATTCACAGCACATATAACTTAAAATATTTATGATTATCACAAATTGTTTTATTTCGGAATTTGAACTTCGAAGTTTGATTTAAATGCAGGATCCAGAGCGAGTCCGCGGAACGGTTGCCGGGCACTGGGGATTTCCGGATCCCACCGCTGCCACCAAAATGTTATACGGAGGATTCCAAAAGGCTTTTAAAAAAAAAACTATTTTATTTTCACACCAAAATCTCTATCTGGCAACCGTTCAGGATGAAAGTAGGAAGCGGACTGACTTGGGATAACTAAACTCCTCTAAGTTAAAATATGCTTAGTTGCAGGTTTTTGCCCAGAGTGGCACTAAGTCCTACAAGGCTGGGGTATAACAGTACGTTGACTGCAGACATTCCAATTTATTTCAACCGCCCACTAGCTAAAATTCAGATTGATTCAAAAAGTGAGAAACTGGTAACTTTAAAAACTAACTATGTGGACGGGCAGTATATTCAAGATGCATTTTTGTGGTCAGAGGGTTTAGAATCCCCCGCCGCACTTGTTACGGTAAAAAATGGTTCCTTCAGAACATCAGTTATCAATTATAATGAAAAGAAAATGTTTATCCCTCAAAAATCAGAAATAGAGTTAGAAACCTATTCTGAGATGACAAGTAACGAAGCGAAATTAAATTCATTAGATATTAAAACAGATTTAAATAAAGATCTCATCGAAAATCTAAATAAAATTCGCACCGAGCACATGAATAGTGAAGAAAAACAAGAGATTCTCAAACTCTGCAACCGTTACAAAGATATATTTTACTGTGAGAATATTCCTCTAAGTTTCACACACGCAGTAAAACATCAGCTACGATTAAGTGACGATAAACCGATCTTCGTACGTAGCTATCGACAGCCACCGCAACAACGCGACGAAATTCGTAAACAAATAGACAACCTACTTAAACAGGGTATTATCCGTGAAAGTATATCCCCTTGGTCTTGTCCTGTCCATATAGTCCCAAAGAAACCCGATGCTTCCGGGAAAATAAAATGGAGACTTGTGATTGACTATAGACGACTGAATGATAGGATAGTAGAAGACAAATACCCTCTACCGAACATTCATGACATACTTGACCGACTAGGGAGAGCCCAGTATTTCACAACCCTCGACCTGGCCAGTGGCTACCATCAGGTGGAAATGCACCCTGATGATATAGAGAAAACCGCGTTCACAACTGAGCGAGGGCATTACGAATTTTTGCGAATGCCATTTGGTTTGAAAAATGCCCCAAGTACCTTTCAAAGACTCATGGATCATATTCTAAGAGGTATTTCTAACGTATACACGTACCTCGATGACGTCATTATAATTTCTACGTCATTACAAGAGCATATTGTTAAGCTTAAAGAAGTTTTCGATCGGTTTAAATGCCATAATTTAAAAATTCAACTTGATAAATCCGAATTCCTTCAGAAACACGTAAAGTTTCTGGGGCACGAACTGACTGACGAAGGACTTAAACCTAACAGGGACAAAGTAAAAGCTGTACTTGATTTTCCATTACCTCGTACACAAAAAGAAATAAGAGCTTTTCTTGGACTTGTAGGTTATTATCGTAAGTTTATACAAGACTTCGCTAAACTTACAAAACCTATGACAGTATGTTTAAAGAAGGGTCACAAAGTTGTACATTCCAATGACTTTTTAGATGCTTTCAATAAGTGTAAACAGCTTCTCACTAATGACCCGATATTAAGGTATCCCGACTTTGACGAACCATTCATACTGACGACCGATGCATCTGATATTGCTTTAGGTGCCATACTTTCGCAGGGAAAAATAGGATCGGATAAACCAGTAGCGTACGCTTCACGTACCCTATCGACTACTGAATCTAACTATTCCACGATAGAAAAGGAACTTTTGGCGATAGTGTGGGCAATTAAATACTTCCGACCCTATCTGTATGGCCGAAAATTCACTATTTATACAGATCATCGACCACTAACATGGTTAATGTCCATAAAAGACCCCTCATCAAAATTGACTCGTTGGCGACTAAAGTTAGCGGAATATGACTATACAGTGATCTATAAAAAGGGACGTCAAAATACTAACGCTGATGCGTTGTCCCGTGCAAAAATTCATTACCACAGCATGGATTCATTGGCTGTTAATTTTGAAGATAACGAGAATGATGAGCATATAGGTCGAATATTTGAGAACGTTATCAGGGACATACAAAATGAGACTCGACAAGAACCCGACAATGTAGCTAACGACAACTTGAATAATAGGGAAACAAATAATCAACCAGAGACTATGACTGTCGACACTTTAGTAGTTCCCCAAACACAAGATGACGAATCAGACAGTATGACTGTAGTTACTGTTGATGATGACGAGCAACTAGTTAGCACCAACCACACCCAACCAGATAATGAAAATAATGGTATCCCAATACTATCTGATGCAATAGACAGGCAGTTAAAACAATTTCACATTAGGTCTACTCCAGGTTCTACGTATAGAGTCGAAAATAGGTCAACTAATTCGAGAAAAGTAATTAAAGATGTATTTATTCCCATTAATAATACAGAACAGGAAATAATAACATTTCTAAAAGAACATACTGTAGCCGATAGAATTTTCCATTGCTATTTTTATACTGAAGAACTGTATTTAGCTTTCTCTAAAGTCTATACGTCTACGTTTAATGAAAGAGGTCCAAAATTAATAAGGCGTACTTCTCGTGTCACTCTTGTCGAAAATAAAACTGAACAAGAGGAACTCATTAAAAAGCACCATGAAGGGAAAACAGCCCACCGTGGTATACAAGAAACATATAAACATCTACACAGAAACTACTATTGGCCTAATATGTTACTAACAGTTCAAACCCACATAAATAAATGTGAAATATGTCTTAAAACTAAATATGAAAGAAATCCACTAAAGCCACCTTTAGCTCTTACAGAAACACCACGAAAACCCATGGAACATATATTCATGGACCTGTATTCAACAGGAGGTGGCACTTTCCTTACAATAATTGATAATTTTTCCAAATTCGCTCAAGCTATCCCGTTGACAGCATCTAGTAGTATCCATGTAGCTGAAGCTTTACTTAGTGTAATTTCAGTACTAGGACTTCCTTATAAAATAACAACTGACTCAGACACGAAATTTGACAATGACGTAATCAAGGAAATATGTGCTTTACATGACATTAATATCCATTTTACCACCCCTTACAATCCGAATTCAAACTCTCCAATTGAGAGATTCCACTCCACATTAGCAGAGATTATACGCATTCAAAGAATGACGAATAAAGACGACCCTATACAATTAGTAATGAAGTACGCTGTCATAGCATACAACAATGCTATACACTCGGCTACGGGTTATACTCCACACGAACTACTGTATGGTCACACAGCATCAAGGAACCCGCTAGAACTATACTTCCCAAAATAGTTCTATCAGGACTATGTGCTTAAACACAAAAAAAACGCTCATGCAATACAAGAGTGCGTAGCAGCACTTATGTCGAAGGACAAGGAGCAGGTAATCACTAAAAGGAATCAGGAGGCTGAACTAGTTACACTCAAGGTAGGTGAAACAGTATTTAAACAGGTAGCGAAGACAGCCCGGAACGACAAGACTAAACCAGTATACAAAGGTCCGTATAAAATTATTCAGATACATCCGAATAATATAGCGGAGATCATAGGTAACCACCCTAATTCCAAATCCGTTAGAGTTCATTTCAAACTCCTCAAACGACCCCACATTGTTCCAGGACCCTCATCGCAGGAGCCATCGTGCTCTACGCAACAGCCGACGTAACTTTCCTTCCCATAAAAGATGACCAGGGAATCCTTTTGTATAAACAGGGACAAGTCATGAAACAAATAGATAACTATAATTTAGCTTGTGTATACAACATAACATACTTACATCTAACAACTATTAAACTAATGGCACTATTTGCAAGCACTAAAGCTTCCGAAACGTCCTCAACACTTCCGGATAAAATTCAAAATTCTTACCGTAATCAAATTGAGCATAGTTTTTCATTGATTAGTAAGAAAATCATGTTTATCGTTCCACAAATCCGTAGAAAAAGAGGTTTAATTGACGGGTTAGGTTCAATCGTAAAATCAATAACTGGAAACCTAGATCACCAAGATGCTATAACATTCGAATCTGAAATTTCGAATCTTAGAAGAAAAATTTCCAAGGTTCAAAATAATCAGAAACGAAAATTAATTATTGCCGAAAAAACAATAACGGATTTTGGAACACAATTAGAAAAAATCAATGAAAATCAAAGAAAACTCGTGTTGTACATACAAAATGCTACAAAAATAACAGATACCTTAGGCAACCATTTAAAATATCTAGATATATATGTTCAGATAGACTTTAGCTTACAGATAATTTTAGATAAACTTACTATTTTAGAAGACGCTATGTCATTTTCACAACTCGGTGTAATGCACCCCAGTATAATAGCCCCTAATAATCTATTAAAAGAACTTTTAACTTTAAAATCTATATACAATCTTAAGCCGGTTACAGAGATCAACTTAAACAATATTCACGACCTTGAAAGATCAATTACGGTAAAAGCTTATAGCACCGAACACACTTTAACTTTTATATTAGAAATCCCATCCATTGACCGTAATATATTCGACCTAATACACCTGTACTCCATTCCTGATAAAAACCATCTTACCATTATTCCCCAATCCAAATTCCTATTACTTGGTAGCGAAGAGTACGCATATATGGACAACGACAACTGCAAACGAATCTCAGAAAACACAAGACTGTGTGAAGATCTGAGTACGTTGTCTATCAAGGACACGCAGGACTGCATCACCGGCTTAATACAGCACAGGAACGTAAACTGCACACGAGCAAAGATGACGTTAAAAAACAACAAAATCCAAAAAGTTAGAGAAGACACGTGGCTACTAATACTTCTCCAAGAAGAGGTGGTACGCACACAATGTGGCCCCAAAACCACATACACGAAGATCTCGGGAACCCAACTGGTCACGCTGACCAATGACTGTCGCGCCGACGTCGTAAACAGAACCCTGCAGACACACACTTCGGCCCAGGAAATAAACGAGGTAATTCCAATACCATCGACCAACAACATAGACCCAGCCTCTATCAAACTAGAGATCAAGTTGGAGGATTTAGAATTGGACAACACCAATAAACTCCTGGACAGAGCAGAGGAAGTGGACGACGACGGAGATGTCGCTGACTGGCCGACCATGATGGCCACGCCAAGTTGGACAACTCTCTTTCTGTACCTACTACTTTTGGGTACAGGAGTCTGGAAAACATGGCAACGCTGGAAACGAACAGACAACAACTCCCAACAAGCGAAGGCACCATCCAGTGAGGACACTGGTCGAAGCTGTAAGAGGATCAGCTTCGCTCTTAAGGAGGGAGGAGTTAGCTGGGCACCAGCTACGCAAGTACAGCAAACGCTGCACTAATAACCGGCGCGTGCGACCTAGTTTTAAGTGCTTAGTTAAGTTCTATAATTGTTTCTTTAAATCTAAAATATTATTTTGTAATTAGTCTTAAACTAGCATCTAACAAATAAATTGTCTTTAAATAAATATTTTTTATTAATTCTTCCGTTCGCCCAAACGTAATTATCGTCTGTTGTTTTCTTTAAAGAGAAGGCTGCTCTACGTTGCAGGTCTATGTAGTCATGGTCGCGAAGAGCCAGGTTTATTTTAATGTAACCAGAATTTTACCTTCACTCTTGACAGTTACAACTGACAGAACTATTTGATATATTTTTTAGGAATCTTCGCTTATCTGTCAACGGATGGTATTCGGCTATGTTGACACTAGAAAATTCAATAAGAAAATGGCAATGTGAACAGAGGCACATACTATCTATTGACAGCTGATCTAGAGGTGTAGCGATTGTGAGATGTAACTAAAATGGCTTTTACCGAAAATTCGTCCGCATAGGGGTTGATTTGACGACCCAGTTAGCACAATGGTTACCACGCCGGACTGCCAAACACAGGGTTGCGGGTTCGGTTCCCGCCTCAGATAAATATTTATGCTTAGATATTTGTCTGTAGTCTGGTTGTTTCTATGTATTATAAGTATATATTTACAAAAGAAAAGTATTTATGTAGTATATCCGTTGTCTAGCACCCATCTAGGATATACAACGGATACACAATTCGAAAACGATAGACAAGTCTAGTTACTTAGCTTGGGGCTAGATGGCGATGTGTGGAATGTCCTTCAAAAATCCGAAAACGAAATTTCGATCAATAATTGAAGTTTAAATTGTGCGATGATGTATCTATCAGTCACTCGGTTAGGACTTTGAATTTATTTGAATTTATAGACTAGCTGCGCCCCGCGGTTTCACCCCCGTAAATCCCGATTCCGTGCGAATATCGGGATAAAAAGTAGCCTATATGTTAATCCAGGCCTCCAGCTATCTACATACTGAATTTCATTGAAATTGCTTCAGTAGTTTCATTGTGAAGGAGTAACAAACATGCACACACACACACACACAAACTTTCACATTTATAATATAGGATAGTAGGATATTATTTATATATTGTAGGACATTGAACACAGCGTCATCAAGCCCTAAGCTAAGCAAACAAGGCTTGTGTTATGGTGACATTAGACAACAGAAATAATACTAATATACTTTTGTGTAAATAAATTCTTATCATACATACCTAAACCACAATAAATACTTGTTCAACGGTGGAAAATCGAACCCACAACTTTCTGCATAATACGTGATATTTGCCCACCGCGGCATAGAGGCACAAAGAAAAGGGTAAAGGGTAATCATGTGATAGAGGTACGTGTTTAGTCTGCTGACCAAGAGACAGATAATATGTCAATTTTCGAGCGTCTTTTATTTTCGTTTCGATCGCCTTTTGTTTCCATTTTGATCGGGTTTTTCCCATTTCGATCGCCTTTTGTTTACCACTTAGTAGAGTAGTTTTACTACAATCGTCTTTTTTTCGATCGTCTTTTATTTCCATTTCGATCGCCTTTTTGTCAGTTTTTATTGTATTTTGTAAACCAATTAGTTGAGTAGTTTGACTACGAATAAATTTATTCCTTTTGGACAAACTAGTAGCCTTTTATTACTTTTTTAACTTATTGATTTGTTTATTTAATGGATGGGTATATAGTTTACTCTGATATTCGTATGCACTGTTCTTATCTTAATATTTTAAATATATTAAATAAAAAAATATTTTGAGCGCTTATTTTTTTTTATATAAAGAGGAGAGGTTTTTATATAACATGGTGTAAAGTCGATTTTACCTAGATGCCAAGAAAAACCTAGTTAGGTTTCCTAGCATTTGTTTAACTAATTAATTATAAGAAATTGTATATGTCCTTTGTAATAAATAAAATACTTAAAATAAAATAGTTTGACCAGAAAGTTTGATCAACAGGAAGGTACCATTCAAAATATACCCTACGATACTACGTTTTTCCGTTTATTAATTATTTATTCGTATAATATTATATTATGACTATTATGCCGTTACCTTCACGTCTCCATAACAGACATTCAAAGCCTATCATTACCATTTTCTTCCTCAAAAATGTCTTCCCGTAAAACTTCTTTGCACCACAATCACGTACTGTAAGTATTAGCCTGGTATATCATAATGGAAGCCAGGATGTGTTTATTAAATCCCATCCCACCGTATACGGTAATCATATAACCTTAGTACCTTACACAGAGACGTGTAAATACCTTTCATTTGGTCATAATCGTAATAAATTATCTTAGTAATGCATTACCTACAGTTTTAGTGTATCATAGCATATTTTGCACCAAAACTACATTCGTTGTAGCAGAAAAACAACTCGTAGCAGAGGCGTAGACATTTGCTTTTTGTTGAAAACTTTCCTTGTAAACTCCTCATTAATTTGTTAAAGCAATAATCGTTTCGTTGCATATCTTGTAGTGAAGAGCTACGAGCATTCATTATTCTCGTAGCACGTAGCGCTTAAACTATGGAATATACATAGGGTAGATGTTTTTACTTTTGACAGTAAAAAAATAGCTAACAACAATTATTGCAAGTTTTGTTGACTACCAATATTAGCGTTGCGTAGCATATCTAAAATGAAGCTACAGTATAAAACACTCTGGTAGCTCATAGCGTAGAGGTTTTGTTGCTACTTTTGACAACCAAAAAATAGCTAATGACAATAATTGCAAGTTTTGTTGACTACCAATATTAGCGTTGCGTAGCATATCTAAAATGAAGCTACAGTATAAAACACTCTGGTAGCTCATAGCGTAGAGGTTTTGTTGCTACTTTTGACAACCAAAAAATAGCTAATGACAATAATTGCAAGTTTTGTTGACTACCAATATTAGCGTTGCGTAGCATATCTAAAATGAAGCTACAGTATAAAACACTCTGGTAGCTCATAGCGTAGAGGTTTTGTTGCTACTTTTGACAACCAAAAAATAGCTAATGACAATAATTGCAAGTTTTGTTGACTACCAATATTAGCGTTGCGTAGCATATCTAAAATGAAGCTACAGTATAAAACACTCTGGTAGCTCATAGCGTAGAGGTTTTGTTGCTACTTTTGACAACCAAAAAATAGCTAATGACAATAATTGCAAGTTTTTTGACTACCAATATTAGCGTTTCGTAGTATATGTCTTAGAATGCTACGGCATATAATAATCTGGTAGCTCGTAGCGTAGATGTTTTGTTGTTACTTTTGACAGCTTAAAAATAGCTTACAACAATTATTGCAAGTTTTGTTGACAACCAATATTATCGTTTCGTAACATATCTCTTAAAATGAAGCTAGGGTAAAGTACTTTCAAAATTCAACTGAAGCGTACGTGCGTGCATACCGTAGCACATTCGTAAGCTTTTGTTGTATAATCTTGACTGCTTATTAAAACAATGCTTATACCATGTACATTTTGTTGCAAACGTGTAAACTACGAATACTTTTCAAATAAAAATGTCTCAATGTATTTATGCATCAGAAATCGAAGACGGGAAAGTTTTACTAGAATGCAAATCTTCGTTGATCGAAAAACAATGCTCGCAAAAAGTTAAACTCCTTTGTTGTTTCCTTAGATTCGTAATAAAGGCGGTCGTGGTAGTTTTTATTCGTTGCAAATGGATACGGAAACAGAAGGAATAGTTTTTATGTCGGATCGGTATCATGTAGACGAATTGTTTTACGATTTTCGTCACTGATAATATTTTCTATAGTGAAAATATAGGTAATCTTATTGTTAGTCTTTTATGTATATAGATTTTTACGAAAGTTTTTTTGTAATTAAATGTTTGGTATCCCAATTTACAAAAGAACTTAAGACCCACTTGGAATATTATTATTCCAAATCGTTTAAAAAGTTTTTACGTATGGTACAGTCGGCTGCATAATTGCAGCCCTCGGTAGAGTTCGAAAATTACTATTATTGGAATGTGTGCATTCTAATAATTTTTGTTTGATTAATTTATGAGTTAGAAGACTTTAAACTTCACCTAAAGCAGGTGTTTAGAATCTTGCTTGTGTTGAAAACATTCTTATAACAGCCGTTTTGGAGCTCTACGGTGGGTCTTCAATTATGCAGCCGACTGTATATTTTCTATTAATAAACATATTTTTATGGCAATTTTTTAATAATTTTATGATTAAGCACAAATCCAGTTAATATTTATAAAAAGGCCTTTTGTAGACATTTATTAATTAACTATTTCAAACTTTAGACAGCGAATAGTTTTTGTGTCGTAATAGGGTGCAAATGAAAGTTGGTGGGAAAATAACAATTTGTAATTTAAACAATCCCTTTAATTTTATTAATTAATCCGAACCCTACGATAGCAGCGGCTTTTTAACCGACTTTAAAAAGTAGAGTAAATATTACTTTTCCAACCTTAAAATGTTTTAAATAGCAAAGAATATTTTCATAATCATTTTCGTCCATATTTCTTAGTTTAAAAACCTATTATCCAATTAGTGACGTTCACAAGAATCGACAACAAAAGAATTCTTATGCGTTTCGCTAACGAAGCGTACCGTATTGAAAATGAACCACAAAGAAATGATTCCTTAAAGGAAGTGGTCTCCGGTAAAAGTGGGACGCACACTAAGACTCAAGAACTCAGATTCCGTGGCTCATTGACTCGAGCTCATAGACTCACAGTTATATTGCACAAGTCGTTGCAATGAAAACGCGCGGTGCCCCGACCGCAAGCTAGGTGGAATGTGCAAACTATGTCTGCCTGGATGTCTGAAGGAATTTCTTTACCGAGAAGATTATTTCAAAGGAATAGCGCTATTAAATTAAATGTGCCTACTGGGTAGAACATAGATATCAGCCACGTTCTTGTTTTTAGGGGTTAGGAGTCTACAAAGACCGTGAATCAAGGATAAATAGTTTTATCCAGTCCTAATATTAAATAATCATATCGATCGTTTTTAACAAATAAATAGCAGTAGTAATATGTCTTCATTAAAAACTCAAAGTGCTCTACCGCATAAAGTCAAATTAAACTCCAGGCTTTGTAATTACACAAATTTGCTAAGTTTTAAAACATCCATTACTGTGGGTACTAAAAACTATATTACTACCATGAGGTTCCGTTATACGGGCTACCGGAACGTAAGCCGCCCTCACTGGCTAACAGAAACTAGTTAGTTTCTCTGTTTATTCTTGTAGAAACACGATTGCGTTGTTAGCCGCCTCTGAGAAATAATGATTAATCCGATGAATAGCAAATTGAGTTTCAGGACATGGCCGAACCAATATGCGACTAGTCGTGCGACCTTGGCGACGACGACGTGTGTCAGTCAACAAATCACTTCGACATTATAACAATTTCCATAGTAATCTTTGCTCTTGTTTTAACACTAAGGTATATTGAAGAAAAGTTTTTGTGTTATTCCAGGATTGGTGTCTACGAATGTAGAGATAAATTCAGTATTAACCATGAATCAGTGTTCCACAATTAACGGTTGATTCTAGATTCAGTTTCAACTCCTAACAAAGTTTTAATAACTAGGCTTCATTTATTCATTTGCTTTGTCTGTCCGGATCTATTCGAAGAATCCAATAAAGTGTTCCTTGTTCGTTTTCGAAGCGCGTACAAAATTCAAGTCTTGCTTGGCTTTAAAACTTTGTTACTTCTGAAATGTCGAACTAACTCAATCGTGTGCCGACTGATTAGCTGCAATTCCTTTCCCAAAGGTGAGGTATGCTTTGAAAATGCACAGCCAATTGCGTTTCAAAAAGAACGAAATGATTAAATCGGAATATTTTGACTGTGAATCGGGTCTTAAATTGATTCCGTTATTAGAACGATTTTGAGTGTTGGCAGAAACCGATGTTTTACCATTTTCGAGTGGTATTTTGTTTTGATTTTTTAGAAGATTAGATAATAGTGGATATGTTCCCGTCTAAGAGCAGTCTTTTTTACCTTGAGTTTCAATTAAGTTTGAAACACGATTTTTCTTTTTGAAGTATGTCGTATATTTTTTCATTGAGCCTTATAACTACCGACTTCCCGACATTCCCGATCATCAGGACCAAGGGGTTTCTATTGGCACGCCTCCAATCCGGATTGGATTCGGCCCAAGTCACGCTAACTGCGCCTTGTTTGGATGCCACCATTAACGGATTTTTACACTTCCTTTTATATTAATTGCATTGTTCGACGAAGATACAACGAAGAAAGACTGAAGTAAGTTGTAAAATGTTAAAAAATCTTCTAGAAGCAACAACCTCCCGTACAAGTTTTCTTTAGTACACAATGTATTTTTTTATTTAAATCGTCGTAGTTACCGTGCTTCTTTTGTTAACGGTATGTAGTAATTTTTTTGGTTGGTATATAAAATATGTAGGTGGATTATATAAGTTTCATTTTCTTCTACTCTTGTGAAATATATATTGTTAATTTATAATATGCTGCAAAACCTTAACTTGACATAACTGTTATCTCTGATAATCATTCCAGACAGAGTAATGGCTCAACCTCTTTTCTAAAGAATTGAGGAGAAAATATTTTACCACAATTTTACACTCACTATGAATCGATCACCACACAAAGTACCCGCGTAGTTTAAACCCACACGACCGCAAATGACAGACAAACCGAACTGTGCGATCAAGCTTTTCATCATCGTGGTTAAAATTAATGACGATCCAGTTGGCACAATGGTCACCATGCCGGACTGCCAAACACAGGGTTGCGGGTTCGATTCCCGCCTCAGACAAGTATTTATGCTTAAATATTTGTCTGTGGTCTGGTTGTTTCTATGTATTATATGTATATATTTACAAAAGAAAAGTATATAAGTGTATATCCGTTGTCTAGCACCCATAATACAAGTCAAGTTCTTAGCTTGGGGCTAGCTGGCGATGTGGGAAATGTCCTGCAATATTTATTTATTTAATTACGTTCAAATTAAAATAACTGGGTTCATAAAGACAAGCTCTACTGAAAGCAATGTATCGGTATAAGTTCGCGTTGTTAATATAAAACGTAATTTACATTCACATGTTATACGTGTGATACACCCACTGATCTCTGATATCGTATTCAGCCCACGATTCTCGCTTCATACGACTACGTATAAAACTTATGTACCTACCTTGTTCGATACATTTATGTCAGAATAACTTTCTTCGACCTTGAAATAAGTATTTTAAAAATGTACGGAAAGGTTATGCCATTACATACCAGAAAAATCACATGTTGGTACTCGGTACTTACTTGGATCTGTCATATTTTTTAGGAACAAAGAACATTCCAAAGAATGAATGCGACCAATATTTGGAACGCAAATAATTTTTCAGCATCTTTTTCGTAAGGAAAACCTTTTTTCTTTTCTGCCTTTTTTTACTGCATTATTATCATCTAAATTATTCTATAAATAAAATCAAGCATTCATTTATCAAAAACAGGAATATTTTCTTCATTCATCACATTGATTTGGAAATCACGATACAAAGTAATAGTATATTGTTACCCTAGGGGTGAAAGTCACTCATTTCACTCGGTCCTGAGCCGGAGCTAATAGTTCGAGGGGCTAAACGAGTCTTTTACCCGAGGTATACACTTTATTTTTCCTCTTTACATTTATTTTATTTAATAAGATATCTTGAACTAAATATATCTACTTAACTTCGATTACTTATAAAAAACCTTCTAAGTACTAAACTCTGGCAGTATGCATGAACCATGCGAAGTCATAATGGTTGTTCTTTGGTGTTAACTAGGGCAAGGAGGTTAAGTTTTTGAAGTTCCCAATGTGTAATGAATGATACTGATACTGGCTATATGAACATGCTGTGCAAAGCCATAATTTGACATGACAGCTGTCAGTGAAAGCAATTTTCTCTAGGAGTTTTACTTTCAACATGCACCTCATGCACCTTTAGACCTACTTTCGGAGTATGAGTAATGAAAAATATATATTTATATCTATGATGCATCATTAATTAATCATGAGGTTGATTACTAATTCTGTTTCCAGTCAATTTAAATGCTAAATTATTCCGATTTCCTGTAATAAGTAATACGTTTTACATATATGCCAATTAGTAGGTATTCTTCTGTTATTTTACACTTCTAAAAAATAAAAGCCGTGCTAGTTTGTCTACTAGATTAAACTGAATCAAATACAGTATGGTAAGCAAGTCAATTTCAAGGTAAGCCAAGTGTTTCAGAACACTACACACAGCATGTTTATGTCGTCGTAAGCCATTACACTACAAGTACCCATGTAAAGGCTATAATTAAGTACTTCTGTCCACATTATCAAATAAACAAAAAAGAACTTTAAGTCAATAGAATAGAGTATAATTTCATAAACTTAGAAGTGCAGTAAACTTTGAAATGTAACATTGGCGTCGAATCGTGTGGGTTGCAGTTAACAGTTTCCTAAGTTATGATTAATTTATTAGTCCAATGAAACAAACAGCAGTTATGTTACTTCCCTACATAAATCGTGTAATTCAAATTAAGGTGATAGGGTGATAGGAAACAGTCGACTACATTTGTATGGAGAGAGCGCTCGGTACCCTTTCCTCTTAAGCAGGTATAAAGGTATAGTTACACCCCTGTTGATACTATGCCAGAAACTAGGATTCGAGAAACAGAATGCAATAATTTTAAATTTGCAACCTCTTGAGTGTAGTAAGAAGCTAAACTTGAATTATTTCTAAAGTTTAAGGTATGTGACTGAATGTATAGGTACTGTTAAAATCCGTCCCGATCAGAAAGCCTAAGTAGCAAAACGTCCAACAGTGTCAAACGTCTAACAATCAAGAACGTCCAACATTGCGAAACTTCTAATGAGCTCTATATGCCAAATTAGCTACAAGTTCATTTCGAAACGCCCAACTATTCTGATAGACCAACTATTCTGTGGCCATACGAGAATACATCCAACATTTTTCAAAAAGCTGACTTTGTTGGTATTTTTTGTAATCAATTTTAATTACAAAAAATACCATCAAAGCAATCAGAATGATATTGCAATAGAATTTGAACAATGTTATTTACGAGAATGGGCCTTCAGCTCATTAGACGTCTTGCAATGTTAGACGTTCTGCTACTTAGACTTTTTGATCGTTAGACATTTTGCTTCTTAGACCTTTTGATAAAGAGCCGTTAAAATTTTATTGATTTTCTGTTCACAGAACCGATAATTTAAAATTCGTAGATACCTATAGTTTATTAGGAGTGTAACGAAGATATAGTGCGGAATGAAATTCAAGAACTTTGCATCATGTAAATTAACTTTACTTCAAACATTTTAAGTGAGTACAAGTCGTTTCAAGTCTCGATAACTGCGCAGGTACGAACGCTTGAATTAACTGCTATTGGCCTGTATGTGCATAGCATAAAAAGCATATAATTAATAAACAAGCACATGCAAATTCTATGATAAAACATAATATAGGATCTTGACGACCCAGTTGGTACTAAATGGTCACCATGTCGGATTGCCAAACACAGGGTTGCGGTTTCGATTCCCGCCTCAGACAAGTATTTATGCTTAGATATTTGTCTGTGGTCTGGTTGTTTCTATCTATTTATAAGTGTATATTTACAAAACAAAAGTATATAAGTAGTATATCCGTTGTCTAACACCTATAACACAAGACTTAATTACTTAGCTTGGGGCTAGATGGCGATGTGTAGAATGTTCTGCAATATTTATATATATATTATTTATATTTCAACTATAGGCTGTACAACTTAATAGAGTGCAACTACACACTGAGTCATGACCCTTTTATACTGTTGAAACACTCATGTTGTTTATAGTGAAATTTTTGTTATAATTAGATTAAGACCTTTTTTGTATAGCAATATGTGTGTTTTGGAGAACAAAAAAACATTATATCTATCTATCTATTTAATAACTTGACATGTCAAAAAAAATGTCCATCCCTCTTCACACGTGCACACTTTTTATCAAATAGGAAAAATAACAGCATTTTTTGTCAATTTTTTATTTTGTGTCAGCTCGCCGCTTGCTTCAATCTCGGCTTGATCGTATCCTTAGTGTTATATGCTAGGTATGTAAAAATAATACAAGTGAGTTACAATTTGAAATTAGTTTCTACTAAACCGTACTGAAGTTAAACGTTACTTAATGACTTCATACTTTGGTTAATATTAAACCATAATGAAAATAATTTCTCAGTAATGATGACGTGCATTTGTAGCGTATACAAAAGTGTGATCAATCATGCAAAGGGGTACCAGGTGCTCTCTCCATACAAACGTAGTCTACTGTTTTCTCCCTGAATACTGACACTAGAGCAAATATTTTTGTTGCATAAAACTTATAACTGCCATGACCATGCCCATATGTATTGTTTTTGTTTTCGTTTTTTTGTTTTTCAAATCTTAATTTCTATGATAATTAGAAAATGAAAACAAAACCAAGACAATAGGGGCATAGTCATGGCAGTTATAGGTATTACGCAACAAAAATATTTGTGCTAGTGTCATTATCCAGGGAGGAAACAGCCGACTATACGTTTGTATGGAGAGAGCGACGGTTAATTAATTTAAACCAAGCTGCAGCCCTTCTTCTATTATAATTTTACGGTCAGTTTCAACTAACATTGTTTTTCCGCGTTCATAAGATTTTGAAATAAATAGATAGTTAAACACTTTTTTTATACAACACACAAAAACATTGAAAAGGAACGAATCAGGTAAAACTTACCACAATAAAATACCTACTCTCCATGATTTTACTTTTAATTTTTAGGGGATATTACATATGATCTTTAAAAGTAATGATATAAAAAACCAGGGGCATTCGGGTACTGCCGCGGTAAAGCTATTGCATCGTGCGAGCTTCGTACAGCCGTACCATATACATACACTTTAAGCGAACACTCGGCCGAGCTACATGGTATGCGGAGTGGGGAGTGTTAGGTTTTATTTTCGTTACGGAATTTCTTTTCTCAAAGCCCGCGATAAAAGCTGTGCAATAGCTTAAAAATGTTTAAGATAATAGCTATTTTGTATTTATTATTTAAATGTAGGCTGTATTTCTAACACATTTAAACGTTATGATCCTCTTGTTGAAGATTGGGAGGTTTTACGTAGTTTTCCCGGCACGGACCTATACCGTCAGGAACTCAAGAGGGCCGTTAAGCGCGGTCATAACGTTTTCTTATCAAGAATACGCAGATAGAAACTCACTACTAGTAGGTTTCTGCCTACCCAGTGTTGATTAAGGTGTACAAGTCGTAAAGATACGAAATTGTTATGGAAAGTTTGTTTTTAAACGAAACATTTAGTTCATAAGTGTGATTCACATCGAACGACTTACTTAAAAAATACGCCTTTAAACCGCTCAGCCCCCTTAGACAAGACTGCTTTCTATTAGCGATATCGCCAATCGATAGATTTAATTGTATGAAATTGATATATAACATTGTACAAAATTAACATAAGATGAAACTATTCCACCATTTTTTTTTCTCTAACGCAAGACTACGTGAAATTTCTTTGAATTGTGTCAATTTCGTCTAAAAATACAAAAATAAATGTCGTTCGGCGATATCGCTAATAGAAAGCAATCTTGTCTAAACGGGTTTTTAAATCAGAAATATCTACAAAACACTCTATTTTTTCCTAGAAATCGAAACATGATTATAAAAAATTGCCTCTATAAAAATTAATCTTAAATTTTCTTAAATTTTCCACAAATACAAATATTTGAGTAAAAATGGAATAATTTAACGCTAATTATCTTCTATCCTTTCTTGGAACTATTTTATGTAAAATACAAACAATAATTGGATAATCAACAACTGAAAAAATATTTTACCAAAACCGGTTGTAAGTACCATAAACAACGTTTTAATAAACATAATTTCCTCAAGCTATTTTAAGAAATTTAACATAGATATATTCGATTAAGGTAAAAGGGTACCGGCGCTCTCACAAACGTAGTCGACTATTTCCTTCCTGGATAATGACACTAGCACATATTATATTTTTGTGCCATAAAACCTATAACCTAATGACTTTTTGTACGTTTTGGTGTATACAGTAAGTGCAATGAGTAACTGTATTATAAATAAATAAAAATATAATAAATAACTGCCACGAGTATGCCCTCATGTTTTGGTTTGTTTTATTTTCTAATTATAAAAATCTTAAGTATACAATATGTTTCAGGGAAGGGGTTTTAATACGAAAGGGGGTTGTTCTAGACGTCCAGGCAAACAACTTTTGTTATACGACTATTGAAAATTCGAATATTTCGTACGAAGTTTTTGTATGAAACAACTGATTTTCACGTAAAATTTCCCTCAGAATGATCAAAACAAAGTTCGGATTTCCAAAAGTCGTAAAACAAAAGTTGTTTACCTAGACGTCTAGAACAAATATTTTATTCCCCTTTCGTATTAGAACCCCTCGCTAAAACACAATGTATATTTTTATTGTTTTCTTGTATGTCTAGTTCTTCGTTTTTTTAATAATATAGGTAATTCTTTAAACAAATATTCATTGACTTCGGTTAAAAGAATAACCATCAAAAGGTACATCATATATCTGTTTTTTACATTTATTTGAAACCTTATACATTATTCAATATCGGCAACTGAACAAAATGTAATCAAGAACTACGTTGTATTTATAACTAAACGCAATAAGCCTAACATAAAAACAAACGAAACGGTTACAAAGCAAACTATAAACAAGGATATATAAAATATCCTATGTATTTTATGATACGAGTTTGATCTTTTAAGGTCTATGGTGATATAACGACCCAGTTAGCACAATGGTTACCACGCCGGTCTGCCAAACACAGGGTTGCGGGTTCGATTCCCGCCTCAGGCAAGTATTTATGCTTAGATATTTGTCTGTGTTCTGGTTGTTTCTATGTTTTATAAGTATATATTTACAAAAGAAAAGTATTTATGTAGTATATCCGTTGCCTAGCACCCATAACACAAGTCTAGTTACTTAACCTGGAGCTAGATGGCGATGTATAGAATGTCCTGTAATATTTATTTATTTTTTTATAACCGTACCGACAAGATATACTGCCTCTTAGCACGTGCAAAAAATATTTGTATGAGTCACATAGTTTTTCATAGATTCGACAAAGTCAGTCGTAAAAGGACCGGATACTATCTTTTGGTATGTTATATATGTACAGAATGCGTCATAAGTCCACTATCAGTGTGAAACAATCCTTGTACTTGTATACGGGCTGTTTTCCGCAATGAGACTCTTTTAAATTGGGTCCATTTTGCGTGAGGATGGAGTAGGCTTGCCCAGCACCAACTACCCTCTCAGCTTAGTCGACCATGTCCGGAGGAGAGAACTTGTCAATACTTCTGGAGCCAACTAAGCCGCGGGTTTCATCACGATGTTTTCCTTCACCGTAAGAGCAATTTCAATTAGCCCACAAAAAAATTTCTGAAGAAAAATACATTGTTGCACGGCCGGCCGGGATTCGAACCCACGACCTTCAGAATGAAAGTCGACGTATCTACCACTAAGCCAACACAGCTCTTGCCTAGACCCTTAAAAAATCCGTTTCTTAACTTAACATTCCGCAAACCGATGCGTGGGTTTGATTTCACACGCGATAAAAGTGAAAAGGGATTTTTCTGTAGCCCTTGGTCTTCATGTCCCATACCAAATCGTAAATCTGACGACGATAATTTCAATTCGATCCATTTCATTGATAGGTAGTTTATTCTCTGGTGCGTGCTCTACTTTAAGGCTTTCGACAGTACAATAGAAATAGTCGTGCGACAAAAAGACGCTTGTTTTGCAATAACTACTTTATGATAAACCGATTTTGATCCAACATAGCTAAGAATACCTAATTCGGAATTTTCGTAAAGAGGAAAGGGTACCGGCGCTCTCTCCAAACAAACATAGTCGACTGTTTCCTCCCTTGATAACGACACTAGAGCAATTTTATTTGCAGTATAAAACTTATAACTGCCATGACCATGCCCCTATGTTTTGTTTTTTAAATCTGATTTTCTATGATAATTAGAAAATTAAAAAAATCCAAGACATATGGCATAGTCATGGCAGTTATAGGTTTAATGGCGCAAAAATATTTTTGCTACTGTCATTCTCCAGGGAGGAGACAGTCGACTACGTTTATATGAGAGAGCGCCGGTACCCTTTTACCTTAGGTATTCAAAAAAATCAAAAGCGGTTCATCCATTCGGGAGTTACGATGCCACAGACAAACACACTCACAGAGAGACACATCAAACTTATAACATCCCCATTTTTTTTGGGATTAAAAATAATGTCCTACAAGTTATTATATGTAAACACAGTTCTTACTTGTAAATTTATAACAAAAGTAAAACAATGCTAGGCTTGTTACCTTAATAAAGAATAAACGCCCGCCTAATTAAAACTAATATTCTTTCCCTATAAAAAGAAATTACAAATATTTTCTTAGCCATCTTAAAAATTAAGAAGATAAATAATAGAGAACATTAAACTTGTACGTGCTCAATCGCCCACGCCACAAGCTTAAGAGATCAAACGAATTATTCTTCTTTAATTGATTCATTTAAACAAACAATAACTGCCAGAATTTGTACCTAATTTAAGTAAAATCAATTAACTAGAGTGCTTTCTAAAATCGTACAAAGTACAGTATTTCTTTTAGGACAGTTTAAAAGGAAAGTTAATTCGTTTCTAATTACGCTATTCGCAACGCTCGAATTGCGCGTCTTGTTAATTGCAAGCGTTAAAGATGAAAGAATTCTAATGTATGAATTCAAAACATTTAATAATAGGTACATTGAACATTTCATCGAGGCGGTTTAAGACGTGCGAGCGGAACGCGAGTGCGTCTACAGAGCGCCGAGATTAAATTATCAATCAACACGTGTATCGTACGACGTTTTTTATCACAGTTGTGACAGATTAACATCGTCGTGAGGTGGCGAGCTTGTCGGTCTTTTCACGAATACATTTCGGGGTGTGTGCAACACAACTCCACGATCTAGTTTTGCCATCTCCATTTTTCGTCATACAACCAGGCAGACAGATGTGAGGCACCGATTCATGGTGGACATATAGCAGATGTCCGTACGAAGAGTTTTGCTTCATCATTCCTTATTCGTACTGCAACGGAATAGAATCGGTTGCCTGGATCTGTCTTTCCTGACGAGTACAGTCGGCAAAGGACTGAGGGTAGCAGGAGCATATTTTAAAGTTTTAATTTTTTAAATAACGGTTCAATAATTTTTGATTAATATGCGTGAAATAACTAATACTTCGAAAGCTTTAGTGATGTGAAGCATAATAATTAACAATTACTGAATCGTTCTTTAAAAAATTAAAAATATGCACCTGTTACCCTCAGTCCTTTGCTGACTGTGACTTTAGGGATCTTCAGGGAACGGAAACAGGGAATTTTAGGGAACGAGAATACTTGAATAGGTATTTTCTTGGAAAGCGTGCTACATCTTAGACCGCATCGTCATCTACCATTTGGTAGGTGTGATAGTGGTCAAACGCTGTCTTATCTATACATATAAAATGCTTTGTCCTGAATGACTGACTGACAGATTAACGCACAGCTTAAACCGCTGATCGTAGAGACCTGAAACTTGGAGGGTGTGTTCTTTGTATGACGTAGGTATCCGATTTTTTTTCCGAAATTCTACCCCTAAGGGGGTGAAAAGGGGGGCAAAGTTTGTAAGGGACAACGTGATTCCCTGGTCCAATCTACTTCAAATTTTCGACGTCTATGCGGACGAAGTCGCGGGCAAAAACTAGTCATATATAAACAAAACTGAGGTTAACTTTTATAATGAAGACCGAGAGAACCGACCCGCATATTTTTAACGGACTAATTTTAACAAGTTCGGTACAGAGTTTTAGTAAAAGGCATTTGTATACAAAATGATACGTAGCTACTCTCGTAACAAGGGTTCACCAACGGTTCACCGCTATTATGACTCACAACGGGTAAAACAATATCACAATTTTGAATCAAATTATTATATGTAGGTAGGTACGTATGCTGCAACAAAAAAGGGATCAAATTAAAATGTCAGGGGTAGATTTAAATTTCATATTACTAAATTCCATTTTACTAAGTCCATATCGATAAATTAAAATTTAATTAGGAAAATTTAATTTGTTTTGACCGTACGTGATAGTCAATAAAAAAATAAAATCTGAATTATAAGATAAGTAATAACAATGGCTGTTCTGAGAATTGGATTCGATTTTTTAAAAGATAATAATTTCATGAAGGTTCCCATAACCTCCGGGTCTCAGTAGGTCAGATGGCAAGAGACCGGACGGGCTGACCCTAGTGCCCTGGAGTAATGGTAGGTGCCTGGTGTGGGACGCTACCTGCGTCAACACTGTTGCTGCCAGCCACTTACCTAGGACTACATGTACGCCTGGTGCGGCGGCAGAAGACGCTGCCATTAAAAAACGGGCCAAATATGTGGACTTGATGCCCAATTATATTTTTGTGCCTGTTGCTGTAGAGACGTTGGGGTGCTGGGGAGACGACACCAAAAAATTAGTTAAAGAGTTGGGTGTTAGGATTAGGGGGAATGGGGCAGACTCCCGCTCCGGCTCGTTTCTGGCGCAGAGGTTAGCCATCGCCATTCAGCGCGAGCGTGGCAATGCTTCTAGCATTATGGGAACCTTTACGCTGGGTACGATAAGGGGCGGGTTATTTGACTAACTGGTACGTAATTTTTTGTATTTATAATGTTAAATGTGTATGTCTTTTTATATTATTAATAACGAAATAAAGTATTTCATGAAGTACATAAACAATACACCAGAAGTAAACTATCTGATCATTATATGGACTACTAGCTTCACCCGCGTAAATCCCGATCCCTTGAGAATATCGGGATAAAAAGTAGCCTATGTGTTAATCCAGGTCTTCAGCTATCTAGATACCGAGTTTCATCACAATCAGTCTAGTAGTTTTTGAGTGAAGGAGTAACAAACATACACACACACACACACACACAGATGCACACACAAACTTTAACATTTATAATATTAGTAGTACATTGGATTAATAATCTAGTTACTTAAGTTAAAGAGAACCGTTTGAGTGTAGGTGAAGCCTCCTATCCTCTGGGTTATTATCTATCCTGCTTATCCTGTCTATTTGGGTAGTTGAGGGTGCTCTTTAATGATTTTTGTTTATTTTTAAATGTTTAGAAATATTTATTGAAACTTAACAATGATCGTAGGAAAAAATATAAAAAAAAATGGACGAGATGCGTCTCATAGGAAGTAGATAATGCAAGTGGAGGGCGGAGGACGCGGTCCTCTCTCAGACCTCTGTTTGCGGGGCAGGGGTGCGGGAGGCCAATCATGCATCGATGGCGTGCGTCGCTCGGTCGGTCGGTGGTGTGAGTAGAAGAGTGATGAGTGAATGAAGAGGAATGGAGAGGAAGACTAAGAAAAGTTGGATGGACTGTGTTGAGACCAGATTGATAGAGGTGGATGTGAACGTTGACATGACGGCTAAAAGAGGTCCGGAAGAAGAAGATACCTATTGGACGACCCAATTGGCTCGATGGTCACCATGCCGGACTGCCAGACACCGGGTTGCGGGTTCGATTCCCGCCTCAGACAAGTATTTATGCTTAGATATTTGTCTGTGGTCTGGTTGTTTCTATGTATATATTTACAAAAGAAAAGTATATATGTAGTATATCCGTTGTCTAGCACCCATAACACAAGTCTAGTTATTTAGCTTGGGGCTAGATGGCAATGTGTGGAATGTCCTGTAATATTTATTTATTTATATACTGCTCTTTCCCCAAATACATTGGGATAAGGCAGGCAGAAGAAGTTAGTACATATACACAATTAGGCAACAAAATTGCAGAGTCACCGAAGAGCTGAAAAACTCCTTTTATTTGGGTTGAAGTTTAAAGACTTTCAACTCATTAGAAAGAAAAATAGGTGTCTGTATAGCCGGTTTACGGACGATAATTTTACGTGATAACTTCATAAGAAAACATTAACATTAATTACTCATGTTCCCGTAACATGACAACGTTGCTATAGTTACCTACCATGTCAATAACATGACACTTTTTTGTGAGTACAGTACGGTGTTCATCAATTTTTAAGACGTTATCACGTCAAAAATCCAATATTTAAGTGGTTTAAAACTCTATGGTGTGTCTGCAATTCTGTTGCCAACTGTACATACATATATTAAATCATTATGTTGGTACAAGCAAGACATTATAACAAAACAAATGCTAGAATAAAAATGACCCAAATGACAATAAATTTGAATACAATACCTAGTTACTCAACTCATTGAATCTGATGTTTAATTACCTGCCTAATGTTTTCATTAACCGCACATGCTATTTGGTATAGTACCCATATACCTCCTTTACTACTTATTTCCGGGATTACTGAGTTTCCTGGATCATTTGGGTCTTAAAGAAAGACATACTTACATTTTTCGTTTAATTCTCATCACTACCTAGTATAAAACAAAGTCCTATAAAAATAACTCTCTACCCCTTTTTAACCCCGTTAGGGGATGAATTTTAATAAAATGCGAAACACGTGTTCCATCAATTCGAAGTAAATTAAACCAAGGAATCACGTTGTCTCATACAAACTTTGCCCCCTTTTTATCCCCTTAGGGGTGGAATTCCGGTTTCGGTTTCGAAGTTTCAGGTCTCTACGATCAGCGGTTTAGGCTGTGCGTTGATCCGTCAGTCAGTCAGTCATTCAGGACAAAGCATTTTATATGTATATATTGTATAATATAACCGTGCGAAGCCGGGGCGGGTCGCTAGTGTCTCATACATAAAGAAAACTTAATACTTAATTAATAATACTCCCCAAATACGCTCCCTAACATAATTCCTTACTACAAAACCAAATTACTTTAGACGACCGCCGAATACCTACACTTTATTACCATGAAAACCCAAGAGAACTACCCATGTGTCTAATATTTGACTCATAAACGCTGGCCACGCGTGAACTGGCCAATTAAGCGACTAACCAGCCTTCTTGTTATATACTAATGGAACATTACGTTCCTGAAAACATTGGACACGTAATACGCGTAGAGTCATAAAATAGAAACTATTACGTAACATTGTTGATACCTACGTGCGCAATTTACGTTGCTTTTACGTTTGCGGTCGTCTTTGCGCTCTCTCTCTCTCTCTCTCTCTCTCTCTGGTCAATCCTTCATGACTGAAGATCGCGACTACCAATCTTTTTCACCCAGCGGTTTGTAAAGGTCTTCCACTTGGTCCGGTCTGCGGCCATTCGAACCACTTCCTCAAACCTGGACGAGCTCTCCTGTTTTAGTTGATCTGTCCATCTTATCGGGGATCTACCGCGTGACCGTTTGCCCTCTACATTTGCACAGATGATTAATTTCTCCAGGTTCTCGTCTTGACGTCTGATAATGTGGCCGAAATAGCTGAGGATACGTCGCTGGCATATCGTGGAAAGACGGTCTTTAATGCCGAGTTCTTTTAGTATAGACACATTTGTGCGGAACGCGGTGCAAGGTATCCGGAGCATGCGTCGCCAGCACCACATCTCAAATCTATTATCTTCCTTTCAGCTTCTCGGACTGTCCACGTTTCCGCACTGTACAGAAATATTGGCTCTACTACCTACAAAAATATTAAAAATTTTGAAGAAAGCTGCCTCGAGACGCTGGACATAAAGCGACAAATCCGCAAAGAACGGCCGAAGCCCTCCTATAACTACATCTTCAATTCAGGGTATTTAAAACCAAAATTGGCCTGGCCAATCACATCAAGGCCCACCTGAGAAAGGAAGATTCATAATTTACTAAATAATTTAAAACTTCAATTCTAAATAATTTCATAACTAAATGCATTTTACTGTATAAGCAAATAAATATTAAGTTTAGTATTTTATTAGAAACGAATTTAATAATAACGCACGCCTCCAAAGGTCCGGGGCTCCATAGCCCCGTGATACAGGACGTATAACAGACAAATAGTAATAATAAATATTACAGGACATTCCACACCTCGCCATCTAGCCCTAAGCTAAGTAACTAGACTTGTGTTATGGGTGCTAGACAACGGATATACTACTTATATACTTTTTCTTTTGTAAATATATACTTATAACACATAGAAACACGAGACCCCAGACAAATATCTAAGCATAAATACTTGTCTGAGGCGGGAATCGAACCCGCAACCCTGTGTTTGGCAGTTCGGCATGGTGACCATTGTGCCAACTGGGTCATCGCAATACTAGTTTCTGTAAAGAGCTGTGTTGGCTTAGTGGTAGATACCTCGACTTTCATTTTGAAGGTCTTGGGTTCAAATCCAAGCCGGCCGTGCACCGATAAATTTTCTTAAGAAAAAAAATATGTGCTCAAATTGACATTGCTTTTACGGTGAAGGAAAACATCGTGATGAAACCCGCGGCTTAGTTGGCTCCAAAAGTATTGACAAGTTCTCTTCTCTGGACATGGTCGACTAAGCTGACAGGGTAGTAGTTGCTGAGCGAGCCTACTCAATCCTCACGCAAAATGGACCCAATTAAAAAGAGTCTAATTGCGGAAAAACAGCCCGCATACAAGTACAAGTAGGTACTTAACTAGTAATAGAAAAAACTCTGTAAAGTACTCACCTAATTTTTTTCAATGGAGAAATTGTTTATTCATCCTACAACGTTAACATGTGGAAGGTAAATGGTTCAATTGAAAAGCCCCACAATTCCCCTGTTGCGGGGCCGAGCTCTTTACCGTCCCCTGGTGCTTAATGCTGACCAAATGGAAGCCACTGATCGGAACCATTTATACAGTACCAACCTACTAATGGAGTTTGTGTATTTACATTGTTTAAGGTTTTAACTACCATGGATATTTTTTTACTATTTCAGTTATTTTAAATATTGTCCTTTACATCAGCTAATTCCTTTCTATTTCTTTCATCATCATCATCATCATATCAGCCCATACACGTCCACTGCTGGACATAGGCCTCCCCAAAACGACGCCACAAACAGCGGTCCTGAGCCGCCTCCATCCACTGACTACCCACGACCGCTACAATGTCGTCGATCCACCGGGCAGCTGTTCTTCCAACACTCCGTTTCGCATCGCGGCCGCCACTCGAGAACCTTTCCTCCCCAGCGGCTATGTCGGTGACTTTGATTCTTTATTGAGACTAAATAAAAACACCCTAAAAATTAACCAATCGATGTGCTAACTACATTTAATAAATATTACTCAAGTACCTGTAGTAAAAATCAATTAATTATTTAAATAACTTTGACTTTCAATCAATCTATGGGCCCCAGTCCAATCCCCTCAAAACAACTCAGAGCCTGGATCCGCAATCACGCTAAAATGCGACACCGTGACCTCTGGGCCACGACGGAGAGCTGTAGGGCGTAGGCAAGCTAAACTAGCACTCCCCGGCACAAACAGCAGCCCCCCAATCGCTGTAACTTATATATAACGCATTAGTCGAGTGCACCTCCAGTTGACGCATACGTCACGTGCACGCAATCAATAATCAGTATTGCCGTAAATGAAGCTACGCGTAACCGTTACTTTAACTGCACGTCTACTTCACCTACGCGCATCCTACGCGTTAAACAAGCTGTTGCTGTACAATTTTTTGACTTATCTTCCTAGGTGACTATTAATTTGTCATTTATGTCCATTTTATGTCACGTCAAAATTTAGCGCGATACTGCGAGCGCGCGACGTTTAGGTTTGCGTGACGTGTGAGTCACGTGTGCGTTTTAATACGAAATTTATAGTTATGACGCAAACGCAGTCAAGACGCGCTGCACGGCGATTGGCCCGCTGGCTCACAAAACGCCTTTTAAATTTAAACCAATCTCAAATATACTTGGTTACAATCACTTTGACTGGTCATGGCGCCTTCAACAAGCACTTTCACAACCTGGACATAAAGGACAGCCCACTATGCAGAGCATGCATGGAGGCTGAAGAAACGGCCGCGCATGTGGTGCACGGTACTAGAGGGAATTAGACTCAGGACAATAGGTGACGTTAAAAAGCCTTCCAAAATCAAAGTTTTTTAAGATAAGTACATATAGCTCGTTTTAAATTTTATTATTTTTAAGAAGAAATGATATTTTTATCCTTATTAATGAACATTACTTTCAACGTATACCTACAGTTACAATCAAGTTTTTCAAATGTTTGTCCGATTTATTTGTAGAAATACTTAAAATAACTATTTTTTCTACTTGCTACATACCTCTGTCGATTTCATTCCTAATGTAATGAGCAATAAACATTATCAAAGGGCACCGCGCCAGTCAAACATCAAACGTCAATACCTACAATCGAAGCCTCGATGGAGTGAGATAATAGATGAAGCTGCGGTTGAAACCGCTCAATCTGACATCAAGGTAGGTAGTTAATACTCCATTAGCTCCACAGAGTCTCCTTGAGTCCTCGCTTCTCGATCTTGACACGAAATTAATTTGCTTATAACAATAAATGATTTAAAGTACCTTGTTTTCCAAGAACAAAAATTAAAATTGAAGAGAAACTCTAGTTTATATTAAAGGTGGATAATCTAGAGAAAGTAATGGGGTGCTTAGTATCGCCATTTTTTTCTTTCGAATAATGGTAGAGTAAATCTGCATTCAGTTAGAGCTCTGTCGACAATGGTCTCTGTGAGACCAATAATAACTTTATATTTAAATTTTAACAATCAACGTAGTTTATAAAAATGTTTCCTCATCAGTGTTGCCAAACCTACGTCTTTTTACGTAGATCTACATACTTTAGGCCTTTCCTGCAAACCTACGAACTTTAGTCCTAGAATCTACGTATTTTCTAACAATTTGTTAAAAAAACTAAACTCATAGCTGAATGTGCATAATTTCCTTTTCATTTGCGAAAAAGTTAATAAACGTTGCTTTTTATACTAAAGCATACTTGCTTACTACTTTCGTCATTATTTTTAAACACAAGTGAAACAAAGTTCGTATTCCATAGAGCTATGACTGTGTTAAACAAAATGTCTCGTCTCACCAGAAAAACATAATTTAAAAATATTTTGATTCAACGGAGCTACTGTTGTTTTGTTCTTTTGATATCTATCAAATTTCGAATTAATTGAACACAACTGAGGAAATAAACATAAGAAGGAACTAGGTACGGTCCGCACGGGGGTAAATGCACAGTTAAACCACTCATTTTATTCCTCTTCAATTTCACTCTGAAAAAAGTACGTAAATATACGAACTTTTCCAATGGGGTCTACGCATTTTTCAAAATCCGAGTAGGCAACACTGGTCCTCACACACATTTTTATAAAACTACATTTGCCCTGTCTATTTGCTTATCAAGGTTGATTAAAAACGAACAAAAGCTGTCAATTATCGACGTCCAAAATAAAGCAGACTGGACATAGCAATAGGTTACGCTAACAACTATTTTGGAGAGAACCAAATTTATGAAACTACTGGACCATAATTCGATGTAACATACATTTTATCGACAAACTGGGGCCATCTAACATCCGATGCCAAACACAATTGGTCTTGTCATGTCAAGCGTTGATGCCATGTGCCAGAGATTTATTCATTTGGGCGTGGAGCTTGTGACGTCAACGACCGGAATTCTGGCTATAATCTATCAAGTAAAACGATTTTTAAATGATTGTTATTTTTATAAAATACTAGCTGCGCCCCGCGGTTTCGCCCGCGTAAGTCCCGATCCCGTTGGAATATCGGGATAAAAGTAGCCTATGTGTTAATCCAGGTCTCCAGCTACCTATATACCAAGTTTTATCGCAATCGGTCCAGTAGTTTTTGCTTGAAGGAGTAACAAACATACACACACACACAAACTTTCACATTTATAATATTAGTAGGATTGCTTGAAGGAGTAACAAACATACACACAAACTTTCACATTTAAAATATTAGTAGGATTCTTTGTTCAAAACCGACAGTCAGTGTATTTTACGATTCAGTAAAGGCACAGGTATTCATTCGACTATATTCCACTGAATACGATCACTCAACCCTGAAGAAATTTGAAGTTTCAGCAAGTCACAAAATTGAAAGCTCTCCTAACCCAACTTTTACGTCTCCGTAAGTAAACAGATAACGTGCCGTCAATAAGATCGCTTCGTAGCACGACACTAAAAGCAAATGTTCTAAATCGAGCATTTGAATAGAACGGAGCAACGCATCCTCAATGCCGGGGGGCGCAATCAGCACTGTACCATTCCATTCCTATAATACCCGAGTTGGCTCATTGTGAACACAAAGATAACCTACATATACTCTTACACGCGTGGTGGAAGTAATGGACGCTGTTTTTGGAACATTTACCAAATAAAATGTTATTACTGTTTTTCCCTATCAAATGTAATTTATACAAAACTGAATTGAACAACTCTGCTTATTTACTAAAGGAAATATAAGCACATGAGTAAATATCTATTCTAGAGTAAACTCATGTAATATAAGTAACTTAATTTTAACCCCGACGCAAAAACGACGGGGTGTTATACCTAAGTTTGACGTGTCTGTGTGTGTGACTGTCCGTGGCATAGTGGCTCCAGAACGGATGAACCGATTTTGATTTAGTTGTTAATAAATATAAAATAAATAAATAATGTAAACTCGGAAACTCGGACCCATGGTTCTTCATCGCAAACAGCAGAAATATATTTGCGGATTAAGACATCTTCTGCTGCCGTTGCAGCACCCGCTTCAGTGGCGGTGGAGCTAATATGAAGCCGCCAGTGTGTCGACACAAGTTATGCTAAGGCTTCCCGTAACTCCCTGAGATCAACATTAACCCTTCGGACCATACACATTAACCCATCGAGCTCCTTACCATCGTCACTTACTGACGGGCACGACGGATGACATCGTTACTGCGACGTCAGTTGCCTGTCACCACACCACAAAGGCACTTGGCACTTGTGAATGTAATTAAAAATATACCAAATCTAAACCCTATAGACGGTTGAAATTATATCTACTTTCTAAAATTATAAAGTAAGTATAGAAATCTATAGAATTTAAACAGAACAAGCCTAATAATGACAGTAAATAACTGAATTAAGGAACCTTTCAAAACAACCACCCTTTGGATAGATTAGCGTCTATTAGCAATAAAATATTGCTTTCAATGAACGGAAATTTGATGCAAAACTCCATTATCATTCTTAAACGTTACTCACCATTTGACATAGAAGAAATCAATAGCCTAAAGGCCTAAAGGCTTATTTCCTTAAATATAATTTATGTTTTATTGGAATGCCATTTATTAAATCTATTTGAATAATGAATTACTGTCTTTTTAATTTCCTTTGATATAAATTGATATCTATCTACGTTATGAAGTTATTAAATGTTTTCTTGAAACTGTTGCAATAGGTGATTAGGGTCTATGCCAACTAACCATTCCGACGCAGAATTCTGTAGGATCACAACACACACGCTACTGCTCCAAGAATTTTCAAACTCATAAACAATATGTTAGAAATAGGGTCAACACCATACATTGATGTTATTGATATCATACGCCTTTCGGCCTTCATCGATAACACACGCTCGTCTGTGTCTAAGTTGTTTCCACAGTTTCTCAAACTTTTTCGCGTTCGTCATGTACTCGTGCGCCAGTTGTAAAACTCCTTTTTCGGATGGTGCACTGTGCTCCGTGTGCAGGCGTCATTTTGATTTTCAATGTTCGGGCATCACGGAGGCAGGCTACCGCAAATTGGGTGAGAGAAAGAGCAGCTGGCGCTGCCCCCAGTGCAAATCAAGCCCGCGCCCCTCTCCATCACCATCCCCCGCGGTAGTCTCATCGTCTCCAGCGGCAACCTCGCCTATACCCAATCTTCAGTTGGACAACATGCAGAGCCAGCTTAGCATTATTACTCAGAAGCTGACCCCCTTGTCTACACTGGTTGATGACGTCAGGGCCCTTCGCTCAGAAGTGAGCAGTCTGAGGGATTCTCTGGAAATGGCGCATGGACTCATCGACAAATTTTCCGGTGCTGTAAAGAGCCTAGAGAACAAAGTGGGAAAGGTGGAAGGCCTCGCAAATGCTGTCCCAGTGATCCAGTCTGAAATCGACCTTCTGAAACAGCAGCTGGAAGAGAGGGATCAATGGGCTCGTTCCAATAACGTGGAGATTCGAGGCGTTCCTCTAAAGAAGAATGAGAATCTGTTTGTCATTGCAGAGGAGATTGGCAGAATTGGTAATTGTTTTGTTAAGAAAGAAGATATCAATTACATCGCAAGGATACCTACAAGAGTGCCCAATGTTGAGAAGCCCATATTAATATCTTTCAACAATAGATACAAAAAAGAAGAGTTTGTGTCCTTGTCGCGTCAAAGCAAGAAGCTAGTCCTATCCAGTTTGGGTTTTTCTAGCGACAAGCGGTTTTATGTCAATGATCACTTGACCCAGCGTAATAAGAATATTTTATCTAAAGCTAAATCCTTGGCTAAAGAGCACAATTTTCAATATGTCTGGGTCAAGCATTCAAAAATCATGGCACGAAAATCAGATTCTTCCCCCATTATCTATATAAAGTCAGAAAACGATTTAGTAAAACTTTCCTAATCAGTAGTTTCCAGTTTATTATATTTGTGCTTCTATCAAGTACTGTTATTTTTGCGATGAAAAGTTTGAGAATAACTTGCTCGTCCAGTGTCTTTTGTTCGCCGGCCGGTTATGATCTATGTTGGAGCGTCGTCAGTCCATTATCGCACGTAAGTTGCTTTCGCCCGCTGGAATTCCCACCTGTTTGTACGCCCGTACTAGTGACCACTTTAGCGTGCGGTTTCTGTGCAATGATTATGGTTTCGCTTGATCTCGGGCGTTGGCGGCCTACTAAATTTTTTAAAATTACCCTTTCATATAAAATTAGTCTATTTTATTTAAATATGAACTGTTTAACATTTGTTTGTTTTAACGTACTCTTTTCAAAATGCTTGCAAATAAGTATACTGTGCAAAAACAATCTTAAAGCTGCCCCTTCGAATGTAATTATTTTAATTAATTGGATTATTTATTTTTCAGTGCCTGTATTAGGTTGCATATTTATATCGAAATTTTATATTTTTTTAGAAATGAATTATTCAAAAATTACTGTATCAATTGGTCTCATATATTATTTAGTTTTTTGGCTTGTTTATGTTTATCATGTGGGTACTTCTAGCGTAATTATTGTTAGCTGTTTACCGATTGAAAACCAACTATTTATTGATTACTGTTTTAATGATTTTTGTTTGATTTTTACTTATTTGGCATTTATATGGTTACTATATAGGTATTATTTTCTTGATTTACAATGAAGGACTTCAATCTTAGTATTTACTATCAGAATTCACGGGGGCTTCGCACGAAAACACATATTTTTAAACGTAATGTTGGTCTTAGTTGTTATGATGTAATTGTAATAACTGAGTCTTGGCTTCTAGACGGCTTTTTCGACAGTGAATACTTCGACGATAGGTACATAGTATACAGACGCGATCGTAACTATGCGGCAACTCAACAACTGTACGGTGGGGGTGTTTTGATAGCGATTCGCCGCGAGCTCGCGGTTGTTTATCATATTGACTGGTGCTGTTCAGCTGAGGATCTTTGGGTCACTGTTTCTTTGCGACACAGTGACCGCTCGATGAGTAAAATCCATTTTTGCGCGTTATACCTATGTAGGGAAAAACTAGGTAATTCTTTCGATACTCAGCTTGATAATTTTACAGAGAATCTGTCATCGATTGTGAATTCTCACCCCGATGACATTTTCGTGATAATGGGTGATTTTAATTTTCCCCATGTTGACTGGTCTTTTGAAGAGGGGCACCTTCAACCGTCTGGTGTATCTGGCGATAGTCAACTTGCATTTTTTGATACACTAGCAGAATGTAATTTGAATCAGTTTAACAATTGTCGAAATATTACTAAAAACAGAATACTTGATTATATATTATGCAATACTAATATTTCGGTCTCTCACTGTGACGACCCTTTAGTTAAAGAAGACAGCCATCATAAATCACTTGTTATACATTTGGAACTTAACTATAATACCCTAAAATATATGCCAAGAATGAAATATCAATATTATCGCGCTGATTTTGACAAAATTAATATTGCTTTAAGTGAGACCGACTGGGAGTCTTTGCTGCGAAATAGGCCTTTAAACGAAGCTGTAGATTACTTTTACGAACGTTTGTATGAGTTAAGGGATAAATTGATACCTCACAAATTGACTAACTCATCAGTATTTCCACCTTGGTATTCTGCGTCGCTCATAAAGTTACTAAGGGAAAAACATAAGTACTTATCTAAATTCAATGTCTATAAAAACAGCTCTGATAAATCGACGTTCTTATTATTGCGAAAGAGGGCCAAAATGCTTGAGGACGAATGCTACAAGGCGTATTTGAAAAACACCGAGGCTTCTATAATCGAGTGTCCTAAAAAGTTTTGGTCTTTTGTTAAAAGTAGGAAAAAAGGCTCGAGCGCAATTCCCTCTACACTTATTCTCGATGATCAGTCTGCAGATTCCGGGGAAGGGGTGGCTAATTTATTTTCTAACTACTTCCAGTCCAATTTTCTCTTACCTTCTTCTCTTACCATCCGGTCTTTCGATGTTGACAGTATGCCTACTCAAAATTCTCCAACTTTTATTAGTAATCTAATTATTGAGCGCATAGCTGTCCATAAGCTACTTGAAAAACTTGATTTAAGTAAGGGGGCGGGGCCTGATGATATCGTGCCTGTCTTTATTGTAAAATGTGCTAAGAATCTGTCTGCTCCACTAGCCTTATTATTCCAGAGATCTATAGATGAGGGTTTGGTACCTGATATCTGGAAGTCTGCTTTTATCACTCCGATACATAAAAATGGGAACAAAAATGATGTTCGGAATTACAGACCCATATCTAAGCTTTGTATCTTTGCAAAAGTTTTTGAAAAGTTAGTTCACACTCAAGTTTATTCGGCTCTTTCGCCCTTATTTATAAATGAACAGCATGGATTTATCAAAAATCGCTCAACTACTACCAATCTACTTACCTTTACCGAATACACGACTCGCAACATGGACGCTGGGGGACAAGTTGACGCGGTGTTCACTGACTATAGTAAGGCGTTTGACCGAATTGACCATCAAATACTGCTAAATAAGCTGTACAACGCCGGTATTCACGGAAACCTTTTTAGGTGGTTTACATCGTACATTAAAAACCGATGTCAAGCTGTAGTGGTTAATGGTTTTGCTTCTACCTGGGTTCAGGTCCCTTCAGGGGTACCTCAAGGATCCCTTCTTGGCCCTTTGCTTTTTGTTTTATTTATTAATGATATTAGTATTTGTTTCCAAAATTCTGAATTTATTTTATATGCTGATGACATGAAGGTTTACAGAAGTGTCAATACTGTTCTCGATTGCAAGCTTTTACAAGAAGACTTGTATCGCTTTGAGGAGTATTGTGTTCTGAATAAGCTGGACCTGAATGTTTCTAAATGTATTTCCATAACATTTACCAGGAAATCTAAACCAGTTGAATTTAACTATGTCCTCAAGAATACTTTCCTTAAATTAGTTACTGATGTTCGTGATCTTGGCGTTATCCAGGACTCTAAACTTCTCTACGATAAGCATGTCGACTGTATTTTTAAAAAAGCAAATAGGTCCATGGGTTTCTTAAAGCGTACTTGTTCCCAGTTTTCTAGTGTTAAGTTAATCAAAGTTCTTTATTGCTGTTTCGTGCGAAGCATTCTTGAATACTGTTCTCAAGTCTGGAATCCCCGTTATCAGGTGTACGTTGATAGGATTGAGTCAATTCAAACTCGTTTTCTTAGATACCTACAGTTTAAATGCAGGCAAGTGGATGTAGATTATGAAGCCAGATGCTTAAGGCATCACATATTACCTTTAAGGGAGAGGCGTCGAATAGCTGACATTGCTTTTCTGTGCAAAATTGCACAAACTGATGTAGATACCCCTCAACTCTTGTCTAACATAAAATTGCGAGTGCCATCTCGCATTCAGTTAAGAGAACCTTTATGCTTGGCGAGACCCAAGTGTTACACCATTTACAGGCACAATTCTTTCTTCCCTAGGGCAGTTGATGCGTTTAATGGTCTGATTGACTTTCCTGAACTAGATCTTTTTGATACTAAGCCGGTTGCGTTCAAAATTACATTGACACGGCACTGGTTCGACGCACATTCTTAAATTATATATTTAGTCGCATTAGCATGATAGTATTATTCTAAATTATTTAGTACATTCTCATAGTTCAGTTAACTGTTTATATTTATATCATATTTATTTATAGTTTTTCTTTTTCATGCAGACTAGTCGTGGAATATATAGTCATTTTGTATGTGAAAACATTTAATTGGTTCATAGTCACTATTTTTAGTTTTATAAGCAGAATATTTGTAACTGTTTGTTTTCCAAATAAAATAAAATAAAAAAAAAAAAAAAAAAAAAAAATAAAAAAAAAAAAAAATCTCGTCAGAAATTCCGACAAGCAAGGAATTGTTTAAATATCAGGAAGTGAAATTACAACACAAACAAATAACTGAATTAAGGAACCTTTCAAAACAACCACCCTTTGGATAGATTAGCGTCTATTAGCAATAAAATATTGCTTTCAATGAACGGAAATTTGATGCAAAACTCCATTATCATTCTTAAACGTTACTCACCATTTGACATAGAAGAAATCAATAGCCTAAAGGCCTAAAGGCTTATTTCCTTAAATATAATTTATGTTTTATTGGAATGCCATTTATTAAATCTATTTGAATAATGAATTACTGTCTTTTTAATTTCCTTTGATATAAATTGATATCTATCTACGTTATGAAGTTATTAAATGTTTTCTTGAAACTGTTGCAATAGGTGATTAGGGTCTATGCCAACTAACCATTCCGACGCAGAATTCTGTAGGATCACAACACACACGCTACTGCTCCAAGAATTTTCAAACTCATAAACAATATGTTAGAAATAGGGTCAACACCATACATTGATGTTATTGCATTATTTGTTTTAAAACAATGAGTTGTGAAGTCATCTAAGCGCGAAGTGGTTATACGTGCACATTGTACCTACTCGACGAAGTCTGGCTTGTTGCCAATGTTTGTAAGAAGTTCTCTCCACACCAGGACTCTTGTAAGGTACCGATAAACTTTCACAAAACTGCTCCTTGCCTTTGTAACGTACCCTCAATTTTAGAGTTTCACTGAAGTAACAAATAAAAGTGGCTTTTAGAAAAAATATCGCTACGAAACAATTTCACGCTTGCTTAGAACTACCTAACATAGCACATTGTTAAGTAAAAGTATTTTCTTTGGAAACACAGTGGTTTGACGGTTTAAATTTAAGATTTAAACTTACTGGACTAATTTGTACGAGTTCGTTTGTATGTACGTATGTTTAATATTTGCTCTAGTGTCATTATCCAGGAAGGAAACAGTCGACTACGTTACGACTATGATGAACAAAATTTTGTTCATCATCGTCATCATCACCATATCAGCCACAGGATGTCCACTGCTAAACATAGGCCTCCCCCAAAGACTTTCAGAGCGATCGGTCGCCTGCTCTTTGCGTCCAACGTCTTTCCGCGACCTTAATTATGAGGAAAGGTACCCGGTCGCTTCTCCATACAAACGTAGTCGACTGTTTCCTCCCTGGATAATGACACTAGAGCAAATATTTTTGTGCCATAAAAACTATAACTGCCATGACCATGCCCCTATGTCTTATTTTTAACACGCTTTTATTAGATTCACCTGTATGTTTGCATGTAAGCGACTCTTTTGGGCTCGATTTTGTCCTACTATGATTATATTATTCCCAATTAAAAAAACCAAGACATCGGGGCATGGTCATGGCAGTTTTAGGTTTTATACCACAACAATATTTGCTCTAGTGTCATTATCCAGGGAGAAAACAGTCGACTACGTTTGTATGGAGAAGCGACCGGGTACCTTTCCTCTAGTCGTCCGTCCATCTAATGCGAGGCCCTCCCACGCTACGCTTTGCGGTATGTGAGGTTCATTCACGATGTCTATCAAATATACTATTATTTTTTATATTATATCGCAGACTTTATTATTACCTACCTTTATTGAGAAATAACAATGCTTACATTTCACAAAACAAACGAGAGCGGCTAGTGTGCTATAAAATAAACCTTTATTCAAGTCGCCAGTACTCGCTTGTATGAACATCTTTATATTTATAACACATCACGCGCGTTAAGCCTGCTCGATTTTCTGTTTACAGTCCCCGTAGAGCTATAAACACCAGTACAAGAAAATCGACTAGGAAGTGCGGGTTATAAAGTATATTGAATCGGCCGTCAGTTGTATGGGTTCTTATTCTGGTGTATACTTTTCTCTAGCATTTATTAAAATATATTTCACAACAAAAACACACAAACAATTGTAACTCTAAAACGCCATTTCGTATTTCCGGTTCGCTTTCGATAACCTAAATTTCCTGATTACTTTTCCTTTAATCTTATTAATAGCATTTGTTACCATTTTCAAAATGAGATTCTTCCGTTGATTTTCTTTATTAATAATTCAATTCCATTTGTAAGTCTGTTAGGTACTATTAGAATAAATAAATATTGCAGGACATTCCACACGTCGCCATCTAGCCCCAAGCTAAGTAACTAGATTTATGATAGATGCTAGACTATAGATATACTACTTATACACTTTTCTTTTGTAAATATATAGAAATCAGAAATCATTTATAGATTGACTTCGGATGTTAGGTTTACAGATGTTATGTAATATAGGAAAAAATAGGTAACAACAGACATGTCTGGACCAGACGTTCAATATTTAATCGTTACTTTTACATAATTAAAATTACTTATAATTCATTATACTTATAATACATAGAAACAACCAGACCACAGACAAATTACTTAAGATAGTATAGTATTTATAAACATAGTATTTAATAGACCTAGTAGGCATAATCAGTTTTAGCATTGTAAATTAGTAGGTATAATATAATCCTAAAGTGAGTCGTTTTAATCCCGCTGTACAGGCTCATTAGAGACCTAGTGTGGGGGACAGAGTTCCCTAAGGGTACTTGCTCAATGCTCATGTCATCATACATGACAAAAGCTGCTGATTTGTTTGTTTTTATTTGCTGTTACCCAAGTCATTGTATTTTCATAGAAAATAAAGTTTTTTTTTTATCACAGTTGCTCATAAAATGGATCTTATTCAACCACTTATAAGCTCATGATCCAACGTATTACACACGCGTGCGTTTTACATTATTATATTCTGTTTTTAACCCCCGACGCAAAAACAAATGGAATAACCCCTTAATAATATTGTATGTCAAACGAGGCTGTATAAGTTAAAAGTCATTTGCCTGCACTTTCGGGAGTATAATTAACAAAAAAATATTGCCTAAAAAAAATAGTAAACATAACATCACAAATATTTTGTTAACTTTTTACAATTTTAACAAGTATTTTCTTTTATTCGCAACTGTGATAAAAAAACATCATACGATATACGTGTGGTAAATTTATCTTTGCATCACGGCTTCTAACACGCTCGCGTTCCGCTGGCGCATCTAAACCGCCTCTATGCAAAGATCAACTTACCACACGTATATCGTAATGTACTATTATTATTAAATATCTAAGCATAAATACTTGTCTGAGGCGAGAATGTAACCCGCAACCCTGTTACTGGCAGAATGATACTTATAGCGATTGGAATCCCCAAAACAGTGATTAGACACAGTCTAGTTTTATAATCTCATTTATTAGACCCTTAAATGCTTTGTTTCACAACGGGGGCATATCACTTGCCGTGTCGAGGAATCTCTAGGGACGTACCTAAACAACTGTAATCGAAGTGTCCAAACTTCTGCACCGCCTTTGGGACCAAACTTTCCAATAAATGGATTAGAAGGAACATACGAACCTAATATTAAGTAGTTTCACCTGTTTTGGTTTCAGACTACTTAAATATTGACTGACACTAGTCGGTTAACCCTCCTTTTATTAACGCGTATCTGTGGGACAGATAAAATAATTATTTCGATGATTCGTTATAATAGGATTTGTTTAGAAAATTCGAACTTTAAAGTAAATATTAAATTAATAAATATTGTAGGACTGTCAACACATCGCCACCTAGCGCCAAGCTAAGTAACTAGACTTGTGTTATGGATGCTAGACAACGGATAAACTACTTATATACTTTTCTTTTGTAAATATATACTGCAGCGAGCACATGTTACATCAAAATGTTTGTTCACTGAATCCCCCACAAAGCATTTGGACAATGACGACTGGCTAACTTTTATGATATGAGGGACTTCTTCTGCATGCCCATCTCAGTCCTTATTACTTACCAAACGGGTTTATTGACATTCAACGAGTCATTCAAGACAATGACATTAAGAAACTAGTATTATTCTACTTTTTATAAGGGGAGTCTTAAATCTTAAAAAAAGTAATATTATACTTATTAGAAAGTCAATGTCATTAACTTGAATGACTTGTTAAATGTCAATAAAGCTATTTTATAGTAGGTATTATACTAGACATTCTCTAAGTCCCTGAACTTTCCCGCAGGAATTTTGTACGTAACCAGAACGATACTATGGGAGTTAACTTTAATCAATTCAAGGTTGCAAATAGGTAGGTAATACGTAGGTACCTGATGTAGCAACATTAGACCGCGAACCAGCTCTATCTCATAATTAAAACAATATCTCCACCGGTAGTCATAGTCTCGTAGAAGCTCCGTGCTTAGCCCATGATAACCGCCATTTCCCACATTTGAACAGTATTTGCGAGTGTTACCATATGTAAATACGTAGTATTACGTAGATTACTCCCGATGCTGAGCTAGAATGGACTAAACGCTCAGATATTTGCAAATATAATGAACCGATGCTCGCATCCGCTTCCGTTTCGCATTTCATTTAAATAAAAGAAGTTGAATTTTCATAACGTTGTTTTTATAAATATGACAATATTTATTCGCCGTTGGCGTTGGTTTTATTTATCAGAATCTGTACAATGACGTATTTATTTTACAGAATCTGTTTAATTGTTTATGTAACCCAAATGTTTATGTAATTCTAAATAAATGTTAAGCCATCTTTTTTACAAATGATAGGTCATAGCTCTTGACCACACCTGGGTGATGCTAAGCCATCTTGATGACTAAGAAACAATAAATACAAAATTAATAGAAATAAACAAATATGTGACGTCTAAGTTATTATGATGGATATGGGAACTCATCATCTAAACAAGATTTAGGTTTATGTATTTGGATTTATAAATATAATAATAATAATAATAATTGCCCGCAGGGCACCTTGAGGCGAGGTGACGGGGAGTAACGACCCCGCGGTCCCTAGTTCTCCAGGGGGAAGTCACCGTTCCTCACCTCCGGCTTGCCTTAGTTGGTTGGTCGGAGTGAAACCTGACGAGGAAGCGGTCCCCCGCCTCTGGCTTGCCTTCACCGGCTGTCCAGAGTGGAGTCGCAATAGCAGAAATGCTCGAAGGATGGATGCTGAACGTCTGTGATGAGTTGGCCCGCTCGCTTGGACTACCAGCGATGACTTAAAATCCAGTGAGGCCTCTCCATCCTTCAGCCACTCACGTTCCTGTTGCCCCCTTGCTGTAATTTACTCGGCTAATTAGGGTGGCCCAGTCTGAGAGTTGGCGAGTCTCCGCCTGCCATTTTTACGTGTTTATTGAACATTGTTACGGCAGGTGCCATAGTATCCATAGTTCCCCAGTATCTAGTCCACTACCATCCCATCACAATAGCTCCAGTAGTTTTGTCCTGTAGATTATCAATAGTTTTCATCCAAACCGGAGGTTGTCCTTGGTTGCACTTTATAGTGTAGACAGGGATAATCGCCGGCTTAGAATCCACCCCATTGCTTGCTATTATACTTGTTATTGTAAAGGGCCTCTACGTGTTGGCTTCGGCTCCACGCACGCCTTCCAAAGGTCCGGGGCTCCATAGCCCCGTGATACAGGACGTATAATAGACATAATAATAATAATAAATCATTTATTTCAGGCTACAAAGTCCCATAGATACATACCTTATAGACTAACATACATATTTTATAATAATAATTGAATGTGTTAAAGAGATATCTTAGAACTATGTTAGTAGCACTTCCATGACACTACACTTTCGTCTTAGTCTGTTCTTGTGGAATTTGTCCGCGGAAGCGACGGAACACCACGTCCTTCGGCCAGAAGCTTTCGTCCATAACGCGAGGCAAATAGCTGTTCGGTACTCGCACCACAAACGCCTTGAAATTGACGTTTCGATGCGACTCCAGCATATGTACCCTCAGCGTACAACCCAGCTTCCGGCGTACGTACTCGACGATGTCCTTCGTCCCGACAGTGTAGTGCAGGCGGGAGATGTACACCGGAGTGTTAGGCGTCGCAGCACGAACTCCCTGACTAGAATCAGTAGGAGCTGTACCGGAGCGATTCATGATAGGTCTTGGTCGCCGCTTCTTTTGCACCTTGACAAAACCTTCATCATCTTCGTCGTTCGGAACCTTTAGCTTCGAAACGACAAGGGCGCTCGCGGTGATTGAGGCCGCAGGCAAAGGCGGCGGGGCGGGGAGCTTAGGTCGTGCGGCGGCACGCGGAGGTACCGCAGCGGCGCGGGACGCGCGGGGCACGCTGTCTACAAGCGGCGCACGAGGCGACGGCGACTGCGACAAAACTGCCGACGCGAAGCTATTATCTAGGACAGCTCCGCGCGGTGAGTTGACGTGCGTCACCGACACTGGTGACCTCGTTACCGCTCCGTTCTTGCGCAACTCGTCCACTTCTTTGCGTAGCTCGGAAACGGTATTTTGAGATGCATCCAGCTTCTCGTGTACTTCCTTGAGACTCTTTTTCAGAAGGACGATGTCCTTCAGGAGGCTCGTAGCATCGACGTGGTCGAAAGTGACGGGAGGGAGCTTATTTAGATCCCTCGCCACAAACGTAGGCACGTCGTCCGGGTCTGTCTCCTTAAACAGCGAGATGATGTCTTATACGCTTTTTTTAGTCCCGTCGCGACGACGAGACACCATCTGGTCACGCTTATTCAGCACCTCGAAAAGCAACAGCTTGGCCGCCGCTATGTCCTCCTCACTGAAGCTCGATGTACAGATCTGAAGTGCAGACAACTCGTCCATCACATCCAGTTTCTGCTGCAGGAACGCCAGCAACTCGTTCACCACAATGTAACTCATTGTGATAAATTACGAACGGCAGCTTACGCTGCGCTATTCGTCACAAATACGCAAATAAATTATAAGGTATGTGTCACGTCTGCATCGTTGCGCGCTGCACAAGAGTATATTTACCTACTTTATATAAATAAAATATAGCATGCTAAGCCGTTGGTCCCGGTTGCTACCTCTAGTAGCAGTCGTGAGGTCAAGTTAGAGGCCTTAGGGCGATCTGAAACTCTAACAATAGGTGAGCCACACCACTATACGAGAAGAAGAAGAAGAAGAATATAAATAAAGTAGGTAAGAACGATTATCAAGGTTCTGATGATGAAGCCGTAAGGTGGACAAGATAGCCGTCGTATTTGGAGTCCCTAAAACATATTTTTCAAGTGAAATGGAAAATTAGTAAGTCTGGTGGTTCCGAGCAAAATTCTAAGTTAAATTAAATTAAGTAGAGATAGAATAAATCTAGTGGGTTTGTACGTGCGTGCAATATTTATGTGTGTGTTAATTCACCATTTGCCTAATGTAAGCACTGTTCCTTCCTATATAAGATTAACGAACCCGTCTACCCCAATAGAGGTTACCAAAAATTCACAGTGTTCATTCATTTAAGGTTCATACATAATAAACAAGACTACTGACCAGCTGGCAGTGAGAAATGGTCGGAATAAATCCTAATTCAGTGCATTACATAACGGTATGGGCTAAACCACTTCATGATAATCCTGATTTATGATGAGCTAGAGTGTCGCCTGTGTTTTCAACGTGCGTTTATATTCATGGCTAGAGACGTGAACCACGTGAAAACTAATACCACGACAGGATAATCAAAGTTCTCGTAAGTACCAATGTTTGGTCTATCTGAGCAATATTCACAAAAAATATAGATAGATAGATAACTTTATTTGTACAACACAGGAAGAAACAGAACACGATATACACAAAGTAAAGTAATAGCTAGAAAGTATTAGTAAATTTAAAATTATACCTACTTATTCTATACACCTAAATAATTCTTTGTACAAACTATATTTTACAATAAATGTGACTCACGTTTGTACTAAAATACAGGTATGTCACAAAACAGTTTAGTCACAATTTTGAGCATGTCAGTCACATTGTACATTTTTTTTAATGGCTCATCTATTGCTCTTTAGGTAGGTACTTAGGTAGATGTACATCTAATCTAGATGATTAATATAGCGCCAGCGACTTAAATCCATGTTATTCGGGGCCTGGGACATGTATTAGATGGAGTAGGTTACCCAGCATCTATACCACCCTCTCAGCATAGTCGGCCGTATCCAGAGAAAAGAACATGTCAATACGTCTGGAGCCAACTAAGCCGCGGGTTTCATCACTATGTTTTCATTCACCGTAAGAACAAAGCTAATTAACGCACATTACTAATTTGTAAGAAAAATCAATAGGTACTCGCCTGGCCGGGATTCGAACCCACGACCTTCACAATGAAAGTCGAGGTATCTACCACTGAGTTCACTACGCTAGATCGAAACACGTTTCCAATTGTTACATTTTCACTATGACGACTCACCATAATATGCTAAATTGAACAAAGCTTCATTTTAACAAATTATATTAAGCTGATGCTTCATTTCACCTAATGACATTTTATTACTGGTTTATTTTGCCTATAGTTCATTCATTCAAATGATGTTTCACCTACGTGCCATTCGATCAAGAACTAGGCCAACACCGCTCATAAATCAATGTTTTCCAATTTCATCGAAATCTAACCACCATTTTCTGAGAAGAATCTTATTATTGATGTTGAACCAAACCTTAAACTATGCAAGCGCAGTAAAGATTATTTCAATGAAAGTTTACTAAAGACCGTATTTCATCAACCTTAATAAAACTATAAAGTGAACTTAATACCAGATTTCATAGACATCTCTGCGGTGAAGATGTCTCCATCCAGTTGTTAATAAGTAGTTCGCTTTAACCGACATTGAGGTAACTTTGAAGTTCTCAGTCTGGATACAAAGACAGCTTACAGCTTATTAAATCCTAAACTCTGTGTCTAATCTTTTCAAACTACTGACGATTATTCATTTGTGTTATACAGATTACAATACAAACTATCTAAGTTATGGTTAAAGTGACTTTGATGTCTCACGACTCGCATAAATACTTCTTTGCTATTTATATTATAAAACTAGCTGTACCGGCAAACGTTGTTTTGCCATGTGGCGACACTTCACATTGCACATTGCCACCAACAGACGGAGCCACTAAGCCGATCGGAGATCTTAGATCGCGCAAGCGAAGTTTTTCTGAAGATAAGCTCATATACAAGTTCCAACGAAACATCGTTGGGCCGCGGCCTACCAGGTATAACACCGGCCCGGTGGAAGATCTTCCCTTTGGAGGTACACACCACCTCGTACCTCCAAACTGGTGACCCCGACGTGATCCTCCAAACTGGTGACCCCGACGTGATCGTGACGTATTAAAAAAAATCATACAAATCGGTGCAGCCGTTTAGGTGAAGTTTGGCAACTAACACCGGGACACAATTGACATCAATATTTATACGATACAGCTAACGTCACTCAATTGTTTTGCCTTCCCGGAACCTCTCCATTAAACCTTGAACTTTATGATATGGTATTAAAGTTCAAATTGACTTTTAAGTATTATTCCGAATCGTTTGTATGAGATTGGGAGTATAGAAAAGTGTTGTTTTTAGACTTTTTCAGGTCATTTTTTGAATTTTTCTCTCCTTAAGAACCATCCTCGTACCTTAAGGAATATTCTACATAAGAATTAGCAAAATTAGCCGTTCTCAAGATTTGCGCTTAGGAACACTTCAGCGATTCATTTTGATATCATAGATAGCAGTGTTATGTCATTACATCTCACTGTAAAATAGTATAGAAATCGTAATCTATTTAGCAATCTATACATATAGAATGCTTTGTCCTGAATGACTGACTGACTGACGGATCAGCCTAAACCGCTGATCGTAGAAACCTGAAACTTGGAGAGTGTGTTCTTTGTGTGACGTAGGCATCCAATAAGAAGGATAAGGATTTTCTGAAATTCCACCCCTAAGGGGGTGAAAAAGGGGACCAAAGTTTGTATGGGACAACGTTATTCCTTAGTCCAATCCTATTAGAAACATTTTCGACTTCTACGCGGACGAAGTCGCGGGCAGAAGCTAATAATTAATATAGTTACACGTATAGGTACCTTTAGCAAAAACTATAATTCAATTTTAGTTTATTCCAAAACTATTTCATGCAACCTTATCTAAATTACCAAAATAAATCAGTGGCAATTTAATCTAATTCCGATGAGAAGATAACAACTTGGAACGTTAACATAATTCAATACCGTGAGATTAAGGATTCCTATCTCAGGATCCATGTATCACAATAAATCGAAGTTCTGGTACATGAGCCGGCCACAAGGGGAACTAACTAGTGCCGTGCCTTGCTCTGCTAAACTTTACCGATCAGAACTTTATCAATCGCCGGACCCATCGATACAATAAAGCAAATAGGTTTGAGTGGTTTTAAATTGTATTGTATCTATATATTTTTATCACAGTTGCTCATAAAGTGGATCATAATAAACCGCTTTTAGGCTCATAATCCAACGTATTACGCACGCGTGCGTTTAACTTTACCATAACGAACAAGTGCTGTTTTATCCCGATAAGTTAAATTCGTATCTTACTGCTAATCATTTGTTATGTTTCGCTTTACCGTAACACACAAGTGCTGTAAATATAACCCGATAAGTTAAATTTGTATCTTACTGCTAATTACATGTTATGTAGGTTAAACATTCTTAATTTAACTGGGTTATGCTGTTTTGATGTATAAAAAACGTAGGTACGAGTTTTTAAGCCAGCAAAAACAATTCGAATTTAAAAATACTTGAAGCAAATGGCATCATATAAACTGAACCTAGACTACTCATGTGCCTTGACCATAAACAAATATATTGCCGCCTTAAACACAAATATTTTGCTAACTTTAACTGATAGTAAAAATACTATTTTAACAAGTCTTTTCTTTTACTCGCAACTGTGAAAAAAAACGTCGTACGATATTGGTGGATTATTGATAATCGCACCTCGACTTTTTAACACGCTCGCGTTCCGTTCAGGCGTCATAAACCGCATCTATGCAATAATCAACTTCTCACACTTGTATCGTAATGTACTATTCACTTATGTATCTATCCACTTTATTACTAGTGACTACTTTACACCTTCATTTCTGCTATGGCTGAAGAACAACACAAGAAAAGCCTTATTAAAGGTCTCTTTACGTAGCCATATGAAATTTCTTACAAGACCTCTTAAAATGGCCTAAACTCTAGTACTAAGCGTTTTTTGACAATTTCCAAGGCATCTGGAGCTACCTTTAGGTACAAATTCTAATAAGTATCAATGATTGTAATAATTACAGATGTTTATAATCAAAGATTTTTTTCCGTAAAGGCGAATGTTCCTAACTTTTCTTCATTTATGTGTGAGTACTTGGATAGTAAATCCCGATGCTACCACAAAGATAACAACGTTCGTAACACGGAGTAATCATTGTCCTAATTTCAGCCATTTATCGCTGAGCTTAGTACGGGTCTACGCATATTTCTTTAATGAGAGGTCGCAAAATGTATGTGCCTGGCTCAGTTGAAGGTTGCCGACGACCCTATCACTAACTGTCATTTCCTGGAAATTGTCTAGTTATCTAAATTTATAACATTTCTATTTCATATAAAATGTCATGTTATGATTTTATAATGTAGGTAGATGTAAAATAAATCAGTGTTAAAACCATCTTGTGTTTGATTTCTCGTCTTCACATGGCGCAGAATTATTTAAAAATATACAGTTATTAAAGTGAGTTTATTATTAAAAAGACAACTAAAACATTGTGCTATTAAGAAACGAACATAGAATCGTTGTTGTCGTACCAGCCCCCTTAGACAAGATGGCGTTCTATTAGCGATATCGCCAATCGACAGACATTTTATTTTATTTTTTTAGTATGAAATTGACACAAACCAACAAAAAGTCACGTAGTCTTGCGTTAGAGAAAAAAAAATGGTGGATTAGTTTCATCTTATGCTAATTTTAAACAAAGTTTTATGTCAATTTCATACAATTAAATCTATCGATTGGCGATATCGCTAATAGAAAGCAATCTTGTCTAAGGGGGCTAAACCGTTTAAGTTCGATGAAAACTCTGATGACGTAGTGAGCGGCAAGCTAAGTGACAGTTGTCTAAAATGGAAAAAAGGCTTCCAAATATATTACAGTGCATGTGAACTAAATCAAAAGGCAGCTACAATACAATTATAGTACATTACGATATAAGTGTGGTATCTTGGCTTCTTATGACACGCTCGCTACCGCTCGCGCGTCATAAACCGCCTCTATGCAAAGATCAATTCCACACGTATATCGTACGACGTTTTTTATCACAGTTGCGAATAAAAGAAAAGACTTGAAAAGAAAACAAAATAATAATTAACAAAATATTTGTGATAACTCTATGTTTACATTTTTTTAAGGCAATATTTTTTTGTTAATTATGCTCCGGAAAGGCCAGGCTAAAGACTTTTAACCTATACATCCTCGTGTGACATACATTATTTTTTAGGGTTTTTCTATTTGTTTTTGCGTCGGGGGTTAAGAAAAAAATACAATGGTACGGAAAAACAATATATTTAAGTAAAGAAAAAACAAAAAATAAACAACTCAATTTTTGATCGTTTTCTAAGTCATTATCACGTAAAATTTTCGTTCGTAAACCGACTTTAGAGACAACCATTTTTGCTAGCTAAAAAACTCTTTGGTACCTACCTTTTCGGGATAACTTTACAGCACTAGTTAACAAATCTAAAACGCACGCGTGCATAATATGTTGGATTATGAGCCTAAAAGCCGTTGAATAAGATCCACTTTATGAGCAACTGTGATAAAAAACATATTTTACACGTAGTAGGTGAACAGTGTCGTGAAATACTTGAACAATTCAAAGAGACAACGTTAGAGGGTGTTTACAAAAAATTGGATGAACATTTTAGAACGAAGAAAAATCGAACAGTGGAGCGTCATAAATTTTTTACAAGAAATAATAACATGACATAAAACACTAGCTACCCGCAACTTCGTCCGCGTAGAAATCGAAAGAATGTTTATGCATTTGAAGTAGACTAAGGAATCACGTTGTCCCATATAAACTTTGCCTCTCGTTTTCTAAGGGGTTAAGTTCGAAAAATCCTTTCTTATCGGATGCCTACGTCATACAAAGAACACACCCTTCAAGTTTCAGGTCTCTACGACCAGTGGTTCACGCTGTGCGTTGATCCGTCGGTCAGTCAGTCAGTCAAGACTGCTTTGTCCTGAATGACTGACTGATTTTATATGTATAGATGGAAAAAAGGATCCAGTACAGCTATAATCAGTCAGTAATAGATAACATTAATTAACATTTAACATTAATTCCTATTCCTGATTCAACACAGTGCGTGTTACACTGTGTAATTACGATTTTTTGTGCGAAATCTCACTGGTTGCCCTAACGTTAGTACTTAAGCTTTATAATAAAACCGATGTCCAAAAAAAATAAGATTTATGAATTACCTACTTCAGTCCCGCATAATTCATAAACATCTGTCGAAGCAATAAAGGTTTAACGATAGCAAGAGTTCTCTCTTCTTGTTTCGCCGAAACGTCCTACCCTATCCACGTTATTAATATAAATCTTTAGGTCAGATCTGACCTTCTTTTAATGAAATCAGCTAGCTTTACAAGCAACTTCATTAGGGTTACATTCTGATGGAAATCGACAGACGACGCTACGGGAACGTGTTAACTACCCAAAATGGGAAGCCAATGTCGTAATGCTGTCCGTGATGTCTTTATTTTTTAGTTTATCTGGACGTTTCGTTTTATCTTAATTAAAGTAGATTATTAAAACCCCGAATTGCTTTGTACAGTCTGGCCATTATATGAGTTAATGAAAAATTTAGGTACCTAAGTAATGAAATCCTTACCTCTGTAAAAACCGAAATTACTGCAGCACGACCCTTGGTACGAGAGATGCGTGTATTTATATGACACTAGTAATTTGATATAGATACATATACTTTAGGTCTGCTTGCTGTTGGCAACATAAAGATATTATTTGTCTAAAATATTAACATTTATGTTGGTGCATAGTGGCAACACTTTATCGCTCCATAATCGGCGCCATTACGGCAGCTTTTACTCTGTATTGTGCAAAGTTAAATGAAATATTAAAGTATCTTGTGAGATTTCAACATCAAAACCGCACGCACCTATTTCATTACAAATTACAGTCTACTACTTAAACACATAAGTGTAATAAATTGGTGGAACTCCTGCATTCACAAAAAAGTGTCACGGTAATATTTTGTGATGTCATGCGTCATGGTAACTTAGGATATCTCTGCCACACTCAGAGTATTTAATAATAATATAGGTCATCTGGACTTGTTATGGTGACGAGTGACGAATGGAAGACTTATAAAAAGGGAAAAAAAGGAACAACAATTTTTTTTCTTCGTTTTCTTATGATGTTATCACGTAAAATTATCGTCCGTAAACTGACTTTACAGACAACCATTTTTAGGTAATTTTTAGAAGTTAAAAGAAGTCGACGCAAGAATCCTAGAATTAAGTTCGGTACCCTTTGAACTCTACTGTTGTTAAGCTCAGCTTCCATAGATACTTACCTAGAAATGTCGATATCACGTGTGTTTTACGACAAAATATAAAAAATACACCTTTGTCGGTAATCTAACAACGCAATACATTTACGATTTCGAAAAACATTTTGTAGAGTTACCTTAGATATGAAATACTCACATTTTATTGGATAGTTATATACTATACTATTGGATAATTTGGAGGAAAATAAACTACTTACATATTATATTTTGATCTAGCACAGCACAGGGGTTGGCAACCTTTTGAGTCGAAAGAGTTAAAAACTACAATTTATATAATTTCCAAGTATTTTTTTACCAACAATAAATAGTACTTGCGTAAATAATGTCCAAATATGAACTCCAAATACCAACTTCTTCACACTACTGTAGTAATCGGGAAGACTATTCCATGCGTTGAATAATAATAAGCATAAACTCCATGAGTTTCTTGTGCCTTCTTCTCATTGGTGGGCGCGTTCCGAAGGCACACATTCTAACTTTGGTTTTAAGACGTATCCATGTGGTCTTTTTACAAATGTATTAAGCATCCAATGGAATAAAAAAAATTGACTTTGACTATAAAGTGCTTCAACTCGCGGTATTTCTTTAAAATATACCTATAATATTTGCATATGGTACTAAAAGAGCCACAGCTTCACATCCAAAGAACCGCATTTGGCTCGCGAGCCGCAGGTTGCCGAGCCCTGATCTAGCATATTAATAAATGAAGGAAGATAGAGGCATGTATCTTGCTATAGATAATATCGTGGTAATAGAAAAGGTAGATTGCCGGACGCCATCAGGTAAATGTTATTATTTATCAATTTATAAAGTAATCGTTGTTCATCAGGACTCTATAGTAATTAGAAATTGAATAATGAAAATATGTTTAACACATTTTGTGACTGTAAACATAAATAATAATAAAAATAAATCATTTATTTCAGGCTACAAAGGCCCATAGATACATACCTTATAGACTAACATACATATTTTATAATAATAATTGAATGTGTTAAAGAGATAGCTTAGAACTATGTTAGTAGCACTTCCACGACACTACACTTTCGTCTTTGTCTGTTCTTGTGGAATTTGTCCGCGGAAGCGACGGAACACCACAATATAAGGAATATAGGTACAATCGACGGTCAAAAGTCTCTGCCCACCGTAACGTTTACAATCCTGTGCAGCACTATTTGAACAATATAACAACATAACCTGTGAATCAAAGACATACCTAACATGTTGAAAATAATAATCACAAATTAATTCTAATTCAAAAATGTATGTTTGTGTGTAACGTCTATTAGAAGAAGGATCTTTCATTATGTTTATTACTAAAATGGTGCGTAACCGAGTAGGCTCTTCAAGTCATTTCGGGGTGCATCAGGACTCAAGGATGTCCTATGACGTCATGATTAAATGAAGTTCACGCCCTTTCCGACCTACTAAGATACTACTAAGATATCGTTCAGTTTGGAATCTCACCGACGATGCGCTTTGTGAAGACTACTCTGGCGTGCTGGCGACCGACGCACAGTGGGTCGAAACTGAAAAAATCGCGGACTTAGGGAACTATTAGAAAATTTTCATTTTTTAAAATGGCATCCGTTAGAGCGCATCAAAACAATGACACTATTCTATCCGATAATTGTTTACAGTATTATTGTAGCAAACTGATAGCGTACTTATGACGCTTACTGTATCGAAAATATCGTATTGGACCTACCTCTAATTCTCTACCTCTAAGTTCCTTTTTATAAAATGATACAAACACTGCATAAATCTACGATACGATAGTGATTGATTTAGGCTAACGTTAATAAAACAAGGTTCTACCCTTGTCCTGAATAACAAAATCCTATATACCTACCTACTTATGTTACCATGACTGTATAATTGGCAAACCTACAGAAACAGCCTTTCGTTTATTGATATTTATTGGTGTGATTTAACGACATAATATCCCTCGGAATATGCTCTCATTAGCTTTATTAATGCTTATTCGCAATATCAGAATATATGAAGTACTAAATGGTATATGAAATGACACTTGTTTTAATAAATACACCACTTCAATGACATATCACTCGGTTCCAAGCGCAAAAAAAGAAAGAAACCAAGGTAAGGAGGCTTGATTACCTCGACTTTCATTCTGAAGGTCGTGGGTTCGAATCCCGGCTGGCCGAGCACCAATGTTTTTTCTAAAGAAAAAGTTATGTGCGCTAATTGACATTGCTCTTACGGTGAAGGAAAACATCGTGATGAAACCCGCGACTTACCTAGTTGGCTCCAGAAGTATTGACAAGTTCTAAACTCTGGAAATGGTCGACAAAGCTGAGAGGGTATCCTACTCCATCCTCACGCAAAAAAGGACCCAATTAAAAAAGGTCTTATAACGGAAAACAGTCCGATGAAGTACAAGTACAAGAAGGCTTGATGCACTGTTTGACTCGCACAACTGCATCATCATCTCAAGCAATGTATACACAATCGTGTTGATTTAAATTTCGAATTTATAGCATTCATGCGCAGTTTTGTGTATAATTGTGGCTTTTTTTGTTTCATCTGGATCGAGTTACGAGTGAGATTAGCGACAAGAGTAAGGGATGGATAGAGGGTAGACCGAATACGCCTTCCCTTAGCTGTCAAAAAGTCCGGCCTCGAGATCATGGTATTGTAAGTGGTCGAAATATCAAACCCTTCAAAATAACAGTGAAAATCCATGGTAGGTACCTAAATATCATATTTTGCATAAATTTTATACTTACACAGAAATAAAGTTTCTTGAAGCAAGAAATAATCCTAAGGAAATAAAGACGTTAGATAATTTATTTCTTGGTTTTAGTAAAGAATCTTTAAATAATAAGAATTGAAAAGCAATATTCTTAAATTAAGAAAGCTTATTATTTTTTAAGAACATTGAAGTAATAAAAATAAGAAATTATTCTCTAACGTCTATAGGGGGAGGATTATTCTTTTTTAATTCATTTTTCTGTGTAGTTTTCTTATTTTATGTGTGAAACGAAAGCGTTGTTTGAACGTGTAACGAGCGCTTTATCATAAAACTAATTAATTTAATTTGTTCGTAGATAGAGACTGTAATTTCCTTTTACGACGTCAGGTACTATCTTTTTTTTCCCTTTTGGGACTTTTATTTCGTAAAGGGAAAATAGAACTGCAAAAATACGCGATGAGGATTCATATAAAAGCTATAAACTTTTGAGAATCCGTTTTATCGGTTGGTTACGATTTAGGATTGCTTTATGTAGAGTGTCCATTATATTCTGATTGCTGAATTAGGTAAATTCAGAAGAGGACAAAATAAAACACACACATCGATGTATAAGGACATACATTGCCCGTACCTACGTACTATCCTAAAGTTTTACAACATAATATACAAATAGTGTAGTGCATACGTTCGAAAATCGGCATTTTCACCCCGGAACGTAAATACCAGATAGGGAACAATAACAGGCGAATATTATCAGCTGCGGGCGCGCTCATAACGGCGTTTATGTCTTTATCGGATAGGGTTCAGCTCGTAAATTCCATTCGCAAATGTTGTTTCTTTTACATAGAATGTTACTTGGTTTCGAGGACAATGTTCTGAAAACGATCTGATAAAAACTTACCACATTTCTACAACAATACCTAACACTTTCTATTTGGAGTGGTAATGTAATTATATTACGCAATGGGGAGTTTTCAAAAGAAAACTCTTTACTCCGGGCTTTCCAGACTAGTGCCTCTCATACATCAGGAAGAGGCTAATCGCATACTGTGAAGCCTTTATCAATTTACACCCAGTTAGCCGGATGTACGATACATCAAGCAAGTATACATTTATTCAACGCTGAGATCTAGATTTTTTTGGAAAATTTCCCATTTCCAAGGTTGTCTGGACCTTTTTCCTGCGTAACATATGCTATAAGCATTTTAGGTGCTAGATGTATTTTGTATTGTACCTAATCTATTTTTAGGTAAATATATATACCTATTTAATTTATGTATTCGTCTTTGTTCTGTAGTGTTTTTTATATGGTGTTTTTATTGTTATATCTCTCTGATTTATTATTGTTATTTTGTGAAAGTCGTGCTTGCTTGCTTGTTTCAATAAACATACTTTCTTTCTTTTCATACCATTTCATATTTGACAGGAGGTTGTGAGTTTAAATCTTTTTTAATCCCATTTTTTTTATTTTCATAAATTAAAAATCCCAGCGCAAGCTGAAGCACTTATAATAAAATAATTTATGTTACATAAGTCATACTCGTAATTAATTAAGTTAATCCTACTAATATTTTAAAAGTAAAACTTTATATGTGTGTGAATGTTTGTTACTCCTTCACGGAAAAACTACTGGACCGATTGCGATAAAACTCGGTATCTAGATAGCTGGAAACCTGGATTACCACATAGGCTACTTTTATCCCGATATTCCCACGGGACTTACGCGGGGACACTGCGGGGCGCAGCTAGTAACTACATATCATATATATATTATGCTTTTAAAAGCTTAAGCTATTCGTACCTGTACCTAACAACAAAACAATTAACCATCCTTCCAATGTTTAAGGGAATTAAGAACACAATTAAAACTATTATCGTAAGCTTTTAAGGTTGGCGTAAATTACTCTTTATTTAGCTCACTACAAAGGCAATGAATACATAGAAACCGGAGTGTTCTAAATAAAACTAATTTACTCTCACCTTAGAATTAAAGACCTCAGCAAAATACAGGGGTGAAAAACAATCATGGGACATCTAGAGCGTAAATAAGGTTCAGAGGTGATGAAACGTTTTCCGATAATGGTCCCGTTAAAGGGTCTAACTACTTCACCCGTCAAAATAGTCCCAGCAGGATTTTAATGCATCAGTTACCTTGGATCATTAATCAAATTTAATAGTACCTACCTAACTAAACAAGTAAATTAGATAGCTACGTTACTCTATAGATATTAGATAGATATTAATAGCTCTATTATGTTAACTTGTATCCCTTTGCTATACGAAGGCAAAAAGCGTTTTAGATGACTCACTCATAACCTATAATGCGCCTTTATTTTGCGTTTTGTTGATGACATTGGTAGAACATAGTAATTCTTTCCACAATAAACCGATGTATTTTGATATAAAACACTATAACTTTAAGGTGAAAGAGTACCGGCGCTCTGTCCATACAAACGTAGTCGACTGTTTCCTCCCTGGATAATGAATGACACTAGCACAAATATTTTTGTTGCATAAAACTTATAACTGCCATTACTATGCCCCTATATCTTGGTTTTTTTTATTTTCTAATTATCATAGAAATAAAAAAAACATAAGGGCATGGTCATGGCAGTTATAGGTTTTATGCAACAAAAGTATTTGCTCTAGTGTAATTATCCAGAGAAGAATCAGTCGACAACGTTTGTATAGAAAGAGCACCCGGTACCCTTTCCTCTTAAAAGTATACTAATAAACACATTGAATAGAACTATAATGTAGGTAGAAAAAAAACAGGTCAAGTGCGAGAAGGACTCGCGCTCGAAAGGTTCCGTACCATATTCTGTTTTATTATTGGTTGTTATAGCGCCAACAAAAATACATCACCTGTGAAAATTTCAACAGTCTAGCTATCTCGATTCATAAGACACAGCCTGGTGACAGACAGATAGTGGAGTCTTAGTCGAAGGGTCCCGTTTTTACCCTTTGGGTAAGGAACCAGCAACAGACTCAAGACATAATTACACAGACAAAATATTCACCCTTTGAGGAATAACATAACTTGAAATAACACCAGAAATCTGTGAGAAGAACAGAGCTTTGCAAAGGTTAAGAAAGAAATTTAACCTCAGAAGTTTGTGCTCGCAGCTCGGTAATAAGTAACACCACAGGAGACCATAAATACAGCAAAGAAACCACGTTTATATTCGATACTCCGAACATTAATACAGATTTTCTAAGATTATTGTAACTTACTTTCAAAAGCCGCGAGGAAATTCTCGCTTTCTTGTAAAAAAAATGTTCGGTCTACATTGTTTAGATAAACGGCGAAGAGGATCACGGATTTATCAAAGGATTATAGGAAGGTATAGCCGGGGAATGATGTTTCCTAATACCAAGATGAAGTTTTATTTACGAACTTAAAAAAGAAAAGATTTAAAAAAGTTAAAAGTACTCACAATAGTGGCGTGATATTTTTGGTCTGCGTTACTTTGTGATTATTTCCTAGGATTATCTGTATACCTAAGCTAGTCCATATTGAGTTAGGTAACGCACTCGTAGTATTTATTTTAGATGTAGGTTTATTTTACGTTAAAGTATAACTCACAAACCGTCCACACCTACCTAAAAACAGAATTTTAATTCCGTGAATTTTAAATAAGCTTAAAACAATTCAATGTAAATAGGAAAGCAAAAGTAGAATATAAATTAACAACAGGCCCAGAAATGTAGAAGTCGTCGAAGTCAAACAATCACTGTTTAAATAGCTTATTAGAATAGTGACTTGCTTTAAAGGTTATTTTTGCCACAATAGGTGTTAGAAAGCCAAAAACTCCTGGGCCGCGGTCCGGGCAAGAACAACGTAACATTAGTAAAAAATAATCATAGTTTTAATTAATTATGGCTAAAGATAAAATTCAAAGTAAACTGTCAATTAGTGAATTATTCAGAGCGTTTGAGAAAAGTTTAGGATTTGAAAATGATATTAAATGGCCAAGTTGTACAGCCATCATTCTGTACCATATTATTGGGGTGTGGTGGTGTTATCATTATGCTTTACCAGTGAAATGGCAAACACTCGTTTTCGGTAAGTACTCGTAGATACTTTGAATATTCTGTTTTCAAATAAAATAACATCATTGCTTCATTCGTTTATCTCTACGCAGTTTCGAAGATATTATGTATGCAAATTAAATTAATATTGGATTTGTAACAAATATTTCGATAACAGTTTTTAATTAGGTACATTTATTTAGTTGGAACAAATTAAATATATATATATAAAAAAATGAAACCCTATTTTCCTTGGTCACAGCATCACGCGTGAACGGCTGGACCGATTTTGTTAATTCTTTTTTTGTTGTGTTTGCTATTGTCAAGAGAAGGAAATGAAAACAATTCTTATGAAAGAAAGTTTAGAAAGTTATGCAGAAAATTACTACGCGAGTGAAACCGCGGGGCGCAACTAGTATTTAATAAATAGCACAAAATTTTACCTGTAAGAAAACCTAGCAAGCGTGTATGTGTTTAAATAGATATATTGATGTACGATTTTTAAATAATTTTTAATTTTAGCGGCAATAATGTACGTAGCTACTGGATTCGGAATAACAGGCGGAGCTCATAGACTTTGGACACATAGATCTTACAAAGCAAAAACTCCACTAAAGCTTTTTTTACTGCTCTGCTTCGCCAGCGCCGGACAGGTAAAATCTGCTGAACATGCTGCTTCTTCCTTTATTTCAAACACTTTTCTTGGAAGAGAGCAATAAACTCGAATCACATTATGTTCGTATTTTAACAGCGAACGTCACCTTTTATTTTCCTATTTTACGACATGGTACTTTATTTTACAGAATTCTTTACTCCAATGGGTGCGTGACCACCGAGTTCATCACAAATATAGTGATACAAGTGCAGACCCACACAACGCTAATCGAGGATTGTTCTTCTCTCACATTGGATGGCTTATGCTGAAGAAAAACGATGAAGTTCTACTACGTGGGAAACAGATGGATATGAGCGACATTGAAAACGATCCGCTTCTTCAAGCGTTTAATAAGTAAGTGCCTACTTGCTATGTATTTATTCGGCCGACTTAGACTTAGCCTTTGTGACAGTCATTATGAATTCTTCACTTTTGTAGGTGACCTATCGTTGGTACCAAGTTGCTATGTACCTAAACATACATAAAATCCAGAGACAATAAGGAAAATATAAAATAACTAAATGCTTTATTACACAAAAAACTTAACATAATACTGTAACTCGACGACCCAGTTGGCACAATGGTCACCATGCCGGGCTGCCAAACACAGGGTTGCGGGTTCGATTCCCGCCTCAGACAAGTATTTATGCTTAGATATTTGTCTGTGGTCTGGTTGTTTTCATGTATTATAAGTATATATTTACAAAAGAAAAGTATAAAAGTAGTATATCCGTTGTCTAGCACCCATAACACAAGTCTAGTTACTTAGCTTGGGGCTAGATGGCGCTGTGTGGATTGTCCTGCAATATTTATTTATTTACTCCCATCAAACTGCTTAGCTGTTTGTCGACGAAGACTAAGCTATCATTCTTTACCCATTCTAAAGTATATTTCAATTTAAGTTTTAGCTTTAATGATAATTTAATATTGTTTAGTGCAGAGGCCACAGTTAATGTAACCTTTTTTCATATGTATTTGTATATTTGTCTAGGCACTTCAATAAATTAAAGCTGATATTTTGCTACATACTACCAACAACGATGGGAATAGTTTTATGGAACGAAGATTGGAAGTGCGCGGTAGCGTGGCAATGTTTCATCAGATTCCTGACCATGTTTCATAGTGAGCTCACAGTAAACAGTCTCGCTCATACTTATGGATATCGGCCGTATAATAAGTAAGAAGAACTCATTTATTTTTTGTCAGATAAGTATATGTTTTCCTTAAAAAATATCTTTTAACACGATGTGTTTTCAGGAACATCGTTCCAGCTGAAAATCGTTTCGTCGCAACATGTACGCTAGGTGAAGGTTGGCATAACTACCATCACGCCTTCCCTTACGACTACAAGGCAGCCGAACACTTCGATTTTCTAAATTTCGGAACCAAATTCATTCAATTATTCGAAAAAATTGGTTGGGCTTACGATCTCAAGGAAGCTACGCCCGAAATGATAAACTCTATAGCGAAGAGATTAGGTGACGGTACTCCTGTACATTTTCCAATACCTATTACGATAACGGGAAACGAGAGAGCAGATGGTTAAAATATGAAAACATCAGCGTAAAGAAACGTTGTTTTAATAAAGAAAGTTAACTTTTAAACACTGCTTATGTGGATGATTTATTAGGTATAAGCTTTGAAGTAGTTAATTGTTTAAGCATTAGGTAAATCTCAGCGAAATTTTTCGAAATGCAATATAAAAAAAATATTAGTTTACAAACTTATGACAAACGAAACTCGAAGTACTTTTATTGATAAAAAAAAACTTAATTTAATTATTTAAGTTTAAAATCTTCTTATTAAATGTTTACTTAATGAGCAAGTATTTAATAATTTCATAGTTAACTCATAAATAATTTAAAAATAGGTTTTTTGAAAAAACATATATGACAATAAAATTATGCCCAACCGTATGTTTCCCAAAAAAACACATTGTTGTCTGTAAAGTTGGTTTACGGACGATAATTTTACGTGATAACGTCATAAGAAAACGATGAAAAATTGAGATTTTTTGTTATTCCTTTAAATATTTTTTTCCTTATTTTTCTTTCATATTTTTTTTTTCATTTAAGTAGTTATGTAAGTCTTCTGTTTGTCGCTTGTCACCATAACACAAGCCCAGATGAGCGATAATATTATTAAATACTCTGTTTCCTAAGTTACCATGACGCATGACGTCACACAATATTACCGTGACACTTTTTTGTGAATACAGGTGTTCCATCAATTTATTAGACGTTATCACGTCAAAAGTATTGTTTAGTACTTACTTTATGTTCTGGCTATACTAATATTATAAAGAGGAAAGATTTGATTATTTGTTTGTTTGCATTGAATAGGCTCTGAAACTACTGGACCGATTTTGATGAAACTTGATATGACATTGATTCATTTTGAGTGTCATAGACTTTTCATCCCGATATTTCCAAGGGATCGGGAATTACGCGGTGATGCATGTATTTTATCAAAGCCTTGATAAAATACTCTTGCTCTTCTTTACAAAACTCCTAACCGGATTAGGGACGTTTCACTTCAAAATATTCTAAACAAAAATAGTGACAACCTCTTTTTTTAATTACACTTTGATAGTTGTGTTTACTTGGTGTTTATTTTATTTTCGGAGCTAGTTTGATAATTTATTTTTTACTGTGTCTTAATTGTATTAATACCGACTACACAATGCCGCTTATAGATATCACAAACCCGGACATCATAAAGTTTCTTGTGGAAAGCTACGACAAAACTGCTAGGCTTCGCATGATATGGAACATCCACCACAAAGACCGGTTGAAAGAAGCAGCAGTTCTCAAGCGCGAGGAGAAAGGTTATTTCGACACCGATGTCTTGAAGTTTTCCATAGGCGAAGGTATGAAGGCCATAACCAGAGACCACATCAGTACAACAAGGAACAGAAGACTCAAACCGCTCCGAGATGCGGCCCATATTCCAGCACTTGCAGATCTAAGGAAAGGACATTCCATAACCGAAGTAGGACTCGGCGATCCGAAAGAAGACCCGCGAATTGACCAATCGGATACAGATCTACAACCCACTCCAATAATGCGTCCGATCGACCCGAAAGAAAAAAGAATCCTTTACGAAGAAATTCCCATGTTTGGGAGGGAAGTTTACTTAAAAACACGAGCTCGGACACGTCCGGAGAAAAAGTATTATTTCCAAGAATGTTCTAGCTGGATATATGGTTGGAGGCCTGATGATAGCTATTTTAAAGGTAAATCGCCAGAGCACGGGTGCGTGTGGAGGCTAAGTCGCGATGCCAAGAGCCGTTCCGGACCGCATCCAGACCCTGCACACTACGGCAAGTCCGATTTACCTGGACCTACAAAATGTCTTTTATAGATTTATTTTTCATTAGGTTGACTTTTATAGGTTATCTACTAGTGTTTTAGTTTACCATTTATTTTTTCAATTGTATTATTTAATTAAAATATATTTGTTATCTTAAACATTATTTGAAAGAAAACACCCATTTTTTGCAAAGGTGCTTGGGTTTTTCATTGATCCTGCTTGTGGCAGCACACTGATAGCCTATATTTCAAAGGTGCTGCTTGGGTGTTTTATTAACCCTCTATACCATACTAGCTGCGCTTCGCGGTTTCATCCGCGTAAGTCCCGATCCCGTGAGAATATCAAATGAAAAGAAACCTATAGCCTTCCTCGATAAATGGACTGTCCAACACAAAAATATTTTTCCAATCGAACCAGTAGTTCCTGAGATTAGCGCGTTCAAACAAACACAACTCTTTTATTATCCCGACACAACTCTTGGGTAGGCAGTTAAATCGATACTTACAGGTCTGGTTAACGAATTAAAGTTAAGTTAAAATAAAGGTTATGTATTTCATTGGTATGGAATTTGTTCAGCAAAAACTCGAAAAACAAATAAAAACATTCTGGACCGAATTTTTTAGGCAACCCATTTGCAATATATTAATTGGCCTATTTAATTTAATATACTTAAAATACTTTTTATCCATTACACAGCTCGATGTAGATCGTCCTTAAAGGGATCCCGTACTAGGAGGGATGGAGGTCAAGTGCCTTATAGGAAATTCGTATCTATCTGTCCTGGATTGTCGGCCTTTCAGCACAAACCTCTTTAATCACACAAATATTTGTTTTATGATTGTTATTTGACACCCATCCATCATTGTGACTTTTTTATCAAGGCCATTTATTTGGTCTTGTTTTGACTGTACTTTTTTATATTTTGTATTTTTTGCGATTTTGTATTAACTTTACAATTTTAACTATAATCAAAAATGCCACTTGATTACACAAACCCGGGCATTATTAAATTCCTAAAAGAGAACTATGAACAAGAAATGGTTCGACGAATGGTCTGGTTTCAGAAGCATGAAGACAAAATTTTACAAGCGGCTACTTTACCCCCAACTTATAAAGACTATCGTTGTGACGATGTAAGAAGAGCAGAAATCGAACCTTCTATGAAAGATATAACAGCTCACCATCACGCTACATTTTGTAACCGAAGAAAGAAACCTTTAAGAGATGGACCAATCATTGGCATCTCGGGAATGACTAAGGATAAAAAACTGGAGCCTATAACAAACATGAGACCCGTGGAGCCAGAAGTGAAAAACATTTTATACGAGCCTTTGCCGACTGGTGGACGAAGACAATACCTCAACGTTAGAGAACGTAAAATTCCAGAACAAAGATATGATATTTTCGAAACAAATAACCACGTAATCGGGTGGCGTTTAAAAGACAGCGATAGTATAAGCCGGGAAGGACCAAAGTTTGGCCGATACAATAATTTCATTCACGATATCCCAAGTCGTACAGGACCTCAGCCAGATCCACAGCATTATATACCGCCACAGAAAGATATCTACAGTAAATGTAATCAGTAACTTAAATGTTACAAAAACAACCTAACAAGCTCTACAAATACAGACTATGTAGCAAGCGTTGTTTCATTTATTAGGTGGTTCAAAAGTAACTAAGCGGAAAGCTAATTCGTTGACTTTCCTTGTATTTTAGACAAGATATTTGTAGAGGTCGTAAAGTAGTAAATTCGTCGTTACGCACGGCACGTTCTAGCAAACATTGTCTAATGGCCACGTCGGACCAAAAACTTTTATCATCCCCCGAGGCTGAAAGTTACGCGTTTAAACTTTAATTTCACTCTTAAGCGATGTCGGCACACAGTTGCGAACCATTTTACCCACAGAACAATTATAATTACGTACGTATACTCACATTTAATGTTTTAACCCGGTTGAAATTTTTGTTTTATGCTAATCCGGCCAAAGGCAACACGAGGACCTTTAATTAATGGACCTTATTAATGAAAATGAATGCTTACGCTCTGTAAGAAATTACAGGGTGAACTGGAAATTGTAACGTACCAGCAAAGTGAACTGTCAGTGGCCACAATTCACTTCTAAGCTGGAAAGGCTTACACATAAATCAAGTTAAAATCTCTTGTGTCGTCGCGACGCTGAAGTCGCATTATATAAAAGTTTGTAACGATGGAAGTTCGTTCTTAAATCTATTCTGAGTTCAGGAGGATCTTAGCGATTATGGACGTAGGTAGGTACAAAGCTTAAGAGAGAAATGAAGGGGGGGGGGGGGCGCAAATCGAAACATGAACGTCTAAATTTGTTCCCACCTTCTCGATCTTGCGGTAAGTGAACGTAAAATAAGCTACATCCATACTCTTGCATTTGGTTACAAACAAATACGACCTAAGTCAAAATTTGGAATCATACCAAATATAGCTTTCTAGTTGCGCTCCGCGGTTTCACCCGCGTAAGTCTCGATCCCGTGGGAATATCAAAATGAAAAGTAGCCTATAGCCTTCCGCGATAAATGGACTATTTAACACAAAAATATATTTTTAATTCGAACGAATAGTTTCAAACAAACATATAAATGCTTCAGCTTTAAAGTATTGGTATAGATGAGGACTGAAATCCTCAACACGCGATAATTCTTCATGAGTAGTTAAATTGAGCGATTAAATAAATAAATAAATATTGTAGGAGATTCCACACATCGCTATCTAGCCCCCAAGCTAAGTAACTAGACTTGTGTTATGGGTGCTAGACAACGGATAAACTACTTATATGCTTTTCTTTTGTAAATATATACTTTTAATACATAGAAACAACCAGACCACAGACAAATATCTAAGCATAAATACTTGTCTGAGGCGGGAATCGAACCCGCAACCCTGTGTTTGGCAGTCCGGCATGGTGACCATTATGCCAAATAATAATAAATTAAGTGAATCATAAATTCAGTTAAGTTAACCATCAGCCTAGTTAATCTAAGAGAATCATAATCTCACGACATATCACTTATTCGTTTTCTAATCTTATCGATTACGTTCGACCATTCTTTATTTTCCCTGCCTAATAGTTAGATCCTTTAAACTGTAGTAAGCCACAATCACTACCAGTAGGATACTAGGCAGACATCGATTTGTCGATCAGACTCTAAGTAAGGGACAATAACTTTATCTTAATTAAATAATAACTTTAATTTTAATTTCATTTATTAATTAAAAAAAACTTACTTCTATAACTCTTAATTAAACATTATATACAAAAAACACTCGACAGTGATCTGCAACCGACACTCGATTTGCATTCACTCATTGCTCCACGGTTTTACTTGTCTACATTCTAGGAATATCATTTTGTATAAAGTATTTCCGTATCTTTATGATTACTCAATCAAACATTTTGTTTGGAGCTATGAAACAAACTTACAGGGCCCCGGAACTTCCTCTTTATGTAAGTTGTTAGCTGCACCCCGCGGTTTCACCCGCGTAAGCTCCGATCCCGTGGGATTATCGAGATAAATCTGGCTTAAGTGTCCGTGCTCCGGCTATCTAAATACAGTATATATACAGTCGGAGTACTAATTAGCTGAAGCCCACGTGACCATGAGCTCACTCGCACATCTGTAAAAACGTAGGTAGTACTTATTTACATATTTTGTTATTTTTAGGGTTCCATATTTTATAATTATATGTATACTTAGTATATTGTTTAAAAAAACAGAATCAGGTAACATTAATTTACAACCTTAAAAATGTGCGAGTGAGCTCTGGTCACGTGGGGTTAAGCTAATTCGTATTCCGACTGTACCTACTCCTTGCTCAATTTGTCGTCATATGCCCCTCTATGTCAGGTGTTGTTAAATATTACTTTCATTGCTTGTAGATGTTTAATGAATAAAGCCATAAGCCATATTAATTAAGAAATGGTCTAATGTTTTAATTTATTCATTAAAATTATTAACATGGACAAATATCTGAAAACAGAACGATTTGAAGCCGATTCAACAGCAAACTCGGATCAATCATCGCTTTGGATATTTTGGATCCATTGGAAACAAACATTTAACAACTTTATACACGCTGTAGAGACAGTGAGTAAGACTCCAGTAACCTCCGACTACAAATACAAACTCCTAGTAAATCATCTGTCACCACTCCTCTATCGGGACATCGAAAATTCAAAAGAATATGAAACAGCTATACTAAATGAAGTATACTCTCAATATCGATTAGCCCAACGTCATTAACAGCCTAGAAAATCGATTGATCAGTACATCCAAACACTAAAGTTATTAGCAAAGAACTGTAATTTTAAATCAGAGACGCCTTCTCGCAGGGCTTTCGTCATCAATTATACGACAGGCTCCTCGAAAACTGCACCCTTACTCTTGACAGAGCCTATGACCAAGCACGAGCTCTTGAAATGGCACAAATTCAAAATGACTACAGTCACGAATCTACTCCAGTCATAAACTATACCACAGACAGCACTCCGTCTTCGTCTAACACTGAAGCTTGTGCAAGAAAACCAGTAAAAAATGAAACATGCTCTTTTTGCGGAAATCAACGTTATCTAAATTATTTATATTAGTCCTCAAAAATACTATGAAAAATGTACCTTGGGACAAAAAAGGATTAAAAACCGGCAGGCAACGACTTCACCATCTATGCTTCGCTGACAACAATGCGTTATTATCCGAGAGTCCTGCAGCTCCAAATAATTATGTCGGAACTTGATAACGCAAGCTCATGCATCGACCTAGAAATGAACACCTCAATAAAATAACAGGAAAGATTATGTTGATGTTGACTATCTACCTAGGCAATCAAGTATCCTTTCGCAAAAGTAACATTTGACATTAACATAAAGGAAATAGACAGGCGCACATCAATCACATGGAAAAGTTCTGAGCCTTTAAAGAAGTTATGAAATCAAACATGGACTTAAAACTAAAAAAGAGAGTAATGGACTCATGCCTCTTACCCTGTCTCACATACGGATGTCAAACGTGAATATTTGATTCAACAGTCAACAGAAAGATAATATCATGCCAAGAGCCTTAAAGTGTAGCTAACTAAACATAGAACTGAAGGACAGAGTCCGCAACAGGGCAATAAGAAAACAGACTGGCGTGATGCCTTGTCCTTTGCACGAGGTCTGAAGTTGAGGTGGGCGGGCCATGTTGCACGCTACACTGACAATAGGTGGACGACAACCGTGACTGTTTGGAGTGGACCTTATAGGCAGAGGCAGAGGTCGACCAAAAGCAAGGTGGAAAGACGAACTAAAATCTATCGGAACAAAAAAAAGGTCCAACTTGGCGAAAAATCGCAACGAGTGCCAATCTCTGGAGGAGGCCTTCGCCCGATCTGGGGTCCAGACGGCATGCTAATCGGACTAAAATTCATACAGTATGTACTAGTGTACGAGTACATGCCAATGGAAAATAATAGACTTTTTTTAATTATTTATTTATGCACAACAACAGGATGTACATGAACGGATGTTCAACCATCCCCTCGAATATCTTCCAATGGACAATCCATGCCAACATGGTTAACGATAGCGGAGAAAGCGTTCTATAGGAATCAAGCTAGGAGGAGCAAATAAGATCCTCTTTTCGAAGAAGTCGAACTACTAGAAGCCTAATAATCTTCATTCACACATTCTAAATGGCCGAAAGCTAATTGTTTCTAATCGTCACCAAACTCCAACAGGTAATGAAGAATCTGATTCATCGAGCTGGAATTCTGCAGAATCTAATGATGAGGCATCTGATGAGCCAGTTAGTAACACACCAGATCCTATTAGTACTGGTGCTCCAGACGCTACAAGCTTACAGAGTCCAGCGCCTCGTCGGTCGTCAAGAGAGCGGCGCTCTCCATCCTATTTGCAAGACCTTTCTTCTTAACCACGGGAGAATGAGGTGATATGGAACCTTACTATAATGTACAGTCGAAATACCAATTAGCTGAAGCCCACGTGACCCAGAGCTCACTCGCAAATCTGTACAAGTTTTAGTATTTACCTTTTGTTATTTTTGATATTGTATATTGTAGGTATTAAGTTGACGACATGTATAGTATATTGTTTAAAAAACAGAATCAGGTAACATTACTTTATATTATGTATTTCTGTTGCCGATCTAACAACAAATCCTAAAAAGGGCTCCCGAGACCGACTCGCACTTGACCGGTTATTATGTAAATACACACAAACTGTCACATTTAATATTAAGTAAGAATAGGATAGTGTCTATAACGCCCGAATACTGAAATGCTACTTATCTTAGGTGGCGAATTAATTGACTTTTAAGTGTCATATTTCAATAGGACTGGAGCGACTTACATATTAAGGGGACTCCTGAACGTTTGAGTATTCGGGGGTAAAGGTCGCTACATACGTAACGTGATTTTTCTGATACCGGACCGGACGTGATATTTTTAAAGGAAAGATGTCAAAAAATCGTCAAGTCCTGTCCGGCAAGAGAAAAATCACTTAACGTATGTTAATCCTAGTTCGCAAGCTAATATTTTAGTCGAGTAGCGAGTAATTTAGTAGCTAAAATAATCGCTACTGCCTAAAAACCGTTTGCACTTTGCTCGAGTAGAATTTACAAGTGCAAGGGTATTTTGTTAGATGAACATCATACAAAACAATGCAACGATGTGGCGGCTACTAATCGACTCGACTAATTCGACAAGTTCGGACTTCTGTAGCCGGTGAGCAAGTGAGCAGGGACGCATGGGGGGCAGCTACTCGCCACTCGCCTAATAAAAATAGAATAAAATGGATAGACTCGACTAAATTTTTAGTGTTCAGAAACGTTTAGCTACCAAATTACTCGCTACTCGACCAAAAATACTAGCCTGATGCGAACTAGGCTTTAAAGACCACGAACACTTTATGAACGATGCACGTCACGTCCCTGTCCTGTCCGAGGTTTTTCCAGTGACCTTAAGTGTTCTAAAATAGTTAACATTATGGTTGTCAAACTTTATGCTTCCTTTTAGCGGTCGGTTTGTCGAACACTTGTTTCATGCCGCCCCTGAAGTTGGCAAGCCTCGTTGCTGTGCCCTCGGAGCTCCAAGCGGAGTCGAACTCAGTTGTATCCTGATCAACCAAGTGGGTGTACTTTGTGCGGCCCGAACGACCAAATTTCTTCACTTGCATCACCTGTTAATTTTATTAATTATAGCGATAATAATTTAATTTTTACCTACATACTGCGTCTTAAGGCTTAACCCGCGTAAGTCCGGACCGGAATAAAAAATTAGCCTCTGTTATTTCAAGACTGTATCTTCATATTTATTAAGTTTCATCGCAATCGGTTAATTCGTTTTTGTGTAAAAGGTACTAATATAATAATATGTTTAAGGTAAAAGTTTTTGATTTTAGCTTTTGCTCTGAAACTACTAAACTGAGTTTGAATAAACTTAGTCCCCCTTATTCCAAAACGAGGTTTAAGAATAATCCGAGATGTGGATTTAAACCTTAGGTTTAGGGATTTAAACACAGATTTACTTGTATATAAAAATCGGGGATAAAAATCTTCGGGAGCTACATAGTTAACTTTATATCCCGTATGACTTACGCGGGTGAAACCATGGTGTGCCGCTAGTATTTTATATTTAACTTTTATGCCTAAGATCACGCGCAATGGGCAGACCTATGCCTGAGTGCGGAAAATCGGAGCCCCTAACCTGAACCTGAACCTGATGCCCAAGTATACCTATTAAACCGAAATATCTTTAAATTAATACAAACCTTTGGTAAAACAGTCTTATCAAAGTGATCGTCCAGTGTTGGTCCCGAGAAATCTTGTTTGAACACTTCTTCTTCTTTATCCAAATAGAATGCACCTCTGAAATTAAAACAAAGTGTTTATTTTTACCCGATTCATCTATAAGCTATTGCATCGTGCGAGCTTCGTACAGTCGTACCATCTACATGCACACGCTCGGCCGAGCTACATGGTAGGCGGAGTGGGGGGTGTTAGGTTTTATTTTTGTTACGGAACTTCTTGATTCGGTCCCCGCGCTCGAAGCCCGCGATAAAAGCTATGCAATAGCTTAAAAATGTTTGATTCTCAGACCTAACTAATAAATATACAAAAAATTCATATGAATCGGTTTAGTGTAACTAACACAGCGAAACGAGAATTTTATACTTAGAGATTATATATTTTTGCATTCTACAAGTAATGGCATAAGCAAGATTTGAGCATAAATGACTTGTGTCAATAATATTTATTGTGTTATAATAATAAATATTGTAGGACATTTCGCACAGCGCCATCTATCCCCAAGCTAAGCAACTACGCTTGTATTATAGTGGCCAAACAACGGATAGAATACAAATAATAATTTCTTTAGTAAATATACACTTCATATACATACAGAAACACCCAAAGCAGAAACAAATATATGTATGTACATAAATAATAACAAAAATTAATAATAAATAAATATTGCAGGACATTCCACACATCGCCATCAAGCCCCAAGCTAAGTAACTAGACTTGTGTTATGGGTGTTAGACAACGGATATACTTCTGTTGTAAATATATACCTATAATACATAGAAACAACCAGACCACAGACAAATATCTAAGCATAAGTAGTTGTTTGAGGTGGGAATCGAACCCGCAACCTTCTGTGTTGCCATAGAGGTCGTCTATAAATGCGTCAATTAGGCCTCTGGAGTATATTTCGCCCAGGGTTTAAGTAATATCGTGGGATTTAGGTCAACAAGAAAAATCATAATTGCACCTTGTAATTGCAATTTAACACAATGGTCCTTATTCATTTGAGTAACATACCTGTGATAATATTTCTGTAGGAACTTGTATTTCCCTTTAACAGACTTGTTGGTAACAAGCTTAGGATTTAGTCTTAATTCCACACGCCTTTCTTCCTCACTCATGTTACGCATCCTTTCGATAGCAAGGAGCTCTTTCTCCGTTCTGAAACATAAAACAAATGTTATTTGATTTTTTAACGTTAAGACTGTAACGCCCATATTCACAAACAGTACTTAAGTTGGTCTTGGATAAGTGAACGCACTGCGCTAAATGCGGCCCTTTGATTGGTCAATTTTGTGCTGCTTTCTTCACTCTAGCGAATCAGCGTCTTTGTGTAATATTTGTGGCTCTATGCGTTTGCGCGCACTATACAATCTATAGGGTTGATTGTGAATACGGATGTAAAACGCCTAAAGAAGGATTTAGGCGGGGAATGTTTGATTATAACGAAATCGACTGAGCTTAAGTTGGTATGATTCAGATTCAAGTCATTTTCGGGGTAAAGTCTATTTCTGAGTACGTCGGATTCGACTAGCGATGATTGGATTACGTCAGGTTCAGGTTTAGGTTGGGGGCTCCGATGATTGTCGACTGCTACTCCAGCCAACCCAGCTCCGACCAGAAGCACAGAACCCTCCTGGGGTCCTTGCACGCCCCTTGGAGTGTTGTTGGGTTGCCAAGTATATATATTACGTCAGATTAGTAATAGGTCAATTTTGGTGAAAAACAGTAAGTACTGGCAATGACAAAATATGTTAAAGTTCTCACTCCAAAAAATATGAAGTAACTTACGCTTCTCTTTCTTCCTTGTCTCGCTTTATTCTCTTCATCTCACGTAGTTTCCATGCTTCGTATTCTAGTTCGTCGTTTTCATCGTCCGTGCACACGTCGTTGATGTTGCCTTCTTTTTGTTCACCCTACGAGAGAATTTACAATATTTCACTTTATTGACAAGGAATAAAAGGAGTTTTAAGATTTTTGTTCGGAGCTTGACTGTTTGTCGTTCCGCCGTTTTTCTTTTTTATTTTCCAAAGTATGATACCAATTTATATTTAGAACCGACTTCTGAAAAGGAAGAATTTGACTGTACATATTTTTTGTGGATGTTCAGGCAATAACTTCTTCACATATATAGTTTTGACTTGTGGCAGAAAGCTGTACAACACACATTAAAAAAACCTGATTGTCAATGAAAAAGGTCATAACTTTTTCGTGAAACAGCTTGAACTGATTTTCATGAAACATTGCAGTTAAGAACACTCACAAATGCACGTCACTTACCTGTGCATTTCTCTGTTCCGATCTGATAGTATCCTCAACCAGTTTCAAAGCTTCCCTCCTTCGTTCTTCTTTTTCCTTCCTCGCTTCTGATTCTTCTTTCTTCTGCAGTTTCATTTTACGTTCTCTTTCAGCCACTGTCATTCTTTCAGATGCTCTGACGAAAACTGGCTTCACTCTAGGACCTGAAACATTTAGGTATATACAAAATATAAAATGGTTTAAAAATGGTCTTGGATTTAAAATCAAATTATCATATATTATTTTTTGGCTCAATCTCCACTCATTTCATCGGTCTATTTTAATTTCAATTTATTTCACATTTAGGGTGGCTTGGAAGTACCATATTTAGTAGAAACTATATTTGCAGCAGAATTATAAATTGATTTAGCTAAAATTCGATTAAATTTGGACTAAACTCTAACTTTAATTCTACTAAGTATACATTTTAATTTCTAATATACCTGTAAGCCGTCTTAGAAAATCAAAATGGCAGGCTAGTAGATGGCAGACAGTCATGTTCTTACATAAATATTACAAACCCCTTTGGATTTATATTTACCTGTGTCCTCTTCACTATCAGTGTATTCAGTATCTGAAGAGCCACTCTCCTCTTTATCACCATCCAACATTTCTTCATCATCATCTCTACCAAGTATTTCTTTTTCTGCTTCTCTAAAATATGAACAATTTACACCATTTTAAAGTATTTTTCAAGCTTTATTTACAGTTAAATCATTTTTTATAATTAGATCAACATACCTAAATTTAAATCTACTTAGCATAATTAAAAACCTTGGTGGTTTCACTGTGCTAGGTTAAGTACGGAATGTTGTTTCAAGTTTTCTTTTAGGTAGTATTACCACCAATGGCCAAAAAAATTGTGATAAAGAAGCAGAAGGAAAATGTTTATATTCTATTGATACATATATTTTTTTTTATTACCCTAACTCTGCATTTTATACAAAACAGCATTTAAATATACTCAAGACTTAACATTGAAATAGTTATGTACTATCAGTGGAAAATATTCAATAAAGCTCTAATTATTGCATAATATGCACTAGATCCATTTTGGATCTGGCCAATTGATCTTCTGAGAATGATCAATTTTAATGGATAATGTCAGTTGCTTAGTAATAAAATAATATGAATTTCAACTAAATGTAAGAATTTACTAAGAAATCAAATGACAAAAACTTTAGGGTAAGCATATCTTATTTTACAAGTTGATAAACCAGATTCTCCTTACCTAGCAGCAAGTTTAGCTCTAAGAGCCTGACGTCTCCTCTCAATCTCCTCCTCATCCAACTCATCTTCACTCTCTGAGCTGTCTCGGGCCTCTTCTACTTCCGACTCCGATTCTGGTTCAGGTTCAGCGTCGATTATCTCTGGTTTGTGTTCAGCTCGCCGAGGAGGAGAATGTTCTACTAAGCGCAGACGGCGGAGTCGGGGGTCATCAACCTACAATAAGTGGTTAATAAATGTGGACATTGCATACAGTGTCATTTACCCTCAAACTAGAGATGTTATAGATATGATATTACAGATCAGGATACAGATATATATATCTGTATCTATACTTATATTATAAAGCTGAAGAGTTTGTTTGTTTGTTTGAACGCGCTAATCTCAGGAACTACTGGTTCGAATTTAAAAATTCTTTTTGTGTTGGATAGTCCATTTATCGAGGAAGGCTATAGGCTACTTTTTACCCTGATATTCCCACGGGATCGGGAGTTACGCGGGTGAAACTGCGGAGTGCTGCTAGTCATCTATATATCACACATCCTCTCATAGTCCTGGGACTAAATGCAGATGCTCCCAAAAAAAGGTCATAAAGTTATATCCGTTTTGGATACGGTTAGGGATATGTAATTATTTCAGATTATCCCTTAGTTTTGTTTACGGATATACGGAAGAACATACAAAATGCAAGAATCACGTGGTGCGTGGGCGTTGAAACAAAAACCTGTCGAAAGATGTTGTTTTATTTAGACTCCTCCCTTAAATGAAACTATCTGAAACTTGTATTATACGGTAATATTTTTTTATTTTGGATATCCGATAGTTTCATTTATGGTTTTGGAGCTCCATAAAGTCCTTATCTCAAACTAAGCAACTAGGTAAAAAGTGCAGAAACAGCCCCGTAAAACTAAACTAAACTAAACCCTACAACACACCAAATACTTTTAATACTTTTCTGTCTGTTCATCTGCCTACCTGTATTTCTATCTGTCTGTCTGTCCCTCTGGTTGTTTTTTATCTGTTTGTCTGTCCTTTAGTCTGTATGTCTATAACTTAACCGAATTGGCTTTGGCATTAAGTTAAATACTTTAAGGTTAATTTTAAAGGCTTTAGAAAGTTGGAATTGATATTCTTTGAATTGATATTTTGTCCACGATTAAATGGTCTATAATGGCATTTCTATTTTTAATTGGGTATTTTAGCAATAATTCAGTTTGCTTCTGTGAACTAAGACTGATATAATTGACAAAGGATGGATTGTTTATTGGTCTGTTTAATTGTTTCAACAAATTAAAGCTTCTACACATCTTAGGTTTACCTCTTTCTCTGAATCACTCTGTTCTTCTTCCTTATGTGTAATGATCTGTGGCAAAGTCTGTTGTCTACGTTCAGGTCGCTGCTGTTCTATAAAGTCTTCAGTGTCTGATTCTTCAGATGATGACACTCCTTGTGCATAATCAGGTTTCTTTCCCGATATGTAACGCTGCACCTTCACTTTTTGCATGGAAATCTCGCCTAGAATAAGCAGTACAAATTGTGAATTGTTACTTTAAATTTGAGTACTTGAAATTTATTAGATTCAACCTAAAGATGTTCTAGAGGATAATGAACAGCTGAAATCTTTGGAAGGTACATCAAATTTTGCATAGGGCAGTTAGATATTTAGAAGGCTTTTTGGAAATTATTCCGTTTGTAGATGAAACCACGGGACTCGATAGTTTTATAGTGATTTTGCTTACCTTTTTCATTGCGAATTGGCACAGCACCTGCTGTGCTTTGTATGCCAATCGGTTGTGCTGGTAGGACATTCATTTTGTAGAAATGCAAAGAACGCTGCGTTGCCTCACACTTTCACAATTTTTCGACAACAAACTCAACAAAATTCTCCAACAAACAAACACAATGGAATGATCGAAGGAATCGAAAATGTTACCATCACCTTTTAGTCAAAAACTGACATTTCTTCATTGAAAAAAGTCATTTTGGAAGTAATCTATTTTTATTTTTAGTACTATCCAAAAAGTACCTATTTTGTGAAATTAATTACACTGCAAATACCTAGTACTTATGTAATTATAAGGTGATTATAATATCATTCAAGCAAGCAATAAAACGTAAATGGTTCAATGAAGCTGAAAGGTTCAAAATATGAAAAAAGAAGTATTAAATGGCAGCATTATTAAAAATGTAACATTAATTTTTTGACTTGATTAATTTGACATTGATGTATTTCCAATACCTACTTTTTCCATTAATTTCTTCTGCATAGCAACTAGAAGGTACCTACCTTCTTATTTTATGTAAACAAAGATAATTTAATTTATTTAGGGCTAAGATACAGTGTATCATTTGAGATAAGAAATGACTACTACCACGCAGTAACTCTTACGTAGTATTTTAAATCCTCTTTGGCAGTAACTGACAGTACTCTACTGCGCAATAGTGTAATTGAATGTAAATATAAATTTTTATAATGGCTTCATCGTCAGAAATCTCCAGTTTAGACCAGATAATATCGTTAACCCTATCGGGCAAAGATCTTCAAGAATACAACAGAATTCACTACGGAAGAACAGACCATCATAGTTTATCTGTAAGTGCAACCAGTACTAAATTTGCTGAGAATAATAAGTTTGATATAGAAGCCTACGATTTCCCTGCCAAAGAGGAAGAAACCCGAAGCCCTAGAGTTGTTAGAGTGGGAATCATTCAGCACTCAATAGTTACTGCAACTGATAAACCTTTAACAGAACAAAGGCAAGCTATTTTTGATAAAATTCGGAAGATAATAGAGTGCGCTCACACTGAAGGTGTTAATATAATATGTCTACAAGAAGCCTGGAATATGCCATTCGCGTTTTGCACTCGCGAAAAACACCCATGGTGTCAATTTGCTGAATCTGCTACTAATGGTCCTAGTACCTTATTTTTGAGTGAATTGGCTGCTAAGTACCGAATGGTGATCATATCTCCTATTCTGGAAAGAGATGAAACTCACGGCGACACCATTTGGAACACAGCAGTTGTTATAAACGAACAGGGAGCTTATATTGGAAAACATAGGAAGAACCACATTCCACGAGTAGGAGATTTTAATGAATCTACTTATTATTTTGAGGGAAATACTGGCCACCCTGTATTTGATACGATTTATGGTAAAATAGCAATAAACATCTGCTATGGTCGCCACCATCCTTTGAATTGGTTGATGTTTGGTGTAAATGGTGCTGAAATAGTGTTCAATCCATCAGCAACAGTAGCTGGGCTCAGTGAGCACTTGTGGGCTGTAGAAGCTCGTAATGCTGCTATTGCTAACAGCTACTTCACTTGTGCCATTAACAGAGTTGGAACAGAAAAGTTTCCAAATGAGTTTACTTCTGGAGATGGAAAACCAGCCCATAAAGATTTTGGGCACTTCTACGGATCAAGCTATGTTACTGCACCTGATGGCTCGAGAACTCCAGGACTTTCAAGAATAAGAGATGGACTTTTGATAGCTCAAATGGATTTAAACTTATGTCGCCAGATTAAAGACAAGTGGGGCTTCACTATGACTCAAAGACTTGACTTGTATGCTGATAGTCTGAAAAATGCTGTAAAGCATGATTTCGAACCTCAAGTTGTTTCTAGTTCTAAGTAATTTTTTTAATACTCCTGTTTTATAATCAAGCATATCATCTGTTATCTATTTTTATAATAATATCGATATTATTTTTTATGATGCAAGTTACCTTATTCTTGTTTTATACCTTTATAATAAAAATGGGATAATTGCAATCCAAAGGCTTTCATTTTCAGTAAAAAATCCAAAGGATAAAAAATTAAAAAAAACAACACTTTTTATTTTACAAAACAATTTATTTACCAATGAGGATAATACAGAATGACCTATATTTGTATATAGTATAAATATATCCGAATGGGGTACACTTAGGCAAATAAATCGTTTACAAATGTTAGTTTTTTTGAGCACTGTTCATGTTAATATTACAAAAATCATAGAACAGATTTTAAAAGCAAGAACTTTAAAGATTCTTTTAGTAGAAAACTTGTCATTAAACCATTATTGCACAATAATAATATCATTGCATATGCAGTTCATAAACAATGTACACATAACTCCAGTGCAATAATTTCATTATAATGCAATGCACCCCATCCCGAACAAGATTGTAAAATTGGTTTATCACTAAGCACTAATACTCTATGCAGTCTTTGCACGGATTGCGGCACGCTTTCCTGTGACAGCCTGGAAACCAGATTTGATGCTAGCAACAGAACAACGGGAACCACAAGTTTCACATTGAAGGAAGAACAACCGAGTATCTTTCTGAAGGATTGTGTCAGGGGATCTGCATGTGTGACACGTTACATATTCCTTTATGTATCTTCTCAACACATTCTCTATTTGTTTCTGCTGGAATCGACCCTTGATAATCAACTGGCTGTTACCGTCCACAGAGCCACTTGTACCCAATTCTGCAAGTAAAAAGTCTAACAAATGTTTAGGCTGCCGATGCAATGTTTTGCAAATTTCCGTAAAGTTGGCAAATGATGTTTTCTTAGTACCAATTCTGACTACTTGTGGAGGTCTCATGATGAACTTCTGTTTCTTGCCGGAGACCATGCTAGGATTCTTTTCACGCATGATGTCAAAGACGCGTTCGAGTAGCTCATCGTAGGTGTAGTCACGATCACTGCCTACCCACTCGCCGTGTGGGTCCTCTACATTCTCCTTGTCCTCGTCTTTGTTTTCGTCTTCGATCGGGAATTCATCTATGTTTTTCTTCTTCTTCTTCTTTTTAGTTTTTGAGAAGTCTATGTCGAGATCTAAATCGTCAATTAGTTCATCTTCTTGCTGCTCGGGTTCTTCGGCCGGTGGAGTTTCTGGCAGAGCATTTTCGAGTTCCTCCAAGTTGAAAAAGGTCTTCTTTTTCTTCTTCTTTTTTTTGCCGAAATTGTCCAGGTCGAGGTTATCGTCCTCGGGTAAGTCGACGTCATCCGCCTCGACGGGTGCCTCCACGCTTGTGCTTTCGCCTTGTTCGGCGAGCGCCGCCTCCATGTCGAAGCCAGTCTTCTTCTTTTTCTTCTTCTTCAACGAAGGGTCGAATACCATGTCGTCATCCATGATTGTGTTATTGTTTTCTACAATTTTCAATAAAATTCACAAGATTTTGGTTAGATTTCGGTGACAAATGGCAAAATTGGCAGGTGGTTAATGTCAAAACGATTGCATCAGATTTTATTTCGTTCAAAAACGGATTCAAACATTAAAACCATACGATACGGTGCGTTTCCATTGTTTTCAATAAATAAATTCAATCGATCGACTAGTAATTTTTTAGACGAGGCTGTATGGGTTAAAAGTATTTTGTCTGTCCTTTCGGAGGTGTAAACAAAAAAAACCTTAACCAAAATAACCTCAAAATCCAATAAAATTTGGATCTTTTCATTATTAGTTTTTTCAATATCAGATTAGTGAGTGGAAATCCAATGATTTTATAATAAGTTGGTTACGTCAAAAAAACAATGCATTTAGCAAGACTTCATCGACGTTTTCCCAAAATAAAGACTGGATTAGCGAGACAGAGTACACGACCAGCAGTGCTCGATCAAGATGAATATACGGACACTCCTGAATATCCTCCTATATTGGACATGTCTTTAGAAGCCAGAAAAAAACGAGACCGGGAAGGTTTATACGAAAGAATAAAGAACCTAAACACAGTTGAAGAGAAACAAATCGCTTTAAACATGCCTAAGTATTATGGATTTAGAAGTGTTATGCTGCGTGAGGATAAGGTTCCTTACAATGCTATCGGCTTAGTACAACATTATACGAGAACACATTTTATTCCTACGGAAAAACTTCCAGAAGTTTATGCCCAATCTGAGCAAATAGCTGATGAGGTTGTAAAAGAAATAAAGACTCAGATTGAAGATGCAATTGCGATTGAATTGAGTGGTGTTGAGTAAGTAACATTGTATCAAGCTTATTCATTTAATCTTTTTCTGTGCAGTTCACCAATGAGTAATGTGATTAATTGTGCATATCATGCACTGATGTAGGTAATCTCCTAAGGGAAAGTAGACCTAAACTACCAACAGAAAAAGGAGCATATTTTTAAAAACTTTTGCCCTTCAAAATGGTAGCATATTAGTGTTAATTAGTAATAATTAGTGTTGCACGAAAAACATAACCTTTTCCTTGCAGTCAGGTAAAAATGTGTAGTTAGTTGGGATTCCTCTGTGACATAATGCAACACTTTCTCTTAAGTACTAGAGGGTTAAAATAAAAATAATATTTGTCTTTAGATACCTACTCATATTTTATGTAAGAATACCTAACTTTAATTCTGTTTTGATGTGTAGTTCTCAAGTTGTAATATTTATTTAAAATTAGGTAACCAATATGCGAGAATTTTAATACTAGTGATTTTTTCATATAACAGGCGTAATATACCAATACAAACAAAGTTTGAAATTAACAAGCTTAAAAGTGAAGCAGCACAAAAGGAAAATGCTCAAGCGTCCTTTATAGTCAAGCAAATAAACAGGATTGTTATGAATAACTTAACTGATAAATTGCCTCATATTTTATCAGCACAGGTTTGTATACAAATATTTTTATTTTCTTCCCCCTCTTGAGACCTTTCCATATTAATAGAGTAATTTTACTATTTTACACGTAGGTCTAAATATGAATATTTACTTCCCAAAATGATAGTGTAGTAACTTTACTTTTTCATATACATAAATGAGATAACTTTACTTTTCCATTAGGGCATATTGTATTTGTATTTTTTGTATGCATTGTTAATAAATGACTTTTCCATATGATCATGGAGTAACTTTATTTTTCTATATGTTCCATAGAGTAACATTTCATTTTTATACATATAGTATTAATGGGGTAACTTTACTTTTCTGTTTGGTGTAATTTTACTCTATTACAGGTAGATTATGAACCTCGGCATGAAGCATTTTGGTTTGTTGGTGGTGTTGATATTCCACTCAACGTAATTCGTTGGAGAAGGCAACAAGTTTGGTTTAGAGAACGCATACATGAACCTGTTGATAGAACTGTACAATATTTAGGTAACTGCCATATTTTCTGTCGTATTTTAGATATCTATACTAATATTATAAAGCTGAAACGTTTGTTTGTTTGAATGTGCTAATCTCAGGAACTAGTGGTTCAAATTGAAAAATTTGTGTTGGATAGTGTATTTATCAAAGAAGGCTATAGGCTACTTTTTATTTTGATATTTTCACGAGATCGAGACTTACACGAGTGAAACCGCGGGGCGCAGCTAGTTTTTAATATATCCATTTGTCTTAATTTTTTAAAGTTATATTTCTTTAGGCGCGTTATGAAAAAAATGACTGAAATTTTGAGAATCGCGCGCATCACTGTAACTGTCACAGGTTGAAGCTGCGTAACACAAAAGTAACTGGTTTAAGCTGACTGCAAAATAAATATGAGACGGACGTATAACTACTCACGCGCGTACATAAGTACACGCACCCATTTTTTATTTTAAAATAAACATATAAACTCTTTTATTGACTTTTCAAACCTAAAGTACCTAACTAATGTAATTAATATATCTATTTTACTTTTCATTAGGTATTTATTTTTAATTTTTCTACATTTCAGGAACTCCACTATTAACTCTAAGAAGTAGTCTGCCATTGAATCCTCTGTTACCATATTCTGAAGCTGAAAATCCAGAGTTTAAAGTACCGAAATTCACTACAAGCCCAATAGCGGTTGGTTATTTTGATGAAATGAAACATGGAACAAATATACCAGGTATTTGAATATATTTAAGCAACTTTAAAAAAGGTTAAATGTATATCTATGGTATCTCCAACGCTTTTAACTACAAAGCTCAAATCTGATTTTTAAAAATTCAAGGGATTTTAACTTATTTTTCAATAAAGTCTTTATTCAAACTTTCAGGGTATTGGCCGGGTGATTTCGATGAATACGGTCTACTCTCCATCCATGGCCGTGGCCACATCTTAGATAGAAAAGAGTCATATGGGGAGGAAGATAATTTAGAAGCCTTACATTGCCAAGCAATGAAAGCTAGCTTCGGCTGGCTTCTTGCTCAAGCCAACTACCAAGGATTTACTACCTATAATGACATTACCTACCCACTTGTCACACAAACGGCTATTACCAATGGACAATTATGGTCTCTGTATGCATACCAGATGAATACAGTCGAAATTCATGGTGAAAAAGTTGATGAAAACCCTAAACATAATGTATGTTATGGCATGAAGCCTTTAAAGTTATATGATGTTTTTGAAGATGGTAAAGTTAAAGGTCTAAATGAGGATGTATTAAAAATGATTGTACAGTTTTACGCGAATGTTCCAGAAGAGAGAGGTCATGAAATGAAGCCTTATTTAGGCAAAGAGGAAAAGTATGTCGCTGACATTGAAGATGATAAGAAAAGGTGCTGGCTTGAGTCTAGATATAAATTATTAATGTCTAACAGACCCAGGCATGAATTACTGCCTGAAACATACATGTGGGAGAGAATTTACAAAATCATGCATGATACTAGAGGTTATGAAGCTAAGAGAAGACCTTTTGAACTGGGAAAAAATCCGTACCAAAGGAGATTGGATGAACATTTACCGCCCTATATTCCGAAAGTATTGCGACCTTATCCAAAAGCGAAAAAGAAGTTCGAGACTACATACTATCCAAAAGTTTAAAGTATATTTTACTGTAGTGTTTATTATTATAGAATAAATAAAATAGGTATGAACTTGTACTTGTATACAGGCTGTTTTCCGCCATTCATAGGTATGAAAATGATACTTTTATTTCACCCGCCAAATAACAAGTTCGCAAAGGATTGATCAAAAATAAAAGTTATTGGCCAACAACTGTCAACAAGGAGTTGATGGCCAAAGCTAAGAAGCGTATTGTCAAATGACTATTTTCGACTTTGGCCACTTTTATCACATCCCTAGTTTGACATTGACTGCTATTTAATAATGACATTGACTTTGACAAACAAAACACGTGTGTGCGATTTGTGGATTTTGCATAACTGAAAATAAACAATAATTTGTAATTTTACAATTTTGCCCTCAAATAATGAGAAACCTGAACCTTTGGAATGTGTCCCATGAAAAACTTAAAATTTCGCCTGAAGAAAACTTCGTAATATGTCGAGGTTACGACGAAGATAGCTCCACAAGTGCGTTCTATGTTTGTACACATAACCTTATCTTACGAAATTATGAAGAAAACGGTGAAATTAAATGGAGCAAAGATCTATCAAAACACAGTTCGCCGCTAAATAGGCCTATAAATATAACTTACCTTTCGCTGCAGAATATAATATGTGTTGGTCTTGAGAATGGAGAACTTTTCACCATCTGTGATGCTGGGAATATGTGTAATCTTACTGGAGTCATTGATAAGGGACTGTTGGTAAGTGAATAGACTAGTTTTTACACTAATTACTAGTTAACAATATTTTTGTGTGTAAGTATTTAGGTTTAAACAAAGTATTAGCCAATTTATTTGCCTTAATTATGGTCCCAAATGGTAAAAACGGGACCTTTTACTAAGACTCCACTGTCCATCTGTCTGTCACCAGGCTGTATCTCATGAACCGTGATAGTTAAAAATTCCACAGGTAATGAATTTATGTTGCTAAACAACAAATAAAACATAATGGTACCTATGTGTGCGAGGCTGACTCACACTCGTTATTTTTTTGTGTTTATAGCAACTTACAGCTTACAAAATTCTTATTGGTAATTCCAGGCTATGGAATGGAGTCCAGACCATGAACAGCTTGCATTAGTCACTAAAGATTTCAACATAATACTCCTATCCTGTACTTTTGATCCATTGCGTGAAGTAAACTTACTTGATGAAGAATTTGGTGAAAAACAGTTCATTACTGTTGGTTGGGGCAAAAAAGAGACTCAGTTTCATGGACGGGAAGGAAAACAAGCAGCAAAAGTTCAAAATGATGTCAGTTCTGGTAAGATTCTTATAATTTATTATATTTAATTATTTAGCACTTAGGTATCTTTAGAAATATTGTGATAAAAGGAAAAAAACAATTTTGTTTTCGGCCACCAGCTATGTCTGTCCTTCATACCAAGTTTCAATGCAATTGGTTCAATAGTTTTTATTCAAAGATATCAATATTTTCACATAAATATTAATTCTAACAATTTCTGTAATATTAATAAAGTTCATTGTTATCCTCAGATCCTAATGCTGTTATTGATAAAAGAATAAAAATAACATGGAGAGGAGACTGTCACTTCTTTGCTGTCGGTTTTATAGTTGATGGTATTAGAAGATTCAAGGTTTTTGACAGAGAAGGACATTTACAGTACACTAGTGAAAAACAACAGGGTTTAGAAGCCAACCTTTGCTGGCGCCCTAGTGGAAATGTCATAGCTACTACACAGAAACTTCCAGAAAAATACATTGTGTCTTTCTTTGAGAAAAATGGTTTAAAACATGGGGAATTCAATCTTAAATTGACTGCGTCAACTTATGTTGAATATATTATGTGGAATTCTGATTCCGAGATACTAACACTTCTTTGCTATGATTCAAATGTTGATGCACAAACAATACAATTGTATACCACTGCCAACTATCATTGGTACTTAAAACAAAGTTTAATATTTGGTAAAGAACAGAAAGTAAATAAGCTTATGTGGGACAATGACTTTGATGTTTCTCATAATAAGAAGCTGCATGTCATTTTGCAAAATGGACATCATTATTGCTATACTTGGATATGGAATATAGATCATAGTAGAGGAAAAAGTCCTGATGATGATGCAGTGATTGGTGTTATTGATGGAAGCAAACTACTAGTGACAGGTTTCAGACAAACTGTTGTTCCTCCACCTATGGCTGCATTAGAAATCTCAAATGAGAAACCAATCAATGCAGTTAATTTTGCACCAAATAAACTTCATGATCAAGACAAAAACACAAATACTTTCTTTGTAGTCACCTCTGATAATAAGCTGCTATTTTATGAACAGTTGCAAAAGTTTCCTCTCCAATACAACAAAATTAAAACTGCACAGCTACCACAGAATGATTTTCCATTCCAGTATTACAATTTTTGTTGGTTAAACGTTGAAACATTGATAAGTATGAAAATGGAAACAGATGGCACCTATAACTTAGTTGAATTCAATTTGGTTTCTGATTTATTGGAGATTAAGAATACTACTACCATACCTGATGCTGTAACTAGAATTCAGACACATCCTACTCGTAGAAACATTGCATTCTTGCAACTTATAAATGGAGATATAATTCAGTATGACGTTGGAGGTGATATTGAACCTTTAGATGTCTCATTCAATTTGTCGTGTCCCAAGTTTAATGTGATAAATATTGACAATAATTTGCACTACATTGGTCTTTCCTATAAAGGAAATTTGTATGTTGATGGAGAGGCAGCCATGAATAGTGTTAGCTCCTTCTTTGTGCATAATCATTTTCTTTTGATAACAACACTTCAGCATGTGTTGCTTTGTGCGGAGCTAACAGAACAAGGTTTAGATGCAATTAAGGCCTACAAAAAAACAGAATCAAACATTGTTTACAAGAGAAAAATTGAAAGAGGAGCAAAGTTAGTAATAGCTGTTTCTTGTGAGACAAGAACTGTGTTCCAAATGCCTAGAGGAAACCTAGAGGCAATTCAGCCAAGACCATTATCTTTTAAAATTATTGGAGAGTTTCTGGATAATCTAAAATATTATGAAGCATTTGACCTAATGAGGAAACAGAGGATTAATTTGAATCTAATGTATGATCATGATCCAGAGAAATTCATAAACAACATCAACTTATTTTTAGATAGAGTAAATATAAATTCATGGTTGAATCTTTTCTTATCAGATTTAGAGAACACTGATGTTACAAAGACGATGTATTCCAGCAGCTATGCTGGGAAGGCAGACAGAGCAATAAATGACGTAGAACACAAAGTTAACAAAGTCTGTGACATTGTTAGAGATCATTTGAATAAAAGATCAGATAAAAGCTCCAAAATATTACCTCTGATCACAACCTATGTGAAGAAAAACAATGTTGAAGACTTAGAAAAGGCACTTTTAATAATAAAGAACTTAAAATTACAAGAAACAGGGGACACTAAGCTACCAGTTGGATCAGATGAAGCTTTAAAATATTTACTTTATATGGTAGATGTTAACCATTTATTCAATGTTGCTTTGGGGATGTACGATTTTGATTTAGTATTACTGGTAGCAAATAAATCACAGAAGGATCCCAAAGAATACATTCCAATGTTAAATGAGTTGAATGAAATGGATGAGAATTATAAGAAATTTACTATTAATAAACATTTAAAGAGGTTTGAGAAAGCAGTTGAATATCTTGTTAATTGTGGTTCTGATAAACATGAAGAATTAAAGACATTTGTTAAGTATCACAGCCTGTTCAGGGAAGCATTGTCTTATTTCCAACCGGAAAATGAAATCTTCAAACAGATATCAGACGATTTTGCTCTACATCTTAAACTTAATAAACATCATACACAAGCTGGTATAATTTATGATAGAGCAAATAATTTTGAGAAAGCAATTGAGTGCTATAAAGACGCTTTGGAGTGGGAATTAGCACTAAAACTGGCATTTACATTACCAAAAGATCAGTTTAAAACACTATGTTGGTAAGTAAAGAAAATGATTAAAGCTAAGTTAAATAGTTATTAATCAATCTTAACTATTATTAAAAAGCAACTGTTTTTTCAGGAAACTAGTAACATTGCTTAGAGAGGAAAAACGACACACGGAGGCGCTGACAATTCTTGAACAATATTATGACAACAGTGATGAGACAATTTCCTATGCAATACAGGCTGGTCATTACAAAACAGCTTTGCGATTGTGTGCTCAGCTACAAAAGAGTGAATTGAAAGGTAAAGAACAATATAGAATAACCAAAAATAGTTGTCTTGAGTCAGGATGAACTTTACAAACTTATATTAGATTTTAGTAATTATTTAATACTTATACATTTTTCTATAAGTACCTATCGTTTTGCAGATAATAAACTGTTACCGGCCTTAATAGAAGATTGTAAAAATGTCCAAGATTTAATTAAAACTAACTGGGATACTTTCATAAAACACAGAGAACGACTTCTTATAGTCAGAGAGAATAAAAGTCAAAATCCTGTTGAAAATTATGATTTTTACTCTAACAAAGATACAGATTTGTACTCTGATGCTGGTTCTACACTGGGTTCATCATCAAGAGGGTCTACGTGAGTATTTTTACTTGACTAACGACAAACGGTGCTATTGCGGGGAAAAACCCGGGTGTCAAAGCGTGCCGCGCTGCATGCTAATTGGTTCATTTCGTGGTCACTAGATTATAGCGGATACTAAGTTTTGGAGCCTTTATTAGCACTGCGTCAAAACTCAAAACTATTTGTTCCGGCTTATGGCTTGCTCCAGGTTCCATATACAGCACTTCTCTTTCTTTTTTTTACTTTAGACGTTCACATCGCTCAAGTAAGAATAGAAGGAAACACGAACGTAAAGTGGCATCCCTCAAGGAAGGTTCGCAGTATGAAGATGTGGCCTTAGTTATGGCGCTACATCGTTTGATCACATCGTCTTTCGAGTTGAGATCGCAAACGAAGGAAATCGTCCTGGCATTGTGTAGCTTTGGAAAAGATAATGAAGCTTTTAACTTACAGGTAACATTAATTTTAATGTAGAAATAGTTTCTAAGATTTATATAAAAGGGTTGAAAAAAACCTTTAAACGGTGGTTGTAAGTTACAACAAAGAAATTTAGAGGGTTACAACTTGTAACCCTCTAAATTTCTTTGTTGACTATTGGTGTAGTGGTTGGATACATCCAATCAATTAAAAAACCATAGGCGTTCAATACCGGCTACAGAACAAACACTTCCGACTTCGTAAATAGTTCTAATTTTGTATAAATATTTCTTTATTTTACAGACATCATTAGAGAATTTGCTAAAAGAAATGAAGGAGAGTTTAAAAGTGATATGGACTAATGAATTGGTTATTGAGTCAACAAATGCTTCGATAGCTGCACAGAATGTCCCTGAAGGATGTAGTGTTATACCACAGGGCATCGGTTCATTAGGTAAGATTACTATGATAGAATCACTTATCAATTATATTACCAAATTACTTGTTTTACCTTACATTACTTACTTAAATTACATAACCTTTTTAAAATAAAATAACGGAGATTTCAAAATATATAAGATGTTCAGATTTCCTTAAAAAGTAAAAATTCAGCCCTCTGAATAGTAAGTAGTCTTTAGCGGTCAATGCATTATGGAACTAGTTTTATTTAAGATATTTAATTGTCGTGTTTTGTTCCAGAACCCCATATACGAATAGCTCCAGTAATCCATGAAATCAATTGGAAACTAAATGGATTAGAATAAGTCTAAATCTGGTCTAAATATTACTATTTATTAAGTTAGTAAGTACAATATTTTTGTAAATAAAATAAGTTTATAAGTACAAAATTGATTTTATTCAAACACCTATATAAAAGTTAAATTATGAATTAATAAATACAAAATACGCGCCTAACTATTTGAAACTAATCTTACCAAACACTTTTCTCAAACATTTATATGAACAAAAATGGCAATCAAATTCAACAGAACTATTTCTATTATTATCAAAAACAACTGACCTAAATATTTCTCTCAGTTCAAATTCTTTTCTCGCATTGTACATTTCATTCACAACTGGTGCACCGCAAATACAAACATTTGCATTATCTAAGAATTCAACTAAAGTTCTAGGTATAACGTTTGGAGCATAGAAAATGTTATATTTTAATACAATTTTTGATGATAAATTAACTAAATTGCCTACATAGAAGTCCCAGTGTGTATGTTGATTTTGACATAAAGATACAGGACCATTAGAACTGAATTTATTTGATGATAGATCTATATGCTCGAGCCTGCACTGTATCAATCCACAAGGTAGTGATTCCAGATTGTTTTGAGAAATTGTTAGGTACCTGTTAAAAGATAAAACGAATTTGTAATAGCATTTCATAATATTCCATAGTAATAGTATAACAGATATCCTAAAAATATCCTTCTCCCAATTTAGGCGACTTGATTTCAGTTATTACTCCAAAATTCAGGCAACTAGATTTAAACTATCCCCTTCCCCTTTTCTTCCTGGGGCCCTACAGCGCTAAGTGCGTCCGCTTCAAGCTGACGTCGATATCCCAACCCGCGCCTCACAATGGGTGGAATTTTGAGCCTGCTTTACATAGGAATTTTGAAAAATTAAGTTGTTTTTTCATGTGTCTTTAAGTATGCAGGATTGTCGAGACATCAAATAATTAAAAAATAAGTGATTCTGGTTATGTTATTTAAAAAAAACACATGAAAAACTTATGAAAGGCAGGGTCAAAATTCCGCTCAGTGTGGGGCGCGGGTCTTGGCGCGGTAAGTCCCCTAAAAATGTGCTATGGTTCAACCAAAACTTTGTACTCTAAAGAGGTTCTCTATGAGATTACTTACTTATGAAAAGACTTGCGAGAGTCGATTTAACCGGTTTGTATGAAGTCTTAATACTGTAACATTTCTATACTGTGCTAATACTATTCTGCATATACATGCATTCTCTAAATCTTGGCATTCTTATACAAGAATGCCAAGATTTAGAGAATGTTTCATAGTGATTGGTTCAGTAGTTTTTGCATGAAAGATTAAATACATACAATACTAACTTTCGCAAAATTCTGCAATACTAACACAAACTTTCGCATTTATAATAGAGGTCTTATGAGGGTTAAACCGCAAAGCCAATCTAGAAAAAACTTTAGTAAGACATTTTTAAAGTTCATAAACCTCACCTTAGGCTATGAATTCTCCCAAGAGACGCAGGTAGTTGAGACAACTGATTGTTATCCAGCTTCAATGTAACCATTCGTTGTAACTTCCAGATTGATTTCGGTAAGTATTTCAAGTTATTCCCACTTAAGTCGAGTTGTTTCAATGATTTAGATAACTGAAAAGTAGCAAGTTTTATTAATTAATTACCTTTATTTAGCTAATTTGAATAGGAAAATTTAATATCTTACTATTAAAGATTTGGTCAGGAAAATGTAGTCAAATATGTATTTTTATCTGGGTCATAGCACCCAGATAAAAATACATATTTGACTACAATTTACATTTCTGAGGATCTTTTCTCACTAGAAATATCTTTACCATATCGCTTTTCGGCACTCCAAAAAGCGATATGGTAAAGTTGATTACTTGAGAGCTCATGCTGGGGCAGTGTGCTCCAGGAAGACTGTTGATAAGGTAAAGAAATTGGAGATATGCCGTGCATGGCTCTGAAGAGAGTTGAGAAATGATGTTAGGTTTGTACCTGAAGTCCTAACAGCCATCTCCAATCTACATCTTCTTTATTTCCAAGCTGGTTATTAGATAAATACAGTTCACACAGATTCGGCATTCTCCCTAAAAACAGAATAATTTTTGACGTTTTTAACTTGGATCAGTTGATGGTTAGATAGCTATCAGTTTGTTGGATTAGTAGGAGATACCTTGACTTTTAATCTGAAGGTAGTGAGTTCTAAAATAGTTCTGGCGATGCATCAATGGGTTTTAGATAAATTAAAACATGCTCTTCCAGTAAAGAAACCAATATGACCTAGAACTAAGAAAACCTAACAGTTTGGTTAACCAATTATCATGTATTGTGTGGTCGTATTAGAGAGTCAACATTACATATATTACTTAGTGTGATAACTTACCAAACTCAAGAGGTAATTTCTCAATCTCATTATTGCTCATATCCAGTACAGTTAGATGTTTTAAAAGTAAAATATCTCTACGAAAATTGCATAATTTCAATCCATTAATGTGAAGAGATGTCAATGTTCTTGGGAGTCCCTGCGGAGGGAATTCACTCCGATCACGGATCACTAACTTGGTAGGAGCAATATCTTTGGCTGTAACACTTAAGCTTGACAGAGTTTTTAATGGTATAGCTTTGGGATCTCCAGAAATACACGATTTTAATAACCTCATAAAACATTTTAACTGTATAGCCTCACTTTTGATGCACAAGTCGTGTGGAGGTTCCTCGAATCGAATAGTCGTTTTACCATCATTTATACACTTCACGAAAACCTGTTTTATACACTTCACACGGTATTTTGTTCCACTTTTGTTAACTGTAGAGAAATGCAATATAAAATAGTCGATTTCAGCCTTTGGCTCTTTTCCCAAAGCCAGAGTAGATTTTACATATTTGCTACTGGACCTCACATTTAAACTCGTGTGTAACCTGTTAATAACTTCGACACTGCATTGCAATTTCATCTTAGTTAACTTCTTCCTAATTTTTAATATAATAATAATCACGACAAACAAAAACAACCAACAACGTCTTTCCCGCCAGTCGCGTTTTTTTCTGCAAGGATTGACTTCGCACAACTAGTGATGTGCACAAGTGGCCATTGTGGCCAATGCTGCCAAAGTGATCGTCTTACCCTAATTTAGTATATAATCTGTGGCAGGCTTATATATTCAGTGGCGGAGTATATACTCTGTGGCGGATTTACTGTTGCCATTTTTATGAAAAGTTACTAAATCTTAAACTTTATTTCAACATTCTTAGTTGTCAAAATATTATCAAAATTACACCTCTGCAGTTTCCAATGTTCGTTTTATTATTAATTTACGTACGAGAATCCGCATAATGTCTTCAATAAATGATAAAATCGATCGAGTACCTAAATCCGCGGGTAGTCATTTATTTTGTAATTAAGATTGTAACTATTTACCAAAAGCTTACGGCAACATTAATACAGTTTTTTTATCTGTGGGATTCGCTTCGGCTCATTTGTTCGTTTGTTGATGGACATAGTCAAATTGTTCAATTTTCGCATTTTTTCTAAAATTTTTACTAAAAATCTTTTTTGTAGGTAAGTTATTTTGTAGTTAATATTTTACGATTGAATAAATCTTTGTAAAACAGAAACGAAAAAATTCTACCTTCTATTATAGCTATGTTATAGGGTTTGTTTCTTGTAACAGTTTGTTTATGATTGTTCAAACACTAAAAATATAAATTTACAGATTTTCCTGACTAAAAACTAATTAAAAACATATTTGCGAGATAGTTTTCATCATCACTAATAATTTTGTTATTTGTTATTCAGAGTTTCGTAAAAACTGAACTTTCTCATAAGAAAAATGGCTGCACTCGTCGTACAATCCCGTTTCGCCGGGCTTCAAATTGAAGATGACGATAGTCCCTCGGATAATAGCAACAAAGGGGACAAATCTAAAACTAACAACGTGAAGAAACCGGATCCCGCTAAGAAAACTGCCAAAAACACCAACACCAAGGCTCAGGTTTGTACCAACCATTCTTATTACCCACCTATACACAAAAACCTGTTTTTGTACTTGCGACAATAATATCTAATAGGAATCTTCTTAGCCGGTATTTATGTTTGATGACCATCGATATACAAAACTGGGCAAGTGCGCGTCAGACTCGCGCAAGAAAGATTCCGTACCATTAAATTTTGTTTTTAGTATTTGTTGCTACAGGAGCAACAGAAGTACATCATCTATGAAAATTTAAACTGTCTAGCTATCAAGGTTCTTAAGATATGGCCTAGTGACAGACCGACGGCCAGTGGAGTCACAGTAAAAAAGGGTCCTGTTTTTACCCAACTGCAAGGAAAGGGTTATGTTTTTCGCGTCTATCTTTGTATGTTTGTAATATTCTGTATTCGCTCATAATATTTTCCAAACCACTCAATGGATTTCTTTAATTAAGGTATTGTTAGATTCGTCTCATTAGTCCAAGTGCTATAATGATAGATGACATAATAAAATGAATACCCTGGAATAATACATGCTCTAAGAAGGTACTTTTATCCCAATATATTGAAACTAGTTTGATAAATATGTAGCCATTAATTTACCTTTAAAAATAAGTGTATGTTGTAGTCCGCAGGTAAGAAAAAGAAGACTAAAGTGAACCCTGTATTGTCAGGACAATGGGAACAATGGAAACAGAAGGATGAGGAGCTTGTCGATGGTAACTTTGAAGATGAACTGCAGCAGGTACTATTACAAACCTTAATTTTGCGGTGTAGACAAAAAATATTGAACTATCTTACCTTGTAGTTTTGTTCCACTGCCGTCTTTCTACCTTCACTCGCGTCTTTCAAAAGCCCCCCAAAGGGGGCTGTTATTTAGCACCCATAACACAAGTCTAATTACTTAGCTTGGGGCTAGTTGGCGATGTGTGGAATGTCCTGCAATATTTTATTTAATTGTTATTCCAGGCAATACTTCTATCAAAACTTGATTATGAAGAAAAGAAAGATGTTTACAAACAAGTTAAAAAACAATGTGAAATTGAGAAGAAGATTGAGGAGCAAGTTGCGAAGGGTAAGAACAAGAAACAGAAGAAGAAAAACGTTATGAGCCTCGACCAGTTCAATGATATGATGAATGGTGATGATGCAAAATGTAAGTTATTAAACACATGTCTGTCCCTTTAACAACGGATTTTAATGTGGATTTTTTAAATAGAAAGAGTGATTTAAGAGGAAGGTTTTAGTAGTATATAAAACAAAACTACGACGCGTACTAAGTCGCGGGCAACAACTAGTTCTGAATACAAAGAAATTACATCATAAGAACGAGTTGAAAAAAAATACATCTATACATATAAATTGCTTTGTCCTGAATTACAGATGAATCAACGCACAGCCTAAAACACCAATCGTAGAGACCTGAAACTTGGAGGGTGTGTTCTTTGTATGACGTAGGCATCCGATAAGAAAGGATTTTAAAAGACTTCTAACGCGTACAAAGTCGCAGGAAAAAGCTTATTAAAATATAAACAAAATAAAACTAAAAAACTTATCAATTTTATCTTATAAGTGAGGTTTCACTTGCGTAAGTCTAGGATCTGGACAAAAAAAAGGTACATACATATAGCCTTGCACAAGAATTAGGCTACCACATGCAAAAATAATTTGGTTATAGGAGTTGTAGCTCCTGAGATTAGAGTTCATATAAACTCATCAGCTATATTAGATTACTAGCTGCGCCTTGCGGTTTCACCCGCGTAAATTCTGATCCCCTAGGAATATCAAAATAAAAAGTAGTCTTTAGCCTTAGATAAATGGACTTTCCAACACAAAAATATTTGTTAAATTCGAACCAGTAGTTCCTGAGATTAGCGCGTTCAAACATACAAACTCTTCAGCCTTATAATATTAGTCAAGTGCAGCGCTTCGCAGTTTCAGACGCGTACTTCCGATCCCGTGGGAATATCAGGATAAAAATTAGCCTATGTTATTCCCAATAAATCAACGTATCATACTTAGTTTCAACAAAATTGGTTCTAGTAGTTTCGGAACCTATATGTTACAACAAAAACACAAAAAAATCTTTTATTATATTAGTGTAGATAAATAATAATTCATTTTTGCATATTAAAGGCACACCTGAAGACGACAAAAATTCAATTGAAGAGTCAAAATCAAGTGATAGAGACACAGAATTTTTCGAGAGGGTAAAATGTGAAACGAAAGATGAACTCTTCAAGGATAAAATGAAAGACAAAGTTCGGAATCGGTTAGCGGCTTCCGATGAAGTTATAACACGGGTACAATATTTGGATGCTTTAGAGAAAAAAGATGATGAAATAGCAACATTAAGAGAAGAAGTTTTGAATTTGAAGAAAGAGCTATTTACAGTGAAATCGAGGAATAAAAAGCTGTGTAATATTCTTGGACAGGGCGAAAGTAAGTTTAAGATAATAAATATCCCTATATATATTTAAAATTCTTGTGTCGAGGTGTTAGTTGCACAAACTCCACCTAAACGGCTGAACTGATTTGTAAATGGCAAAACAATGTTTGCCAGGACAGCTCGTTATGACCTAAAAGTACTGCATCATTCATATTTGTGCCATCACACAATAGAGCACTTGCAATGCTGTTCCGATTTGAAAGGCCTAGTGACATTAAAGGAAAATGAGACATGGCTACTTAGAATCCAAGAGTGGCAGGAATTTTGGCTTATATTGACGACCTATACCAGCAGCCGTTGATGCATAAGGTTGCGAGTTGGACTCATGAAGAGCAGTGTTGGCTTAGTGGTAGATACCTCGACTTTCATTCTGAAGGTCGTGGGTTCGAATCCCGGCCGGCCGTGCACCAATGGATTTTTCTTTTTTCTTAAGAAGAATTTATGTGCACTAATTGACTGCTCTTACGGTGAAAGGAAACATCGTGATAAAACCCGTGGCTTAGTTAACTCCAGAAGTATTGAAAAGTTCTCTCCTCTGGACATGGTCGACTAAGCTGAGAGGGTAGTAGGTGCTGGGCAAGCCTACTCCATCCTCACGCAAAAAGGATCTAATTGAAGTATGTTTTAAGTCCACAAAGTCCACGGACGTCCCCGTGCCGTCCGTGGTTTTATTCCGTTACGTATGCAGCGTTTAAAAAGGGTCTAATTGCGGAAAAACAGCCCGTATACAAGTACAAGTTGACTCCTGCATGATATATCTGTCTATATCTGTTTGACACAATAAATGTAATGTTACAGTGAAAGATAAAGCGGAAGTGTTAGTGGAAGTGGAAAGGCTGCGGGCTGTACAGGCGGAGCTGACTGCAGAGATGGCCACGCTACACACGGACTTAGAAAAGGAAAGATCCAAGCACATGGATCCTAGGTCAAAAGATAAGGTTATATTAACAAATTATATTAAATTGATTGCTATACTTAGTGAAATTGTTGTGAATCGCATATGTCAATGATAGTGACAAATGCGACTATTTTTTTTATAATAAGTCACATTTGTCACTATCATTCGCTTTTTTCATTATTTGTCGCATATTTGACTGTATTTTTTACTATTTATCTTATATTTTACTATCAGTTGTATTTTTCATTTAATGCCTTTTTCACTATTGGTCGTATTTTACACAATTTGTCTCATATTTCGCTATCAGTTGTATTTTTCATTTAATGCCTTTTTCACTATTGGTCGTATTTTACACTATTTGCAGCATATTTCACTTTTAGTCGCATTTGTCACTATCATTCGCATTTTTCACTATTTATCGCGTGTTTGTTTTTTCGCAATTTTGTCGCTTATTTCACTGTAAATTTTATTATCAGTTGTATTTTTAACTATTTGCCTTTTTCACTATCAGTAGTATTTTTCACTATTAGACGTATTAGACGTTTTCACGATGTATCGCATATTTCACTATAGGTATGTCTTTTATTACAGAAAAATTCAACAAAAAAGAAAAACATACGTTTCGACGTGTCTTCCGAAGCTATACTGTCAAAAGAAGCCAGTTCAGGGAATGCCGGTTAGCTGGTAATAGAATATTTTTTACAGATACATTTTGAATTTATGTTTTTTAACTAACAGACAGTTATAATTACTACTAAAATTATTAAAAACGGGATATCACTGTTTTCACTTTTATATTTTGAACTAAACTAATTGGAAAACAGTTTAAATTAGCTCAATATTTCAACATGTTCACGAGGCATAGTAAATAAGTGAAAAACATGACACCGTTTTTAATAAATTTTGTAACAATTTAAAAATGTGTCACACAAAAAACCGTTTTTTTTAAATATTTTTTAGACCTGTAGGTTATTACACGATATTACGTTCATATTATTAGACTTTTTATATTGATTCTTTATCTTAAGTTGTACTATTATATATTGATAAAGGCCGGGCGAATTCGCATTTAATAACTTGACCGCTAAGTTTATAATTTCACTGATCCCAAATGTGTTATTTCTTAAGTCAATTACTATGATATTTTTCAAATTGGAACTCTTAATTATGTTAAGAGGTCCCTTCTCGATTCTTGCTGAATTTATCCTCATTTGTTTTTCTTAAAACATGTATGTAGCGGACCATAATTCATTTTCTTTTGCAATGTCAAAATAACTACGATCAGTTTTTGTCTTTTTTTAATATGAAAAGATCTCGTTATTTTAGTTTGTATGATTCTCCTTAATGTCTATACTTAGTTCTGATACTCATTATTTTTTATTTCATAGTAAATGTGAAAATATAATTATGATTAATGTCGAATTTTTTGTGTTTTCAAATATCCTTGGTTTACCTGCGTTATTCTTGTCTATGTGAATATAAATATTTTAAGATATTACACACACAGCGCCATTTAGCCTAAAGCTAAGTAACTGGGCTTGTGTTGTGGTGGCCAAATAAATGAAATATTACTTATTTATTTTTCTTTTTTGTTACATACGTATTATACGTACAGAAACACTCAGATCAAACAATATACAGGGTTCTTGGTAACTATACTAGCAAGCCGTTGAGGGCTACTTAACGATCAACTTTTGTTCTACGACAAAAGTCCCGAAAAAAAATATTTATGTGTTTCTAGTACTGTCTGGCCATTTTATAAGTCTATGCGGCAGAAAGACTCCGAGGCGCGGGCGCTGGCGGGCGCGACAGCCTACCCACGCTTTACTATACTTACTATGATTGATTCGGTGGCCTATGTCGAGTTGAGCATTATTTGACCTGATTGATTTAATTTATTATTTCTTAATGGATATATTTAAATGAATTTCTGAAAGTCGTAAAACAAAGGTAAATCGTTAAGTAGCCCTCCACGGCTTGCTAGTATATGCACCATAAATATATTTGTTACGGCAGGAATCGAACCTGCAACCAACCGTCTACATCGCAGAGATCACCTAATGATTTAGACGGCAGTTAACGGATGGTATTTTCTCTTAAAATCACTAACTGAGCGTTACGTATTCTGTGATTGTAGGAAACCGCTGGTCGCAGCTAGTTTTAGGATAAAACAAAAACAAAACAGATTTAAAAACAACGCATATTTAATTGCCGTATCTAGTTAAATACACAATTATAATAGATATTCAACTAGACACATGAAATACAGTATTTTTACATAACTTTCGCTTAAATAAGAAGTTAGTTGAAAAAAAAAGCGGAAAATTAAAATTGTGTATCAATTAACTAGACAAGTTCATTTCTGATGTATCTTAGAACGGAGACATCATGAAACTATTGTGTGAAATATAATTTACATTAATTATTTCAATAACTTAAATTATGGTAGGTACGAGATAAATAAAAAGTTAATTATAATTATAGCTAATTATTTTTATAATTATGCATAGTCTGTCTACTTTATACTGACACAAACAATGCTATTTAACTTGGCATTTTCGGTTCAATACTTTAAATTTATTTATTTTTATTTTATAAAATAAAATAATAATTTTTTTTTTTAAATAAAATAAAAATAAATAAGTACACATTTTTAACGTCTTAATACATTGAAGTTTGAATCGCTAAAGGCAAATATTCTATAATATCCGATTATTAAGTAATACTACATTTTATTATGTGGAAATACTCGAGTTCAGTATAAACGTTATTTTAAATATTGGTAATACAAATGCCTAAGATTTGACTAGCTGTTTTTTTTTCTAAAAAAATCTAACTGATATTATCTAGTTAACATTACAATGAGGAAGTTTTTGTTTGTAACAAATAGGCCCTGAAACAGACAGATTTGGACATTGATTTCGGAGAAACTTAGGCTTTTTTTCCAATATTCTATCAGGACCTATGCGAGTGAAACCACGGGGTGCTAGCTAGTGTAATATGATATAATTATATATGATGCAGACTATGAGTGAACAATAACTTTGTACAATAAATGATTATGATATTACAGTAAAACCTAATTATTATCTTATAAAATGTCATATTGGCAGTTTTAAAAAGTGATTATGGCAACGTGAATTTGATTTCTAAAATATTTTTGGTCCAAAAAATTTATAGTAAATAATCCTATCTACTTATTTTCACAATAATTTGTAAAAAAGAAATACATACACCATTTGTTTAATACTGATGTTATAATAAAGAATTAGTAGACATCTAATCGGGGACTATGTTAACACTAGAACTTAAATAGTATGGCAGTAAAACGGTTTGAAGAGAATTGTTTATATTTGCGAGATTCGCATTCAATACGGATCGTATTCGAGTCCTTACGCGTTAGTTTACTGTCTATTCGATGGGTAATTTATAATAAAACAAGTCACAAGCTCACTGTTATTATAACACTTCCATTCGACTATTCACTTCACTCCACTAACCACTGCACTATAGCTTAAACTCAGTAGGCCACTATGTCGTCGCACGAATCGTGGCCGACCGTGCTCAAGTCGCTGCATTTCCTTTTACCCCGCATTCATAAATGCTACTTGGTACTTGTCGGAAAATTTGTTCTAGTCTGTCACCTATTCGGACAGTCTCCCGAATAATTTCAAGAGCGAAATTAATTATTTTTCAATAGAAATGCATGTCATGCATTTCGTTATTATAGTAGATATCGTAAATGCATTCGGTATCATTTTAACAGGCCGGTACATCTGCGCATTTGATCACGCTGTGCGGTTTGATGGTCGAGTCACATTGTGACTCCTCGACCACTTTGTTCGTTAATCTGTTAACGCAGTAGACGTTGCGTTGTTTTGTTGCCTCCTGGCCCTGGAAACGAAATAATAATTAATATCTGTAATACACAAATCATATATATTCGAGCCCAAAACCTTAGGAATAGAAATCATCTTTAAATCCAAGCCGGTCGTGCACCAATGGATTTTCCTTACGAAAATGTTTGTGCGTTATTGGCATTGCTCTTCAGTAAATGAAAACATCGTGATAAAACCCGTGGCTTAGTTGGCTCCAGACGTAGTTATTGACAAGTTCTTCTGAACGGAGTCGACTAAGCTGAGAGGGTAGTATAGGCACTTTAGCATTCCGCATATCAAAGATTAAAGTGTGTGATCTTTGTCGTGTAAAACTTTTTTCATCATGATGATGAAATTATGTCAATTTGTAGATAGCTATTATTGGCTTATAGTTATGTAAAATAGTCTTAGACAATTTGCGTTTGTTAAGCTGTTGTTATCTATACATATAAAATGCTTTGTCCTGACTGACTGACGGATCAACGCACAGCCTAAACCGCAGATCGTAGACCTGAAACTTGAAGGGTGTGTTCTTTGTGTGACGTAGGCATCCGATAAGAAAGGATTTATCGAAATTTTACTCCTAAGGGGGCAAAGTTTGTATGGAACAACGTCATTCCTTGTCCATTTTCGACTTTTACGCGGACGAAGTCGCGGGCAAAAGCTAGTCCCAAATAAAACAAAAAAATGATCTGCAACTTACCGGCATATGACAAGGTTTGGAGCAAGGGTTCCAGTTGCCGACCCACCAATGCGTGTGCGACAACATTAGCGCGGCTGGCGGCGAGTAGTACGACGCATGCGTGGTGTGTAACCCATACCGCGCGTGTGTCGTGTGCGGCGCCGGCGCGTGAGTCGTAGTCGTTGCACACGCCGGCATGCGGCACTGTTGCATCAACGCCTCTTGCCGCGGCGGTTCAATGTTGTAACACTGAGACTGTTCCACTACACCTATACATAATACAATACATAGTGATTTGTTATTATATGACAAGAACTGGCCAACTCCGAATCGGACTTGCGCATGAAGGATTCCGAACCATGTTGTATGGGAGCCCCACTTAATTTATTTTTTTGTGTTTTTAGTTATAGCGGAATTTTTGTGTTTTAGTATTTGTTGTTATACCGGCAACAGAAAATTTCAACTCTCTAGCTATCACGGTTTATGACACACAGCCCGGTGACAGAAAAACGGACAGACAGACAGTGGAGTCTTAGTAAAAGGGTCCCGTTTTTACCCTTTAGGCACGGAAACCTAAAAAAACTCAATAAACTTACGTCGATGATGATCAATGCACTCATGTTGTCGTCTCTTATACCCAACACCGCATGTAACGGAACAGGGTGACCATTCCGACAGCCTGTAGTGGTACTGCCTTCGGAGTCGCTTCGCGTCTACCGTGTATTGATACGTCACGCCCGGGTTCCGGTGCTTACTGCCGTGGTATAATCGTTGCTATAACAAGAGATATTATATAAATAGGTATACTCAAACGTACTCCCCTTAATATTTAAGGTGAAAGGGTACCGGCGCTCTTTCCATACAAACGTAGTCGACTGTTTCCTCCCTGGATAATGACACTAGCACAAATATTGTTGTGCCATAAAACCTATAGCTGCCATGACTATGGCCCTATGTTTTGGTTTTTTCATTTTCTAATTATCATAGAAATTAAGAAAAAAAAGGAAGAAAAAAAACATAGGGGCACGGTCACGGCAGTTATAAGATTTATGCAAAAAAATAATTGTGTCATTATCCAGGGAGAAAACAGTCGACTACGTTTGTATGGAGAGAGCCCCCTGTACCCTTTTGTCTTAAGACGCTCCTATCCTATTCAAACATGACACTTAAATGTCAAATTAGTCGTCACTTAAGATAAGTAGCCTTTCAGTATTCGGGCGCCAGCAGGACAAATTTTTGAGCACTGAGTCCATAATACTCCAGTGCTGAAAATCACGTTGTTATAACATTATTTTCTGAATTTATGGACTAAAGAAAAATAGATTTTCTATTAAGATATTGTCAACCATAAGGAGTCTTTGTAAAAATATTTAATTTTTCTATACAAACCTATGCAAAAATGATTTTTGATCTATCGGTCGTGCGTTGTCTGCCAGTCAATCCCTAGTAAGAATGGGGCATAATTTTATTAAACTTGCATAACTTACGTAAACTTTAATATCCTCCGCTATAGGTCCTGGAATCCTCACTTTTTCCCAATCACGATCTCGTTCGTAAATAGCTTGAGTTCCAGCCACGAAATATTCGGTTAGTGTGGTATTTTTACTGTAAAAAACACAAATTAATATGTATTATTGTACATCCTACATCGATAAGAAGTAAAATTTGTATTCATCATAAACTTTTTCAACCGGCTTTAAACGATAAATTCGTTAATATAGTGACTTACCGAGCCCCAGTAAGATACATCTTCCTTGACTTAGCGCTGCCAATCGAAATATAATTTCCTGGGCTAACTTTTTCTTGTATTTTTACGTTTCTTGATCCAGCTGGTATTACGGCCACCTGATGTTTTAAAAAAAACTGATTAATTCCGTGTTACTCTTACAAGATTTTCTCAAATGCATCCGGCGAGTTCAATCTCGATCGATATGTTTTTAGTGCGCCTTACGAAACCTCTGTGCAATGTTTCCTGTTCCTGGACCCTAACTTCGACTATGTTTTGACTGTATTGACAGTCAAAACTTGGTTTCTTTTCAGTTTCTAATTTGATGCGCGGTTCTATGATTTGATTTGACGCGGCATCTTTTCGTTCAACAAGCCAAAGTCAAAGTCAAAATTCTTTATTCATTTGGATGCTTTACTAGGTACAAGATCACATGGACACGTCTTAAAAACTAAGTAAGGATGTGTGCCTTCGGAACGCGCCCACCAATGAGAAGAAGGCACAAGAAACTCATGGGGTTTTTGTTTCATGTGATCACGCTCAAAAAGGTTAATATTACAAATATTCGAAATTATTATTTGAAATGGAGCAATTAAAGTCACGTCCATGGGTTGTTATCATTAAGGTAAGAAGAAGTATGCTGCAGTATCAGCCTAAAACACACGGAACCGCACATAATTATTACTTAAAATATCTATATGAATGTTTCTATACAGAACTTACTTCATCTAATCCAGATTGTTTAGTAGTATCCTTGCTATAACTTCCGAGTACTGTTTTACAAGCTGAACCATCTCCCCCGCACACTCCGCACGCGTCCTCTTCCACTTCCGATCCGACTATCCAATCACATCCTACTCTATAGCATACACCTGTAAGTAAATAATTTATTGTAATTTTGCATTCACATTACTTCAAGAAACCAAAGTACACAAACAGACTCCTGATCTTCTGATTTTACACCCCCATCCCCTGACCCGGCTTAGTTTTTTTAGCAAGTGTTCGAGATTCTGTCCCGTTGTAATAAATATAGTTTTTTTTTTAAATATTGCAGGACATTCCACACATCGCCATCTAGTCCCAAGCTAAGTAACTAGACTTGTGTTATGGATGCTAGACAACGGATATACTACATATATATCTTCTACATATATTTCTTTTGTAAAGATATACTTATAATACATAGAAACAACCAGACCTCAGACAAATGTCTAAGCATAAATACTTGTCTGAGGCGGAAATCGAACCCGTAATCCTCTGTTTGGCAGTCCAACATGGTGACCATTGTGCCAACTGGGTTGTCAAAGAAAAATATCTGAAAGAAGATATTCTTACGCCTGAATACTAAAAGGCTACTTATCATAAGTGGCGATTAAATTGACTTTAAGTATATGCTTTAATTAATAGGATAGACGTCTTAAAAATTTAGGGGAACCCTCAATATTTGAGAGTCGTTTGAGTATTCGGGCAAAAGAGTGTTTTCATAAATTCATTCAGCCTTTTTAAAGTTATCATATTTTGTTTTATCCACTTACCAGCGATACACATATCTCTTGCGCCGGGACTCTGTTTGCAAGGTGTACCGTCGGACACGAATCCACCCAACATTTCCAGGTCCTTTTCTTTCGCTATACATTGAAGTTCGCAAGGTTTATCTGTAACAAAAATAGTCTCTTTAACACTAAAATCAAAATCTTTTTACCCAACTGCAATAAAAGGGTTATGTTTTTCGCGCCTATATTTGTTTGTTTTATGTACAGTCAGCAAAGGACTGAGAGTAGCAGGTGCATATTTTAAAGTTTCAATTTTTTAAATAACGGTTCAGTAATTGTTAATTATTCTGCTTCAAAGCTTACGAAGCTTACGGAGTGTTAGTTATTTCACGCAGAATAACCAAAAATTATTGAACCGTTATTATAAAATTAAAACTTTAAAATATGCACCTGCTACCCTCAGTCCTTTGCTGACTGTACATCTGTATGACCATTTGACGATGTCAACATACGGCTTCCACTAAATACGACAAAAAGAAAATATGACTGGAAACAACACAAAATAGATATTCAAAAGAAGGAAACCCTAGCAAAATGTATTGTTTTTAGGCTTAGCGATTTGGGCTGTGCATCCATAATAATTTTAATCTTTGTTTATAAAAAAACTGACCTTGATCGAAATAGGGTATCCATTCCGTGATAGTTTCGTTATTGTACGACATGTTGTTGTGTTTTGAACATTGCACTTCTCTGAACGATGGCTCGCCGATAGGGCACGGATCAGTGTTGCACACTTTGTAACTGAAAATGGTAACGTTAATATAAGCAAACACAAGAACAACTTGAAAAAAAAAACATATTATTATCCCCTTTTTTTAATCTGCGATCTAACGATATTTATACAATCTTATAATCTTAATTGAGGGAAGGAAAAAAAGTCGGAACGGCTATTTAGGGTTCCGTACTGAAAAGATAAAAACGCCACCCTTTACTAGGACTCCACTCTCCGTCCGTCCGTGTCTGTCTGTCATCAGGATGTATCTCATGAACCGTGATAGTTAAACAGTTGAAATTTTCACCGACGATGTATTCTGTTACAACGAATATTAAAAACAGAATATAATGGTACGAAACCCTTTGAGCGCAAGTCCGACTCGCGCTTGACCGGTTTTTATTTTTATCCACATGTTTTTTATTTTGTAAAGCGCAACGAACGAAAGCAAATGCTACCCCAATGTAATCATAACATGATATTTTTGACGTGTATAACACCGGCAGCACTCACAAAAAAGTGTGACGTCATCGCGTTCCGCTCACATTCCGGAAACGTAATTTTTATTGACAAAATGGTAACCATAGCAACATAATGTTTTAACTCTTTATTTTTCAATCGAAAATAACAAAATAAAAATTTCATACGTATAAGAAATAGTTTTGAAAGATTCTTACCGGCTCCTATCCCCAATACAATAAGCTCCATTATTATTAGGTGCTGGATTGTTGCACTCTCGCGACTGTGTCGATACACCCGCTCCGCAAGTCCGGGAACACTCGCTCCATTCACTCCAATCACTCCAACCGCCGTCTATAGGCGAGGGTGACGGGCTACGTGGAACGCATGTTTGGTTCTGACACCACTGTCAACAAAATAATAAAGAATTAAATGCCTTATAGAATGACAGGTAATCTGTTGACACTATATTATTTTAAGACCTTAAGGTACAGGCAGCAAAGGACATCAACATGAGCAATTTGTTCCAGGTGTGCCGTTCCTACTGTTGTCGAATAAAAATATCATTTATTGTTATTCTGTGTACAGTCAGCAAAGGACTGAGGGTAACAGATGCATATTTTAAAGTTTAAATTTTTTTGATGAGACTAAAAGACACGAACTCAGCTTAGTCGAACATGTCCAGAGGATAGAACTTGTCAATAATTCTGAAACCAACTAAGCCGCGGCTTTCATCACGATGTTTTCCTTCACCGTAAGAACAATGTCAATCAGCGCACATAATTTTTTCTTAAGAAAAATTCATTGGTGCACGACCGCCGGGGATTTGAATCTACTACCTTGAATGAAAGTCGAGGTATCTACCACCACTTCCTCTTACCATATCATGACCGCAAGTAGTTCCAGCCGCAGCGGGCTGTAGCATCGTTTTGCACTTGTCATCCACAACGCACCATAAATGTTCGCAAAGATCTGGCGGGTTCGCACAGATCACAGCTTCGGCACCGAACTGGAGGTGGCATTGAGATGCTGCGTCGTACATTACACCTTGATATAAAAAACATATAGTTTACTCCGAGAAGGTGAAATAAACAAAAGATAATATTACCCACCAATTACGAAAAGTAAGCTTAACTCAGGTTAGCTAAGCTATAATAACAAAGTAATTGAGTTTGGACATTTTAATAGAAATTTCTATACCGAAAATAGAATTGAAAGTTATTAAAGATTTATCAGAGACTAGCAGCGTTCCGCGGTTTCACCCGCGTGACTCCCGATCCCGTGGGAATATAGGGATAAAAAGCCTATAGCCTTCATCGATAAAGGGACTATTCAACACTGAAAGAATTTTTCAATTCGAACCAGTAGTTCCTGAGATTAGCGCGTTCAAACAAACAAACTCTTCAGCTTTATAATTTTACCAGCAGCGCTCCGCGGTTTCACCCGCGTAACTCCCGATCCCATGGGAATATCGGTAAAAAAGTAGCCTATAGCCTTCCTCAATAAATGGACTATCCAACACAAAAATATTTTTTCAATTCAAACCAGTAGTTTCTGAGATTAGCGCGTTCAAACAAACAAACAAACTCTTCAACTTTATAATATTAGTATACATAAGTGAAGATAATGACTTCTCGATCAGAGTTTAATCAACGGGCCCAGTAAAATTAACAAAAATGTATACAAAGTCACTTACCAGCTGGAACTTCAGGATAGACATAATACTCTTCTTGTGATGGACGATCGCTCAAACATTCTCCCAAACCAGCACTAGAAAATAAATACGGAATTCTAAATTAGTAAATTGGACTTGACAAGAATTTTTTAGATAAAATAATAAATATTCATGACTGCATGTTGATCGATAACATGTAAAAAAAAACCCATAATTTTCAAATGGCTGAACAGATTTCGATTTACTTATGCGATGATCAAACTTAACTAGGAACACTCTCGACTAATTCACTTTTCAAACAAAAGAAACGAAATCAAAAGCCGTTCGGGAGCTACGATGCCACAGATAGACACACACACAGACACGTCAAACTTATAACACCCCGTCGTTTTCGTCGGGGGTTAAAAAGTCATGCTCAATAAGGCAATGTTAGTCACATTCATTGATAGTCAATAGACTATTAATGAATCCTATAATATAGGACAGTGATTCTCAAAGTAGTATATATCGACCCCCTAAGCGTCGACGGCGACCTCCGAGGGGTCTACGAGAGCGAAAATAAAATTGGTTGTATTTAAATCCACGATAGTCGATTTACGATAGTGGATCTCGTTTAAGGCTGCTTATGCTGCCAAACGCAACGCGCCAGGAATACCCGTCGCTTACAACTAACATTGTTGATTGTAACGAATGTGTTTTGTTTATCTCAAAAGTGCTGAGATGGAATTGTAGGTGAAATCTTTCCAAATATTTTGGGGTAATTTGAGACAAAAATTCCTTGTCATTTCAAAGCTAGACTTGTTTTAATTTTTATTTTAGGAATGTTTCAAAACTATAGGGAATTTTTGGCTCAAACTCACACCAAAATGTTGGTAAAGATCTCACCTACAATTCCATCTCAGCATGTATATTGAGAAAACATAATACATTCGTAACAATCAACAATGTTCACCAACGAAGGCGACCGGTGCCAGTAGTAACTATTTAGTAGGCTGTGTACCAAGGTCGTTGGCGTATGGACCCTCCTTAAGCAGGTCCTGACTTTTTATAAAAAGAGTATATTTTAATAGTAGTTTAAATGAGTATCAGCAACTCTAGATTCAAAAAGGTGTACCTGATACTAATCCCTTTATTGAGTGAGATTGGATGATCTAACACCAGTTAGTTACCTAATTATAGTAATAAATAAATGTTTAAATTCTAACGTCATCGTCATAAATATGTCGCTGACACTGATACGTATAAAAAAATTGGCTTCTCATTTCTCAAATATATTGTAGTCTTAGAATTTATGATGATTGTTGTAATGATGACAAATTTACTAGTTTTTACCTTAATAGGTAATAGATAGGTTGGTTCCAAATGGAGACGATATAAAGTCATTGATTGATGAATGACAACAAGTATTTTTTATCGTATTTAACCATTATTTAACGAACATCCGGTAATAAGATCTTGTGCTGGTGATTAAATAGGTACACCTACGGTACATTCGATGAGTGATCGATAGTTATTTGTACTTAAGAGGGTTATAGTACTTAAATTTATATATACCACGCATACCACGTAAAAATACATTAAAAAAGTAATATACCTATAGGTGTATCTATACGTGACGAATTGACAACTTCCTCCGTTTCTTGAAATCGAAAAAAAACCAAAAGAAACATTTTTTTCTGATTTAAATGTTTTTAGTGTAATTAATCCATAATAAACTAGTTTTCTATTCTTTCTTTTTTTTTCAATCACTTAAAAGTTATAACATAAAGTACATAATTCATACTTTTAAAATAATGAATATGATGAATAAATAAATATAGGTACAAACTATTCAAACACTTGACAAAAAATGACATTGGTTGATACTCCATTAAGAAATTAATAATTTTTAATTAATTAATTTAATTTTAATTTCACTCGAATCGGAATCTTTTGAGATAATTGTAAGGTCCATTGATGGAACTGTTTAAATGTTCTATCTATTCTACTGTTATGTTAACTCTATAATATCTTGTAAATCCAGCTTTCATTTTTATTACTATCGTAAAACATGCTATTCACAGTTAGCTAATGAATCGAAATGTAAGACTAACATCGATTGACTTTCTTTAATTACTTTTGCGACGAAATAAAGTTTAACGGTTGCAAAGAAAGTACAAGGCATCGTCCAATGATGCGGCTCTTTGTACAAAGGCTATACGATGTTCATAATACGAAGTATCTTATTATGTTGATATTTAATCCGCAACGATCGTAACCACTGCTTTAAAAGCTTTTTGCAATTTAGTCAAAATGTATGAGCTTAGTGAATATCGAGAAATTACTTCAACAGTCTTACCTACTTACCTAAATACCGTTTTATCTTTAACTTATCCAATTATATTGATAAGTTTCTTATACATCGACATATTTCTAATACTCCATGTTGAAATATTCATGTATAATCAAAGTTTAATATCAAGATAGATAGTTTATGCGAGCTTTCGTTATGTAGATAAATTTATCAACGGGGCCATGCCTGTATCAAGTGTTGAGAAATCTTTGCGTCGAACGTATAAATATAGGAGAGTACCTAATGCATGTTATTCATTGAAAATTACATTATATTTACCTAAGACTTTAAACCTTAAGAGGAAAAGGTACTGGGGGCTCTCTCCACACAAACGTAGTCGACTGTTTTCTCCCTGAAGAATGACACTAGCACAAATATTTTTGTGCCATAAAATCTATAACTGCCATGACCATGCCCCTGTTTGGTTTTTTTCATTTACTCATTATCATAGAAATTAAAAAACGTTTTTTTTTTTAATTTATTGGTTATTTAATTCTTAATTTCTATGATAATTAGTAAATGAAAAACCAAACAGGGGCATAGTCATGACAGTTATAGGTTTATGGCACAAAAATATTTGTGCTAGTGTCATTATCCAGGGAGGAAACAGTTGACTACGTTTGTATGGAGAGAGCGCCGGCACCCTTTCACCTTAACTACTACTTAACTTCAATATAAAAGTTAAGAACACTCGGTAAAGTTTGCTTTAAATTATCAAACTAGATAAATAATAAGTCTAAAAGAAAAATGCTTACTCTAAAAAGTTGGTGACATCTCGTTTGCTGCATCTTGACCATGCTACCTGAACGGTATCAGCTTCGAATATAGGCGTCATGATGTGAAGTGTAGACCCTTCACGGCGATGGCATCCTATCTTCTCCGTATCGTGGTAGAGGCCGAAACTGAAAATAAATAGATTCATTAAAACTTGTAGTAATAATAATAAATAGTTTTATTTTCAGAGGTATCCATGGTAACATACAAAAAAAATGACAAATAAATTAAAAAAAAGTAGCCTATATGTTAATCCAGACCTCTAGCTATCTACATGATATCTGATATCGGAATAAAAAGTAGCCTATATGTTAATCCAGACCTATAGCTATCTACATGATATCTGATGTCGGAATAAAAAGTAGCCTATATGTTAATCCAGACCTATAGCTATCTACATGATATCTGATATCGGAATAAAAAGTAGCCTATATGTTAATCCAGACCTCTAGCTATCTACATGATATCTGATATCGGAATAAAAAGTAGCCTATATGTTAATCCAGACCTCTAGCTATCTACATGATATCTGATATCGGAATAAAAAGTAGCCTATATGTTAATCCAGACCTCTAGCTATCTACATGATATCTGATATCGGAATAAAAAGTAGCCTATATGTTAATCCAGACCTCTAGCTATCTACATGATATCTGATATCGGAATAAAAAGTAGCCTATATGTTAATCCAGACCTCTAGCTATCTACATACCGAATTTCATTGCAATCGGTTCAGTAATTTTAGCGTGAAGGAGTAACAAAAATACACACATACACACACAAACTTTCACATTTATTATATTAGTAGGATAGGATAAAATAAGATAGTAGATATGTAATTTATCAATGTAGTGCTACGAACAGAGCACAAACTGTTTTGCAACAAATAATATACCTATTTACTGAATTTTGAGTACACTGCTCATCACTTGAAGATTCTCATCAGATCTTCACAATTTGATAACAGATCAACTTGCAATTGCTACCTTTCGAATTAAAAAAGAATCATTGAAAAGATCTCATAAGGCGAAAATATTCAGTAGCCCTTTTTTTGGTCTCCTCGTCCATTCGAAAATTCATGACGACAAAAAATTCTATGTCGTAAAACATAGGTATATATTTTGACGACCCAGTTGGCACAATGGTCACTATGCCGGACTGCCAAACACAGGGTTGCGGGTTCGATTCCCTCCTCAGACATGTATTTATGCTTAGATATTTGTCTGTGGTCTGGTTGTTTCTATGTATTATAAGTATATATTTACAAAAGAAAAGTATATTATTAGTATATCCGTTGTCTACCACCCATAACACAAGTCTAGTAACTGAGCTTGGGGCTAGATGGCGATGTGTAGAATGTCCTGCAATATTTATTTATTTATTTATTTATACCTATTGGATCCAGATTGGTTGTAAAATACGCCCTATAGAGGAGTACCAACATACTGACAGACGAAAGCAAATTTTGTCAGACTTAAACAGGCTTGGCCTATATAGTTAAAATCTATACGAAAGGACTTTCTTGATTTATAAACGTACTAGCTGTCCGGGCAAACGTTGTTGTGGCATTAAAAAAAAATAGATGTTCGATTCTCGGACTTAACGAATATACGAATAGCGACATGAAAATTTTATATATACACTAGCTGTGCTCCGCGGTTTCACCCACATAAATCCCTATGCCGTTGGGATATCAAAATGAGAAGTAGCCTATAGCCTGCCTCGACAAATGGACTATCCAACACAATAAGATTTTTCAATTCGAACTAGTAGTTCCTGAGATTAGCGCGTCCAAACAAACAAACTCTTCAGCTTTATAGGTAATATAGCTGCGCCCCGCGGTGTCACCCGCGTAAGTCCCGATCCCGTGGAAATATCGGGATAAAAAGTAGCCTATATGTTAATCCAGGCCTCTAGCTATCTACATACCGAATTTCATTGCAATTGGTTCAGTAGTTTTAGCGTGAAGGAGTAACAAACATTTGTGGGTGTGTGTATGTGTGTATACACACACACACATACACACACCCATAAACTTTCACATTTATAATATTAGTAGGAAGTAGGATACTCTTCAAAGATCTTATACCATCTTATACTTACAATCATCAACAAATATATTTCGAAAAAGATTATTACAGGATTTTATGTTGATAAAAAACTCTATGGCCCATAACTCATTAATATGTACCAACTCTTAACATCTTACACACGTGATAACTTTTAAACGAAATATCCGATTGAGATGAAACAAAAAGTATTTTATTTTTACATAAATACTCTTGATAACATAATGCTTAATTTTGATAAAGATTTAATATTACGATACATATTTAACGTAGTTTTTTTTCTTTAGACGATTTAATAATTATTTTGAACACAAAATCGGTTATTGTGATTAAACCATGATAGCTAGATATATGTTCTCGCGGATTTTGTAGGTCTTAATGGGATCTACAAACCCGTAGTACATCATTTTGTTCTAATGTCAATAGTTTTTGCAGCGCACGCAAAAATAGGTTTTCGATTTTACACCTTGTGTTACAAAATAGCAATTTTATTACGGATCCCTAATTTTGAATAAAAAAAAACATAGCCTTCCTCGATAAATGGACTACCCAACACTGAAAGAATCATTCAAATCGGACCAGTAGTTCCAGAGATTAGCGCGTTCAAACAAACAAACTCTTCAGCTTTATAATATTAGTATAGATTAGTATAGATATAGGTATATGTAGATTCATTTGCTTCCATATTATGTAAAAATAACTCAATTATCAATATTGTTTGTGTTCGTTCGTATCAAATCATATACATATGACGTTTTAAATTGATATTCATAATCATCAACTATTTCTGTCATATCATTTTGACCTATTTGTCATTAAGTAAACTGGAAATAAGTCTTCCTAATAAAGTGCCATATCGTTAAGATATCTTCGTAATTAAGAATTTAAAGTGGCTATTCATTTTTATTTGAATTATACATGTCGCATTTTCATATTTAAGTAGGAATAAAATAAAATAACAAGATCAAAGCGGAACTCCTAAAATTATACACCTACTTATTAAAACATTCTAAGAAATTAAATCCATGTCGACCTATTCATTAAATACCTACTTATAATTAGATGCGTCGATTATTTTATTAAATGTCGTAACATTTGGTTTGGTTACCTAGTTAAATACTTAGATACGTAAGTCTGTTTATTCAAATGAATGATAGATAGTGCCTATCAGGGTATAAATTAAAAAAAAATACAATTAAAATGTTGCAAATAACAAGTTCATTGATTTACTTAATTAATTTAAGCGCCACGGCGCGGGCGCGACGGCGCGACTCGTATCAACGCTTGCCGCCTACAAATTACTTCGTTTTATTAGCCCGTTCCTTATTCTTTGTTCAAGATAAGAACGTGAAAAATAATGAGCATGTGTGGGCCGATAGCGAAGAGTGCATCGCTCGGTACGAATGATGCATTGATGCATTCATGTCTAGAGAGGAAGGTCAATGGCTGTGTCGCGATGCACTTACGTAACTTGTGTTTGTATTTACTACTGGCTAACTGTGGGCGTTGTCTAACAGTCCAGCCGCGCAAATACCACGGTACAACAGCCAATATATACCTACATTAACAATAACATAACCTCGCAACACGCTGCAACTAAATGTTATTAGTGTTAGTTATAAGCGTTTCATAATTTCTATCTCGAAAGCAACGACCTTGCGGTAATCTGGGCTTAGGAACATGACTCAGTCAGTACCGATAACTGAGCAGTAGGCAGGCACTGGGCAACCGTTGCCAAATAAAACTACACGACTATTACCAAAATAATACAAACAATTATAAATTTAACTATTTTATATGATTTGAAACTTTATTTTTGAAGATGACGAAAAAAACTTTTTTACTTTTCCCCTGTTGTATAAATAACTTGACGATTTTTTTTTTAGTATATGCGTGATGAATAGAACAACTTTTAGCTACTGTCACTGTTGCTTTTAGTAACGTTTCATTATTTCCGGTGGGAAAATACTGAAAAGCTCGTAATTCGTATAGACGCGTCAGATGGCTAATTCAATTGATTATATTATTTTTAATATACTTCGGTTATTTATAAAACCGGCTAGATAATAATTTATCTCATCTCCATTTATAACTAGGTTAAGTTTTCCAATGTCAATTCAGAAAAGGTCAAGTGTTTTTCAATATTTAACGCATTGCATTTGTACTTAAATAAGTAGGTTTTGTTCGTGTCTTCGTTTCACCTTTTGTACATTTGTTCTTTTAACCTTTTGTTCGTTTGTACTTACGAATTGTTTTTACGTAATTAGGTACGCCCCGTCTATATTTTATAGTGTTTAGGTAACCGAACCGCATCGTGTAAACTATGACTGGGTGATGGGTTTCATACCGGTCTAATGAACGTGTTGCAATGTTTAAATAACCTATTTTATCTAATATCGATACTTGCACCATACTCGCCTAACTAATAACAATTTAATATCATAATTTACTAGATTTCTTCGCTTCACTTTACAGCAAAAAGATTCAACCGAGCGATACATCTTGTATTTATTTATCGGTGTATATGAACTGAAAGGTACACGAATTTATTGTTATCGGATATGTATGTAATCCGTCATTATATACAATCCCTAGGAAATATGTAGATTTCCTAGGAAATGTATGTATTAAATAATCTTTGATAAATTATTTTACACAATTCCTAAGTTTAGAACCATTATATTCAATTCCTAGGTTTCATAAATTTCCAGTAACATATCTTTTTAATATTTTATGACATCGCTTTAGAGCTCCGATTTGGTCGCCTCAAGTGTATGATATTAATGTTGATAATGTCGTAGTATTCTGGCAATAAATCTTACATGTAGTCTCAATCACTTTTGGTTATCTTATTTTTATGTTAATAAAAATACATAAAGATATCACGAAGACTGTGAAGGACAGCGGGTCAACTTTATTTGCAAAGCTTAATCCGAGATATAGACCTATATTATTGTCAGAGCAATATGTATGAGTAATGTAGGTATACCTACACTCGAATATTATGTAATGTTTATGGTTCAATGACATACGGATAGGTATATTCTTGATTGATTAGTCAGTCTGCGAAATGTATTTTTGCAAATAATATAACGAACACCTACAAAACAAAACCAGAGAGATACATTAAATCATTGATAATCTTTACGATGTATTGGCATTGTGCCATCGAAACGATACTGTAGATGAGAAAAGTATCAGTTTTATTGTAAAGATATCTATACAGATGAGAGATTTCAATATATCTTTCAGTAAAAGCTTTTGAACTTTGCACTTAGGTACCTACCTAGTTACTATTAAAAATCGCACACGTCTGCAATTGCGTCTGACTATAGTACTTCTCTACATTTTATATATTTTTAAAAGCATTTTTTCTATTTTTACCCAGTAAAGAATTATCCGTTATCTTTTCACTGATGAGGGTCAGTGAAAAGGTACATTTACTGTTGTAACACCGGCCTACCAACCTAGCTTCTAAATGTGGCAACTGAGTGGATCTCTCAACTACAAGACTGAATGGCGCGGCAGTAAGAGGATACAAGCTAAATGTGTGTTGAAATAAGCACAGTAAGTAATAAGTAGGTACGTACAACAAGAATTTAATTCGTGATTTTACCTACCTAATGATATTTTATATAAATAAAACTTTTCCTGCCGTCTTCCTACCTCCACTCACGTCCCTCGAAGACCTCGGTTTATTTGAGTGTATTTGAGTCACGAGCGTATATTTTCTAGGAAAGTGTGCTACATTTTAGACCGCATTGTCACTTACCATCGTGTGAGATAGTGGTCAAACGCTGACCTATCTACCTATCTATAAAAATCAATACCACTTTTCGTTGTAATTTTATAACTCAATAACGGGCTCACCTATCTAAACCAAATATTTAAGCTTTGTTCGGACTATTTAGTAGCTGGCTTATGTGAAGTTTGCACAAAATCGGTCAAGCGGTTCTTCATTTATAATATATTGATGTCAATCGTGTCGCGGTGTTAGTTACCAATCGGCTGCACCGATTTGTATGAATTATTATTTTATATGACAAAACAACGTTTGCCGGGACAAAGAGTTGTTTCAATTCATAGAAAATAAATACATAATGTCTGTACAGTGTGAATGTTGGAAACTTACTTATGTCCCAGCTCATGGGTGATTGTGTGAGCCAACATGATGCCGTTGTCTTCGTTTACAGAACAGCTGCGGTCCGGCTTGCACATTCCGGCCACGTGCGCCACGCCTAGAGTGCTGCAATCAAAATATTACTAATTTACTATTGAATACTTAACGAATCCACTGCTATAACAACAGCTGTGTTACTAGAAGTAATGCCAATTAAAAGGCTCTGTTTACATCTGTCATCTTAAAATAGATATAAACCGCAAACGAAATAATGAATACAAATTATTGGTATACATAATCATAGGGATCTGAATCAGATCTTGCTAATCTTTAAATACATGATAATTCACCTTTCAAACAAAAAAAAACTAAATCAAAATCGGTTCATACGTTTGGGAGCTACGATGCCATAGACACACACACACACAGAGAGAGAGAAAGATAGAGAGACATGTCAAACTTATAACACCCTATCGTTTTTGCGTCAGGGGTTCAAAATCAGTGACACTCAAGTTCCTAACTCAAATATCTTTTACAATCTTCAACTTTCATTTACAACCAACTTTTTGTAAAGAAGAATAGCAAAAACTCTTAGTAATAAGTAGGTACATATATCTCTTAGCTACGGAAATGTTACGTATACGAACGCTGGGTGTGGCTGCGTGCTGCGGTATAAAAAGCCAGTCGCCAATAACCGAGTGAGTGCGGAGCTTACAACGATAGCCCACTGATTAATATAGAGTTGTGAATCGGCTCAGCTTACGTCACAGAGTGATGCTATTTACGTAGCGTTTGGTAACGCATTTGACAATGTTGACCACTTTCAGCATTGTTCACCCTATTATATTTTTTGACGACCCAGTTGGCACAATGGTCACCATACCGGACTGCCAAACACCGGGTTCGATTCCCGCCTCAGACAAGTATTTATGCTTAGTTATTTGTCTGTGGTCTGGTTGTTTCTATGTATTATAAGTATTTATTTACAAAAGAAAAGTATATATATGTAGTATATCCGTTGTCTAGCACCCATAACACAAGTCTAGTTACTTCGCTTGGGGCTAGATGGAATGTCCTGTTTTTTTTTAAATCTAAATTAGAGTTACTTTTACAATCTATTTCAATTATTACGTAGGTAATTTCCTATCTATACCATGATGTAATTTAAGTGGGGTTTAAGTACTAACATTATTTTTTTAGTTTTAATAAAGTATTACTAACCATTAGGATCTGACATAAATGATTATTTATTTTACTTATTCATTAAAAATCTTTTGTTTCTAGTTTATGAATGAAATAAAAGTGTCTATTTTTAGCAGAAAGCTGGGAAGAAAATAATGTGGAATTTTAAGTGATAACGTTAACAATAAAATTTTATAACCACAACTGCGAGAGGTAAAATGTCGTTTATTTTCTTGAATGATTCTGTGACTATCAGGAATAGACCTATGCTATTAATACTTCCCGCTCGTTGATTCACACCCATGATAAAAAGCAATATAAATTCTAAACCAAATTATATAAGCTCATAAGCAAACTGAAAACGCATTGAAGTTAATATTTATTGCAAAGTTAAAGTAATGTTGAAGACGTTCTTACGTTTATAAATTCAATTGATTTATAAGAGAAAATGACACTATGAGGTATGACTAGTATATTTAAAAATATCTTGTCTTAAGAAACGTTTTACGAAGGTTTTATATTTTAGGTACAACAAAATAGTTTCAATATTAGTCAATTGTATAAAACTGGACTTTCATTATAACGCTCATCTACCTACTACCAGTCACGATGAAAAATGTACTACATTTTCTGTTATCTTATATAAATAAATCTGGTGATTCTGATGAAACAATAAAATCTACGAAATCTAGTATCTGCGACAACTAGATTTTTTTCTTTCTTATAATTAAAACGAAACCTAATCTAACAAAACCCTCCCCAGCGTTCCCGGTACGAAGCCGGACAATATGCAAGCAGCGTTACCCCGCTGAACCGCTATCGACTTTGCACCAGAAATGCCCCGGAACGCGGATCACAAGAATGACTTTAAATTACGGGAAACTATGTATAAATAACATATAGTTGCCCGAAACTATGTGTAAATAATTGAAACCTAAACTTTACGTGATTTACTTATTAATTTGTATACAATCTAAGATCAATGTAACTAGGTTTTCATGATTTCTCAATAAATTAAAACCATGGTAAACGTACCTACATCTCTATGACCTGAAAATTAAAAAAAACAATAGGTACTCTACCAATTCGAAGGAGCCTCCAAGTAGACTTTGGCATTAACTCTTATATTTTTCATGTTGGTTCTTCTTCCTCCTGACCTTATCCCAACTTATTTGTAGTTTCCGCAAAACATTTTTATCAAAACAAAAAGAAGTTTTTTTTATATTGATCGATTGAGACACATAAATGCAAGAACATCGCAGCGCGTTGATGTCTTTTGTTTGTGTAATTTTATAAATTCCATAAACAAAATACTAAAACATAATATGAAGTCTTAGGTTGGTTTAATCAAATTAACTACACTCGTACCTATTAATGGTTGAAGAATTCATATAAATTAGAATTAGTTTTTCAATAAATATACCAGAGCGTATATTAGTCTCGCCACGGGGCGTAGTCAGCACCGAGCAGAATCTAAATTGAAATGCTAATTGACCGCGGCCGTCTTATTGCTCTCTTGAGCCTATATCTTAAAAACTTATGCGACTGTATAGCGGCATCTTCAAACGACCAGTGAAAGCCACTTTGCGCATACTGATAAACATTATTTTAACAGTTTACAATACCCCGATTTCGGGTTGGTAATTGCATGGAATTGGGTCATAAGACCTGTCGTCATGTATGGATCGGAATGCTGGGCCGTAAAGAAGAAAGATGAGAGAAGATTGCATGAAGCGGAGATGAGAATGCTAAGATGGATGTGTGGAGTAACGAGGATGGATAAAATAAGAAATGAGTATATCAGAGGACGCCTGAAAGTAGCACCAGTTACTGAAAAAGTAAAAGGGAACCGTTTGAGTTGGTATGGACATGTGATGAGAAGAGAAGAGACGCATATAACTAGAAGCGTGATGAGTATGAATGTAGAGGGATGGAGAGGAAGAGGACGACCTAAGAAAAGATGGATGGACTGCGTGAGACAAGACATGAGAGAGATGAATGTTAACGATGAGATGACGACTAATATGAGTGAATGGAAGAAGAAGACATACTGCGCCGACCCCAAATAAACTGGGATAAGGGCAGGAAGATGATGATGGGTCATACGTGACATTGACACTCGAAACACCTAAAGACGTAGAATTTAGGTACACCTATACCTATTTATTCACGAAATATTACTCGAAGTAAATAATTTAGTTGTTTTTCAATATCAGTCACTTTATTTCCAGTAGTGTTGAGTTTCCGAACGCTAAATTAAAATACGATTTCTATTTTTCTTTAATAAATTAATTAAACCTCGTCATCAAGGAACATTATAATAAAAAATAATTACATATCAATAACCATTATATAGATTCAACAGAGACCATGAATTAATTTATTACATTCAATAGAATGATGGTCCATTTTATATATTTAAACAGTGATTAAAAAACCTGATCGATGTTTGGACAGGTTACAAATAGTGGTGTCGTTAATTCGTGTACGTAAAGTAGGTAGGTATTAATGAAGTGGGATTTGCGCAGACGCGAGTTGCGCACGCGTTGCTCGCTCGTAGCGAAAGAGATAACTCGGCCACACCAGAGACTGCTTGGCGTCGACATATTCTCAGCCAAATTCACAACCAACACATCATTATTATAGCTATGCAATACGTCTATAATCTATTAGATACTTGACCTCGAATACTTCTAACACAGGTAATACCTACGAATAATTTGGACACGACTATTCTTTGTAAGTACAAACGCATATTGACTGATTTGTATTGCATAAAACTTAGCAATTGAATTGTCTGTTTACCTACTCTGATATTGCTCGATTTAGCATAATATTGTAGAAAAATTTACACTCCAAGCTAAGCTAGTCTAGTTTAACTATATGTTATGGTGACCAAACAATGGATAGCATACTTAAATGATGACCCAGTTGGCACAATGGTCACCTTGCCGGACTGCCAAACACAGGGTTGCGGGTTCGATTCCCGCCTCAGACAAGTATTTATGCTTAGATATTTGTTTGTGGTCTGGTTGTTTCTATGTATTATAAGTATATATTTACAAAAGAAAAGTATATCCGTTGTCTAGCGCCCATAATATAAGTCTAGTTACTTAACTTGGGGCTAGATGGCGCTGTGTGGATTGTCCTGCAATATTTATTTATTTATTTTATTTTAAATACTTTTCTTTTGGATATACATGTACAAATTGTACATTGGTCTATACAAATAATTTAATGGTAGATTTCGTAAATAATATACATATGTATGTTGTAATAATAACTTATAAATTTTCATTCGCAATTGAAAACCTTAAAGATCATTAATAAAGTTATTTAAATAACCGGCATGTTGATTTTACACAATTTTGTTTGATGAGGTCGAGGACGGGTCACAAATGAGTCGAGATGGAACTTGTATACGGATACGCTACCTAATCAATAACTAATACGCAAACGATAATATTACTATAAATACTTACAGAGTAGATAACAAGTTTTATCAGTAACAGGAACTTTTAAGACTTGAACCATAACCTGTTGAAATGGTATATTACATTTTAGTAATTGCAATTTTTATGCGTTTCGATGCATAATGCATGGCGTTGGTGTACCAACTTCAGGCCTCGCATCGACACCGTTAAGAACGCTCATTGTCTTTTGATCGCCGCCTTCCAAGAACATTCGACTACTCGTTTATACCGTTTACCGAATGCAGTCTTCCTCATTGCATTCATTACGCACTGTTTTTATCCACACAATCTGTGAGGTTATTGTGCGTGCACCGTGCACACATTTGTAGCGTTCCCAATTTCAGGCATTTATTAATCGAACGATTTTACTCTGTAGCCAAGTGTAGGATAGCAACAACTTATACTCGTAGGTAGGTCACTACGTAATACAGATGTAAATATGTACATGACATAATGCTTGCTAGAGTTAAGGAAAAATGGTAACGATGAACTTTATCTCGTAATATCTCGATAAGATTTTGACGTGAACGACAAAAACTGCATCATATCATTACATAAGGATTTGCGCTTTATCTTTGATTTATCTAGAACATGGTGTCTAGATAAAACTCGACAAGTATTTGATTCTGGCAACTAATAGTTTTAAATCGCGACACTTCAGTTGCTAAATCTGCAGCTGTTGATGTATTTTATGAGTGCAGCCGTATCGTGTTGGCTTCAGACGTTTGTAATGGTCTCGTCTGGAAACCTAGACCACTTCCACATGAGATTAATGACCAAATTACAGTTAAAAAATATCAATTTTCAAACGAGCAAGCACCGGCAGGAAGTAACGTAACATGGTTTCTGCTTATCTTCACAGTAATTAGGTGTGCGGGACAAGAACCCGAGCTATGTTTTATTCAAAGTAAAATGTATTTTTTACTGCATATGAGTTGAATTACTCAGATGCTTGTTGTAACTCTTACCTACTCCTACCTATTCCGTGTTTATAAATATTTAGTAGATATTTAAAGAACACCCACAAACTTTATTGAATGGTTTTAACTTAATATGCGAAACGTTGATCGAAGTCTTTCATCTTACCGCTGTTAAATCAGCACCTTGTAACCAAAATCGACATGAATGCGTTGTGCAACGCACAAAAACTTCACATGTCCAAAAAAATCTTACACGTAATTATATAACGTTATATGGTTATACGCTTTTGTTAAAATAATGAATGTCCAATTTGTGTATACCCAATATCCTTGGCCTTAATGTCGGTACGTTTGATGCGACTCTCGAGTTCAGACATCGCCGTTAGCGATTCGCAAATTTATAAAAAAAATAAGACAAATTGTTCACTATTATTAACCATTTAATTGTATGTATTTCCTGATAAATTATATGCAATTTGGAAGGCGTTTAAGTGGCTAGTGTATTGGTACCTTCCAGGCAAGCGTGCTACTCATCTATACAAATAAAATGCTTTGTCCTGATGTTGACTGACTGACTGACGGATCAACGCGCAGCCTAAACCGCTGATTGTAGAGACCTGAAACTTGGAGGGTGTATTTTTTGTATGACGTGGGCATCCGATAAGAAAGGATTTTCCGAAATTCTACCAAAAGGGGGTGAGAAAGGGGGGCAAAGTTTGTATGGTTCATGAAAATCCTATTAGAACCGTTTTCGACTTCTACATGGACGAAGTCGCGGGCAACAGCTAGTCTAGGACATAAAAATCCTGAGTGCCTGACTGGTATACCAATGAACAGCAATTTGACACACAGATAGGTATTACAACGTGGGCATCCGCTTAGAAAGGATTTTGTTTCTACCCCATACATGGACGAAATCGCGAGTGAATGGTACTTGTGCATAAGAATACTATTTCTCGTGATATCTCTTGATACGGATGAATGAAGTGAAGTAACCCTGTTTATCTATTTATCGTGCGTACCAACTGAACAAGCACATGGCACTGTTCAAGTGCCACCGAAAGATAACACTGTGCAATAAACGGTATGGATATTATGTATGCTGTTTATTTATTTTAGGTGCTGATTGCGTGATCGATCAGACATTGTGGTGCCGGAGGACTTGTATTCTTCGTATCATTGATAATGCTTCTCTTTGTTAACTAAATAAATATCATCGTATAGATAGACTAAACATAAAAGGTGATGTTGACATGCGTTTATAATAAACCGTATAGTAATCGTATGCAGAACTACAGGTACCGGAGTCACTGAGTATGTTGAAAGCTTTATCTTTTAAACTTTTAGGTAACGCGGGCGTAAACAGTAGGAGTTTTTCTTTGGCCCGTATTAACAATTTTGACAACCCAGTTGGCACAATGGTCACCATGCCGGACTACCAAACACAGGGTTTTGAGTTCGACTCCCGCCTCGGACAAGTATTTTTGCTTAGATATTTGTCTGTGGTCGGTGTTTCTATGTATTTTAAGTATATATTTACAAAAGAAAAGTATATAAGTAGTATATCCGTTTTGTAGCACCCATAACACAAGTCTAGTTACTTAGCTTGGGGCTAGATGACGATGTGTGGAATGTCCTGAAATCTTATGTCAGGTAGCAGCACAGTGTGAGTTTACATTGGTTGGGTATGTAAAATTTTATTTTTACTTTAGAATTGAATGTGCAGGATTTAATGTGTATTTTTGTAACGAGTTTATTTTGTAAAATCTAAGTAAATTATAAGCTTCGGCATACGATTGCGACTATGGGTTAAAAGCATGGCGAAAAAGTTTAACCAGCGGACTATTGAGACGCTTCTAACGATACCTCATTTGTTAAATTATAATAAGTAGTTTTGAAGTTAGGTGGGAACAGATGAACATACATACGGGTCAAGAACATAACCCTCTCTTTTGGCTTCGCCATAGTCGGGTAAAAACGAATGAATTTTACAATCGTATTATTCATTGATCACGTGTCCGTAAATCTAGCGCCGATGTTTCACAGACAATCGTGACCAGTGTTTAGAAATTACGTGGAAGAGTGTAGTCGGCCAAGCAAAGATTAGAACTGCCGACACATCTATTCCCAGGTGTCGACAATCAATTCTGAAAGTGTTCTATTTATGAGTCAGTTACTCATCGCGATTCTGTTTACTTTACCACAGACGCCTGTGTCTGCCATTGACCTTGTCTCGCAACGGTGTTCAGAAAAAAATATATAGAAATGCTAACACTTTGTATGCAGGCTTTGTCGTATTCTTTGGTCTGTCACGTTGAGAAGTGTGACCGATTGACGATATCGGTTTTACGAGGATACTAACCCAAATGCAAATAGCGTGACTTTTTTGGGATACTAACGCGGTAGAGCACTAGAAAAGTTTATATGTATTCATGCCTAAGTCTGTGAAACAGATATTATAAAATTAAAAATAGTATTCGTACCTACAAGGAGCGTTGTGCTGACTACAGATGTCTTTCCTGGTGACCAATATAGCGACGTCATGATGATGTGGGTTACCATCGTCTTCAGGATTAAGCCGATGCTGCCATCTACAAAATGAAGACAGTGTGGAGTCCGCATTCGTTGACACTTCCAACTCGGGCGCAGCATCAGTTTCCTCAACTAAAATTATTTTTACTACAACAACTTTGATGTAGTTGCCAATCGAAGGATCCATGTATAATGATGAAACCTAGAAATAAACAAAATTTTGGGAAATTACGTTCAACTTGAGAGCATTTTATTGCAGCTATTTGTAGTCGTTTGTAACAACTTACCATGTTCATAATAGTAAGCAAATAAGTTTCTAGATTGCCCTGATTGTGGAACTCAGTCATTGACTTATCAGCCACCAGTAGCACTTCGACGTGTCTAGGCTTACTGACAGAACGAATCGAACGCTTTCCCGCTTCGTACTGTGAACGTTGATTTACTCGATTGTGATTATAATATTGATTATTATACTTATTCTGAAACAAAATATAATAATTACTAACAATGAACTTTCATTGAGATATACTTTGATATTTTCGATTTAATAGTTACCTTGTTATTTCTCAGTCTTCTTTGTTCCTCTAACGTTTGCGATCGCCACTGATAAGGTGGTTCTTTTGTTGCACAATTCTTTTTAGACCTTTTCCTTCGTCTTCGGTTCCGGATTCTTCGTAGCCTGTTTTCATTATTCTGCACTCTATTTCTGTTTTTTCTTCTTCGTTCAATGGATTGTTCGTAAGACTTACTATTTTCAACGGAACTACTTTTAGAAATTGTGTGCATTCTTCTCTCTTCCATTCGAAGGGAACTCTGTTGCTGTCTGTATTCGACGGGGTTACGTCTCATTGCTTCCAGTCTTTTCCTTCTTCTCTCCAAAAATTCTCGTCTCCTTCTATCTCTGTCAAGTCGATTTCTCCTTTTGTCGTCATTTCTTTTTAAGTTGTGATTTTCTTCGTTCTTATTGCGTGAATTATTATAATTTCTACCTTCGAGTGATCGTTTTGCTCTATGAAAAGCTTCTACTTTGTCAACAGCGGACCTTCTGAAAATTACGTGAGGTCTTCCTTCGGATTTATCACCTGGAATTTGATTTGAGGGTTCAATCCAAAATTCGCCTTGCTCCGTCCGTAGATGTCCCGCCTGTTAGAAATACAGAAAATACATAATTAGTATTTCATTTAATTGCTTTTAGGCTTATTATGAAAAGTCTATTTTTTTACTTTTCAACTTTTATTTGACTACTTCCACACGGAAGCAAAACTATAATATCGCAATTGTATAGTGTGATTGTTGAACTTAATATATGAGACATTAAGTTGAATTTCCGGTTGCTTTGACATATGTCTATCTACATACATCTATCTACTCCTAATTGGTGTAAATATATCACTGTCAAACTTCTACCGATACAGGTGTTAGATTTAGCACTGATTTATTTTATTTAGGTTGTTGATATTTACTATACCTTGAAGTAAATATAGTTACTTACTACAGTTTCTGTGTCTATTTTTGCATAAACTTATTGACCGAAGCTACTTTATACCGAAGTTCTTATATCAAACTTTGTTAAAATGCAAAACTGTTGAGACACATTAACAACTTACATTAGGTGTCTAAATAGTTTTTGAAATACCTACTTAGGTATTTACCATATTAAAGCTAACACTTATCTGCCGAACAATCGTCCATTGATATTAAGAAACCGGTTAGAGAACTATTATAGTGGGTCAACAAATTGGTGTTGTTTGTTAGTAAATTGTAGTAACTTAGTCATAATCTACGGTCAGGCTAGATAAATTGATTGATAAATATACAAGAGGCGGCTTTGCGCGAAATTAAATAGAATCTATTCCATCTAAAAGATATCTTGATCAATTTACTGACCATTCGAATGATTACAAAATGATTTATATTTGATTAATTATACACTTTAGTAATCAAGAATTGACGGTGAATGTCCTGTGCCTGTAAAATATGAATATTTAAATATCTACTAGTATTTTTTATTTTGACATATAAAAACAATAATTGTCGCTTAGGACCTACTGCTTCAGGTGAATAACTCCTCTATACTTGAAGAACTTTAATCTTCAAACTACATTTTAATGAAATTCAATTTTAATAAAAGTTTAAGTTAGTTTTAAGCTAACTAAGTGTACATTGTATGTTTTTATCTATATTTTTATACAATAGATTTCAAAAAGGATCAAATTCTACGTACGTTATGTATTAACTTAATATTGTAACTATTTACTGAATAAATCATTTAATTTATATAATAATTAAAAACTTAGCTATTAGTTTAGCCAATCGTACGTAGCTTAAGCTAATATCTAATTTACATCAGGTTGTATTTAACAAAACGCAATAACAGTTTTTATGACTATGATCTAACTGGTTTTTGAATGTGTATTAGACTCGTACATGTATCTTAGAGCTAAGAGTTGGTACTTAGTGAGGTAATGAGATGTTTTAGCGTAGGCATAGTCTTCCCAGCCTGTATGTCGCCGGCCTTGTGCGACAGAAGGCCGTCTTAACACTACGCAATTTAAATTTAACCAACCTATTATATTGATTAATGATAATTTTAATTTAATAGCTCAGTGCGTGATGAAGTTTCGATTGTATGTTTAATTCATTTTCACGCCTTTGTCAGCGGTAACTTTGATGTTCTTTTTAATATGTATTTTAAAGAGAATTCCTTAATTGAATTTAAACTAACACTTGACAGATCAAAGCTTTTTAAAGATACAATTATATTATGACTACGTTCCCCTTTAACTTTTTCAAATGTTATAAAAACAGTTAACACTTTCAATTTCATTAGTAATTTTAGTATTGAAGGTGTATAGAAAGTGAACGTATACGGATGTGGCCACTCGAGATGTCCAGCTGGTCGAGTGGAGGCTCGGCTGAGAGATTTCTGGCGGCTTCATTGATGTTTCTTTAAGAATCCATTTGTGTTAGCGTACTCTTCTATCTATAAGTCGAGTGCTCGACGTTTGACCAGTCTTGCCTTGAATATTTACTTACATCTATACATATTATTATAAAACAAAGTTCCCCGCCGCGGCTGTCTGTTCGCTATAAAATTGTCATAGAGCATTGTATGAAATTAACTTAAGATGAAATTTATTTATCATTTTTTTATTCTCCAAGGCAAAAATACGTAATTTTTTTTTGGTTTATGTCATTTCATACAAAACGAATAAAAAAAGTCTGTCGACTGGCGATATCGCTAATAGAAAGCAATCTTGTCTAAGGGGGCTGGTTATTTTCACTCTTGTTTGCGGGTTAGAGGTGACCGTATCAGACTACGTAATATCGAGCGAGAGAAAAAAAAACTTTTAAAATAACTCTAGTAATCCTTTAGGTGTTCGATGATACATTGATAGTCATTTATGTATTTTAAAAGTAATTTGTACGGTTAAGATACATCCTAAAATTGACTCCAGAATCCATAGCCCGCCTTTTTCAATTATGTTCATGCAAGTATTAATAGTTGTTTAGCATAATAAGCGGTTGCTTGAATGAAGACGAATTGCATTCGTTTAAAAGTTAAGTATGCCTTTGTCTTTGTCCTTTATTTTTAAACGTGATTAATAGTAGAAAAAAATTAATGGGCTATTTTACGTCACATTCGATTTTAATAGTCTTAAAAATCTTATAATTTAAATGTTCCTTGGTAGGTATTTTAACAAATAATTTTAAAGTCAGTTCTAGAAACTAAATTAGGATGAAGCCACAATGAAGCACATCCGTTGTCTGAGTTATTAAGTTGTAAAACAGGGAAAACGAACTTATGTTAAGTACCTACTCTAGGTATAATGGGATACCTAATTGCCCATGGAAGCTACCATTCCGGTTTTATACTAATAGTCGGAGATCTCTTTAAGAACTACCTTCATCGAGCTGTTTAATGAAAGAAAAATATTTAAAAAATGGGTTGTCTAAAAAATTTCAGTCCAGAATATGATTTATTTAATTTTTTGTTTTGTTTTTCAAACCTTTCACTGGTTTGTTTAAGAGACAGATTACATACCAATCGAAAGAATGAAGCTTAGAGAATATGCAAACGTTAGGTTGACATTTTTTCCCGTCACAACTCTTGGGTAGGCAGGTAAATCGATACGAGTCATTTGAATTGGTCTGGTTAATGAATTAAAGTTAAGTTAAAATAAATATTATGTATTTCATTGGTACGGAATTTGTCTATAGACCACAACAGTGAAAAGTCTAAAAACAAAAAAATAAAATAAATTAATCATTCTGGACTGAAATTTTTTAGGCAACCCATTTATAATTTTTTGCAATAATTTTATTGACCTATTTAATTTGATATAACATACTTTTCATCCATTAAACAACTCGATGAAGGTCGTTCTTAAAGGGATCCCGTACTATAAGTATAATACTTATTTTTTTTCACATTAATAAATTGTAGAGTTCCGCTCTGTAGCCAAAAAAGCCTAAATACGAATATACTTACAATTTTATGATCCTTAAATCAAAATCCGCTTAGCAACACATATGGATAAGTACTACAGTATTTTTTTAAACACGTTAAATTTTTTATTAGGATTTTATGAATTTTATGTCTTAAATATAAATGTGTACTACTTTTAATAATAGATGATAGAGAAGAGACCGTGTTATCTCGATTAAATCTCACTTTTTCGCTGGCGTGCCGGCGTACTACTATAATTTAATTCTTATCATCAAATGGTCCTCTCCGAGGGCCAATTAAACTATGTGACGCCCCCTCATGTAAGGAACAAAATTACATCGATTTTATTTGTGTTTTTTACTACCGTTTGTATCTTTATATTTTTTATTGGGGCCAATAATAGGTCCTTAGGTAGAATAAATGTACAAATCACCTTGTATATATTGAAGACTATTTATTAAATAGTTATTAAGTACGATAATTATTGGAATGAAAATCAGTTGTGGGCAAAAATCACCACGGACTGGGTCCCGATTAACAGGCGACCCCGTGGGTGGCAGGCCAAGAAGGGGATGGCGGGACGAGTTGGACTCTTATCGTACTGAGTGACTGACTGGACCCAGCCGGCACTAGACCGGGAACAGTGGAAAGAAGGGAGGAAGCCTTTTGCCCTGGAGCTATTTTATTTATTTATTTATTTTTATTCGGAAGACAAACAGCAATAATCACAAACATATAAATCAACCTTACTTACTAAAAAACCATTTACAAGTCTCCGCATATATATTGCTAAACGCTTAGACGCATCGCATAAAAACAGAAGTATCTACTTAACTAATAAATAAAGAAATTAATAATAATTAACAAAGAAAGGAAAGTATACTCTTAAGAAAAGTTAATTTAAAATAAATATATTATATATAAATATAATAATAAAAAAGAGTTAAGAGTCCGCATATCCGAAAGTTCTTTTCCTGTGGCCTGGAAGGAAGCTCAAATAATTCCACTTCCTAAAAAACCAAATCCTTCTACCTTTTCTGAATACCGTCCCATTTCTATTTTACCATTCCTCTCCAAAGTACTTGAGCGTCTTGTCCACCAACAGCTAAGTACTTTCCTCACCAAAAATTCCCTGATGAATCCTTTCCAATCTGGGTTCCGACCTGGTCACAGCACCACGACGGCCTTGGTAAAGATTACGGACGACATACGACGTGGTATGGATAGCCGACAGCTCACTGTACTCACTCTCCTAGACTTTAGCAATGCCTTCAATAATTTCGACTTCGACTTGCTTCTTGGAATTCTCAGGTCCCTTAACATTTGTCAGTCAGTGATTACTTGGTTTCGTAGTTACCTGTATGGGCGCCGGCAGCGTATTTGTGTTGAACAGAACTGTTCCACCTGGAACGATATTTCTGCTGGTGTCCCTCAGGGCGGCGAGCTATCTCCTCTCCTGTTTGCTGTGTTCATTAACGCGATCTCTCATAATCTTTCTTGTTCCTACCACCTGTATGCAGACGATTTACAAATATACACGCAAGCTCCACTCGAGCAGTTAAACTGTGCGGTAAATTCTGTCAATACTGATTTGGATAAAATTTGCAAATGGAGTGAAGCTTATGGTCTTAAAGTCAATCCATCCAAAACTCAGGCAATAATAATTGGTAGTTCTAGGTTGACTGGTAAAATAAATAAAACGTTATTACCGCACATTGTTTTTGATGGAACATTGGTACCGTACAGCAAGGAGGTCAGAAATCTGGGCGTCACTATGGACTGTAATCTTACGTGGGACCCGCAGTTGTCTGGGCTGAGTCAGAGGATGTTCGCATCCAATGCCTCGCTCAGAAGGCTGAATTTCCTTCCAACTGCCACCAAAATTATGTTAGCACAAACTCTTATGCTTCCTGTTCTTGACTACGCAGACGAATGCTTTCTCGATCTCACTGAGGTACAATTGAATAAGCTTGAGCGGCTCCAAAATCTTGCGATCCGTTTTATTTTTGGTCTCCGGAAATTTGATCATGTTTCGGAGTTCCGCACCAAGCTCAAGTGGCTACCCATTCGTCTGCGTAGAAATTCTCATATTCTATCACTTCTTTATAAAATTATATTTCTTCCGTCCTCTCCCTCTTATCTCAAATCTTGCTTTCAATTTCGACATCCTCCATCTCAACCTGTTCGTTCTTCTAAGGCACTTGTTCTTAATGTTCCTGTCCGATCTTCCACTTTTTATGGAAACTCTTTCACTGCAAGGGCTGTGGAACTATGGAATGATTTACCTGCCACCATTAGACAATCTAAATCTTTGGCGGTATTTAAAAATTACGTCTATAATCACTTTTTGGCTATTGCCGAAAAAGATCAGAGGGCCAGCTGTCGTTAATTCGTTGTTTAATATATTGTAAAATATGTATTTTTAATTATGGTATTGTATATAATTTAATCTTTATTTTTTATCTATTTATTTGTACATTGTTATATAATTATATTAATATATTTATGTAAAGATATGTATGTATGTTTATATATGTATATATATTTATATATAATTATTATTAGTATGTAGTTAAGTTTGCATTTATTATTATGTTTTTGTTGTTATTTGCATCTTAGTTTGAACACCCTACCCTTCACCTTCCTCAACTTCTTGTCCATCCAAAGGTTGCCTGGAAGAGATCGCTTTGAGCGATAAGGCCGCCCTTTGTAACACTTAGACTTAAGCTTTGTTTTTATTTAATGTTATTTGAAATTTGTGTTTACAATAAAGAATTTATCTATCTATCTATCGATAAATAAAGTTAAGAGTCCTATAGGCTAATATAAATCTGTAGTCTGGCCAAAGTCAACGGAAATACTTCCAAACGGAAATATAACTTAACTAAATATATTGAACCATCTTGTAAAACACAGACAGAGTAGATAAACAAAAAACTTAAAATATTTACAACCATAACGATAAATATGCTGTCATAAATTAAAACACAATGATCGATCACCCGGCCACCGTCCCAACATGAGACTAATTAGCGTTAAATGTCAAAATAAAAATCATAAATGTAAACCGACCAAAATGGACGCCCACTTTCGTATGTAGGTATAGGCTTTTTGCAGCTTCTGTGCTAATATTTGCGATATGAATGTCGCACCCTTTTGTTTAGGTAGGTACATCAAGGCCGTCTTAATGAAAATGCATGAATGAGTAGGTTCAATGTAGATAAGGAAACTCCTACACTACATTGCAAAAAATAGAATACAAATCTCAAACTCGTAGAGTTATTTTCCGAGTGTGCTTTTAGTAAGTAGTCAACTCTTGAGAATAATCTTCTTAGATGGCTTGTATGTATGTATATTAAAGTGAAATACATAATTACATGTGTTCTTCAATTTAAATATTAATGTTTTACCTACCTGTAAAGTTTGTAAACAATAATCATAAATCAATAAGATTTCTACGTCGTCATAAAGCGTTGAAAATTAAATTATTTATGAATAGTTTTTATTTTAATTGAATATGGAGGCGCGGCTGTAGATGTATTAGAAAACCAAAAGGTAGGTAAGTCAATAAATAATATTTGAATTTGTATAGTGGGCGAGGTAGTCATCTAAAATCAATTAAGTTCTTAAGGTATAGCATAGTTAATTTAGTGAATACGTGTTATCTCATAATCACTGTGCACATCGCATAAACATAGGCATACTTATATTTACTTCACAAGAGTTTTATCTATCGTGATACGAAATTATGAGTAAGTTTTTATTGAATTTGCAAATCATATTAGTAGCAATAACTTTCTTATGAAAGTTGACCGTTTAAATCAATATTTACAGTGTAAACCTTGTATCACTTAACTTTCAATTTAGGATTCGTTAGAAACTCTTCAATAATAGAGAAGACATTGGGATTTGTCGTTTTACCTATAAATCTATGTATAAAAACATATTCAGACTCACTAAAAGTTTAAGGTAAAATAGGATTTACAATACGTTTTGTATAATCGTTATCTAGTGAGTCACAAAAATCGTAAAGTTAGATTTGCTCCATGTTCAGTTGAATGCGTACCTGGAACTCGTCAAAGTTTTGTGCCTATTCTGTTTTATATTATTCGTCTCGTGCAAGAAATATTCTCCTGTGATTTATCTTAAAATTCTTTTATTTATATCTGACAATAAAATTAACGACTTACGACGACGGGAGGCATAAAAAGTTAGGATTTCAGTTGATGCATTATTTCGATCGTTTTTTAATTCTTTTTGTAAGAATTATCGGACCTAAAGTTAAGAACTCATTAAGGATAACTGTCTGAGCATGTCTGAGAATAAATTTAAACAATTTGTTTTCCGAGGAATCGTTGCAAAAAGCTAGTTCGGCATGGCGAGCTCATGAATTGACACATAATTAGTGGAGAAGGTCAACATCTTGATTATAATTTGATACTTACAAGTCCATCGCAGGCAGAGATGGCGGCAGCCGAGGAAGGCTGTCCTCGTATTGTCCCGGTGTAGTGGCAAGAAGTCGAGTCTTGCCGTGGTCGCTCCCTGGTGCGTCCGCTCGCCATGTGTCGCTCCACCACCATCGCTGGAGTTATAAACGTCACTGATGGCCTGCAACAACATTCTTTATTAATATTTAGTATACCTACGTATGTCATCAAAATAGATGCCACTTAAAGCTGCCTACTTATCAGATTTATATACCATGTTGATTTATGTGAATATTTGGCGTATGTATTTCGCGTTAAAGATCTTTACAGGACTATAACGGAATAGTTAGCATTCTCTCGTAGGCATATGCCTTATACGACGAGGTCCTGCGATTACCGCGAAGTTTTGCTCAAGATCGTACAAGCTTGAGATTCTTGCGCGCGCTAACACTTTTGAAAACGCTCTATAAATAAAACGAGAATGCGATAGGCCCGCAGTTTCTAGTTAGCGTTAAAGCATTTAGTTGCAAAAGATCCATAATTCTGTCTTGCTTGGTCTTTGTTTTATACTTTATTAGAATATCTCGTGATTCAAATTTTGTAAAGGGTAGGTAGATAGCAATTATTCATGTTGGATAGTTAGTAATGAAATAATAGGTGTTTGGAATATATTTATTGAATTAAATAGGTACCTAAATATATCTTACTTTCCTAGTTTGCCCAAACCATATTAGAGAAAATAGTTGTCTGAAACTAATAAATAAATATTACAGGACATTCCACACATCGCCATCTAGCCCCAAGCTAAGTAACTAGACTTGTGTTATGGGTGCTACACAACGGATATACTACTTATATACTTTTCTTTTGTAAATATATACTTATAATACATAGAAACAACCAGACCACATACAAATATCTAAGCATAAATACTTGTCTGAGACGGGAATCGAACCCGCAACCCTGTGTTTAGCAGTCCGGCGTGGTAACCATTGTGCCAACTGGGTCGACAAATAAACTCAACCATTATAGTGTCCAATGTCCATGAGTGGGAATAAGTTTTCTCGTTTATTATATCGTCTGGCATCGGAGAATGCGAATCGTTGGCTATAAATCCAAGCTGCGGTATAAGTTCATATCGGCCAAGGAATCTGTCTACTATGGCGATGGCGTTCGACAGCAAAAAGTTGATTTCGCGACTTTACAAAGTCAAGTTATATCTGGTTCGACCTTAGAAACGTAACAATTGTGGAATTCCATAATGTAGGTGCCTACATTTATCTTAAAAAGGCTACGACACATTCTACTGTAAATTCAATCAACCAATAACGAAGACTTAAAAGGACTTTTGTGCATATAACAAATAGGTTTTCAATCTTCACGTTTAATTGAGTATTTAGAACCAGCGACCGATTATTTGTAAGATTGATAAGAGAATTCCTATATTTGTCTATCTATATAACTTTCCATAATGGAAAAGGGTGTCTCGAGCTCACGAAGAAAGTGTAAAAGTAAAATATATAGGTTTACAAGCCTTAAGTATGCAGACACGGAAAACGTAAAACTTAACATAAAATGTTTTAAGCTTTGTTTGCGAGGTATTCAGTTGAAGTTTACTTATGTATGCAACTAAGTAGTTTCTAAGCAAACACTTGAAACTTTATCAAGTACTCGACTAAGTGGCGCCGCCTCTGTACCAACATTACGGATACCTATAACATTATTCTATTGGTTTGCGCAAACGATATCATTCTTACATTACTGTCCGTCGTAAAAGCTTTGGAAACGACTAATCCTCAAGTATGACTTCGAGCAAGCGGAAATACTCGATTTCACTACCAATTTCATGATTGAGGCTTGATGCTTGACCATGACCGGAGCGTTTAAGACTAACAGTTGAAGTGGCGAAGCACTAAGCACACTGATAGCTAATTACTTACCGCAATTAGCGGAGGTAAACACGAACGGCCCAGATACGTGCCGTCTGCGAGACGTATTAACACAAATGTCGATGCGTCCCACCTCTTGTAATTACCTATTAATTAGTAAATTATTCTCGGTTTCACATCCATTTCCTGAAGTGAGTTCCATTGAAAGCTTTCGTAGGTCTAAGTAGGTATTCAGTGCGCGTATGGACAGAGAACGAACACTCAATGCTCTAGAATTCTAGAATTTACAAGAGCGCTTTTACTTCAATGTGATTTCTGTTGTAGTAACTTATTTTACTGTGATAAAACTCAATTTATATACTAAACTATAGCACTAAATTCTGTTATAAAAAAAAGGAACTAGGAATTCCTGTGTTTCAAGCGAAAAAGGACTTACCTATAAATATGTAAGCAAAGGAACGCAGGTAAATACCTAATAGTAAAAAATATACTAATTTTAAATTATTCCAAACCAACTCGACTATAAAAGTTCATTTAGTAAAAGCAATTCGCGTGTTTTATGTTTATTTAAGATAAGGCAATAAAAACATTTACTTAAAATAAAATTAAACTGATTCGTCCATAAACGTATAATTTTATAGCTGGTTAACATTAATTAGTGAATGTTTGATAAAATTGTGAACTGTCCTTATATGCTTAGCGAGCTGAGAGCTGAGAGGTGAGGACCTTTAGATAACTACATGATTAGGGACATAATGGGAGAGATTAGCATGCAAATACCTGTAAAGTGGTAACAAGATACGGCCAACAGTTAATATCTTGTTTTATGAAAATGTATATGATGATAAATAAGCTACTTTCACCAATTTCAGCTAGGTATATTTACCAGTTAGATTGTTAAACTATTCAGAGTGCACTATAAAACGATCAAACCTAACCGATTACTCCTAAGAGACGTGACTCTTTTGTTGTGAAAACTACTAAGAAAAGAGAAAACTTCACAAAGAAAAACAGAATCAATTGCTTATCATATTTCATAGCTTTTTACATAAATAATACCAACAACTTTCAATAGATACAATTCTACTTTGTGTAATCGATTGAGATACGTTTCAACTGTCACGAATTTCTTCATTGATAAAAAACCATTTCTAAAGCAAAGTAAAAGTACCTATGTAACTAGGAATGTAACTTTACAAAATAAACAAAGAACTTATTTGTGAAATTATCTATTATTTTTAAACAAAACACGCTTATTAAAAAGGTTTACCAACACATAACTTAGGTAGGTACTGATTCTGATCTAAATTCAAGATTATTTCCCGCATCCGTGTTCGAAAGAAAAAAACGAAATAAACAAGGCATTGTTTCCAGTCATTTCGCTGGGTGTTCCATGTGGTATCGGATATCGCACCTTGATGTATACAGCACAGTACATAGTCAAGCATAAATTCCTTGGAGCCCTGTGGTTTCGGCGCCCTGCAGAGTTAAGCCCTTTATTTTATTACCAGTTAGGTCCTTGCTCTTGAACTTGCTTTTGTTTATCGGTAGACTCATATCTCTTGTTCTCGTACGCTCGAGTTTAATGACTCCTCATTATTGTATATCTCTATAGTAACGTATTAACTCCGAAAGTAATTGGTTGAATTTAATTTATTTTTTATATTATAAGACGCAACTGTGTAAATAAAAGCGTCTCGATTATTCGATTATCGAGAAGAAAAATAAAACTTAACAAAGCCATTCGAAGATATCCACACCCGATAACGAATATACGATTCCCGAAATACATCGGTTTGTTTTTTTCTGTAAGTCTTGGAACGTTAATTTATTCTGCCGGGCTATAGGTAGGTATACATTACGTAGATGATTATTAGGTATTATAGGGTTATCTAAAAATAATTAAAGACCTTTTAAAATTCAAAGGAATTCAATTTCCAAAGCGAAAAATCTTAAATCTAGATAGTAATATCAGATATCGGTGAAATTATATGCGTTTATCACCACTAAACTGTTATTGAGAACCTGAAACCGTAATTTGATAAGGTTAACCTGCTGCATACAAATTGCGAATTATAAAATTCTTTCTTTTTTTTCATGACGGTTCACACTTGTTAATTGGTTAAAGAGAACCACTCTAACACTTTACCCTGGGTTTATATACCTACCTAATGTTTTTAATAAAAATATTTTAGTTAAAACATTTGATTACTGAATTATAAACAATGTGAAACCTTGAACGGTGTTAAGGCCTGGCATTCCCATTACAATTTTACATCGATGAGTCGATAATCTAATTTTGAATTCGCAACAAAAATCATGCTATCCTAACAGCACTAACAGTACCCAACATATGTTAGCTACGTAGGTTTATAAAAACAACATTGGATAGGTAAGGTAGAGCGGTGTTGGCATAGTGGTAGATACCTCGACTTTCATTTTGTAGGTCGTGGGTTCGATACCAAGCCGGCTGTGCACCAATGTATTTTTCTTAAGAAAAATTTATGAGCGCTAATTGACATTGCTCTTACGATGAAGGAAAACATCGTGATGAAACCCGCGGCTTAGTTGGCTCCAGAAGTATTGACAAGTTCTCTCTTCTGGACATGGTTGACTAAGTTGAGAGGTATAGTAGGTGCTGGGCAAGCCTACTCTATCCTCACGCAAAAAGGACCCAATTAAAAAGTAGTAGGTAAGGTAAGTAAAATGCACAATATTGTTTAGGTACTCTTTCTACCAGAATATTTCCATTCCGACCACACCGGGCGGATCTTGGAAAGACTCTTCCTGCGTTTTTTTTTATTATACAAGTAACTGCAAATCAAAAAAATATCAATAATAAAGAAATGTCCCTACATATCAGTTTTCTTAATATTTTAATAAAATAAAGTACTTCGGTGATTGAGATCTGTCCCGCTACGGGACTTCGTCTCCGTTGCACAATTGTTGCAATATTCATCGTTCATTGTATTACAATAATTGCCACATAAATATGTATGAATTGAACTTCGACGACCATACTGCAACTTTCAAACTGTCGAGTTTTTGTCCCACACACATTAAAATGCATGAGCCGAAACATAAGCTTTAAATGAAAATTTGCAAGGCTATGGACCCACCTTCATTTTCATGACATCTGTTGATTAAGTAGATATAAGTTAAAACTTTTAGGATCATCAATACCTACAATTCAGAAGTGTTTAAAGCTTCATACTAACAGAAGCTTTTTATAACAAAACTTACGTCATGAACGTTTTAATTATATATTGCAATAAATGATGCGTAGGACTTGCTTAGATACAAAAAAGTGCACGGGTGACTTCCGAGTAATGTTGCGTTCACACGAGCCGAGTGATAGCTATGTTTCCGCGAAACTATTGCAGGCGAAAACGCGCCGCACTTCCGTGGGTTTGCTTTGATCGTCCCTAACGTACACATTAAATATTAAGATAAACGTCGGAGTTCAACTATAAAATATGATCTCGTGATGAAAATAGATTACTGTGTATTTAACCATAAATATTGTAGGTATGAATTATAAGATTTATAAGAGAAATTCGTTGCAGCTTCAACCCACTCACAGCCGCCTAACAAATATAGGTTGTGTAGCTAAAGGTTGTTACAAAGTTGCAAATGTGCATTTTGTTATGGTGGTGTTAAATTAAATTCTTAAAATAATATGAAAGGCAGTATCAATAGAACCAGCTACCTATGTAATTTATTTCGCAGTTAGCAGCGTCTTGTCTTGTTGAATTTATTGGCACTCTGCTCTAAGTCGGAACAAGAATGTCGCTGCCTCCAGATTTGGAACTTATTATATCTAACGAGATAGAGCTGTAAAGGCAGATAAGGAATATTGTCTCAACATTTACTTCAATCAAAATCTAAAGTGCTGTTAAATCTGATATAGATAATTTGATTTCATATTATTTAGTCGCTGTAGCGCTAGGAAATCAACCTAGCAAATTGTTTAAAATATTAAGCTGCAATATCATGCTGAACTCTTAACCACAAAAAATATAAAATAAAATGATTTTTTTGAAATTTTATATTATGTAACATTTTATTTAAATCTGTCTGGTTTTTTTATGAACATCGGTAAATTACAACACTGAGTGTTGTAATTATGAATGAAAAAGTTACCTATAACGAAACGCATTTTTGCGAGTAGTATTCTTCTCTTTAAGTCTTTATTTAAATCACATCACCAATAGATAACGGGTTATTAGGGTTGCCATACGTCTTATATAAACGGGGCTGTCACCGTATTAGAATATCAGTGCCGTGTGCCGTATTTGTCCTAATCATGTTCTGAAGCCGTCTACAGCGTTCCAACCATGCCCTGTTCTAACATGCAGATGTTGGTTGAAACGCTGCGTGTCAGCAGAAGTATTTGAGCATCAAAAGAGTTATAACGTCCTGTATTAGTTCCAAAATCCTCTGAAAACCCTACCTACAGATAGCACTCGTAGTAGCACGTATGTGGGTGTACTTAGATATAAAATTGCTCACCAAGGTTATCAAATATCGACGAAAATTTTACTGGAAAACCGTAACGGAAATAGCTAACACAATTTATTAGCTCTAGTAAGTAGTGCGTGCTATGAATTAGGCGAGCAGCCAACATCATGTTCAGAATTAATATCTAATATCTACCTCGAATAATGTACGATGTAATTGTCCATTGTCAATATCTAGGTTTGAATCGATTTGATCTTTAATTAATCGTAAATCGTTGTTTATTCTTGTAAGATGATGTGAGACTACGCTAAATCAAAACCGAACTACTATTAATATTACGAAATTTTAACCGGCTGTTTTTTTAATACTTTTTCGACAGGAATGTTATATCTTACACTAGGCTTAGAACTTTATTTAAATTTATTTAGCGTGTTAACTACATGATAATTTTCAGATTAAACCAAAGAACAGCCAGACACATTTATATAAAAAAGGCACATGTCAACGATTTGGATATATACCTAAATTAAAATCGCGTAAATCGCGTTACTGTTTGAACTAGAGTGAAAATTAAAAAGATTTATGTGCATGTATTTCAGATTGAACTGTCTGAGTGTCTCAAGGTCAGATTGCTACTTTATTTGCATCTTGTCGTCTACAAGCTAACTTGATAAATTGAAGCTAAACACTTTGTCAACGTTGATGCCTTTGTAGATTTCGCAACAAAACTAAATCCATGTATTTTTTTAAATAGGATGTAAAATAACGAAATTGATACCATCGCAACAGGTGTACAGTAGAACTTACGCAAATTTTGATTGATTGGAGCACTTCATAGTTTTTGTACAGCTCTTTTATTTGAACTGTGTAGGCGTCTAATGAAGAAAAACTTAACCTAGAAAAGTTCAACAACATTTGAATAGCTTTTGTTGTCGAAAACTAAAAAAAAGTTCGGTTAATGAACGGCAGTTTATTTTAATAACATGTACAAAAAAAACTTGGCAAACGTTCTTTGAAAAAAAAAATGTGTATAAACGTAAGTTCTTAATCATCGCAAAATTAAGTGCATTTCTGCAAGCGAAGATAAACAATTCTTGACATTAGTCGTTTGTAAGTGATAATGTCAGAGATGTTACCTAAAACGCGATACCAAGCCAAGTTCAAATATTTGAGAAGGTCGAACCGCGATAGGCAAATAATAAACTATGTCAGTCGAGTCGGTAACAGAGTCACAAACGCACGTATGCTATAGGTAGGAGCAGATACGCGCTTATCAACAATATTTCGATATTCCAGTCGTCAAACATTAACGTTAACATCATTGGGGTTATCACCGCGAAGACATTAACATTTTAACATGTATTCGACAGCAATTAAAGTCATTATTATCAACAAAGTTAGCGCGCGATCAATGCTCCCCAACTTTCAGTTACAGTGACCCTGAACTTATTTTATCTCTATGAAGTACACGTGCCTTATCTCTCTTTACAATGAATAGATGAAACAATATTTTTTTATCTTGAACAGTTAAATAAAGATTACATAATGATACGCGATTTTATTCTGCGTCTGGTTTTGAATCTTCTCTCGCAAATTACCAACTAATTTACGAATGTTTTATTTTAACCCGATAAACGGTATCGGTTTTTTGTTTAAATTGGTTTATTTTAGGTGTAGATAGGTATGTATCTGATATTAATTTGTAAAAACCTATCTACGTACTCAAACCCGATTACGCAACAATCGCGTGGCGCTAAATCATAGTCGCTACGAATATTTTATCATGATTTGTACTCCTTCACCGGGTCAAGTAATTGAGTCAGTGCATTACAATGCATTAATAATAAGATTTTCATCAATTAAATACCAATACCATAAAGTAGTAATACCATTAAGTAGGAAATTTAGAAACAATGAAATCTATTTAGTTTTTCGCAGTCACTCTTATCTTCTTTAGGAAGTGCTACGAATTTCGTAGACAATTAAATAAATTAACGAGCACTTGTAACGAAACATATTATTTCTCGCACCAAAACATTTCTTTTTTCAGCAGAGCCGAAGTACATATTTTTAGGGTTTCATACCTCAAAAGGTAAAAACGGAACCCTTATAAGACAATTCTTGTCCGTCTGTCTGTTTTATTTAAATCGTAATTAAACGCCTTTGTAAGAAGTGATATAAATTTTAACGGTGTCATTATACAATATTTATAAGGTAATGACTCAGTGTTATGCTAATGCTAGTTCTTAGCTTAGTAACAACATTGGGACATACCTACGTCACACAGTTTTATGATGTATTCAACTGTAGATTGGTAATGATAGTTTCATAAATAATAGGTACCCATTGCTAAATTTTGATAGGTAGGTACTTAAGTTCCGGTTCATTTAAGGTTCACGATCAACATGGCATGTAATAAAATTACATTTACATATGTGTAAATGTCCTACAAAATGTACTAAACAAAAAAAAGAGCATCTACTTTTGTATATTATTCCGATCAATACGTAGTAGAGGACTTATGACCTACCCTACCTGGTATTTAAAAATCATTGTATTTCAATACAATTAGATTTTAAAATACCAATCATTTTTAAATACCTTAAAATTTTTAATAGTTCGCGATTAACATGGCATATAATAAAAATACATTTACATATGTGTAAATGTAGTACTAAATGCACTACATAAAAGAGCACCTACTTTTATATCTTTTTCCGATCAATACGTAGTAGAAGACTTGTAATACAATTAGATTTCTTTAAATAATTTCTGACTTACCTCAGGTCCAGCCTGATTTCTCTGCCATCGAGGGTGAGGTTGTAGTGCAGTTCATGCTGTAGTTCGTGCTCGCGCGCGTGTAGGTCACGTCGCGCCCGCGCGTGGCCGTGTTCGTGCGCGTGCTCCACTGAATGCGAGACCAGCTCGCCATCGTATGTCACCTTTACTGGTCGTATCACCTGGACCTGATTGGTGTCCAAGTGTTTGTGTGAGTAGATACCTGGGTAACAAATAAATAAGACTTAACAACAGTTTTTAAATAGTCACAGAGAACTTAAATGAGTATCAGTGAGTTCTAGAATCAAAGAGTCCAAGTTTTCATCACTCATCAAAGCAGACACATTGCCGTTTTTCAATGTAATAATAGATAGATAGATAAACACTTTATTGCGCCATAAAAACAGAACGAAAAATGATTACAAATAACAAAAACAAAATAAATTCTAACTTAAATAACTGCCTATATGCTAAAAGAAAATTGATATTTAATACTTTACAATATGGCACAGTGGGCGGCCTTAAAATAATCGGGATAATAATCGGGATGAAACCAAATTTAATAATTCAGAATTCATTCAGTTCTAAGTAGAGACTAATGTAGAGTTTTACGAGATGTCAATCATAAAAATTATCTATGATACCTACCTAGATTTAACACGTCAACTAACGTCATAGTTAAAACAAAGGTCATCGTAGACCGAACAGTAAAAAATGACGCAGCTCTGACTCCCGTGAAAAACTTAGGCAGGTTAGTAAAAAGGTAAACATTGTAAACAACTTTTTAAATGAAACTAGATTTCAATAACACTGATAATTTTTTTCTCTGTGTAAGTAATGTATTCATATAAAATGCTTTGTCCTGAATCACTGACTGACTGACTGACGGATCAACGCACAGCCTAAACCGCTGATTATAGAGACCTGAAACTTGGAGGGTGTGTTCTTTGTATGACGTAGGCATCCGATAAGAAAGGATTTTCCGGAATTCTACCCCTAAGAGGTTGAAAAAGGGGGGCAAAGTTTGTATGGGACAAGGTGATTCCTTGGTCCATTTTCGACTTCTACGCGGACGAAGTCGCGGGCAAAAGCTAGTCTATACTATAATATTATAAAGCTGAAGAGTTTGTTTGTTCTAATCTCAGGAACTACTCGTTTTAATTGAAAAATTCTGTTTTTGTTGGATAGTCCAGTTGTCGAGGAAGGCTATTGGCTATTTTATATTTCGATATTCCCACGGGATCGGGAGTTACGCGGGTAAAATCACGGAGTGCTGTTAGTAGGGATTATAAAGATTTTTTGTTCGTAACAAATGGGCTACTGCTGGATCGCTTATCTATGAGGATATTGGGAATAACATTGGGAATATTCATTGGGAATAACATACGCCACTTTTTATTCCAATATTACCACGAGATCGAGAGTTACGCGGGTGAAACCGCGGAGCGCTTCTAATCTTACAATAAGAAATTGTGTAGGTAGATCGTTGAAGAGAGTAAATGTTAACAATAAAATTTTATAGGACGTTTCTTTGATAGATAATTTTAATCAGTGGTTTTACGAACAACAATCCATTGTGCATTTATCTTAATAATCATTTTAACTCGACTCTCTTACATTAAAATGTCTTATTTGACATTGCCTGCGTTGACTACATACATTTTAAAACTATCACGTATAGCTTAAGTGCCCACCATTTAGTTGCAGTCGTCAATGTGGGAGGATCTAATTGAGTTATACTTATTTGTTTAATCTAATTTATTGACTTGTATAAGAAATAAAGTAATCAGAAAGAATGTTACAGTTCTAAATAACACAAGATGTTCTAGGATTTTAAAATAACATGATTGTTTTTACTACTACAAAGTACTTAGCTATGGTTAACCCCCGACGCAAAAACGACGGGGTGTTATAAGTTTGACGTGTCTGTGTGTGTGTGTCTGTGGCATCGTAGCTCCCGAACGGATGAACCGATTTTAATTTAGTTTTTTTTGTTTGAAAGGTGATTTAGTTACTATACTACTTAGTCTGGTGAAAATGGTGCTTGTAACAGCATTGAAATATCGAGCTTCACAAAATAAAATAACATGGTTGAACTTCCTCTTCATACGTGTGTTAGATAAGATAGATTCTAAGCTGGTTGTTTCGTTAATGATTCAAAGAAATAATTACGATCATACTTCTTCTTGACCTATTAAAATTAACTTACAAACCTACTTAAACCACATTTTACTCATGCGCTTAAACCACGTAATCAAAATAATAATGTGCCTTACCTACATACGTCAACAGAATCTGCCAAGAGTGAGTCGACTTATAAGTAGAGAGTTCCGTTCATTTTCCAATTTTTAGCCGACTTCAAAAAAAGGAGGAGGTTCTCAATTCGGTTGTATGTATTTTTTTAATTAGTTAGACATTTAAAAAAAATCTGTAACTGAGCCAAATTAAGTATTTTTGTATGAATAGAAGTTTTAATAATACAACAACTGTGGCGAGGTAATAGACAAAGACTAGACACAAAAATCTCATTTTAATTTATTCTCTTCGAAGATTTACGATAACACTACAAAAGTATAAGTAGATAACCTAAGTTTCCTAAGAAACCAGTCTCACAGCCTCTTAATCTTTGCAGTAAAAAGATAAATTGTTATCTTTTATCAGATTACGTTGTTTATTTTAAAAACTAATTTAAGGCGTTTGATGAAATTAGAAATCATAATTTTAAAAGACAAAGTAAAACAGGTTGGTCGCTCTAGTGCGAAACAGTCGCAGAAACATGCTAATTTGCAATTACATACATTATGACGGTGCTTTCCAGGAATCGCGGAAGCCAAATAAACAAAATATCATAATTGACACGATGGTACACTAAACGCTGATGGTAGTAAATAAATAAAAATCAATGCGCGCGCGTGGATAGGTTGGTGATGATGCAAATATATCGTACCATATTATTTATATCTGCTATTCGATATTCTTTAATGGGACCATTTGATTTATCTAATTTTAGACGTTAATCTATACATATAAAATGCTTTGTCCTGAATGACTGACTGACGGATCCTAACCCGCTGATCGTAAAGGCCTGAAACTGAGGGTGTTGTTCTTTGTATGACGTTCATTTTCGACCTCAACGCGGACAATGTCACGGGCAAAAGTTAGTAACCCATACAAACGAGTTTTTAATTGATGAAAGAGAAATGTTTTATGATTATTTAATGAGTGACGCGTGTTTTGGAAGATGCGGTGATTAGATAGGGTCAATGTCACGCCCTGCGCCCTACCCTGGCGAGGCAAGGCGTGCGGCGCCAGCGCAGAGCGGCTCTCCGGCGCCATCGTACACATACGTTATGGTTCATTCATTATCATTATCACAGTAATTATACACTGTTTCTATTAAATTACAAAACGTTGACGATTAAACAATAGTGGGAGCGGAAACCTAAAAAGTTGTAAGGTGTAAAAATAGTTGTTACAGGCAATGACAGATTTTTTTATAATTTTCATTACGAATACACTTCCATTCAATACAGTTTCTCTAAACCTCTAGAATTCATCTCCTGACAGTCTTTTTTAACTTTCTAATGATTGACGTAAAAAGAATATATTTTAATCTATAAAAGACCAATAAATCGATTTGTTACAAGGTGACTTTCAATAAGTTTGTTTTTATGAATTATTAAGTTTATTCAGTTAAGTCTGTTCATCGACTCAGTGATCCGATAGCAACAAGAGACGCCTGTAGATAACATTCCCGGTAATGTGTTCTATTTTCATAGATAATCATAATTTCTATTACCACTCGTCATATGAATAATTTCCTATGAAATCTATAGATGCGGTGTCAGCGGCCCAGCACGGCGCTAGTTACTCGACACTCGCTGACTGGTAAGGCCACACAGGTTCCACTTGCAAGTCGTGTTTTTCTCACTCCATGTTTGTCTAACTGCATTACGTATAAATTTAGTCACGGTAAAAACGGCAATTGATCGAGGGAACTGAAAGCATCCAGACGATGGCAAAAAAGTTTGGAGCGGATGGATTGGCGCAAAGATTATGGTATTACTTGTTGTAACAAACAAGATAGGTAGTGCTTTATATTATTTAGGATGGTCTAAATTATTTAGGTATTTTGAAAAGCTTTTCATAAAGGTAAAGTCCAATTATACTCGTAGCTTTGTTCTTGCATTTATATAAGAGATGTCACGCGTAGGCAACAAACCCGAAGTCACAGCAATTATTTGCCATTACGCGAAGTCGCCAGCACCGCCCTGTGAGGCAGCACACCGACCTCTCCCCGTCAAACAACTTGTGTAGGTGGATAACTAGACAAATACGATTTACTGAGCCTACATTATTATATCTGGACATGTTACGGAGAAGAATTTATATGGATAAAAATATGCCCACTGTACCTATCTCTCAAGCTTACGAAGAATAAATAGTCAATTAAAATCTATGTAGGTTTCTATTATATGTATAGATTTTGCAATATCGTGTGGGTGTTTATGGAAGATAAAGATTCTAATCAAATAGCATTATATTAGATGAACGAATAGAATATTAAATAGTTATAGCCCTGTGGGATACCATAAGGTGCATCTTAGTGAAGGTAATTTCTACATTTAATTATAATATTTAGTTGGTCTATCTCGGTCACCTAGACCTCCTGCGGTTATAATAAGTACATAATCGCATAGAATTAATTATTCATCACGATACCGGATGGAAACCAGTCTGATAATTTCCATGTCTCATGTTATGACTATTGGCTCTATTTGGGTCTGTGTTTTAATCTTCATTATTTCGGGCCTTTGCCCAGGTCAAGGTGAATCACAACAATAACTTTGAATTTTAAAACGATTCTCTTCAAACCTAAGCTTTAACTTTTGATGTTCATTTTAAAATTTGACTATGAGTGGAGAAAATCTAATATTACCGCAGAATAATAGATTTATTATCAACCACTATTGATATGTTATACAAAAGTGTTACATCACTTTTATTAGTATATAATCAGCGTAAGTAAACTAAAGTATCTGTAACGTACTTGTATTGTGTGTAATACAAACAAGGTCTTTGCGAATTTCCTGTCACTTAAGACGTTAAGATGCGTAAGTATTTACTTTGTGACTAAATAATAAGGGTAACTCTCATGGTCATCAAAGGGTAAGAAGGTTTAGTCATACACAACCATTGTTATTATCTACAGTACAACTTTTACAACGCATTGTAAACTTATCATCATCTGGAGCTGTCAGTCAACGGATGATCTACGTTCTCTAGTTAGGGAAGGATTCTTACTTCTAATATTTTTGTTATTTTAATTTATTGTTTATCTTTATTCTTTTTCAATCTTCTACGCTTACTTTGTTATTATTTAGGTTATCATTCGTGAACTTTCCTTATTATATTACAATTTGTTTGTTATATGTCCTGTATCACGGGGCTATGCAGCCCCCGACCTTTGGAAGGCGTGCGTAGAGACGAAGCCAACACGTAGAGGCCCTTTACAATAACAAGTATAATAGCCAACACTGTGTGAAGTGGATTCTAATATTAAAATTATCATTATATTATTAGGCAAAATTACAAATAATTAGGCACTTGGTCATCAACTTCTTAACCATTTTTATCTCTGATTGTATTAAAAATAATATACGCTTCTATAGTTAATCGAAATAAAAAGTAAACTAAATTAACGCATCTCGTGCTGCGTACGTCTCGTCCTCCACCTGTCAAGTGACATCATTACGTCATTTGAACGTCATCAAAACCAACAGGTTCGCAACTTTTCTGCACTACCAGATAAGATTTGCTGGGTAAATATTTGAGCGAGATAACAGAATCAAGATCGTTATACTTTACACTTTCCTGTGATAAATTTTGGTTATAATTAAGAACTTTTACGATACTCTCATCAAATATTGACACGGTAATTGTGACTGATATCAAAGTGGTTCAGGCAGGTGATGGTTAACGAGCTCTGTTTTGAGTGAGACTTGTATTGGATACTGATTTAGAAGTAAGTTCGTCGACCGCGTTGCTGGGTACACCTACTTCATGAAGGATTGTTTCATAAATCTCGACTTCGACTGCCGATGCCAGTTTGCAGACTTTACGGTTATTGGTTTCATTGGGTTTATGGTTCATTTTGACGCTTTCTGTTCAGCTCAATCTGGCGCTATCAACATGGGAGTGGGACTAAGTAATATTAGATTTACAAAGTCTACACACACGATGTTTCTTTAATCCATATTTTAAAGAGCAAATGTTAAATAGGTAAAGTAAGTACTTACTCTATCATTATTTTTTTAAACTCTATTCTCTCCTTCTTTAGGCCTAAGTTAATTTTAAACTGATAAATGTATTCGCTGACGTATTTATGCGTGTGAAAAAAACGAAAACTTATATGTAATTTAACACTGAGTAATTTTATAGTTTAAAGGTTTTATATTGCAATTATGCGGTAGGCCAATATTTTTTATGAACACGTACAATGGGTGTGGTCCATTGCGTTGCTGTAGATGAAATAATTATACAGTAGTAGCTTAAATAGACCTACGGTCTTGTTTATTGCCCTTGCATAACTATAACTGGAATACGTACCTACCTAGTTTCTTAAAACGAAGTATAATTAGCTACGTAGCAATAATTTGTTACCTACATAACGATTAAATAGGTAGTGCTAGTGTATTATTATGTAAAGTGTTAACTGCATAAAGCACGTGTTTACTATAACACCTTGAGTTTCTGAAGGAAATAATTGAACCATTCATCTCAGTGATACTTAGTTAAAAGTTGCAACATCAAAAGAAGTAATGACTCTTGATCTTAGATCTATATAATCTCCTGTTTTTACGTCAATTCTTACATTAGCAAAAGGTATCAAGGTACGTATTTAACTATGGATTTTATAGTAGCTATCTTTAAAGGTATTGGTTTGATAATGATGCAAATTAACTGTTAATTTACTTAAAATTTAGTACATAAGGTATGTAGTGCACCCTATCTAAGGAATAAAATTGTTAATTGTAGAGCTATTCACGGAACAAATAGTGAAGGCCGATTTAAGCGAAATATCGCTACAGTTAAAATATTTTAAACCTGCAAAGATACCTGACAGAAATTGTTTTATTTCTCGTAAACGAAAGATTTGATGATAAATGAAAAAGATTTGATCCTCAGAGATTTGCTGCGATTAATTAAAATAAGTGACATTAGGAAAATAAAAGATTATTTGAAAACCGTATGACAGCAGACCCTTGTCAAAGTAGTCAAACCGAAGTTTTTCTTGATTAGGTACACTGCGGTACTCACGTTTATAGTTTGTCAGTCATTTTTGTATTCATAAAAATGATTAATAACGAAATTCAGAGGTCTTAGCAATAAATTGATCCTAGTTTATTATTATAACCAGATTCTGTCCATGTTCTGTCAGTAGGGAAGTATATGATGGAAATTTAAATCTACACTTTGTATACGGATGAGGCAATGTTGAATCAGATTTAGATTTCGTACACATAAACCTATATTTTATATCCTAAATAAATTTAAGCTGAACCTAGTTTCTCTTAGGACATAAAACTCAAATTGCGATCAAAAACTATAAAAAGTTTTAGAACTTTTAGAACGTGCTTAAAAAAATCATCTACATCCGCACCGCTTTACCCAATGACAGTGGCATTATATGGCGCCACTAAAACGATAAAACAGAAATAGGAGCGGTAAGAATGAGGTACTTAGAATTATAAAAAGATATTGAACTTACCATTGTGTAAAAGGTTTCTTAGACTATCCTGGACTTGTTTCTCTACTCCTCCCACGTCGTTCGGCGACTTCAAGTTTATCGTTACATGTTTCGCCGCGCACCACGCCACCAAAGTTTGAAACAACAATAGTTTCAACCAACACCTCACACCCATTTTATTAGCCACCCGAATGTCACTCCCGAACATATTTATCAGTCACTTTCACTGCGTTACAGTCAAAAGCCTTTAAAGGCTAATTTAAAAATGCTACCTTCGAAAGTTTGAACTAATCATTCGAAGAGTCATTTACGACAATTTATGCTTATAATTGGATATAGATATCGAATATATTATTCGCCTCCGGAACTCCTGTATTGTCATTGTAAACGACCTGTGAACAAAATAACGGGTTTGGTTAATAAAACATAATCGTATGTACGTAGGTATAAATATATTTTTTTGATCTATCAAGAATACCATTTGGGCATATGTCACATCAAATCAAATAATTATGCATTAATTCTTTAGGCAAAGAGTCTGCGTCAAGGTTGCGGTTAATCGTACGCGTCACTTAATAATTAATTGTCACTGATTACTTTTACTTATTTACATAATTTATACAAAACTATTCGATTAAATTAAACTAAAACACGTTAAATATATTTTAGCTCACCTCTACCAAATAAAACAAGATTTGCTGTTACTTAAAAGTGAACACTCCCGTGAATATCTTAATTACTTAGTAATTAATTTTCAAAAAATTAAACTAAAATTATCAAATAACTATCTATAACAATTAATTATAATTAAACAGGTTATTTAAAAGCCGCTAGTGAGACGCGACGAGCGCAGAATTTACGCGTCCGTTGAGTTAGGCCGCTATCTCTCTATCTGAGAATGGAACCGCGTTACATAATTTTTCATTAACGTATTATCTCGCGAGTAAATTGTGTACCTAACGAAATATCGTCTCTTAGATTATAAAATATAAAATGATTTGAAAAACCCATTTTCCTTAAATTATGTTCATCTTTTATTTTGTGTAGGCTAGACTACGCTAAACTACCTACTGATATAATCACAATTAGCGTATGAATAAATTACGTTATAATATAATTAACTGATGCTAAACAGATACGTAAATGTTATTATAATAATACTTGCAATGTTAGACTGTTATTATGAAATTTTATTAAGGTCATGTATATTATATACCAAACTTGAATCACTTCGCGGTCTCACCTGCATAAGTCCCGATTCCGTATGAATATCGGGATAAAAAGTATATTACGCGCCTATATTACTGTCAATGAATCAATGTATCCTCATACCAAGTTTCATCAAAATCGGTTTAGTAGTTTCGAAGCCTATTCAATGCACACAAACACTCAAATATTTCCTCTTTATAATATTAGAATAAATAGAAGCATAGATATTTATTAACTACTTAAATGTTCTGGTGTCCTCCAGTTGACTTATTTTTTAAACCAAACCGTCACATAGCTGAACAAGTCATTAAACATTAAGACGATGTTATTAATGTCAAAAAAGTACTAGATAAACGCCGGATAGCAATAACTATGACCCTATACGGGCAAGCTTTCTTCATCGGAATCGCGACAAAACAAGAATGATTGACAGCTACTGACATTATTTGCAATTTTAAACCATAAGCAAACATAATCTTCCATGCAGAAATGCACATATTTAATTTTTGACCTTATTTTAATAGGAATGTTGATTTATCGGAGGCGTTTTTCACTTGTCATATAAGTATAAACAACGTTAAAAGTAGGCCATATTCTGATTCGTTTTATTTATGGTGAAAATGGCAATCACTTGATATTTTAACCAGATATAAATCAGACCTTTTTAACAAAAAAATGAATTTAACATATAATTATCCCTTTCACAAGTTTACTTTTTGGTCATATTTACCAATAATCATCGCATAGCAACTGATAATATTACTCAATTAAGAACAAGAAAGATCGCTCTCTCCATACAAACGTAGTCGACTGTTTCCTCCTTGCATAATGACACTAGCACAAATATTATTGTTGCATAAATTCTATAACTGTCATGACTATGCCCATGTCTTGATTTTCTAATTACCATAGAAAGTAAGAGTTAAAAAAACAATATATATATTTAAAAATAAAAAATAAGACATGGCTATGGCAGTTATAAGTTTTATGCAGCAAAAATATTTGCTCTAGTGTCATTATCCAGGGAGGAAACAGTCGACTAAGTTTGTATGGAAAGAGCGCCGATACCCTTTCCTCTTAAGCCCTTTCTGTATAATATTGGAATGTGTTCTAGGAATGAAGGGTCCACGTGTTTCGTGGCGATAGACAGGCGCCAGTAACGCGGCTTTAAACATTTGTTTGTTTTATTACGTTCCCTTTAGAATCGTGGCGCCTCAGTTACAGACGGTTTATGATAATTAGAAGGTACAGACGGAAACAAAGACATGACCATCTCTATTTTTATGTTTATTTCCTTTCATAGACTAGACGTATTACGTAGCATTACATAACAGCCTTAGATTATATTATCGTTTGGTTTACTACGATTGTTGTTATCGACTCAAATAAAAAACAGTTTATACTTGTTGTAATGCTTCTTCTGTTACTATATTTGACGTTTCGTCTCAAATAAACTATTATATTCTACTACACTACTATTTTTTTTAAGAGGACGTAAATGAGAATTATATTATGTCTTCAATTTATAGTACACACGCAAGTTAATACCTAACCTTATAATTGTGATATTAAGGTGCGATACGAAAGCTTTTTTTAAATTACTTTTACTACTATTATATTCTATTATATAATACATATCATTTTTGTTTTGTAAGATAACCGAATTGTTTATTTAAATAAATACAAATAAATGAATTACAATAAATGGGGTACAGTTAGTCAAATAACAACCCTTATCGTTCCCGGCGTAAAGGTTCCCATAATGCTAGAAGCATTGCCACGCTGAATGGAGGGTGGCAATGCTTATATATTATACTAGCTGCGCCCCGTGGTTTTACCCGCGTAAATCTCGATCCCGTGGGAATATCGGGATAAAAAGTAAAGTAAAAAGCCTATATGTTAATATAGGTCTCCAGCTATCTAGATACCGAGTTTCATCGCAATCGGTCCAGTAGTTTTAGCGTGAAGGAGTAACAAACACACACACACACACAAACACAAACTTTCACATTTATAATATTAGTAGGATTATATTGTATTCTTGTATATAGGTATATCTATTTACAAATAATAACAAATAAATATCCAGAGATCTAACTATATTGCACATAAATAGTAATTAGGTAGATTGAGAACATGAACTTTTCCTTATACGTGCAAAATTGGGGGACGATTTAAAGCTCGCGTCCGCAGGAGTTACCTAACCATAGCCCTGCACGTGTCCCCTGGGTGGTGCTAAACGAGTTTCGAAGTTTAAAAGGCATTAAATGCCATACGATTAAATAAAAACGTGCAAAATAATAAACCCAACCTTGCTTGATTAATGGTAAGGTGTATTGCATATTTCTCAACCATATCTACATAATATAGTTAACGCAATTATAAATTATGCCGCTACTTGCCTAGGTATAGAGGGAAAAAACCGAAAAACATATAAAAATGTATGTATGAAATATAATAACTAATTAAATAGCAACAGCGTGATTATCAGCGAGTTAGTTTCAAATTTCGACAAATGCCGCGTGCTGTGCGCTGTATCAAACACCTGTATCAATAGTATCAAACCGTACGAATCGTACGATCATAGGTCTACATCTGGGCAGCTGTGCAAATCATACTGTCATTCGGGGACGTTAAAATAATACCTATTTCTATGCTGTCATTACGTTCATGTAGAAACCTATATGACACAATCGATTTAAGAAAAACTGAAGAGAATCACAACACAAAATAATGACATTTTTGATGAAATTTTAGTTCCGGAGCTTACCGTTAAATTGCAACAATTTTAGGGTTCCGTACCCCAAAAGGTAAAAAAGGAACCCTTATAGTTTTTTGTTATTGATGTTATTGGTATTGGTGCTTTCAGTTCCAAGCCTTCCACAAGTTCGGGGCTACATAGGTGTCCCAGAAGTAACCCCATGATATGGGATTTATGTATAGCAGACATTAATAATAAATGCATATAACTTATTTTAATGTAATGTAATTAAGAGCGTATCTCTATATTTAATTTATATCAAGAGTATTAAAGTAAATGATTAATTGATCAAAGTAAACTAGACAGAACACAAGTTAATCATGATTACAACAGTCTATTCATAGTTATATAATAAATTGAATCATAAATGGGAACCATATTATCAATTCAATTACATTGTTCTCAGTATATGTCTACATAACCCCGTATTATTATAATATGTAAGAATTAAATTCTTACATTGAACATTTTTTTATCATAACCTTGTGTGCCCATGGGGTTTTCCACCAAAAGAATCTGGTTAACACACAGATATAAAAAAGAATCATAATGAAACTTTTTTATCGGATATATTCGCGTTTCATAAGTTTAAGTAGTGAAAACGTCAGAAAATACATTGTTTTTTTTTTTCAAAAATTCTTAGTGCTCTCTTCATAATATATTCTAGATGTCGTTTTATTTCCGACTGCAGTTTGTTGTCTATTCAATTACCTGAACAAACACTGGCCGTTAAATAAATCAACCCACTCCTTCATGTTTTCTTAAGTAATTGATGATATAATTTGTAATCCTTGTTTATTATTATAATCAAGAATTTGAGTAGGCTCTTGACGTTGTCTTGCAGACGAGAGTGTATTGCCAGAGACGTGCTCTCTTCATGGAAAAAAAAGAATTAAGTTTGAGTTTTAAAAATCTGATGCAAATTGTGACGGAAGACCTTAATGTTGACTCAGACATCGAGAGGGAGCTGGCAGTCCGGGAAAATATGATTGCATGCAGATTTGCACGCTGCTCGAGAGAAGTAATAGTCACTCTTTTCAGAGCATATTGTCAATCTTTCTACTCGAGCAGCCTCTGGGTATCTCACATGCCCGGCTACTAGTGACTTACGCATCCAGTACAATGTCATTTTCAGGATGCTGATGCGGCTGCCTCGCTTTTGTAGTGCATCTCAGATGATCGCTGAAGTACGCACAGATAATTTTCAAAGAAGTTACTCCAGCGGGCGCGAGGTAATTGCAATGGCATCCTGCAGATGATTGTCCCGGTAGCACTCGTAGATACTGATTATTTTGGCAGCCAGTGTAGGACCTATTAAATTTATTAAAAACTAAATGTGCCAGTCCCGTAAGAGGCACCTGCTAGTAGGTAGTACGTGAAATGTACAGCATCACACCACGTTTGTATAAACAAATTAATCTTTACAACTCTCTGGTTTCCCGGTACCACGTAATATCAAGTCGTTATCAGTGTAGATAATGTCTATGTACATCATCTAATCTTAGTGCTGACCCGGTTCGCGTCTAGGTTAATAATTACGTATGATCTAGACTATAATAGTACTTCCACTGTTTTAATCAAACAATACTTTGACAAAAAAGCCGGCCAAGTGTGAGTTGGACTCGCGCACGAGAGTTCCGAATTCCGTACCATGTTGTGTAGGAGCTTCACTTATTTTTTACAAGCTTTATTAAGCTTCACCTTATGCCGATGTCTGTCATGAAATCTTGCAATTAAAATTTAATCCATTTCGCGGTTACTGATTGAGCTGAAATTTTGCAAACATGTGTAAATCGCGAGATATTGCAATAAAAGCATGTTTCTAAAAATATTTTTTATTAGCTTTTTTCTGTTTTTAGTATTTTTTGTAATAACGGCAACATTATGTGTGAAAATTTCAACTCTCTAGCTATCACGGTTCATGAGATACAGCCCGGTGACAGATGGTGGAATCGTAGTAAAAGGGTTTTTCTTTTTACCCTTTGAGTACGGAACCCTAAAAAGAGACTTAAACTGCGATTAGGACGTATATCCCGCGCTCGTCAGTCGTCGTATACCTATCCTTTCATGAAAATGTCTTCTTTTAGTAGAAATTCATTATCTTTTGTACTAGGTACTTATTTACTCAATAACTTAATTTTTTAAGTAAGTACTTCGAATATAATACTACTAGCTAGTAAAGAAATATAATACGTACATAAGCGTAGTCTTTATTTCCTGCTACGTAAGATAAAATTCAAAGTTTACCATTTTAGATCAAGACGACTGATATGTAGTTAGTTATTTATAAAAATATAATTTAATTGTAATGTTTACTTACTACGCTTTTTGTAAATATTGCGACTAGATAATTTTAAATGTACAATCTACGGTCAAAAGTCTTTGCCCACCGTAGCGTTTACAATCCTGTGCAGCACTATTTGAACATTATAACAACGTAACCTGTGGATCGAACCCACGTTGGTTGGTGTGGCAGGTGGCGGCTTATACCACTCATACAACGAAAGACAGCTAATATGTTGAAAATAATAATCACACTGAGTTCTTTTAATTCAAGTATTTATGTTTGTGTGTACTTGTACTTGTATACAGGCTGTTTTCCGCCATTGGACCCTTTTTAATTGGGTCCTTTTTGCGTGAGGATGGAGTAGGCTTGCCCAGCACCTACTACCCTCTCAGCTTAGTCGACCATATCCAGAGTAGAGAACTTGTCAATACTTCTGGGGCCAACTAAGCCGCGGGTTTCATCACGATGTTTTCCTTCACCGTAAGAGCAATGTCAATTAGCGCACATAAATTTTTCTTAGGAAAAATTCTTTGGTGCACGGCCGGCCGGGATTCGAACCCACGACCTTCAGAATGAAACTCGAGGTATCTACCACTAAGCCAACACCGCTTGTGTGTAACGTCTATTATAAGAAGGTTGTAAGTCCAATACTTGTTGATAGTATTATTGTAGCGATCGATAATTTACCTACTTATGACCCATATTGTACATGTTCTCTGTATATTGTATATATAAATGCAATAAGTATACTTTATTTGAATGCGTTTTCAATACCCTTACAATTTTCTTATGAAACAACTATTTCAGTCCGAGTCTTCGTTTGTGGTTTGAATTTTCATTTTCTTAGCAGTGGATGCTTACGTTTTAACAGATGTATGCCAAACTTTGGCCTGATTCGTCCATTGGTTTGAGCTGTGCGTTGTTATTTCAGCCAGTTAGTCAATCAGGACTTTGATTTTTATAAATATACCTACTATCTGTTTTGCCTTTAAAAAAATAGATGTTGTTCGATTCTCATACAAATCGCTTCAGCCGTTTAGGTGGAGTTTGGTAACTAACAACGCGACACGAGAGTTTTATATATACAGGGATAACTTCCGATCCTGTAAGAATATCGGAATATAAAGTAGACTATGTTACTCCCAATTAATCAATGTACCAAGTTTCATCTAAATCGGTCCAGTAGTTTCGGAGCCTATACGTTACAAACAAAAATATATTTTCACTTTATAATATAGTATAGTATAGAAGTATAGATATAGATGTTAATATAATAAATTGGGTATATGTATCGAACAGAGCAGAGTTTTTTGAAGAAATGTAGAAATGTAGAAAAGTGCATGCGCTTGCGCCGGCCCGGCATCCGTCACCGTCTCGCGCGCAGGGCTTTGTCTCCAATAGCATTGTGAGGACCGGTAGCGCCGGTTGCAACAGGCTCGAATTATTGCCCTTTATGAACACAACACTCAATTGTTCGGCAGGCAGGAATCGTGAGTGTGCTGTTAAAAAGTTTACTGCCCACGCTGCCCAATGCCCATTAGACCTACCTTTTCTTACGAGGAACTTTGTTCGTGATTTTGTACTTCTAAGATGTTTCAAAATAAAACAGTATAGTATTAAGATGAAGTGAAGTTTGTTCGTAATGGTTGTAAATGGGCACCTATCGACGGAATTACTTAACCTATTTAATGAAACTTCGAAACATACATACAAAACATATTTGAAAGCAAATACCTACATATAATGAAAATATGTAAAAAACGGGATATTTATTTGCCTACAAAGTTTATAGTTTTTTATTTTCTGGACCTCAAAATTTCGAAATAAAAAACAAAAAACATGGTAAATATTTGAATAACATTAATAGAGAAAATGACCATGATAGCTTAAAATCCTATAACCAATTACAATGAGCATTTGGAAACGAACATTATATACCGATATTCCCACGGTATACATGTAGCACTAGAGAATAGAATATTTATTTATCTTCTCTTTTCTCTCAAGATCTTCTTTATTCGATCTCAGATCGTCACTTTCAGTCTAACCTTTCTACTGTAATTATATATATAAATAAATAAATAAATAAATATTACAGGACATTTCACACATCGCCATCTAGCCCCAAGTTAAGTAACTAGACTTGTGTTATGGGTGCTAGACAACGGATATACTACTTATATACTTTTCTTTTGTAAATATATACTTATATTACGTAAATAAATAAATAATAAATAAATACTGCAGGACATTCCACACATCGCCATCTAGCCCCAAGCTAAGTAACTAGACTTGTATTATGGGTGCTAGACAACGGATATACTACTTATATACTTTTCTTTTGTAAATATATACTCATAATACATACAAACAACCAGACCACAGACAAATATCTAAGCATAAATACTTGTCTGAGGCAGGAATCGAACCCGCAACCCAGTGTTTGGCAATCCGGCATGGTGACCATTGTGCCAACTGGGTTGTCATACCTACTGTTAGCATATTAGATCCTATATCCTTATCAGTAGACTTGATGACGTCCTTCTAACGTCACTGTCGGCTATTGAACCTTAGCTCAAATTCGTAAATCTATATTTCAAGATGATTATAACTGAAGAAGTTCTTCGAACTTCAAGAAGATTACCGAGATACATAATCTTACAACAAATTATAATCTCGGGTAGCAACCCGTTGAGTTTAGTCTAACATGTTGAGAGCCTACCTAGACTCAACCAGTCAAAATAAATATGCGGTCGGCTGCATAATAGCAGACCCACCGTAGAGCTCCAAAACGGCTGTTATAAGAATGATTTCAACACGAATAAGATTCTAGACACCTGCTGTAGGTGAAGTTTAAATGCTTCTAACTCATCAATTAGAATGCAAACATTCCAATAATAGTAATTTTCGAACTCTACCGAGGGCTGCAACTATGCAGCCGACTGTATATAGAAATTATAAATAAAACACCCCCTCCAGGGCGACTCCACGCGGCATCGTCCCCAAAAGGTACTAGTGGCATTTTCTCTCTAGATAGCCAGGCTCACCCTTTGATTGAAGAAACCGCCAGCGCTTCGGTCTCCCGATACCACAGGCTCCCAGAGTCTCTAACTACTACAATGTCCTGCGGGCTGATTCACAAACCATCGGAAGGCTATCGAACTGAAAAGACAAGGATGGCAACACGTCAAAAGTCGCGGGAGTGAAAGAGCAGCAAATTTATTTTTCGTTTAGGCTGCCTTCCGATGATTTGTGAATCAGGTGGCTGATTGACTGACTGGTAGGTATATCAACGCACAGCTCAAGCTAATGAACGGATCGAGCAACGCACACAGGTACCAACATAATATAATATTATGACGTAGGCATTCGCCAAGATAGGATTTTGAAAAATTCGACCCTCACGCGGACAAAAGTCACGGTGGTGGTATAAAGTAAATTCTGTTGATGATGACTGATGCAACCACATCTAAAGATATGTAAAGATACATAAATATGAGTATCAATGTTCTAGATACGTTCAAATACATATCACAGAGACTCTCCCTTCAGTCCTTCAATATCTCTAATATCAGTCAACCTGTCTGCGTTGATATTCTACGTCATTCCGGTCGCTAAATCGCATCTTATGATAAAGGACTGACAAGTGATTTCGTTATCATATCACATTTGTGCTACTTTATTGCGATGTTGATATATCACCTACGCTACACACTTGTCACCTATGAAATCGCGTATTCGCAATCTTGAAATTATTGAGCAAAAAGCCTGTAAGTAAGCAGATAGATGACCAATACTTATATCGGAGAAAACATAAATATACTAACTATATATATGGAATGGTTGGATCGTGTATGCGTATATAATTTTAACGACCCCGCCTAGAGCTTATTTTATTGTAACGCCTCAGACAGAACAAATAATTGTATTGTTATTCATAGTGTCCTGTCGCCGAAATCAATAAGCGGACATTCATCTCATTGGGACAGTAGACTGTCGCCTCGTGCCGTGACTCAGTTAAGGGGAAGCTTGCTACTTACACTCTCATTGTCAACTATCAACATGAATTATAGATGAACCTCTCATTGTTTGTTAAATATGACAGCTTGTCAGTTTATTGATACTATGATAGCTTAGTGAGCCTTTCGGTGCACGATTAGAATGCCTAGTGACCTAGTAAAATTACAAAGAAAAGTAACACTGGATTTATTTCAAAATATTTCTAGACAATAATTGGTTACTCTCAAAAAACGTAATCAAAGTTGAATGACATTACTCGGTAGAATAGGAGGCATCTAATTTATTTATTACACACTCGCGAATCATATTAGTACAATATGTGAATGAAATACGACCCGAAACGATGGCAATGTTGACATTGTCTCTCATCTATTCCACTTACCGCGACATTCGTAGAAAAACTATTTAGGATCGCATGCTCAAGAATGCATGCAATATTTCGAATGCGTAGGCAGAGATTTATCGGAATACGTATCAGATAATGTCCTATTGTATTCGATTTGTCCCGATAGACTTCTATTTTATTCCTGTTACTATTAGCATATGATGAGCCGCGAAAATATTGTCAAGAAACTCATGACAAACATGTAGATCAAAAACATCTAACGTTCATTGCAATTAACGGAGAGAACATAAAAGTTATCTACCAACTACCTAATTATTAGAATCCCAAGAAAGGATCATAAAGTATAAAACTAAACGAACGAAGCTTGTTCGACCTATTTTCATATACAAGATACTTAACTAGATTGAGGCTTGTAGTCAAATGAAATAAATAACTACGTATACTGGCTTCTAGCAACAACGGAACCATTTTTATTTTAAATTTCTTGTTTCATAAATTATTCTTGTAAAGCTCTTCAAATAATTCAACATTGTAATATTATTAGACCTTGGCTGTTTTGTTTCGTTAGTTAAAATAGTTTAGGGTTATTATTTATTTAGTTTACGTACATACACTTTTAGTTAAAATATAACAATTTTAAATGTTGGTAATACGACAAATTAAATATAATAAAACGAAAGCTTTGTATAACCCGCCCGCCTAAGTTTTTAAGTGTTTCTAAGTTTCAGAGAAATAAAAATAATATACATTAATCACCATGTAATTTAGTCACACATATTCTTATATACCGGTTTTGATAGAAAGAATGTTAATAGGCCGACAAAATAATGTATGTTAGACGAGGATTGCGTGCTAATCTACGTAATGCTTTACATAAAAAAAACGTTCTCCCATAGACTTTGTAGACTGTCTAGGGTTAAATTAAAATATTTACGAGGCATTTCTTGGCGATTGAGTCACTCTTAAATTTTTGCTAAAATTACGAACACGTGAAATGTACTACAGTTTTCTTGAGATTAGTTCCCTCGACACATGAAAGCTCTTCAACATTTGCGCCTTAACGGTTTTAATGAAGAATTTAAATGAACACCATTAGGTATTTAGACATAACGACCACATCTGTTTTACTGAGACATTTTATCGATATTGTTCGAATCACTAAATCCTGTGCAATAAATAATTTAATCTTACGATGTTCGCAAAATTAGTTACGAACGTGAACGAAACCAAAAGTTTTAGTATCTCACTAAGTTGTGTAGTTATTGCTAGATATAAATAATTTATGATGCGATAAGTTAATGAGCTATTTGACGTTATTGACACATAAAGGGTTTCGGTATCAAGGAAAAAAATAACAGGAAAACTCTGGAAAAACGGAAATCTACAATACATAAACAAATTACTATAGTTATTGTGTGGGTTTAAGGGGTCAGGCAATTGATTGCGCTGATTTGATAGAGCTTTTAATCAAATCTTGCTTATATTGCAAAAAGAGCTTATAAATATCTTACAATATAAAGAAAAAAGAAGGAATACGCTTTCCTGTTTAAATCTATATGCAACAATTTACTTATTTTAAACCTAGGAAAAGCGTAGGTAGTCTTAGAAAGGATACATAAATCACTTTGAATGTATATAGAGAAAATCATGAAAGTATTGTCAATGGTCTACGGTTTATTTCGAAACATCGTAGGTGGTTACTATACGGGTTTATTTCACAAAATAATTTTTATTTTACTATAAAAATAGTCAGTAATCGACATATCTATATAATCGATAAGTATGTATATTTTGTAGTTTCAACATTTTATCTTTCATACGAGAAGCAACTTAGATACATAATAAATATCTAACCAGCGAAATTAAATTTTACGATCTTCGATAATTGTATCGTATAGGTAACATTATAATAGTTTTTTTATTTAAGCGAATAGATATTTTTTTTTTTACAATTACGCTTTTAACCTTGGCATTAATCAAATGAAACATGTAAGAGCTAGAGTCACTAGAACTAAAAGGTAGTTTTGATAATAGGTGATAATATTATAGGTACCAATATTCACAAAGTATCAGAGAATCGATCTATCGAATCTAATTAAAAAGACACAGTCTGTAGGTAATATCTTGTCTGATTTATCTATTCTTGACTTTTACCCGTCTGCGGTCAACTTTCCTAAGTTTATTCTTATTTCTGTAAATAAACTTGTTTATTGTTACTCAGCTGCAGACAGGTTTTAATATTTTTAACTTTATTTTTAATTATGTTTAAGTACAATTTAATGACTGTCGTTTTTATCTCAGTATTTTATTTAGTTCTTATTTAATACTAACAAATAAAGAAACTGAGATATCTTATGCTTTAATAAGCATAGATATGTTCGGTTCATTTGTGTAAGCGGTAACATCACATATTATTTTGTAGTTACCTAGTGTTTTATCACCGGCCAGTATTTATCATTAAACTTTGACAGTAAAATGTTAAACATAAGTTTTCTTTTATTGTACAAGTTTATTTTAATTTAATCATAAACGATAGGTAGGTACGGTCGGCTGCATAATTGCAGACCCACCGTAGAGCTCCAAAACGGCTGTTATAAGAATGTTTTCAACACAAGCAAGATTCTAGGTATCTGCTTTAGTTGAAGTTAAAAGTCTTCTAACTCATCAATGAATCAAACAAAAATGATTAGAATGAAAACATGCCAATAATAGTAATTTTCAAACTCTACCGAGGGCTGCAATTATGCAGCCGACTGTACCTACTATACTTGAACTGTCGGTACCTATTTCTTGCAACCTCGGTTCTCATTGTGAATGAACAGGAGTCATGAACTCAGGAGATAAACTTGGTAAATATCTACTAACATGTGTTTATTTCTAGATTGGCAATTTATTTTTGATTAATTTGAAATCCTAATTGTTCACATATATTTAACTATTTAATTTTTTAAATTGGTTTCGGTAGGTAATCAATTAAATTATTCTGATAGAGAAGAGCGGTCTTATGAAATATTTATATATTTTTTATTTCGAAAGTATTTCTGGAATGTTTAACAATTTTATTTTATAAGTATTTTATAGGTATTTTTAGAAATTTGTGATTTTAAAACAAAACCATGCAAAATAATCGTACATACACCAATTTGTATGTTTTATCCGTAGAGTTGGCCCAGCATTTAAAATTTAACGATTACGCGAGCGAGTCACGCTTAAACTCTAGGTAAAAATAAAAGGGATTATATAGCTCGATTTGAAATACATGGGTATTAGTGCGTTATATGCAGTTATTAAACCAAGTCTATGAGATCGTGATTTCTACAATGTTACCCCTAATTTTTAAGATCGCGACCGGAATGTTCAAAATGAAGCTCAAATTCGTCATCTTCAACCATTCTTCAACTGTAACTTAATGACTTCATGCTTTTTAATGACAATCATAGGGAAGTTAAGGTAGTTTATACTTAAGTCTTAAAGAGGTATAAAGAGGTTTTTACCTACCTTTTATGTAGGTAAAAAATCTGATAGTTTTTAATTAAGCTACTTAAAGTTGAAAAAAATAAGAAAAATAACATACAACAGTCATCTGATTACCGCGAATTTAAAATATCTTTCAAACGCACAATATGTGAATTTTGGTAATTATAGTACCTATAGTATATTCCAAAATGAACATGGATACAGAATAATCCTGTCTACCTATAGGATTTTATGTTTCACAGCGAAATTTATGTTAAATCTGTCGATCTATTTTCGTCCGCCAATACCTACGCGCTGGATTAGACGCGAGCAAGTTCAGGGAAACCAGACGAGGAAATGTTTTATTGAACTCGGAAAAATTAGGCCAATGTGTCAGCTCCAAAAACTCGATACCCGCAGGTTGAAGAACTTTCATTTTAAATTCTAGGCATTTTTAACTCTACATTGAGGCCAGTTAAACAGGTCCTACGGATTTAGAGCTAATCTCGATTACATATTGGGAACCAATCACGTACGACCTAAATCTAACCCGACAAAGTTGCTCAGTGATTCGTCTGCGTTGAGGTTAAAGATTTACCGAGAATCAGACTTCATAAATCAGGCCAGTAATATTGTTAAACATTGTGACAAACATGGCATATCTTATAGGAACTAGACGTAAAGTGTATGACAAAATTATCGTCTTCCTTGTTTTATACATATGCATATCGTTTTCGACATTAGGTGGTCTTCAATACAAGTGAATCCTCATTATCAATATATCGATAGCTCGTATTTACAATACAGATCAAATTAAAGAAAATAAATTTTGTAATTGTATCCCAATATCCTCAATACGGCCTCAATTGACTCAGATATATAATATGAAGGTACCTATTCAAGTTAAAATTCATAAAATAAGAGGCATATTAGTAAGTTAAATTTGCATGACAATAACTGCTCATATCATAACCAAAGAACCGACTGCGATCGGCTATAAATTCATGAAGGGAGAGGCGCCTCATTGAAATGCATCCATTCAGAGGTCTGTTATATAAGTTTTCAAATACAAGTATTAGTAACTACAACAATAGCCGGTCCTTAACAATGAGATGGTAGAGCACGAAGGCCACCGAGCCAAGTTCACGATTGTTCAACGACCGCTATCATTAGGTACCTACTATTCAATACGATGCCCCGGATCATTACCACCGCTTCTAACTCGAACCGATTAACTTTGTTATGTCCTTTGCAGATTTACATAATTAAATTAACATTACGTGGATATATTCGTATAATTTTCTTCGTGTAAAGATTATATACATTTAAACTGACTATAGGGGTACTTTTACCAAGCAAATGTTTGTTGATATATGTTTACAAAGATGGGTGGGTGGTAGCAATTGCTTTTTCTCATTACTACACATTTTTCATGGAGTAAAATACGTAATACGCCAGAGCAACTGCATTACTGATCAATCATCACATCAAACAAGATCAAAAAAGCTTTTTACTACGAAATCATTTGAATAACCAAAGAAATATTTTCTTTATCCGTTTAATAATAGGGAGAGTCGAGAAGCGAGGGTCGACTAGTATACTCAAAAGAACAGATTTAGCTGCAGGTGGTCTTTTGTTTCTGTTTTGTGAGATCAATCCACCATAATGGTTCGACATTCCCAGACTCCCAATGGAATATAGCACAAGCAAAAAGATTGAGAAGGTATCAAGAATAAAACCTTTATCACAAGAAATAGAATTGACGCAAGGTAGAGTTTAGTGCTATATATAATATTCGTTTGGAAATATGAGTATCTCAATATATTTTAATACTTCTTTAATTCCTACTAATATTATAAATGTGAAAGTTTGTGTGCGTGTGTATGTTTGTTACTAAAACTACTGGACCCATTGCGTTGAAACTTGGTATGTAGATAGCTGGTGACCTGGATTAACACATAGGCTACTTTTATCCCGATATTCCCACGGGTCGGGACTTACGCGGGTGAAACCGCGGGGCGCAGCTTGTGTCTATATAAAATCGAGAGATTTCACTCATGTAGATGAGTGAAATCTCTCGATTTGTCTACAGAAATACTTTTTTTCTTTGCGTTTATTGGCTACATGTTTTAATATTACCGTCTGGTTGAGTAAGTATCAGTCTAGCTAATATATTATTTGATTATTTTTTTAGAGTGGCCTCGAATCGGGTCTGTAAGCGATCTGCTTCAGTTCACGGCGAGGGCTACATTTATTACTTCAGTCCATTTAACCCATTTCACTGACGTAATCTCGAGCGTTTTATCGTAATTCTTTTAGGTGAACTCAGTTGCCAAGGTATATGTATATTCATAGTTTTCTATGTTTACCCTAATTTTAGTACAACTACACATTTTTTATGCAATATGCAGTGATTGGTGAACTAGGATATTATTTCTTTAATCTAATAGGTAGGCACTTATTTTGTGTAACCGCTGAAGAATATTCTAGCCCAATATTCTGTCTGTCTAATAAGAAACACTCAGAACAGACATCGGTCTCTCAAAGGTATTTTATTATAAATTTTAGTGACACTCGTTTTCTCTTTTCTATGTAGCCTTTATCATGAGAAAATAGTCAATTTGTTAAGCATTAGATAACTATAAACCTCTTACAATAAAGATTTTATCGATTCGTCTATAAATGAAATGACTAACCACGAAGTATGTTTGAATAACGACAAATTGTGTAATTTAATAACAGCTTAATTTAGATGAGACTGTAGAAGGAGTTGTGTGATTTGTTATTTAATGACTTCCAAGGGCTAAGTAACGTATGTTAACCCCGACATTTCTGATATCTAAAGTGGCAGTTCTCACACAACCTAATGATAAAATTAACAACGGCCATTTAATTGAAACAAACTGCTGTTGCTAGCGATCCAGAACGATGATAACTAGCAAATGAGGCTAATTCTTTCTGACTGGTAGAATCATGGGTGATATCTTTCAATTACTTTGCAAAAAGGGAAGGTTCTCATGTCGACTGGTATTTCTTATAGAAATTGCATAGTATATTGCTCGTTAATTTGATTTTTTTTAATACTTTAAGTACCATAGTCAGTTACATCTACCTATCTATATAGGTAGGTAGTTCTAATTGGCTGTGATAACTATAATTACTATTACACCTAATACAGATACATCTGATTTTATACATTTGTCTGACCTTGACCGTAGAGTCACAAGATATTATTTAACTGGGTATCCGTGTATCTTTACACATAATGAATTCTTTTGAATATATTATGTATCCGTAAAATATCATTTTTAGTTAGAAATCTAATGTGAGATAATGCAAACAGTTACAGGTTTGCGTAAACTCCCCTGTGATGTAGGTACGAACGTGAGTAGCCAATAGAGAAAAAAAATCTGCTAACAGATGACAATGGCAGAAATTAACACTTCTGAAACACTAGACTCTGGTCATTCACCGATCGCTATACATACATACATCGTAGAAGCATCTGTGTTTTGTGAAGCGCAAATATTAAATTGGGGTATAGTTTACTTTAAGAAAATGATAGTATACTCTACATCAATAGATACATTGCTATTATTTAAGTTTATTCCGAAGCCGGACTTTTAATCGGAACTTGATTTGAAAACATTTATTTAATAGCAATTTAAGAATTCTTATGATAGCACTTCTGTTGCCGACTGCAAGTACGTAAACGGTCGAATTCGTGCAAACCCACCGTAGAGTTCTAAAATTACTATTATTGGTTTTTATTCTATCTAATAAATTCATGAGTTGAAAGACTGTACACTTGAACACAAGCTAGACCTTAGAACCTTGCTTGAAAAAATTCTAATAATAACAGTTTTAGAGTTCTACGTTGGGTCTGTTATTCTGACTCCAACCTATACGAAATGTTCTCGTAAAAAAGTAGTTTAATAGTTATAGTAGTTCATGGATAGTCGATAGTTCTAATTAAATTTCAGCTCTAACGAACTGCGAATTTTTTATTTGCATCATTTTTTTTTTTCACAAATCGTGAATTTGAATTTAGTGAAACTGGCAGTAACCGTAACAGTTAGATTGATTTATGTATGTTATAAAGATTTTGACCTCGCTCGAAGGACCACCACGAAATTGAAGAGCAAAAAAAAATTTACATACGAGATAATGTAGGTAATACTTAATATATAAATTATCAAATGGATTATATTATGGGAGTTTCTATGTTGTATTAATACGAAGATAGTAAAAACGTCTGTAATTGGAAGCAAAAAAAAACAAACTTAACTTTAAATCATTATTTTATTAAAATAAACTTGCTTCTTCGATTATCTTTCAGTATTTTCTGTTATCTTCAATAGCTTATACATAAAATGCTTTGTCCTGACTGACTGACGGATCAACGCACAGCCTAAACCGCTGATCGTAGAGACTTTAAACTTGGAGGGTGTGTCCTTTGTATGACATAGGCATCCAATAAGAAAGGATTTTCTGAAATTCTACCATTAAGGGGGTAAAAAGAGGGACAAAGTTTGCATGGGACAACGTGATTCCTTGGTCCAATCCTATTAGAACCATTTTCGACTGTAACGCGGACGAAGTCCCGGCAAAAACTAGTAGCTTATATTTGGATAAATTAGATTTGAGGATTCATATTTCGTATATATCTCGAATTAAAGTATAGTAAATTATTCACCACAAGTCATCGGCTTGGTATCGAATGTCATAGGTCATGCCAGGCCTCATCTAAATTATATAACATTAATTTTTATAACACTCGAACTGGCTAGTTTTTACGATTGATTTATTTTATTGGTTACAATAATTAGAGCTAAAATAACTTCCTATTTAAAGTAATTTATAATCAGATGAGGCACTTCCTAGATATCGATAAAAACTAGTACCTCAACATCGAACTCATAAAAAATAGTATTTTAATCGATTTTAATCGACTTATAAAATAAAGGCTCTAATTTCGTAAAAAATGTGTTCGTGTATTATTTATTATGAAGTTAGATTTTGATGATTCTTTTTTTTTTAATGTAAGAATCGTAAAAAAGATCGGTAAGGATCTGCTGAAGTTAATATACTGTATGATGAACGTAATTGCTCTTCAGAGTGCAGAAAATTACTCAGTTTTCTTTAATACCACAGGAAATAGCCAACAGTATAATTCGATTAGATTTTGACAAATATAAACTACCGGGAACACACGGTAACTACCTTTTCATTACAAAACTCGCAAAAAAGGAAGGCTCACAGCTAAGCGAAGCTCGCTCATTGTTTACGGTCGTGCAGGTTAAGCGACGCCTGGCGCGGTCATTACTTCGACGGGTGACCAATTAGTAGTGTAGCAAAAATGTATTTTTATGAGCCCCTCCGTGCTTCGGAAGGCATGTTAAGTCGTTGGTCCCGGTTGCTACCTCTAGTAGCAGTCGTTAGGTCAAGTTAGAGGCCTTAGGGCGATATAAAAGCTCTAACAATAGGTGAGCCACACCACTATACGAGAAGAAGAAGAAGAAGATTACAAAACTTTTTGATGACTCAAGATAACTTGTTGTAATTTTATAATAATAGTCTCTATCTTACCTACTTTGGCATAGTTTTTAGTGGCAGTAGAATATTAAGTAAAAATAAATTGAATTATTACCTAATTAACATAATAATTATAAGAAGTCGGATAGACTCATACGCGCGTACTATAAAACTGATCGACTAAATCTTAATCGGTCTTCTTAACAAATTATACTATAAGCTTAATGCTAACCAATTCTGCTGTTAAAATAAATAGGTAAGTATATTTTCAAAATAACTTTATTTTTGTGCAATGGCCTTGCATTTGAAATAAGGAAGTTTCTATATTTTCAATACTTGTTTGATAATCGAACATTATAATATTTAAGTTAAATATAGTACAAGTCTACTTTAGATAACGATTTATTCAGACAAAAAAGGCACGACAACAAATACAAAATATAAGAAAAATTAGTTATGAAACAGGTACTTACAGATAGTTTTTACTTAGATATTGTTCTTTAAATGGGTACTTCTACATACATTATTGTTTGTCGATGTAGAATCAATAAAGTAAATTGATACAAGTGGTATTACACGAGTAGGTACCTAAACAGAAAGCACTCGAGAAAAATAAATTCGTATGTCAAAATGTAGAATTTATATGTAGAAATTATCGAAAGATACTCACTTGAATCAATGGTTCATTTTCCAGGGCAGCCGGTTAACGTAGACGCAGCGCAGACGAGACGATCCTCGCCGGTAAAAGTGAAAATTCGCGACAACTTCGCCCTCTTAATTATTAATTCACTCGTAGTGAAAAACGTGGATCGGCAACACCGTTTAATTCGAGCTATTTATGAAAAACACGCTTTTATAATTTTACTGGTTTTCAAAGAAAAAAGTTTTATTGAAGTAAATTAATATCTATTTTAGGAAAGTAGAGTCGTTAAAGAGAAGTCGTGTGTTCGGTAAAATGCGTTCGGGTGCGAGCGTGGGGCAGAGCGGCTCAATGAGCGGAGCGCACAACGCGGCGACTTGCGGGCCACTGACTAGAGTCGACTTGCGCGCGCGCACCCGATTGCTCTGTCGATCTTCAACTCTTCCAATTTTAAATACCGAATGAATGCTTGCATTCAAATTATTATAGTACTAGCGAAAGGATCGATATTATGGTTGTATAGGTTCAGCTTGGTACTTAATTTTTTCCCTGAATATTTGACTTAATTTGTATGAAACGAGAGGTGTATCATTATTAATTGAATTAAGTCCAGCTGATAGGTATTTTTTTATTTAGAGGGTCATTTTAGCAAGCTATGGGGGAAATATCGCCAGCCTTCTGAAAACTATGGGGAAACTATAAACTATCATAGTTTCCAGAAGGCTGGCCAGATAATGATATTTTTTTACTTTAGTAAGTGTTATTATACTTTTACTGTCTTTTAGTTTTTTATTTAGAAGAAATAAAAAATACCTTTGTAAACTATACTTACTTATGGGGTTTCATTAAATGTTTAACATAGTTTACTTTTTTCCTGATTAGGATGCAAAGGGTTCATAAATTAAATATACTTATATATAAGGTTACGGAGAGCAGGAAAAAAGTAGTTATTGGAAATTAAAAACTAGCCTTGGAAAGGATGACTAGCCAAGTGGTCACTGACGCTAAAAATGTTAGTCAAACTGAAATTGGAACGACATTTGCATTTTATTTAATTTACATATATTTTCAACAAGTCACCTTTCAGATTGAACTTGATTCAACATTAAAAACAACAGAATTAATTTTACAAAATAACCGAACAAAAATAATCTTTCAGGTCGTCCGTCGCCTGTAAATACCGAACGAAGTACCTAAGCACTAACATTCCATTAGAATATTAATAAGAAACTATAAAAGTCAATAAAAATTTGAATGATTCGATTGAAAAGGACGAACTGAATTGTAAATTAGTTTATGGAACGTCATAAAACGTTGTTATAAATTCACATAAACCATTTATAGTGATTGAGGAGAGACGTCCCGACCTACTTCTGAAGTACTTAGTTACCATGAAAATATACAGCTATTAGCTGGAAGGTCGGACGTTGAGACGATGGTGATGTCACCATCCCATCACGACTGATTTATCGACACTTGGGATACTCGGATTAGGCCCTACGTATCACAACACAACACTGCTCTTACAATAACTAGCAGTGATGTAACGCAAACAATTAATAAAACAGGGAATTAAATGGGATTTTAACTGTTCTAAGTGTTAAACTGCCCTTCAAATTAATGTTTCTACGCAGTACGTAAATTGAAAACGATGACTAGGAAATTGATAAAATACTTATGTATTGTTGCCCAGTTGGCACAGTGGTCACCATGCCGGACTGCCAAACACAGGGTTGCGGGTTCGATTCCCGCCTCAGACATGTACTTATGCTTAGATATTTGTCTGTGGTCTGGTTGTATCTATGTATTAAATATGTATTTACAAAACAAAAGTATATAAGTAGCATATCCGTTGTCTAGCACCAATAACATAAGTCTAGTTACTTACCTTATGGGGCTAGATGGCGATGTGTGGAATGTCCTGCAATATTTATTATTATTCACTTATTCATTGTAAACAATCTAACAAAACGTACTATTAACTTGTCAATACAGAACAGAAAAGACCGTAGATGGATAAAATAAATAAATTTATGCATCAGAATTTCATTTTAATGTTACCTTAAATCCTAAGATAGACTAAATTCTAAAGATTTTATTACTTATCACTCATACATACAATTTTAAAACTTTACAATAAGAGTTAATCCAATTTTTCTTAGGTAAGCACTATTCACAAGCAGCTGTGTCCTGAAATATATTTATGCTCTTTTTGTATTACTCGTTCAGCCTCCACAATCATAAAACAAGCAATACGACAAATTATTCTACATTTCTCACAATTAAATGTGTCTTTAGTATATTAAATCAGACATATGATTAGGAATATTTTGTGTCGATGTTACTCTAAGTCGCAGTTGTTCACTATTATTAAAATACATTTACCTATTGGCATTCGCCAATAGATAAATTGTAGTTATAAAGCTTACGAATATGTGGGACTCATGAAAATTACCGTTATGTGTACCTGAATTCTTTATATTATTTATTTTATTTATTTATACATTGTTATGTAATTATATTTATATATTTTGGTAAAGATAATATAATTTATGTATGTATGTTTATATTTTCTTGTGCAATATGTAATTATTATTAGTAAGAAGGTATGTATGTATTTATTATTATGTTTTTGTTGTTATTTGTATTTTAGTTAAATATCCTAAGTTTGAACACCCTACCCTTCACCTTCCTCAACTTCTTGTCCATCCAAAGGTTGCCTCGATTTAAGCGATAAGGCCGCTTTCTGTAACACTTAGACTTAAGCTTTATTTTTATTTAATGTTATTTGAAAATGGTGTTTACAATAAAGAATTTATGTATCTATCTAATTCTATTTTTTATCTACCTAGTTAAGTATTTTTCCAATATTCCCATTGTTATTTGGGTTAAAAGCCGTCATCATTCCGTTAATGCCAATATCACTTTATTGGCATTAACGGAATGATGACGGCTTTCTATGGTTACCCGAATGTAAACATTCGGAATCAATGGTCAGTCGTATATTAGTTTTACAACGTGAGATAAAATTAAACGTTTGTAGCAATAAATCTAATAAAAATCGTTTAAGGTTTAATACATAAATAAAATGGGTTTAATTCATGATGGGTTACTGGTATAAGACCTTCGATTGCTAATGTATTTTAATAATAGTGACCAACTGCGACTTAGAATAACATTGACACAAAATATTCCTAATCATATGTCTGATTGAATATACTAAAGACACATTTAATTGTAAGAAATGTAGAGTAATTTGTCGTATTGCTTGTTTTATGACTGTGTTATGAGGGCTAAACGAGTAATATAACAAGAGCTTAAATATATTTCAGGATACAGCTGCTTGTATTTTGGATTAACTCTTACTGTGAAGTTTTAAAATTGTAGGTATGAGTGATAAATAATTTTAAAATACTTGCCTATTAGAAACGAAGAAGTGATCTGTAAATGTGATAACGTCATAAGAAAACGATGAAAGATGTGAATATATTTTTGTTATTCCTTTATTTTTAAAATTTTTCTTAATATATTTTTATCTTTTATATGTCTTCTATTCGTCACTCGTCACCATAAAATAAGCCCAAATGAGCGATATTATTAAATACTCTGTTTCCTAAGTTACCATGACGCGTCTGGTCATATTACCATGACGCACACTTTTTTGTGAATGTAGACCACCAATTTATTAGACGTTATCACGTCAAAAAAATTAGCGAAATTGGTGCAGCCATTCACGCGTGATACGATGACAAAGGAAAATAGGGATTTATTGTTCATATAGATTGAAATTATCCTCCTGTGTGGTCCGATTTATTTATTAAGTACATCGGATAACATAAATAAAGCATTAATAACAACATCGATTGACGCTTGATCAGTTTAATGATATCTGTTGTCAGCAATCAAGTCACAATATTATATGTGCGAGTCACTGACTACTCGGTGTGGTTCGAGCAAATAGCCGGTCATCGAAGACAGAAGGCACAGCCAATCAGCCCCCTTAGACAAGATTGCTTTCTATTAGCGATATCGCCAATCGATAGATTTAATTGTATGAAATTGACATTTCATTGACATTAAAGCATTGTATAAATTTGCATAACATGAAACTTATCTATAACTAGCAGCGCTCCGCAGTTTCACCCACGTAACTCCCGATCCCGTGGGAATATCAGGATAAAAAGTAGCCTATAGCCTTCCTCGATAAATGGACTATCCAACACAAAAATAATTTTTCAATTCGATACAGTAGTTCCTGAGATTAGCGCGTTCAAACAAACAAACAAACTCTTCAGCTTTATAATATAAGTATAGATTTTTTTGTCTACTGCAAGACTACGTGACTTTTCGTTGATTTATGTAGATTTTTTACAAAAAAAAATGTCTGTCGATTGGCGATATCGCTAATAGAAAGCAATCTTGTCTAAGGGGGCAGATCAGTGATGTAGTAGGTACGGGCAAACACATACTTGAACTCTTCAGCCCAATTTGGGCTAAAACTTATTGCAGATGGTTTTTATTAGGTAGTATCTGATATCAAGTTGCTTTCTTAATTCGTGGGTGAAGGAGAGAGAATAGGCAAAGAGGGCAAAAGGACTGACTTGGGAAGGGATTAGGGAGTGAAAATAATAAAATAAATATTGCAGGACATTCCACACATCGCTATCTAGCTCCAAGCTAAGTAACTAGACTTGTGTTATGGGTGCTAGACAACGGATATACTACTTATTATAATTTTCTTGCATAAATACTTATTCTAATATATAAAATTCTCGTGTCACAGTTTTCGTTGCCGTACTCCTCCGAAACGGCTTGACCGATTCTCATGAAATTTTGTGAGCATATTGGGTAGGTCTGAGAATAGGCCAACATCTATTTTTTATTTGTTTATTTTAGTTTTTTTTTTAATGGCAAAACAGCGTTTGCCGGGACAGCTAGTAATACATACAAAAACCCATATCACAGACAAATATCTAAGCATAAATACTAGTCTGAGGCGGGGATCGAACCCGCAACCAGTGAGATGTAACAACCCGCAACCCTGTGTTTGGCAGTCCAGCACATGGTGACCATGTACCAACTGGGTCGCCGAGAGCGAAGAGGGAGGAGGTGAGAGAATAGGTAAAGGGAGCGAAACGACTGAATTGGAGAGGCATGTAGGGAGTGTAACCAGGAAACAAAGTCAGTGGGCAGCCCTAGTCATCAAATGGCTTTAGGTATTTCATATAAGGACACCAGTGAGCTAAAATACTGTTATATTTATATACTGTGGTATTCCGTACCCCAAACAGGTGCGAACCTAATCAGTATTTTATAAATAATAAAAAAATATCCCTATCTGTGGTATAATACCTAATAATATATATAATACCTAATAATACATAATAACTAATAAGCGAGTAAATGGTCTAGTCATATAAGGAAACTTGAAAATTAGAGCTGAATATCAAAGTGTTAATTAGTATTTATTTAAATTATAAATTTGTCATTGCACTAATGCAATGACAAATTGATAATTTAGGAATACTTAATGGAAATTCCTAAAAAGCAATTGATTACGTAACTAATTGTCACAGCATCATTTAAATCAAAGGAAGGAAACACCGAACCACAATTTTATAGCTACGAAAATCCTGAATAAATCGTTATTTTCCTTCTAATAATATAATTAATATATGATTTATTATTTGTATTTTCTCTACCCCCCTTATATAGTTCGTAGGGTTGCCATCCGTCCGGGTTTCCCCGGATTTCTCCTAGTTTAGAGGGTATCCGGGGACAATCCTGGCGGGGTTTCATTTGTAGTCCGGGTAAAACTGGGACAAATGATACCCCGACTGCTGACACATAAACAACTTCATAAAAACAGTTTCTAAAAGCCCGCATTGCAAAGTAAACCTCTGAAAGTCCAAGGTTGACTAAAAACAGAATATAATAATGGTACGGAACCCTTCGTGCTCGAGTCCGACTCGCACTTGACCAGTTTATGATTTATATTAATTGTATGTATGTTTAAAATAAATAAAAAGTTGTTTAATAAAAAGTTTGGTTTTTTCCGGGATTTTCCGGCTTTAAGCTTCAAAATCCGGGGTTTTCACGCTTAATGTCCTGTTCGCAGATTTTTGAGATGGCAACCCTGATAGTTCGTGATCTTCTGCAACGGATTGTCAATCTGTCTTAAAGATGTCCATAATCGTCTCGCTACCTTCGACGGGGTCTGCCGGCCAAAAGTGGTGGTCCAAAAAGTTGCTGATGTGGCCCAAAGTTCTTGTCCGACATGTCAGGGCCAATCCAACTTTAGTGTGCAAGCTTTTTTCTACTATAATGATATAATACCTAATAACCTTGTACTTGTATACAGGCTGTTTTCCGCCATTGGACCCTTTTTAATTGGGTCCTTTTTGCGTGAGGATGGAGTAGGCTTGCCCAGCACCTACTACCCTCTCAGCTTAGTCGACCATGTCCAGAGGAGAGAACTTGTCAATACTTCTGGAACCAACTAAGCCGCGGGTTTCATCACGATGTTTTCCTTCACCGTAAGAGCAATGTCAATTAGCGCATATAAATTTTTCTTATTAAAAATCCATTGGTACACGGCCGGCCGGGATTCGAACCCACGACCTTCAGAATTAAAGTCGAGGTATCTACCACTAAGCCAACACCGCTCCCTAATAACCTTACTAGCTGTCTTGGCAAACGTTGTTATACCATTAAAAAAAAATAAGATGGTTGTTAGATTCTCAGAATATACACAAATAATTTGACACATATCGGTGCAGCCGTTTATGTGGCCACAGATAACTAAGAGTAGTTCCCATTTGTTCTATAGAACTGACGTCAACGGGACAAAAAAAGGCAATTCTCTCTTATTTTGTACTTGCCTGTCCACCCGGGTTTACTCATTAATATAAATTGGGAATCAAGTTTTCCAAAACAGTTCCGTAGAATATTTGTCACGAATTTTTGTCAATTTGTGAATGTCATGTTATCAAAAATAATTAACCTACTATTTATTAATACTCTAAATAAGTAACCCTTACCCGGGCTGAGGCTCTTTGAGTTTATCATAGAACTTTGATAATCACCAAGAAGTCTTGTTATCTTGTTCTGTACAAAACCTTGTGACAAGACCGAGTACCTATTTTTCTTAAATTGTTCTATGAACAATTTAAGAAAAATAGGTACTAAATGTTCTATGGAACAATTGAGAATGTTTTTTCTTTTTTTGTCCCATTGACGTCAGTTCTATAGAACGAATGGGAACTACTCATAACTAACACCGCGATACTAGAATTTAAGTTATTGGTTAGACACGAAGTTATTGGTAATAATTATCCTTGCAAGCCGTTAAGGGCTACTTCTGAGCACACTAAAGAACTTTCGTTCTACGAATTTTGGAAATTCTATTGTATTTGAAAATTTTGAGGTTAACCTTATCTGAAAAGCAGCTGTTCCATACACGGGGAGGTCAGTAACCTTTAAATTTTATTTTTTAAGTTTTATCTACTGTTAATAGTCTGAATGACCTTTGTTTTAAAAAATCTGCTGTTTTTCGACTTTACATAACTGTAGTTGTTTGTTACGGTGCACATAAGTAGCCATCAACGGCTTGCTAGTATAATTACCAATAACCCTGTATAGGGATAACGACAGCTGCTGTTAATAACCTACGTAGTTCCCAAAAGAACCCTATAAATAAGGAAAGCAATAGATTCCCACTTTAAACCATTGCTATCTCTGATAGAAGTCATTAGGTCGTTAGAACTGCTGAAATTTAAAGACTTGAATGTTCCGAAGGTAAGCTATAGCGTATTCAGCCATCTCAAAGTTACTTTCAACGAGGTTTTTTTACAAGTCAGTTCAACTGTATAAAATAAAAATAGTTTGTATATATGCGTCATAATTAGGTCCACTATTTTGCTACAATAATACTATCAACAAGTATTGGACTTATGATCTTCTTCTAATAGACGTTACACAAAAACATAAATACTTGAATTAAAAGTACTCAAGTATTATAAGTTAAATTATTATTAAGTTAATAATAATTCACAACCTACCATTAAAGCTGAATCAGTTCTTTTCCATCCAAAGGTTGCCTGGAAGAAATCGCTTTCAGCGATAAGGCCGCCCATTTGTGCAACTTATACTTTCTAGCTATTACTTTACTTTGTGTTTATCGTGCTCTGTCTCTTTTTGTGTTGTACAAATAAAGTTATCTATCTATCTACTCAGTGTGATTACTCGTATTATTTTCAACATGTTAGCTATGTCTTTAGTTGGCCGAGTGGTATAAACCGCCACCTGCCACACCAACCAACGTGGATTCGATCCACAGGTTACGTTGTTATAATGTTCAAATAGTGCTACACAGGATTGTAAACGTTACGGTGGTGGTTGACTTTTGGACGTTGATTGTACAGTCGGCTGCATAATTGCAGCCCCCGGTAGAGTTCTAAAATTACTATTATTGGCATGTTTTCATTCTAATAATTTTTATTTGATAAATTGATGAGTTAGAAGATTTTAAACTTCAACTAAAGCAGGTGTCTAGAATCTTGCTAGTGTTGAAAACATTCATATAACAGTCGTTTTGCAGCTCTACGGTGGGTCTGTAATTATGCAGCCGACCGTACCTACGATGTAGTTCTCAGTAGTTACAGTAAACTATATAAAAATAACGTAGTTGTTTTACGAAGGTTGATGGTCTGTCATAACACCACATCATACAATTCACAGTTGGTAATACCACTTCAAACAAACCACATATAAATTCACAAAAATAACCACTTTTCATTACATCTATCCTGAAAACTTGTATTCGTCATGGACAGATGCTACTCGAAATATTTACACTAATTTTGATTCGAATTTATGCGTATATCGGAACGTGAATACACAATATAAAAAGAAAAGTAAGATTAAAATTTTACTAATTAGTTTTTGTTATTTTCAGTAGGTAATATTTGAATACTTGGCACGAAAACGATGTTTCAATAAGATTTTGTTTTCAAATACTCCAAACCAATCATTAAAAATTAAATTGTCAAATAATGTATAATATTTATGGGATATCATCCGGCCTTAATGTTTAACTGTGTAAATTATTTTTGACTAGCTGTGTCCCGATTCCGTGAGAATATCGGGATACTAGGTAGCCTATATGTTAATCCAGGCCTCCAGCTATCTACGTACCGAATTTCATTGCAATCGGTTCAGTAGTTTTAGCGTGAAGGAGTAACAAACATACACACACACACAAACTTTCACATTTATAATACTAGTATGATATACCTATATATTTAGAATAAAATTATATTTACTACAATCTGCTGGCAAGGAATTAAAAAGTTGTCTGTTGGAGTTACTCCTTTTACGCCTAAAAAGCGGCCAAGTGCGAGTCGGACTCTGTCTGAAGAGTTCTGTAACATTATATTCTGTTACTAGCTGCGTCCACAGTTCCAACCCGATCCCGTGGGAATTTCAAAATGAAAAGTAGCCTATAGCCTTCCTAGATAAATGGACTATCCAACACAAAAATATTTTTTCAATTCGAACCAGTAGTTCCTGAGATTAGCGCGTTCAAACAAACAAACAAACTCTTCAATTTTAAAATATTAGTATAGACTAGCTGCGCTCCGCGGTTTCACCCGCAAAAGTCGCGATCCCGTGGGAATATCAAAATAAAAAGTAGCCTATAGCCTCGATAAATGGACTATCCAACACAGAAATCTTTTTTCAATTCGAGCTAGTAGTTCCTAAGATTAGAGCGTTCAAACAAACAAACAAACTCTTCAGCTGTAAAATATTAGTATAGATTAGTATTGGTGTAATAGCGGCAACAGAAATACATTATATTTGAAAATTTCAACTATCTAGCTATTACGGTTCATGAGTTTTTGACGACCCAGTTGGCACAATGGTCACCATGCCGGACTGCCAAACACAGGGTTGCGGGTTCGATTCCCGCCTCAGACAAGTATTTATGCTTAGATATTTGTCTGTGGTCTGGTTGTTTCTATGTATTATAAGTATATATTTACAAAAGAAAAGTATATCCGTTATCTAGCACCCATGACACAAGTCTAGTTAACTTACCTTGGGGCTAGATGGCGATGTGTGGAATGTCCTGAAATATTTATTTATTTATTATCTGTGAAAATTTCAACTACCTAGCTATTACAGTTCATGAGTTACAGCCTGGTGACAGATTGACATCAGACAGTGGAAACTTAGTAAAAGGGTTCCGTTTTTACCCTTTTGTACGGAACCCTAAAAAGTAGATAGTATAAAGTGGCATAATTAATATACTGTCTCTTTTCATATACCTTTTTCATCTCTCATCTACCAAATGACTCATCATGTAACCTATTTTCATTACTTCCGCGTCATAAGCCTATTAAAGACAATAAACGAGATATCCATTAATATTAAAAATGATACCTTCTGTTAGCACGATACGTCTCGTGTCATTGTAAAGTGTTTGAAATATGCTCCTCGGTTATTGCACTGCTAATTTTGTTCTAACGTTTCATCCTTGGTATCTAAGTCATCCCGTCTGGACAACACGCACACGCATAAGTTTCCGTTGAAAGTGCAGTTTACACGCTTTAAAATTAGACTAGAACGTCTGTTACAAATAGATACAAAGGCAAATGAGTAGATTTTCCGCTGTTTTATTTAGAATCTTCCAGCTTCCTATACAAATACTAACTGTAAAGTTAAATGAGTAATACAGTTTGAATCATTTCCAAAATCAACAAATTATTTGTTTGTGTGTATCATTTAGCTTTTTCATTTTCAAAACCTGAAAAAGGAAACAGATAAAAATGACTGTTTGGATATTAGATGACCAGAGAATTATACTTAGTTTCCTGCTATCTCTAAGATGTCAGATAACTAAATCTTAAATATATGAACTTAATTGTTCTGGGTAAGATAGACGAATAGAACTGAAAAAAGGAAATGGATGAAAATTACTATTCCACTATAAGATGACTCAAAACTTATACTTAGTTACCTGCTATCTGTAAGATTTCAGATAATTAGAGCTTAAATATTTAGACTTATTCTGGGTAAGGAAGATGAATAGAACGCTTTATTGTAGCTACCAGACCCTGAAAAAGGAAATGGATAAAAAATACTTTGCCGTTATAAGATGACCCAAAAATTATACTTAGTTCCCGCTATCTGTAAGATTTCAGATAACTAGAGCTTAAATATTTGAACTTATTCTGGGTAAGATAAATGAATAGAACGCTTGATTGTACCTACCAGACCCTGAAAAAGGAAATGAATGAAAATTACAGTTTCGCTATAAGATGACCCAAAACTTATACTTAGTTGCCTGCTATCTGTAGGATTTCAGATAACTAGAGCTGAAATATTTGAACCTGTTGAGTAAGATAGATGAATAGAGCGCTTTGCCTACCAGAGAAAATATATAAAAAAACCCAGCAATTTAGAGATTATGTTGTCATCCTAAACACGTTCCTATGTACCGTAATTCTTACTAGACTCTTGTACTATTATTTATTCTGTGCCAGAGTGCAGATTACATAGAGTTGTAAAACGTAGACCTAATTACAACAACTGTCTGAATTTCGCGTGTCTGCAATCATCGGTCGGGCCGGCGTTATGCCAAGTTATATGATTTAGGATTTAGCTATTGAGAGCGCAGCGGGCGCCACTTCACGCCAGTTGACCGGGAACGCCGGCGTTTTCTCAACTGTGTCACCTATTTTTATTATGAGTCGTTACGAGTCATCGTCGTAAGTGTATCCTGTGACGTGTGATATCTGGTTCTTGCAGACGCTTAATATCGATGACACCATAATATATATGTACCTACCAATTCGGATCAGATAGTGTTTAGAGCAAAACGAGTAGCTCCACTTTCAGAGTAAAAAACCGAATACCTACTTGTTGCCGAAGTCAAAATCAAACATGCAATCATATTTATTGTCATGTTAAATCTAGTTAGCAAAAAAACGTTATCATTTTTATAATTTTAACACACTAGCAGCGCTCTGCTCCTTTCGCCCGTCCCGATCTTGTCCTGATCCCGTGGGAAAATCAAAACAAAAAGTAGCCTATAACCTTCCTCGATAAATGGACTATCCAACACAAAAATATTTTTTCAATTCGAACCAGTAGTTCCTGAGATTAGCGCGTACAAACGAACAAACTTTTCAGCTTTACAATATTAATCTTATATCTTTAAATGAGCAATTCTTGTATATATATATATATATATATATAATTGGAATCTCGGAATCGGCTCCAACGATTTTCATGAAATTTGGTATATAGAGGGTTTCGGGGGCGATAAATCGATCTAGCTAGGAATTATTTTTAGAAAATGTCATTTTATTCGTGTTTTATCGAAACTTACTTTTTTTTTATCTGTATAATATGATTCTTCCTGACATTTATTGGCGAACTACTAATACTATTTTTTGTGAGCAATAAAGTTATTCCAGCAGATGGCGTTGTTAAGTAACACGAAGTCAATGAGTGTTTGCTTTGAGGTTAGACTAATAAAAAAAAATAAAAAATACCGAGCAAAGCTCGGTCATCCAGGTACTATAGATAACAAGGCACGTAACTCAGTGTACCTAATAACACGTGTTAACATCACGTCAATACCACTTTTAAAATCTGACACGAAAAGAAAAGAAGAAAGAGAAGTCGATATTCCTGAAACTTCCAATGCATCAACTATAAGTAGGTTCAGACTGGCGCCTATCAATTACAGCAATCAAGCAAATTGATGACAACCGATCTATCAAGCAAGACCTCATAGTGACGATGAGAAATGTACCACTTAACGATGACCAATTTCAGTCACTTTTAATCTTCTCGTGGTATTTATATTGAAAAACAATATGAGGTTCGTAAAGATACTAGGCTGCGTCCTATTACTATAGATATACTATACTCTAAATGGTGGGTCGGCCGACTATAGTCGTGTTAGATTATCCAAAGACCTAAACCTACATATTATGTAAACCTCCTGCGGGCCCAGGTTGACCGCTGCAAAGAGAGCATGGCTAGATGGGGTTTCTCTGGATCGGACACTTTGTGTAACTGTGAGATGGCCGCCCAAACGATGGCCTGCTCTCTGTTAGCTGCTCTGAAAACAATCTCAACAAGGCAACAGATAATGCGGTTGCTAAGTTAAGAGGGTACTGTAACTAAAATATATTGACGCCGTTGACACGAAGAAGATGATCTAAATCTAGAGGTAGTTACTTATAGACAAGGCCAAGAATTTGATACAATCTAGATTAGAACTTAGAAGTTTTTTCGGTAGTTACTTAATCCTATGGCATATACAATCAATCGTGTGGCAATGGGCGGGGCATGTGACTCGTAGAACTGATGGCCGTTGGGGCCAAAAAGTCTTAGATTGGAGACCACGTACTGGAAAGCGCAACGCGGGACGGCCTCCGACTAGATGGACGGACAACTAATTAAGGTCGCGAGAAGTTGTTGGACGCAGAGAGCATGCGACCGATCGCTCTGGAAGTCTTTGGGGGAGGCCTATGTTCAGCAGTGGTCGTCCTGTGCTGATATGATGATGTTATATACAGTCGATATTATAATTCCATGTTTAATTGCTTTATGTACGCAATGAGACATTTCGAGAAGGTTGATCGTGGAGGCTGTGAGGTCAAATAATAAAGCAATACAGCAGCTGCAGGTTCGTAAAGTTTAGATGTTTAGAGCCACCTCGGGGACACGTGCGGGGAAATTAGTGGCTGTTCCTGCAGACATGAACAATATCATCCCCCAGTTATATCGGTATTAGATCGTTTGATATAAGTAAGAGTTTTTCAGCAGCTATGTTGTAGCCGCCGTAGGTCCAGTATTCAGTTTACTGTCTAACATATTTCTGAAGATAACTGTTGAAACTACGAAGCCATTTTTAACACGTAATGTACTTTAGTAATCATTGTATTTGGCGAATGGCCAAACAAATTATTGTTCTTCTGTGAACTACTAACTTTTTATCTAAGACAATGCCAACGAAATTTCGTTGTGGTTTAAATATTTTTACACATAAATACCTAACTACTTAATGTTTTTTAGGATAAACACTCTTGAGAGTAACGGTAATGTTTAGAGTTAAGGGGGAATTAGGGTAATAAATTAATTTATTGGTGGACATTTCATTTTTAATCCATTTGCAACAAGTACATACCAGACGACCCAGCTGGCACAATGGTCACCATGCCGGACTGCCAAACACATGGTTGCGGGTTCGATTCCCGCCTCAGACAAGTATTTATGCTTAGATATTTGTCTGCGGCCTGGTTGGTTGTTTCTATGTATTATAAGTATATATTTACAAAAGAAAAGTATTGAAGTAGTATATCCGTTGTCTAGCACCCATAACACAAGTCTAGTTACTTAGCTTGGGGCTAGATGGCGATGTGTGGAATGTCGTGTAATATTTATTTACATATTTAGCGCATCCTTTTTTCTAATGGAAACTAACTTTATCAAAGTTGTTGTTCTTCCTCTTTTATAACAAAAGCAAATCATAGTCCTATGTTTGAACCTAGACTCCTTTATAAAGGTGTAGAGCGGTAGGTATTAACATTGAATCTTTGATTATTATTCCAAATCGTAGACCAATTAAATAGTCTTGGTTTATCTCGTATCTACAGATAATAAATATCTTTAAAGTAAACAATACTAGGCATGACAGATCCTCCACCTCATCGTAGCTTCACAACATGGGAACAACAACAGGGGAAATGAAGAAAATTATAAAAATGACTGAAAAAATATAATTTTCTCGTGATAAGTTAATAATCTAGTTAAGTTAAATCTTAATTTCATAAAATCTTTATTATTTACTAGCTGCGCCCCGCGGTTTGACCCGCGTAAGTTCCCGTGGGTATATCGGGATAAAAAGTAGCCTATGTGTTAATCTAGGTCTCCAGCTATCTAGGTACCGAGTTGCATCGCAATCGGTCGAGTGGTTTTTGCGTGAAGAAGTAACAAACATACACACAGACACACACACACACAAACTTTTACATTTATAATATTAGTAGGATAGTAGGAGTAGGATTCATTTCCGTATTTTATGCGTTTTTACGGAAGTAGACATCTTCCCTGAAATCTATGAAAATAATCAATAAGTACTTAGGTACTTCCGGGTAGCGCTCGAGGAACAGTCGATCATTTAAAAGATTTACGATACTATCAATTCTATTCATATCAAACAAACCTCAAAGAACATAATACATTAGATTAATACCTAACCTTGTTATTTTTATTTCTTGTCGTAATTTCGCAGTGGATTCAGTCTTGTCACCAACAAACGGAATGAAACTTCCGTTGTTATAAATACATTATACTGTCGTCTAAGAATTTATACACAAAACACATGCTAAAATATTAGATATTACTGAAACTAGGAACTCTTTATTTACGCTAAATGATATATTTAATTTTCTTTAAATTACACTCGTCACGTGTCATCTCTGAACCGTATAATTACAAAATAGAGCTAATAAAATCTACGAACCACACCTCGTGCCAAGTTTTTTAAAATTTTAAGAATAATATTTAGATTTTTTTGTCAATTATTACGATATCACAAAACCAGTTACATATATAATAGTTAATAATGTCTTAGCAAAAGTAAGATTACGGTTAAATAAATATTCTTGTGAGGTTTCATTTTATGCTCTCAAAACTGAAAATCCTTTCTTCATTACTGTCGCTTTAATCCTACTAATATTATGTGTATCCGTAAAATAACGCATAAAATACGGAAGTGAATCCTACTCCTACTATCCTACTAATATTATAAATGTGAAAGTTTGTGTGTGTGTGTATGTTTGATGTTTGTTACTCCTTCACGATAAAACTTCTGAACCGATTGCAATGAAATTTGCTATGTAGATACTTTTTATCCCGATATACCCACGGGATCGGGACTTACGTGGCTGAAACCGCGGGACGCAGCTAGTATTTGCATAAAAATAAATTTACCTACGTAAAAAGACAATATATTGGAGTCATAAATCCAAGAAACTTAGAGGATATAACCTGATTGATTCTATGAAGCTATTGAAGCTATACTTCAAACAATCAATGTCATGAACATAAGTAGGTTAGTCCTAACCACCTATATCTATAAAAATTGCCCAGCCATCCGGGCATTCACCTAATGATCTCATCGCACCAGAATAAAATTCTCTAGTTTAGACCAATTGACTTTGTTTATGGAACGCTTTCTCCGAGCAAATCTAAACGTTCTACTTTAGTTTAGATAACGTGTCTGGAAATTCTTCCGCATGGGAATAAAGTTTTACATAAATTGAGCTGGGTCAGTATGGTTACGACTCATCGATGTCTGGCCCATTTTTTTTAATACTAAATTTTTCTTTGGAATCAATAATTTGGTCTAGATCTTAAAATCGGACAGGGAATGTACCTAAATAGACATTTTTCTAACTCCTGAGTTCCAGGTTGGAATGTAATACTATAATAAATCAAAATCGGTTCATCCGTTCGGGAGCTACGATGCCACAGACAGACAGACACATACACACAGCAACATCAAACTTAAAGGTACCTACTTCATGATTAATTTTTACTTAACTTAACTTTTAATTAACTTGATGAAATAGTTAGTTTTAAACAAGTGCGAGTCAGACTCGCTAACGAGGGTTTCATACCATTATATTCTGTTTTTAGTATATGTCGTTAGCATCAACAGAAATACATCTGTAAAATCTGTGAAAATTTCAACTGTCTAGCTATAACGGTTCATGTGATAGAACTAGTAGACAGAGTCTTAGTAAAAGGGTCCCGTCTTTACCCTTTAGTCCTTAAATACTTCGTGCAGCTAACAAAGGATAACAGAGTGACATCTAAGGCTTTTCATGCTTCATAATCATCATCATATTTCAGACTTCAGCAATATTTTATTTATATTTTTTCTTAAGGTGAAAAGGGTACCGACGCTGTCTCCATACAAACGTAGTCGACTGTTTCCCCTGGATAATGACACTAGCACAAATATTTTGTAGCTTAAAACCTATAACTATCATGACTATGCGTTTTTTTTTCATTTTCTAATTATCATAGAAATTAAGATTTAAAAAATAAAAAACAAAACATAGTGGCATGGTCATGGCAGTTATAAAACTGCCATGACCACTGATGATAAAGCTTATGCTTTATGCAACAAAAATATTTGTGCTAGTGTCATTATCCAGGGAGGAAACAGTCGACTACGTTTGTATGGAGGGAGCGTTCGGTACCCTTTCCTTTTAATCATAGCCGGAATTCACATAGCAAAGTTTCCCCACAAAGCGAGCGCCTGGCAGTCTACAGGTACCGCTTACTCATCTCCGTAAACTGGTAACCGCAATAACGTACAATCGAACACCTATTCAGATACTCATTTAGCAGATTGTAAAACCATGTGTTGCTGTGTTCGAAGCCGCCCGCAGTAAACCTGATTAAGGGTGAAAGCAGATCACAGACTTCGATTGCCCGATATAATTTTAGAATTGTACGAATTGCTCATTGTACGTACTGATAGTTTGTGTAAACTGAGAATTGTTCGAATTGCGATATTGTACTGATGGCGATGCTCCCATAATCGCTGGCCGTTTAATTTAAAAGTATATATAAAAATAAAACAGAATCAGAAGAAAATGATGAAGAAGAAGATACATATACAAGAATAGTATTTATTGAAAAACGTTGTACATAAGATGAAAGATGACATAATAAAGTAGGTAGGTATCAACAGTTTGTCTACCCCGGACATACAATAATGAGTTACTGAATTTATACTAAAACTCATTTATTCCAATTTAAAACACAAAATTAAATGTCAATACATCAATGAAACATCAAATCAAAATACACAAAATTAAAAACTAAAAATAATAATAATAAACACAAAATAAAAATAAATAATCAAAAATACCCCCACCCAGAAATTAAGTAAAAAAAAAAAACTAAACAATACAAATAAATAATAAAATGGGTAAAAATTAAATTAATTAAAATTCAACCTAGGCCTATTAAATCAAGAGGAAGCCCTCGGCCATACCCTCCCGAGGCATTGTCCCCAAAATGCTGGCAGCATTTCCCCGCTGAATAGCAATACTGAGTCGCTGGGACAAAAAGCCGCCAGCTCTAGGATCGCCAGTAGCCTCGACAAGGCGCGCCGACAGCTCCCTCAAAAAGGTCCTAGCACAGGGCCCCCTTATACTAAATACTAAACAATTTAATAAGCTTACATCATTAAGCTCATGTTTCTAGTAAATTTAATGGATTGTTACGGCTTCAGATTGAACAGTTGATTGAATCCGGCGTTACTTTTCGGAACTCCATAATATCTGTAATGGAAGTATTAATAATTAGTTTTTAGTTCCGACCCTGTGCCAAAACACAAAATGCAATGTGCACCGCCCTCCTTGTCCACTTGAAGAGGTATGCAATGAGGACAAGCAAAAATTAGTATTAGTGACACCATTCATAAACCAGGACAGAACAGGCTGAACACTGCAACAAGAGTTCTCTTGTTCCAGCGTTCAGCGAGACTGTCTGTCGGCCGATCGAAAAGTCTGTATTGTCTACTGTATAAGGAAACCTTCGTCTTCTAGTCTGTTTCATTTCGTTGTACTAATATTGGGTTACCTACTAATCTTGCTAAATATAAGATCTAATTGATTGTGGCAGTGATATCATAAGTTTCACACATACTTAATCAGAATTTCAACTGAAAAAAAGAAGGAAGTTTATAAAAGCTGCTCTTAATAATATGTGTGCCAATTTATGTTTTGGTCATGGTTAAGAGACTTATCCTATCCTACTAATAAGTAGGATAGGATAGGATAAGGATATAAATGTGAAAGTTTGTGTGTGCGTGTGTGTGTGTGTGTTTGTTACTCCTTCACGCAAAAACTACTGGACCGATTGCAATGAAACTCGGTATCTAGATAGCTGGAGACCTGGATTAACACATAGGCTACTTTTTATCCCGATATTCCTACGGGATCGGGACTTACGCGTGTGAAACCGCGGGGCGCAGCTAGTAAAAAAATTAAACTGTACCTGCGTTTAATAAGGGCTACTTAAGTTTTCAAAAACCTTGATATTAGTGACAATATAACGAGAAAATAAACAAATGAATTGTTTTAGACAAATTTTACGTAGACGAAATATTTATCTAATGACCGGTTTTAAGTACTAAGTCGTTTCCGTATTTTTACAAAATATTTAGTTTTTAAGGTGAAAGGGTACAGGCGCTCACTCCATACAAATGTAGTCGACTGTTTCCTCCCTGGATAATGACACTAGCACAAATATTTTTGTTGCATAAAACCTATAACTGCCATGACTATGCCCCTATGTTTTGGTTTTTTTTCATTTTCTAATTATCACAGAAATTAAGATTTAAAAAACAGAAATAAAAATAGAAAATAACATAGGGGCATGGTCATGGCAGTTATAAGTTTTATGCAACAAAAATATTTGCCCTAGTGTCAGTATTCAGGGAGGAAACAGTCGACTACGTTTGTATGGAGAGAGCGGCGGTACCCTTTCCTCATAATTAAGGTTGTTGGCTCTTATTACATGCAGGTACATGATAAGAGTTGTTCCTCAAAATTAAACAAAAATCGTAAATAGCATGAGCTAGCTGTGTTTAACATTGATTTGGTAACTTTTAACTCTGAATAGATAAATGTGTTATGTTTATACTACAAGTATGTAGTAAATTTATAGGTTCTTTGTATGTGTTATGGACCAAGTGATAAATTCGGGCATTATACATAATGTCCGGGCATAATTAACAATGACAAGCTACTTTGGGCAAAGTGATTAATTATCATCTAAACTTTAATATTCACCACACTGTCTGGGCGTTGGGAATGATTTTTAACAGTGTGAACCTAAACACTCGCTTCGCTCGCGCGTTCTTTTTCACAATGTCTAACCTAACCTACCTTTCTGGCACCAAATTACCTATTTTACCATTTCATATTATTTTATTTTAGTGGCAATGGGAAAAATAGTGTACCCATTCACTACACAGCGCTCATTTTTTTTAGTTTTGCATTTAAGGCGAACACGGTGGTCAAAGCATCTTTATAACGAAGAATTTTTGTGTTATTTGTGTTTCAAATTTTGATTTATGTTTTAAATAGAACAGTAATAAAATATGTATTTCTATTAATGCCCAATATGTGACAGGCATTATGTATAATGCCCGGGCAATATGATTATTTCAGCAATATGTTATTTACATTGCACTCTCATATTGGTCATTATTAATGATGCCCGGGCATTATGTATAATGACCAATTAATCACTTGGTCCATAACATATACAAGTCAGGCGCTTAACCTTCGCCTTATGCGTACTATGTTCCTTCTATATATAGCTGAAACTAAACGTCATACGTTTATGTAAGTTAACCTACCTTCCTGACTGCATTACAGTCGTTGGTTTACTGAAAAACATACCCATAACAATCTTTATGCCAAAGAAATATAGTTCAAATTGCCTATTTCAGTTTCATACACTTAAAATAATGGTGTTTATGTGTAGTATAAAAGTTTTCATGTTTATGTTGTGAGCACGCACTGGTTCGCGCAATAACTCCAGTTGCTTTTAACTGTAGTAAATGTTGGTTGGATATTATTCCAAATTACTGGTATAATTTTGATGTTATTGGTAGGTGCTAGTTAAACGCTTACCAACATAACATACTGTACGTAGGTATTTATTATTATATGTGTTTCTTACACCACACGACCTACCAGTTAAGCTAAACAGACCTTCTCCATTCTAAGGTTGCCTGGAAGAAATCGCTTTAAGTCATAATTTTGCGTGAAGGAGTAACAAACATACACACACACACACACACAAACTTTCACATTTATAAAATAAATAAAAATAATAAAATGAATAAATATCGCAGGACATTCCACACATCGCCATCTAGCCCCATGCCAAGTAACTAGACTTGTGTTATGGGTGCTAGACAACGGATATACTACATACATATTCTTTTCTTTTGTAAATATATACTTATAATACATAGAAACAACCAGATCACAGACAAATATCTAAGTATAAATACTTGTCTAGGGCGGGCATCGAACCCGCAACCCTGTGTTTGACAGTCCGGCATGGTAACCATTGTGCCAACTGGGTCGTCAATATTATATGGGTGGGAATATTAGTAGGATAATAGGATATTTTCATTCGAAGCATTCGAAGCCTATCTGTTACAAACAAAAATATCATTCCTCTTTATAATATTAGTATAGATTCAATTTATTTCAACGAGTGGTAAATATTGATATTTATATTTATTTTCCCATTAAATCATCTAAAGGTCGCGGGATCTATACGTGCGTTGCTCGTAAGTGTCGATAGATTTAAAATATAGGGAAGCAACTGGGTTACTGATTGATACAAAATAAACAAAAATCGGTACAGACAGACCTATCCTCATTGAAAACTGCTGATATATATCCTATAATATTAATTTGTATTTTTTTATTTTATACTTGTTTCCCTGTAGGTACGTAAGTACATGTCGGTTTTCTTTTCTTTGTACAGTCTTCTCTGTGGCCCAACTCTTGGCCCTGGATTTATAGATTTTCCAGTTTTGAGTTTGAGTTCTCATTTTTTAGGGTTCCTTACCCAAAGGGTAAAAACCGGGCCCTATTACTAAGACGATATGTTTGTCTCTTTACTTTTCTAAAATGTCTTGTGCCGTGTGCTTTTTCAAAGGGATAAAATAAATGTTTGCTTAATTTCTTATGTGTTATGTTTTCAAAACCATTAACCATGTACTTACCTATAGTGAATCTTTTATTATAATGTACCCTATGACCTTTGTTTCGGAACTCTCATACATTTTATTAATTAAATTCGTTTAATCGACTCATCATTCGCTAACGGTTCAGCAATCGGCTTGATGAACTGCCGGTGTCTGCTTCCTAGAACCACAACAATGATTCTTGTTTTAATTTCAGACTTCAGCTGCATGCTAAGTGGTTACCAACGGTTCTGCGAACTTGACCTTCTTGAATTATGGTTTATTTTCTCCTGTTTATAAGAGTTTACGGAGTTTTAGTTCTTTTATAGTGTAAGTACTAGCTAGAAAAATAGCGAATAGCTGTATCTTCTAAGAAAGTGAGCTACACTTAGGCCGCATCGTCACCTACCTCAAGTAGAAGGCGATCTGAAAACTCTAACAATAGGTGAGCCACACCACTATATGAGAAGAAGAAGATCGTCACCTACCATCAGGCAAGTGTGATAGTGGTCAAACGCTGACCTAGGTACAGTCGGCTGCATAATTGCAGCCCCCGGTAGAGTTCGAAAATTACTATTATTGGAATGTTTTCATTCTAATAATTTTTGGTTGATAAATTGATGAGTAAGAAGAATTTAAACTTCAACTAAAGCACGTGCCTAGAATCTTGCTTGTTTTGAAAACATTCTTATAACAGCCGTTTTGGAGCTCTACGGTGGGTCTGCAATTATGCAGCCGACCGTACATGTAAAAAAGCTAGGTATTTACTGCAGACACATGCTACAGCTTGTAGGTAAATAAAAAGCGTAAAATAAGCATTACAAATCAGTAACCTACTTCACCTAAGAAAAGTTGAAAGCACGCAGGCATTGAGTCATAAAATAGTATTGTCTCCATTACCTAAAAGGGCAACAAAAAAACTCCTTTGATTAGTTGTGTGACTGGTAAAATGTATAGTAGGTGTAAAATAATTTGTCTAAATGAAATCTAGTTCATAATCTATCTATACATATAATAAATCTGTAGACATCAAAAAATCTGTAATTGTAAGATATCCAGAAAAAAAATACACAGGTCGCCTTAAAATCGTTAGCTGAACACGATAGGGTAGTTTTTAGAATTTTTGTCTGTTTGTCTGTTTGTCTGTTTGTCTGTCTGTTTGTTTGTTTGAACCAGGTAATCTCATAAACTACAGAACAGATTTTAACAAGGTCCACACGAATATGTTCAGAATAAATCAGAATAACATTTAGGGTATGTTTTAATTTAACTTTAATACATTAATTAAGATATTTGATAAAAAAACATTTAAAAAATGTGAAATCGAAATATTTTTCCGTGGTAAAACGTAATCGAACGTCAGAAGGGAACAGTACCCTTACCACGGGTTTTTTACGTATTCGATTAAACATACTATATTGAGTATTTACTATGAAACTTCCTAAAAATCAACTTACTTAGGTCCACCCGTCTCTAAGAATATCGGTAGTGACACACCTACAGACAAACGGACAAAAGAGTGATCGAAAAAGGGTTTCTTTTTTTCGAGTTCTTCAAAAAGTCATGGTAGGGGTACATGCAGTACATGCCTCCGCTCAAGATGACAGCTGTCATAAAACCAAATAGTTTGCATTTAATACTACCTACGTGAAACTGAAAATGAGGTTAGTACAAAGAGGTACTACTACATAATATTACCGATCTCCTTTACCGAAGACCTCCGATGTTACACTTCTATCGCGCTTTTCTCCAAGTTTTCTCCTGCTATAGTTTGAATTATGAGTTCAAGTAGCGGAAACCTTAGATAGTAAAAAAAAAAAGAATTATCCAAATCGCTCCAAGAGTTTACGAGTAATCAGGGAACATACATAAAAAAATATATATATATACGTGACGAATTGAGAACCTCCACCTTTTTTGATGTGGGTTAAAAAATATACAGGTAATAGTCATTTGTAAAAATAATTTTTTTCCCAAAGTTACGTAGCCCTGCCAGCTACCTAATAAAAAAAGCTGGGTATTTTGGTCATGAATTCAGAAAATTGGATTCATAGGACATCACGTTCCTTCAAATACCCCGTTTCCGAGACGCTTTAGATGTTTGGTGTGAAAGCATTTTTTGTTCAGCGTAATGCCTGCTATCAATATGTTAGGATCTCAATGTGCATCGCGTTATTTTAAGTATTAGTATTTGTTCTGTCCAATTGCCTTTCTTTTTAATCATTAATAAGTATTATTTTTTGATAATAAAAACAATGTAAAATATTATTTGCACCAAAATAGATTATTATTTGCATGATGTTGTTGTTATAAATACTATAATAACCTCTTATATTATTAATTGAAGAATATGAACCGAGACACAAAGGTAGTTGATAATTATTTTTTCTTTAATTTACAAAAATCTAAAGATAACTAGGAAGACAAAGTATGTTGAAAGTTTTGTGCGTATAGAAATTGGACTTAGTTTCAGCTTATCATATTGTTGTGTATTATGTTTTATTTGTAAAAAACTAACAAAAATAGTACATTGTTACCCAAGGTGTGAAAGTCACTCATTGAGTCCCGAGACGGAGTTTGGCGCCCGAGCGTAGCGAGGGCGCTAATACTTCGAGGGACTAAATGAGTGACTTTCACACCTTGGGTAAACAAAACAAACCCGAGGTAAACACTGATTTTCATTACGAATAAACATAAAATTCTTTCTAATAACGAGAGTGAATGAGAGACTCCATACTACCTGATCCTCTTACAAGGTTGGGACCAAAGAGGTTATACATTATGTAGATTTTTTGCTTTTGCTATTTGTTTTCAACATGTTTTCAATACTCAAATACGTCGGTACTAACCGAAGAGATTTTTATAAATTAGTTTATCCAACACTGAGTGATGACGCGAAGTCCGTAGATTTAAATTACAGTTTTTGTAACACGGTTTGTCTAGAAAAGGTTATTTACACAAAATACACAATCATAAATGAAAAACCAGATTAAACTTAACACTAAAACATAATAAAATAACAAAAGATAATACTAATTAAAATCATTCAAAATGCAAGCATTTCCCGCCAGTTTTTTTTACTCAAGGAACGACACTGACCGCACTGTCGCATAAAGCCACATCTGCAACATCTTGGCAGGGCGCCGGCAGAGGCGCAGCATGGTCATACGTCGCTTTGACCATTTTCATCTTTACATTTATTTTATTAATAAGATATCTTGAACTAAATATATCTACCTGAATTCGATTATTAAGAAAAAACCTATTATGTACTAAACTCTGGCAGTATGGATGAGCCGTGCGAAGCCATAATTGTTATTCTTTGGTGTTACTTAAAGCAAGGAGGTTAGGTTTTTGAAGTTCCTAATTAAATTAAATTAAATTAAATTAAAATTCATTTATTTCAGATATTAAAATCCATAATTACAAAATTACAAAAATACAAATTACTAAATATTCAATGTCAAATTTTCAAATATAAAATAAATCAAATAATAAATAAGCATAAATAGAATAAAATAAAAACCGAAATTGAAAATCTAAGAGTTAATTATAAATAGGAGGGACATTTAGCATGCAGCTGCATCCACCTCCTTAACATTGGTGAGTCCCACTGCTCAGACAATACCCTCAGGATCCCGTTCGGGCTGCCACGCAGACGCCTTAACAGCGAGGCGCATCTTTTTCTGATTATAGCGTTGAAACTATCAGTTTGCGCCTCCGCAAACATGGCCGACGCGCTACAAAAACGTGGCAGCCCCAACAATATCCTGAAAGCATTGTTATATTGAATGTTCAGCGTCTTGTACGCCCTTTGTGTAAAGCTGGCCCACAGGGTGCACGTGTAGAAGGTCTGGCAGTATGCCTTAAATAATGTTACCTTTACTTGTTTAGTACAACGCGCAAACCTGCGCGCCAGCATATTACACCGCACCGACAGCGCACGGCGCTCCCTCTCGATGTCTTTATTGTCACACAGATCGTCGGTCACCCAGTGACCCAGATACTTAAATGAACTTACCTTGTTCAAACGTGCGCCGCACAGAGTTACATGTGGAACTTGAGAGTAGCTTTTGTTACCAGCCTTGAACACCATGAACACCATGAACTCCTAATGCGTACTGATACTGGCTACAAACACATTGCACAAGCCGCGCGAAGCCATAATTTGACATGACAGCTGTCAGTGAAAGCGATTTTCCCTAGGGCTGAAAGTTTTTCTTTCTACACGCTCTTCAAGCATCTTTAGACCTACTTTCAAAGTATGAGTAAGTAAAGTGCCTTTGCCAAATCAATGAAAAATATAGTGTAAAAACAATGTAACTACCTATTTTGTTTTTAAAACTTACACAGAATGATAAATTGTATCCATGCAGAAAAATGAATCTATACATATAATAAATCTGTAGACATCAAAAAATCTGTAATTGTAAGATATCCAGAAAAAAAATACACAGGTCGCCTTAAAATCGTTAGCTGAACACGATAGGGTAGTTTTTAGAATTTTTGTCTGTTTGTCTGTTTGTCTGTTTGTCTGTTTGTCTGTCTGTTTGTTTGTTTGAACCAGGTAATCTCATAAACTACAGAACAGATTTTAACAAGGTTCACACGAATATGTTCAGAATATAACAGAATAACATTTAGGCTATGTTTTAATTTAACTTTAATACAATAATTAAGATATTTGATAAAAAACATTTAAAAAATGTGAAATCGAAATATTTTTCCGTGGTAAAACGTAATCGAATGTCAGAAGGGAACAGTACCCTTACCACGGGTTTTTTACGTATTCGATTAAACATACTATATTGTGTATTCACTATGAAACTTCCTAAAAATCAACTTACTAGGTCCATCCGTCTCTGCAAATATCGGTAGTGACACACCGACAGACAAACGGACAAAAGAGTGATCGAAAAAGGGTTTCTTTTTTCGAGTTCTTCAAAAAGTCATAGTAAGGCTGCAGTACTTGCCTCCGTTCAAGATGACAGCTGACATAAAACCAAATTATTATTTTTTTTTCATTCGGTCTTTGACCAAATATTTGGCTACCAAATAGTTTTTTTTTCTTTTATTATGGCTTCGCACGTGTGCATTTAGCCAGTGTCAAGTTATATTTTGCATCAAATTATGACCCGATTTTTCATAAATCGGGCCTAAAGTGTTTCAATTTATAAATTATTGAGAAAAGGTAACAAGAGTGATGATTTCCTCCTCGAATATCTGGAAGTTACTGTTTAGAATACTAAACAAAATTAAATTTATGAAGCTCCAACTGAAGTGACTCAACTTCCTTTCTCTACTTCCTCAAACAAATATAATAAGGTTAACTAGAGAGACACTCAAGGCTCGATCTTACATTGGGAATTAATAAAGCTAAGTAGGTACCTACCTACCGAATATCTAAAGTGGTTAGATGTATCGATATGTCAATCATCCATTGTCTCAGTATAAATTAATAATTGTACATATTCAATTGACATTTGAAACAATTGGATAAATAACATTTTGTGATTGTGATTTGTGAACTTTCGAAGGGTAGAAACCTACACTTTGCATTGCTGATAATGTTGTGCAAGCTGTTGTGCACAGTTATTTAGTGGTCTCAAGTCTTCATGGCATTTCCAGACAATGTTGTATTGATTGAATAGGCTGTAAACATGTGCATACATCATGCAATTCTTACATATCCCCATTATCTAGGACTGTCGTTTAAGGCGACCGACAGTTAAGAAGGTAGATAGAAAAATAAACTTAAATTTAAATCGTAGTTATTACGTGTGTTATTTTATTACTTAAACTAACTGTCCCGGCAAATGTTGTTTTGCCATATTAAACAAATGATGTTGTTCGATTCTCAGAGAATATACACAAAAAAGTTTCATACAAATCAGTTCAGCCGTTTAGGTGGAGTTTAGCAACTAACACCGCAATACGATTGACATCAATATTATATGATACTAACGTCACTCAATTATTTTGCCTTCCCGGAACCTCTCCACTAAATTTTAAAGTTCAAATTGACTTTTAAATATTATTACGAATTATTTTTTAAGGGAATTGGGAGTATAATAAAGTGTTGTTTTTAGACTTTCCCAGGCATTTTCTTGTATTTTTTCTCTCCGTAAGAACCATCCTATTCCAAAAAAAAGAATTAGCGGAATCGGTTCAGCTGTTCTCAAGATTTGCGCTTAGCAACACATTTAGCGATTCATTTTATATTATAGAAGAAAACAAGCGGACTTGTCCGTGTTCCAATAAGTAGGCCGGAAGAGCGGTGTTGGCTTAGTGGTAAATACCAAGAATTTCATTCTGAAGGTCGTGGGTTTGAATCCCGGCCGGCCGTGCACCAATGTATTTTTCTTAAGAAAAATGTATGTGCGCAAATTGACATTGCTCTTACGGTGAAGGAAAACATCGTGATGAAACCCGCGGCTTAGTTGGCTCCAGAAGTATTGACAATACAATATACTCCTCTGGACATGGTCGACTAAGCTGAGAGGGTAGTAGGTGCTGGGCAAGCCTACTCTATCCTCACGCAAAAAGGACCCAATTAAAGAGGGTCCAATGGCGAAAAACAGCCTGTATACAAGTACAAGTACGTAGGCCGGTGCAGCCAAGGTGCAGCCACAAAAGGTGGACGGATAAGTTTTTTGTTCCACTGCCGTCTTCCTACCTTCACTCGCGCCAGGCCCCGGCCTTCGAGGGACGCGAGTGAAGTGAAGGTTTATTTGGACTCTTTGAGTCACAAACGTATCTTCCAGTAAAGCGTACTACATCTTTGACCGCATCGTCACTTCCCGTTGTGTGAGATAGTAGCCAAACGTTGACCTATTTATTTACTATACAAAATAAAAATAAATAATAATTATAATGAAAATAGAACCAACTAACTGAAACATCAACCTAATAAACAATGTTGAAGATATTAATTCGACACAAATTACGTGTGGTCTTCCAAGAAGTTAATTTTGTTCTAATTTATATTCTAAACACGATAATTTTATTGAAGGTCTATATCTCAGGAGAAAACAACGACTGATACTAATTAGCTTATATTATTATGCGCTTACTGCCGAGTTGAAACACAAAATTATTTATTGCCGTGTCCTAATATTATTGTATGCGGTATTAGTTACGCATTAACGGCTTTGCCATTAGTAACCACAAATTCCGACATAAGAACCTACACAAAATGCAATTAACTAGATGTTACCCACGGATTCGCTCATTAACTTAATGTCTCAGGACAAAAACCTATGTTCAAGTCTGAACCACAAACGACCATAAGCTACATCCTTAAGGTGAAAGGGTACCGGCGCTCTGTCCATACAAACGTAGTCTGGATAGTAACACTAGTACAAATATTTTTGTGCCATAAAACCTATAATTGCCATGACTATGCCCTTATGTTTTGGTTTTTTGCATTTTCTGATTATCATAGAAATTAAGATTTAAAAAACAAACAAAAAAAAACATAGGGGCATATGGTCATGACAGTTATAAGTTTTTTGCAAACAAAAATATTTGCTCTAGTGTCATTATCCAGGGAGGAAACAGTCGACTACGTTTGTATGGAGAGAGCGCCGGGTACCCTTTCCTCCTAAACACCACAAAACCATGATCGGTTCGTAGTTCTACTGATTAAGTATTAAGTTTGTTTAGTAATTAACAGACATATAGACTTAAGTATGGTATTAGTATGAGCCTAAGCTGTTGTTAACTTCTACATAATTTTCGTTATAGTTTGACGTCGCGAGAGTCGCCACAGGAAACTTCGAAGTAAAGAGTAATTTGAAAGTAATGGAGCGTGTAATGGTATAGTTATTGGGCGTGGGTTGACGAGCCAGATCAATGGCTCTACTTTAATATAGACAGCTTACCATATACCTATACCATAGCCTATACGTAGGATGTACCTACATAGAGTGATTTTCAAGTGAGTAAGTACTAACCTCAAAGTTATAGGGAAAAAAACATGAATTATGAGGTCATTATTCCTATTTTTTTCATTGGGGTGATATTTAAGTGAGTACGTATGTACTAACCTCAAAAAATTAAAGGAAAAAATATGTCATTATCCCTATGTTTTTCGCGTTGAACTGTCATTAGTCACAAAGTTTGACTTTATCAGATGTGTTCAGTGCAGGAATAGCGTTTGAGGTGTGCGAGGTGAGGTGGCTTCCTCTCAGTAAATACATCGTACAGACGATTTTTAGAAGGCGGATGTCTCTTGAGCTTTGTAGTAAGTTTAGGGCACAGGGTTGGAATGACCAGTCGGTCAGATCAATCTCTTCCTTGACGGCAGAAACGTCGTAGTCGAGAATATCGTCATTTTGGTTACAACGGGGCGCTCAATATGCAACGCAGAATGCCTTTTTGAGCTCTGCAGCCACATGATGTTGCCGTTGCTGGCAACTGCACAGATAGCCATATGTCCAGATCGGTTTTATTATGGAATTGTATAGCAAAAGCTTATTGTCCAGAATTATGTCTTATCAGCCAGAGCATGCCCTGGTACTTGAGTTTCATCTGATGTCGCTTGATCTCGCCTGATCTCACAACTTTCCAAATCAGACGTCGTCGTCGGTCAAGGTATGCCTAAACCTCAAAATTTCCTGAAAATACTCAATACTCATTTATTGGTACATAAACAATTATTACATGTCAAGGATATTAAAACAAAATGAATGATGGCAGCTAAAGTTATATTAATATAATAGGCACAATTAAAAATAAAATTAAAAATTAAAAAATTAAATTCGTTCTTTATTAAGCACCCTTTAGAGTTGTGGCGGGAACGAGTTAACAACATGTCGTGCTGCAGTTTTATTTTCATGAAACTTAGATGTAACCCGAGTTGAATTGTATAATTCTGGTGGAATGTTATTCAATTTAGTTCTGTGAAAGTGCACAAGTGTAGTGAAAGTAAAAATCAGTGTCAAACATGCAGTTTTCACGTTGCCTCCAAATCTCCTATTAAGGTTATGGTAAACTTGCCACCGCTTTACTATAACCCCTGACTTGACGGACTATGACGACTTTGACTGTATTGAAACACTTTAGGCCCGATTTATGAAAAATCGGGTCATAATTTGATGCAAAATATAACTTGACACTGGCTAAATGCACACGTGCGAAGCCATAATAAAAGAAAAAAAAAAGCACCCTTTACTTTACCTATTAAAAATCAGTTGGTAAAAGTATGTTTCAACTGTTTTTCAATTGATTAGACAAATAATGTTCAGAAATCGTTCACCAATAAGGTCAAACTATCTATGGCAGGCAATAGATCCACTTTGAACCAATAGATTCATTCATGTAGCGCCTACTCACTTGTCAATTACTATATTCATCTATATCGAATACTTTACAATTGAATTAATTGAATAAAAAGTTTTTTGTTGCATTGTAGACACCTACTCAATTCAGTTATGACCTTTTAGGAGTTCAGTAACTTGTATTTGTTACAATAACTATTAACATGGATTCTTTTTTAACATGATAATGTCTTATAAATTACTAGCTGTCCCGGCAAACTTTTGCCATCTACAAAACAAAAAAACTAAAGAAAACAAATAAAAAAATAGATAGTAGCCGATTCTCAGACGTATGCATATATAATTTCATAAAAATCGGTCAAGCCGTTTCGGAGGAGTATGGTAACTAACATTGTGACATGAGAATTTTATATATTAGAAGATTTTTGAGTGCACTTCACAAAAAACGTGTGACGTCATGCGTTATTGACAAGTTACCATAGCTACTGGTAATGTCAACGATACAAAGAGTTCTTATGACGTTATCACGTAAAATTATCGTCCGTAAACCGACTTTACAGACAACCATTTTTTTACACAAAATATTTTTTTTCATTTGATCTCATTTTATCTGATGAGAACCGATGATTATCGATCGGTCGAAGATGTAGCATGCTTACACTTGGCGGTGTATATATGATTTCCTGTGAAAATGACGGTGAAATCCGATGGTGACGTGGTGCATCCACCATCCTGAGTAGTGTTGCCCAAATGCAAGAACAAGACGAGACTTAGCCAGTCTTGGTCTTGGTCTTGCGCCAATACACCTGGTCTTGGTCTTGGTTTTGGTCTTGCGCTCCCAGTCTTGGTCTTGGTCTTGGTCTTGCAGCAAGAGTCTTGCAAGTCTTGCAATTACCTATCAGTCTATTACTATTTATTAAAGTTTACTTTAAATCTTAGAAAAACGTTTTGCTATTTTTTCTTGTAAAAACTTAAGAAATATAATGACTAAATGTACAATAATAGTACCTAAGTAATTAGTTTAAAACCATATAAGTAATCAATATTATAATTACTTACTAGAATGAATTATTATGACATCTACTACCTATCCTTACCATTTTATCCTAATCATAATACTACTTGCGTGATCAGTATAATGTATTCATTTTCATTCTAAGCACTCTGAAACTTATTTATTCTTTGGAACACCTGTAGGTACTCTTAAAATTCGAAATTATTTTGCATGAATAGTGTCAAATGTTATGATTTCGGCGCGGCGGCAACGATTGTTTTAGATTTCAAAAGAAGCCGCCGGCGCGTGTGTCATAACCATGTACTTCCGAAAAGCGGCAAATTTCTTTGAGAAGTAAGTACAAAACCTTTGATGCCGCATTATCAAAGTGCCGATGGTTAAAACATAACTATGCATGCACTCAGTTTGATTTTAATAGATATTTTTTTATTCGCTATGTTTATGGTATTAGTCGTAATGCGCATAGGTCCAGTTTTTCATATTCTTTGATATAGTTTTTTGCGTCTCATAGAATTCCTAAGCGTACCTACCTACCTATACACCGAACTGTTACACCTAACTACTCCGTGAAATAGCGCTAAGTCCTAGCTGCAAGACGCAAGAGTCTTGCAGGCTATGTCTTGTTCTTGCTCAAGTCTTGCACGGTCAGTCTTGGTCTTGGTCTTGCTAAAAATACGCGGTCTTGTTCTTGGTCTTGGTCTTGCAAAAACGCAAGAACAAGACCAAGACTGCAAGACCAAGACTGAATTTGGGCAACACTAATCCTGAGTAGTTCTAGATGCTCCTTGAAACCTTAGTTTCATGAAAAACATGGTTTACTAACGTAAGAGAACTTATTTAAGAGAACTTAACTTTACCAATAGTTTTTCGTTGAGCTTCCTTTTCAAAAAAGGAGGAGGTTCTCAATTCGTCGCGTATATATTTTTATTTATGTATGTTCGCCGATTACTCGAAAACGCCTGAGCCGATTTGCAAAATTCTTTTTTTGGATTGGTAAATTGCGCCACGTTTTATAGATGTTGGACCATAGAGTGTTGGACATGTCAATTTTGAGACACCTAAATGTGCATGCTCCAATCAACAGATTTCAAATAAGGGCCCTTGGTAATAGATCTCGAAACATAAAATGATACTTTTTGGGCCAAATCTCGATGTTAGTACCAAAATGGTCATGATGAAATATAAATTGTATTTGATTACGTCATAGAGATTAATTCGGACCATTCCCACGTCATCCGGTAATGTACACTAGGTACAATTACAATTATCCTCTAAGGACACATAAGGCCTTCACAAAGCTTTTATGGTATCATTCGACGTGCGTATATGGACCTGAAATAAGCTCTATAGAAACTGCAAAAAATGTACATTTGATATGAACAATGTGAGTAGTTGTAAGTTTAACTACCCGGGGTCTCTCTCCATACAAACGTGGTCGACTGTTTTCTCCCTGGATAATGACACTAGAGCAAATATTTTTGTTGCATAAAACTTATAACTGCCATGACTATGCCCCTATGTTTTGTTTTGGTTTTTTTAATCTTAATTTTTATGATAATTAGAAAATGAAAAAAAAAACAAAACATAGGGCCATAGTTATGGCAGTTATAGGTTTTATGGCACAAAATATTTGTGCTAGTGTCATTATCCAGGGAGGAAACAGTCGACTACGTTTGTATAGAGAACACCGGTACCCTTTTACCTTAATTGTAACCAACTTAAAAAAGGGATACATTTCATCGAATTTGGTTTCTTTGAATACTTATCATCGAATTTTGTTTCTTCGAATACTTTTCATCGATTTATCTATACTGCGACGCCTTATTAAATCGACGCATTGTTACTGCGATGTTATTACATCGAAAATTTATACTGCAAACGATTTTACTGCGAAAATACCATACTGCGAAGACTTGTTCAATCGACATCTTTACTACTGCGAACTAAAGTTTTAGAAAAATATTAAAATTAAAAATATGTCATAAACATATAAAAATAAAAATGCAATGACGGACGCATACTAGATAAACTGAGCCTATAATATTATGTGATACCGTTCTTTTGTAAAGCGAGATGAAAATAAGACTTTTGGTCTATATCTATACTATACAATGTGTTTAAGGGGCTTTAATACGAACGGGGGTTGTTCTAGACGTCTAGGCGAACAACTTTTGGAAATTCGAACTTTTTTTTGATAATTCTGAGGGAATTTTTACTTGAAAATCAGCTGTTTCATACAAAAACTTCAAACGAGATGTTCAAATTTCCAAAAGTCGTAGAACAAAAGTTGTTCGCCTAGACGTCTAAAACAACTCCCTATCGTATTAAAACCCCTTCGCTGAAACACGACAAGTGTAGTTACTAAAAGTTCTGTTCAAAAAAGTCTAGTCTCTTAAAAGGGTACACTACTTTTCGCATAAACTCGACTAAGGTCCTAAACTCACAAGGCATAACGTCTTCGGCATAACTAGATTTGACATAAACTACATTGGCATAATAACTTTTAGCATAATTTTATTTTGATTAATTTTTATTATCTATACATATAAAATTCTTTGTCCTGAACGACTGACTGACTGACGGATAGACGCACAGCCTAAACCGCTGATCGTAAAGACATGAAACTTGGAGGGTGTTTTCTTTGTATGACGTCTGTGTATCCGATAAGAAAGGATTTTCCGAAATACTATAACCCCTTAGGTAGTGAAATAGAGGGGCACATTTTGTATGGGACACCGTAATTCCTTGGTCCCTTTTTAACTTCTATGCGGACAAATTCGCAGGCAAAAGCTAGTGATTTTATATCAAGATTCCGAGGTGATATAAAAACTTTAGACATTAATCAAGATCTAGTTTTTTTTTAAATTACTTTTAATTTGGGGACGAAACCTTAAAAACAAGTACTTAGCTAAACCTACCAACTACCGTAGACTTTATTTAATATTCGGACCAAAGGATACATAAAATATAATCTAGTATTACGTTCGACGTCGGATTCACAAATAGCTTTATAGATTCCCTGAAACATTTAATTTCATTACGTATTCAATTGATAGGTCTATGAATCGGCACGCGGTGTCTGTATACTACTACTTAGAATGCTAGTGTGTTAACTTTATTAGGTTAGGATACATGCAGTAGCGTAGTGATAGGGGGGGGGGGGGGACATTAGGTTAGCGGCAAAATTAGGGAAAAAAATTGTGCGTTCACTGACGGTCAGTCAGAAAAGACAAACATACACTTTTTCAAGAAATTAGCTCTTACCCACTTGTAGTACGTTTGGCTGCATAATTGCAGACCCACCGTAGAGCTCCAAAACGGCTGTTATAAGAATGTTTTCAACACAAGCAAGAGTCTAGGCACCTGCTTTAGGTGAAGTTTAGTGTCTTCTAACTCATCAATTAATCTAACAAAAATTATTAGAATGCAAACATTACAATAATAGTAATTTTAGAACTCTACCGAGGGCTCCAATTATGCAGCCGACTGTACATATTGAATATTGAATCACAAGCTGCCCAGCATCCTTACATGGTTTTGAAATAAATATTTTTCGCCCAATTCTTTCATATCGTTACGTTTTTTCTCATCAACACAAACATTATTATTTTTATGACGTCAAAAGAGCGGCAAATTGTCAACATTATTATTTTAATGACGTCAAAAGGGCGGCAAATAATGACGCCGCCCCGGGTGACAGTGACCCACGCTATGCCACTGGAAACCTGTGGAACTGTCTACATAGGAAACCAAGCGGAGAACGATAGAAATTGTAGTATAAATAAGTTAGTATGTGAACCTTACCTGTTACTCATAAAAAAAACGGTTTCTTGAAGTATGAAATAATCCCCTCCCTATAGAAAATAACGTATGGTTTCAGTAAATGTTCGTGAAAAGCAGTATACTTATTTTAAGAATATTGCTTTTATATTAAGAAAACCAAGAAATAATTCAGTAGCGTCTATAATATGGAACTAGGATCATTTCTTGCTTCAAATTCAAACCATTTTTTCTGTGTAAGATAGATAATATAGACACATTTTATTGCACCATTAACATAAAATACAAACTAAAACAGGAAACTTACAGGCGGCCTTATCGCCTAAGAGCAATCTCTTCCAAGCAAAATTATACTAAGTTAGAGCTTTAAGCCTCTGTTAAACCAGTACTATTTCTACAAATTTAGTAAAAAATATTAAAATGATAAGCAGTATTCTTAATTTAAAATAAATATTCTTAAATTTGGAATATAACTAGCTGTCCCGGCAAACGATGTTTTGCCATATACAAAAAAAATATGATATCCGATTCTCAGACCTAACGAATATACACAAAAAAATTATACAAATCGGTTCAGCCGTTTCGGGGGAGTTTGGTAACTAACGCTCGTGTAGCAACACGAGAATTTTATTTAAAAGAGATTTCAAGAACATTTACTAAAATAAAGAAATTATTCTCTATCATCTTTATGGAGAGGAATATTACTCACCTCACTTTTTTCTGTGCTGAAATTATAAGAGCAACTTTCTCTTTTCAAACCCATAGAATAGAATCAATATCCAGGAGCCCTATTTTTTAATCGTTCGCCCCGCGTCTAGCGCTCGATTTCTACTGATATCGATCGTTCGACATCGGAAATTCGCTATTTTTGAATCGCTCGATATCGTAACGAGTGGTCTCCACCACTCGTCGCCGCCCGACAGGCGAGCGGTAGAATAAACGTCAAACAATCATAGTCAAACATTCAAAAACGATCTTTGAAATATATTTTTATCTCTTGAGATTCTTTCTGATGTTCGTCGGTAATTACCGGTTTTTAATTTTCGGCGTAAAACGAATAAAAAAAAACTTAAGAGGTGTCAAGGGACACCCGGATGGAACGAAGTTCCTTTAGAATAATTTGTGAAGAAATTGTAATAAAATCAAAAAAGTGTCGTTACAACTTTTGGTCCTATTTTTTTCCGTCTAGCCCCCTTTCGCATAAGGAACTTCGTTCCAAAAATGAAATTTCATTTCGACGACGAATGATTCAAAGATACAGAAAATTGGTGTCATGCGACTTGGAAGTCGAGCATGACTTGTAGGCGTATACGATGATGCTATGTCACACGAGCGATTCATAAATAGAGCCCCTGAACTAAGAAAATAATCACGTTGGTAACTTCTAATGCCTAACAATGATAAAATCCTGGATATTTCAAGGGCCTTCTATTATTACTCTATGTTCAACAAAGCATTATTTTTCTAAGGTCACATAATTGTAATGGTTTCCATCCATCGCATCCAGCCAGACAGTTATTTAGGTTGGGCACTGCATCAAGATTTTATCAACAGTTATCCCATGCAGAATTTCATAGTTGCCTACTGTCCAATGAGCCGTGAACCAAATTGTCTGCCAACATAACAAGCCTATCGTAAATTGTTCGTAATTTAGTAATGTAGTAGATGGAGATGATCAGTACAGCTCTTTGTTGAGTACGTTTTAGATTATTTAAGTAGTTTTTTTTTTCTTTTATTATGGCTTCGCACGTGTGCATTTAGCCAGTGTCAAGTTATATTTTGCATCAAATTATGACCCGATTTTTCATAAATCGGGCCTAAAGTGTTTCAATACAGTCAAAGCCATCATAATCCGTCAAGTCAGGGGCTATAGTAAAGCGGTGGCAAGTTTACCATAACCTTAATAGGAGATTTGGAGGCAACGAGAAAACTGCATGTTTGACACTGATTTTTACTTTCACTACACTTGTGCACTTTCACAGAACTAAATTGAATAATATTCCACCAGAATTATACAATTCAACTCGGGTTACATCTAAGTTTCATGAAAATAAAACTGCAGCACGACATGTTGTTAACTCGTTCCCGCCAAAAACCTTTAAGTAGTTTTAAGTTTCGAAATAGTTATGTTCTTTTTTTAAATATTATTTATTTGCATTCATATGGTAGGGACGTTAGATGATAGGCATACAAGTTCACATAATAAGCCAGTAATAAGCCCTGCCGGGCTTGCAATTGCGTGCGGTGATAAATAGGTAGGTACTAGATTAAATAGGTTAGGTATACAAGGGATATCTGAATATAAAGAAGCCTTACATTATCCCAGGGATTCACTTAAGTATCCCAAATCAAATTTCATCAAAACAGGTTTAGTAGTTTTCGTGTGATTGAGCAAAAATCTTACCGAAACATTAATGCTCGCTAAGCTCGTCGTCCTTTTTTATTTTATTTTATGCACTAAGTATATCTTCTTCGTATCTATATGAAATCTACATGTCGATTAAGTATTTATTTATTTTGTTTAGATAAAATAATTCATACATACATCATATTTGGATTAAGCAAGTTATTGGAGTCGTATGAAGATAGACTTAAGAAAACATTAAATACATTAGAAAATAGATGTAAAATGACAGATCTAATTACTTTATTTAAGACTAGCTTTTGCCCGCGACTTCGTCCGCGTAGAAGTCGAAAATGGACCATGGAATCGCGTTGTCCCATACAAAATTTCCCCCTTTTACACTCCCTTAGGGGTAGAATTTCGGAAAATCCTTTCTTATCGGATGCCTACGTCATACAAAGAACACACCCTCCAAGTTTCAGGTCTCTACGATCAGCGGTTTAGACAATTAGACTGTGCGTTGATCCGTCAGTCAGTCATTCAGGACAAATGCATTTTATATGTATAGATTGTAAATAGTAATTTTTAAGTTAGACACAAATATCCTGAGCCATGTTTCATTCAAAATCTCCAATTTCAATAACGGGAGTTTGAAAGTAATGAGTCCCTGGCAGATTGCTCATAGAAACTCGACGTTACTTATTATCTCATAGTAGGTACACGTATATACTGTCCCATGGGACAAACAAAAGTAAACAGCACGTTTTAAATAAATTAGTTATGCGTGTTTTATGTTAACAAAGACGAAGTACTTTAGTATGTACATCGGCACCGATTTCTCATCTGGATTCATAACATGCTTTGATGACAGAATTATCAATAAACCGAAGGTTTCATCGATACGTGTATGCCCTTAAATATTGCCACTAACTTCCAGTATCAAATACCTATAGTAAGTTATTTGGGTAGGATATAAAGAACATCTCAGAATACAGACTGTATTCTGAGATATTATTCTAAGAATTGATCAATTTAAACAAGAAAATGATATTACAAATAGTTATTAGGTATTGCAAAAAAATCAATTACTAGCTAATTACACAAAAAAAATCATATCTTTGTCCACAGTCTTGGCAACTCGTTCTCTAGAAGTAGACAAAATGCAAATTAAAATTCAACATTTTTTATTCAATATGTGTCATGCAGCATTACATGATGCAGTGCTTTACATCACTTTGAAACATCATAAAAATTTAGTTATGTGTGCCTTCGGAACACGCCCACCAATAAGAAGGCACAAGAAACTCATGGGGGTTTTTTTTCTTTTTTGTGATTATGCTCACAGAGGTCAAGATAACAAATATTTTTGAAGATATATTTGAAATGGAGCAATTAAAGTTATGTCCATGGGTCCTTATCATATGGTACGACGAAGCACTTATCATAATACGCATTACCGCACAATTTCTACTTTATAAAAAAATTGAATTTGTCATGTCATATACATCTTTTGGTAACTTATTATAGTAGAGCACACATGTGCTATTAAAAACTACCTGTTTATTTTCCGGAACCTGCTAACGAACCGGGCACGGTCAGATCATCTTCATTTCTTAACTTGAGCCCCCAACCCAAAAAAATGGGTATTATAAAGTTTAACGTGTGTATGTCTGTGGCATCCTAGCTCCCGGTTTTTTTATAATCTATTTGTTAGTCATAATATAATAGACCCAAAGAAACACTGACCGAACCAGCCCATCGAGTATATATTTTTTAATTAACTTCTAATGATGAAAAATTATCCGAAAAGCAAATCAGTTATGTTCAGTTAAAATTAATCGTTATTTAACCCATGAGATGTCATATGTACACAACCAATTAAGGCACATCAGTGCAAGTTAACTACTAATTCCTGTTCCATTACGATGACATATCAGATTACATTGTGCCCTGCAGTTACTCGTTACTCAGAAAACAACTAATTGAAGCAAACTTTATGATTCTTATGATGGATGGAAGTGACGACCTTCGTAGGGGAAGAGATCATCGGCTTTAAAAGTTTATTTACATTTCTTTTATTTGAGGAATTGTAGAGACGATGCATCCTTGCTGACCTTAAAGTAAATTAAAGCATCATTTTGTGTGTTAATTGCTAACTCCACGTAAAAATTGCTGAATCGCTGAATCAATTGCATACCAATTGTCATCCTTCGACTAATTTGTAAATAGCTCGGATCCGGAAATAGTAATTACTTTTTATCCCGATATCCCCATTTGCGATGCTAAAACCGCGAGCAAAAGTTGGATCTAAATACATCAGACTGTTAAAGAAAATGAAAATGAAGTGCTGGTAACAGCAGTGAAATATCAATAACTTTAGTATATGAAAATAACCATAGACTATTTTCCACAGCAAATTAGATAGCATTTTTACTGTGTCATAGTTAGGTCCATGATGATTTGATTCTGGTAAGAGATTAATTACCTGCTGACTTTTTCCCATTACCTACTCTGAGTTCCGATGTATGTACCTACCATATGTATTTTATCTCTATAAAACCTACAAAGCCTCTTATCATGTGTCCCATAATTTTACCGCAACCCAGACCAAAAATGAGAATCAAAATCAACAAAAGTAACAGTAAAATCAAAATCAAAAGTAACAGTAAAATCATAAATACGTGGTAAGCAGTAAGCAACCAAAGACCTAGAAGCCCCTCATTCAACAGACAAACCTAATGTGTTAAACGTTGTTCGCCCTAGTAATGTAATTATTTACTTACAACGATTTCATTAGTGATTGGAACTGTAAATTACGAGGTAAGTACTTAGTGTAGCTACTCCAAGCACGAGACAATTGCCCGCAATTGGTGCGTAGCGGCGCGGCGGGCGCCAACACTGATGTCACCGGAGATATCTTTTGCTTTAATATTTAACTGTTTAAATTATACCCATGCCCTTTGTTATTACCGGTCAAGATTCCCATTAGGTAGGTAATATTTACCATAGAATAGAAAAGGAAAACCAAGTTGATGGTATGCTAATTCAATAAATAAAAATATAATGTAATATAAACTTAATAAGTAGGCTCAATTTTAGTAAACTGTCTTGCTTTCTATGAGAGAGAGAGAGAGAGAGACACACACAGACAGAGAAACACGCGCACGCCGCACGGCTTACAACTAAGTAATAGCAAAAAATGTCGTCACAACTTTTGGTCTTAATTTTTTCCGTCTAGCCCCCTTTCTTCGTTTCAAAACTTCGTTCCAATAAACAAATGGTTGTCTGTAAAGTTGGTTTACGGACGATAAGTTTACGTGATAACGTCATAAGAAAACGATGACAGAGTATTTAATAATAATAGCGCTCATCTGGGCTTGTGTTATCATCATGTCAGCCCATGCACGTCCACTGCTGGACATAGGCCTCCCCCATACGACGCCACAAACAGCGGTCCTGAGCCGCCTCCATCCACCGACTTATTTAAATAAATAAAAAATATGAAAGAAAAATAGATAAAAAAAAGGAAAAATATTTAAAGTAATAACAATAAAAATCTCAATTTTACATCGTTTTCTTATAGACGTTATCACGTAAATTATCGTCCGTAAACCGACTTTACAGACAACCATTTGTTTTTTATTCAATAAAAATTAACGCATTATATCACTTTGAACAGCCAATAATTATTGAATCTACAGCACTAATATAATTATTATAATAAAATTTAATGTAATGTAATGTCTTATTGTAAACTTTTTTACTGCCAATATCAGATTCTTACTTTTGTAAGGGTAAATTAAGGGAAAAATAAGACTTCGCCGTCCGTCTGTCTGTTTGTCTGTCACCGATCACCATACTGTATCCCATGAACCTGATAGTTTGACAGTTTTCATAATGATGATGTATAAAAACAGAATATAATGGTACGGAACCCTTGTCCTAACCCCGACTCGCACTTGGTCGGATTTTTTCTAAATTGATCTGAAATCGCCCGATAGATGGCGCGCTTAATTAGTACCTCAATAATCTCTGGCCAAGAGAATGCAGGCCAGAGAAATTACAACAGAACTAGAATGTAAATTCATTTAAAAATTGTTTTTTCCAGACATGATTCAGATTTTTATTCCAGTACTGGTGGTGCCATCTATCGAGGCCTAATAGAACTAATATTTTTGTAGTAAGCCCTGATATTGTTTACAGAAAAAATCCCAGTAAGAATTTTTTGTCACTAGAAGTATAAAACAAATTGTAGGACATTGTAAACAGAGTCGTCTACAGCAAGCTAATAGAAAGAAATAATACTTTTATGCTTTTCTTTTGTAAATATACAGACATTCAGACCAGAAACAAATAACAGGACATAAACTTTTGTTCAAGGCGGGAAACGAACCCGCAATGGTGCCGCAAACGGTGTCTACACGCCGCCGTACCACAGAGACCAATTGTAATAGTACCAATTTACAAGAGTAGACTTAACTGCTTTCCTTCTAGAATTTTAGGTTTATTTGTGGCTATAAAGTTTAAGAAACACTGACATAAAATAAACCTAGACCTACTATCACAATGTAGATTTTACCGTTTGAGTTTACGCGTTCTCATGATTGAACTCAAGTAAAGTAATGCATTGACTTCCTGGGTTGTAAAATCATTCATATGCAAATAGTATGTGAAACCGCTTCAGTTAGCTACGGGCTAGCTTTGCTAGACAATGTAGGTACATGTAAATTAGGCAGTAGTCTACTTCGAGTCATAACAGACATACATAAACGAACGTGCAATGCAAAGTGCATGCAACTCATTAATTTAACTACCTATTTACTTATTCATAATTAAATTCTGGTCTCGACTCTGTCTACTACTTAACTCACCTACTTACCATGGTTAGCGCTAGAGGCGCTAGATAATAGTAATTAGGTTCTATACCTACCGTGTATTCCCCGGCATAGATAAGGGTTATGACCTAACACCCATCTCCCATTATTCTTCGCCATCTCCTCTCGCCCCGCTTTGTCGCTTGCATGTCGTAAACGGCGGCTAAGGAATTTGTAGATCTTGTACCGACTCGCACCTTCGAACTCGCACATTGAATCTGTGGCGGTTACCACCATCCGAAACAACAGCGCTGCGTACATGGATGGTTGGTGTCAGTCAGGCAGTCGAATCAGTTTCCGGTACCGGTATGGACCTAGAAAAAGTTTCCATTAATTAGGTACATATAGAGAGGAAAAAATAAAGAAGAGAGAAGTAGTCGTCCGGTCACAGCATAAAATTTTACGTTCGTACATGGTCGAAGGTTCGTACCTCACAGTTACCATAATATTAAAAAAAGCTATTGCATCGTGCGAGCTTCGTACAGTCGTACCATATACATACACGTTAGCTCGGCCGAGCTACATGGTAGACGGAGCATGGTTACACCCCCCGTGTTAGGTTTTATTTTCGTTACGGAATTTCTTGATTCGGTCGCCGCGCTCAAATCCCGCGACAAAAGCCATGCAATAGCTTAACATAAAAATTAAACAGTTCTATTTAAATATCTAGGTGTACTGTGAGGTCTGCTGATTAATTAATGAAAATTGCATTGAATTGAATTGAACTGAATTTGGAAATAATATTCGCGGGTAATATTCTGGGACTCTAAAAACTGATCAAGACCAGCAAAACTTGAAATAAAAAAAAATAAGCTCAAAAGACCGTTAGTCGTACGATGAATCGAAAAAAAAAGAAATAAATCTCGTCTATGGTTTTCAAATACGTCACTTGATAAAGTTTGTTTGCTAGGGTCGCAATAAAAAATCCTATTGGATGTGTGCGTTAATACGTAGCAAACATAGCAATAATTTGATTTAATTCGCTATTATGTTATTTTGAGCCAATGACATCAATGGACATCGTTGACATTTTCAGAAAAATTCGTAATAGAAAACAAACCATGTGCTAACATGGCGATTTTTCAATGTTCTTCTGTCGTTTGATATTTTTAAATGCGTGGCTGTTATGTGTAGTACGTTAAAATAGTATTAGCCTTTTCTTTTTGACGTATTTTCTAAGTTTCGATCCCTGTAATTATATAACAGGAAAAAAAATGAGCGTCGACGCTTACGGTCCTAGCTCTCAAACGCTCACGTTTTTGGACACTGAAGAAGCAGATCTTATCGGAGCTGATACCCAGGGTTCAGAATTCGAGTTTACTGACTTCACGCTACCATCTCAGAGTCAGACGCAAGCATCTCAACATGACCATGGACTCTCGACTTCAAACCAGGTAAATAAAAGTTATTTGTTGTTAGTTCGGCTAACCTATGAATCATCAGCGAAAACATTGATAATTTGGCTTGAGACATTGTGTTGACTCCTATTCCATTTGCAGGTGAACGGCTTAGGTCGTTCAGATCTAACATCTAAGGTTTCGAGCGTCACTAATGCCATAGCCGAATTACAATTTGAGGAAGAAGATGAGGCTCTGTACAGCAACAAGGAGCTGCCTGACCACGCGTGCAAGTACTGCGGGATCCACGATCCGGCCACCGTGGTCATGTGCAATATATGCAACAAGTGGTGGGTACCATCGATTGCTCAGATTATAATATTTCAACACTTAAAAATGACCTTGAGATAATTATTTTATTTTAACCAAATACCTACCTTAGAGCTTGAACAAATTATTGATGAATATGCTGCAATTTACAGGTTTCCATGAAGCATATCTGACTGATTGAATAACTATTCCTAACTAGGCCACCCATATAGATGACATAACATGTGAACAATTTATTTTGTACTCTTAGGCAAGTAGGAAATTCCACCAAAGGGTGCAATCATTGTTCTTATAAGTTTCCAACATGACAAAAATTAACACTTTGATTCCAATAAGTCTGATAGTCTCTCTACACAATTTTTAAATACGACTAATGTTCTTGTGGATACCTATAGACTTATATGTCTAGAGTCTAGACTCAAGTCAATTTTTCCAAAATGGGTTAAAAATGTTTCAAGTAGGCTGGCTGTTGTCTCTGACTGTCCTGTCTGAGTTTAGGCTTAGAAGAAAATCATGTTACTGCACTTTAATTTCATACTTCCTTGTCATGTTCACTAGATAAAATTGAATAAAATGCCACCAGCTATATCAAATCAACACTAATGATTACTGAGTTGCATTGAGCAGGGCAATGACATTATTGATAATGTTGAAATTGGAAAACTGGTGCTTCTTACTGATTTCAATCATTACATTCAGTGATGTTTTTATCATTATGGTAAAGACAACTCAGTCATATTCTGTTGAAAACTTTCTTTTACACTTTGAAAAATGACAGATTAAAAAAAAGTGAAGCTTCCAAATCAAACTTTAAGTAAATATAATTTTTCAGGTTCTGTAATGGACGCGGCAATACATCTGGTTCGCACATTATTAACCACTTAGTGAGGGCGAAGCACAAGGAAGCAGCGCTGCACCGAGATGGCCCACTCGGGGAAACATTGTTGGAGTGCTACTCTTGTGGGGCAAGGAACGTGTTTGTGCTGGGCTTTATACCTGCCAAAGCTGACTCCGTTGTTGTGCTGCTGTGCCGGTAATTGTATTTTGAAATACGTACTTATAAAATTAGAAAAATAACTGTGACCTTAATTAATTGGGAAAAATTACTAAAATTACTGTTATTAATGGACTAAAGTGACAGTTTATCAGTAAATTTTCCTAAAGGTGTGTATTGAGTACAGCATTTACTAGTATGTGATAACGTCTTATAAATCTATGAACTCCGGCACTCACAAAAGAGTGTGGCGAAGCTCACGTTACCGTTGTGCGTCATGTTATTGACAAGGTACAAGGTACGTTATTACGTAAAATCATTGTCCGTATACTGACTTTACAGACAACCATTTTTATACTTAAGATGTTACATTGTTTTGTTTGCATTTGCCTGTATTGTTAAGAATTTTACATAACATTGAAAGGCTTAATGAAATGCTCTAGTCTATACTCACCTTAACAATTTTAAATTATTTCATGAAACTTTATTTTTGTCCATTAATGAATGGATTTTAATTATCTGGACTTGGCTACCGTGCAGAATTTAATTAAGACTCTTATTTTCAATTTAATACTTTCCAAAACATGCTTCTTTCTTTTTCATTTCTTTCGTAAATAATTTTTGTTTTAGGTGTTTTAGGTACCTACTTGTATTCTTATTATTTATTATTCAAGGGCACGAATGAGTTACAAAATATATTATTTATGTGCTTATCAATGTGTAGACTTACGGTATAATAGAGCAAATATTTTGAAATACCATTGGACGATCCTAAGTAATGTTAAAAAAAATCTTACTTAGGATTGTACAGTTTAGGCGTCTTTTGTTCCACATCAAAACGATCCAGCTTGACCAACCAATGATTAAAAATTGTACTCTAAATATGGAGAAAGACACGCTTTAAACTGCGGTTCAAACTGTAGATTGCAGCCAATCATACTGTAATAAAAAAATAATATAATATTTTTCAACTGAAATTGATGGTAATTATATTTTCATGTTTGCAGCCAGCCATGTGCAGCCCAAAGTTCTTTGAAAGACATGAATTGGGACCAAGAACAATGGAAACCATTGATTGGTTAGTATTTTTTTCAAGTTTTTTGTTTGCAAGAAAATACATCAACTTAAACTTTATTTCTTAAATTTGTCCTTTCTTTTATGACAAAGGTTGTGTCATAAATGATAAACTTATGAAGTCAACAGTTTATGGGATACAGCCTGGTGACAGACAGACGAACAGGGACCCTTTTACTAAGACTCCATGTCTTAGAGTGTCCCGTTTTTACCCTTTGGGTATGGAACCCCAAAAATAATAAAAAAAATCAGTTTATTACAAAATGAGACAGAATGTGTGTTAGAATGTGTCTGTTAATAATTCAACAAATTGCAATGAAACTTTGTATGATATCTTGAGACCTGGATTAATACATACTCAACTTTTAACCCCGGTGAAACCTCGGGGTGGGTACAGCTAAGTCACTTTATAAAAAAACTTCCAGCTGATCGAGCCTTCCTATCGTGGCTTGTGAAGGTACCATCAGAAGCGGAGCAGATGCGAGCTCGCCAGGTGACTCCGCAACAGATCGGACGGCTCGAGGAACTGTGGCGTGATAACGTCGACGCTACATTTCAGGACTTGGAGAAACCAGGCGTTGATGAGGAACCACATCAGGTTCTATTGAGGTAAGTAAAAATGAATCCCTATTTTCTTTGGTCACGACATCACGCGTTGGACCAATGTAGCTAATTCTTTTTTTGTTGTTGGTAATGTCAGGAAAAGGATCATAAAATAAAAATATATTTTTTTGACGCTCAGTAAGGATACTGAGCTTCAAAAAAATATATTTTTATTTACAAAAACTTTCGCATTTATAATATTAGTAGGAACTAATATTATAAATGCGAAAGTTTGTGTGTATGTATGGTCGGCTGCATAATTGCAGACCCATCGTAGAGCTCCAAAACGGCTGTTATAAGAATGTTTTCAACACAAGCACCTGCTTTAGTTGAAGTTTAAAGTCGTCTAACTCGTAAATTTTTCAAACAAAGATATTAGAATGAAGACATGGCAATAATAGTAATTTTTGAACTCTACCGGGGGCCGCAATTATGCAGCCGACTGTATGTTCGTTACTCCTTTACGCTTAAACCATTGAACCGATTGCGATGAAACTCTGTATGTAGATAGCAAGAGACCTGGATTAACATATATGCTACTTTTTATCCCTATATTCCCACGGGATCGGGACTTACGCGGGTGAAACCGCGGGGCGCAGCTAGTATTGAATATATTTAATTTTCAGATATGAAGATGGTTACCAATACCAGAACATCTTTGGACCTCTAGTGAAACTAGAAGCAGACTATGACAAGAGACTAAAGGAGTCTCAGACTCAAGAAGGTATCGAAGTCCGCTGGGATGTTGGTCTTAACAAGAAGACTATTGCCTACTTCACGCTCGCCAAAACCGACAGCGATATGAAGCTTATGCATGGCGATGAGTTGAGATTGAGGTAAATATAAAAACGAAGTTCAAAGACAGACAGGCAGACAAATTTTGAAATTTTATATGTATGAGATATCAATATGTGTGAGAGATTGGTAATATCTTACGGTTTTTCGTTTCACATTTTTCGTAACGCTCAAACTGGATTGAACTGGATTTTTTATGGAATAGGTCCCGTCGCAAACCCGCGATAAGGAACTTCGTTCCTATAATATCACTAAACTGTTTCTAAAAATGAATGTTACTACTCTCAACTGTCAGTATTTATTAACGCACCGCTGCCTCTGCTCTAGTCTCCTCGTGACAACTGCTATTGTGACATTCGACGACCCAGTTGGCACAATGGTCACCATGCCGGACTGCCAAACAAAGGGTTGCGGGTTCGATTCCCGCCTCAGACTTATTATGCTTATTAGATTTATGCTTAGATATTTGTTTCTAGTCTGGTTGTTTCTATGTATTATATGTATATATTTACAAAAGAAAAGTATATAAGTAGTATATCCGTTGTCTAGCACCCATAATACAAGTCTAGTTACTTAGCTTGGGGCTAGATGTTGTTGAAATAAACGTTCCAAATACGATCCTGCTGTCAAATCAGAGTTTTAGTGAACTTCACATCGCAATATTGAAATATATTAAGCGTAAAGTTTGCTTATGGTTGCTAGCATGATTCGAAACTGGTGCACAAATAAGTAAAAATCAACAAATATTCTAACTAATGTAAACAATTATTTAGATATGTTGGTGAACTCCACAAGGCGTGGTCAGGCGTGGGTCACGTGATCAAAGTACCGGACAATTACGGTGATGACGTGGGATTGGAGCTCAAGAGCGGCGCCGGCGCACCGCTCGATTGCACCTCCAACTTTGTTGTCGACTTTATATGGAAGAGTACTTCTTTTGATAGGTAAGAATTTTACCTTTAACTACATATGCAGGTATCAATAAGTAAATGAAATAATAAGTAATTGTTTCCTTTCAGAATGCAATTAGCTTTGAGAAAATTCGCTGTAGACGATTCGTCGGTGTCCGGCTATATCTATCGCCGCCTTCTGGGACATGAAGTAGATGAAGTTTTGTTCCGCGTACATTTACCGAAACATTTCAGCGCTCCTAACTTGCCTGACCTCAATCGTTCTCAGGTATATCAACGAGGCTAAACATGTTAGTTACCGTAATCGTAATATGCTATTTAACTTGCGGTATTTAAAGTTGTCTTCGCTTTTCAGGTTTATGCAGTAAAACACGCTCTGCAACGTCCTTTGTCGCTCATTCAAGGTCCACCGGGAACAGGGAAGACGGTAACATCTGCAACGATCGTGTACCAACTAGTTCGGCAGAATGGCGGGCCCGTTCTCGTCTGCGCCCCCTCCAATACCGCCGTCGATCAACTCACTGAAAAGATCCATAGAACCGGACTAAAAGTTGTGAGGTTGTGCGCTAAAAGTAGAGAAGCGATGGAGTCGTCGGTGTCGTTCCTCGCGCTGCATGAGCAGGCGCGCGCGCTCGGCTCTGCAGACAGCGAGCTGCGCAAGTTGACCCGACTGAAGGAGGAGGCGGGCGAGCTTTCCGCCGCAGACGAGCGACGATACCGCGCCCTGCGCCGCGCCGCCGAGCGCCGTCTGCTCGACGCGGCCGACGTCGTCTGTACCACGTGTGTCGGTGCAGGCGACCCGCGTGTGGCTCGCATGCGCTTTCAGTCTATCCTCATCGACGAGGGCATGCAGTCTACGGAGCCAGAGTGCATGGTGCCGGTTGTGCTCGGCGCACGGCAGCTCATCCTCGTTGGCGACCACTGCCAGCTCGGCCCGGTCGTCATGTGCAAGAAGGCGGCAAAAGCCGGCCTCAGTCAGTCGCTGTTTGAGCGACTCGTCGTGCTCGGCATCAGACCGTTCCGGCTTGAGGTGCAGTACCGCATGCACCCGGAGCTGTCGCGCTTCCCCTCTGACTTCTTCTACGAGGGCTCGCTGCAGAACGGCGTCAGCGCCGAAGAGCGCCGCCTTAACAAGATCGACTTTCCTTGGCCACGCCCCGACCGACCGATGTTCTTCTACGTGACACAGGGCCAGGAGGAGATTGCGGGCTCGGGAACCTCCTACCTTAACCGTACCGAAGCAGCTAACGTCGAGAAATTGACGACGAGGTTCCTGAAGGCCGGTGTGCGCCCCGAACAGATCGGCATCATCACACCATACGAGGGGCAGCGGTCCTACCTCGTGCAGCACATGCAGTACCAGGGCAGTCTCCACGCGAAGCTGTACCAGGAGATAGAGGTAGCGAGCGTCGACGCGTTCCAGGGCCGCGAGAAGGACATCATCATAATGTCGTGCGTGCGATCCAATGAACACCAGGGCATCGGGTTCCTGAGTGACCCGCGTCGTCTCAACGTCGCCCTCACGCGTGCCAAGTACGGACTCATCGTCGTCGGCAACCCGAAGGTGCTTAGCAAGCAACCGCTCTGGAACCACCTGCTCGCATTCTATAAGGAGCGGCGCGTTCTCACCGAGGGTCCGCTCTCGAACCTCAAGGAGTCCGCGATCCAGTTTGCGAAACCGAAGAAGCTCGTGAACGCGGCGAACCCAGGGTCGCACTTCATGTCGACGTCGATGTTTGACGCGCGCGAGGCGATGGTGCCAGGCTCCGTGTACGACCGTGCGCGCGCGCTGCGCGACCCCCTCGCCTACGTGGGGCCAGAGCGCGGCGCTGCCGGCCTAGTGGTACCGGCTGCCGCCTTCGCCGCGCACCGTGGTGTGCCGCGGCCTCCGCCCCTCGCCGGCGTCGGACCGGGCTCGACGCGCGCCCCTCGCCGTCGCCCACCGCGCCTCTCTCAGGAGCCGTTGTCGCAACAGCCGGCGCTTTCGTTGTCACAGGGCGCGTCGCAGCCGGACTTCAGTCAGGAGTCGACGGCGGGCGAGTGTCCGTCTCAGCCGGATGGGTTGCTTTCGCAAGACTCGACGTACCAAGGCGGGTTCCGCGCGCGCACGCAGTATTGAGGGCGCCGCGCCGCCGACCGTCCGGCCGACCTCACTCCGCCACACCCGGGGTGGAAGCTGACGACTGCAGCCGCCGCCGGCGCGCCACGCCGAGACCCGAGGTGAAGCGTGCTCGCGCGGGGTCGCGTGCATGTCGCGTGAGTCAAACGTTCATGTTATTACAGGGATAGGAATATCTATAGAATGTTCGAAATCGACGACGTGAGATCTCTTCAACCGCCCATTATTGCCAAACAATTCGACTTATGTCGAAATTAAATTCGAAGCGCAGTTATCTCGAATTAACTTACCTATTCGGCATTCCGTATTGCTATCCTGAAAATGTAAAACACGTTTAAGAAACAAATTCGTAGATTCATGAACGAAAAGATATGTGTTGAAAATATTTGTACAGGTACAACTTAGAAAGTCAAATTGTTTGTTGTTCTAAAATCTAAATAATTTATTCCATTAACCAATATCTTTAATGGTTAATTGTTGGTTGTTCTAAAGTCTAAATAATTCATTCCATTAACCAATACTTTTGACAGGGTTGAGGTGGTTGAGGCTATCGTTAGTTAATTTTTAGGTAGTGGTTGAATTGCACATTTACAGAATACAGATTTCACTTTACCATCTTTGAAACATGATAACTTTTACACCTTTTCAAGTCATATCTTTTCGTTCCTTATCTAAAAGAAAACAACACTAGTGTTATATGACTATGTAAGAGTTCGCGATAAACATCAAAACTCGCATTTTAGATTAATTTTACTTATTTTATTTTTATCATTGACAAAACTTAGGTCATTAGATGTTTTACACAACTTTCATGGTTTGTTTTCGTCATTGGTCAATCTGGTTTATTCTTTCACGCATCATCAACAAAACAATATAGTTTTTTTTTTATTGTTTTTCCATCGTGTCTGATAATAATTGTTATTTTTAACGTCCTTATCTCAACTTGATGTACTTTCTATTAAGACTTTATGAAACACATCTTATGAAATGTCTTTCTACTAAGTTAACTAGGTTTGCAACAACATAAAATGTATTATTATACTTCCATAGCATGTACAACAAAATACATAATATCTGTTATTCTTTGTAAACTTATTTTGTTAACTGTTATCTTATTCCTTAGTTTAATATTAGGATGGGAAATCAATAAAAAATATGATTAGAAATAATGGTATTTTATTATAAAATTATTTAATTAGTATGCAATTAGACATTTTCTTTGTATACTAATAATCAATATATTTTATACATTTCAATAGATACAGAATAATATGACACTACTTTTCGAGATTGCACATTTTTGTTAGGAGATTCTATGTATTTTATTATATTTAAATATTGTTGTCATACATAGATCACAACCTGTTTTGTTTACCAAGCATTAGTCACAATAATAAAAGCATAAATTTGCTCAAAGGCAATAGAAAATATTAAAAATAATCAAAAAGCACAAATATATATAATACTTATTCTAGCATTAAATAGGGATAACATTTCTGAGCACAATCTACAATTACGTTTTAGCTCTGTTAAGCCACTTAGTAGCGATGAACGAAAAAATAATACGAGATTCTTACAAAAAAAACATTGTCCAAATACATCTCGCGTAAATGCAATATTGTCTTTTGAATACAGAAAAATAGTTATAGTACATTGCATTACAATCAAAAACTCATTAGCGTAAACGGGGAACGGTCAGACAAAAGTGTGATGAGTTTGTGCGAAATAATACAGACCTTATTCATAACCTACCATAGAAGCTGAATCGGTTCTTTTCCATCCAAAAGTTGCCTGGAAGAAATAGCTTTCAGCGATAAGGCCGCCCATTTGTGCAACTTATACTTTCTAGCTATTACTTTACTTTATGTATATCGTGTTCTATGTTCCTTCCTGTCGTGTACAAATAAAGTTATCTATCTTACTCACTGACAATATTTGTAGATTTCAAATATTTAATTAACACGTAAAAATAATAAAAACTTCAACAGGAAGTATCCGCCAGTTCTAAGTCCGTTTACGCTAACCCAACAGTTATTATTCATAGCTACTCAATTTGTAAATATTCTGAAAAGGTTTTACTTGTAAATATGCTATTCTACTGAGGTAGAGGTGGCGGTTGGACGGCAGCATAAGTAGGATAGAACGGAGCGAAGTTGTTGGGACCTTTGATGGCGATGTGAGCATTATCGCCGCGGTCTTGGATCGTTCGTCGAGAGGAGTACAGAGACTCTTTGTACACTGGTTGAGCTGGAAGTACAAACAAGATTTGTAAGGTCCAGAATTGTGAATTCGGTGTTCGTCTCGCGTGTATATGTTATGGACCAAGTGATTAATAAGAATTATAGATCAGAGCATCTCTTAGAATGAATAATTATTGTGTTGTTTGCGTTTCAAAATTTGACTGTCTCAAATAAAAATAAAAGTAATAAAACATGTATTTTTATTACTCTTCCCAATAGGTGACAGACATTTTATATAATGCCCGAGCAATTTAATTACTTCAGAAGTGGTGCCACGGTGCACTCTGATATTGGTCATTTTTCATAATGCCTGGGCATTATGTATAAAGTCCAATCAATCACTAGGTCCGTAACATAATACACATTGCGTCCACAAGCTATGCGCAAACTTCGCTCGTAATGGTCTAAATAGTCCGTATTGAACTTAATTGTACTTTATTCGGATAGCGTTGCAGCAAGAGTCATTTATTCTGACTCTTGCTGCAACGCTATATATTTCTGCAAAGTGATTCTTCCGAAATTCAGTAAGTATAACTTAATAGATAAAATACTAAAGTATTTTCTTTACTACATAAACTCTAGAGAATTAACGGAATCGTAAATAAGTAGAATAGAATAGAATAGAATATAATTTATTCGAACAAACACACGACATAGTATATAATAGATACAAATAAGAAACAGCACAAGTACAAATATACTTACATAGTGAAGGATACAAAGTTTGGTAGGGCGGTTGTTCACCCGGCGAGCCGGGCAACACCCATCCACCGGGCGCGCTATCGCCACCAGCTGGCGCCTGATACAAAAACACCATTTTACTATTAATGATATGTAAGGTTAAAAAACAACTATTAATATTATTGGTATACAGCTGTCGAGGCAGACGTTATTTTGCTATATAAAAAGGAAATAAAATAGATATTCCATTTTTAGACCTATAACGAATATACACAAAAAATTCAAATCTATTCAGCTGTTTAGGTGGACTTTTATAACTTACAACGCGACATGAGAATTAAATATATATCGATTATACAATACACACTTAATTGTAGCGTTGTTCTGTATGTACTCGTAAAGTCCTCTGTAGCGCGGTGGGCGAACATCCGCCTATGACGAAGATGGTTACGGGTTCGATTCCCGCCTCGAAACAACTGTTTGTGTACAGATATTTGTTGTTTTGTATGAAAGTATTCTATCCGTTGTCTGGCCACCATACCACAAGCTAAAATGCTTATTTTGTTGCTAGATGACGCTATATCCTGCAATATTTCTTCATTAACTTACGCTAGGCTGCACATTGTCCCCGGGCGCCACAGGCAGCACGGCCGGCTGGCTGGGCGAGGGCGGCGCGGAGGGCGCGGGCGCTGCTTGTCCCGCCATACCGATCAGCGGGACCGTACCTATTGTTATATACTTCTTATCGTGCATGTTGAAATGCATCCCAGATACAACGCATTCCACCTGCAAATTGATAAAACAATTATTAGAGCTAGTTTCGCTCATGTATTAAAGACGCTTATTATGTTATTCTATGGCTCCAGCTGTTTAAATACAATGGTATGTGTGTACAATACAAAATTTCCTCATCTGAAGGCCAATTCTCGTAAATAACTTTGTTTAAATTACATTTCGATCACAAAAAACCCCTTATAGTAGCTCAAAATACCCTTAAAGTCAGCTGAAGGGACTTTGAAGGTATCTTTTGCAATCGGAATGATATTGCAATGTAATATAAGTAAACAATACCATTTCAATTGAATTTCGATCACAAAAAAACCCTTACAGTAGCTCAAAATACCCTCAAACTCAGCTGAAGGAACTTTATGGGTATCTTTTGCAATCGGAATGATATTGCAATGTAATCTATACAATACCATTTCGATCACAAAAAAACCCTTACACTAGCTCAAAATACCCTCAAAGTCAACTGAGGGGACTTTGAGGGTATCTTTTGCAATCGGAATGATTATTAATTAAAAAAAAATTACTTACAAGGATTGGCCTTATGTGAAAAGTCTAATAAAACTTAAAAATAATTATTATCACAAATGTTGTTTGATCTATAGTCCGGAAAATAATGATTGATGTTATATTCTTATCTCTATGTATGTTTACAAATAAATGTAATCACTTTCGCACACCTGTCGTCTGTAAAAGTGTGAAAGTTATAAATATAAAACACATTTTAATTAACGAAGGCTAAATGGTATTGTTTTTTTTTTAATAGGTTAGGCTTTGACATAGAAAACACAAGTTCGTGCTACGAACTTGTCATATGGCTTTTGACTACTATATCATACAACAGCAAATGACAATGTGGTTCAAGAGATGTAGCTTTCTTAGAAGATACCGATACGCTCCTGGCTCAAAAACCCCCATTATGAATTATGGGATTAGTATAATATTATTTTTAAACCTTTTTAAGTCTGTTTTTTTCCAGTGAACCGGTTTTTGTTTTTTTTTTATTTGTAATTTGGCACCAAAACTGTGAATCAAATGCGACCTTGAGTTTAATGACATCATGATTTCCGCTAAATTATAGCTCTGAACATAGACTTACATAATCTTTTTGTTCGTACGTGTATGTGGCTTTGAATGAATACCTAGCTATTATAGTAACATAGTACAAAAAAGCCTGTCTATATTAGCCTTGGTTTTAGAGTAGTTTCATTAACATGATTAGGTAGATAAACAACCATTGTCTGTTAGAACAAAGTAGGCTACTTTCCTAAATTTGAAAATAATACTTTAGTTTTACGAATTGAGAACATACTCCTTTTTTTGAAGTCGGTTTAAAGTAGCATATAATAATGTCATTCTGACGATCCAGATGGCACAATAGTCACCACGCTGGACTGCCAATCACAGGGTTTCAGGTTCGATTCCCGCCTCAGACAAGTATTTATACTTAGATATTTGTCTGTGGTCTGGTTGTTTCTATGTATTATAATTATATATTTACAAACTAAAGGAGTATATCCGTTGTCTAGCATCCATAACACAAGTCTAGTTACTTAGGTTGGAGCTAGATGGCGATGTGTTGAATGTCCTGCAATACTTATTTATATTTATACCAATTTTCATTGTAATTGGCTTAGTAGCTTTGCGTGAAGGTGTGACAAAAATTTTCACAAATAGAAAAAAAATCAAGATGTATTTTGCGATACCAACCTTAAAGTCATAATCAAGATCAATGATGCTGCAGTTAACGAGATTAGAAGGCGGTATCGGAGGCACCTCCATCTGTAGGTTCCAGTGTTTGCTATCGCCGGCTGACGCGGGACCTTCTTGTATAGTCAGCACCACGTTCTTGCTCTTCTTCGTGGCTGTAGTTGGGGACGTAGCCCTGTATGTTACTACCTGTAACATGAGTGTGATGTAGCTTACTGTTAAAAGAATAATTTAATATGACTTTGTTTTATCCATAATTTAAAAAAAAGGTTAATATAGTACTTTTTTTATATACTCTTTTTTTATATATAGGTGCAGTATAGCGGGGATGCTATCTCATAAGGCGAATATTTTCTAACATCTTAGAAAATTTATGTATAATCAGGCAAAAGTAAAGGTTGAACGAGTTCTTAAATTACTATTACTATCACGTTATAGAGTTAAAAATAACCCACTTATCCCCTTTTTTAATTCTCGTATATTGCCGCTTCTAGCTTCATTGTGCCGTACTGTTTAGTTTATATAAATTTTTCTTAGTACTTTGTCAATATTTATGTTAGAAAGAAGTAAAGTATTTATCTATATATCTTCATAGAATGTTCTGAGCTCACGCAGGAACTAGAGCACTTTAAATGAGTGAATACTACATACACATTTTTATATTTACCCTTCTCAAGAATATCTTAACAAGATGCAACTGCACATTGCTCTTGTTCTCAATATCAACTGTGATGGGTATAACTTGTCCAGGACAATATCCTGATACTGGTGCTTGGACGTCCACTGAGAGGGGCGGAGACGCGCAGCAGAAGCAACAGAAGGTCTTCTCCAGTTGTATGCGGATTGGCTCCTACAATAGACATAAATAAATAAATATTACAGGATATTTATTCCACACATCGGCATCTAGCACCAAGCTAAGTAACTACTTATATACTTTTCTTTTGTAAATATATACTTATAATACATAGAAACAACCAGACCATAGACAAACATCTAAGCATTAAATACTTGTGGGGCAGAAATTCAACCCGCAACCCTGTTTGGCAGTCCGGCATGGTGACCATTGTGCCAACTGGGTCGTCATCAATAAAGGATTGTATAAAAGGTAATAAAGCAGTCATAACTTAGGTCAGCAACCAATGAAAAAAAAACCCCGCCAAGTGCGAAGGTTACCGTACCATGTGGTATGGAAGCCCTACTTAAGTTTTTCTGTTTTTAGTATTTTTGTTGATAATCTGTGAAAATGTCAACTCTCTAGCTATAGCGGTTCATGAGATACTTATGTAGTAATAGGGTCCCGTTTTTACCGTTTGGGTACGGAACCCTAAAGATGGAAAGAAAATGTCGATTGTCTTAGGCGATTTAGGCTTAATTTTTATTTCAGCAGACAAACAAGTTGGATCTAAAGTCCGGGATCGCTATCGAAATTAAAAAGTAGCCGTGTGACTAGGCGTGAAAACGTGAATGGCTAACAGACAGTTACATTTGTATTACAAATGGGTGATTCAATAGACTCACGTCATACAAGCCGCTTATCATTTTAACACACATAAAGCTCTTAGCTAAATGTCTGAAATGCATAGAGGTAAAGCAAGACAGACCACAAGACTTTGTATTCATAATTTTAGTAGTACCTAGCTGTGTCCCACTGTTTTAATTGCGTAAGTCCCGATTGAGTGGAAATATCAGGATACAAAATGACCTATGAGAGTCCTAGAATAGAACTCCAGCTATCTACATACCGAGTTTCATCAAAATCGGTTCAGTAGTCAGTAGTTTTGGCGTTAGGAGTAACAAACATACACAATTAATACTCTACTGTGCTGAAACTGATCTGTTTGCGGACAAGTGTTTAGATTTTTGTAAGAGAAATGTATGAATGGAATGATATACTGTTTGAGTGTTTAAGATTCTGTGAGAGATCTGTGTGACTGAGCGTCCCTTATATTAGTTCTTTAATTATTGTAAATGTTTTTGTAAAACGTTATAATTAAAGTAAATAAATAAATGAAAGATTTGTCATAATTAGTCAATTGCTGCCAAAAATCATGACAATTGACTTTAATAAATAAATACTTATACTCCTGTTGGGTATATTTAACTTACCTTATAAGAGGGGTTGAGATTCAGATCTAAAGCATTGATAACAGTGAATGCCATCTTGGTTTCCTGATCAAACTTCCACGGTCGATCGAGGGTTACCTTCACAGTGTATCTGACATAGCCGTGTTCACCTTCGAAGCTCGAAGGTAGTACAGGGGGCAAAGTACATGTGAAGTTGTAAACTTGTTTGCCAGCGGGGATTTCAATCTCATTGCCTGTGAAGTTATATTAGACTTTTAAAGAAATGAGAAATGAGATTTTATGAGAAATTTATCTAGAAAAATAAAATAATTTATTTAAATTTGTATGATGTTCACATGATTTCAGAAAAACCATCCCGGTGCGTATGGGACTTCCACACAAAGGGTTCTGTACCATTATATTATATCTTTTAGAATTTGTTATTATAGCGGCAACAGAAATACATAATCTGTGAAAATTTCAACTGTCTAGCTATCACAGTTCATGAGATACATTGTTTGGCCACCATAACACTAGCCTAGTTGCTTAAGAGTAGGGTTACATGGTGCCGTTTTTAAAAAAGGTCATGTTACCTGTATTACTCCCAAGGAGATAGTAAGATATTTGGAAGTATTCCTCATTTCCAGTGTGCTGAGTGTCCGTGGATTCGGTTTTACCCTCAGAATTCTCCTTCTGTTCACTTTCATACCATTCGGTGTGGGCCTCACCTTTGAACTTAACATGAATACCTGTTCAAAGAAATTGTGAAGAATAAGCATTTATGTCTGAAAGAGTACTATTTTTTGCCAAAAGAATGATTACCTTAGCCCAAACTGGTAAAGATATTCAGGGTATTAAAATGAAGAGCTTCTTCTTCTATTGTAACTAATTGAAGCTATGAGTCACGCGTAAATAAAAACTAAAGAAACTTGATTGAGCAACATACCTCGAACTTTCTTTGGACTATCAAATACGTATTCGATGCGCCCATTAATAGTTTGTCCTGCATAGTAAGTATTCCATTGATTGTCCAATATAATATTTGCTTCTTTTAAACCCATTTTGTGGGTTTAAATAAATAAAAATTGAAAATAATAACACAGGCACAATAGTCCGACCGACCGAATTGGCCACAGACAGTACGTAGTATTTTAAATCCTCTTTGACAGACAGAACCAAAGATTAAAATAATATATTTGGGAATATATTTGGACAGAACACTAATTCGCAGACAACTGGCAACAATGCTTCATCAGTGTCAATGTCATTGTGGCGTTTGAATTACTTCCGGTTTGTTGTTAGGCTACTCAAAAATAGATGGCAGCACGGTCGAAATTTTCATTCAAAAAAAGCCTTTGGACATTTTGGCATAGTAACCCTAATGCCGCTGCATTTCGATACGGGATATTTAACCAAACGCGTTGTTGTTGTCCTATGATTTTTCAAAAATGCGCCGTGCAATTTGAGACTCATACCTATATCGATAGAGGGCAATATGTGCCAAGAAATGGTGCCTTCACATCGAACGTCTAAAGCGTCTTGGAAACGGGATATTTGTTGAATCATGTTGAACGAATCACGTTTCTTCAGTATTTGTTCCCCGTAATGGATACGTATGGGTGTCGACATGCACTGCGCATTTTTTTAAATACCTTTTATTTTTTAAATCAAAAAAAACTTTTTTTTGGCATAACGTTCGTGGGGCCAAACAAGAGAGAAAAAAAAGATCCCAATTCCATCATCTGACAGTTCTGTCAGCAATGACATTCCTAGGATACATCAAGTTTACTTATTATTTGAAAATAAAAAAAATGAGCCGATTCTAAAAATAATATTTAACTTTACGAGTTGTATGGATATCTCAATTATAATACCAGTCCTCAATGGAGAAAAATGGATCGATCAGTGCCTCGAATCAGTGTTAGCCCAAACTATAATCACTAACCCTCACGAAAACTTGAAAGTAGAAATAGTCGTTTTTAATGATGGAAGTACGGACAATACTCATGAAATACTCAAAACATGGGCTGACTACTGTATGGGTCAAAGTATTAACTTCGTGATAGTAAATTCCAATGTTTCTAAAGGCGTGGGAGCAGCAAAAAATGGTGCCGTGGCTAAGAGCAGTGGGGAGTTCCTGTGCTTCCAAGACATAGATGACGTAATGCTTCCTAACCGCCTCATATTACAGTGGAGAGTAGCTTGCTCAAATCGTAATGCACTTATAGGCAGCAAAATTATCAGAACACCTATCAACTCTACTCCACGCTTCGTTAAATGGGCTAATAACTTAAAATCTGAAGAACTAAAAACTCAAATATACACATCAAACGGCCCAACATTATTGATGCCAACTTGGTTCTGCCATAAATCCGTCTATCATAAGGTTGGAGGTTTCGATGAAAGCGGTCAAGGAACTCCCGAGGATCTGATATTCTTCTATGAGCACTTGGATAGAGGAGGAGAACTGATCAAAATTGATCAAGATCTTGTAATTTATACCTACCATGAAGGTGCAACTACATTTAGTATAGAGAGGAAAACAATATGGGATATTCAAATACAGAGGCTGGAACAGAATGTCTTGTCTCAATGGCAACAATTTACTATTTGGAATGCTGGTAAATGTGGAAGGAAACTTGTTCGCTCCCTAAAGTTGAACAACTTGAGAAAAATTAGAGCATTTTGCGATGTTGACCCGAACAAGATAGGCCGTATCATAGAACTCTATAATCCCAAAACAAGATCGATTATTGCTAAAATTCCTGTAATACATTTTACTCAAGCAAAAGCCCCTTTATTAATATGTGTAAAACTTGATTTGACTAATGGAGAATTTGAAAAGAATCTTAAATCACTGAATCTCAATGAGGGAACTGATTATATTTTATTCTCATGATATTAATTTTAAAAGATATTGTTAATATATTTTTCAGATTGTAACCAAATTATTAGACCACTGCACTGGTCTGGTGTGCGCAGTTGTTATTGTACCTTATGAAATAATATATATGGTTTAAGATGTTTATTTTCTGTTTTTGTTAATTACTAGGCATGCAAGATAAAAATATTGCTACTGGGGTATACAGGATGATTTTTTTATCTGTCTGCAGGTGCTAAACTATAAGAGATAGCAAAATATGCTGAAAAGAGTGTGTGCCCAATTTTGACAAAAATTAAAACTCCATCATTAGATTTTTGGAAAAGTCATTAGCCTAGCCAGGAATCAAACCTGTTGGTTTCGCAAAAAATAATTATCATCCTAATTATTATCATCCTGGAAACAGACGTAGTATGGCAAATCAAAAGAAATAGCTCATGTCTATAAAGGGTCTCAATTTAGATAGGGAAGCATTCCTATGAAAATATTAATAAAACAAAATATTTTTTGTAAATTGAACACTTTTATAAAAGTCAATTTGGTTCCATTGGTTTTGATGTACGATTTTTTTCCGCCATTCATAACAATAAGTTAATAGAGAATTTATTGAAAAAAATATATTTAGGTATTAAGTATAAATAAATAACATATAAAATAGGTTTAACTATTCAACACTTAGGTAACAAAATAATGAGTTGGGTAAAGTAATAAATACCATCTAAGTAAACAAATAGTTAATAAACTAACATAACGTCAAGGAAAATCTATGTTTGCAACTCAGAGTTGGCAACACTGAATAAATATTATTGCTTGGCAATACTGACTCAGATTCTACTAGGTACTTACAATACTTTAAACTTTGGTGATTTTAATAAATCGAATCACTCAGGTTTTACTGTTCTATTCTATAGCAGCTATCTTCTAGAGTAAATTGAACTCTGCTAAAAAGTACATACATCTTTAATATGTAACGGTTTATTCTCAGCTTTACGTTCATCTAGGAAATTGCTGCTGACTACACGCCCAGTGCAGAAGAGGGACTTTTTGTCCGTCAAAAACGTCACCAATGGCACCATCATACAAATTCTAAGAAACTTACATAGGAATTTGCACAAAACAGTGTAATTTTTTTCCCATTAAGTCCCTTATATGTTTGGATCGAACAATAAGTCCTTTATTGTCCGATCAAAGGGCTGTCCCTTGTCTGCAGTGGGTATAACTAGGCTAAGAAATAAGCTATGTAGCCTACAGGTTTGCAATAATAGCGGCAGTGTACTCGCTACATTTTCCGGTGCCGCCTAGATCGCCCGTGAGAGCTTTGCCCTCACGCAACACTGTATAACACGCGTTTTGTACGCGGTCTGCGTGCTCGTTCAATTGAAGGTGCCTTAGCATCATAATGGCAGATAGAAGGAGGGCTGTGGGGTTGGCCAGGTCTTTGCCGGCGAGGTCGGGTGCTGTGCCGTGTACCTGTTAAGATAAACGAAGATTATTATGTAGTCAGATAATTGGTATTTAGACAGCTAGATTTAAACAAAAAAAGAACGTTCGAGAGCTACGATGCCACAGACACGTCAAACGTATAACACCCCTCTTTTTGCGTCGGGCCAATTAACTGGAAATAGACATCTGAACCGAATTTCGTAAAACAGCTAAGAAGTTGAAAGTCTGTATTCGATGCGGTTCATCATACTGTCACAAAAATACATAGGCTCAATATTGTCACTACATTGAAATAAGGGTACTGAATGAATAAAATCTATACTAATATTATAAAGCTAATCTCTGGAACTACAGGTTCGAATTGAAAACTTATTTTTGTGTTGGATAGTTCATTTATCGAGGAAGGCTATAGGCAACTTTTTATTTTGATATTCCTTCGGGATCGGAACTTATGCGGGTGAAACCGAGACGCGCAGCTAGTTACTTAATATTAACTGAAACATACCTTTAAAACATCTGCAAAAAACCATTAGTTAGGTAGGTATATAAATAAAATGCTTATAAATTATCGCACTCATCTTTATTGTAAGGCTATCAAAATTCAGAGTGAGTTGTTGGTGTACTTGTCGAAGGCCTAATTCTAGCACAGTAGAAATGCATAGATAATATAAAATTTCGGAATTTCTTGTCCCTTTCACGACATTTTACTGCCCTAGAATTATTGTACAGAAATCTAAAAACTAAAATAAATATAAAAATGCATTGAAATACTTCAGCTTAAAAATAAGACAACAGCGCAGTTTTTTTAAACTAGATTATTTTGTATTGCTTTACTTTTTAGGATGGTCAAATTAAATGCGGAAAAAATCATTTTATGTTTTACCACAATATAACAATACGAACTTTCTTTCCATTCCTTTCACAGCCGCTGTCCATCTTCAGTTTTTTCCGTCATTTCATTAAAAATCAACTAATTCCTCAACTAAAACTAAATTAAATTAATAATCACATAATCAGGAACCATTTTAAACAAAAATAATACTTTGTTAATGTGGCAAAATCACATCAAAATGATTTCATTCAATGAAATAATAAATAATTGAACTATTAAATACAATTACAAATACACATACTTTTAAAGTAAGTACAAAACATTAAAATACATGATTAAATAAATTAAAGAAAAAAAATGGTAAAGAATTTTACTAAATAAAGTAAATGAAAACTTTTACTTAATAATAATTACTTTCAAAATGTATCATTTTCTTCGACATTTATCTACTGAGTTTAGAATCACGACCCTACAATCATTTTACTTTTGACAAAACTTTCTAACTACATATCTATACAAGGGATTGACAACTCGAGTTGAGAGATATTATACGAAAAAGTCACGAATTATATGGTAAGTTAAAAAAAATAAAAAAAATCGTTATTTATTATGTCCATCCTAAATCCTACCTAGCACATCTAACTTGGTAACTTAATAAAATAAATTAAATACTTAAATATTGATTGTTTTAACATTGATAATTCGCTTCAGTAAAATTGAAAAATGTGCTCAAAACATTGTGGTTTTTGACCAAACTTGACCAATTAGTTAAACAAAATGACTCACTAATATGTTTACAGATCTCTAAACCAATGAACAATAATAGCTACCCATATCTTTGGCAGCCACCATAATTAATCACGAATTTAATTCGTTATTTTAATAAGTTCGTTTAATTTTTTTTCCACGAAGTTTATTGTATTTCTTTTATACTTTGTTTTCATACGGTCAAATTGCGGAAGTCCAATCACTTTTGTTCAAATATTACTTTACTTTCAATTTGGCCAATAAATTAGTGAAGAATTTGTGTTATATTTGTCGATTTATCAATTTAATCCGCATTTCTAACAAGTCGTAAAAGTCAAAACATGGAAGTAGATAGTAACAATTTGATCTAAAATTGAACTAGATACTGGTTACACAGGGGTTCCGGTCAGATAACTTTTCGAGGTTGTGATAAAAATGTCTATTGTTTTCAGTAATATAAAGGTAAATCCCACTTCTGATACTGAATACATGAAAACGTATTTACTTTGAAACATTTTTATTTACCCATCATCAGAAGTTGAATTAAGGTCAAATAATTCTGCCGTGTGCATAATTTAATCGCAAAAACTACGTTTTTAAGTTAATTTTTTTTACCACAACCCCTAAAAAACGGATTATTGTCTAAAACTCGACTAAGAAACCCCTAAAATCGTAAAACCAACAGACTCACTCAATATTCTTAATAATCTCATTAGTATACTCTGAACAGGTGCTGTGTCCTCCTAGATCTTCAGTTAACACTTTCCCTTCCTTGAGGACCTTGAAGCAGGCTGCTTCTATATTGTTTGCGTAGTCTTTGAGCTGCATGTACCGGAGCATCATGACACCGGATAGGAGCAAGGCCGTTGGGTTGGCCTTGTCTTGGCCAGCGATGGCAGGCGCTGTGCCGTGCACCTGGCGGGTGATGGGTTTGTTAGTGGGGTATGTTAGGGTGGTTTTAATTATAATGAAGTTTGAATGATAGACACGTTTAAAATAGACTGGAAAGTAAGGCAGGTTCGGGGAAGGAAACCGCGCTTAATAGTTCACGTCTATATCGTTAACTTTCGGAATGCCTTAATGGGCAAGATTGTACGTTAAGTTAAAGCCAAATAATTTGATTTATAAAGTGGATACGGTACGTTTTTCGTTTTATTACATGATTTTTTGGCACAGATAAAAGCTTCATTATAATTCATGAAAATATTTGGTTAAGTTAATCTAGACAAGATCATCCCAAATTAACATAAATGGACATAAAAACAATCACATTTGTTAGTTTGTTTATCACTTGAAGTATGATGACAAATGATCCAATAATTTTCCAGAGCGCCATGACAATCGTGCAATTTATTCCCTTCGAGATAAATAATACTTAATCATGCTACATTCTTCGTAAGGGTATAAAAACACATCATTCGATTGTGTTATAAAATAGACATCACACAATTAATTAGTATGTGAATATGACATGCAGTTTAGTAAACATACAAACAGTCCCATTCGGTTAGTAGTGTTCAATTCATAGTCGTAATTTAAACTTACATCTTTTTTTAAAAGATTTTCCTCTCACTGGGTTTCATTTCGTTCTTTTAGCACACTTTCGAAACTTGAAAGAAAAACTCAGTAGGTACAATAAATTGAAGTCTCTTGAAAGGATCGCAATATTGTCCTAATTTTTGCAAAATATTCAATACAAAAAGCGAAACTAATTACGCCTATCTGGTTTGTATTTTTAATTTATAAAAAAATCTAAGATCAACTATAGTTTAAAGTCCTTTTTACTTATTAAGCTACTGCTCTACCTGCGTCTTAACGCGCAAATTAGCACGTTAACTAAGGCGTTCCGTAAATGTGGCCAACACTTTAACATGCTTAACGTTTAATGGCATTAAACGTTAAGCGATAGCTCGGGTTTCGGTGACCTGAATGTTTGGGTACATTCAGGTCACCGAAACCTGAGCTATTTTTATATCCGCGCATTTTTAATACCTTATTTAACGAGTGCCATTAACATCAACGTTAACGCATGTGGAACAGTAGCATTAAAGCAATCAGTTTAGGCATAGTGTTAGTTATACTTACAGATTCGAATAGTGCTCCATTTTTGCCGATGTTGCCGGAGGGAGTGAGACCGAGTCCACCGACCAAACCGGAACACATATCAGACATGATGTCACCATACAGATTTGGCATTACCTGGAGTACAATGTAAAAAATCGGTGATGACACACGGACAGGCGGACAAGAGAGTGATCTTATAAGGGTTCCTTTTTTATGTTTTAAGGTATGGAACCCTAGAAATTGCCAAAAATGCTGGGTATGGAAATATTGAATTTTGCATAGGGTTTCTAAGTCTAATAGGAAAGATTTGATTGTTTGTTTCAATTGAATAGACTTCGAAACTACTGGACCGATTTTGATAAAACTTGTCTTAAATAAGTATAAAGAACTAGCTTTTGAATTGTCCAAATTCTTTTCTTAGCTGTGCTTTGATATATCAGCCAGGCAGTCAGGATTTTACATTTTATAATTTACTGGCAGCGCTCCGCGGTTTCACCTGCGTAACTCACTATTCCGTGGGAATATCGGGATAAAAAGTTGTTCCCAATTAATCTATGAATCCTCATACCAAGTTTCATCTAAATCGGTCTAGTAGTTTCGGAGCCAATTCGTTACAAACAAACAAAAAAATCATTCCTCTTTATAATATTAGTGTAGATAGAAGAAGTTTTTAGTGTATAAGCAGCCTTACCAATACGTCGAATTTGGAAGGGTCTTGCACCATGTTGAGACAGACGGTGTCGAGGTAACGCTCTTCGAACTTGATGTCGGGGTATTTGGTGGCAAGGTCGCGGCAACACCTCAGGAACAGACCGTCAGACATACGCCTGAAACATACACTCAAATAATTAGCAAATCCCAAACAATGCAATTTGCAGACAGTTTAACGTATTTTTTTCGTTTGGGATATGGACTCAACCTTGTATGCCTCTGTCCTACGTCCGTCTGTCCGTGTAAAGGGCAGAAATAGACCAGAGTTTAAAATTGAAAATATTAGTTGCCGTCTCTTTCTTGCGTGGCCCCTTTCCGCGCATGAAAGTGACAGAAATAGATGTTAGATTAGGTGCTAATAAAAAGGTACTAAGAAGGTAATTTTTTTTGTGAATACATTACATAATTTTACATACAGACAACACCCAGACCAGAAACAAATATATCAACATAAATACTTGTTTAAGGCGGAAATCGAACCTACAACCTTCTGTTTCGCAGGCAGATGTGTTCGCCCACTGCACCATGAAGGTCGTCGTCACTTCTAAAATCATACTTCGTTTTATAATATAGTTTCACTGCTTGTCGTTATTGAAATAATAAAATATTTTATTAATTTTCTTCCAAACTTAAAAATAACAAAAATAATGTGACAAAGTGCAGATTACTTCGGTTGTGGGATATCTTCTTTTTATAATAGTTTCACTGCTTGTCGTTATTGAATTAATAAATAAATAATAAAATATTTTATTAATTTTCTTCCACAAACTAACTTAAAAATAACAATAATAATGTGACAAAGTGATTACAAAGTACAGATTAGTTCGGTTGTAGGAGATCTTCTTTTAATAATATAGTTTCACTGCTTGTCGTTATTGAATTGTTTCCTACTTACATGATATTAGCCTTGTGCACAGCCGTGACCTTCTTCCTCTGGTTCTCCCTAGCGAATGTGAAGGCGAACTCGGCGACCCTCTTGCTGGCCTCCTCCGTGATCAACTTGATGGACTGCACCACTCCGTCGACAATCTCGTGCTCGATGCCGGAGTACTCGCCTTCTGTGTTCTCACGGATCGTCACCACGTCTACGTTGTCGTATAGGGTTTTTATACTGGAATTAAGATAAATAAAATAAATATTGCAGGACCTCAAGCTAAGTAACTAGAGTGTGTTATGGGTGCTAGAAAACGGATATACTACATATTATATAACTTTCTTTATTTTGTAAATTTATACTTATAATACATAGAAACAACCAGACAACAGACAAATATCTAAGCATAAATACTTGTCGGGAAACGAACCCCCAACCCTGCGTTTGGCAGTCCGGCATGGTGACCATTGTGCCAACTGGGTCGACAGATATATGAATTACTAGCAGCACTCCGCGGTTTCACCCGCGTAACTCCCGATCCCGTGGGAATATCGGGATAAAAAGTAGCCTATGTTACTTCCAATAAATTAATGTATCCTCTTATTAAGTTTTATCAAAATCGGTCCACAGTAGTTTTGGAGCCTATTCGTTACAAACAAAAAAATCTTTCCTCTTTATAATATTAGTATGGATATTTATTGTCATATTTTTTAGGCTTTTTAGGTCAGAGTTAGAGATGGGAAGTGACGATGTGGTCTCTAAGATATCACGCTTACGCGAGCACTGGTGACTTAAAGATCATATAGTGTTTTTATATTTGAACTAGTTGTCCCGGCAAACGTATACAAAAAAGAACTAAACTGTTGGCCGATTCTCAGACCTACCCGGCACGGTATGCACACTAAATTTCATACAAATCGGTTCAGTCGTTTCGGAAGAGTTTGGTAATAAACACCGCGACACGAGAATTTTATATATAGAGCAGGAATGGTGACAAACTGATTGGACGGACATTAATCTACCGACCGATGTAGTACCTAAATAATGTGGAAACATTCTTGCAAGAATTAGTAATTAAATAGGCTATTTTGTAGTTCTAATAATAAATTACAATACTAATAAAAAACAATTAATCCGACATGATATGAGGTTTGTAATCTAATCCTTGTGGCGCTGAAATACCAATTCCACGATAATCTATTGATCGATTGATTATAATCAATCAATTACTAAAGTATTTCAGATAAAAGTGAATTTTATTACTAGTAGCGGTTTCACTCGCGTAAGTTCCGATCCTGGGAATATCTGGATAAACAGGATTCAATGTTTCATCAAAATCGGTCCACAGTAGCCTTTTCTTAACTAACAAACAATGTTTTCCTTTTATATTATTATAAATTACGATCAGAGGCGTTTTCCATAAAAGTACCTATTAGCATTTATAAATTTGTTTTAGGATTTCAATTTCCTTTCGACATAGGTAGCAGACATAAGGTAGTATCTACTTCTTTTTCTTCCCCTATTCCCACTATGTAGGGTCGATACAAGATGTCATTTATCCACTCCATTCCCCTCCCCATCAAGTCCGCGTTTACTCCCCTTTCCCTCATATCCTCCCCAACGCAATTACTAAGAAGGGAAAAGTACCTATTAGCATTTATAAATTTGTTTTAGGATTTCAATTTCCTTTCGACATAGGTAGCAGACATAAGGTAGTATCTACTTCTTTTTCTTCCCCTATTCCCACTATGTAGGGTCGATACAAGATGTCATTTATCCACTCCATTCCCCTCCCCATCAAGTACGCGTTTACTCCACTTTCCCTCATATCCTCCCCAACGCAATTACTAAGAAGGGATGTTAATAAGCATCCTAATTCAGTTTTGACGGGATCAGTCTAGTCGGTTGCACCTCTTTTCTGGTGGAAAATCTGAGGACATTGACTTTGGCAAGGTCACATGTTACTATCAGCGAGCGTAACGTATTCAAACCACTTAGAACTGAGACCGGCACGTATTGATAAGAGGTGATAATTTTCGAGACGTTTTTATCGTAAAGATGTGAATCATATCTAACGTCTCCTTTGCAGTTATACCTAGTTGGTTGGATAATTTATGGCGCGTGGACGTAAAATGAAGGTGTATCTACACGATAATATAGTATGTTATTGCGCATGAATGTCAAAAGTGTGAACGAAACTATTTTCATAATTAGATTTATTTATTTAATCGTATGATTTTTCCTACATTTTGATGTTGTTTAGCACCACCCAGAGGAAACGTTCAGGGTTGTGGTCACAGAACAATAGTACCCCTAGCGGAGGTTATGGTTGTTAACTAAATAAATATTGCAGGACATTCTACACATCGCCATCTAGCCCCAAGCTAAGTAACTAGACTTGTGTTATGGGTGCTAGACAACGGATATACTACTTATATACTTTTATTTTGTAAATATATACTTATAATACGTAGAAACAACCAGACCAAAAACAAATATCAAAGCATAAATACTTGGCAGGCGGGAATCGAACCCGCAACCCCGTGTTTGGCATCTATATAATCTTCCCCTCTAATTTCTACTAATCTTTTATGTTTTAATTTTCCCCTTAATTATGTGAGGTACCGCTATGATTTAGTATTTACTAAGAAATTGAAATTTAGGTCCATAACTAGGTAGAGATTTGAGATGATTAGTTCATCAACGAAAAACGTAGTGTTTATCAACGAGTATATGCCTCATTTAAAAAAGGTTAATGCATACATTGAATAACACGCTTTTTGCTGAAACATAAGCCTTGCCTGCCGGCAGGGGCAGCGCAGGCGCGGCCTTTATTTATTGATTTCTTTCCTGGCCAACTCTATGATAGATTTGTTGGTTTGTGAGGCACAATTTTAAATTAACAAAATGCAGTCTATTAAACTATTGTATTTTGGGCTTTGTGTCAAGTATTTTAAGTTTGTTTGTTAAGAGTACAAGTAGCATAACAACTAATAACAAGGTTATCTCAAATAATATCAATTAAAAAAATGTGAACCAAGAAGTACTACTTTATTCGGTGTCAAATTAGCCCAGCATCTAGAATGTGCATCTTTCAAGTAGGTAAGTTTAGAGTGTCTGTTATCAATAACATGTACCTATTCAATTACATGACCTACTTAGGAGTAGGTAGTGTCAGATTTTTAATAAAATGTTCATGCTTCTTAGTTTAAAGTTTATCTTTAAAATTAATGATGTAATGTTAACCTTTCTAACTTTAATAGACATTCAATTAACCATAGGCCTGGTCAGGGCGTATGTCGCATTTTAATTACAGAAGAGTCATCCAGCCATCAGGTTATTCCACTGAATGTCATGTCCGAAAAGATAATAGACATGTATTAGAAAGGTGCTTTGAATAAAAACTCGGCGGTACCTGCCAATGGGCTATTCCATAAAATATATCACGCCAGAAAAGATTAAGGGTAATGGGTAAGAAAATGAGGCGTAATGAGTAGAAGAGTAGGTATGTTAATTGCACCAGTTCAGGGCGGTCCTTCCATACAATGTCGAGTATTTGTAGTTTTTTTGATGAGAAGAGAAATAGAAAACGTTTCGGAGTTAACAATATACTGCACCCACGCCTTTTTTGGAAAGACAGAACAATGAGAAAAGTGGGGGAGTAGATAAGATATTGTTGACGAATGGAATGGGCGTGCTAGAGAAGGGAGGGTAGTCTTTGTAGTTAGGTCTTTTTAACAGACTAAAAAAAAGGTTCTCAATTTGAAGCATATGTTTTACGTTATGTCAAGTCATAGCAGGGACTGCATAATTTTGTGACTTACCCATCTAAACTCTTGCAAGGTCTGACATTGGCATAGAGATCGAACTCCTTTCTCAGCGCCAAGTTGAGAGACCTGTATCCTTTACCGACCGGGGTCATCAGAGGACCCTTGAGGCCGATCTTGTTCTCATTTACAGAGTCAATCGCCCGCTGGGGTATGCCGAATTTGCCATCTGGACCCTACAAGCATACAATATTAGGCATTTCATATTGCTAGTAGAACATGGGATTTCTTAAGGATTTTTGGAATTTCTTGCTTTAAAAATTAACAAGTTTTTTCTAACATCTCATACTTGTTTGATAAAATGCATAATAACAAAAATGATAGTAAAATTCTTGTGTAAAACCTTGTATAAGGGTAAAAAGGGGACCCATTTACTAAGACTACACTGTCAGTCCATTGGTCTGTCTGTCACAAGGCTGTATATAGCTGCACAGTTGATCACAGATGATGTATTTCTGTGGCAGCTAATGGTATGGAAACCTTTGTGCGTAACTACGACTCGCACTTGGCCAGTTTTTTATATACCTTGGTTTATTTGTTGCGTGCCTTTGTACCTACTGAATTAATCTTATATCTATCTATGGAACACACTCAATTTGTAACTTTGTGATAATGTATGTTACGTTGCAATATCAATGAAAATTGTTGGATAAAATTCAATCAAGAAACATTTTACTAACAACCAGAAAGTGACATTGAGAGATCAAAGTATTATGAATCTTTTTTCCAAGTTCATTTTAAGTGCATAGGTTATCGTCTAGACAAGACAATGCTACACCGTAGACAGCATCGTCACTTATCAAGTAAGATAGAGGTTAAATGCTCTCCAATATGTCATAAACAGACACATTTATGATTTATCTGTGCAATTTGCAATAAAGATTACATGTTTAGGTAGATTTAATCATGTCAAAATGATTGTTGCACTTTTATCACATTTTTAAAAAGATAAGTGTGAATTACAAGCAATTAATGTTGTTGATATTTTTAAATAAATGCATTATAATTGACACAACGTCATCTAGCCCAAAGCTGAGCAATTGGGCTTAATCACGTAGCTAGATGACAGATATAATACTAAAGTCCTTTTAAGTACTAATCATTGAAACAGTACTTTACCCATTATTATGCACAAATCTAATTGTCAGATAATGCCATTCCCATGAATACTGCATATTCATTGCAAGTTTTGAACTTGAAAAGAACCTTCTCAGTTAGTAGGTAAATATGTGAATAATGGAAATATTTTCCTGTTTTTTTCATTGTGGTTATGGCTTCATTGTAAACATGTTTCTAGTTGTAATTAAACGAAAAAGACCTCTAAACATTTTTGTTATTAGAAGGTGGGGCTTACCCGAACAGCTGTGACATCGACCTCGTCCCATTCTATGGGTACTTTGGCGGCCTCGAAGATCTTCTGGACAGCGACGGTAATCTCAGGGCCGATGCCGTGCCCCGGGATAAGCGTCACCTTCTTCACGCCGCCGGTGCTGTACCGCGCCGCACCGCTGCGACCCACTGGCACCTGCCCGAAACCAGATATTACCCATCTACTTAACCTCCAAACGTTAACTATACTATTTAAACAAATAATCCACCCTAACCTCGTCTCGCCCGCCCGATACCGCCCCAGAGCCATCGCCCGCACTTGGCTCCAGCCATTTCACCAACGATCCCAGTACTTTACTCTCACGAAAAGGCTCCAATAGCACTTTTATGTAATTCCTCGACATATCTATAATACGTCTATTTTTGGACAGTAGATATTACACTGAATACTAACCCAGACGGTGGAAATTAAAAGGAAACATGCAAAATAATAAAAAACTTTGGTTATTACGTAACACAGGCTAGAAACTTACAATTTTTCGGATAATTCTTGATGCCATTTCAATATTTTTTACAAATTCGACGACGAGCGATTACTCCGCGGTGAAGGGCGGAGGGGGTGAAAATGGCAAGCGCTGCATCTACGCATGACCGGAAATTAGAATCAAGGTCGTTTGAATTATTTTGCTAGAGCTTTAGAAAATAAATATGGAGCTGCGGAGTTATCAAATAATGAATAGAATTGATATTAAAACATGTAATCATTATTTAACAATTAACTACTGCATTAATTTCATGTTAATTTAATCTAAAATGTAAACAAATTCATTTTGAACCCTTTCCACCAACCCTTTGTATTGGCAACACTAAACATTTGACGTCATGTTTCGAGAAAACATCAATGTCCACGTTGTGTTAGTTTTCTGTCAAGTGCAATCTGCTGTTGTTGTTGTTTGTGTACTGTGCTGCTTGATTTTCAGACTTATTTATCTCGAAATAACAAGATTTTGGTGAATAAACAGCAAATAAACAATCTTTAAATCATTTGAAACACACAAAATATTTATCCACAATGGATCCCCAACCATTGGCTTTGAAATTGTCGTCACTGGGTATGATATCTCAGTGCAAGTTGGAGAGTATTTTATCTCAATGTGGAGACAAAAAGGATCTCATCATCGACCCTTCGCTAATCAAGCCTCTTGAGAGAATTTGTGGTGTAAGCTGGCTCAGGTAATTTTAACATCCAATTTAATTTACATATTTAAACCAATTAATGTTGACTAATGTTGTTTTTCCCACTTGTTACTTGTTGTTCTTCATGTTTCATAACTGCATGTCTTAATTTAACAAATTCAATTATTATTATAAAATATGTATGTTAGTCTATAAGGTATGTTTTTATGGGCCTTTGGAGCCTGAAATAAATGATTTATGATTTAATTTAACCCAGCCGTTCCAAGCCTGGAACTAAAAACTAAATATTTAATACTTCCAATACAGGGAGTTCAGAAAAGTAACGCCTGATTTAATCAATTAATTAAACCAACCTAGTATTATTTTTTTACTCAGTTCATTAAAGGGTTGAAGAACACCTAATTATACCCTTTCCAATCATTTATTTAACTTTTGACAGCTCTAATACTTACTCAAATAGTGATACCCTGACCTGTTACCGATTCGATTTCTTTTATCGATCGATTTTATTCATGAAGAAGTTTTAATCGATTTGACACACTCATTATTTTGTACCTATTCATTACAAGTAGGTACCGCAGTTCATTCACATGCTTTTTATTTGAACCAACTACAGTAAGTACAAACAATTACTTTAGATTCAATAATTTGCAACGAATATATTCGATCCCATTACTAGGTACGAGTACGATGGACCTGTTTTCATTACGCAAATTAATTATGCATTAAAACAGAGACATTTAGGGCATTTTAATGCAAAATAATAAAGGTTTTCACGTGATTTGATATAAAATATAATAACAATAAAATAGTATGTTTTATAAATATAATCGATAATCGATTTATTTCAAAACCGTTTTTAGTCTGTGGTCATTAATTACGAATGACACATCACTTAAGTGGGCGGAGCCCGTCCATGAAGTACAGTATTACCTGTAGTACATTGTATCAAAAATTATTACTAAACTTTATGTGCGTGATCTGTCAAAAGTTAAATAAACAATTGGAAACACTATAACTACCTATTTTATTGTCTTCATAACCTTTTTTTCAGGCAAAAAGGGATTGATAAAATATACAAAATGGATCCACAACTTGGTGCAACAGGCAACACAAATAGAGTGTACTTCATTCCAGCCTGCGTCAACAAGTACAAATGTGTCCTTGATCAGATTGCTTCCCTTCTCAGCCAGAACTCTTCATTGTCAGACCTGAACTGCTTCCATATTATTATTGTGCCAAAAGTTATCTGCTCCTATGATTCTATTTTAGAAAGTCGAGGGCTCTACGGCATAGTTAAACTCTACACATTTGCTTGGGAGCTAATGGCACTAGATGAGCAGCTTTTAAGCTTGGAACTACCATTTTTATATAAGCAGCTTTTTGTTGAACAAAATCATTCCTTATTGTCAAGCATTTCAATGTCTTTGTGGAGCTTATTTCATGTCATAGGCAAACCTAGAGCAATGTTTTCTGTTGGAAAACTGTCTTCAAGTGTTCTAGACATGTTAGAGATTTATAATGAAACATATGTTAGAGATTTTGTCCACGTAAGTGCACCAGAAATTGGAGCATTAATTGTGATTGATAGAAATGAAGATTATGCATCCAGTCTGCTCACTCCAGCCACCTACAGTGGTTTATTGAGTGAAATATTCACAATTAATTGTGGACATTTAGAATTTAATGTTAAAGAAACTAAATATAAGAAAGGCAAACTAGATTTTGGGTTAGAAGATGAAGCTGGTCCTTCGAAAAATACAGTCATGACACTAGACAGCTCAATAGACACCCTATATGGTGAAATTAAACACAGACATTTCTCTGAAGTTTTCAAAGTCCTAAGTTCTAAAGCTAAACTGTTGAAAAGTGAAGATATCAAAGCTCTAGGCATACAGGAAATAAAACATTATGTAGAAACAAAATTACAGAAAGTGGCCTTATTCAAGCAACACCTGGTAAATCATGTTTTAGCCTGTGAGACAATAATATCAGAGATGAGTAACAAATTTGAGAATTTGAAAGTAACTGAGACAGAAATGCTGAATAACCGAAATAAGAAATCAAATTTCACTTTTGTTGATGAGAATTTTGGAACAGACATTCACATGTATAATAGTTTGAGACTGATGTGCTTATTGAGCCTTACTCAGGGTCTAACTTATGAAGAGTACAATACTTTAGTCAACAAATATTTACTAGCATTTGGCTATAAGTTTCTATACGTATTTCAAAATTTAATATATGCCGGATTATTGATACAGCCATCCAGTCTAAAATTGTCTCTAAATATTTCCAATTTAGGAAATTTAAGTGATCGATTACCGAAATGGCAAAATGAATTCCAAAACACTGCAAATAAGTTAAAACAGCTGCCATCCCAGCCCGAGAAAGTGGGGAAATCTTCACCCGGTTATGTCTTTAATGGAGGTTACATACCCTTAATAGCGATTCTATGTAACGCTATTTTAGCATCAGATACGTTAGCCGAAGCTTTGAATAAACTGGCAGCAGTAACCGACCTAAAAATAGGAGGGAAAATCATGGATAAATTTAAAACCGGAATAGAAACTTTAAATGAAAAGCTATCAAATATGAATTTACAGAGCGATTTGGAATTCGGGTGTAGAGACGTGAAGAGTTTGGCGAAAATGCTCAAGACTGAACCTAACTTAGGAGGCGTATTTCCACTAAAACCTAAATCCGTATTAGTTTTTGTCATTGGAGGAGTTAATTATGCTGAAATAGCGGCATGCGATGTGGTACAGACCAATACATGCAGCAAGATTTACGTTGCTAGTGACTGCTTAGCCAGTGGTAGTGAACTGATGGCAGCTAACACTTGAACATGAACAAAGTGGCTTGACTGTCGAAATCATACTAAGGGCACATGCTAAGGGGCCGTCCATTAATCACGTGATGTTTTTTTTTTTGGCATTTTTTAACCCCCCATCCCCCTTGGTGGTACATGGTGAGGTATAAGATTACCCCCTCCCCGCGCTCCCCCTATATCACTTTTATTTTTTAGTGCATACAAAGAATCTTAATTTTTTTTATATTTGTTTGATAAAATACAGGTAAGTTTAAGTATTATTAAATTTTATTATACAACATTTTTCGCCGCTTTTTGCTTTATGGTTGAGTATCGCGCGTTTTCCGAAAAAATAATTACACGTGATATATTACTACACCCGCCCCCCCTCCCCCTTTCGAGCTTCACGTGATTAATGGACAGCCCCTATTTAATGGTAAGTTTATCATTTCCATTAGTGTGATTTCGACCTGCCTTCACTTAATTTCTATAAAACCTAGTCTTTTTTTGTATTTACCAAGTAAGTGTCTCATCCATCTTTAACTCTAAAATCAATGTATTGTATTATACTTCTATTACCTACTGCTTCTAACTAACTTATTGTAAACACAATATGACATTATAACACATAAGTACCTACTTATTTTCTTACTCATTCAAATAATAGTTCATTGTATAAAATAATTAAGGATAATTTATTCTTTGTGACATACATATTATTTGTATTTATCAAAATAAAATACTGTTTAGTTAAAATACTTATATTTTATATAAAACTTTATCACAGTAAGTATAAAAACCGCTATACAACATTAAAATAAACTTGCAGTTACAGAAAAGCAAGCAATTGTGTAAGTCTTTTATACTCAAAAAATATCTTACTGATATCTGTTTTCTTAAGCTTTTAAAAAATTAAATAGCCAAAAGACAAACTACTTCATCTTGGGATCCGACTCGAAGGACCAAAAATTTGGCTAACGAAGGTGGTGTGGTTTTGTGTTTTTACTTAATCAACCACCTTAGTACGGATATAAACTTAATTTCGCGATAGTTGGATCAAAATTCATTCAGTAGCTATTTCTGATAATGAGAGAAACAAACACTGACGCGGAGTCAGTGAATTTACTAATAGAAATAAGAAAATTTACAACCATCCTTAGGAAACTTATCTATCATTTGCGCCAATATTGCGCAAACTTATGAAAATGTTCAACGAGTGCCGCCATTACTGCGGTAACAGATAAATCTAGAAGATTCTGTAAGTAATGAACTGCTTCTTCGTCGCCTAGATCCAATCTGCAAAAGAGAAAATATATATATTATAGTCCATAGTCGAGACAAATAAATCGCAGATTTAGATCTGCGAGATGTAAATTTGCCATTCATTAGCTCCAAGCTGATAAAGGAAACGGTTCCTTTAAATGCTTCCACAATAATGGTTACTTAATTTACCTAAGTTTATCCTGTACTTTCTTGACAGCCTTGTCCGGTTCGAGTGCGATGTCCGGTACGGAAGCGTCAACCATCAGCGAAAATAGATTCAACATCAAATTCGCGTGTCTGAAATGAATACAAGACATTACAGTCTTTTGTAAAGTAATATTGTGGTCATATTAAAATTGTAAATATTATTTTGAGGCGAAGAATTTTAGTTTTCAAATAAATCCAATGTTTTAGTAGCAATACTGGCACAACTAATTTTTATGAGATGCCAAAATGGTCATGGATCAGGACCGCCCACGACTTGCTCAACCATACATTGACCAGATGAATTCAACACTAGCTTTAGCCCGCGACTTCATCCGCGTAGTAGTCGAATATGGACCAAGGAATCACGTCCCATACAAACGTTGCCCCCCTTTTTCACCCCCTAAGGGGTAGATTTCAGAAAATCCTTATTTTTCGGATGTCTACGTCATACAAAGAACACACCCTCCAAGTTTCAGGTCTCTACGAGCGGTTTAGGCTGTGCGTTGATCCGTTAGTCAGTCAGGACAAAGCAATTTAAATATATGTAGATGTCAGATTGCAGTAAATAAAAACCCCCCTCAGGTTATTTAAAGATATCCCAAACTCCTCTGAGAGGAAGAGACTCTTAATCTATAGTGGGCAATATTTTATATGTAAAACTCACCTTCTTAGATGTAAAAAGGCCGTGTAACACTGTTTCCTGAACTGATGGTATAACTCGGAATGCACGCCTCCCATAGCTTCGACCATTTCTTTGCTAAGTTTCATGGGCGGGGGAAGGGGTTTCGGATCCCGGCCCAATATGTAGCCGAAGTCTATGTGGAATAGAGCTCCTGCTTTGGTCAACAGGAGGTTGTCAAGGTGACGGTCGCCAACACCTGAAATCAAAGTGAAAAAATTTTTAAATTTAAATATTAGACAACCCCGGACTTTTATCTCTCTTAACTTTCAGACGGCTAAACAGATTTGGGTCAATCATAGCTAAGAACACTCCCGACTTATTCACCTTTCAAACAAAATCAAAATCGGTTCATCCGTTCTGGAGCTATGGTGCCACAGACAGACACGTTAAACTTATAACACGCCGCCGCGCCGTTTTGGCGTGGGGGATTAAAATTTGACTTAGGAATTTTTTTTTGTAGAGACTAACTCATGCACGCGACTTCGTCCGCGTAGAAGTCAAAAAAGGTTCTAATAGGATTGGATCTAGGAATCACGTTGACCCATACAAAATTTAACGGGTAGAATTTCGGAAAATCCTGTCTTTTCGAATGCCTACGGCATACAAAGAACACACCCTCCAAGTTTCAGGTCTCTACGATCAGAGGTTTAGGCTTTGCGTTGATTTGTCAGTCAGGATAAAGCATTTCATATGTATAAGAATTCAAAGGGCCTGATATATTTGTAACTTACCCAACAAATAAGTAATAACGCAGTATCCAGCACAGCTTCTAATATAGGTATCCATTGTTTCCGGTTTGATGCCATAGGGCGCGCCGTCACAAGGATTGTACTTCCTAAAAAAGTTTTGTATACTGCCTTCAGTCGCCAGCGCCTCCGCTACTGTCACAGAATCGATAAACTGGAGGAAACCATGCTTCGAACTCGTCGCTAACACTTTATACGGAGTCAGTTTGAGATCCAAGTTCTCACGGCGAAGTAACTTGTCCATTAACGTTATCATTTGTAATATTAATTGATCTTGGCGTAGGTCGTCTCCGTGTTTGAATATCGCTTCGTATTCAGACCCTTCAGACGTTAGGAACGTTAGCTTCGAAGGCATTAGAGCCGATTTAAATAAGCTAGCTTTTTTGGCGACGATTCCTTTGATAGTGACGTTCGGGTCGAGCGGGAACGGCATAGGTTCGAAGTTGGTGAAGTTAAATTTGAACGCGTCCGGGTCGGCGAGTAGCTGTTGCAGTCGTTCGGCCTTCTTGTTCCGGTTGCCGCTCTCTCGTGCTACTGTTTTCATTAGTTTAACTAATTTGTCTATGAATACTTGTTGGCGGGCTAGGAAGGAGCGTGTCCGCTGATGGTCTGTGTTTCCTGCAAAAGACAAATGCATAATCAGTGTAAATGGGTCACTTTTTAGGGGTGCATTTCCATTATGAATTTCTATAGATAGAAATACTGGGACAGGTTCTCCCACTATTTCCATTGTGGGCGGTGGCGACAACAAAAACCGCTAGTTTTCCTGTGTTCCCATAACCTTCATAAATATTGAAGTGGAAACCGATTCTCAAATAACACTACTGCGTTTCTTTGCCGCAATGAAAATAATGGGATATAATTTAGATAAAATCGTTTGTCCCATTTGTGCTATTTTGTATTTCCATGGAAATAGTGGGATACACCCCTTTTGAGTCCACATTTATATCCTTCTCCAATATGTCTCGTGTTATTTACCTTTAGCGAGTGTATGTGAGAAGCACCTCATGAGCGCGAGGTACATGCCCCTCGTGTTGGCGTCCTGCGGCGCGTCTCGGTCCTCACACTCGATCAGCAAGTACCAGTAGAGATAGGTCGCCACGCAGCGGTTACCGCGCGCACGGCGGATCAAGAACATAGCGAGGCATTCGCCTTCATCTGATAGATCTTTGCCTATCTCCGTGCTCGATCTGAATTTTAAAAGTTTCGCAATTAAATAAATAAATATTGTAGGACATTCCACACATCGCCATCTAGCCCTAAACTAAGTAACTAGATTTGTGTTATGGGTGCTACACAACGCATATACTACTTATATACTTTACTTTTGTAAATTTATACTTATTCCTATATGTAAGAAAATCTCGTGTCGCGGTGTTAGTTGCCAAACTCCACGTGAACGGCTGAACCGATTTGTATGAAATGTTTTGTGTATATTCATTAGGTCTGAGAATCGAACACAGTACTACTTTTTTTGCCTTTATTTTTTTTCAAAACAAAGTTCGCCGGGACAGCTAGTAATACATAAAAACAACTAAACCTCTGACAATTTCCTAAGCATAAATACTTGTCTGAGACGGTAATCGAACCCGCAACCCTGTTTTTGGCAGTCCGGCATAGTGACCATTGTGCCAACTGGGTCATTAAGTTAATTTTTAACTACATAATAATTAATTGTTGATATTCTAAACTATTGCTTATCAAATAGTGGTGTAAAGTAACCTCTCTTTTACTGACCGGCCAGTGCCCACTGACTTTACAAAAGTTAACCGAACCACGGTTAAGTCCTATAGTCCCACCCGCGTAAGTCCCATTCTCGTAGGAATGTCGGGATAGTGTATTAGCACAGTAACAGACATACACACAAACTTTTACTATAATACTACCAGCCCCGGCAAACGTTTTGCCATTAAAAAAAAACTAAAGGAAACAAAATAAAAAATAGATAGTAGCCAATTCTCAGACCTACTGAATATGCATTTAAATTTCATAAAAATCGGTCAAGCCGTTTCGGAGGAGTATGGTAACTAATATTGTGACACGAGAATTTTATATATTAGATAGGGATTAGTATGACAACATCGGCTAATAACCATTTTGAATTAAAATACCTACGCCAGTTAAATAAACCGCTTCCTTATAGTTAGAATCAAGGTTAGCAACACAATTTGAATAGTCACTGATTTCATAGTTCAAGAATTTAATTGGAAATTCGGCAAAAATGTTTGCTAACCAATAAAAAAATGAGTTACATTATCAAACTACTACATAATTTGGAAAAATTAAGTTAAACGTTCAAAAATAAATGCTCCAGGTGAGGCTCGAACTCACAACCCCGGCATTGCTCACGAACACTGTCATATAAGTACCGTGCGCTAACCAATTGCGCCACTGGAGCGATCAGCCATTGTCCGGAAATCAACGACTATATTGTACATCTATGTTTCTCACTCGATTGTGGCTGAATCATTGATGACGTCATTGCGTATGAGTGGTTTAGTTAGGACTGTTATCTTGTTTTAATTAGTTGTTAGTTTATCTTTAATAATATTATAAAGACAAAGTATTTGTTTTTGTTTGTAATTAATATGTTTTGAAACTACTTGAACGGTGAGAGGATACCTTGGAACAACATAGACATTTTTATTCTGGTGTTCTCTCTAAATCAGGATTTACGCGGGTAAAGACGTGCTATTATAATGCATTTTTAACACACTCTCTTATTATAAGACTAGCAGCGCTCCGCGGTTTCATGTGTGATACATAGGTACGGTTAAAAATATTTAGAAACAGGCTGACTTTCAACGCCTCGCCGATAAGAGATAACCTAATTATAAAATTGAATCGGAGCGTCTCGCGACTCTGTCGAATCATTTTTTGTAAATATCAGACCACAGACAAATATCTAATGATAAATACTTGTCTAAAGCGGGAACCATTGAGCGAACTGGGTCGTCTGGGGGTGGAATCTATAATTCTACTAGCTGCGCCCCGCGGTTTCACCCGCGTAACTCCCGATCCCGAAGGAATATCGGGATAAAAAGAAGCCTATGTGTTAATCCAGGTATCCAGCTATCTATATACCGAATTTCATCGCAATCGGTCCAGTAGTTTTGGCGTGAAGGAGTAACAAACACACCCACACGCACACACAAACTTTTACATTTATAATATTAGTAGGATAGTATTAATATTATAATGTAATATGCTCCCTAACTACTGGACCTATTTTCATGAAACTTGGTATGAAAATACATTGATTCATTGGGAGTGATATTGACATAGGCTACTTTTTATCCCGATATTCCCACGGGATCGGGACTTACGCGGATGAAACCGCGGGATACAGCTAATGTATAAATATAACATACTCAGTATTGTCCGCATTGTTGTTGTCCTGGTCATCGATAGCGGAGACGCCGGCGGTGACGGTGGAGGTGACGGTCTCGTCCGTGGACCGGCGTGACGTCATCGACGATGTCAGCTCACTTGACGTCATACCTTCGGGGAACAAATGTACGTTAGGACCTAAGGCTATCTAGAGTGAATTTTTTACATATGCCTTCCTGGCTATTATCTAAACCAGCTGCGCTCCGCGGTTTTACCCGCGTAACGATTCCGTGGGAATATCAAAATGAAAAGTAGCCTATAGCTTTCCTCGATAAATGGACTATCTAACACAAAAATATTATTTAAATTCGAACCAGTAGTTCCTGAGATTATCGTGTTCAAACAAACGAACCAACAAACAAACTCTTCAGCGTAGTATAGATAGTATAGACTGAGATAGCGAAAAATGATGAAGGAGTTGCGTGCCCGATTGACAAAAAATAAAAAAGCATCATTACATTTTTGAAAAAATCCTTACCCTAGCCAGGAATTGAACCTGTTGATTTTGCAAAAAAATAATCACCCTATATATTTTACTAATCGATAATGTTGCTGATAGTGACCCATTCTTAGAAACAATCATAATATGGGAAATCAAAGGAAATAGCTAATATTTGTAGTTTTCTACAATATTCATCATTCAGAATTTAGGTGACTTTTTCAAAATAGTCCCGAGGAGAAAAATGGATAATCCATATTGTGTATGTGGATGACATAGGGTAAAACCTCGGGGAGCAGCTAGTATCTCATTAAGTGAAAAGTAATGTATGTCAACTATAATTACCTGATGTTGAGAGCAGACTGGCCTGGCTGCCGCGATGTCCGCTTTGAATCAGCTTACCTTCCGAATCTGAATACACCGTCATATCTTTGCCGCAAATTCGCGCACATTCTATGGACAAAACAATATTTTATTTATGAAGAAACCTATAGTTAATATTGCAGGACATTGCACGCAGCGGCATATAGTAAGGCAACAAAGCTTATGTTATGATACAAACAAGATACCAAAATAGAGTACCTTTTAGAAACTTTCCAAATCGCAAAAAAACTATACGAAGGTATGTTAGTTGAAGTTTGACGCTCAACGTCTCCCGTAACGGATCCTCTACTTCCAACGAACCCCCTATCGATAACTGTTCACGCCCATCGTCCCCCCTGGACTAGGGGGATGCTAATTTATAATTAGACTAGCAAACCCGGCGAACTCAGTTTCGCCACCAGATTTTCCTAAATTTTCTTTGCTATAAACCTCACGGAGCCCGAGACCTTTCCAACGAATGCAAAACCGTGGAAATCGGTTTGTGCGTTCTGGAGTTATAGCGTCAGGAAGGAAAACCCGACTTATTTTTATATATTAGATTGCCCTAGGCCAGGGGAGACGTTGGGAGCTGAACTGTTAATTTACCTTCATGTATTTCAACGAAGTTTTCATATTTCAATGCTTGAACAAGCTGCAACAGATACAGCAACAGATCTTCGTCCGGAGCTTGTTGTAGGCGAGATACTGCGTATCTAAGGAAACAATAAACAAGTTTCAAACCATATTAATTCTGTTTTTCCAGGAGAGATTTTTATTTATATATATGACAAGCAGCGCTCCGCGATTTCACCCGCGTAACTCCCGAGACTGTGGGAATATCGGGTTAAAAAGTAGCGTATGTTACTTACTATCAAAGAATCTTTATAGTTCATCAAAGTCGGTCCAGTAGTTTCGTAACCTATTCGTTACAAACAAAAAAATCTTTCTTCTTTAATATTAGTATAGATAGGTCAGAGTTTGACCGCTATAACACCTGCATCTGGTGACCATACGGTCTGAGATCACGCTTAATTAGACGATCTCTGTTCACCCTTGACTTGCAAGACTCCGTCAGGAAAGACAGACGCAGATAACTGATTCCATTCCTTTGCTGTACGAATAAGAAATGACAAACCAAAACGCTGTCTGGGATTTCCACCCTGAATCAGTGTCCCAAATTTTTATAGCGCTGTCGTGAGTTGTAAGTACTTCTAGAATATGCATCTCCAAAAACCACACCAAACATTTCAAGAATATGGCTACTGCTGGAAATGAATGAGACAATAATGTACTTACTTCCTAACAGCAGGATGCGTGAACCTCGGTGTCAGTAATTCTAATGAATCTTCTACGTCCATCGGTGTCCATTGCTTCATCAGAGATAGAGCCTGTCGCACCTCGCCTGAACACAACGGAAAAAAGATTATTAAAAAAAAATGGATATAATATACCTAACTAACTAGACTAAGACGAAAGTGTAGTGTCATGGAAGTGCTACTAACATAGTTATAAGATATCTCTTTAACACATTCAATTATTATTATAAAATATGTATGTTAGTCTATAAGGTATGTATCTATGGGCCTTTGTAGCCTGAAATAAATGATTTATTATTATACGTGTGGGAATATCGGGATAAAAAGTAGTCTATAGCACTCCCAATTAATCAATGTATCCTCATCCCAAGTTTCATTAAAATCAGTCTAGTACTTTCGGAGACTATTCAATTCAAACAAACAATAAAATATTTCCTCTTTATAATATTAGTAATAGAAGTATAGATAAATATTTAAATACGAAATATTTTTAAGAAAAATTCCGGAGTTTTGGCGGGAACGAGTTAACAACATGTCGTGCTGCAGTTTTATTTTCATGAAACTTAGATGTAACCCGAGTTGAATTGTATAATTCTGGTGGAATGTTATTCAATTTAGTTCTGTGAAAGTGCACAAGTGTAGTGAAAGTAAAAATCAGTGTCAAACATGCAGTTTTCACGTTGCCTCCAAATCTCCTATTAAGGTTATGGTAAACTTGCCACCGCTTTACTATAACCCCTGACTTGACGGACTATGACGACTTTGACTGTATTGAAACACTTTAGGCCCGATTTATGAAAAATCGGGTCATAATTTGATGCAAAATATAACTTGACACTGGCTAAATGCACACGTGCGAAGCCATAATAAAAGAAAAAAAAGAAAAAAAAAAGAAAAATTCCTACCCTAAAATTCAGACCTCCCGCTTTCCGTGCGGGTGTGATAACTATTACGTTACGCAGACGGAATAAGGATATGTATTTACGAATTAAAGTCCTTATGTCTGGTTTGATTTTCAAAATACGAGTACGAAACCGCGAGACCTATGTCGACCGATTTACTAGGAATTTTACCGCAGGCGCAGTTATCTAGAAACCAATCAAACTAGGCTTCAACTCTTTCTCGATATACGAACTCTCTAAAGAAACAAGTTTCATTCTAATCTGTCCAATATTTTTCGAGAATATCGTAACGTAAATACAAACAAACAACTATGCAACTAAGTATTAATATGTATACATATGTATGTGTATACAATTACCTGGTCGATTCCAATTGACGCATTCTAAGAACTTTGTCAGGGCTTTCTTATTTGATGATAAATAAAACCTGAAACAAATTCATATTTTAGACAAAATAATCCTATAAGTCCCGATCCCGTGGGAATATTGGAATAAAAAGTAGCCTATGTGTTAATCCAGGTCTCCAGCTATCTAGATACCGAGTTTCAACGCAATCGGTCCAGTAGTTTTTGCGTGAAGGAGTAACACACACACACACACGCACAAACTTTCACAATTATAATATTAGTAGGATCTTATGTCGTGTGCTTGTCCTAATAAATGTTAACGTACCTATAGTTCCAGATCAAGTCAGCATGCCTCGGCGCAGACACCGCGGAGGGCGGCGCGGACAACGCCTGTATCAGCTGGTCGCGGTCGGCGGCCGCTGGCTTGTCGCGTCGTCGCCAGCCGCCGCGTAGAGACCGCGCCAAACGGTGCTGCTTGCTCTCTACTAGGTTCTCCTAATACATATAATAAATAAATAATAACGATTAAAAATTAAAATTTCAATTTCTTAATCTAAATTTACAATTCTATATTTATGAAAGCACTTTTTAAGCACCTAATGAGGTTATACAACTCAAATTATGGATCGTTGTTTCAAAAGATGACGACCTCTGGGACGCAGAAGGTTGCGGGTTCAATTCCCGCCTTTAACAAAACTTTATGTACAGAAATTTTTATTTCTGGTCTGAGCGTCTTTGTATGTATTTTAAGTATATTTTTACAAAAGAAATATAATTATTCTATCCGTTATCTGGCGCCTATTACACAAGCCTAGTTGCTTAGCTTCGGGCTAGATGGCACAGTGTGAATTGTCCCACAATATTTATTTATAAACGGTTCAGCTAAAGTCAAAGGAGATCATGTTCCTCAGCATAATTCTTATAACTAAGAAACTTCAAAATTAAAAAGCAAAGGCAAAACACAATAAACTCAGCATGGTGGTAAGTGATTCGCGGAAAATTTGCCCTACATCTATGTTTGGTTCACGGCTGTTGGCTCCCCTAACGGACCCCCTACTCCCGACAGTCCCCCCTGTCGAGAACCTTTTCACGTCCGTCGGGCCCCCTGGACTAGGGGCCTTAATTTAAAATTGGATTCGAGCGCCTTGCGAATCCCCTCTGGCTCTCCCAGGGGATTCGTCGAGAGTTGATGTAATATTGTAATATACCTGTAATATTTCATAATCCGGCACCGTGACGATCTCAGCTTGGGCTCTGAACTGGTACACTTCATCGCCGTCTTGTTCATAATAAACAACAGCGTGCTAAAACAAACGAACACGTATCACTACATCGCATAAAACAAAGTCGCTTACCGCTGTCTCTCTGTCCCTATGTATGCTTAGATCTTTGAAACTACGCAACGGATTTTGATGCGGGTTTATATAGATAGAGTGTCAAGAGGAAGGTTTTAGTATGTAAAACAAAAACTACAAAGCGTACGAAGTCGCGGGCAACGGCTAGTTAAAAAATAAAGACCTTGTAGACAAGTAAACTATGTAGGTAGGTACACTAGAATAATATCAGTTTATTTTTTACATAGTTTTTACACAGTAGCTAATACAATTCACATAAAAACTTAAAATGCGGTTTTTATCAAAACTCTATTTTTAAAGATACTGTGTTCTCAATACCAGAATTGTCTTCGTTTATACTAATATTATAAAGAGGAAATCATTTTTCGTCTTTTTGTGTTTGTTTGTAAGGAATAGGTTCCGAAAATACAGGACCAATTTGGATTTAAGTAAATCGATATAATTTAATTGGGTTTAGAGTATTTCCACGGGTTACGCGGGTGAAACCGCAGAACGCTGCTATTAAGCTATAAAGAGTTTGTAAGGCATCGTAACAAACATGTAAATAAGACAAAAATAAATAATACATACGTTAATGCCACCAATCTGGACAGTAGGGAACTCAATCATCAGGTACATGTAATCTGAACTCCGCTTTTCCTTCTCATTTATCATCTCTATTTCCCTAAACGTCAATCTGTCCAACCAATCGACCTGAGAAAAATAGACCTTATTGTAGACCAAAATAAAATTACTATTCCCACAAATAGACAAACAACCTTGATGTCCAGGGAATCGATCAGGTTCATCATGTCCCTTTCCCAAAATGTCCCCTGGTTCCAAAATGTCCCTTTCATCAGAATCAGAATATTTAATCAATGGTAAGTATGACAACGAACTATCTTCTACTTACGGTTAGTTTTAACAATTATTAAGAGTAACTTTGTTAACAGCAATAAAGGCTTAATAATTATTTTTTATCACAGTTGCTCATAAAGTGGATCTTATTCAACGGCTTTTAGGCTCATAATCCAACATATTATGCACGCGTGCGTTTTAGATTTGTTAACTAGTGCTGTAAAGTTATCCCGAAAAGGTAGGTACCAAAGAGTTTTTTAGCTAGCAAAAATGGTTGTCTCTAAAGTCGGTTTACGAACGAAAATTTTACGTGATAATGACTTAGAAAACGATTAAAAATTGAGTTGTTTATTTTTTCTTTACTTAAATATATTGTTTTTCCGTACCATTGTATTTTGTTCTTAACCCCCGACGCAAAAACAAATAGAAAAACCCTAAAAAATAATGTATGTCACACGAGGATGTATAGGTTAAAAGTCTTTAGCCTGGCCTTTCCGGAGCATAATTAACAAAAAAATATTGCCTTAAAAAAATGTAAACATAGAGTTATCACAAATATTTTGTTAATTATTGTTTTGTTTTCTTTTCAAGTCTTTTCTTTTATTCGCAACTGTGATAAAAAACGTCGTACGATATACGTGTGGAATTGATATTTGCATCTTGGCTTCTATAACACGCTCGCTGTCGCTCGCGCGTCATAAACTGCCTCTATGCAAAGATCAATTTACCACACTTATATCGTAATGTACTATTATTTTATTAGTATAATATCTGCCCCTTAGTAACAAACACTATAAATTAATAATTTATTCAATAAACACTTAACTGATAATCACAAGGAAATATTTTAATTCAATAACAAGTTCGCCCACAAATTTGGTCATCTCGTGAGAATTTTGAACATGCTGTGTTATAGTGCTCATTTACAATGCATAAGCAATCCCTGTCCAAAATTTCACGATTCTAGTATAAGTATCCAACAGTTTAGACTGTATGATTCATTCATTAATCATATATGCATGAATTTACATACATACACACATACATTTACACACACTCATACATGTTTTTTTTTGTATTTATGCTTAGATATTTGTCTGTGGTTTGGTTGTTTCTATGTATTATAAGTATATATTTACAAAAGAAAAGTATATAAATAGTGTATCCGTTATCCAGCACCCATAACAAAAGTCTAGTTACTTAGGTAGGGGCTAGATGGCGATGTGTGAAATGTCCTGCAATATTTATTTATTTTATCTATAAATTCTTTAAGAATTTATAGAAAAATAGACAGTTGTCATGTCAGTTTAGTCCATTTGAATAACGAATGGACCCTAAGAAGGTACTGTTGTAATTGATCTTGAACTTACAACCCCTTCGAGACGAGCCAAACAATTGCACACTATATCAGTGTAGAAAATATTGGCATGTGCCTTTATCTAATATAAATTACATAATAACAACCAATTAGTGCATTTTTAATGAACGTAACTAACGTAGCACTAATGAGAAAAACTAATAAAGACTTTGTTTTAAGAGTAATGACTATTGAGTGGTAAATGTTGACGCTTTAAGATTTGAATCTTGAGTGAAGATAAATTTATTTTGAAAGAATGAATGTTTTCTAGCCGAGCAAAAATAACTTATTCTTCTTAAAATCTAGCCAGAACCTCACCTTAGGCATATGTCCATTTCGATGTTTCTTTGCAAGTTTGGCGAGTCTTTGCATCTGCTCCTTGCCTCTGTCAGGAGCCTTCCCAGGCGTGTTCTCACTGCCTTCTACTCCCGGCCAAACTCGCAGGTCGAACATACCCTTGGAACCAAACAACTTTTTCAATTTCAACACAAAACGCACATAACTCCTCCTATAAACCCGCAATGTACTACCCGATACGCCCATTTTCAAAAATTAAAAACCCCATACCAAAATAATTTTAGCTTAGCTCAAAAGGCAAATTAAAGCTGCTAATTTTAAATTTCTCTGAAGTGAATTTAAAGTTTACAACACGGCATTGGTATGAATTTGATTAGACCAATTGTTTTTGTAAACGAACTGTTGGACAACATCGTGAGAGTACTGAACGGAATGATAACAATTTTCTACATAAATAGAGGTGTTTTTATCGTAGGAAGAGAAGGGATATCTATATGCAACAGAAATTAGGTAGGCTTTTGACACTGTCCGTCGTATTTTGTTCATACATTTTTAGGCATAGGTTCAACATACCTAAATAGTTATTCAATAAGTAAAAATAAATCTAAAAACGTAACGTTTGAGAGCTCATTACATCTCTAAACCATACTGGTTTTTACAAATAAAATAGGAAACTGAAACGATTTAATGATTTTACGGAGTGTCACAAGGGTCAACTTTAAGACCGCTATTTTTTATATAAGTTTTAAAATTAAAAACATGCAACAAAACCGGAGGAAACAACCAATTCTCAGTAGAAATTGCCTTGCATAAATTGTAAACACTGATATGAGGTCAACATTAAGGTCGGTGCTACGTAGATGGGCGTATCTTGGGATAGAAGTAAACATAATTGACCCATATTGTGAAAGGAGAAAGCATGTTTTGCTTCGTGCGGTGTGGAAGGTACGAAGGTCTAAAATACTATTTTTATAACAATTTCACATGTATTACCTACTAAACATTAAAAAGCCATTAAAAAGAAATCAACTTACACATAATTAAAATATTAAGAATCCTAATTAAAAGTAACACTTATTACCAACACAATATTAAAATAAATTTAAAGAAACTAAGTTATTTAGCTAATCATAGTCCAAAGGCTTTTGAACGACTGACACTGAATAATTTAATGAAGACCTTGAAAAAATATTTATTCCATATCCATTCAATTTAAATATTGTTGAGGTAAAATTATAACTTGGTAGGAATTATGAGTATAATAGAATTAAATCTAGTGCTATGAATATAAGTAATACCTATGTAAAGGGAAAGATTGTAACAAATTTCCATTAAAATTTACTAATTTGGAGTTATTTTTAAATTGAATTATTTCAAGTTAACAAATATCACTTGACCAACTGTTAATTCGATTTTCCACATCTAAAGACCTTCAACTTCTGAAACCTGTTTTTATTAATATTATCTTAATGATTTTTATCTACATTTTCATCTTATTATTTGTATTGTAGGTCATTTTTATTCTAGTCAGGGCCAGGGCCAGGGCAAGTGTGTCATACTTCTGGCTGCCAAAAAAGACGTCAGCTAATGCAGCTTAAGCATTATGCAAGAGTTATTAAGACAATGCACTGCTCAGTGGTGTTGATAAAACAGCAAAACTAGCTGTCCAGCTGTCCCGGCAAACATTGTTTTGTCACATACAAAAAATATAGATGTTGGCTGATTTTCAGACCTAACGAATATATACAAAAATTTCATACAAATCAGATCAGCCGTGTCGCGGTGTTAGTTTCCAAACTCCACCTAAACGGCTAAACCGATTTGTATGAATTTTTTAATGTATATTCATAAGGTCTGAGAATCGAACAACATTTTTTTTGTATATCAAAACAACGTTTGCCGGTTCAGCTTTATAATTATATAGAGAGATAGAGAGATTCTCACCTGTCTTAGCATGCCATGTTTCCCAAACAGCGATATTGTTGTTCCGCCGACCACCATTAGCTTGCCGGGGCCCGCGCAATCTACCACTGTCATGGCCAGCGTTGCGTTACGAGGCAGATCGCTGTAGTATACTGGCAGAGTTATCCATTCATTCCAGCTGAGAGAAAGAAAAATTAGGAACACTATAGGTAGTCTTTCCTTCTTGTAGCTTACAATAAGTAAGTTTATATGGTTCAGTGGCAATTTTGGCAGCTTCACTTTGAGTATAGAAGGGCCAAGTAATAAAAACCGGCCAAGTGCGGGTCGGACTTGAGCTCCACTTATTTTTGTGGGTGAAACCGCGTAAGTCATGCGTGGGAATATCCTGGTCTCTAGTTATACGGAGTTTTATCGCAATTGGTCCAATGGTTTTTGTGCGAAAGTAATAAACATACACACAAACTTTCACATTTATAATATTAGTAGGAAATTTGTTTCAGTATGTATATTGAGTGTGTATTTATAAAAGCAAAGTATACAAGTATTCTAACTATTGTCTGGTCACCATAACACAAGTCTAATTGCTTAGCTTGTGGCTAGATGGCAATATTTATTATTAGCTGTCCCGGCAAATGTTGTTTTGCCATATACAAAAATTTATATATAAAGGAAAAATAAAGGGAAAAAAATAGAATAGTATTCAATTCTCAGACCTAAAGAATATACATAAGAAATTCATACAAATTGGTTCAGCCGTTTAGGTGGAGTTTGGCATCTAACATGAGAATTTTATATATGTATATCATAAAGGTATAATTAACTTACTTCCATCTATTAGTAAAAGCTTTGTATGAAGTTGTAACAGGTAATGCTAGTGGCACTCCATCAGACAGTATCTGGCATGTAACATAGAGGTCCGAGCATCCTTCCTGGTATAAACCGGAGAATTTGAGCATGGGGTCCGATAGCAACTTGTCATATTCCGGTTTGTTCCGCTTGCCTTCTAAAGTACCACTGAAAAATAAATAAATATTTTGCATTTTTTAACATTTTGTTTAATATGATTAAATTAGTGTGTAACTCATGTAACCATAAGCATAAAAATATATTCCCTAAGCCAATAAGCCACATTGTCATTTTTGGAGATGGGTTTTGGTATTGAGATTTATTTTTGTTTTAGTTATTACATTTTAACAAGGCTTTATATATTGTGATCAAACATACTTAGTTAAATATAGAGTGGACTATAACAAAATTTTAAGACAAAAGTTTGTTACTATTGTCTGGTCTACTCTGTTATAAAGTCTATGTATGTAATAAAGAAATGTCCAAATATCATACAATTGTGTATATCAATGGTCATTGGTCAGGTATTAGTATACTTTGGTCAGGATACTTCAGGATAGTTGTTCATTTTGGAAAGCGCCATAGCACTAATAAACGCAGCTTACAATTCAGGATGTTAGAGCATGTACAGTGCCCTGATTAGCATGGATTGAAGTTACTGGAGTTGTATTAATCATCTAACTTAGATGTAAAGGCCAATATTTTAAGTGCATGTAATCTTAGGTAAGTATTTGTCATTAACATAAACAAAGAAATCGATATTGTAACATGATACAGTTACAGGCTACAAGGCCACGATTAGACATTGATAAGTTCAATTTTATTGAACCTACATAAACTTGTTGGGCAATTTAGAAACCAGAGGCGAGAGCTCTTAATGTAAAAGTTAAGCACATTGTAGATATTTCAACACTAGTTACGAAATAGTTCTCAAAGAATGCAATGGACAAAGAGGAAATCTATGTTATCGTGAAATCAGGCTAAATTACTTACATTTTTATTTCGACTTTATGATCCAACGATGAACTATACACATAATAAAACTTATCGTCTATTTCGTTCATATTGAAATATTTGTCTGTAATATCTTTATATATTGAACTATTTTGTTAAAAATGCGTACATCGAACAAGCTGTCCGAAAGAAACAAACATTTTTAACAAAATACATAACAGCTGATTTTGACTTTGGCATACAGTTGAAGGCTTGTCGAAGTGGAATACTGTCAAGATCGTGTTTTTTTTCTATTAATTATGCTTCGCACGGTTTGTGCATTTAGCATAATTTGATGCAAAATATAACTTGACACTAAGTTTTAATTTATGTTTAATTTGCATCAAAGTATGACAAAAATAGTGTTTCAAAAAATTCAAAGTCGTCATAGTCCGTCAAGTCAGGGGCTATAGTAAAGCGGTGGCAAGTTTAACATAACCTTAATAGGAGATTTGGAGGCAACAAAAAAACTTCATGTTTGACACTGATTTTTACTTTCACTACACTTGTGCACTTTCACAGAACTAAATTGAATAACATTCCACCAGAATTATACAATTCAACTCGGGTTACAACTAAGTTTCATGAAAATAAAACTGCAGCACGACATGTTTTATCTCGTTCCCGCCAAAAAACCAAGAAAATGTTTTTGAAGCGTTTGCCGTCAAACGAATTGTCAGTTAATTGTCGAATGCCATTATTGTCAATGTCATGGTTTGTTTAGTAGCGGCAATATTGCCAGACTGCTAGATTATTTACATTTTTGTAACTTTTGTCCACTTGAGCAGTATTTTTTGTGTAATTTTATTTTTAGAGGCGACAGGTATTTTATTTTTAGCTACTACATGCACAATGTTTTTTATTAATTACGGTTTCATTATTAAAATAAAAAAGTGGATGGAAGAGAGCAAACTTGATTAATTTGGCACAAATCGTGCAAAGCCAAAGTAAAATAATTGAAGTTAAAGAAAGTCGAACCTTTGTTTTCAGAATCCTGGTAACACATTGAATGTCAAATAAATAAACTGCAGGTTTCAAGTTCTTGTTCTTACGTTTATTCAAAATTCTAGTCAATAAGCACTAAAATAAAAAGGAGCCAGATTAAATATTATTAATACCTGTTAAAACTATAATAAGCAGGTAGGTACATAATATTAAAAAAAACGCGTTCCGGCGTTTTCTACCTTTGAGTGATATTATCTAACATCAGAATTGTTAAATTTTTAGCATGACAAAGCTCTTGGAATGGGTTTCGGTGTTTTCTGCTATGTTCGCCCTATGGTACTCTCTCGTGGGGGGTTACGTCAAGCATCCACTGATTGAAGAAAACATGAACTTGGTAATTGTATCACCGCTTATTTTCGTCTTAATATTCGGATTTTATGCCGCCGCCGTAGTTCTTTATCGAGTGCTTACATTCAATGACTGCGACGAAGCCGCTAAACAACTGCAAGCTGAGATTGTTGAAGCCAGGAAAGACTTACAAAACAAAGGATTGAAGTGGTAAATTCGACATTCCTTTCGTAGAACATGATGTTTGTTACATTATTTTTATAAATTTAAGTAAGTGTTAGACGATTTGAGAACTTTTCATTCCTGCTCATGATTAAACAGTAGTTTGGTCCAAATAATAAAACATAACCCTCCCTTTTGGCTTCGCCATAGTCGGGTAAAAATCTAAAAAAATCTTGATTCAAAATTGTAACAGCTAAATACTTGTAGACTAAAACTACACTATTTATTTTATATTGTATTTATTAAGCTATTGTTTAAAAAGTAAAATTAAGGTTGCATATTTACAATTCCATATAATAATTTAATAATTAGTTATCCTATTTGTAATAATAATTAAAGTGATTGGTAAATAATACTTTGGTCTTTAATTATTTCATTTTTCTATCTAATTTAACTAATGATGCACTTAATATAACCATCTAGATACAAAACGAAATACAGTTGATAAATATTTGACTAGAACTTAATATTGCATAATTAGGTCACTACCATATTTTGAAATCGTTAATAAATGTAGTTGTTTTAAAAACAAGGAAAAAAATAATGTATGAAGTTAATTAAATAGAGAAAATTGTGATTAGAAATTGTTAAATTAAGTTTATGTTGCCTAGAAAGCAGGTAAATATAAATTCCTATACATTGTAGGTAGGTTCTAGGTATCAATAGGTAGGTTCTTTCACACATAATTTTCACGGGCTTGTCTAAACAATCCTCCTCACATACTTTTATGAAAGATCTCAACCGGATATCCCAAAATGCGTTACATTGAAAGGTGAATCAAATAGCTTAACATCTAGTCATTAAAGCTGCTTCCCTTATCGTAATTAAATATGCACAATATTATTACAACCAGCAAAAATATCACATACCATATGTACCTATAATAATTATATTCATAAGTTTTTTTTCTTATTGTACAATGTACTATAAAAGAGTTAATTGAAAGAACAAGTAGGGCAGATAATAAAAGAAAGCAATAATGATCCAAATGCTTGATTAGATGTGTGATTTTTTGTCTTTATCTGTCTGACCTAGCTGTAGAGATTCACTAGAAACTCTTCTCTGTCGCTGTCCATAAATCTCTATTATTTGAAGTTTTAGGTAGAGTCGCCTTTTAAAAACATAGTATGTTATTTCATTAGTCATGAAGATGGATAGAAGTGCAGTGCCTACCAGTAGCAACGAATGAAATTTCTTTAAAGGTAAGCCAATAATACACTTTATTCTATTTTAATTTTGTAAGGTGATGAAAATTATTTCATTTGTTGACTTGTGTTCAGTGACGTAGCGATTGGGGGGGGGGGGGATTGGAAACCTCTCTGCCCCAACCCCCCCGGTTGGGGCAGAGAGGTTTACCGCCCCGGCGGGCGCCATTATTAGGAGAGCGGCAAAATTGGTAAATAAATATTTTGTAGTTTTCGCTCAATTTTTATATCGTTACGATTTTTCTCACTAACACCAATATTATTATTTTAATTACGTCAAAAGGGCGGCAAATTGTCAACATTTCTTTTTTTGACGTCAAAAGGGCGGCAAATTATGAGGTCGCCCCGGGCGACCGTGACCCACACACGCTACGCCACTGCTTGTGTTGAAACAGATAGGTCTAGGAGGGTGCCTAAATCTGTTAAAATAAGCGAATAGGTAGGGATCCATAAGGGTTGTATGGATCCCTACCTAATAAAAAATTGTGACAACTATTCTAGAAGTAAGTAGTACATATTACCTTTAGAACTATTTCTCTCCCTGGCGAGATTTGAACCTGCGACCTCCGCTGCACTGCCAAATACAGCTATTTGGCAGTGCAGCTATGACAACTTAGCCACCAAGGATCACGACTTGCAAAATTGTAGGCTTTCTTTTTATTTACGTTACGATTGAATTTTGTTGTACCATCGAAGTCGTTTTATACAGCCATTATTTTCATTGATAAATCATGACGACTCTCCACTAGATTTTTTTAAAATCACCCTGTGGCTTAGTTATTATAGCAAAGATATGGTGAAGCGGAGATCGCAGCTTCAAATCTTGCCGGAGAAAAAGGATAGAGGGTATTTTATTTCTAAAATATCCTAGTGTGCAACACTGTTGAATTAAAATCTAGTATAAAATGAAGAAAACGGTTCGGTACTTAAACAGGGTTAGTTATTGGTAAATTTATACGAAAGCGGTTGGGATACGTCTGCGCACACTGAAATTCGAACATTGAGTGGAACATTTTGCAAGAGTGCACAGAAATACCCCTAAACCGCTTTCATAGATAATTATCTACCTAAATTACAATGTAAGTACCGACCGATTTTTAGGTAGGTAGGTACCTAAGGTTTTCGATACAAAAGCAAACAATTCAAAAGGCGAATACAAGATCATAATATCAATGTTTCATAAAATTCATATCATTTTGTTCGCGTGACGACACGTAATGGTCAACAATTTTTGTTATTTTCGTGTAAGCATCGAAAGCTCAAATAAATGACGGTGAAGATTGCTTGATTATAGGCCCAAAGCTACAAATGAAGTGTCCGTTATAGAGATTATTTAACTAACTACAGTTCTAGACAGTGAATGATCTATTAACTACGACGTAAAAATAAACGAACTAGAATCGAATTTTCTACTATAATAGAGCACTAATATTTAAATTTCTAATTTCTATTACTAACTATAGAGCTTTTTCTCCTGAATAAGAACAAGATATTAACAAATAAATAGTTCAGGGAATTTCGCAAACTAATTTAGATAATATATCTTTCTTCCACTCTACTCTTTAGAGAACACGAATCATCAAAATAGACTGACGGACAAAAAAGTGATCTTATAAGGGATTCTTTTTTAAGCTTTTAAGGTACGGAACCCTAGAAACACGGCATTTAAAAGTGTAAATTGTTAAGGCTTGTATATTCGAACTCAGTAGGTAGTGCTATCTTTTCGCCCGCCCACCGCGCGATACTGTTAACAATAAAACAAGATTGATAATTTGAATGAATGAAAAACGTCAATGATTGACAAAATACCGTATCAGTAATTAAAATACTATAATGCCTATCTTAAAAAGAAAGTTTAGTATTGCTAGACATTATAGCTTTTACGATATACTTACTGTAAACCGTAAAAGAATTTTAGTAAACCAAGTTTTCAAAAAAAAAAAAACTATCAACTAAAATTAATGCTATCTATGTTTTCACCGTATGAAAAACTAGTCAAAGTTCTGAAGATTCATTCTACATAAGAAATAGGGTCGGTCCTGTGGTGGAAGTAGCTTAATTTTTTCATTTGAAAGGGTGTCTCGTTACCTATTACCTCCCCCCCCTTAATTATTTAAAATATTGGTCTATTGGATCGAACCCCCCTAAAGTCGTCAAAGATTTAATTACGTTTAAATACTCGCAAAGGTCATTTATTTTCAAGGAATAACGGAAAATGCTCTAGCGGCATTAAATGGTAAAAGTAAATAGAAGTATCTAATTATGTTGTTCTTATCCAAGGGACTAACGAAAAGCTTTTTATTTATCGATGATGATATGATGTTATTTAAAGCTACAATTTTAAAATCTATCTAGCTAATTGAGTTGGCAAACAAACAATTTATTTCTTAAGAACAGTACCTATAAACTCTGTAGCAGGAGTACCTTTTTTAATAGTTCATGCTTGTTTTATTAATATAGACACTAAGTATTAGTGGCAATAGTTTAAATTTAATTTTAGGCATAATTACCTATTGTGTCGGTAAAAAATGAATCGCCCCAGTTTCCAGTATTCTAGCTAGAGAGTATTTTTAATAATCTCGTATATTCTAGTTTTTAAGTCAAAGATCTAGTACATGTTACGAGTATGTTACTTAATGTTGTTTTTTATTGGGTAAGTACTACAATTGGGTACTTACTACACTACCTGATTTGAATTTTCGTAAAATGTAGGTATCAATTAAGATGTGATAGAAGTTTCTGTAAAACCTACAGTGCAAATAAAATGTAATATTCTAAACACTTATCTATGCTTACCTATTTAGGATTGAATTTTTGGTTATCTAGATAATTATTTATCTAAAGAAAGAGTTTTTTAGCACAATATTTAATATATGACACCAAAATTAAAATAAAGACATGCGCCTACATGGTTACTTAAAATTGGTCCAAAAATTTACATAAATTGAGTTCTTTTTACAAGCTTTTATTTAGCTTTACTTGTCCCGATTTTTGTCATCAAATTTTGCAATTTAATTACAACATCATGTTTTAAGAACTTTTCAGTTTTCATAATCGAGGTATGAGGGACGATCTGAGACAATTAATACATTTTCTGCGACATTTAAAATTATTGTGTATGGTAGGTAGAAACTTGAATTAGGTAATTCAGCTTTTATGGTCGCACTTCTAAGAAAATTACCAAGTTAGGTACTCTGTACTAAACGTTCAATCTCCATACATCAATGTAAGAATTTAATAATTTCGCAAAGGGCAAATACCACATCCTTTCAGGGTAGGTACTAGGTACCTACGTCTAAAGGTTGACGGCTATTAACGGTACTTAATCACAAGTTTGTGAGCGTGTCACGTTATTTATTGGTAAAATTTCAGGTCATTGTTCAACGTGAACGATTATTGTCATAAATCAATGGAAAAAGTTTGCGAAAAAAATGTTTGACGCGCAATATTAGATGAAAAATCAACAGAAAAATGTGATAAAAGAATGTTCAAAGTTTCCAATAACTAAATAAACCGAAGATTACTAGGAAATGTCATATTTATACAGCCTCAGAAATGGTATTAAGTTTAAGTACATAAATTACCCACTGAAATTAGATAGTATGTATAAATAAATAATCGATAGTGGTTGAAGTGAACACTTATAATAAATAAGTGGGTACTTATCATTCAGCCACTGAATAAGTAATGTTTAAGTTGATGTATGATGTTGAGGTTGGACATTTATTGAACGATCAAGGATACTAATAATGTTATTAAAGTGTTGCATGCTATGATTGATAAGAAAAGTGGCTACAATCATGCAATTGATAAATTTACCTATTTATATGTCATCCGAAGGTTAACAAGCACATAATGTACCTAGATTTGTTTGCAGAATTTTATAACCGAAGGCACATTTTTTTTAAATTTTTAGGCAATAATTAGGTCCGTGGAAAATTATTATCTAGTTAGTGCGATTTAAATAGTTAGAAAGAAGTTAAGTAGTAAGTATGCCTAAGTGATTGTGTGTAGGAATAATCTTTTTTTTGTTTTGGCCTTAAATAAATCTGTAATATTTGAATGCTTCTCTTTTGGACTTGAGAATACTAATTCTTACATACTATATAAAAATTACAATAATGCTGATATTTATAAACGTCGTCATTTATCGCAGTTTTTGTACTGGACCCAGCATTATTAATTCCGTAGGTAAAGTGGTACCTACTCCTATATTGACGTCAAAATTAAGAGCCAACAAAATCAATGAGTTAGTTTCATATAAATCTAGCTACAGCGACGGCTAACAGCGATATTCCTGCCTTCAGCTCGAACGAGGGTCCACGATAAGGCGCTGAGGAGTTTCCTGCCAGGATCAACGCACGCAGGCGTTGTCTCTCGCGGTATCTCGTATCTTCACCGGGCGGGTCCAAACACTCGAACTCACAGCACCTCTCGCCCACGCGGAAGTTTTTGCAAAACTGGGAAGTGAAAAATTAATAAGTATAACGCTTTAAAACAATCTCTTAGAAGCACAATACAATTACATAGATTTGTAGACGTTATTCTGAATTTGAATAAATAAAATAAATACCTATAATATAAAATTTGATTTGATTAACTTTACTGCTCTTATGGGGTGTTCTGCTCTAGATGCGGTGTAAAGTAAGATACAAGAGTGTCAAGTAAAATTGTGTAGTTTCTTATGGCTTGTAATAATATAGGTCTGTGGTGGTACAATTAAGCTATTTAGAATGAAGGGATCATGATCTATTTGCTAGTCTTACATAAGGTGGATCGCAGTAGATAGCTTTGCACCACATCGGTTCGGAGTGGTAACACACGCAGATGGAACAGACACCTGGTCCAGGCACGTACAGCAGCCCGTGGTTGACTGTTTTTCCCTCCCAGTCTATACAGTCCTCTTCTACGCATGCTGAAATAAAAATCATAACTGTTAAAAAATATTTCGCGGTTTCACCCGCCTAAGTCCCGAACCCGTGGGAATATCAGGATAAAAAGCCTATGTGTTAATCCAGGTCTCCAGCTATCTACATTTCGAATTTCAATGCAATCGGTTTAATAGTTTTAGCGTAAAGGAGTAACAAACATACACACAAACTTTCACATTTATAATATTAGTAGGATGAAATTCCGTGAAATTTGTGACGTTCAATACGACAAAGTTTCTGTGATGTTTTCTTACATCTGTTTGTCGCAAACAGACACAATTTCTATCTCTATTTCAATGGTTTCTTGTACTTATTGTCTAATTCTATGCCAAAGTAATTTAATTTATTGTCTTCCCGACAAACGGCGACAAGAACTGGAGCTTCTAATTTGATTGCTCCTAAAATAACACCTAGAAATTCACCAATTTATTTTTGAATTCGACTTGTTTTCATTCTTTACCTCATGTTTTTCAAAATTATAAACCCGTAGGTCGGTATATATATAAAAACAACCTCCTCTTTTTTTAGTTGGTTAAAACAGACGAAATAAAATCCCGGCCTCTTAAAGATACCTACCTACAATTTATCTGGCTTCCAACAGATTGATACGAGATTTAGGCTTGTAACCCTTTCGAGTGCTTTAACCAATAGCATACGGTAGATAGGTGTATTATACACCTATCTACCGCTGCTGTATGCTATTGGCATTTTATTTGTGTAGATAAGTAGTATACACCGTGTATACTACTTATCTACACATATAAAATGCTTTGTCCTGAATGACTGACTGACGGATCAACGCACAGCCTAAACCACTGATCGTAGTAGATCGACCGTCGACCTGAAACTTGGAGAAGTGTTATGTGTATGACATACGCATCCGATAAGAAAGGATTTTAAGCAATTCTACCCTTAAGGGGGTGAAAAGGGGGGGGGGGCAAAGTTTGTATGTGACAACGTGATTCCTTGGTCCATTTTCGAACTCAATACGGACGAAGTCGCAGGCAAAACCTAGTACCTATGTATAATATAATAGGTAGTGAACATATTGATGGTAATTGATCGAGACAGCCTCTCTATTCTTAGACCCTTATGATTTCATTATTATAGTTACTTACTTACGTAGGTACAGTCGGCTGCATAATTGCAGCCCCCGGTAGAGTTCTCAAATTACTATTATTGGCATGTTTTCATTATAATAATTTTTGTTTGATAAATTGACTTTAAACTTTAAATAAAGCAGGTGTCCAGAACCTTGCTAGTGTTGAAAACATTCTTATAACCAATGCTTATAACAGCCATTTTAGAGCTCTACGGTGGGTCTGCAATTATGCAGCAGACCGTACCTACTTTTGGAGAAATAAGTAGTTCGGAATAGAGCTAAGTTTAGTTTAATAAACCAAAGCGAAAGGACAGTGACTGCCGATTCTTTCAATGTTCCGTCTAGTTTTTATCTTTGATTGAGAGGCGCGTGGTGCCGCGACAATAAAATGTACCAGTTACATAATAGTCAGCATTTAAATGATCAATAAAATATAACATAGTAGTAACCTGATTTTATGTTAGCTAAATATTTTTGAAGATTTGTATTTACATTTTGCTCTATATTTATTTACCTTCCTCCAAATCATTACAAATAATATGAAATGCGTCATCAAGAAGTCGCGGATAATGTATGAGTTCCGTAATTATACACCTACAGAATCTTCTGCTTCGTGCCAATTTACGTTTCATATCTGGGAATATTGGCAAGCCCTACATTTTGCATCAATCAGACAGAATTCGTAGGTAGTAGGTAATAATTGCTTCGATTGAGTACCTCGTTTTATACTTTAGCTGTACTACACCACATGAGTAGTGACTACACTGGGACCGCCCCGGGCACCACCGTTAGGAGGGCGGCAAAATTGGTATAAATATATTTTGTGCGGTCACTCGCGGTCAGTCAGACAATTAATTTTCCAAGAAGGTAGTTTGAAATAAATATTTTTCGCTCAATTCTTTCATATTGTTACGTTTTCCAGGTTATTTCGCACCAACACCAACATTATTATTTTTATGACGTCAAAAGGGCGGAAAATTTCTAACATAATTATTCTTGTGACGTCAAAGGGGCGGCAAATTGGCAAAATTATTATTTAATGACGTGAAAAGGGAGGCAAAATGCGAACATTATTATTTTTATTACGTCAAAAGGACGCCAAATTATGGTTCCGCCCCGGGCGTCAGTGACCCACGCTACCTAGTAGTGGCTATAGCAGCATTGATTAAGAATCTATATACCTACTACACCTACTATAGTGATAGATTGAATCGAGGCAATCGAGGTGAGAATTCCACCAGGTGCCAGTTAATATGTTGTGCAGAGTTCCGCTTCGTTACCCCTGGCTAGGGTTACAGATGAAGCATCTTTTCTCACATTTGTTACGAATTGATAATTTACTATACAAAATTTTGAACGAACTGCTAACAAATCACTAATTCGCATCGCCAACCGTACAAATTCAGAATTTGAACGGATGGCGATGCTCCCTACTAAAGCATTTGAGCATAGATTCGGCCTTTTTTTTATGGTGGGGAAAATGCTTTGCAGCATAGACGAGCTTTTAACCAGACTCGTCTTTCTCGGGTTTCGTCATTTTGAGGTAGATACGAATAGTTTAGTACTATTATCAAAAAATTATAAATTGTTATCAACGCGCTTTTTAATTTAAAGCGCTGATAACCCTACTCCATCATAGTTAATCGAGTTTTCATCTCATATACCCTTTGTGGTGACCCGATTGGTATATTAAAAAAAGAAGAAAAATGTATAAAACAAAACTAAAATGAAAAGACTGAGAAAAAAAGTGAAAAATAAATAAAAAATAGTTCATTGTGTTGTTACTTGTTATGTGTGTATGTATAGATGCTGATTGATATTTTTATTATGTATTTAGATTTTAGTTTAAGTATTTTAGATTCATGTAAGTATAGTTAGTTATAAGGTTATTTCTACATCAGCGACAGTAACTAGCGGTATTTATAAGTAAAATATGTAAAAAAATATGGAAAGTATATTAAAGTTGAAATAGTAATGATGAATTAAAGGCGGAATTAATTTTTACTTAGGTAAGTACTCCGTACTCACTAAATTAATGACCTAGGCAGGCACTTGAATCGTATTCTAAAGAGAGAGAACTTTCAATCCCTTGATCGAAAACTTCTTCTGTGAATTGGTTTGCTGGTGGTCGTAAAATATGTAAGTTGTTGTACCAAGAAGCATAATTTATCGTGTAATGGTGCGTTATTAATTAAATAGGTAAGTATACGGCTTTCCTTAAATTTTCATATCATTAACTTTACCAACGAAATATGAGTAGGTAAGTATTTACATTTGCCTAACGTTAATGTTGACAGAACCGAATGTTTCATTGGAATAGATACGTATATGTTCGGTTTAAACTTAATTATTTCCTATTGACTTATATATGTTACTAATGCACCTTTCAGACAAAAAAAACTAAATCAAAATCGGTTCATCCGTTCGGGAGCTACGATGCCACAGACAGACACAAACACACACACACAGCACGTCAAACTTATAACACCCCGTCGTTTTTGCGTCGGGGGTTAATAAAACACATGAGCAAATCGCTAAAAATAAGATGACTGTACTTGTGAAATCGACAGACCTAATATATATTCATGTGGGTAATTATGGGTTTAGAAAGAAATTACACTCAATGGAATCCTTTGAAATCCCAAACAAATACTATTATCATTATAATTTATCTAGGTTTATTTAGATTAGCTGGCTCTTATCCGTGAAACCACTTTACGAACATTTATATAAAAGAAAACCGTATTCGCTGAGAAATTGCTTGATACCCCAACGAGAGCAAACTCAGACCTACACGATTACCCCGTCCGGTTTAGGATCTTCAGGATTCTTGTTTGCTGTTTAATTTTCACTTAAGGAAAAATGGTTTAGAATTCACTAGCTACACCTCGCGGTTTCACCCGCGTAAGCCCGATCCCGTAGGAATATCGGGATAAAAAGTAGCCTATATTTTTAAATTCGATCTAGCAGTTTCTGAGATCAGCGCGTTCAAACAAAAACCGGAAGCCCTCAAAGATGAATAATTTTCTCCGTTTTTTTACCACATTTCCCACTGATTCTTCGCTCCTTTTGGTCGCAGCGTGATACTATATAGCCTAAAGCCTTCCTCGATAAATGGACTATCTAACACAAAAATATGTTTTGAATACGAACCAGTAATTCCTGGGATTAGCGTGTTCAAACAAACAAACTCTTCAACTTTATAATATAAGTATAGATTATTTACACTCCAATCAAATATTGTTTGGCCGATATTTGTCGCACTCCTATATTAAAAGTGTCGTAACTCAAATAAATAACTTTTTCTCGTCCTAATATAAAAGTAGGTACCTACCTACATAATATAAACTGAAATATCTAGGTATGTTCTTAAGTTACAACACTTTTCACCTACTTTTATTACGTACGTAGATACTCTAGGGAGAGACTCGTGTGTGGCCTCCATAATAGTTTACTAGAATTTAGTGTTCTAGGAATTTAGGAAGGTAATGTTCGATTACAAATGCTATACCTAAAATAAAACACAAACACACAGAAGTGGGTAATAGATAATTGTTATCTAACATCTGGTAGGTTGAAGAAGACCGCAATCTTATCGGTTATTGAAACTTCTGAAGAGCATTGTCCTGCCACACCGTCACGATAGTCGAAGACATCAAAAAGGGAATCTTAAATCATGATAACAATCGCCCATTAGGGATAGTAGAGCAAGCTAAGAGGCGCCGCGAGTCGAGAGTAGAGCATCAATCATAATAATTAATTTTCGCTTTCATGAAAACTGTACGCTTAGCCTTCAAAAGAGATTAGATATGTAGCTTTGAGGGCGATTTTCAGGGGGTAGGTTATACCAACTTTTATCTCAAGCTTGTTAGACAAAAGATATAATTTAAAACTATCTTTATGGAATAAAATTAAATGATATTTGAGTTCTTTTTTTAGGACGTTATTGTCGATTAAATCAGATAAATATATAAAAAAACTTGAGAGGTATAATGGAACACCTGGATGGAACGAAATTTCTTTCGATTAATTAGTGAAGGAATTATAATAAATGTTTTTTTTTTTAAGTTATTATAATGTTTTTTTTATTATTAACAAATATAATGTAATATAAACTTAATCAGTAGGCTCAATTTTTAGTAAACTGGCTTGCTTTCTATGAGAGAGAGAGAAAGACATACAGAGAAACACGCGCACGCCGCACGGCTTACAAATAAAGCAAAAAGTGTCGTTACAACTTTTGGTCTTAATTTTTTCCGTCTAGCCCCCTATCGCAACGCGCGATAAGGAACTTCGTTCCAATAAATAAATTTTGTCTCTACAACATGAATGGATGTATTATTTATTTCAATAAAATTCAAGAACTGCAATGTTTCTCCTGTCGTGTGATGTATAAATGTGGTATTAATACCTTAATTAAATTGTACAGATATACGGAACGTTGAATTCAGGCCATCCATAAGAGAACTTCGTCAAATAGCTTTTGTTGAATTCAAATAGAATTGATGTAATTTGGAGTGAGTTATAGCAAGTTAACAAGCAACTTCTACAAGTTAGGGATTTATAGATAGGTGTCTAACTTAGACTTTGTTTGTAAGTAGATATAAGTTACCTAAAACAGATTCTCTCAACAGAGCAATTAATTCAGTCTCAAGTCTCCAGCTGTTAAACAAATTGTTTATTGATTGTGGTTCAGTCAATTATACAGTTATTGTTGGTATATCTATTTCTAAGGTAAACAGATTTATACATTTTTCGATAAGCTGTTCAGAGGTTCGGAATTGCTTATTTTCAAAGTTATTGAAACTAACATCTTCGCCTCCATGACGTAAAAATAAGATTATAGTGGTCGAATTCCCCTCAAGCAAAAATCCATTATACCCTTTTCACAACGCGCGCTAACTGGTTTAACCAATCAAAACGGTCCATTATAAATGAAATACAGAAGTACTGTGGAACCCTTTTTAATAATCCCCAAGGCAAGTTAAAATAATGGTCCTTCGGGGCGAAAATTGTAGGTACAATCAACGGTCAAAAGTCTCTGCCCACCGTAACGTTTACAATCCTGTGCAGCACTATTTGAACATTATAACAACGTAACGTGTGGATCGACCCCACGTCGGCTGGTGCAGCGGGCAGCGGTTTATACCACTCGGCCAGCTAAAGACATAGCTAACATGTTGAAAATAATAATCACACTGAGTACTTTTAATTCAAGTATTTATGTTTGTTTGTAACGTCTATTAGAAGAAGGTCGTAAGTCCAACAACTTTTGATAATATTATTGGAGCAAACTGATAATTTACTTATGACCCATAGTGTACATACCTACTTATAATTCGACTTAAAGGCGACCCTCGTTTAAATTATTTCTCTTTTTAATTAATTTTAATGTCGAGTACTAATTTCTGAGGTATTTCTATTATAAATTGATCAGCAGTGTACTCAGTCGATAACTGGAGTGAGACACGATTGTAAAAATACTAATAACACTTTCCTTCCAGTCGGGTAAAAAGCGGTAAAAGCGTATAACTTTCAAACATAAGTAGGTACCTACATATCTATACCAATATTATAAAGCTGAAGAGTTTGTTTGTTTGTTTGAACGCGCTAATCTCAGGAACTACTGGTTCGAATTGAAAAATTCGTTTTGTGTTGGATAGGCCATTTATCGAGGAAGGCTACTTTTTATCCCGATATTTCCACGGGATTGGGAGCTACGCGGGTAAAACCGCGGAGCGCTGCTAGTTACTTATATTTGAAAGCTATCCGCTTTTACCTGTTTATTAAACTAGCACAATAGTCAGAAAAACCCAAAAGTTGGACAACGGACTCTAGCTTCAAGGGCTTAGTAACAGCAAACGAAATTCTCAAGTATTTTCATGAATTTTTACGACAGTTATTTCGGAACCTAAGAGGGGGTGGCGCTTTCCTGCCTTGAACCCAGCCTGGTACACTATGAATATTCTCAAGGTCTTTGTAATCCAATATTACAAATAAGTGCCTTCTAAATCTAATTACTATGTAGCGTTCTTTGTTTCTAAGTCTTACTTAATAACAGACGAGAAGTCTTCAAGGAGTTCAGTTTTAAGTTGAGCAAGATATTAAGTTACCTTACAACGAAAATACTTAATCAATCACCTTCGTCGCCTTCATTTTTCAAGTTTAAAGCCGTTAAAAGTGTAACCTGCCCCCTTAGACAAGATTGCTTTCTGTTAGCGATGTCGCCAATCGATAGATTTAATTGTATGATTTTTTTTATTATAATTATAATTTAAAATAAAAATTAAGCGTCATTCAAATAAACCGCCCCTGACCGCACCCGGTGCAAAGGAGCCGAGAATACTGGCCGCGTTACCTCTCTGTATGGCGACGGCTAACCTTTGCACCAAGAACGATCCGGAGCGGTAGTCCCTTTGCATTGTATGAAATTGACATAAAACATTGTATAAAATTAGCTTAAGATGGATCTTCTACACCATTTTCTTCTCTAACGCAAGACTATGTGACTTTTCGTCGGCTTGTGTCAATTTCATACAAAAAAAAAAAAAAAATGTTGTCGATTGGCGATATCGCTAATAGAAAGTAATCTTGTCTTAGGGGGCTGGTATTAGAATAGATTAACTAGAAAGTGCGACAAAATTGTTTCACGAAGGTACGAATTATTCTTTCCACAGAAAGATGTTCAGTAAAAGAAACCGTGAATAATGAAGTCGCAAAGGCAAAACGAACGGGTCCTGTTGGGACTGTTGGTCCTTCGAGCCGGACAGTTTAACGAGGGGTAAAGAAGGACCCACTGAGTCACCGAGTGTCTGTTTTGTTACCGATAGAAAGGATGGCATGTGGTGAATATTAAAGGAGATTGTGGAGTTTTTTTTGGTTAGTATTCTTTGATCACGTTTAGAAAATAAGCATAGATATGGTACGTCTCAGGTTGATACAGCATTTCTAAAGTCACATGTTGTAAGGTGAAAGGGTACCGGAAAAATAATTTTAAAACATGTTTTGGTAAGATAACAATAAATTACTAATACAACAATGTTCCAGTTTTTTATTTAACAAACAGGATTATGTCACCGGTAAAGTGGTTTGCTGAACGTACATTAATCATTTTATATTATTTACTCGTGACAATTGTTCTGGTACTCAACATTCTGAATTGTCAGAGGGTTTTCCGTATTGCAGCAGAAAGTCGAAGGTCTGTAGTGCTGCAGATAAAATTTACAGCTACGGAAACATCAGTAAGTAGGTATTTTAGGTATTATTAGTAGTGAAAATTAGTAGTGAACATAAAAATACCTACAAGTTAAGTATGTATTTACAAATTTAGTTTAAGTTCTACCTATGTTTTAATATTGTATGCTCGGAATGAGTAATCTGTTGGCATTATATTATTTTTAAGACCTTTACCTATGTACACAGATAAAACAATAAATTATATTCTATTCTATTCTGTTGAAATCGTCAAAATCAATAGCTAAAAAATTGGTACATTAGTGTAATATTATAAGGATTAACGTTTTCCCAACTAAATGTTCTAGATTTTTCTACTTTTTGACGTGATAACGTCTAATAAATTGACGGAACACCTGCATTCACAAAAAAGTGTCTGACGAAATATTGTGTGACGTCATGCGTCATGGTAACATGACCATGATGCGTCCGTTCCCGTTAGGAAACCAAGTATTCAATAATAATATCGGTTATCTGGGTTTGTGTTACGGTGACGAGCGACGAATAGAATACTTTTATAAAGGAAAAAATATATAAAGAAAAAAAAAACAGACAAAAAAAAGAAATAAAAATAATAAGGATTAACAAAAAATTACAGACAACCATTTTTAACGCCCGACGCAAAAACGACGGAGTGTTATAAGTTTGACGTGTCTGTGTGTGTGTCTGTCTGTGGCATTTGATTTTGATTTAGTTTTTTTTTGTTTTTTTACTAAGATATTTAACTTAATAGTCCTAGTTACTAGCGCGATACTTTGCTTAGCAATACAAAACGTTTATCCTTAATGAAAAAGCCTAACTATCTAATGTAAACAAAAATATTAACGCCATTCCCTTAGGTACAATACATAACTGCGTGTAATTTTAACATTCCGCACAAAAAGCTGCTCTACTTTTTAGCATTATTTATTGTCTGGTCATTGTCGGTAATACCGAAAAATGCGGTACTCACTGCGGCTTTACTAACTAAATCAGCCTAGATCCATCCCATTTTCATTCACAAACTCCCAAATGCATTTATTATGCAGACGGCACTGCAGATGCCTTCCTTTGACGAAATGCAATTTAAAAGGCTTTTGTTATGGCAAAGAAAGCTACATGGAAATTGAGGACTCCTCGTTTTGTCAAGAGCTCTTAGGATGTTGTCGCCTATTTTGGACAAGAGCTCTTTCTATGGCAATGAAAACAAAACAAAGTTTTGATTATCCATCTAAAACTGCCTATATAACAACAAATAAGATAGATGACTTTCCATTAGCACCATTTTGCACAATATTTCTATTGCTAAATATGTTATCCGCACTTGTCAACATAGTTTAATTTAACAAAAACAAACTTGATCCAATTTTCGTTCTAAATTTCCATTTTAAATTACCTCCTACCTTAGTTTAGGAGTTTAATAAACGACTTTCGTCATGCAATGCGAGAGTAATGTGGAATTAAAAAGTATGAGCGTGTGAAGTCGTATCGTAACTCACAGACGATCGCAGCGAAGAGTGCGAGAGCAAGCGCCAGGCAGGCGGCCAGCGCGCCCGGGGCCCGAGGCATGACTGCCGGTCGCAGGCACCCCCCGCGCGTCCCTGATTGCGGCACTGCGCTTACACTACGCTTTATCATACAAAAATACATAACGTTCGGGAAAACTTTTCTTTATATCCTTGCTTATGAATCGTGAATCAAAGATAAATTACTCATTCAAAGGCTCCGCATATGTGTTTCTGGTATCTGAGTATCTAGGTAAGGAATTAATGATAGAATTAAGGAAGTTTTAGGTGAATGATAGATAAATGAGATGCTAGACAATTATAAATTGAAATAGAATTAAGGATTAATGAATACCGAGAAAGGGCACGAGGTCAGAGTAGGTACATATTTTGAAGACAGGAATATAACCCACAAAAACTCTAGAGTTTCATCTAGATGAACAATCATTTTCCTTTTCCTACTTCCTACTAATATTATAAATGTGAAAGTTTGTGTGTGTGTATGTTTGTTACTACTTCACGGTAAAACTACTGGACCGATTGCGATGAAACTGGGTATCTGGATAGCTGGAGACCTGGATTAACACATAGGCTACTTTTTATCCCGATATACCCACGGGATCGGGACTTACGCGAGTGAAACCGCGGGGCGCAGCTAGTAACTAAATAATATTATGATACTGTTACTTACAGTTTTTATAACATTCAGGCATAAATATGAATGTGTGTTTATTAGATACATGATCATATTTACATATTACTTATAGCCAGTAGGTATGACATCTTTTTGGTATCTCTTAAAATTACACGATCTCTAAGGCTAAAAAATAATCAGAGAATGTGCCGCTGAAAAACCTAACGTGTAGGCATTACATAAATGTTTACCTACCCTTCACGTTGTGTGGGCCTGGAGCCCTATTTTTAAATCGCTCGCCCGCGTCAAGATCTCGATTTCTAATGATATTCGTTCGACAACAGAAATTCGCTATTTTTGAACCGCTCGATCGTAACCACTCGTCGCCGACAGGCGAGTGGTAGAATAAACCAAACGTCACGTCAAACAATCATAGTCAAACATTCGGAAACGATCTTTGAAAAATATTTATATCTTTTGGGATTATTTCGGATGTTTGTCGGTAATTACCGGTTTTTAATTTTCTGCGTAAAACGAATTGACATTTTAAATTTCGACGACGAACGATTCAAAAATACTAAAATTTGGTGTCATGCGACTTGGAAGTCGAGCATACTTGTAGGCGTATACGACGAAGCTATGTCACACGAGCGATTCAAAAATAGAGCCCCTGGGCTGGGCATCCTTTGTGGCCGATCGCTATTTCAGCGTTTAAGAAGTATTCAAACTGGTGATAAAATAAATCATTATTTTTATACACGTAACCCTTTACGTGATCTATAATACAAAAATGAATCGCTGAATGTGTTGCTAAGGCAAATCTCGAGAACGGCTGAACCGATTTCGCAGTAGGTATGAGGCTGGTTCTTACGAAAAGAAAAATATAAAAATTGCCTGAAAAACTCTAAAAACAACACTTTTCTATACTCTTAATTCCTAAGATTTAGCGGAGAGGTTCCGGGAAGGCAAAACAATTGAGTGACGTTGGTATCATATAAATATTGATGTCAATCGTGCGGTGTTAGTTGCCAAACTCCACCTAAACGGCTGAACCGATTTGTATAAATTTTTTGTTGTATATTCGTTAGGTCTGAGAATCGAACATCATTTTTTTTCCTTTATATTTTTTTATATGGCAAAATAACGTTTGCCGGGACAGCTAGTTTATAATAATTTTATGGTGGATGAAGATTCTTTTTGCGTTATTATATTAGTTAATCAATAGGGTATACGTACGGTCGTCAGCATTATTGCTGACCCACCGTAGAGTTCTAAAATTACTATTATTGGAATGTATTCATTCTAATATTTTATGTTTAATAAATTCATGAGTTAAAATACTTTAAACTTTAACTAAAGCAGGTGCCTAGAATCTTGCTTAATGTGTTGATAATATTCTATAAACAGCCGTTTTGGAGCTCTATGGGTGGGTATGCAATTATGTTGTCAACTGTACCTACAGTGAATAGTTAAGTACATTACCACACAACAGCAGTAAACTGTCTTGGTTGACAAGGTCTAAGTATAGCCTCAGTGTTATCAACCCAAGCCATACAAATCTTAGGTCGTTAAAGACCTTTCTTACTTTATTAGCCTTCGAAGCCTACTTATGTCTTATTCGACAACCTTACGAAAGCAAGATTCTCGACTGTACCGGACTGATATGAGAGATTTAACATGACTATAATTAAACAAATTATAATCTAAAGCTTTTATGACCATTCGGACCGGACGGAATTGCTTATTTTGGGATGTATAAGTACCTAGCTTTTATGTGACATCCTTGTGTTTGTGTTGTTATATTATTTACCTACACTGCCTATTTGGAAAGGTTGTCTATGTTTAGTTAACGTTACAAGTTGAATTAAATATAAGTGAACGTCTGGCATATAGGTCTATTTATAAAGATTTAGGCGAAACCCGTAGCTCAGTAGCACATTTTTATTTATGAATTTGGAATTAAGAAGATGAGTATGAGTTTTCCAAAAAACCAGATTGTTGGAGTTGTCATTTTTTTATTATTATAAACTAGCAGCGCTCCACGGTTTCACCCGCGTAACTCCTTATCCCGTGGGAATATCGGGATAGCATATGTTACTGTCAAAATATCCATGTATCCTCATACCAAGTTTCATCAAAATCGGTCCTATTCTTTACAAAAAAATATGTTTCCTCTTTATTATATTGGTGTAGATAGATATAGATAAGTAAAGATATCCAAAAATTAAAATCATAGAAGTATATTATTATATACGATTTCTATTAATCTGTGAATAAACATACATATTCCACTAATCACAACTAGCTACTAGTTAGGTACTATTTTGTGACACTATACTTTTTTCATTGACCTTATTAGGGGTTGTCCTGGCGACCCTTAACAACCCTTAGCAACCAGCCAACCCTTAACAGCTTTAATCACAAAGTGCTTTGTTACTTGTTACCTCAGTACATACGGAAAGCTTTAATTAACATCTCAACGAAATAACTGCGGAATCAATTAAAAACAGTACTTTTTTGCCATCGTCGCGGGCGAACAAAGTCATAAGTTTTCTTATCAAAAAGGAAAAACATAATCATTGAATATTGGCGGAGCGGGACCTCTAAATATACCCTTGATTTAGACTTTCAAAGAGAATATAAATACTCAGACTTTGTATTACAACATAGACAGTTGACAGTGTAATTAATTCGACTTATCGTTGACAATTTCATTGTGTAAATATTGCGTATTTATTTACTGCTATCGGAAAATTTAATAAAATAATGTCTGGAAAACCTATGAACCATATGAAAAAGATTGAAACGGTGAGTTTGGAGAGCTTGTAGCTATAGCGAAGACTTTCAATGGATTACCAGACCTATAGTAGGTTTGGATTAGGTTATTGGCAAACATCTTGAGCGCGAAACTGTACCACATACCATTCTTACCTCTGCACAAAGTCTGCACATAAACTAAGGTCTGTGTTAAAGGCCTACACTGAATTAATAACTAGGAGTACCTGCTTTAAACCGTGGACCGGTGGTCAAAGAAAAACGCACCAATTTAAGTTGACTCCAGGGAGATGTAATAATAGTTAATATAGAGTGATTATCTCCGAACTTCGCATTACTTTATTGTGACATAATAATTAGAATGCGTGTCTTCGTGTATATCCAAAAGCACCCGAGGGATTTAGAGTCAATTGTCTTAAATTGGTGTGGTCAAATTTATTTCGCAAAGATGTTTCTACCTCTGGTTACATATCACTGGCTCAGTCCTGTAGCAATTGACATCAGTAAAGGATGTTTTCGTATATTTACTTTGCATTCCATTCATAAAACGAGCGTTTAAGTAGGTATCTTCTAGGAAAGTGTGCCACATCTTAGACCGCATCATCACTTACTATCGTGTGAGACAGTGATGAAAGGCTGACATTATATTATTTTTTAAAAATTAACCTTTTTTTTATCTTGTTGACACAGAAGGAAGCCCTATTCCGTGCTAGAAAGCGGATCCTTAAGTACCTGGTGCTGAACTACCTGAAGCAGGAAGGTTGCTTTAACGCAGCGCAGACCTTCCAGCAGGAGGCGGGCATCACGGGGGAGTACCAGGTCTGCGATAACATTGACTTGGACATCATCATACAGGTATAATATACAATATAAAATAGATAAATAAAATTAATAAATAATACCTTTATTGTTGAAGTTAAAACTTTATTTTTAAAAACCAGTGTTTTCTCATCATTATATGTGCACAAAAGAGATAAGAGGTGTGTAAGCAGAAAACTATGTACTGGAGGAATTACATTGAAACCTTTTTCCAGAAAGCTCTTATTTTGAGGAATCATTTTACTTAACCTACGTAGTGGCAGCAGTTTTCGAAGTCTACGGAATAAATTAAGTAGATAGGTCTGTACCTATAGCAAATCGACCTAGTGCCTTAGTTTTTATTTATTTTTTTATTAACATTTAAAAATAATACTATAATTCATTAAAAACAATGCCACAAAAACTCGATTGAGTTTTACCAGGCATAAGTTCGTAAGGTATTTGAAAAGCAAAGCAGAGATATTCAATCTCTTTTAATGTGAATTAAATTACCTGTAGGTACATGTTAATTTTTGAGTTCTACTAATGCACCTATAGACTCAGCGCTCAATATTCGTTTTCATATATTATGTACCTACTTGTAGACATTTATTTCAGTGGGTAGTCTAACCAATATTCTCAACTACTGTGCCATACGGTAACAGACTTCAATAAGCGAACAAATATTGCTCGAAGCCCATCATATCTCTCTTGATGTTTCGCTCCCGGTCGACCGAATCGGATATTGCATCGCATAGGTTTATTCACGGTTCAGTTCTGTTTACTTAGTACACATGTAGCTAGCTACCTATCTAGCCTATCCTACTAATATTATAAATGTGAAAGTTTGTATGTATGTGTGTTTGTTTGTTACTCCTTCACGCAAAAACTATTGGACCGATTGCGATGAAACTCGGTATCTAGATAGCACGAGTAAATCTGTATCTAAATCTAAGGTTTAAATTCACATCTCTGACTATCCTTAAACCTCATTTTGGAATACGGGGGAGTAAGTTTTTGAGACTGATACCATTCCGCTGTTTTCGGTTTTAGTTATTTTGTCATTTTGGTATTTGAAGAAAATGTGAATTTCAATATTTAGGCATTCTGTGAATCAGGAGTTTCAGGTCACAGTAATTATGACTTTCGATCATTTTAAGTGGCAATTTGATATTAAGGTTTTCCAAGACCATGACAAATTGAAATTTTGTCAAATTAGAGAACTAATTCACCTTTCACACAAAAAAACTAAATCAAAATCGGTTCATCCGATCGGGAGCTACGATGACACATACAGGCACACACACAGAGACACGTCAAACTTATAACACCCCGTTGTTTTTGCGTCGGGGTTTAAAAAGGCATAACGACATTTAGTTTTATTGAAACCTACCTACACATAGATAGATACAATACAACCTGCGTAAGTGCCACTAGAGCGTAGGCCTAGGCGTACACATCAATAAATACGTAGGTATAGGTACCTATTAGGCACAAAGACGTCTATAATGTCAGATTACAACGTGGATCTGAGGAAATACGTGATACGAGACACTTTGACGGGGTCATTTAGGAACGAAGGAAATTGAAAGTAGTTTATTTTAAGCACCTCTTCGCCCCTTACATTACTAGACACAAATATATAGGTAATAATATTACGTATCGTATAACGTACCTACTACGTTGGTTTGGTATGCATGTGTGCTTCAACGTAGGCTCGTGAATAACATTGAAATTATGGGACAGGCACGTATGTTATTTGTGTTTGTAATTTAGAACCGAAATAGAGACATTACTTAAAAAATATACATACACGTTACGCGAACGCTCGGCCGAGCTACATGGTAGGCGGAGAAATTTCTTGATTCGATCGCCACGTGGTCTCCGCGCTCAAAGCCCGCAATAAAAGCTATGCAATTGCTTAAAAATCGCTCTATTTTAGGGTTATTTTTACCGTGATAACGTCTAATAAATTGGTGGAACATCTGCATTCACACAAAAGTGTCACGGTAATATTATGTGACGTCATGCGCCATGGTAACTTAGGAAATAGAGTATTTAATTAATATAAATATCGTTCATCTGGGCTTGTGTTATGCTGTGACGAGTGACGAATAGAAGACTTATATAAAGGAAATAAAACACAAAAAAAAATAAAAGAAATTAAGTAAAAGAAAATGAAAATGAAAAAAAAAAAACATCGGTTTCTTATCACGTTATCACGTAAAATTATCGTCCGTAAACCGACTTCACAGACAACCATTTTTTACCTCAAAAGGTAAAAAATCACACACATAAAACCACATAAGATCACTTTCTTGTCCGTCTTTTTTAAGTCGGTTTAAAATGAATGAACTTTTAAATTAAATAATGACATAATATCAAAGCTTTTTTTTTTCTGTATGTATCAGAAGATTGCACCCTTTAAGCCTATTAAAAAACGTGATTTAGCAGCCCTAGATATATGACAAAAATGTGGGTTAGGAACTCTGCCGACGAATTCGACAATTCAAGAACGCGCAGACAGTGGACGCCAGAATTGCGAGACATTGTGGCACCTTTCGCATAGGGGAACGACGCAGTAGGAAATATTTCAAACTTTTACATATAAAAGCTACAAAAAATAGAAAGTAATGTGCTATGTATTTACAGTCTTAGCACAATGTCTTTTGGTTTTGATGAGGATATGAGACTTGCTCAACTTAACCTAGTTTACCTACCTATTCTTATATTATAAGGAGGAAAGATTTGATTGTTTGAATTAAATGTGCTCACTGGACCGATTCTAATGAAACTTGGTATTAGGATACATTGATTACTGTGGGACTATCGGGAATACTTAATCTACTTTTTATCCCGATATTCCCACGAGGTTACGCGGCTGTAACCGAAGAGCGCTGCGCTAGTTTTAAATAAAAAACGGAATATCAGTGGAATCACTAGATGGTATTTTTACTCCAATATGGCGAAACCTAAAAGGGAGGGTTATGTTTTTGACCCGTATTAAATTCATAGTTTAATTATTTCTTTATTTTGCCTGTGGCTTTATTAAAAGTAGGTTTAATTTTTTTCTTTCTTTATCAATTTCTTTTTAGTAGATGTACTGCTTATTAATGCGTAATCTCTTGACTGAAATACTTATAATTCCACTGCACTGTGACTGTTTTCGCTATGCTTCGTATTGGCTTCGTTTTACTTTCGCCGCTTTAAGATTAAACCTAGAGATGTCCTCGTAGCTTAGGTTATTTGAGAAAGGTTTTAAATTTTGGCGTTAGAAAGTAGTAAGATCTACGGTACTAAAATATGTGCTGAATAGAACTCAGTTTGCTTTAATAGAAAAAGTGCACTCACTCAGAAAATAGGTTTGATTAATTTTACTTTTACTGGAGGACCACCAGAAATGAAATCACTGCATAGTATAAAACAAAGTCGTTTCCCGCCGTCTGTCTCTATGTATGCTTAGATCTTTAAAACTACGCAACGGATATATATGCGGTGTTTTTTTAATAAATATGTATAATACATGCATAATATAGTCGTGTGAAGCCGGGGCGGGTCGCTAGTAAGTAATATGAAGGAAAAAGTAGGAAAACTTGCCTAGTTTAAATTACTTTGAATTTCTGTTGACATTAATTTCTAATACAACGTGTAGAAAAGAGAGACCGCAAGAACTGAACTTTTTACATTGAAACTTGGGGTTGAACCGGATGCTTCATTTGATAAATATGGATTTCTAAGTACTTACCTTACCTAACCTACTTAACTTATACGTAATGCAAAAATCGTCCCTGACCGGTTTATGCTAAAAAAGGCTTAATATAATTCGAGACAGGGGTATTTACTTATCATATTATTTGGGTTCCGTATTCCGTACCGCAAATATTGCAAAGGCGCCATGTAAATTGGTCGCTGAATCGTATAGGCGCTTATACTATTCGGCAGCCAATTTATTTATGGCACCAACCCCTGAAAAATAAGGTAACTTACAAATACGGAACCTCTGTGCACGAGTCCGACTCGCACTTGGCTATTGTTTTTTATAGCTCTGCGGTTTTAGGTACATTTCTAAATATCGTCATAACATAACTGAAAAGGCAGCAATTTTACAGTTCACAAAGCTTGTGGTAGCGACCTCATAAACGGAAAAACTTGTGGAAAAAGTTGAAATTACACAAAATAGGGTATTTTTAGAGTTCCGTACCTAAAACGGGACCCTTATACGATCACTCTATTGTCCCTCTGTCTGTCTGTCACTTTTAAATAATGTAGAATGACACTCGAAATTATCAATAGTCACCGCTTACTTTACTAAAAACTCCTTCAACTATAAAATTGTACGAGGTACGAATCTAACTATTACCACACTATTACGTTACTACAATAACTAGGTACGCCTGAAATGATGTTGGAGTGTTTCCTGTAAAGCAGATACCAGAATGCCATATTGCACAAAAATAAATAAAAAACGAGTGGCACAAAAGGGCCGCCTATTGTGTTTCTCTTCCAGACAACCTTCGCATGGAGACGATTATTCGAAAGCAGCAACACAATAGCGGCGCATAAACACCAAGAAATATTATACATTTCATCCGATAAACAATTACGTTTGTTGAAGCTGTTGAAAGTGATTGAAAGCCCATATGTTATTTAATCCTGAATCACAAAGTTGTATGTTACGTTTGTCACACCGATTTTAACCTAAGATCCCTTTAAGAAAAACCTTCATCGAGCTGTTTAATGGATGAAAAGTATTTGATTTCAAATTAAAATTGCAAATGGGTTGTCTAAAACATTTCAGTCCAGAATATGATTAATAAACACTTTTGTTTTGTTTTTTAAACCGTGAAAGGTTTGTTTAAGAGACAATTTCCATACCAATCGAACAGTATGAAGCCTATAGAATATGCAAACGTTAGGTTGACTATTTTAATCAATACTAGTCATTGCACTGGTCTGGTTTATGAATTCAAGTACTTAAAGTTGAAATAAAGATTATGTATTTCATTGGTATGGAATTTGTCTATTAACCAAAGTCAAAGTCAATTATTTTTATTCCTTTGGAAGCTTAATACATTTGTACAAAGACCACATAGAAACGTCTTAAAAACTAAGTTAGGATGTGTGCCATTGGAACGCGCCCACAAATGAGAAGAAGGCACAAGAAACTCATGGGGTCCAACCCAGTGAACGGTCTAAAAAAAATATTCTGAATAGAATAGAAAACTGGACTGAATTTTTTAGGCAACCCATTGCTAATATATTTATTGACCTATTTAATTTGATATAAAATACTTTCACCCATTAACCAGCTCGATGAAGGTCGTAAAGGGATCCCGTACTATTACCAAAGTGTATTTTTAGACTCGTTTTATTATTAAAGTCGGTCCTACGTTAGACGTAGTCCATCTCCTGAGATACCCATCCCCTCCGAGTAGGGTAACAAAGGTTAATATTTTACCAAGCTACAGCCGAGCTTTGAGAGCTTTACTGCGCTACGGTATCGGCGAGCTTAATGTGACCGCTTATTTAAACCAAGTAGTTTGTTTCGTTGGATAGTATTAAGATGATATGGGTATCTAAGTAATAGATACCTACGTGGGTCTTGGTACATAGATAGATGTCTTATTGCGTTTATATAAAAACCGGTCAAGTGCGAGTCGGACTTGGGCACGAAGGGTTCCGTACCATTGTATTCTGTTTTTAATGTTTGTTGTTATAGCGGCAACAAAGATATATCATAATATATTAGCTGAGCTCCGCGATTTCACTCACGTAAGTCCCGATCCCGTGGGTTTTCAAAATAAAAATAACCCTATAGCCTTCCTCGATAAATGGACTATCCATCACAAAAATATTTTTTCTAATCGAACCAGTAGTTCCTGAGATTAGCGCGTTCAAACAAACAAACACTTCAGCTTTATAATCTTAGTATAGATATAGAATAGATGAACATTTCAACTGCCTAACTCTTTGTTCACGAAGGTTCATGAGATACAGTCTGGTGACAGGCAGACAGACGGACGGACGGACAGTGGAGTCTTAGTAATATCAATAAAATTGGATTACTTCCCCAAAAAAGTCGCAACAAGGGGGCTACTGGTTATAAAGTTTTCCATCAACAAGTACTTACTTATTTCTTTTATTTTACATTTCGTTCGAATACATTACCTACGTAATTTTACTGCGGTTTGAATATGGAATTTATATTATATCGTTTCAGGATTACTGCAGCTACTACATGATCAAGTTCAACAAGCAGCCTCAATTCTGTAAGAAAGTGGAGGAACCTCTGCCGGCGCGGAGGCCTCCTACTCGTAAAGAGGCACGAGTGGAACGAACGGAACCCTATGAGAGGTTCGAGCCTGAGGTGGACTTGCCGGGGGCTCTTGCTGTTACTAAGTTACTGCAGGTGAGTACACGTAACATTGTTATTAGATTCTACAGGAGTTTATCGATGACATGTCAAGAATCTGTCCAAAAATGATTAAGGTTGACTTGCACAACAGAAAACGTGTGACTGCCGCGGTAAAACTATTGCATCGTGCGAGCTTCGTACAGTCGTACCATATCGTACACATCGTACACAAACGCTCGGCCGAGCTACATGGTAGGCGGAGTGGGGTGTAAGGTTTTATTTTCGTTACGGAATTTCTTGATTCGGTCGCCGCGCGACAATCACTGCGATAAAAGCTATGCAATAGCTTAAAAACAAATTGATTTAATAAGACCGTATACATGATTAATCAACTTCAAAGGATCAAACTGATTAAATAATATAACCCTGTGGTTACTATTGTAAAATAATTTAATTTTATATTACCTACATTTTAAATGTATTTTGCTAGAATCAGTTAAATTAGTTTAAGGACAATATCATGCAAGCCGCCCCACGATCGAACTAAGGCAACGGCCGCGGCCCACTATAATTAAAGTCAAGTCATAAAATTGGGTCATAAGGAAATTAAAATGTCTTATGTGCCAGTCTCTTTATCTGTCAAGTTTTTTTTCAGGGAGATTCTGCAAATTGTGAGGTGCAAGCATTGGAACGGAAGTCTCTATCCGTATTTATGTCAAACATGTCTATGGAGAAGAGGCAGCTCGTAGAGTTATTGTACCAGGACATCGTCAGACCATCTGACGTGGCCTGGGACGATATCAAGGGGTTAACTGAAGCCAAGAGTCTGTTGATGGAATCTGTGGTCTATCCAGTCAGGTACTTATACTTAAAGTATATCCCCCTTATTCCAAAACGAGGTTTAAGGATAGTCCGAGATGTGGGTTTAAAACCTTAGATTTAGATACAGATTTACTCGTGGACTATAATCTAAACACTATCCTTAGATAAACTATAGGGATAGTATTAAGACTATAGTTCCCTATATAATCTATAGGGATAGTTTTTAGACTACAGTTCACGATTTGCTGCTAAGACGTCGCATTCACACAGGATGTGCTCCATAGTTTCCTTGACATCAAGCACCGCAGGCGTTTAAACTAAGTCAAGAAGTTATATTTGCGAACTGGTGGTACATTCACAATCTTTTAACTATTAATCGCGAATATAGAGAGAGGTAAGAGGTTATGTAGTTTCATCTTAAAGTTCGAGCACTCACCAAGTCTGAACTGCCGAAGTCTTTTTTCTCCAGATACCCTGCAATATTCACCGGCCTCCTAGAACCGTGGCGCGGGATCTTGCTCCACGGCCCCCCCGGCACCGGTAAAACGATGCTAGCGCGAGCCGTCGCCGACCAGAGTCGTTGTACTTTCTTCAACATCTCTTGCAGCACGCTTGTCAACAAGTGGCGAGGAGAGTCCGAGAAAATTGTTAAGGTAATCTGGGAAAATATAAAGAGTGTTAAAGAGTCTGCTTGACAAAATTTCTCGGTACGCGTATTATCTTAGACCGCACCATGTGAGATAGTGGATAGTTAAACGCTGACTTAGATTTGATTGTTTGCATTGAATAGGCTCCGAAACTACTGGATCGGTTTTGATCAAACTTAGTATGAGGATGCAATGATTCATTGGGAGTAACATAGGTTACTTTTTATCCCGGTATTCCCACGGGATCGGGACTTACGCTGGTGAAACCGCGATGTGATGCTATCACATATAACTATCTCAAGGTCGATTTCTATAAAAATAGGGCATGTAGATGAACGCGAGCCTTCATTCAGACATCTCAGTTGGTCGCCATTTTTTACCGCTTCCGCACCCAAGTACCTAACCTACTAAATATGCGCTACCTTATCATATAGTTACCTGGATTTATCTCCATAGATGCTCTTCGACTTAGCCTCGTACTATTCTCCCTCAATAATCTTCATCGACGAAGTGGAGACGGTGGCGAGCGAGCGGTCCGCTCCAGGCGAGCACGAAGCCTCGCGCCGGCTCAAGGCGCAGCTGCTGATTGAGCTGGACGGCATCACGGCCAGGGAGGGCATCGTGTTCCTGCTGGCTAATTCTAATATGCCTTGGTATGACATATGTTTACTAGTATTACCTCTTAGATGGTTCCAAAGACAGCAAGAAGCTGGTAAGGACTTATGTTAATCATAGTAATTATTTTCCCGGGTCTTATGCCCAAATACTCAAACGACTCTCAAATATTTAGGGCTTCCCTAAATTTTAAGATGGTCTTATCCCATATAAACATACACCTAAAATGTCAATTTAATCGCTGTCAAGGCTGACCTTGAAATACTTCATCTTAGAGCAAAAGTACAAGGAACGCAGTTGCTCCAACAATTTAATAGGCGCTTTTATTAATTTGCCTAATGTGTACTGTCATCGTAGGATCGCACTTCACTTGCCCTTCAACATTGTAACGAGTAACATCTTTATCAATATATTTTTACGAATAAGAAAATCCTGGTTTATTCTGCACCTTTATGTTAAGAAACATAAAATGGTGGCCCATGAGGGGAAAGAAGACATAAGGAGGCTTATATAATAAGGATCTGGTGTGGTCAGTGGTGCAGCAAAGACGCCACGCCGTGCAGCGATCGTCGTCATCAGATAAGTGTCCTTCCTTTCCTACATTTTATCTACTCCAAACTACAAAATACCTATATATCCTTACAAACTACATTCAGATATAGCATTTCACTTGTGTAAATCCGTTTTTTGTGCAGAATATTTCCCAAAATATCCATTTTTTCATTGAAATAATATTTTTCAATTACCCACATATTCATCGAACATTGGGCAAGTCGCAACATTTCAGCCAAAATTCATCCAAATTCATTCAAATACGGTGATAATTGCATATTTTACAAATATTACTAATAGCTTTATCAATTATCATTGCGAATTTCATCAAATTTCAGGTAAAAAGACACATCATCTTCCCGAACTTCATACTACCCACGTCATTTTTATCAATTATTCACACATCCTGCCAACAATTCCAGGATAATATACATTCAAAACATCCCTCTCCGCACTCTTCGGGTGCTGGTTGCCGTACTACTCTCAAAGCCGAGCTATCATCTTCGAGCCAGCACGTGGTGGCACGTGGTGACATCGTGCTCGATCCTGCCGGCCTCCAGTGCATCAGGAGTCAACGAAACGAGGAGCGTGAGCGTTTATACATTTTTTATTAGTTATTTTATAAAACCTTACTCTGATACAGCTTCAAAATGTCATTAACATCACAGGAATCTGGGTCCGTACCAAAAGCTGATAAACGGCACACCGAATTACTGACTAAACGGTCGTCTATCAAAGGCCAAATCACTAAATTTAAAAAATATTTAACCAGTATTTCCAAAATTGAAGCATTGAGTGATATTCAATTAACTGAATTGTGTTTAAAATTAGCGAAATTTGAAGCTTTATCGGTTCGGTTTGATGATCTGCAGAATGAAATAGAGGTTCTATATCCAGACAACATTAAGTACGAAATTGAAGAACGCGAAAGCATTGAATGTGATATTGTAATTAACATAGCTACGGCAAAGAATTTAATCGAAACATTTAATAAAAAACAAGAATGTGAAAGAAGACGCAATTCTGTTCATGATGCTTCGTGTTGTCGGGAGCAACATCATCACCAATATTCTGGTGTTGAAGTACCTCGAATTCAAATAGCTAAATTTGATGGTTCACATTTCCACTGGTTGCGTTTTCGAGATACATTTACTAAACTCATTCATGATAATGAACGCATACCTACGATCAGCAAGTTCCACTATCTTTTATCCTATCTAGAAGGTAGCGCGGCTAGTGTTCTAGATAACCTTGAGGTTTCCGAGGCTAATTACAATGAGGCATGGAATCTTCTGTGCAACCGTTTTAATAACAAAAGAGTTCTAATTAAAAATCATTTTAAATCGCTGCTCAGTTTTAAGCCAATTACTCGTGAGTCTGAATTGTCTCTTAGAAACTTAGTAGATCATGTTACAAAGAATCTGCGCGCTTTAGCTAGTTTAGGTCAACCAACAGATATGTGGGACGGTCTCATTATTTACATATTTACCACTAAATTAGACCAAAATACATTAACAAAATGGGAAGAACATCGTAAATCTTCACAAGACGATGTACCCACTTTGAAACAATTTTTTACTTTTTTAATTGATCGGGCAGATGTGCTCGAGAATACAGACACATTTCCTTTTACATCTCAATCTCGTCCTGCACCTCAATTCAATCAAAAATCGGTGCAGGATAACTCAAAATCATTTACAAGTTCCAATCCAAGATTCTCATGTGTTATCTGTAACGGGTCTCACAGAATTTATGACTGTCACATTTTCAAATCAAAAGGGACAGATGACAGATTAAAAGACATAATCAAACATAAACTATGCAAAAATTGTCTTAGGTCAGGTCACTCGACTAATGAGTGCCGCTTAGGTCCATGTCGCATTTGCAAAGGCAGACACAATAGTTTGCTTCATCGTCAATCTGTTGATAGCAACCTCATCACTACAGATGAACAACAGAGTGATTGTGAAGTAATTGCTAACTTTTCAAATCAACAATCAAATCAAGTACTTTTATCCACTGCCATAATCCAGGTGTCGAATACTATAACCCAACAGAAGGCTAAAGTTCGCGCTTTGCTAGATTGTGGCAGCCAATCTTCATTCATAACAGAGTCCCTAAAGAGCAGGCTCTCGTTAAAATCCAATTCAATCAATTCAATAAAAATAACTGGCATAGGAAACATTTCCTCCAACCAGGCTATAGAAAGTGTTAACATACAAATCAACTCAATAAACAAAAATTACAAGGTCTCACTATCATGTTTAGTTCTAAAAGAATTAACAGGTCATTTACCTAAGAGCCTTATCGATATTCAATCACTAAATTTACCTAAAGATATACAGCTTGCCGACCCTACCTTTTACCAACCGTCTCCGATAGACATCCTTATAGGCGCGGATTTGTTTTGGGATTTGTTAGGTAACGAGCAGCGTTCTTTAGACGATAACAATACTAATACGAAGCTTAAAAGCTCACAACTAGGCTGGATCATATCAGGTCCAATTAGTTCAATGACCCCACCCAAGGTCACATTATGCAATCATGCAACTATTACTGAGACTCAAACTGAAGATATTCAAAACATGCTTACAAAATTTTGGGACTTAGAAAAAGTTTCTAAGACTAATATTTTGAGTCAAAATGATCAATATTGTGAAAACTATTTTATTACTAATACAACTAGGGATCCTTCAGGTCGATTCTGTGTAAAATTGCCAATGAAAGATACTGCAGATTGTCTAGGCGATACATATCATCTAGCTAAGAAACGATTTATGTACTTGGAAAAAAGGTTTAGAAAAAATCCATCACTAAAGTTAGAATACTCAAAGTTCATTAATGAGTATGCCGAGCTAGGTCATTTATCTTATACAAATAATAATATGAATATTCTTACGGAACCCTATTATTATTTATGTCACCATGCCGTTTTTAAACAAGACAGCGAGTCTACCAAGGTTCGCGTGGTATTTGACGGCTCAGCTCCCTCCACGTCAGGTTATTCATTAAACGACATATTACAAGTAGGTCCTAATATTCAAGATACCCTTTTTTCTATCTTACTACGTGCTAGACAATACAAATATCTTCTCACAGGCGACATTTCTAAATTTTACCGTCAAGTTCTAGTCCATGAATCTGATCAAAATTTACAATTAATTCTATGGCGTGAAAATGAGTCACAACCTATACAAACACTTAAATTGAGGACTTTGACCTATGGTACTGCGAGCGCTAGCTATCTAAGCACTCGTTGTTTATTTCAATTAGGCGAAGAGCAACACGACGCACTCATTAAAACAATAATTCAAAGAGATTTCCTAGTTGATGATTTAATTACCGGTTGTGACGATATTAAGCAATTAAAATACATTCAACAGTCAGTTACAAATGCATTAAAATCTGGCTGTCTTAGTTTAATAAAATTTAAAAGCAATTGTTCTGAAATACTCGATAGTATAATCACAAATAACCAAGAAAAATTAATTATCAGCGAGTCGTCGAGTACTCTCGGTCTAGGCTGGACACCGTCTAGCGATACATTTTATTTTCTTTTGAAAAATATCAATTTAAATAACGATACAATAACAAAACGTTTTATCATGTCAAATACACTTAAAATATTTGATCCATTAGGTTTACTGAGTCCCGTTATAATTGAACCTAAAATGTTATTACAGAAATTATGGAAAATAAAAATTGATTGGGATCAACCCGTCCCACAATCAATGAAAAATGAATGGATCAAGTTTGCTAATAACCTCAAATATTTAATTAATTTTCAAATTCCTAGGTTAGTGTTATGTGATTTACCTAGAACAATAGAAATGCATATTTTTAGTGACGCGAGTATGTCCGCTATGGGCGCTTGCATATACATCAAATCACTACATAATAACAAGATCACTATTTGTTTACTTTGTGCTAAGTCCAAGGTGTGTCCCGTAAAGCCTACTACTATACCGCGGCTTGAGCTGTGCGCAGCCTTATTGGCAGCCAGACTAACGAAGTCCGTATTAGATTCTATGCGGTACAAACCGGACAAGATATACCATTGGTGTGACTCCAGTGTAGTACTGAGTTGGATAAATAGTGACCCGAGTAAATTAAAAACATTTGTAGGTAATCGCATTAATGAAATTACTAAGACTACTAATAGTACCGCTTGGCGTTACGTACCTACTGATTCCAACCCGGCGGACTTAATATCGCGAGGTGTCACTGGAAAACAATTAATAAATTCCAAGATCTGGTGGTCAGGCCCGGAGTTTTTATATAAAAGTGAATCCGAATGGCCAACTCTTAAATTAAATCAGTCTAATACGATATTAGAATTAAAATCCCATACTGTTACCACCAGTCAATTTTTAGATTTTAATATATATTCATCATTCAACAAAATACATAGAACATTTGCATACATACTTAGGTTTATTCATAACTTAAGAAATAGTAATAAGCGTGTAGGTATATTATCGATTAACGAGCTGCGTGACTCATTTAATTCATTATGTCGTATCTCGCAGCGAGAATCGTTTTCTAAAGAATATGATTTACTCCTTAAGGGTAAACAATTAAATAGTAATAGTAAAATACTTTCATTATCTCCATTTTTAGATAATAATAAGCTAATTAGAGTAGGTGGACGCATAGATGCTTCAATGTACCCCTATGATAAGAAACATCCTATATTATTACACTCGTCACACAAATTAACGAAGTTGTATTTTATAAAACAACATATAGATAGCATGCACGGTGGAGCACAGTTATTGTTATCCGCGATTAGAGAAACTGTGTGGCCAGTTGATGGTCGTCGCCTCGCTCGACGCACAGTAAATAATTGTGTTCGTTGTAGACGTTTACGAGGTAGTACATTGCAACCAAAAATGGGTGATCTGCCATCACAAAGAATTAATGTTGATTTTCCCTTCATATCTGTTGGTTTAGACTTTGCTGGTCCATTTTTTATTTTAAATCGCAAAGGCCGTGGATCACGTTTAATTAAATGCTATTTATGTCTATTTGTATGTCTACGATTTAAATGCATTCACTTGGAAGCCGTAAGTGACTTATCTAAGGATGCGTTTATCATGACTTTGAAACGATTTGTATCTCGAAGAGGTAAACCGATGGAAATATTTTGTGACAATGGCCGTAATTTTGTAGCCGCATCAAAAGAGATAGGAGCGTTTTTAAATCAAACTCAAGAACCTTTATTGGATTTTGCAAGTCAGTTAGGTATTAAATTCACTTTCATACCTGCTTACGCTCCTCACTTCGGTGGCCTCTGGGAGGCCGGTGTTAAATCGGCAAAATTTCATTTAAAACGAGTCATGGGAAATTGCCACCTCACATATGAGGAAATTTCCACTCTCTTTACACAAGTGGAGGCTATTCTGAACAGCAGTCCCTTATGTCCACTCTCATCCAGTCCTAATGATTTCCTTTCCCTCTCTCCAGGACACTTCATCATCGGACGACCGCTTACAGCGCTCCCTACACCAGACTTGACTAAACTCAAGGAAAGCCAACTGAAACGATACGAAAGACTAGAAAAAATCAGACAACATTACTGGCAACGTTGGCAAAGAGAATACATATCAGAGCTCCAGCAACGCACAAAATGGCGAACTAGTTCCAGCACAATAAACGTTGGGGATATGGTACTGCTGGCTGAAGACAACACACCACCACTACAATGGAGACTCGGACGAATCCAACGTCTGTTTCCCGGCCCAGACGGCGTTACGAGAGTAGCAGATGTCAACACTATCAAAGGCTGCGTACGTCGTGCCCTGGTCCGTCTCTGCCCTCTTCCTACGGCGGAAGAACTACAGGAATAAAGAAGTTGAAAATACTTTCAACGGCGGGGAGTATGTCAAGGCTGACCTTGAAATACTTCATCTTAGAGCAAAAGTACAAGGAACGCAGTTGCTCCAACAATTTAATAGGCGCTTTTATTAATTTGCCTAATGTGTACTGTCATCGTAGGATCGCACTTCACTTGCCCTTCAACATTGTAACGAGTAACATCTTTATCAATATATTTTTACGAATAAGAAAATCCTGGTTTATTCTGCACCTTTATGTTAAGAAACAATCGCCCTTAGTAGCATTACAGTAGCATTTCAGTATTCGGGAGTTAATCGCGTATTTTTTAAGTCTCCTTGCGACCATGACTATTGTAACTATTGTAAGTCGAAACGTCGAGGTAAGAGAAATAAAACTAAAAATACGCGATTAAGACCTGGGAAAATAATTATTATGAATACAAATCGTGTGAGTTTAAAAAGTTTATTATGAACTTATGTAAATGTTTACTCTTGACCTTTTTTTAGGGAAATAGATCCGGCAATGTTACGTCGCTTTGAAAAGCGGATCTGCATCCCACTCCCCGACTTCAAGACGAGAACGGAACTGTTTGAGAAGTTCCTTAACTCGAAAAACATAGAGTTGGTGCCTAAAGTCGACTACAAGGAGTTAGCTGCGAAGACTGAGGGATACTCCGGCAGTGAGATCAAGTTGGTGTGCAAGGAGGCGCTCATGTCCACTGTTAGGAAGATGTTACCTAATATGGTGGGAAGAAGTAAGTCTACTGCAGCCATACTGATTAAAACTAAAATGCTGTCATGTTGAAAAATTGACACTAGTGGAAATGGGAAACTGAGCAATTTGTTGCACTCTCGAGGTGCAATTTTGTTCGTCACTCCAAAGATCCTCATCAGATCTTCATCAAATTTTTATGGGACCACCTGTGAGTTATCCCCTTTCAAACAAAAAATAATTTTACAAATTGGTCCAGGCGTTTTCGAGTAATCAACGAACATACATTAAAAAAAATAACATACGCGACAATTGTGAACCTCCTCCTTGTTTTGAAGTCTGTTAAAAAGCGTCTTCACAATCCTCATTCTCTTTGGTTTACTAGTACTTTTTTAGTTACAAGATGTTTTGTAAATATTAAGTAATAAATAATAATCCTTATCAAATTATATCTTCTCTGTCGCTTGAATGTTTATCTCTGGTTTTGTATTTAAGGGCAGGTGCTAATAAAGCTACCAAAATCGACCTTTGTTTTAAGCAACTCTAATCAAATACTCTTTTTTTGTTATTTGGATATAAATGGATATTGTAGTTTAATAACCATATTTTTGTTTATCGTGGTTGAAAATATGATATGAACAACTTCGTTCGATAAAAAAAATGTTAGAAAACAGATAATTATTAGATCGTTTATCGGTTTTTATTCAAAAATAGTTAACGTTTGTTTCTAAAAATGAATCAATTTATAGGTTTTGACCTCTAGGAACTATATTTGTGGATAATAATGCTAAAATGTTTTGCATATCGATCAAATATAACATTAGCACGCAGCACGCTACGTTTTTGAGAGCGGGGGCTAAGGTAATGTGAATACCTACACACGGTACTGGAAGAGCGCCTTAAGAGATATTTTGGAACAAATAATTAAGTATGCACAGTGTAGTTTTTCACCTGTTCTAAATATCTTTAATTTAAGTTTTTTACGATTTCAGACTTGAATCCGAATCGCAAAGACCGCTTAAACCTTTCCGACATACTGACGGCTATAGAAAAAACAAAACCAGTCTCCAAAAATCTATCCAAGAAACACATCGATTGGCAAAACGCTATGGGTTGCTCGTGAAATAATATTGCTAATGTATTTTGATTTGATATAAAAATAAAAACAACGATATTATAGACATTGTTTTATTGAAATGACATCTAATAGATTCGTTCGACGCCTACCTTTTGTTAAATTCCGGTAGAAAGTTTTCAATAATCTACTATATAGTCTATACTGGTTCCGAACATTCGCGATTTGCAGAATAAAGTCTCCAAACTGCATCACACTGGTGTAATATTTTAGATTGCTAGGAACATTTATCACAACTATGATGCTGCCAATCGTGATGCCGCCGTAGAAATTCACAAAAGGAAGAACAATTCAGATAGTTTTCTTAGTTTCGCGAATGTTTGGACTCAATTATCGTCTATACAAAACTTTAAAAATATCTACCTACACATTATTATCATACACTGGGGAATACTCTCTCAATTCCAACAATCTTTGCACCGGTAAAACAAAGAATACTTAAATAAATTACGTCTAGACAGCATAAGACAAAAGTCCAAATAATACAGGATGCTAATGTGTTAAACTAAGCTAGAAAATACCGCACTTCACCTCACGCAGTCTGGACACAATTCATTCAGTTTTGGTCTTCTGTAAGAATTTTTGTCTTTAGAAATAAAAAATAATCTAAGCACCATTTTACACTAACTTGGTACCGAATTTAAAAAGTTTTATCTTTATTAGATATTATTTATTCTTAAATTCGAGGTATTTTAAAGGATTCCGTACCATAAGGGAAACAAAACGGGACTCTTTTAGGAGCAAGAAATAACGAATTGCAAGAGTTTCAAATATCTAAATTAACGTAAAAATTACGAAAAGTGCTGTAAGTAAAGTCTTACAGCACATGAAATTAAGGTGAAAGGGTACCGGCGCTCTCTCTATAATGACACTAGACCAAATATTTCTGTGCCATAAAACCTATAACTGCCATGACTATGCCCTTATGTTTTGGTTTTTTTCATTTTCTAATTGTCATAGAAATTAAGATTTAAAAAACAAAAAAAATAAAACAAAACATAGGGGCATGGTCATGGCAGGTAAAGTTTTATGCAAAAAAATATTTGCTCTAGTGTCATTATATAGGGAGAAAACAGTCGACTACGTTTGTATGAAGAGAGTCCCCGGTATACCCTTTCATCTTAAGGTGACCATATATTTATACAGTTAAGTTACAATTGGCGTTACAGAAATTGGAAAAAGTTACATAACGCTAACTATATCACTATAAAATAAAGTAGGTGACAACTTTTATAAATACGAAACCCTCTGCTTTCGACTCCGGCTCTCATTTAACAGATTTTTGATATTTGAGACAGTAGCTAGAGTAAATTGTGTAAGTTTCTTCAAATTAAATTAAAAAGAAACAGATTATGTTCAAAGTAATAAAGACACGAATTGTGAGTATGCAGAAAATATTTAACAATTGACTAGAAAAGTACCAATTTGATATTACGAGACAAGATATTAATTTATTAACACAATATTGATTTTTATTGACTTAATAGTTTTATAATAAATCTTTACACACATAAAAAAATATTTGTTATTATTTTTGGCACCTTGTCTATTTTTCATTTTGTAATAACACTCATAGAAATTGACTTAGTACCTGAAAGGTATGCCCAGGCCAAAGTCAGCTTCGATGATGTAAATAATATACAGTAATATTTGTGTTCATATAAACTAATAACAATAAATAAGGCAGACTTATTCACTAAAAGCTCCATCGTTAAGATTCAGTGAAATTAAATTTATAAAAATATTTTTACAGTGATCTCACTCAAATTTTGGACCGACCAGACTGCTACAGAACTATGTAGTTAAATACACACATCAACAAAGACTGGGGAACAAGGGTAAAATAGTGTTTTCATACCTGCAGCACTTTAATCACGGATTAAAGACCTCTATTAATCTCAACATAAAGCAAAATATTATTCCCAGGGGAAATAATGTTGTATGAAACTCCCAAGGGAATAAAGTGATTTGAATTTTGAACGTTGAAATTCGTGTGAAAACTCTTGGTTTTCATTTTGACGGTCTCAGCAAATAGTTTAATAGCAAGCTATTTTTTTCATTTTGATTGTTACGTTAGGTCTAGGTCTAGGCAAATAGGTTTTGCCTATAATACCAAATATCTACGCTGATGATGTGAAAAGTAGACATAATTACTCTACATAACTACCTCGCTTCGCTCAGACCAGAACTTAACCAGAATGTCCCTCGTTACACTCGTGGTTCGACATGCCACACGCATCTAAAGACATCGCTTCATTCCCTTTTGGGGGTAAAAATTGTTTCTGAGTGAAGTGTTTTCGTTTCATTAAATCAAAGCAGTATAAAATTCCGATTCTATTGACATATGACAACTAAGACAAAAAATGTTTTCCTCCAAACACTATTTTACCCTTGTTCCCAAGACTTTGTTGATGTGTGTAAAAACAGACGTTTATCTATTCCACGATAAGTAGACACTTCCTTCAACATGAATTGATTTGTGTTGCACGAACGAAACAGAGCTGCCGCATCACACAAATCAAAGCACACATAGAACCGCGCTTCAAAATATCTATATTTTAAGAGGACCAGGTTACCGGTTCTTTCTTCATACAAACGTGGTCGACTGTTTCCTCCCTGGACAATTTCGTCATTAATCCAAGAATAACGTATTTATTAATTTAAAGTAGGTAGTTTTACAAGAAGTATAGGGCATACCCATATTATTATTTCGTTTGCATTTTTGTAAAGTTTAGGTATATTAGCCCCCGAATTTCCGATCTCTAATAATGACACTAGAGCAGATGTTATTGTAGCATAAAACCTACAACTGCCATGACCAATGACCATGCCCTATTGTCTTATTATTATATTTTTGTTTTTTAGGAGTCTTCAATTCAATTCAATTTTTGGTTATACCATCTGTTATAGCTTATGCCCAACAATTCTGCCAGTGTTACGTGAGGTTCAATCAATAACAATTGAAAGTGTTCGGATAATTAACCTATGATTTTTAATTGCCAATTGCAGTTATAGGTTTTATGATACCTCTAGTGTCATTATCCATACTGGAAGCAGTCAAGTACGTTTGTATGGAGAAAGAGCCGGTACCCTTTCCTCCTAATTCAAACGGCATAGTTCTATAGATAGTCTATCCAATATAACATACCATGTTCCCTTTCGTAGAAGCCATCACACCTTACATCTAAATCACAGTTTCACCTAGTATTTGAAGTTTACAGAAATCAATCTGCGTTGTGATATTTTTTTTAACATTTTTTGTTGCAGATCTACCTTTGCTATATGCATATTCGTTATGGCGAATTAAAATTCTGGATTATTTCGATAAAATATTATTTAGTTTAACGCTTTACCAATAAACAATGTCCAACTTGTTAATCCACAATGTTTAAACCACTTCATTTGCAACAATAGTTTATTGGTAAGAGGTTCCTTGGTTTCTGTTGTTTACGTTTTCACGCCTTAACCGCTGAACCAATTTTGATGAAATTTGGTATAGAGAAGATAGACCTTGGAGAAGGAGCCTACTTTTTTCTTGATCCCGGACTCGGCGGGTAGAACCGTTATCCATAAATGACATTCAGTAATATTGGCATCCTTGCGCAGCAACCTAGCAAACCTAATAAATTAGTTGCAGGACTGGCAAGATATGTACTAAGGCAAATAAAAAATATTCTCTCAATATTCTCTTTTAGTCTAAACTCAGTCGAGTCAGAGTTATATCGATTTTAAAAATGATATTTTGGTACATGAGTAACATATTACATTTTTAAAATATTCTCTGACTAAGTTTCGATATGACACCGCCGAACATTTTTTGTTGGTCCTGCTACTAATTTCTGATGTTTGGCTGATTGCCGCGCTAAAACAAAAAAGGCAGCCACTCTCTCTATTAAAATTCCCGATTGCTTTTAACATTTAAAGCAGACAAGCCGTAAGTTAACACACTTTACACTTTATGAGCTAGTGGTCACTTGTTGAACACAAAGTCATTAAAACTGCATTCAAAGATTGACTAAAGATGCTCAAATAATAATATAACCTATGTTCTAAAGGCCGCCGCAGGCGATTGACTTTATGTCCGCGAAAATATACAAAGTCTCGAATAATTTACTCCACCATATTCCTATGTACAAACAAACTCAGTTTCTTTGGCAGACAAAAAGTCCACCGTCTGCGAAGCGTTAAGAATGTGACATATATTTGTGTGACCTATGTGAACTATTTAATTTTGATATGTCTAAACACTATAGGTACCTACATAATTTGGCTTAAAAGAACAAACAGAAACTAATATATAATTATAATCATTCAAACTTCTGTCGATTAGTATTTTTTTTTAAATGAAATTTAGCTAAGAACAGGTAGCTAATAGATTTTAGTTTTACTACCCATTACGCAATTTTGATTCTCAAAATTGACAGAAACCAATGCATTCAGCTTGTGATTGCTACATTGCACAGAATTGAACATTGGTTTGACCAAGCTTATAAATCTTATTGGAGACCAATATGACTACTATACCTTCAAATGTAGAATATGATAGCTGGAATCTGTCCGTCTTCAACTGAAGTGCCGTTATTATTGCCAGCTGCGTATGAAAACTGGAATATTACCTTTTCACCGTTATTACAGTCAACTGTCACTCGACGGAGTCCTTTAGTGCCGTAGTATGAGTCTGTGCCCTAAAATATTAGAGTACAAGTTATGACACACAATAATGATTTAATAACTAAAACAAAAAGCAAGCAAGGAAGTAAACATAAGCTTGTATAATTAAATTAGCTACGCCCCACGATTTCTCTCGATCCTGCAGGAATATCAGGATAAAAAGTAGTCTCTTCATACCAAATTTCATCAAAATCAGTCTAATAGTGTCAGAGCCTATTAATTACAAAATAAAATTATATTGGTATACTTTAAGACAAACATAAAAATTAAATACAGCATTATTTATTTTGGGCTTATTGATCCATAGCTTTAAGTAGTACAATGACTTTTATGACTAGTGTTAGTAAATTACAACAAGCGATAAAAGGGTAGTCTATAGGGGAATATACCTACTTTAAGTTTAGCACTAGCAATGTAAGAGGCATGAGGTAGAATTTCCACTGGTTCTTTAAACATAGCACGAAATGTGTCATCTGAGCCATCACAGCAGAATGTAGTGGTGTTGGAACCACACACTTTCTTAGTTGCTAAGTGGATTATCTGAAACCAAACATACAAATATGTGAAGTTAGACCAACATGAATACATTTCAAATAGTTAATCCCTATATTACATTATAAAACTCGTGTCGCGGTGTTAGCCTCCATCTAAAAGGCTGATCCGAATTGTATCATTTTTTTTTGTGTATATTCGTTAGGTCTGAGTTTATTTTCTAACACAATTCTATTTTATTTATTTTTTCCTTTATATATTTTTATATATGGCAAAACAATGTTTGCCGGGACAGCTTATTTACACATTGACAGTTATTTATATATATACATACCTGCAAATGTACTTCATACTCGCTTGGTCCGAAATAAGATCCGTACAATCCAAATCCAACAACAAAGATTCTCTGATCAACAGTAAATCTGATCCTATCGGTTGTTCCGCTGTAGCCCCATCGGGATTCTGTCTGTGGAAACCGGTTTACGGTGAGCTCCTTGCCGGTCATACAGCATCGAGGAGTGTCCAGGAACCCCACATTAGGTTTAGGATTCACCGTAAAATATAAAAACAACTGAACTATTTCTCTATCGTCTAACAAGCCACTTTGTGCTGGCCCCATTGCAAATTCCTCGACAGACATCAAAGGGAATCTTATTGCATTGAATGCTCGGCCGAGCACCATTCGTTGGTTAGCTGGGGTCACGGGGAGCTGGCGCCGAATGCACTCTGCTTCAGACCATCGAAGTACCGCAGCAAATATTTTAGCTTCTCTGATGCGAAGAGTATCCCTGGAAATAAAATACACACAGATAAAATTAAACATTTAAGGTAAAGGAAAAATAGCTTACAAAATATATAATACCTTTCCAAGACAGCATTCAAAGTGTCCTGGTCGATGTCAGTAAACCCCTCAGCATTGAGAGCATCTGCTGTGTTCTTATCAATCATTTCCAGACACAAGGCTGCCAATTGTGGCTCATCAAACAAGCGTGCCTGGGTCAACAGGAGAAAAGCATTGTCTGTACCCAAATTACTCTTTAAAAAATCAACACAATGCTCCTCTAATGCAGCTACAGCATATTTCTTGGCAGTATACAGAGTAGTCATCACGCTCTCCGGCCCAATGCGCACTTCGTCAGAGTACAGGAACTTTAGCAGATGGAGGAATGCAGCAGGCTCAACGTCAGGCAATTCCACTTCATCTGACTTGGTGGCCAGCACTCCATTGAACATGGCGTCGAACACAGCGCTCCCGACCGATAGTACGAACTTGTGAGCTGGAATGACCTGTTGATTAGCATCCTTGCCTACGATGAAGTGAACGTCGCATAGTATCTCATTGTTAAAGAGAAACGAGAGACGTTCCTTAACGGTCGTCTTGGTAGCTTGCCAGTTGTGCAGTCTCCCGCCCGTGTTGTTAGTCGGCTGCATGTTCTCGATGGCGGATGAGGAAGCGACGGGCTCGATCTGGTGGCCGCCCTCCTCGTCACGAGCGTGCTGCTGCCGCGAGTGTTGGTTGGAGGGCAACATGTTCTGCGGCAACTGCTGCTCCTCCTCGCCGTCTCCCTCCTCCAGCCTCACATTTAACAATCTATTCACAATATCATTCTTAGATCCCGAAGCCATAATCGAAACCTTATGCTGAATACATAACAAAATGTGCCGGCGTAAAACACAATACTTTGACCTCACTCGTTACCAAAATAACTCGTACAGCTAGAATTATTCTCTGCGTACCGTAAAGTTTCGCTGCAATTTATTTAATTAATTAGACCTAGTAATTTGTGAATAAACGCGGAAATGTTGATCTGTATTTTTGACGCGTGACAGCAACCCAACCCACCCAGCTAAATGTCAAGCAAGATATGTCAAACCAATCAAGCATCCAATAAAAAAAAAAGTAATGGTGCCAGTAAGCAAAAAACTAACTTGTGTTAGCATTTATTTTAAAGTAGATATTATATTTATTTTAGTAAGTAATTATTTATTGTAATTACATATGTAAAACGTCTCTCAGTTGTATTTAATACTGATGAAAGTAATTGTATTGTCTAAGCGATATTTTAAAATGTTCACATTAATCGGAAGGTCGGATTATTTTCTGCTATTCAAATGAGTGACTCTTTTCACGATTTTGAAAATCCAACCGATTAATGTGGGCATTGGTTCTAACTTTCATCGAGTAAACAAGTCTAAAGTTGGAGCAAGTGTGCGGATTTTGTTTAAGATATTGCTGTTTAATTGATTGTGGTTCCTGAAATACATTATTTGTTATTTCATGTAAGTATTGTTTGAATTTTAACTTAATTTATAGTATTTCCCTTAAACTGTAAAACTTATACTAAGTAGGTAAATGGTCTTTAACACTTGTAATAGACAGCGCGTTCCGAATCTGCGGTTTTAGTTCCTCTACTCTACGTTAGATGGCAGTACCACTGAAAGAGTCTTAAGCGGAACCGGAAGTACACTCCAAATTACTGGACCGATTGCGATGAAACAAGGTCTGCAGATAGTCGGAGACCCGACTTTTTATCCTGATATTCCACGGAATCGGGACTTACGCAGGCGAAACCGCGGGGCGCAGCTAGTTGGAAATAAGTTTCAAACCGGAACATTTCCGCAAAAATAAAATCATATCAGACTTCAAAAAAGGAGGTGATTCTTAATTCGTCCCGTATATATTTTTTTGTGTTGCACGTGGTTGAGTTTCCATAGAATTATATAGATAGAAAGAACTTTACAAATTATATAGATACCTGGATATATACATAAAAACAACTTTCCAAAATTGCATCTAGATTTTGTAGAGAGACTGTCTTTGTATATCTACCTACTTACTTTTTACGAGACGGTCATTGGTTACTAATATTTAAAGTTGTCTGTGATCCCGACAAAGCGTCGCACAGTGGGTCGAAACTGCAAATGATGGACATAGGGCTGTTTTTTGATGCAGATCGTTAGAGCTCATTAAAACGAAGCTAAACTATTCTGTAATTTTTTTGTTATTTCATACAAAAAATTTGAGAAAATCGTCACTATATGAAAAAAATGTATGAAACGTCACATGTTTTGGTATCTAGCTTCCAAACCAGAGCAGCTAACGCACTCTAACTTTAAGGTATGTTAATTCAACTCTTTATCTCTCATTTGACACCACAAACAACTTCATATCTCCATGACCTTGGAAAATAGAAGCCATTGAAAATACTCTATTTTCACTTTATTTTCAAATGATTTTTTTAAGACCAAATCTTTAACTATCGTGATTGTTTTTTTACTCATCGCTAGTTTATCTTTATAGAATCATAAAATATTCTATAAAAAAAAATTGAAAACATGAAAAATGTCTGAGAAAATCGGCATTATTTAAAAATAATACTAGAAATGTCAAATGTTTTGGCCTCTAGCATCTAAACCAGAGTCGATAACGCACTTTGACTACTAAGGCGTATTAGTTCAACCCTGTAACTTTAATATGGCACCACAAACAGCTTGATCCGTTTGCGACTTTTGGAAAAAAGAGCATTTGATTTTTTAAGGTAAAAAAATTATGGCCAAATCTTTAACTATCGTGGTTTTTTTTTACTCACCGCTAGAGCTTCTTTATAGAAACATAAAAGATTCTATAAAAAAAATTGAAAACATGAATATTTTCTGAGAAAATCGGCATTATTTAAAAAAAATATTAGAAATGTCAAATGTTTAGGCCCCTAGCATCAAAACCAGAGTCGATAACGCACTTTGACTACTAAGGCGTATTAGTTCAACTCTTAACCTTTAATATGGCACCACAAACAGCTTAAGGGTGTAGATTGTTGGCCTGAGATCTCGATTTCGAGCGACCGCAGCGCCAAAGTTTAATGTAACATCCGACGGGGCGGATGAATGACCTAGAGAGCGCGATTTTCAAAATGTTTTGCAACAAACGTTCCACGTTGAGAAATTGTTATTGAACTTGAATATTTACAGCATAACAATAACGTTGAATTTTTGGAAACTAGCTGTTGATTCTTTTTAATAGATTGTTGAGACACAATTTTTATGTTTTTCTATCATTTGACATCTGACTGATTCCAACTATTTATTTATTTGTAATTTCACTACCAAAATTTATTCTAATTCGTAAAATATTCATTCAATAAAATAATTGCAAATTCAGTAGGAAGTGTGTTTATCTCTACGCAAGGAAATGTGCCTATTGCGTAAACTCAAATACTTACTTTTTGTTTACGATCACCTCGTCGATATCTAAAAAAAAATCCTAGGGTTTAAAAAAAAATGTCAATAAATGAAACACAAGTATAAAAATGATTTATTTACTACACAATAACAAATATGAGTCGCCATTACTCGCTATCTCAAAAGCGTGCTAGGGTTGTACAAAAATTAGTAAATAATTCATTTATTTACTAATTTTAACAGAAGTTTGTAAATTATTAATATACTAATTAAAAGTATGTAATTAAACAATAACGAAATATGAGTTCAAAATTCTAATGGTTTTTCATTCGATTACGGATCAAGTTCTGATTTCTGCTAATTTGATGATAAAATCAATGGCTATCACAAAACCTATCAGAATGAAAACGTTACCAGCTGCCCGATTCACGTAAGTAATAAAAACCGTAGCGCAGTGACGTCACTTCGTTTTTTGCAAATTTAGCCCTTTTAACCGACTTAAAAAAAGGAGAATCCTCAATTCGCTGTATTTTTTAACCAATTTTTATGATTCTTTACACCAGGTAACTCAGAAATTGTATAGTAATTGAGCTATTGGAAGATTTATGACAATCCAAGACTAGATAAGTAAGTGCGTTTAAAACAGAAAACCAAAAGGCGATTTCTAAGTTCCTAAGTTAAAACGACTTTTGGACTGGCGTGTTTACGTGAATCGACTGGCTGGGTAGTTAAGTTACCTGTATCTTTCAAAATCATTAGGCGTTCTTCTCTTTCATAACACGTAAAGCTCTTTCTTTCCTCTCTTTCATAGCCTCTATGATACTGGGCGCGTCACGAATGGGCATGCTTCGTGACTGCCGAGGATCAACTAATTCTGGAAGTAGGCAATCGTAATAAAACCTAACTAATTTCATCTCCATTTTCTCCTCCCAAAATTTGTCGTCCTTTTCTATAATATAAACTTTCATAGGTACAGTAGCACCAAACCAGATGCCAAGCATGCAAACGTTTCTTTTAGTAATATGTACCTGTCCCTGAATTTGGAAATACCAGTTATGATTTTTATTTATGACATAACCCTTGGAAGCCTTGTCCTTAACCCAAAAGGTATGTTTGGCCATTGCTTCATCAAGAGTCATGCCAGCTAAAGAATGTGGGCACTTAATTTCAATTAAACCGTTTGCATAAATGCCATCTGGTGTAGTACCAAGAAATTCATATTGATCGTCGACGAACAAACCGCAACCTTGTATACTAATATTCTCTTGAATTTCTAACTGTTTAATTGCGGTTTCTTCGTTTTCGATACCGTACCGTACAGCAGGCAAACTGGAGATATTACTACCATAAACGATTTTACGAACAAGAACAGCACAACTTGTGCTCTCTCGTTTTTTACAAACTTCCCCGAACGATGATGAGGTTAGTAATTTTCTCCTTGTACTCATCCACTCAGAACTACTTCTTTGCAAATGGGTCGACCTTTCAAGCTCCTCTCTTTCAGCACAAGACAACTTTAAATCGGCTAAAAAAGATGACTTGGCTTTCTCATATAATTCTGGACTCAGATCAGGTTTTTCGCAGTTTGGTCCATAGTGAGCGTCTTTCGATACAGCGCTGTGGCTCTTTTTCAATCTTAATTTAGGTTTAGCAATTAAACGGATTTTACGATTACAATTTTCCACTTTCGCGATCAAAGGATTAGGACTAGATTTAAATATTACTTCATGAGTTTTACTATGAATCGATCCTGTATTAAAAGACACAACAGCAGCTGCGCATCGGCCCGCATAAGAACCACGGGAAGAATAATTTACACGCTTACCCCCTACTAATTTGGCAATCACTGCGTTAAAACTTTCAACTATATTACTTGTACAATTATGAATTAAACTTCTAGAATGATATGACAGTCTTTTACTTAAAATGTGTACCGCGTCCATTAATCCGCATCCAACAATTGCTGGAAGCAACCCAACAGGTTCTATTCGACGAGTATCAGGTCTACAGAAATACTCCTTGCAATATTGGTGATTACCAAATACGTGTTGTGGACCATTTAGGATATCTTCACTAAGATTTTTTATTTTTTCTTCGAGTGACTGATTTTGATCGCCCCAATATTTAATAGCGCATTTTACACCCGTTCTTAAACGCAAATACCTTTCTTTTAGGAATTTCCGCAATTCGCAAGGATACTTAGTGTCTTTCGACAGTTTCTCCAAGCTATTGCAGTAGTTTCGTAAAAGATGATTTTTGCATTCAATTTTCTCTACTGTTAAATTACCGTACGGTCGCGAATCTAATATTTTTTTATAAGTACTGGAATCGCCGTCTGCTACAAATTTATTATAAATTACACCGTGATCAACAATGGAACGTTTAAACCCCTCAACTATTATGGTCGATTCCATACCGGTAGATGATCCCGAATAATTCTTGAAACAACGGTGTTCCGAGGGCTGACTGTCGTTCTTTGCGGCTCGTGCACAAACTACGCAGTATTTATTTTTAACTCCAAAAAACAATACTTTATTAGTTTTAATGCCAATTATCGCAGCTGCGCCGGACAAGGCGGAAAAATTCTTACCATAAGATCTCTTGCTCCAACAACCGTCAACAGCAACAGATATTAATGGTGTACCATTTTTATCAACACTACCTATAGACACTGCGTACTCCGCTTCTTCCTTGACAGCTTCTGCCATGGAATGTGCTGCTGTCTTTTCCCACCAATCGCAAACCGTATTATTAATTTCATTGTATAATGAAGGTGACATGATTGGTAGGGCTACTGCGGCAGTTAATGTTTTTAACTGATAGTAGCTCCCACCAGATGATATGATACCAGATACAATTTGATGATTCACTTCCATTCTATCTTCTTTCTTTTCAATCAAACACACAGTAAATTTCATACTACACATACTACATTTCATGATGAGTTTTGAGTCCAGACCAACTTTTACTTCACCTATTATACTGAGGTAACTTAACTTACAATCCATTGGACCGTGGTCCCCTATGGCCTGAAGAGCTTTAAAAAAAAAAGAAACGTCTACAACTCTACGCCCAACTTCCATTTCATCCACCTTTCCCTCTTGGTCGTTTTCAATAACTAGTTCCTGTAAAGAAAGATAATGGCTTGATTTTTTTTATAAAAAATAATTAAAAATTTAAAAAAATGCAAAAGAATTAATACAATATTAGGTTCCTGATGAATAGAAATTATAGTTTCTTTACGCATTAGGTATTGTTTTTTTATGACGTCACCTATTTGAACGTAAATTTTCTTTTGAGAAAGTAATTGAGAAGTATTTCGGTACTAAGGTGTTTGTCTCTCGATGAAAATAATAAATATTGCAAGAAAAAATCTATAGGTAGGTATTGAGATTTTGTCTTCGCCCATCACTAACTAAGTAGTTTATTTATTTATGTAACAAGTCTACAAGAATTACGTATAACAACTTACCTCTATACAGCGCGTAGCATTGTTGCTCAGAGTCTCGGCCCCAAGGTTTTCTTTATTTTCAATACTGGAAATATTATTCATCAATATTATCCACTTTTTATTTATTTTGTACAACCCTAAGCCAGACGCTAGGCGCCTCGCGTCTGTTTGGCGGGTATGTCGACAAAGTTGCGCTGTCGCCTACCTACTTCCACAATTTGACATATACCTACATGTTATTGTAGGTATATGTCTGAATCGGGCGATCTAAATCATATGACATATTCTATTAGCTTTGTAATGTACCCTGTTCAAATGCGATAATAAATAAGTAGGGAGGAACTTACATTTTATTCCGAGATCTTTTGGCTTTCATATTTTTATAATGCGTACAAAACTTTCTTTTCCCTGGCATGACACTCAAATTCAATCAGTCCTGCGAAAAAAATAGCCTATGTTACTCAGTGATAATGTAGCTTTCGAATGATAAAAGAATTATTAAAATCGGTCCAGTACTTTTTGAGTTTATTCGTTACATACAAAAATCCAAATCTTTCCTCTTTATAATACCTATTAGTGTAGATATTGTATTTTTTACGATTTATATCTAGTTCCATCATGGTTTTCTTTCAGACATTCATTATATCGATACTTTCTACTAACTGAAAATAAATTAATTATAAAAATGTTATACTTACAGTTTTTTACAAAAAACACAAATACACAATACGTAATTCTGCTGTCTGCAGCCGACAAGCGTGGTGTCGCGTTCACTTACAGAAAGGAACTGCCGCTGTTGACCACCGAGATTGCACGAATGAAACGAACGTTTTATCCCATACATTTGTGTATGAAAAATTTACCTTAAAATATATCTAGATTTTAGGGCTTTAAAAGAGGAAGTCTTTGTTTGTAAAGGTATAAAAAAAAGTATACAGCTATACTTATTGGTTTCTTCAGTGTTCAAAAAGTGTTTCTTTTTATCAATTTGTGTTGATTTATGGGGTTAAATCTGAAAAATACGAAGTCATGTTTTTGCATTTTTACTCAATTTTGTGCGTTTGTTGACGTTTATTATAAAACAACTATTAGGTTTAAGAGTTTAATTTAAGCATGAACATACTTATTGGTCTTTGATTGTAATATATACAAATTATCATTGATATCAATCATATGTAAATAGGTTAAATATGAAAAATCGTAACACTCTTTTCGGTGATTTTCACGATCTACACCCTTAATCCATTTGCGACTTTAAGAAATAGGAGCATTTGATTTTTTAGGGTAAAAAAATTATGACCAAATCCTTCTACAAATTTTTTTATTGTTGCTCATCACTAGCTTCTTTATAGAAACAAAAGATTCTATAAAAAAAACTAGTTGTCCCGGCAAACGTTGTTTTGCCATTTACAAAAAAAAAGGAAAAAAAATCAAGACCAGATGAAGAACTCGGTGACTTAACATATTATTTATCACAATATCATTTCAAAATAAAATATGCACCAGGAAAACAAAACATAGAGGCGGATTGCTTGAGTAGAAACCCTGTACTAGAACCAGAAGATAACACAGATGATCAATTGAAAGTTGTGAATTTAATAAAACTAGAAGACATAATACAAGACCAAAACAAAAATGAAGTAATACAAAGGAACAAAAACTGGTTGATAAAGAGACAAAGTATATATATGAAGAAGATTAATGAAAAAGAAAAAATAATAATAACGGAACAATTTAGCATCAAACTGTTAAAAAAAATACACGAGGAACTATGACACATTGGAATTGGACAGATGCAAAAGACAGTTGGCCCACATTACTCAGCTAAAAATTTGACAGAAAACATAAAGAAGATATGTCGAAGCTGCGAAACTTGTATCTATACATATAATAAATCTGTAGACATAAAAAAATCTGTAATTGTAAGATATCCAGAAAAAAAATACACAGGTCGTCTTAAAATCATTAGCTGAACACGATAGGGTAGTTTTTAGAATTTTTGTCTGTTTGTTTGTCTGTTTGTCTGTTTGTTTGAACCAGGTAATCTTATAAACTACAGAACAGATTTTAACAAGGTCCACATGAATATGTTCAGAAAATATCAGAATAACATTTAGGGTATGTTTCAATTTAACTTTAATACAATAATTATGATATTTGATGAAAAAAAATTAAATAAATATGAAATCGAAATATTTTTCCGTGGTAAAACATAATCGAACGTCAGAAGAAAACAGTACCGTTACCACGACTTTTTTACGTATTCGATCTAACATACTATATTGAGTATTTACTATGAAACTTCCTAAAAATCAACTTACTAGGTCCACCCGTCTCTGAGAATATCGGTAGTGACACACTGACAGACAGACGGACAAAAGAGTGATCTTCTATGGGTTTCTACTTTTCGAGTGCTTCAAAAAGTCATAGTAGGGGTACAGTACATGCCTCCGCTCAAGATGGCAGCTGTCATGAAACCAAACAGTTTGCATTTAATACTACCTACGTGAAACTGAAAATGAGGTTAGTACAAAGAGGTACTACTACATAATATTACCGATCTCCTTTACGAAGACCTCTTCGATGTTACATTTCTATCGCGCTTATTTCCTGCTTATCTCTAATGAAATAGACTGAATTATGAGTTCAAGTCGCGGAAACCTTAGAAAATTAAAACAAAAAAGAATTTTTCAAATCGGTCCGGGAGTTTTGGCGGGAACGAGTTAACAACATGTCGTGCTGCAGTTTTATTTTCATGAAACTTAGTTGTAACCCGAGTTGAATTGTATAATTCTGGTGGAATGTTATTCAATTTAGTTCTGTGAAAGTGCACAAGTGTAGTGAAAGTAAAAATCAGTGTCAAACATGAAGTTTTCTCATTGCGTCCAAATCTCTTATTAAGGTTATGGTAAGATTGCCACCACTTTACTATAGCCCCTGACTTGACGGACTATGACTTTGACTTTTTTGAAACACTTTAGGCCCGATTTATGAAAAATTAGGTTATAATTTGATGCAAAATATAACTTGACACTGGCTAAATGCACAAGCCGTGCGAAGCCATAATAATTAATAAAATAAAAAAATAAAAAATCGGTCCAAGCTTCTACGAGTAATCAGCGAACATACCTACATAAAAAAAATACGCGACGAATTAAGAACCTCCTCCTTTTTTGAAGTTGGTTAAAAAATAGATAGATATTTGTAAGAATCAATTTTTCATTTTGTTTTACCGAATATTACGTAGCCCTGCCAGCTACCTCATAAAAAACTGGACAATTTGGTCAAGAATTCTGAAAATTGCAAAAGGGGTCCTGCCATTCAGTATGGGAGCGTGGTATATTATGTGTTATGTTTTTTGCGCTGTGATTTTAGACCAGATGAATAAATAATGCCCTTATGCTTTAAAGGTTTTGTTTGGGGGCATTATTTGTTCATTTCGATGGCTATGGGACTCAATGTGAACCGCACACTTTTGAAAAATCATAGGACATCATTTCTAACCCTTGACGTAAAAACGACGGGGTGTTATAAGTTTGACGTGTCTGTGTGTGTGTGTGTGTGTCTGTCTGTGACATCGTAACTCCCGAACGGGTGAACCGATTTTAATTTAGTTTTTTTGTTTGAAAGGTGAATTAGCCGAGAGTGTTTTTAGCTATGTTTGATCAAAATCGGTTCAGCCGTTTGAGGTTTATGAGGGATAAAAGTCAGGATTAAAAACCGAATGTTAGTGAGTAGATAGGCTCGAGTGGGGTATCAAATGTAAGGACATGATTTGTACTTTACAAATAGCTATGTTTTATCGAAATCGGTTTAGCCATCTGAAAGTTATGGGGGATAAAAATCAAGATTAACAACCGAATGTGAGTAGATATGCCCGAGTGGGGTATCAAATGAAAGGGAATGACTTGCACATTACAAGTAGCTAATAAAAAAGTCCCTCCCTACAAAAAGGATGAAATAAAAATTAAATTCAAAATTTAAAAAAAGCCTAAAAAAAGCAAAAAAAACTATGAATAAACCCCTACAAAAAGAAAAATAATAACCCCGAAATTATGACCCTACGTAAGTAGGTAGTACATTTGAATTTTTTTGATTAAATATTGTCGCGTCGGGGGCCGCTTTTTACCTATAAAACATCTTCATAAAATGATAATATTAAAATTTCAACGAAAATGTTAAAGTAAGTATTAAGAATTACAAGTACTTAAAAACTAAATACTTACACAACTTAACTATCCAAATAAATTCTTAAACAAAAAATTCAACGACGACTCTTACATTATATTAAATTGACTCTAAAAAAAGAGCGGTCCCCGACGCGACAATATTTAACCAAAAAAAATCAGATGTACCTACTTACGTAGGGTCATAATTTCGGGGATTATTTTTTTCTTTTTGTAGGGTTTTATTCATAGTTTTTTTGCTTTTTTTAGGCTTTTTACGTTCATATTATTTTTATAATTTTGGGTCGGGGGGTTTTTAAATTTTAATTTTTTCTTTTTTATTCCATTTACGAGACGCTTTAGAAGTTGTACGTCCTTTTGTAGTTGGCATAAAGGATTTGTCATAATTGGCTTCGGCATAATATTCCTAGGTATAACATAATTTTACACAATTCTTTTTGGCATTAAGTCACCGCGCTCTTTGGAAAATCATGGAACATCACGTTTCTTCAAAAACCCTGTCTCCAAGACGTTTTAGGGGTTTTATGTTATTTATTATTTGTTTTTATTTTTTCGATGTCCTCTATCGATAGGTATGAGACTCAAAGGGCACCGTACACTTTTGTAAAATCATAGGACATCACATTCCTTCAAATACCCCGATTCCGAGACGCTTTAAATGTTTGGTGTGAAAGCGTTTTTTGTTCAACGTAATGCATGCTATCAATATGTAAGGATTTCAATGTGCATCGCGTTATTTTAAGTATGAGTATCTGTTCTGTCCAATGGCTATTCTTTTTAATCATTAATATTAATATTTAAAAATAAAAATAATACAAAATGTTATTTGCACCAAAATAGATTATTATTTGCATGATGTTGGTGTTAAAAATACTATTACCTCATAAATTATGAATGGAAGAATATTAATCCAGGGACAAAAGTAGTCAATAATTCTTTTTTCTTTAATTTATAAAAAACCAAATATAACTAGGAAGACAAAGTATGTTTAAAGTTTTGTGCGAATAGGACTTAGACTTAGTTATAGCGTATTATATGGTTGTGTATTATGCTTTATTTGTGTGAAATTATTTAAAAAAATATTACTAGCACATAAGTGCCTTCACCAAATCAATTAAAACAAATAGTTTAAAAACAATATTACTACCTATTTTGTTATTATAACTTACACCGAAAATAGTATCTATGCGGGAAAATGCTAGGTATTCTAAATATACCAAAACCACATCGCGAACGAAGTCGCGAGCAACAGCTAGTCAGAAATAAATCAAGAGGGCAAGATAAAATTGGATTCATGTCACATTTAGGCCCAGCCACAAAGCCATTTGAGATAATCTCTGTAGATACAATCGGAGGCTTCGGAGGGTCAAGATCGACAAAGAAATATTTACATTTATTAGTGTACCACTTCACAAGGTTTGCTTTTATAACGACCTCAAAGACACAAAACGCAAATGATTTTATTAAGTTGATCGAAGGTTGATCGAAAATACAAAGCAAATTGAGAATATAGGCATGCTACTAACAGACCAATACCCCGGGATCAACTCAAAAGATTTCAAAAGATATTTAGAGGAAAAGCAGATACCAATTATCTTTACGGCAGTAAACGCACCATTTTCAAACGGTTTAAATGAAAGACTCAACCAAACGTTGGTAAACAAAATAAGATGCAAAATGAATGAAAAAAAGAAAAATAAATCATGGACTACAGTAGCGAGAGAATGCGTAAATAAGTATAATGAAACAATACATTCCGTAACAGGTTACACACCAAATTACCTACTACACGGTATGGACAACATACCTAATCATACCAAACGAGTTAAGAAAAGAAAATCGAAACATTGATTGGATTACAGATAGGGAAAAGGCGCTAGAAAACACAAAAAGATCACACGATTATAACAAAATATTATTTGATAAACATCGGAAACACTGGGAATTTAAATCAGGAGACTTGGTATATGTAGAAAATGGAAATAAGTTGAACAGAAAAAAATTAGATGAACTGAGAATTGGACCATATAAGATAGTAGAGAAGATATCAGAATCGATTTACAAAATAGACACAGGTCACAAGAAAAATGAATCAAACCTATTCTATATTACAAAATTAGTTCCAGTCCTAAAAATAGAAGAAAACAAAGAATAAACAAGAACGTAGAAAAAAAAGGGAGAAACAAGAAGATAAAACAGGAAACTTACTACTTACTAGATTTAAGTTAGGATTACTTTTTATTTAATTTTTTCAGGGGGGGAGATGTAAAGAAATATATTTCTTTAAGTTAATGTAACTTTTAACAATTCCCTGCTGGCAACACTGATGTCGGTAAAACAGTCCAATGATGGCCGCAGAGAAACTTGTTGTGGTTTTGTTATTATCCTTGTAATTTGTGCTAAATAGTGTAGAAAATACTTACCTGTGCCTACAACATTAGACAATACGAATTTACACGACAGAAAGCAAACTTTATTGTCGTTTCTTTGTTTTACAGGTGAGTACTAATTAGATTTGTAAGATTGTTAGCCGGCACATAACCTCTTATGTTAGAAATATTTACTTAGGAAAATAAAACTTTGTTTTACAGAGCAACACAATTGGTTTAATTCCTAAAGTAAAATGAAAATCATATTATATATGTATATTTTTTGTCTTTCTATAACAAAGCCATGGCAACAATAAAAAATATTATAGTTAAGGATTTGGTCATAAATTTTTTACTATAAAAAATCAAATGCTCCTATTTCCTAAAGTCGCAAAAGGATCAAGCTGTTTGTGGTGCCATATTAAAGGTAAAGAGTTGAACTAATACGCCTTAATGGTCAAAGTGCGTTATCGACTCTGGTTTAGATGCTAGAGGCCAAAACATTTGACAATTCTAGTATTTTTTTGAATAATGCCGATTTTCTCAGAAAATATTCATGTTTTCAATTTTTTTTATAGAATCTTTTATGTTTCTATAAAGAAGCTCTAGCGATGAGAAAAAAAACCACGATAGTTAAAGATTTGGCCATAATTTTTTTACCTTAAAAAATCAAATGCTCTTTTTTCCAAAAGTCGCAAATGGATCAAGCTGTTTGTGGTGCCATATTAAAGGTACAGAGTTGAACTAATGCGCCTTAGTGGTCAAAGTGCGTTATCGACTCTGGTTTAGATGCTAGAGGCCAAAACATTTGAAATTTCTAGTATTTTTTTTAAATAATGCCGATTTTCTCAGACATTTTTCATGTTTTCAATTTTTTTTTATAGAATATTTTATGTTTCTTTAAAAATAATCTAGCGATGAGAAAAAAAAATCACGATAGTTAAAGATTTGGTCTTAAAAAAATCATTTGAAAATAAAGTGAAAATAGAGTATTTTCAATGGCTTCTATTTTCCAAGGTCATGGAGATATGAAGTTGTTTGTGGTGTCGAATGAGAGATAAAGAGTTGAACTAACATACCTCAAAGTTACAGTGCGTTAGCTGCTCTGGTTTGGAAGCTAGAGACCAAAACATGTGACGTTTCATACATTTTTTTCATATAGTGACGGTTTTCTCAAATTTTTTGTATGAAATAAAAAAAATTACAGAATAGTTTAGCTTTGTTTTAATGAGCTCTACCGATCTGCATCAAAAAACAGCCCTATGTCCATCATTTGCAGTTTCGACCCACTGTGCGTCGGCAGTGAAATGTATGTAGGTCGATGAGTCGATGACTCATGCGGCCTGCCACACTATGATCCTTGCGTTCGTTGTCATAACGATGCTCCTCGCGTTGCCGCGATGTTGCCCTCTCTGCCCACACACTGCTCTACTCGCGCAATTAACTCGCCAACGGATATGGAGGATGACATCTATTCATCGCAATAGTACAAGATTCATTTTCAAGGCATTGTATGAGTTATTTAAAAAAGATGCTTATTTTTAAAGTCTAAATTTTAAAAAATAAAATAGAATACAATATTATCTTTTCTATATATGTATATAAAAGAAAGTCGTGTTTGTTACAACACTCATAACTCGAGAACGGGTGGACCGATTGCAATGAAACTCGGTATGTAGATAGCTGGAGACCTGGATGAACACATAGGCTACTTTTTATCTCGAAATTCCCACGGAATCGGGACTTACGCGGGTGAAACCGCGGGACGCAGCTAGTTTATAATAAAAAATGACGCGTGCGTCTTGCGTGAGTTTATGGGCCCGTCAAACTATGCTGATCGCCTATGCTTCTCGCGCTGCCGCCATGTTGGCCTCTCTGCCCTTGCTCTGCCCACACACTGCTCTTCCCACAAAATTAATTGCGCAAATAATCGCTTTGCTCCTTGTCATTTGTCTTTGCTATATACAATGAACGTAAAACTGTGGCAGCGTGTGCGCGCTATGCATTTTTGGTTTAACTATAATCAATGAATAGATGTCATGCACCATCTCTGTCCGAGGACGATGACGACGACGTTATATTTCTTTTCATTACTCATACTCCGAAAGTAGGTCTAAAGATGTCTGAAGAGCGTGTAGAAAGAAAAACTTTCAGCCCTAGGGAAAATCGCTTTCACTGACAGCTGTCATGTCAAATTACGGCTTCGCGCGGCTTGTGCAATGTGCTTGTAGCCAGTATCAGTATCATTACGAATTAGGAACTTCAAAAACCTAACCTCCTTGCTTTAGGTAACACCAAAGAATAACAATTATGGCTTCATACGGCTCATGCTTATTGCCAGAGGTGGTATGGAGTATGGAGTCTCTCATTCACTCTCGTTATTATGAAGAATTTTATGTATAATTCGTAATGAAAAGCACAGTGTTTACCTCGGGTAAAAGACTCATTAAGTCCCTCGAACTATTAGCGCCCTTGCTACGCTCGGGCGCCAAACTCCGTCTCGGGACTCAATGAGTGACTTTCACACCTAGGGTAACAATGTACTATTTCATTACTCATACTCCGAAAGTAGGTCTAAAGATGCCTGAAGAGAGTGTAGAAAGAAACTTTCACCCCTAGGGAAAATCGCTTTCACTGACAGCTGTCATGTCAAATTATGGCTTCGCGCGACTTGTGCAATGTGCTTGTAGCCAGTATCAGTATCATTACGCATTAAGAATTTCAAAAACCTAACCTCCTTGCTTTAGGTAACACCAAAGAATAACTATTATGGCTTTACACGGCTCATGCATACTGCCAGAGGTAGTATGGAGTATGGAGTCTCTCATTCATTCTCGTTATTATGAAGAATTTTATGTATTATTCGTAATGAAAAGCACAGTGTTTACCTCGGGTAAAAGACTCATTGAGTCCCGAGACGGAGTTTGGCGCTAATAGTTCGAGGGACTTAATGAGTCTTTTACCCTTTGTACCGCGTGACTTTCACACCTAGGGTAACAATGTACTATTGTATGCCATTGATATAATTAGCTAAGGGGGCGTCCATAAATTACGTGAGATGTTTAAGGGGGGGGGGGAGGAGATGTTGCATGACATCTATTCATTGATTATACAGGGTTATTGGTAATTATACTAGCAAGCTGTTGAGGGCTGCTTCTGGGCTTGCTAGTATAATTACCAATAAAACTGTACAATGTGTTTCAGCGAAGGGGTTTTAATACGAAAGGGGGTTGTTCTAGACATCTAGGCAAACAACTTTTGTTCGGAAAATTCGGTTGTTTTGTTGGAAACTTTGTACAAACAAAACTTTGAAACAGCTGATTTTCAAGTAACAATCCCTCAGATTGATCGAAAAAAAAAAAGAAATTCGAATTTACAAAAATCGTAGAACAAAAGTTGTTCGCCTAGACGTCTAGAACAACCCCTTTTCGTATTAAAACCCTTTCGCTGAAACACATTGTATATTCTATTTATTAGATAGGCATTTGTATAAATTATTTAAGTTATTTTAAAATCTAAATACCATTTTTTTTGTTACTAAAATTGAAAACAATTTATCTTCTAATAAAAAATGACGCTTGCGTCTTGCGTGATGGATGCGGACTGCGACCTACGCGATTATGTGGCCAGTCACTCGCGCTCATTATCCTTTTACCCGCGCCCAAAAACCGACAAAATGAGTTTTGGCGGGAACGAGTTAACAACATGTCGTGCTGCAGTTTTATTTTCATGAAACTTAGATGTAACCCGAGTTGAATTGTATAATTCTGGTGGAATGTTATTCAATTTAGTTCTGTGAAAGTGCACAAGTGTAGTGAAAGTAAAAATCAGTGTCAAACATGCAGTTTTCACGTTGCCTCCAAATCTCCTATTAAGGTTATGGTAAACTTGCCACCGCTTTACTAGGTATAACCCCTGACTTGACGGACTATGACGACTTTGACTGTATTGAAACACTTTAGGCCCGATTTATGAAAAATCGGGTCATAATTTGATGCAAAATATAACTTGACACTGGCTAAATGCACACGTGCGAAGCCATAATAAAAGAAAAAAAAAAAACCGACAAAATAGTGAGCGGTGGGCATGACGAGGAGCATGACTTGCGGCATTACGAGTAATGTTGCCACACTACGTCTTTGCCTTCTGTCCTCACTACGTCCCACGCCACTCGTCGAGTATGTGGCGGGCGCGCGGGCCCATAAACGCAGGAATTTATAAAAATTCAGTCGAGTCCGTGCCTCCAGCGTGATTGCCACGTCAAAATGATTTTATCTCAATAATTCATTATCATTAAAGTAATAAACCTAATGTACTACTAACGGTATCTAGTCAGTGAAGTTAAGTTGTTGCATATTTGGATGTTGCGTCTTCTAGGAGATTTTTAAATAGGTAAGCTTAAAAGTAGCACCTAAACCTACTCTACTTAAAGTATTTATGTTCTTACAAGTTTTTTTTTATAAGGATAATGTTTAACTTTATTTCTCTTGGGTAGACCAGATAGAATCATACTATTTGTGTACAATTTAATTACATAACTATTATTAAAACCTGCGAAACTTAATTCGGCCGCGCTAGAACGCCTGTTGAATAAAAAATATCAGATGACCTTGTATGCTACAAACACTTAAATCTAAATGTTATGTAGGTATATTGTATTCACACAGACCAATCATGACCTTCTAAATAATATCTATAGTTCAAAAGAGTTGTAGGAGTTGTACTGAGATTTTAATGCCAGACAGAGCCACCCGGCTTGTCTCGGCCTTAGCCGGCCGCTCAGGTAAAGGCCTTAACACACGTCTCGATTTGATCGGGTCCGACATCCAATTTGATAGGTGCCCGCCTATATCGGGACGTGTGTATCGTAGTCTGGCCGACTTAATTATTATTAATTGAAACGGGTCCAATCACATTGGGTGCACACAAAATGCACACCCGATTTGATTGTACCTGACTAAATTGGTACGTGTGTACGCGTCGGACCCAATTTCGTGTTCGAAACAATCAAGTGCGAGTCGGACTCCCGCACGAAGGGTTCCGTATCATGTTGTATTTGAGCCCCGTTTAGTTTTTTGACGTGATAACGTCTATTAAATTGATGGAACACCTGCAACAAAAGTGTCATATAAGTGGTAATTTTGTGTCACGTCATGCGTCCCGTTCCCGATGTTGGACGTCATGCGTCATGGTAACATGACGCGTTCGTTCCCGTTAGGAAACAAGAGTATAAAATAACAATATCGCTCATCTGGGCTTGTGTTATGGTGACAAGTGACGAATAGAAGACTATAAAGGAAAAAAAGAACAAAAAATATAAAAAAACCAATAAAGGAATTAACATAAAAATCTCAATTTTTTTATCGTTTTCTAATGACGTTATCACGTAAAATGATCGTCCGTAAACAAACTTTACAGACAACCATTTTTTGTCTGTTTTTAATTGTTGTTATAGCGATAATCTATACTAATATTATAAAGCTGAAGAGTTTGTTTGTTTGTTTGTTTGAACGCGCTAATCTCTGGAACTACTGGTCCGATTTGAATGATTTTTTCAGTGTTGGGTAGTCCATTTATCGAGGAAGGCTATAGGCTATGTTTTTTTTTTTTTCAAAATTAGGGATCCGTAATAAAATTGCTATTTTGTAACATAAGGTGTAAAATCGAAAACCTATTTTTGCGTGCGCTGCAAAAACTATTGACAATAGAACAAAATGATGTACTACGGGTTTGTAGATCTTATTAAGACCTACAAAAAAGTCCGCTGGAACATAAATCTAGCTATCATGGTTTAATCACAATAACCGATTTTGTGTTCAAAATAATTATTAAATCGTCTGAAGAAAAAAAACTACGTTAAATATGTATCCTAATATTAATCTTTAACGAAATTAAGCATTATGTTATCAAGAGTATTTATGTAGAAGTAAAATACTTTTTGTTTCATCTAAATCGGATATTTCGTTTAAAAGTTATCACATGTGTAAGATGTTAAGAGTTGGTACCTTTTAATGAGTTATGGGCCATAGAGTTTTTTATCAACATAAAATCCTGCAATAATCTTTTTTGAAATATATTTGTTGATGATTGTAAGTATAAGATCTTTGAAGAGTATCCTACTAATATTATAAATGTGAAAGTTTGTGTGTGTGTGTTTGTTACTCCTTCACGCTAAAACTACTGAACCAATTGCAATAAAATTCGGTATGTAGATAGCTAGAGGCCTGGATTAACATATAGGCTTTTTATCCCGATATTCCCACGGGATCGGGACTTACGCGGGTGAAACCGCGGGGTGCAGCTAGTAGAAATACATAATCTGTGAAAATTTTAACTCTAGCTATCTCGATTCATGAGATGCAACCGGATGACAGACGGACGGATGGACAGACGAACGGAACTGATAGACTGATGGACTGACAGTGAAGTCTTAGTAAGAGGGTCCCGTTTTTCGCCCTGAGGAAAGGAATCCGAAAAACTACTCGATGACAACGATATGCACTTGAAGGCGTGCAGGAAGCTACTGAGTCCGTCCGTTCGTCTATCCGTTCCATCCTTACGTCTGTCTGTTTGTCATCCTGTTGTATATCATTAAATGTCCGACTGGGTCCGAGTCGTACACGCTACCTACCAATTTAATCCGGTCCGATTAATAATATTATGTTGGCCCGACTACGCTACACACGTCCCGATTTGTTAAATTGGATGTTGGACCCAATCAAATTGGGATGCGTGTTCCTTCTTTAAAGACCAAGTACCTGGATGCCCGAGCTTTGCTCGGTCTTTTTTTTTTACTTAGTCTAACCTCAAAGCAAACACTCATTGACTTCGTGTTACTTAACAACGCCATCTGCTGGAATAACTTTATTGCTCACAAAAAATAGTATTAGTAGTTCGCCAATAGATGTCAGGAAGACTCATATTTTTCAAATAAAAAAAAGTAAGTTTCGATAAAACACGAATAAAATGACATTTTCTAAAAATAATTCCTAGCTAGATCGATTTATCGCCCCCGAAACCCCCTATATACCAAATTTCATGAAAATCGTTGGAGTCTAATTATATATGTACAAGAATTGCTCATTTAAAGATATAAGATAAAAAAAAGTAGTTCGGTTCGGTAAACCAACGACGTTTATTCTTGACCAAATTTTGAATTCTAATAATTAACACCAATTCTTAGAAAGGCTTTATAGAGTTAAAAAAAAGTCTAACAAAATACTAGCTTTTATAATCAAGGCGTTATTAAATGTTGACTTCGCACAGTGGCCGAAATAATGAAGCTAAGCGCGGAAACAGCCCCGTAAAATCAATGACCTTAATGTAAAATTAAACTAAACTAAGTGTTGAGCTTGTTAAGCGTCCGTAGATACGCGGTCAAAATCAAAACAATAATTAAAGTTCCAATTATACGTGGTCTAGTTGTGGTATAGTAACAATGGTGACTAAAGGATTCTGCCTATTTATTTTCGGTTTTTCTACGTCCATTTGTTTTTCCTACAGGAAAAAGGGTAATATATTTTGATGCGCACGCTGCTATGTTATAAACTTGTAACGTATTACCCGGTTTTTATATTATGATTTTTCTTAATAAACCAGAAGCAACAATCATACTTTCCTCTTCTTAATATTATAATTATTTATTTATGTATAATGATTTATATGTACATTTTTATTGTATGCCCTCATCTTTGTATAGGCATTGCCATTCAAAGACGCAATGCAGCTAGCCTTTTGAGCACCCTACCAAAGGAAACTTGTTTGGATTACATAAATTACTTATAACTTAATAACTATAAAAATCTAACCCTGTGCGTCGCTTGGCACTGCGGCAGGGCCGTAGAGAATGAAACATTTTAATAACAATTATTTGATATAAAGGACAAAAAAATATGTCAACTAACCTAGCCTACCTACCTACTTAATTAAAGTAAATATTTTAGGTCAGTACCGACTAATTAAATAATATCATTTATTTTCAGAAAACAATGGTTAATTCAGACGATCAAACAAGTAATTCAAAACAAACACACGATGAGAAAATTAAAGACATCAACACAATTAACTCGCTAAAATCAGAAACAGACGATGTTATAGCTCATTATGAAAAAAGGGCAGAGTCTCCTATAGAAAGAGTAAAGTTTCTAGGGTTCGATGGAGATAGCATTTATTCTGAAGATGAAAAAGACGCGCCCCTACCTCCCATACCTGATGGAGGATGGGGTTGGGTTGTCGTATTTGCTGCATTTCTTGTAGCGGCATGTGCTGATGGGCTAGCCTTCTCCTTTGGCCTCTTACACGAAGAATTTACAAAGTATTTCAAAGCGACGCAATCTGAAACATCTTTGATCGGAAGTCTTTTCATAGCGACGCCACTGTTAGCTGGACCGATAATGAGTGCCTTAGTAGACAGATACGGATGTCGGCTCATGACCATTGTCGCGGGGATCGCTTCTTGCTTAGGATTTCTACTCGCTGCCATTAGTAATTCTATCCTTATGTTATGTTTGACTTTTGGACTCATCAGTGGATTGGCGATGGGAATCCTCTACGTTACGGCAGTCGTATCTGTAGCGTTCTGGTTCGATAAACGGAGAAATCTAGCTGTTTCTCTGGCTTCGTGCGGTATCGGTTTCGGGACACTGATATACTCACCATTAACTCATTATTTATTGGAAATATATAGTTGGAGAGGCACTATAATCGTACTGGCTGGCACCTTGCTGAACATGTGCGTGTGTGGTGCGTTGATGCGGAATCCAGACTGGTTGGAAGTAAAGCAACGTAGAGAACGACAGATGTCCCGGTCAAGAAGATCTTCGAGTGCTGGGTCAGTGTCTTCGAGGTCTCTCGCTGAATCTGTTTACTTAGATGCTGAGGAACTAAAAACATTACTACAAAGCGGTCAAAGTCCTGAATATATTTTAGCTACTTTAGCTTCGAGTTTAGCAGAAGCTGAAGAACTGGAAGCGACGACACAAGCAAATGCTGAACAATCTACTAAGCGGATTCATTCAACTATTCATTTGCCAACATTCATTCAGAAAAATGAAAAAGTAAGTGCTAGTTTTTTAATTTTTACACCACACTATCAACAGCTTCATAGTGATAGTGTTATAATTTAAAATATTTGTTTATCGACTATAATAGCCATAAAAAATCAGATAACTGTATCGTTTGAGTAAATAATTTAAAAACAAACAAAACGGCGCTTAGCTATATGTATAATACATAGTGCGTGCTATGTATTATATGTTATTTGTTTGTTACCAAAGTACGTATACTACGTACGTATGAACTTTATTTCTCATATCTCATATTCAAATGATGATGTTGTATTTCATTTTTTGCAGGTACCGACTGAAGTCATAGAAAAACTAATGCAAAACAAGCGACTCTACAACATAATTTTGCAAAATTATCCTGATTTTGTAGCCAGAAGAAAATCAGAAGTAAATTTAAACGTAGATTGTCCTCCGGACGACGCTAAACCAGAACCTGCTCAATTACAAGTCGAAATTAAAGCCAAAAAATCTAAAACTGAATCAGAGAGTAAAGGAGACGATAAAAAAATAATGAATGGCAATAGTAAATCTCAGGAAATAGACAAGCCTTATGAAGATAAAGAGAAGAAAAAGAACCACGGGCATATTTCTAAAGCTCCTCCCCAACAGCAGAATTGGTTGAGACAATTATCGACAGATCACCATTACTTGAAGGATATGCCACTGTACAGCAAGACATTAATGCGTCGAGGTGCTATGTTGAGCATTCCACGGTACAAGCTGAGAGCTTCATCTCTTCCAGACATGTATAGGAATTCTATGTGGTCTATTTATTCTGAATCAGATAGTGAAATGGTGAGCAAAGTACTTATTTACCTAAAAATGTAAAAAAAATGAGCTAATTACCTACCAATCAATGTAGAGTCACCTAACCTACGTCTTATTATTTCAATAACTCTCGCTTTCTTACCTTAAATTAAGTACCTACTTTAAATAAACTATTTTTCAGAGATGGTACGAGCGAATCTGGCATTCCTTAAAAACGTCCTTTGATTTCAAAATGTTCACAGAGTTCCACTTTCTAATGTTCAGCTTGTCTTCCTTGATCCTTTCCGTCTGGTTCATTGTTCCTTACTTCTTCCTCAAATCATACATGACAGCCGTAAACATTGAAGGAGGAGAAATGATGATCAGTATCATTGGGGTCTCAAGCAGCATTGGAATTGTAAGTTATAAGCATACCTTTATTACTCTTCGTTGCAACTGGGTTGCATAGACGTAGCATTTTCCTGTCAATCTTAGTACCACATAGGTATTAGGCAGGTAAAAGTCATCAAAAATCATTGTGATTTAACGAAAAGACCATAATACAGAATTCGAGACCAACAAGATATTTTGGAACTAAAGCTTTCAATTGATTACCATATTGTTTTATTGTGCATTTCAGGTGGCCCTTGGCTGGGCAGGTGACCAACCCTGGATAAACGTCATAAAGACATACGCAATCTGTCTCATCGTGTGTGGCCTCTCGGTGGCTTTTTACCCTGCCTTCATCACCAACTATTGGGTCCTGACAATAATATCGACTATCTTCGGTCTTTCCTTTGCCAGTTCCTATTCGTATACTCCAGCCATCTTGATGGAACTGATGCCGATTGATCGGTTCACTGTTGCGTATGGGCTGATGTTGCTTAGTCAGGGTATCGGGCATCTTATTGGTCCGCCTATTGGTGGTAAGTTAATTTTGTAATTATTTCTTACACTTAGAAAATTTCATATATATGCTCCAGTGGGAAATAGTCCGCCTTTTATGCCAGTGGACGGACCACTGGTTAAGTTTCGATTCCAGAAGTGGTTTAAAGTAATATTTGAGACGTAAGGTCTATTATCTATTCTATATGTTAAGCATAGAATCCTAATACCTACCAGCAAATGATAACACTATTTTATAATTAAAGGAACAAAGTGCCACCGTAAACAACACAGTTTATATAAATTGTAAACAACCTTGGCCTACTTTACCAATTTCGTACAATATTTCAGTGGTAGCTAATTGATTGTACAAAGTTATCGTAGGAGGTACTTACTTAGTTTTATCTCTAAGATTATAACCACAACTAATAAGTATTATGGCAAACGTTTCTCGATTATTTATAGAAGTTTCAAGATTTTATAGGCGACGTTAAAAGAATTCTTAACTTCTCTATCTACGTAGTTTTAGTGACTTCAAAAAACTTAAAATACTTTAATTTAATTTCCCTATATCTTATTAGAATTAAATTGTAGATATAATAGTTAAAGCTTTTTTTATCAATGACATTGATCTATACACAATCTAAATATAGATATTGTGAACTCTATTCAACGAATTCCATAAATAGAGGCAACAATCTATATTTGTAAACGTAGGTATACCTACTAATTGTTCCCTAGCCTAGTTTGGAATGTGTGCGGCCGCGGCGGCCGGAAGGTAGGAGAATTTTTAGAGGAAATAACGCAAGCGCACAAAACAAAACATAATTACTTTTGTATCTGTATATGAGTCAACAAATTTAACGAAATTGGACGTTCGTGCTCAGTATTGTTTTAAAAGACACCATATGAAACCACTACTATACATTCTCACAAAACGCTCTATTCAAAGATGGTACACGATTTGAAAAAGTTCGCTCGATGGAATAATTAAATTATCCGAGGCAATAATTAAAAGCGTACTTTCCATAAAATTTTCCTAGAATAACCCATTTTGATGTGGTCGCTATAATAGAATTATATTATATTCTGTTTTTAACCTCCGACAAATGGAAAAAGCCCTAAAAAATATTGTATGTCAGACGAGGCTGTATAGGTTAAAAGACTTTTGCCTGGCCTTTCGGGAGTATGATTAACAAAAAATATTGCCAAAAAACAAGTGGAAACATAGACTTATCACAAATAGTCTTTTCTTTTATTCGCAACTGTGATAAAAAACATCGTACGATACACGTGTGTTGATCACTCCATTCTCGGCTCTATAGACGCACTCGCGTTCCTCTCGCGCGTCATAAACCGCCTCGATGAAATGATCAATTTACCACACTTGTATCGCAATGTACTATTTTCGTAGCCTTCCGATGGTTTGTGAATCAGCCTGGTAGTAACCACGATATTAAAAGTTTGTTAAAAATCCTTCTTTCCAGGGATGCTGTTTGATCTGACAGGGACATGGGAACTAACATTCTACATGGGTGGGTTATGGTTGGTGATCTCAGGTTTATGTGTGGGTGTTATCGGTTACACGAAGGACGTCAGGATGTGTGGGACCTCGCCGTTACTCAAGGAATCTGAGGAAGCGAAGACAAACACCGACGCTGCTTGACTTTAATAAATGATATTATTTAATTACTGATGTTGTCGTATTTCATTTAACGACCCAGTTGGCACAATAGTCACCATGCCGGACTGTCAATCACAGGGTTGCGGGTTCGATTCCCGCCAGACAAGTATTTATGATTAGATATTTGTCTGTGGTTTGATTGTTTCTATGTATTATAAGTACCTATATATTTACAAAAGAACAGTATATAAGTAGTATATCTAGTAGTATGTCTAGCTTACCACCCATAACACAAGTCTAGTTACTTAGGTTAGGGCTAGGTGGCGTTTTGTGGATTGTCCTGCAATATTTATTTAATAATATTGGAACGAAGTTCCTTATCGTGCGTTGCGAAAGGGGGCTAGTCGGTAAAAAATATGACCAAAAGTTGTAACGACACTTTTTGTTATAGTTGTAAGCCGTGCGGCGTGCGCGTGTTTCTCTCTCTCTCTCTCTCTCTCTCTCTCTCTCTCCCTCTCTCTCTCCCTCTCATAGAAAGCAAGCCAGTTATTTTCGTTTCGTCTTTTTTCGTTCCATCCGGGTGCCCCTTGACACCTCTCAAGTTTTTTTTTTTTCTTTATTTGTATCTGTTATTATTCTGTGATCTACCAATAATATGTCAACAATCATGGCACCGGAGTTTTGGCGGGAACGAGTTAACAACATGTCGTGCTGCAGTTTTATTTTCATGAAACTTAGATGTAACCCGAGTTGAATTGTATAATTCTGGTGGAATGTTATTCAATTTAGTTCTGTGAAAGTGCACAAGTGTAGTGAAAGTAAAAATCAGTGTCAAACATGCAGTTTTCACGTTGCCTCCAAATCTCCTATTAAGGTTATGGTAAACTTGCCACCGCTTTACTGTGGCCCCTGACTTGACGGACTGTGACGACTTTGACTGTGTTGAAACGCTTTAGGCCCGATTTGTGAAAGGTCGGGTCATAATTTGATGCAAAATATAACTTGACACTGGCTAAATGCACACGTGCGAAGCCATAATAAAAGAAAAAAAAAAAAAAAAAAATCATGGCACCAACACTATCACTGATAATGATAATATCATTATCAAACGGTAAGTTTGTTTATTTTTCAGTCTACCACAAGTTTACTTACCCGATCAAATGTAGCTATCATGAACGTACCGTATCTACTGTATTGAGTATTTACCAAAAATGTGACTCAAATTGGCCATTACGTGAGCCGTCTTAAGGTGAAAGGGTACCGACGCTCTCTCCATACAAACGTAGTCGACTGTTTCCTCCCTGGATAATGAGTATAATGACACTAGAGCAAATAATTTTGTTGCGTAAAACTTATAACTGCCATGACCATATTGACCATGCCCATATATTTTGTTTTTAAAATTGTATTTTCTATGATAATTAGAAAATCAAAAAACCAAGACATAGTCATTGCAGTTATAGGTTTTATGTTACAAAAGTATTTGCTCTAGTGTCATTATCCAGGGAGTAAACAGTCGACGACGTTGGTATGGAGAGAGCGCCGGTACCCTTTCACCTTAAAACAGAAGAAACGTCTCTGTCGCGCCGTGTATTTTCAAAATAAATAATAATCTACATATTTATTTGTATAAGTATAATGGAAGAAGTTTCTAGCAGATATTGGGTATGAGTGCTATCAGTCTGTCAGTTGAATTGTGTTTACAAAAATTATCGTTCAAAATCCTTGAACTAAACAATGTATACTTTGATGAAACAAGCTGTACCGACACACGTTGTTTTGCCATTTACAAAAAAAAATAGATGATGATCGATTCTCAGACCTAACGAATATACACAAAAAAATTCATACTAATCAGTTACTACATAGATAACTAACACCGCAACACGAGAATTTTTATATTATACTAGCTTTTGCCCGCGACTTCGTCCGCGTAGAAGTTGAAAATGGACCAAGGAATCACGTTGTCCCATACAAACTTTGCAGCCCTTTTGCACCCCCTTAGGGGTAGAATTTCGGAAAATCCTTTCTTATCGGATGCTTACGTCACACAAGGAACACACCCTCCAAGTTTCAGGTCTCTACGATCAGCGGTTTAGGCTGTGCGTTGATTCGTCAGTCAGTCATTCAGGACAAAGAATTTTATATGTATAGAAGATAGGGATATTCTCGGCAAATATTTGTATTCACCCAACCAAACACAGACTTGTATAAATAAAAAAGAATATTCCAAAGATAAGTGCGTAAAAAAAACCTTTTCCTTGCAGTCGGGTAAAGCTCTTGACGCAGTAGTAAAAGTACCTAACTGGTATACAAAAAATATTATTTTAAAACATAAGATTCTTTATTAATACTTTTAAAAGATACATTTATTGATATACATTGATAGAACGCACAAGATTGTACTTCAGATTTAGTATTGTCGAAATTCGGTAAACAATGGCAGTCGTAGCGAAAATACACCGAAAGATACCTACCTTCTTTAAAAATGATGATTTTCCCTTTTATATATATAGATATCAAAAATGAACTTTAAAAATTGAATAGAAGAATAGAATTGAAAATAATTTTAGACTGGCGACATTATAAAAGGAAAACAATGAATAACAGAAAATGAATAGGAATATATAATCTGGGTAGATGTAGATACCCTAGGTACTACGGATTAAAATAGAATGAGGTACAATAAATAAAAACAGATCAATTAGAAATGGGATCGAGACATATCAATGTATTTTCGCTTTTACTTAGAGTTTCTATAGTTTTCCGTAACAATTGGCACTTCACACTGCTAAACAAATAATCTACTATGTAATACTAAAATATATGCAGGGATATGGGTTATTAAACCTATTCCTGTCTGCATTAAAACAGGTTGTAATCGATGGATTAGACCGTATTAGTCCATGTGTGAATCATTTATTTTGACTAATTCTGTGTCATACCGTCAGAACCATAACTAATTACCTCCTCTATAATCCCCAGAATATGTCTAATAACAAATAACCCTGTAATAACATTTACCTCTCTACACAACAGTAAACAGACTTTTATCCGTAGAGTAAATAACTAATGAGCCTAAACTAGACTATTGATATAATTTTATGTCGGAAAAAAGTCCGTCAAAAGGTTTCCAAGTTTTTACATAAATCTCTAAGTAACAACAAATAGGTAAATATTTAGAATATCTTAACAAGAAGGGAAAATATTGATATTACTCAGATATTCATAAAATATTGTTGATTCTTAAATGTTTAACAAATGAATATAGATAATAGATTTCAAAATCTTATGAGTAAAATGACTCAAATTTGAAATTAACCAGCATATTTTATGCAACACTCTAACAATTTAAACTTACTTAACTAGGTACACAATAATGGAGTCGTTAGAAGAGGTAGTTTGAAAATATATAATTTTATTACGTATCCAAATTTTCTTAAGGGATATTCATAAGAGATTGTAAAATCGAAGCGTATTCAGTTCTCATAAGTTTTTTCAATGATCTAGAGATCAATATATTTTCTGTAAAGTACAGTAAGATAATTATAAATATATACAACATCATAAGTTTCATCGAATTATTAGATATTCATATATAACAGAGAGGGAAGACAATAACGAATCTTAACTTAATTTTATTCTACAAATACTTAGCTAAAAATTGCAGAGATAATAATATGTGACAGCCTTTTAATGACAAGTTAAAGTGATAAATATTTAAAAATTGTGCATAGAAACGGTAAGGGAGATCACCAAAATACTTTATTCGTTCTCTAATATTAAAGTTTATAACAGCCAATATAATTTATTTATCCTAATTACAGCCTGTTAAATAAGTAATGTGAAATTTTATATTTATTAACAATCTTAGGAATGTCAAAATGTATTTAAACAGATCCATGAAATGTCGAATTAATTGCTTATTGTAACATAATATTTAATAAAGAGTAGGTACTTACTTTATATTAAAGGTACATTTATAAACTGTATCTAAAACTTTGATATCAATGACAACGCTAACATTAAATGCCATAGAAAAGGGTGTAGAAAAAGACTTATTTAGGCAAATATACATATTCTCACTTGAAATCACTTTAGGTTACACGGGATAATAAAACACGATATAGTGGTATAGTATAGGACACGACGAATATACCTTAAACTACTACTATACAATGTTTTACATCCATCAAAAAACATACGCATATCACTAGAATAGTGGCGGACCAAGTAGCGGTCCCTGAGTGACTCCTTAACTCTACCTAACATTAATTTAGATAACAAGCACGATAGAATAACAGGAAAATATCAAAGACGATTGTATAATAGCAGTCGAATCGATAGTAACAACCGTGAGTAACAGTTAACAACCACTTTCATACTGTATAAGTCGAGTCACATTGTCAAAAGCCTTAGGAATTTCTAATTTGCAATATTTGACATTGAATTACATAAGATAACATTTTCGATATAGATAAACGTAACAATTCTCACCTCTAACGTTGACGTTATATTTACACTATATATTTGTCAACAATCAATATTGATTTATAAGATCATTTTCCTCAATTTGCTTTCGTAGACTATAATTACATATCCATATATTCTTTTTGAGATATATTCACAAGCTCATCTGATTTAAAGTATTTTGATAAGAAGTAGGTTTTGAAAGATTAGTGATATGTACGAACAATTCTTTTAGAATACCTATCTAATTGACAATAGATTTATTCTACAAAAATATAGTAGCCAAAGAGGCATTACTTTTAGAAACTCCTTCTTAAACATCTTAAATGTGCGCAGTGATAATAAGAATGATTTGTGTTAAAGTTTTTCGAACGTATTTAAGTTCCTTTTCTTCTTTTTTTAGATGGCATAAATTACGATTTTGGACAATAGTTAACAAGTCTTAAGATCTACACAATATATTACATACACTTATCGGTCAACGGTTTCTTTTTAATCAAATTCAATTTTATTAATGTACCTATCCACACCCCAAAAAAGCAAAACAGATTTATTGACATAGTTAGGCAGAAATTGCTGTATTTATTTTTCAAAATTTTGTTATCATATAACTTTTTGGAACTCAAAATTATGTATGATATAGACAATGTTATCTTCATAGTTTTGTACTATAAGTACTTACTTACTGTAGAATACAGATATTCACTTAGGTACTACAATCTTAGGACTAATTAGTGAAATTGGATTCTTTTGAAAGTATAAGGAATTACGTAAAATTAAATTATTAAATTTTTTACCAGCAGCAGGAGAGCCAATGCTGATCATGAGCATACATCTGCTAAGCCTAAATAGGCATTCAAACATAACATTAAAGTAAGGTAAAAAGTTCGGTCAAAATAGCAACACAGCAAACTGCACCCATAATCACCCAATCTATAGACAGACAACAACTGCGATAGCATAGTAATGCTGGCTTTTCATAGTGCTCTTTGCAAATCAAATTGCTAAGCAATAGGTAAAGTCAGATGTAATGATCAGTTTCACTTTAAGCTGAAGACAGTATTCGCACAGCCATATTGCGTAGTGAAGATGCCATAAAGCGCGAGCGTGCCTGGTGATTGAATGCGGGAAGTTCGCGCGCGCGTCTAGCGCAGCGGGTCGAGCGCAGCGCGTGACGCGCGTCGCCGCCGCTAGGAGGCCGGTGAGGCGGGCAGACCTGCGCCCGAGCCGCGCGCCGCTCGCGGCTCCATCTCCAGCGAGAGCGTGTACTGACGTTCCTCCGGTATTATCAACGATCGTTCCAGCAGGAAGTCACACACCTGAATGCACAATACATACTTGATACATACACATGTTTTAACTCTTCTCATGTAAAAATAACAAAACAAAACGATTGTGAACACCTGTTTCCACATTCTTTTAAACTGCGAGTTTACTCAGGTACGATGAAGTCTAATTGAGTACCTAGGTACATAAATCTGTAAGATGATTAATTTCTCATTCTCCTCGAAAATGCCTGGATTCAATCAAATTGTGAAAACTAGACTAACAAATACACTAAACTAGAGGTAGGTTACTAACCTTTGGTATGTGATCAATTTTGTACGGAGTTTGTTGAAAATTCCTGATTTCTCGGATAACATGAGCAATCTGGAACAACAAATGAATGTGAAAAACAGACGTGGGTAAGTAAATGTTTGTTACTAATAAATAACTTGTATTTGGAAAGAAACTAAATGGTAAAAACTGTAATAAAATGTTACAAACCATCCTCATTTTAGAAAAGTTGAGCAGACCATCAGGCGTGTAGTTAGAAGTGCCCTCGTCAATGAACGACAAATCTGAGAGGTACATTCCCAAGTACGGAATACATGGCGGATCACATCTGAGAAACAGAAACATAATAACAATGTAGTTTATTTTATAAGCAGACGTGTGAAAAACGGTGAGAAATCAGGCGTGATTGGATAAAATAGATAGTAACTGAAGGTACCTGTGTAAAGCATCTCTCAAAACTCGGAACCGGCATTCGGAAGATATGAGCGTCTGTAATTTTTCAATTGTCTGTCGACTCTGCGAACAAACGAATTGCGAATTAAATTTAAAACTTGTTTGTTATAAGTTTTGAAATGTTAATCTTTAATCGAATAATCTTACGGTCTTAGATACTTTCTCCCAAGTCTTCTTGAGGCGATAGACGGAAGTGTTCGAAAGCGCCGCACATACTTGGAGCACACCGTTGAAGTTGTGCAGACAACGGGCTATGTCAGCTACTGCTGCCCATTTCTCTATGGCTGCTACACGACCTACGATCGAAAAATGTAAAAACTACCTAGCAGTATTTTAAGTAGATTTGGCTTTCAAATAAATTCCCAGAAATATTGGGATAGCATAGTCTTATGCTTAGGCTGTGAATTGGTCATTACTAAAATCGATTCACACAGTAAGTCAAAGTAAAATTATAATGATAGTCAAGTTACCAGTTAGAGTATATTTCTTGAGTATTTCGGAAACCACAAGGTTAGAGATATGATTGAAGTGTGACGTCAACATTAAGATATGAGGTGCTCGTTCTGCCTTGTCCGCTTTTGTCCACGCCTGTCCTAGAAATTCCCTGAAAGCCAAAAAAGCTTTTTAATAAATCTTTATCTAGACCTTAGGTATAGTTTGACAACTGAGATCAGTTGTTGCTGTCCCTAAACTATTCTGAAGAAAATAATTGATGAAGATTTTAACTTACTGGCTATGTATATTGCTGAAAATCTGGTAGTCAAGGTAGGTCATTTGCTCCGCTATTTCTAGAGCAGAAAGAGTCTCGATGCTTTCGTTGGTTGGCACCTGCACGGAAAAATATAGATACTGACGTAGTTTTCACTTCTATAACTAAAACCAAACCAAATGCTCCATCAATTAAAATTGGAGTCCTTTCACTTACTGGGGGAGGTGCGAATAACACTTTAAGATCGACAGCTCTATCGGGTGGGCGTTCCAACAATCGTAACAGCTGTGCAGCCGCTTTGTGCTCAGCGGGAAGTAATCCTGGACTGCCTTCAATCTCTTTAAGGAAATCCATGGTCAACCCACGTAGACGTTCATCAGACCAGAAGTCGGACGAGTGTTTCGAGATCCAGTGCCTAGAGGATCAAATTATGACATTTTAAGATACTGATCTTTTTATACCTGGAGAACGTGTACTTAGGCATGTGTGCTAAAATGATATTTAATAAAATATATTTAAACTAGCTGTTGCCCGCGACTTCGTTCGCGATGTGGTTTTGGTATATTTAGAATACCTAGCATTTTCCCGCATAGATACTATTTATCGTTCGGTGTAAGGTATAATAACAAAATAGGTAGTTATATTGTTTTTAAACTATATTTTTTAATTGATTTGGCGAAGGCACTTATGTGTTAGTAATATTTTTTTTAATAATTTCACACAAATAAAGCATAATACACAACAATATAATAAGCTAAAACTAAGTCTAAGTCCTATTCACACAAAACTTTCAACATACTTTGTCTTCCTAGTTATATTTGGTTTTTTATAAATTAAAGAAAAAAATAAAAATTAACTACTTTTGTCCCTGAATTAATATTCTTCCATTCATAATTTATGAGATAATAGTATTTTTAGCACCAACATCATGCAAATTATAATCTATTTTCGTGCAAATAATATTTTGTATTATTTTTATTTTTAAATATTAATAATTATTAAAAAGAATGGCCATTGGACAGAACAGATACTCATACTTAAAATAACGCGATGCACATTGAAATCCTTACATATTGACAGCAGGCATTACGTTGAACAAAAAACACTTTAACACCAAACATTTAAAGCGTCTCGGAATCGGGGTATTTGAAGGAATGTGATGTCCTATGATTTTACAAAAGTGCACGGTGCCCTTTGAGTCTCATACCTATCGATAGAGGACATCGAAAAAAAAAACAAATAATAAATAACACCAAACCCTTAAAACGTCTTGGAGACAGGGTTTTTGAAGAAACGTGATGTTCCATGATTTTCCAAAGAGCGCGGTGACTTAATGCCAAAAATAATTGTGTAAAATTATGTTATGCCTAGGGTTATTATGCCGAAACCAATTATGACAAATCCTTTATGCCAACTACAAAAGGACGTCCAACTTCTAAAGCGTCTCGTAAAAGTAATAATTAAAGAAAAATTAAAAATTAAAAAACCCCAGACAGATAATAAAAATAATATGAACGTAAAAAGCCTAAAAAAAGCAAAAAAAACTATGAATAAAACCCTACAAAAAGAAAAAAAATAAAACCGAAATTATGACCTTACGTAAGTAGGTACATCTGAATTTTTTTGATTAAATATTGTCGCGTCGGTAACCGCTCTTATTTTAGAGTCAATTTAATATAATGTAAGAGTCGTCGTTGAAATTTTTGTTTAAGACCATGTGTTCGCAAATCGACCTTTGTGTTAAGCAACTTTAAGTAATCAAATACTCTTTTTTTGTTATTTTGATATAAGTAGATATTGTAGTTTAAAAACCATATTTTTGTTTATTTGGGTTGAAAACATGATATGAACAACTTTGTTCGATAAAAAAAATGTTAGAAAACAGAGAATTTTTAGATCGTTTATCGGTTTTTATTCAAAAATAGTTAACGTATGTTTCTAAAAATTGAATCAAATGATAGGTTTTGACCTCTAGGAACTATATTTTTGGATAATAATGCTAAAATGTACAAAATGTTTTGCAAATCGATCAAATATAATAGTTAGCACGCGTCAGTTCCTCGCAGTCGGCCTCCGGGCCTCGTCGAGGTAAGACCTATGCCACTTTTGCCGGCACGCTGCGTTCGAGCGAACCCCACGCGAAACCTTGCATTTGCAGGGATGACAAACTTTTTTCCGCAAATAATAATTTACAAACGTACTTGCCCGCAAATAATATATACTAATATTATAAAGAGGTAAGGTTAGTAACAAGTTTGTACATTGTATTGTTGCTCCAGTCTAAGCAGCTAGGCTTGTATAATGGTGACTAGACGCGATTGAATGAGCGCAAATAATCTATGGGTACTAATATTATAAAGAGGTAAGGTTAGTAACAAGTTTGTATATTGTATTGTTGCTCCAGTCTAAGCAGCTAGGCTTGAGTTATGGTGACTAGACGTGATTGAGTGAGCGCAAATAATCTATACTAATATTATAAATAGGTAAGGTTAGGAACAAGTTTGTATATTGTATTGTTGCTCCAGTCTAAGCAGCTAGGCTTGTGTTATGGTGACTAGACCCGATTGAGTGAGCGCATATCATCGATACTAATATTATAAAGAGGTAAGGTTAGTAACAAGTTTGTATATTGTATTGTTGCTCCAGTCTAAGCAGCTAGGCTTGTGTTATGGTGACTAGACGTGATTGAGTGAGCGCAAATAATCTATACTAATATTATAAATAGGTAAGGTTAGGAACAAGTTTGTACATTGTATTGTTGCTCTAGTCTAAGCAGCTAGGCTTGTGTTATGGTGACTAGACGTGATTGAGTGAGCGCAAATAATCATACTAATATTATAAAGAGGTAAGATTAGGAACAAGTTTGTATATTGTATTGTTGCTCCAGTCTAAGCAGCTAGGCTTGTGTTATGGTGACTAGACCCGATTGAGTGAGCGCATATCATCGATACTAATATTATAAAGAGGTAAGGTTAGTTACAAGTTTGTATATTGTATTGTTGCTCCAGTCTAAGCAGCTAGGCTTGTGTTATGGTGACTAGACGCGATTGAGTGAGCGCAAATAATCTATACTAATATTATAAAGAGGTAAGGTTAGTAACAAGTTTGTACATTGTATTGTTGCTCTAGTCTAAGCAGCTAGGCTTGTGTTATGGTGACTAGACGTGATTGAGTGAGCGCAAATAATCATACTAATATTATAAAGAGGTAAGGTTAGGAACAAGTTTGTATATTGTATTGTTGCTCCAGTCTAAGCAGCTAGGCTTGTGTTATGGTGACTAGACCCGATTGAGGGAGCGCAAATAATCTATACTAATATTATAAAGAGGTAAGGTTAGTAACAAGTTTGTACATTGTATTGTTGCTCCAGTCTAAGCAGCTAGGCTTGTGTTATGGTGACTAGACGTGATTGAGTGAGCGCAAATAATCTATACTAATATTATAAATAGGTAAGGTTAGGAACAAGTTTGTATATTGTATTGTTGCTCCAGTCTAAGCAGCTAGGCTTGTGTTATGGTGACTAGACCCGATTGAGTGAGCGCATATCATCGATACTAATATTATAAAGAGGTAAGGTTAGTAACAAGTTTGTATATTGTATTGTTGCTCCAGTCTAAGCAGCTAGGCTTGTGTTATGGTGACTAGACGTGATTGAGTGAGCGCAAATAATCTATACTAATATTATAAATAGGTAAGGTTAGGAACAAGTTTGTATATTGTATTGTTGCTCCAGTCTAAGCAGCTAGGCTTGTGTTATGGTGACTAGACCCGATTGAGTGAGCGCACATCATCGATACTAATATTATAAAGAGGTAAGGTTAGTAACAAGTTTGTATATTGTATTGTTGCTCCAGTCTAAGCAGCTAGGCTTGTGTTATGGTGACTAGACGCGATTGAGTGAGCGCAAATAATCTATACTAATATTATAAAGAGGTAAGGTTAGTAACAAGTTTGTACATTGTATTGTTGCTCTAGTCTAAGCAGCTAGGCTTGTGTTATGGTGACTAGACCCGATTGAGTGAGCGCATATCATCGATACTAATATTATAAAGAGGTAAGGTTAGTAACAAGTTTGTATATTGTATTGTTGCTCCAGTCTAAGCAGCTAGGCTTGTGTTATGGTGACTAGACGCGATTGAGTGAGCGAGTGCTCCAGTCAGTCTAAGCAAACTATAAATGAAAAAAATATTTTAATAGAAAAAAATTAGGAAAAAAACTCAATTTTTTTATCGTTTTTTTATGATGTTATCACGTAAAATTATCGTCCGTAAACCATTGAGATAAATTACAAGAGAGATCAGCGCCGTACATTGCCTCATTCCGTCCATCTGAGCTGAAATAAGACTAGACGACATAGTCGCTTGCTAGTTCGTAGAGGATAAGGGCCTTCTCATTTTGAATATATAAAAATGAATTGCTGTTCGTTAGTCTCACTAAAACTCGAGAACGGCTGAACGGATTTATCTTATCTTAGCCTTGAAATGTTCGTGGAGGTCTAGGGAAGGTTTAGGGATCGGGACTTACGCGGGTGAAACCGCGGGGCGCAGCTAGTTTTGAATAAAAATATATGGAAACGTTACAAAAAATTACTTACAGCGGAAGCAAACTTAAAAAACTTAAAAAAACACAACGTTATGTACTACCTAAATTATATTTAACATTACAAACAAATATCACCATACGACAACCGTAGAAAATATGAATAAAAGTCAAATTAAAAGATAAGTATTTAATATAACTGAATTTGCCTTAGATAACTGATAGACGTGTGGCAAGCAAAAAACCGGTCAAGTTCGCACTTGACCGCTTTTTTTGCGAACTCGCGCACGGAGCGAGGGTTCCGTACACATATATTTATAATTTGTAAAAAAAAGTTCCTTTATTTTGCAGTATATTAGGTAGTAGGTATTATAGGTATTACAGAACCCTAAAAACCCTTAAATAATAGGTAAGTCTTAACTCAGTGTTTAATTACTTTTACCCCTTAAACTAGCTAGCCCCAATGCCAAACATCACAATCGGTTTAATTTTGTACGTAAAGAAGTAACAAACAAACACACTAGACACACACACACACACACAAACTTTCGTATTTATAATAAATAAGTATATTATAATACCTTGTTCATAAACTTGTTATTGTAAAAAGCCTCTACATCTACGTGTTTAACTCTAATGAAATTTTGTAGGTATAAAAGGTAGTGTCATTTCTGAAGTAGCGGATGGCTTGGTCATGGCGCGCTCCCACCCGCGCAGGCTCCCGCCGTTATAAAATGGAACGTAACTTGTCTATACGTAGTGTTATCCTAAATGAATGCCGTAAACCGACTTTGCAGAAACCATTTTTTTATTTTTCTTTTAATCTATGTGTGTGTATATTTGTAATATGTAGAAGATTAGTTTCTTTTCGGTTTTTTGTTTCACGGTTTTGTAATGCGTAACATTTTTTTCTCGGCTAGGTCCCCGCGTCAACCCGCGATAGGGAACTTCGTTCCAATAAAAATATTAGGTACATTATTACAGCTACACATTAGTTTTATTATTTTACGTATCGGGCCCAATTAGATAACGAAAACCTACTGTTGACACCTACCTACACTGTGGCGTGCCCACTGTTTACACCTACACTGTGGCGTAGCTTGATCGCGTACGCGAGTCGTTGCGCGCGGCTCACTTTCACGCTACGTCTTTGTGCGCGGAGGCTGAGGTAATGTTAAAATACCTACACACGGTACAGGAAGAGGGCCTTAAGCATTTATTTGGACAGCATTTGGATAGTTAAGTTGTGTAAGTATTTAGTTTTTAAGTAGTTTCACTTGTAATTCTTAATACTTACTTTTTCGTTGAAATTTTAATATTATCATTTTATGAAGGTGTTTTATAGGTAAAAATCGGCCCCCGACACGACAATATTTAATCAAAAAAATTCAGATGTACTACCTACTTCCGTAGGGTCATCATTACGGGGTTATTTTTTTCTTGTTGTAGGGGTTTATTCATAGTTTTTTGTTTTTTTTAAGCTTTTTACGTTCATACTATTTTTATTATTTTGTGTCGGGGGTTTTTAAAATTTTTATTTCATCCTTCTTGTAGGAAGGGACTTTTTAATTAGCTATTTGTAATGTGCAAGTCATGCCCTTTCATTTGATACCCCACTCGGGCATATCTACTTACATTCGGTTGTTAATCTTGACTTTTATCCCCCATAACTTTCAGATGGCTAAACGGATTTCGATAAAACATAGCTATTTGTAACGTACAAATCATGCCCTTACATTTGATACCACTCGAGCCTATCTACTCACTCACATTCGGTTTTTAATCCTGATTTTTATCCCTCATAACCCTCAAACCCCGATTTCGATCAAACATAGCTAAAAACACTCTCGACTAATTCACCTTTCAAACAAAAAAAAAACTAAATTAAAATCGGTTCGCCCGTTCGGGAGCTAAGATGTCACAGCGCAAAAAACATAACACATAATATACCACGCTCCCATACTGAATGGCAGGACCCCTTTTGCAATTTTCAGAATTCTTGACCAAATTGTCCAATTCTTTTATGAGGTAGCTGGCAGAACTACGTAATTTTCGGGAAAACAAAATGAAAAATTGATTTTTACAAATATCTATTTTTTAACCGACTTCAAAGAAGGAGGAGGTTCTCAATTCTCAATACTCGTAAAAACTTGGACCGATTTGGAAAATTCTTTTTTGTTATTATTTTCTAAGGTTTCCGGGACTTGAACTCATAATTCAATCTATTTCATTAGAGATAAGCAGGAAATAAGCGCGATAGAAATGTAACATCGAAGAGGTCTTCGGTAAAGGAGATCGGTAACATTATGTAGTAGTATCTCTTTTTACTAACCTCATTTTCAGTTTGACGTAGGTAGTATTAAATGCAAACTATTTGGTTTCATGACAGCTGTCATCTTGAGCGGAGGCATGTACTGTATTCCTACCATGACTTTTTGAAGTACTCGAAAAATAGAAACCCTTATAAGATCACTCTTTTGTCCGTCTGTCTGTCAGTGTTTTACTACCGAAATTCTCAGAGACGGGTGTACCTAGTAAGTTGATTTTTAGGAAGTTTCATAGTAAATACTCAATATAGTATGTTAGATCGAATACGTAAAAAAGTCGTGCTAAGGGTACTGTTTCCTTCTGACGTTCGATTAAGTTTTACCACGGAAAAATATTTTGATTTCACATTTTTTTAATGTTTTTTCATCAAATTTCATAATTATTGTATTAAAGTTAAATTGAAATATATCCTAAATGTTAATCTGATATTTTCTGAACATATTCATGTGGACCTCGTTAAACTCTGTTCTGTAGTTTATAAGATTACCTGGTTCAAACAAACAGACAAACAGACAAACAGACAAACAAACAGACAAAAATTCTAAAAACTACCCTATCGTGATCAGCTAACGATTTTAAGACGACCTGTGTATTTTTTTTCTGGATATCTTACAATTACAGATTTTTTGATGTCTACAGATTTATTATATGTATAGATGGGTAGAAGAATACTTTGGTCACTTAAAGGTCACTAAGATTATAAAGTTATATTTTCAAACCGACCTTAAAACATTAAGGACCCTCATGGTAGCGGCAGTAGAAATGACTGAGTCTCTTCTGGTAGCTGGTGGTGAAGTTGTTGGTGGAGATCGAGGATTTGATGAAGCTGATGTTGCAACCGCAAATGCCACTGCAGCAGTGGATGTACTGCTCCTATACAAATCGATAGATAAATCACCGATCGCCAAATGTAATTCCTAAATGTAACGTAATGACTGAAAATATTTAAAAATTTGAAAAACAAAGCTAGAAAGTTTTGAAAGTTATCAAGAAAAATAGTAAAAACCATGCAATTTAAAAAAAGTAAAGAGTAGAAATCGAATTGAAACACTATAGCGTTAAAATAATTTGCATGCAGAAATAAATGAAAGTGTAAGAAATAGTGGAACTTATATATATGAGAGTAAATTATGAATTTAATAAGTATATGTATATTTTTTAGTTGCATAAAAAATGTGCATATTCCGTATTTTTTTCCTAAAACTTTTTTATAAATTATTGGATTTATATTACTATATTATTTAATATCTAATGTAACACGTCGATGGAGACCATTGAAAATCCAATTGAATGTGACGATTTAAAATTATTTTTTCCCAAATTTTATTTGTGTGTTTGTTGTGGTAGGTACCTATCATGTGGGTTGGCTTTGACTACACAAATATAGTAAATAAATTTTGAAAAAGGGGACAATAAACAATAGACTTTTCTAGGTGAAGCAAAAATTTTAATAAACTACTTCTACGAACTTCGACTTCTAAAATTTTACCTCCGTAGCCAATCACTCACCACAACAGGTCTTTTCCAAAGCTGTTGAATGAATTTGTATTATTATATTGACAACACTCTTATCCAATGCACTACTTAGTTCCTAGAATTCCGATAAACTATCGTGCAGAAGCTTAATTTTGCCATTTGATAGATCGAAGATTAAGAAAAGTGATGAACATGCTACAACATTGAGAATTCAGCCCAATATTGTGCTACATCGAGAATGTAATTAGATTTTTTTTCGTTAACAATGAACAAAGAGATGAAATTCAATTATGAATTGATTACAATCACGGTCGTACCTTCTGTGAGACTGTCTGAAAGACGTGATTACCACTCCAGCTTTTGGTTGATTTGTTTCACGACGATAATTCTGCAGATTACAAAAATAAACATTCAGAACATTCTAAAACATCATCCATACCAGCTCACAGAATTCATAAACTAGTACAGTTCCAGTATAAACTTCAAGAGACCGATTGGGTTATCATTTTAGCTAATATGACTTCAATGAAGAAGAAGCCACACGATACTGCTAAACTAGAATAGGATAGATGTCTTCTGACCTGAGTAGCCTGTGACATCTGTGATGTGACTGAAGAACGAGGCTCAGAGCCCACCCAGTAACGGCGACGCTCGCTGTTGATCGATGAATTAGTGTAACGCCTCTCACTACAACAAATGAGTAATGTTTATGGTGGTGACTCAAATCATCGACAAGTTAATCTAAGAAACAGTTTTATAGAGTTTATTCCAACAATTTCGTTCTGTTGTTGAAAAGAAAACTTTTAGAGCAATTTTATATACTTCCTAGCTATCCCGGCTAATGTTGTTCGATTCTCAGACCTAAAAAATATACTCACACGAAAAAATTAATACAAATCGGTTCAGCCGCTTAGATAGAGTTTGGCAAAACTAACACAATTTCTCTAGATTTAAAGTTTCATTAAATTTGTTGGTTAATTATTTATATAATTTCATTATTAATACTCCACCTTATCTGCAAATATCTGAAAATCCCAATACTAATTTTTCTTTAGTTGGCTCACCTAACAGATCTCCTAGGTATAAATCTTGCGGCAGAATCTGATGCCCGCCTGGGCTCAGCAGTTGCAGGTGTGGCTTCTCTAGCGGATTCAGACCGACGACGCGCCTCGCTTGCGGCGGCTGCAGCGGCAGTCGCCGCGGCTGATGGCTGGAGACTCCGCCGCGGGGACTCCGATAGAGTCCGGACCCGCTGGAAGTACTGTCCCGTTACTGTTGTTTGTCCTTCGTTTATAGTAGAATAATAGTCACAATGATTTTGACTTATGAAAAAAAGATGAGAAATACATTATTGACGATAAAATCTACAAGGAAGAAACCCTTTTATATTCACACAAAAATAAAATTCAAATTGACAACAAAACTTAAACTCTTTTACTCACATCCGAGAACTTCTGCGATAACTTGAACTTTTCCTCTTTATACGGTTTATTCTTCTCTTGTTCTTCCTCTTTGTATTTAACGTCTTCATCGCTTTGCTCTACAAGTTCTATGCTTTCAACCTTCATTATAGTTGCTGCTCTATCGTTGTCTTTAGTCGGGGACTTGTTGTCTTTCGATCCATCTACTGGACTAGATTTCTTTGGGCTTCCGACTAGGGTAACGGAACTGATTGCTCCGGGTGATGAAGGTGACGTACCTTTACAAGAAATTGAAATTTTTAAAAACTAATAATACAGGGTTATTGGTAACTATACTAACAAGCCTTGAGGGCTACTTCTGTGCACCTTAACAATCAACTTTTGTTCAACTACTTTTGGAATTTCGTTATAAAAAAATCCATACAAAATAATAAATTAAATCCATCAGTTCAAATAATGCTCAAATCGACATAGGTCACAGAATCAATCATAGTACGTATGGTAAAGCGCGGGCGGGATATCGCGCCCTCATACGCCCGCGCCGCGCCCTTTCTGTGCCGCATAGACATGAAAAATGGAAAAATGGAAAGAAAGCACTAGAAACACTTAAATATTTTTTTGGGATATGTTCTGACAAAAGTCGTAGAACAAAAGTTGATCGGGTGCACAGAAGTAGCTCTCAACGGCTTGCCAAGTTACCAATAACCCTGTATATTAAAAAAAAATAAGTTTTATTGTTTGGAGAATACAGACTTTTGTTACCTTTCAGAGTCTCGTTACTTGACGATGTTGCCATAATTTTTGGTATAGTCAAATGGCTGTTATCCTCTTCGGCCTTTGGTAAGCATAGTTAAAAAATAACAGCGGTAAAACCAACAGCCAAAAAAACTAAATAAATTTATTTAATGAATAGAACTTACTTTACTGACAGAAGACGTTCGTCTAGACGGGGCCATTAGATAAGGAGAAAGTTTGTCGTCTTCTTCACCTAAAATATTATTAAATTTAGTATATATAATATTTACAGAACTTCTCAACGAAACTTTATTTAATTTTTTTCTACTTACTCTTCCTCGAAGCTCGCCAGAAACGGGATTGCCAATCTCTGTCACCGTATTCACTGCCGTAACCTGAATGCAAATTTCTTTAGTAAGGTGTGAGCGAAGCAGTATTGGTAACTATAAAATGGATACGGTGTATTTATTACCCTACTACGGCGAAGTCAAAAGGGAGGGTTATGTTCTTGACCCGTATGAATGTATGTTCATCTGTTCCCACCTAACTTCAAAACTAATTACTATATTTTTTGAAACGTGAGTTTGTTTGATTTGAAGGCAACGAAGTTACTTTCGAAATTAAATGAGAATCTAAGAAATAAAATCTTATAATGAACATATTTCATGTAACCTGAAACAGAACTCGCAGCACTAGTCTTCCTCGCCGTATCAGGTGGTGGAGCCAGCTCCATCTCCTGCTGTGACTGTTCGTAGAACACCTGCTTCAACGCCTCCAACACCGTCACTCCATCGGTAAACACTCGGTACGTTAGTAGGAACGTGTTCAGGAAGTCCACTGAGAGGAACCTTAGGTCTGGGAAAAAGTAAAGTTTTATCAGTTCATGCAAGTCTTACTTTAGAGTCAATAACCATAACCTGAACCTCAAGGAAAGGAGGGTACCTGTAAGACGCTGAAGCAACCGCTGAGGCGTAGCACTCCTAATCTGCGGCACTTTACACGAGTTCAGGGTTCTGCTGAACCGGATATCCACATCGTCAGTAAAAAGCGCTTTATCTGCCCGACACGCAGGCAGTGAAGCGGAACCGCAGCCGCCGCACGCGCGGAGAAGCGCTGAAAGTGCTGCCGATTCCATACACTGGGCTACTTCACTCGTCCATGCAGCTTTTTCTTCTACTGTGCTGCACACTGTGTAATAAAAAGTGATAATCAAGTACAATCGTCGATAAAGTATGAAACTAGCGTGAACTGTGTGTTACCTAAATGAGCACAGATTTGTTCGCCCTTTACTTCAACAAGAATCTTGAAATCCCTGCCTTGGTAGGTATCGCCGCCAGGCGACGAGCACACTGAAGTAGAATCTGAAAGTAAATCGAGAACATTCAATGAGGAAACAAAAAAAAATATAAGGCCATAAGTCAACATAAGCAGACCCAAGCCCATTAATAATAGTTATTTTTGGTTTTTAGGATAATATATATAATTTAGACATAGCTCTGGCTGCCTATAAATTTTGGTCGATCGAATATTTGTCGCAATTTTAAAAGAAAGTGTCTTGTATCGTCACTTGTTTTTCGGCTCTAAAACCAAACCGTTGCATCGAAAGTTTTGCGGGAACGCGAGAGCAACATGGCGCGCTGATTTTTATCCACTTTTTTTGTTAAACTTTGTGAAAATCGAGTTAAATTGCATAATTCCGGTGGTAATCAAGTGTATGGTCGCCACCCTTTACTATAGCCCCAGATTTGACGGACTATTATGGCTTTGACTATTATGAGCCAGTTTGAGTTTTGATATTTTTGATGCAAAATAATTATAATTTGATGCAAAATATTACTTAAATATGGCATAACGTTCGTAGGGCTAAACAAGAAAAGAAAAAATAAAACCGTTGCATCGATACAAAATGAGGGAAGTGATGTAGTATACCATCCTCATCATGCGCAGCCGGATCCTCAATAAGCAGAGCGTCGTGCAGCGGCAACCGCGCGTTTTGTGGTAGATGCAGGCGACCGCCCGTCGCGCGTGTTGTCAGCAGCAGGTAGTTTGAGAATAGGAAAGCTTGACGAGACTGGAGAGATGCCCGACGACCTTTGCCCACCACTTGAGATAAGGTGCCTACAGAAGAAGATTCATAAGGAGTTACTTCACAGGGTTATTGGTAACTTTGCTAGCAAGTCGTTGAGGGCTACTTCTTTGCACCTTAACGATCAACTTTTGTTTTACCACTTTAGTCAGAACCTTATACATATCCCAAAAAAATATTTATGTGTTTCTAGTACTGTCTGGCCATTTTTTATGTCTATGCGGCACAGAGATTCTGTGGCCTATGTCGAGTTTAGTATTATTTGAACTGATGAATCTAATTTATTATTTTTGTATGAATTTTTTATACTGAATTTCCAAAAGTCGTAGAACAAAAGTTGATCGTTAAGGTGCACAGAAGTAGCCCTCAACGGTTTGCGAGTATAGTAAGCAATAACTCTGTATACGTTTCGCTATCTCATTCTATCATTCGGATAGATTCCGTAACACATGTGATATTAGTACAAACATAAGAAACTTCTGCGCAAATTTTTTATCTGGCGATTTTGAAATCGTACAACAATCATTAGTTAAATAGTCGTTAACGTTACGTACCTTGTCGAATAAATATTTGATTGACATCCAACAAAATGTCGCAGCCCTCGATTATCATCCTCTCAACTGCTAGATTCTTACGCAGATTCTCCGTCTCGCTGACCTGATGAAACACAGCACATTGCATATAAGAAAAACCAGTAAATAAATAAAAGTTACGTAACATAGAGTGTAATAAAATACTCTTTCTTATTTGGTAGTTATGTACCTCATCGTGCATCTGCCGAGAGAGTTCCTCAAGCTGTGCCCGCGCATGCTGCAGCGAGCGTCGCTCCACGTGGTCGTGCGGCGTGTGCGCCAGTAGCTCGTGCAATGTTATTATGTACCGGGGGATCTATGGTTCAGATGTAAAATAAATATTGCAGGACATTCCACATATCGCCATCTAGCCCCAAGCTAAGTAACTATACTTGTGTTATGGATGCTAGACAACGGATATATACAACTTATAAGATTAAGTACTTTTCTTTTGTAAAAAGAAAAGTACTTAATCTTATAAGTCTGAGGCGGGAATCGAACCTGCAACCTTATGTGTGACAGTTCAGCATGGTGACCATTGTGCCAACTGGGTCGTCAAACAACGGCCCGGTGGGTCGGATTGTTATATGAATTTAATCAATAGAATTCCAATAAAAACCATATTCGGAAATCAAATAGTTGAGAAGCACGTTGTGAACATCAAGACCTATAAGATTTCATTTCTCAAAATAGTAACGTGTAAGGTGTTGTGAAATGTCAAACTATAATAACGGTGAGGCTACTGTTCACCTACTATAATCAGCGTTAGACAGTAGGTAATCAACGTTTATTTCTTACCTGACCTGAAAATATTACCCGGTAGCGGGTTAGGTTAGAAACGGCAAAAAAAAAGAATTATTTGCATTCCGCACGTAACCCTCTTCTTAACCAGACCCGAAATTATTAGCATTTTTGTCATCTAACACAACAAAATACCTACGTCATGAAATCAAAAGGTGTCTAATGTTTACCTGATGCATTGGATAGGTTAGAAAAGTTTCGAGCGAGCGTCCTTGGCAGGCCGCTTTGCTTTCCAACCGTGCCAGCAGCTGAGCGAAGGGCGTGCTTTGCTTACATTCCGTGATAACTTGCAGTGAATAATGGTGGTTTCTGACGTACTCTTGATATATTGTGAGCATTGGAAGCAGCATGTCGAATAGATCTCCTGTAAGAGGAAACTGCTTTTAAACAAGATAATAATACCATGATCATTAATATTATACCAAAAGTAAACACTTATGTTTTTAATGTTACCATCACAGTTACCAGCTCAATATAATTCTGCATACCCCGCAGCAAGCGGCTTACGATTCTGAACACCTCTTTATCCTTGCTATTATTTAAATTTTTGACGACAATTAATTAATAAAATAAATAAATCAGGACATTCCACACATCGCAATCTAGCCCTAAGCTAAGTAACTAGACTTGTGTTATGGGTGCTAGACAACGGATAAGTTAACTTTTCAAACTCACTCGATTTGTATTACGAACTATGTTACAATAGTCATGGTCTCCTCGTGACCATGACTATTGTAACATAGTCGAAACGTCGAGGTAAGTAAAATATAAAATACGCGATTAAGACCCGGGCAAATAATAACTACGAACGGATAAGTAAACGTTTTCGTTTGAAGTATATAACCACATATAATATAAACAACTAGACCATGGACAAATATCTGTGTTGTGCAGTCTGGCATGGTGACCATGGTGACAACTGGGTCGTCATTGTTTTGATGAACCCCGTGGTCAGCAGGTACTTATGAGCCTGTAACCGAATATATTTCCATCCCTTCTATAAATACTTTTGGCCGGTAGGCACGTTAATAAATAAACAATTATTTTCAGAATAAGTTGATTCGAGTTTACCTAAAACAAGCGTCGGCCACGATTCCATTCTCGAAGTCAAACCCTTGAAGAAGATCTGATGAAGGAACAGCACGGTCTCGCTGTTCAAGAATATGGAGTTGACATCTTCGTGCGTGCACGGAGGCTTCTTAGAACTTGCCGCCATTTTAAATGGACGCAGGAAGCAAGTCACCTTAAAAAATAAGAACGAAATATTATAAGATTATTTTTGGTAATGATATCTGTTTAAACTTTGATACTTTATTCAAGTCTTTCACTTACAAGTATTTCCATTTGTTCCAAATATTCTTCTTCGGCCTCCACCATTTTGAAAACCAGACTGAAAATATCATTACAAATTGTTTAGTCTTTCTCAAGTCAATTGACGTTGAAAATGAGGGGAGGAAGATTTGTTTACCTGTTCCTTTTCCTCATGCTTTCAGCGTGTGGACTCTTGATGTACTGATCCACTATTTGTTTCCATCTCCTTCGGCATAGCCAACCGCGGAAGAAACTCTAGAATAATAAAATAATATTGCAGAACATTCCACACATCACCATCTAGCCACAAGCTAAGTGACTAAACTTGTGTTATAATATGGGTGCTAGACAACGGATATACTATATATATACTTTTTCTTTTGTAAATATATACTTATATCTATAAAAATCAATGCCACTTTTCGTTGTATTTTATAACTCAAGAACGGGCTGACCTATCCAAACCAAATGTTTGAGCTTTATTCGGACTATTTAGTAGAGGTTTATGTGAAGTTTGCACAAAATCGGGCGAGCGGTTCTTCATTTATCACATTTTTTGGCGGATCATTTTGATAATGGGTATTTTGCTGTCAAATCTTTATACGTAGCGAAGCACGTACCGGGCCCAGGGTAATACATAGAAACAACCAGACCACTGACAAATATCTAACACTAGCAGCGCTTCGCAGTTTCACCAGCGTAACTTCCGATCCCGTGGGAATATCAGGATAAAAAGTAGCCTATAGCCTTCCTCGATAAATGGACTATCCAACACAAAAAGATTTTTTCAATTCGAACCAGTAGTTCCTGAGATTAGCGCGTTCAAACAAACAAAAAAGCAAACTCTTCAGCTTTATAATATACTAGCTGCGCCCCGCGGTTTCACCCGCGTAAGTCCCGATCACGTGGGAATATCGGGATAAAAAGGCCTCTAGCTATCTACATACCGAATTTCATTGCAATTGATTCAGTAGTTTTAGCGTGAAGGAGTAACAAACACACACACACATACACACACACACACAAACTTTCACATTTATAATATTAGTAGGATAGGATACTCTTCAAAGATCTTATACTTACAATCATCAACAAATATATTTCGAAAAAGATTATTACAGGATTTTATGTCGATAAAAAACTCTATGGCCCATAACTCATTAATAGGTACCAACTCTTAACATCTTACACACGTGATAACTTTTAAACGAAATATCCGATTGAGGAAACAAAAAGTATTTTACTTCTACATAAATACTCTTGATAACATAATGCTTAATTTTGATAAAGATTTAATATTACGATACATATTTAACGTAGTTTTTTTCTTCAGACGATTTAATAATTATTTTGAACACAAAATCGGTTATTGTGATTAAACCATGATAGCTAGATATATGTTCTCGCGGACTTTTTTGTAGGACTTAATGGGATCTACAAACCCGTAGTACATCATTTTGTTCTATTGTCAATAGTTTTTGCAGCGCACGCAAAAATAGGTTTTCGATTTACACCTTGTTACAAAATAGCAATTTTATTAAGGATCCCGAATTTTGAAAAAAAAAAAAAAAATACATAGCCTATAGCCTTCCTCGATAAATGGACTACCCAACACTGAAAGAATCATTCAAATCGGACCAGTAGTTCCAGAGATTAGCGCGTTCAAACAAACAAACAAACTCTTCAGCTTTATAATATTAGTATAGAAGTATAGATAAATACTTGTCTGAGGCGGGAATCGAACCCGCAACCCTGTGTTTGGCAGTACGGCATGGTGGCCACTGTGCCAACTGGGTCGTCTGTGACATAAAACTATAAATAGAAAGGATCAGGACTCGCATAAGACAATAAAACATGAGAACATGAGGCAACATTCCATGCCGTTTTGCATTCATTCATAGAGGCATTCATTAGATCTTATGGGTGCATTTGATAGGTCCGCGGTTGTTCTGACTGATTTTAAGTACCTGAACTTTCTTAATCTTCTTTAGTTCAGCTGGATCTATTTCTGGCGAATGACTCGGTGAAGAGCTGGTAATGGAAGCCGCCCTTATAGATGGCTCGTGTTCCTTTTTGAAGGCGCACAACTGGTAAAGAACAAAAAATTAGCAGAACATTTTTATTGTGAGTTTAAAGGGATTACGGAGGACCTACAGAAATTAAACACGCAGGTAAATAATCAGGTATTACATAATGTTCCAGTAACTCTTCAACTTAGCACATTTAATTTTATTGTGAGTCTGTTTTTACTTGGACAGCTGGGTTTTCGGTGTATGTTTGGATAGTCTGGTTTTTTTTTTGTAATTATGTACTACCTATTTATTATTGTTTTACTTTTTTCTTGTCCGTGTGCTCTTATAATAAACGTCTATTTTATTATTTTGTTTTTGTTTAGATTGTCTTTTATTTTTTTAGATTCGTAAAGTCAAACAAACGTTACTAAATACAATACCTACCTCTGTTCTCAATTTCTTGACCTCGTTTGAGAGTTCATCACACTGCTGCGCGTACTGCCATCGCGATGTTCTCTCGCTTTCCACGACTTGTAACAGGTGTAGCTGTTTCTGTTCCAGCTCTTCCTTTTGCAGGAGTAGTTTGTTGAAGCTGGGGCAGAAGCAAATACCTTAAAAAACTCCGGTAAGGGCAGAAGATACCAACTGCTACATAAATAAATAGGGTTTTCAAGTTTTTAATCTTAATTATAGCACTAGCAGAGCACCGCGGTTTACCCGCGTAACTTCCGATCCCATGGGAATATCTGGATAAAAAGCCTATGTTATTCCCAATGAATAAATGTATCCTCATACCAAGTTTCATCAAAATCAATCCAGTAGTTTCGGAACCTATTCGTTACAAACAAACAAACATCCCTGTATGCTTATTTTCACTTGAGAGATATAGACTTTTTGTAGTGATAATAAATATTTTCAGCTTTCTCCACTGTCACGAACAAAATTTTATCAAAATCGGTTGGGTTGTTTTGATACAAACATTGGAAGCAAAAATATAACCCCTCTTATATAACCAAAAATATAACACCACAGTCGGGTAACAACCCGAAATAACGAAAACTTTCTAACTTATCCCATCAAAGCGGCACAATCAAGCAACTCCGTGACAGCCTTTATGAAAATTAAGCACCTATAGAGTTTATATTAAAAGATTTAATTCAACCATTTAACCCAAATTCCACAGGCATTTAATTTACCAAATTAATCCATCACGAGAGATAGCAGTTGGCGTTGTTGCTAATAATTTTAATGAGGACATGACGTGCTAGTGTAATATTTGAATCTCGTCATTTTTGGGGCTTTACCGTCAATGATGGATGGTTTTATGAAAATTTTGTTAGTTAAAAGGTTCGGACCCTGTTGTTTCTAGTTTCATTAATAATTTAGGTAGGTACCTACTACGTGCTTCTATCAATAGAAAACCATACAATACAAATACAATTACACACAATTATCTACATATACAGGGTTATCTTATATCTTTAAATGAGCAATTCTTGAATATATATATATAATTGGAATCTCGGAGTCGGCTCCAACGATTTTCATGAAATTTGGTATATAGGGGGTTTCGGGAGCGATAAATCGATCTAGCTAGGAATCATTTTTAGAAAATGTCATTTTATTCGTGTTTTATCGAAACTTACTTTTTTTTATCTGAAAAATATGACTCTTCCTGACATCTATTGGCGAACTACTAATACTATTTTTTGTGAGCACTAAAGTTATTCCAGCAGATGGCGTTGTTAAGTAACACGAAGTCAATGAGTGTTTGCTTTGAGGTTAGAATAAGTAAAAAGAAAAAAATACCGAGCAAAGCTTGGTCATCCAGGTATTGGTATCCAGGTACTAGCAAGACGTTGAGGGCTGCTTCTAAACATATCCCATGCACCTAAACAAACAACTTGCTAGGCTTGCTAGTATAATTATCAATAACCATGTAGAAGTGGAAATAATGAAATAATTCAAAATGTCTTTATTAGGTTGGAATAATTTGCATTGAATCGCATTGATCGTCTTAAAAACTAAGTAAGGATGTGTATCCTCGAAATACTCGATCACAAATGAGAAGAGATAGAAAAAAATCATCAAGTTCAAGTTGAAAAGCGCCTCTAGCAAACCTTTGACTTGCCGGTTAATCGTTTACGCAAACGTGAAGTAATGTTTGCTATACGATAAAACTCGCACTACGGCATACTACGGTACGGATTTCGTGGAAATACCGGGATAACTACCATACATAAATATATATAATATACTAGCTGTCCCGGCAAACGCTGTTTTGCCATTAAAAAAAAAAATGATGTTGGCCGATTCTCAGACTTACTCAATATGCTCACAAAATTTCATGAGAATCGGTCAAGCCGTTTCGGAGGAGTATGGCAACGAAAACTGTGACACGAGAATTTTATATATTAGACTAGCTTTTGCCCGCGACTTCGTCCGCGTAGAAGTCGAAAATGGACCAAGGAATCACGTTGTCCCATACAATCTTTGCCCCCCTTAGGGGTAGAATTTCGGAAAATCCTTTCTTATCCGGTGCCTACGTCACACAAAGAACACGCCCTCCAAGTTTCAGGTCTCTACGATCAGCGGTTTAGGCTGTGCGTTGATCCGTCAGTCAGTCAGTCAGTAGTTCAGGACAAAGCATTTTATATGTATAGAAAATATAGGCGACGAATTGAGAACCTCCTCCTTTTTTGAAGTCAGTTAATATTCGAAAATTTATAAACCTATCCTCATTCCAAGTTTCATCTAAAAAAGTACATTAATTTCGGAATTTATACAGACAATCTACAATGCAAGCAAAAATCTAAAAATAAACAGAAGAAACATCTGTACCCAATTATTCCAAGTAAATCTATTATTATTAACCTAAATAATCTCGAAGAGTCTCCTAGTTACAAATCATTTCAAGATATAAACTTAAAATATTCACGATTACATTAAATATGCACAAATCATAAAAGATATGAAATTCGACGAGTTGGGTGTGCCACGTGTACGGACTTTACTGATTGTAATATTCAGAGGGTTAGTGCCTAATAGAGAAGTGCGCCGACCAAAGCCGCGCACGCCGCCCGCCCACGGTAATTTTAGGCACGCCGCCGCCGCCGCCGCCGGCTTTTGTGTCGGCGTAATCGGCGCGAGGTTTAAAAAAGTAATCTTGAGTTCTAGTTTGAAAATAGCGCGCTTTGCCGACAATATGGGCGAATACAGAGCCCTTAGACAAGATTACGTTCCATTAGCCAAACACAGGGTTGCGGGTTCGATTCCCGCCTCAGACAAGTATTTATGCTTAGATATTTGTCTGTGGTCTGGTTGTTTCTATGTATTATAAGTATATATTTACAAAAGAAAAGTATATAAGTAGTATATCCGTTGTCTAGCACCCATAACACAAGTCTAGTTACTTAGCTTTTGGCTAGATGGCGATGTGTGGAATGTCCTGCAACATTTATTTATTTATTTATAAACGATATCTTCAATCGACAATTTTTTTTTGTATGAAAAAGGCGTAAGTTTCATGTATTCCTCAGCCTGAGAGTTATTCTACCATTTTTAAATCTATTGCATAGCTTTTATCGCGGGCTTTGAGCGCGGCAACCAAATCAAGAAATTCCGTAACGATAATAAAACCTAACACCCCCTACTTCGCCTGTACGAAGCTCGATATGGTACGACTGTACGGAGCTCGCACGATGCAAAAGCTTTATTTTTTCTCTAACGGAAGACCACGTTGGCTTATGTCAATTTCATAAAAAATGAAAAAGCAAAAAAGTATGTTATGTTACTTTCATTTCCGCCTACTGCGCCGATTACGCCGCCGCAACCGACTAATTATTCGTCAGACGCCGCCGCGCCGCCGCCGATCACAAAACCATCGGCGCACACCTCTAGTACCTAATAATTAATTTATAGTCAAACTAGATAGCGGTGGCGAAGGGATGATATTAGTTCCCTCTATCGATCTACAGCAACCCGTATTTATATCCGAAATGGAATTTCGTTTATACCTACTTAAGATTATGAATAACATCTACCTATCTATACATATAAAATTCTTTGTCCTGAATGACTGACGGATCAACGCACAGCCTAAACCGCTGATCGTAGAGACCTGAAACTTCGAGGGTGTGTTCTGTGTATGACGTAGACATCCGATAAGAGAGGAATTTCCGAAATTCTATCCCTTAGGGGGTGAAAAAGGGGGGCAAAATTTGTATGGGAACAACGTGATTCCTTTGTCCAGTCTACTAATTCTACGCGGACGGGCAAATAGTACATTACGATATAAGTGTGGTAAATTGATCTTTGCATAGAGGCGGTTTATGACGCGCGAGCGGTAGCGAGCATGTCATAAGAAGCCAAGATGCAAAGATCAATTCCACACGTATATCGTACGACGTTTTTTATCACAGTTGCGAATAAAAGAAAAGACTAGAAAAGAAAACAAAATATATTTGTGATAAGTTTATGTTTACACTAGCTGTTGCCCGCGACTTCGTTCGCGATGTGGTTTTGGTATATTTAGAATACCTAGCATTTTCCCGCATAGATACTATTTATCGTTCGGTGTAAGTTATAATAACAAAATAGGTAGTAATATTGTTTTTAAACTATATTTTTTAATTGATTTGGTGTAGGCACTTATGTGCTAGTAATATTTTTTTTAATAATTTCACACAAATAAAGCATAATACACAACAATATAATACGCTATAACTAAGTCTAAGTCCTATTCGCACAAAACTTTAAACATACTTTGTCTTCCTAGTTATATTTGGTTTTTTATAAATTAAAGAAAAAATAATTATTAACTACTTTTGTCCCTGGATTAATATTCTTCTATTCATAATTTATGAGGTAATAGTATTTTTAACACCAACATCATGCAAATAATAATCTATTTTGGTGCAAATAATATTTTGTGTTATTTTTATTTTTAAATATTAATATTAATAATTAAAAAGAATAGCCATTGGACAGAACAGATGCTCATACTTAAAATAACGCGATGCACATTGAAATCCTTACATATTGATAGCATGCATTACGTTGAACAAAAAACGCTTTCACACCAAACATTTAAAGCGTCTCGGAATCGGGGTATTTGAAGGAATGTGATGTCTTATGATTTTACAAAAGTGTACGGTGCCCTTTGAGTCTCATACCTATCGATAGAGGACATCGAAAAAGTAAAAACAAATAATAAATAACACCAAACCCCTAAAACGTCTTGGAGACAGGGTTTTTGAAGAAACGTGATGTTCCATAATTTTCCAAAGAGCGCGGTGACTTAGTGCCAAAAAGAATTGTGTAAAATTATGTTATGCCTAGGGTTATTATGCCGAAGCCAATTATGAGAAATTTAAGCATTTATTTGGATAGTTAAGTTGTGTAAGTATTTAGTTTTTAAGTAATTGTAATTCTTAATACTTACTTTAACATTTTCGTTGAAATTTTAATATTATCTTTTTATGAAGATATTTTATAGGTAAAAAGCGGCCCCCGACGCGACAATATTTAATCAAAAAAATTCAGATGTACTACCTACTTACGTAGGGTCATAATTTCGGGGTTATTATTTTTCTTTTTGTAGGGGTTTATTCATCGTTTTTTTGCTTTTTGTAGGCTTTTTACGTTCATACTATTTTATTATTTTGTGTCAGGGTTTTTCTAAATTTTGAATTTAATTTTTTATTTCATCCTTTTTGTCGGGAGGCACTTTTTTATTAGCTACTTGTAATGTGCAAGTCATTCCCTTTCATTTGATACCCCACTCGGGCATATCTACTCACATTCGGTTGTTAATCTTGACTTTTATCCCCCATAACTTTGAGATAGCTAAACCGATTTCGATAAAACATAGCTATTTGTAAAGTACAAATCATGTCCTTACATTTGATACCCCACTCGAGCCTATCTACTCACTAACATTCGGTTTTTAATCCTGACTTTTATCCCTCATAAACCTCAAACGGCTGAACCGATTTTGATCAAACATAGCTAAAAGCACTCTCGACTAATTCACCTTTCAAACAAAAAAAACTACATTAAAATCGGTTCACCCGTTCGGGAGTTACGATGTCACAGACAGACACACACACACACACAGACACGTCAAACTTATAACACCCCGTCGTTTTTACGTCAAGGGTTAGAAATGATGTCTTATGATTTTCCCAAGTGTGCGGTTCACTTTGAGTCCCATAGCCATCGAAATGAACAAACAAACAAAACCTTTAAAGCATAAGAGCATTATTTATTCATCTGGTCTAAAATCACAGCGCAAAAAACATATCACATAATATACCACGCTCCCATACTGAATGGCAGGACCCCTTTTGCAATTTTCAGAATTCTTGACCAAATTGTCCAGTTTTTTTATGAGGTAGCTGGCAGGGCTACGTAATATTCGGGAAAACAAAATGAAAAATTGATTCTTACAAATATCTATCTATTTTTTAACCAACTTCAAAAAAGGAGGAGGTTCTCAATTCGTCGCGTATTTTTTTTTTATGTATGTTCGCTGATTACTCGTAAAAGCTTGGACCGATTTTTTATTTTTTTATTTTTATTAATTATTATGGCTTCGCACGGCTTGTGCATTTAGCCAGTGTCAAGTTATATTTTGCATCAAATTATAACCTAATTTTTCATAAATCGGGCCTAAAGTGTTTCAAAAAAGTCAAAGTCGTCATAGTCCGTCAAGTCAGGGGTTATAGTAAAGCGGTGGCAAGCTTACCATAACCTTAATAAGAGATTTGGAGGCAATGAGAAAACTTCATGTTTGACACTGATTTTTACTTTCACTACACTTGTGCACTTTCACAGAACTAAATTGAATAACATTCCACCAGAATTATACAATTCAACTCAGGTTACAACTAAGTTTCATGAAAATAAAACTGCAGCAAGACATGTTGTTAACTCGTTCCCGCCAAAACTCCCGGACCGATTTGAAAAATTCTTTTTTGTTTTAATTTTCTAAGGTTTCCGCGACTTGAACTCATAATTCAGTCTATTTCATTAGAGATAAGCAGGAAATAAGCGCGATAGAAATATAACATCGAAGAGGTCTTCGGTAAAGGAGATCGGTAATATTATGTAGTAGTACCTCTTTGTACTAACCTCATTTTCAGTTTCACGTAGGTAGTATTAAATGCAAACTGTTTGGTTTCATGACAGCTGTCATCTTGAGCGGAGGCATGTACTGTACCCCTACTATGACTTTTTGAAGCACTCGAAAAATAGAAACCCATAGAAGATCACTCTTTTGTCCGTCTGTCTGTCAGTGTGTCACTACCGATATTCTCAGAGACGGGTGGACCTAGTAAGTTGATTTTTAGGAAGTTTCATAGTAAATACTCAATATAGTATGTTAGATCGAATACGTAAAAAAGTCGTGGTAAGGGTACTGTTTTCTTCTGACGTTCGATTATGTTTTACCACGGAAAAATATTTCGATTTCATATTTATTTAATGTTTTTTCATCAAATATCATAATTATTGTATTAAAGTTAAATTGAAACATACCCTAAATGTTATTCTGATATTTTCTGAACATATTCATGTGGACCTTGTTCAAATCTGTTCTGTAGTTTATAAGATTACCTGGTTCAAACAAACAGACAAACAGACAAACAGACAAACAAACAGACAAAAATTCTAAAAACTACCCTATCGTGTTCAGCTAACGATTTTAAGACGACCTGTGTATTTTTTTTCTGGATATCTTACAATTACAGATTTTTTTATGTCTACAGATTTATTATATGTATAGATTTTTTTAAGGCAGATTTTTTTGTTAATTATGCTCCGGAAAGGCAGGCTAAAGACTTTTAACCTATACATCCTCGTCAGACATACAATATTTTTTAGGGTTTTTTCTATTTGTTTTGCGTCGGGGGTTAAGAACAAAATACAATGGTACGGAAAAACAATATATTTAAGTAAAGAAAAAACAAAAAATAAACAACTCAATTTTTAATCGTTGTCTAAGTCATTATCACGTAAAATTTTCGTTCGTAAACCGACTTTAGAGACAACCATTTTTGCTAGCTAAAAAACTCTGTGGTATCTACCTTTTTTATACATCAAAACAGTATAACCCAGATAAATTAAGAATGTTTCACCTACCTAACATGTAATTAGCAGTAAGATACGTATTTAACTTATCGGGATAACTTTACAGCACTAGTTAACAAATCTAAAACGCACGCGTGCATAATATGTTGGATTATGAGCCTAAAAGCCGTTGAATAAGATCCACTTTATGAGCAACTGTGATAAAAAGATAGTTTATTATAAACGGACATTTCTGATAGCTATAATTTATAGCTTTCTTTCAGTAATGTCTGTTTTAAAGTTTATGTATAGAAGATACAATTCCAAGAGGAGGAGGAGAGGAGTCGCATGATGCGTATGGCATATTCTGTGACTTATCCAAGGCATTTGATTGCGTTCAACAAAGTACATTGATCATGAAGCTAAACCACTACGGTATTGGAGACAGCGCCCTGGATCTTATCTCTTCTTATCTGAGCGGTAGAGTCCAGACTGTTGATGTTAACGGAAAACGATCCCCCGGATCTACGATAGCAATGGGGGTTCCGCAAGGATCCATACTAGGACCTTTCCTGTTCTTAGTTTATATAAATGACTTACCTTACCTTGTAAGGGACAACCATGTTGTTCGCAGATGACACCTCCTTGGTGTTCAAGGTTAAAAGGCGTCAGTCGAACATTGACGATGTGAACAATGCTCTCTCTAGAATAGTTGATTGGTTCAATTCCAATAATTTATTACTGAATGGATCCAAAACTAAATTAATTCGGTTCACACTTCCAAATGTAAAACAAGTCAAAACTGCTGTAAAAATTAATGATGAGGAAGTTGAATTAGTCAGTAAGGCTGTCTTTTTGGGTATAACTTTAGATTCTAAGCTTCAGTGGGGCCCGCATGTGGAAGCACTGTCCAATAGACTTAGTTCTGCCGCTTACGCCGTTAAGAAAATTCGCGAATACACGGACATTGAGACTGCTCGCATAGTCTATTTCAGCTACTTCCACAGTGTCATGACTTATGGCATCCTGCTGTGGGGGTGTGCTGCAGATATTGATACTATTTTCATATTGCAAAAGAGAGCTGTCCGAGCTATCTACAAAATGGGCCCCAGGGAATCACTTAGAGAAAAATTTAAAGAGATAAATATATTAACGCTCTATTCACAATATATTTACGAAAACTTGCTATACGTTCATAAAAATCCTGAAATTTTTCGTAAAAATAGCGATATTCATAATTTCAACTTAAGAAATAAGAATGAACTGACTGTGCCCGGTAGTAGGCTCCGGAAAATAAACAGGTCGTTTAATAGTACATGTGTGCTCAATTATAATAAATTACCCAAAGATGTATATGACATGTCCATTACCAGGTTCAAAACTTTTATAAAGCATAAATTGTGCAGTACTATGCGTACTATGATACTTCTTCTTACCTTAATGATAACAACCCATGGACGTGACTTTAGTTGCTCCATTTCAAATAATACTTTCAATTATGTAATATTGACCTTTGTGAGAGTGATCACTTAAAAAAAAACCCATGAGTTTCTTGTGCCTTCTTCTCATTGGTGGGCGCGTTCCGAAGGCACACATCCTAACTTAGTTTTTTTTAAGACGATTTCAAGTGGTCTATATACAATTGTATTAAGCATCCCAAGAAATAAATTTTTTTGATTTGATTTGATTTGAAGAAATAATTATTCTATCAAAGTATTTAATTAATTGGTTGGTCTTAAATGAACATCTATACTAATATTATAAAGAGGTAACACGTTTGTATGTATGTTGGGAGTAATCTCCGAAACCACTGAACCGATTTCAAATAAACGGATGGAAAGCTCGATGGCTTCGAAAACTGTATTTGAGTTATAAGTGTGAATGAATCACGGGTCTATTCCAGGGGTCAACCTTTTAAGACGGAATGACCAAAAATTACAAATTTCAAAGTTTTTAAAGAGCCAAATTTTTTTTGCCCACAATAAATAGTACTTGCATAAATACCTTAATGTAGAAAAAACTCATCTATATATTCATAAGAAAAACATTTATTTATTCATATTTAAGTAGTGTTTTTCCACAACAAATTAGTTATTATATTTATAGTTTTATTGAGGTAAAATTTTAAAACATTTGCCGATAACACTAACTTATACTTCAACAACAAACAATTGAACAAACAAATTCAATAGGAGCGTCGCTTTGCATGGTTTTAGAAAATTTGTTTAGAAATATTTGGCTCGAAACTTATTGTTTTAAGTATCAAACATGATTCTAAATTTTCATTTGTTAGTTGGCTTCTTACTTAAATTTTAATTAATAATTAAATAACTCATGTAAGAGTACGCTTGCTCGCACGAATATATCGATTTGAAGATAGTCAGAAGCAGCACTTAAATTAATCCAAAAAAATAATATTTGCGTATGGAAATAAAGAGCCGCAGCTTCACACCCAAAAAGCCTCATGTGGCTCACGAGCCGCAGGTTGCCGACCCCTGATCTATATCAATAATTAACTTAGAACTAAGATTATCTCGTAAGAAATAAACCCTCCTCACAAAATCCATTTAGATTATCTCTTTGGTCTCTCTAATATCTACCATTTTTTGACACCAAGGAGATCGTACATAAAGTGAAGTGGTTCATGTATTAAATTCCTGGAAAAGATCGCTTTTAGCGATAAGGTTGCCCATTGTACCATATTGTTTGATTTATATTTATTTTGCAGGCATTTATCCCGTGGGAATATCAAAATAAAAGGAAGCTTATATAGCCATCCTCGATAAATGTACTATCCAACACAAAAATATTTTTTCAATTCGAACCAGTAGTTCCTGAGATTAGCGCGTTCAAACAAACAAACTCTTCAACTTTATAATATTAGTATAGATTAAGGTTTAATATGGTACAATAAACAGTTTATCTATCTGTCTAATTTCGTTGTTTAATTAGAGTGCGCCTTAGATTAGGGGGAAAAGAGTGCGCTACGTGGTACCGAAATTATGACTTTTAATCAAGAGGAAGCTCCGTAACGCAGTAACCGAGTCGGTATTTCCTACTCCCAGTTATCGGAAGTTCTTACGACCCTGACACGGAATCAAAGGACGTTCGTTACTTCTCCCGTGAGACAATCATTGATTTATTTTTGTATATTCCTTTGTAAGTAGGTTAAACTTTTAATGACCTAGTTGGCACAATGGTCACCATGCCGAACTGCCAAACACAAGGTTGCGGGTTCGATTCCCGCCTCATACAAGTATTTATGCTTAGATATGTGTCTGTGGTCTGGTTTCTTCTATGTATTATAAGTATATAGTACCTGGATGACCGAGCTTTGCTCGGTATTTTTGTTTTTTACTTAGTCTAACCTCAAAGCAAACACTCATTGACTTCGTGTTACTTAACAACGCCATCTGCTGGAATAACTTTATTGCTCACAAAAAATAGTATAAGTAGTTCGCCAATAGATGTCAGAAAGATTCATATTTTTCAGATAAAAAAAAAGTAAGTTTCGATAAAACACGAATAAAATGACATTTTCTAAAAATGATTCCTAGCTAGATCGATTTATCGCCCCCGAAACCCCCTATATACCAAATTTCATGAAAATCGTTGGAGCCGATTCCGAGATTCCAATTATATATAAATATACAAGAATTGCTCATTTAAAGATATAAGATTTACAAAAGAAAAGTATATAAGTAGTATATCCGTTGTCTAGCACCCATAACACAAGTCTAGTTACTTAGCTTGGGGGCTAGATGGCGATGTGTGGAATGTCCTGCAATATTTCGGGAAGCGCTTCTACAGTTGTGCCTTTTAAAGGTTTGAGAAGGCCCTGATAATATTTTGTTATGTATTTAACTCTAAAGCTGCGCCCGGGATTTTTACTCGCACGAAATACCGACCCTATTGGTAAAAACCGGACAAGTGCGAGTCGGACTCGCGCACGAAGGGTTCCGTACCATTATATTTTGTCTGAGCAAAAAGCTCTAAAAATATTGTACTTATGTTCAGATGAGGCTATATAGGTTAAAAAGCCGTTTGCCTGCCCTTTTAGTGATGAACACAAATAATATTGCTTAAAAACATGGTAAACATGAAAATAACCTAAAATTCTTAAAAACATAAGTACTCAAAAATATTATCTTTTTCCATCGATCGTTTTCTGTTTTTATTTGTTGTTATAGCGGCAACAGAAATACATACATCGTCTGTGAAAATTTCAACTCTAGCTATCATGGTTCATGAGATACAGCCTGGTGACAGACAGATGGTCGGACTGCGAAGTCTTAGTATGTTTTTACCCTTTGGGTACGGAACCCTAAAAAAGCTGTTTTTTTCCAGGACTCCAGCTATTTACATAAGTATCTACCAAGTTTAATCGTAATCGGTTCAGTAGTTTTTTTTTTCTATTATTAATTATGGCTTCGCACGGCTTGTGTATTTAGCCAGTGTCAAGTTATATTTTGCATCAAATTATGACCCGATTTTTCATAAATCGGGCCTAAAGTGTTTCAAAACAGTCAAAGTCGTCATAGTCCGTCAAGTCAGGGGCTATAGTAAAGCGGTGGCAAGTTTACCATAACCTTAATAGGAGATTTGGAGGCAACGAGAAAACTTCATGTTTGACACTGATTTTTACTTTCACTACACTTGTGCACTTTCACAGAACTAAATTGAATAACATTCCACCAGAATTATACAATTCAACACGGGTTACAACTAAGTTTCATGAAAATAAAACTGCAGCACGACATGTTGTTAACTCGTTCCCGCCAAAACTAACACTAACTTGACATTTTCAAATTAAAAAATAATTGCATAAACGTAACCTTTCCCTTGCAGTCGGATAAAAAATAGGTTACAACCTTTTTAACCTCCTTGGTAACAACAGTTTTGTTTAGATTTCAAAACTAAAACTTGAAGTTTAAGGTGGGTCCATACGCCAACGACCTTGCTACACAGGCTGCTAAATAGTTACTACCGGCACCGGTCGCCTTCGTTTGTGAACATTGTTGATTGTTTTGTTTTCCTCAAAAGTGCTAACATGGAGTTGTAGGTGAGATCTTTACCGATATTTTGGGGTAATTAGAGACGAAAATTCCTTGTCATTTCAAAGTTCTTCTAGTCTCAATTTTGGAACGATTTTGGAAGACGGAAAAAATTAAGACCAAAAGTTGTAACGACACTTTTTGATTTTATTACAATTCCTTCACTAATTAATCGAAAGAAACTTCGTTCCATCCGGGTGTCCCTTGATACCTCTCAAGTTTTTTTAATTTCAGGATAGCTCCGGGATAGACCGGCACCGGTCGCCTTCGTTGGTGAACATTGTTGATTGTTACGAATGTGTTATGTTTTTCTCAAAATTTTTCTATAGTTTTTAATAGGGAATTTTGGCTCAAAGTCACATCAAAAAATCTAACCCACAATTCCATCTCAACACTTTTGAGAAAAACATAACACATTCGTAACAATCAACAATGTTCACCAACGAAGGCGACCGATGCCAGTAGTAACTATTTAGTAACCTGCGTATCAAGGTCGTTGGCGTATGGACCCTTAAGTGCATGTGAAAAATGGAACTGAGCTTTTTATTAAAGTTATATAAAAATTTGATCAAAGTCTATTATATAAGTAAGTAGATACCTAAGTTCTTCCGAAGATACCAGATGCGGGGTTATAAACATTGTTCATTACGTAACAAAATGCTGGAAAAAGTTCCAAGAACGGGTAAATAAAGCGGAAAATGGTTGGAATTATTCAAAGCCATCTTAGCTCATCGTTTATTTAACGTTAGCGTTTGCGAGTTGGCCCGTTAGAGCTTAAAACCCACTTAGTTAAATAGGTATGTATATCTAAGAAATGTTGGAAATGGAGTCTACTTTATATCTTACGTCATTAAATTAAACTGCTCAACAAAGTCTAGGGATCAAGGGTAAAGTAGTATAGGTAATATTTTGTATTTGTCTAAGATGTTATAGGTAAATATCTACTTTTAAATACTATCCTACTAATATTATAAAAGTGAAAGTTTGTGTGTGTAAATGTTTGTTACTTCTTCATGCAAAAACTACTGGACCGATTGCGATGCAACTCGGTATCTAGATAGATGGAGACTTGGATTAACACTTAATTTTTATTCAGATATTCCCACGGGATCGGCACTTACGTGGGTAATAGCGCGGGCGTAGCTAGTAATATTATAAAAGCTGAAGAGTTTGTTTGAACGTGCTAATCTCAGGAACTACTGGTCGAATTGAAAAAATCTTTTTGTGTTGGATAGTCCATTTATCGTGGAAGGCTATAGGCTTTTATTTTGATATTACCACGGGATCGGGACTTACGCGGGTGAAACCGCGGGGCGCAGCTAGTATTAATAAAAAGCGAACTTCACATTTCCCCATTTCCGCAATTTCATTATTATTTTTTATAATTACAATTAAAACGTTTTACAATAATTGGTCTAAATCGTTGAGACTTTTTGTATGATATTGATATAAGCTAACGAAAAGTCACGTGGTCTTGCGTTAGTGGAAAAAAATGGTAGACAAGTTTCATCTTACACTAATTTAATACAAAGCTTAGGTAGGTATGTAAATTTCATACAAAAAAAAAATCAGTCGAATTGCGATATCGATAACACAGCCAATGAAATCTAACCTTGCCTATAAGCGAGCTGTTCTTTTAATTTAAATGATGAAGATAATAATTCATATTTACTTTTAGAATTATCTTAGAACTGTTCCTATGACTAAAATCATCTTTCAAACGTAACAGAAACGGTCTTAGATGTGCATATGTTTTCATGTGTTAATAAACACGTTTTAACAACTCAGTGCACAAGGAAGGGATAAGCTCCTTTACACATCTATAAGTACATATGTAGAGAGTACAGGGGACTGGGGATATGATGCGCAGTAGTACCCAGTTATATGGTTACCATGGCGACCGGGATTACGGTCACGACCCTGACCTGACCGCGTCGATGAGGTTACGCAGAGTAACGCATTGTAACTGACAAACTGCATTATCGATATTTTTACACGACTGCAAGGAAAGGATTATGTTTTTCGTGCCTATCTTTGTATGTTTACTAGTGTACACCCGCGACTTCGTTCGCGTAGGAATAGAATTCCCCAAAATTTTCGAATGCCTACTTATATTATGCAGAACACAGCCTCCAAGTTCCAAGTATCTATGATCAGCGGTTTAGACTGTGCGTTGATCCGTCAGGACAAAGCATTTTATATGTTTAGAAAATATATGTTTGGAATAAAAATAAAAATAAGCTTAATAACTTATCTACCATTTATGTTTGTAATATTTCCTCTTTATTCCCTCATATCTTCCAAACTATTCGATGGATTTCTTTAATTATTAAAAATTACATTTACAATTAATAAAACAAATGCCAGGAAACCTTAATGGGTTTGTCTTGGCATAACATGTATATTTGGTTGGAACATGGGTGTCAACATATACCTAGTCAATAATTCATAAGCAGTGAAGATAAAGAAATAAATAACCACAAAACTTTAAAAATAGTTTCCTAAAATATAACATCGCACAGTCTAAACCGCTGCCAGGGTCTATTAATTGAAATTTTGCACAATGTTTCTTTATATTGTGACGTAAGACGTAAGTAAGTAAGACTAAGAAACGATTTTTGGAATTTTTTACGGAATCAGGCAGGACTTTGCAATCCTGTTATAGCTAGTTTAAGATAAAGCAAATATCAAAAAGTGCCCTGCTAAAGCTATGAAAGACACGGTACAGAATTCGTAATCCAATTCCAAATACGTCTCTGGCATTTTTTTGAGGGGGGGGGGGGGAACCTAAATGTAGCGCCCCGCTCTACTTACTTAATATTAATCTATAAGTTCTAGCAGCTTTAAAGCTAATAAAAATCTTCAAACAAAATTTTTAGAAATTAAAAAATAACTTCAAATGGTATAAAATCTAGAATTAGAAGAGCCAGTCGGACTTTTTCAATTTGATTCTTGATTCCAAAAGAAATCACGCACGATAGGTAAAGGCATTTGAATTAAATTATGTTTGAATTGCGTATTTTTTACGCGTATTTCGGTATAATATCCCTGATTTATTCCGTTTCCGATCACAGGAATTCAGCAATAATATGATTGTCTCGCATCGCAATATGTCTTTCATGAACTTTGTCCTAATCGTGTATACATAAAGTACGTGAGCTGTATAAAAAAATTGATATTTTTAGATTTGTGTTCTATTGAATTTATCGCATCTAACCTTCAAAAAGTACCTTTCCACTTATTTTATGAAATAAAGCTGTTGCCTGCGAATTCGTACATCAAAATCTGTTGCGTAGTTTTAAAGATCTAAGCATACATAGGGACAGACAGAGGGAAGCGACTTTGTTTAATACTATGTAATGATGTAACCTTGATCTGGAGGATGTAACACATTATTTTCACAATCATAAAATAGTTGTCTGTAAAGTCGGTTTACGGACGATAATTTTAGGTGATAACGTCATAAGAAAACATTAATAGTACGGAAACCATAGCAACGACAATACGTTGCTACGGCTAGGGTTACCTTGTCAATAACGTTCACGTTCCCGTAACGATTGTGTGTCACTATTGTGTGAGTGCAGTACGCTGTTCATTGATAAATAAATAAATAAATAAATATTTCAGGACATTCCACACATCGCCATCTAGCCCCAAGCTAAGTAACTAGACTTGTATTATGGGTGCTAGACAACGGATATACTACTTATATACTTTTTTTTTTGTAAATATATACTTATAATACATAGAAACAACCAGACCACAGACAAATATCTAAGCATAAATACTTGTCTGAGGCGGGAATCGAACCCGCAACCCTGTGTTTGGCAGTCCGGCATGGTGACCATTGTGCCAACTGGGTCGTCAATGGGTGATATATCCAATTTACGTCCAAAATGGGGCTCTAGAAGTAAAGTACCCTACCCCGATGTGAAGAGCACTTACCTCGCTTCTCTAATAGCATCCACCCAGTGCACGCAGTCCACTTCAGAAGCGGCACGAAGCTCGTACTGTCGCTGGCTCTCGCGCCGATATGATATCGTGAAGCAGAACTTTGGACAATAAGAAAGTAAAGATCGAGTCACTTTCCACTTATTTACTTTAAGGAGTAACTTGAGGAGATCATACAGGGTGTTTTTTTTTATATGGGCCTTTAGAGCTATATCCTAACTTAACACTTATACCTTTATTTCAGGTTTAAGGATAGTCCGAGATGTGATTTTAAACCTTCATTTTTTTAATGTAATATTTTTAATTTAAACGTTTAAATCCACATCTCGGACTATCCTTAAACCTCGTTTTGGAATAAGGATACCCCCTTATTCCAAAACGAGGTTTAAGGATAGTCCGAGATGTGGATTTAGTTTAGTTTGGATATAATTCTGAAGGCTGAAGGAAGATAGCAAAAAAAAAACGCCGAAAAGTGTTTTTGACAAAAACTAAAACGGCATCATTAGATTTTAGAAAAAGTCATAGCCGGGAATCGAACCTATTGATTCTGAAAGAAAAAAAAACAGTGTATATTTTTATATCCATGGTATTGGCTGATAGAGATCAATTCCTGGAAACAAACACAATAGCAAATCAAAGGAAATGGCATTTTTTTTATTCTTCTATAATTTTCATTCTATCTATCCCTAAAAAAATTTAGGTAGGTAAATACTTACCTACTTACATTTTTTCAGGGATAGATAGATAATGACTAATGGCTAATAATGTAAGAAACTGGTGCACTTTCAGCATTTTTCGCTATCTCCTATAGTTTAGGATATAACCCTGATCCCCATGTAAAAAAATCACCCTGTCTGTATACTTGCATGAGTATTCTGTGTAAGGGTTACTGTTTTTATTGAAGGACACTGAATAAAATTGTACGACTGTTTTTTAAGAGAAAAAAACCGCTCAGTCCGCGTCGGTTTCGCGCACAAAGGGTCCGAACCATTATATGCTGTTTTTAGTATTGCTTTGTTATAACGGCAACAGAAACACATCATCTCTGGAAAGAACTGTGTAGCTATCACGGTTCATGAGATACAGCCTGGTGACAGACAGTGGAGTCTCAGTAAAGGGTTCCGTTTTATACCCTTTGGGGTACGAAACTAAAAAAAATAATTTAAAAAAACCGACTTCAAAAAACTTGAAAAGAAAAACCTGAAAACACAAAACTAAAAAAAACCTAAAAATCCTCCGTTTTTGAAGTCGGTTAGAAATGACAAACATCACTCGTCCAATTACTCTCTATAGGGTGATTGGAGTTTGTATCCGCGGATATCGTGAGCAGATGGAATTAATAAATAGTAGGTTTTACCCCTCGGATTTTTCTCATACCGGGCGCGGAGTAAACTCCAATAAATAAATATTACAGGACATTCCACACATCGCCATCTAGCCCCAAGTCAAGTAACTAGACTTGTGTTATGGGTGTTAGACAACGGATATACTACTTATATACTTTTCTTTTGTAAATATATACTTACAATACATAGAAACAACCAGACCACAGACAAATATCTAAGCATAAATACTTGTCTGAGGCGGGAATCGAACCCGCAACCCTGTGTTTGGCAGTCCGGCATGGTGACCATTGTTCCAACTGGGTCGTCAATTAGCCACTGATCATGCCAAGTTGTATCCACTGATAACGTTTCTAACGAAAAACAAATATTTTTACCCACTGATCACGTTATCCGTGGCTACAAGAAATAAAGTCGTTTTGGAAACTGATCACGGAAGCAGTATATAGACACAGATTGGATATCCACCAGAAAAGGCTTGCTTCATAATAATGTCATTGTTGATTATAATCAGACACATAGCAACATGTCTATTGTCTACATACTCGTAATACTTAGTACCTACTAAGTCATACTTATTTGCTACTACAGTTTTGGGAAATTTACTCATCCGAATTCAAATTTAATCCATTCTGTATACATACGGACAGAAAAATAAAGTTTCTTTGAAGCAATCAATACTCCTCTACTTAGAGACGCTAAAGAATAATTTCTTGATTTTAGTACAATATCTTTAAATGCTTCTGAATTTCTGGATTTCAGAATTCTGAAAAGCAATATTCATAAGAGGAAAGGGTACCGGGTGCTCTCTCCATACAAACGTAGTCGACTGTTTCCTCCCTGGATAATGGACACTAGAGTAAATATTTTTGTTCCATAAAACTTATAACTGCCATGACCATGCCCCTATGTTTCGTTTTTATTTTGTTTTTAAAATCTTTATTTCTATGATAATTAGAAAATGAAAAAAATCAAGACATAGGGGCATAGTCATGGCAGTTATAGGTTTTATGCAACAAAAATATTTGTACTAGTGTCATTAACCAGGGAGGAAACAGTCAACTACGTTTGTATGGAGAGAGCGCGAGAGAGGTACTACCCTTTCACCTTAACTCGAGAATACTGTTAATTATTTTAAAGAACATTTACTACACGGACAGACAGACAGACAAGAAATTAATCTTATTTGGGGTTCCTTTTTTGACCTTTTAAAGTTCGGAACCCCCTAAAAAACAAGCAATTATTCTCTACCATAATATAAATGCTAGAGTATTCCATACATGTATTAGAAACGTTTTCTGTGCCCAACAAAAGACCCCTAGTAGCTATACCTACCTACCTACCTACATATGTAATGTGTCATCGATAAAAAGAATAAAGAAGCTACGATTGTTAGAACGTAGATAATAGTGGATATCTAATTATACCGTGCGTGGTTCTACCCTTGACCCTACGCGGACAATTCTCGATCAATATTATGATCTAAATGCACCTTATTTACCTAACAATATAGTCGACTACTAAAAACACGGACAGACAGACAGACGGACAAGAAAGTGATCTTTATAAGGGTTCCTTTTTTACCTACGGAACCCTAAAAAAAAATATAAGCCACAACTAATCTAGTTGATAACTGCGCCAGCGACTTAAATCCATGCTATTCAGGGCATTGTAGTGCTTGGGACATGTATTAGATAACTTGCTGAACATCTATACTACCCTGTCAGCTTAGTCGACCGTATCCAGAGGAAAGAACTTATCAATACGTCTGGAGCCAACTAAACCGCGGGTTTGTCACGATATTTTCCTTCGTCGTAAGAGCGATGTTATTTAGCGCACATATTTTTTAACATCAAAAATCATCAAAAAAAGGAGGAGGTTCTCAATTCGGTTGTATGTATTTATTTTCTTAAGAAAAATTTCGGCATTCGGCAACGGAACCCTAAAAAAATATAGGCCTTTACATCTAATCTAGTTGATAACTGCGCCAGCGACTTAAATCCATGCTATTCAGGGCATTGTAGTGCCTGGGACATGTATTAGATGGAGTAGGCTTACTCAGCCCCTCTCAGCTTAGTCGACCGTATCCAGAGGAAATAACTTATCAATACGTTTGGAGCCAACTAAGCCGCGGGTTTATCACGATGTTTTCCTTCACCGTAAGGGCGATGTTATATTTTTTATATAGCGCACATATTTTTTAACATCAAAAATCATCAAAAAAAGGAGGAGGTTCTCAATTCGGTTGTATATATTTTTTTTCCTATGAAAAAATTCGGCATTCGAACCCGCCACCTTCCGAAAGAAAGTCGAGGTATCTACCACGAGGCCAACACCGCTCCTAAGTAAGTAGACTCTGTGGTTTTAATCAAGCGAAGTCGCGGTTAATATTCAGATTTCAGAAGTACCGAGATACTCGTAATTACAGATGGTGGTTAACAGACGATTCCCTTGTGGGAGAATTTTCGGCTTCTATTAACATAAATTAACGGGCTACATTGCCAGACAGACATGAATTTAAAAATCTATAACGTGTTCTACTGCTTTTTCTAAGACCCTAGACTCGATTTTTAGAATTCCGTACCCAAAGGATAATCATTTTTTAAGCTATTGCATAGCTTTTTTCGCGGGCTAGCGCGGCAAACCAAGTAATTCCGTAACGAAAAAAAACCTAACATCCCCAATCCGCCTACCATGTAGCTCGGCCGAGCGTTCGCTTAACGTGTATATATATGGTACGACTGTACGAAGCTCGCACGATGCAATAGCTTTACCGCGGCAGTCCCCGAGTGCCACACGTTTTTTTATTTTATTCATGACTCAATGCCCTCTAGAGGGCGCCATATTTAATTTATTGTGACGTCACATAGCCTATAACCAGCAGACCATTAAGACGCTTGTAACGAAACCTCAATTGATAAATTACAGTAAGTAGTTTTGAAGTTAGGTGGGAGCAGATGAACATACATACATACATACGGGTCAAAAACATAACCCTATTGGCTTCGCCGTAGTCGGGTAAAAACAGGACCCTATTACTAAGACTTCACTGTCTGTTTGTCACCAGGCTATATCTCATAAACCGTGATAACTAGTCATTGATTGAAATTTTCACAGATTGTGTATTTCTGTTGCTCGTATAACAACAATAACTAAAAACAAAAATGAAAAAATTAAGTGGGGCTCCCAAATCCCATACAACATGGCACGGAACCCCGAGTCCGACTAGCACTTTTTTTTTTAATAGTTTGTGTCCATAATACAGGTTTATTGTTTCTTTATCCTTTACTATAGATAAGTAGTATTAAATACTGTTTATAATAGTATATGCAGGGTGTAACAAGAGGGGTGGATTATCGGTTGCTTAAATAATGTCGACTACGGGCACTTTTTGGAATTTCAATTACATTTTTCAACATGATGCCCTAGTTCTAGCCGAAATAAACTTTCACCCCCTTATTCCAATCTGTAGGGATAGCGTTTAGACTCTAGTTCCCTATATAGTCAGTCACAAGTAAATCTGTGTCTAAATCTAAGGTTTGAATCCACATCTCGGACTATCCTTAAACCTCGTTTTGGAATAAATGGGTCAGGGTTTATTCTTCATGAAAGCCAGTAGTTTTTAAGATTATTGCAGAAAAAAAATATCAGTTTTTTTAGAACCATACATAATAATGTAAAAATTAAATTTTGGAAAAATAATTACATTAAGTGGTTTTATTTGGAGTTATATAAATCTAAGACTTTGGTTGGTATAGGGGTACAAAAGGTCCACTATTGAACTTGTTTTAACAAAAAAAGCAGAATCGCAGACTAGATAGTTTGACTGTAATTGCTATGTAAAATCTGATTTTGACTAAAATTTTACAAAAGTCCAAATAACTCTTGAAACAGTAAATATTACAGAACATACAGGGGGGTTAAATCAATAGGTACTGACTGAGGTCCCCCGAAAAACCGATGATCCACCTCCCTTGTTACACCCTGTATATCAGTATTGGGATTGTATGGTCGAGTGATCAACTCACCGAGGCGTTTCTCTCCATAGGGGCCTTGCTGAGTCGTTCGCAGTATGACCCCTCCAACAGCAGGACTCCGGTCGGCCGTGTATTGTTCTCTGATTCGTAGTAGAACAACATGTTCTGGGGGAAAACATAATGTTAGCTTCCATATATTAAAGACTAGCTGCGCCCTGCGGTTTCACCCGCGTAGGTCCCGATCCCGTGGGAATATCGGGATAAAACGTAGCCTATGTGTTAATCCAGGTCTTCAGCTATCTACATACCGAGTTTCATCGCAATCCTATGATTCCTCTATGTCGCAATCGGTCCAGTAGTTTTAGCGTGAAGGAGTAACAAACATACACACACACACAAACTTTCAGATTTATAATATTAGTAGGATAGTAGGATAGGTTAATATTAACGAGGAAATATTATTCCATAACTTAATAATGTTCGGATATTTTCCGACGACCCAGTTGGCACAATCACCATGCCGGACTGCCAAACACAGGGTTGCGTGTTCGATTCCCGCCTCAGACAAGTATTTATGCATAAATATTTGCCTGTGGCCTGGTTGTTTCTATGTATATATTTGCAAAAGAAAAGTATATAAGTAGTATATCCGTTGTGTAGCACCCATAACACAAGTTTAGATACTTAGCTTGGGGCTAGATGGCGATGTGTGGAATGTATTGCAATATTTATTTATTTTGAACGAAGCCCTACCACGAGATGTCTTCGAAAAGTGTTATATCTTCGATGAAAAGTTTTTCGCAGTTACGTAGGGAGTTTTCCCCATTGACTCTGTCCCCATTATGGGGACAACGGAGATATCCCCTGCGCCTCTTAAGAGACGTGGCTTAATATAACGAATGACAAAAGAGAAGAGAAGGAAGACCAGCAAAATATTTTTACTCAAAACTTTTTCTGTTTCTTTTTCTTTTTTTTTCATCTGCCTAATTTTACAGGAATCATTCGTTTTGCTTTGACGGTCTCGATAAGCAATGGTTTCACAAGACAGCACAGCACTCTCTCTGATTAAAAACTCAGCTACAGTATATATGTACAACTAAATAAAACTATAGGTACCTAGCAATAAAACAGGAATGAAAATTGAATAGGTAAGGACTACCTACTCAATTTTATGACTATTGGGAGATGTGATCTTGTACTGCTTTTATTCGCTGAGAATAAGAGCAAAGGCGACAATCCATCTTTGTCTATTATTAATATTATAAAGAGAAAAGATTTGATTGTTTGTTTAAATTGAATAGGCTCCGAAACTACTGGACCGAAGTTTATGAAACTTGTTATGAGGATACATTTATTCATTAGGAGTGGTATAGGCTATTTTTATTTCGATATTCTCTCGGGATCAGGAGTTACGTGGGTAAAACCACAGAGCGCTGCTAGTCAGAAATAAATGATGAGATTCCTATGCCCATCCATATCATTCACACAACTCTTTATTGTACTTATAATATTAAACCTTAATTTTAACATAAATTCCTGCTAAAAAAATAATATAGACCAAACAGTATGGCAAAATGGGCAGCCCTATCGCTAAAAGCGATCTCTTCCAGGCAACCTTTGGATGAACAAGAAATAAAGAAGGAACTCGAAGGAACATTGAAAGCCGAAGTAATCTAGTGGTAGATATTATGAAGGTTGTGGGCAAACTATGTAAAAATATAATACTGACCTACGTAAGTGTCTGCGCCAAATCAATGAAAAAATATAGTTTAAAAACCTATTTTGTTATTATAACTTACACCGAACGATAAATAGTATCTATGCGGGAAAATGCTAGGTATTCTTAATAAACCAAAACCACATCGCGAACGAAGTCGCGGGCAATATAATTGCGAAGAACCTGCCGTTATTATTATCTCTTAACTAGAAAATGATCTGAAAATCTTACCTGATAAAGAATGAACCATCGCAGTTGCCATTTCGTGTTATCCGAGCTTCTTTTATGTAAGTAGCCTGCCTGTGGGAGAAGCAACAATTAATATTTGAATTAAGAGGAAAGGGTACCGGCGCTCTTTCCATACAAACGTAGGTACTCGAATTGTTTCCTTCCTGGATAATGACACTAGAGCATATAATTTTGTTTTAAAAAAAAAAGAAGACATAGGGGCATAGTCGTTATAATTTTTATGCAACAAAAATATTTGCTCTAGTGTCATTATCCAGGGAGGAAACAGTCGACTACGTGTGTATGGAAAGAGCGCCGGAACCCCTTCTCCACAAAACCTTCTAAAAGGGTACCTAGTATCTACCTAATTAATAGACCTATCATACCTTACTTAGTGGCCTGATACACTTAATATTGTTTTTCACTATGATATCAGAAGATAACAAACAATCCTATTCCTACTATTATTATAAATGTGAAAGTTTGTGTTTGTAAGAAGTTATTATTAATGATATTACATTTTGTTTCAAATTAATGAGAAGTTATAAAGATTATTTAATTTATATAATATACCTTAATTTATGTAGTTTTATTTCTTATATTCCATCTCATTCGAAAAACCCGGACAAATTACAAGGCCGGATAAAGTCCGGACAAAAGGAAAAAGTCCGGATATGTCCGGTAAAATCTGGCTGGATGGTAACCCTACACGGAGGAGACATCGATGTGTGACGTGCTATGTGTAATGTGGGATACATTTTCAGCACACACAACACACAGTTGAGGGTATCCTCAAAATGATCCTTGGACACAGGCTACTTTTTTATTTCCGATATAGGTACAGTCGGGAGTACCCCGGTAGAGTTCGAAAATGACTATTAATGGAATGTTTTAATTCTAATAATTTTTGTTTGATAAATTGATGAGTTAGAAGACTTTAAACTTCAACTAAAGCAGGTGTCTAGAATTTTGATTCTGTATAAAATATTCTTATAATCGCCGTTTAGAGCTCTACGGTGGGTCTGCAATTATGCAGCCGACCATACTGTCGCAGCCAACTACCATAATTAGCCGTTCAATCAACAGCCTAGCCTCTTTACTAAATAGCGCCATTCAACTAGCGGTAGGTATCAATGATATTCAGCCGTAGCCTTGCTGCCTTGCCTGGCTGGCTAATGCTTAGGGTATTTGTATGATAGAAAGTAAAACTAAATTGAAATGAACAGGCTAAGTAATGAAACGTCATCGATTCAAGTAATTTCATATTTGCATGCTGTTTGATCCAATAGCTGAATATCATTGAGACCGCTAGTTGAACGGCGCTGTTTAGTAAAGAGGCTAGGCTGTTGTTTGAACGGCTAATTATGCTAGTTGGCTATGGTGGTGATTGGCACAATAATACACATACTGGGGTGGCACAGTGATACTGCGACGCGGGCGCAGGTACCTAAAACTCACCTGCGAATGGTCATATTGCGCTCTCTCCGATAGAGCGATCAGCTGGCCATCGTTTACTCTGATGGACCGCTGGATCTTCGGGCTTAGCATCATGACCGATGCTTCCAACTGTTAACAAACGGCGTCATTAGATCATGGAGATATCGGTTGTTGTTTGAATATGTATTTTTTAATAAACGTTTCTCATAAATTATTGTTTTTAGGTGACTACTTGGGGATAGAAGTGTCCTCAAGATAGATAGGTAGATAAACTATTTACTTATTGTACTATATTAAACCTTAATTGTTGGTAACATACATTCCTGGTAAAAAACAAAAATATAATCCAAACAATATCGCACAATGCTATATTGTTTGACCTTATAAAAGCAATATCTTCCAGGCAACCTCAGAAGGCGCTCATATTTTTGCGCGCCAGCTAATTCATGCGCCTTTTGAAAGTAAGCGAAAGGAATTAGGAATTATCCTACCAACGACGTCATAGCTAATCATATCGCATGTTGCTTGAAAAACTTGTTTTTATATTTTACAATGAGAGACGCTAGTTTATGAGTAAGTAGTAGGTACGTAGGTACTACGTAAATACAACTTCTAAAAGTTGTATAAACAATACATCCTAATTTAAGGAGGAACAATATTAAAAGAAGTGCAATAATTATTGAAAAAATCCGTCAGCGAGCAGTCATCCACACACTGCTGAACCGATTCTGATGAAATTTAGTATTATAGAGAGCTAGCTAGATCATTGGGATAGTGTAGGTTTTATAATTTGCTTTTATGCTTATGGAATCAGAAGTTAAGGCACAGCTAGTAAATAATAAATAAAATGTGTCGTCAACAGTGTAGTTCTCAAGGTCATTCATTTATATTTATGTGAATAAAAAATCAACTCACAATTTTCACTTCACTCAAAAATCACATCAGCATCTAATTCTTTCCATGATTAAATATTCATTTAACTTACCTAAAATACAAATCGATTGAAATCATAATACAATCAAAGTGTATAGTTAGAAATTTAAAAGTTAATTCATAGGTAAATAACAGACAATAGAGAATAATTAACAAGCGCGTAAATGAAACGAGAGTCGGAGATTTTACATTTACACTATTTATTCTTTAAGTATTAAACACATAACGCACGCCTGTTGATTATATGCGGGCAATGTTTATTTTAATTAAATTGCTAACTGTTTATGCCAAGAGTCCCTTGGGTTACGCTTTTACATGTTTAAGTGTTCGGTTTCGCGGTAGTCTGTCATGATTGTAAATTTATCAGTTTAAAATACTCCTAAATAAAAGTTGTGTGGTGTTGTAAGGCAAACGGCAACGTAAGGACTGCCGGGCCCGCACCTGTAGCTAGCTAGATGGAAACACGGCGCAGGCGTGCCCTTGATGACGTAGGTTCTTGATACGCCATAGAACTGGGAATATTTTAGAGGATAAATAAGTATACGACGTACGTAGGTACTTTATAATTTCTCTGCTTTGCGGTTAGTATTATACTAAAATAGAAATGCCGTGTTTGATTCTTCGAAAATTTACACTGCTTAGAGCAGGTGAGGTAAGCTACTTGTAACCAGTAGGTGTATATCTAGTAGCAGAGCGTCCCGCGGTTTTAACCCCGGAAGTTGCGATCCCCTGAGGATTTCGGGTAATGTGTCTTCTCCAGACGACAGGGCCTATTCATTATGATATTAATATGCCTACGTAGATGCTGTTTTTCTAGCATAGCATAGCTGTAGTCGCATGCGAGATTTAAACCAAGGTCGCAGGTTTGAATCTCGCATCATATGTTTTTTTAATTCCCGCCAAAACCTCAACTGGAAGTTTTTACCTTAAAAAATTGTGCAGGCACTTTCAACAAATTGACCTTGACAATTACACTATCGATAACGTTGACGTTTGATGTTTTTACATTCTATTACTCACCAAAACTTCAACTGGAAGTTTTTACCCTTAGCTAAGAAAAACTGTGTAGTCACTTTCAACAGTTTGACATTGACAATTAAACTATCGATGACGTTGACGTTTTGATGTCATCACTTTCTATCGAACACATAGATCAAAACATGAAAACATTTTCCTCAATTTTCTATGAATTTTCCTAAATAAACGGAGTTTCACCTTAGTTTATTGAATAGATAATTACTCGAATAGTGGCCTGTAAGTGCCTATTTGTGTAAAAATGGCCACTATATCGTCGTACAACAATGATAAAGTGGTCGTCGGTGAAGTGGAGTATCCCGCTAGTGATCCTGCCTCCGGCGCTTTCTTTCAGCCTGATTACAAAAAGTAAGACGTTCTCTTTTCTATCACAATTTCTTTAGGTTGCCGTTAAAATGCGGCAAATCTATTAATTAGGTCATTTCTTTGAAGATTTAATTCAGGTCTAGCATACCTACTTATTTAATTTGCATGTACTCTGATTTAGAAATGATGACCTAAAACAAATGCTGGATGGGTCTAAGGACTCCCTCAAATTAGAAGCAATGAAGAGAATCATTGGGATGATAGCTAAAGGACGAGATGCCTCAGATTTGTAAGTTCAATTACTTAATTTCGGCTAGAGTTTCATGCCTTTTTAACACATGTCAGCTCCACAATATGAGCTATGTTTTTATTTTGTCAATACAGGTATGATATTGCTACTTCAGGGAGAACAATTTAAAAAGGTGTTATTTAAAAATAAATAAAATAATAGTTTACTGTCTAGTACCTAACCTGTCTAGTACTAGTAACTAGTAATCTTAAGAAAATAAAAAGACAAAAATCTGTTACTTTTTTTCAGATTTCCAGCCGTTGTAAAGAATGTAGTGTCAAAAAACATTGAAGTTAAAAAACTGGTGTATGTCTACCTTGTGAGGTATGCTGAGGAGCAACAAGATTTGGCCCTCCTGTCTATCAGCACTTTCCAGAGGGCGTTGAAGGTAGATTTTTATTTCAGTTGCTTACAAGTTGAGGGCTCTGGTTTCTGCACTTAGGCAGTCTGCCCAGTCTGTCAGTCTGCCCATTGCCCATGATCTTCGACTGCTACTCCAGCCAGCCCAAAGAAGCACAGAATCCTCTTGGGGTCCTCGCACGCTTCTCCGAGTGTTGTTGGGCTGCCAATTATATCGACCTGGTATACAGCTACTTAAATTCAGTTACTTTACCTTTTTTAGAAAATATTTTTTTACAGATACCGACTATGCAAACTTCATTTCATCTGAGATACTTGTACTAAAAGTTATGTTCGACTAGTTGAGTTATTTTTACCATTTTAAGGTTCTACTTGCCAAGAGGAGAATCAGCTAATAAAAAAGGATTTAAAACACTCAATTTACTTATACGACCGGACACATTAACAATGGCCCCTCTGTAAGAACACATTAACAATGGCTCCACCAATTGCCAAACAACAAAGTAGACATATTGAATGCCTCACTGCCCATTCCAATCCACTTGCTGCTCAGCTAATTGACTCCACAAACTAGACACGCCGACTGAAAAGGCTGGACGTTGTATGATAGTAGCCAATGCTTCCTGCATTGGCGATTCCCACTGCGCCTTAAATCTCGCCCTACTCGCAACAATATTGATTAAAGTCTGTCATAAGAGTGGTGTTGGCTTATTGGTAGATACCTCGACTTTCATTCTGAAGGTCGGGGATTCGAATCCCGGCCGGCCGTGCACCAATGTATTTTTCTTAAGGAAAATTTATGTACGCTAATTGACATTGCTCTTACGGTGAAGGAAAACATCGTGATGAAACCCGCGGCTTAGTTGGCTCCAGAAGTATTGACAAGTTCTCTCCTCTGGACATGGTCGACTAGGCTGAGAGGGTAGTAGGTGCTGGGCAAGCCTATCCTCACGCAAAAAGGACCCAATTAAAAAGGGTTTAATCATGGAAAACAGTCCGTTCAAGTACAAGTACAAATCTGTGATAGACTGATAGCAGTATCACCAAGAAAAGAAAAGAAAAAAAATGCAATGGCTCCAAATCTGAAGATCTATTAGGTGAAAATGTCCAGATTGGTAAAATAACCAACTTGTAATAATTACCTGTCCAGGACCCGAACCAACTGATCCGCGCAAGTGCCCTACGTGTCCTGTCCTCCATCAGAGTTACCATGATAGTCCCGATAGTGATGCTCGCGATTCGAGACTCCTCAAGCGACATGAGTCCTTATGTCAGGAAGACTGCTGCTCATGCTATACCTAAACTTTACAGGTAGGTATTGAAAATTTTATGAACATAGTAGCAATGGTACTCGGTTTTACCCGTAAGTCGTATCGTCGTGGGAATATAAGGATGAAAAGTACTCCTAAGCGTTCAATGTATCTTCATACCAAGTTTCATCAAAATCGGACTAATAGTTTAGGAGTAAATTTTACAAACAAAAAAACTTCCCCGATCCGGGATAAAAAGTATCCTATTTGTTAATCCAGGTTTTTAGCTATACATACTTAGTTTCAAAGCAATCGATTCACTAGTTTTTGCGTAAAGGATTAAAAACACAGGGAAAGATATATATATACTATTATTTTCTTCTGCTTGTTCTCCTTTCTTCCCTTATTATAAGTACCGAAGATAGATATATATAGATAAATATAAATGTTCTTTCATTTCACTTCTAGCCTCGATCCTGAACAAAAAGAAGAGCTGGTATCAATAATAGACAAGTTATTGTCAGATAAGGCGCCTCTAGTGGTGGGCTCAGCAGCCATGGCATTCTCTGAAGTATGTCCAGATAGAATGAGTCTAATACATCGGAGTTATAGGTGAATATCTATAAACATTTAACTAATAATTTATTTAACTTTATTTTTTAACTAGCCCCCCGCTTTTGCAGAAGTCGAAAATGATTCACGTTGTTCCATACAAACTTTGCCTCCCTTTTTCATCTCCTAAGGGGTTGAATTTCGGAAAATCCTTTCTTATCGGATGCCATGTCATACAAAGAACACACCCTCCAACTTTCAGGTCTCTATGATTAGGCTGTGCGTTAATCCATCAGTCAGTCAGGATAAAGCATTTTTACATGTTTAGATAATTATAAATTCCAAATACAATTACTAGTAAATTAAAATTGATACATGGACAGATCATAAATTATAATCAATTACATATTAAATAAAATCTCTTATCAACTACAAATATAACTAACAAAAAGGGCTAAGCAATTACTGTTGGTTCAGTAGTTTTTGCGTGTTGACATAATAAAGTATCACAAAATTTATCATTTCAATACTAGTAAAATGTCGCCAATTTTTATCCTAAAACAAAAATTATTTTTAGGAATGTTTTAAAATACATTTTTATTGATTTTCAGAAAATTGTGTTCTCTATTGGCGGATGTAGACGAATGGGGCCAGCTGACGTTGTTGAATGTTCTTACAGTTTACTCTAGGACCTGTTTCCCAGATCCTAATGAGGTAAATTTTTCATTTTCTAATTAGGAACTTAGTAAAATAAAGCATTCGAAAGTATTTACTTTCGTTAATTTAACACACACGAGACCTGATAATTATTAATAACTAGCTGCGCCCCGCGGTTTCACCCGCGTAAGTCCCGATCCCGTGGGAATATCGGGATAAAAAGTAGCCTATATGTTAATCCAGGTAAGCTATCTACATACCGAATTTCATTGCAATTGGTTCAGTAGTTTTAGCGTGAAGGAGTAACAAACCCACACACTTTCACATTTATAATATTAGTAGGATAGGATACTCTTCAAAGATCTTATACTTACAATCATCCACAAATATATTTGTAAAAAGATTATTACAGGATTTTATGTTGATAAAAAACTAAAAACTAAGCCCATAACTCATTAATAGGTACCAACTCTTAACATCTTACACACGTGATAACTTTTAAACGAAATATCCGATTGAGATGAAATAAAAAGTATTTTACTTCTACATAAATACTCTTGATAACATAATGCTTAATTTTGATAAAGATTTAATATTACGATACATATTTGACGTAGTTTTTTTCTTCAAACGATTTAATAATTATTTTGAACACAAAATCGGTTATTGTGATTAAACCATGATAGCTAGATATATGTTCTCGCGGACTTTTTTGTAGGACTTAATGGGATCTACAAACCCGTAGTACATCATTTTGTTCTATTGTCAATAGTTTTTGCAGCGCACGCAAAAATAGGTTTTCGATTTTACACCTTGTGTTACAAAATAGAAATTTTATTACGGATCCCTAATTTTGAAAAAAAAAAAACATAGCCTATAGCCTTCCTCGATAAATGGACTACCCAACACTGAAAGAATCATTCAAATCAGACCAGTAGTTCCAAAGATTAGCGCGTTCAAACAAACAAACTCTTCAGCTTTATAATATTATAGTATAGATTTTGTGCTCAAATAGTATCAACAATAATTTGATAAATCAAGGCTGGATATTTTTGCCTAGATATAATTATATTAACCCCGAGTTCACGCCTTACTCCTCGCATATGAAGTCCGAAGAAATGTTTGACGTGTAAAGGTTTTGTATTTCGGACAATAGAGTAGGCAAAAACTAAATGAGAAACATCTTAGTCTTAGTGATACAGCCCCCTCCGGCCACAAAATGGCAACAGAGATTCACAGTTCCGAAAGAAAATCCCATGGACATAAAGCGACAAATCCGTAAAGAACGGCCGAAGCCCTCCTATAACTACACCTTCAATTCAGAGGGCCAACCTTACTGTACCATATGTGGTAGGATATTTAAAACCAAATTTGGTATGGCCAGTCACATCAGGGCCCACCTGAGAGAGCAGGATTCATAATTTAAAATTAGTCAGGGTCGCCTCTATCGAAATCGATAAAGAGGACTATAGTTGCCAAGGAAGAACGACCTCTCTTGCTACTTATAATTGCCAATAAAATATACAAACAACTAAACTACAGCTTACGTATTTATCCATTAAACAGAGTTATTCATCGGAAAGCGAGACCGACAAACCATTCTACGACTCGGACGCATCTGGCGGCCGCCGTTCCTCCTCAACTGTAGAACCGGATCTAAGGCTGTTACTGCGAGCGGCGCGACCCTTATTACAGTCTCGGAACTCGGGCGTCGTGTTGGCCGTCGCTCAGCTTTACTACCACTGTGCGCCCGGTGAGTTGTGACGTCACGCGACACAGATCCGCTTCGTTTTTAGGGTTCCGTACCTTAAAAGCTAAAAAAGGAACCCTATAAGATCACTTTCTTGTCCGTCTGTCTGTCCGTTTTTTGTTTTAGTTAGTCGTAGATTTGAAGAAAAGGTATGACCTCAAAGCAAACACTCATTGACTTCGTGTTACTTAACAACGCCATCTGCTGGAATGACTTTATTGCTCACAAAAAATAGTATTAGTAGTTCGCCAATAGATGGCAGGAAGAGTCATATTTTTCAGATAAAAAAAAAGTAAGTTTTGATAAAACACGAATAAAATGACATTTCCTTAAAATGATTCCTAGCTAGATCGATTTATCGCCCCCGAAACCCCCTATATACCAAATTTCATGAAAATCGTTGGAGCCGATTCCGAGATTCCAATTATATATATATATATATATATATATATATATATATACAAGAATTGCTCATTTAAAGATATAAGATTAACTACTAATTATTAAATTTAACCAATTACACCTATTGACACTTAATCAAACAAAAATACTAAATTTAAATCGGTCCATCCGTTCGAAGACTACGATGCCACAGATAGACACACACACACACACACACACACACACACACACACGTCAAACTTATAACACCCAGAGTATACCAACAAGAGTTCACATGAGTACCTTCCATTAGCAGTTAGCAGCGAGTATTTTATTGAATAAATATAGATTGATAGATATAGGCAAAAAGACAGTAATGAACGTATGAATTTTGTTATTTTAGCACAAGAATTGCCGCCCGTAGCCAAAGCAATGATCAGATTGTTAAGGGCTCCGTTGGAAGTACAAAGTATTGTGCTTAATTCTATTGCCGCTCTGACTGTTACTAAACGGGTAAGTTCTAAACACTTTCATATTCAAATGATATAAAAATATTTATAGTCTAATAAATAACTTACAATTAGCAACAATAATATTTTTAGCATACAAAAAGTCACAGAAATAGTTTACTAAAACAAGATATTTGATTGGTAAATTAAGAAACCTCGTATTCAACTTTCGCATTTATTTAGTTGAACATTGCTCTCAGCGAGCGCCATAGATTCTAGCCCCAAGATAAACAGGCTTGATAAGTATAAATCGTGCGAGCTTCGTACATTCGTACCATATACATACATACACGTTAAGCGAACGCTCGGCCGAGTTACATGGTAGGCGGAGTGGGTTTTAGGTTTGATTTTCGTTACGGAATTTCTTGATTCGATCGCCGCGCTCAAACCCCCGAAAAAAGCTATGCAATAACTTAAAATCGGTCCAGCCGTATTGGAGTAAACAACAAAAAAAATATACAGAAACAGTCAACAGTATCAGAAACAAATATCTATCGAATATACCTACACTGTCAACCCGCCCCGGCTTCACACGGCTATATTATGTATGCGTTATACACATAAATCTTCCTCTTGAATCACTGTATATATTAGAAAAAAAACCGCATCAAAATCCGTTGCGTAGTTTTAAAGATCTAAACATAGATATGGAGTGACGTATAGCGGGAAGCGATTTCGTTTTATACTAGGTATGTAGTGATACATAAGTTTAGCGTTAAAATGTACAAGTTCAAAATACTTTTAATTATTGTTTCAGTCATTATTCGAACCGTTCCTAAAGTCGTTCTTCGTGAGGACTTCCGACCCTACTCACATAAAGCTGTTGAAACTGGAGATCCTCAGCAACCTCGCCACGGAGGCGAGCGCCGGAGTCGTCCTTAGAGAGTTCCAAACTTATGTCACTTCTAGTGACAAGACATTTGCCGCACATACTATACAGGTCAGTATTTGTTTAGTTATTTAATTATTATCTTTATTAATTAACTAGCTCTTGCCCGCGACTTCTTCCGCGTAGAAGTCAAAAACTTGAAGTAGATTTGACCAAGGAATCACTTTGTCCCATACAAACTTTGCCCCCTTTTTTACCCCCTTAGGGGTAGAATTTCGGAAAATCCTATCTTATCGGATGCCTACGTCATACAAGGACACACCCTCCAATTTTCAGGTCTCTACGATCACAGGTTTATTCTGTGTGTTGATCCGTTAGTCAGTCATTCAGGTCAAAGCATTTTATACGTATGGAAGATTACTTACTGAATCATTAGATAAAAATAGTGGTTTGATTTATGTATTTTTTGTAGGCAATCGGAAGGCTGGCTGTAGCCATTCATACTGAAACGGAAACTTGTTTGAATGGATTACTTCATCTCCTTTCTAGCAAAGATGGTAAGACCAAGATTTTTATTATTTTGAGCTGAATATTTCAACACTGTTCTTTAGCTGTGAAGTTAAATAAATAATTATTGCAGGACAGGACATGCCACACATCGCCATCTAGCCCCAAGCTAAGTAACTAGACTTGTGTCATGAGTGCTAGACAACTGATATACTACTAATATACTTTTTCTTTTGTGAATATCCATATTTATAATACATAGAAACAACCAGACCATAGACTAATCTATGCATAAATACTTGTCCGTGGCTTGTGTACCTTGTGCTTGGCAGTCCGGCATGGTGACTATTGTGTCAACTGGGTCGTCTATGAGTAAATAATTATGTAACTTTGAAATATGTGTGTTTTAGAGTGGGTGGTGTGCGAGGCAGTGGTGGTAGTGAAGCGTGTAGTGGGAGGCGGAGCGGCCGAGGCGCGCGCGGCTGTGGCACGAGCTGCTAAACTACTGCGCCAGGACAGGTACAATATACGTTTAAAAGTCACTAACAGCGTAACGTTTATAATCCCGTGCAGCACTATTTTAAACATTCCATGCAGTGTAACTACACAACCTGTAGATCGAACCGACGTTGGTTGGTGTAGCGGGTGGCGGCATATACCACTCGGCTAACTAAATACATAGCTAACATGTTTAAAATAATAATCACACTAAGTACTTATAATTCAAGTATTCATGTGTGTGTGTGTAACGTCAATTAGAAGAAGGTCATAAGTCCAATACTGGTTTATAGTATAATTGTAGCAGACTGCTGTGTCGCGACTCTTGACTATTTGTATATCCGGCTCGAAGGACCAGTATCATAACTGAAGTGAACATCATGTTGTAGACTAGGAGGCGCGGCACGTGCGGCCGCCGTGTGGCTTGTGGCGGAGCACGGGGCGGAGCACCCGCGAGCCGCCGCTATACTTGCACATATGGCTACCACTTTCCCTGAACAGGTACCCAAACTAAATTAGTAGGAATTGAGCATGTATGATCAACGAAATTTTCATTGAAGATGAAGTTATTAGAACTTGGTCCAGGCAGCGCTCGTAAAGCGTTTACAGTTAAATTTATATTTTATTTATTAATTGTAATTATTTATAAAAGTTAAGAAGCGACTGTTGTAATTAAATTGAAGTGTTTTGTCATCGATTTCGGGTGGTAGTCGTTTAACCAGGATACCAGTAACTAAGTGAATTAGAATAGCACAAGAATCAAGTAAATAGTAACTATAATCCCATATCCCCCCAGGATGAGCTGGTAAAGTTACAGCTGCTATCCCTGGCGGTGAAGCTGTCTCTCTCCCAGCCGATAACAGCGCCCGTGTGTCGGTATGTCGTGTCGCTCGCCCGGTACGATGTGTCGTACGACGTACGCGACAGGGCGCGGCTGTTGCGCAAGTTCCTGTCGCCGACGGGGTTGTTAGAACAGCACGCTAAGGAGATATTCAGTCCGGATAAACCGAAGCCGACCGTGCAGAGTAATTTTAAAGGTACATTTTATAAAGTTTTTTATTAGTTAATTAAATAAATAATTAAATATTGCAGGACATTCCACACATCGCCATCTAGCCCCAAGCTAAGTAACTGGACTTGAACTGGACGTTGCTAGACAACAGATATACTACTTATATACTTTTACTTTAATTATATACTTATAATACATAGAAACAACCAGACCAAAGACAAATATCTAACCATAAATACTTGTCTGAGGCGGGAATCGAACCCGCAACCCTGTGTTTGGCAGTCCAGCCTGGTGACCATTGTGCCAACTGGGTCGTCAAGTATCTGACGCTCCCTGCTCCCTGGCTTCCCAGGGCATTGGGGTCAATTTAAAATTAAGAAATAAGGATGATCTGACCGTTCTCTGTAGTAGGCTCCGGAAAATAAACGGTTCGTTTAATAACACGTGTGCTCTATTATAATAACGTACCTAAAGATGGATATGCATGTCCATTACCAAGTTCAAAATTTTATAAATCATAAATTGTGCGGTAGGGCATACTCTGATACTTCATCGTACCATAATAAGAACCCATGGATGTGACTTTAATTGCTCCATTTCAAATAATGCCTTCAAATATTTGTAATCTTGACTTTTGAGTATCTTACCTTCTTCTTATTGATGGGCGCGTACTGAAGGCACACATCCTAACTTTAAGACGTTTCTATGTGATATCACGCAAATTGTATGATTCCAAATGAATAAAGAATTTAGAGTTTGAGTCATATTGCATTTTTCTTATGGTTATTTGTATTAGATCGTCAGCAATGGACGCTGGGCAGTTTATCCCAGTACCTGGGTGTTGGCGCTGCTGGGTACAGACCGCTCCCCACGCCGCCCGAGACGGCAGCCGGAGCGGCACAGCGCGGAGGACCCTCGCCGCCGCCCACTGCCCTCACTGATGATACGAGCCAGGTCAGTTCTAATCACACCACAGCGTACGGACCACAATGTAGTGTTTGATGGATAACTGTAGATAAACCATATAGCTCAGTTAAATATCGCTTGTACGGTGAGAATTAGACTTTTTCACTCAAAATAGGCTTACATTTGAAAGAAAGAAAACATTTAATTGGACAAGCAAATGGCACAAGGCAATCAGAGATACTTCTCTGATTGCCTTGCAAGTAACAAACAAAAGCAATGACATAAAAACACAAAAGTATAAAATAATAATAATAAGAGAATACAAAAAAAATAATAAGATTTAAGGAGCCGTGTGCCTCCAAAAAGGTTTTGCCGTAGCAAAAACCTCATCTCACTTGAGGGGAAGTGACGATGAGTTCGATAATGTAGCATTTTCGCCTTGAAAGAGAACGGTATGCCTGGACAATATGAACATGGTGCCAAGAGTCACTTGGTACTATGACTTTATCTAGGGGGTGGTGTTAGAAGCCACTTGCCAAGGTCTACCACCGCTTGATTGAAGGGGGAAAGGCACCGGCGCACTTGAAATATAAGTGCTCCGAAACTACTAGATCGGTTTTGGTGAAACTTAGTATGTGGAAATATTGATTCATTATGATTAACGTAGGCTTTTTATATCGATACAAGTGTGACATTGGTACAGAGTAAGTGATCTTTCATTTATCAGGGTTATCTACTAGAACCGCTGTAGCTATTAGAAAACATCGTAAGAGACTTTCATATATTTTTAAATATATGAGAATGTGTGTTGTTGGCTTTCAAGTATTTTCAACATTAGAGAAATTATATATTTTGATATTTCAGAAAAACAAGAGCTTCTACTCGGAGCCCGAGAGCAGAGGATCCGGATCCTCTTCATCGTCATCTGAATCCAGCAGCGAAGAAGAATCTTCGGAAGAGTTAGTGCTTTTCTTTTAATTTAATACCTGATCGCTTTCAAAACAGCTTTTATTTACAAATGATATTTCTTTATATTGTTTATTGATTTGAAATATCGCGGGAAAATAATGTTTTTTAACTCAAATAGAAGGACATGTCTTACTTGAATTTAAAAACCCTCATGAGCGTGACGACGTCTAAAACGCAAAATGCCTAAGTAGCATAATGCCTGAAATCAATGCCTAAATTTATGTTTAAGTAAGAGGTGATAATTTAACTTTTAAGAAGATATTTTTATTTTTTAGAGAAGAGAGTTCAGAAGAGAAGAAACAAGAGAAACCGGCTGAAAATACAAACAATTTTAGGTAAATATAAGAATGGCTTTTTATTGAAAACAGACCGTCCTTGCAGCCTAGGATTCGTAAACCAAAACTTATAAAATATTGTTCTGTATTTTAAAATAATACGTACTGGAGTAAAACAGTCACTACTAGTAAGTAAAATCTTAACTTTTTTTAGGATTCCTTAACCAAATTGTAAAAACGGGACCCTATTACTAAGACTTCTGTCTGTCATCAGGCTGTATCTCATGAACCGCGATAGCTAGACAGTTGACATTTTCACAGATATATTTTTGTTGCCGCTAAAGCTAAATATACTAAAAACAGACAAAAAAACAAATTGAGTTGGGCTCCCATACAACATTGTACATGGTACGGAACCTTTTCATTGGTGGGCGCGTTCCGAAGGCACACATCCTAACTTAATTTTGTAAGACGCTTCAAAGTGATGTCATGCATTGCACGATTCATATTGAATAAATAATTTTGACTTTGAAATCTTCGTACTAGAGTCCGACTCGCACTTGGCCGGTTTTTAGGGGTCCGTAGGTACCTAAAAAGAAAAAAAAATTAAGTGAAAAATTCGCCTTTGAGCCCTTAAATACCTACTTTAACATACAGGTCATCTAACTCGGACACATCGGACACGGAGTCGGACAGCGGATCGTCCTCGGAATCCGGTACCGGATCGGATTCCGAATCGGAACCGACGACCGATGACGAATCGCCTAAGAAAAACCTCAATAATGAGGATAAGGTACAGTCGGATTACTAATTAGCTGAACCCCACGTGACCCAGAGCTCACTCGCAAATCTGATGACTTTTTTGGTGCGATGGGCTAACACCTGTTTGAGACGCAAAAGGTTGCGGGTTCGATTTCAGACAATTGTTTCTGGTTCTAGGTGTTTCTTAATCTACATTAGTATTATAGAAACCAAAGATTTCATTGTTTGTTTGCGTTGAATAGGCTCCGAAACTACTGGGGCGATTTAATGAAACTTGTTATGAGGATACATTGAGGTTACTTTTTATCCCGATATTCTCACTGGATCGGGAGTTAGGCGGGTGAAGCCGCGAAGCGCTGCCAGTGTTTTACATGCGTGGAACTCTGTGACTGGCTTTCTATTGTACTGTTTATATAACTATGTACTAGCTGTTTAGTTTCAAAATAAATAAATATTTCCAGACAACAAACGGAACGACGCAGTCTAAAACCAATGAGAAATCAAACCTGGAACTGTTGTTAGAACTGGACGAAATGGCGAGCACTCTGCCCACAATGACGCCCACGTGTGGGGGGCTGCTCTCACCCAGTGGGCCACTACCACCCGGTGATGGTATGTCACAACTTTCAACTAATATAATCTACTAGCTGTCCCAATAAACGTTGTTAAGCGATTTACAAAAAAAAAAAATATAAAAAAGAACAAAAAATAGATCGTAAAAAAAGTAAAAACGGGACCAATAGCAATAGCGATAGATCGTCATCAATGGAAGAAAGAGGCATTTGCCCTGCAGTGAGACAGTGTAGGCTCTTAATAGGAAAGGGTACCGGGGACTCTCTCCATAGAAACGTAGAAAGTCGACTGTTTTCTCCCTGGATAATGACACTAGAGAAATTTTTGTTGTATAAACAATAATATTTTAAAAAATTATAACTGTCATGACCATGCCCCTATAATTTGTTTTTTTTTAAATCTTAATTTCTATAATAATTAGAAAATGAAAAAACCAAGACATAGTCGTGGCAGTTATTGGTTTTATGGCACAAAAATATATGTGCTAGTGTCATTATCCAGGGAGGAAACAGTCGACTACGTTTGTATGGAGAGAGCGCCCGTACCCTTTCACCTTAATAATAATAATATTGTATATTCCACAGTTGATGTGATAACCCCATGCGCGGCGCTCTCGTCCCCCCCTCCCAAGGAGCTGGTGTCCCGCGCGATATGGTCCGGCGTGTCCGTGACGCGTCGGTTCACGCGCGACCCGCATCTCTACTCACATCGCATGGCTAGTGTTGAACTCACATTCACAAACCATACCGGTATTGATGTTGAGAACATTAGGATTACTAAAAAGGTAACTATAAATACTGATATTACAGGTAATGTAGGCGGGGGACTCTGTCTCTCAGACTCACGCACGTCTGTAAACATGAATCGTACAGAATCGCCATTAATCAAGTATTGAATTAAATCAATACTTGATTAATGGCGATTCTGTACGATTTTATTAATCATTAATCAAGTATTGAATTAAATCAATACTTGATTAATGGCGATTCTGTCCACATTAGGTTTAGGTTTAAAGATCTTTATCCTCAAAAAAAAAAAGACATTACTGTCACTTACATGAGAACTTAACTAAAACAAAATATTTAAATGTCAGTCTAGTCGCAGAACAAACAAAAATAATAGAAATCTAAATCTAAGTACCCTACAGTAATGTTAACTAAAATTAATACGGATTACAGTAATAAAACTATATAGATCAATTTTTAGCTAACAATGCGGTGACACATTGCGGTGCAATTCCGCCAATATCCTGTGAATAAACATAATTTGTTATCGTCGTTCGATAACAAATCATGTTTATTCACGGGTTGCGGGTTCGATCTGCTGTTTCACCCGCGTTAGTTCCGATCCCGGGGAATATTAAAATGAAAAGTAGCCTATAGCTTTCCTCGATAAATGGACTGTCCAACACAAAAATAGTTTTTCAATCCGAACCAGTAATTCCTGAGATTATCGCGTTCAAACAAACAAACAAAATTTTCAGCTGTATAATATAATAAATAGTATAGATTTAATCCACGCAAATTTCTGAATTTTCATGTAACCTGACGTAGTTTTTTTTTAAACATTTAAGTAAAAACTTTGTAAAAACAAAATTACATTTCGATGTTCAACTTGGTAAATTATTTAATTTGAATGTAGTAAAAGTTTTGGCTTGTTTTGGTAATGTTGTAGAATGTGTCGGGTTCCCGTTCAGTGCACGAGTTTCCCCCGCTCGCCACGCTCGGCGGCGGCGCCACTGTAGCCGTCACGCTCGGCATAGACTTCGCCGACTCCATCCAGCCGCAGGAGTTCACACTTGGAGGCTCTAATGGTATTATAAATAAATATTGCAGGACATTCCACACATCGCTATCTAGCCCCAAACTAAACTTTGTGTTATAGGTGCTAGACAACGGATACTACTTATATACTTTTCTTTTATACTTATAATACATAGAAACAACCAGACCACAGACAAATATCTAAGCATAAATACTTGTCCGAGGCGGGAATCGAACCCGCAACCCTGTGTTTGGCAGTCCGGCATGGTGACCACTGTGCCAACATATAGACTAGCAACACCAATACAGTGGGAAAATGGCTTACTACTTCCAAGAATTCAATGTATCCTGCTCATACATATAAAATTTCATCAAAATCGAACCAGTCGTTTCAGCGCCCATTCACTACAAACAAAAATACCAAACTTTTATCTGTATGGTCTCAGAAGGTCAATTCTCGTAAACAAAATTGTTCAAATTACTTTGCAATATAATTCCGTTTACAAAAATAATCTTGAGAATACCAAAAGCTGACTTTGAAAGTATTTTGACCTATATTTTGTATGCAATCGGAATGTAATTTGAACTATGTCATTTACGAGAATTGGTCTTCGTGTTAGATAGATAGATAAACACTTTATTGCACCATAAAAACACAACGCAAAATGATTACATATAACAAAATTAAAATTAATTCTAACTTAAGTAACTACCTATATGCTAAAAGAAAATTCATATTTAATACCTTACAATATGGCAATATGGCGTGTTCCGTAATTTTGGTTTGTGTGGAGGGTAGATCTTAATTTTATTCGCGATTGATGTGTAGGTGAAGTGAACGCATCAATAACGCCCCCTGTCGGTGAACTGATGCGAGCAGTGACCATGTCCGAGGCGCGCTGGGACAACGAACAGAAAAAACTTAGGGGAATGACTGAGGTAGGTACTTAGTGCAATAGTTTTTAGGTGAAATGTAGTACGCAGTAAATAAACATAGGCATATCAAGTATTGTATCAAGTGCAAACGTGTTTCGGTATGGCGTAGTGAACCCACTTAAGAGGAAAGGGTACCGGCGCTCTCTCCATACAAACGTAGTCGACTGTTTTCTCCCTGGCTAATGACACTAGCACAAATATGTTTGTGCCATAAAACCTATAACTGCCATGACTAATATGACTATGCCCCTATGTTTTGGTTTTTTTTCATTTTCTAATTATCATAGAAATTAAGATTAGACATACACATAGAAACATAAGTTTAATATTTTTGTTGCATAAAACTTATGTTTCTATGTTGTTCGGGGGAACATAATTAAAATATGAAGATGAAGGTTTCAAGACGTATATTAAAGACGTTTATTATTTACAATTTTGACACCGACATTAATTGAGTAAGACGAGCGCGAGATGTTGTTGCGCGTGCGGTGCATATAGGCAAGTGGAGCGGCGGCCGGCCGGCGGCCGCGCCGAGAGTTATGATGCGGTGCCCTCCCGCGACCCTCCTTCGTCTCGAGGGCGCGAACATATGTGTATGTCCAATCTAGTTAGCAGTTATAGGTTTTATGGCACAAAAAATATTTGTGCTAGTGTCATTATCCAGGGAGGAAACAGACGACTACGTTTGTATGGAGAGAGCGCCGGTACCCTTCCACCTTAATATTACCTAGAATAACATTGTAGGGATAATTACAACGCTTAATTCCTGGAAAATTAAGTTCAATACTAATTGTATTTATTCGATTTCAGTGCGACAAAAAAGCAGTGAAGTTAGGTGACGAAGCGGCGATATGTCAACGAGTTTACGAAACGGCCAACGTTGCGCCGATCACAACGACGGGTGACTTCCTTAGGTAAGTACATCGTTGATATCTATAGTAATGTATTATGAAAGTCAAGTCATAGCTCATACGCAAGGCTATAAGACTTGTCGTACTATTTGAGATGCGTGGTGATATTTACGATTCGTAGGTTTGTGGCGACATCGTCGCACAACTTGATTTAATTACATCACTAGCGCTTGCTAACAGAGAAGAGGGAACATCACTAGAGCGTCTAGTGCTCTCTCTCTCTCTCTCTTGCGCACGACCCGAAAATGGCGTCTAACTCATTGTCAAATATCTCCAATAAGTATTAATAATTAAACTACTGTAATCTGTTCCGTGTACGAAACCTAAACCACCCTGTGTTGGCAGTCCGGCATGGCGACCATTGTGCCAACGGGGTCGTCAAATTAAAATGGCTTTATCAAGTGTTTGTATTTCCAGGTTCGGTGGTCGCCTCCTATCGTCCCAAGATCTGGTGCTTCTATCTGTGAAGCTGGAGGGAGATGCCGCGCGAGTCACCGCCAACTGTCCCAGTATGGCCATAGCCTCGCTTCTCGCTAACGAAGTCGCCAACTCATTCGCTAGGACTTAACAATAAGTGAAGACATTAGAAAACTATCTATCGAAATAACCAATGTGTCTCCTTTGATCGAAGTGTCTCTAATATTATTTAAGCACACTTCGATAAAGTTGAAGATTCTCAATTCGTCGCTTCTATTTTTTATAAGTGGCATTAAGTTATGATTAAAAACACTGTATAATATTAGTTTTTATACCTTTACTAGCTACGCTCTACGGGTAAGAATATTGAGATAAAATTCCATGTTGGAATCTTTTAGGGTATTTGCTCATCCAGGTTTCTAGAGTATCTACATACCAAATTACATCGCATCTTTGAAAAAGTATAGTAAAATAAATAAATATTAGTATTTAAACATCTCGCTCTAATCTATCTCTATACATCTATGTAGTTATACCTATAAAGTAGTATATTTTATGCACATTTTATTCCACTGTTCGTTTTTAAGTCTTTGTCCTGAGTTAGAAATGGATGTTAAATAAAATGGAATATTAAAATATGAATACTGTTTATTGAGTGGATACTCTTCTAAATGAATATATCAATAATATATACATACATAATTGTTTTATTTCTTGATTAATTGTTGTAAATCAGCATATAATTCAGTTCAGTTTTAGACTAAAACAAGTGTAATAAAAAATATGACCGCGCGTGAGAAGTTATACGTCCATCTGTCTGTCTATCCGTCCGTCTGAAATAAATGTTTGAGGGCAGCTTCAACCTGTTACTTTAGTATTACAGTCATACGCGCGCATTTAACAATATCACTCTCGCACCTTCGACCTGTTTTACTTTTGGGTTACGGAGCATGTGACTTTTGTGTTACAGATGCGCGCGCATCTGAAAATTTCACTTATGGTTTTTTCATAACGCGCCTAAAGCAGATTTAAATAAAAATATGAAAGAAAATATCTCCTCACGAATAAAATAATTGATCACAAGACTTATGAAAAAGATGGTTTTGGAATATTATTTACAAAATGTTATTAACTTTTAAGGCGTTTTTATCGTAACTTCTAACTATATTATAGCCCCTAGGGTAGGTAAGATTAGATATGCTTATAATACAATGCATATCAATACTAAGTAGGCACGACACATCTTAATTCTAAGAGCTCAGTAGCAAAATGTCTCTTTATTAATTCTCAAAATGTTCTATTTTAGAGTTTTTTTTTATGTTGAACTAGCTGTGTCCCGCGTAAGTCCCGATCCCATGGGAATTCCGGAATAAAAAATGGCCTATGACACCTACTCCAAACTATCTCTTTGTAAAAAGAGATTACCCCTACAACCTTACAAACTTTACCTCTTTATAATAATTAGTTTAGTATAGATAAAATTGGTGGATAGCTAGCCTTGCTACGCGCCACCAGCGAAACTCCATTTTTTTATCTTCAAATAATGTCGTGGTTTTTCGGTGAAACGTTTGCATTCTCTAGTTTGGACGTATAAGGTGTCTAACCAATAATATTTCACTTCAAAAGGTAAAAAAGTAACCCTTATAAGATTACTCTCTTGTCCGTCTGTCTATAGGTCCGTGTTAATATAAACTCCTGAGAAAGGAATATTTTGCAAAAGAGACATTTTACGACTGAGCCATTCTAAGTGGTATTTTATTCGAATTATTACGAAGGTTAATTACATCACAATGGATAATTTGTATAAAAATTGTACATTTCACATGAAACCTTATTGGTGATACATATAATACGTTCTAGCGTCTGTTTGTTTGTTACTGTACTGTAACTCTTTTATGTATCTGTCTCCCTATAAATATCTAGACAGCTAAAGCCGCAGGTCACAGGTTGTCTCAAAATCAAAATTGTATACTTAATGGTGAGGATAATGGTGTCCCCAGACGGGCGCTGTAGGGACATTTAGCCCATAAGTGGGTGTTAGAGTCATAATCCTAGGCCTCTTGCTTAAGTCCTCATGGTGATTGTGATGGTGAATCTGATGGGTTTGATGATGGGGGTGGATTTGGGGAGGTTGGGGAAGGGTCTGTATGGGCGGGGGTTGCGGTGGAGGTAACGATGGGGGTTCTATCACCTTGTCCTTCTTAGCACGTTTCTTTGGAGGCACATCTGGTAATCTTCTCTCATTCCATAACCGATCAACTAAACTAGCCCGAGTCCTGATACCGCTTTCGTTTTCTACTTGTTTCCTTGGTACGGGACCATTTGCAACCTTCTGCTTCATCGCTTCCAAACGTTCTTCCGCTTGCGTCATTGGTACGACAGGCAAACCACGTTTATTACAAATATTATGTAAGACGCAGCAAGCTACAATGATCATGCTAACTGTTACATGATCAAATTGCTTGTTGCAAGTCGCTTGAAGTACTTTCCATCTGCTTTTGAGGTGTTTCATAGTGTCTGTTATCGCACTGAACGCTTGTGTGTGCATGTTGGCGTAGTTCTTTTCAGGTGAGATTGGAGTTTTCTTCGGTACTTTTGATATTGGTGTCATTAGGTATGGCATTTGTGTGTAGTGAGGGCCTCCTGGTGAATAAATAAATATTTTTGAACACTTTACACAGTACTATCTAGCCCCAAGCTAAGGAACTAGACTTGTTATGGTAACCAGGCGACGGATATACTACTTATATACTTTTCATACATACATACGTAAATATATATTTACTATACATATACAAACACCCAGATCAAAAACAAATATTTGTTTGAGGTGGAAATCGAACCCACAATCTTCTGCGTCAGTGATGCAGAGGTTCTTAAATGCATAATATATAAGTTGATACTCTTGGTTTGATGACTAGCAGCGCCCCGCCATTTCACCCGCGTTATTTTCGATCTAGTGAGAATATAGGGATTAAAAGTAAAAGTAGTTTGGTGTATTCTCTTACAAAGTCTCATCAAAATCGGTCCAGTAGTTTCACAGCATATTCATCACAAACAAATACATACATATAGAAAATTATTAATTAAGGTAACATTATAAAGTATCTTACCAAGAATCCAACACTGTTCACCATTCTGGTTCAATGTAATGAGATCAACCCTGACTCCGTGCCGGTTCAGTATAGAATCATGAGAGTCTGAGCCTCCTGGAGTCGCATACACATTTGTTATGTTCAGATCACTGTCACACACCTGTCAAAAATATTTACTTGAATAACACAAGTATGAAAACTTAAAACTTAAAGAAAACTTAAGACCGAGTTCAGTTCTATTCTGCGATGCTATTTCCGCACTTTCATTTGGACTATTGTATGTGTGAACTTAAAACATGAAAGAACATGATACTGAAAAGCACCAAAAAGACTGGAACCTGGCATGTGAGTGCACATCCAAAAATTCCACCTGACACCGAAGAAAGAAAAACAATTAAAAAATACATTAACAAATTGAGAAAATCTTTTTTTAGAAGTCGGTTTAAAAATAATAACAACTGGTATACAATAGCAATTTCGAGCTTCTTTACCAGACAAACATAATTGGCTGAGTAAAAAATTCCCTACTGTCATTGAGAAAGTATTTTCGTTCGTTTCGAGCGGTGTTGGCTTCGTAGGTTCGAATCCCGGCCGGCCGTGCACCAATGTATTTTTCTTAAGAAAAATTTATGTGCGCTAATTGACATTGCTCTTACGGTGAAGGAAAACATCGTGATGAAACCCGCGGCTTAGTTGGCTCCAGAAGTATTGACAAGATCTCTCCTCTGGACATGGTCGACTAAGCTGAGAGGGTAGTAGGTGCTGGGCAAGCCTACTCCATCCTCACGCAAAAAGGACCCAATTAAAAAAGGTCTCATTGCGGAAAACAGCCTGTTCAAGTACAAGTACAAGTATTTCGTTATTCTGTCAAATGGCTTGACTGATTTAGATAAAAATTCATACAAGGGTAGTCCATAGTACTTTCTATGTACTTGAAACCACAGGGTACACCTAGTAATTTAAATTGTAAACTTACAATCTGTGCTTTCTTGGAATGATAAGATTTGTTGAAGTGCAGTTTGGGATTGTCCTCCGGCCGAGAGATAGGCACGTGAGTGCAGTCCACACATCCTATCACATTCGGGATGCCATATTTCATGTAGAATCTAAAAATCATCACAAAGAGAATTTAGTCACTATGTTTTACAATATCCCATGAGTTTCAAGTGCCTTCTTTTTATTGGTGGGTGCGTTCTGAAGGCACACATCGTAACTAAATGTTTTAAGGCATGTAAATGAAACTAAATAAATAAAAAATGTTGACTTGGCTCAAATGTGCTGAAATTGTGTTAGGTTGGTCTATTCAATGAAAATATTATTTCTTGACAATTGTTAAATGCAGAAGTCATGCGGATCCATTACTTGATGAATATTTGAGATAAGAACAGTATAGGTCCACTATAGAGTTCTAAAATTGTTAAATTATTGCAATGTATTCAACTCAAGCAAAGTTTTAAAGTCCTTCTTGATTCATAAATAATAACTAAAATAATATAAATTTATAACTCTATAGTACAGTGGCTCTCCACTTTTGTTGCCAGATTGTACCTAGCTTTAACAATATCCCGTTCATTCTTCAAATGCGGGAAATGTATGTGTTTCTTGACAATGGAAGGGTGGTTGAGAGCCTCAGTCACTTGCAGCACCGCCATCGATACAAAGTACTGAGTGGCGCTCGGCTCTGATTTGCCCATTATTGATTTCTGGAATTTCCCTGTTGCATAGAATGATAATGCTGCTAGTACCTGGAAAGTGACAGGTTGAGTTTTACAATTATTTCGCTAGATAGGTATATCAATTAACAATATCAGAAGGAGATTGCATGAATTCACGTAATGAAATATGTTACAGATCTATGGATTTAACACATATTAGCTATGTGTTAAATTTATAGATCATAGCATAGTTGATAGAGTACAAAGAACATACTAAATGGTATTCCATCTGGTTTGTATTTAGATACCAGAGGTAAATAGACTTACTTTACTTTCAATAGAAAATTCAACCGTTTTAGTGGAGGCCGGCATCACAGGCTTCAGTTCTTCGATAAGGTTCCGCGCTAAATCTTTAGTCAGCCTGTAAGTTTCGATAAAAGTGGGCTCGATCAAATCAAAAGGATCTGACTCCGGTTTAGAAACTCTTTTGTCTTGATTTTTTTCTTTTTCTATAACTATAGAATCTTGCTTCTGCGTGTGCGAGGTGTCCCATTTCAAGAGTTCCAAAATCTCCGGCTCTTCGTCGACTACAGATATGTAGCCCTCCTCGGGCGGCTTTTCAGCCATTTTCCTTGTGATTTTAGTTTAATTTCGCGTACAACAAGCGCAACACCAATTCTTGTTTTTGCCTTTTCCACACGCAAAATAAATTTCTTGTTTGGAGGGCAAGGCAAAATGTTTTTAACCCATACAGTCTCTTATTCACTGATCTCTGTCTCTCTCGATGCTCTATAATAAAAAAGATACTGAGTAATTGTAGTTCAAAGACTGATTTGGAGGTCAACAGTATGGATTTTTTTTGATCCAATTTATTTTTTCTAAGTTAAAAACAAAACTTAACGAAAACTTGGAGCGAAGTTCTTTGACTCAACGAAAACTAGACGAAAATTATATAAAACCGCCTCTCGGACTTGCCACAAAAAAAAATGCCTTGCCGGAAGTCGTTGACTGCTTGTTTACTTGAATGGCGGGTAAGCCTAAACATGAAAAGCCATAGTGAAGAGCAATATATTTTATTACACAATATCTGCGCGTGAGTTCTGATTTCGGGTACTAAAATAAAAATTAGCCTATGTGTAAACCTAAATTCAGCTATCCACATATTATTAAGTTTTATTGCAATTGGACTAGCCGTTCTCTAGTTATATTGGTTTAAACCACGCACGGGTTCGAACAACCCTTGTTTTATATTTAAAAAAACCAGTCAAGGTCGAGTAGTACTCGCGTGCCGAGGGTTCCGTACATTAGTTTCAACTCTCTTTCTCTACCCTTGCCGTGGTATGGTAAGTACCAATTTAACTTGATTCCTATTTCGTTTGAGCACCCTTACATTCTAAGGGTCAAGTTAAATTGTTTTAACTATGTATGTATGGCGACACCTGTATTGGGTGGGAGGGACATGTTTTATGTGCAAGTAGATAAGAGCTAATTTCTTTAAAAAATAATTGTCTGGCTGATCGTCAGTGACCGCACAAAATATATTTATCTTAATTTTGCCGCTCTCTTAATAGTGGCGCCCGGGGCGGTCCGCCCCTCTGCCCCCTCCCCCCATTCGCTCTGCTTCTGGTTTGAAAACTAGAAAACGTTTAAGAACTCCTAAACTAAAATAATACAACAAATAACAAACCAATCAATAAATAAACAGAAAGATGGGATAAGCATCAAACTCGAGGATTTCCAAGGTTTATTTATTCAAGGGCTGGGCGTAGATAACAAGAAAATAACAACAATGAATACAAAGCAACATAATAAACTTCTAGTTAAAGTTATAGCAGCCGAAGATAAGAGCAAAATAAGAGACCGTCCTAAAAATCAGCCCTGGGGCTTCTAGCATCGTGCTAAGGACGAAACCTTTTTTTCTGGGCGTTGAACTACTTTTTTCTTGTGCTTTTTTTATGGGTCTATTTTTTTATGTGTTAAGAAAATATTTTTTTTTGTTTGTTTTTTGTTAGACCAAAAGAAGATAATTTATATTTTATATTTGATTTTAGTTGGTTAAGAATATGTATTTTGATATGACACAACATTAATACAAACAACAAATGGTATGAACAAAATCTTGTAAAGTGACTTGCTTGCTATGCTTTACTTGCCAGTAATAAAGTAATAAAAAAAAACTTTTAAGTATTTTTATTCATATTGCTAAAGGCCAATATTTGTCAGACTGCATAGAAAATGAGTGAAATGAGTGAAACCTTGTATCAAAGCTTTGCGAAAAGCTTTCTCAAATACCTGCAAACCTACCACTAAACAAACATTTTACTACAAAGGTTACGAAATCTTTTACCTACATACAATCAGTAGATATTAATTACCTACTTAGATACACTCACTAACGGTTTGTTAGTTTATTCCATAATTTGCACCTGGGTGATAAACGTGGAATATTTCGTCTCTGCTTACTTACGTACTCTGGCTATTTTTTTTATATTGCAGGACACGCACACACACACATAGTGCCATCTAACCCCAAGCTAAGCAACTAAGGCTTGTGTTATGGTGGCCAGCCATTAGATGGAAATAGGCACTTACGTAAACTTTCGTAAAATTTAGTAAACTTTCGTAAACTTTCGTAAACTTTCGTAAACTTTCGTAAACCTTCGTAAACTTTCGTAAACTTTCGTAAACTTTCGTAAACTTTTGTAAACTTACGTAAATTTGTATTACAAATATGTATTCGTTCGAGACAGGAATCGAACCCGCAACCATCTACGTCATAGGCGGGTGTTCGACTGTTCACAGAGATCTTATAAATATTGGTGATAGATAAGTAAAAATTATTTAACTTTTTGGTTAAACAAATCAAAACTTTTTCCCAGTTTTTCACCACACATAATTATTATGTCAATAAAGCTTGAAAACGTAATGATTAGTTCTCTTTGAAAGCTTGCGTCAAACAAAAACCCAGTACTTACCTTTTATTAAAGAAAAACAGAGAATCTAATCTATTCAAAAATAATTAAAAAGATTTGCTTATTCGTAAACTATTAAAGAGAGACGCGACTTGGCCACAATGCCTGTTGACGAGGAGGAAACCGAACCTGAACATTTGGAAGAAGCAGGTGCTTTGGAAGCTGATGTCGGTGCTAGATTGTACGTGGTTTTCAGCTTTATTGTCTTAACATATCTTACTTTACCTAAACTACACAAAACACCTAAATAATTCCAACATAACTTCTCAGAATACAGAACAAAACCTAAACCAAGGGCTTTATAAAGCAAAGGGCTCTGTAAGGCGCAGGCCAGCGCAGCTACAAAAGGAGGAACGGGTCGGAAAAGCTTTTGTTCCAATGCCGTTTTCCTACCTTCACTCGCGTCACTCAAAGGCCCTTGTTTATTTGGGGTCTTTGAGTCACAAGCTTATAGGAATTGTCGAAGAAAGAAAGATAGGTTATCAGGTCCTACTTCACCAGTAGGACCTCATAACCTATCCCTTTCCCACGCGCGCGCCGTGCGATGACTCTACCCCTTTCCCCCGCGCGCCGCGAAATGGCTGTTTTAACTGTTTTATGTAATTAAAAGACTCACATCTATTTTAGTGAAAAACCATCTGTACTACCTTATGGGATTTGATGTAAAGTTCATGAAAATATAAATTTTGTACTTGTTTTTTCTTTACAATCACCGTAAAATTGAAAAAAGCTCAAAAAATGACGATTTTTTAGGATTTTCACAATTTTTACTGACATTATTTTTTATTTTATTCATTGAAAAAATGGTAAATATTTTTCCCAAATCTATGTTAGTTGAAAGAATTAGTTAAAACTTAAAATGATATTAATGTTTTTTATGCTGTCAGTTGAAAACGATTCTCCCTAGGGCTGAAAAGTATTACTTTCAACCCGCTTGCAACTTCAAAACTATTTCCGAGTACGAGGAATGAAAATGTACTTACCTACTATATCGTTTGTTTGACAGTGATCAGCAATTGGCGGGCATAGATCCTTGTTTGCAGATTAATTTAGACCCGTGCGCCCACAAGGACCTCCGCCCGGAGATGATGTTTATCAGGGAGGAGCTGCGGCAGGCCAAGATGCAAACTTTGGCGGTAAGGTTATTGAATTATCTTCTCACTAAAACATAAAGTTGACCCCAAGGTAGTCCACGTCCCACTGTAGGGCGCTGTAGATGTATATCTTACCTAAACTTATTACAATTATTAAGTTATTGCATAGCTTTTATCGCGGGCTTTGAGCGCGGCGACCGAATCAAGAAATTCCGTAACGAAAAAAAAACCTAACACCCCCCACTTCGCCTACCATGTAGCTCGGCCGAACTTAACGTGTATGTATTTGTATATGGTACGACTTTACAAAACTCGCACGATGCAACAACTTTACCGCGGCAGTCCCCGAGTGCCACAATTTTTTTTCTTACCTATTTTGACGACCTCTGTGCCACGTCAGACGAACACCCGCCTGCGACGCAGAAGGATGCGGTGTCGCGAATGCGAAGTTTATATAGACTAGTTATAGGTATAAGTAGGTAGAAATATATTCGTTGGCGTGCGGCGCGTGATCGGGATCGCTCGGCCGCCGATGACGCATCTACAGCCTACCGACCAAGTAAGTACGGTCACTTGATAACGAGCCGGCGCGCGGGCAACATCAACTCAGTAAGTCCATTAATTTCCTTAAGCATACATTTGTTTTACCTGATATCCTAGAATATTCTTGATTTATTATTATTGTATTTGTGTGTGTGTATTATTCAGTAACCGATGCGTCGGTTTGTTTGTATGCCTGCGGGTAGTGTTGAATCATCAACGGGCAGATTGATGATGAGAGTAGCATCAGCCAGCTAACTGATGATCAGATTAGTTACAGTAAATAGATTTTAATGCGAGGCATGGGGTGGCTATAGGGGAGGTTGGAGGCCACTGGGGGGTAACCCCCACAATATCAGTTGTCAGTATAAGGAAATCTCAATGAGTTGAGAACTAGAATCAGTGTCAATGTGATTGGCTGTATCATACATTTAGATGTGTGACGTACAAATCAGTTCAGATATCTGTAATTTACCCAATAAATAGGCACTTGGCGACATGGTGGAGATGCTGGGATTGAAATAATTTCAAATATTAGTTATTTTCTATAGTACCTATAATGAAGGTAGTTCGCCAAGTCTTGTTCAAGCAGAAGCAAAGTTCGAATCTAACTTGAGATGTATAATAGGTACATAAAATTATCTAATAGTGTTGTAGCTACAGCCTACCTACATTAAAGTGACCAAAAACCGAGTGTTGTTAAGATAATTAGTGTCATACAAATAAATTCCAAATGTACAATTGTCTTGTAATCGAATTTGAACCTTAAGTCGATGTATTAAGGTTGTTATAATGAGACCGTTTATCGATCCAATTGTAAGAAAAAGCTGCTGACTGATTCGCAGGTGTGATTATTGTGTAGGTAATTAGCTGCCTACAAGTATAGTAAAGGTATATTATTGTTTAATGATAAAATTTTAGGTGTGTTTATTTTTTGAGACAAAATTCCTAAGTAACTATAAGCGTTTGATGTCGTAGCTAATATGCGCACATCAATGTTGAGACAAAATTCCTAAGTAACTATGGGCGTTTGATGTAGTAGCTAATATGCGCACATCAATGTTGAGACAAAATTCCTAAGTAACTATGAGCGTTTGATGTCGTAGCTAATATGCGCACATCAATGTTGAGACAAATTCCTAAGTAACTATGAGTGTTTGATGTCGTAGCTAATATGCGCACATCAATGTTGAGACAAAATTCCTAAGTAACTATGAGCGTTTGATGTCGTAGCTAATATGCGCACATCAATGTTGAGACAAAATTCCTAAGTAACTATGAGCGTTTGATGTCGTAGCTAATATGCGCACATCAATGTTGAGACAAAATTCCTAAGTAACTATGGGCGTTTGATGTCGTAGCTAATATGCGCACATCAATGTTGAGACAAAATTCCTAAGTAACTATGGGCGTTTGATGTCGTAGCTAATATGCGCACATCAATGTTGAGACAAATTCCTAAGTAACTATGAGTGTTTGATGTCGTAGCTAATATGCGCACATCAATGTTGAGACAAATTCCTAAGTAACTATGAGTGTTTGATGTCGTAGCTAATATGCGCGCATCAATGTTGTGACAAAATTCCTGAGTAACTATGATTGCTGTCGTAGCCAATATGCGCCCATCAATCACATCAAGTATACTTCTACTTTGGTTGACGATGTTTGTAAGACAAGTTTACTCAAACGTGAGACAAGATACGCACTGTATAATTCTGCCTGCTGGATGTTAACGTATATTGCTACTTTAGACCTACTGCTATCTTTGCCCTAAAAATTACATACCCAGTCATTTTTAAAAATAATGTAGGTACAATTATGACTTTATTGATTACTCGAGATTCACTTTTTTCATTTATTGTGTGCTATATTTTACTTAAAACTGATAACATCCTGCATTATTTGAAGTAAGATCAAGTAGCTAATAAAATTGTGTGTAGGTAGTTTTCCATTAAATTATTATTTTATAACTTAGCTTTGCATTACGAAGCTTATATATTTCACGACGTTAATAATTCGCTTCTTTGTCAATAATACAATACAATAATTCGTAAACAATAGGACAAGTATATTTTTAGAGACCTATTATAACAAAGCTAATAATTCGTTGTCAATAATCAGTACTGTAGATCGTTAGGTAAGCTTGGGGATCATAGTTCCAATAACTGATTCAAGAATTGAGATTCATGAACGAACAAGTATTTGTACTAAGCGAAATGCAATTCTGACTACTATCGTACAAACAATCGACCTTTAGTTTATCGAGATAAATCGTACAACCACTATTAATCTGTTTTAGGTTTGGACGTTGTCAACCAAACAGAACGGGGTTTGAACTCATTGCGTGTGTAGGTACTGTACTTAGTCCAAAATGGAAAGTGTCCTCCGAACCCGTTTAAAGTTAATGCACGAGTCTGTATTATCGTACGTTGAGTTAGCTGAATCTCAACTAAAGAATTTATCCGACGATAAGACTGATACCGACGAGTTAGAAATGATTGAATCAAAACTTCAAAGTGCGAACAGGAGATATGTGTCTGAAATTAAAGGGTACTGTGAGTCATTAACTGAACCAAATGAAGAAGAAATCAACCAATATACCGTGACGCAAATTCATGCAGATGATTTAATCTCCGAATTGCAAGTTAAGATTAGGCAGCGTCAACATGTTCGTAAAAGATATATGAAGTCTAACGGTGATAGTAACTCTAACGTCACTAGAAAATTACCAAGAATGGAGCTCAGCAAATTTAACGGCGAAGTCCTTAATTGGTATCAATTCTGGGACCAGTTTTCATCAAATGTACATAGCAGAGATATTGATGATGTTGATAAGTTATTATACCTTAAATCGGTTCTTGAAGGGGATGCTAAACAAACTATCGAGGGGTTAGATACTACAAATAAAAATTATCAAATTGCCATCGACACTCTGAAAGAGAGATACGGAAAACCTACCGTAATAATAGATGCACATTATGTGGCGTTGTATAGGATTAAGCCGGTTGTGTCAAATCAAGTCAAGGATTGTAGGAGTGTTCTTAATGAGATAGAAAGACATCTTCGTGTGCTCAAATCATTGGGAGAAGACGTTAATCACAATCATCTCAGAGTCATGATTATGGAAAAGTTTCCAGAAGACCTAATTTATGAAGTCAGAATGAAAATTACAGAGGAAGACGATTCCATAGATAGTATTAGGAAACATTTAGGGTACATTATATCGGCTAGAGAAACTTCTAATAGATTAAAGAATATGACAGACGGACAGATGAATTCAGATCTAGCTAACCGGGAAATTAAATCAGATAATTTTACTTTGGGTTCCTTACATATCAAATCTGATGAAAACAGTGCCAAACCACGTCAGTTTATTTCATGACAAACCAAATATAAGTTAAATCCTAATAATAAACATCTTAATAAATCTAGACCATTTATTCGTAAAAGGCCAAACGAATTCTCTGATAGATCTAATGAGCCACCCAGAAAGAAATTAAGAAATTGTATTTTCTGTAAACAAGATCACTTCAATGACGAATGTACTAATTTCAAAACACTGCAGGACAGAAAATCAAAGATCGGTAAACGATGTTATAATTGCTTTATGGACGGACATAGAGCCGATAATTGCCGTTCTAAGCGGAAATGTCGGCATTGTAGTAGATTTGGTCTCCATAACCGAGCTTTATGCCCCATTAAATTTAGTAAACCTGGTAAAACGATTCAAACTGAAACCTTGCATATTAAATCTAATTTAAATACAACATTGCTTCAAACTAGTGTTGTTAAAGTTAGAGTCAATTCTCAAAAATCAGAGCAATTATTTTTAAAGTGTAGAATTTTACTAGACTGTGGTAGCCAGCGGTCATATATTACAGAATCTGCTGCGCGACCTCTAAACCTACCTATAGTTGAGAGATCGAACTTATGTATATTCACTTTCGGGTCAAAGTCACCAAATCAAATTGAAAGCCCAGTTGTTAACGTCGAAATTACCACACGCACTGGTATCAAGCGTAATATCCATGCCAACGTAGTTCCTCACATAACACATGCCATACGTACACCAATGATTAACGAAGCAATCACTGCACAAAACAGCATATCACAAAAAAAATTGACGATGGCAGATGATGGTTCTTGTGGTGATAGGATAGACATTTTGTTAGGAAATGACTATTATCACTCGTTTATGTCAGATGAAAAGATTTTAGTAGCTAAGAATCTCTTCATAGTAAATTCAGATTTTGGCTGGGTGTGGTCGGGAAGACTTAGTGAAATCGTCGATAGTTCAGACGCGTTATCAGTAGTGACTTACTTCCAATCAAATGCAGGGATTGACAATCCATTTAATGAACCCGATCTCCCGTTGAAAGTTGATGTAGTTAAGAGATTATGGGACCTAGAGTCAATCGGTATTACTGATTCACCTAAGTCTACACGTGATGAAGAGGCATTACAACATTTTAATAGGACTATCGAGTACAAAGACAACAGATATCATGTTCAATGGCCATGGGTGGAATTCCCTCCGAATCTCCCTAATAATCTAGGTTTGGCTTGGGGTCGCCTCAATAGTTTACTAAAACGATTAAATCAGTCTCAAATCGAACTATACGATCAGGTCATTAAAGAACAATTGAAAGGGGGAATCATCGAAGTAGTACCTAATCCCAATATTTCCGAAACGCACCCAGTACATTATCTTCCACACCATTGTGTACATAGACGAGACAAACCCGATAAGCTTCGAATTGTTTATGATGCGTCAGCTAAAATCAATCAAGAGAGCCAAAGTTTAAATGAATGTCTATATTGCGGGCCACAATTGTTAGAGGATCTAACTGGGCTTATAATCAAATTTAGAGAAAATCCTATAGGCATTGTTGCAGATGTAGAAAAGGCTTTTCTACAATTAAGTCTTCAAGTCCCAGATAAAGACGTAACACGGTTTCTATGGGTTAAAAATACGAATAATGTAGCTGATTTAAACAATGTATTACATTTAAGGTTCACCAGAGTTCCCTTTGGTGTTATTTCTAGCCCCTTTTTATTGAATGCAACAATCAGGTTCCATCTTAGTAAATCGGGTAGTGCTCTCTTGAAACAAATAGCGGAAGATATTTATGTAGATAATGTAGTTACAAGTGTACATACGATATCAGATGCATTTAGTCTATACGATACAATCACTAAAGAGTTTAATTGCTTGTCAATGAAATTGCATGATTGGTGTTCCAATTCAAAGGAACTAGTCTCAAAGATCCCAAAGGAATCTCTAGTAGAAAATAAGATGAATGTGAAAGTGTTAGGTTTGGTTTGGAACACCAATAGCGATAAACTGTTCTTAAATTACGATTTAGATGAAAATGAACTGGCTTCTGTTAAATCAAAACGAGATGTATTGAAAGTAGTTTCATCTGTTTACGATCCATGTGGCTTAGCGGTACCAATACTACTCCCAGCAAAACTTTTCATACAAAAACTGTGGAAACAAAATATTAAATGGGATTCAAAATTACACGATGAATTGCTCGTCGAATGGAAGGAAATAGTATCTAAATTTTCCTATTTAAATGAAGTTTATACTAATAGGTATTATGCTCGAAATCTTAGTAAACATTTAATTAGAAGTAATATTCAGTATGAACTGCATTGCTTTACCGACGCGTCAATGGAAGCGTATGCCGCGGTAATTTATTTACGCTGTTCTTTAGGTACTAATAATATTATCAATTTTGTTATTGGTAAATCCAGGTTAGTGCCTTTAAAAGATCAGAAAAATTTACAAATTCCAAGATTAGAATTGCTGGGAGTTCTTATAGGTTACAGACTATTAAGCTATGTACAAAAATTTTTACGTCTTAAAATTAATGCTCAATACTTATGGACTGATAGCCAGATAGTTTTATGTTGGTACAGATCAGAGAAGTTACTTCCGCCATTTGTTTCACGAAGAATTAATGAAATAAGGCAGAATAGAGCCTTACAGCTCAGATACGTGCCAACGAGTCTTAATCCAGCTGACGTAGGCACAAAAGCAGAGAGTATAGACCTCTTTAAAATATGGCTCGAAGGTCCTAAATTTCAATCAGAGGATTCGTCACATTGGCCTAATGTTAGCTTAAAAGAAAATCAGGTAAATGAAATACAAACCCAAATTTATTTGGCCGGGCAGGGTCTTACGAAGATAATTTCGGTATCAGATGTAGATAGGACACAGTCAATGGCAGTAGATGAAGACTCCCGTGAATTAGATGCCGAAACTAAAAGAATTTTAGATATTCAGGCCGAATATTTTCCAAAAGAATCTAAGGGCATGACCACAGATTTATCGCGTACTCTCCGGTTATTTAAGGACCCAAATGGCATACTCAGGTGCAGAGGTAGATTCAAACACACAAATTTAACATCTAGTCAAAAGGAACCCGTACTTCTCCCCAAAAATTCTGACTTTACGATTGATATTATTATGAACTTACACAAGAAAAACTACCATGTAGGTGTGTCTCATACTTTAGCTCTGTTAAGACAAAACTTTTGGGTTCCACATGGGAGAGCCACAGTACAAAGAGTTATCAGAAAATGTCAAAGTTGCGTGAAGTACGGCGGTGGTCCGTTTAAATTACCAGAAATCCCTGATCTACCAGCTGAGAGAGTCAAACTTAGTTTGCCGTTTACATTTACCGGAATGGACTATTTCGGTCCCTTATTTGTTGATGAAGCTACAAAAGAGAAACGATGGGTGTGTCTTTTTACATGTCTTTCTATTAGAGCAGTACACATGGAAGTAGTGAAGGACTTATCAGCCGAGGAGTGTCTGCTGGCGATAAGGAGATTCGTTTCAGTTAGAGGTTTACCTAAATTAATTGTGTCCGATAACGCGACTCAATTTAAACTTACAGCAGAGGTGTTGGCTTCTGATTATTGCATACTGAATAATGTACGTTGGAAATTCATACCGGAACTGGCTCCATGGTTTGGTGGTTTCTATGAACGTCTCATTGGATTAGTCAAACACAGTCTCAAAAGAACGTTAGATAAGCATTTGCTAAATCATAATCAATTATGCACCATAATTAAGGAAATTGAGGCTGTTGTGAATACAAGACCCTTAACAACTGTTGGTGCCGAATTAGAACATGTGTTAACGCCTGCTGATTTCTTACGCTCAGGTGGACCACTTTTATCTCAGTCATCAGATCGTGATTTTTTGGAACCAGCAACAGTGACTAAAACTAATTTGATAGATGGTTGGAAGCGTGGACAGATTGTTCTATCAGAATTTTCAAAGATGTTTACTAATCAGTACCTAACCAGTCTACGCGAACGAAGTGACAAACACCGACAGCCAAGGGTGGTAGTTAATAGAGTACCCAATATAGGCGAGACAGTTCAAATGAAATCCAATGCTGGCAGAGCACATTGGAAGGTCGGAAGGATTTCAGATTTAATCAAGGGTTCGGATGGACAGATTCGAGTAGCGAAAGTAAGATTATCAAATGGAGATATTTTCACACGTTCTATAGGCCATCTCTTTCCTCTCGAAATAGATGACAACGAGCAATGTACAGTACCTTTATCAGAACAAAACGACCCTGCGGTCTCTGATGAACCTAATTCTGCAGAAACCCCAATCGTCGATTCAGGAGTTCCCATTGAGCAGTCAATCAGTGAGAATCAAGATATTTCTCAATCAGAGGTACCCGCGACCAGCGAGAATCAAGAAGTTTCTCAAACAGAGGTACCCGCGATTAGCGGCACGGCTAGATTATCGGCAAGGCCGCCTAGAAACTCAGCAATCAGAGCAAGGGAGAAAGTCAGAGAGTGGACGTCTCAATTATTGATCAGATTGTTTAGTTAGATTACAGAATTTATTAATTAGTTATCTGGCTGTCTTATTAAGTCAAGATCTTCAATAAATCATTGATTAGTAAATTTTGTCTTAATTGTGTTTTTCCCTTGGAGGCAGTGTCGCGAATGCGAAGTTTATATAGACTAGTTATAGGTATAAGTAGGTAGAAATATATTCGTTGGCGTGCGGCGCGTGATCGGGATCGCTCGGCCGCCGATGACGCATCTACAGCCTACCGACCAAGTAAGTACGGTCACTTGATAACGAGCCGGCGCGCGGGCAACATCAACTCAGTAAGTCCATTAATTTCCTTAAGCATACATTTGTTTTACCTGATATCCTAGAATATTCTTGATTTATTATTATTGTATTTGTGTGTGTGTATTATTCAGTAACCGATGCGTCGGTTTGTTTGTATGCCTGCGGGTAGTGTTGAATCATCAACGGGCAGATTGATGATGAGAGTAGCATCAGCCAGCTAACTGATGATCAGATTAGTTACAGTAAATAGATTTTAATGCGAGGCATGGGGTGGCTATAGGGGAGGTTGGAGGCCACTGGGGGGTAACCCCCACAATATCAGTTGTCAGTATAAGCAAATCTCAATGAGTTGAGAACTAGAATCAGTGTCAATGTGATTGGCTGTATCATACATTTAGATGTGTGACGTACAAATCAGTTCAGATATCTGTAATTTACCCAATAAATAGGCACTTGGCGACATGCGGGTTCGATTCCCGCCTTAAATAAATAGTACCTGGGTGACCGATCGACGGTTCTTTTACGCTTTTTTTTACCTCGCCCCCGAAACCTCCCGCATACTAAATTTCATGAAAATCGTTGAAGCCGTTTTCGAGATCCTGATTAAACAGTGTGAATTTTTTATATCCTAAAGTATAAGAGATAACGAAACATGCTGAAAGGAGTTGCGTGCCCGATTTTGACAAAAACTTAAACTGCATCATTCGATTTTTGATAAAGTTATTACCGTAGCCAGGAATCGAACCGGTTGATTTTGCAAAAAAAAAAAAAAGTTATTCTATATTTTTATACCAATCGATAGTGTTGCTGATAGAGATTCAATTCCTGGAAACAAACATAATTTGGCAAATTATAGGAAATTGCTTCTTACTGTATTTTTCACCAATTTTTTTAATTTAGCTTAGAATAAGAATTAGGCTTAGAATGAGCTTAGAGGTGAAGGAATATTTTCTATTTGGAAAAAAGGATAATTATAGCCCTGAAGGCCCACATAAAAAAAATCATTCTGTATATATATAAGAATTGTTCGTTTAAATATATTAGATTAGATAAATAGGCGTAGGTACAGATTTGTATTTCTGGTCTGGATGTATTCTGTATGTATGTATACTTACTTATTAAGTAAATCAGGCAAGTATTTATGCTTAGATATATTTGTCTGTGGTCTGGTTGTTTCTATATAATATATACTTATAATATTATAAGTATATATTTACAAAAGAAAAGTATATAAGTAGAATATCCGTTGTATAGCACCCATAACACAAGCCTACTTGCTTAGCTTGGGGCTAGATGGCGATGTGTGGAAAAAAATACAAAAGAATGCTCGTACAAGTATCCGCTAAACTAAGTCGCGACCGTATTACATAAGTATTCTACTCGTTATCTGGTAACCTTAACACAAGCCTAGTTGCTTAGCTTGGGGCTACATACATGGTGCTATGTGGATTGTCCCACGATATTTATATAAATGTGGGAGCCGAGAACCTACCCACTTCCGGCCTTTACCTTAGTAGTCTTACCAGTTGAACAACTTGGAGTTTCCTTCCCTATAGACTTACTGATTGTAAGACGTTGGTGTAATATTTTTCGCATTAATTTTAAATTATCAAAATTTATAAAACCTTACTCTTGTAATTGATAGAGTGCACAGATCTAAAAGTATTTTCAGAAATATGAGAAAATGGACCGAAAATTGTCAGCTGTGAAATGATACTTTGACTATCAAAATCGTATAAAAAGTCATATTTTTCGAATGACTTTTCGAAATGCCACAGTATCAATTACGAGATTGGGAGCTTTGGCGGGAACGAGGTAACAACATGTCGTTCTGCAGATGAACCTAAGTTGTAACCCGAGTTGAATCGATAATTCTGATGGAATGTTATTCAATTTAGTTCTGTGAAAGTGCACAAGTGTAGTGAAATTAAAAATCAGTGTCAAACATCAAGTTTTCTCGTTGCCTCCAAATCTCCTATTAAGGTTATGGTGAACTTGCCACCGCTTTACTATAGCCCCTGCCTTGACGGACTATGACGACTTTGACTGTTTTGAAACACTTTATGCCCGATTTATGAAAAATCGGGTCATAATTTTATACAAAATATAACTTGACATTGGCTAAATGCACAAGCCGTGCGAAGCCATAATATTAAAAGAAAAAAATTACGAGATTTATATACGTTTTATAAATTTTGATATACTTAAATAGTAAAACTAATGGGCCAGCGAAGTCTTACTAACAGTAGGTCTATTGGGAAGGAATCTCCCAGTAGTTTAACTGGTAAGACCGCCCACATCATTATGTTTAGGCCCGCGTAGGCGGAGAATTTAATGCTTGATCTTTTTTTAACTTTATCGTTTTGGCGCGTGTGACTTTATTAGTACATAATATTTACATGTATTTTTAGGTGCTCGCCTAAGTTCTAAGAATAAGTTTTAGACTTATGCGAAGTTTCAGAATCGTAGCTCTTGTAGTTTCAAAGATTTCTTGATAAGTCTTTTTCTCTTTTATATACAGAGTGTGCCGTAATGAATAGATAAATAGGTACCTACGGGTAGAGGCCACTGCCGGTTCAAATAAAAAAAATGTACATTTATGGTGGTTACACTGGGTGGTTATCTGTGCCTTCATTATTCGATTTCAGGTTCGAAGGACCGCTCTTAAGAATTTGCTTATACGTGACTTTATGAAGGAGGATTGCGAGTTGAGAAACATTGGACTCGCGTATGCTCCACAGGACCCTTAATTTACCAAATTTTCTTATTTTTTCTCATTAAATTACTTTTCTATCTATGATTATTTTAATAACTTATTACTTACTTCTTATTTCGTGTCTATAGCTGATGGTTTATGATTAGAGATAACTAGCAGCGCTCCGTAGTTTCTACCGCGTAACTCCCGATCCCGTGGGAATATTGGGATAAAAAGTAGCCTATATAACCTTCATCGATAAATGGACTATCCAAAACAAAAATAATTCTTCAATTAGAACCAGTAGTTTCTGAGATTAGAGAGTTCAAACAAACAAACTCTTCAGCTTTATAATATTAGTAAAGATTACTGGGTGTGGCAGTGTGGAGCAAACAGTTTTTTGACGTGATAACATCTTATAAATCGATGAACACCGTACTGCACTCACAAAAAGTGTCATGTTACGGGATCGTGAGTGTTATTGACAAGCATATTTTCGAGCAACGTATTATCGTTGCTATGGTTACCATCAATGTTTTCTTAAGAAGTTATCACGTAAATAATTATCCGACTTTACAGACAACCATTTTTTGTGGACCAGTAACTAACCACATTCACGGCAATGGTTGTGGCCTCCATTAGGTATTTTCTTGTCCAGGTGGTGCGTCATGTCCTGCACAGTCGCGAATGTGGTGCCTCAATGCAGGACAATACTAGTACATGACAGGTACTTTATGAGACTCCCCCTACGAACCAGGTTCGATCAACAGCCCACTCCCGAGCGGAGCGGATTGAGCGTCCGCCAGATAGGCCATTGTAGATCAAAACCTGAAGACAGATGTTCTGCAGGTGGGACGTCAGAGCGGACGTGTTGACTTAGACTCCAGCTCCACAAATACTTCATAATCTCGTTTAGAAAACTAAACTTTTCCGTGCCATTTAGAAAGCTTTTATTGATTGTAGGGGGATTCCCTTGTGAAGAGATGTCCAGTAGTATTTTATATTTTCTTTGATTTTAGTGGGTCAACGTTTAATAGTATACCTGTTGGTTGATCTATCGGGACCACGAGTAACGAGCGCACTAAGTACATATTTTTTTGAAGATATTCTATTTATTAAGATAGGTACCAGAGGTATGCGCCGATGGTTTTGTGATCGGCGGCGGCGTCTGACGTATAATTAGTCGGCGGCGGCAGTACATTTTTTTGGTTTTTCTTTTTTTTGAAATAGGCATAAGCCAACGTAGTTTTCCGTTAGAGAAAAAAATGGCGGAATAACTCCAAAGAAATCACAAGTGCCTCAGAACAAAAATAACTCTCAGACTAAGGAAAAACTTCATCATACAATGATTAATGTCAATTTCATTCAAAAAAATCTGTCGATTGAAGTAATCTTGTCTAAGGGGGATGTATGGAGTTCGACCATATTGTCGGCAAAGCACGCAATTTGAAACTAGAACTCAAGATTACTTTATTAAACCTTGCGCCGATTACGCCGACACAAAAGCCGGCGGCGGCGGCGTCTGCGTGCCTAAAATTGCATTAAACTTCTCTATTAGGTAGGTTACAAATATACTTATAGGTAGGTATAAATTCTGACGTAGCTTATGTACAAGATAAACAATCGCGTAAATTATTACCCAAGTATACATTATTGAGCAATTTAGATTATTTCATAATTAAAGTAGGGTATCGTAATGTTCTATCGCACATTAAGGTGAAAGGGTACCGGCGCTCTCTCCATACAAACGTAGTCGACTGTGGTTAATGACACTAGTACAAATATTTTTATTGCATAAAACCTATAACTGACATGACTATGCTCCTATGTTTTGGTTTTTTTTTTCTAATTATCATAGAAATTAAGATTTTACAAACAAAAAAAAACAATAGGGGCATGGTCATGGCAGTTATAAGCAATAAAAATATTTGCTCTAGTGTCAGTATCCAGGGAGGAAACAGTCGACTACGTTTGTATGGAGAGAGCCCCCGGTACCCTTTCCTCTTAAGATAAACTTTAACGTAACATAACCTAGTCAAGTTATTAGCTATAGACTTAAATGATAGGTAGGTACTTATAATTTGTTTTTGTATTTATTAATCGATTGTTAATACCAAATACGATAGTGTAATTGATGATTATGACGTTAATCTTATGCATTATCTTAAATTGTGTAAGTAGTTATTTAATACGTACAGTCGTGTTTAAAATTGTTTAATTACCTCTATATTGTATTTAAGAACTTTTTCTACCTTTAATTAAGGCTATAAGGCTATGTCGTACAAATTTGGATAAACACTAGCTTTGGCCCGCGACTTGGTCCGCGTAAAAGTCGAAAATGGACCAAGGAATCACGTTGTCCCATACAAACTTTGTCCCCTTTTTCACCCCCTTAAGAGTAAAATTTCCTTACTTAAAATAAACCTTACATCAAATCCCATAAGGTAGTACAGATGGTTTTTCACTAAAATAGATGTTATTCTTATAATTAAATAAAACAGTTATAACGGCCAATTCGCGGGGCGCGGGGGAAAGGGATACAGTCGTTGCGCGGCGCGCGCGTGGGAAAGAGATAGGAGTTTTCAGGTCTTACATAGGCTGCACTAAAAGTATCGGGAATGGAATATTTTCACTGTTCCTGTCATATTTAAATCATTTTAATTGAAAACTCCTTGGTTTTAAAAATCGAATACCATTTATTTATTTATAAAAAGAATCTCGGTCTTGTCACAAGGTTTTGTCAAACTTGTTTAGTCGTTGAGAAAATGGAATTGACTCGAGAAAATTTAAGAGCGATGATTTATTATGATTTTCGAAGTGGTTTATCACAAAAACAGTGTGTTGACCAGATGATTTCTGCATTTGGTGATGAAGCCCCATCCAAAACCACAATTTATCGCTGGTTTGCTGAATTTCAACGTGGACGTGTCAAGCTCAGTGATGATCCCCGTCAAGGTCGTCCAAAAACTGCACTCACCCAAGAAAACGTTGATGCTGTGCGTAAGCTGATTGACGAAGATCGACATGTAACATACCGCGAAATTCAGGCAACTTTAGACATTGGCATGAGTCAAATACAAATAATCTTGCATGAACAATTAGGTGTAAAAAAGTTGTTTTCCCGATGGATACCGCATTCGCTCAAAAAGTGGCTCGCGTTACTTGGTGCGTCAGAACTCTCGAAAGATTCCACGCAGGATCCTCAAATGCTGTATACAACATCGTATCAGGTGACGAATCCTGGATATACGCGTACGAACCCGAAACAAAAAACCAGTCACGAGTTTGGGTGTTCGAAAATGAGTTAAAGCCAACAAAAATTGTTCGTTCACGGAGTGTTGCAAAAAAAATGGTGGCCACGTTTGTCTCCAAAACCGGCCATGTTGTGACTATTCCTCTTGAGGGACAAAGAACGGTTAATGCAGAATGGTATGCTAGCATTTGTTTGCCACAGGTCGTTTCTGAACTCCGTAAAGAGAACTGCAGCCGCCGCATCATCCTCCATCACGACAATGCGAGTTCTCACACCGCGAACAGAACAAAAGAGTTTTTAGAGCAAGAAAACATAGAATTATTAGACCATCCGCCGTACAGCCCCGACCTAAGCCCTAATGATTTCTATACTTTCCCTAAAATAAAGAATAAATTGCGTGGTCAGAGATTTTCATCACCTGAAGAAGCTGTGGACGCCTACAAAACGGCCATTTAGGAGACCCCAACTTCCGAATGGAATGGTTGCTTTAATGATTGGTTCCATCGTATGGAAAAATGTGTCAAATTTCGCGGAGAATACTTCGAAAAGCAATAAATACATTTTTAAATAGTAATGTTGTGTCACTTCCTTGATTCCCGAAATTTTCAGTGCCGCCCTCGTACTTCACCTTAAAGCATTCAGTGGTTGGAGAAATATGTTCTAGTGTCGCAGATCACAAAATTTCTTGGTCGTTTTTATTAAAGAAACTGACAACTTTTAAAAATCGTTAGTAAATTCGTAATATTAACGAGGTCATTGTTACTTAGTTAGTAGGTGGTAATTACGATGACCTCCGACGATTTAAGTTTTTCTATAAACTTTAGACGGTAGAGGTCGTAATGGCGTAATACCATACAAATTAAAATATAAGGTGGCATATTATTATGTTGGCACATGCTAACCCCTTTGTTTGCAGTATTGTTCATCAAGGGAGTGGTCGTTATGGGAAGTGGTCGTTTTAGAAACTGGCCGATCTGGGATGAGGTCGTTTTTGGAAGTTGTCTTTTTGGGAATGATCATTCATGGATTAACAAAATAAAGTTTCTTATAGTTTCCTACTAGGTCGTTTTTACAAATAATAAAAAATAATAATAAAAAATAGTAAGGCAGTTCAGACTATTATCTATAACTTTTTGTCGTCGTTATGTCATAATACACCATTAGGCTCTTGACTGTACAATATTGTCACGCACATACGTAATTAAGACTGAAAACATTGCGTAGGTTCCTTAGAAAATATTCTATCGTAATATCGTTAAAATTATTTTTGGAGCATTCTGCTCAATAATAATGGAACATCCCGTAGCGCAAATAGATATGAATATCTTATTGATCTTATTAAAATTATATAATCTAAGTAGCTTTTGCCCGGGACTTCGTCCGCGTAGAATTAGTTGATTGGACCAATAAATCACGTTGCCCCATACAAACTTTGCCCCCTTTTTCACCCCTTAAGGCGTAGAATTTCATAAAATCCTCTCTTATACCTTACGGCATACAAAGAACACCTCTCTAAGTTTCAGGTCTCTACGATCAGCGGTTTAGGCTGTGCGTTGATCCGTCATCTTTAGTCAGGACAAAGAATTTTATATGATTAGATTCTTCCTACGATCTTTTTGTGATTTGTGTTTAGGAATGATAAAAAAATATAGTTAGACGTTTTACACAGCGCCATCTAACTACAAGGTAAGTGGGCTTGTGTAATGGTGGCCAACAACAGATAGAATAACTAATATTTCTTTTATAAATTACATAAAGAAATACCCGGAAACAAATCTAAAAATAAAAAAAACCTCGGGACACAGTTTTAGTGTTATACTTCTCGGAAATGGCTTGACCGATTTTGATAAAATTTTATATGTATACTAGCAGCACCCTGCGGTTTCACCCGCGTAACTCGTGGGAATATCGGGATAAAAAGTAGCCTATAGCATTCCTCGATAAATGGACTATCCAACACCAAAATATGTTTACAATTCGAACCAGTAGTTCCTGAGATTAACGCGTTAGTATAGACATTCAGTAGGTCTGAGAATAGGTTTAAGTTTTAAGTTACCTTTAAATTTTTACATTTTAATTTTCCTTTACTTACATTTCTTTCTTGTAAATGGCAAAATAACGTTTGCCGGGACAGCTAGTATCTGTATATTATGTGTTTGAGGCGGGAATCGAACCCGCAACCTTCTGCGCCCGTCGCGCTACATAGTGGAAGTCTTAGTAGAAGATAGGTCTTGTATCGTAACTTGTTTCTTGATTCTTCTTGGTCTAAAGAAAGTATAATTATAGTACATGGGTGTAAAACAGTCTGTTGTTTTACCATATTAGGATCTATTTTGTCTGTGTCTGGTCAGACTCAAGCCAGACAGACAAAATAACATAGATAAAATAGTTGGTCCATTTGCAATTTATTTACGGGACCCTAAATTAACTTCTCTTTCTGTTTGTAAACTTTGGTCGCGTATCAATCATTCATGTTCCGATACTGTGCGAGGAAACCGAATTATATTGACTTAATTATCTAATGTCTCTCATTAGTTACGAAAATAGTAAACAGATCAAAGTTAGCTAGTTACCTACCTTGATTCTTGTCTATGTTTTCCTAAGTTATCTTAAAAATGCTAGGTGTATTGTTTGCGGTGATCGTGTTGACCGTCCTCGCAGTGGCGTACCTGTGGCCAGGCGAGGAGCATCCCATAGACAAGCTCCCTGGACCCAAGAGGTGGCCAATTTTTGGTGCAACTATAAAGATTTTGATGATTTCGCCGTGTAAGTGCATATATAGTTTAAGGCAGACTTTTAAGGTGAGTTTAGACTAGAGCAGTGTTTTTCAACCTGTGGGTCGTGACCCCCAGGTAGGTCACAAAGTCTCACTCGGGGGGCCGCAGGTAAACGAAAAATTAAGGTGCTTGCTTGTAGGCCTTTTTTACCTGTTTATTTTTTAAATAAATTATCGAAATGTGGTTCTATTTTAGAGACGTTGGGTGATCCAGAAAACATCAATATTTTGGGAATGAAACTCCATGAGTATACCGTCATATGCTATCCTTGTTTTTTCGATCAATGAGTGTAGGTCTCCTTAATATAGAGAAAATTAAATACAAAGTCTTTGAAAGAATGACGTGGTTTTATTAACACCCTGAAGCGAGCCCTTCGGCCGCATACGAAACCGGAGGTTCGTAACAAGAGGTTTTTTCTTAACACAAAACCCAGTTTCGAAATAGGAAATCAATAATGAATGAGTTCGAGACAGCACTATTTTTTTTTCATTCGTAAGCAAGTTCATAACCTATTTTTGCATGAGATCTGTGATTTTTATAAAAAACCATTATGAAGTGTATACTTAGTTTTTGTTTAATTTTTTGGAGGTGTCGAGATTTTTTTAACTAAAAGAGGGTTCGCGTTTTTAAGAAGGTTGAAAAACACTGGACTCGAGCATTAACAAGTAACAGAACAGTAAGTTCGCTGTTTCATTATGTCCATGTTCATATTGTCCAAATGTGGTTCGAAATTTCGAACATGATCCTCGGCGTTCTTTGTTACACTACATTGAAATGCTCGAGGGAATACTCTAGTCTATTCCACTCTATACTTACAGCGGCTTATACTGCTTTGTAAGCTTGTTCTATTCAACAACCAGATGCATAACGTGAATGAGTTTTGTAATATTTGTTATTATCAGAATTTTCTTTATTAATTACTATCAGCGCTCCGCGGTTTCACCCGCGTAACTCCTAATTCCGTGAGAATATCAGAATATAAAGTAGCCTATGTCGATCCCAATGCATCAATGTATCCTCATACCAAGTTTATTCAAAATTGGTAAAGTAATTTCAGAGCATATTCATCACAAACAAATACACTTATCTTTTCCTTTATTTTTAGTACATATAACAAAACTAGCAGCGCTCCGCAGTTTCACCCGCATAACTCCCGATCCCGTGGGAATATCAGGATAAAAAGTAGCCTATAGCCTTCCTCGATAAATGGACTATCCAACACAATTTTTTTTTTTAATTCGAACCAGTAGTTCCTGAGATTAGCGCGTTCAAACAAACAAACAAACAAACTCTTCAGCTTTATAATATTAGTATAGATAATATATAAGTATAGATATTAATTAAGGTTACATTATAAAGTATCTTACCAAGAATTGCAATCAAGAATTGGAACCGGCACGGAGTCAGGGTTGACCTTATTACCCTGACCCCGTGCCGGTTCAGTATAGAATCATGGGAGTCTGAGTCGGAGCCTATTCGTTCCAAACAAATAATCAAATCTCTACTCTTTATAATATTTTTAGAAGATATAGATAAACAAGTACGGTCTTTATATTTAACCTGTTAGTTAAGTACCTACTAATTGACTGTTCCAGTTTAAGTTAGATTTAAGTTATATATTACGTAAATGCTTATCTCTTTCTAGATAAATTGTTTAATACGTTTGTCGAGTATAACAAACTTTATGGAGACCGTTACTTAATCAAAATTTTCCACAAAAGAGCGTTCAATACAAGTAACCCAGGAGACATTGAGGTCAGTATCCCTGTGTATCCCTATTCCATACAATTCACTTAAAGGTATGGTACCTACGAAATTTTTTGATATAATACTTATTTGTACAAAATACAACAGGAAAACGTTAAGTCGATTTTAGAAACAATTTAAAACTGTGGTTTTATACAGATAGAGTCCCTGCCACCCATACTAGGATAAACTGTACTATAGGTGACAGTTGACAGTTGAGTTTGATAGGTGAAAACCCGGCCAAGTACAAGTCTCGGACTCGATGAAGGGTTCTGTACCATCATATTCTATTTTTAGTATATTTTGTTACAGCGGTTAATGGGTGTAAATTTCAATTATCTAGCTATCACCGTTCACGAGATACACCCTGATACACACAGACGGACGGACACTGGAGTCTTAGTAATTGGATACCGTTTTTACTCTTTGGGTACGGAACTAAAAACGTAAGGTATTCTATACATCTAGTCATCTACCGACCTACCCAAACAGCTCTCCTTCTATAGAGTTAAATAAGGTAAAGTAGGAGTGTTTCGCTTGCCTTTGTGGAATTTTACACAGAGTATCCTACTAATATTATAAATGTGAAAGTTTGTGTGTGTGTGTATATGTTTGTTACTCCTTCACGCTAAAACTACTGAACCGATTGCGATGAAATTCGTTATGTGGATTGCTGGAGGTCTAGATTAACATATAGGCTTTTTATCCTGATATTCCCATGGGATCGGAACTAACGCAGGTGAAACCGCGGGGCGCAGCTAGTTTAAAATAAATAAGACCTCATTATATTCTTAAATGAATCTGTCTAGCTAGCTGCTGGATCTATTGAAAATGATTTCGTTGAAAAGCCGGATTTTTGTTATTAAGTTTATCTTTATACCTACTTACTATTCTTTCAATTTGTTAAACATTAATTTCGATTTCTCAGAATCTCTAGAATATTAAATCATAGTATGAAAAGATAAATCGCAGAAATAACGAGCAATTTAAAGCCCCAGCGGGTAGCCTACATACTTAAAAATTACCTGTCTATATAGGTTCTTAGGGGATAGCGGGGCACTTTGATGTAAGGGGCACTTTGATGCAAGGGGCACATTGATACATAACACATTATACTTATTCTAAACTAGCAGCGCCCCGCGGTTTCACCCGCGTAAGTCCCGATCCCGTGGAAATATCGGTTATTCGTTTTTTTCTTGCCTTCTAAACCTTCCCTAGACCTCCACGAACATTTCAAGACTAAGATAAGATAAATCCGTTCAGCCGTTCTCGAGTTTTAATCAGACTAACGAACAACAATTCATTTATATATATAGATAGATAGATTTTGAAATACTCCAGTCATAACATCACTAAAACATGCCTAAGGGTACTGACTGTAGCGACCACACCCGCATTCCGTTAGTCAATGACCTTAGATTATGAACTTTCGTGTTTCGAGTAGAAATAGAAAAACATTTATTGCAATAAATTGTAGGTACAATATACATTGTTACCCTAGGGGTGAAAGTCACTCATTTAGTCCCCAGACGGAGTACGGCACCCGAGCGTAGCGAGGGCGCTAATAGTTCGAGGGACTAAATGAGTCTTTTACCTGAGGTAAACACTGTGCTTCTCATTACGAATAATATATCAAATTCTTCCTAATAACGAGAGACAAACAGTGTTAAAATACTACAGTGTTTTTTAGATTTTTGCTATTTGTATTAAATACTCAAAAACTACATATATCTACTTGAATTCCATTACTTTGAAAAAATCTACTAAGTACTAAACTCTGGCAGTATGCATGAGCCTTGCGAAGTAATAATGGTTATTCTTTGGTGTTACCTAAAGCAAGGAGGTTAGGTTTTTGAAGTTTCTAATGTGTAATGATACTGATACTGGCTATATGCACAAGCGTGCGAAGCCATAATTTGACATGACAGCTGTCAGTAAAGCGATTCTGCCTAGGGCTGATAGTTTTACTTTCAACACGCTCTTCAGGCATCTTTAGACCTACTTTCGGAGTAAGTATGAGTAATTCAAAAGGCATTTAATGTTTTTATAAGCTGTACCCAGATTGGAGACCACGTACCGGTAAGCGTAGCGCGGGACGGCCTCCAACTAGATGAACGGACGACTTAATTAGGGTCGCGGGAAGTCGTTGGACACAGAGAGCATGCGACCGATCGCTCTGGAAGTCTTTGAGAGAGGCCTATGTTGAGCAGTAGACGTCCTGTGGCTGATATGACGATGAAGCTGCACCTATAACATGAATTGAAATCTGTCTCAATCTGCCTCAGTTTCACCTACTATAAGCTTTTTTATCAAGGATCTACAATCTACATATTTAGTTAATATTGTTTGCAGATAATCCTATCGAATACTAAGATCTTAAAGAAAAGTTTCCCGTACTATTTCCTGGAACCTTGGCTTGGAACAGGACTGCTGTTGAGCACAGGTATTATAGATGTCTCTAGGTATCTTCACAACTTAAATGAAAAGCAAAAATTAAATATTTATGTATTTTTTTTTTTTTTTTTTTTTCTTTTATTATGGCTTCGCACGTGTGCATTTAGCCAGTGTCAAGTTATATTTTGCATCAAATTATGACCCGATTTTTCATAAATCGGGCCTAAAGTGTTTCAATACAGTCAAAGTCGTCATAGTCCGTCAAGTCAGGGGTTATAGTAAAGCGGTGGCAAGTTTACCATAACCTTAATAGGAGATTTGGAGGCAACGTGAAAACTGCATGTTTGACACTGATTTTTACTTTCACTACACTTGTGCACTTTCACAGAACTAAATTGAATAACATTCCACCAGAATTATACAATTCAACTCGGGTTACATCTAAGTTTCATGAAAATAAAACTGCAGCACGACATGTTGTTAACTCGTTCCCGCCAAAACTCCTATTTATGTATTATGAATTACAAAATTATACAGGGTTATTGGTAATTATAATAATACCAGCAATCCGGGCTACTTCTGTGCACCTAAACAAACAACTTTTGTTCTACGACTTTTGGAAGATTGAACCCTTTTTTGAAAATTTTGAGGTAAAGTTTACCGAAAATCAGCTGCTCCATACATGGAGAGTAACCTTAAATTTTTACTTATTTTTAAAAGCTTATGTATGCATATTTTAATGTATGTTTGTTCAGGCTCTTGCAACTTAATTTTGATCCACTTCCCGGTTATTTAAGTTTTATCTACTGTTCTTAGTCTGAATGACATTTTTTTTTAAAAAAGCTGCTGTTTTTTTATTTACGTAACCTCAAAGTTTTCATATTTTTATTCGAATTTCCAAAAGTCGTAGAACAAAAGTTGTTTGTTAAGGTGCACACAATAATTACCAATAACCCTGTATAAGTTAGTAAAAAAATATCATACTTAAAAATTTACAATGAAAAAAAACCCCCCGACTTTCATACCCATAACTTTCAGACGGCTGAACCGATTTCGATCAAACATAGCTAAGAACACACCTTTTAAACAAAAGAAACAAATCAAAATCGGTTTATCCGTTTGGGAGCTACGATGCCACAGACAGACACACAGACATGTCAAACTTATAATAACACCTCGTCATTTTTGCGTTGGGAGTTAAAAACAAGTAAATTTAAAAATAAAAAACCCCGCAAGCAAGCTGGCAGCGTTCCTCCTCTGGATAGTTAGGCTAATACGCTGGCAAAAGAAACGACCAGTCCTACGATCCCCTGTGGCCTCGCAAAGACGCACAGAAAGCACTAAACACCTTTGCACTGGGACCCCAAGAAGCAAAAGTTTTAAATCACAAAGGCATAATAGCCTAACATCCAGGAATCGAGGATTCGAATAATAAATGTGAGAAGGCAAATTTAATTAACTAATTGGCAATAGATAATCTGAAGAATCTACCGCACTATCTTGGTTCGTTATATATTATAACTGGCTTACTTTATTTATCTCATTATGTAAAACACAATACCACGTAAATGAATACGTATATTTATGTTTATATATAAGTATGTAAGTTATGAGAAAAAAACCCCCATGAGTTTCTTGTGCCTTCTTCTTCTTCTTCATTGGTGGGCGCGTTCCAAAAGCATACATCCTAACTTAGTTTTTAAGACGTGTCCATGTGATCTTGTACCTAGGTATTAAGTATCTAAAGGAATAAAGAATTTTGACTTTGACTTTGTTACTTTAACGAGATTTAATTGCATCGCATAATTAATTACAAAACGTGAAATTAATGAATATTATGAATACGAATGTTACATATACCTAGTACCTACCTAATTTTTAACTATCTATCTAATTTGCATATGCCTGTAACATGCATTATTTGTAAAAGAAATTCGGTGCTCTTTGCATGTTTTGTTTAAACCTAAAAGCTAATTATTTTATCGAAATTAGGTTCGAAATGGCACAAGCGTCGCAAGATTCTTACGCCGACCTTCCACTTCAACATTCTGAAGAACTTCTCGACCGTAATGGAAGAGAAGAGCAGAGACCTAGTTCAGAGGCTATTTAAGTTCAATGGAAAAGAGGTTGAAATATTACCTCTCATAAGCGACTTCACCCTCTATACTATTTGTGGTAAGTAGACAATAATTCTGATCTTATAGAATCTAATAGAAGAGAAGACAGACTTTAATTATTCTTTGACTTCGCTTCAAAAACTCTACATCAATTTGGTACCGGACAATAGGTAAACTCTTTTACCCTAAACTCATCAATTATTTATCCGACCTTTGCCTTTTCCAATGGCCCATATTGTAAAAGTATTCTATAAACGTGAACGAAGACTCGAGAATTCATTTTTAATCAGTCTTTGAAGGTACTTATAGGAAGTTGTTAAACTTTTTATCTGTCTCGATTTAGGTAGCGTTTTTTTGGCAGAAAAGTATCGAATTTGTTCATTTGAGTTTTATATGGGGTTAAAGCATTTGGTAGGGATAAGCGTAGGTCAATTTCCAAGTATCTCTTTCAGTAGAGATATCTGGAAAAAAATTCAGTCTTCCCCACCAGGGGGAACGCTGGTAAGGACTACACAAGCCCGACTTTTTGTGCATCCAACCACTTTTCGCCAGAACAATGTCAGCCTAGCGATATTACGACCCAGTTGGCATAATGGTCACCATGCCGGCCTGCAAAACATAGGGTTGCGGGTTCGATTCCCGCCTCAGACAAGTATTTATGGTTAGATATTTGTCTGGGGTCTGGTTGTTTCTATGTATTATAAGTATATATTTACAAAAGAAAAATATATAAGTAGTATATCCGTTGTCTAGCACCCATAACACAAGTCTAGTTACTTAGCTTGGGGCTAGATGGCGATGTATGGAATGTCCTGCAATATTTATTTATTTATTAAAAAAATGTAATTAAAGATACATTTAAGTACTATTGACATAATGTTAAGTGGTCATTGATATTATTTTTAAGAAACCGCAATGGGAACTCAACTAGACTCAGACAAATCCAGTGCTGCTTTAGAATACAAAAACGCAATATCAGACATTGGCTACACACTCATACATCGATTAGTTAAATTCTGGCTTCACAGTGACTTCGTATTCCGACTGCTTTTTGGGAAGAACTTCTCAAAATATTTAGAAATAGTCCACTCTTTCGCTGACAACGTCATATTAGAGCGGAAGAAACAGAGAGATGACAATAAAAATAAGAGAAAAGCCTCAGTAACTCCAGAAGTAGAAGATATAGGAACTAAAAAAAGACAAGCGATGCTGGATCTACTCCTAGAGGCAGAGAGTAAAGGAGAAATAAACGTAGAAGGTATCAAAGAGGAGGTTAACACTTTTATGTTCGAGGTGAGTAGGTATATTATAGTATTTTATTTGATAAAATAGGATTATCATGATAATATAATCTGTGAGATTACTTATGCTTATGCTATTAGCTTTTGCCCGCAACTTCGTCCGCGTAAAAGTCCCATACAATACGTTGTCCCATACAAACTTTGCCCCCCTTTTTCACCCTGGAACGGATGCTTACGTCATACAAAGAACACACCCAGCAAGTTTCAGGTCTCTACGATCAGCGGTTTAGGCTGTGCGTTGATCCGTCAGTCATTCAGGACAAATAATTTTATAAGTATAGATTATTCAATAAATCATTTATAAGTAATCTCACTGATTACATATTATTGTTTGAAGTCAGTTAACTACGTATTAAATTAAATATTAAATTAACTGCCATACTCAGAGATGTTTCTAAGGATAACTCATCAGTCATCATCATTGCGTATCGCGTTCGTTCATTCTGCGTAGATCAAATCTCTATACACAGTGTTATTGGTAATTATATTAGCAAGCCGTTGAGGGCTACTTCTGTGCACCTAAACAAACAACTTTTGTTCTACGATGTTAGGAAACTCAATTTTTTTTTGAAAATTTTGAGGTTAAGTTTACTTGGAAATCAGCTGTTCCTTACACGGAGAGGTCATTAACCTTTAACTATTACTTATTTTTTAAGTTTTAACTCCTGTTCTTAGTCTCAATGGCTTTAGTTTTAAAAAATCTGCTGTTTTTAGAATTTACATAACCAAAATTTTAATATTTTTATTCCAATTTCCATAAGTCGTAAAACAAAAGTTGTTTCTTTATGTGCACAGAAGTAGCCCTCAACGGGTTGCTAATATGATTAACAAAAACCCTGTATTCAAGTTGTTAGCCAGCTTACAGTGGCAGATGTGAATTGACCTCCGACACTCCACCGGGAAAACAGCGAAATGGGAATTCGTTCACCACATGGGAAAAGGTCTGGTCAGGCGCACCGCAAACAATCGCAATTTGTTGACCCTTAATCCCTTAATCCCTATTTATGGAAGTTGTGTTTCTTTAGAAGTTGTTAAGGCGAGTCCAAGATGAACAGTCCAAGTCGAAAACGGGAAAATTCACAATGGTTTCGAATCGATATTCGTATTGATGTTACATTCATGTGTTGATATGTTCAAAAAGAGAACTCAAGTTAAGGGCAGGTGCTAATAAAACTACCAAAATCGACCTTTGTTTTAAGCAACTCTAAGTAATCAAATACTCTTTTTTTGTTATTTGGATATAAATGGATATTGTAGTTTAATAACCATATTTTTGTTTATTGTGGTTGAAAACATGATATGAACAACTTCGTTCGATAAAAAAAATGTTAGAAAACAGAGAATTATTAGATCGTTTATCGGGTTTTATTCAAAAATAGTTAACGTTTGTTTCTAAAAATGAATCAAATGATAGGTTTTGACCTCTAGGAACTATATTTGTGGATAATAATGCTAAAATGTTTTGCATATCGATCAAATATAATCAGTTAGCACGCAGCACGCTACGTTTTTGAGAGCAGGGTTAGCCCCTGCTCTCAAAAAAAGCAGGGGCTAAGGTAATGTGAAGACCTACATACGGTACTGGAAGAGCGCCTTAAGGAATGCTTTGTCACGTTTACACTGCCACGTTGAATGTAACTCACAAGAGACAAAGCATTCTTTAACTTAGGCACATCTCTGAGTACGACAGATAGTCATTGAAATTCAGCATATTTCTAATGTTCTCAGGGTCATGACACCACAGCAATGGGCTTAACATTCTGCCTTATGTTGCTTGCTGAACATGAGGATGTTCAGGTAAGCTTTTTAAAAAATTAAAAACATTGAAAGTCTATTTTTATTCATTTTGAATCATATACATGTGGGTTCACTTTGAAATAGTCTTAAAAACTAAGTCAGTCTAAGACTGTGTGCCTTCGGAACGCGCCCACAATGAGTACATGGCACAAGAAACTCATGGGTTTTATTTTTTGAGATCATGCTCACAAAGGTCAAGATATTCATCTCCTATGACGCCTCCAAAATCTGACACCTCAAGAAAGATATAATTGACTAGCTTTTGCCCGCGACTTCGTCCGCGTAGAAGTCGAAAATGGTTCTAATAAGATTTTTTTGTAGACTTAAAATTGGATTTAGTTTTTCAAACATGTGTCAAAATAAAATGTAATTTAAATCAAAAGCACTTAGAAGTGTTGATATAAACTTCGAAGTAAATCACCTTCAAAATAACTTTCTACCCCTTTTAACCCTGTTAGGGAATGAATTTCAATTAAATACGAAACACGTCTTCCATCAATTCTGTTAAAGAATGTTTATACAAAATTTGAAATAGATTGGACCAAAGAATCACGTTGTCCCATACAAACTTTGCCCCCTTTTTTCACCCCTTTAGGAGTAAAATTTCGGAAAATCCTTTCTTATCGGATGCCTACGTCATACAAAGAACGCACCCTCCAAGGTTCAGGACTCTACGATCAGCGGTTTAGGCTGTGCGTTGATCCGTCAGTCAGTCAAACTATCAGGACAAAGTATTTTATATGTATAGAGAAACCATATTTATTTGAACACGGTTCATTATGTATTTTAGGAGAGAGTATTCCAAGAATGTAGACAAGTTCTGGGTACTAAACGTTCTGCAACCCTGACCGACTTAACTGAGATGAAGTACTTGGATGCTGTGCTGAAGGAGTCAATGAGAATGTATCCGAGCGTGCCCTTCATTGGACGAGAGATAACTGAAGATTTTTATATGAGTAAGAAAGACAGCAACGGCATATATTGCTAAAGATGGTGCAAATGAATATTGCTGAAGTTCCTTAAGGTGAAAGGGTACCGGCGCTCTCTCCATACAAACGTAGTCGACTGTTTCCTCCCTGGATAACGACTCTGGCACAAATATTTTTGTTGCATAAAACGTATAACTACCATGACTATGCCCCTACGTCTTGGTTTTTTTTCATTTTCTAATTATCATAGAAATAAAAAATTTAAAAATAAAAAACATAGGGGCATGGTCAATATGGTCATGGCAGTTATAAGTTTTATTCAACAAAAATATTTGCTCTAGTGTCATTATCCAGGGAGGAAACAGTCGACTACGGTTGTATGGAGAGAGCGCCCAGAACCCTTTTCTCTTAATATCCAAATTCATGGCCCACTTCCCAAGATGTAGCCTGTTTACGAAAGATGCTTTATACGGGATCATAAAATAATCATGGTAACATAATGATCTTTGAATTTTTTCTAACTAAATAAACGTTAATTACAGTCAGTAAAGGACTGAGGGTAACAGGTGCATATTATAAAGTTTTTTTTTTAAACATTTCAGCAATGGCTAATTATTCTGCTTGATATCACTAAAGCTTTCGAAGTGTTAGTTATTTCGCGTAGAATAATCAAAAAATATATAACCTTTTCAAATTAAAACTTTAAAATATGCACCTGTTACCCTTAGTCCTTTGTTGACTGTACAAAATCGACCCAGTTGGCACAATGGTCACCATGCCGTACTGCCAAACACAGGGTTGCGGGTTCGATTCCCGCCTCGGACAAGTATTTATGCTTAGATATTTGTCTGTGGTCTGGTTGTTTCTATGTATTATATGTATAAATCTCGATCCCGTGGGAATATCGGGATAAAAAGCCTATGTGTTAATCCATGTCTCCAGCTATCTAGATACCGAGTTTCATCGCAATCGGTCGGATTTTGCGTGAAGGAGTAACAAACACACACACACAAACCTTCACATTTATAATATTAGTAGGATTAGTAGGATTTACAAAAAAAGAAAAGTATATAAGTAGTAAATCCGTTGTCTAGCACCCATAACCCCAGGCGTAGTTACTTAGCTTGGGGCTAGATGGCGATGTGTAGAATGACCTGCAATTTATTTATAATCAAATCGAGACACATACATTATTCAAACACAAAAACTAAAACAAAATAAAACAAAGGAAATTATATAAAAAAAACCACCTGTAGCCTTTGATTAAAGTAAAAATAGCTATAGATACGTGACTCGCCTCTACGTATGGACCTCAATTATTAGGTCCTCGTCACCCAATTGACTCAGTCACAATCCGATGGTATGTAGTCATATGCAGTATGTATCTGTCAAAGATTATTGTTTGAGTACCTAATGTATGAACGTCACCTATCTACGCTCTTTTTTTAATCAAAGCCAGTAGGCTTTGATTAAAAAGGTGACGCTGAAATTAATATTCGAATTCTTCGGTAACACAATACTGTGGGAACTACCATTCTGTATTATAGCGACTCTAACCATTTCGTAAACATCTTAAATAGATTTTCTATTTTCTCAGAAAACAGTTTCCTATTGTCAACGATAACTTCTTCCGACATTCTTTAGACATTTAACGGTAGATTTCTTGTGCTTTCGTTTCTCTAACGCTTGTTAAACCTTTTCGTAGAAGATAGGTAATCCCCTTATTCATAAACATTTGATAAACCTTCTTTAGTTATAAACCATATATTAACCAAAGGGGATATGGATTTATGTATTTAAATCGGACTAACTATTGGCATCGGCTAAGTCAAAATTGTATTTAATAGCATTTGGTTCGTTTTGTAAAGCTTTTAAAGCTGTGCTAATACTCTGAAAGAAAAAGTTAAGTACATCGATTAAACTCCCACTAAAACATTAGGTGTTGCTAATATATATTAATTTGAAAAGTCAAAAACTATGAATAAAACCTTTAAGAACGTGAAAAAACCCATTTTAATTAGAGAATTTCCAGGATATAGAGGGGCAAAGGCCACCCTACATACTTGGCTTCCCCTCAGGGTGGCGGGAGGATGCAATAATGCATTTTCCCATCGACAAACAAAAAGGTGTGGCCAGGCTGAGCAATAAAACTGCTGGACTAATTTTAATGAAACTTGCTATGAAGGGTACATAAATACTTGGAAATTCCTTGCTATCTTGCAAAGTTGCTCTAGCTTATAGAAGTATTTTATAAAGCTTAACCTCACTTTGTCGCTAACAAACTGCAGAAATGGCGGCAAAGCAAATACGGTTTTATTTGCTGCCACTAACTTCTGACTAGCAATTATATAAATAGATAGCTACTAGCTGCGCCTCGCGGTTTCACTCCCGTAAATCCCGTGGGAATATCGAAATCATTTTTCAATTCGAACTAGTAGTAACTTATATTAGCGGCTTCAAATAAACAAACTCTTCAGATTTATAATATTAGTATAGATTAATAGTACATTGTTACCCTAGGTGTGAAAGTCACACTATTAGCGCCCTCGAACTATTAGCGCCCTCGCTACGCTCGGGCGCCAAACTTCGTCTCGGGACTCAAACAGTCTTTTACCCGAGGTAAACACTGTGCTTTTCATTACGAATAATACTTAAAATTCTTCATAATAATGGGAGTGAATGAGAGACTCCATACTACCTCTGGCAGTATGCATGAGCCGTGTGAAGCCATAATTGTTGTTTTTTGGTGAAAACTAAAGCAAGGAGGTTAGGTTTTTGAAGTTCCTAATGCGTAATGATACTGATTTGCCTTTGCCAAATCAACTAAAAATATAGTTTAAAAACAATGTAACTACCTATTTTGTTTTTATAACTTACACCGAATGATAAATTGTATCTATACAGAAAAATGCTAGGTATTCTAAATAACCCAAAACCACATCGCGAACGAAGTCGCGGGCAACAGCTAGTTTATAATATTAGTATAGATTAAAAGTTATTTGTTTGTATATCCTCAGACGATCTCCTAATAAAGAAAGGTACGGTGGTAACAATCATGATCTACGACCTGCATCACCGGGAGGATCTGTACCCGGAGCCGGAGCAGTTCCGTCCAGATCGGTTCCTCAACGGGGAAGTTCAACATCCCTACAGATACATACCCTTCAGTGCTGGACCTAGGAACTGTATAGGTAGCAAATCTTTTAATATTCTTTCATAGAAGTTTTGAAACGTTCAATGGTCACCATGCCGGACTGCCAAACACAGGGTTGGGGGTTCGATTCCCGCCTCAGACATGTATTTATGCTTAGATATTTATCTGTGGTGTGGTTGTTTCTATGTATTATAAGTATATATTTACAAAAGAAAAGTATATAAGTAGTATATCCGCTGTCTAGCACCCATAACACAAGTCTAGTTACTTAGCTTGGGGCTAGATGGCGATGTGTGGAATGTCCTGCCTTTATTTATTATGTATCTATTATTTATTTATTTCCTTTAATATCGTAAGGACAAAGCAGATATTATTTTAATTTTATTCGATTTGGAGGTAAACTAGGGAGTTGAATTTTTCCAAAACCCATTGTTAGAGGATGCCTTCGTCATAATAGCTATAAGTGCCGAAGTTAAGCCCAATAGGTACGTCCAATAGCTTGGCTGTGCGTTAGTACCTATATTCTCAGTTGGTCAATCAAGATTGTGAGTTTTATTTTTATTGAATAGCTTTTGCCCGCGACTTCGTCCGCGTAAAAGTCAAAAATGGACCATGAAATCTTGTTGTCCCATACAAATCTTGCCCCCCTTTTCACCCCCTAAGGGGTACAATTTCAGAAAATCCTTTCCTATCGGATGTCTACGTCATACAAAGAACACACCCTCCAAGTTTCAGGTCTCTACGATCAGCGGTTTAGGCTGTGCGTTGATCCGTCAGTCAGTCAGTCAGTAGTTCAGGACAAAGAATTTTATATGTATAGATAAGAAAAAATAATCGGTAGTTACCTACTATAGTTTCGGCTTTAGAAAAATCTACCAATTGTTAATTGATAAACGGAAGTCAATTTCCAACTATCTCTTCCAGTAGAGATAGACGGAAAAATAGTACATTGTTACCCTATGTGTGAAAGTCACTCATCGAGTCCCGAGACGGAGTTTGGCGCCCGAGCGTAGCGAGGCTGTTAATAGTTCGAGGGACTTAATGAGTCTTTTACCCGAGGTAAACACTGTGCTTTTCATAACGAATAATACATAAAATTCTTCCTAATAACGAGAGTGAATGAGAGACTCCATACTACCTGATCCTCTTACAGGGTTGACACCAAAGAGGTTATATATTTTTTATCACAGTTGCTCATAAAGTGGATCTTATTCAACAGCTTTTAGGCTCGTAATCCAACATATTATGCACGCGTGCGTTTTACATTGCCAACCTAGTGCTGTAAAGTTATCCGGATAGGTTAAATACGTATCTTACTGCTAATTACATACTGTTTTGATGTATAAAAAAGGTAGGTACCAAAGAGTTTTTAGCTAGCAAAAATGGTTGTCTCTAAAGTCGGTTTACGAACGAAAATTTTACGTGATAATGACTTAGAAAACGATTAAAAATTGAGTTGTTTATTTTTGTTTTTTCTTTACTTAAATATATTGTTTTTCCGTACCATTGTATTTTGTTCTTAACCCCCGACGCAAAAACAATAAACAAAAAAACCCTAAAAAATATTGTATGTCAGACGAGGCTGTATAGATTAAAAGTCTTTAGCTTGGCCTTTCCGGAGCATAATTAACAAAAAAATATTGCCTTAAAAAATGTAAACATAGACTTATCACAAATATTTTGTTAATTATTAGTTTGTTTTCTTTTAAGTCTTTTCTTTTATTCACAACTGTGATAAAAAACGTCGTACGATATACGTGTGGAATTGATCTTTGCATCTTGGCGTCTTTAACACGCTCGCTGCCGCTCGCGCGTCATAAACCGCCTCTATGCAAAGGTCAATTTACCACACTTATATCGTAATGTACTATATGTAGTGTTTTGCAAAGCAAGGAGGTTAGGTTTTTGAAGTTCCTAATGCGTAATGATACTGATACTGGCTACAAGCACATTGCACACGTCGTGCGAAGCCATAATTTGACTTGACAGCTGTCAGTGAAAGCGATTCTCCCTAGGGCTGAAAGTTTTTCTTTCTACACGCTCTTCAGGCACCTTTACAAATAGTTTCGGAGTATGAGTAATGAAAAGTACATTCTTACCCACTATCTTAGTACGGACAAGTGGTAACGGCTCCCTTTTTCAGGTCAAAGGTTTGCGATGCAAGAAATGAAGTGCGCTCTGAGTGACATCTGCAACAACTTCCTATTGGTACCGATGAAGAAGGGATTCAAACCAGCTCTCGTCACCGACATGGTACTTCGACCGGCTGAACCGATTCTGATAAAGTTTATATCTAGAGATAACTGAATAAAAATTGTAAATACATAGAACATTATTAAAAGCTTTTATTTAACTTGCAGTGTATGTGTGTATGTATGTTTTAATGTATGTTTGTTATTTTTTTTACCTGATTACGGCAAAGGCGATTATCTTTTTGGTTCGTATGTTGTAGGATTGGAAGTTACGCGGGTGAAACCGCGGGGCGCAGATAGTAAATAGATATTGAGAAACAATTTAATAAAAAACATAATTTGCTTAAATTGAAGAACCTAATTTAAATAAGTACCCTAGTAACATAATAGTAGGGGAGCCCAAGCGGGGATTTCGGGATTTACTAAAGCGCGTCAGATTAATATACAGGAGGATACTTTGTACCCGGTTAAGTCCCTACACCAAATATGTACCTCATATAGAAGGCCGCCCGTCCAGGATAAAGGATCAGAATAATAAACTATAAAATAAATACATAAAATATACATAAACTGTGAAAATTTCAACTGTCTAGCTACCACGGTTCATGAGATGTATCCATTGAATTTTACGTTCGTACCTCACAACCATTTCTCTGGATTTATCTCATAGCTTGACAGTTCAAATCCGTCCGTCCGTCTGTCTGTCACCAAGATATACAGTGAAGTATTAGTAATAGGTTTCCGTTTTTACCCTTTGTGTACGGAACTCTAAAAATAACAGATAGGCACCCTCCGTTCTAACGAGCATTACAAAAACAAAAATGTAAAATATTGCCCCGTCCGCGTCGCCTGTGGGTGCCTCTGGCCCAGAAAATCTGTATTCTATTCCTATAGAAATCTAGTACTTGTTATAGTTATTCTTTTCTTCATGCACCTGTTTGAATTCCTCAATCATAATTATAATATTATATTAGTAAAAAAAAATTGATCATCAGAAATTCTCGAGCGCGTCAGATTAAGGTAGGGTGAGTTAATTACATGCTAAAAAGTGTATATTCCACTAATCTGACAATTTGAGAGTAACGTAAAGAAAGGGGAGAGCTACAAAGTTGTAAAAAAAAAATCATCTTGACATTCTCGAGCGTGGCTAAATTTTTTTTTATTTCGAAGGATATCATTCAAGGATAGCGAAAAATATATAATCTGACGATTTCCACTATAGCCGAAATAATAAAAATTCGTCGTTAAAGTTTAATGCGTACATCTGCGTTATGCCTATAATATTCTCCTCGCCGCGTATCTATTCTTTAAATTATTTTCTTACAAATACAAGTATTCTACTTAAAAAACATACACTTTTTTATTTGCATGCTATTTCCTGAGCTTTTCAATTAATTAAGTTCAATGATTAAAAAATGTAAAAAAATAAATAAAAAAATTGTCAGATTAGGCGAAATCCTCTAGATAATCGTCAGATTATGAGACAGCACATCTAGGACATAAAGATGAACCATATATATCTTAATTGACGCGCTTGAGTATTTCAAAATGGCGAATCTTTTTTTTCACATTATAATAATCGTCACGAGTTTGTGTCACATTGAAATCGTCAGATTATTGCATGAGAGCTTTTTTTTAGGTTCACTTAACACCACCTAAGAAAATGTAACGCGCTCGATTAATTTTTTTTTTTTCATTTTCAACCCTTACGTACGACCACCCCCATCATGCAAACGATCAGATTAACATACGGACAATATTAAAAATACGTAGGACATTGATGCTATCAATATCTGACGCGCTCGAGTATGTCCATGCAACAGTTTTTTTTTACATTTTTGAAAATTTATAGCCGCTTCCCCCACCGATGCAAGATATACATTATATGACATTTTTTTCTTCTTATCATCTAAGCTTTGCAACCCAATAGGTCTATATGACGCTCGAGTAAATCCCCATTTAGCATCGTGGGCTACTATAAAAAAAACTCCATAACTAACCATTCTTTACCAGGTCCAGAACGCGGAGTGCTAGTAAACGCTACTATCACGTTTGCGTAAACGATAAAATTGTATGGAAAGTTAAAGCTTTACATTACGTCCGCTAGGGGCGCTTTTCAGATTTCCCTACTATTTTCTCGTTTACGCTCTGAACTCGATACTCTCCCGTGTCTAAAACAACATCAACAACGGGCCTATTCCAAAGCATAAACACAAAATTATGATATTATTACGAATTTGAATACAAAACAAAAGGAGGAGGCGGTTCGGCCACAAACACACACGGAATAACATTGAAATAATGATGAAACAAGGAAATTATTCAGTGGAATTCAGATAAATCCAGCGGAAATTATAGGGAAAGTAATTAAGCTATTGCATAGCTTTTATCGCGGGCTTTGAGCGCGGCGACCGGATCAAGGCACAACGTAGGGACCTTACCACTAGACGATCACGGCCAATAGTTTGGTCAAGTTAGAGGCCTTAAGGCGATCTGAAAACTCTAACAATAGGTGAGCCACACAACTATACGAGAAGAAGAAGAAGAAGACCGATTCAAGAAATTCCGTAATGAAAATAAAACCTAGCACCCCCACTCCGCGTACCATGTAGCTCGGCCGAACGTGTATTTGTGTATGGTACGACTGTACGAAGCTCGCACGATGCAATAGCTTTACCGCGGCAGTCCCGAGTGCCACACGTTCACCAATCCAAATGAGTTTATTTGTGTAGACTCGAGCTCACTCTCTTCCTTTTACTAAAAATACATACAAAAACGCTTCTCTCCATAGCAGTATTCCGGCGTAATGAGAATCCGTCCTTTTGTGATCACGACGAAGTGCGAACAAATGAAATGTTCTGATGTAGGTTGCTTATTCTTGGAATTTCTATTGGAGACCTATAGAAATTCCAAGAATAAGATATATCATGTTCAGTAAATGTTATAATATTATATTATGTAATAATATATTATAATATTAAGTACCTGTCTACCAATGTTATTTGAATTTTGTTTTTGTTCCAATATATTATTTACCTACTGTGTACGCTTGGCTAGAATTTCTCGTTTGTAAAAAAACGATAAAAAAGCCGACTTCTAGAATTTAGTTATTATTTCTAACCGACTTAAAAAAGGAGGAGGTTCTCAATTCGCCGCGTTTTTTTTTTTGACTGATCGAGTGGAACTTTCAGAGAGTAAAATAACCGCACCAATATTATCGGAAGGCGGGAATTTTACGTTCCATTTTGTACTTCGGCTGCCCGACTTTAGATGATGTTATTGCGGTTATTATCCCCCTCTTTTGGCGCGCAATGGGCAGACCTATGCCTGAGTGCTGAAAATCGGAGCCCCTAACATCCCCCTCTTTTTGAAGTCTATATTTGAAATGTGCATTTTTCTACTATTTGAAAATTCCACTATTATACTAAATTATTCAAATTATAGGTATCTCGTAATCGTTACTTATTAAGGAATTTTGTGATGAAAAAGTTGGTTCCACATACTCCATCGTGCTTTTGTGTTTGTTACTAATTTTCTGATTGTCTTGTGTCGTGTGCTTGCCCAAATAAATGTTTTCTCTCTTTCTTTCGTTTAAAGGCCGATTCTACTGGTACATAATCTGAGTAATTTGCCGCACGCTCGAGGTGAAATTTTCTTCATCACTTCGAAATCTTCACCATAGATCTTCACCAATTTGTATGGGACATTATTGATTGGTACAAAAATATAGGTGATTTTTATTGCAAAAATAACAGGTTGAATTCTTGGGTTTGCTACCTCATAACTCTACATGCTACTATGGTCTGAACTTCATAATTACATTCATAAGTGTGTTGGAGGCATGCGCTGAGTAAGAGCGAGGCTCCATTGGTGCGTTGCAACGCAACACACCAATGGAGCCTCACCATAATTCTCAACTTTTATAAAATCACGTAGGTTTGGCGGTAGGCAGGATCTTACTCTATATACCTAGAAAGCAAATAATTATTCATCCAATAAATAGTTGTTCCAACAACGACTGATCACGTCATGTCTTGGCCGTAACGGCAATATTCTCTGGTGACGACTTACTACATATTGGATATCCATTTGTAATCCGATAATGTATCACACTGGAAGGCTGAACGCAAAAAAAAATATTAAATTAGTTGTTTATTCATTTTGGCGACCCAGTTGGCATAATGGTCACCATGCCGGACTGCTGAGGCATGCGCTGAGTAAGGGCAAGGCTCCATTGGTGCATTGGGTTGCGTCGTCGTCGCAACGGATCAACGCATTGTATGCCCCATCTGCGTTGTGTCGACGTACGACGCAACGCAGATGGGGCAGATGGGACGAACCGAGGTTTCGAAACTGGTTACGTACGAGGCTTTTAATTTACTTGTATGGAACTGGTTCCGATCGAGGATTTTAATTTCCTTGTATTGAACCGGGTTCCGATCAAGTTAGTATCGTATCCGTTCGGCCGTTTATATCCACTCACTCGTCCAGTCAGAGTATTTCAGTTCACCCTCCGAAATGGATCGCCTCCTGCTTCGTCTCTTGTCCGTCGATCTGTTGAAACGTCGCAACGCAGTAATGGGGCGGCGTTGCAACGTTGACGCTGCGACGACGCAAAACGATGCAACATAACGCAACGCACCAATGGAGCCTCACCCTAATTCACAACTTTAATAAAATCACGAAGGTTTAACGGTAGGCAGGATCTTACTCTATAAACCTAGAAAGGAAATAATTATTTATCCGATAAATAGTTGTTCCAATAACGACTGATCACGTCATGTCTTGGCCCGTAACGGAAATATTCCCTGGTGACGACATTTACTACATATTGGATATCCATTTGTAATCCGATAATTTATCACACTGTGAGGTGTTAAGGCGCTCTTCCAGTACCATGTGTAGGCCCATACATTACCTTAGCCCCCGCTCTCAAAAACGTAGCGTGTTGCGTGCTAACTGTTATATTTGATCGATATGCAAAACATTTTAGCATTATTATCCACAAATAAAGTTTATAGAGGTCAAAACCTATCATTTGATTCATTTTTAGAAACAAACGTTAATTATTTTTGAATAAAACCCGATAAAGGATCTAATAATTCTCTGTTTTCTAACATTTTTTTTATCGAACGAAGTTGTTCATATCATGTTTTCAACCACAATAAACAAAAATATGGTTATTAAACTACAATATCCATTTATATCCAAATAACAAAAAAAGAGTATTTGATTACTTAGAGTTGCTTAAAACAAAGGTCGATTTTGGTAGCTTTATTAGCACCTGCCCTTAACAAAAAAAAAATATTAAATTAGTTGCTATAGTCATTTTGACGACCCAGTTGGCATAATGGTCACCATGCCGGACTGCCAAATACAGGGTTGCGGGTTCGATGCCCGCCCCAGACAAGTATTTATGCTTAGATATTTGTGTATGGTGTGGTTGTCTCTATGCATTATAAGTATATATTTACAAAAGAAAAGTATATAAGGATATAAGTCCGTTGTCTAGCACCCATAACACAAGATAGTTACTTAACTTGAGGCTAGGTGGCGATGTGTGGAATGTCCTGCAATATTTATTTATTTTTATTTTCATTTTGAGATAAAATAACTAACACTCCGTTTATATACTTATAAGCCACAGATAACTTACAAGACGAATTGAGAACCTTCTCCTTTTTTGGAATCGGTTAAAATAAAACACTGCAAAAAATCATGTGTAGTTTCGGATTACAGTTACCTATACCTAACCTAATTAGAAATGTAATATGTTAAGCAAACGGGGGGAACAAGGTCTAATAAATAGCAAGCTAATTAGCGGGATCAGTTTCATACCCCAATAGATAGATAGATAGATAAACACTTTATTTGTACAACAGACAAAACATTGAAAATGACAAAAAATACGAGAAAGCTTATTAACTACGAAATTGTACAAACAGGCGACCTTATCGCTTAAAGCGATTTCTTCCAGGCAACCATAGGATGGAGAAGGTCTGTTTAGCTTAACTGGTAGGTCTTGTGGTGTAAGGAACACATATAATAATAAATACCAATAATAGTACATTACGATATAAGTGTGGTAAATTGATCTTTGCATAGAGGCAGTTTATGACGCGCGAGCGGCAGCGAGCGTGTTATAGAAGCCAAGATGCAAATATCAATTCCACACGTATATCGTACGACGTTTTTTATCACAGTTGCGAATAAAAGAAAAGACTTGAAAAGAAAACAAAATAATAATTAACAAAATATTTGTGATAACTCTATGTTTACATTTTTTTAAGGCAATTTTTTTTTGTTAATTATGCTCCGGAAAGGCCAGGCTAAAGACTTTTAACCTATACATCCTCGTGTGACATACATTATTTTTTAGGGTTTTTCTATTTGTTTTTGCGTCGGGGGTTAAGAACAAAATACAATGGTACGGAAAAACAATATATTTAAGTAAAGAAAAAACAAAAAATAAACAACTCAATTTTTAATCGTTTTCTAAGTCATTATCACGTAAAATTTTCGTTCGTAAACCGACTTTAGAGACAACCATTTTTGCTAGCTAAAAAACTCTTTGGTACCTACCTTTTCGGGATAACTTTACAGCACTAGTTAACAAATCTAAAACGCACGCGTGCATAATATGTTGGATTATGAGCCTAAAAGCCGTTGAATAAGATCCACTTTATGAGCAACTGTGATAAAAAATAATAATAAGGGCTGATCAAGACACCAGCTTCTCACAATTGTAAAAACAACCAACTTAACTTGTAACTTTATTTTTACCTACCTACATATAAATTGGTTTATGTGATTGTGAGTGAAATAAACGATTTATTTATTTTATTTTATTTATAAATAATAAATAAATAAATATTACAGGACATTCCACACATCGCTATCTAGCCCCAAGTTAAGTAACTAGACTTGTGTTATGGGTGCTAGACAACGGATATACTACTTTAATACTTTTCTTTTGTAAATATATACTTATAATAGAAACAACCAGACCACAGACAAATATCTAAGCATAAATACTTGTCTGAGGCGGGAATCGAACCCGCAACACTATGTTTGGTAGGCCGGCGTGGTAACCATTGTGCCAACTGGGTCGTCAATTATCAAGGGTTAAATCAATAAGGGATGATTCTCATAAGACCGGGCCATGCCTGAGGCGTACCGTGTAAGAGGCACGGATTTGAAACGTTACGTACAGTCGGCTGCATAATTGCAGCCCCCGGTAGAGTTCTAAAATTACTATTATTGGTATGTTTTCATTCTGATAATTTTTGTTTGATAAATTGATGAGTTAGAAGACTTTAAACTTCAACTAAAGCAGGTGTCTAGAATCTTGCTTGTGTTGAAAACATTCTTATAACAGCCGTCTTGGAGCTCTATGGTGAGTCTGCAATTATGCAGCCAACCATACATTTTGTATGAAACAATTTATATTACACAGTGCATGATCCGTGTCCTATCCCCTCGGCGACTATTAACCCGGTGTAGTTTAAAGGTCTATCCGCACAGAACAGTGACGGCACGTGACCGACAGTACCGTACTGTACCGTGCAGTGACGTGCTATTCGTACATGTCAGTGTCAGTACCGACACGGCGCAGTGATTTTTAAGTACTCTAACGGTGGGAACGAGTTAACAACATGTCGTGCTGCAGTTTTATTTTCATGAAACTTAGTTGTAATCCGAGTTAAATTGTATAATTCTGGTGGAATGTTATTCAATTTAGTTCTGTGAAAGTGCACATGTGTTGTGAAAGTAAAAATCAGTGTCAAACATGAAGTTTTCTCGTTGCCTCCAAATCTCCTATTAAGGTTATGGTAAACTTGCCACCGCTTTACTATAGCCCCTGACTTGACGGACTATGACGACTTTGACTGTTTTGAAACACTTTAAGACCGATTTATGAAAAATTGGGTCACAATTTGATGCAAAATACAACTTGACACTGGCTAAATGCACAAGCCGTGCGAAGCTATAATTAATAGAAAAAAAAAAGTACTCTAACACTAGGGTTACCATAAGTTTCAAGCGCGAGTCCAACTCGCACTTGGCCGATTTTTTTAAATGATATTATGTAAAAAAAACGAGAGCGAGCAACGAAAACGACCGCAAAATTTCCGATATTTTGACTGCGGTCATAAGGAAAATGAATGTACCTAGTGGTCCATCGTCAAAAAAACGTAATTAATACGGGCAACACACGGACCGATTCAATAAACTTTTCGTCGTCTTGAAACACTGCGACCGTGTCAGGCAAAATATTGTCCGCTACAAATTCACGCCGGATCACGGCGAGCGTCGGTGTAGCACTGACATCACTGAACGTCACTGTCACTGACCCGTACGGATAGCTTAGTACAAAATGTATGCAACAATATAATTTTTCACTGACACTGATGGATACGTTATGGTACGGCACGTGACGGAACTGTGCCGTCACTGTTCTGTGCGGATCGGCCTTAAACGTGCAGCATGGATGGGCTCCGCTCCGGACTCGAGCCGGTCTAATGAGAATCATCCCTAACTCATTATTCAGTAAATTCCAAAAGCTGTATTGGAAAATATGACTATATGTACGTATGAGGAATATTTTCACATTGGCAATTACCTACAACAAAGAGTGATTTAATACAACGCATTCAATCACTTTTTTATTACATTTATCACAGATAATTTTATTATTTACTAGCTGCGCCCCGCGGTTTCACCCGCGTAAGTCCCGACCCCGTGGGAATATCGGGATAAAAAGTAGCCTTTGTGTTAATCCAGGTCTCCAGCTATCTACATACCGAGTTTCATCGCAATCGGTCCAGTGGTTTTTGCGTGAAGGAGTAACAAACATACATACACACACACAAACTTTCACATTTATAATATTAGTAGGATATCTACTGATTAAATGGTTGCTTTGTGAATAGATATTTCATTAAATACGTTAGTTTTTTTATTATATCTACTAGAACAAAAACCGGCTAAGTACGCGTCGGACTCTAGCGTGAAGGGTTCTGTACCATTATATTTTGTTGTTATTTGTTATTAAAGCGGCAACGGAAATAATATACATCATCTGTGAAAATTTCAACTGACTAGCTATCTCGGTTAATGAGATACACCTTGGTGACAGACAGACGGACAGCGGAGTCTTTGTAATAGGGTCCCGTTTTTCCCCTTTGAGTACGGAACCCTACAAACGACTTATAATTGAAAGTTATCATAAGAATCTAAAGCTTAGACATACAAATATATTAGCTGGACAGATTAGCAATTGGACATATGTGTAAGTAACTGGGCAGTGTAGAGTCTTGAATATTTTTAAATAAACTATTGAACATAGAGGTATTTTTAATGTCTACGAAAAACAAAACAATACAAAATCAGCTGTCGACCTGTAACTGTAGTCTAATGTGATGTGATATCCTGACTGTGTCTCTCTACATAATCATCAATGAAGCTGAAAGCTCACCTCTTTCAGTAAAGCTCGTGACTTCGTGATAGCGACACGCGTCGTCCGTCGTCGGACGCGATGCGGCCGTAAAATCTCGCGATCAAAATGTAAACAAATTAAAAAAAAGCACTCGATTTTTATTTTTAATATGTGCCAATTGTAAACAGCAGTGAAGTTATCTCGTTAAAAAATAAAAAAGTAAAATGTTAAAAAGTTTGTTGAATGTGAAAAGTTTACCTAATTGAAATATAAGATGTTATTATTAAATACAAGTTCTCAGTGGCTTTGTTAAGTACCTAAGGATTTATATCTTTGAGTAAGCTTGTAAAGAATTTTCGTGGATAAAAACTAGATAAGATAAATGGCATCATAGAAAAGAAAGAAATAATGAGGGAATGAAAGTAGGTACAGTCGGCTGCATAATTGCAGCCCTCGGTAGAGTTCGAAAATGACTATTATTGGAATGTTTTCATTCTAATAATAATTTTTTTTGATAAATTGATTAGTTAGAAACCTTTAAACTTCAACTAAAGCAGGTGCCTAGAATCTTGCTAGTGTTGAAAACATTCTTACAACAGTCGTTTTGGAGCTCTTCGGTGGGTCTGCAATTATGCAGCCGACCGTATCCTTATATTTCACATATTTTAGTAACGGTAGTATTCTTCTTCTTCTTCTCGTATAGTGGTGTGGCTCACTTTCAAGTTTTCACTTTACCTAACGACTGCTACTAGAGGTAGTAACAGGGACCAACGGCTTAACGTGCCTTCCGAAGCACGGAGGGGCTCACGAAAACACATTTTTGCCACACTGTTAATTGGCCACCCATCGAAGTACTGACCGCGCCAGACGTCGCTTAGCCCAACCCCCGTCATCTTCGCTTGCTGATTGTTTACGGTCGTGCCCGTAAACAATCAGCAAGCGAAGATACTTATCCTACTAATATTATAAATGTGAAAGTTTGTGTGTGTGTATGCTTGTTACTCCTTCACGCAAAAACTACTGGACCGATTGCGATGAAACTCGGTATCTAGATCGGTATCTGGAAACCTAGATTAACACATAGGTTACTTTTTATTCCGATATTCCCACGGGATCGGGACTTACGCGGGTGAAACCGCCGGGTGCAGCTAGTTGGTACTTATATATGAAGGCAAAACAGAAGAAACCCTTTTAAATATGTACATTTATAATGTCTTTTGAGCGGGTTCTTTGTTTGTAAAAAGCGTTGGTTAGCTACTTGTTACAAATGTTTGTAATACAAAACGTTGTGTTTTATCAAGATAGGTATCCTTTTCATAATAAGGTATAAAAGACAAGGATATACGAAAAAAAGACAACCCAGTTGGCACAAAGTCACCATGCCAGACTGCCAAACACAGGGTTGCGGGTTCGATTCCCGCCTCAGACAAGTATTTATGCTTAGATATTTGTCAGTGGTCTGGTTATTTCTGTGTATTATAAATATATTTTTATTAAAGTAAAGTATGTACATAAGTAGTATATCCGTTGTCTAGCACCCATAACACAAGTCTAGTTACATAGCTTGGGGCTAGATGGCGATGTGTGGAATGTCCTGCAATATTTCTTTATTTATTTATTTATTATATATACTTCATTCTGCAAAAGACTTATTCGTATAATGCCTTATTCGTGTAATGACCTATTCATAAAAGGACTCATTTTTAAAATCGCTGCCTGTTTTTTTTATAATGCTTAAACCTATAGTTTTATCTACTCAAACGGATTAAGTAGGTACTTAAAATAAATAACCATTTTGTATTCAATGTTTTCGTGAAAATGTAAAGGTACAAACAATACAAACAACTTGATATAAATAAAGCATTGTATCGCTAGAAATGCAGATAAAGCCCAATTAAGTTAGATTACGGAACTTCGTTATCTTTAAAGTTTGAAACATGAGTGTCTGTTAGATTAGACTCTTCTTTTTTCTATTAATTATGGCTTCGCACGGCTTGTGCATTTAGCCAGTTTCAAGTTATATTTTGCATCAAATTATGACCCGGTTTTTCATAAATCGGGCCTAAAGTGTTTCAAAACAGTCAAAATCGTTATAGTTCGTCAAGTCAGGGGCTATAGTAAAGCGGTGACAAGTTTAGCATAACCTTAACCTTCTCGTTGCCTCCAAGTCTCCTAGATTTGGAGGCAACGAGAAAACTTCATGTTTGACACTGATTTTTACTTTCACTACACTTGTGCACTTTCACAGAACTAAATTGAATAACATTCCACCAGAATTATACAATTCAACTCGGGTTACAACTACAAGTTTCATGAAAATAAAACTGCAGCACGACATGTTGTTAACTCGTTCCCGCCAAAACTAGATTAGACTCTTGGTTAGGTACCTAAGTCATCATTTTTTTTTAAATTGTGTACCTAAAGAGTAAAATGGGGTTGAAAGTTTTTACATATTATATACTTCTTCATTTTTGTTGTTTTACAAACAATAGTATAGGTATAGGTAACGCTAAAAATACCTACAATATTAGTTCTGTATTAGTAATATCATCTTATACTGAATAGTATGATAATACAGACTGGAATTGTGAAATTCCGGTGAGATTGGAATACTAATATCGAAACCACCGATTGAAACGCCTATTTCGGGAACTAGTAAACTATTTCCAAACCCTTACTATTAGAACTAGATTATTAACTTGTGTGTTTTAGACTCTCACCCTTTTATGCACATGAACGAAATGTATTAGTCTAATTTTAAACTTAAACAATATAAATGTAATTGATTCCATGCCGAACTATAATTAAATGTGTGCTAAAATATTTCAAAAAATGTGAGACCTTCAAAAAACGAGGCGTTTAGTAAAAAATAATTCATAAAAAATGGATGAAGTGGACAATGAATTGTTAACACAGACTGTAGCTCAACAGTTTGACGGTGGTAGTGTGTCAACGTTGGCAGCTAACGTGACAGTAGTGCCGTGTGGTGACGAGTCAGTGTGGAGGGAGCAGACTGCTGTGTTGGTGACGTACTCGCTGCTGTTGGTGATCGGCGCCGTTGGCAATGTTGGTGTGTTGACGGCGCTGGCGCGGCTACACCGACGTCGGTCGCGTGTTGACCTGCTCATGACACATCTGGCTATTGCCGATGTTTGTGTCGTTTGCGGGGTCATCCCTTTGGAGGTAATAATATTTCCCAAAGTTAAAAGTCGGTTTATTACGTGATATCGTCATAAGAAAACATTGATGGTAACCATAGCAACGAAAATACATTGCTATGGACCGATTGCAATGAAACTCGGTATCTAGATAGCTGGATACCTGGATTAACAATAGGTTACTTTTTATCCCGATATTCCCACGGTATCGGGACTTACGCGGGTGAATCCTCGGGAAACAGCTAGCAACTAAATAACACATCTAAATTCCTTTTATTTCTCGAATCAAGGAATTTCCCATAACAGGTAAGCAATAATTACTTGCCTTCACACTTCTTGCTAAAAGTCAAAGATTTACATTAAGCATTAGGTACTGGTAAACAGTATCTAAAAATGCTCAATTATTAGCAAGTTTTTCATAGCATGTCGCGTACATAATACCTATTTTAAATGAGTTTATATTCTGACATCAAATGTCAATGTTAAGGAGAAAGGTACCCGGTGCTCTCTCCATACAAACGTAGCCGACAGTTTCCTCCCTGGATTATGACACTAGCACAAACATTTTGTTGCATAAAACCTTTAACTGCTATGACTATACCCCTATGTCTTGAATTTAAAAAATAATTAATTATCATAGGAAGTAAGAGTTAAAAAACACAAAATATATAGAAAAGGGCATGGTCATGGCAGTTATAAGTTTTATGCAAAAAAATATTTGCTCTAGTGTCATTATCCAGTGAGGAAACAGTCGACTACGTTAGTATAGAGAGAGCGCCCGGTACCCTTTACTTAATAATTATATTATAGCCACGTTATTAATATGTTACTACTAGCTGTTGCCCGCGACTTCATCCGCATAAAAGTCGAAAATGGACCAAGGAATCACGTTGTCCTATGCAAACTTAGCCTCCCTATTTTACCCCCTTATGTGTAGAATTCCGAAAAATCCTTTCTTATCGAATGCCTACGTCATACAAATAATACACTCTCCAAGTTTCAGGTCTCTGTTTCAGGCTGTGCGTTGATCCGTCAGTCAGTCAGGACTAAGGATTTTATATGTATAGTTTGTTCCAACAATTTATACCGAAATTATATTTGATGAGTGACTAACAAGCTACGCTACCTGCAATAGAGGCACTTATCTTTATACCTTTCGTAAAACGTGTCAGATTTCACACATACGCGCTAAAAGACTTCTTGTTTAGTTACATTCGCTAAATATCAGGTTCGTTAGCAAACAAAGGATACATTTTAAACGGTTATAGTACATTACGATATAGTACATTACGATATAAGTGTGGTAAAGATCTTTGCAAAGATCTATTCCACACGTATATCGTACGACGTTTTTTATCACAGTTGCGAATAAAAGAAAAGACTAGAAAAGAAAACAAAATAATAATTAACAAAATATTTGTGATAAGTCTATTTTTTTTTTCTTTTATTATGGCTTCGCACGTGTGCATTTAGCCAGTGTCAAGTTATATTTTGCATCAAATTATGACCCGATTTTTCATAAATCGGGCCTAAAGTGTTTCAATACAGTCAAAGTCGTCATAGTCCGTCAAGTCAGGGGTTATAGTAAAGCGGTGGCAAGTTTACCATAACCTTAATAGGAGATTTGGAGGCAACGAGAAAACTGCATGTTTGACACTGATTTTTACTTTCACTACACTTGTGCACTTTCACAGAACTAAATTGAATAACATTCCACCAGAATTATACAATTCAACTCGGGTTACATCTAAGTTTCATGAAAATAAAACTGCAGCACGACATGTTGTTAACTCGTTCCCGCCAAAACTGTGATAAGTCTATGTTTACATTTTTTAAGGCAGATTTTTTTTGTTAATTATGCTTCGGAAAGGCCAGGCTAAAGGCTTTTAACCTATACATCCTCGTCTGACATACAATATTTTTTAGGGTTTTTTCTATTTGTTTTGCGTCGGGGGTTAAGAACAAAATAAAATGGTACGGAAAAACAATATATTTAAGTAAAGAAAAAACAAAAAATAAACAACTCAATTTTTAATCGTTTTCTAAGTCATTATCACGTAAAATTTTCGTTCGTAAACCGACTTTAGAGACAACCATTTTTGCTAGCTAAAAAGTCTTTGGTATCTACCTTTTTTATACATCAAAACAGTATAACCCAGATAAATTAAGAATGTTTCACCTACCTAACATGTAATTAGCAGTAAGATACGTATTTAACTTATCGGGATAACTTTACAGCACTAGTTAACAAATCTAAAACGCACGCGTGCATAATATGTTGGATTATGAGCCTAAAAGCCGTTGAATAAGATCCACTTTATGAGCAACTGTGATAAAAAGAATTTTTAGATACACTAAATTAAAACAAGGCGCCCCTGAATGAGAACTTTTTTTATATTTTTCATTTGGGAATGAATTTACTCGCTTCGTTATATATAAGTATATCTTCTATACATATAAAATTCTTTGTCCTGACTGACTGACTGACGGATCAACGCACAGCCTAAACCCTAAAAAATATTGTATGTCAGACGAGGCTGTATAGGTTACAAGTCTTTTGCCTGGCCTTTCGGAAGTATAATTAACAAAAAAATATTGCCTAAAAAATTGTAAACATAGACTTATCACCAAATATTTCATTATTTATTATTTTCTTTTTTTTTTCAAGTCTTTTTCTTTTATTCACAACTTTGATAAAAAACGTCGTACGTTACACGTGTGATTTGTTCATTCCATTCTCGGCTCTATAGACGCACTCGCGTTCCGCTCGCGCGTCATAAACCGCCTCGATGAAATGGTCAATTTACCACACTTATATCGCAATGTACTATTTCGTAATTTCACTCCTAACGGGATGAAAAGGGGGGCAAAGTTTGTATGGGACAACGTGATTCCTCAGTCCATTTCCGACTTCTAACACAACTTCTAACACGACTTTTTTTCTTTAATAACACACAGATCAAACCAATGGACAGATCGTGGTAAATCCACAAATAGCTGTTATGATGTAGGGTTTTACTAAAATAGAATTTTGGAAAATTCAACCCATATGTCGCGGTCGTAAGCTATGGATAATTACTTATAATGAGTTAATTCTCAAATGAATATGAATTAATCGGATTGTTGAGCGATAATGACATTATTTACTTCGCTATCCAAAATTAATAAATGAATACTCGACATAGTATAGATACAAATAAGAAACAGTAAGAGAAATTACAAAAAACAGACAATAAAAATAAAAAGTATCGGAGAAGTCGTATGTTGCCCGAAAGGGTCAAACCTCAGCATGTGCTGCAGATATCTGTCAGTACCATCTCAGATACCATACGTAACAGCCCGGAAATAAATGTGTAGACATTTCGTACAGCCTTATACCAAAAATAATATTTAACTATATTTAGATAGATATATGGTTAATTAAGTATTTTATTTTATTAACAATGCAAACATAAATACAATTATAAAAAATATTGAAATTTAAAACAAAAATCAATCGTCATTAATCAAATAAACTGCCCCAGCGCATTCGGCGCAAAGGACCCGAGAATACTGTGTGTTTATTAACTGTTTGCCAAACGTTACAATTAGATTTGAATACATACATAACACCCCGTCGTTTTTGCGTCGGAGGTTAAAAAAAAGCAAGAAACAATCCTTTCCCTATAGACGCTAAAGAATAATTTCTTGGCTTTAGTATAAATCTTAAAATTATATGCAGTATTTTAAATTCAAAAGCAATATTCATATACTAAGAATACCTACTGCCTACCTTCTTATTAAAACAAGAAAATATTTTTTGCGTCTTTAAGGAGAGGCTTATATCTTGGTTCAAAAAACCTTTTTTTCTATGTCCTTAGGTAGGTACGCAGAAAAAGGTAAAACAACACAATATAAATATTAATAATCTATATACCTAAGATTGCAAATGTGGCAAAGGTGGTTATTCGTTCGGAATAAGGCTTTTTTTAAATAAGTATTTGTTTCTCCTCTAGATCGGATGGAAGTACACGAACGAGTGGTTGGCTGGCAACGCGCTCTGCAAGCTGCTGCAAGTGATGAGAGCTTTCGGTCTCTATCTCTCATCTAATGTTCTAGTCTGCATATCTATAGATAGGTAAGCAAGCTAACTCTCTTAATTTGGACGACTGAATGGCCCAAATTGAATTGATGTTGTGATTGGGCCTTTCAAACGTTAACAATTTTCTTTGATGGTTTTTTTTTTTTTTTTTTTTTTTTTTATTTAATTTAAAGAGTTTTGTCGCTGGGCGACCACATCACTCTATTAGTTACAAGACAAAACAATAACAATCACAACTTAACACCTAACGCCACTGCTAATTTTTGGGATTTTCATTTTTTAAATTGCACCGAAATGTTATGTTCATCATCATCATCATCATCCGAGCGATTTTCCCGGTTGCATCCCTCTCACGGGGTGCGATTTCCTACTTTTACGCCTCCACTTCGCACGATCATCAGCATCCTGGTTATGTTATTGATGTCTATCGCTTGAATTGTTTGTATACTATTAAATGCTTGCATGTTTTTTTTTTAAGTGACGACTTTAATGTGCTTAGTTAATAATGAACACATGTAAATTATTAACCACGGGCTCATTTTTACTTAAAAGTATCACGCTGTTCCCTAAAAAAATATAGGGGTGACTACACCCCTATATTTTTTTTAGGTCGGCTGACAAAGTGTAACGCAGGTAACCTACTAAGGTTACCTGCGTTACACTTTGTCAGCCGACCTGCAAAGGTGGCAGAGTGTAAATAACTCGTCGGTAGCCTATAAACTCTCCTTCAGTGGATCCTAGTAGCTGCCTTGCAGCGGCCACACTCCAGTAACCACGTCGGCTCGTGAGCTAAACCTGGAGGAGGGGGCTCGGGAGTAACATCACCCGAGCTTGTTCGGCTATCCCCCGATTCAAGTCTTGGCTCTATAGCAGTCCACTCTAAGTGGCAGGACACCAAGGCAACTGCAGGAAGGCCTTAAGGCAGCAATAGGGATCTCGTTATTGTTCTGCCAAACTGCTGCATCCTGCCTCTCTCCGGTCGTAACGATTCTCCGTTCCATCGGATCAAGAGAGGTTGGACAAGAGAGTGCTCATGCGTTTGCGCGTACGTCTTAGCACTATAATATCTCCTGCGCATCTGACCGCTTCCGAAAAATGGACTCTGATATTGCTACAGTCTGGTGGCGATGGGTTGAGGTAGAGAGGTTTGGTTTGATGCAAGCCGAGCTTTGTCCGAGACCTGCACACCAGCGGCTCTGGGGGTATGAGTACATACCGTGGTCGCTTTTGCTCTGAACTGGGGGAGACAGAGTCGATTCGGCAGCACCCAGGGCGACAAAGCAGCCCTATTTAGGGGAGCACTGCTTTCCTCGCTCAGCCGGGGAAAGGGCTAGAAAAGGTGCCCCAAACAAATGCTCACCCCAACACCTAAGGATAGTAGTAACCACGGCTGCATCCGCATCATAATATTCGTGGTCGACGCAACAGTAATAATAAACTCATAAAAGAAACTCTATTAACTTTTGGCGCGTGGAATGTACGTACCCTACTTGACCGTGACTCAAGTGCCTGCCCTGAACGGAAAACTGCTATCGTCGCTCGGGAACTTCGTCGGTACAACATTGATGTGGCTGCTATTAGTGAAACACGTCTTGCTGACGAAGGTGAACTGGTCGAACTTGGCGGTGGCTATACCTTTTACTGGAAGGGAATCGCTGCCTCTGAACCGAGACGATCGGGAGTCGGGTTTGCGGTCAAGAATAATCTCGTTAAGGATCTTAAAGAATATCCTATTCACATCTCGGACCGCATTACCACCTTACGCCTTCACCTAGACAATGACAGTTTTCTTAATGTCATCAGTATCTATGCACCAACTCTTGATAGTGCTGATGACATTAAAGATAAATTTTATGACAATCTTACTCAGTGTCTTCTAAGTATCCCACCTAGAGAACGCATTATATTGCTGGGAGATTTTAACGCGAGGGTGGGACGTGACTACGAAGCTTGGCCTAGAGTTCTGGGCACACATGGAGTCGGAAATATGAACTCCAATGGTCAATTGCTGCTAGGTTTATGTTCTCAGTTTCAACTTGCAATCACAAATACTATGTTTCGTCTTCCTGCTAAGCACAAAACAACGTGGATGCACCCAAGATCTAAGCACTGGCATCTTATTGAGTATGCCATCGTACGACAACAAGATATATCTCAGGTTCTTGTCACCCGTGTCATGCGTGGTGCACACTGCTGGACGGACCATAGACTTGTCGTCACTAGATTGCGTCTTCGTTTTCGTCGTCCGTGTAGGTCAAACGGAAAAAAGCCTTTGCGTGTGAACGTGGAGAAGCTAGCGAGTCCCGGGACAAGGAAGACTTATGCAAAAGCTATGAATAGTAAGATTCTGCCTGTTGACGTTTTAACTGGTAATATCGATGCTGTTTGGGAAACCCTATCATCTTCCACACTGGAAACTGCCGTCAATACCATAGGCTTAAAAACCCGAAAGCACGAAGACTGGTTTGACGAAAACAACAAAGTCTTAATGGAGGCTATCCCAAAACATCGAAGTCTCCTTAGGCAGCACACAGGATCGCACAGTGGAGGAAACAGCTCAGAGATAAAAATTAGTGATCGTGAACTTCGTAAGCTCACGAGAGAAATCAAAGACAAGTGGTGGCGAGACAAGGCTGAACATATGCAATGGCTTGCGGATAGTAATCAGCTCGGTGAATTCTACAATGAAGTTCGAAAGCTCATCGGCTCGGCCAATTTCATTAGGGTCCCTTTGAACTCATTGGATGGCAGTAATTTTCTAAAGAACAAGGAGGATATACTTAAGCGTTGGGCGGAACACTTCAATGTATTACTGAACGTAGACCGATCAGCTGATCTACATTATATTAACGCTCTGCCTCAGCTGCAAACTGCAGATGAATTAGATGAAGCCTTGACTCGAGATGAAGTTGTTTGTGCAATAAAACAACAACAGAACAAACGTGCTGTCGGCATTGATTTTATACCGGGTGAATTGTTGAAGTACGGTGGTGACGAGTTGCATTCGCTGGTTTGGGAACTATTTGTTCGGATGTGGGAGGAGGAGCAACTTCCTAAAGCTTTTAAGCTGTCTCGCATCAGGGCCCTTTATAAGAACAAGGGTGACCGGGCGGACTGCAATTCTTACCGCGGTATTTCACTGTTATCAGCACCTGGGAAAGTTTTTGCTAGAGTACTGCTCAATCGCCTCAGGACACTCTCAGAGGGGATTTTACCTGAAACACAATTTGGATTTCGACCTGACAGGGGTACTTGTGAGGCAATTTTCGCAGTTCGACAGCTCCAGGAGAAGAGTAGGGAGCAGGGCCGGCGTTTGTACCTCTGCTTTGTTGACCTGGAGAAGGCGTTTGATTGTGTTCCTCGTGAGGCTCTTTGGATAGTTCTTAAGAAATTGGGGTGCACGGGGAAGTTTGTGAAACTCCTGCGTCTCCTGCATGACGACATGGAGTGCTGTATGGTAGCTGATAGTGAACAATCGGGTTTCTTCTCCGTTACCTGTGGAGTGAAACAGGGTTGCGTCCTGGCTCCCACTCTATTCGCCTTATACTTCGCAGTCGTAGTCCGTGAAGTCTTGAAGTCTTCCATTGAGGGAGTCCGAATTCGTTTTCGAACGGACGGTGGCCTCTTTAACTTGTCGAGACTTAAAGCTAGCACGAAAGTATCCTACGATCATATTGAGGAAATTATGTACGCAGATGATCTATGTTTTATGGCTGAATCCCCGGAAGGTTTACAGCAGCTTGTCACAAGTCTTCATGAGCAGTGTTGCTATTTTGGCCTGAAGATCAGCGTCAAAAAGACGGAAGTCATGTCTTTGGACACTTACGGTCATGAGACATTAAACTCCAAAATTTTCTGCTCACATGACCTTAAGTTGGCCACAAAGGTGTCTGTATATATGGCTGTCGTGTTGCCTAATATATTATACTCCGCTGAGACATGGACACCGTACCGACGCCACATTCGACAACTGGACCGTTTCCACCTTAAATGTCTTCGCACCATTCTTAACATCCGCTGGTCTGATCGTGTGCGTAATAGTGAAGTCTTGAGACGGGCCAGTGTGGGTGGCATTGAGTCGTACCTCATGAGGAGACAACTTCGCTGGTGCGGCCATGTTTCGCGTATGCCGGAGGAGAGAGTGGCGAAGCGCATCTTTTTCTCTGAACTTCAGGAGGGCAAGCGAAAGCATGGCGGGCAACTCCTGAGATTTAAGGATGTGCTGAAGCGCCACATGAAAGGATGTGAGATAGACCCCTTTTTGTGGGAAGATTTAGCATCCAACCGTGGAGAGTGGAGGTCACGCGTGAAAAATAAAGTCTCTGACTTCGAAGCGCGCCGCCTTCATGACCTCGACACCAGGCGCGAAGAGTTGAAGGCTCGACCGCCGGCGGCTATCAGTTATAATTTTAGTAACGGTGTTCTGACATGTCCACATTGTGCCCGTACATTTGTTAACAAAATTGGATATGTGAGCCATGTTAGAGCACACGTGAGACGGCAGTAGTGGGGAGTCGAAGTGGTCGCCGTGGCCGAATTCAAGAGGTTCAAGAGGAAGGTTTATATGTATAATAACATCCATTAAATAGTGGAGAAGTATTGTTATTTTTGAGGTTTCTAATGTGATGTCGTAAATAATTACATTTTTTTCCGCTTACATTGCAAACGCAGGCTGAACCCTACGAGTTTTATCAAAATAATGTACTAAGTATTGTACACATTGAAAAGGTCTACAGAAAAGTCCGTGATGGTATATGTCTATCTCTTATGGATAACCCACAATAACTTTTTTTTGTCATTTACTTTTTACGACAAATAATGGCTAATTTTCGAAGCGATTTTAACCAATACAGCATTAATCCTTAACCAATTAAATACCTTGAATACATTGTTCATTTAATATAGATCTATATGGCCCGTTACACCGTATGATTTAAGTGAATATTTTCGAAGATATTACAGATTTCAAAATTGCGGGACGTAGCGTTTGCGGCGGTACCGGCCGGCCGCCCGGTGCGGCAAAAAAATGTAAAAAGTAAATAAGTAAAAATGTAGTGTATGAATTTAGATATTCCAAAGATAGCAGGAAATCTTCATGGTATAGGGAAAGGGGGATTGTTTTACTCCAAATTTAACGCGTGCGGGCCAAAGGCAGTAATGAATAAATCAAAACTACTGAATCGATTTTAATCACATAGTCTATATATTTTATACCCGTGCGAAGCCGGAGCGGGCTACTATGTTTTTATATACAACGTTCACAGTTTTTCTGTAGTGTATTTAGTATCAGCACTGCACCCGTGCGAAGCCGGGGCGGGTCGCTAGTACTACTAATAAAAGTAGCCTATGTGTTCATCCAGGTTTTTAGCTAAATAGATACCGAGATTCATCGCAATCGGTGCAGTACTTTTTGCATGAGGAGTAACAAACACACACACACAAACTTTCACATTTATAATATTAGTAGGATAGTAGGCTATACATAGATTGTAAAATGTTTTGTAAACCATCTCAATTAATACAACCATATACTTTCATATAAAACCTAAAGACTATTTCGTTAAAGGTCATTTGTATCCATATAAAAGCAAGATTCTATTTTCAATAAGTAAATAAAAATTCGTACAAAAAATACTTTGCTCAAAGGCAAAGTTTTTGCTAAAGGTAAGGATTTGAAAGCTTCAAATTATTGTGTGTATAGATGATTCCTAAGGGCTTTACTTTTGATTAGCCTTTTTTGAAACTCCGCTCAGTGGCTCAGTGAAAGGAATTCTTTCGAAACTCAAATTCTTTCCAAACGCAGTTCATTTGAAATTAAAATATACTACCTACTTTTATTCAATGAAATGCGCACGTATTTTTAAGTCTGTTAAAATGCAAGTTTTGACCGTAACCAGTGATCGGAAACATTTTAATCACTTCACTACATATTATAAAACAAAGTCGCTTCCGCTGTTTGTCCATCCCTATTCTATATATTTAAACGAGCAATTCTTGTATATATATAATCAGGATCTCGGAAACGGCTCCAACGATTTTTATTAAATTTTGTATGCGTTAATCCTTATCCAATCAAGTACCATAAATACATTGTGCATTTAATATAGATCAATAATGTTGTCATTAGTAAGAACGAAGATTCTTTATCTTATATCTTTAAATGAGCAATTCTTGTATCTATACATATAATAAATCTGTAGACATAAAAAAATCTGTAATTGTAAGATATCCAGAAAAAAAATACACAGGTCGTCTTAAAATCGTTAGCTGAACACGATAGGGTAGTTTTTAGAATTTTTGTCTGTTTGTTTGTCTGTTTGTCTGTTTGTTTGAACCAGGTAATCTTATAAACTACAGAACAGATTTGAACAAGGTCCACATGAATATGTTCAGAAAATATCAGAATAACATTTAGGGTATGTTTTAATTTAACTTTAATACAATAATTATGATATTTGATGAAAAAACATTAAATAAATATGAAATCGAAATATTTTTCCGTGGTAAAACATAATCGAACGTCAGAAGAAAACAGTACCCTTACCACGACTTTTTTACGTATTCGATATAACATACTATATTGAGTATTTACTATGAAACTTCCTAAAAATCAACTTACTAGGTCCACCCGTCTCTGAGAATATCGGTAGTGACACACTGACAGACAGACGGACAAAAGAGTGATCTTCTATGGGTTTCTATTTTTCGAGTGCTTCAAAAAGTCATAGTAGGGGTACAGTACATACCTCCGCTCAAGATAGCAGCTGTCATGAAACCAAACAGTTTGCATTTAATACTACCTACGTGAAACTGAAAATGAGGTTAGTACAAAGAGGTACTACTACGTAATATTACCGATCTCCTTTACCGAAGACCTCTTCGATGTCACATTTCTATCGCGCTTATTTCCTGCTTATCTCTAATGAAATAGACTGAATTATGAGTTCAAGTCGCGGAAACCTTAGAAAATTAAAACAAAAAAGAATTTTTCAAATCGGTCCGGGAGTTTTGGCGGGAACGAGTTAACAACATGTCGTGCTGCAGTTTTTTTTTATGAAACTTAGTTGTAACCCGAGTTAATTGTATAATTCTGGTGGAATGTTATTCAATTTAGTTCTGTGAAAGTGCACAAGTGTAGTGAAAGTAAAAATCAGTGTCAAACATGAAGTTTTCTCATTGCGTCCAAATCTCTTATTAAGGTTATGGTAAGATTGCCACCGCTTTACTATAGCCCCTGACTTGACGGACTATGACGACTTTGACTTTTTTGAAACACTTTAGGCCCGATTTATGAAAACTTAGGTTACAATTTAGGTTATAATTTGATGCAAAATATAACTTGACACTGGCTAAATGCACAAGCCGTGCGAAGCCATTATAATTAACAAAAATAAAAAAATAAAAAATCGGTCCAACCTTTTACGAGTAATCAGCGAACATACATAAAAAAAATACGCGACGAATTGAGAACCTCCTCCTTTTTTGAAGTTGGTTAAAAAATAGATAGATATTTGTAAGAATCAATTTTTCATTTTGTTTTCCCGAATATTACGTAGCCCTGCCAGCTACCTCATAAAAAAACTGGACAATTTGGTCAAGAATTCTGAAAATTGCAAAAGGGGTCCTGCCATTCAGTATGGGAGCGTGGTATATTATGTGTTATGTTTTTTGCGCTGTGATTTTAGACCAGATGAATAAATAATGCCCTTATGCTTTAAAGGTTTTGTTTGAGGGCATTATTTGTTCATTTCGATGGCTATGGGACTCAAAGTGAACCGCACACTTTTGAAAAATCATAAGACATCATTTTTAACCCTTGACGTAAAAACGACGGGGTGTTATAAGTTTGACGTGCCTGTGTGTGTGTGTGTGTCTGTCTGTGACATCGTAACTCCCGAACGGGTGACCCGATTTTAATTTAGTTTTTTTTGTTTGAAAGGTGAATTAGCCGAGAGTGTTTTTATCTATGTTTGATCAAAATCGGTTCAGCCGTTTGAGGTTTATGAGGGATAAAAGTCAGGATTAAAAACCGAATGTTAGTGAGTAGATAGGCTCGAGTGGGGTATCAAATGTAAGGACATGATTTGTACTTTACAAATAGCTATGTTTTATCGAAATTGGTTTAGCCATCTGAAAGTTATGGGGGATAAAAATCAAGATTAACAACCGAATGTGAGTAGATATGCCCGAGTAGGGTATCAAATGAAAGGGAATGACTTGCACATTACAAGTAGCTAATAAAAAAGTCCCTCCCTACAAAAAGGATGAAATAAAAATTAAATTCAAAATTAAAAAAAACCCTGACACAAAATAATAAAAATAGTAATGAACGTAAAAAGCCTAAAAAAAGCAAAAAAACTATGAATAAACCCCTACAAAAAGAAAAATAATAACCCCGAAATTATGACCCTACGTAAGTAGGTAGTACATCTGAATTTTTTTGATTAAATATTGTCGCGTCGGGGGCCGCTTTTTACCTATAAAACATCTTCATAAAATGATAATATTAAAATTTCAACGAAAATGTTAAAGTAAGTATTAAGAATTACAAGTACTTAAAAACTAAATACTTACACAACTTAACTATCCAAATATATGCTTAAACAAAAAATTCAACGACGACTCTTACATCATATTAAATTGACTCTAAAATAAGAGCGGTCCCCGACGCGACAATATTTGACAAAAAAAATCAGATGTACCTACTTACATAGGGTCATAATTTCGGGGTTATTTTATTTTCTTTTTGTAGGGTTTTATTCATAGTTTTTTTGCTTTTATTAGGCTTTTTACGTTCAAATTATTTTTTTTAGGTTTTTAAATTTTAAATTTTTCTTTTTTATTCCATTTACGAGACGCTTTAGAAGTTGTACGTCCTTTTGTAGTTGGCATAAAGGATTTGTCATAATTGGCTTCGGCATAATAACCCTAGGTATAACATAATTTTACACAATTCTTTTTGGCATTAAGTCACCGCGCTCTTTGGAAAATCATGGAACATCACGTTTCTTCAAAAACCCTGTCTCCAAGACGTTTTAGGGGTTTGGGGGGTTTGGTGTTATTTATTATTTGTTTTTATTTTTTCGATGTCCTCTATCAATAGGTATGAGACTCAAAGGGCACCGTACACTTTTGTAAAATCATAGGCCATCACATTCCTTCAAATACCCCGATTCCGAGACGCTTTAAATGTTTGGTGTGAAAGCGTTTTTTGTTCAACGTAATGCATGCTATCAATATGTAAGGATTTCAATGTGCATCGCGTTATTTTAAGTATTAGTATCTGTTCTGTCCAATGGCTATTCTTTTTAATCATTAATATTCATATTTAAAAATAAAAATAATACAAAATATTATTTGCACCAAAATAGATTATTATTTGCATGATGTTGGTGTTAAAAATACTATTACCTCATAAATTATGAATGGAAGAATATTAATCCAGGGACAAAAGTAGTTAATAATTATTTTTTCTTTAATTTATAAAAAACCAAATATAACTAGGAAGACAAAGTATGTTTAAAGTTTTGTGCGAATAGGACTTAGACTTAGTTATAGCGTATTATATTGTTGTGTATTATGCTTTATTAGTGTGAAATTATTAAAAAAAATATTACTAGCACATAAGTGCCTTCACAAATCAATTAAAAAATATAGTTTAAAAACAATATTACTACCTATTTTGTTATTATAACTTACACCGAAAATAGTATCTATGCGGGAAAATGCTAGGTATTCTAAATATACCAAAACCACATCGCGAACGAAGTCGCGGGCAACAGCTAGTATATATATAATTGGAATCTCGGAATCGGCTCCAACGATTTTCATGAAATCTGGTATATAGGGGGTTTCGGGGGCGATAAATCGATCTAGCTAGGAATCATTTTTAGAAAATGTCATTTTATTCGTGTTTTATCGAAACTTACTTTTTTTTTATCTGAAAAATACGACTCTTCCTGACATCTATTGGCGAACTACTAATACTATTTTTTGTGAGCAATAAATTTATTCCAGCAGATGACGTTGTTACGTAACACGAAGTCAATGAGTGTTTGCTTTGAGGTTAGACTAAGTAAAAAAAAAAATACCGAGCAAAGCTCGGTAATCCAGGTACTAATATTTAGCCTACAAACTACAAACCTTCTATAAAAACTAATGAGATGACATGAATTAACGAGCTGGACAGACGGGGCGCCCAGAGTATACTAAATTATTATTATTGTATGTTTATTACTTTATTAGGTACTCGTCTGTAGGTATGTCAATTCTAACTAATAAGAAACCGGCGAGCAATAAGGGCTACCTACCACCTTAAGGTGAAACGGTACCGGCGCTCTCTCCATACAAACGTAGTCGACTGTTCCCTCCCTGGATAATGACACTAGCACAAATATTTTTGTGCCATAAAACCTATAACTGCCATGACTATGCCTCTATGTTTTGTTTTTTTTTTTCAATTTCTAATTATCATAAAAATCGAGATTAAAAAAACAAAAAAAACATAAGGTCATGGTCATGGCAAGCTTTCTGCAACAAAAATATTTGCTCTAGTGTCAGTATCCAGGGAGAAAACAGTCGACCACGTTTGTATGGAGAGAGCCCACGGTACCCTTTTCTCTTAATTAAAAACGACATATTTCATAAAAATATAGCGAAAACTACACAGGTCATTAGATAAAAGATTGCTGTATTGCCAATCTGAAAAACAATTGATTTGTTCTATATCAAGGTTTTAAAAAAACCTTTAGGGCTCTTGTTACCCGCAGGTATGGTATTATAAATCCGAGAGTTTGTTTATTTATAAAATATAACAAATATTATAATAAAGATATTAAATTTATAGGTAACTAGCTGCGCCCCGCGGTTTAACCCGCGTAAGTCCCGATCCCGTGAGAATATCGAGATAAAAAGTAGCCTATGTGTTAATCTAGGTCTCCAGCTATTTAGATACCGAGTTTCACAATCGGTCCAGTAGTTTTTGCGTGAAGGAGTAACAAACATACACGCACACACACACAAACTTTCACATTTATAATATTAGTAGGATTATTTAAGTCCCTTTACGCCCGAAACACAGCATTTCCTAGTTTAGGCAAATTAATCGCTTAAAAATGTGATTTAGCTCCATAGTATCTATACATATAATAAATCTGTAGACATCAAAAAATCTGTAATTGTAAGATATTCAGAAAAAAAATACACAGGTCGCCTTAAAATCGTTAGCTGAACACGATAGGGTAGTTTTTAGAATTTTTGTCTGTTTGTCTGTTTGTCTGTCTGTTTGTTTGTTTGAACCAGGTAATCTCATAAACTGCAGAACAGATTTTAACAAGGTCCACACGAACATGTTCAGAATATATCAGAATAACATTTAGGGTATGTTTTAATTTAACTTTAATACAATAATTAAGATATTTGATAAAAAAACATTTAAAAAATGTGAAATCGAAATATTTTTCCGTGGTAAAACGTAATCGAACGTCAGAAGGGAAGAGTACCCTTACCACGGGTTTTTTACGTATTCGATTAAACATACTATATTGAGTATTTACTATGAAACTTCCTAAAAATCAACTTACTAGGTCCACCCGTCTCTAAGAATATCGGTAGTGACACACCGACAGACAAACGGACAAGAGAGTGATCGAAAAAGGGTTTCTTTTTTTCGAGTTCTTCAAAAAGTCATGGTAGGGATGCAGTACATGCCTCCGCTCAAGATGACAGCTGTCATAAAACCAAATAGTTTGCATTTAATACTACCTACGTGAAACTGAAAATGAGTACAAAGAGGTACTACTACATAATATTACCGATCTTCTTTACCGAAGACCTCCGATGTTACACTTCTATCGCGCTTTTCTCCTGCTATAGTTTGAATTATGAGTTCAAGTAGCGGAAACCTTAGATAGTAAAAACAAAAAAGAATTCAAATCCAAATCGCTCCAAGAGTTTACGAGTAATCAGCGAACATACATAAAAAATATATATATATACGTGACGAATTGAGAACCTCCACCTTTTTTGATGTCGGTTAAAAAATATACAGGTAATAGTCATTTGTAAAAATCATTTTTTTTCCCAAAATTACGTAGCCCTGCCAGCTACCTAATAAAAAAAACTGGGTATTTTGGTCAAGAATTCAGAAAATTTGATTCATAGGACATCACGTTCCTTCAAATACCCCGTTTCCGAGACGCTTTAGATGTTTGGTGTGAAAGCATTTTTTGTTCAGCGTAATGCATGCTATCAATATGTAAGGATCTCAATGTGCAGCGCGTTATTTTAAGTATTAGTATTTGTTCTGTCCAATTGCCTTTCTTTTTAATCATTAATATTATTATTTGATAATAAAAACAATGTAAAATATTATTTGCACCAAAATAGATTATTATTTGCATGATGTCGGTGTTATAAATACTATAATAACCTCTTATATTATTAATTGAAGCATATGAATCGAGACACAAAGGTAGTTGATAATTATTTTTTCTTTAATTTACAAAAATCTAAAGATAACTAGGAAGACAAAGAACGTTGAAAGTTTTGTGCGAATAGAAATTGGACTTAGTTTTAGCTTATCATATTGTTGTGTATTATGTTTTATTTGTGAAAAATTAACAAAAATAGTACATTGTTACCCAAGGTGTGAAAGTCACTCATTTAGTCCCTCGAAGTATTAGCGCCCTCGCTACGCTCGGGCGCCAAACTCCGTCTCGGGACTCAATGAGTGACTTTCACACCTTGGGTAAACAAAACAAACCCGAGGTAAACACTGTGCTTTTCATTACGAATAAACATAAAATTCTTCCTAATAACGAGAGTGAATGAGAGACTCCATACTACCTGATCCTCTTACAAGGTTGGGACCAAAGAGGTTATACATTATGTAGATTTTTATGCTTTTGCTATTTGTTTTCAACATGTTTTCAATATGTTTTCAATACTCAAATACGTCGGTACTTACCGAAGTGATTTTTATTAATTAGTTTATCCAACACTGAGTAATGACGCGAAGTCCGTAGATTTAAATTACAGTTTTTGTAACACAGTTTGTCTAGAAAATGTTATTTACACAAAATACACAATCATAATAGAAAAACCAGATTAAACTTAACACAAAAACATAATAAAATAACAAAAGATAATACTAATTAAAATCATTCAAAATGCAAGCATTTCCCGCCAGTATTTTTTACTCAAGAAACGACACTGACCGCACGGTCACATAAAGCCACATCTGCAACATCTCGACAGGGCGCCGGTAGAGGCGCAGCATGGTCATACGTCACTTTGACCATTTTCATCTTTACGTTTATTTTATTAAATAAGATATCTTGAACTAAATATGTCTACCTGAATTCGATTACTAAGAAAAAACCTATTATGTACTAAACTCTGGCAGTATGGATGAGCCGTGCGAAGCCATAATTGTTATTCTTTGGTGTTACCTAAATCAAGGAGGTTAGGTTTTTGAAGTCCCTAATGCGGAGTATGAGTAAGCCTAGAATAAGAATTGCCTTTGCCAAATCAATTAAAAATATAGTTTAAAAACAATGTAACTACCTATTTTGTTTTTATAAGTTACACCGAATGATAAATTGTATCTATGCAGAAAAATGCTAGGTATCTATACATATAATAAATCTGTAGACATCAAAAAATCTGTAATTGTAAGATATCCAGAAAAAAAATACACAGGTCGCCTTAAAATCGTTAGCTGAACACGATAGAGTAGTTTTTAGAATTTTTGTCTGTTTGTCTGTTTGTCTATCTGTTTGTTTGTTTGAACCAGGTAATCTCATAAACTACAGAACAGATTTTAACAAGGTCCACACAAATTCGTTCAGAATATATCAGAATAACATTTAGGCTATGTTTTAATTTAACTTTAATACAACATATTAAGATATTTGATAAAAAAAACATTTAAAAAATGTGAAATCGAAATATTTTTCCGTGGTAAAACGTAATCGAACGTCAGAAGAGAACAGTACCCTTACCACGGGTTTTTACGTATTCGATTAAACATACTATATTGACTATTTACTATGAAACTTCCTAAAAATCAACTTACTAGGTCCACCCGTCTCTGAGAATATCGGTAGTGATACACCGACAGACAAACGGACAAAAGAGTGATTGAAAAAGGGTTTCTATTTTTCGAGTTCTTCAAAAAGTCATGGTAGGGGTGCAGTACATGCCTCCGCTCAAGATGACAGCTGTCACAAAACCAAATAGTTTGCATTTAATACTACCTACGTGAAACTGAAAATGAGGTTAGTTCAAAGAGGTACTACTACATAATATTACCGATCTCCTTTACCGAAGACCTCCGATGTTACACTTCTATCGCGCTTTTCTCCTGCTATAGTTTGAATTATGAGTTCAAGTAGCGGAAACCTTAGATAGTAAAAACAAAAAAAGAATTTTCCAAATCGCTCCAAGAGTTTATGAGTAATCAGCGAACATACATAAAAAAATATATATACGTGGCGAATTGAGAACCTCCTGCTTTTTTGATGTCGGTTAAAAAATATACAGGTAGTTATTTGTAAAAATCATTTTTTTCCAAAATTACGTAGCCCTACCTAATAAAAAAACTGGGTACCTATTTCAATCAAGAATTCAGAAAATTGAAAAAGTTATGTTATGTGTTATGTTATGTTTTTTGCGCTGTGATTTTAGACCCGATGAATAAATTATGCCCAACGCTTTATAGGTTTTGTTTGATGGCATGTCATTTTCGATGGGTATGGCATAAGTGAACCGCACACTTTTGAAAAATTATAGGTTATCATTTTTCTTTAACTATTCCGTTTCCAAAACGTCTCGCTTTAGAAGTTGAATGTCCTTTTGTAGTTTGGTATAAAGGTTTTGGAAAAATCGGTTTGACATAAAAACCCTAGACATAACATAATTTTACACAATTATTTTTGGCATAAAGTCACCGCGCACTCTTAGGAAATCAAGGAACATCACGTTTCTTCAAAAACCCTGTATCCAAAACGCTTTAGAGGGTTGGTTTTTTTTTCGATGCCGTCTATCGATAGGTATGAGTCTCAAAGGGCACCGTACACTTTTGTGAAATCATAAGACATCACGTTCCTTCAAATACCCCGTTTCCGAGACGTCCAACAAAAATAGTACATTGTTACCCAAGGTGTGAAAGTCACTCATTGAGCCCCGAGGCGGAGTTTGGCGCCCGAGCGTAGCGAGGGCGCTAATAGTTCGAGGGACTAAATGAGTGACTTTCACACCTTGGGTAACAAGTGCTTTTCATTACGAATAAACATAAAATTCTTCCTAATAACGAGAGTGAATGAGAGACTCCATACTACCTGATCCTCTTACAAGGTAGGGACCAAAGAGGTTATTATGTAGATTTTTTGTTTTTGCTATTTGTTTTCAACATGTTTTCAATATTCAAATACGTCGGTACTTACCGAAGAGATTTTTATAAATTAGTTTATCCAACACTGAGTAAGACGCGAAGTCCGTAGATTTAAATTACAGTTTTTCATCTTTACATTTATTTTATTAAATAAGTTATCTTGAACTAAATATATCTACCTGAATTCGATTACTGAGAAAAAACCTATTATGTACTAAACTCTGGCAGTATGGATGAGCCATGCGAAGCCATAATTGTTATTCTTTGGTGTTACCTAAAGCAAGAAGGTTAGGTTTTTGAAGTTCCTAATGCGTAATGATACTGATACTGGCTACAAACACATTGCACAAGCCGCGCGAAGCCATAATTTGACATGACAGCTGTCAGTGAAAGCGATCTTTCCTAGGGCTGAAAGTTTTTCTTTCTACACGCTCTTCAGGCATCTTTAGACCTACTTTCAGAGTATGAGTAAGTAAAGTAGTGCCCTTGCCAAATCAATTAAAAATATAGTTTAAAAACAATGTAACTACCTATTTTGTTTTTATAACTTACACCGAATGATAAATTGTATATATGCAGAAAAATGCTAAGTATTCTAAATAACCCAAAACCACATCGCGAACGAAGTTGCGGGCAACAGCTAGTTCTAAATAACCCAAAACCACATCGCGAACGAAGTCGCGGGCAACAGCTAGTATATTAATATTTTAAATATTTTGTAAAAGTTTTAATTCTATTATATTATTCTATACTATTATTATATTCTATTTTTTTTTTCTCTCTTTACGGGCTGCACCGATTTAAATAAAAAGCGGCACTTTGATCCCAAAATTCTCTCGGGATCGAGTTCCGAAACTTAAACTCTGATTACAAAAGTGGCGGAAGGCGAAGGTTCAATTGTTGTTTAGCGAATAAAGCGTAATAGACGAATTATTTACTTATTCATTTAATTACTTAGTCTAATTATAATTACTATTAATAATTACTATTAGTAATTATAATTGGCTGTCGATAGCGGTTCAGCGGGGTAACGCCGCTTGCATATTGTCCAGCTTTGCACCGGGAACGCTGCGGAGGGGTTTGTTCGAATAGGTTTAGTTTTAATTTTTAGATTTTATTTGTTTGTATCTCGTATTTAGTTCCTAATATATATACAAATAATGTATACTTATGTGATTATATTTCTCAGTAATAAATATTCAAAGCATTTATTAGATTCATAATTGATTTACTCTATTACAGATTTTTCGCTGTAATCTACCCTTTACGGCTGACGGTAGCAAGACAAAGAAGCAAGCAGATGCTGTACTGCGCTTGGGCGACAGCTCTCGCTTGCAGTTTACCACAGGTACAAAACATAAACTTTTAATTGGTAAACGAATAGAATACGACTAGACTACGGTCATAGGTACGGTCGGCTGCATAATTGCAGACCCACCGTAGAGCTCCAAAAAGGCTGTTATAAGAATGATTACAACACTAGCAAGATTCTAGGCCTCTGCTTTAGGTTAAGTTTAAAGCCTTCTAACTCATCAAATAATCAAACATGAATTGTTAGAATGCAAACATTCCAATAATAGTAATTTCCGAACTCCACCGGGGGCTGCAATTATGCAACCGACGTACAGTCGGCTGCATAATTGCAGTCCTCCCGGTAGTTAAAGCCTTCTAACTCATCAAATAATCAAACATGAATTGTTAGAATGCAAACATTCCAATAATAGTAATTTCCGAACTCCACCGGGGGCTGCAATTATGCAACCGACGTACAGTCGGCTGCATAATTGCAGTCCTCCCGGTAGATATGCAATTATGCAGCCGACTATACATATATGTCACTGTTTTATTGATTACAAGCCCTCATTAGCGCGACGCTAACTGGTAGCGTAATTCCTGTGAGTTTGAGAAGATCATCTATTTTTCATGTAATTTTCAAATGTTAAGAAAATTACGTCGAGGGGAGAGCTATTTAATATTGTATGGGAAAGTATTTATAACGTAACGTAACGTTATTTTACTGTCGAAAGAACTCATCTAGGTATAGGTGAGTATAGTAGAGAGCGGTGTTTGCCTAGTGATACCTCGACTCTCATTTCGAAGGTCGTGGGTTCGAATCCCGGCCGGCCGTGCACCAATGGATTTTTCATTTTTCTTACGAATTCGCGCTAAATATCGCATTAATGTGTTCTTTCCTCCAGTAGCCTATACTCAGTGGCGTACCGTGGGTCACTGTCATTATTTGCCGCCATTTTGACATCATAAAAATAATAAAGTTGACAATTTGCCGCCTTTTGCCGACATAAAAATAATAATGTTGGCAATTTGCCGTCTTTTTACGTCCTAAATTAATAATGATGTATATGAGAAAAAACGTAACGTAAAAAGAATGTAGCAAATAATGTTTATTTCAAAACCATGTAAGGATGCGGGGCGACTCGTGATTTGCAACAACTGTATGGGGCGGGATGGACATTCAATATATGCAAGTGGGTAAGAGCTAATTTCTTGAATAATGGTTTGGCGGACCGCCCCAGTGACCGTTGCCGTCCTCCTGGTAGTGGCGCCCAGGGCCCCCCCGCCCTGCTACGCTAATGCCTATACTCCATCCTCACGCAAATAGAAGAAGTCTAGTTGCGGAAAACAGTCCGTATACAAGTACAAGTAGATAAGTACTAGCGAATAGTGAATCGAGCACAAGAGTGCTTCAATCTAAAATAGATGATGATAAATGGAACATTCCTTAGTTCGTAGTTAGACCGTAGAACGTTTCATATACCTAATTGCAGGACATTCCACACATCGCCATCTAGCCCCAAGCTAAGTAACTAGACTTGGGTTATGGGTGCTAGACAACGGATATACTACTTATATACTTATCTTTTGTAAATAAATACATAGAAACAACTGAACCACAGACAAATATCTAAGCATAAATCTTGTCTAAGGCGGGAATCTGTGTTTGGCAGTCCGGCATGGTGACCATTGTACCAACTGGGTCGTCAGTTTAATAACACATGTGTGCTTTACTATAGTAAGTTACCTAAAGATGTATATGACATGTCCATTAACAATTTAAAAAAAATATAAACCATCAATTGTGTGATAAAGCGTACTATGATATAAGAATCCATGGATGTGACTTTAATTGCTCCATTTCAAATAATCCTTTCAGAAATATGTAATATTGACCTTTGTGAGCATGATCACAAAAAATCCCATGAGTGTGTTGTGCCTCTTCTCAATGGGGGGCGCGTTCAGACGCTTCAAAGCATAGTTTCCAGGAATTAATCTCTATCGGCAACACTATCGATTGGTATAAAAATATAGGCTGATTATTTTTTGCAAAATCAACAGATTCGATTCCTAGGGGTAATTACTTTTTCAAAAATCGAATTATGCAGTTAAGCTTCAAAGTGATGTATGAATGCATTGCTTAGATTCAATTTCTTCTTTATGGCCTTCTGCTGACACGATGTGCAATTTCGGCCAATCTTATTGAATAAATATTTTTGACTTAGACTTTGACTTAAATGACTTTCATATGTTTAGACGTCAAAGCAAACATCTTTGTTCTACGAATTTCAAAACTTAATATCGAGTTTTTTAAAATATGTTTGTTATTCTGTATATCCGTAACAGAAACTATTCGAAGATAAAATGTACTTGTCAACGAAAACCATGGAAAAACCAATTGGTTGGGATAAGTGGATTTTTTTTCACCTATCCCTACTGGTAGGGATACCATGGTAGGGATTAGGACACTAGGCCAAACTAACGGATAATCCGAAATAATTACATGTCCGTAACCGTATCCAAAACCATTATAATTTAATTCCTTTATCCATATCCGTCCATAACATACTTACGATGTGTTGACAACGAAGAGCTCAATTCCGGGAACCTGTCGTGCTGTCGTAGCGTAGACGTTCGTAGCGTTCGTAGCCTTGACTACGATTTAAGATAAATCTGTAGCACTATTTTACCCTCTTCGTAGAGGAGAATTAATTGTATACATACGACTGATTCACAGATTAACATAACGTAAAGCTAAATTGAATTATTGAATGAACGACAAAAATGTTTGAACATTCTTATTTTATTATTAAAAATACATAATAAATAAGTGGAATTGATTCCCACATTATCGGTTGCTCAAATCATTAAGGTGAAAAGGTACCGGCGCTCTCTCCATACAAACGTTGTCGACTGTTTCCTCCCTGGATAATGACACTAGCACAAATATTTTTGTGCCATAAAACCTATAACTGCCATGACTATGCCCCTAATTATGTATAATTATAATTATTAATTATGTCGTGGACTGTACATGTACAGTCGGCTGCATAATTGCATGAATGTTTTCATTCTAATAATTTTTGTTTGATAAATTGATGAGTTAGAAGACTTTAAACTTCAACTAAAGTAGGTATCTAGAATATTGCTTGTGTTAAAAACATTCTTATAACAGTCGTTTTGGAGCGCTACGGTAGGTCTGCAATTATGCAGCCGACCGTACATGTCCAGTGACTCTGTCTAGTTGCAAATCTATCCAGTTGCTACAAGCAAGTTGTAAAATAGCAAGATTATAATGGGAACATTTTACACCCAGCTAGGTTTATTTTAAGGGGTTAAAATTATACTATTCGTTTATACTATATGTACTATTACTATTTTACTATTTTAAGTTACTACGAGTATTTTAAAATCAGAGCGAAGTGAAGGATTCTTATGTAGAATTTAGAACGCAGCGAGGGATTTAATGTACCTACGCAGCCCGAGTACACTCCTTTCATCTCTCTTTTGAGAAAACGGAATAAGATTGAATATATTTACTTATTTACTTGCTGCGCCCCGCGGTTTCACCCGCGTAAGTCCCGATCCCGTGGAAATATCGGAATAAATGTAGCCTATATTGGAACGAAGTTCCTTATGGCGCGTTGCGAAAGGGGCCTAGACGGAAAAAATTAACACCAAAATTTGTAACGACACTTTTTGATTTTATTACAATTCCTTCACTAATTAATCGAAAGAAACTTCGTTCCATCCGGGTGTCCCTTGACACCTCTCAAGTTTTTTTTTCACTTCGATCTAGCAGATCCTGAGATTAGCGCGTTCAAACAAACAACGAAAGCCCTCAAAGATGAATAATTTTCCCCGTTTTTTTCACATTTCCCACTGATTCTTCGGTCCTATTGATCGCAGTGTGATGTTATATAGCCTAAAGCCTTCCTCGATAAATGGACTATTTAACACAAAAAAAAAATCGAACCAGTAGTTCCTGAGACTAGCGCGTTCAAACAAACAAACAAACTCTTCAGCTTTATAATATTAGTATAGATTAATAAACATCCGCTGCTGACCATAGGCTTCCTCCAAAGACTACAACCCTTCACTGGAAATAAACGAACACATTTTTTTTATATTTATTGCGGTATTAACCGTGCAAAGACTACATGTTGACCATTTGTTTTATTTGCATGTATCTCAAGTTTATTGCCAAATTATATGGTTTTGTCGCAAAATCAAGCAAAGCTTATGAAGCCAACTTACGAAGCTTCAATTATGATAATAAATTAAATTAATAAAAAATTTGGTTAAGGACTTTCTTGCTGACGGTATTTTTATTCAAAATCTATTCTTAGTCGTAATTTAATTTTGTCGAGAAGTAAGAAAGTGTGTACCTCGGAGGCGGGTCCCTCGGAAACTAACCCGACTTACTTACTGTAAGTATAATAAAAATAATGAAATATCGTCTGTTTCGATTATCTAATAGGTATTAGGTGCCTACAATATCTATTTGAAAACCAATTAACTTTACGACGACCAACGGTAATCCGAACTTAACGACACGAACTGTCTGGTCTGACATTTATCTTACTTAGATTTACTTTGACCGCAAGCTATACATTTCTGTTACTTTGAGAGCTTTACCTTTAAACTTTTAATAAGTGAAACGGGGATATATGTGGGCAAAATCAAATGTAGTTTTTTGAGTTTTTTTTTCCTTTCTAATATATCTACAAACTAGCCTCGCTCCGCGGTTTCACCCACGTAACCGCCGATTCCGTAGGATAATCGGAATAAAAAGTAACCTATGGTATTCCCAATGAATCAATGTATCCTCACACCAAGTTTCATCAAAATTGGTCTAGTAGTTTCGGAGCCTATTCATTACAAACAAACAAAATAATCTTTCTTCTTTATAATAATAGTGTAACCAACAAAGATATCTTCATCGCTTAAGAACTCTTAAGAAAAATAAGAAGTGTTGTATAATATTTCCTTCCTAGAATAAATTGTGATAGACCTCTATGGATCTGACCCAGATCGAGCCCAAGTAAATATATAAAATAAAAAACGTCGCTATTGCATCGTGCGAGCTTCATACAGTCGTACCATATACATACACGTTAACCGAACGCTCTGCCAAGCTACTTGGTAGGCGGAGTGGCGGGGTGTTAGGTTTTATTTTCGTTACGGAATTTCTTGATTCGGTCGCCGCGCTCAAAGCCCGCGATAAAAGCTATGCAATAGCTTAATAATTAAGTCATTTATTTCTCAACATAATACATACAATACTCATATTATCAATTGAAATAGGATACTTAACTACTGATGCTAAGTACCTACATTACTGTGAGCGTGTGTCTTAACTAGGCAAAGCCTTTGGGTAATATCACCAGACCCTCATATGTGGTTATAATTCCTTTTGGACTTATAAATACTTATATTTCTACGTAAACAAAATCATGTACAGTGGTGAGAAACATATCTATATATATAAAAATGAATTGCTGTTCGTTAGTCTCACTAAAACTCGAGAAAGGCTGAACGGATTTATCTTATCTTAGTCTTGAAATGTTCGTGGAGGTCTAGAGAAGGTTTAAAAGGCGAGAAAAAAAACCGAATAATTTCCGGGAAAACCCTAAAAACAGCCCTTTTCTATTCCCCATACAAACGTTTTCTAGAGTCAATTCCTACGTGATCGAGCCTTACGCGGGTGAAACCGCGGGGCGCAGCTAGTTTTGTATAAATTTTAGCTTCCTGAGACATCATACTGTTACAAGTGGATTTCAAGTGTATCTAATCACAAAATATTGTATGCTCAGTGTGGTGGATTGTTGTGTCCACTACTTATAGCATTACTAGCTGTCCCGGCAAAAGTTATTTTGCCATATACAATTTGTTTCAGCGAATGAGTTTTAATACGAAAGGGGATTGTTCTAGACGTCTAGTTTTGTATAAAACAGCTGATTTTCAAGTACCAATTCCCCAAGAACTATCGAAAAAAAGTTCGAATTTCCAAAAGTCGTAGAACACAAGTGGACGTCTAGAACAACCCCTTCGCTGAAACTCATTGTATAAAGAAAGAGAAAAAAGGGGGAAAAAATATATTGTTCGATTCTCAGCCCTAACAAATATTACCAAAAATTTCATACAAATCGGTTCAGCCGTTTAGGTGGAATTTGCTAACTAACACCGAAATACGAGAATTTTATATACATAGATTGCAAACGATAAATGACTTCTATTTCTAATGCGTATATTTTTTCGAACAGAGCATCGTATTCCGGGTGATGCGTCACCCTCGGATAGCGGAGTTCGAGCAATGCGTGGCGTTCCACGCTTTCAGCTCACAGCGGCAGGAGGTCGCGTACAACGTGTTCTGTATGTGCGCCATGTACTTCTTGCCGTTGATCATTATCACCGTCTGCTACGTCTGCATCTTCTGCGAGATACGACGGAACAGTAAGGAACTACACGGTAAGTTTACATGTTTGAAGAATGTTAACTAATTTTGAATATTATCTCTCTAGTTCAGTTCAGTTCATTTATTTGCGTAAAAGTTGGTACATTATTAAGAACTTATAAAATACTAGCTGCGGACCGCGGTTTCACTCGCGTAAGTCCCGATCCCGTGCACACACGCACACACAAACTTTCACATTTATAATATTAGTAGGATTATTATACAGATTCTCAACTTTAGTCAAATGTATTGACATGCAAATACAAATTTGTAGTACATACCTCCATACTTTTATATAATACCTACTATTAATTGCAAAATTTCAAAATTATAAAAATTATTGTCAGAATAAAATAAAGGTAGGTATTAGATAAATAAATGTCAATGAAACGTAGGTGCCATCAAATTCTGAAGATTAATTGATACCAAGGAACTCATTTACAGAATAAAATACCTTTTCCAATAGCCAAGACTTGAGTTTTCGATAAAATAACTTTGTAGGCAATTTTTTTAATGTTTTCAGGGATCCTGTTATAAATACGGCACTATTTTTCTTATAAAGTTGTGTTCTAGGAAATTTGGCTAAAACTAGTCTATCTGAGTTCCTTGTTAATCTTGGGAATAAATCACTCGCTGTTTTAAAACAATTCATGTTTTCTCTTACAAATTTAGCTATTTCGAAGATATACATACTGTGTGTCTGTATTCTTTGTCAAAAACAAAAAATACAAGTGAAACAATAACTTCGATAAGTACATTAGTTTCCGATTTATAGAAATAAAATAAGCGGATCAATGTAAAATGACGTCACACGCGGTCACGTGACTGTTAGCGGGACTCGATATTTATCATAAGTATAAATGCCTGTAAAATCAAAAATAATAGGTATTTTTGACTAGAACAAAAACTAGCGTATTTGGATACAAACAAGCTTTACTGTAACAAACTTCAACCGATTATGCACACCTAGTAACATTCCTCATTGGGTCGTTATTGCGTGAGGATGGAGTAGGCTTGCCCAGCACCTACTACCCTCTCAGCTTCGTCGAGCATGTCCAGAGGAGTAAACTTGTCAATACTTCTGGGGCCAACTTAGCTGCGAGTTTCATTATGATGTTTTCCTTCACCGTAAGAGTAATGTCAATTAGCGCATTTATTGCATGGCGGGACGGGATTTGTAATAAATAAAACACCAGACGTGGTCATTATTCCGATGGGTGACCATTTGACCAATTAAAAAATCAATATTACAGATTTCAACAACTCAGCACAGCGGAATATTAATTTAAGTCACTAAATAAATATTATTAAACTGACGAAATTTCCACCCGTTTTAGTTTCTAGGAAACTGACAGACTAACATCAGACTGAATATCTATTCTGTACTTTCGTCGTTCCATTTGGTGATCAAATAACGATAGCTTTCCAGCGATTGAGATGTCAATATTGTCGTAGGTCTGTTTAGTTCTAAATTCTATTTCGAATTGTGGTTTTGCCAAACTCTCTGAATGAAATGCCTGTTGAATTATTTGAGAAAATGCAAAACCGATTCATTGACAGTAGTTTCTACGAAAATTGATGTAGAATAAGTACTAATATTTGCTGATATTAAATAATTATTCGCCGAAGATCGTGCGAAGTGGAGGCGTAAAAGCAGGAAAGCGGACCCCGGGCTCCCGAGAGGGATGCACCGGGAACATCGCTCGGATGATGATGTTTTGCTGATATTAAAGAGTGCCTTCGTGCTATTCCTATACTCTCCGAAAGGGACACCCTAACTAAAAATATTAGATTTTCATTGGCAGAGATTATAAAGATTTACCTGGATAATGTTTCTTTTTTATAGAAAAATTCGTCCACAGTAACGGTGTAAGTCACGTGCGCTTGCGCCGGTCTGGCCATAGCGTGCTGGATCGGGCCAGGCGGCGAACACTGCGCATGACTGTCACCATCGTCTCCGTATTTGCGCTCTGCTGGCTTCCCTATGCTACTATGGCTATGTGGTAAGTTTTATAGTGGCCCTGAACAACATAAGTATTTACCGCAAAATTTCAGCTTTTCCGTTCAGTACCTCCACGATAACTTCGCGAATCCCCAAGGGCTCTTGAACCCTTAATGGTTCTAATCCAATAAAACTTCATGAAGGCCGTAACAAAAGCATAAACTTGGAAGATGATTAATTTATTTTAGTGCTTTTGCAGGTGGAATTTTAATGGCGGAGCTGCCGACCGCTACTCACACATCAAGCTTTAACTTTGTTTTGGAACAAATATAACAGACTTTATATATTTTTGGCAAACTTCATAAAATATGTTAATCTATAAAACTTCTATATTATTTATCATTTATTATAATCTATTTATACAAAACACAAAATTACTAACATTTACTTACATAACTAATCCCATTGCCCACTTCTTTTAATATTGAAAAGAGTTTCCTCTTAATAAACCTATTCTTAAAGAGTAAAAGACTTATCAAACAAACTTTGAAACTACACGAGCTACGAGTCTGAAACGCATAGGGATTCCTTAAGAAAAGCAAGAAAGGATTTTCCAAACTTCAACCTCCAAAGTGGTAAGGCTGATATAGTTTGTAGTGAAATTATGAAGTCTATGTTTGTAGAAAATCAATTTCACTTTTTAAGAAACACTTACGCGGGTATAACCGCGGGTTGCAGCTAGTGTGGAAAAACCGTGGGGTATATTACAGACAGTAGCGTAGCGAGAGGGGGGGCGGAGGGGCGCACCATTAAGAGGGTGGCCAAATTGGGTCCACTACGCTAAATCGAAACACGTTTCCACTTGTTACATTTTAACTATGTCGACTCACCATATGGTAAATGGAACTAAGGTCCAATTTTTTACGTTAGGATAAATTATTGGGAAAATAATATTTTGCGCGATTACTAGCGGTTAGTCAGACAATTAATTTTGGTAGTTTGAAATAAATATTTTTCACTCGATTCTTTCATATCGTTACGTTTTTTTTTCACCAACACCAACATTACAAGACGTCAAAAAGGCGACAAATTGCCTACATTATCATTTTTATGACGTCAAATGGGCGGCAAATTATGACTCCGCCCCGGGCGACAGACACACGCTACACCACTGGTTACAGACAAGTTGTCGATGAATGTATAGCTGTATTTGTTTGTGCACGTACGTAATATCCCAATGTTTGAAATATTTGTATTTACTCATTACCATTATGATTTCAAATATACGCTCGAAATATAGAATTTTGCGTATAAAATAATATCTCTCAAAAGCTTTTATACGAGTAGGTATGTACTTACAGACATAAGCCTGTACAAATGTAGAAACAGTATTTACAATTACATTGAATTGAAATTGAATGTTGGGTTTCCTACTGTTACATTGTATACTTACAATATTCAATGCGAACAATGAAAACCACGAAGGATCCATTATGGCTACATCGGCGGCGCGGGCGTAGTGTGGCGGGTTTAACAATCTTGCGAGCTACTACTTAAGAAAGACTTTCTAAAACGTTTTTAGTGCTGAAAGATCATCATTATCATATCAGCCCATCCACGTCCACTGCTGGGCATAGGCCTCCCCCAAATGACGCCACAAGCTGCAGTCCTGAGCCGCCTCCGTCCACCGACTACCCACGACCGCTACAATGTCATCGGTCCACCGGGCAGGTGGTCTCCCAACACTTAGTGCTGAAAGATATTTACTACAAATTAGATACCAAAGCAGCTATAACTTTACTGTATGATAATTAGATATAGAAGAAGTATAGATAGTTCAGTTCAGTTCAGATAGCTGCTTTCGTTTGTCAGTATATGTGTATTTTTGGTTAGTCTTCCTGTACAGGCAACCGATCTGGACGAAACTTGGGATACAGGTGTCACGGTATTTTTTCACAATTTTATAAAAAAATATTTGTCATCTTGACTACCCCTAAAAGGGGGCAATAATGGGGTTACTAAATATCTCTGCCTTATGAAATCTTTTTTTATTTGAATGATAGTAACTTCATGTTGTTCTCATAAAATTTAGGTGAAGATCCGATGCAGCAAAGCGAGGTTTACTGTTCGCAAAACTACAAGTTTATAAATATTAAGACACACCCATTACATTAGGGAGGCTAAGCTTTTGTCTTGCAGTAAGATGCCGGACTGCGACCCAGTTTGCTCAATGGTCACCATGCCGGACTGCCAAACACAGGGTTGCGGGTTCGATTCCCGTCTCAGAGAAGTACTTATGTCAGACAAGTATATTTGTCTGCTGTCTGGTTGTTTCTAAGTATTTTAAGTATATATCTACAAAAAGAAAGTATTTAAGTAGTATATCCGTTGTCTAGCACCCATAACACAAGTCTAGCTACTTAGCTTGGGGCTAGATGGCGATGTGTGGAATGTCCTGCAATATTTATTTATATTCCCCAGGTACATGGTAGACCGTAACTCGGCGTCGCACGTCTCGCCACACCTGCAGGATCTCCTGTTCGCGATGGCCGTCTCCAACTCGTGCATGAACCCGCTTGTGTACGGCACCTTCACGCTTGACCTTCGGGGCACCGTTACTCGGTTCTTCCAGAACACCTGCTGCAAATCCACTGCATCTTCCGATACTATAGGTGAGAGGAGGATCTTTATCTCTCTCTACATATAGATAAGATCTGTTAGACAACTTTTAACACAAATCTTTTTTCAGGTAATTCGGGATCAAGTTCAGCGAAAAATAGAAACAATAACGCGAAAATTCCATTAGTGAAACCAATTAAGGTAGATCACAATTCAATAAGCAAACATTGGAATGTTTTTTAGTTTTTATGTTTTCAGTTTTTTAAATTTGTTTTTTGGGAGGTATTTATTCGATTCCTTGCGATGAATTTACAAAAAAAAATAAAAATTTACTTGTTTTGCCGTTGTGTACGAATCCCCAAAATTTTGATCGCTTGAAGCCCGATTTTTTAATTTGTTTTCTTTACTCAATGGATTGAGGCACAATTTGTTTTTTTTTTTTTGACTGGTACAAATTTAAAAGATTAATGCTATCTATATCCACACGCTACAGATACGTACGCAGCATGGGGTGCGATTCGCGGAGACGTCATTCACGACGCCTGCGCCGGCGGCGCCGGAGCGCGAGCGCAATGCTCCCCGCACCCCGCGCGGCCCCGCCTGACACCCACCACCTCGTCTCTTCTGCGCTCACCACGAACGCTGCAGAGTTTTAAACGAATACTTCAACAAAAACTGTGTAGATATTTCATAGGTCAAAGCAGCTGTTTATTCGTACGGTGGAATTTGTGCGGTTTATTCGGATATGTGATGTTTTTATGGACATAAAATATAAACAGTTGGAGAACAAAAATAACCATTTTGATGGACAGTTAAAATAAACAGAGTTTGATATTTTTGTTGGCTATGTTTAAGTAGGTAGGTAATAAAAAAGGCAAAAAAACATCAGGCTAATGAGTGCGTGTGTGTGTATCTTTCAATAGTGTGTGACTAATAATATGTAACGGTTTGATTAACTGCTAAATAAATATATAAATATCCTGCGGCAAAAACTCGTAAGGAAAACAGTGTGGGCGTTAGCTTTATTTACGGTCCCATCTTTCGGAAAGCAAGAACCTTAGCATGCAGGTAGCTTTTACATAGATAATAAGATATAGAAGTGGAAACAATTCATATGGTGATTTCCAGTCCCCCTCGACCCTGTTTTGTATCACCGATTACAGATTTTTGTATTGTTTTTTTTTTCTAAACGGTTATAGCTATAACAAAACTGTCAATTAACAATATATTCTTTATTCAATTCTCTACAATAATTATATTGGAAGTATATTTCTTAATATACATGTAAAAAAACTCCTGCGTACTAAGTTTCATGCTTTCTGCTAAATGGGACCAAATTTATCGGTATGACGAACGCCCCGGACTATGGAATTAAAGTTTCGTCGTAAGAATAATGTTTCGTGTTGTCGGTAAATCGGTACATCTTCACAATAACTTCCTATTACCTTTAGAAGTGGCTTCGATCTACTTTTGCAAAGACAAAGTAACAATTTCCGTATAACATATTAACCTCGCTTATGATTTTGATAATGCTACTCCGTCGTCTTAGTTACCTTCTTTGATGTGGTAAGTAAGTACCGTACAACGAAAAGGATATTATAAAGAAAAGTTAACGTTTATAGAAATAGTTAACGTAGAAATACAGAGAGATTGAGAAATACTTAAAATTAAAGAATTTGTACCTGAGAAATCGCTCAGCCTAGAGTAACGTTTATCTTTGTAGATCTTTCCAATAGTAAATTTACTTCAAAACAACTAATAATAATATCCTTTTGTACTTATGTGTTGTGGTTGTTGTTTGTGATAACAAATATAATGAAGTTCTGTCTAAGTAATCCTATTTTGTGTTTTCGTCAAAAACATCAAACGTAATTCATACAGTGGACATTATTTAATGACTAAGTATTAAGCAGAGTGGAGCGGAGTGGTGTTTGCCTAGTAGGTAATACCTCGACTTTCATTCCAAAGGTCGTGTGTTCGAATCCCGGCCAGCCCTGCACCAATGGACTTGGGAATAGAGTCAATGGGGACAGCGCGAACACACCGGATTTTTCTTACGAAAAAAATTAAGTGCGCTAGTTAAATTAACATTGCTCTTGCGGTGCCTTCACCGTAAGAACAATGTTAATGTTTGCAGGATTGAATAGAACATGGATTACAGTTGCTGGCGCTGTATAATCGTCTAGGTTAGATGAATAAGGCCAATTTTATTGTTAAGTATTAATACTGATTGGTGAAAAGAGTAAGGAGTAACTTGCAAAGACCAAATGGAACAGATGGGACGTCATAATTTGTAACGGGAATAAAGCGAATTTACTTAGCTAAGTCTATGTATTTTATTATTAATAAATTATACTCATTTATTTGTTTTTCATTTCTCAAGGTAACGGCCCTCTTAAGACAAGATTACTTTCCATTAAGTACAGATTTTTTCCTTTACTCCACGATTTTTTTGTATGAAATTGACATAATGCATTGTATCTAATTGACATAAGATGAAACTTATCTACCACTAGCTACGCCTTGTGGTTTCACCAGCGTAAGTCCCGATCGCGTGGGAATATCAAAATAAAAAGTAGCCTATACCCTTGCTCGATAAATGGACTATCCAACACAAAAATAATTTTTCAATTCGAACCAATGGTTCCTGAGATTAGCGCGTTCAAACAAACAAACTCTTCAGCTTTATAATATTAGTATAGATAGTATAGATTTTCACGCAAGACCACGTCACTTTTCGTTAGTTATAAATGTCAATTTCATACAAAAAAAACTGTTGATTAGCGATATCGATAATCGAAAGTTTGTCTAAGGGGGCAGATGGGCATCGATTCCATGTTACGGTGGGCTAAAAAAACGACCAAGTTCTAGTCGGAGTCCCTCACGAAGGTCGCCGTACCATGGTGTCAGCTTTTTTATAGTTTTTAAAAGAGTATTTGTTATAAACAACAGATATACCTACATAATCTGTGAAAATTTCAACTATCTAGCTATCACGGTTCATGAGATACAGCCTGGCGACAGACATATATCGAAGTATTAGTTATAGGGTGGGTCCGTTTTTACCCTTTTTTTTCGGAACCCTATGTATGTATGTATGCATACGGGCTTTTTTTCCGCAACTAGACTCTTTTTAATTGGGTCCTTTTTGCGTGAGGATGGAGTAGGCTTGCCCAGCACCTACTACCCTCTCAGCTTAGTCGACCATGTCCAGAGGAGAGAACTTGTTAATACAATTCGGAACCCTAAAAAGAAATACAAAAAAATAAATTTCGCTTTTTTAAATTCTTTTTAATAAATTTTGGCTTTTAGAACACTTTTACGTCAAACGATCGCTTTAATAGGTTAGAAAGCCTTTTAAATCTATTAGTAGGAAAATGATTAACAATCCTGTATATTAGTTTACATACGGCCATTCACTGATGCTGTGCTCACACCACGCTCGTACACACGTGTCGTTGCGTAATGTTTGTTCGATTTTTCATTATGACCTTGTGGCATCTACGACGACGCCATCCTACGCCACGTCTGCCTTCATCAATTTACCGATACCACACAAATGAATATCGTGTCCATAACGTGTTTACTTAACGCCGTGATCCAATCTATCTTCTAGTAGATATTATTCTATACTTACAGTTACTCAGATAAGTAGTAAAACTTCTTTGAAAAAACTCTTTAAATTATAAATATTTTAGCTTTTAGTGATTAATGATATTATCGTGTCTTTCATGAAAATCAGTTTATTATAATAACTTTCTACTTTCAAACGTCTTATGAAAAATAAATCAGTGGTGTATTTATACAATGTCGGGTCCATCGCCCGGGGCGGCAGTCTCCTTGATCGACAGCTTTTGACGCTATACGAGAAAAAATCGGTTTATCGCTTCCCTCGCCCCAATTTTATTATTAATACTAGCAGCACTCCGCAGTTTCACCCGCGTAACTCCCGATCCCGTGGGAATATCACGATAAAAAGTAGCCTATAGCCTTCCTCGATAAATGGACTATCCAACACAAAAAGATTTTCGCGTTCAAACAAACAAACAAACTCTTCAGATTTATAATATAAGTATAGATTTAGATATAGTTCCACAATAAATATATGGATTCTCATTTTTAGAAAACAAAAAGCATCTATCCGAATATTGTTGAAAAAAAATAAACTTGCCTAATCATCCTCAAATTTTGCCTACAACTTCCAAAAGGTAGCTCACTCTGTTATTTGTTAAATTATGGGGCGGCAAACCTTATTTGCTCAGGGGCGCTACATTTTAAAATACACCACGTAAATAGATACAAGTCTTCCGGCTATTAATAATGAGAAAGGAACATAATTATAAAGTTTTAAAACAAAGTTAAGTCAAGTTGGACTTTTATTTATCAAAATATTAATCTTACAAGGAAAATAATAAAGATAGAAAGATGAGTGTATATTTCACAACGACTTACTGAGATATTGGGGATTCACTCATAACTGAATCCTCAATCTTTCAGCTCATCATTGGTTACATCAAATAACAAATTACAAAATAATTTTTGTTTCGGAACCTAAGCCCTAAAACAATTCATAAAAGCAAAATAATACCAGCGAGTTTAATGAATCAAATTCTTTTAATAATATTTTGATATTCTTGATTGTCAGCCATGGACATTCAATTGTCAACACTCATTTATTCATTCAACCATAGAATAAAAGACCGTAGAATAGACAGAAATGTAATAAGGAACAATAAAATGTTACTGTGTTCCCATTGCCGCTGCAGCCATTGAAATATTTTCTATTTCGATGCCCGCAGAAATTTTATCCCTTTTATCCCTATCGTCTAACTTCCGTGGAGTTATCGAAATGATTCCAATTTTCATCGTATGCAATAGTAAAAGTGATTCAGTGACAAAGCTCAGATTAGGCTTTTACCCTAATCCGAGTAACAAACATACGGAGTATTATTTTGTATTTTTAATATAAATAGAGTTATTTGGACCTCGGTGTGAAGTTGATGAGTATAGGTTCAATGGGTCTGAGCACCATCTCCGCAGTTAGCGAGGGCCGCGCGCCGCGAACTACCGGAGTGAGACGGAAAGATCGACAGATCTCACTCAGCACGCACTTCATCTCCAACATTGCAAACCGTTGACCTGTGTGACCACATAAAACATACTATTCAAACAATATACCTAACTTCTCTAATTAAAAACCCCCATACTACAGTCAAAAGCTTGACTTTCGGAAACCACGCTGTAAATAATTCATACAGACTTTTTCCCAGGTCTTTGCAACTATATCGACTGCATCGATCGTCTGACGTAAGATTGAACAATCGACCCAACCATAACGGACTCTGCGTCGCAGGCGGGTGCCCTGAACATGCCTGCGACGCAGAAGGTTGTGGGTTCGATTTCCGCCTCAAAATATTCATTGGCGGATATTTGTTTCTGTTCTGGGCGTTTCTGTAAGTATTTACAAAATAAAAGTATTTATGTACGTAAAAGTACATTCTATTCGATATCTGACCATTAACACAAGCCTGGTGTCTCTTGGGGCTAGATTAATTTATAAAACCATTGAACCAATTTCGGCAAAATTGTTTTTAATATTATACCTACTGGTTATACACAAGTTGTGGTCGAAGTCATTAAACAATGAAACATACCAATACAATTCCTCGGTCCAGCACTGAAGGGCACATACGCGTAAGGATGCCTGTGTTCCAAAGTGAGAAATCGGTCTGGGTTGAACCGTTCCGGCTCAGGGAACAGCTCCGGGCGACGGTGTAGGTCGTAGATATGAACTGCTACTTCTGACCCCTTCTTCACTTTTAGATCACCTGAAATAATTTACCTGATTAATAGGTGTTCTCAGAGAGTGAACTTCAAATGTATTCGTTTAAGGGATGATCACCAAGCACGCTGCAAGAGTTACCAACTACTACCCTGCATGTGTCCCCTAGATGGACGAGCTTAAAACCGGTAGAAATATACAAATAAATAAATAAATGTCTCACAATAAATATTTTTTTTAGCTGTGTATAGAGTTTTTAGAACGGAGCGGCGCTGTTATTAGACAAAAGGGTTTGATAAGCGACCGTGAATACAAAATAAGTACCTACCTCAATGTCCTCGATAAAACTTTTTACAAATATTTGTAAGATTTTAGCTTTTAAATCAATAAAGTTACCGGAGCGTCTAATCAATATGTTCACCTTTACTATAAAAAATCCTAACTTAATATTAAGTACTCTTCTAGGCTATTTTGAATATCAATCTCTCAATAATAAGTCTATAAAAGCTCAGGGCAATATTATTTATCTTTTGTTGTGTGTATGCGTCTAACAACAAAACTAAAGTACTGAAAATATTTAAAGAAAAAATGAGAATAATAAAATTACTATATTACACATTGTCAATAATACAAAGGAAGTCTCCACAATATGGTTTATTTTGAATGCTAAGAATTATTTCGCTGTGTAAAGAATTTCAGGACGGAGTTTATTAAACAATTTTTTTTGGTTAGCGACCGTGGATAACTACCTCATTACATTCATAATCTAGTTTTGGGACAGCACACTGAATTTAATGTGAAACAACGAACCATGTTTACACGAGCTTGGTAACGAATACTTAGTTTTCTTTTTCAACTTACCCAGATGGAAGTTTTCAGTGATAGTCCTGGCGATGAAAGGAACGCTGGGGTAGAGCCGGAGTACCTCCTTTATGACTGCTTCTAGGTATTTCATCTCACCGAGATCCGCCATGTTGCCAGTGCGGTCTGAACCACCGAATATACGCTCGCATTCTTCGTAAATACGATCCTGTGGGATATATGTACATAAGTATAAAAGGTGAAATTTATTTTATTTTTTACTCGACTAAGGCGAAACCAAAAGAAAGGGTTATGTGTTTGACCTAGATGTATGTATGTTCATCTGTATCCACCTAACTTCAAAACTACTTATTTTATTTAGCTTTAAAAAAGCTCCGTGTTTCCGCGTCAGTCCCGATTCAACGGAAATTTCGGTATTAAAAGTATCCGGTATCCTTCTCCATCCCCCAAAAACCAAGCATTGTAAAGAGGGATAATACAATACGTACAAAAAAAACAAATAATTAGACAAACTTTCGAATTTATAATATTAGTTAGGATTAGAATAGGATAGCATACAAAACAGTCTAAAATATAATTGAGTACAATGAAGTAGTTTTATACTTATTTTCAGATCTACTTAGATCATAGCCCAAAAGAGTCGCATGCCTAAATTGACTAATATGCGTCAGATTGATAGGAAATTGGAGTTTGATAAGTAACCTGATGTATAGTAGGTATAAAACACTTTTAGTCAGAGATTCAGAGTCTGAAATAATGTGCATTATAAATTTAACTAGGTTATATTCTGTTGATATATGGGCACGAAGAACATGCGCATAATAATAGTATCAATGATTGATTCAAAAAAAAAATACAAAATGGTTGTCTGTAAAGTCAGTTTACCCACGATAATTTTACGTGATAACATCATAAGAAAACGATGAAAAATTGATATTTATTTTTTGTTTATTCCTTTATTAGTCCAGTACCTATAAGCCTTCTATTCGTCACTCGTTACCATAAAACAAGCCCAGATGAGCGATATTATTATTATATAATATAAAAATTGCTGCGTGAACGTCACAATTTTTTTGTGAATGCAGGTGTTCATTAATTTATTACATCAAAACAGGAGGTTCTCAATTCGATTGTATATAATAAGTTCTTTTTACTAATAAATAATATTAAAACAGATTAAACTTTGAGTTTTATATATACTTTATCCCCCATCTTTGTTAGGTAGGTATTTAATTGAAAAAGGATTGATACTATTTAGTATTGTAGTAGGTACTTTGTTGTCCAATAATTGCTTTTAAATGCTTAGTAAATGTTAGCAAACCTGTCAAGCAAATAAATAATAACGTCGTGTCGGAATAACTCTTACGAAACTAGTAATTTTAAATCTTGAGTCGAGGCCTAAAAATACAGTCTATTTACTAACAAATATTTTAGAAAAACTATGTTTATGTTCTAGTTAATAAATATAAACGTGACTCTAACTTGGGTATTAAATATTCGCTATCCTCGAAAAATCACGTTTCCAATATGAAATAAAGTCAACAGGTATAACGAAGGTTTATTTATTCACAAACATGAAAGCTTACTACTGTTATTATTTCTGGTCTGTTAATTGCTTCAGGGATTAAAGTACTATTTCGTATCGATACACAACCAACTCTTGGCAGTGAACGCTCTATGAACTCTTGGCGGATATGTGAAAGGTCTATAAAACTATTGGAAGGTTAGTAAACGCTCTATAAACTATTGGCAAATAAGTGAACGCTCTATAAAATATCATCAGATAAGTGAATTGGTAGATTTAAAGTATGTGACTAACCTGAACTTCATCGTGATCCGCCAGCAGCATCAGAGCAAATGTAATCGCCATTGCGGTGGTGTCGTGACCCTGACACAAATACACAAGATGTAGTTAAAAAAGGGCTCTAATTAGATATTATTATTTATTTAAGTCAAAACTCTCCACAATTATTGTCCTAATGCTTCCGTTTCCTTAAAGCCCGTTGAGAAAAGTTGCCATTTACAAAAAAAGAAACAGTTAAAAGCTTCCAATAAAGTATTATTAAGTATTCAATTCACGCTCGCTCGCAAAATTACTTTCCTAAATGCTTGATTTTCCACAAGGAACATGTTAATACATCCACAGAGATGGTACCGTGGTACCTACTTATAGAACATCTTCAAATTATTATAAAATCTAAAATCAAGTAAAAAGAGAAAACTAGAATACGTGTGCTCATACGCTATTAGGAAAAAATCGAAAATAAGCGTCTTACCTCAAACATAAACGTATTGACTTCTTCCTTTATTCCGTCGACGTCAATCTCTCCCTTTCTCTCCTCTTCAAGCAACAGATCCAGCATCGCCATTCTCTTTTTGGTGCCGGTATCTTCGACCTCTTCCATTTTCACTTCACTCATATTCTTCTTCCTCTCCAATATCACTTCGTCAGCAAATTCATGAACCACTTTAAGACTTTTGGCAAACTTTCTCCCGGGTCTAGATCTTTCAAACAAGTAGTCTATTTGGAGCCATACTTCGGCGTTGCGACGAAGGAGTATGTGCCCTATTTGCATAATGGCTGCCTTATATTCGACTGTCTTCGCTGATTTATCTAAATCTAATTGGGTACCCATTGCCGTTTCTGGAATAGCACGAACTAGAATTAATACTGTACTTATAGAAGTAATGTTCAGAAATATTCAGCTAATAGTAGCTGAACATTTCGAACCATTTACCGAAACTACTGGACCGATCTATATAAAATAATATAAGATATGATATGATATCCGCGGGGCGCTGCTAGTGTAGCTTAGCATAATATTTTTATTTTGGGCACATTACAAATCGCTCATAGCGCACCAATTGTTTTTCGTGCTCTACCGAGTGGTTTTTCTGTGAAATAATATATCTTACCACAAATAGTAAAGAGCGTGAAGTCACTGATGACCGGCAACACTTCAACTCTCTCTCCGTTGTCCTTCAGTCTCATCACGAGGTCTCTGCTCTTCTCTTCCATCACGGTCGTGAAATTCTTCAAAATATTGAAGTGGAAAGTTGGAGTCAGGATCTTCCGACGCTTATGCCATTTTGAGCCTAAAAATAAAATAATCTTTATTATTCATTACGCTCACTCGAGCGCATAAATACCTACGAGCACATAACTACGTAGTTTCTGTGACATCTGTTAATGATATAAAATGTACATATTTAATTTTAAGGCTTGTATATTCGTACCCAGCGCTATCCCTTTCCCACGCGCGCCGTGCAACGGCGCTATATGCCTTTCCCCCGCGCGCCGCGAATTGTTAGTTTTTTAACAAAATTGGAAATTAATTAATGAAAAACTTCAATTATTGACAAAACAGTCGGGCAGGAACTAGATTACTGTAAGGACTATCTAAACAAAAAAGATTCGTGTCGCTAGTCATTATAGTTTTCAGGATATATCGTAAAATAATTAAAAAACAATGAGAAAAATAATGCAAAGATCTGAAGATACATTCTAAAAAAAATTAGTGTTGTCGCTGTAGCGGAAGTTGCCTATTTTTTCATTTGAAAAGCGTATTTTCAGGTCATACGTGGTCTTAACTTGAAATTTTAGGGCGCTTAGAAATAATTCATAAGCATTTAATCTCACGTTTAAACTGTGCGGTAGTAGGTATAATTTTCCTGCTAAAAAGACAGAATCACGTTTAGGGTAAACGTCCAATGTTCATATGAGATCAACCTAAAATTACATTAGTTAGGTTTAAAATGTCTTTTTGACTTGGAAAATAACCCAAAACTATTTGGTATGAAAACTTGAAAACTATAGTAAACCTACCTACCTGTGCTTAGTAGTAAACCAGTTCCAAGCCATGGTTCCAAAAACGAATATGGCATACTTTTGGCAATATTCTTGGAGTGAGATAACACCACCTGCAAGTAAATAATGTCTTAATCAATATCAGTTTTCTTTTATATCTCTCGTTATTTCAAGAACTTCTTATTAATTGTATTAAATTAATTGTTCTGTAGAGAAAGAAATGCTTGAAAGTGTATTGAAATAACAACAAAGACAGTATTTTCACAAGTGTTTTATTCTTACCTCGACATCCTCTGGACTGTTAACATGTAGTATTCTTCTCTTAAATACTTTAGTCACAAATCTGTTTCCATACAACGCCCGGAATTTTCTCATCATCAAAAACATTACAGCTGAAATTGAACGAACTTTATATAGTCCATCTATCCTACTAATATTATAAACGCGAAAGTTTGTGTGTATGGATAGATGTATGGAAGTTACTCTTTGTAGATAGGTGGAGACCTGGATTAACACATATGTTAACAACCAAGTCTAACACTCAACAATAATCAACCTACATAATTATAATTCGCCACGTAATATAAATCATTATTCATTTAGTATCAATTAGGTATTCAATGTATGTAAATTCGGTCAGATATTTTTCTTGTTAATCGATTATCGAATATTAGTATCGATTTTGTTTCAAAGAATAGCAACACTATTATTTTTTTAGTTAGGTGGTAACACTGTGGTTTTTTTGACATCGATAATAGCAATGGTTTTTGTGATTTTAAAATTGAGGAGCGTAAATAAATCTGTTATAATCGTAGACAATACCGACTGAAATCTACAATATATGCTGCTAAACCATCTCCTGGAGCATTATTCACCTCCTGACCTTAATACATACCTACATGGAATTACATAAAAGTGACGTAGATAAAGCATACTTTTTTTTTTTTTTTTTTTTTTTCTTTATTATGGCTTCGCACGTGTGCATTTAGCCAGTGTCAAGTTATATTTTGCATCAAATTATGACCCGATTTTTCATAAATCGGGCCTAAAGTGTTTCAATACAGTCAAAGTCGTCATAGTCCGTCAAGTCAGGGGTTATAGTAAAGCGGTGGCAAGTTTACCATAACCTTAATAGGAGATTTGGAGGCAACGAGAAAACTGCATGTTTGACACTGATTTTTACTTTCACTACACTTGTGCACTTTCACAGAACTAAATTGAATAACATTCCACCAGAATTATACAATTCAACTCGGGTTACATCTAAGTTTCATGAAAATAAAACTGCAGCACGACATGTTGTTAACTCGTTCCCGCCAAAACTCCAAAGCATACTTAATTTTAAAATTGAATGATTTTTCCGGCTCACTGATTTTTTTTTCGTTTTGAAATAATGTACAAACATAGGTCGGACATGCTTTACTTTTCCATATCGGACATATGTTTGTCCATTATTTTTATCAAAAAAAAATACTCTAATAAAAGTCATAAATATAACCTACAACTTATTTAATTTAATTTTAAATATAGTTGTTAAAATTAAATTAAATAAGTAAATATAGTGTCCAACAAATAAAGTAGTTCGATTGATCGAACCTTACCGTCGAACCACGTGGCCAGAAGCAAATAAATAGTTGCTGGTAAAAAAGGCACCTACATTAAAACTACACAAGTAACATTAAAAAAATGAAAACTCCCTTCAACAAGGTCGAATGCCAATGCAATACCCACACCCCACACTTGAGGTATGAGATTTAAATATTCCACTCTGAGGTACCTGCCTACCTGTCCAAATTCAAAGCAACTTACATGAATCAATGTTAATGAAGCTAAACGCATGACCAACGATGGGCCACTTCTTGGGTCCCGGTAAGCTGTCCAGAGGGTCTTCATCATCGGAGACCAGCTTCCATATGAGCAGCCCGAGAACCACCGGCACAAGGAACAGCAACAGCATTTCGATAGGTTCTGAAAATAGTCGTGAGTTTTGGATTAAAGGCCTATCAGCACACAACAGTGCCGGCACAGTGCCGACACGAGACGTTCAGTAACGTATCCATTAGTGTCAGTAATAAATGATATTGTGAGTTTTTTCGGGAACAAGTTAACAACATGTCGTGCTGCAGTTTTATTTAGTTGTAACCCGAGTTGAATTGTATAATTCTGGTGGAATGTTATTCAATTTAGTTCTGTGAAAGTGCACAAGTGTAGTGCAAAGAGGATTTAAAATACTACGGTAAAAATGAACGTAAAAATCAGTGTCAAACATGAAGTTTTCTCGTTTGCTTGCCACCGCTTTACTACTTTATTGCCCCTAACTTTTTTGAAACACTGTAGGCTCGATTTATGAAAAATCGGGTCATAATTTGATGCAAAATATAACTTGACACTGGCTAAATGCACAAACCGTGCGAAGCCATAATTAATAGAGAGAAAAAAATGATATTGTAGCATACTTTTTGTACTAGGCTATAAATAAATAAATAAATAAATATTGCAGGACATTCCACACATCGCCATCTAGCCCCAAGCTAAGTAACTAGACTTGTGTTATGGGTGCTAGACAACGGATATACTACTTATATACTTTTCTTTTGTAAATATATACTTATAATACATAGAAACAACCAGACCACAGACAAATATCTAAGCATAAATACTTGTCTGAGGCGGGAATCGAACCCGCAACCCTAGGTTTGGCAGTCCGGCATGGTGACCATTGTGCCAACTGGGTCGTCTATCCATACTCGTCAGTGACAGTGACGTTCAGTATTGTTAGTGCTGCACCGACGCTCGCCGTGATCCGACGTGATTTTCTAGCGGACAATATTTTGCCTAGTAACACTAACACGGTTGCAGTGTTCCAAGATGGACACATATTTTTTCTTTATTTCACTTCTTAACTTTTCAGTAAGTTCAGATAAAATAAACCCTATCTGAACATTACTATGAAATTGCATAGAAATAGCAATATTTTTTAGCAAATTTGACACCTCGACACCAAAAGATTATTTTGTTTGTTATCTATATATATTTAGGTACCTATTTATTCTAACTACATGATGTCCTACTTCTAACGTATAATACTACAGTAGGTAGGGAAATGTGGTGGAATACCGGATAGTTAAGGAAAAAATGTCATAAATTAGTTACATCGTACTAATATTATAAATGTGAAAGTATGTGTGTGTGTTAGTGTGTGTGTATGTAGGTATGTTTGTTACTCCTTTACGCAAAAACTGCTGGACCGATTGCTATGAAACTCGGTATCTAGATAGCTGGAGACCTGGATTATCGTAGTGTACTTTTTATCCCGATATTCCCACAGGATCGGGACTTATGCGGGTGAAGCCGCGGGGCGCTGCTAGTTATCTTATATATTTGACAAACCAACATCGAAAATGAATAATTTAATATCGAAATCATGAAAAATTCTTTAGAATGATGTGGCGGACACACATCCCTGTGTGTCAGCACATTCCGTCGTAATCTATAGCGACCGTAGAAATACGTGTCTTTATCGTATCTTATGAATATCACGTGTATACGTGATAGTTTGTATATCAGATGCGCTACCTAACTGTTACCCTTTCCTATCTAGTATATCTGTGTAGTATATAAAAGCTGTTATATGTTATACGGAGTCAGGTTATTATTAGGAGAATAAATCCTACCATCGAAGTGGACGACTAGTTTCATTACTCTATCTGGGCACCCCACAAATGACACTCTTTAATTGCAATCTAAAGCGTATAATACAGCTTTCATAAGCGCACTCTAGAACACTTGTCTTTCTTTGCTAATATTTTGTACAAAACCATGTCGGTCTCAGTACATGGGGCTCTATTTTTGAATCGTTCGCTCCGCGTCGGGCGCTTTTCTTTTCGATTTCTACTGATATTCGTTCGACATCGGAAATTCGCTATTTTTGAATCGTTTAATCGTATAACGAGTGGTATCTACCACTCGTCACCAATAGGCGAGTCGTAGAATGAACGTTAAACAATCATGGTCAAACATTCAAAAACGATCTTTGAAAAAATTTTATATTTATATCTTTTGGGATTATTTCGGATGTTCGTCGGTAATTACCGGTTTTCAAAAACAATAAAAAATTGAGATTTCAAATTTCAACGACGAACGATTCGAAAAATACAAAAAAATTGTGTCATGGCACGTGAAAGTCGAGCATAACTTGTAGGCGTATACAAAGAAGCTATGTCACACGAGTGATTCAAAAATAGAGCCCATGGTCTAAGCTGAGAGAGTGATATAGCTTTTGGCAAGCCTACTTCATCTAATACATTTCCAATCTATCTATCTATCTATCTATGCACGCTATTTCAATATGTTAAACAAGTTCTTCCTTGAAATTTTCGAGTAAGTAAACCTTGAACTCGTCCTACATGCGTACGACCCACGTGAGACGAGTCCATGATATCAAAAGTACATGAAAAATTGATAGCTAAGCCAATAGCCCTATTAGACAAGATTACTATCTATTAGCGGTATCGCCAATCGACAACTGTAACTTAAGATCATGCAAATTTTTGTTGGCATGTCAATAAAAAAATGGCTGTCTGTAAAGTCGGTTTACGGAATTTTACTTGATAACGTCACAAGAAAACGATAAAAAATATGCTTATTTACTTTCCTTTATTCCTTTTTTCCTTTATATAAGTCTTCTATTCGTCATTCGTCACCATAACACAAGCCTAGTCACTCACAGACGCGCGTCAAGCTTGTAGTAGATACTTATCACAGAGCGTTGTATGAAACCTTACAATCCGTCCTTGTTTAATCATGTGGCAACAACAACGATAATACGTTGCCATGGTAACCTTGTCAATAACATGACACGGTCCCGGAACATGACAAATGACGTCATCTTTTTTGTTAATGCAGGTGTTCCATCAATTAAATAAACGTTATCACGTCAAAAAACTCTGTCGGCTTGGGAATATCGATAATGGAAAGTCATATTGTAAGCAGTTCACAAGTAGATAACTTAAACATTCAGCCATATTATTATGTGAAGGAACAATTATAAATAAATAAATAAATATGGCAGGACATTCGCCATCTAGCCCCAAACTAAGTAACTAGACTTGTGTTATGGGTGCTAGACAACGGATATACTACTTTAGTACTTTTCTTTTGTAAATATATACTTATAATAATTAGAAACGACCACACCACAGAGAAATATCTAAGCATAAATAAATACTAGTCTGTGTCGGGAATCGAACCCGCAACTCTGTGTTTTGCAGTCCGGCATGGTGACCATTGTGCCAACTGGGTTGTCAAACAATATGAAAGACTCACATTTTATCACAAAAACTTGTAGTAATAGTCACTAATTACCCAGATAATAAGCAATAAATCATTTAACACAATGTACTTTTAAAGTAAGTAAAATAAATAATACAGTCACAAGTTATCAATATCAAACAATAAATAGGAAACCAACACACATTATGTTCCACGGAACACTAAGCAAACTTTATGTATCATACGTACATATATACGCTTTTATATCTTCTTAACTAGCTGCGCCCTGCGGTTTCACCCGCGTTTCATTACAATCGGTCCGGTAGTTTTTGCGTAAAGCAGTAATCCCTTAAGTCCCGATCCCGTAGGAATATCGGGATAAAAAGTAGCCTATATGTTAATCCAGGCCTCTAGCTATCTACATACCGAATTTCATTGCAATTGGTTCAGTAGTATTAGCGTGAAGGAGTAACAAACACACACACACACACACACACACGCACACACAAACTTTCACATTTATAATATTAGTAGGATTCACCCCCCATTTCCCCTCCTTAAAATAGGAAAATTGAAAATCCCTGAAACACGTCATCATAGTTTTTACCTTTAAAAAAATCAAACCTTCATACAAACTTCCACTCCCCATTTGCCCCCCTTAGAGGTTGAATTTCGCAAAATCCCGTCTTAGTAAGCACCTACGTCATAAAAGGAACCCCCATGCAAAATTTGAGACTCCTAGCACTTGTAGTTTTTGAGATTTCGTGATGAGTGAGTGAGTGAGTCAGTGAGTGAGTCAGTGATTTTCCCTTTTATATATATATAGATAACGAGATCATTTCGATAACAACAGCATCCATTGCTTGCGTAAATCCCAAACAAAAATGTTCAATAAAGCATAAAACGTAATTTATAGAACCATTACGAAAACATATAAGGAATTACGAGCTGGCTGATGAAAGCTAGTAAAATTATATAAAACAGGAAAATATAATAATAAGATTTAATCATATGAAACATAAATAACCTAAATAAAAGGATAATATATGAGGTAATCGTGGATGACAACCTCATATAATTATCCTGTTTTTTGATGAGTTTATAGTCCAAAGTTCGAAGATGACTAAAATTTAAAGTTTCGTCATTTATTAATTAATTTTAAAGCACATTTAGTAGGTACCATATATAAATATATATTATATATTTTTTCTATTTTGTTGTGATGCTTATTTAAAAATATAGGCATTTTATAGTATTAATTACTAGTATTAATTAAGGTCGCGGTAAGTCGTTGGACGCAAAGAGCATGCGACCGATCGCTCTGGAAGTCTTTGGGGGAGGCCTATGTTCAGCAGTGGACGTCCTGTGGTTGATATGATGATGATGAACTAGTATGAAGTACTGTCACGTTATTTATTTTTACGTAATTAAGCACCTAGGTACAGATTTTGTCTCAATCATAAAATATGTCAATGATTGTCTGATTTTTTATGTACCTACCTATTGGTGTTTGGTTTATGTATATTTGTATAAAAATGTGACTTTAAACGTTTTGCCGTTTTCCGAGGGTGGGAACCTGGTGATCTGTAATACAGGTTTTATACCTACATCAGACACCAGCTTCTCACAATTGCAAAAACAACCAACTTAACTTGTAACTTTATTTTTTTCCTACCTATATGTGAACTGGTTTATGTAATTGTGAGTGAAATAAACGATTTATTTATTTATATTATTATAAAACCTAATGAATCAATGTATCCTCATACCAAGTTACATTAAAATCAGTCCAGTAGTTTCGGAGCCTATTCAATTCAAACAAACAAACAATCAAATATTTCACTTTATAATAATATATATTAACCGTAGAGGTGCCTGTGTTTTATCAATGGTTTTGTAAAACGAAAGAGGGTTGTTCAGTACGTCTAGGCAAAGATTTTTATTCTACGACCTTTGGTTTGAGGGTACATTTACAGAAAAAAGAGCTGTTCTTGGAAATATAGACCATTATTGTTTGAAATAGTAGTTCAAACATCTAACATATCAAATGCTTTGTTCTGGATGACTGACTGACGGATCAACGCACAGCCTAAACTGATCGCAGAGACCTGAAACTTGGAGGGTGCGATAAGAAAATATTTTGCGAAATTCTACCCCTTAGAAGGTGAAAGGGGGGGGGGCAAAGTTTGTATACTATTAGAACCACTTCTTTGCGGACGAAGTCGCGTGCAAAAGCTAGTAAATGTCATGGCAAAAGTCATGGCAGTTATAAGTTTTAGGCAACAAAAATAATTCCACTAGTGTGGGAGTACCAAAGAGGAAACAGTCGACTACGTTTGTAAGGAAAGAGCGCCCGGTACCCTTTCCTGCTTGATTGGCGAACACATAATGAACACATTAAATCAAAATTGTCAGCTGTAACAGGATCTTTGCGTAGGCTGTATACCTCGCAAACTTTGTATGACCATTAACAATTTCCTAGCGAAATCACATCTGCAGTACATAATAGAAATACAATTCTGGTAAATAACATTGTTTAAATTTACATTTCAATATTATTCCTGAGCAGCTTTGAAATTTGTATTAGCTGCCCTCCCCAGCTAATACAAATTTCAAAGCTGCTCAGAGAAGGCCAATTCTCATAAATAACATTGTTCCAAACTACATTACAATATCATTACGATTGCATTTCCTATCGGAATAATATTGAAATATAAATTTAGACAATGTTATTTACCAGAATTGGGCTTCAGAAGGCCAAATAATAATAAATATTACAGGACATTCCACACATCGCCATCTAGCCCCAAGTTAAGTAACTGGACTTGTGTTATGGGTGCTAGGCAACGGATATACTACATAAATACTTTTCTTTTGTAAATATATACTTATAATACATAGGAACAGCCAGACCACAGACAAATATCTAAGCATAAATATTTGTCTGAGGCGGGAATCGAACCCGCAACCCTGTGTTTGGCAGTCCGGCGTGGTAGCTATTGTGCTAACTGGGTCGTCATATGTAGTAAATAACATTGTAAAAAGTTTAAATTACATTTCAATATCATTCCGATTGCATTTAGATTGCAAAAGATACCCTCAAAGTCAGATTTTTTTTACAAATAGTTGGTTTTGAGGGTATTTAGTTAAATTAATATTACTTGCCTTCGCCAAATCAATTAATAAGTATAGTTTAAAAACAATGTAACCACCTATTTTGTTATTATAACTTACACCGAACGATAAATAGTATATATGCGGGAAAATGCTAGGTATTCTAAATAAACCAAAACCACATCGCGAACGAAGTCGCGGGCAACCGCTAGTTGAATAATACAATTTAAACAATGTTATCTATGTTAGTGTAATATATATATTTACAACGGAGAACTTAAATCCGAAAGGAGCCCCAATCCCTTCCTTACTCATGGGCTGTCGTAGCGTAGACGTTCGTAGCTTTCGCTACGATTTAACATAAATCCGTAGCACTATTGCACCCTCTTCGTAGAAGACGTAGACTGAATTAAATAAAATCTGTAGTAAACCAGTCTTTATCATACGGGCAACCTTCGTAAGTGTAAATGTTAATAGGTTGGTAGTCACTGAACGCAAGCCCCGACATTATTCTGGTTTCTTCTTAAGGTGCGCGTGCTTATGTTAGTTCTAGTTTTAACTGTTTACCCATCTTGTGTACCTAATTATTCTAACCCTGAGACTTTTCAATACAACTGTGAACTTACAAAGTGTTTTACTCACTCATCCTACAACCCAACAGGCCAACAAACTCCTATTTTCTATAAATCCATTAATAAATTATTTACATCCAATTGATTTACAGATGAACACAATGTAAAGCTAAATTGAATGATTGAATAAACCACAACAATGTTACATTTTATTTATTACAATACTAGCTGCGCTCCACGGTTTCACTCGCGTAAGTCCCGATCCCTTGGGATTATCAAAATGAAAAGTAGCCAAAAGCCTTCCTTGATAAATGGACTATCCAACACAAAATATTTTTTTTAATTCGAACCAGTAGTTCCTGAGATTAGCGCGTTCAAACAAACTCTTTTAATATCTTCAGCTTTATAATATCGGTATAGATTACCTACTAAATACATATTAAATAAGTGGAATTGACTCTCACATTATCGGTTGCTCAAATTTCCAGTACGTTAGTCACAAATCAGATTTAAACCTAAATGACGTCATTTGAGAAACGTCACCTATATTCGATATTTCCTTATTCCAGAACGTTACTTGGGCACAGCCATAACTTCGTGTGACTTCGGTCTGCGACTTGTCTGCGACCGAAGAAAAAAAAAAAAGAAAAAACGTTACTTGGTCTTGGTTATCAATCTACGCTCAAGTGAGGTAAAAACTGTCATTACTTGACATAAGTTTTTATTCTCTTTGTGTATTTTTTGCTTATTTTAATTTAGTTATGTCGATTTATTCGACTTACGCCTGAATACTGAAAGGCTACTTTTCTGTGACGATTGAATTGATGTCAATAGGAGCGAGGACCCCTAAACGTCTGAGTATTCGGGCATTAGTCGGAAAAGTTTCAGTACACAGGCTTACAGATAAGATCAGGCTTTTGACGCTAAAAAAAATTCGGTCGTACACTCCAATTTTTATTTTTAAGATTTTGATAACGTTTACAATAAATATACGGATCCTCATTTTTAGATAACAAAAAGCATCTATCTGATATTGGTAAAAAATTAAACCGCCTAGTCCTTCGGTCCACGGCTTTATTTAACATCTAAAAATTTTGCCTACAAATGCCAGGGGCGCTAAATTTTAAAACACACCTTTAAAATACATAGAAGTCTTCCGGCTATTAATAATGAGAAAGGAACATCATAACAAAGCTTTATTATCCTTTTATATATCAAAATATTTATTTTACAAGGTAAACAATAAAGATAGAAAGATAATTGTAAATTTCACAACGACTTACTGAGAACCGAATCCTCAATATTTCAGCTCATCGTTGGTTACATCAAATAACACACCTAAAACCCCCTGTTTAATTTAAAAATGGTATTTACAATCAAGAATTTATCTATCTATCTAAAACCCTTAAAAATGTGTTTATAAACAAAATAATACCAGCGAGTTTAATGAATATTTTTTTTAAATATTACTAGCTGTGCCCCGCGGTTTCACCTGCGTAAGTCCCGATCCTGTGGGAATATCGAAAAAAATATCCTATGTCCGTCTTATGATTGTAAGCTACCTCCCCACCAATTTTCAGCCAAATCGGTTTAGCCGTTCCCGAGTTCTAAATGGTGTAACTAACACGACTTTCTTTTATATATATATATAGATTTTGATATTCGTGATTGTCAGCGATGGACATTCAATTTTATTTTATTTTATGGAACACAAAACAGAATAAAGTTATATATCAAGTACTTAATATAAATATAACAAATAATTTTAAGCTAGACTATATCCTAAAATATGGGTACTCAGCATGGTCAATTGTCAACACTAATTAATTCCTTCAAGCATAGAATAGACAGAAATGTAATAAGGAACAATATAATATTACTGTGTCCCCATTGCCGCTGCAGCCTTTGAAATATTTCATATTTCGATGCCCGCAGAAATTTTATCCATTTGTCTAACTTCCGTGGAGTTATCGAAATGATTCCAATTTTCATCGTATGCAATAGTAAAAGTGATTCAGTGACAAAGCTCAGATTAGGCTTTTACCCTAATCCGAGTAACAAACATACGGAGTATTATTTTGTATTTTAATATAAATAGAGTTAGTTGGACCTCGGTGTGAAGTTGATGAGTATAGGTTCAATGGGTCTGAGCACCATCTCCGCAGTGAGCGAGGGCCGCGCGCCGCGAACTACCGGAGTGAGGCGGAAAGATCGACAGATCTCACTCAGCACGCACTTCATCTCCAACATTGCAAACCGTTGACCTGTGTGACCACATAAAACAAACTATTCAAACAATATACCTAACTTCTCTAATTAAATACCCCCATCCTACTGTTAAAAGCTTGACATTCTTAAACCACACTGTAAACATACCCCCCTTAATACAAAACGAGATTTAAGAATAGTCCGAGATGTAGACTAAGATTTAGACACAGATTTACTTGTGAACTAATATATAGTAATATATAGGGATAGTCTAAATATATATAGGGATAGTCTAAACACTATCCCTTATAGTTCCTTATAGTGTTTAGACTATTGTTCCCTATATAATCTATAGGGATAGTGTGTAGACTATAGTTTCCTATATAATCTATAGAGATAGTGTTAGTTCCCTATATAACCTATAGGGATAGTGTTTACACCATAGTTCTTGAGTAAATCTGTGTCTAAATTTAAGGTTTAAATCCACATCTCGGACTTTTCTTAAACCTCGTTTTGGAATAAAGGGGACTGTAAATAACTTATGCAGGCCTTATACAAGGTATTTGCAGCTAAACACAAGCCTAGTTTCTTAGGTTGGTGCTAGATTTATTTCTAAAACTATACAACCACTTTTGACAAAACTTGATTTTAATATTATACTGGCAATACACAAGTTGTGGTCGAAGTCATTAAACAATGATACATACCAATACAATTCCTCGGTCCAGCACTGAAGGGCACATACGCGTAAGGTTGCCTGTGTTCCGAAGTGAGAAACCGTTCTGGGTTGAACCGTTCCGGCTCAGGGAACAGCTCCGGCCGACGGTGTAGGTCGTAGATATGAACTGCTACTTCTGACCCTTTCTTCACTTTTAGATCACCTGAAATAATTGACCTAATTAAGAGAGTTCTCAGAGAGCGAACTCCAAACGATATAGACCGGGATACACTCGTTGATGCGCAAAAATTAGCCTGGTACAAATGGTTTCAAAATGTATTCGCGTCAGTATGGCGGGCTGTAAGTCACATAGTGGAAGTATGGCATTACGTTACCGCCTACTTCTGTTATATCGACTATCGGAAAATACAAGCATTTTTATGGAACAAATTGTTATTTATCCGACACGTTCGATTAACATCCACGTGATTGGGCCGCCACCGGTTTCTTTTTTGTCATTCCGGAATTAGACCCCTGAAGAACCGCCATACTGGTACATATAACCGAATATTTTGTGTCACCACCTCCCAGTCTAATTTCATATTTGTTTTGGGAGACGATCACAGCTCGCACCCTGCAAGAGTTACCAACCACTACCATGTGTCCCCTGGAAGGCGCTAAACGGGATAAATCCGATAGAAATATCAAACGAATAAGTAAAAAATTCTGATTGTATTTTTTTTATGTTTAACGGTAGAAACACAGTAGAACCGCTTATTAAAATAAGGCTAGTTTTGAAAGTACGATGGTAAAGGTACTATAAGTATTCGCAAAATTCACACGGCATGCGTAGTTTCAGGAATTTTGTGGGGTGAAGTTTGTGAATATATATGTACAAGACTGTCAGGTACTTTTTAAACCTTTGGAAGTGCTAATCTAATTAAATACCTACCTATCCCAATGGTATTTGAGTCTTATACATAATTGTACAAAAAATAAACAGAAATCATTTAGGTAAAGTAAGTATCTCGATGTCCTCGAAACAACTTTTACAAATATTTGTAAGATTTAAAAGCAATAAAGTTACCGGAGCGTCTAATCAATATGTACGTTTACTACAAAAAATCCTAACTTGGCTATTTTGACTCTAGTCTGGAAGATATAAAAATATTTCATCGAATGTTGAAATATCAATCTCTCAATATTATGTCTCACGGCAATATTATTTGCCTTTTGTTGTGTGTATTCGTCTAACAAAAAACTAAAGTACTGAAAATATTTCGAAAAAAATTGAAAATAATAAAATTACTATAATATACATTGTCAATAATACCAAGGACGTCTCCACAATATGGTTTATTTTGAATGCTAAGAATTATTTCGCTGTGTATAGAATTTCAGGACAGAGTTTATGAAACAAATTGTTTTGGTTAGCGACCGTGGATAAATATAATTACATTCATAATCTAGTTTTGGGACAGCACAAAACAACGAACCATGTTTACACGAGCTTGGTAACGAATGCTTAGTTTTCTTTTTCAACTTACCCAGATGGAAGTTTTCAGTGATAGTCCTGGCGATGAAGGGAACGCTGGGATAGAGCCGGAGTACCTCCTTTATGACTGCTTCTAGGTATTTCATCTCACCGAGATCCGTCATGTTGCCAGTGCGGTCTGAACCACCGAATATACGCTGGCATTCTTCGTAAATACGATCCTGTGGGATATAGGTGCATAAGTATAAAAGGTGAAAATTATTTTATTTATAAAAAAGCCCCGTGGTTTCACCCGCGTAAGTCCCGATTCCGCGAATATTTCGAGATTAAAAGTATCCGATGTCCTTCTCCATCCCCTGAAATTCGACTAAGTAAGTAAACCGATCTTCATTAAAATCGGCAGTGAAGAGGAACGATACAATACATACAAAGAAACAAATTAATAAACAAACTTTCGAATTTGTAATATTAGTTAAAATTAGGATAGAATAGCACACACAACAGTGTACAATATTATCAAGTACAATGAAGTAGTTAAATTAGGTATACACACATCAGTTTTTAGTGAAAAATCTCAAATTATATGTCGCGCCAATTTACGAATCCTAAAAATAGTTGAATTAACCTACCTAATAATGCTTTAATTCATAAACAATTCCTAAATTATTTAAAAAAAATTTTTTTCGCTTACTTATCTAAAAGGAGTACCTTAGGAGTTGATTCACCTATTCATATACGTATTGTCAGATCTAAATCACAGCCCGACACAGTCGCGTGCCTAAATTGAGTAATATGCGTCAAATTGATAGGAAATTGGAGTCTGATAAGTAGCCTGATGTAGTAAAACACGTTCATTTAGGGACATGTTTGTTGTATTTTGTGTGGGTTATACTTATATGTTTCGTTTTTCAATACGCAAGGGGGCTGTTCTAGACCAAATAAACCAATTTTATATTTTAACTAGCTTTTACCCGCGAGTTCGCCCGCGTAAAAGTCGAAAACAGACCAAGGAATCATGCCCCCCTTTTTCACCCCCTTAGGAGTAAATTTTCGAAAAATCCTTTCCTATCGGATGCCTACGTCATACAAAGAACACACCCTCCAAGGTCCACACCTTTCGGGTCTCTACGATCAGCGGTTTAGGTTGTGCGTTGATCCGTCAGTCAGGCAGGACAAAACATTTTATATGTATATATAGAAGATTACGAAACTTGAGCTTCTCTTTTTTTGGTAAGTACCTATACGGAATAATTTTACCCAAGTTGATTGGTAATTTTGTAAAAGTACTTATTTCCCTAGGCAAAGTCGATGTGTTATTTTATAATCAACACCGTTTGAGTTTATTTTTTTTGAATCGATATGTATTTTTTCTCCACTTTTCCCTAAAAATATTGCTTGAACCGAATTTATCTTCTAATTAATACTTTTTAAGTCTTGAAGTCACGCTCCAAGATATTTATCACATAAAATGAGATTTTAAATAATAACACTATTAGATACTGGGTAAATACTATTACATACTGAGGGTAAGTAACTGCTGAATTCACCTGATATTTGAGGTTGTAAGTAGATGCTTAATAACAATCGTAATCAGGCACATATCTATATATATAAAAGAAAGTCGTGTTAGTTACACCACTTATAACTCAAGAACGGCAGAACAGATTTGGGTGAAAATTGGTAGGGAGGTAGCTTAGAGCCAGGAGACGGACATAGGATACTTTTTATCCCAATACGGGATCGGGACTTACGCGGGTGAAACCGCGGGGCGCAACTAGTTGATAATAATTGTTCATTCATATTCTATCAACCGATTTCGACTGAAATTATGCATTATAAATTCAACTAAGTAGATTCTGTTGATATATGGCGCGACGAACGTGCGCCTCATAATAATCGTATCAATCATTGATTCAATTCGAATCAATGATTGATTCAATTACCTTGGGTGTTAGACACAAGATTACCTATCCTATCCCTATCGCGATTATCATATTTAAAACGTGTTTATATTACTAAATTAACATAACATTTTTTGGTTACGCAATTTTAAAAGCAACCATATTCGTAAGCTAACGCTTTATACCTGACGCTATAACAGTTTTTAACCGACTTCAAAAATGGAGGTGATTCTTAATTCTATTGTATTTTTTCATTTTAAGCACTTATGATACAGATTTTTATAGAATGATATGTAGCTTCGAATGTATTTAGATGTCATGACAAACCCAGTTAGGTGTCCTGCTTTTGTTTGACAAACTCGCCGTAAGAAATTATAATTTTATGTCTGTTTTAATAAATAAAAATAATAAATAAATACGGGACACATAGCAGACCAGTAAATAATATTCAAACATATTAAATTATATAGTTATACATTATCCCCCATCTTCGTTAGGTATGTAGGTTATTAAAAAAGGGTTGATACTATATAGTATTGTAGTAGGTACTTTGTTGCCTAATAATTGCTTTCAAACCATACATCTAGATTTTTCAAAGTCTATGTTTCAAACGCCTAGTCCTACCTGTTAAGCAATTAACGTCGCGTCGTGTCGAAATAAAGCTTACTATATCTATAGTAGGCTATAGTATGACTTCAATAAAATTTATGAAACGAAAGTTTATTGAAGTCATACTATAGCCTACTATAGATATAGTAAGCTTTATTTCGACACGACGATAATTTTAAATTTATGAAACGAAAGTTTATTGAAGTCATACTATAGCCTACTATAGATATAGTAAGCTTCATTTCGACACGACGATAATTTTAAATTTATGAAACGAAAGTTTATTGAAGTCATACTATAGCCTACTATTGATATAGTAAGCTTTATTTCGACACGACGATAATTTTAAATTTATGAAACGTAAGTTTATTGAAGTCATACTATAGCCTACTATAGATATAGTAAGCTTTATTTCGACACGAAGCGACGTTAATAGTAATATTATTTAATATTACTATAATTTTAAGTTTATTGTGTTTATTGAAGTTATAGAAATACAGTCTATTTTACCGACAAATACTTTACAAACAACCTATATATTCTATTGAATAAATATAAACGTGATTCTATCTTGGGTGTTCAATATTCGCTATCCCCAAAATAGATTAAAAATCACGTTACCAATATAAAATAAAGTCAACAAATGTAACGAACTGTTATTATTCTTGTTTGTTAATTGCTTTAGGGATTACAGTACTATCTATGCCATATCGGTACACAATCTCTCATTTTTTAATGGTTATGTTTATTTTTGAAACTCTTTTACTTTTACCTCCTCGACGTTACAGATTACAATGTTTGAACCCTTAAAATAACCCTCGCAATGTCGGGTAATAATTTACTGACTGGACTGACATCGAATCGACCAATAGAAAGTCTGTACTGGTATCAGCGACATCTTCTAGTGGGGAAAGCGAGGTAGAATGTAAATTAAAATTTAAAAGAAAAACCTAAATCAATTAAATGTTCAGTAGTCAACTCGCCGATCATCACATTTTATGGCAAAATTTAAAACTATCAACTCTTGGCAGATACGTGAAAGCTCTATTAACTATTGACGAATAAATAAACGCATATTAACTATTGTCAGCTATGTGCAACACTGTGTAAACTATTGACAAATAAATTAACGCTCTATTAATTATTGTCAGATAAGTCAATTATTAGTAGATTTAAAGTATGTGACTAACCTGAACTTCATCATGATCCGCGAGCAGCATGAGAGCAAATGTAATCGCCATTGCGGTGGTGTCGTGACCCTGACACAAATACACAAGAAATAGTTAAAAAAGGGCTTTATTTAGATATTATTATTTATTCAAGTCAAAACTCTCTCCACGATGATTGTCCTAAACGGTTCATTTTCCGCAAAGTTCCTTTAGAGATCATTTTCCTTAAAGCCCCTTGAGAAAAGTTGACATTTAGAAAAAAGAAACAGTTAAAAAGCTTTCAATCACGTATTATTAAGTATTCAATTCACGCTCGCTCGCAAAATTACTTTTCTAAATGCTTGATTTTCCTCAAGGGACTTGTTAAATACATTCAAAGAGATGGTACCTCCTTATAAAACATCTGCAAATTTTTTAAATCCAAAATCACGTTAAAAAATTATCGAAAATAAGCGTCATACCTCAAACATAAAAGTATTGACTTCTTCCTTTATTCCGTCGACGTCAATCTCTCCCTTCCTTTCCTCTTCAAGCAACAGATCCAGCATCGCCATTCTCTTTTTGGTTCCGGTTTCTTCGACCTCTTCAACTTTCACTTCACTCATATTTTTCTTCCTCTCCAATATTACTTCGTCGGCAAATTCATGAACCACTTTAAGGCTTTTGGCAAATTTTCTCCCGAGTCTAGATCTTTCAAACATGTAGTCCATATGAAGCCATACTTTGGTGATGCGGCGAAGGAGCATGTTTCCTATTTGCATTATGGCTGCCTTATATTCAACTGTCTTTGCTGATTTATCTAAATCTAATTGGGTACCCATTGCAGTTTCTGGAATAGAAGGAACTAGAATTAATACTGGACTTCTATTAGCAGAAGATTTCGTATCCACTTATCGAAACTCTGGACCGATTTATATGAAACTAGGAGTCAGGATTTTTTACTGATACCTACCTACTTTTTATTTCCAATCGCCGGTTTCGTATGCGGCCGAAGAGATATTTTTATTTTTGGCACATTACAAATCGCTCGTAGAGCACCAATGAGAGGTTGTTTTTCGTGCTCTACCGAGAGGTTTGTCTGTAAAATATATCTTACCACAAATAGTAAAGAGCGTGAAGTCACTGATGACCGGCAGCACTTCCACTCTCTCTCCGTTGTCCTTCAGTCTCATCACGAGGTCTCTGCTCTTCTCTTCCATCACGGTCGTGAAATTTTTCAGAATGTTGAAGTGAAAAGTCGGAGTCAGGATCTTCCGCCGCTTATGCCATTTTGAACCTAAAAATAAAATAATCTTTACTATTCTTTGACGACCCAGTTGGCACAATGGTCACCATGCCGGACTGCCAAACACAGGGTTGCGGGTTCGATTTCCGCCTCAGACAAGTATTTATGCTTAGATATTTGTCTGTGGTCTGGTTGTTTCTATGTATTATAAGTATATATTTACAAAAGAAAAGTATATAAGTAGTATATCCGTTGTCTAGCACCCATAACACAAGTCTAGTACTTATCTTGGGGCTAGATGGCGATGTGTGGAATGTCCTGCAATATTTATTTATTCTTTACACTCACTCGAGCGCATAATTACCTTCGCAGTTTCTGTGACGTCTATTACTGATATAAAAATGTACTTGTTGAAATTATAGGGCGTTTGGTAATAATTCAAAAGCATTTAATCTCACGTTTTAACTATGAGGTAGTAGGTATTTTACTGCTAAAATGACTTTGAGATACGATTAGGGTAAACGTCCAATATCCGTATGAGATCAACCTAAAATTACAGTACATTAGAACCTGAAAACGCCTATCCCTTTCCCAAGCGCGTGCCCGAAAATGGCTCTACCCCTTTCTCCCGCACGCCGCGAAATGGCAGTTTTAACTGTTTGTGTAATTACACAAAAGAATTACATCTATTTTAGTGAAAAACCATCCTTATGAGATTTGATGTAAGGTTTATGAATATATAAATTTTGCATTACAATCGCCGTAAAATTGAAAAAGCTCAAAAATGGCGATTTTTAGGATTTTCCCGATTTTTTTTCTATCGAGGGAAATCATTCTACTCATGTTTCGAAGTGTATGACAATACAAAGTATTTCTTCACCTTTACGACAGTAGGAATATAATTCTATGGATTTTAGTGGTTGATTTCAAAAAACTGTTTCTAGGACACTTCTATCGCGCTTCTGGTTTTACCACTTCGGCTTAAAGGGCCTTTTTGACTTGAAAAACAACCTAAACTATTTGGTATAAAAATTTGTAAACATTGGCAGACCTACCTGTGCTTAGTAGTAAACCAGTTCCAAGCCATGGTTCCAAAAACGAATATGGCATACTTTTGGCAATATTCTTGGAGTGAGATAGTACCACCTGAAAGTAAATAATATTTTCATAAATATCAGTATTCCTTTATATCTCTGGTTATTTCAAGAACTTTATGTGCGTCTATTCAAAATAATTGTCTTGTTAAACAAAGAGGTATGCCTGAAAGTGTATTGAAATAACAACAAGACAGTATTTTCTATTCTGTAACAAGTGTTTTATTCTTACCTCGACATCCTCTGGACTGTTAACATGTAGTATTCTTCTCTTAAATACTTTAATCACAAATCTGTTTCCGTACAACTCCCGGAATTTTCTCATCATCAAAAACATTACAGCTGAAATTAAATAAACGTAATTTAGTATTCCATAAAGGTTCATAAAGGGCCCGTTACCAAAAACTACAATTGTTAATAACCCTTTTTATCACCAGTTGCTCATAAAGTGGATCTTATTCAACCGCTTTTAGGCTCATAATCCAACGTATTACGCACGCGTGCGTTATGCATCGACGCCACTAGTGTGTAAAAAGTAACCTGACAAGTTAAATTGGTATCTTACTGCTAATTACATGTGAGGTAGATGAAACATTCTTAATTTATCTGGGTTATACTGTTTTGATGGTTTAAAAAAGTAGAGTTTGTAGGTGATTTCTTCAACAAATAATGTTTGTTTCAAAGCAAAAAAACATCTATGCTGTCGTTTAAAGCGTAGTGATAGTGTAGTGAACAACAGCGTAGTGAACAACTAGGGATTTTGGTATTTCAATTATACCAAAATGTGGGAAAGGAACACCTTCAAACCGTAACTACATAATAATACATATTATACAAGATTTTCATCTAATTATTAAGAATTTTATATATAAACGAAAGGCCGCCAAGTATAGATACCTATAACTTTTCGTACCTATAATGGACGTAATGATAAATAGCTAATAAAATTGCTTGGCTATAGTTAGAGTAAACAAAATTATACAGTTGGATAAATATATAAATCTCTAAATATTTACATACACTTATTGTGTTTGGTTTTATGTTTATTGTTGTTGATCGTGGATAGATACCATGAAACCATAAAACAATATGTTATTTAAGTACCTACACTTACCTAACTACAATGGCGTATTTTTTAATAAATTTATTATGTAAGTTTGTGATGTTACGTAGATTAGGCATACCTATTTTAAAATTAGGGGGAAGCGGCTCAACTGATTATATGATGTTTTTTCACGAAAACAATGCACAACCATCGGTCCGACATGGGAAAATAAATTATAATTTACTGTAATTAAAATTAAATAAATTATAGTTGACCTAGGTTCTAAACAATAATTAAATGATTTCTGACAAAAGCGAGATTAAACTTAACTTTTATTGAAAACAATAAAAATAAATTACAAATAAATAACTAAAAAGTCTAAAGATAGGTACTTTTTTTTTAAGTTATTTCCCGGGTCTTAATCACGACTCTTAATCTTAATCACGGTCGCGAGGAACCATGGTCCATGGTCCAAATAATTACTATAAATATTAATCTAATGACATGTTTTAAGTAGCTTTCCCTATTTTTACGAATTATTTAGTTTTTAATTAAGGCGCTCTTCCAGTACCGTGTGTAGGCCCATACATTACCTTAGCCCCCGCTCTCAAAAACATAGCGTGCTGCGTGCTAACTGTTATATTTGATCGATATGCAAAACATTTTAGCATTATTATCCACAAATATTGTTCCGAGAGGTCAAAACCTATCATTTGATTCATTTTTAGAAACAAACGTTAACTATTTTTGAATTAAACCCGATAAATGATCTAATAATTCTCTGTTTTCTAACATTTTTTTTATCGAACGAAGTTGTTCATATCATGTTTTCAACCACAATAAACAAAAATATGGTTATTAAACTACAATATCTATTTATATCCAAATAACAAAAAAAGAGTATTTGATTACTTAGAGTTGCTTAAAACAAAGGTCGATTTTGGTAGCTTTATTAGCACCTGCCCTTAAGGTGGCAGGTGGCCGCAGGTGCCTTAGTACAGACCTGGCCAAAAAAGAAAACTTACATGAATCAATGTTAATGAAGCTAAACGCATGACCAACGATGGGCCACTTCTTGGGTCCCGGTAAGCTGTCCAGAGGGTCTTCATCATCGGAGACTAGCTTCCATATGAGCAGTCCAAGGACCACCGGCACGAGGAACAGCAACAGCATTTCGATAGGTTCTGAAAATAGTCATGAGTTTAGAATTTCAGTATCAAATCAACCTACTAAGGCTTGACGGTATGACGTGTGAGACCAAAAGGTCATTTCTTTCCATATCTCATTACTCATCAACTAATGTTCTTTATACCGACTTCAAAAAAAGGAGGAGGTTTCGGTTCGGTTGTATTTTATTTAGATTTTCGCGCATATTTTCTTTGTTTATCAACCGATTTTGATGATTTTTTTTCTGTTGGAAAGTGTCTACTTCAAGGGTGGTCCCATAAAAATTTGGTGATGATTTGACGAGGATCTTTGGAGTTATTATTGTTAACCGTTCTGTTCTTAAAATAACTACAATGAAGATACGACAAATCACAATTAATTCATACATTTTTTTCTGCAAATTCAACACCCATCAAAAAATATTGTTTATGTTGTTTGTTAATCTATTTCTAAGGTAGGTACTCTAATTAAAGAACTACACTTACATGCAATACTGTTCTTAATAATGACCATAACTTTTGGATATTTGTAGTTTTTTAATATTTTATTAACGTCCTGTGTTGAGTCTATATGTGTAATCATCGCCCAATCTTCTTGTAACCGACCAATATCCTCTGTTAATTTCTCTATTCACTAGCGGAATTGCAACGCAATGTGGACAGAATTGAATTGAACCAAGTGTCTACTGCGTTATATGTATGTATATATCCCTAGTCAACGATAAAAACGATCATCCAACTAATACGATTAGATGCAATTAATATTTGGGCGAACGACATACCACAAACATTCACTAACATATTACATAGGTACATAATTATATGTTCAGTTGATGGTACTGTGTCCTTGAATTTGTAAATGACGCAATATCAATAGATTGGAAGTTTTAAATTATTTGTTTTAGTATTTTCTAAGGTTTTCGCGACTTAAACTCATAATTATAATTAGTACCTGGGTGACCGAGCTTTGCTCGGTATTATTTTTTTTTACTTAGTCTAACCTCAAAGCAAACACTCATTGACTTCGTGCTACTTAACAACGCCATCTGCTGGAATAACTTTATTGCTCGCAAAAAAATAGTATTAGTAGTTCGCCAATCGATGTCAGGGAGAGTCATATTTTTCAGATAAAAAAAAGTAAGTTTCGATAAAACACGAATAAAATGACATTGTCTAAAAATGATTCCTAGCTAGATCGATTTATCGCCCCCGAAACCCCCTATATACCAAATTTCATGAAAATCGTTGGAGCCGATTACGAGATTCCAATTATATATATATATATACACAAGAATTGCTCATTTAAAGATATAAGATAACTATATATAAAATACCGAGCAAAGCTCGGTCATCCAGGTACTTATAATTATATTTGAACGGATATATTCGCGTTTATTAGATTATTAGTTTTAGCACAGAATGTTCTGCGTAATATCAAACTAGTACGTTATATACAAAGTTTATTAGCGAAGAGGTTTTAATACTAAAGAGGGTTGTTCGAGACGTTCAACTACTTTTGTTCTACGACTTTTGGAAATTCGAACATTTCGTTTGAAGTTATTGTATGAAACAGCAGAAACAGTAAAAATTCCCTCAGAATTATCGAAAATAAAAGTTCAAATTTCTAAAAGTCGTAGAACAAAAGTTGTTCGCCTAGATATCTAGAACTACCCCCTTTCGTATTAAAAATCCGCTGAAACACATTGTATATAACGTACTATTTCAGTAACTTTAAACACTTAGGTTTCTTAAGGTTACGTTCTTCCTACTTACTTAGCTTAAGTACCTTAGCTTAGCTTAGCTTAAGTACCTTAATACATACTTACCTTATTACCTTACCTTATGCATTACTCTTAACAATAGCCTTCCTCATCTATACTAATATTATTAAGCTGGAGAGTTTGTTTGTTTGTTTGAACGCGCTAATCTCAGGAACTACTGGTTCCAATTGAATAATTATTTTTGTGTTGGATAGTCCATTTATCGAGGAAGGCTATAGGCTATTTTATATTTCGATATTCCCACGGGACCGGGAGCTACGCGGGTGAAACCGCGGAGCGCTGCTCGTAACATATACAAATACGAAAACATTTATTGCATAAAAAACCTGTGTAATATAACATAGGTGTTCTAGCATTAACAGGTTGCTCAACTTTATGTTTTATTATGCCTCTATTATTTTTATAGATAGTACTTACATAATAAAATAGTATATTTTTTTTAATCTCGCATTTAAAACCCCCCGCATACTAGATTTCATGAAAATCGTTGGAGCCCGCGTTTCCGAGATCCTGATTATATCTATACACTAGCTGCGCCCCGCGGTTTCACCCGCGTTCAATTTTTTCTAATATTTACTTTCATAAGAACCTTCTCCTGACAATAACAAACACAACAAAAAAAGAATTACCGAAATCGGTCCAGCTGTTCACACATGATGCCGTGACCAAGGGATATAGGGATTCATTTTTATATATCACTAGCTGTTGCCCGCGACTTCGTTTGCGATGTGGTTTTGGGTTATATAGAATACCTAGCATTTTTCGGCATAGATACAATTTATCATTCGGTGTAAGTTATAAAACAAAATAGGTAGTTACATTGTTTTTAAACTATATTTTTAATTGATTTGGCGAAGACACTTTACTTACTCATACTCCGAAAGTAGGTCTAAAGATGCCTGAAGAGCGTGTAGAAAGAAAAACTTTCAGCCCTAGGGAAAATCGCTTTCACTGACAGCTGTCATGTCAAATTATGGCTTCGCACGGCTCATCCATACTGCCAGAGTACTGACAGAGAGGTCATAATAGGTTTTTTCTTAGTAATCGAATTCAGGTAGATATATTTAGTTCAAGATATCTTATTTAATAAAATAAATGTAAAGGTGAAAATGGTCAAAGCGACGTATGACCATGCTGCGCCTCTGCCGGCGCCCTGTCAAGATGTTGCAGATGTGGCTTTATGCGACCGTGCGGTCAGTGTTGTTCCTTGAGTAAAAAAATACTGGCAGGAAATGCTTGCATTTTGAATGATTTTAATTAGTATTATCTTTTGTTATTTTATTATGTTTTTGTGTTAAGTTTAATCTGGTTTTTCATTTATGATTGTGTATTTTGTGTAAATAACATTTTCTAGACAAACCGTGTTACAAAAACTGTAATTTAAATCTACGGACTTCGCGTCATTACTCAGTGTTGGATAAACTAATTAATAAAAATCACTTCGGTAAGTACCGACGTATTTGAGTATTGAAAACATATTGAAAACAAACAGCAAAAACAAAAAAATCTACATAATCTATAACCTCTTTGGTCCCAACCTTGTAAGAGGATCAGGTAGTATGGAGTCTCTCATTCACTCTCGTTATTAGGAAGAATTTTATGTTTATTCGTAATGAAAAGCACAGTGTTTACCTCGGGTTTGTTTTGTTTACCCAAGGTGTGAAAGTCACTCATTTAGTCCCTCGAAGTATTAGCGCCCTCGCTACGCTCGGGCGCCAAACTCCGTCTCGGGACTCAATGAGTGACTTTCACACCTTGGGTAACAATGTACTATTTTTGTTAATTTTTCACAAATAAAACATAATACACAACAATATGATAAGCTAAAACTAAGTCCAATTTCTATTCGCACAAAATTTTCAATGACTTTGTCTTCCTAGTTATCTTTAGATTTTTGTAAATTAATTTTTTTATTAGGTAGCTGGCAGGCCTACGTAATTTTGGGAAAAAATGATTTTTACAAATAACTACCTGTATATTTTTTAACCGACATCAAAAAAGGAGGAGGTTCTCAATTCGTCACGTATATATTTATTTTTTTATGTATGCTCGCTGATTACTCGTAAACTCTTGGAGCGATTTGGAAAATTCTTTTTTTGTTTTTACTATTTAAGGTTTCCGCTACTTGAACTCATAATTCAAACTTTAGCAGGAGAAAAGCGCGATAGAAGTGTACCATCGGAGGTCTTCGGTAAAGGAGATCGGTAATATTATGTAGTAGTACCTCTTTGTACTAACCTCATTTTCAGTTTCACGTAGGTAGTATTAAATGCAAACTATTTGGTTTTATGACAGCTGTCATCTTGAGCGGAGGCATGTACTGCAGCCCTACCATGACTTTTTGAAGAACTCGAAAAAAAGAAACACTTTTTCGATCACTCTCTTGTCCGTTTGTCTGTCAGTGTGTCACTACCGATATTCTCAGAGACGGGTGGACCTAGTAAGTTGATTTTTAGGAAGTTTCATAGTAAATACTCAATATATTATGTTTAATCGAATACGTAAAAAACCCGTGGTAAGGGTACTGTTCCCTTCTGACGTTCGATTACGTTTTACCACGGAAAAATGTTTCGATTTCACATTTTTTAAATGTTTTTTTATCAAATATCTTAATTATTGTATTAAACTCAAATTGAAACATACCCTAAATGTTAATCTGATATTTCCTGAACATATTTGTGTGGACCTTGTCGAAATCTGTTCTGTAGTTTATGAGATTACCTGGTTCAAACAAACAAACAGACAGACAAACAGACAAACAGACAAACAGACAAACAGACAAAAATTCTAAAAACCACCCTATCGTGTTCAGCTAACGATTTAAAGACGACCTGTGTATTTTTTTTCTGGATATCTTACAATTACAGATTTTTTGATGTCTACAGATTTATTATATGTATAGATATAAAATTCTTTGTCCTGACTGACTGACGGATTAACGCATAGCCTAAACCGCTGATCGTAGAGCCCTGAAACTTGGAGGGTGTGTTCTTTGTACGTAGGCAACCGATAAGAAAGGATTATGAAAAATTTAAACCCTACGGCGAATAAGTCGCGGGCCAAAGTATATATACAATAATTCCTCGTTTAATTAAATAAAATGACTTGGGTACACTAACTATTGTAACTAGGTAGGTAAATAGGCTAGGTACCTGTACTCTATTGATAAGAACATTATGACACTTGATAGATAAGATATCAATGTATCGAGATGTTTTCTTTTTCTGTTTTGCTTTGAGATTTCTTGTATTTTCAAGGAAGACAATATATTTTTTTAATTTAGTCATAATTTAACTCTTGTTCTAGCGTTCAGCGAGACAACATCTCGGGGAGCGACGTTGTATCTAACGATTGTCGCCCAAATAGCGCGTTAGCTTAGTGGTAGATACCTCGACTTTCATTCTGAAGATCGTGGGTTCGAATCCCGGCCGGCCGTGCACCAATGTATTTTTCTTAAGAAAAATTTATGTGCGCTAATTGACATTGCTCTTACGGTGAAGGAAAACATCGTGATAAAACCCGCGGCTTATTTGGCTCCAGAAGTATTGACAAGTTCTCTCCTCTGGAAATGGTCGACTAGGCTGAGAGGGTAGTAGGCGTTGGGCAAGCCTACTCCATCCTCACGCAAAAATGACCCAATTAAAAAGGGTCTGATTGCGGAAAACAGCCTGTTAAGTACAAGTAAAAGCGCGGTCCGGGTCCAATCCTGATTAGGTATGCGTCGTGTAGACGCGAAACACATGTCGTGGTTAATTAATGGTGTCACTAACATTAATTATTGCTTGTCCTCATTGCATGCCTCTTTTAGTGGCCGAGAGGTGCACATTGCATTTTGTGTTTTGGAACGAGCCTCGGAACTAGAAACTAATTATTATTAATACTTCCATTACTGTTAGGGACTTCCGAAAAGTAACGCCTATTTCAATCAATTATAATTGTTAACGACTGAAAAACAACTATTTTGGGGCAGAAATAAACTTAAGGAGGTACCGGGGGCTCTCCCCATACAAACGTAGTCGACTGTTTTCTCCCTGGATAATAACACTAGAGCAAATCTTTGTTGCATAAAACTTGTAACTGCTATGACCATGCCCCTATGTTTTTTTTTGTTTTTCAAATCTTAATTTCTATGATAATATTAGAAAATGAAAAAAAAAACGAAACATAGGGGCATAGTCATGGCAGTTATTGATTTTATGGCACAATATTTTTGTGCTAGTGTCATTATCCAGGGAGGAAACAGTCGACTACGTGTGCATGGAGAGAACACCGGTACCCTTTCGCCTTAACAAATTCCGCATTAAATAATCGTCAACAATCACCATAAAGAGATAGGTAATTCTATGGAAGTTTAGTTAATAAATAACGATATCAAAGTATTGTTTTTGTTGGATAATGATATGAAGCAATCAAGCAAGATTCATCATCGAAAGGTCAGTAGGTTCCTGATTGTTGTCGGTTTACCTTTACGAGTTCAGGCATAGGTACCTTCTGATACCCATTTCATAGCGGGATGCCTACAATCACACTTAGCTAAGTTTTTTAACTTTCATAGAATCTGTAGCACAAAGACAACATTACTAAAATCCAGTCATCTCACTGCTAAAATAGCATAAGATCGCACCATGCCTACTTTTCAGTTAATACCTACCTATTTTGACACAAGTCAACAAACAAAATAATGTATTTTTTTATTGTTTTTTAATAGATCCCAATCTTTTGCCTATTTTTATCAACTCCCCTCACGGTAGGTAGGTATAATACGGGTTCGGTATATAGCTGCCAAAGATCTTATCTATCTATACTAATATTAGAAAGAGGAAAGATGTTTTTGTTTTTTTTAATAGGGTCCAAAACTACACGACCGATTTTGATGAAACACGGTAAGAGGATGCATTAATTTAATGGGAATACCATAAGCTACTTTTTATCCCAATATTCTCCTGGGATCGGGAGTTACGCGGGTAAAACCGCGGAGCGCTTTAAATAATTTAAACAAAATCAATAAATCGTAGGTATTTATACTAGAGCGTCTCGCAAACTTCTGAATATTAACTGCTAGCTGTTTCCCGCGATTTCGTACGCGTGGTAGTTTTGTTTTATATACTACTAGCAGCGCTCCGCGGTTTCACCCGCGTAACTCTCGATCCCGTGGGAATATCGAAATATAAAATAGCCTATAGCCTTTCTCGGCAAATGGACTATCCAACACAAGAATAATTTTTCAATTCGAACCAGTAGTTCCTGAGATTAGCGAGTTATAAAACCGGTAAATCAGATTTATGGCGCAGCGCTCGCCAACGCAGAATTCATGTAAGTCTTTTCTTAAAAAATTTATTGAGTTTTTGTAGTTACTTTTGAGAGATAGGTTTATATTTAAAAACTGAAAAATGCAAGATGTAGGCAGCCTTTCACATGCAGTTCAAAAAATAAACTAAACAAAGGACGAAAATTATCATTTTAAAACCGGTTTTACCGAAAACCGGTTTTAAAACGAAATTTTATTTAGATTTTATTTCGAAAACCGAAAAAAACCGGGTTTCAATTTCGGCCGGTTTTGGATACCCTAATAGGGACAGACAGACAGCGGGAAGCTATTTTGTCTGATTCATGTAGTGATAAGGCTAAAAGGGATTGAGTGTAGGTGTATCTACCAAAGCTCTACTCTGCCTGGTATAAGGTACCGGCGGCAAATGAGGGCCACTTTAATTGAAAACGAAATATTTCATAAAAATAAAGAAAATTACTTAAGGGCAGGTGCTAATAGGTATAGCTACCAAAATCGACCTTTGTTTTAAGCAACTCTAAGTAATCAAATACTCTTTTTTTGTTATTTGGATATAAATGGATATTGTAGTTTAATAACCATATTTTTGTTTATTGTGGTTGAAAACATGATATGAACAACTTCGTTCGATAAAAAAAATGTAAGAAAACTGAGAATTATTTTATTAGATCATTTATCGGGTTTTATTCAAAAATAGTTAACGTTTGTTTCTAAAAATGAATCAAATGATAGGTTTTGACCTCTAAGAACTACATTTGTGGATAATAATGCTAAAATGTTTTGCATATCAATCAAATATAACAGTTAGCACGCAGCACGCTACGTTTTTGAGAGCGGGGGCTAAGGTAATGTGAATACCTACACACGGTACTGGAAGAGCGCCTTAAAATTACTTCATTACTTATTGAAAAACCATAAATTTGTTGGTTTTCTTGTTATTTTGTCACTTGAATCTTAGCTTTAAGATAAAACAGGGGGTGACCCTAAATATATTTAATTTAAAAATAGTAAAGAACAATGATTTTGACTTAATTCCAACCAAACAATCATATTTATATTTTGAAAGCATGCATAACTTGATAGTAAACAAAATAGAAACAAAGTATTAAAACAATAAATAAGTTTCTCTTGTTAGTTGGTTGTTACTTACAAAATCTTATGTGGCCCTTTTTACACTCCTACGTTATTTTTTGCAGATTTCCATATAAATTTGACAGTTTTAACGAAATTACATAACTTACCTCATTATGGCTCATTTCCACCTCATTCCTCAACACTTATTTCCACTTTTAACATCATTGTTGCAAGAAATTCAAAAATTTAAAAGTTTTAATAATAGATAAATTTTGCTGAGCGACGGAGTTCAAGTCGCTAATCTGAATCTCTCCTACTGACAAGATGGCGGATATTTATTTATTTATTTTATTAAAGTTAGCTTTTTTAATGATTTTTTATAATTGTCCGTAAGTAAAATATAACAAAAAAACTTGAGAGGTGTCAAGGGACACCCGGATGGAACGAAGTTTATTACGATTAATTAGTGAAGGAATTGTAATAAAATCAAAAAATGTCGTTACAACTTTTGGTCTTAATTTTTTCCGTCTAGCCTCCTTTCAAAACGCGCGATAAGGAACTCCGTTCAAAAAAAACGATGTTGTGAAGTGTGGTTTTTAGATAGTGGCCCTTGTTCCGCGCCGGCCCTGTTTTGTCGCCAGTACTTTATTAGACAAAACACTCTAATAATCAAAGCCCAAAGCAAAGCTGAGGGCCTTACAGCGTTTGCCAAAACGCCTGAGGAGCCTTGTAAAGTGTAATTAGATATAACACGGCTAGGTATACGGGCTTTGCTTATAGAGAGTATTTTAGAGCACCTCAATTAAATAAAATAGAATATCGATGTATTTCTATACTCGTAGGTTTACTCCAGAAGTATTAAGAGGAAAGGGTACCGGCGCGGGCGCGGCGGCGCTCTCTCCATACAAACGTAGTCGACTGTTTCCTCCCTGGATACACTAGTACAAATATTTTTGTGCCATAAAACCTGGCATAACTATGCCACTATCTATTGTTTTTTTTTTCATTTTCTATTTATCATAGAAATTAAGATTTAAAAACAAAACAAAAATAAACATAGGGGCATGGTTATGACAGTTATAAGTTTTAAGCAACAAAAATATTTGCTCTAGTGTCATTATCCAGGGAGAAAACAGTCTAGGTTAGGTAACCTATAAGTACCAAGTTTCATCACAATCGGTTCTCAGTAACAAAATATTCATACTAATGGATAGATACATGATAGCTAAGCCAACAGTTCATAAATAGATAACTCAAACATCCAGCGATAATGTGTCAAGGAACAATTAAATACAAACAATATGAAACACTCACATTTTATCACATAAAACTTGTAGTAATATACACAAATTACCCAGATAAAAAGCAATAAGTCATTTAAAACAATGTTCTTTTACGTAAGTAATATAAACAATAAAGTCACAAGTTATCAATATCAAACAACAAAAGTAACACCGACACACATTCTGTTCCACAGAACACTAAGCAAACCACTTGATGTATCAAACGTATATACGCTTTTATCTCTTCTTAATAACGAGATCAATTCGATAACAACAGCATCCATTGCTTGCGTAAATCTCAAGCATAAATGTTCTATAATAACATACAGCGCTATGTATAGAAACCATTGCGAAAACATTGAAGGAATTAGCAGCTGGCTTATGCAAGCTTGTAAAAGCATATAAAACAGGATGATTAGATGAGGTAGTCATGGTAGTTTTTTGTTGTGATGATTTTGGTCCAAAGTTCGAAGATGACTTGACTAAAATTTAAAATTTCGTCATTTTATTTATTTGTGGCCTCTCATATGAGGGCAAAGTCCATAAGTGAATTGGTTATGTGTACGAATTGAGCATGAATTGAGAGGTTTTTATGAATATAATTTTTGAACTTTAAACCATTGTCCTTATTTAAACCAGTAAAAGATGGCGTGATGGTCTGGATGCATTCGATGCAGACTTCCCAAAAATAGCCCAGGACCGACAGGCTCGGACAAGGAGGTTAAAAAGAGGGCTGGGAGGGAGACTTTTGCCCTTTGCCCTGCAATGGGATACCATAGCATACAAATAAATATTTACTATGTATAACTCTGGTTTTGTGAAAGGGACATTTGCATTTCATTTGTAGTAGAGCACTTACCTATTGTACCTACCACTAGATTTAATCTAGATTTGCAGCAATTATGAGGGGTAATTAAAAAATCCGTTCAAAGCGAGTAGGTACTTAGTGAAATATTTAAAAAAAATGTGAAATCGAATTTTTCAAGCGAAAAAATATACCTCATTGGAGTCTCTAAAAAGACAAAATCTAATAAAATTCATTGAGTTAGAAGTTTCGCCAATAGAAAACTTATTTAATAGGTCTCGACACTTTGATAAAATAATTAGTCTATTAAGCTACCTTTCTTTTAGGTAAATGCTTTCAAATAGAATTACCTTGTTCCGGCTTATTTTTATTGCTAGTTGTGCCTTATGGTTTCACCCGCGTCATTTGAAGAAAAAAACTTACTAAAATATAAGTACTTCATGGTAATAAAATAATGCATTATTTTAGAACTTTGATTAGGTACCATAAAAAAGTTATAGTGAGTCAACCATAAAAGATAGACTTATTATTATGCTGTCGCGGACTTTTTTGAACTTTTAAAGAACAATCCCGTTATACATGATTTTTGCGTAACTTGAACCATTTTACGCAGCACACGCAACCCTCAAAAGGAACAATTTTCTCATTTTTACAGCATTTTTAATTGACGCTCCGCTCCTATTGGTCGTAAAGTGAAGTTGGCCTAGGTACATAGAGCTTTTCTTAATAAATGGACTTTAAAACACAAAAATAATTTTCAATTCGAAACAGTAGTTCCTGATATTAACGCGTTCAACTAAACAAACCAACAAACAAACTCTTCAGCTTTATAATATTACTAGCTGACCCAGCGAACTTCGTACTGCCTTAAAGAATATTTTTCGCTGTTTGGTAAATGATTACTGTTTACGTATCGCCAGTATCGCTAAAGAAAAACAATAACATCAAGTTATTAATCTTATGTCGTAAACATAAAATTACTTATGGATAAAGATCTTAATCCAATAGCTAGACCGGAATATACAAGGAATATGAACGAACGATGAACTTGCAAACGTTAAACAGCCTTATCTCTTGATAGCTGCGCCCCGCGGTCTCACCCGCGTAAGACCCGATTACGTGGGAATATCGGGATATAAAGTTGTCAATATTTTTCAATTCGATCTAGCAGATCCTGAGATCAGCGCGTTCAAACAAAAAACAGAAGCCCTTAAAGATGAATAATTTTCCACATTTCCCACTGACTCTTCGCTCCTATTGGTCGCAGCGTGATAAAGCCTAAAGCCTTCCTCGATAAATGGACTATCCAACACAACAATAATTATTCAATTCGAACCAGTAGTTCTTGAGATTAGCGCGTTCAAACAAACAAACAAACAAACTCTTCAGCTTTATAATATTACTAGCTTTTGCCCGCGACTGCATCCGCGTAAAAGTCGAAAATGGACCGAAGAATCACGTTGTCCCATCCAAACTTTGCCCCCAATTTTACTCCTAAAGGAGAAAAACTCCCTTAGGAGTAAAATTTTGATAAATACTTTCTTACCTACGTTACACAAAGAACACACCCTCCAAGTTTCAGGTCTCTACGATAAGCGGTTTAGGCTGTACGTTGATCCGTCAGTCAGTCACTTAGGACAAAGCATTTTCTATGTATAGATAGTATAGATAAACAGTATTATCACAGTATAAATAAATAAATACTGTAGGAATTTCTAACGATATTTAACTAAGCGGTGTTCATAAGTAAGTACATGAAGACTCGATAGCCTAGGGTTGCCTACTGATTGTGTTTCCTGGATTACTTATTTGATACAAAGCTCATAGAATCACAAGTTGAACAAAGCGACGACACCGATTTTTACAAACGTAAATATTGTGTATAGCGCCATCTTTTGACAAAACATAAAAAATACTATAGGTACCTAGTGACATCTATCGAAGCGTAAAATATAAAATAAATCAAGCTGCAGTGTTGACAGTTAGCGACATTTTCCCTAAAATAAGGGGAAAAAATGTGTAAAAGAGACCAATAACATTTTGTGGTGCAAATATCGTTCCTTGACAACGGTCTTTTCGCTCCTTGCTTATAAAAACGATAGATTAGCTACATCTTCTTTCCTTACATACATTAAAGGATATGACGCATTTATGAAGTTACTTTTATTTTATTGTAAACTAGCTGCGCCCCGCGTTTTCACCCGCGTAAGTCCCGATCCCGTGGGCATATTGGGATAAAAAGTAGCCTATGTGTTAATCGAGGTCTCCAGCTATCCAGATACAGAGTTTCATCGCAATCGGTCCAGCCGTTCTCGAGTTATAATTGTTGTAACAAACACGACTTTCTTTAATATAATATGTAAAAAAATAAGATGACCCACAGGGTCCACATGTAACCCACTACTTTTCCGATTTTATAGACGTTTTGCCTACAACTACTAACATGGGATGGGAATATCTACAATTATAAAAGAAAAATATTCTGTGCTTACTGGTAACACTCATCTGACAGTATATTCCACAGATTCTACGACTCCTGCGGATGTTGTGTTCTGAAACTCGAAATCAAAGAGCAATTATTATAATAATACGGGCTTAAAACCACTGCTCAAGTTGTGCCAATTAATGTTTACCCCGTAAATTATCGGCGCTTACGCATCCACCATCCATTTTACTGTTCATGACTTCAAGCTTATTCGTTCATGGTGAATATTAGAAATATTAATGAAGAATGTCAAAAAGTTATATATTTAATCGATGACTCATTTTGAAGTAGTTTCGGAACGCAGTCACCTCACTGTTAAAAAAGGTGAGTGAACCGCCTCATTGTTATTTTATTGCATTCGCTATATTAAATAATTATAATTAATTAGCCAGGTTACGGATACAGTGAGTGCAATAACGTAGGTCCCGATAGCCATGCCGTTCTGAGTAATCCCCAAGGTGTGGCGTGTCTTGGGGCGTCTGTTTTACTTTGTGCAGTGACATTGTTGTGTGAAAAAATAATCTGCCTAACTCGCAAGATGACCGAGTACAAACTAGTGGTGGTCGGCGCCGGAGGCGTCGGCAAGTCCGCATTGACTATACAGCTGATACAGAATCACTTCGTGGACGAGTATGACCCGACCATAGAGGATTCGTATCGTAAACAAGTTGTGATAGATGGCGAAACGTGCCTGCTGGACATCCTCGACACTGCAGGTCAAGAGGAGTACTCCGCGATGCGGGATCAGTACATGCGCACGGGCGAGGGGTTCCTGCTCGTGTTTGCAGTGAACAGTGCAAAGAGCTTCGAGGACATCGGCTCGTACCGAGAGCAAATCAAGCGCGTCAAGGACGCCGAGGAAGTGCCTATGGTGCTCGTCGGCAACAAGTGCGACCTGCAAGCGTGGGCCGTCGACATGGCCCAGGCGCGCGAGGTCAGTATATACAATTTGTTTACATAACATACCAAGGTACTATGTTGTTTTCACAATAACCCACTGGGGCATACATTAGAATCTTAAAATATGTTAATAAATACACAAAAATTGTGTTAGTTGCATGTTATTGAATTCAATTGGTCTAACTTTTGAATACTTAATTCAGTTTACCTTCCTCTGTTATTCCACTGTGATACTTTCGTATCCATTGATATGATGAGAACTTTTGATAAGCTTTGTGTTTTCGACTTTGGTTGACCAAAGCAAAATAATATCAGTATCAGTTACCTTCTCAAACATTTATGTGGAAGTACTATTTAAATTTGATACTGTAGTACTTGCAATGTTAACTATCTTCAATGCTACTTAGCATTAATATTGCTCACTTTTAAAATTAACTAGCCGTTGCCCATGATTTCGTACGGATGGTAGTTTTGTTTTGATGACCCAGTTGGCACAATGGTCACCATGCCAGACTGCCAAGTACAGGGTTGCGGGTTCGATTCCCGCCTCAAACAAGTATTTATGCTTAGATATTTGTCAGAGGTCTGGTTGTTTCTATGTAATGTAAATAAATATTTACAAAGAAAAGTATACATAATAATATACATAGTATAATATATCCGTTGTCTAGCACCCATAACACAAGTCTAGTTACTTAGCTTGGGGCTAGATGGCAATGTGTGGAATGTTATGCAATATATATATTTTTTTATATACTAAAACCTACCCTGAAATTCACTCTATCTATTGGTGAAAACAGCATGGAAATCGGTTTCTAGCGAACAGACAGACAGACATGGCGGAGGATATTGTTTTAAATATGTAGTAATAGTACCATCCATGGGCTGAAAATAGTTTCAGGGGAATCTGCCCAGTACCTTAACAGCTGCAAAACCCTCTTAAAGTTAAAATAACGGGACAGTCAGTGACATAGTTAAGCTTATTTAATCATAAATATTATTCTTTATAATTAAACTATTGTTTACAAACTCTCACACAAAAGTTTGGTTGAAATAATTATGAGAAAACATGTCCTCAGAATTTAGATTGCAATTTTTTTCTTTTAAAATACTATTGCATGAGAATTTACTAAAAATCTTAATAAGAACAAAGATTAGTTGGTATTTATGTATGTGACCACACAATATGCTGATACCTTTTTCTCTTCTTCCTTCTCTCATTCTCTTAGAATATAAATAGGACATCAGTACTCTAGATCAGTCTTTCTTAAACTATGGATTTTCAAATTTTTCCAAGTCTACCTTTTGCTTGCGAACTAGTAGCTAGCCTCATGAGCCACTAGTTCGCAAGCAAAAGGTAGACCCGAAAACTAAGCACATACATAAAACGTCGATATTTATCACCTAATCACCCAAGTTTTGTAAGCCAGAATAAGCCTGAAGTCAGAAGAATATTAGAATACTAGCTTTTTACCCACGTTAAAGTCGAAAATGGACCAAAGAACCACATCCTATACAAAGTTTGTCCCCTTTTTGGAGTAGAATTTCGGAAAATCCTTTTGTTATCGGATGCATCTGTCATACAAAGAACACACCCTCCAAGTATCAGGTTTCTACGATCAGCGGTTTGGCTGTGCGTTGATCAGTCAGTCAGTCAGGACAAAGCATTTCATATAAGTCGCTGAAAGGCACTTTTGATTGCAAACACCATTGTCTTATTGTAGAGGCCATGAAAACCCTTTTGCGAAATCTTTCTTTATACTTAACATAATAGTGAGATTTTTAGCCATGGTTCATGCTTAGCTATTCTAGTTGTAAAAAAATTAACCCACCTTTTCAATTTGGTTTCAAATTTGATATTCAAAGTATTCCATAACATAGTTTGTGTTTTATCAGCCACAGGACGTCCACTGCTGAACATAGGCCTCCCCCAAAGACTTCCAGAGCTATCGGTCGCATGCTCTCTGCGTCCAACGACTTCCCGCGACCTTAATTAAGTCGTCCGTCCATCTAGTCGGAGGCCGTCCCGCGCTGCGCTTTCCGGTACGTGGTCTCCAATCTAAGACTTTTCGGCCCCAATGGCCATCAGTTCTACGAGCCACATGTCCCGCCCATTGCCACTTCAGCCTACTAATTCTTTGGGCTATGTCGGTAACTTTAGTGGTCAGTGTAATTACATAATTTATCTTTAACCTTTATTTATTATTACTAGTAAGCCGTTAATGCCAACATATTTTACAATAAAAAAAAATTAAAATGTAAGTATGTAGTTAGCTTTTAGTTATTGGGCGTCGGAGTGTCTTTTTGCGCAAGAAGGCCTCCTCCAGGTCTTTCCAGTCTCGTCTTGTTTGAGTTATTCTAAGCCATATTGGATCTGCAATCTTTTTGATGTTGGCAGACCATCGTTTTCTTTGTCTTCCTCTTTTTCTCTTTGTTAGGGGTACATTGTGTTATTTCTTTTGTCTATTTATTACTGTTCTCTCTCATCATGTCGCCTACCCATCTACATTTGAGTTTCTTATTTTTGACTACATCTTCAATTTTCGTAATCTGTCTTATATCTTCGGCTCTTCTCCTGACTATTTTTGTGTAGCCTAGGATCTTCAACTTTTATGTTGTAGTAAAAAACCGGTCAAGTGCGAGTCTGACTCGCTTATGAAGGGTTCCGTACCATGTTGTATAGGAGCCCTAGTTAAATATATATTTTTTGTTTTCAGTATTTGTTGTTATAACGGCAACAGAAATATATATAATCTGTGGAAATTACAACTGTCTAGCTATCAAGGGTTATGAGATACAGCCTGATGACAAACAGAATGGACGGACAGACAGACAGTGAAGTAATACCTAAAAACCCTAAAAAAGACAACAACACTGAAAAACTGAAACAGAAAAGACATTCTTTTCAACTTAGGAGCATCCTTTTCCAATGTTTTCTATTTATTTATCTTAAATTTACAGGTTTTTTATGTTTGACCTTTAATAATAAAAAAATGCACGAGTAGGATAGGTGAGCAATTTCGTTATAAATTAAAATACATATACCAATGCTCACCTTTCTGGCGATTATTCCTTATTTATGTTATGATGTTCCTCCACATGTAATACAAATAAAATTATATATCTATAGTTAATACTAGCTGCGCTCCGCGGTTTCACCCGCATAAGTCCCGATCCCGTGGGAATATCAAAATAAAAAGTAGCCTAAAGCCTTCCTCGATAAATGGACTATCTAACACAAAAATATTTTTTCAATTCGAACCAGTAGTTCTTGAGATTAGCGCGTTCAAACAAACAAACTGTTCAGCTTTATAATATTAGTATAGATTATCAAGCTAGAGAGTTTGTTTGAACGCGGTAATCTCGGAAACTACTAGTTCGAATTGAAATTGAAAAATTATTTTGATTGAAAAATTTATCAATGAAGGTAGCCTTCCTTGATAAATGGGGCTACTTTTTAAAAGATCTTCTGATCTTCGGATAAAAGTAATCGAAGATCAGAAGAAGGGAACAGTATAGGGGTACTGTTCCCTTGACGTTCTAAGTATTTTTTTTCGAAATCGATCATGCATACTACATTGAGTGAGTGAGTACCCATTAGAAAATTCAAGCCTAAAATCCCCTTCGGCCGCATACGAAACCGGAGGTTCGTAACCAGTTACCAAAGAAGAAAAAATCCTTTTTTTGAAGACAATTTTTTTACGCGATATTTTTGAGATCCATGGATATTACGGCTAACAAATTATGCCTTCACACCAAATCTGGTGCAGAATCTGAAGCGTCTCGGAAACGGGATATTTGTTGAAACATGGAGCGAATCATGTTTCTTTTAATATCCCGTTTCCGAGACGCTTTAGAGATTTGGTGTAAAGGCATTATTTGTATGCCTTAGTGCCCTCTATCATAGATAGGTATAGGTCTCAAAGTGCTCCTTGACATTTTAAGTTAGAAATCTTATCTTATATCTTTAAATGAGCAATTCTTGTATATATATTATATATATAATTGGAATCTCGGAATCGGCTCCAACGATTTTCATGAAATTTGGTATATAGGGGGTTTCAGGGGCGATAAATCGATCTAGCTAGGAATCATTTTTAGAAAATGTCATTTTATTCGTGTTTTATCGAAACTTACTTTTTTTTTATCTGAAAAATATGAGTCTTCCTGACATCTATTGGCGAACTACTAATACTATTTTTTGTTAGCAATAAAGTTATTCCAGCAGATGGCGTTGTTAAGTAACACGAAGTCAATGAGTGTTTGCTTTGAGGTTAGGCTAAGTAAAAAAAAACCAGGTCATCCAGGTACTATCTATTGTGTCCAAAGCCCTTTTTCCTACTCCATGACGTTCAGTCGAAGCGTTCAGTTCCTACTTACTTACTTAGTACCTCTATATTTTACATAAACCGAAATTGCGTTACAGATAAATAAATAAACATAGGTACATTACATAATATGTTATGTACTGTAACTACATGAGATGAAAGACAGAAGCTCGAATGCTTTATTAGTATACGTAGCGTACACACACACGTTTGTAAGTTAAGTAAACAGCTTACAGATTTAGATTAGATACTACCTTCATGCTTCAAGGTATGTTGTTTGTTTAAGCTTCTTGTGAGATGAGTAATCCTATTAGCTCAGTAACAATGTTACATGGACGGTTGAGATGTCTCCATTTTAATTTTTAACTCGGATTTAATCTGAGTCAAAAGTTTAAAAGCTATTTATGAAGTCTATACAAATATTATAAGGAGGAAAGATTTGTTTGTTTAAATTGAATAGGCTCCGAAACTACTGGACCGATTTAATTGAAACTTGGTATGAGTATACATTGATTCATTGGGAATAACATACGCTACTTTTTATCCCGATATTTCCCACGGGATCGGGAGTTACGCGGGTGAAACCGCGGAGCACTGCTAGTTGTACATAAACGGAACCAGTTCCATACAAGTAAATTAAAAGCCTCGTACGGAACCAGTTCCGAAACTTCGGTTCTATAGACAACCGAAACGAATACAAAGTAGGTATAATGATTCAGAAACCCCATATCTATTTAAATAATTATTGGATTTTAGACTAACATCGGCGATGTAGGCAGTTAAACTGCCAACTTCAAATGAGAATGGGTTGATCACGTGAGCCGAATGCAACCCGACCGATAGACTAAGGTCGTCACGCATTGGGTGCCGGAAGACGGACGTTTAAAACGATGGCGTGACGATTTCGATGCATTTAACACAGACTGGCTAGCCCAGGACCGAACTGCTTGAAAAGATTTTAGGAAGGCCTTTATTTATGGTTAGCTGGGCTGGTTCACCCCCTGACAAGTAGAACCTCACGCGAAAGGGACCCAGCTAAAGAGGTCTGATTGCGGAAAACAGCCCGTATAAAAGTATGTATGTTTAATAAAAAGAGACCTAACATGGTTAGAACTTTAGTACCCAGATGCCTAGGAGACTTTTATTTTCATAAGTAAAGTTGATTGAAATAGGATTGACCTTGTAGTAGCATCGAAATATCGAGCTCCAGAAAATAAAAACCTGCTTAGTAATGATGTTTTATTTTTTCTTTTTTGTCGTGAAATATAATTATTTTTCGAAAATGTTCATTTTTGTAAAATAAATGAAAGTTCTCCAGTTATAATCTAGGCATTTCGACATAGTTGGACAGCTCTGAATGTTTCATCGGCTTCATTAACAGTTAACAGTAACTTTATTAGTGTTAATTAGTAATTGTGCGGTTACATCTGCTCCTAAATTAGACTACATTGTGCACTTGAAGCAGTGATGATTCGTCATCCATTACATTGATAATGTTTGTTGTTCTTTATGTTGTTATAGTAACCTGATTGTGTTGTTTATCTATATCTACTATTACTAGCTGGCCCGGCAAACGTTGTTTTGCCATTTACCAAAAAAAAAAATGTTCGAATCTCAGACCTAACGAATGTACACAAAAATTTTAAACAAATCTTATATATACATACCTTGTTATCCCCATATCCCTACCGGGGTAAAACCGCGGAGCACTGCTAGTGATTTTTTGTTAAAATGACGACCTCTGTGGGCGAATGCACGCACGCGACGCAGGTTCAATTCTCCTCAACCAAATATTTATGTACAGAAACTTAAAAGAATACTATGTATTTAATACTGTGTTTTTGCTGTTTTTTCATAACAATCATTATCAATTTCAGGTGGCGCGAAGTTACGGGGTACCTTTCGTCGAAACATCAGCTAAGACCAGGATGGGAGTCGACGATGCCTTCTACACGCTCGTCAGGGAAATACGTAAGGACAAGGAGAGCCGCGGGAAGAAATACCGCAGGGGTAACAAACTAGGTTCCGGAAGGAAATTCAAATGCACTTTCCTTTAAATTGTATAGCTATTGAAGTCTAAGGTGTCGCTACTTTGAAGTAAGGTTGCTAGAGAAAGTAAACGCTACCCCTCACCGTTTAATATTTACATTAACAAGAATGTGAGACATATCGTGAATAGACTGTCAAATTATAAGGACAATTTCTTCTTCCTAACCTTATCCTATCCTGTCCCGTAATTTATAATTTATTTTGTTAATAATTTTCACCTAAATATTCTTTTTAGATACCCTAAATTTACCCCAATCGCCTCAAGTGCCTCAAACCTTTCCCAAAACTAAATATATAATATAATCATAACGCAGACTAAAAACCACATGGTACTGTCAATCACAAAGCTCAAGAGAGACAAAGACTTGACACTGGCGTGCGAGCGCACAACCATTACCTAAAGAAGAAGAAGAAGAAAATGTAACCTTACTTCGAAGAAGCGCCACGTTATCTTACTTAAGTATTGACTCCGGAAACTGCGTGTGACAAAACATTTAACTGTTAGACTCTATGTTGCTCTAACTTAACTGATTAGTGCTTTTTGGATTACACGCAGACGATGCTTATATCTCAAATCGTGGCGAAGCAATTAGTTTTACAATCTTTGGAGCTATTACTATCTGCTATTTTTACGTATTTGTTGGACATTGCTATGGCAGGCTCCATATTTTCCATAGTCCACTACCATCCCATCACATCAGTCCAAGTAGTTTTCGACTGACGAGGATAATCACCGTTTTGGTAAGTGCCCACATTATACTTTGCTATTAAACTTGTTATTATAATGGACCTCTATTGGATATAGGACGCCACTCATAATACCTTAAACCTTTTATTTGTCACTGTATAATAATTTCTCATCAAATTGCGTTGTTCGCCAAGATTTTAGACATAATCAGTGTAGAATGAAGTTTTAATAAAAAGCAGGTCTAAATCTGTACATAATATTTTACCTAATGGTATATTACAGAAAGACTGTGTAGATTGGTTTGCGCAAGCCATTGTGCGAACACGTGAGAGGTGCAGCTCATTGGGTGGGTGGAATCTTAGAGCTGCACAGCTTAGTTGGCCGTCTAATAACCTAAACTATAGCATATCTCGACATTGGAGTACTGATGCTGTAAACTTATATAACATTTCTACATAGTCTTATAACTAAATATTCGTTTATTATATGTGTTCTTGTTATACCTATGAATGTTATTAATAGATATTAATTATAAATAGACAAAACTATGTGTATTACACGTTATCACCATAATTCGCCGCGGCGGAATTCGAATCCGCGTCTTTGGTGCCCACATCTTTAGTACTTCAATGTTACAAAACTTTAGATTGTAAGTTTAGGAAATGGGATTTAAAATCTCTAGTAGAGTAAGGTGATCATTTTTCGGCACCTTATTACTTTTTTGTTTGAAAAAACAGGGTGCCAAAAATGTGTCGTTTTTCAAGTGAACGCGTACCAAGACGCGACATTGAGTTATTCGGATCGTACGCGCTGAACGAATTTTGTTTCCGTAATTGTATCTTGTATAGAACGTCTAAAATGGCTATATTCAATGACGATCCAAACCGTAATACTAATCGGATTTTATTTTGTTTGTGATAAACAGACATCTAACAGAAGGATGTTCTCTATTAGTCTGCGTATTTTTTTAATATGTTTTTATTTAAGTATCTTTTTGGTTGATATTAGGAATTAGTAACAGAAAAACAATTGACTCTAAGATCAATGAAATTACCAACAGTCAAGAAGATTAATCTTTTTCACAATACCTTTCAATTTCTATAAAATGGAACGAACTTACTTACTTCATAGCACCTCCGCGTAATATTCCCTGTTTTTATAGACAGCATCATGTCAAAAAGAGGCTTAAGACACACTTGCTTTTATGGCCAGTACCCGACTCCAAAATAGGTTCGTTATAAAAAATAAACGAAGTAGATGGCTAATAATATTATATGATGCGATGGTCGCGACGCGATTCAGTAGCAAAAATAGGTAAAATTCAATTCGTATTACGATTCGTCGAAAGTACCATTTTAAACCCCCTGACCACGCTAACCGATCTTGGACAGAAAGCAGTCTTTTGTAGAATGACAGCATTTTACTGCGAATGCGCGACGTTGCATACGATTTCATATAGAGAATTATAATGTGAATTATTATTTAATATAATTTATAGTTATTTTAATGACTGGTATCCGTGCGGCTCCAACGACATGACGCATCTGCGTACGCGTTCACTTTTGACCTAATCCAGCTAACATCAAAGAAAGAAAGAAAACATCACAGTTGTTTAAATCGCCTAGTTCTAGGGAGTTCTTCCTTCGATGTAAATTAACGCTTTGGCTTTACTAATTGTTACTAAACACAATTAGATATTTTTAAAACTTTAAATATGTATCTAATTAACTGTAAATACTAAAATGACATATACAGGTGGTAGCGAAATTCCTAACGAACATTTCCAATCAGTTTTTTGTTTTTCTAAAAAAAAGGTATCTCCTAAATAACTTATCTATTAGAACCATCTTATTTTAAAGATATTTTATACACAGATGAAACAAATCAACGATATAATATAATATTTTTGGAAGCAAACGTATGCACCAAAGTTTTAGCCTAAATCAATGCGGGCTGTAATAACTTCACTACCACATTTATGTTAAAAATGATTTAATCTCTTAAGGTGAAAGGGTACCGGCGCTCTCTCCATACAAACGTAGTCATGCTCACGGCAGTTATAAGTTTTATGCAACAAAAATATTTGCTCTAGTGTCATTATCCAGGGAGAAAACAGTCGACTACGTTTGTATGGAGAGAGCGCCCGGTACCCTTTCCTCTTAAACTGCGACATAATAACTGTTTAAATGCTAATTCGAGCCATTCAGTTGGATAAAGTCCTGATTTAACTGATTAATTGACATTAACTTATTTACAACCTTTTTAAAATAATTGCTAGCGTTTTCTCTAATCTAAACGAATTTGAACACTATTACGGCAGCATGTTAGTTCCTTTTCTAGTTTAGCTTTAATACCTAGTAAAAAGAACCATGTTACAAAAAGAATGAATTTTTGAAAATGGTTTACTGAAAGAAAAAATCAGGACTTTGCTCGATGACGATGAAAGAGGTTCTTAGAAAAATTATATTTGCTATAGGTAAATAAAATGTTACCTTAACCAAAATCGATTTCTTATCAGTTTTTTTTTTGTAAAAATGATCCAGTAGGAAATGTAATGTTATTTTGAAACAAAACATAATTTCTCAACAATGATATAAATAAATATCTTAATATTAAATAATTAAGTACCTATACTACGTTAGTTTTAATATACTAATGTAGATTTTAGTACAAAACTAAGAATAGATTTTTCATGTTATTTATTTAATGTTACTCCATTGAAATTGCAGTAAGGAGTAGTGAATTCAATTCAATTGACTTATGAAATTCTTATTCTTGGGGTGCTATTATCTAATAGTAACCTTGCAGTAGTATTGCAACTTCGATATCATAAGAAAACTCTACAGTTCTTATCGCGATTCGTGATCAAACTTTTGTATGAAACTTGTGGCACTTTATTGAAATTTAAGGGATGATTCTCATTAAACCGGGACGTGCCGTGTACACTGTAAGTGACCCGGACGGGGCATGGATTTGAAACATACATTTTGTAAAAAGCAATTTATAAAAAAAAAGCAAAAAGCAGCACGGACGGGCTCCGTCCCGGACTGGCCCGATCTAATGAGAACCATCCCTAGCTCATCGTTTCCTCAGTCGACGAATCACGTTTGACTTTCCTTCTATGCTCACGAATCGTGATAAATTCTTACTCTCAATTAACCTACAATGAATTAATCAATCGAATTTTTTTCTTCAGGATCTTCAGAATAAATATGGGTTAAGTTTTAATTTAGCTGACGCTAAGTAATATATGTTTTTTGTATAACTTGTATTTTATTGTTTATACATTCAAACGTAGTAATCGAAATTAAACTGAGTTTGTTTTGTGTTCTCAATTAATTATTTTTTTTATAAGTGAGAATAAGCTGCCATCAGGTAAAGTAGAATCGTTTTAGAAAAGATCCTAAGAAACTGTCATACTACTTTTTTTGAACGATTTTACTGTAGTTAAGTATAATTTTTTTATAATAATTTTGCTTTAGAAACATAATTGCTAGGGTATCCAAGCATATTATTGATTTTGCCACTCATCGTGATTTTTGTAAGTAAATTATTGTCAGTGATTGCCACAGATGGCGCCAGTAGTAGAGGGAAGCAATTAAAGTGTGCTAAATCTAGAATATGCCTGGATACCTATTGTAGGTACATAACTAATCTTAGGTACGTACATGGAGTGTGTGAATAAACATCATATGTATTTTATACCTATTTCTTTATTCAGATAATTAAAATTATAAAAGTACTTGTTATTAATAGAGCTGGCTATTTTGCTTGATAAAAAAAAACCTGTGAAACATATGCCCATGTAACCAATGACTTTACTATTAATTTTACGCATGTAATCACGAATTGCACTAATCAGATAGTTGGTGCAATTTGTGATAAATTATTGGTTCCTTGGTGCCGATTAGTTGAATATAAGTACCTAATACACTCGAGGTGGTGCTTGCCCTAAAATGTTAAGTATATCAAAGACAGAACATTCGCAATTTACTTAGTGTTTTTACTGAATTATTTAAATCTGTAACAATATTCTAACTACGGCTTTTTTTTTATCTATTTTAGTATAAACGATGCTAGGGCACAATATCTTGTTGGAACTAGTTGGTATTTTATAAATATATGTATTATAATTCTGTAACAACGTAGCACAAGATTGCGTGCTATTTGGAATAAATAAATTCGATACATAAGTTTTGGTTTTTTAATGATTTTTAGTCATATGGTTGGTAAATTCCCATCCCGAAAGTATGGAATTTAGATTTTTTGGTTGAAATTGAAAACTTCTGAATGGGTTATAGACTTGATGCGCTTACCCGTTCAAATTGCAAAATGATTTTTTTTACGAACTGAAGCGTCAACAGGAGAGTTTTGGCGGGAACGAGTTAACAACATGTCGTGCTGCAGTTTTATTTTCATGAAACTTAGATGTAACCCGAGTTGAATTGTATAATTCTGGTGGAATGTTATTCAATTTAGTTCTGTGAAAGTGCACAAGTGTAGTGAAAGTAAAAATCAGTGTCAAACATGCAGTTTTCACGTTGCCTCCAAATCTCCTATTAAGGTTATGGTAAACTTGCCACCGCTTTACTATAACCCCTGACTTGACGGACTATGACGACTTTGACTGTATTGAAACACTTTAGGCCCGATTTATGAAAAATCGGGTCATAATTTGATGCAAAATATAACTTGACACTGGCTAAATGCACACGTGCGAAGCCATAATAAAAGAAAAAAAAAAAAAAAGCGTCAACAGTTAAAACAAAGTTGTCACTGTCAAAAAAGCCATTTCGTTTTGGGTTACTATATTGTACGACACTGTATTGTCCAACCCAATAATTACCAACACCTTTTACAGCATATAATTGGCGTACCGTGCTAGAAATTATCATGTTGTACAATAGGGTGTCGTACAATATCATCCTGTGCATTGGCAAGGCCTATTTCTACGCAGCTAGAGTAGGTGTTTTTTTTTTTTTTTTTAAATATTTAAAAATTATGGCTTCGAATAGTGTGCATATAGCCAGTGTCGAGTTACTATTTTCATTATAAATTATTTATGATTTTCACAAATCAGGCTCAGAGTGTCTCATAATAGTCAAAGTCGTCATAGTCCCTCAAGTCGGGGGCTATTGTAAAGGGTGGCTACCACACCAAAGCCTTGAAGCAGAAGATGAGCAGGAGAATTGGGTGAGGCAGCACGAAAAGTCCATGTTGGATACTGATTTTCATTTGGCAGCACGAAAAGTCGATGTTCGACACTGGTTTTTATTTTCACTACACTTGCGCACTATCACGAAATTAAATTAAAAACTTACCACCGGAATTATGCAATTTATCTCGATTATTCACAAAGTCTTGCAAACATAAAAATCGGCGCGCTATGTTGCTCTCGCATTCCCGCCAAAAGTTCTTCACACCTGTTTCACACAGAGACACAGAGTTGTGCGTGTGTTGTGTACTAACAGTCATAGACAAGGCAGTTGCTAGGGAAAAATTCGATTGTTTTGGCTATTTCTACGCAGCAAAATTTGATTGGTTTCAGCTTTTTTCCTAAGCAACCACTCAAAATTTGCTGCGTGAACTTTTCCACCAATCAGAGATCGAAGTTCAATTTTAAAATCGATAGGGTAACAACTTTATTGTCCTTCCCCGATAGGGTAAAAACTTTTCAAATATTTTGCTGCGTGAAAATAGCTCCTTCGCTGTGCATTATCATAACGTGTAAATATTGTACACCCCTCTAATGTACGACCTGATAATTCTGATCACCGTTCTATTGGCTAAACGATATCTCTGCTCTTATTGGTCAGTTTGTACTATCCTCCACGGTCTTTGTCTATGCATTTGATGCTTTGTTTTAGGACAGTTTAGTAAGCAAGTAGCAGTATTTATTTTTGATGTTCAATTTTTTAGAGATATATTTATATTTTTTTTCTTTAAACGGCTCTTAAGATTAATGTAACAGTTCAAAAATGAGTAGAGTTCGGATCTGGCACTCGCCGGCCGCTGCCACGGCACCGCTCGCTTCACTCGCTCGGCTCGTGCGTTGTGGTCGCAGTTCTAACCTAACCTATCCATGTCGGTTCTGTAACATTTAACTTAGAAATTAAGTTTGGGGTGGTACACTCACTCACACAAAAAAACACTCGCTTCTCAAAATGACTTAACTGATGTTCGAATTAGTAACTAAACCATTCAAACGAGGCATGAGTTTGACATTCAGCGAGGTGTTGCTAATTATCGGGGTGTACAATATAGTGTCGGCAATTATCACCCCGGACAAAAAATGTCCACCCTGATAATTACCGACACCTTATTTCACGGCCCGATAGTCATTGACACGGTGCTTACAATTATCAGGTCGTACATATAGGGGCGACCATTATAGTGCTGTGTTTTATAGGTGTTGTGCATTATTGGCTCCCTTTCGTTTTGTAAACACAGTTTTCCCATTTCATGCTAGTTAAAATACAAGTTTTCGTTCAATTTCACAATTATGGACGCAAAAGACGTCTGCGTAGAGATCGAAAATGATGAATTCTACAGTAAGTTCTTGGATGAAACCGTAAAACCAGTAGTTGCTGAAAACGCATCGGTGACCGAACAAGTTCAAAAACTCGCTCAAGGCATCGAAAGACTGGGTAAAAGTCTGGAAAAACAGGTACTGGCCAAGCATAATGATCTTCTTACACAAGCAAGTCACATCACAGACCTGGAAGCGAGTTTAGAATCAGTGGAATCACAAGTAAAGAGCATATTACGTGGCGCTGAAAAATTGAAGGATCGCGTCCACACACCGTACAACGCTCTAGAAAATCAAACCCTGATGCTTGAAAGGGTACAAATCACGTGTAACTTGCTGAGACACACTTCTAAGATACTGTCTCTGTGGAATAAATTGAAGTCCATCAAAGATAACCCGTCTAAAGAAGCTATGTTACTTTTCGAGCTCAATGAGCTCATCAGTGACTATGATTTCGAAGGTATCACCTTGTTAGATGAAGTATTAAAGGAAGTAGACCAGAGAAGGAAGCAGTTGCTTCATGACTCTACTGAACTCTTGCAGTCGAGCCTTCTAAATGGAGATAAGGCAAAGCTACTACAGTGCTTCAAAGTGTTCCACAACTTACAGTGCACTAAAGAACAGATCCAAATATCTGTAAACAACATTCTTATTGACCTAAGAAAAGAAGTATCAAATGCTCTGAATGTACAGATTGTTTCGATTGAAATAAAAAAATCCAGTTCTGGGAGAGTGGCACCAGGAAAAGCTAATATTATGAATTCACAAGACTTCAAAATGAAACTCTGGGATAACATAGAAAAGCTATTCAAAGTGGATATTTATAACAGTTGCACTAAAGTGATTATGTTACAAAATGTTATCAATGAACTTCATGCTATCGGTAATTTCAGAAACATAACTAAAGACTTCTGGTCAGACTTAACAGTCATGTTTAGCAGTGAACTGGACAAGAGCCCCACAATGGTCAACCAATCCGTTGAGATTGATTATCCAAAACTCCTTAAATGTTTTAATGACCTACTATCTAGATTGAAATCCAAAGATTTGGAGATGAACCGTTCAAGTTTAACCAAGTGGGAAAACTCATTTTTGTCCAAATCTTTGGGGAAATTGTTAGAGCCTGTCAGAAGCATGTGGCATTTGAGCCAGGTGCCTTCAATGGAGCAAATAGATAATGCTGTCAGGGTAATAGCAGAGGCTTTGAGTGTGTCCCTTGGAGACAAGCAACTGAGTATTAGCTTAGCTAACAGTGTAGCAAAATCTATTAAACAGATGAATGTAGAGGCTGAGCAGAGATTGTCGTTAGACAGTGATGTTGCCCAGATCATTGAGCCTCCAACCAGCTCTCAGCAGAAAAATGCTGATCTCTGCAATGCACTATACTACTTCTCATCACAAATCAAAAGAGTTCTTGTAAACATGAACACCATATTGCCCCAAGAGAGTATCCAAATTGTCCAGAACAGCCTGAAGGATATATCCAGCATCCCAGTACTTCAACTCTTTGCAGACTCCATAAAAAATTCACTCTATATTATTCTTATGACTATGCATGATGAACCAGATTTGATCAGAGCTGATGACCCCGGGGGCAAGTCCCTATCTTGTTCTCCATACATGAAGGAGCTGCAGCAGTTTGTTTCCAGATGCAAAGACATCTACCTATCTATGTTCACAGAGAAACCAGCCTTGAATGAATGCTGTGTTAATATAGCTAAATCCTGTATTGAGAGGTTTATTTTGCACATTTGTAATGTAAGGCCTTTGAGTCAATTTGGAAGAGTGAAGCTACAAATAGACTGCAAGCATCTGGAGGTTGCTTTAGCGCCGCTTGTGAGTGACATGAGTGAGTTGGGAGACAGCTACAGGCAGCTGAAAGCATTGTGTTTGTTGCTGGAGAAGTCTCCACAGGACATAGCCAAGAGTCAGTCGGAGGGCGCTTGCTTGCCGTACTCTTTAGTCATGATGCTGCTGTTCTCATTCGGTGGTCATCAACTGCTCGCGCCGCACACTTGCGCCGGTTGGAATGTGCAGAGACTTATGCTATGGTTGGATGGCCACAAAAATGAGAAAGAAAGGCTAGATTTTGTAGCAGGTGCTTTGCAAAGATACCAGAATCATGTAAGACAGAATCAGATCACTACTTATGATGAAGTATATCCTGTGTTGCTTCAGTTACTTGAAGATGGAAGGAAAAATATAAAGAAATAACTATATTATTGATTACTTACTATTGGTTTCACCCGCATAAGTCCCGAGCCCGTGGGAATATCAAAATGAAATTAGCCTTCCTCGACAAATGGACTATCCAACACAAAAATAATTTTTCAATTTGAACCAGTAGTTTCCGAGTTTAGCGCATTCAAACAAACAAACAAACTCTTCAGCTTTATAATATTATAGATAAGTTAATAAATTAAACATCAGACCTTTGTTATTTTAAATATTTTATTAAAATAAATCTGTTCGAACATCACGAGGGTAGTTTCTGTTTTATTCTTCAGAAAAACGATATACATTCATCTTCGTCGGCGTCATCAATCTGGCGCGGAGAAAAAGTATTTAATTTACTTCCACATCCATTTGTATCTATAATATACAAGGAATTTAGAAAAATATTTCAAACAAAGATACGTATTTAACTTATCGGGATAACTTTATAGCACTAGGTTGGTAATGTAAAACGCATGCGTGCATAATATGTTGGATTATGAGCCTAAAAGCCGTTGAATAAGATCCACTTTATGAGCAACTGTGATAAAAATAATATTTCATTTGTATTAGATTTTAAACAACTACTAGATACATACGGATTCTACACTTTCAAAAATATAAAACTACAAAAAATTTTAGAAGTTTTTTTTTATTTAAACATCACTATTACCAATAACAAATATATCTTACATACTTCACAAACATACTTATATCTACATAAATATATATTTATACATAAATTTATATTAATTAAACTAAGTCATAAGAAATGCATAACTGTAAAAAAAATATTCTTCACAATGGCAGTACACCTACTATTAAACCATTATAATATTGAATTAAGAATTATTAAAATAACATAATATGTAACTCGGGGCGATTTACAAACTAAGGTAAGTAATAATTAAGCTAAGTAACTACTCAATAACTATCTAAAACTGGAAATTCGATAGCTACACTACACTTATTGGCTATTATATCACATATGGAAAACCTAAAATGCCAAATTGGTTGGTTTAGGGCTGAAATGCTAAATTGGCTATACCAGGAGTCGGCAAACTGCGGATCGCGAGCCACATGCGGCTCTTTGGATGTAAAGCTGTGGCTCTTTAGTTCCGTAGCTGTTGCTCTTTAGTTCCATATGCAAATATTATTTATTTTAAAGAAATACCGCGAATTGAGGCACTTATCATTTGGAGTGCTGGCTATCTTCAAAAAAACGTTATTTACGCAAGTACTATTTATTGATGCCAAAAAAATTTGTGACTCTTTGAAATTTTGTAAATTGTAATTTTTGACTCTACCGACTCAAAAGGTTGCCGACCCCTGTGCTAGACAACAGTGCATTTGCTTTAATTTCGTAAAAGCCTGCAAAGTTATCTAGCTGGTAGAACTGAAAAATAACCATATGTGATAACGATAGCCTTTATATCATAATAATAGAGTCTATGTTGGCACCTGGTCTTCGAAGGCGATCTTATAAATCTGATCGTAATCGCTCACGAAATGCACGTCGATATCTTCCTTGATGAATGACGGTAAATCGTCGAAATCTCGACGGTTTTCCTCGGGAAGGATCACAGTTGTTACTCCGACGCGTTTCGCCTAAAATGTAAAGATAATATGTATAATTTATGCAAAATATAATATGACATAAATTTCCATAATAAAAGTCTTTGTAGGTACTAGCTTATTTGCAATCTTTCCACTAAGTTAAAACAGTTGTATTTTGTTACAGTTGTAAGTTGTAATAAATATTCGACGACCCAGTTGGCGCAATGGTCACCATGCCAAACACACGGTTGCGGGTTCGATTCCCGCCTCAGACATGTATTTATGCTTTGTCTGTGGTCTTGTTGTTTCTATGTAAAAGTATATATTTACAAAAGAAAAGTATATCCGTTGTCTAGCACCCATAACACAAGTCTAGTTTCTTAGCTTTGGGCTAGATGGCGATGTGTGGAATGTTCTTCAATATTTATTTATTCATCTAGGTCTCATGAGGGTTACCTACTACCCATGACATACACGCTTAGTTTGAAGCCAGATGGCGCTGTACGAATATGTCTAGCACATAAAACAGAGTTCCTTACCGCAATAATCTTCTCCTTGATGCCGCCTACTGGTAGCACCTTCCCTGTAAGACTGAGTTCTCCCGTCATGGCGAGCCTTGAAGGCACCGGCCTCCGTAGCGCCAGCGACAGTAGCGCGGTGCATAGCGTCACTCCGGCCGACGGACCGTCTTTGGGAGTCGCGCCTTCCGGGACGTGGATATGGAGGTGACTGGAATTAATTAAACTCATAGCATTGCTACTTCGAATGGGAAGGACAAAAAGTTTGTATTTGGAAGCATATTAACAAAAATCGTGTCTAGGAGCTTCTTCCCTCCTTTTGTTAGAAAGAAACTACAAAACCTACCACAATCTGGTTTTTCGTGGTATATTTTACATCAAAATTCGACAAGTAGAGCCAGAGTTATCAAAAATGCACAGCACTGCTCGCGTCACGTTCCGGTGAATGTACGGGTACTCATTATAAATATCCCAATATTCTTACGATATCGGAAGTAAAGCGAGTGAAACCATTAGACACAGCTATTATTAGTATAGCGGTTTACAAGATAGTAAGAAGTCAAAATGCGTTACATCACTTAGCAGCATCTTAAAAATTAAGTCAGGATATGTGCCTTCGGAACGCGCCTACCAATGAGAAGGCACAAGAAACTCATGGGGTTTCTTTTCTCACAAAGATAAATATTACAAAATGTGTGATAACCATTACAAAGTGTGTAACCAACCTGTTTTGTAGGAAAGTATTGTCCGGACAGTGCGTAGCGAGATGGTTCCTGGCAGCAGTGAGCGCGATGCGCGCACTCTCCTTCATGACGTCACCGAGGTGTCCGGTCAGCTCGAGCGAGCCTCCCTTCTCGTCCGTCTTAGGAAGGTGGCGGAAAGCTGTCTCGATGTACAATGTACTACCGCCTGACGGAAAAAGGATAAGTTAATTTAACTCACATTTTATAATTTTTTCACACCTGCGACACTTTATTAACGTATTAAAGCCCTATTTATCTCAACTTAAAGCAAAACATTATTTCCAAGGGAAATACTGTTGTACGAAACTGCCAAGGGAGATAATGCTGTATGAAACTCCCAAGGGAATAAACTGATTTAAATATGGAACGTTGAAATTCTTGTGAAAACTCTTGGTTTTCATTTTGAAGGTCTCAGCCAATAAGTTTTATGTCCAACATTAATTTCCAATTTTATTTAAATGCTTTTTATATTGTAACTCTGACTTTTATTGGCTCGGTGACGGTGTGAAAAGTGCACCTCGGCATAAAACATGTCTTCGTCTTGGGCGCCTTAAACCCCTCGCTTCACTCAGGACTCTACATAACTCCATCGCTACGCTCGGAAGTTAACCCGAGAGGCCCTCGTTACACTCAGAGTTCAACATGCCACCCGCAACATAAGACATTGCTTTATTCCCTTGGTGCATAATCTACTATAAGTTACTTGAGTGGTACGTGATATAAAGTTTGTTACCCATAGCAGTCCAGGCGAGGCCCATGACGACTCCAGGCGGCGTGACGTCATACATCCGATCGTGTTTGAAGGTAGGCTTGCCGACTAGTTCCTGTAGCGTCGTCTCACTCACTGACATTGTTTCCACATCTTTCTTCACTATCTTGTACGCTACTTTACGGGCTATCTGTTTGGATTCAATAAAAAATACATATATTTATTATACCTACTGAATAGAGATCATAATTTTTAGTCGGCTGAAAAGATATCATGCTGAAAGCGGCCGGAACATTTTTTCTAAGTATTTTAAATATGTCCTAGATTCTCACATAGTAAAAGAAACAGATGTATGTTTTTCAGTTTGTTATGTCATTAGCCATACCTCCTCACAACAGTTTTTCTGGGACAGTAGTATAAAAATTACAGAAGACTACAAAACTTTGCTATTTCCTTTGATTTACCATACTATGTTTGTTAACAAGAATTGATCTCTATCAGCTACACTATCGATTGATATAAAAATATATTCACCCTATATATTCGTAGAGTAATAATATGAATAGTATACCTTTTCAATATGTTTCTGAAGGTTCCTTACACCGGACTCCCGACAGTAGGACTTGATGAGCGTGTGCAACGCCTCGCCCGTGATCTGCAGTTGCTCTTCTGAGAGGCCGCAGTTCTTGCGAGCCGCAGGGATCAGGTACTGCTGGGCGATCGCTAACTTCTCTTCGGCCACGTAACCTAGGAGGAAAACGAAGCCCACCGTAACGTTTACAATCCTGTGTAGCACTATTTGAACATTATAACAATGTAACCTGTGTATCAAACCCACGTCGGTTTTTGTAGCGTGTGGCGGCTTATACCACTCGGACAACTAAAGACATAGCTAACATGTTGATAATCACACTAAGTACTTATAATTCAAGTATTTATGTTTGTGTGTAACGTCTATTAGAAGGTCGTAAGTCCAATACTTGTTGATAGTATTATTGTAGCAAACTGATGGTGTACTTATGACGCATACTGTACATAGTTCGAACTGATGTCTTTTAGGATAAACTTCTGACCTTGGGGATGCATAACTTAACATAAAATAAGCTTTTATATTCGCATTTAGGATTATTCCTAGAGATACCTTTTCACTCGCGAATTGAAGGCCCCCAAATTGTACACGCCAGGAAAGAGAGACGCAGGCAATCGATTCCCTTTTCTATGCCAATAAGGAATAAATATTGCAGGATATTCCCCACATCGACATCTAGCCCCAAGTTAAGTAACTTGACTTGTGTTATGGGTGCTTGACAACGAATATACTACTTATATACTTTTCTGTTGTAAATATATACTTATAATACATAGAAACAACCAGACAAATATCTAAGCCATAAATACTTGTCTGAGGCAGGAATCGAACCCTGTGGTTGGCATTCCGGCATTGTGCCAACTAGGTCGTCAAACAATACGCTTAGTGCCGACGTCTGGTATGTCCACCATGACTCGGTGCCGCACATCCAGTCTGCCTGGTTGTATGATGAAAGAATGGAGATGACAAAAATCCTCGCGCATGATCGTTATAAGCTTTACTAAGTGGCTACGTACCAGACATATCGATAAGTTCCATCCTATCCCTCAATGGTTCAGGTATAAGATCCACAACGTTGGCAGTACAGATGAACAGCACTCGAGATAGGTCCACCGCCACGTCCAGGTAATGGTCCAAGAAGTTCGCGTTCTGTTCCGGATCTAACAGTTCCAGGAGCGCTGATGATGGGTCACCGTGGACTCCTCTGAAATATTATTTACTTATTTATTTTGAATTAACTACGGCTGACGTTTTCACCTACTTAAGTTGCAATTTCGTGTGAATAAATAAATATTGCAGGACATTCCATACGTCGCCATCTAGCCCCAAGCTAAGTAACTAAACTTGTATTAGGGGTGCTAGACAACGGATATACTACTTATATACTTTTCTTTTGTAAATATATACTTATAATACATAGTAACAACCAGACCACAGACAAATACCTAAGCATAAATACATGTCTGCAACCCTGTGTTTGGCAGTCCGACATAATGACCATTGTGCCAACTGGGTCAATTATTGAAATGAGTTTGTCCATTAGTTGATAAAGTAAAGGTACACTAACTTGCCAATCTTGTCGACCTCATCGATGAGCACCAACGGGTTCTCGGTGTTAGTCTTCTTGAGACACTGTACAAGTTTACCCGGCATGGCGCCGACGTAGGTGCGGCGGTGGCCCTTGATCTCTGCCACGTCCGTCATACCTCCCACGCTGAACCTGAAGTACTGCCGATTCAGGGCGCGCGCTATCGAACGGGCTGGGGAACAATATTAAAACTAAGCACCACTGTTGGAAAAGTCACGTTCACGAGAATCGATTCTTATTAGACTGCTGTACCCGGAGCGTACCGTGTACGGGACCCGGACGGGGCATGGATTTGAAACGTTACATACATTTTCTGTGAATCAATTTATATTACACCGTGCATGATCCGTGTCCGGACGACGCCCGTCTACTCTACGGATTCACCCCGTCTCCTCGGCGGCTGATAACCCGGTATTTAATATAATACAATAAGTAAATAATAATAATAAATAAACATTGAAAAACATTTTACACAGCATCTAGCCCCAAGCTAAGCAACTAGGCTTGTGTTATGATGCTAGACGGATAGAATACATATATTTTTTTTTGTATAATTTTATTGTATAAACATATAGGTACTTAATATACATATACGTTTTTTACACAAATCAGCGGCAATTTGTAACTATTTGTTGTAATTGGCTGAGTTACAGCAATAATATTATTTAACTAAGATTAATTTATTAAAATAAAAATTAAATTATACCTACTTGTATGGCTCCTCAGGCGTTTTGGCGTGGGCTGTAAGCCTGAGAGCAACTGTTTATAAATAAATACAGACGCCCAGACCAGAAACTAATATTTATAGCATAAATACTTGTCTTAGGCGGGAATCGAACCCGCAACTTCTGCGTCGCAGCGGGTGTACGCCCGACGCGCCAGAGGTCGCCATCAAGTGTCTAGGTCGTCAAGTGACCAACTATTTACTCTTGTTCTCTGTAACTCTCTTCTTCTTCTTCTCGTATAGTGGTGTGGCTCACCTATTTTTAGAGTTCTCAGATCGCCCTAAGGCCTCTCACTTGACCTAACGACTACTACTAGAGGTAGCAACCGGGACCAACAGCTTAACGTGCCTTCCGAAGCACCGAGGGGCACTACTAATTGGCCACTGATCGAAGTAATGACCGCACCAGGCGTCGCTTAACCCGCAAAACCGTAAACAATCAGCGAGTGTCGCTTAGCTGTAAGTCTCCTCAAAACTCTTTATAACTATGCTTTACCTATACTAGTCTTTCCAACTCCAGGCGGTCCGTGGAAACACAATATCTTCCCCTGCGTACTGCCTTTCAATTGTGACACTGCTATAAACTCCAAGATCCTCTTCTTAATGTCTTCCATGCCATAATGGTCTTCATCCAAAATAACCTGAACACGAGAGAATCAATGATTCAATAGTTTTTTCGGTCTAGTAAAGAGCAACAAACAAAAGACAACTTTTCGCATTTTTAATATTAGTTAAAATATTCGCTGATTAATAATAATAATAGGTACTTAAATTAATATGGCAGGATAATCTACACAGCGCCATCTAGTCCCAAGTTAAGCAACTAGGCTTGTGTTATGGTAGCTAGACAACAGATATACTACTTATATACTTTTTTTTGTAAAAATATACTTAATATACATACAGAAACACCAAATACTTTACATAAATATTTATTTGAGGCGGTAATCGAACCCGTAACCTCCTAGGTCTCGCCCGACGAGCCACAGAGGTCATCAAAATCAATAGTACCTAGTTACCTACCTGTGCATCTTCCAATTTGAGGTTCTCTTCAGAAGTGACTCCCCAAGGCAGGGAAGTGAGCCAGTCGAGGTAGCAACGAGTCACACTAAAAGGAAAGGTCTACATTCAAAGTTGGTTTTGTTTGTAACAAGTTTATTGAAATAACTAGTTGGAACCCGCGGTTTTACTCTGTTCCCGAGGGAATAAGAGGATAAAAATAAACTTGTTTTATTACAGAGTGGTTCCAGCTATCTTCATATGAAGTCTAATCGCAATCGATTCAGTAACTTTTGCGTGAAGGTGTAACAAACATACATACTAACACATTAAAGCTGATAAGACAAGAGTCCCGATCTGACTAATAAAAAGTAGCCTATAAAATAAATAAATATTGCAGGACATTCCACACATCTCCATCTAGCCCCAAACTAAGTAACTAGACTTGTTTTATGGGTGCTAGACAACAGATATACTACTTATACACTTTTCTTTTGTAAATATATACTTATAATACATGGAAACAACCAGACCACAGACAAATATCTAAGCATAAATACTTGTCTGAAGCGGGAATCGAGCCCGCGACCCTGCGTTTGGCAGTCTGGCATGGTGACCATTGTGCCAACTGGGAAATGCGTAAAAGTAGTCAGGAATCTAGGTATCTACAAACCGATTTTTTTGAAATTTATTTACTAGTTTTTGCGTGTGAAGAAGTAACAAACATACATACTAAAAACTTTAGCGTCTATATTATTCACTAGCTGCGCCTCGCAGTTTCACCCGCGTAAGTCCCGATCCCGTGAACATATCGGGATAAAAAAAAGCCTGCCTACCTGGATAAACATATCCAGGTCTCCAACTATCTACATACCGAGTTTCATCGCTATCTGTCCAGTAGTTTAGGAGTAACAAACACACACAAACTTTCACATCTTATATATATATCTTATCTTATCTTATCTCTATATATATAAAAGAAAGTCGTGTTTGTTACAACACTTATAACTCGAGAACGGCTGGACCGATTGCAATGAAACTCGGTATGTAGATAGCTGGAGACCTGGATTAACACATAGGCTACTTTTTATCCCGAAATTCCCACGGGATCGGGACTTACGCGGGTAAAACCGCGGGACGCAGCTAGTTTATAATATTAGTAGAATAGGATTACTAGGGTTAACATACTTGAATTCAGAACTATGACTCTCCAAGAAGTTGAGTTTGTTCAGCTCCTCATCAATGACAGTCTGCACTGCTTGGGGTACCGTCTTGTCCGCCAAACGTTCGCGGAATTTGTCACCGATCGCGTCTTTATCATCCTTTTCTAGACCTAGCTCTTTCTTTATCACCTACAAAATGGATTTTCAAAATTAATATGGTTAAGAGTTTGAACTGATAATATTGGCCTAATCTGATCTAGAAAGATTTACTTTAATCCACGCTGTTTGGAACGATCTAGTTCCTGGGTCCTCCCTGTAGTCCCTGTATTAGATGGAGTAAGTAGGCTCAGGAGTTTGTACTATGAGTTTTAAACCATTTGCTATTTTATTCTCAAACTTAACTTAATACATAAAAACATTCAGACAAAACCTATCTATAGATCACGCATGAAATGGTCCCATGGTAAGAATCAAAATCGTGACCTTTTTAGGCAAATGTTCGGCCACTGAGCCACAGAGGTCGTCACTGAACTAAAGCGCTATCAAAAGTTTCCATAGGTTTTATTTTGTGTCCCTAATAATTTAAATTAAACTCTATACTCATATTATAAAGAGGAAAGATTTAAATGTTTGTTTCGAAACTACTAGACCAATTTTGATAAAACTTGGTATGAGGATACATTGATTAATTGACAGTAACATAGGCTACTTTTTATCCCGATATCCCGACAGGGTCGGGAGTTACGCGGGTGACACCGCGGAGCGCTGCTTGCGCAACTTACTTTAAGCTGTTCATGAAGTATATATTTCCTGTGCTGCTGTTTGACCTTCTCCTCAACTTCTTTGCCTATCTTCTGTTGCAGTTTAGATAGTTCATACTCTTTCTTCAGGAGCGAAAGAGACATCATCAGTCTTTTTGGAATCTAGAACATATTTAAAGAGTAACTTGAATTAAATGAATAAATAAAAATTATTTATTTCCTTATGGTACAGTTTATAGTGATTACATAATGGACCCTGAACTAGGGCATTACCCGTTTTTATAGATTCCTAAAAATGATTACACAATATATGATAGTTTTATGCACTATTTAATATAATGTTCGAAACTACTGTCTGAAAAAAATCAACCCTTAGAGCGGTGTTGGCTTAGTGGTAGATACCTCGACTTTCATTCTGAAGGTTGTGGGTTCGAAACGAATACAGCCTGGTGATACAGACGGATAGTAGAGTCTTAGTAAAAGGGTCCCGTTTATGCCCTTTGGGTATGGATAAATATGACTACTAATGGTAGGGGGTGTGTATCCTTACATCCATCTCCTCTAATATAGCCTGAAGGTCGGCGGGCTCGGCGCCTGTGAGTGCTGCACCGAGGTCGCTCAGGTACACCGGGTTGTCAACCACTCTCTGTCCTTGTGCCAACATGTGGTGGAGAGACTCTCTGGAAACCATCATCATTATTATTAGCTTGCAGTTCACATAATATTAAAGGCATGAATCTGCACTAACTTTACACATATTTGACAACCTGTGTCGCTGTCTGTGATGGAGAAGGTTGCACGTTCGATTCTCACCTCGAAACAGATATTTTTTCTGGACTGGGTATTTGTGCATGTATATCTATACTAATATTATAAAGAGGAAAGATTTGATTGTTGTTTGTTTGTTTGCATTGAATAGACTCCGAATCCACTAATAGTCAATAGTATTTTATTGGTAAAAATACAGTTTACAGGTCAAAGATGAAACTTGGTATGAGGATGCATTGATTCAGTGACAGTCGCATAGGCTACTTTTTATCCCGATATTCCCACAGGATCGGGAGTTACGCGGGTGAAACCGCGGATATAAGTAACATAAACTATATGTTACTTATATACTTATCTAAAATAGATATAGTGAATAGACTTTGAAAGACAAAACAAACCTATAGAGTGAATTCAAGTTGATAATGTCCCGTATTGTCTTAATAACCTCCTGTGTAAGAGCCTTCACTTCCTCCGTCTGTTGGAACTTCTCGTGCATCAGATTCTCCACCTTAGCCATTAATACTTGGTCGGGGAGTGGTTTCTTTGCCTCCTTTGCTTTCTCTTCTTCCTTGGTCTCCTTCTGCCGCCTCGTGTTGCGATACTTTCGTCTCCGTCGCTCTGCATCTGTCTCTTCACGTTGGACGTCAAGCTCGACGTTAAATAATGGAAATTTCAACTTCATTTCTGAAATTAATGTCATTTCAGAAATGAAGTTGAGTTTTTTTAGCCATCACTACATTGTATAAAACATAGTCGTTAGCTGTCTATATGTCCCTACATATGCTTAGATCTTTAAACCTACGCAATTTCGATGCGGTTTTTTAAATAGATAGAGTGATTGAAGAGGAAGGTTTTAGTATATAAAACAAAACTACCTAAGTCGCAGGCAACAGCTAGTGCTTTTATACTATAAACTTGTTATTTTAGTAATACTACTAAGGTAGAAATACAACATTATCAAAACACATGTTTTTGTAATGAGTTTTAAAATATTTACATTATATTATTTAAGTCACTAAGACAGTACTACCTGAAATATCATGCAAAACTTTTAAGAATGAATCAGCATTTTCTTTCACTTGAAGGTAACTGAAGTAAAGCAAGATAAGACTTATCTATCTACACTAATATAACAAAGAGGAAACATCTTTTTGTTTTATTTTGTTTGTAACAAATAGACTTTGAAACTGACGGATTTCATGAAACTTGGTATGAAGATACATTGATTCATTGGGAATAACATAGTCTACTTTTTATCCTGATATTCCCACGGGATCGGGAATTACATATATAGTAAAATAACAAACAGCCGTAAACATTGAATCCTTGATGGAAAAATCATTGTTTTCTTCAAAAATATCAAGATTAACTTACCAGCAGGTCCAGTTTCAATCTCATCCTCTATAAACTGTCCAGTGATCTTTATCCTTCTATGAGCCATCACCACCAGCCTCAGCTTGTAATCCATATCCTGCATCTCATGTATTTGAGCAAACACGCCCACTTGATGCACGTCATCTAGATTCGAAACTATGTCAGACTTATCATCTTCCTTTTTACGAAGAAATATGCCAACATAAGGTTGATTGAGCTTTACCTTACGGCGAATTAGGTCTATTAGAGCCGGGTTTGATATCTGAAGCAAAGAAAATTACAATAGAAACTCTGTAGAAGTCTAAACTAATATGAAACTAAGAAGTCAGTGACTTACCTCAATCAGTTTTATAAATCGTGGAAATACTGGATTTCTGTTAATAGCGATTACAGGAACCTGTGGCCAGACCTCCGGTACGGCCACCGTTGCCGGCAAATGACTGCTGAAGATTGGGGTATCGTCTTTTATCTCAGGCTCTTCTTCTGCCTCGTCGTTCTTGTTGTTAGTCGAATACAACCTCAACTGCCCTACTTGTGGCCTCATAAGACTCCAATTGCCTCCATAACTACATGTTCGAGAGATAAAGGGGCTAGATACACTATAACACAACCTTTGAGCCGGTTTATGATGTGATGCAACTTTGGTTACAGATCGTAGGACACGGGTTGATGAATTTAGCTTGGAATTAAGAACTCCGTTTCTTAACAGAACACTGGCGGTATGCATGTTGGTTTTATATTAATATTATGGCGAAACCATGGATTTAGCATTAATTTTACGTTTTCTTTTCAGAAAATTAGGTTAGTTTTCTATTGGTTTCGACTTTTTTTCCAGATTGTTCAGAAACGTCAAAGTCGAATTGACGTAAGTAATATTGACAGTGACAACGAGTTTGTTGAACTGGGAACTTAGATTTTATGAGTGAATAAAAAAAACTATTGAACCCTGCGTTCCGCTTTTTTTTCCGCTCGAAGATTGTTTTACTGTTTAGATTGTCAAAGTCATTATTTCCTTCTCCTCCCTCCGCATTACATTCTCCGATGATTCCCCGCTTGTTCTTTGTGTGTTTTGTTGTTTTTTCTATATTATGTTTCTATCAAGTTTTCAACATATTTTCAGTAAAAATGAGCGCTAATTAACGATTAGATTAAGTTTAATAAATTCATGCTAGTAAGGTGCTGTCGTAGGCCGTTTAGAACTGCTTTACAGAAGGTATGTATTGAATGTGCAACCTTTATAACCTCTCTCCATTTATTTTCTTATTAATTTCCAACAATTATGTGATAGCACCCAATTTATTTTCAGCTTACATTAAAAATGGAAGCATCAACAGACCAAAAAAGTATAAAGGAAGGTAAAGCTGAAATATTACTGAAGACAGATAAAGTATTTTATAATCCTGTTCAAGAATTTAATAGAGATTTGAGTATAGCGGTGTTGACTCTATTCATTGAGGAATTTAAGGGCGAAAAGCTTGCTAAATTGGAAAAGAAACAGTCGACTAAAAGTGAAACTTCAGAAAAAAATGGAAAACATGACGTAAGCATTAAAATATACTTATTTGTAATTCTGTTTTGTGGTGATACTAGGTCAGCTAGTTTCCTTCCTTTAAGTGATAGGTACAACTAAGGAATACCTTTTGTTTAAATACAATACAATTGTGTGTATAATAAAAAATATGCTTACAATTTTAGATAAAAGTGACAATACTAGAAGCCCTATCTGCGACAGGGCTACGTAGTATCAGGTATGCTAAAGAAGTGCCAAATGTGACCCGGATAGTGGCCAATGATATATCCCTACAGGCTGTTGAGACTATACAAGCTAATATTGCATATAATCAGGTGGAGGAGCTGATTGAGACCAGTCACGATGATGCTTGGTAAGTATTTAGGTGTTGTAGATTGCATTATGGACAATTGGGATCTTGACTGATTTTCACTAAATATTTCAAAATTCACTAATGTTTATTAGAAAACCCTTAAAATTATCATTTTTTCCAAAAGTATAATTTAATTTGAGAAAATATATTTTCTTCATTAAATTAAATTGTCCTGTTAAAACAGTCTGCCATCATACATTTTATTCTGAGACGTCACCTTTCGCCTTGCGCGCGTTTTTGTTCTTTCTCTAGGAAAATGGAAAATCGTTTTGTTTCTTTTAGTCAGCAGACAAAATATTGCAAATTTATTTTGCGAAAATAAAGTATTTACAATACATTTGAATGCGAAATAAAGATTGTAGAATTATTGTAAACCTATTAGCTTTCATTTTCACCATATTTCATATTTTATCATAGCACTGTTATGTAGCCAATTGAGGATCCATGGAGTTTGCTGCTATTAAGTAAAGGAAAACATACCATCAGTCCTTGGTGAGGTTGATGAAACCGACCTTACCAAGGTTTAAAGCCCTAGGATACCTATTTGTGTACCCAGATTATAGTAGTTTCTTTGTAAAAAAGCTACAAACAAACACAATCTTTCACATTTAAAATATTAGTGGGACAGTTGGTGCATAACCCCTATTTCTACTGACATTAAGACTGCTATCGATGTATCTTAATTACAGCATGTTAATGTACAAACACAAGCACACAAACCGTTTCTCTGCCGTCGACCTCGATCCCTATGGCTGCCCCTCCACATTCCTCGACGCAGCCGTCCAAAGTGTAGAAGATGGAGGTCTATTACTTGTCACGGCTACCGACATGGCCGTCTTGGCAGGAAACACGCCTGAAACATGCTATGTGAAGTATGGCGCTATATCTCTAAAGACGAAGTGTTGCCATGAAATGGTAAGATTTAAATACAAAGTTTAGTAACTGCACTTTTCTGTTTGTGTTTGCTTAAGTTTTTCTTGAAGGCGTGAAAAGAATATCAAGAATCAAAATCAAAGAACGCTATTTTATTTACCAGAGTACACAGCTGCATAATCTTATATCTTTAAATGAGCAATTCTTGTATATATATATATATATATTATATATAATTGGAATCTCGGAATCGGCTCCAACGATTTTCATGAAATTTGGTATGCTTGGTCGGCTTTTTTTTATCTGAAAAATATGACTCTTCCTGACATCTATTGGCGAACTACTAATACTATTTTTTGTGAGCAATAAAGTTATTCCAGCAGATGGCGTTGTTAAGTAACACGAAGTCAATGAGTATTTGCTTTGAGGTTAGACTAAGTAAAAAAATAAATAAAAAATACCGAGCAAAGCTCGGTCATCCAGGTATTAAAGTATTATAGAAAAAGATTTTTGACCAAGGTTTATGTTGAAGGGCTGGCTTTATTAAATTCGTTTTTTATTAACAGTCTAGTGAAATTTCAGATGCTGCTAGGTATTCTTTATTTTAGTATTGTTACTATTTAGTATTTTATTTGACTTCATCCTTAAATTCTTATTAAATATCTTTTTCATTTCAGGCATTAAGAATATTGTTGCAATGTATAGAGTCTCATGCAAATCGCTACAGCCGGTACATAGTGCCCTTGCTCAGTATATCAGCTGATTTCTACATACGCGTCTTCGTTAAAATCTACTCTGGTGCCATTCATTGCAAGAAAACTACTAGGTAAATCTTCATAGATCTACCAACTAGAGGTTATTTCACTTAAGAATTGACTTTATTGTCAAAAGTAGGTATAATAATTATTATGTCCCACTGCAGGGCAAAGGCCTCTCTATTCCCCTTCCACTGATCGCGATCTTGTGCGACAGATTGCCAATCTGTCATAAAGTCCATGTCATCTCGCCACCTTCGACGGGGTCTGCCAGGAAATCTTTTTCCGTTGGTGGGTGTCCAAAAAGTTGTTGATTTGGCCTAAAGTTCTTCTGGCATATGGCAGATATGGCCGGCCCAATTCCACTTCAGTATGGCAGCTTTTTGGGTGACATCGACTACGTGGGTTTTGTAGAAGGTTTAAAATATTATTTGTAACATTTCAGCAAGCTGTCAATAGTATACCAATGCACTGGTTGCGACAATCTGACCCTGCAACCTCTAGGAGGTTTTAAACCAAACCCTACAGAGAAAAACCCAGAACAAATGAAGTCGTATCTACCTGCGGGACCACCGGTTGCCGAGAAATGTGTACATTGTAATCAAAGACATCATGTAAGTTACATAGATATTTATTCTACTAGTCATCAAAGAGAATTTTATCCCACAAAAAAAACTTAAAGACGGCTCTGTAATATCCGTGAGTAGACAAGGATAGCAAGTGTAGCTGCACTATTTCCAGAAATAGAGAAGAATATTCTAAACTAGGAACTGCAATCCCGCAGTCCCGCAAGATGCGGGATTGCATTTGCGGGACCCACGGGATTTTAAATTTTGATTTTGAAACATTAGACTAACAATAGTCCGTGTGTGACTTGAAAAAAGTGGGTTGATTGCAAAAAAATAATCACCAGCTTCGCACACGGACTGTATGTTGCTGTCCTTGATGTTATTTTGCAAAAAGACTACTTTGGTAGCAGAAGACTGTTTTCAAGAAGAACAACGTCCAGTCCAGGCAAGGTTCGGTACTTAAGGATGGAGATAATTTCACCTCTGAAAGTGATTACAAAGAATTTACAATATGTTCACAATTCAAAGTATCAACAATGAATTGGAATGATTACCAATAAGTGACTTAATAAACAAGTGCGCAGAATTGTCAATGTATTCAAGAGATCTCCAATGAAAAATGATTTGATTTGTTGTATTAAAAGTTCTTATTACAACATTTTTTTATTAAATAATAAAAAAGCCTAGTTCCATAACGACTTTAAACTTGTAGTATTATTTATTCTCTACTCGCGGAACTAAGGGGGTCAGTCCCGCGGGACTGCGGGATTGCGGTCACTATTCTAAACTGACTGCCAACCTTCGTTAGTAAGAGAGGCGACTTAAACAGAGAAGGCTCAACCGATTGAGTTAATTCTGATTCTGGGGATACCTCAGAGGTGGTGAAGATCTGACTGATCAGAATAACACCTTAAGAGAGCAGCAAATGGCTCAGTTTTCTAAATCTATTAGTGATATCTACTTATTTATATTTCCTCTATTTATTTCAGCTCGGAGGTCCAATATGGTCAGCCCCAATTCACGACGAATCCTTCGTATCAAAAGTACTAAGACACGTTGAATACAATCCTGAACTATTTGGTACAGCCAAACGTATAAGAGGCGTATTGTCTATGGTGAGAGAGGAGTTGACAGACGTCCCGCTTTATTATTGTATGGATAGACTCTTTGGAAGGGTTCATCTTGAGCCTATGAAGATGATTATCATGCGGTAAGTTGGTAAAGAAGCGCGGTGTTGGCTTAGTAGTTGATATATCGACTTTTATTCTGAAGGTCGTGACTTCGAATCCCGGCCGGCCATGTACCAATGGATTTTTATCAAGAAAAATTTATGTGCGCTAATTGACATTGCTCTTACGGTGAAGGTAAACATCGTGATGAAACCTAACTGTTGGTAAATGAACATTTTATCGTTTCAGGTCAGCAATTCTGAACGCGGGTTATAAAGTATCCTACTCGCACGCGTCCAAAATGTCTATAAAGACCGCGGCGCCTGCGCAGCTTATATGGGACATCATTAGGACTTGGGAGAAAAAACATCCTGTTAAGGCTAATAAGTATGTAGATTATTATAGCATATATTTTAATGCAAACCGTGTATGTATACTGACTGGCAAAAAACAATCGATCGAATTTACGTTCACTTAGGGACGGGAGAGTTCGGCGAAATAGATCTTGGAGAGCATCATTAATTTTGGAGTGAGGCTATTATTCACCAAAATCCCTAGGCTAGGCCCTAAAATAACACCAAGCCATATATCCTCTCAACTGGCAGATGCGGTTGCGGTTGACGGTTGGAGCATACATTTTCATTATGGCGCCATCCGGAATCTCATATTTTGACAGAATCTGTGTCAACCGCCATATTATTGCCACAAGTTTTTGTTTTGTCCATAGCTGTCAAACGTTATTTATAACAGATGGTCAAGAAAGTGATCCTATAAAGGTTTCTTTTTTTTGCCTTTTGGAACGAAATTCCTTATTGCGCGTTGCGAAAGGGGGCTAGACGGAAATATTTTTTTTTTTGGTAAATGAATTTAAAAATTAAGACCAAAAGTTGTATAGACACTTTTTGATTTTATTACAATTCCTTCACTAATTAATCAAAAGAAACTTCGTTTCATCCGGGTGTCCCTTGACACCTCTCAAGTTTTTGAAGTTTTATTCACTTTTTTTTCTATAAATTATGGCTTGCACGGCTTGTGCATTTAGCCAGTGTCAAGTTATATTTTGCATCAAATTATGACCCGATTTTTCATAAATCGGGCCTAAAGTGTTTCAAAAAAGTCAAAGTCGTCATAGTCTGTCAAGTCAGGGGCTATAGTAAAGCGGTGGCAAGTTTACCATAACCTTAATAGGAGATTTGGAGGCAACGAGAAAACTTTATATTTGACACTGATTTTTACTTTCACTACACTTGTGCACTTTTACAGAACTAAATTGAATAACATGCCACCAGAATTATACAATTCAACTCGGGTTACAACTAAGTTTCATGAAAATAAAACTGCAGCACGACATGTTGTTAACTCGTTCCCGCCAAAACTCTCTTTATTCACTTTATACACCCAAATTTTTTTAAATGTTACTCCCTGTATATCCAGTCTAAAAGTTTCTGACGTCTTTGTTTTTTTTTTAGATTAGAATCTGACTCTATAGCCAAGTACATCCTGTCTCAAGAAATACTTAGCCCTATCGACCTGAGTGAGCGGTTGGACGCCAACCCGCTCAGTCGACGCAATGGATGTTTACGGTTCCAATACAATCCCACACCGCACTGGGGTCCAGGCTCTAGAGCTGCTGTTAAGTATGTATACTTTTCAGGTATTTTACTTACTTAAACATTTTTAGCTATATCTGTATTGTTAAGGCGGAGAATGGCCAATTCGCAAAATGAATCAATGTATCTTCATACCAAGTTTCATCTAAATCGGTTCAGTAGTTTCGGAGCCTATTCGTAACAAACAAAAAATCTTTCTTCATAACTTAAATTCTTGTGTTTGTTTTAGTTGCGGGGAAAATACAAAAGCTCATCGCAACCAGAACAAGAACATGAAAAAGCGCGTTGAGAAACGGCAACATTCACCCGAGGAGGAGGCGAGGAAGAAACCGGACATAGAACAAAGTGTTGAATAAACTCTCATTTTATATGTCTATTTGTGTTTTATTTTTAGCAGTAGGTACCTAGTTCTACAGCTTTCAGGCTTCTTACCACACCGTCTTAGACGATTAAGGCGCCTGTATACTCTTTGTACACCTAAAGTCTTAAAAATGTTATTTTAGGTACAGTCTCACTCAATAGATAAATAGTCCTATTAGGGGGCGGATCCTTCGACCAAAACAACAAGTAGGCGGATCCTATTAGCTTTCCTTGCTCTTATACCTATACTAAGAATTTGAATTTGGTTAGCAGGTTGATGAACGAACAAACATTGAAATATAATAAAACCAAGCCATGAAAACAGTTAAAGCACAACGAACTTTTCCGAAGTTGGTAAAGAATATTACGTCAAAAAAAGCATTCAGAATTTCTGAACGAAATATTTTTTATCTGTGCTACTACCCTACTAAAACAAATATTTTTCAACACATTTTATCTCTTTTGCACTTGTATATTACTCAAAGCGCTGTCTCTTTTGGCAAAGTATAATAATTTGAACTGAAATTTTGCTGGAACGGGCTAACAATTTAATTTGGTAGGGTAATTTTTTATTTATGACGCACAAAATATTTTATACACGGAAAATAATCGATCGGGGAACAAACGAACGAAATTAATTTATTGGTACTTAATTTGTACAGCTGTTATCATGCGTGAGAATTATTTGTCTGCTCCAAGGACCGATGTGCATTAATTATCTTTTGTTTACACTGACCTGACGACATTTTATTACAACATTTTTTGTTTACGTGATAGGTATAATTTAAAGAAAGTGTTTCCTGCTGTGATAAAAATGTATACTATTACGTTCCTGCTGTTTATTGCTTTTACTTACGTTAATGGACAAGATAGACGGGTAAGTTTTATGTAATTTCTAATTAGTGGATCTTTCCTACACAACAGAACAGCTGACTTGAAATGCTGCCTTTCTTATCTACCCAAAACAAAGACTGATCTTTATCTACGTACGTTGTAACTTGATAGCTTTTAATTAAATTTTACAAAAATCATTTATTAAACATTTCTGAGCTTACATAATGTGGCTCAAAATAACACCTACCCATGTAGGAATTCCTTCCTTCATGCACCTACCTGCATTTTCATTTATACTTAGCTACCGAGTACCTACAATTCTTTTAGTTTTACGAATATTATAGTAATAACCTTGTTCTATAGGTTTCTCTTTTGACATAGTTTAAAATGCACTTTATGAACAAACTAGCAGTAGCAACGCTTCGCGGTTTCACCCGCGTAACTCCGAATATCGAAATATAGCCTATAGCCTGCCTTGAGAAATGGACTATCCAACACAGAAGGAATTTTTCAATTCGAACCAGTAGTTCCTGAGATTAGTGCGTTCAAACAAACAAACTCTTCAGCTTTATAATATTAGTATAGATATACAAAATCAATACCTATACCACAAAATGCCTATTAAAAAATAAACTTAACCGGAATACCAAATTCTAGATAATATCTAAACTGAACCCTGGCTGTCAACAATGCACGGACTACCAAACCCTGGTCTACATCAAAGCCGACAGCTCCCGAGACAGCATTCATCAGATATGGGACTTCACTCAGGGGGCACCAACTATTATCTACACAGTTGCAAGTCTGAACTCCAGCCTTACAGTGACTTGGGAGAAAACTAAACCTGTTAAGATTGAGCTGTCGGAGATACCAGAGTACAGCTTTGCAGCGGCTATTGATAAAGTAAGTAAAGTTTTTATTTTATAGAAAATTCACCCAAGTAATAGGATCAGAGCCAATGGTTACAAACAAACAAAATATCTTTCCTCTTTTTAATAATGATGAGACAAAACGGAGTTAATGGCAAATATGTAATTATTAAAATATTAATGTTCTGGGTAATTAATTGTAATTACTAATTACACCGTCTGTTCTCTTTTAACACAATAGAATCACAATAGTACATTCTTTCGGTTTTTTTAATACAAAGTTATTTAGTAGTTTAGATACTAACTATCAAATAATTAGAGATAGTATATATATGAGTGATATGTACCGAGATGGCGAGAGCTTGGTGACTACCACAGGCACCATACATTTTCCGTTTTTATGTGTAATTAATAATTATTCATTGTTCACTTTAATAATTTTATGTAACTTTATTGTGATTTATTGACTGAGTCAACAAAAGAGAAGGTTTAAAATTGATCATAAGAATGTTTTGATAATAGCTTAAATAAAATTAACTTATTACTATAGATACTAACTAAATAATAACAATTCTAAAAACTCTACATTAGCCTCTGCATTTTTTGCCTGACCTACAATGATACCTACAATAAAAGTTGAAATACGAAACTGTTTTTAATATTTGCTTATCTGTAACATAATTTGAATCAATATGAGAAAAAAGGATTAGTCATAGTTATTCCGACAATCTGGTCAATCGAAACGACACAAAAAAACATATGACCAATTACTATCGTCCTACATTATAGTCTAACTATAAAATACGAATATTTGTTTGTTCATCATCAAATCGATTGACCGATTTGAATGAAATGTAGGTACCTACATTGTACAGTCTGTGCGGCAAATGATGGCATCTGGTTGAAAGTAGAAATGAAAACTCATATAGGTATCATAGGGGAAACTCAATTATCATATAAATATCGAGTTCTGCGCTTACCCCTTCTACTTACCGCAGAGGTCAACAAGGGTAATCTTCTATCTATACATATAAATTTCTTTACCCTGTCCACAGCCTAAACCGCTGATCGTAGAGACCTGAAACTTGGGGGGTGTCTTTGTGTGTAAAAAAGGATTTTCCGAAATTTTACACCTAACGTGATGCCTTGATCCAATCTACTTCAAATTTTGCATAAACATTCTTTAACAGAATTGATGAAAGACGTGTTCTGAAATTCATCCCCTAAAGGTGTTAAAAAGGGGTAGAAAGTTATTTTGGGGGTGGTTTGCTTAAAAGTACCATTTTCGACGTCTACGCGGACGAAGTCGCGGGCAAAAAAGCTAGTCTTAAATATAGGACAAATAGACATTGAACTACAATTACTAGAGACTGCTTTTTTCTCAGACTTACGCGGGTGAAACCGTGGGATGCAGCTTATATACTGTATATTGTTATGACGATATTCAAAGTGCGTGTCATGTATGATTTTGTGATAGATATAAATACATTGCATTACGCCGTTTTACGCCCATTGTCCATAGTCTAGTATAATTCTGGGATCGTATAGAATCGAAGTTTCGCCACCTAGGAAATCTTTTCGAACATCTTTAAATTTATCTAAAGAACATTCAACAATTGTTTAGTAAACCAATATTTAAAAAGAATCGGCCCCGTAATTTCGGAGCCTATTCGTTACAAACAATTTTTTTTTCCTGTTTATTATAATACTAGTATAGATTTTGTCTTCTCTTTCTTTATTATAAGTATAGATTAGCAGCGCTCCGCGTTTTCACTGCGTAACTCCCAATCGCGTGGAAATATCTGGATAAAAAGAAGCATATGACACTCCCAATGAATCAATGTATCCTCATACCAAGTTTCATCAAAATCGGTCCAGTAGTTCCAGAGCCTATTCAATTCAAACAAACAATCGTTTTTTTTCGGTGTATAACTTTTGCGCGGCTTTGTACGCGTGGTAGTTTTGTTTTTTATACTAAAACCCTCCTCTTGAATCACGCTATCTCTTGAAAAAACCGTATCAAAATCCGTTGTGTAGTTTCAAAGATCTAAGCATAGGGACAGAAAGACAGCGGAAAGCGTCTTTGTGTTATACTTACTATGTAGTGATAGTGATTAGTAGAATATAGACAATTAAAAAAAACTTTCTAAGTTAGTCTTTTCTTAATCATGTCATTTAATTTAGGAAACTTACATAATTATGCAAGGTTATCGAAATCTGAACTCTATCAACAAACTATTTTATTACCTTAAGGTACTTATTTACCTACTGAACCTTATCATCTATAATATAAAAATGAATCGCAGTGTTCCTAAGCGCAAATCTCGAAAATGGCTGAACCGATTTCGCTGATTCTTTTTTTCATAAGATACGAGGATGGTTCTTACGGAGAGAAAAAATAGAAAAATTGCCTGAAAAAGTCTAAAAACAACACTTTTCTATATTCTCTCATACAAATTTTCTATAAAATAAACGTTGTGTTCCTAAGCGCATAACTCGAGAACGGCTGAGCCGATTTCACTAATTCTCTTTTTAGAATCTTCCTTGAAGTACGAGGATGGTTCTTACGGAGAGAAAAATTCAAAAACTTGCCTGAAAATGTCTAAAAGCAACACTTTTCTATACTCCCTATTCCCATACAAGCGATTGGTAATAATACTTAAAAGTCAATTTGAACGTTAATACCATAGTATAAAGTTCAAGTTTTAATCGAGAGGTTCCGGGAAATCATTCAATCGTGTTAGTTGCCAAACTCCACCTAAATGGCTGCACCGATTTGTATGTTTTTTTATATGGCAAAACAACGTATGCCGGAACAGCTAGTCTATATATATAAAAATGAATTGCTGTTCGTTAGTCTCACTAAAACTCGAGACCGGCTGAACGGATTTATCTTATCTTAGTCTTGAAATGTTCGTGGAGGTCTAGGGAAGGTTTAAAAGTCGAGAAAAAATCGAATAATTTCCGGGAAAACCCTAAAAACAGCCCTTTTTTACCCATACAAACGTTTTCTAGAGTCAATTCCTACGGGATCGGGACTTACGCGGGTGAAACCGCGGGGCGCAGCTAGTTCTCAATAAAAATGACGCTATCCATCCCTCACCCCACGCCCCTAGATAGATACAAGTGTGCCTATGGCAACGATGGCAGGTAATCAATAAACGCTAAGTTGCGCAGATTTATGCGCCGTATGCACTCAAATCTCCAGGGCCTCTAGTCTAGTGCCCAGTGCACTGATCGATGACGTAGTGACAAGACATGGACACTAACTAAATCTAGATACATCTGGTAAGATATTTGACCTATTTACCTACTTAGATAAACTATGTTACATCGTGTTCTAGCTATCTAAGGCAGGATAGATAGACTTGCGACTTTGTTCTTTGTTATCTAACAGTATGTGTGTACAATTGATAGGTTTGAACTAAATTACAATATAATATTCTGTGTGACTATATTGCGAATTTATAAATACTATTATAATTTCGTTTAGGACTGTTAATTTCCTTGTAATTTTCTTAGAAAACACGAAATGTGGTATGAGTTCTCTGACGCCATATTTTTTTGTTACATATCGATTAAAAGCTTTTGAAACCACGCATGCGTGGCAGTTTCTCAGTCTTTTACATAGCAACTGCAAAACCATTTTACGCTATTGAAAATTTATAGCGTAAAATGGTTGCAGTTGTTAATTTACATATTAGGTATGTTACATGGGGAATGTAGCACTTGAAATGAAGGAAATACAAGAACTGCATTTTAATATCGTTTTTTATGTCCCCAGGTGTACGAATATGACGATTTAGATGATGTTGGGCATATCGATCGGAAGAACCCACAGCGTGCCTTGTCACTACATCATCTATCATGGCGGCGCAACGACAGCATACTGACGGACAAAGAAGCGAAGATAGTTATGCAGGGAACATTCAGAGATAGAAGGCAAACAGGGATTATTAATATGAAGGTAATTTTGTATACATTTTTATCAATTATTTTACGCATTAAACAGTATTTTAGTATTCTTCAAAGTTCAAGATGAGCTTCATCCTAAACATCGTAATTATCTTCTATCTATCTATACATATACAATGCTTTGTCCTGAATGACTGACTGATTGACGGATCAACGCGCAGCCTAAATCGCTGATCGTCGAGACCTGAAACTTTGAGGGTGTGTTCGTTGTATGACGTAGGCATCCGATAAGAAAGGATTTCCCGAAATTCCACCCCTCAGGGGATGAAAAAGGGGGGCAAAGTTTGTATGGGACAACGTGACTTGGTCCATTTTCAACTTCTACGCGGACGAAGTCGCGGGCAAAAGCTATTACATTTATAATTCGATACATATGTTTACAAAATAGGATTAATCATCGCTTCGACAAAGACGGTAAAGCGAAATTGCAACCAGTAATTGAGATGTTATCATAACCTTTGTCACTTCGACACGTGGTAGGTTTCATTGTTTATAAATCGAACTTTTATTCATTTGTAAGAAGAAACATTACGTAGCTGTCCCGGCAAACGATGTTTTGTCATTTACAAAATATATAAAAGAAAAATAAGGGAAAAAATTGATGTTGTTCGATTATCAGACTTAACGAAACTAATATAATATAAAAAAAATCATACAAATGGGTTCAGTCGTTTAGATGGAGATTCGTAACTAACACCGCGACACGAAAATTTTATATACAATGTGTTTCAGCGAAGGGGTTCTAATAGTTGTTCTAGACGTCTAGACGAACAATTTTTGTTCTACGACTTTTGAAAATTCGAACATTTCGTTCAAAGTTTTTGTATGAAACAGCTGATATTTGAATTCCCTCAAAATTATCGAAAAAAAGTTCGAATTTCCAAGACTCATAGAACAAAAGTTGTTCGCCTAGACGTCTAGAACAATCCCCTTTCGTATTAATACCCCTTCGCTGAAACACATTGTGTACTATAGGAACGATATTCCTGTTTTAACACAGAAATGTATTAAGACGAGGTGGTAAGACCAGAAGCGCGATAGATGTGTCTTAGAAACAGTTTTTGGGTATCACCCACTAAAAACCATAGAATGATATTCCTAGTGTCGTACGGGTGAAGAAATGCTTTGTATTGTCATACACTTCGAAACACGATTAGAGTGATTTGCCTCGATAGAAAAAATCGTGAAAATCTAAAAAAATCATCATTTTTTTTTAATTTTTAAAACTGATATTCAGCAGCTCCTGGGCCATTAACCACTGAATATTTTTTGGCACTAATCTAACCTAACCCAAGTGCGAAGTGGGCCATTAACCACTGAATATTTTTTGGCACTAACCTAACCTAACCCAAGTGCGAAGTGGGCCATTAACCACTGAATATTTTTTGGCACTAACCTAACCTAACCCAAGTGCGAAGTGGGCCATTAACCACTGAATATTTTTTGGCACTAACCTAACCTAACCCAAGTGCGAAGTGGGCCATTAACCACTGAATATATTTTGGCACTAACCTAACCTAACCCAAGTGCGAAGTGGGCCATTAACCACTGAATATTTTTTGGCACTGACTTATTTCTTTTTTCGCCCAGTTATTTCCAGCAAATATATTCATAACTTCTCAAACACTATTAATCAACAAATAGACTATGAATATATATGTATAACTAGCAGCGCCTCGTGGTTTTACCCGCGTTAGTGTCTGTTTTAAAGTGATATTGATTTCCTAAAATAGTTGCCTATATAAACTACAAACTTCATCAGCCCTTTTTATGAATTCCAAAAATCTTTTAAACATACAAATAAAAAGTAGTGGACCCAACACCCCGCTAGAGGTCGTCAATTCGGAACCATTCAGAACCATCGGAACCACGCAACGCTGCAAGCGGGTGTACGCTCGCCCCATAAGAGAAGTCGTCCTACTATGTCTAGAACTAATTTACCAAAAAAAATCATATTTCAGCTGGACCTGCTCCCATTCAAAGACTACGCGACAGACTTACCACATTTAATCCACACCGCAAACTCAACCCTCGTAGACGTTAGCCTAGTGAACATGACAACTTCTCACGATTACAACGCGTCTCGGTTCGCGCTGCGTATGCTGCTAGTTAGCAAAGACTTGCCTCAAGACTCGTGGAACTATACGATGAGGAAGAGTCTCGATGATGAACACACGCCTGGAGTCTTCGAGGTGAGTCTAGACTCTAGAACTCCTAAAGTTTCAGGGAACTTGGACGCATCGCTTTCCACTGAAACCATAATACAAGTATAAGATTTCACTAAATGTTTTTTCAAGTGATAGTTTACATTATCGATTGGTACAAAAATATAGGCGACTTTTTTTGCAAAATTTACAGGATCGATTCTTGGCTATGCTATCTGATAATTCTCCAACAGGCTACCACGGTCTAAGGTTCATAATTGCACATCGTTCATAACTGTGTTGGAGAATGCGAAGATCGGGCGGTAGCTTGGCGGTAGGCGAGGTCTTGGTCTATAATCTTTGTATATGTTATGGACCAAGTGATTAATTTGGGTATTATACATAATGCCCGGGCATTATGAATAATGACAAGCTACTTTGGGCAAAGTGATTAATCATCATCTAAACTTTAATGTTCATCATATTGTCTGGGCATTATGAATATTGCTACCTGAGCGTTGGGCAATGTGATAATAGAGATAAATTCTATGGGGTAAAGAGCTCCTTTAAACGCTATTTTGAACAATGGAATGGAAAAAATAGTTAGTACCCGTTCACTACACAGCGCTCATTTTTTTTAAAGTATTTTTGTTTAAGTTTTGCATTTAAAGCGAATACAGACGGTCAGAACCTCTATAAAAGGAAGAATTTAAGTGTTATTGTGATTCAAATTTTGATTTAATGTCTTAAATAGAAATAACAGTAATATAACATGTATTTATATTACTCTGCCCTAAAGGTGACAGGCATTATGTATAGTGCCCGTGTAATATAATTATTTCAGTAGTTATAATCACATTGCACTCTCATATTGGTCATTTTACATAATGCCCGGGCATTATGTATAATGACCAATTAATCACTTGGTCCATAACAAATATACCTTTATTTTTTTAATAGATAATAGAGATCAAGAGTCCTCGATATGACGGCGGATTCCTTCAGTTCCGCCCGGTCGCCTACACGGAGCCGGAGCGAAGCGTGTCTTCATCTACTAACGCTCACATATCGAAGGTTAACACGTAAGTAACTAAATATAATTAAAACTGATCCCTTATCAAAAAGTAAGGAGAACGCTTGACCTGTGAAATAATATAAATAAATTAATAAGTATGGCAAAAGGAACAGGCTCAGTATATGCTGTGAGACGCAGCTGCATAGAGCTGGTTTTTAGCCTGACCCTTTCTCTCTATTTCTTGTTTAAAATTATAAGGTGAAAGCAGAGTCCGTGTTTATAAATAAATACAGTTTATTCTGTTCTTTTACGACTATTATAGACAGTTCTATTTCCAACAAAACATTAATTAGCTTTTTTGAGACCATATATTTCTTTATTTAATTGACATTCCTTTTCACCTTTCTCATACTTTCATGATATCATAATAATTTCAAATAGCAGCGCTCCGCAGTTTCACCCGCGTAATTTCCGATCCCGTGGGAATATTGGGATAAAAAGTAGCATATTATGTTATTCCCAATTAATCAATGTATCCTCATACTAAGTTTCATCAAAATCGGTGCAATAGTTTCGGAGCCTATTCGTTACAAACATTAAAAAAGAAATACTCTTTATAATATTAGTGTAGATTTTTGAACTGCATCTCTTAATTTTCTTCTCTAGGAGTTCACTGCCTAATGAGAGTACGCTCAAGATCTTCTACCACAACTACGACGTTTTGCTTGTTCAAGACATGTTCGTCTCTTTCGGTTTAGCTGGTGATGGATACTATAAACAGCATAACTTTACTGGATGGTGAGTACAAATATAGTCTTAAGTTTTTACCTCTTAATTGTAGTGAAAATATTGTCACAGTTACCCAAACTTTATACTTGTACTTGTCCTTTTTACCCGACTGCAAGGAAAGTGTTATGTTTTTCGCGCCTATCTTGTATGTTCCAAACTACTCGATGGATTTCTTAAATTAAGGTATCGTTAGATTCGTTTCATTAGTCCAAGTGTTCATAAATAGGTGACATAAAAAATATATGGGGTGGTAGATGTCATAATTTAAGGTGATTTTTTCAAACGAAAGGTTTCATCACGATGTTTTTGTTCAACGTTGAGGCAATGTCAATTAGCGGACATAATTTTTTCGTAAGAAAAATCCATAAGTACACGGCCGGTATGCGAAACCACGACAACGTCTCTCTTGAAATCACAGTTACCCAAACTTTGTAACCTTTTGCCCACAGGTCGTTCACAATCGGATACGGTAAGCCACCATTAGAAACTGTATCTCTATTCGTCATAATAATCATATCGATAGGTCTAGGCGTTCCCGTATTATTGGCTCTATCAGGAATCACGTATGTTTTGGCAAGGAGATGTAAACAAAGGAATCCACCCACTAGGCTGACGAATGAAGAATAACACAAGTTTCTTAAGATTTATGGACTCAACTATAGAGTAACTTATTGTAATTTTGTTGCTTGATAAGTTGACCCTCTTGCCAATGAAATACCCAATTCTCATATTTTCTTAATGTTTAAATATATTTTTACTACATTTTTTTGCTGTCGAAGGATTCTCGATTGTAATTTTTTTTACTTTTATGTTCGTCGCCTATTAATTACCCTTTAAAATTGTAAGTTTTTTAAGTAAAATTATTTATTTAAAGATAGATTATTGCTTAGGGTTCCAATGCAAAATGTTTGAGAAACTGTGATATTTTCGTTTTGTTTTGTAAATTATGTTTTCTTTTACTATCTTGCAACAAAATTACTTATGTATCAATACTCGATATAAATAATTTCTCTCGATTTTATTATTTAAAAACGCAGTTTTGCTTATTTTAAACGAATAATGCTAACACACAGATCAATTTACTGTTTACTCTGTTTTAAATTTTATCATTTAAAATTTATATTGTTAATTTAATATCAAACTCATAATTAATAATTTTGTTTTCATACACATATTTCGCGAATAATTTTTAATATGAAAACAGGTATTTATCACGCACCAATAAATAAATCAGACTTGTATGTTGTTATATGACATAGTCGGAGACTCGTCACCAATCTCTCGATTAAAAAAGTGCGTAAGATAACTATTTTCATATTAAAATCCATAATTTAAATAAGTTGAAGATTTCTACCTTCTCGGATTGAGATCAGGGTAAAGATTCACACTTAGCTTACGTATTTTATTTTTATTTGACTAGCACTCTTTATTTTTACATTTATAATGTATAGAATAGGAAAATGGCAAATTCTATTTTAGTTTAATTACTTTAATCGTTTAAACCTGTCTTTTGTTCGTTTGTATATTATAATTTATAAACCTATTGTAGAAAAATTCCAATTTTTTAGTATGCACCTTATAAAATATCTCTAACATTTGAAATATATAAGCGTTTAGTGTAGGTTTATACTTATAACTATATTGAGGCTATTTAATTCAACTAGTTTATAAAATGTATATTAAATGGGTAAACACGATGCACAGAAATGGTAGAATTAGATTTATGAAAACTATTGTAAGATGTATTTATGTTATGATCATAAAGGCAAATGTAGGCGATGTAAGGATTTCTAGTGGAGACTTTCGGGTAATTCTCATAGGATTAATTACTTAAATAATTGTATGATTAAAAGAAAAATATAAAGGATCTTTGCTTTGTCTATTAGTACCTAAGTACCTAAGCTATTTCTACTTGTTTAAATTGATCGATGTTTATAGAAGTCTTTAATGTGGCTTTCTTTGCTTTTGACTTAAATTTGCCTAATGCTTGTTTAATTACTATTCTTCATCTGAAGCAAAACGTGTAGACAACAATAATAATAATTAAGTAGGTATTTATTATTAGATTATTGAGTATAACGTAGGTCATTCGAAAAGTAGGCAATTCTAAAAGATAATAATCAGTAAGATTTGGTGTTTCTTTCTATCTAGGTGAGTACCTATATACTTTAAAACAGTTAAATTTGAAGGAAAACAAAGTAGGACAAAATCGAGCTCAAAGGAGTTGGTTACAAACATACATACATACAGGTGAAGCTAATAAAAGCGTGTTAAATAAAAACCGACACAATGTGGGATTATTTTACACGTCTAGCTTTTATTATAAGGTCTGCCGGTATAAGTGGCCACTAAAAGATTTGACAAAATACCAAGAAAATAAACAAATTAATTGTTTTTCATATTAACAATAAAATAAAATTTATCAATTGGCCTGTTTGTAAGTAGTTTTTACGAAATATTTAATGTTTTATTAAGGTGGCAGATGGCCCTTATTAACCGCAGATACCTTACGACATTTAGAAATGTAGAACTTATCAAGCTCTAAGAAAATACTTAGATCTAAATTTAACTCATCTAAGTACCTGAATAATCCCACCTACGCAGTAACTAAATTCAAGAAAAGTGTAGAAAATAGTTTGCGAGCCGATACAGTGAGTTTCGCCTGTAGAGTTTCGAGTGAGATCAGTGACGAGAGTATAATAGGGGACGAACATAGAAATAGGTGACCAACATTAAACTCACGCAGCACGAAGGGAAGTAGTACGATCGCCTCCAACCATCAAGATCCACCCGCAAATATTCCAGTTTCGTGAAAATGGTGCTTTATCAGCATCGAAATATCGAACTCAAAAAATTAAATAAAAAAATCGAAGTTAAATCAAATTTAAATAATTATAATAATGATAACCATAGTTGTTAAAATTGTATCCTAGACTTCTTGAAATAATCATATTGTATTAATCTTTTAAATCTTGGAGTTTATTGATCGAACCCAAGGAACTTAGATAAGAAATACATACACACAAATCAAGTGAAGGGGGGGCCAAGACGCGAGCCGAGAAAGATAGTTCTTATAAAATATCTCTGTTTCCGTCATTAAGGTGAAAGATTTAAATTTTGAAAATACATACTTAGAGAAAGAAATACCACATCCAACTTAATAAAATCACTTTTGCAACCTCGTATTTTGTACACTTTTAGCTATTTTGGCTAAACTATAACGATAATAGTAACTAGGTTTATCTATCTGCGCCCCGCGGTTTCACCCGCGTAAGTCCCGATCCCTTGGGAATATCGGGATAAAAAGTAGCCTATATGTTAATCCAGGCCTCCAGCTATCTACATACCGAATTTCATTGCAACTGGTTCAGTAGTTTTAGCGTGAAGGAGTAACAAACACACACACAAACACACACAAACTTTTACATTTATAATATCAGTAGGATAGTAGGATTATTTTAGAAATTACATTTTATAGATCAACAACTTTCAAATCAACATGGCCGATGTGCTGTCACTTGTAAATAAATTCTACTAATACGCTACAATCGAATTTACAATGTACATGTAACACTAATTACTTTAAAATATTAAAGTATTTGTATATTGTATTATCTAGGTACATAAAAGTAATATTTTAGTAGGGTATAAGCCTTCAACTATATACCTCGTATGGGTTTATGCATATTTTTTTCTGCCATTTCTACTATACTCTAAATGTGTTGTCAGACTGGCAATAGAAAGGGACAGAGATACTCTATAATAATTGCTATCTCTCTCGTGCCGCTTTGTGTTAGACAGTAGACTAAAATAAACCATATAATCTTAATCGATAAAGTTAATCTTGTAATGATGTAAATTGCTTATTAGGTAATCATTCTAGTTAGGATCCCGTTTCTGGGATCGAAGATTTTTTCTTCGAGATTTTTTGAGATTTTTTTTCGATACCTTATTAATTCTCCTATTTTTAACCGCTAATAAAATTCTATTGTGAAAATTATAGTTACTATTTGTGTAACCAGCTACGCCATGTGATAAAATCTTTGTATAAATCAAAGCCAGAAAGAATTTCGGGATAAAAAATAGTAGCCTATGTGTGACTCCGGGCTCATGTTATCTACATACCAATTTTCATCGAAATTCAATAAGTTCAGTAGCTTTTGCGTGCAAAAGTAACACACGCAAAAACTTTTATATTATCAGTATATTTAAAAATATTAGTGTAGTCCTGTGTAAATATACCAAATCCACTGAGTGATGGCCTAATAAAGTAGTTGATTGAACTCACCGATGCTCAAAGCACGGGCGAAGTTTCGATAGTAGGTATCTATATTATTTACTCGTGATAATTACGGTTTAATTATTTATTCAATCTAATTGGTAAGAAATTAATGATTTTTAGTGAATAATCAACCTGTATGGGTTGATTATTTTTCATGTTTTAAGTATTAGTAGGCGCTGCCGCTGTTCAGAATAGATTTTTCGCTTATTGATTTCAATTTTATGAGTTTATGTGCGTGAAATTTAACCATCAATAAGTTATAGTATTAGGTCACATGATTATTAATTTATTTGTTTTGGTAAACCACGCCTCTCTCGCCTGGCTTAAAAAAAAACAAATACTTTTTAGTCACCACTAGGTACTTATAAAAACTATTTTTATTTTATGTCGCTTAGTTTCCAATTATTAATTAAAATTTAATTAATTTCTAATTAAAAAGAAATTTCTATTAGATTTCTAATTAGAAGAATTATCAGGCATTTGCTATTTGAGGTTATGTTTAACAGTATTAGTGATAATTAATTAAGGTGCCGATAGGTGCCTAAGGGCCCTTGCCCTTAAGAAAATAAAATGGCTCCTTGCATTGCGTTGTGCCGTTCTTAGTAAAGTATTTAAAAATAGGTATTTAGTACCTGTTATGGTAGATAACTTATTAAATTAAAATCATTATTAAAAACTAGCATTAGTGTACTTATATGTTTTCTTTTATTAGTGACCAAATGCTGCTTGTTTTCCAATAAATAAATATATCTTTTAAAAATAATATGTTCAAATTTTACATTACATTTAAACGCTATCCAAATATTATATTATCCGCAGTAAAAAAATGAGATCATTTATAAATCAAATCATTTTATTATATTTTAATTATTTCCAAATTATTCATTATAATTTAATTATTTTCTAATTACACTTAGGTTAGAAATACTAGGCATTTGCTATTTTAGGATCAGTTTAACCGTATAGTGATAAGTATGGTGCCGATAGAAGGGCCCTTATGTAAATTAAATATCTGATTGCGTATAAACTGTGCCACATTTAGTAAGTAAAATGGGTATTTAGTAGGTACCTATTATGATAGATAATTTATAAATTTTAATCATTATTAAATCAAAAATAGCGTTAGCTTACTCATAGGTATATGGTTATTTTATTGTTGCGAAACTAAATCCTGCTTGTTTTCCAATATATAATTATCAATTTTATTTATTATCCACAATAAAGTAGACACAATTACCAGATTCCTAGAGGTCGTATTTCATTTAATTATATTTTTCCTTTTTTTCTATTACTATTAGCTATAATTTAATAAATTTCTAAATAAACTTACGTCATTAGGTATTTGCTATTCAAGGTTATATTTAACCGTATTAGTGATAAGTAAGGTGCCGTAAGAAAGGCCCTTAAGTAAATAAAAGAAGTCATTGCATTGCGTTGTGCCGTACTTAGTAAGATATTTAAAAATAGGTATTCAGTACCTATTATGGTATAGAACTTATGCCATATTTACTCTGTAATTAATAAAATGAGAAAGTGTGTAGACTTTATAATGTAAATTGTATTTTCTATTACAATTAATTATCTTTAAATATTATGTAATTACTCTTTAATTGATTACTAAATGTCTTTTTGTACGAGCTATCTATTCCTATCTGTTTTAGAAATTAATGAATGTTAGAGATACATCAAATCGAATCAAAATAATGCTAAAATCATTATCATTATTAATTCATAGAGACAAAGTACTTAATGTAGAGTACATCAAAGCTTTTTGGAACCAAGTTCCTTATCGCGGGTTTGTGACGGGACCTAATCCATAAAAAATCAGGTTCAATCCAGTTTACGCGTTACGACAAAATTGTGAAACGAATATCCGTAAGATAAAGGTTTGTACTAATAAAACCAAGAAATGGACATCCAAAAAGCTCTTGCATTTCAAAAATCTATGTATTATCTTTTAATCTAATAAAACACAATGCTTGTGAGATTCATTTTACCTGTGGCGCCATCTAGTTAAAATAAACTCATCTGACATTATTGCATACGACTTACACAGAAACCTCAACGCATGTCCCACATATTTTTATATCTCCCACACATAAATGAAAAAAAGAAGGTAACTTCGTTCCAAACGCGTGTCCGACACGTTATTGTTTTTCTTAGCATTTTGATTACGAATACAGATGTCAATTACATATAACACCGTCACAATTCAGGCAAATTAGGAAACACGTTCCAAAAAGTTTCTGATGTACTCTCTATTTTAGTCAAGTATAATTATTGTATCTTTCTTTTAGATAAGTTTTTTAAACTTTAGATTATTTTAAAGTAGTATTAAATATGGTTTTATTTTTAGGCTATGTTATCATGTTAATAATTAATTTAATTTTGTTACATGAATTCATATAAAGCAAGTTAACAAGTTTACGATGTGTGTTGGCATTATTCTATACAATTTTTATTATGTAATGAAATCATAATATGTGACTATTTTACTGGATTTGACGAAAAATATATTAATATTGTAAAATACTAACAGCGATAGAACGATCTGTTTTACAGTGAAATTTATTATGTAAAGATTGCGTGTTACTCTTGCTATGTATCCTACTCACGAATAAGCGACTAATACGAACTTTTCCTTTTTCCACAAACTGTATTATGTACCAATGATCTATGTCTGGAAAGTTAAATACGTAGGTAAGGGTTACTTGTTATATTACCACTGTTTTTTGAACGAATTACTAATTATGTTGCAGTCCCGTTTTTTCTCAGTATCTAAATAACATGAAAAACCTACATATCTGATAACTACTTGTAGAAATTCAGTAAATTGCACTTTACTTTATAAACTTTTACTAATAAAATGACGAATGTATATTTTTGAGTTTTGAATATTGTGAAAATTATATTCTTCGATGTGATATTAATTTGAATAACTATGTGACGCATGTGTACCTTTTGCTTATTATTAAACTATTGGATAAAAAAATGTTGTTTTATCTTAGTTAGAAAATAAAAAACCAATTCTAACCTTCTAACTGTAATTTAATTACATAGAAGAAAGTCCAAGTCATAGTCCTTTGAGATCAATCTCCAGCTTCAAGTCAAGCAATCCAAGATGGCGCGACGGTCAAATTTAAAATTGGCCCAAGAAGGTGCTACAAAGTTAAAATAAATGTCATCTTCTTGAGATTCAGGAGTAGGCTCCTTTTGTACAGGGGAAATGTTGGTTGGCTGAGTATTTTGTGGAGTAAACAGCTGACGTTTTGCCAGCTTTCTGTTCTCCTTTCTATTGCCACTTCCATTTCCATTCTTTGTGGTAGAATGACCATTACCATTTTTATATTTAGTTGTAGTAATACTAGTGGTGTGATTTAGCTGCTGATATTCGTGTATTTCATTCTGCAGCCCCTGAGATATTGTTTTAGTCTTGCTCTTAGTTGTAGATGCTTCAATATCACCCATAGATTTGTGCCTGGTACGGCGAGTACTGTTTGTAAACACTTTAGGGTTCCTCTCCGCGACCCAGCGGCGCATGCGCTTCACAAACGGTAGCACCATAAAGAAGGCATTAGGACTGACTCCCATTTTGACTTTTGGAGTCATATCTTTCTTGCTTGAGGGTAGATCGGCTAATGGGAACCACTCGCAAGCCTTTATCTCGTTCCTTGTGCGTGGCTGGAACTTTGTGTCACGTGGAATGTGCCCGATTATGTACAAACGGACGATTTGATCATGAATTGTTGCTTCTATGAAGTCATTCTTGTTTATCAGCTTGCTGATGTCAAAGCCTGTTTCTTCAAGAACCTGTAACCAGACAAATATAGTAGTTGAGATAGAGGAAAAAACTATAGTTTAGCTTCCCTTCTTATGTCCCTAAGTATTATGGGTGACAACTTATCCAGTTTGTATTGTTATACCTGAATTTCCTAAGAGTTCTTTGTTATTTTGTTTGTAAAGAATAGGCTCCGAAAACTACTAGACCGATTATGATGAAACTTGGTATGAGAATACATAGATTAATTCTAAATAACATAGCCTACTTTTTATCTCGATATTCCCACGGGATCAGCGCTGCCAGTACATGATAAAAATAGTTAAGCTTGATAAATGTGTTCTTCAGTCATTTAAAAGCTAGTTTTTAATTTAAAACTTCTATATTAAATCAGGGATAAAATCTATCAATAAGCTGTGTCCAAATATTTGTGATACCTCTCTAACTGCACATTTCCAAGGCTCCTCATCCTCATTGACCTTTCCCTTAGGGAAGCCCCAAGAGGCCTTGGTCCAGTAAGACTGTACAAGCAGTACATGTGACAGGTCGGTGTCTAGCAATATAGCCCCGTATGTTGGGACAGTCTGTTTGTAATCACGCCAGTTGTCTAGCACAGCGTCGAGACTGCTGGTATGTTCGCGAAGTGCTGGTACATGCTGGAATCAAGAAGGCATTTCTTATAACTGGAACATACAAGTGCAACTGAATGGGCAATCAAAATACATTATCTTAGAATGAATTCATATAAATTATACACACAATAAAGAAACCAAGATTTTAATAACTAGGTAAAAATATTATTAATTAAAAACATTGATTATGGATAAGTTAGGTTTAAATATATTTTACTGAAAAATGCAAGAAACAGCCAGTACAGTAGATCTATAAAATAGATTACTTATTGTAAGTATATTACCTGAAATATGTGCGCAGCAAACTCTCTAACACCACAAGGATAAAGTCTATTACTCTCATCAGTACAGTAGTAGTCTAAGTAGAACCAGTGCGCTAATTCCATCTGGAAACAGATGCGAACCAAGTTCCCGCGGTCCTCTGGTGGCAGATTTATTATGAAGCGACTGAAATTGAAACAGGACAATATTTTAATATTTTTTTTGTGTGCATACAATTAATTTTATTTCAAGATAAAACTATTGAGACAGGTCTATCTAATTAGGAAATAGTTTCTTTTGTCATTTGAATATTTACCTACATACCCAGGTTGAAGGGAAACGTGATTGATTTGGTTAGTAAGTAAGATAAGTATTATTTCTAGTATATCAATATTCTCAGGAATTCTTTCCATTCTAAGGATACTCTTATTTTCTTAAAATAAAAAAGCGATGATAGGTAAGGTAACGAACCTGCAAAGGTCGTCCAATATATCAGTAGGTATAGAATGTTTGTTCTGGCTTGAGGGTCCAGCGGTTGATCCCATTGTTGTAGATTTCTTTTCACTTTAAATTTAGCTTATTTCTAGAAGAAAACCTGCGTAGTTTTAATAAAAATCTTGATATTTTTGGATAGGTATTTTGTTTCGCAGTTATTTTCTTTTTCTTGTTTATGTTGTCGGCCGAAAGGGCAAACAAAATATTATTAGTCTATACAGCCTCGTCTACCGTACTAACGTTTTTTGTTTTCTTTGTAGAATTCATGAAACAAAGAAAAATATACAATATTTTATGAGATAGAAAGAAAGAAAAGAAAAAGTTGAAAGAAAGAAACCACAAAGCGTAAAGATTTTTTTATGTTTAAAATAAAATATTTACTTGACTTTGGCTATATGCGCCAATCGTGCGAAACTTTAGCAAAATAATCTGAGGTGGATATATCTTCGGAAGTGACAGTTATTGACAGTCATAAGTTGGTCATAAGCAAAATTTGTTGGTTGGCTGGCCGTATGTTGTGTTTTAATTTTCGCCTTGAATTTTACGATAAAGAAGCTTTTCTCTCGCTTAAACTGCGCTAAATAAAAATTTGGTTCTTAGTTTCAAACATGGATATAACTCCACTTTTTAAAGCATGTATAAAAACCGTCAAAACGCGCAACAAAGCCTTTGGCATACAAAGTCCTGTTAGTGAGGATAAGCAGCGAATACTTCGCACCAAGAGTAAAAGCACCTTCACAACAACCGCTAGGGACATCACGCTGCAAATTACGAGGCTGCGGGACTTCTTGCTCGAACATAGAGAAAGATATCTGAGCTTTTTTAATAGTGCTACTGGGGATGAAATGAGCGAAGAAGAACGTGATCAAATCGATACTGGTGCTCAGAGAATTATCAACACATGCTCTCATTTACTCAAAGAGTTCAGGAACGACAACCGTAAAGTGTCCGTCACTAGTCAGATGCGCGAATACATGGACTCAGTCGTAGATCTCATCGATAGCTACCTAAAAGCAGTGTGCAAGATTCACAGTGAGCTCAAAGCCATAAGAGTGAAACGGGCTCTCGATATAAGAAAGTTATCTCGACTAGAACTCCCTCAGACTAAATCTAACATTCCTAATCCATTTGTTGAGAAAATAGAAAAAATAGATGAGAAAGAAAGCCTAAAAGAAGATGAGGATGAAGTTGAAACTGTTAAAACTAAAGTAGATTTGTCAGAAAACGAGGTGGCTGTAATGTCTGATGAAGGAGAATTGAGTGCTGAGGAATTGCAAATGTTTGAGTCTGAAAACGTGCAGCTGTTGAATGAACTGAATAGTATGACTGAAGAGGTCAAACAGATAGAGAGCAAAGTTCTACACATTGCTGAATTACAAGAAATATTTACTGAAAAGGTAACTTTTGCCATCACATTGACATCAAAATAACTGCAATTGCTTCATTGCAATTGCTCTATTATTTTTTGCATGCAGAGGTTACTTACATACCTAAAACTTACACACAGTTTCACACACTAACTTTGGCATTTGATATCTATACTAATATTATAAAGCTGAAGAATTAATTAAAATATTTTTTGACCATGCTAATCTCAGGAACTACTGGTTCGAATAGAAAAAATATTTTTGTGTTGGATAGTCCATTTATTGAGGAAGGCCATAGGCTACTTTTTATTTTTATACTCCCACGGGATCTGGACTTATGTTAGTGAAACCGCAGGGCTCAGCTAGTGAGTGATAAAAATATAATAGCAGTTTAACAGAACCAATTATTAAGACTAAGCCTGTCTGTCTTTCAGATTTTACAACAAGAACAAGATATCGACAGGATTGCGAACACAGTTGTGGGTACAACAGAGAATGTGAAAGATGCCAACGAACAAATAAAGCAGGCGATACAGAGGAACGCTGGCTTGAGAGTCTATGTGCTGTTCTTCTTGCTAGTAATGTCCTTTAGTTTACTGTTTCTCGATTGGTACAATGAATAAATGGAAATACCTACCTGGTATATAGTATTATTTTTTTGGATAGTAGTGGTAAATAAGTTGAGATGTATGAGGAGTAAATAAAGGAATACGCTTTTATAGCAATTGAAAGGTTCAACCAAAAGATTATTTTTTTTAAGTTTTATAACTTTACTAATTTTCTTGTTTTTTATTCATATGTTCAAAAAAATAGGTCTTTTTTATTTCCCCAAAATATACCATTTTTGAACGAAACATCAGACGTCAAGTGCGTCAGTCAGCTGATTGTCAATTTCCTATTGAATATAGCTGGGTAAAACATACAAGTTTTTATCGATTTTAGAGATAATATTATTACAATTAAAGTTGTTTTTGAATTATTTATCCGGATATTCATTTATTTAACTAAGTATCGTAGGTAAGGTTAATGTTCCGCCGATTTAAAGTATCTGTCAATAGTTTTCGTGTTCCAAGTACTACAATCGATGGTAATCGGAGTTTTCAGCAGCCGGTACATAATATTTCTTTGCCAAAACCGAGTACCATGGAAGCTGTAAATGCTATGAAGAAGCTGGGCTATGCTTTTGATACTGGTAAGCTATATATTTGTCAATCATTTTACTAATAAAGCATCTTTTATAACTCAAAATCTTTGATCCTCTTTCTCAGAGGGTCAGCTAAGAAAACTAAACAGTAACGGTGCGATAACCGACGAACCATTCCAATTTAACGTCAGCAATCAGCATCAAGAATGTCAAGCACATTATGAAGAGCTTGGAGATGCTATCACTAACTATATCTACCATATTTTGGAGACAGAAGTTCAGTTGACAAGGTTACCTGTGCCTAAAGCCTTAAAGGATGGGACTTTTATATTTGTATCAAAGGATTATGATAAGAAAGACACTTTGATGGTGCTGATACATGGGTCTGGAGCTGTCAGAGCAGGTCAATGGGCTAGATCGTAAGTAATTTTTATGAAGCTTTGTAAAATCCAGAAATATGGATATTTGCCTACATTTCTTAAATGTTTTGAATTCTAATATACTGGCATAGTAAACAGTGACTTTAATTTATTAGGGTTCCATATCCAAAGGCTAAAAACGAGACTCTTTTACTAAGACCACTGTCTGTCACCAGGCTGTATCATGAACTGTGATAGTTAGACAGTTGAAATTTTTACAGATGATTTTTCTTGCCACTTTAACAGCAAATACAAAACAGAATGTAATGTTATGGAACCCGTAGTGCGAGTCCAACTCACACTTGGCCAGTTTTTTAGTTTGACAACTGCCTTTAAAACCTGTGAGAATTTATGGAGAACATGAATACAAATATTAATAGCTATAATTACATACAAAAAATCTATGTCAAAAAATTCAAAATGATACCAAAATAATACTTACATAACTTCTATCTTATACAATTAAATAAATGTGCAAAGTTTTCAATTTAATTTATCTCAAAACTTAGGTGTCTGCATACATACGCTTTTTCAGTTAAAGACGGCAGTATGGCAATCTCTATATTTATATACTAGCTTTCAGTCAGTCAGGACAAAGCATTTTATATGTATAGATTACTACCCCCTTTATGTTGGATATTGGTATGTTTTGTTTCAGACTCATAATTAATGAAAATCTAGACAAAGGTACACAAATACCTTACATTAAAAGAGCCATATCAGCAGACTATGGCATTATGGTGCTCAATACCAATGACAATTGCCTCCCTAATGGCAAAGAAATCAAATACAGTGGCTCAGCAGAAGAACATGCCTGCTATGTCTGGGAAAATTATGTACTAAAATCTAAAGCGGAAAAAATAGTTATAATAGCACATAGTTATGGAGGAGTGGTGACCTTGGCCTTAGCAGATAAAATGAAAGAAGATTTCGAGAAGAGAGTAAAAGCAATCTGTTTTACAGACTCTGTACATGGATATTCTAATTTTGAGATCACGGATTTTATGAGACAGGTTGGGATCAATTACTTTGATAACTGGTTAATATTTTGTTATAACTATTTTGTCTTTAATAACTTTGTTTCTATTTCTTAGGTTGCAAGAAATTGGATATCAAGCTCTTCACCTTTGGATACTCCGTTAAAAACACCTGAATTTGATATTACTAGAGTTTCAGCAGGTAAATGAAAATTATATAATAATTTTCATAATAATATTAGTTATTTGAAATTAATAAAAAAAAAACAATTAGATAAGTTCATAAATATATTGAATCTTGCAATCAGATGTTTACCAGGTTTATTTTTCAGGTCATCAAAAACATGAAATGACATCTTACTCCTGTATAGATGCAGTGTTCAAATACATTGAGACAAAACTAAAATGCAGGGCTTCATAATTATTATAGTTTATTAATTATTCTTACAGTGAAAAAATCACTTTAAACTAATATATTTTAAATATAAAACATAAGTTTTACTTCTTTTTTCCTTTAGAATAATGTTTCATCCAGTATTTAATATCTTGTTTGTTAGCTCTGACTCCCAATACTGCAGATTTAGAGTTAACATCTTTCATGACAAATGGAGAGAACCCAGCTGTGTAGTCGGGGTCTAATGCATTAGTTTTTCCCCTTGCCATTTTTGTGGCAAATCTCTTGTGTATGTGCTGGTCTTCGGATAATATGGGATATTGGAAATGTTGACCACCCCTGGGTGTAGGTAAGCTGAATCTTTTACCCCGTGCTGTCAGAGGTTTCCTACCGTTTATATGAATGTGTTGGTTGCCTTCTTCATCTATGCTAACAGCAACTTTCTTTAAAGTAGAGTGACCACATTTAGGGCAAAACAGTTTGGTCATTACGCTTGTGGTTTTGAAGCAGGTTGTGCAACGGAATATAAATGTGCGAAGTTGTTTTATTATTCTGCCGTCAATTGATGTGACATTCAGACCTACTTGTTTGAGAACATTCTGCATAGCAAAGTCTGAAGTGATGCAGGCTACTTCAACAGATTTTTCTTCAAATTCTCCGAGTTCTAGTTGTTTCTTTTTCTCTTTTAAATTGTCTGGAGTGATCCATTCTCCCCCATCACTATCTGAATCATCTTCCTCTTCCGAGTCTGAGTATTCCTCCTCAGACTCCTCTACCTTGACCATCACATTCTCTACTTCTTTGTCATCTTTTAAATCCATATTTTTTATCTGTTCCACTATATTGTCCTCCGCCGCCTCATCATCATCACTTTGTTCACCATAATCTGTGGTAGTTTCTGTTGATGCTTCTATGTTTTGTTTTGCATTTAAATCTTCATCGGGACTATTTTCATGACCTGATTCAACTTTTTCGTTATCTGCTGGTTGGCTTTGTTCTGGATGTAAGTTGAACCCTGATAATCCAGTTACTTTTAAGGTCTTCTGCATAGTGGGTTCAGATTTTAGATGCTCGATGCCAATTTTTTCTTTTTCAAGTTGGTATGTTAGAGCCATAACCTTAATATCTGTGGCGGACAAACTTGTGTAGTCTCCAGTCTTTTTTGAAAACTCTGTGATGAATTTAATGTTCTCAGTGAACACATCCTTCATCTTCAGATCGTACGGGAGCACCACTAGCTTCTTCCTTTGCCGATCGTTAGTAATTTCGTCCACAACCTCTTGGATCGTGTACACATTTTCAGCCATTTCATGCAGGTTAGCTGCTTTGATAAAAGCTGTGGTATCTACCACTAGGTGTTTTATATTTTTTGACATCTTAGATGCAAATATTTTTAGTTAAAATTACAAAAATAACAACGTGCCGTCGGTCAATCGCACATTTTTTATGACAGCTTAGATTGTATCAGTGTTGCCAACAGGGTTTACGCAAAAGGTTTTAAATTACGATAGAAAGACGTACCAAAAATTATAAAATTTAAGAACAAGCAGGTAACAAAAGTGCAAATTTGACTGCAAACTCACTGATAGAGCTTCACATTTACCTTTTTTTAAAAATATGTTTTACTTCATTTTTACTTCTACTTTTATTTTACGTGTAGTTTTTCCAGGCGAGTGAAACACCTCGAAAAGTGGTCAACAAGAAATGTGCCTAATGGGTTGAAAAGTTCAAAATTTATGACCGAATGTGCTAAGTTGACAACTCTGGATTTCACGCACTTGTAACGCTCACAGCGTTACAGCGTTGACGTATTATTGACAATTGACATTGACAGCAAACACCTGTTACTTTGTTTGTTGCTTGATTGCTTCATTTGTTTGATTAATGTTTTTTATTCTGTGTCAAACAAACTTGTTTGCTTGCTTTTCTGATGTCGGCTGGGTTTTGTTCGCAAAAATATTTTTTGTTTTGTATCAATTAAACTGTCGCAGATCTATTATAATATGCTGTACAGTTTTATCTACAAAACCAAGTTACAATGAGTTCTAAAAAGACTAAGAAAAGTTTTGGAAACAAGCATTTTCCTATAGCGGAATCTGTGAGCATAGCGCTGAAGATCCAACTAGATAAGTTCCTGCAAGATGAAAACGAGACGGAACTGAAGTTTCCTACGTTCCTATCGGCTCAGGAACGTGGGTTCATCCATGAGACAGTTGCCAAGTTGGGGCTCAAGTCCAAGTCGCGCGGGAAAGGTATGCTATTTCAAATGGAAAATGTTTCTTTTTAGGGTTTTTTTTTAAATATCCTACATATTCTTTGTTCTGAACTGAATCCACCAACTACAATGTTTATTATAGGTATGAATGGCAAAAAGTTGTGCAACATTGACTTGTCTATGATTCACTAATGAGTTAGATAACCTACAATGTACATCTAAGAATATAGGTAATTTGTTATTATTCCAGGAGTAAACCGGTACCTCACAATATACAAGCGTTCAGGTTCCACTATAATCCAAAATGATGCAAAGCTCATATTGGACTCGAGCATGAGATGTAGTATAAATGAGCTATTCAATGCATTCCCTCTCACAGCGAAAGAGAAGGAAGATCTCAGCAGCTGTCCGGAGAAGGAGAGGAGCCCGCAATTAGCTCATAAGTCTTTAGGACAGTTGAATAATGGAGTTGCAACGGTAAAAATAATTTAAAATGGCAATACAATGTCAAAATCAAAATGAGCTCACCACATCATGCATGTAACTTTCAACCCTCATTTCTCTCCCTTAATGTGGAAATCCAAAAATCCAGAAACATGTCATTAATCTATATTAATAGATTCCTACAATTCTAATTATGTTCCTAAGTGTCTAACCTAAAAATATATTTCCCAAAAATACTTGAACCCATTTAACCCATAAATGGTTCTTTGTGTTGTTCTAACATACCCGCACAACCCACAGTTTTATCCGCATAGGTCTCCAATCAAAGTTCCTACTGGTAGTACGATGAGTAATTCACTACACTTTTCGAAACAATTATGCTTCTCACTTCCTCATGAGTTCCTCAATTTCTCGCCTAATTCTAATAGGACCAACTGAACCCAACACTTTTCAAATTAAAAATAATCAGTCTTTAGCTTTCTAAAGTCTTTAGTTTATTCATACTCCTTTGGGTATGAATACACAATCCTGCTCTAAGATGGCCTAACAGTATGGTTAGGTCAGGTTTATACAAAGTTTTATCGATATCTATACACTAGTTTCAGAGCTAAGGCAAAAAAGGTAAGTAATACTGGTGTAATAGATCACACTAGCTGCGCCCCGGGGTTTCAACCACGTAAGTCCCGATCCCGTAGGAATATCGGGATAAAAGTAGCCTGTGCTAATCCAGGTCTCCAGCTATTTACATGTTATCGAGTTCCATCGCAATCGGTTCAATGGTTTTTGCGCAAAGAAGTAAAAACACACTCAAACTTTCACATTTATAATATTAGTAGGATTACTTGCAATTAAATTATCTTTCTTTTACAGATCCCAAACACAAGCTACAATCCAGAACTGATGAAGTTCAGGGACAAGTTACCAGTATATGAGCAAAGGCAGGATCTGCTCAATGCTATTGCTCATAACCAGGTAAATATGTCCCAATTTGTAACCAGGTTTTTGGTCAAATTACATTAAGACGAAGCGGTAAGACCAGAAGCGTAAAATATCGCGACATAGGTGTTAGAAACAGTTTTTGGGTATCAACCGCTAAGATCCATGCAATGATATTCCTACTGTCGTAAAGGTGAAGATATGCTTTGTATTGTCATACACTTCGAAACACGATTAGAGTGATTTGTCTCCATAGAAAAAAAACCGTATTTTTTTTAAAATTATTTCATATGTAGCACCTAACTATGTACCTACTTATGCTACTACTTATACTCTAACCTTATATCAAATCCCCATAAGGTAGTATATACCAGATGGTTTTTCACTTAAATAGACGTTTGTCTTTTTAATTACATAAAACGATAATGATAGGAAAAGGATAGGGGTTTTCATACTTCGCCAGTCTTACGGATGATGTCCAGATGATGTCCTTAAATATTGGTCTTTACTACTCTAGGTGATCTATTCAGCACCATGCTATTTTACCACTTTACTACTTTAATCCATGCTATTTAGGGCCCTGCAGTGATGACTTGAGTGATCCTCTCAGCTTAGATGTCCACCGATCATAATTAGTAGTAAAAATACAAATTAGTACTGTTAGTTACAAAATAAAATATAATTAATGAAGAAAAATACACATTAAAATTATAAAATAAACTATTCTCAAAGTTTACCTATGTCAAAATAATATTATAATCTTTTTTCAATGTCTTGAAAAAATTTGTCAAAATTTTAAGAAATATTTTTTATTGATTCGTAATTTAGAAAGTCATTCATAGATCAGTACAAGGTATTTATGGCTTATGGTAATTGGTAAAGGTAATTTGTTGTAGATACTTGTGCCATATAGAACAATGAACTTCAACTAAGGTTGATTATTTTCCAGGTGATCATAGTAGCGGGTGCGACAGGTTCCGGTAAGACAACCCAGCTGCCGCAACTAGTGCTAGACTACTGCCAGGAACACAAGCAACCTGCCAGGATATACTGTACGCAACCAAGGAGGATATCGGCGGTGTCTGTTGCTGAGAGAGTGAGTTAATTAATCTCAAGATTCTTAGGCAATTTTTTAGCGCTGTAAATAAAATTATAATTTGGTTTTACTCCAAAAAAAGACCCAAAACAATTGTTGCATAATAATTTTTGGAAGAGCTTACTTCTATACTATAGTAGCTGTCCCGCAAACGTTCTTTTGCATATACAAATTAAATATACGCAAAGATAAATTTACCACACTTATATCGTTATGTACTACTGTCAATTAAAAAAATTTAGCTCAATTGGTAACCGCTTCCGTTTACAAATTGCTCTAAACATTTTTGGATCAGAATTAAGTTGCAAGATTCCAACCAAACAAACATATATACATACATTGCACTTGCTTTTAAAAATGGGGTTATTAATATCCCTGGATATAAGAATAAACTCTTTGTACTATTTAGTCTGATTTATATGTAAAATGCATTTCCAGGTAGCCTATGAGCGTATGGAGAAGATAGGTCAGTCCATAGGATATCAAATAAGGCTCGAGTCCCGTGTCAGTCCCCGCACTGTTCTCACTTATTGTACTAATGGAGTGTTGCTCCGGACATTGATGTCGGGAGAAAGTTCACTTACAGGTTCGTTTTTAGGGTTCTGTGCATTTAAGGTTAACAATGGGACCATTTCTGTCTGTCCTTCTCCAGTCTATATCTCATGAACCATGATAGCTAGACAGTTGAAATTTTCACAGATGATATATTTTTGTTGCTGCTATAATTATTTAAAGACTAACACCCATATTCACAATCAACGCTATGAGATTGCATAGTGCGCGCGAACGCATAGAGCCCCAAATAAAACGCCGATTCGCTAGAGTAAAGTTGACCAATCATAAGGCCGCATTTAGCGTAGTGCGTTCACTTATCCAAGAGCAACTTAAGTACTGTTTGTGAATACGGACCTTCATGTGTTATGTGGTAACTTATAAAATTGGTTTTTATTTTAGGTGTAAGTCACATTTTTGTGGACGAAGTGCATGAGCGTGATAAATTCAGTGATTTCTTGCTGATAGCTCTTAGAGATGCGCTCCCTCGGTGCAAGGACCTGAGGCTAATACTTATGTCTGCCACTGCTGATACACAGATATTCTCTAGGTAACATTTTATGAAACACCCAATCCATGATCCCTGCCTGACTAAACAAGTTACCTCATTCTTTGTCTTTTTTTTTAGGTATTTTAATAACTGTCCAGTTATCACAATTCCTGGTCGACTATTCGAAGTCCAACGCTTGTATCTAGAGGATATTTTAAAGATCACACAGTACAAAACTAAGAAAATGATTCAGATTGAGAAAGAGCTGAAAGGAAAGTTGAAAAATGGACAGAGTTACTATTCACACCTAGAAAGTGAGTTTTGGAGTGGTTCAACTTTGGGACCGTTTTTCTTTATAGATTATATTAATGCAATAATGTATGCAACAGGTCTGAAGAACTCGTCGGATGATAACGGAAGCAAGGATGGGACTGATGACAAAGAAAACGTTCTAGATCCGCAAGTTCAAGCTGACATGGATGAGTTTATTGATGAGTGCTTCAATGAGGGGAGCTTGGTATGTGTTGCAGCGGGTTAGAGATTGATCAAGGTGGGTAAATCAGAAAGTGATGCTAATCGAAGAAAACGTATTTCTGTACGACAGGACTCGTTCTGCCAACTGTTGTACATGTACGTGTCGGAGGGCGTGCCATTGTGGGCGGCGCACTCAGGGTCGCGGCGAACCGGGCTAATGGCGGCGGCATCGCGTGGCCTCGCTGAGACCGTGCAACGGCTGTTACAGCTCGGCGCTGAGCCGGCCGCGCGCGACGCCGACGGGCGCACGGCACGCGATCACGCGCTCTCCGCCGGGCACACCGACTGCGCCGAGCTGCTGGCCGGAACGGCTCCCGGGCCCGCCCCTGACCAGACGCCTCCCGCCGACACCGACGACGACTTCCTGCTCGACGTGTACCACCACTCGGTGCCCGAGGAGGGCATCGACCACGATCTACTGCTCGCGATCGTGCGCCACATTCACCTGACCCTGCCGCCGGGCGCGATCCTCGCCTTCCTCCCCGGCTACGATGACATCGTCGCACTTCGCGACGCGATCCATGCAAGCGCCGACCTCACCGCGCTCGACTACCGGACGTTCGTGCTCCACAGCAACATGCAGACTGCCGACCAGAAGAAAGCGTTCTCGCCGCTTCCGAACGCGCGCAAGATCGTGCTCGCGACGAACATCGCCGAGACCTCGATTACCATCGACGACGTCGCGTACGTCGTCGACTCGGCGCGCGTCAAGGAGAAGTTCTACGAATCAGACGGCGGCGTGTGCTCACTGCGCGTCGGGTGGGCGGCTCGTGCGGCGCTCGCGCAGCGCGCCGGCCGCGCGGGACGGTTGCGCCCCGGCCGCGCCTATCACGCCGTGTCACGACGCCGCGCGCGTGCGCTTCCGCCTCACGCCGTACCCGAGATATTACGCGTGCCGCTGCAGGAGCTCTGCCTGCACACGAAGCTGCTCGCGCCCTCTACCCAGCCGATAGCCGAGTTCCTCGCGCGAGCACCGGATCCGCCCTCGTTCCTCGCGGTGCGCAACGCGGTCGCGCTCCTGAAGACGATCGGCGCGCTTACGCCAACCGAGGACCTCACCGAGGTCGGTCGGCACCTGCTTGAGCTGACAGTCGAGCCGCGGCTCGGTAAAGCATTGCTGTACGCGTGCGTGCTCAAGTGCCTCGATCCGGTGCTGACAATAGCATGCGCGCTCGCCGGACGCGAGCCGTTCCGCGCGGCTGGTGAGCCGGAGCAGCGTAGGCGCGCGGCGGCCGCTCGCCGTGAGCTGGCCGGGCCGGCCGCCAGCGACCACCTAGTGCTGCTGCGCGCGTTCCAAGCGTGGCAAGCGGCGCGCGCCTCCGGTCACGAGCGCGCCTTCTGCCGCGAGCGTGCCGTGTGTGCGGCCACGATGGAGGCGGTCGCCGGACATCGCGCGCAGCTGCTCGCTCAGCTTCGCGCGCTCGGCCTCGTCAAGGCGCGCGGTCCAGGCGACATCAAGGACGTGAATGCCAACTCGGAGAGATGGCCGTGCGTGAAGGCGGCGCTGCTCGCCGGGCTGTGGCCGGGGGTCGCTCGACTCGATCGGGACACGGGCGCACTCCGCACGCGACGTGAGCCGCGCGTCGCGCTTCACCCTTCATCGACGCTGTGCCGCCGGCCGCTGCCCGCCGATTGGGTCATGTTCGAGGAGATGTCACGCGCGGGCCGGTTCTGTTTCGTACGATGTTGCACGGTCGTGACGCCCCTGTCGGTAGCGCTCGTCGGGGGGTCGCTGCGCGGCGGCGGGTGTGTCGCACAGCGCGCCAATCCCCCCGGCCTCTCCTCCGACTCGGACAGCGAAGCGGAGGCGGGTGCGGCGGCACCGGACGCGGCCGCGCTCGCGCTCGACGAGTGGGCCGTGTTCGCAGCGGACGCGGCTGATGCGCTAGCGGTGGCATTCCTCCGCGCGAAGCTCGCAGCGCTCGTGCTAAGGCGCATGGCGGCGCCGGCGCGCCCAGCGACTCCACTCGATGACCACGTGCTGGCGACGGTCGCGGCGGTATTGGCGCAGGAGGAGCGCAACGCTGGCCTGCCGGCGCCGGTCGGAGTCGGGCAACGACCGCGTCCACTGGCACCGGACGCGGCATGGCGCGCGCCGGACGCTCCTCGCCCCACGTGGCCGGAACCGAGTGGTGCGAGCAACACGGCGCCGCAGGCGGCAGGCGGGGCGGTTGACGCCGGTGTACGGTACTTCGTGGCGCGCGCGGACGACATGCATGCGGTGGAAGCCGCGCACGCGACTGGCCTCTACCCGTTCTCGCCCAACACCGGCAAGAAGCTGCAGAAGATCGCACAGGTAACGGTTTACAAATATTTATTGGTCATTAAAATATTTACTACCAAAAATAATCTAAGTGTGGTCCTGACCTAATCTGTAACGGTTGTAGGAGGGGTCGCGGGTGACGGTAATATTCTCGTGCGGCTCCGTCTCCAAGTTTGTCGGCGCGGCTTCGATCGACGCCAACGGGGAACTCGAGTGGATCTCGACTAACCACGTGCCGTTCCACACCGTGAGGTAAATAGCATCAAAATCCTACATAGCTACATAGTGGAATGATTGCAGTCGTAAATAAATGTATCGTGATCTGATCTGCAGGCACATATGCAACGGTCTGGCGGGCGGGGCACGTGTGATGGGCGCACGCGACGGCTGCGAGCTGTGCGCGGGCTCCGCGCGCGCGCTGCTCGCTCACCTCACGCGGCGACACACGCACTCGAGGCAACCACGACCCATACAGAAACATAATGACCATTGATCTCACCATCTACAATAGCTGTAGGATAGGTACGTGACCTCTACTATTCCAAATTATCGGTTTTAAAAAGCATGAATTGAATACTCAGTTACGATAGCGAATGATTTTCATGAAAATAAAATAGTAATATATTGGTACCTCTACTTCTTATTATCTCATAATTACAAATTATACTCGACGAATTACAAAGTACTTGAATTCTAAATGTTACGCGAATATTACATAAGGATGTAGTGCAATAAATATTCCTCATACAATACATAAAGTTAGAAAAGCTATTTAACAAAGAAGATATTACATATTTATCTAACCAAACAAAATAGGGATTCGTAACTAGTGTATTTATTATCGTTACATTACTAAATATGACTTAAGGATGAATTGGGTGTTAGATGATAATCTCTTTAGGAATAAAGCCTCTATGAAAAGTATTAATTATACCTAGTATAATTGTACAATTTTATACAAATTGTTTTTCATAATTTCCAGTCATAGGCCCAGTATATTAAAAATTACATACTAAGTGTAAAGGACCAAAACATCCATTCTCATGCAATTCTATTTTAAAATCGATTTCATAACAAATAGACAAGTGGCATACGTTGTGGGTCAAATACGCATTAGGTCAAACACTCAAAATGACAAGATATAAGTTTTCGCAAAATTTTGCAAACTTATGACTATAAGCAAGTTTGACTTTAGACGTGACTTTGTGCGTGTTTATGTAGGTTTTGCAATACATCTTTATTGACCTTTTACGTGTGATCCACGCGCGTCACTGTGAAACTACTTGTGAAGTACTACATTTATATTCGTTTAAAATTTCTTTGTAATCGTACTTATGATATAAAAGGTGCGATATTTGTAATAGGACAAATGACAATGGTTGTAATATTAGTTAATTTTATAATATCTCTCGACTTGGCGTGTTTGTTGCATGAATGAATAAAACCATTTCCATTTTAAATATTTCTAACTTACTTTGCCTTCTTGTGTTGTGCCACTCGCTTAGCCACCTGGCATTTTTTCTTCAGAACTTATTGTAATTTGGTTTTTATTGTTCTGCTAGATTACTTTTTCCTTAGTATTTTTCATTATGTTCCTAAATATACAAGTGTTTTGGAACAAACTTGGGACTTTTTCGTGTTAGGCCAAGTAAGCTCAACCTACATGTTAGGCCAAGTAAGCTCAACCTACATGTTAGGCCAAGTAAGCTCAATTTGGGAGTTTACCGCTAAACTATCTTTTGGGAGTAATAAAAAAAAAGTATAATGTTGCCTGTTTTGCATTATTTTTAAAAATAACTTCAAGACTCTGATGTTCCTACAGAAGAATAATAGAATAAGTTTTTAAATGTAAACTAAGCTTATAGTGAAATAAAGTTTATTTAAAAGTTTTTATACACATTTCAAAGTATCTACTTCTTACTAAAAAGTTGAGTTGACTATTTAAAATTAAAAGCTATTTATTAAACACAATTTTCAGAATACTATTGTTATACTAATAAGTTACTAAATTATTTAATAAATTTATTTCTAGCATAACACTTGATAATTTTATAGATATACAAAAATATTTAAAGTAAATTGTCAACTATTTGGAATGAAACTTTGTATGAGAAATAGTTGAACTCATTCAAATACTATTTAGTGTATGGAAGTACTTCCTTAAAAATTACAAAATAACTCTTTCAAAGCTCGATTATGAGTTATAAAAACCTCAAGTTTCTTCACTTTTATATCTTGTTATTAAAACTTTTTAATTAAAATTGAGTTTTTAAAAATGCAGCTACTTAGTTCGTATTGCATTTATAGTGTGATTTTTTAGCGAATTTAGATATTTAAGTACAAATAGCACGTGTTCATTCAAAGCTGAATATAAATTATTTAAAAATGAATTTAAATGTGAAGTTATGTTTGTTTATGGATAATAAAGTGCTTCAAGTGTTTTATTTTTGTTTTTTTCAATTCCCAAACCTAAAAAAGTTAAATACCTCATTACTCGTTACTTATTTTCAAGTGTACAAATCGTTTTTATCAAATCAATACGGTATAAACCAATTCACTCATATAATATACAGGTGTATTCCTGATGTCCCCATAGACGCTGTCCCCATTATGGGGGCAACGGGTTCTTATAAGAGATGTTGGATATAACACCACTTTTCCTTCTGTGTAAAGTAGCAATTGGTTTGTAAAAAGTACTAGGCAATCAGAACTTAGTAGAAGGTATAAATCATACTTATTAATTATCTCTCTCTTTCTTCTGACAATTTATGTGATGTCTATGAAAGAAGGTAGTATAATATATCCAATTATCTCGAGCATAATGTCACATTAGACATTTTTGTGGAATACCTTCTACTGAGTTCTGATAGCCTAGTACTTACGGACCAATTACTATCAAACAATTTATACATTCACGGAAAGTGGTGGTGTGTACAGGCTTGCTATACGAAGCAGTATACCTCCGATTTAAGAATTATTCCGATAAAAAAGTTTGATCTGTCCCCCTGTTACCGATGAGGGGACAGTTCGAACTTTATTTAGCTCCTTAATGTCCAAAATCTGTCCCCCTATCGGTATTAGGGGGACAGATCAAACTTTTTGATTCCTGTTTGTCCGCAATAGAATTAAATATATTCTTAAAATCATACAAAAAATATTATTTATTTTTGATTACGTTCTTAAAAATAATGCAACCTTTTATTAATTAAAAGACAAAATGGTTTGATTTATAATCACCTTTATTTATATAAGTTATAAATTCAGTCTCTCAGTTTATTGGAAATATCCAACGATTCACTTGCAAACTACGTATTCACTTAGTTACACTTCACCCAAATTATTAAGAATATTTTGGCAATGACGTCTTATCTCCAAAGGTGATAAATTTGCACTAATTCTCTTAGTATTACGCATCATTGCGACTACCAACAAGACCTTATAAGTAAGAAAGAGAGAGAAACGAAATACGTTTGTTTGGTTTAAAATCTATTGTTTATTTGAACTAATGATATTCCCGGAAGGACGTCGGTATTTTTCTGTAAACAACATTACAGTGCAAGTGATTATGAACCTTACCTGATAAAGGTTAAATACGTTATTCGCAAAATACAGCGCACAAATGCAGCATATTAACTTTTAGTTTATTAGTTCAGGTTTCATTTGTAGTAACTAGGTAAGAAGTCAAATCAGAAGACTAATTGTAATATGTACAATATCTGTTGTTATTTATATTTATAGCAAGATTTTATGTTGATTGATAAAGAAATGTTCGTGATCTTAGTAAGTTTAATTATAAATATTTTTTTATCACAGTTGCTCATAAAGTGGATCTTATTCAACGGCTTTAAGGCTCATAATCCAACATATTATGCACGCGTGCGTTTTAGATTTGTTAACTAGTGCTGTAAAGTTATCTCGATGGGTTATACTGTTTTGATGTGTAAAAAAGGTAGGTACTAAAGAGTTTTTAGCTAGCAAAAAAGGTTGTCTCTAAAGTCGTTTAAAGGTTTACGAACGAAAATTTTACGTGACTTAGAAAACGATTAAAAATGGAGTTATGTTTATTTTTTATTTTTTCTTTACCAAACTAAATATTGTTTTTCCGTACCATTGTGTTTTGTTCTTAACCTCCGACGCAAAAACAAATAGAAAAAACCCTAAAAAATATTGTATGTCAGACGAGGCTGTATAGGTTAAAAGCCTTTAGCCTGGCCTTTCCGGAGCATAATTAACAAAAAAATATTGCCTTAAAAATGTAAACATAGACTTATCACAAATATTTTGTTAATTATTATTTTGTTTTCTTTTCAAGTTTTTTCTTTTATTCGCAACTGTGATAAAATATCTTGGCTTCTTATGACACGCTCGCTACCGCTCGCGCGTCATAAACCGCCTCTATGCAAAGATCAATTTACCACACTTATATCGTAATGTACTAATATCTTAATAAGACTGATTGTGTAATAATACGTACCTTTCGTGATTTATGAGATTGATAATAAAATTATTCGAGACTGATGTTATAACATAAATAAATAAAGGCGATTATAAACCGAAACCATTTTGTCTTTTAATTTATAAAAGGTTGCATTATTTTTAAGAACGTAACCAAAAATAAATAATATTTTATAGTATGATTTTAAGAATATATATATACCTATTTAATTCTATGGCGGACAAACAGGAAGAAAAAAGTTTGATCTGTCCCCCTAATATCGATAGGGGGACAGATAAAACATTAAGGTGGTGAATATAGTTCGAACTGTCCCCTCATCGGTAACAGGGGGACAAATCAAACTTTTTTGTCCGTTCTGTCACCCCATGGGGACAAAGCAGGGTGACAGATCGGAATAATTCCGATTTAATAGGATGCTTGTACTAGGCTGTAAGAACACTGTAGGAGGTATACTACTTCGTATAGCTAGCCTGTACAGTACCCACTACCACTACTTTTCGTGACTGTGTAAACTGTTTGATTGTAATTAGTAAGTACTAGGCAATCAGAACTCAGTAGAACGTATCCCTCAAAAAACAATCCGATATTTAATGTGAAATCATGCTCAAAATATTTGAATTTTTTTCCACCTTCATTGCCATCCCATATTTTATCAGGAGAAAAATTGAAGAAAGAGGTTATAAGTGTGATTTATACCTTCTGATTACCTATTACTTTTTACAGAGTAATGACTAGGTACTTTATACAGAAGGTTAAAGTGGTGTTGGATTCGTGGTCGCTTGCAACTAAAATAATGTTATTTTTTAATTCAAAAGTTGTATTTTCGTGGTTCGTTGCAAGGAGCTGCATCTCAATATGAAACATAGAGAATAAGATGAGAATGAGCCGTTAATTTAATACTTACAAACTACGTAGGTTGTAAACATAACATTATGTTGGTGCCAATTACGATAGCGGCAGTCGGATGATCGAAAGGAAACCAAGAAATGATTCTTAACTCTTTTAATGAGTTAAAACTTAAAATATGTTTTATTATTACTTAGGTATACATACAAACCTTCCATTTAGGCATAACGCCTTCATTGACATCCCGGTTTTTAGGTAATTCGATCTTGAATGGACTTAAGCGCCAATCTTGGCGCTTTGCTAAACCCGATAGCAAAACAATGCCAATTTATTGGTGGGATTTTATGAATTAGGCTTTGCCGTAGCTTTGCTCTAACCTACTGAGCTGCGGGGACACCACAGAGTCAAACAACGCAAAACTGAGGCCTGATGGTCCCATTTGCAAACTAGCTTTCTCAAATGGTCCCATTCCCGGATCGTGTCGTTCCCAGATAGTCACACAGTTTACACATAGAATAAACAAGAGAGTGATTTCCCACTTATGGCAGTGATATATTTATAAAAATGAAAAGGTGACGAGTGTGTTTTCTTAGTAACACTTAAAATTTCATTAAATCTTTAAAAAAATAAAAATAAAAAATATTAAATCATTATTTTTTTATTTCTATTTCTGTATAACTTGTTTCTCGATCTTATCCTGTTGTTCCTGAGACTGCAGTTGTTGTAACGTTAGTAGAGATACACCTATTTGGTCTTCACGAGTGAACGGCTGAGCCATCTGACGGAGCCACCGTTTACAGATCTGAAATACAACGAATATATGGTCACAATCGCGTTTATTATATAACTAGCTAGGCCTGCGGTTTCATCCAAAAGTCCTGATCGTGTGGGAATCCTACTAACTGTTGTTACTCTTTCACGCAAAAACTACTGAACCGATTGCTATGAAACTCGGTAAGTAGATAATAGATAGCTAGAGACCAGTATTAACACATAGGCTACTTTTTATCACAATATTCCCACGGGATCGGGACTTACGCGGGTGAAACCGTGGGGCGCAGCTAGTATAGAGATAAAAAATAGCCTATATAGTAGTGTTTCAGGACTGTCTTTTCTTTTATATTTGCAAGTGTATTTGGATCAAGATATTTCTTTGTCTTTTAATGAGTAATACTAACAAAATATATAAGAAAACTAAATATAGAAAACAAATCTTAAAAATTGAAATCATTGTCAAAGATTTTTCACACCAAGTTTCAATTGTAAATTAGAAGAAAGTTTTCCACAACCTTCGACCACGTGTTCATTCCACGTAACTTAGTAAGGTTAAGCCCTAAGTGTGGGTTAAACTCCCAAGTATTTAAAAATATGTTTTTTAAGTTTTCTAATAGTTTCAATAAACAATAAAAAAAACTTGAGAGGTGTCAAGGGACACCAGGATGGAACGAAGAAAGACGAAACGAAAATAACTGGCTTGCTTTCTATAAGAGAGAGAGACAGACAGTGAAACGGCTTACAACTATAGCAAAAAGTGTCGTTACAACTTTTGGTCTTAATTTTTTCCGTCTAGCCCCCTTTCGCAACGCGCAATAAGGAACTTCGTTCCAAAAAAAGATAAGTACTTACTTGTACCGCCTCCTCAGTACTGAGATTACACAGCGAATCCTTGAGATGGTCCTGTATCCAGCGCGGTAGTTTGGTACGTTTGTCCGCGCGACTGAACCTCTTGTCCGCGAATATCATTATACCGTAATCTGTCTTGCCACTGTAATTAATTTAATCTATTATCGGAAACTGTCGCTTTGAACCCGTATTAAATAAATATTGCACAACATTCCACACATCGCCATCTAGCCCCAAGCTAAGTAACTAGACTTGTGTTATGGGTGCTATAATACATAGAAACAACCAGACCACAAATAAATATCTAAGCATAAATACATGTCTGAGGCGGGAATCGAACCCGCAACCCTATGTTTGGCAGTCCGGCATGGTGACCATTGTTCCAACTGGGTCGTAGATATTATCGCTACGGTGAGAAGTATTTTACTGCCTTTTTCTTCCTCTTTATCCTTCTAATATTATAAATGTGAAAGTTTGTGTGTGTGTATGTGTGTTTGTTACTCCTTCACGCAAAAACTACTGGGCCTCGGTATCTAGATAGCTGGGAACCTTGATAACACATAGGCTACTTTTTATCCCGATATTCCCACGGGATCGGAACCTACGCGGGTGAAACAGCTGGGCGCAGCTGGTAATTTATATTTCTGGTAATTCTTTGTCAATAGTATGACGAAAAGCACTTTAAAAAATGTATATATGTATTAGTTTTGTATTGTATGGTCCAAAATTATATGTATTAGACCCTGTTTACACAATGTAGTTTTAAAGCTACTATTATTTATTCGGTGGATAGACATTTTTAACGTCTGCTTTAATAAGCCGATTAAGATGGAATAGAGTAGGTAGGTCTATCCTATACTTACCGCAGAGCTCGACCGACGCACTGCGCCGCGTGTCGCATTGCATCAAACGTTAAGAAATCATTTTCTCGGATCTAAAATGAAAGTGTATTTTTAATTTTGTCAAAGACAAAAAATGTAATGGAGTTTTAAAGTCTCAAATAGTACAATACGAGCAATGAATCATGCTATTCACGCGATATAAATAAATAAATATTGCATTACATTCCACACATCGCCATCGAGCCCCAAGCTAAGTAACTAAACTTGTGTTGTGTGCTAGACAACGGAAATACTACTTATATACTTTTCTTTTGTAAATATATACTTATAATACATAGAAACAACAAGATCACAGACAAATATCTAAGCATAAATAGATGTCTGAAGCGCGAATCGAACCCGCAACTCTGTCTTTAGCAGTCCGGCATTGTGCTGACCATTGTGCCAACTGGTTCATCAAAACCTCAAATTAAAGTTTATACTAGCTATATTATGCATGTATTATACATGTAAACTTTCCTCCTGAATCACTATCTATTTAAAAAAAAACCGGATCAACTTCCGTTGCGAAGTTTCAAAGATCTAAGCATACATAGGGACAGCCAGCGGGAAGCGACTTTGGTTTATATATGCAGTGATTGTACCTGGAATTGATCTCTAAGATAGTCTAGCCTGGCCTTGAGCACCCTGCTCTGTGTGAAGACGTACGGTATACCGAACATGAGCACAGCCCGGCCGAGGTGGTGCTCGAAGTCCACGCCCTCGGATACCTTCCCGCGCGCCACTGACAGCAACACGCCGCCGCGACCCGACTCGCATGCCTAGAAACACGAACGATGTTAGGCTCTAATTATTTCATCAACTGTGTCAATAGATGGCGCTGCTTAGAATGTGTAGTACAAAATGTGGCCGCGACACAGTTGAGTGAAAATTCTCGTTGAGCGAAAACACAGCTTACAACGCATTGGGGTTACTGTCAAAATCACGAAATTTGTGTTATGGATTACTAACAGCGCTCCGCAGTTTCACCCACACGCGTAACTCCCGATCCCGTGGGAATATCGGGATAAAAAGTAGCTTATGTTCATAGCACATGCATTCTGGTCAGGAAAATTATAACTAAAAAAATTCATACCTCAATAAAACATCTCAGTTAATAAAACGAAACCTTCGTCATCGGCCTACCTTACTTGTGTTATTGTGTTACCGACTGTACGTACTAAACTTGCAAAGAAAAATATAACTTACGAAGGAGTGCAATGTTATAATCAATTACCCACATATATAAAAAATGTTACTTCGTTTGATACTTTTAAGACTCAATTAACATAATACATATCGGATAAATATTAGTTACTAGCTGCGCCCTCCGGTTTCACCCGCGTAAGTCCCGATCCCGAAGGAATATCGGGATAAAAAGTAGCCTATGTGTTAATCCAGGTATCCAGCTATCTATATACCGAGTTTTATCGCAATCGGTCCAGTAGTTTTTGCGTGAAGGAGTAACAAACGCACACACACGCACACACAAACTTTCACATTTATAATATTAGTAGGATAGTAGGATTAGTTATTATATAATGTAGATAATATACTTGTATTACCTACTTGCACGCATTGTCTCAAATAGGCGATGAATTAAGTTTTTAAGTTAAGCTATGTATCCTCTATTAAGTGACATGTACTTGTCTTTTTGAGAATAAATTCTTTAAACCATATGTTATTCCCGATGAATCAATGTATCCTCATACCAAGTTTCATCAAAATCGGTCCAGTAGTTTCGGAGCCTATTCCTTACAAACAAAAAATCTTTCTTCTTTATAATATTATTGTAGAAAACAGACTAACTGGATTGACTAAGGCTGTACACATAAAACTGAAACTACGTAAGTTGCGGAGGCTGCGCCAATCGTTATTAGTATCTTTATAAAAATAAAGACAATATTACCTTGATGTAGTTTATGAGGGCAAAACTAGTTTCGGCAGAGTCTTGAGTTTCAATAAATAACAGCTTATGCCTTTGTAAACTCGCCACCACTCCTGCAATTGAAAATATTTTCAAACATCCAAATTTTTTCTAAAATATTCAACTGGCCAAAACTACCTTTTTGAGTTTTCTAATAAAAAAATAAGGCACATAAACAAAAAACATATCGCATTCGGCACTCTAAAAAAACTTTTCCTGTATATTGAACCGATATTAATAAATAGCCTTTTACATATATTTGACGACCCAGTTGGAACAATGGTCACTATGCCGGACTGCCAAATACAGGGTTGCGGGATCGATTCCTCCCCAGACAAGTATTTACGCTTAGATATTTGTCTGTGGTCTGGTTGTTTCTATGTATTATAAGTATATATTTACAAAAGTATATAAGTGGTATATCAGTTATCTAGCACCCATAACACAAGTCTAGTTACTTAACTTGGGGCTAGATGGCGATGTGTGGAATGTCCTGCAATATTTATTTATTTATAAGTAAAAAAATGTACCTTGATCATACCACGCACCGACCACACTCTCTAAGTACAGATACGAAGTAAAGAAACATACAACGCCGTCCGGTACACTCGCTGCAATCTGAAACAATCATTGATTAACTAATCATCGGCTAAGCACTGAACAGTACAGATAATTTAAAGCCATATTGACACTCACACACTACATGACTTGAAATATCTATATTTATTTTACAAATATTATACAAAACGAGGTTGCTCAACCAGCCTTTTGGGCAGACTTCCTAGGAACCATTTGGACTTTAAATGACATTGGGACTTTTACTAGGCTGAGTGACTGCATGTTTCTTTATCTCTTTTGCGCAGTCACCAACGAAACTCAATAAATTAGTTGTAGAATACTAATACAAACAAGAAATGTTCGAGGGTTTCATATCTAGTCGGGGCGGAGTTATATCCATTTTGATGTCATTTTTTCCCAACGGCATTTCTATTAAATGTAAGTAGGTAGTTTATTTTAATTTAAGTTTTATTATTTAATTGTTATGAAGTATATTTTAATCCTTTTTTAAATATTATAATAAACTTACTTCAACAAGTAGTTGTCCATAATTCCTAATGACGGCTACATCTTCTCTAGATTCATATTTAGATGAAATAGCGACTTGGTCGCTACCTTTCGATACTATCTACAAACAAAACAAGAATTATCAATCTTCATACAATACACTAGCTGCCCGACAAACGTTCTTTTCCTATATATAATTAAAAAAAATTAAAGGAAAACAATATATAAAATAGATGTTGTTCCTATATACACAGACCTAACGAATATACACAAAAATTTCATACATATCGGTTCAGCCGTTTAGGTGGCAAATAACACCGTGACACGAGAATTTGATTTATATATATTATATAGATACAAAAACGTTGTTTAGATAAAACAATTAAACACGATTTTCGCTCATTTTTAGAGTGTTTCGTGTGTAAAGTAAGTTAATTCATTTCGATCGACTTCTATTTTTCGATATCGTTGCAGGGACCGTGGTCTCGAAGATCTCATAGAATACGCAAAAAAAAACAAATAAAATATGCTTGTCTATACTTACCATAGGTAATATACAAGGCCTAGCCAATGTCATAGTGAACGAACTCATTACCACCGGATTGAAGTCTAGAATCTTAGGATACATGTCCAGTGGTGATAGAGTACCTGAAATGCCACTTTCATGTCTTATTTATTCATTTTAACAAAAATAATTTACTAAATAAATAATAATTAATTCGTCTAGCTCACGTGTACTTGTATTTTTAATTATTTTGATACTACTAAATTTTTATGTAATTCCAAAAAAACTTTTTGACTCAATTTAAGCTACATTTTTTGTCTTTACTAACATACATTGTAAGGTTTGTTACTAACACTTTATGGTTTTTAATTATCCGAAATAAATGAATAATAATAATAATATAGTTTACCAGAGGTAATAATCACAGATTGAAACCTAGCAAATACAGGGCGCATTGCTATCGAAGAATCCATACACCTGGGGGGTAAAAACAATTTCTGTTAACCTTTGAAATTCACTAATAGTTTTAGATTATGCGATCCAGTAACTACAATATACGTATTTTTAGACAAACCCACGGAAAAAAGAGACAGCAGGGCTCACAAACATGAATCACACAAAAACAGGCTCTGCATTACTGTGCAACTAAAATAAAATTAAACGCCTCGACAAATAAAAGGCTAACAATGTCGACGCGTTTTTATTAATTTTTTATTCAACTTCATTTTAATGTATTCCCTGCCCTGTAAATACTAAATAACAGTAAAAATTTCAAATTAATACTTACGAAAAATGTAAAATAGGATTAGAAACCGTCGGCGTCCTATCATCAAAAGGCTCTATTATAATAGTAAACCCCTTTGTGTAAGTGGAGACTAGTGTTGCCAGATGTGTGATCAACGTGAGAGAGGCGAGTGAACTCGGGTCGGGGATCTCTAGCGTGCGCAGCAGCGAGGAGAGTCGCGTCGCGCAGAATCGAAGCGGTTTACGTTCGATACACACACGAGCTGCCACGTCTTTTAAAAAACCTGATGGGAAATTCGTTATAGTTGAAAAAAAAAACATTCATTTTGACCGACACAAACTAACTAGTAAATTTTTTAAATATTTTTATCCCGCTCGAAGGACCATTACGGTACCATTATGTACAAATGATCCTCCGAACCTAAGGTTGAACTAACTAACCTGCAGGCGACTCTTGTACAACGTGTTGTAACCGCAACCGCGTTTTCAAGTACTCGATGAATCGTTTTAGGAAGCTAAGGAAATGTTCCGCATTTCTGATGTTACCAGGAACCACCTCTGAAATATTGAATGATAAGTACCTTAGTAAAAAAACGGATCAATACAACTTTAAAGTTGCTTAACTTAATTTATCTCTATCTGCAAGTCCAGATCACTTGAAAATACCGGGATAAATAATAGACACAATTCCGTCCCGCGGGCTCGCCAAAACGCTATTCTTTCTTATTAGTAGCAGCAGCGTTCCGCAGTTTCACCCGCGTAATTCCCGATTCCGAGTTTCATCAAAATCGGTCCAGTAGTTTCGGGGCCTATTCGTTACACAAAAAAAATAACTCCTTTTTATAATATTAGAAGAAGAAGGTAGAAGATGTATAGATTTATCATACCATTGAGCACCTCGTCGGGCAGTATTGGGTTGGCGAGAATGACGTCAGTGTCTCGAGCCACCGCCGCCTCGCGTAGGCCCTCCACCATTTGCTCATACTCAGCTGTTAAACGCGCCGCGTCCTCTTCACGGATCCTGGACCATTTATAATAAAATTTTATCTTATACCACTTCATTAAATATTAAAATATACTAGCTGTTCCAGGATAAAAGTAGGCTAGTAAACGTGTTCAGTTGTTCTTCAGTTCATTGCATTTAGATAGACAGACGCAGCGGGGGTACTTTGTTTTATAATAAGTACTAGCGATCAGCCCCGGCTTCCCACGGCTATATTATGCATGTATTATACATATAAACCTTCCTCGTGAATCACTCTATCTGTTAAAAAACCGCATCGAAATCCGTTGCGTAGTTTTAAAGATACATAGGGACAGACAGCGGGATGCGACTTTGTTTTATACTACACTAGCTGCGCCCCGCGGTTTCACCCGCGTAATAATTTTCTTCTTAATTTTTTATTTCATAAGAACCTTCTCCTGATAATAACAAACAGACCAAAAAAAGAATTGGCCAAATTGATCCAGGCGTTGTTGAGTTATGCGCTTACCAACACATTTTGCGATTCATTTTTATATTATAGAAGAAGAAGATGTAGTGATTACATTACATGTAAATTGAATACACACTTTGCTACAGTCTTCTCCAACTGCTGTAGAGCTTGGGTACTCCTATCTATTGTCCGTCTAGTAATCTTGACACTGAGCGAGTCAATACAAACATTGTCTATATTATGTGCCTCGTCGAACACAACCACTGCTTCTTTGTTCAACTCCTTCGATACAACCTCAGCTATTTTCGGATCTAGTAAATAGTGGTACGAGTATACTACGATTTCAGCGTGTATTATCTGAAATAAAGAATAAAATTTTAATGAAAAGCGTTTCACGATAATACTGGCAATACATACAGCGCACTCTAGGCTTGTAATATGGATAAACAGACAATGAACGGAATACTCTTACATGCCTTTTGTATATAGATAGAGTAACACTCAGACCAGATATAAATAGCCATACAAACAAATATTTGTTCCATAGTAGGAATCGAATTAACAACCTTCTACGTTAGGGATAGGTGGTGTATGAATAACAAATTAAATAGTTAATAATATTCAATGTTTTAGTATCATTATTGTAACAAAACATGCCATAACTAATCAATTTAATCAGGGTCTTTCATAGTCTTTTCTACATCTAATAAGGTTAAAAGGAAAGATTTATTTGTTTGTAACAAATATACTTCGCAACTACTGGAACGATTTTTATTATACTTGGTAAGAGCATTCATTCGAAGTATTATAAGCTACGTTTTATCCCGATATTCTAAAGGGACCGGAACTAAAGAGAGTGATGAGTGAGCATATAGCGATGTTCGTCTCTAATGTCCTAAGGTTGCCTGGAAGCAACCGCTTCCAGCGGTAAGGCCGCCTATTGTGCCACTGTTTTATTTTTATAATTTAAACTATGATTCGCCCCGCGGTTGCACTCGTGTAACCCTATCCCGTGGAAATATTGGGATAAAAAGTTATGCCTATGACCCTCCCAATGAATCAATGTATCCTTATACCAAGTTTAATCAAAATCGGCCCAGTAGTTTCGGAGTCTATACAAAACAAACAAACAAGCAAATCTTTCCTCATTAATATGAGTATAGATTAAAGTTAGTCAATGGCTAACCAATTTTATCTTTGATAGCTGCGCTCCGCGGTTTCACCCGTGTAAGTCCCGATCCCGTGGGAATATCAAAATAAAAAGTAGCCTATAGCCTTCCTTTATATATGGACCATCCAAAACAAAAATAATTTTTCAATTCAAACCAGTAGTCCCGTTCAAACAAACAAACAAACTCTTCAGCTTTATAATATTAGTATAGATTATTTGTATTTACTTTTTCTGTAACTTGTGTGTGCAATAAAGCATTCCTATTTCATCTATACAATAAAACTCACAGCAAACCTAGCCAAGAAGTACGGACACCAATTCCTGTCAGCTCCATACTGTTTAAGATCATCCATTGTGTAGACACCATATGGTAACATTGATTCTTTACCTTCACGGTTGAAACCTTCGTAGAACTGACCTGAGAAAAGATACAAGACTTTATCTTTCATAGTAGATATTAAGTTGTGAAGATGTGTCAATATTGACTAAATTACATAAATTTTCTGGTTATAATAACACAAGTATAGTTCCTTAGCTTGGGGTAAGATGATTAGGTTTTATTTTACATACACGAGAAACAAATAAAAAAATATTATTAAGATGTAAAAAGTTTCAGTCATGGCAAAATAAAGTACAATAAATTTAGCAGTTTGAACACCACTGCAGGAAAACGTTGCGATTTGGATTTTTATGATTACTGTGATATTTTTTTATAATACAATACCAAACAGTTTAGACTGCACACTGATTTTCAGTAAGCTGAATTGAGTAATTAGTGAAATGTGTGTTACTTACAAGTAGGCACAGATGAGTCCCGCTCATGTTGTTCTCTAATATAGCTTGCTGTAAGCGAGTGACATTTACCATCTACTAATTTGCCTTCTCTTTCTCTTGATACCTACAATCGTCATTTTTATTATTATTTAGTAAACTTTGGACAGAAATGAACAACTAAGAGTAGAAATCGATAACTCTATCATATTATTATACTAAAGCCACGCATGCTAACATGCTAACTAGCGTTATTGTACTTAAAATGCCTACGGTCCCTAAGTACACTAACACTAGTTAGCACCGTTTCCTTCATATTGACATGAAAGTGACAGAATAAGACATCTGTGGTTAATTATGCTCTTACATATGGGAGATGGGAAGGACCTTAAGGCTATATTAGTAGTAATCTGTGCTAAAAGCAAAATGTCCTGCATCAAAACGACCTAGTAGCAAAACATCCTATATTTGGAATGACAAAAAATCAAAATAATTTAATAGCTTAACGGTTATCGAGTCCCAACAAACAAATAATAACTTATATTTCTTACAGTTTTTATTTACTCAAGATTGTGCAACAATTTAATAATTTACACCAAGTTGTTTTGACCATAATTTTATAGGTGTAGCAGTATAAATACCTCAGGGTGTATACAGAGATTCTTCCTGGAGCTTAGGACCAGCCCAGTAAGGCTTGGCTTCTCTCCTTGGCTCTTTTCGTAGTAGTTTATTAAATTCTTCAACTCCTCTAATACTTTTTCAATTTCAGGAACTGTTCTCGAGCAGTAGATTAACTTTCTAGATTGATTTAAAAGTGTGAATCAGAATGGCGGGTGTACTGATGCGAAAGCAATTTCAAATTTGACATATTCAGCACAAAAGTTAATTTTGGAAAAATATATCTTACCTGACATGGTGAGGGTTGTGTATCATATAAGCCACGATCAAAGACAGTAAAGAAATTGTCTTCCCTGTTCCTGAAGGCATTTCCAACAATCCATGACCCTAAAACACAAGTTTGTTTACAATCATTGTATCCCAAACATAACCTTCAACTTTCAATTAATAAAATAACATATCTATAAATTCAAGTACTCTACCTTAGCGTCCAAAGCTCGTTTTAGCTCCAACATATACGCATATTGCTCTGGATAAATGTAATCGTAAGGGAAATACACCAACAAACCATCGACGGTTAACCTACAAGAAAAACATTTCAAATGATTTTTTGTGAATGAATTGGTAGATTTTAAACAATAATAAAAATCTCACATACTTCATGATAATAAATCTCTTTAAATAAGATCAAATGTTGCCTTAGAAACTAAATCTATCGAGTAATATCAACGCAATGCAAATAAATCGCAAATTGTACCGACAGAACGAAATATAAAACTGCCATCTGACAGCGACAGTTCAGTTTTTTAACTTAGAAGGAATAGGCAAAAGGCTTTCAGCACATACATCCTAATCTGAGTTTAAAGTCGGTGCGTGTAGTGACAATCTTTACGAAACGAACGAATGAGTTTCTTTATTCAGCGAAAAATATCACATGGAGTCTTCGTGGAATCATTATCAAGTGTGCTACGTTCGAGTATACCCATAGTATACCCTTCGCCTCAATCCTCTATGAGTATACTCGTACCTCTATGTTTGAGTATGATATTATTATGCAAAATCGTGCAAAGCCATTAAGCACTCGAAAAAAAAAAACTATCGGAAATGTAACCTGGCGGGAAGTAAACATTCGATTCAAAGGTGATTCAAAAATGGAACAAATTTACTCATGTGCCATAGCCACATGGTAAATTACTCATGTGCTTAGAGCTAGCTTATTTTGATTCTTCTCTTATCGCAGGAAAATAAAAATCCCGCTAAGATTATACCTTTATGTATCTATGTTAGTAAACGTAAGTAGGTATTCGAAACACTTTATTATCATAGCCGATGAAAGACTTTTATTTTATTTTATCTAAATGTCTAATATTTATTGACTTAACTTTTGACCGTCCGCTGATATACGAACGAGCGAGGTAGGAAAACAGTTGTTATCTATCATTTATACCAAGACGCTTCACTAAAATATTAGAAAATAATAATGGTTATTAAAATAGCTGTGATTGGAGCTGGTGCGAACGGATTAGCTAGTGCTGTGAAAATTAAGGAAAAATATAAGTCGAGTAGAGTAAGTCACTATTTCTATAAACTACCTACGTACCCTAAGCTCAGGGGGTTGAAATGAAAGTTTTTCAAGTCAATGTTTATTTTGTAAATTAAATATTTTTGAGTGTTTGTTAGTTTTTAAAATATATACCTAATTTGTGTTTTTAACACCCCGTTTTTGCGTCGGGGGTTAAACATTAACTAAGTATTCCATTTCTCAATTCGTCGTATAGGTACAGTTGGCTACGAAATTACAAACCCACCGTAGAGTTTAAAAATTACTATTATTGGAATGGTTTCAGGCTTAGTAGGTAGCAACTGGGCATATTTAATTCTATTAATATTTGTCTAATAAATTCATAAGTTTAAGACTTTGAACTTCAATTCAAGCAGGACCTTAGTCTATTCTTTTTATAGCATTCAAGGAGCTCTACGGTGAGTTTGCACTTTTGTTTATAAATTCATAAGTTGAAAGACTTGACCTTCAACTCAAGCAGGACCTTATTATTAAATCATTAATTTCAACCAATCAATTAGGTCATATATAATTTGTTAGTATAAAACTTAACCTAGTGTTAGCACAGTGTTTAGTAACAATCAAATTCATTATAAATTATATTAACCATAATCATTTAATAACATAGAATCTTGCTTAAGTTGAAAAAAATCATTTAATAACAGTTATGGAGCTCTACAGTGAGGATGCACTTTTGATGCCTGATTGTAGTTATACAGGGTGATTTTGGGCTACGTGTGCTCGTGTAGCTCAGTTGGTTCGAGCCTCACTGGGCACATGGAATGTTTTCACTAACATTTCTTTACAGTTCACATTCGTAATGTTTGCAGGTGGTGATAATCTCCGATGAATTCACACCAGATACGACCGGTGACGGTTCAGGAGGGCTATGGCATCCTTACTTATGTGGACAGACACCGGATCATCTTTTGACGTACGTATACTAAACAAAAACACCGGCCAAGTGCGAGTCGGCCTTGCGCACGAAGGTTTCAGTACTACATATTATATTCTGTTTTTAGTATTTTTTGTCCTACTAATATTATAAACTAGCTGCGCCCCGCGGTTTCACCCGCGTAAGTCCCGATCCTGTGGGTATTTCGGGATAAAAAGTAGCCTATGTGTTAATCGAGGTCTCCAGCTATCTAGATGCCGAGTTTCATAGCAATCGGTCCAGTAGTTTTTGCGTGAAGGAGTAACAAACATACATACATACACAAACTTTCGCATTTATAATATTAGTAGGATGTGAAAGTTTGTGTGTGAAATCGCGGGGCGCAGCTAGTTATAAAATATATCATCGTTTATAACAAGATGTTTTTCATGTCTCTACTGCGGCTGCGTCCCAGGTACAGCCTACCCGATTTTTTTTCCAAAAGTGTCCGACTTGTGCAATATACCTCTAATAATTAGGGTTCCGTACCAAGAGGTATAAACAGGACCCTATTATGAGTTCTCTAATATTTGTTATAGTTTTCTTACATAAGTTCTATTCAATAATGTACCTACCTAATGACTTTTTGTACGTTTTGGTGTTTACTGTAAATGCAATGAGTAACTGTATTATAAATAAATACTAAGACTCCGCTGACCGTCTGTCTGTCTGTCACTATATCTCATGAGCCGTGATAGCTAGACAGTTGATATTTTCACAGATGATGTATTTCTATTGCCGCTATATCAAAAAAAAAAAGAAATAATGGTACAAAAGCCTTCATGCACGAGTCCGATTCGCACTTGGCCAGCTTTTCCCTGACTACGGCAAAAGGAGGGTTATGTTTTTGACCGCGATGTATGTTTGTCTGTGTTCTCATAATGTCTAAACTACTTTATATATGTTTGTGTTGTCCTTAGATTTGCTCTACTGTTCGGAGGTCATCATCCGGATTTAGTTTTTTTTTTTATATAATAATATCTCCATCGTTTGCTGTTGTAACTTCCTACTTTGTAACTGACTCATTCAACCATTGTTGACACCTTAAATAAATCCAATCTCTCGTTTATGAGCAAAACTATCACCGTACCTTTTAATGGTTCTCCGCCACTTGATTTATCCACGTGATATTGGCTGAAATTGCACATCGTGTCAGCAGAAGGCCATAAAGAAGAAATTGAATTGAGTCCTTTGTAGAAATTTCTTGGCATAATATTTTTTTTTTTAATTTTAATATTTCAGTAAATGGGGCCTAGAAACCTTCAACTACCTACACAAGTTGTGGTTAGAAGGTGGTTACGATGTCTGTCTCGTTCCCGCACATTATTTGGGTTCAATAAAGGATTCGAAATGGCAGAGGCCGGGTTGGGCCGACAAAGTGTTCGGTTTCCAGACGATGACAGAAAAAGATTTAAAATATTTTAGTAAAATGCACTCGCATGAATACACGTGAGTATAATTCTTTACAATTTTTAGGAATTTTGCTTGTTAAACATTGTTATCTCTAGGCGATCTATAGCTTTTGTGTAGACATTTGTTTTAGGCGTTTTGCTCTGTAGACATTTTGATTTTAAAGCATTTATTCAAAAATGTAAAAGGTAGACAAAAAAATTGTAGATACCTGACTACCCAGGTCGTATCAGATGAACAGTGACCGTGTGCCACATTAGCTGTTCAACGGAGAACTTAAACAGAGCGTCGGATAAGGCCAAATGGGCAAATCACATTTGATGCCATTGACACGACACAGAAGACGGCTCTAAATAAACGCCATCCAGGGAGTTTTGGCGGGAACGAGTTAACAACATGTCGTGCTGCAGTTTTATTTTCATGAAACTTAGTTGTAACCCGAGTTGAATTGTATAATTCAGGTGGAATGTTATTCAATTTAGTTCTGTGAAAATGCACAAGTGTAGTGAAAGTAAAAATCAGTGTCAAACATGAAGTTTTCTCGTTGCCTCTAAATCTCCTATTAAGGTTATGGTAAACTTGCCACCGCTTTACTATAGCCCCTGACTTGACGGACCATGACGACTTTGACTGTTTTGAAACACTTTAGGCCCGATTTATGAAATATCAGGTCATAATTTGATGCAAAATATAACTTGATACTGGCTAAATGCACACAAGCCGTACGAAGCCATAATTAATAGAAAAAAAAACACCATCCAGGTGGAATGAGTGGTTCGTTGCGTGGGAATATAAGGGCGAACGCAGACGAACGTCACCGCGCCAAGCAACAACTTTGCATGGCGCGATAACATTTTCGGTAAACGAATGTATGGTTATTTATAAACGTTTAGATAAATGAAAGTAACAAGTAGATAAATTGAATGTTTTGGTACTAATTTAACCGACATAATAAACAATCTTTTGCCCGTGACTTTGTCAGTAGGGTTTAAATTTTCAACTGTTGATTTATCAGTCCGTGTCGTCGGGACTTTGAGTTTTATATTTATAGATGTAAAGTTTGTGTTGTAAAAACTACTGTTCCGATTGCGATGAAACTTGACATTTAGGAAGTTCCAAAATAGGTAACAAACTGGTTAAGTACATTTTATTCCGATCCCCGCAAGATGCATCTAGTTTCTGAATAATGAACGCAAACTTACTTGTATACAGTTGCGGTCACTCGTTCACAACATTTATATTATCACCTCCGACCGTACTCGGTTATTTAATGAAGCAATACATCTATATGGGTGGGGAAGTGGTTCGAGCTAAAGTGAGATCGCTTCAGGACCCGATACTTAAGGAATTCGATGTGATTGTGAACTGTAGCGGGTTGGGAGCGAGGTGGATCGTGCCTGATGATGGAGTGTTCGCGATAAGGGGCCAAATTGCTAAGGTACATGATATAAAAAGTATAGCCTATGTTACTACCAATGAATCAATGTATCCTCATACCAAGTTTCATCTTAATCGGTCCAGTAGTTTCAGAGCCTAATACTTTCAAACAAAAAAATCCTCTTTATAATATTAGTACCTATAGATTATAAATGTGAAAATTTCTAATGTTTGTGTTACTTCTTCACGCAAAAACTACTGACATGCATGCATTTGACATGTAGATAGCGGTCCTAACGTAAGATATAGGCTACATACTATGGGTATAGCTGAAAATCAGTGTCTTGCTTCTTTCAGCAAACCCAACACTGAGCTACTGCCCATTTGCATCACTGCGGCACACTGCTCACCACGTATTCTATATTTTACATTAGCTTTTTAGTTTTCATTTAGTTGCGCTCTTTCTTTAGTTAGTTGTTTTTTTTTTCATTTATAGTGGCATTTGTTTTTTTTCTACATAATTAATTAGTTTTAACGAAAGTAGATTATATTTATGTATATGTAATATGTATGTGCCTTTGTGTGATGCAATAAATGATTTATCTATCTATCTACATTTTTCCTGAACTTATGTGGTTAAAACTGCGGACTTGTTGTTACTTCTTTACCACACAAAAACTACTGAACAGTTTGCGATACAACTTAATTTGCAGATACTGGAGTCCTGAAATATCTTAGCCTAATTTTTGGCCCGAAATTCCCATTATATCGGGAATCACACGGTGAAAACAGCAGGGCGCATTAAATTGAATAACGTTTGATCGGGGCTTTCCATAGGAACTCAACTAGTAAAAATCTTTTTCGTGTAGGTTACAGCACCATGGGTGAGCACAGCCATTTTGGGAAAGGACCATGGACTTTACATTTTGCCAAAGTAAGGGTAAACATAATACTTAAATTAATGAAACATTATATATTTTTTTCTTGGTTATACCTACTTAAAATTGTGCATAATTTATTTTAGTGTATCATTCTGTGTTATCGGAGGAACGCACCAAGAAAACAACTACAATAAAAACATTGATAAAAATGATACACAATTCATTTTTAAAGGATGTAAACAAATTATGCCATCATTAGAGGTGAGTAAGCGAAACAGTTAAAGCACAATTTGCTTATGTTCTTTCCTTCTAATGTTACTGCTCCACGAGCGTTAACTTTAATGTCCAACTACTCGTTAAAAAGACCTTAAAAATGCGCATTGGCTACATTAAGGTTACGCCGTTAAGCGCGTTTTAATCCTCTGTGTTAAAATGGTTGTCTGTAAAGTCAGTTTACGGGTGATTATTTTACGTGATAACGGCATAGGAACTCTTTTGTATCGTTGACATTTTTGACTTCAATACGTTTCTATGGTTACTTGTCAATAACGGTTCTATGGTTACTTGTCAATAACGGTTCTATGGTTACTTGTTAATAACGTTACTATGGTTACTTGTCAATAACGTTTCTATGGTTACTTGTCAATAACGTTACTATGGTTACTTGTCAATAATGTTTCTATGGTTACTTGTCAATAACGTTTCTATGGTTACTTGTCAACACTGTTAGGTACTATGGTTACTTGTGAATAATGTTTCTATGGTTACTTGTCAATACTGTTAGGTACTATGGTTACTTGTCAATAACGCATGACGTCACACTTTTTTGAAAGTGCAGGTGTTCACCAATTTATAAGACGTTATCACGTCAAAAAACCCGTCACCCTAGCTATCACTAAACGTTGAATGTCATTAGAAATGCCGTTTGTAAATTATTGGCCACATCCATGTAACGTCTTAGTTGACGTGCTAACGTAACGTCGTAGGCAGAGCAGTAGCATGAGTGGGTGGGTACTAATTAATATTTGTTGTATTTGCCAGAATGCTGAAGTACAGAATTATTGGGTTGGTTTAAGGCCAGGGAGACACGAAATAAGATTAGACTCGGAGCTGAAAAATGGAAAACTCTACATCCATAACTATGGACATGGTATGTACATTGCATGTTTTCAAGTTTCATAAGGAACGCGCCCTCCAATAAGAAGAAATTCTTATTGCAGGGCGAGTTCCGAAACCACACACTTTTACTTCTTAAAACTTCAGTGTTCTTGTAAAATAAATAACAATTAATTTATTCAATATGTCCAAATTCTATATAATCCATTTTTATAAAATCTTAAGTTATATTTGATACAATAAAATGTATTTTGGCTGTTTTTGTTTTCAAAATGGAAACCAGTGAACACTATCAGTTCTTTTATGATTATCGCACAGAGACAGATAATAGAACCTTTTCAATAATTTCCTATTAAATAGTATTTTCAAATATTTTCTAGGAGGCAGTGGTATGACTCTATTCTGGGGATGTGCCACCGACGTCGTCTCTCTACTCGATGCTCACTACAAACAAGCATTGTCTAAACTTTGAACAGTACGTTTATTTATATAATAATATAACACATAGTTAACTATGTAACGACATTGTAAAAAAAAAAACAATAAATATGTATAAATAAGTATAAAATGTTTTGTCAAATCGTCAAATTCTTTGTAACTTTATCGTATTTGGCGGACAAAGAAAAATATATTTCAAGTTGTAACCATTTTCATTTCCTTATCCCTAATAAGTTATTAATTATGTACCTCCATTGTTTTAAATATCACAATATTGTTGTTTTCAACATCTCAATTTATGAAGATGTACAGTATCGTAGATATCAGTCCGCCTTTGCTCCCGTATCGGTATTTGGCTTCTTACATCTTTCACCGTTTCAAGGTCTGAAAGAATAGCAAATAATATTTAATTACTTAAAACATGCAGGCTTTGCTTAGCGCAGTGACGTTTATCGATGTGTGACGATTTATAACGTCACTGCGCTATGCAAAGTCTTTGCATGGCGCAATGACGTTTTTCGAGGTCTTACGATTTTTAACGTTACTGTGCCATGCAGAATCTTCGCTTAACGTTTTTGGCGGATAAACTGGGCCATACGCGTGGATACACTAACCAATATCACTGTATTCACAACGTACCTATATTAGCATGGAGTGTTCCCGGCTCCTCATCCAACTTAGCTACGACCTGGCCCCAGGGGTCTATCAGCGTGGAGTGTCCCCAGGCCACGTAGCCCGCACTGGAGTCTCGCGCGGGGCTCACTAGTGCCACCCACAGCTGCTGGTCTGTAGCCCGAGCACGTCCCAGCAGTTCCCAATGCCGAGGCCCCGTTGTCATGTTAAACGCACCAGGGTAGATTAGGAGGGAACAACCTGATCATAAGACGGTTATTATGTAAATAAACATTAATAAAAATAACACTACATCATACGTTCTAACTCGCAATTTGAATAGCATGATGCAGACAAAAGTCTGTCATTCTCAACTAACCTTGTTGAGCCATAAGATGTGACATTTCTTGGAAACGCAAGTCGTAGCAAATGCCGAGCCCGATTTTGAATCCGCCGTACTCAAACATAGTGAGCTGGTTGCCCGGAGAAAGAACCTCAGACTCTTTAAAGCGAATTTTGTTGGGAATATCTATGTCGAATAAATGCATCTGGAACAGAGAGCGACAATTGTTAGTTTAATAAATCGGTGGTGACAAACGAAATTGATCTTATAAGGGCGGAATTTACCTTTTGGGGTATGGTATACCCTAAAAATGGTATTTTTTATACTCAGACACCTCTGGGTACAAAAAAAACACCTTTTAAGTAAGTTTGACACGTACCTCTTGAACGAAAAAGACCGATTTTGATTCAGTTTTTTTGTTTGAAGGACTACTTACTCAAGAGTACGTTAGCTATATTTGATGGATATCGGTGTATCTGTTAAAAAGTCATTAGTTAGGTACTATCCCTGTAAATTGATGTTTTTTAAATTTGTCTAACAAAAAGCAGTAATAAGATAAGTTCTACGTATGTAGACTGTACTTACTTTTCTATGTTTACCAAGTAGACGTCCCATGTTGTCCCATACAGTGCACGTGTTGTACAGCTTGTCGCCGCAGCGCTCGGGCACAGTGCCGCCGACCACGCACACGCCAGCTGATGCCGCGGCCGATGAGAGGGCCCTACTCGTCTCACCATCGGGGACTGGTTCTGCATACTCATTGAAAAAACCTAAAATTGGTGTAATTTTTTGTTACAAAATCAAGTTTTTCCAAACTGTTATTTGCGTAGTTCATAACAACACCTTGGCCTTGGGTGCAGGCAGGTGGGGTTCACAGTTGTCTGGTTAGAAAAGGCTGAATGGTAAGCAGTTTTGATTTAGTGGTAGATATCTTGAGTGTCCCTCCGACGGGACGGTATCCCAGCTGGCCATACATCAATGGATTTTTCTTATGAAAATTTTGCACTAATTGACATTAATTGGCTCTTATCGTGAAGGAAAACATTGTAATGAAAGCCTTAGTTAGTTGTCTTCAGACATATTGATGAGTTCTTTACTCTGGACATGGTTGATTAAGCTAAGAGAGTACAGGTCAACTACCCAGCGGTAAGGCCTATTCCAACCTCACTCAAAAAGGACCTTACTAAAGAGGTCTAGTTGCAGAAAACAGGCAGTATACAAATACAAGGGTGAATGGTCTGACTAGCCCTGAATTACTGAACTCATTATGCGTTCAATTATCCCTTATTGTTGAACAAAAAACTTGTTTTTTTAACTTACTGGTGCCATAAGGAGAGTTGAAGCACTCAGGCAGAGCAACTAGTTCAGCTCCCTGTTCCTTGGCAAAGTGGATCTGTCTCACGGCTTCTGTTATGTTCTTACATTTGTCTGCACATACTGGCAACTGAAGCAGGGCTATTTTAAGAGCTGGAATTGTTGGAAATAAATAAATAAATATTGCAGGACATTCCTCACTAGACTTGTATTATGGGTGCTGGACAACGAATATACTACATATATAGGTATTTTTTTTTTTGTAAATATATACTTGTAATACATAGAAACACATATAAATATCTAAGCATCAATACTTGTCTGAGGGTGGGAATAGAACCCGCAACCCTGAGTTTGGTAGTCTGGCTTGGCTAGTTTGGCTGTGCCAACTGGGTCGTCAAAAGAAATGCAGTTTCTACACATTTTAACATCTAGTTAACTAATATCATATCAGCTCATACATGTCCACTGCTGGACATAAGCCTCCCCCAAACAGTGGTCCTGAGCCGCCTCCATCTACCGACTAGCCACGACCGCTACAATGTCGTCGGTCCACCAGGCAGCTGGTCTCCTAACATTCCGTTTCGGGTTGCATCGGTTAAAATAAGTGCACAGTTAAATAAAATCAAATAATAATCCTGATATCTCACTAGATCCATCCTGTATCTAGCCAATGGATCTTTCAAGAATGAACGAGAAAACAAATAATATATAGCTTTACCCATTGAAATTTTCCACTTTAGTTCACAGGGCTAACGGGTAGTTGTAGGTTATAAGTAGATTGAAAATGAAGTAGCAGTGTTATTTGCCTTGCAAAATGTTGTGAACATGTATAATTATCTAATAAATTGTATCTTTGAAGCTGTGGTCTAAAGTTTATCATGAATAATTACTTGTCAAACAAATATGAACTATAAGACAAGGATAGAAGGTTTACTTTTTGTTTTTTTTTATAGTTTGTGCTGATAATGTTATCAATATTTTTATATTAATTAAAGCAATAAGTATAATGTTGTATATTTACATGGTAAATACACAAGTACCAAATAGAAGAAATGGAGTTCCGTGAAATGAATAAATTACGGCATAGAGGACGTGAAAAATAAGTAAAATACTATACCGGGATGTTTTTTATGATTTCCCAAAAACCGAGGATGAACGGCATCGGGCATGTTTTCAGAATAACTCATATTGCAACAAAATTAAGCAATTCAACTATGAATTAATTAATTACCTCGTTTCATTATAATTTCTAATTATAATCGTACAAAACGCTATGTTTTTAAACATCAGCTGACTACCAACCAACCTTTGTCTTGTCACTGTCAAACAATTGTTTTTGTTTGTATCCTCAAAGGGATAAGCAAAAAGATTTAAACTAATACAACCTCGTCTGCTGTATTATTTTATTATTTCTACATTTCACTGTTTCTACGACAATAATTTGTCTTCTTTCTTCAGTCTTAAACGAAACCTCGCCGTTGAGTTTTTTAGCGTTTTCAACTAAGGGTTGTGTAATAAAATAAGATAGCTCTTGAACTTCGTTGAGATTGAAAGTTTAAATTTACTTTTATTAAACAAATAAATAAATGTAATTTATACACTAGTAAAACTGTGTTGACTATGTGAATAAATAAAACAAAATAATAATTAGATTACTATAGGAATACTATTTTAATTATAATTTATCACAGTAAACTTATATACTTAATACAAACCATGAATACAAACACATTTTCAGAAAATGTATGCCTTTTTGTTGACACTTTTAACATATATACAGTAAGTAAGTATTCTATAATGCTCAAAGTATAGTACCACAAGTTAATAATCCTACCTACTATACCTAATTACATCCTAATTATTATTTTTCTTTGCCAGTTTTTTCTTCTCCAATCGGGCTTTGCTCATGTAAGGTGGGGGTTCCTTTAAATGTACCGTTCGAATGTGAACATTTCGACTGTTGGATTGACTGAACGCCTTTCCGCAGATATCACACTCGTACGGCTTCTCTCCGTTGTGAATCTGCGGAATAAATATATTTGACATCATTTTTCCTCACGCAAAAAGGACCCAATTAAAAAGGGTCTAATTGCGGAAAACAGCCCATTCAAGTTCAAGTACAATAATCATGTCCTTATTTACTTGTTAATTCCCAATCGTGAGAATAACGAGATAAAAATATTACTTATATTTTATTCCAGGGGCTCAGCTAAAGGTTGCCTGGAAAAGATCGCTTTGAGGGATAAGGCCACCCTTTGTAACTTGCTTTTTATATTTAACTAGCTGCGCTCCGCGCTTTCACCCGCGTAAGTACCGATCCCGTGGGAATATCAAAATGAAAAGTAGCCTATAGCCTTCCTCGATAAATGGACTATCCATCCAACACAATTTGAAAGTAATTCGTCATAGTAGGTAATTCGTGATAATGAAAATGACGTCATAATAATTCGTAAAGGTGAAAGTAATTCGTTAAAATATTTTTTGATGACGAAAGTAATTCGTCACTGATGGTGATGGTGACGAATTACTTTCACAATAATTCGTAACAATAAAAGTAATTAGTAAGGGTGTATGGGGCCCGCTAAGATCTTTGGGCCCAAGTCAACCTCACCTGCAAGCTGGTGCACCTGCTGAGAAACGGACGAGGCTCTGGCGCTGACTTTTTCCTCTCGGGGATTGGGGGGTCAGACGGCAGTCGCCCCCGTAAAAGTCAAAAATAAAGCCACATCAAAATATAGAAAGTCTACGAAGAAGTTGTCCTATAGATAGGGCGCCGCCGCATAACGGCGCGCAGGAGCCTCGCCCGACTCCTGTGGGAAGTGGACGAGGGCTACTGTGTCATGGGCGGGCACGGCCAAAGACGCGAGCCCTAACTGTTGATGCTGAAGATCGTGCGAGGATGCTGAAGATCGTGCGAAGTGGAGGCGTAAAAGCAGGAAAGCGGACCCCGGGCTCCCGAGAGGGATGCAACCGGGAACATCGCTCGGATGATGAATAAAAGTAATTAGTGATGATGATCGTAATTCGTCAAAATAATTCATGATGGTGTAAGTAAATCGTCATAACGTGATGGTGAAATTAATTAGTATCTTACTCGGTAATGCCTGGTCAAGTTGCCTCGAAATTTAAACACTTTAGAGCAGAGTTTACAAGAGTGCGGATGCGCATCCGAGTGCGTGCGCTCGTGCATAGCTAGGTTCATGCGATTGTAGAACGACTTGTCGCAAGTCGCGCATCCGAACAGCCGCTCGGACGAATGTGTTCGCTTGTGGTACGTCAGGAATGCGTTACCCTGTTACGGAAACACAATACTATTTTTAAATGGAAAATATTAAGCTTTATAAAAGAAAGTTTCTTTCGGTATTTACCTAGTTGATTTTCGGATTTCAAGCTTTATTTTAAGGTCAAATCTGAACTGTACTAGTGTTAGAAATGTTACTTACACGAAAACCTTTCCCGCATATATCGCAAACATAGTCCTTACGAATAGGGTAAGGCAGATGGGGATGAGCGCGTCGGAAGTGAGTCCAGTAGTCACGCGCGTTCGATATCTCCTCCGGACACTGGAATAATTAACAATTAGTTTATTATCTACATAATAAAATGCTTTTCTTCAAACATATAAAATGCATTGTCCTGACTGACTGACGGATCAATGCGCAGCCTAAACCGCTGATCGTAGAGACCTTAAACTTGGAGGGTGTGTTCTTTGTATGACGTAAACATCCGACAAGAAAGGATAATTCAAAATTCTACTCTTTAGGTGGTGAAAAAGGGGGACAAAGTTTGTATGCGACAACGTGATTCCTTGGTCCACTTTCGACGCGAAGTCGCGGGCAAAAGCTAGTCGTTAATATTGCATTTATGAGTAAATCCCTAAAGATACACTAAGTAGAGGTAAGTACATACATGCACCAATGTATTTTTCTTAAGAAAAATTTATGTGCGCTAATTGACATTGCTCTTACGGTGAAGGAAAACATCGTGATGAAACCCGCAGCTTAGTTGGCTCCAGAAGTATTGACAAGTTCACACTCCTCTGGACATGGTCGACTAAGCTGAGAGGGTAGTAGGTGCTGGGCAAGCCTACTCCATCCTCACACAAAAAGGACCCAATTAAAAAGAGTCTAGTTGCGGAAAAAAGCCCGTATGCATACATACATACATACAAGTACATACATGTTCGCACTTGGCCGGCCAGGTGCGCGAAGGTTTCTTCTTCGGGTAATGATACTTCTTACGAGTAGTGTATCCGCCGAAGTGGTTTTGTTGTCCTAGATGTTTCTGCCTCCGATGCTCGCGTAAGTCCTCTTTCGATGAGAACCGAGCCCCGCATATCTTACAACCGCCGCTGGTAGAATACGGTTTATAAAATCACCATGTCGTAGTTTTTGATGCACATAATTGCCGAACGAAAAGAGCTAAAATATATAATACTAGGTAGCTGTGCCCCGTGGTTTTGCCGCGTAACTTCTGAATTAGCTAGAAAAATACCCAATATGCTTATACAAGGTCCCATATATCTTTATAACCAACAATCATCACAATTTGTTCAGCAGTTTAAGCGTGAAATCGAAACAGATTAGAGTTCAGTCTGCCCTAACCTAAGTAAATGTATTCTGTCACACCAAGATTTGGTCAATTTTATAAGGCCGATAAGTAGTAGAGTTTGCTGCGCGTGTCATTTCTTCATATCTAATCAAACCTTCTGGGTTAAGGTGAAAGGGTACTGGGCGCTCTCTTCATACAAACGTAGTCGACTGTTTCCTCCCTGGTTAATGACACTAGTACAAATATTTTTGTTGCATGAAACCTATAAAACTGCCATGGTTTTTTTTGTCTTGGTTTTTTTTTCATTTTCTAATTATCATGGAAACTAAGATTGTAAAAACAAAAAAAATCTCGGGGCATGGTCATGGCAGTTTTAAGTTTTATGCACCAAAAATATTTGCTCTAATGTCATTATCCTGGGAGGAAACAGTCGACTACGTTTGAATGGAGAGAGCGCCGGTACTCTTAATACTGGTTTGCCAGAAAGAAAGGTTGTTTACGTGAGAACGCGGAAACGTAAAACACCTAGGTCTTTTCGGTCAAACTTAGGTTTAACCGAGAAATAGTCAAAAGTTGATCTTAGGTGTGACCTCGTGCTTTGCCCATAACATACACAAATGGTATTTCTATATTAGATACTGAATGAAACTATAAGAATAACTCACAAAAAGTTCAATGAATGTTTGACGGAGGTGAGCATGTGTCTGTTATAGGCCTCTAAGGACACGAACTGCACATCACATTTCTCACAGTAGGAGCCTGATTGGCCTGATTCTTGATGTCCCTTCGCATTTGTTTCCTGTGACAACCAAAAAACATAAAGTGGTTGCATACAAAAATATGAAACATGTTGATATAAATAAACTATTATTAGACTCACCAAAACATCCTTGTGCATTATACCTTTGTGCTGAATGACTCCTTGTTCGCTCACGAACGAGTATCCACAAATGTCACATATGTGTTGCGAAGGATGCAACTTACGCATGTGCGTTAAGTGCGAATTCTGTCTCCTGTAGAAAAATCATCAAACACAGTTTCAGCTAAGTTATGCCAGTCTTCTACTTCTTCTCGTATAGTGGTGTGGCTCACCTATGCTACTAGAGGTAGCAACCGGGACCAACGGCTTAACGTGCCTTCCGAAGCACGGAGGGGCTAACAAAAACACATTTTTGCCACACTACTCATTGGCCACCCATCGAAGTAATGACCGCGCCAGGCGTCGCTTAACCAGAACGACCGTAAACGATTAGCGAGCGTCGTCGCTTAGCAGTTCTGCCAGTTAAGTGCCAATTCTCCTTTACACAGTAACAATCGCTTTCATGTACAGTTCTTTGGCGTTGTTACAGTTGCATCAACGTCTATCTATACATATATTATAAACAGAAAAGATTTGATTCATTGTTGTTTTTTGTAGTATTGTTTGTGTATCTTGTAAATTAATTTGAAAAAATTACTTACGTAGATATTTTTCCACAAATTTCACATTTATACATCACGCCGTTATGCCATCTCTGATGAAGTTTCGCAGAAGAACTGAAAATAAAAAGAATACTGAACAACATTTACAAAAAGGATTTGAGAACGACATATGGAACTATTGAACCATCTTGGTAAAATAGTTCCAGCAAGCTTATATCCCATAGTACAGCGATATGTTATTTGAATTACGTCAGTCATAAACAAAAGTAAAAGTAATTCATTCAATTATTTTTGATAGGTATTACATATTACTTAGATAACTTTCATAATCATGATAACCATTAGGTATTCATTATTTGAATTTTTTAAAACGTATTACTCACATATTTGAACAAACATACGAGCAACCTTTGCAAGCGTATTTCTTCTCGTGATAAGACGTGTGCTTCTGAAACGCTCGCTTCGTAGAGAACCGGAACTTGCATATTTCACATTCTAAATCTCCTGCACGCTGGAAATTAAGGAATCAAGAAATTTATTGCGAAGTTATGTACACGGGGATCTTAAATGTAGGCTTAATTTAATAACAATAACTTGCTCATTATACAGGCACGCAATATTTTAATTGTATACTTATTTAAGTATTAAATAAATAACATTTACCTATAGGGACGTTGGTAATCAATACCCGATCTGTGATCAGATAAAAAAAAACAGTAAGTAGGTACCTACTTACAATTTAAAAAATACCTTAGGTTATTCATAATTTAGATAACTGAGTGGTTCTCAACAAAGGGCGGCCTAATAATACATTTTCTGCTTGAATATTCTAAACCAACTTTCATACACACATAATAATATTATATAGAGGAAAGAATTGATTGTTTGTTTGAATTGAATAGGCTCCGGAACTATTGGACCGATTTTCATGAAACTTGGTATGAGGATACATTAATTCATTGGGAATAACATAGGCTACTTTTTATCCCGATATTCCCACGTAATCGGGAGTAACGCAGGTCAAACCACAGAGCGCTGCTAGTCCTTTTAATAAAGCATGGTTTACAGTAAGTGCTCCTGAACAAATCAAGCAAAGAGATTATCTGAAAACTTACGGAATCATGCTTCTTAGAATGATTGTTAAATGTGGTCGTGTCTACAAAACCTCGGTAACACTGCTCACACTTGAACGGCGAATGCAAGTAGTTTTCCGACTCCTTGCGTTTCTCTATCTCTTTAACTTGCTGTTCGAGCTACAAAAAAACAATTTTAAAATGAAAAAAAAATAAAAATACAACCGAATTGAGAAACTCCTTTTTTTGAAGTCGGTTAAAAATACGACAACTCTAATTTTTATTAGGGTTCCGTAACCTAAGGATATAAACGGGAGCCTATTACTAAGACTTCGCAGTCCGTCCGTGTCTGTCTGTCACCAGGCTGTATCTCATGAACCAATCATGGTTCATGAGCAACAGAAATACTAACTGCAAAATAATAGCAGAAATACATACTGCAAAAAATTTCAACTCTCAAGCTAGAGAGTTGAAATTTTTAAGGATGATGTATTTCTGTTGCCGCTTTAACAACAAATACTAAAAACATATTTTTTTTAGGGTTTTTTTGCTCGATATTTATCGTTCGTAATGGTACGAATCGTTGGCCGGTTTATATTATATCAAACTCGCACTTGGCCGGTTTATATTATATCAAACCCCTGTCCAGACCCAGCCTAGTAAAAAATAGGAATAAACTTTGGTTTATTCCGACTTTGCTTATGATTGACTCAAAACGGAAATTAATTTGAATTTAAGTTGTTAATATTTTTTAAGAGGATATTTACTAAAAGTAAAATATCTTACTGTTAAGTCAATAATTTCATATTCCACCAGGCCATCACTACTGCCATTGTGCCCGCTCTCCGTTTCGGCCGCTCTTGGAGACTTGACAATGGTAGTCTTAGATTTAGCACTGATTCTCGGAGAATTAGCCTTGGTTCTCCGATACTTGGGACTAATAGTTGGAGTCTTGGTACTGGTAGTCGGAGACTTGGTACTGGTAGTCGGAGAATTGATATTGGTAGTTGGAGACTTGGTACTGGCAGTCGGAGACATGGTACTGGTAGTCGGAGACGTGGTACTGGTAGTCGGAGACTTGGTACTGGCAGTCGGAGACTTGGTACTGGCAGTTGGAGACTTGGTACTGGTAGTCGGAGACTTGGTACTGGTAGCCAGAGATTCGGCACTGAAAGTCGGAGACTCAACCCTGGCAGTCAGAGACTCTGCACTGGCAGTTGGAGACTTGGCACTGGCAGTTGGAGACTCGGTATTGGTTCTTAGAGGCTTAGCGTTAGTTGCCATAAACTTGGTACTTGTTCTCGGAGACTTAGCACTGGTTCTTCTAGGCTTGGTGTTGGTTCCCCTAGATTTGGCGCTGTTTCTTGGAGGCTTAGCCATAGACTTGGTGCTGTTTCTTTTTTCTACTACATCTGACTTCTTTGTCTGGTCTCTCTTGCATATTGATGGTGATTTTGGCAATGGTTCAGGGTCTGATTGTTTCAAGTTCTGTCGTTCAAAACTAAATTTTAATAAAATAGTATATAATAGAGTATAATAAGAGATATTTTTGCTTGCACACATTGAGCATAGGCAAGCTGTGGGAAGCGGCTTTAATACAGACAACTGCTATATAAAGGTAACAAACCTACAAAGAATACTAACCCCATCAGGATCCTCAGACAATATTTTTAGATATTCCTGTTTCGTTTTATCCTTTGATTCCAGTTTTTTCTTTTTAACTTTATCAGCCAACAGCTCATCATCGCTGGAATGTGTCATATCTTGGAATTGATCATCTAACATTTGACGCTGATTATCATCAAGGGACTCTACTTCTACGACCCAGTTTAGTGGTATTATTAGTTCCTCTTTTAAATTATGATTTTCTTTGGTCTGCGTTTCAATGTAGTTTTCGTCTATAGGATTGTATTCTGTAGTCTCAATATTGGTAGTAATACATGGTGAACTGAGCAGCAAATTTTTTCTGTCTATGTTTTTTATTACTTGCTGAGAAAGCTGTGAGATGATAAAATAAGTTTTAGTATTTTATCAGAATGGATAGGTCAGTATTTGGAAGTCAGACATAGTTTATCTAAAATTGACTTTGATTGATCATAACTTTGGTATCATAAGCATAAGTGCAATAGTTTTAACTTATCTATTCATATAAAATGCTTTGTCCTGAATGACTGACTGACTGACAAATAAATGCACAGCCAAAACCGCTAATCAGAGAGACTTGAAACTTATTTTAACAATATTCTTTTGAAAAAAGACGGTATCATAGACAAGACTTCGAGAAACTGACTACATCTAGCCTAGCCTAGATGCTCATGAACAGAAATTACAAACAGTGACTTAGGCGCAAAGATGTGTGTCTATACATCTATTCATAGTCCTAGGATATCTGCAAGATGTGCACTTTTAGCAGCACTCTTCGAAATTGTTGTAACTCACTTGGACACCATTCTGAAGAAAGCCTAAAAGTATAGCTTGCCCTCTCAGACATCGCTTCTTGAACAGAGAGAACTTTCGAACGAGACCAGCACACTCGAAGCAAAGAAACATGGGCAGCTGAATAGTACTCATCACCTGCAATATTTACATTTCTAAATATTGACAAGCGATGTTTAGAACGTGTAGGTGAAGTACCTAAAAGGAAGACTACTTACTGACTTTCCCATTATAAACTCAAAAGCAGTTTTTAGAGGATCAGTGTCTAGATTATGCATTTGAACGTCTATGGCGAGACAAACTCTACACACTTTTATATCATCGATTACTTGAATCACTATAAAACTCATCTTGAAACATTAACTAACTTAATAACTTATTGGATATAATATTGAAATAAGATATGTACACAATAAGCATAGAGATAACTATGCTTATTGTGTACATAATTTATTATTATGTATATTTTATGAGACTCTTATTAGAAAGTTAGTTTTAATATGTACAAGAATATTGTGTTTTTATTAAGTAGGTAGGTATTTAAAAAACACGAAAGACGTTTACTATTTACAATAAAAGGTAATTAAGTGATGAAAAATTCTTCAACCCCGACGAATGCGAAACATAAGTCTCCAGTGTTGCCAGATGGGGAATCTGAAAATACAGTGTTTAAATAAAGTACTCATGACTCTAGCTAGTTTTCACTAACTATTACTTTCAATACGTTTAATAGCAGCTCCGATATTAAACATACCTACCTATAAATTGCATTAAAGTTTTTAGCATCATTTGAGTTGGTAATTTCATACAGTCCCACCCTGACAAAGGCCCGAGAGGTAACGGCCGCGGCCATTTCAAACAAAAACACGCAATCGGTCTTGTAACTGTAAAAACCGATTGCATTTTATGAGTGCAAAACTACTCTTATGTCAAATTGTTAATAAGAATAATGTCAACTCGACATTTTACAATACATAGGTATCCTAGTTAATTCCTCGAAATACCCTTCGGTAGATGGCTATAGAATACAGTAAATTACAGTGTATCTGGCAACATTGGATCGATCGTCAATTCTTGACATGACAGTAATAATGGCTTCGCGCGACTTATCCGTAAACCCAATATCGAGGTGAAAAAATATGTAGGTACCTGTGCCCTTCAAGGAGGTAAGTTATATGATCAAAGAAGCCCGTATTGAAATGGCAAAGCGCTCGATTTTTTCAAATGTTTTTTCATGTAGGTAGTGAGGTAGTTAAGGTCCTTCCTCTATGGGTAGTTACCATCATCATCATCCAAAGTTCTTACGAATAAAACAAACTACCACAATAAAAAATATGTACTTTTATTTAAACTTATTCTAAGAAAATATACGAGCATATTTTATCAGAATTTTTATACAGTAAGTAATTTAAACACTTCTTGTATTTAATAATGCAAATTAGTAATATAATTCGCTATTTACTATTTATGGTGAAAACAGAGAATCAAGTAGGTAAAGTCAGACCTAGTCAAAGACAATTAAAGAATGCTTGCGCAGCCGAGATATTTTATCTGTTGGTTGCAAAGGTATTAGAATTGTATTGCAAAGAGGATTTAAAATACTATTGTAGAGTGAAATCGCATGTTTGACACATTGTTCGGACGCGTCCGCGGATGCGACCGACTGGCGAGACTGATAACTGTGCAGATGTGGTGCATCCAGCGACCCAGATCGTTCTAGGACGGCCGAACGCTCAAGGGCGGCCCAATGTTACGTCCGATAGTGTGCACAGTTATACATAAATTTCCATTACACAGCCGTCGGACGTGTTCGTAAGCCGCGTCCGCAATGTCCGATGCAATGTGTCCCCAGCTTTAGCCACTTACAGCTGCTCTATATTATGGAAAAAGTTTATTTTATCTGTGAGTATATTAGCCTGCCTTAAAATTAATAATACTTACCTACCACTCGAGAAAATAAAAACACTCGCAAAATTAAATGCTCACGGTGTGACATTCGATTCCTTCTCTGTATGAAACTCTCACGAAATTAAGGAGAGCTTTATTCATAGACATAAGTAGGTACCTACTCACTACTCCTGTTTCACTTCGCTTTCTTTATAATTATGATCTAGGTTCGTAATGACTCAGTTGTGGTTACAAACCCCACCACCTTTTAATATAATTTTAGAGAGTGTTTTTAAAAGTATGGGTTAATATTATGACTTTAAAATAACACTATCTAGTATATGAGTGTTACGGAGGAAAATATTTATGTCTTTGATCTAGTATTAGTATATATCTAGTGCCTACTTATTTTCTTCACTTAAGTACATCTATTTTATAAATGCACATTTAAGTGTTTATTTTATATACGAAACAGTCTCACCTACCAACGCGCTACACACCTATTACCAATATTAAAGTAGACTTCGTCTTAAACAATTTTATAGAGTTAATTAGCTGTCCTGGAAAACGTTGTTTTGCCATTTACAATATATTTATACATATATATATAAGTATGTATGTACATATAGATGTTCAATTGTTCAAAAAACTAACACCGCGACACGTTGGCGACACGAGATTTTTTTATAAATAGCTAGGGATTTAATAGCACGAGTAACTTATAAATAAGAAAATAAAAATAAATGCAAACTGGACAATCCACACAGTGTCATCTAGTCCCAAGCTAGGCAACTAGGTTTATGTTATGGTAGCTAGACAACGAATATAATACTTTTCTTTTGTAAAACCATACATATTACATCGATATAGAAATACCCAGACCCTTCCCAGACCAGAAACAAATACTGAACTTAAATATATTTGTTTGAGGCGGGAATCGGACCCGCAACTTTCTGCGTCACAGATGGGTGTTCACCCGCGGTGAAATAGTGGTCGAAAAATAAATGAATAATTTATTTGATCAACAAAGAGAAGTAGGTAACTACAGAAACATATTTGAGGTAGGGACTACCGCTATAAAAAACCACTAGCTAAGTAGGTAGACCAGATCTCAAACACCCATAAAATGACCTTCTTTCAAAGATCCTTAAGATGCTTAAAATGAGCTAATATCAGTTAATACCATAAGATATACACACACATAACTATATTATATTAACATACATGTACTTAGTACCAAAACGACAAAATAGAATAGGCCTTAGTAATAATAATACTGATAAACAACAAAATAAAGACTATTCCAGCAGGCTGATTCACAAACCATCGGAAGGCTACCGAAACGAATAAAACTTAAAAGACATGGATGGCAACACGTCAAACGTCGCGGGAGTGAAAGAGCAGCAAAAATTTTTTGTTGCCTTCCGACTGTTTGTGAATCAAGAGGGCTGGTCTCTACACAAAACAATATTTGCCCACCCTACCAGATTTTTTTTACTATACCGTGTATTTGATAGATGGTGGGACAATTTGATATGTGTAACAGGACAGGGGGGTTCTTCTTCAACCTGCTGGTCTTTGTTTGGTTAAGATCAGACTCATGGCTGTGAAGTTGTGCCATGTTAAATATTTTTTTCAAGATTTCCAAATTCTGGTACTTACTAAAAATCGAATAAATGAAAATTTATGGTTCTTTCAGTATAATTCCTTTGGACAACTGATTAAGAATGTTGTCTTAATTTAAAAAGATTGCCAGATATCACGCGCAAAAAAATGCGGTCGTCTAATTATGTTGCAGTTTTTTTTGTCAAAATCGGGCACGTAATTCCTTTTAGCCTTTTTTATATTTTTTAATTTAGGCTCACTTAAAAATTCAATTTAGTTTTGTTCATATTTCAACCGATTTTCCCAGACAGGCAAGTATAACCATTTGAATACGGTCTCCTTTGGTTCCATAATTGCTCTTTGGCACATTCCTAAGCTCATAATTTTCTTAACGAGATACTATCTACAAGTCTTCATTTCAAGTCTTTCCTCTAATTGTATTATATTACATATATTATGTTTTGTCTTCCTTTTTCCGTTTTTAAATTCTTCATTTTTTGCCATTAGAAAAAAAAACTTTTCAATTGAATTTTTTTTCAATTGCTCTGCTGTTTCGCTTTTAAAGAGATATACGGGATCAATTAGCATTTCCTCATTGAAATAGTCTAATTCTGCAACAAAGTCAACTACTCTTTTTCATTTTAAGTGTCTATAAAATCTTAAATCGGGCGTCACAACCGTGGTGTTACTAAAACACGTCTTTCTACTTAGTCTTTATCATGTCAGTCGTCTTAGTCCGATAGTTGCTTTTTTATTTTTACAGTCTGTTCCATCACTAACGCTTGTGCTTGTTCCTTGGACATAAACGAACAGTGCTGACGTAATTAATCACAATATGTTTTACGTTTAACTACCAATGCGGTAGTGGCGCATACTTAGATATAGTTTAAGTGAAAAGTAAGTATATTTACACCCACAGATCAAGGAGTTTTATACGCTTTTGGCGTTTGGCGGGAAGAATATCATCCATTGGCAACGAGTTATACACAACACTTTCATTTTCATCCAAACAATCAGCTTGTGGTAGGACTTCCTCAACAACTTGTTTTGTTGAATTAGATTTCGGGTTTTGGCTTTCGGTGGGAAGAATTTCACTGAATGGCAACGGGTTATACACATCACTTTCATTTTCATACAGAGAATCAGGTTGTAGTGGAACTTCTTCAATAACTTGTTTTTTTGTTTTGGATTTGGCTTTCGGCTTTTGGGGTTCGGGGGGTGGAATTTCAATGAATGGCATTGAATTATACGCAACACTTTCGTTTTCCTCCTGAATATCAGCTTGTGGTGGGACTTCTTTAACAACTTGTTTTTTTGTTTTGGCTTTAGATTTCGGCTTTTGGGGTTTAGAGGGTGAAATTTCACTGAATGGCAACGAGTCATTAACAATACTTTCAATTTCCTCTAGAAAATCGACTTGTGGTGGAATTTCCTTAACAACTTGTTTTTTTGATTTGGATTTGGATTTAGATTTCGGCTTTTGGGGTTTGGAGGGTGGAATTTCGCTAAATGGCAATGAGCTATTAACAACACTTTCAATTTCCTCCAGAAAATCGGCTTGTGGTGGGATTTCCTTAACAACTTCTTTTTTTGATTTGGATTTCGATTTCGGCTTTTGGCGTTTGGCGGGAGGAATTTCCCTGAATTGCAACGATTCCCCTTCATTGTCCTCTAGATAATCAGCTTGTGGTGAGGCTTCATCAACTTTTTTTTTCGATTTTGATTTCTTTGCCGGTTTTTTCTTCGGAAGTTTCGCTTTACTGACGTAGGGCTTTGGTGGTTTCAAATGTACCGATTGAACATGTAGTTTCCGACTGCTTGCTTGACCAAACGCCTTCCCGCAAACTTCACACTCGTATGGCTTCACTCCGGTGTGAGTCTGCGTTATATAAAATTCAGATATAAATCCCTGTTGACTAATTAATCAATTACCCGGACTCTCATTATACTTACCTACCTTCGTGATGATGCAAGTAATTCTTGATGACGAAAGTAATTCATGAAGACGAATGTAATTCGTGATAACGAATGTGGTGATGCGAATACAGAATTCAGAATGAGAACAGTGTATCGTGGTGACACAAGTTATTCGTGATGACGAAAGAAATTCATGAAGACGAAAGTAATTCGTGATAACGGATGTGGTAATGCAAGTACAGAATTCCAAATGAGAACAGTGTATCGTGGTGACACAAGTAATTCGTGATGACGAAAGTAATTCGTGATAGCGAATGTGATGATGCAAGTACAGAATTCAGAAAAGTATATACTTCTTTAAAGTATAAACTGTATATAATATGTACTAGCTGCGCTCCGCGGTTTCACCCGCGTAACTCCCGATCCCGTAGGAATATCGGGATAAAAAGTAGCCTATAGCTTTCCTCGATAAATTAACTATCCAAGACAAAAAGATTTTTTCAATTCGAACCAGTAGTTCCTATGAGATTAGCGCGGTCAAACAAACAAACTCTTCAGCTTTACAATATTAGTATAGATAAATAAACTGTATATTACCCGATAATGCCTTTCCAAGTCTGCTTTAGTCCTGAACGCTTTGCTACAGAGATCGCAGGCGTGCGGGCGGACATCCGTGTGCGTGCTTTCGTGCGTGCTCAGGTTCTTGCGATTGTGGAACGACTTGCCGCAAGTCGGGCACGAGAACAGTCGCTCGGGCAAATGCGTCCGTAGGTGGTACGACAGGAACGCGTTACTCTGTTACGAAAATACCATATTGAACGATTGAGGTCAAGAAAAACAAACGATTTTTCCGTTTACTGTTCTTACCCTGAATTCTTTCCCGCAGACATCGCATACATAGTCCTTGAGAATAGGGTAAGGTTGGTTTGGGTGCGCGCGTCGGTAGTGTGTAAAGTACTCACGCTCGTTCGGTATTTCTTCCCAACACTGGAATAAAATCACACCTATGGCAACATTCATGTAGTAAGTGTACCTCTAGCCCAGCACCACTCAAAAGTGTATCCTATCCTATCCTACTAATAATATAAATGTAAAAGTTTGTGTGTATGTATGTTTGTTACTCCTTCACGCAAAAACTACTGGACCGGTATAAAACTCGGTATCTAGATAGCTGGAAACCTGGATTAACACATAGGCTACGGGGCGCAGATAGTCTATGCATATAAAATGCTTTGTCCTTAATGACTGACGGATCAACGCACAGCCTAAACCGCTGATCGTAGAGACCTGAAACTTGGAAGGTATGTTCTTTTTGTAGGACGTAGGCATCCGATAAGAAAAGAATTTCCGAAATTCTACCTCTAAGGGGGTGAAAAGGGGGGGGGGGCAAAGTTTGTATGGGACAACGTGATTCCTTGGCCCATTTTCGACTCCTACGTGGACGAAGTCGCGGGCAAAAGCTAGTTATACATAACCTCTTGACTGACTCTATCTTAAAAAAAAACCGCATCGAAATCCGTTGCGTAGTTTAAAAGATCTAGGCATACTGGACAGACAGAGGGAAGCGACTTTTATTTATACTATGTAGTGATAGTGATACACGATTCTAATCTTACTTCCTACAAAGCGTTCCTTATTTTTGTTACTAGAACCAGTGATTTCGCTTTGTATCATTTTCTATCAATTTACCTATAATTAAATAAATAATAATTTAATCAATATTACAGGACATTCCACACATCGCCATCTATCCCCAAGTTAGTTACTAGACTTTTGTTATGGGTGCTAGACAACGGATATACTTTTCTTCCATAAATACATACATAAAATGCATAGAAAAAACCAGACCACAGACAAATATCTTAGCATACATACTTACCTGAGGCGAGAATCGAACCCGCAACCCTGTGTTTGGCAGTCCGGCATGGTAACCATTGTGCCAACTGGGTTGTCATAATTAATTTCAAACTTACGTGTTCGCACAAGGTCGGCCAGGTGAGCGATGAAGATTTGACACCGTAGGCCTTGGGCTTTGCGTGTTCCTCCTTCTGATGCACGCGCAGCTCCTCGGTTCCAGGAAACGTCGCACCGCACAAACGACAGCCACGGCTAGAGGTAATGTTAAAATAAGGGTGTTTCTATGTTTTCTTTCTTCGGTTTCGGTGAAGATAAAGTGATCTAAATCTTCTACTTTTAAAATACTTTGTCCTGACTGACTGACAGATCAACGCACAACTAAATCGCTGATCGTAGCGACCTGCAGGCTGATTCGTAAACCATCGGAAGGCTACCGAAATGAATAAAACTGAAAAGACAAGGATGGCAACACGTCAAAAGTCGTGGAGTGAAAGAGCAGCAATTTTTTTTCGTTCGGTTGCCTTCCGATGGTTTGTGAATCAGGGGGCTAAACGACCTGTGTTATTTGTATGACGTAGGCATCGAATAAGACAGGGTTTTCCGAAATTCTAACCGCTTAGAGGGTGAAAAAGTGAGGGGAAAATTTGTATTCTACCAAAAATTTTCAACTTCTACGGGGACGAATTAGCGGGCAAAAGTTAGTCTACATATAATATCTAATAATTAAATTGTAGGTACTAACTTAAAGTCATCTGCATGTTTAACGGAGGTGACCATGTGTCTGTTATAGGCTTCGGAGGATGCAAACTTCAAATCGCATAGATCACAGTATGCGCCCGGTTCTTGGGTGTCGGTTGTTGATTCGCCAGTTGTTTCGCTAGTTGTTTCCTTTGTTTTCTGTTATGAACAAAAAATGAAAATAGTGCTTTTACCTACTGTCTCATATTAAGGTGAAATGGTACCAACAATCACTCCATACAAACGTAGTCGACTGTTTCCTCCCTAGATAATGACACTAGCACAAATATTTTTTGCCATAACACCTATAACTGCCATGACTATGCCCCTATTTTTTTTTAAATTATCATAGAAATTCAGATTTAAAAACGAAAAATAAAAAAAAACAAAACATAGGGGCATGGTCATGGCAGTTATAAGTTTTATGCAACAAAAATATTTGCTTTAGTGTCAATATGCAGGGAGAATACAGTCGAATACGTTTGTATGGAGAGAGCCCCCGGTACCCTTTCGTCTTAATATCAATACAAAATGAATTTAAAAGCTCATTTGTAATTAATCCTAAGTTACTAAACTTACCACAGCATCTTTGTGTGTCTTATTCTTGTGCATGTTGAGTCCGAGTTGGCTCACAAAAGAATGTCCGCAAACGTCACAAATGTGTTGCGAAGGATGCTTCATACGCAAATGTGATAGGTATGATGTCCAAGTACTAATCACAAAAGTTACGAGATAAATTAGAGAATCTATGACTAGATAAATTGTTAATTAAGTATAGCATAGCATATCGATAAATACATTTTATAAATGTAAGGTATTACAATTCGTTCCTCGTCATTTTCTAAGAAATTCTAGGTAATTACTTTTAACTATGACAAAAATAATTCCTCATAATAAAAGTGACGACAAAGTTTTGCAATAACGAAAGCAACGATGGTAAGCTAAAAGTTACTTTTCTGTACATAATAGTTATACTTACATAGCGGTTTCGCCACAATGTTCACACTTATAAACAACACCTTTATGCCATCCCAGATGCTGTTTAGCTTGAGTACTGAAAATATGTTTAATTATGAATAACTTTTGTCATCATAAAGTAATCATAAAGAAATAGATACGTATTTTACAGAAACAAATCCTTTAATATGTTTGTTCACTGGATAACAGTGAAACAGAGCGTTTGATTTGAAAGGATGGATATAAAAACGACGAAAAAGAAAAACTCCGACTTTTATCCTCCACAACTTTCAGACGCCTTAACCGATTTTGATCAAACACACCTTATTCCCCTTTCAAACAAAATCAGTTTGGCTCATCGGGAGCTACGAGCAGTAGTTCCTGAGATTAGCGCGTTCAAACAAACAAATTCTTCAGCTTTATAATTTTAGTACAGATTTTCATGATAAAAAAGTAGTTGAAATCTGCATTATAATGTATGTTAATTGGAAAGAATACCTATTTTTGATACAGAATACTCACGCATTCTGGGAAACGTATGGGCAAATTGTACAGGCGAATTTCTTCTTGTGACTCTGGCTGTGTTTCCGTAACGCTCGCTTCGTAGAAAACCGGAATTTGCATACTTCACACTCTATGGCACCTGCACTCTGAAATATATTATGATACAGTTACTACAGGTTTTTTTTATGAAACCATTTAAGTATAACCAACTTTTGTTCTTGTAATTATTCATTTTTCCCCATACAAAATTAACAAATTAAAATAATTCATATTAATAACTAGCAAACCCGGCGAACTCCGTTTCGCCACTAGATTTTCCTGAATTTTCTTTGGTATAAACCTAACGGAGCCCGAGACCTTTCCAACGAATGCAAAACCGTGGAAATCGGTTCGTGCGTTCTGGAGTTATAGCGTCAGGAAGGAAAAACCGACTTATTTTTATATATATTAGAATTAAAAATTAAATTAACTACTTATATAATTAGTTAGTAATTGGTAATTTAGGATTTTATATGATAAAACACGGAAAAAATTAAGACCAAAAGTTGTAACGACACTTTTTGCTATAGTTGTAAGCCGTGCGGCGTGCGCGTGTTTCTCTGTCTCTCTCTCTTTCTTTCTCTCATAGAAAGCAATTACTAAAATTGAGTCTACTGATTAAGTTTATATTAAATTATATTTGTTAAAAATAAAAAAATACTATTATAACTTAAAAAAAATAAGATTTTATTACAATTCCTTCACCAATTAATCGAAAGGAACTTCGTTCCATCCGGGTGTCCCTTGTTTTATCAATATTTTCACGAATACAATCAATTACGTCATAGTTTATGTTTTGAAGGTTCACTCCATGAAGGTTTTGTATTTTATTCGGTAAAATCGTTAAAATTTATCTACTGCACATTGTGTGGCGTTTCGTGTCTAAACAGACAAATAAAGATCAAAACTTGTATTAAAATAAAAATAAAATGTGTCAGTACATATATTTATAGGTTTTTAGGTAACCTAACCATCTATCATTTCCAATATATTTCCTGATCGGTACAAATGTAAACTAGCTAAAAATGAGGACTCGACGTATTATGATACGATCGTACTTAAAAAATAAACGCTAGTCGCTTGTCACTTTGTCACTGCTCAGGAGCACGTTAACTATAGGCGTTACGTAGATGTGGCCAACACTTTACCGTGTTAAATTACAAAAGGCATTACTAATGGCATTAAACGTTAAGCGACAGTTTGGATGTCGGATTGTTTTTTTTTTAAATTTATTTACCACAAACACTTAAAAATAATTTTTACATATTATTCTGCCAAACTGCGTAGCAGTTTGTCGGCAGTAGTTCCTATGTTGGTACTTAAGTGAGTATATTTTATATGATTAAAAATAAACTATAAATGTTGTTGACACATCAAAGGGTTTTAACGCGTTTAACGGTGTTGTAACCTAAATGTAGCCAACGCGCATTTTAATGCCTTCTTTAACGAATACTTTGAGTTTGGGAAAGCTAAGCGACGATCGTTTACGGTCGTGGGGGTTAAGCGATGCTCGGCGCGGTCATTACTTCGATGGGTGGCCAATTAGTAGTGTGGCAAAAATGTATTTTCGTGAGCCCCTCCGTGCTTCGGAAGGCACGTTGAGCCGTTGATTCTGGTTGCTACCTCTAGTAGCAGTCGTTAGGTTAAGTTAGAGGCCTTAAGGCGATCTGAAAACTCTAACAATAGGTGAGCCACACCACTATACGAGAAGAAGAAGGACGAGTAGTTAGATATTAACATCAACGTTAACGTTAACGCAGGTAGAGCAGTAGTATTAAAATTTACGTACTAAAAGCAACTTACAGGGCATTACGTTAACCGATAGCTCGGGTGTCGGTTTTTTGCCATATCAAAGGGCTTTAACGCACTTAAAGGTGTTGTAGTCAAAATGTACCCGACGTGCATTTTGAATGCCATATCGAGTAGTTAGAAATGAACATCAACGTTAACGTTAACGCAGGTAGAGCAGTAGCATTAAAGTTTACCCACTAAAAGTAACTTATTTATTTATTTGGAAAACCAACAGCTTTACAAAAATAATAAGAAACTTAAATGTAGCCAACGCGCATTTGTAATGCCTTATTTAACGAGTAGTTTGACATCATCAACGTTAACGTTAACGCAGGTAGAGCAGTAGCATTAAAGTTTACCCAAGAAAAGTAACTTACTAGACATTTCGTTAAGCGATAGCTCGGGTCTCGGATTTTTAACACATCAAAGGGTTTTAACGCGCATAACAGTGTTGTAACTTAAAGGTCGGCGCGTATATGTAATGCCTTATTTAACGAGTAGTTGGACATCATCAACGTTAACGTTAACGCAGGTAGAGCAGTAGCATTAAAGTTTACACACTAAAAGTAACTTACAAGGCATTCCGTTAAGCGATAGCTCGGGTCTCGGATTTTTAACACATCAAAGGGTTTTAACGCGCATAACAGTGTTGTAACTTAAATGCCGACGCGCATAATGTAATGCCTTATTTAACGAGTACTTGAACATCATCAACGTTAACGTTAACGCAGGTAGAGCAGTAGCATTAAAGCTTACGCACTTAAAGTAACTTACAGGATCATGTTTCTTAGCATGGTGGTCCCACGCGGTACTATCAATGAAGCCGCGGTAGCACTTGTCACATTTGAACGGTGCTTTCACATAGTTATCAGACTCCTTGCGTTTTTCCATCTCTTCTAGCTGTTGTTCGAGCTGTTTAGTAAAAAAATACACTCTTGAAATATAAAAAGACAACAGAACTAGACTCCTTTTGCCTCTGGTTTTACGCAATAACCAGTGATAACTCAAAACAAAATACATATCCAAACAAAAAAGATGTATCTGTCTTTTTCTGTTTCGAAAATTAATATAAAATCATTAAATAGTAGGTACACATATTTTTTTAAATAGATTTACTAAAATGTCTTACTGAAAACTGTAGAACAATAACATATTCCCCCAAGTCATGGTCATCGATGTGCACACCTCCAGTGTTGGTCGATCTCTGAACCTGGCCGGCAGGTCTAGCCGGTTTCGCCGGTTTGATTTTAGGCGGTTTGGGTTGTTTGATTTTAGGCGGTCTTTTTTTCGTTACATTTGTCTTCTTTGGCCGACTTTTTTTGGCTATGAGAGTTGGAGTTGGTTCCGGTATGGGTTCAGGCTCAGGCGCTAGGGGTACAACTGTATAGTACACCTGTACGTATGGCTGTACGTCGGCGATTGGATTTTGAACGGCGACAGTGGTGTCTGTTGTCTAATTTATCAGCGGCGGTGGCGTAATCGGCGTAGTCCGCGGAAATGAAAGAAACATTAAAATCAAACACTTTAAAGGCCTTGAATTACGTCTAACACCAAAGTGTAACTAAAGTTATTCCTAATAATTGAATGTGAAATGTTATTTTCATCGTATTTTTAAATTAATTTGTAGGTAAAATCGTGGTTTCCGTCAACCCGATTTTACCTACCTTTCGTCCCGACACTGTTGAATAATCTATATCACCCTCATTTAAAGCGATAAAATTCAAAAACTCTGAAACGCTTCATTATTTATTAAATTTAAGATAAGTAAGTACACCCATAATATATTGACATACAAATTTCCTTCATTTATGATAAATAGATATTCTAGTTTTAATTTATTTTTTTCAAGTTGTTACCTGTTTATTTACCCCCATTTTCCCAAAATAGGAAAATATTTAAACCCTGAAACACGTTTTCGTGTACGATGTGAAGATAGAATTCCAATTTTTAAGTTCCTACCTTTAAAAACCTATACCGGTTTACATGGGACAATCTTCTACCCTTTTAAATTTAGAATTTTCAAAAATCCTTTCCACACGGCGACACTCCTAATAAAATCTTACTTTAAAGGAAAAAAATATAAATGCGCCGAATGCAGAACCTCCTCTATTTTGAAGTCGGTTAATTATAATTACAATAAAAAAACTTACGGATTTTTCATTAACATACTCCAAATAAGTTTCTAAAGGATCTTCATCTTCATCGAATTCTTGGAACATTAAACTCATCTTGAAACACTACTATTAGCTTCAAGAATGATATCGTTATCTACGTTAAGTAGAAAACTCACTGAAAGGAAAGTGAGAAAATGGAAACAAGGTAGGATTTCATTTCAGTCCCACCCTATTCATATCGATCCAGTGTTACCAGATGGGGACTCTGAAAATATGTTTCACGCAGCTAGCGCGGTCAGCAACTAATTTACGCTGTGTCGTAAAATTGCTTGATTGGTCAACACAGTATTAGCCAATCAAAAAAAAACGTAATCGATCCAGTAGTTTTTGCGTATAGGAGTAACAAACTTTCTCATTTAAAAGTTAAAAATGCCAAAATTGTTTCTTAGAAAAAAAAATATTAATTTAAGCTACTTTTATTTTAGAACTTTTTTTTACCAATAAGATTATTTTTTAGTTCTTACTGGAATGTCTAGCTTTCATAACTCTATCTATGCACAGCGTGGTGAGTTCGTAGAGTAGCACTATTGATAGAGAGCTTTGAAAATCCCAAGACCGTTTCCGAGACGCTTTAGTAGAGTAATGGTGTAAAGGCATTCTATTTTGTTTGTCGTAAAATGCTCTCTATCGATAGGGATTCTAGGGATGAGTCAAAGTGCACCGCACACTTTTGGAAAGTCACACGTTTCCTCATATTCCGTTTACGAAAATCTTCAGAGATTTGGTGTGATGGCGTTAGAAATAATAAAACCCCCAGATCCTGTAAAGAGGCTTCAGTGAATTACAGTGCATCTGGCAACACGACAGCGTCGATCGATCAATATTTTTTGACATTGACGGCCATTGTGTTGTACTGGTTTCGCACGACTTATACATGAAGCCAATGTCAAGGTATGTAAAGCAGCTCAATAAAAAAATTCGCTGTTTTCCAAGCTTTGTTTCAAGATGTTTTTAATTACCTGCCGTTTAAACTGGAGGGTAAGGTCTACAAAACCGTGATAAGACCTGTCGTCATGTATTATCGCAATTCTGGGCCGTGAAGAAGAAGGATGAGATTGCATGCAATAGAGATGAGGATGTTGAGATGAAAGTGTGGAGTAACGAGAATGGACAAAATAAGGAACGAGTATACTAAAGGAAGCCTGAAAGTAGCACCAATTACTGAAAAAGTAAAGGGAACCGTTTGAGTTGGTATGGACTTATGACGAGGAGAGTCCGAGAGAGGAGTCATATGTGGCTAGAAAAGTAATGAGTATGAATGTAGAGGGATGGAGAGGAAGAGGACGACCTATGAAAAGATGGATGGACTGCGTGAGATTATTAGAGAGATGGATGTGAACCACAGAACAGAAAATAGGATGTGAAGGACGTCATGACGACTAATAGAAGTAAATGGAAGAAGACATACTGCGCCGAAGCCAAATAAATTGGGATAAGGGCAGGAAGAATTTTCAAATACCTATTCTAAAAACAAGATGTTTTCCATCAATTTCGATTGAATAAAACAAACTGCCACAATAAAATATTATGTATTTTTATTACAAATCTTAGAAAATATTTGAGAATACCTAATCTATGCGAATTTATATGACATATTATTATATAAATATATAGAACGAATTGTTCATATGTCTATGCCTAATTGTTATCTAAACAGTCTATACGTCATCAATCGTCCTTTTTTCAGATTAGAATGGCTCTAAATTGCACTTGCATTATTATGTCTCAGTTTTTACTAATAGGTCACTACTTTATCAGCGTAATATTAAAGCTAAAAAACGAAATCTAAAATAATCAGAAAAGGCTAGCACAAGATACTTTGTAAGAAGTTATTTTCACTGAAAATATCTAGTCTGTACAGGCCCTAACTAAATTAAAATAGCTGCATGCTATAAAATATTTAACTGCCTTATAAATTTAATAATACTTCCTTGTATTTATACCTATTTTATAAATGCATTTCACACACGATATTTTCCACCTACGCGTCTACATCTTAAATTAAATACAAAAATAGATTTTTTATTTTCTACACTAATTTGTATTTTATTAATTAGAAACTAGAAAGTATATAATTCTAGATCTTGCATTGCGAGATTCGCGAGTATCAAAAGCCCGTATTCACAAACAGTACTTAAGTTCCTGTTAGATAAGTGACCGCACTGCGATTAATATGATTTTTTAATTTTGTGCTGCTCTCTTCTCTACTATATTATTTGCGACTCTATGCGTTCGCGCGCTCTATGCAATCTCATAGGGTTGATTGTGAACACGGGTTATAGGACAAAAGCCACTCGTCTGTACATACCTATGTCTTCATCTTTACAGTTTTATGGCGTAATAACATGAGTAACTTGACTCAAAGGCAACGAATACACAACATTTTGTTTTCCCACCAGATAATTGGATTGTGGTAGGACTTCCTTGTCATTTTGTTTATCAGTCACATACATAGCTTGATTTAAATTGGATTCCTTAGCAGGTTTTTTCTTATCAAGTTTCGCTTTGCTGACGTAAGGTGCTGGTTGTTTCAAATGTACCGTTCGAACGTGTAGTTTCCGACTGTTCGATTGGCCAAACGCTTTGCCGCAAACTTCACACTCGTACGGCTTCACTCCGGTGTGACTCTGTGGAATTCAAAAACGTTAAACTTAGATTCAAATAAAAATCCCCGTTGACTAATTTATAAATGACCCAGACGTTAATTGTATTTTTGTGATGCTGTAAGTAATTCATGATGACAAAAGTAATCCGCGATAACAAAAGTAATTCGTGATGACAAAAGTAATTCGTGTTGGTAAAAGTAATTCGCGATGAAGGAAGTAATTCGTGATGACAAAAGTAATTCGTGATGAAGTAAGTATAAAATTCATAATGAGACAAGTGTAGTAATTCGTGATGACAAAAGTAATTCGAAATGACAAAACTAATTCGTGATGAAGCAAGTACAAAATTCTTAATGAGACAAGTGATAGTAATTCGCAATGACATAAGTAATTCATAATGACAAAGTAAACATATATGAAAAGTATAATAAGAACTAGTTTAGTACGCCTGCTGAAATTTAAAAAATACTGTATATTACCCGATAATGTCTGTCCAAGGCTCCTTTAGATTTGAAAGCTTTGCAACAGAGGTCGCAGGCGTGCGGGCGGACATCAGAGTGCGTGCGCTCGTGCATGCCGAGGTTCGTGCGATTGTAGAACGACTTGCCGCAAATCGAGCACGCGAACAGCCGCTCGGATGAATGTGTCCGCTTGTGATACGTTAAGAATGCGTTACCCTGTTACGAAAATAATAAATATTGCAGGACATTTCACACATCGTCATCTAGCCCCAAGCTAAGTAACTAGACTTGTGTTATGGGTGCTAGACAACGGATATACTACGTATAAACTTTTCTTTTGTAAATATTTATATATAAAATATAGAAACAACCAGACCACATACAAATATCTAAGCATAAATACTTGTCTGAGGCGGGAATCGAACCTGCAACCCTGTGTTTGGCAGTCCGGCATGGTGACCATTGCCAACTGGGTCGTCAAAATACCTTGTTGAACCGAACAACATTGAGGTTCAGTAAAACAAACGATCTGTTCTTACCCTGAAAGCTTTCCCGCATATATCGCAGACATAGTCCTTGCGAATAGGGTAAGGTAGGTCGGGGTGAGCGCGTCGGAAGTGAGTCCAATAGTCACGAGCGTTCGATATCTCCTCCGGACACTGGAATAAAAATATTTCATTGGCTACTTTTATGTTGTAAAAACTTCCATGCCCACTTACTTACTTTTTGTTGCCCATTTGTGCAACTTATACTTTCTAGCTATTACTTTACTTTGTGTATATAGTGTTCTGTTTTTTCCTGTGTTGTACAAATAAAGTTATCTATCTATCTAACGTCCCCCCTCTATTTAGTATTCCATAAAGTAGGTACACGATTCCAATCAGTGCTCACTTCTTAAAAAGAGCTCCTGTGCCTTGATTCACTAAGGTTTAAGTCGTCGGCCGTGTGATTAGGGCGCGATAACTCCAGGGGCAGAACCGCGCTAATTGCGTCGGCTTCAAGCCGAAGTCGATATCCTAACCCGCGCTTTACAATGGGCGGAATTTTGAGCCTGCCTTTCATAGAAATTTTGAAAAATTATTTAATTTTTTCGTGTGTTTTAGGTATGCAGGATTTTCGGGGGCATCAAACCATTCAAATATAAGTTAAATTATAAAAAATCCAAAGTCATATTTTATGGTGTTTTTTAAAAATAACATAACCGGGAATCACTTTTCCTTTATTTTTCACTCACATTTTTTAATCTTTTGATGTCCCCGACAATCCTGTATACTTAAAACACACGAAAAAAACAACTTACTTTTTCAAAAATCATATGAAATGCAGGCTCTAAATTCCGCCCAGTGTGAGGCGCGGGTAGCATAAGCCGACGCACTTATCGCGGTAGGCAGTTTTGGCATGGCAATAGCGCCCTAATCACCCGCTCCCGACGACTTAAACATCGAATCGAGGCACTAATTTAGTCACTGGAACCAGCTCTATTCCATTTATACTATCGTCTGTCTATCACTAGAGTTTGACACTTACGTGTTCGCACTGGGCCGGCCAGGATAGCGATGAAGGTTTCTTGCCGTAGTTCTTGGGCCTTGTGCGCGCGTGTTGCTTCCTGTGATGCAAGCGCAACTCCTCGGCTGATGGGAACGTCGCGCCGCACACACGACAGCCGCGGCTAGTGGTATCAATACAATAGTTTGTCAACAACGTTCCTTTCCTTTTTGTTAAGTCGGTGTCCCGCGATACAGGCTCTACCTCGTGCGGGAACCCAAGGGCATTGTAATATTTGTAAGCTTTTCTTAAATAAATATATATTATTATACCTTATTATACCTTTAGGGTTCCGTACCCAGGGGGGACAACGGGACTCTATAACTAAGACTGCGCTGTCTGTCTGTCTGTCTGTCACCAGGCTGTATCTCATGAACTATGATAGCTAGAGAGTTAAAATTTTCACAAATAATGTATTTCTGTCGTTTAAGGTTTCGTTAACAAAGTGTAAAAACGGGGACTTCACTGTCTGTCTGTCTGTCACCAAGCTGTACGTATCCCATGAACCGTGATAGTTAAACAGTCGAAATTTTCAAAGATTATGTATTTCTGTTACCGCTATAACAAATACTAAAAATAAAATAAAATGAAGTCACGCTCCCATACAACATGGTTCGGAACCCTTCGTGTGCGAGTCCCACTCGCACTTGGCTGGTGTTTTAATGTTCTAAACGAATGTTTCAACTTTTTCGGTCAGTTTTGGGCTCTATATTAACCTAAAGCTAAAGTGAAAGATTAAACTATAGGTACTAACTTAAAGTTATTAGTTTCTGAATGTTTGACGGAGGTGACCATGTGTCTGTTGTAGGCTTCTAAGGACACAAACTTGACATCGCACTCCTCACAGTATGGACCCGATTCTTGGACACCCTCGCCAGTTGTTTCCTGCAAGAAATAAATAAATATTGCAGGACATTCCACACATCGTCATCTAGCCCCAAGCTAAGTAACTTGACTTGTGTTACGGGTGCTAGACATCGGATACTACTTATATACTTTTCTTTTGTAAATATATACTTATAATACATAGAAACAGACCACAGACAAATATCTAACCATAAATACTTGTCTTAGGCGGGAATCGAACCCGCGACCCTGTGTTTGGCGATCATTGTGCCAACTGGGTCGTCAAAATAAACAAATTGAATAGATCAAATTAAATTCTAAATTCTCAACTCACCACAACGTCCTTGTGCATCATAGTCTTGTGCATATTAAGTCCGAGTTGGCTCACAAAAGAATATCCGCAAACGCCACAAATGTGTTGCGAAGGATGCTTCATACGAACATGTGATAGGTATGATGTCCATTTACTAAATACAAGAGATAATAAAATACGAGATCTAGGTATTATTAATCCGTTAAATAAAATAAAACTAATATAAAAATAAAACAAATAAAATAAAATATCGCGCACTCCGTAATCGTATGATTTGAGTTCAAATTGTACATGAATATTATAAAGAGGAAAGATATTTTTGTTTGTAACGAATATGCTCCGAAACTACTGGATCTATTTCAAAAACTCTTTCACCTATAGAAAGCTAGATTATCAGGGCTATAATATATTTTTATTATAATAAAGAGGAAAGATCTTTTGTTTTTTGTTTGTAACGAATAGGCTAGAAAACTACTGGATCGATTTGGATAAAACTTGGTACGAGGATACATAGATTAATTGGGAGTATCGTAGGCTACTTTTTATCCCATTATTCCCACGGAAACGGGAGTTATGCGCGTGAAACCTCTGAGCGCTGCTAGTAGGTGATGAATGACAAAAATGGTCCGCAATAGCGAAAGCAACGTATGGTTAGCTAAAAGTTAATCGTCTGTAATAGTTACTTACGTAGAAACTTCATCACAATATTCACACTTATACACAACGCCTTTATGCCATCTCTGATGCTGTTTTGCTTGAGTACTGAAAAAAAAATTCTTATGATTATGACGTTATCTGTATGAATTACTTTCATCATCACAAAGTAATTCGCGGTGGTAATTCGCTTTAGTAATACATACGTCATTTTCTATCTATACATATAAAATACTTTGTCCTGACTGACTGACGGATCAACGCACAGGCTAAACCGCCGATCGTAGAAACCTGAAACTTAGAGGGTGTATTTTTTGTATGACGTAATCATTCGATAAAAAGGATTTTCCGAAATTCTACCCCTAAGGGGGTGAAAAGGGGGGGGGGCAAAGTTACATACTTTGCCACCCCCCCCCCCTGGGACAACGTGATTCCTTGGTCCAATCTACTAATTCTACGCGGACGAAGTGATACCTATTGCAGGACATTCCACACATCGCCATCTAGCCCCAAGCTAAGTAACTAGACTTCTGTTATGGGTGCTAAACCACGGATACTTAATACTTTTTTGTAAATACATACTTATAACACATAGAAACAACCAGACCACAGACATGTATCTAAGCATAAGTACTTGACTGAGACGAAAATCGAACCCGCAACCCTGTGTTTAGCAGTCCGGTATGGTGACCATTGTGCCAACTTGGTCGTCAAGTCGCGGGTAAAAGCTAGTTTAATAAAAACTTGAGAGGTGTCAAGGGACACCCGGATGGAACGAAGTTCTTTTCGATTCATTACAACTTTTGTTCTTAATTTTTTCCGTCTAGCCCCCTTTCGCAAAGCGCGATAAGGAACTAAAAAAAAATATTACTCACACAGTCTTAGAAACATATGAACAAGCTTTACAGGCGAATTTCTTCTCGTGATTGCTGGCGTGTTTCTGTAATGCCCGCTTTGTAGGAAATCGGAATTTGCATACTTCGCATACTATTTCACCTGCACTCTGAAAATATGAATATCTAAGAATAAGAATGTTTATTGCATTGTGTACAATGAATGGTAGGTGGTTTTAAAAATAAGTAACAACAATTTACCCATTGCGGGCATGCAATGGCACTTTTTAAAAGTACTAAAATAAAATTTCAGAAGAATAACATCTTAAACTTATGTATACTCTATAATTAAATTATAGTGTTTGTTATTACATATTCTATTTTTTTTTTATTACATAGAGGTACCCTGTACCTAGTTAAAGCTTCAAGCTAATTAAACAAAACCTATTATTTAAAGTCCAGATGACTAATATAATCTATACTAGTATTATAAAGAGGTAAGATTTCTTATGTTTTTATGTTTCTAAAGAATAGTCGTCGAAACTACTGGGCAGATTTTGATGAAACTTGGTACGAGCGACTCCCAATGCGTCAATGTATACGCATTGGGAGTAACACAATTTCTATCCCGATATTCCCATGGGATCAGGAGTTACGTGGGTGAAACCGCAGAGCGCTGCTAGTACATCATGAAATGAATAATAACGAAAAGTAATTCGCGATGTGACGACATTACTAATTATCACATCGCGAATTACTTTTGCTGTCGCGAATTACTAACTGCATCAAAAGTATAGCAAGTAAGTGTTATGATATTGCCGGTCATTCCACACATCGCCATCTAGCCCCAAGCTAAGTAACTAGACTTGTCCAATGTTAGACAATGGATATACTACTTATTATAATTTTCTTTTGCAAATATATACTTATAATACATAGAAACAACCAGACCACAAAGAAATATCTAAGCATAAATACTTGTCTGAGGCGGGAATCGAATCCGCAACACTGTGTTTGGCACTTCGGCATGGTGACCATTGTGCCAACTGGATCGCCGATTAGTTGAAAAAGTTTAACAAGTAAGGTGACTTACTGGATCATGTTTCTTAACATGATGGTCCCACGCGTTTGTGTCGATGAAGCCACGGTAGCACAGGCCACATTTAAATGGTGCGTTTATATAGTTATCAGACTCCTTGCGTTTTTCTATCTCTTCTAACTGTTGTTCGAACTGTTCAATAAAAAAAAGAGATACATAAGAGAAAAAAAAAAACTTAACCTCGTGATAGGTATATTAGTAAGTACTTATTTTATTACATATTATCCAGTGCATGAAAAACTGAATAATATGTACTTGTATACAGGCTGTTTTCCGCAATTAGACCCTGTTTATTAATTAGGTCCTTTTTGCGTGAGGATAGAGTAGGCTTGCTCAGCACCTACTACCCTCTCAGCTTAGTCGACCACGTCCAGAGGAGAGAACTTGTCAATACTTCTGAAGCCAACTAAACCGCGGGTTTCAACACGATGTTTTCCTTCATTGTAAGAACAATGTCAAAGAAAAATTAATCGGTGCATGGCCGGCTGGGATTTGAACCCTTCAGAATGAAAGTCGAGGTATATACAATTAAGCCAACACTGGTCTAAAATAATATGTATCTTAGAAGCCAATTACAGTTTCGAAAATCAAATCATATCACTCGTCAATTGATCATCACTTAATTTTTTTTTGGTGGCGGATTTACTAAAATGTCTTACTGTTAATTGTACAATAGTAACATATTCCTCCAAGTCAATGTCATCATTGTGCACGCCTCCAGTGTTGGCTGTTCTCCGAGACTTAGCAATGGTTTTAGCTGGTTTTTTTTCTACTACATCAGACTTCCTTGGTCGACCTCTTTTTCGTATCGAAGTTTCTGCTTGGGGTTCAGACTCCGACACTCCTGAATTCTGTGAAATAAATCAAGTTTTAGTGTTTGGTAAACTTTTATTTACCTTAATTTTTTTTTGAATGATAATATAAAATGAAATGCTTACATCAACATAATTTACAGAAAAATCATTATCAAATTCCTCTCTGGTTTCTTTTTTCTTTTTCTTTTTTTTCACTTTGTTAGTCTTGTGTACAGATAAAGGTTCATCATCACTAGAATTTGCCATATCTTGGAATGCTTCATATAAGTTTGGACTTGGAATTTCATCTATTGAATCTATTTGTGTGTTCTGTTCTGTATCTTTATTAATATCTTGAGGTATAACTGGTTCTTCTTTTATTTTATGGTTTTCAATGGTTTGTGTATCAGTAGTGTTTTCGTTGTAAGGGTTATATTCTGATGTGATAATGTCAGTGGAAACATGTGATGAGCTTAGCAGCGATTCATTTCTGTTTACTTGATTTATTACTTGTTGCGATAGCTGTAAGAAACAATAGTATGTACTTTTACTGGTATATGGGCTGTTTTCCGCAATTAGACCCTTTTTAATTGGGCCCTTTTTGCGTGAGGATGGAGTAGGCTTAGTCGACCATGACTAACAAAGCCGCGGGATTCATAACACCCTGCAGTGGGCAATACATGCTGCTAAAGAAGAGAAGATAGTATATGTAATATTAGAATACATCAAGCTATCTGCTTGTGTAATTGAAATAACTTTAAATGTCTACCTTCATATCATTCTGCAGTAGGCCGTAGAGCGTGGCTTGTCCTCTAAGACATCGCTCCTTGAACAAAGAGAACTTTCGAACGAGCCCAGCACACTCAAAGCAAAGGAACATCGGCAGCTCTATAGTACTCATAACCTGCAATAATTAAACATCAATAAACTTTTGAAAACTTAGCCAGTGTTCTTGTACTGCTGTCTTAAATAAATAAATATTGCAGAACATTCCACAGATAACAATCTAGCTCCAAGTCACTAGACTTCTGTTATGGGAACTAGACAACGGATATATTACTTTTAGACTTTCTTTTGCAAATATATATATGTTATGGACCAAGTGATTAATTCGGGCATTATGAATAATCACTTAATCACTTTGGGCAAAGTGATTAATTATTATCTAAACTTTAATTGTAATCCCTTTTCGGGGCATTATGAATATTGCTACCTGGTCATTGGGCAATGTGATAATAGACATAAATTCTATGTGGTAAAAGCCTCCTTCATACACTTTTTTTTAAACTCACTTCGCTCACACATGCTTTTTCACAATGTCTAACTTAACCTAACCTACCCTTCCAGCACCAAATTACATTTTTAACATTTAATTTTTTTTTGAGTGGGAATGGGAAAAATTTTCCCCATCACTACACAGTGATCATTTTTTTAAAGTTTTTTATTGTTTAGTTTTGCAGTCAAAGTGAATACAGATGGACACGGAGGTCAGACGATATATTAAATGAAGAATTTTGTGTTATTTGTGTTTGAATTTTGATTGAATGTCTTAAATAGAAATAACAGTAATAAAACATCTGTTTTTATTACTCTGTCCAATAGGTGACAGGCATTATGTATAATGTCCAATTTTAATCACTTGGTCCATAACATATACATAGAAATAACCAGATCACAGACAAATATCTTAGGTTAGATACTTGTCTAAGGCGGAAATCGAGCCTACAACTATGTGTTTGGCAGTTAAACAAATTAGGTGTGAGTGAAGTACAAATAGGTTAAAATATAGGAAATAACTTACCGGTATTCCAATAATTGACTCAAAATAAGTTTCTAAAGGAGCGGTTTGTAGATTATACATTTTTACATCCATAGCAAGACAAACCCTACAAACTTTAAACTGGTCATCGATTACATCAGTTTCGAATGCCAGAAAACTCATGTCGAAGCACTTTATCACTATAAAATAACTTCAAGGATCAAATTAATTTCAAAGTTTCGCGGTACCTAAACAAATGCGATAGATATGTACACAAATCATCCGATTGATCTTATTTTTATTGTTCTATTTCACATCTTCTTAGGATAAGAATGAAATACTAAAAAGCATCTACGTTTCGTCCTTTTTTTACAATAATTTGATTGATAATTGTTGCAGAAATACGTAAAATGAGATGAAAATGCACAAGATTTTGCTGCAAACCTGCAATGGGGTTACTATATTGTACGACACTGTATTGTCCAACCCAATAATTACCAACACCTTATTGTACAGCATATAATTGGCGTACCGTGCTAGAAATTATCATGTTGTACAATAGGGTGTCGTACAATATCATCCTGTGCATTATCATAACGTGTAAATATTGTACACCCCTCGAATGTACGACCTGATAATTCTGATCACCGTTCTATTGGCTAAACGATATCTCTGCTCTTATTGGTCAGTTTGTCCTATCCTCCACGGTCTTTGTCTATGCATTTGATGCTTTGTTTTAGGACAGTTTAGTAAGCAAGTAGCAGTATTTATTTTTGATGTTCAATTTTTTAGAGATATATATATATTTTTTTCTTTAAACTGCTCTTAAGATTAATGTAACAGTTCAAAAATGAGTTGAGTTCGGATCTGGCACTCGCCGGCCGCTTCCGCGGCACCGCTCGCTTCGCTCGCTCGGCTCGTGCGTTGTGGTCGCAGTTCTAACCTAACCTAACCTATCCATGTCGGTTCTGTAACATTTAACTTAGAAATTAAGTTTGGGGTGGTACACTCACTCACACAAAAAAACACTCACTTCTCAAAATGACTTGACTGATGTTCGAATTAGTAACTAAACCATTCAAACGAGGCATGAGTTTGACATTCAGCGAGGTGTTGCTAATTATCGGGGTGTACAATATAGTGTCGGCAATTATCACCCCGGACAAAAAATGTCCACCCTGATAATTACCGACACCTTATTGCACGGCCCGATAGTCATTGACACGGTGCTTCCAATTATCAGGTCGTACATATAGGGACGACCATTATAGTGCTGTGTTTTATAGGTGTTGTGCATTATTGGCTCCGCCTGCAAACAAACCCACTCCACAGTTTTGGCGGGAACGAGTTAACAACATGTCGTGCTGCAGTTTTATTTTCATGAAACTTAGATGTAACCCGAGTTGAATTGTATAATTCTGGTGGAATGTTATTCAATTTAGTTCTGTGAAAGTGCACAAGTGTAGTGAAAGTAAAAATCAGTGTCAAACATGCAGTTTTCACGTTGCCTCCAAATCAATTCAATTCAATTCAATTTTTTGTTATGGCGTTCTGTATAGCGTACGCTAAACAATTCTGCCAATGACACGAGTTCAGACAATAACGGTTCTTGGAGAATGATCGGTCCTATTAGGTTATGGTAAACTTGCCACCGCTTTACTATAACCCCTGACTTGACGGACTATGACGACTTTGACTGTATTGAAACACTTTAGGCCCGATTTATGAAAAATCGGGTCATAATTTGATGCAAAATATAACTTGACACTGGCTAAATGCACACGTGCGAAGCCATAATAAAAGAAAAAAAAAAAAAACCCACTCCACGAGTTTTGGCGGGAACGAGTTAACAACATGTCGTGCTGCAGTTTTATTTTCATGAAACTTAGATGTAACCCGAGTTGAATTGTATAATTCTGGTGGAATGTTATTCAATTTAGTTCTGTGAAAGTGCACAAGTGTAGTGAAAGTAAAAATCAGTGTCAAACATGCAGTTTTCACGTTGCCTCCAAATCTCCTATTAAGGTTATGGTAAACTTGCCACCGCTTTACTATAACCCCTGACTTGACGGACTATGACGACTTTGACTGTATTGCAACACTTTAGCCCGATTTATGAAAAATCGGGTCATAATTTGATGCAAAATATAACTTGACACTGGCTAAATGCACACGTGCGAAGCCATAATAAAAGAAAAAAAAAAATAAAAAAACCCACTCCACTAGCATTAATTGTATCAGTTTTTCTGTCATTGTCACTGTCACTTCGACGTCGATATTCAATTTTCAAGTAATGGCTTTGCACGACTTGCGCTTAGAGCCAGTGTAAAGTAAAATTTAAAATTATTAATTAGTTTTGTCGAAGAGTTTTGGTGGTAATATTATTTTACGCTTATACCGTTGAACCGATTTTGATGAATTTTGGTAAGAGATAGATGGGACCTTGGACACATCTTGGAGAAGAACGTAGGCTACTTTTTATCATAATTCAATTTCTTCTTTATGGCCTTCTGCTGACACGATGTGCAATTTCGGCCAATATCACGTGGAAAAATCAGGTGGCGGAGAACCAGGAAAAGGTACGGTGTTACTTTGCTCATAAACGAAAGATAGGATTTATTTAAGGTGTCAGCAATGGTTGAATGAGTCGGTTACAAATTAGGAAGTTAGAACAGCAAACGATGGAGATTGATAAGAAAAAGAAAAAAAAAAAAAAAACGAAATCCGGATGATGACCTCCGTACAGTAGAGCCAATCTACGGACAACACAAACATTTTTGTTAAATATTTAACTAAATATGAATATATACTTAAAATTTTATTACTAATACTTATAAATAAAAATATAGATATAAATAATATAGACATGTATCTAATTATATAAAACAACACAAAAAAGGGGTTAGAGTTTTATTTTGTTACAATTAATATATTTGCAAAGGAATTTAATAAAAGGAGTAAAGGATAGGGATAGGAGCAGTTTAAGAGAAGTAGGACGAGGAATTTCGGGGGGGAGAACTTCGTATAACGAAGGCTGTTGAAGCGAGCAGTCGAAGAAAATTTGATCAAAGGACCCTTCATCCAGGCCACATTCACAGACTGAATGATCTCTAATTCTTAGTTTTGCTAAATGCACTGGGGTGCAAGCATGACCTAAGCGTAGACGGCATACTACTGAGGTTGTGGTTTTGTCAAAGTGCTTAAATATAAAGAACCACGGTCTCTTGGGAATGTCAGGCTGTATATCACCATAGTGTTTCCCTTTTTTAGTTTTAGAAATATTCCACTGTCTGGTCCAGGACCGAAGCATATTGGGTTTAGCCAGCGAAACCAAGTCGTGAGAGTAAGTGCTAAAATTATCCATGGAGCCTGATTGAATGGCTTGCTTAGCAAACGAATCAGCCGTTTCATTACCCGGTATACCACAGTGGCCTGGGATCCAGGCCAAAACTATTTCAAGTCCTAGTTGTTGACTATTAAATAAGGCTTCTTTTATTTTTAAAATAACAGGAAATAAACACTTACTACGAAAAGGGTTGGAAATAAGAGACTGGAGGCAGGATTTACAATCTGTAAGAATAATAGACTTTCCAATGTTGTGCGATTTGATAAATAAAATTGCTTCAAGAATAGCCAAAGCTTCGCCAGTGAAAACAGATGAGGTAGGGGGGCATTTAAAGCTTAAAATGATTCTAGTGGAGGGAATCCACACCGCAGCACCAACCGAGCCATCCGGGGATAATTTAGAAGCGTCAGTGTAAATGGTCATAAAACCACTAAACTTGGAAGAAATTATCCGATTAAACATGCGAGAAGCGTATGGGGAGTCTTTATCAATCCCAAGGCTAAGAATGACATTAGGACAAAATAAAAGGATAGGGTAGGCCGTAGAGAAAATAGGCTTTAGAGAAAATTGATTTAATGGGTTAGGAAGTCTGAGGATTTTAAGATAGCTACGGAGGAGACAAGGGAGACTATCATCAATAAGAAAGGAATTATTTTGTGAGTCAATAACATTGCGCAGATTTTCAAGTTTATTTAAAAGAATATGGCCAGAGTTTTCCAATAGTTTAAAGAAGAATCGGTCAGCAAGATACTGGCGTCGTAGAGAAAGCGGAGGATCTACACACTCAACCTGCATGGCATTAATTGGGGAGGACTTCATAGCTCCTAATACAATGCGTAAGGACTTGTCTTGAATTTTGTCAAGTTTGGAGGTGGCAGATTTATTGCATGTATCCAAGACAAAGGAGCCGTAATCCATATGGCTACGAATTATGGCGTTATATAATAATTTTTGAGAAAAAGGGTGAGAGCCCCACCACACTCCAGAAAGAGATCTGAGGATATTAACATTTTTTCGCATTTCTGACTTACATAATCAAAGTGAGGGGTACCTGACAGTCTACTATCTAAAATTATGCCGAGGAACTTTACACTGTTATCTTGAGGAATAGATTCTCCTTCCACCATTATAGAAACTTGTGGAAGAACTCGCTTTTTAGTAAATACCACTGTTGAACATTTTGGGATAGATAGTGAGAGACCATGATTTACTAACCAGTTATTTAAAAAGATTATGGGAGGAGGAAAGAATATTAATAGCAAAGTCAATAGAACTAATAGAAACGTAGAGAGCAAGGTCATCGGCATATTGCAAGACTTGACATTCGGAAGTAACTGAGAGTTCCAAGTCATAAGTGTAGAGGTTATACAATAAGGGACTGAGGACAGATCCCTGCGGGAGACACTTCCAAATAGTCTTAGACGGAAATTGAGGGTGATTCCTGATAGTGATGGATCTTTCATACAAAATCTGCATACATAGGCGTACTAGCTTTTCCGGAATATTCAGCTGATGAATCATTTTGTTCCTGAGCACGGGAAGCAAGACATTGTCATATGCAGAAGAGATGTCCAAGAAAACTGCTACAAGGTATTCTTTTTTCGCAAATGATGATCGAATATCAACTGTGAGTGAGCTAAGACTATCCAAGGTGCCCATTCCCTTACGAAAACCAAATTGTGTCCTAGATAGGATGCCCTTGCTTTCCACAAACCATTCAAGACGTTGCTTCAACAGACGCTCAGTAGTTTTCGCCAATATAGAAGACAGAGCAATAGGTCTATATCCATTGGGGTCCAAGGGGTTCTTACCCGGTTTGAGAATGGGGATAATGATTTGATGTTTCCATGTCCCAGGAATGATTCCATAGTCGAAAAATTTGTTTAACATGTCTAAGAAAGTCTTCTTGGTTTTATCTGAGGCTTTTACTAAAAAAGAGTATGGAATATCATCACTGCCTGGGGCAGAGTCTTTTAAACCTTCTAGAGCCAATTGGAGTTCAGTAATTGAGAATTCCGCAGTTAAGGGATCAGATGGAGGGATATAGGAAGGGGGAGGAGGTAAGTAATCTAAACATGGGACTGAAGGGGGGGCAAGCTTGTCGGAGAATGCCTCAATCCAGGAGTCAGGGTCATTACTGTTAATATTACTGGGACGACAAGACCCTCTAAATCTGTTGATCTGTCTCCATACTACCGAAGAGGAGGTTCTTGGAGAGAGATCTTCACAAAAATTACGCCAACCCAATTTTTTTTTAGAAGAAAGAACTCTACGAGCCTTAGCAGCGTCCCGTTTGTAGGCTATAAAGTTTTGGGTAGTCATTGAAGAGTTATACAATATTTCTGCTTTATTTCTCTTTTTAATGACTTCAGTGCATTCTTGATCCCACCAGGGGGTAGAAACATAAAAATTTTTAGGATTTTTAATTGGAATATGTTCTTTTGCAGCAGAAATAATATATTCAACGAGTAGGGAATAGGAATGAAGGAGATTATCAAGCGATAGGGGGGGTCAGTTTTAGATTCAAGAGAGGAAGAATAAGAAGACCAGTTTGCAGCCGACAGTCTAAATTTTAATGATGGGGAAGGATTGGAGAATGGGACAGCAGTAGTGGAGTAGGAAATGATAATTGGGAAATGGTCACTGCCGTAGCTTAAAGGAAGTGTTTTCCAGCTTAAAAGGGAAGACAAAGATGGTGAACACATAGTAAAATCTACACAGCTCTTTGGATTCTGATTAGGCAATACTCTGTGAGTAGCGGAACCATCATTGATCACACATAAATTAGCATCATCAAGGATATCTAATAAGTCATTAGAGAGGGGATCGGATTTCCACGAACCCCAGGACTGGTGATGGAGGTTAAAGTCACCCATCATAATAATTGGAGAGGGGACAGATGATACAATATTTCGCAGCTCGTTTAAATTGTTAGAATTAGGGTGGGGAATATATACAGATATAAGGGATATATTTTGGCAACGGGCAGCTACAATGTTGATTTCTGATGAGTGAGAAGGTAGGGAAATTTCTGAAAAAGATAAACTTCTTCTAATCAACAAAGCACAGCCAGCAAAACCATCGGCTCTATCATCCCGGAGACAGGAGAAACCAGGAACTCGAAATTGAGAACCAGGAGTCATCCAAGTCTCAGAGACAGCCAGGGCCGAGGGTTTATGTTTATTAATTAGGAATAAAAGTTCATGTTTTTTATTGCGTAAGCTATGACAGTTCCATTGAATGGCTGTCATAACTGTCATTTGTGTTTGTTTTGAAAAGATGGAAAAGTCTTTCAGCAACGTTGGACGGTATACGATGGGCAAGGGAGGAATTGCGAGAAAGGATGGAGATAAGCATAGTAATTAGAATATTGAATAAGTCATCGTCTTGATTAGAGTCTTGGGGATCTGTTTGGAGAGCGCAGCCATTAGGTTGAGAGGATGGAGGATTTTGGGTAATGGAACGATGAGCTGTAACATCAAAAGATGGGCTAAGATGAATACGAGGACGGGGATTAGAGATAACTGTTTTTTTATAAGATTGAGATGAGGTAGGAGTTGAAGGAATAGATATATGAGATTGGGAACGGGGTTGAGATGCAGGAGTAGATGTAAGAACCTCCGAATATAATTTGTTGTTTACTTTGGGATGAAGTGAGTTAGCTTCGGCATACGAAATACTGCTTTGGGACATTTGTATTTTAATAGACCTTTGTCTGCTCTGTTCAGGGCATTTTTTATTTGTAGCATAGTGTTGGCCTGAACAGTACAGACATGTGGAGTTAGCTTCCAGAACTCTACATTCTTCTGAGGGATGTGGTTGGGAGCATTTGTAGCAACGCGGCTTTGAGCGACAGATGGCTTTAATATGTCCGAATCTACAACAGTTCAAACATTGAATAGTTGGAAGGAGGTATGGCTCGACTGGTAGGGCAGTATGGAAGCAGAAAATTTTATTTGGGAGGAATTGGCCCCTAAAGGTCATGGCGACGGTTTGGGTGGGAATCCACTTAGCTTGGGAACTTTCATCAAATATTTTTCTTTTAAGGCGTCTGGCTTTAAGGATCTCCCCACACTGGGGAGGGAGAACGACTGACGTGACAAATTCTTCCATAGGAAGGTCAATCGGCACTTGCCTGACCACCCCCATGCGTGTGGTATTAAATGTGGGAATCATAGTAGTATAACCACACATTTGATTAATTTCAGAGGCTACAAACTTATTTGCAGCCTCAGCATTTTCAAATTCAACCGATATTTTATTCCTACCTATGTTCTTAATACCGCCTTCTGTGATATTTTTAATTTTATGAGTATTTAAAAATTGACCGAATTTGATGGCTCTTAAAGTAGGAATTAATGTAGGGTCGGTTTCCTTTTTAGACACATGAACGATGAAGGGACCTTTGTCAACTTGACTATATGAGTTAGTCCCAACAATGAAAGAAGGAGATGTGTACATCGTAATAATCGAAGCAGAGGCGCTATCCATGTTCGTCATGACTTTCTTAGCAACATCGTCTCTATCTACAACTGCTTCAACAGCGCGTCGCTTTGATAGGGGATTGGATGTAGAGGGACAAGGAGTTGGTTGTATGAGTCGGGTCATCGGGATAGGACTGACGTCCATTAAGGATTCATCAGGAGGGTCAGGATCTGGAGGTCTAGCCTCCATTTTACCTTTTTGCGTCACTAAATTTTGTAAGAAACACTTAATATTAAACACTACTGTACGTGAGAGAACAATCGCGAATAAAAATAAGCAAAAGTAATCAATTAAAAACCGAAAATCTCACTGACACAATGTGCTCTCTAACCCCTTTTTATCATAAAAAATTAAAATAGGTATCTGTCAAATATCACTTGAATCTGTCAAGTGTCACTTTGACATCTGTCTAATGTCACTTTGAAATCTGTCTAATGTCACTTTGACATTTGTCAAATGTCACTTGAATCTTTCAAGTGTCACTTTGACATCTGTTTAATATCACTTTGACATCTGTTTAATATCACTTTGACATCTATCTGATGTCACTTTGACATCTGTCTAATTCCACTCTGATTTTTAAGTTGACCTAATATGATAAATGTCACTCTGGTTTTCGAGTTGACATCTGTCAAATATCACTGGTTCTAGATTATGGTATCGTCTAGTACGTTTTTGCGGGTGCTGATTCTGAATCCAGGATCCATTTTTAGATTAGAGTTGATATCTTTGCTTATATTTAAAAAATGATGATTTTTAACCTTTGTGGTACAAACCCTAAAAACGCTACTTCATCCTTTGACTTCATCATCATTACATAGTATAAAACAAAGTCACTTTCCGCTGTCTTTAAAACTACGCAACGGATTTTGATGTGGTTATTATAGAGTGATAGAAAGAGTGATCCAAGAGGAAGGTTTAAATGTATAATACATGCATAATATAGCCTTGCGAAGCCGGAACGGGTCACTGGTAATGTATAAACTTTAACTGGGGCTTAGTAACCGTGGCCTTGCCAACCACGGTGAAGCCAAGAGGAACCCAGGGCCAAGTCAGGCTGGAGGAGCTGGCTAGCCCGAGAGGGATCGCTCCACCGACTTCCCCGCAAAGTCCGGTGTGAGCGGTACGAGAGGTAGGTCGCAGTGCTGTATGGGCTGTATGGTGCGACTGAGGCGGGTTGCGGTGTAGTATGGGCTGCACCGCAACTGAGGAGTAAGGGCCACGGCGGGAGAGGGTTGCCGGTATTGCGGTGAGCCGTTTCCCCTACCTTCCGTGGCCCTGACGGGGCCGCCACCGTTAGATGGCGGACGAGGTGGGGTCGCAGAGGAAGAGGACTGTCGGTATGTTGTTGCCGCTTTCCCTGTCCTCTGCGACCGAAGTGGCTGGCGATGGGGCTACTTACCTGACCCATCGCAGGGGACCATGGGCGTCCAGACATGGGGCTGTCTGGCGTCCATCCGCTTGGTCCCCGAGAAGGAGGTTGCGACGTGCTACGTGCTCTGGTGTGTCGCAACAAGGGGGTAGGGGCGAAAGCCTCGTAAGAGGAGGGTCCTCACGGACAAATGCCGTCGGGCGGGGCTGCTATTGAATGCGAAAGCGATGCCGGTAGCCCCGACAATAGGCATCGAGACGGAGCATCCTGGGGTTTAAGTCGGTTGGAGCCCGACATAACCACTTCGTTGGCCCCAACAACGGAGTGGTATCCGACCGGGTTTCCCCAGGACAAAATAAAAAAAAAGATTTAGTACCTTATTGTTTTACCTATCTAATTATGTACAGGGTGAATTTTTTATGAGATAGTGCAAAATGCTGAAAGGACTTGCTTGCCCGATTTTGACAAAAACTAAAATTGCATCTCTAAAATTTTCCATCTCTAGAAAAATAATACCGTATGAAGCTTATATTTTACTAAATGGTTTAAATATTATGTTCTAAATTCGCTACATCACTTAAAAATTGAAAAAATAAATCAGCTTATTTTCTTTGTGCAGCAGTTTGTTACGTTATTAGCCAGACTTCCTCACTATATTTTTTCAGGGAAAATAATAGGTAAGAAAACTACAAAAATTTGCTATGATTTTTAAATTAAAATTATCAGTAAAATACTTAATTCTGTGTTAGTAATCCAAATAAAATAGAAACATTATAAACTAGAGCAGTGGCGTAGCGTGGGCCACTGTTGCCCAAGGCGGAGTCATTATTTGCCGCCCTTTTGACGTCATAAAATGATAATGTCGGCCCTTATGAAGTCATAAAAATAATGTTGGCAATTTGGCGTCTTTGTGACGTCATAAAAATTATAGTGTTTATGAGAAAAAGGTAACGATATAAAAGAATTAAGCGAAAAATATTTCAAAACCATGTAAGGATGCGGGGCGACTTGTGATTTGCAACAACTGTATTAGGCAAGAGGGACATTTAATATGTATAAGTGGGTGAGAGCTAATTTCTTGAAAAATAATTGTCTGACCGCCAGTGACCACACAAAATATGTTTTCCCAATTTTGTCGCCCTCCTAATGGTGGCGCTCGGGGCGGTTAGGATTTAAAGTTAGCCGAATATTCGGTACCCGGTATCCGGCCAAACCACTATCTGTTTAATTTCTATTAAAACATCAAAATTAAATGACAACGGCACCATACCATTATCATAATTCCTACACCATGAGCTGTGGCACAACAGCGGTAACAGCGGTTTATATACTCGCAGTCCAACTAGCTTGCGATCATGGCAGGATGGTGTCAGCACTAGCACTGCCACGTATTCTTTTCATTTTCATTTTATTTAATTTAATGGAACACAAAACAAAATGTAGTTTATATCAAATACTTAAGTTAAATATAAAAAATAATTTTAAGCTAGACTATATCCTAAAATATGTATACACAGCATGGTTATTTCTGTCAGTTCAGCCGTTAATGCCTAATTTAGAGTCCTACATTTGTTTTTTAGTATGCAGTGAACAGTATAATTAAAAAAACAATATAAACAATAAGCATTTTTTAAATTTATTGTTAAAAACATCAATTTTATCGTTATGATTAACGATCGATCGATGGATCGTTGTATTGGCGACACATGCGGACAATGGGATTATAAAAAGAAATGTTTATTTATATAGATTTGAAGTACAACATTTCTAAGATGTGGATCATGGGCTTGATATATATATTTTTTAATTTGCCATACTATGTTTGTTTCCAAGAATTGGTCTCTATCAGCGACACTATTGATTGGTATAAAAATAAGGTAAATTATTTTTTGCCAAAATCAATAGGTTCTATTCCTGGCTAGGGTAATGAATGACTTTTTAAAAATCCTAATTAAGTACTTTTTGTTTTTGTCAAAATCGGGCACGCAACTCCTTGCACCATTTGTCGCTATCTCTTATCTCCTATATTTAGTTTAGGATCAGCCATGTAAAAAATTCACCCTGTATATTAAAATATTTTTAGGTCTAGTAAATAGGTAGGTATAGAGCACACCCATAGGCGCATGATTATTTTTAGACTGTAAATCCTCTAGAAGAGAATGTTTTCTTAAAAAAAAATACAAAATAACTTTGTGCTTAAATATTTTTAAATTCAAATTTCTAGTGGTGGATTATCAAAAATACCATTTGAGATGGTGTCTGTAGGACTTGATGCGAGTAGGTAAATATCACTACCTCCTTACTTACCTACTACCTACCATCTACCTACATAAAGGTAAGTACCTAAACATTTGACATAGAATCTACTTTTTACTTGCGTCTATCTCGTTCACTCATACGGGGATTATTGTTCGAGGAATGCGCGCGTCGGCTAGTCTCGTGTGTTTATGTCATTTAGGGTGCATTTAAGTGAACTCGATAATATGATGAACCTTATTTCTATCTAATAGAGTCTAAATTTCAACAAAAAACGAAACGAGGGCGTCTTACCAACTATAAAACATTGACATGAGACTACAGTGACTACTTTGTAAGACTTGAGTACATTCATAAATTAGTTTTAGGTATTAACATATATACCTAGTTATTGTAGAAAAACACTATCGCTAAAAGAAAAGTTTGTAAATTGTGTTAAAAAATATTCTTGATGTAGATTTCAAGGTGTTTCTTGAAAGTTTAGCTATAAATAGGTAGGTATGTAAGGTCAAAATTAGAACAAAATCAAAAGTCCTTGAGCGGTAGTCTCGTGGGGAGTGACGTTGCGTCATCGTCGGGTACTTCGGTGTAGGTATTCCGCAAGGCGGATTGGCCAACAAAGCCTTGCTGGCGGCCATTTTGTACGATGCTGAGTCACCAAAAGGTGAAAAATGAGCATGAGATATGAACTCCTCACGAGACTACACAACGGTATTGGGCATTTCACGAATTTTGGGTTTCGTTCCTTACCTACTACAGACAGAGTGGAAAATAATCAGAAAAAATCTGAAAAACCTAGCTAATGATAAAATTACTATTTCTAGATCAAAACAATATGTAAACAGTTTTGCCGCGTAAACTATTATCAAAAAGTTTGACGACAAGAGTGCGGAAACTTAGTTTTCAGGTTCGGTCGATCTTCCTTCATCCAGCACTCACATGGACACTGGTGTTGGTGGAACTTTTTTGTAGATGTTCAGTGAATAACCAATTCGTGTTTTTTGATAACGTAATCAGACTCATCAGCAAGTGAACTGTCAAAAAGCATAGTGAAGTGATATTAGTGTACGAATGGTATGATTGTTTACTTGTTTCCTGAAAGAAATTCAGTGTTTTAAGATCTGCAGGATGTAGTTTCGGACCTGCTATTTCAAGTGAATGAATACAATAGCCCCGTTTTTACGATCAGATAATTAATTCGGGTGAATGTTTACGTAGTAACAATTAAACAAGATCATGGATCCTGCCGTGAAGGTAAAGACCGAAAGGCCCGATGAAGCCGAGATTCGTGAGCTTGCCGCCAAAATGGTGGAAGCGAACAAGGCTAAGGCGCTGGCGGCGTCAGTGGCGGCCGCGCGGGCTCCGCCGGGCGCGCTTGGCGCTCAGCCTCCGCCCGGCGCCGGCGGACAATTGGGCATCCTCAACTTTCTGACACGGAAGCCGGGTGCGACCGGTGCCACCGACCAGCCCCGACCACCTGCCGACGCCGAAAAGAAGACCCCCGCGCCCGACGAGGCCAGCTGGAAAGGTCACTTCGGTTGGGATATGCTCGGCAAATGTCATATACCATACATCTATAGGTCAGGAGAGAAGTATGTAGCCGTTCGGATGGTCGAGATCAAACTATTAAATAAGTACCTGAACTATCTCCATGCAGACATTTACTCGTGTACTTGCATCAGGAGTTACTATATCACAGAGATCGAAGCTCGCCTCCTCAACGAGATCAACAATAGACATTGCGATGGTCAGTTTGGCCGCGAGCCGTTCACACAAAAAGACTTAGTCGTTAGGTTATCAGATGCATATGAGTTCTATAATTTCCTAGATGTATGTTACAATAAGTTAATGAGAGGGATGACTAACAATAAGGACAAGTGTGGGTTCATAAGGATAAATAAGGAGTCTGTGGTGCCTTACACAGTGAGAGACGGACAGAAGTTTGTACCTTTGTTTTACTTTGAGGGTGAGACGGACAATCTGAAGCTAAAAGCGGACCAGCTGAAGGGTTGGGACCTTTCCTACCTCAAGTTCTGTTGTAAAGTACAAGGAATAAGGAATGAATTGTTTGCCAGTGAGACGTGTTCAGTGATTAGTTTATCGGACATTAAAAGTTACTTCCCGCCGGGCACTGAGTTTGAAGAGTACTGGCCCAGCAAAGTTATGGATACTCAGCTCTTGATCTCTGCCAAAGGTCAGTTCACTATCAGCTTAGTTTTTAAAATATTATTTTAAAATATGTAGTTACTTGGTGTTCTCTTTTAGATGTATAATTAGGTAGATATTTATGCATGAAGTTCAAGTTGTAGACTCATGTAACTTATAAGAGTCCTTTGTAGGGTTCTAATACCAAAGGGTCAAAATGGGACCCTATTACCAAGACTTCACTGACTGTCTGTCAGTCTGCAGGTCTGTCTGTCACTAGGCTGATAATGTGATAGCTAGACTGTACAAATTTTCATAGATTAAGTAGGTATTTTTATTGTTGCTATAACAACAAATACTGATACAGAAACTGATAAAATACTGATACAACAAATACAGAATTAAGTGAGGGCTCCCATGCAACATGTTACAGAACACAGTATGGAACTCTTCGTGCGCAAGTCCGACTCGCACTTGGCCGATTGACACTAAATTAACTCCCCCTTTATTAAACCCAAAAGGGTCGAACGATCACGAAAGGGCACCTTAATTAACACAAAAGGGCTCTTTTAAAATCCTAACAGGGAACCTCTATAAAACTCAAAACTTTTATAAAAACTCGATAGGATGTCCATGCGACTAGCGCTTATATTGTACAAATATACCCCGCATTCTAAAATATACCGAAAGGAATTAAGAGTAAAGGGTACCCGGCTCTCTCTCCATACAAACGTAATCGACTGTTTCCTCCTTGGATAACGCCACTAGAGCAAATATTTTTGTTGCATAAAACTTATAACTGCCATGACCAATTGACCATGCCCCTATGTTTTGTTTTTGTTGTTTTTACAATCTTAATTTTTTGATGATTAGGAAATGAAAAAAACCAAGTCATAAGGCCATAGGCAAGGCCGATAAAGGTTCCATGCATAATTAGGTATTATAGGTAGGTACCTATAATACCTAATTATGCTAAAGGACCTATACCACAGAATATATAATAGCCTATTCATAGATTTAGCCACTCTGTACAACAATAATTACGTATTTATAAGAATTTAAAATTACAACTTTCTTAAAATTACGAACTGAAGGTCTAACTAACCTCCAACAAGACCTTGACATGTGGACAATTTGCATGATGGTTGTTTACTTTGAATATTAAAACTGATCCCTTTATCACTGGTTAAATATAACTGTTTTTAAAATTAAGTCAATGTCAATCTTATTAAGAAATATGTTAGGTCAAGGAGTAAGCCAAATTTGCCATGTTATTGTATTATTTACTCCTTTTTATTGTTGTCAAACTTGTTACCAAGAAGACAAGGGTTCTCTAAACTTTAAAGTAGTTAACACTGTATGTTATCCACTGAATTCCAACTCCCATAAAGTCATGGGAAAAACAACACTCTAGAGGAAAAAAATTAACTTTTATCCAACAAACTGTTAAAAACTAAAAAAAATCTACCTATTTGAATATAAGCATAAAATGTTCTAAATCATGTGAAATTCCTCGATTTATTTACGTGTTTCAGGGTATCCCAACTTTAAGGTAGGTAACTAGTTATTTATGTAACATCTCGAGTTTTATTGTGCAACCAAAACTAAAATAATACTTAGGTTTCGAAAGAGTTTCATAATCACTTCGAAACGCCCGATTTAAATAGTTAGTGTTGTAAATATCTATAAAAAGAAATTGCGGTAAATATCTACCTATTAGAACACCTCGGATATGCATTGTTGTCATGAATTAAAAGTACCTTTTTCATGGCTTTAAAGTTTTTATGCAATAAAACTAATGATACAATTTTTTATTAGTTATTTGCCAATTTTTAGGAGAAATAATGATCCAATCCAAGAGAATAATAATGTACCGTTATAGATATGAAAAATTCATGAATTAAACTAGAGCATTATGATAACCATCAAGCAGGTGTGGCATAAAATTACAAAACAAAATTTGGACTCTGAACGTTACGCAAAAATATTAAGAATACACGATTTTCCGGAAAATGATAAAAAGTTAACTTACAGTTAAATTCTACGGTTAAATCATACCGTTTACATTTGGTCAACTACAGACTGCTAAACCAGCATCAAACCGGACATAATTCACATAATACGATAAACTGTAAAGATAAATAAATGTGTGATGAATGCTTACTTCCTAGAAATAAAACGACTACAACCCGCGTAAAGTAATATACAGGAAAGAGGCTCAAATCTAATTACAAATGCTTTTTCGGAATTCATCTGATAAGATAACGCAATTTTGAAGACCTCAGTTGTCTGGATTTCTTATAAAATAACTAAACCAATCATTAATAAATAGTTTTTGTTTAAAACTATCATTTTACCAATAATAATTATTTTGTAAATCCTGACGTTTCAGAAGGTATACAGTTTCATGGTTGTAGGCAGACAAATCTTATAAATGACTAGCAGCGCTCCGCGGTTTCACCCGCGTAACTCCCGTTCCCGTGGGAATATCGAAATATAAAATAGCCTATATCCTTCCTTGATAAATGGACTATCCAACACAAAAATAATTTTTCAATTCGAACCAGTAGTTCCTGAGATTAGCGCGTTCAAACAAACAAACTCTTCAGCTTTATAATATAAGTATAGATTTAAATAACCTAACTGCCGTCAAAACTAACAATAATCAGAGCTTTCGTAGAATTTACTGACATGATGGTGTCCTGAAGTCTTGCAGCTGTTGTTGGTAGAGCTTTTTGAACTTAATCAAATAGTGGTTGAAGACCACTGGTTTTGGACCGTCTATCCAAAACCAGTGGTCTTCAACCACATTCTCATATTTAATTTTAAGAAGTCACTGTACAACATTTGAATTGAATACAGTAAAAGGTGTAGGTTCGAAGCTGACATCGCGCATTAAAATTGACAGGATCAGTATCTGGAGGCGGGCAGTGGACGCGCGCGCCACCTGCGCCGCCACCGGGTGTGGTGAGCGGTGCGGCTGGCGTCAACTTCAACGCTGTGAACAACACGTCGACGCGAGGAAGACGCGCCGGCACTACGCGCCACACTCCCTCATCCACCGGCATGCAGATGCCACATGCGGGGCTTTCCGCCGCCGCCGTGCAAGCCCTGGCCAATGGCTGGAGCTTACCCGGCACACTTACGCAGGCCCAAACGCAGCAGGTCCTCAGGCTCGCACACGTGAGTATGTTATTTGTGCCATCATTAGCAGCTGAATGCGATACTTACCTAAATGCTACAAGGAGTAAAAGCTCTAGTAAATTTTCTTCAGAAAAATTGCAGAGAAGTTTCACTTTTATTTCCGGTAGTAGAGGATGTATAAGTTAGCTGCTCCGAAGCTGAGTTCGGCTGTAAGAACGAAATCGTTTGTTAGGTACGCTACTTTTTCGTTTTGAGGAAAGAAGCTACACTTGGTCTCCTGTTTTGGTAAACATACAGACGTGTGCATCCTCAGCGCGGCACTGACATTTAATAGCCTTCTTCTAAAACTGGGCTATCAAATGCGTAAATATTGTTTTAAATCTAACCGGTAGTTCAAAAAAGAGCCGTAAAATAGATTAATATTCACGGCTCTTTTGGAACCTTATTAAAAATCTGGCTGCCATTCTTACATAATATTTAGCGGGCAAAAAATTACATCTGTAACTTGCGTGTAACTCGGTAAAACCTTATTTACGTCACCTTATCTACCTACATAGTATGTAGGTATGTATTACGTTGTATTATAAACAACCTTGTCTTTGACACAGTGCAGGTTTTTTTTCCCTGTGTTATTAGAAATAGTCAGTCAAACAATAAGACAACTGCTATGCTAAAGAAAAACGTAGGTACGAAATTGGAAAAACAAAATCCTACTTTAAATGATAAACAAACTGATGTATGCTAAAAGGAAGATGAATAGACAGGTAGAAAAGGTATCGGTACATTTGAAATTGCACAATATTTCCTTGTTATGTATGAAAATTTAGTAATTATTATCAAGTACATATATTCATATGTACTTAATAATCATTCGATGACGATATCAATAGAGACAGATAAATCGTGAAGATTGTTGCTAGAGGTTAATGCCGGAATTTACTATGTGAAACTTACAGGGCAAATCTCTTTGCATCGGGAATTAAACTATTTCTCCTTTTTTTGTTGAACAGGCGCAAGTTGCAGCTCAAGCTCAAGCCGCGGCGCGGTACAACAACGCAGCAGCGATGGCCGCAGCAGCAGCCGTTGCGATGCCGCAACATCGATCACAGCACCAGCAGCGTAATGTCCAGGTGAATATCAGCTTTATTGTCAGTTTTTCTTATTAGGTAGATAATTTTGACAGTCTTTGGTGTGAAATGTTATCTTAATCGAATCTAGTCATTGTGTAATTTACGTCAATTATTAAATCTAGATCTATTTGAGCTACAACGACTATCTACACCTTATTGAGCACAATCTAGCTGACTACAATTCTTTCTACCTACGCATGATGATTAGTTGACTACCTTACTTAGGGTACATTTTCTCTAATGTTATAAATAAAATGATTATACATTATTATTTTTAAGCTGTGTGGTTGGATGTTACCGGAAACACGTCCCCTCATATTACAATACTGTTTATTACGTAATCCAAACTCCTGCTTCCCCCTCGCATCATGTGTGTTTAATACTTATTTTCCCATAAGTGAGTCACTTTTGAAGTACCAAAACTAAACTAGCGATACTTTCTCAGTTAAATTTAGAATCTCGTGTAAAAACCCAAAAATATTTTTACAACCACACATTGGATTTTGTCTGTAGCATTTTATAATTTCGCCTTTTTTAAGATTTTTTTTGTTTTCTTCTCGTTTATTTTTTACTTTACTTCTAGATGAGTATTATTTTAATCCCATATTTGTAGTTCTACTATTGATACGTTGTTCAAGTCATAAATACGGTAACTTGTCAGCGAAAGGAGCACATTTCACCGTTACTTACCCGATATTCAATAACTACGGTTTTTGTCAACATTTTACCATACCTTCTTGATTTACTTACTCATGTTTGTGTGCTTATTAAAAGTCAAACACGTACCGCTATATCGTACCTAAAATTACAGCGTATCTTATTATTTTTGGTCAGGAAAAGAGATCGAAAATAATAGATATGAGAATCTCCTTCTTTTTTGAAGTCAGTTTAAAAGGCAGCTTCCCACGGAATCCGATTCAAGTAAATGAAATGAAGCGTAATTATTCCTTAATGTTCTGTATCATTAAGAGTCTTTGATATTTAATTACATTCTAATTTTTGGATACAAAATCTCTAATCTTCTATACATATAAAATGCTTTTTCCTGAATGACTGACTGACGCGCATTCTAAACCGCTGATCGTAGAGACCTGAAAATTGGAAGGTGTGTTCTTTGTATGACGTAGGCATCTGATAAGAAAGGATTTTCCAAAATTCTACCCCTTAGGGGGTGAAGGATTGGCAAAGTTTGTATGGAACAACGTGATTCTTTGGCCCAATCTACGTTCTTTCGACTTCTACGCGGACGAAGTCGCGGGCAAAAGCTAGTTTATTTTTATCATCCTTGTGTGTGTAGTGGATGAAAGGTGAAAAATTTTGTTTTATCGTTTATTTCAGTTTCCAAACAGTGCAATAACAATGGCGATGGGTCAGCAGCCTCCCCCTCTAGTGAGGAGTACGGCCAACACAACGACGATGAAGTGAGCAAATTTTATAACACTTTAATACACCTTAGAGAGGAACAGCTGTAAATCCTAACGTAGGGCCCTAACATACCCCTGAGCTTTTGAAGACTTTGATCCCAAAGGTTTAAAAAGGACTAAATTAAAAAGGCACTTTTAATCAAAAATAACCACTTAAATTAAAAAGGACCCCTTAAATTAAAAAGGACCCTTAAATTAAAAAGGACCCTTAAATTAAAAAGGACCCTTAAATTAAAAAGGACGTCATACATTAACAAGGACCCCTTAAATTAATAAGGACCCCTTAAATTAAAAAGGACCCCTTAAATCACTCTTACATCTAGGGATTGAGTTCAAAATGACTTTTAGATTCGATGATGGAAGTAAACTCGTGATTACTCTCGTGTTTTATGTGTATTTTTTATACTTACTCCTAGAACAAACATCAAGTTTTATCTTATCATTTATTGATAACTAATCCGATAGTTAAATACTGACGTCTCTTTTCTATTCATGGCGAAAGTAAGAGACAGGTTAAATTGATCTATCAGGTCAAATTGCCTAAACGAAAATAAATTTCTGCAGCTGCTTTGCCTTGGAATATTAAGATACCTATTGTCTACTCAAGGGCAAAAGATTCTTAAATGTTATTTTAACCTTTAGCTTTCTGTTCACGAAAGTACGATAACTTTAAAATGTCAAAAAGGCAAAAATACCTATTTACGTGGTATAGTGGAGTTACGGCTGTTCGATGCGTTTTATGTACCATTCGCCATTGTCTTGTCACTGTGTTTTTGTTAATTTATATACATAATTACATAACCTGCAATTTAATTTTAATATATATACTAACCCAGTTTGGTTTTGAATTTTGTTTCGTTTCTTTTCCTTTAATTTATTTTACATATCATATTGACCAATATAGGAGTCTTTTTAACATGATTTGCAGGTTGTCTTAGTTTTGCGTCGTATAAATTTTGGGACCAAAAGGGCCAAATTTTACGTTCATTAATTTTATACCACTTTGGCCGTCTATGGAACCGAAGTTTTGGAACTTTTAATTTACTTGTATAGTATACTAATTTATTTTTTCTTGTACCTGCAGTGTACCACCTCAAGTGACTGGGACAATGAATGGCCACTCAACCTCTCACTCCACGGACAGTCGCAAAAGGCTTACCCCTATAGCCGATATCAGTATAAATGGCAACCATACGCCGTATAAGGTGAGACCAACTTTAAATTGACGTAAACTATCTCTATTGATCCTAGTTTAGCTAGAGTTATAATGATCCATTCTAATCCACGTCGTTTGACGCAACTTTGTAGACATTTTAGGCGTTTCACGATATCTATGTTCTGTCGATTATGAACATTTAGGGTTAATTACTACACTATGCCAGGGGCGGGCGGGGTATGTGTTTATGGATTAATAGACATGTCACAATCACCCTGGGCTGGCCTGCCTTGGGCATTGTGGTGACTTTGTAGGAGCCTTTTGACCAAGTATGAGGCTTCACTTAATAGATAGATAGATGAAAACATTACAAATTATACATACATATTTAGAATAAGAATATACTTAAAATGGGACAACTCATAGGGTACCACCTTATACCCTAAGTTTGGACACTCTACCTTGACCTTTCTTAACTTGTCCATCCAAATGTTGCCTGGGAGAGATTGATTTGAGCGATAAGGCCGCCCTTTGTAACACTTAGACTTAAGCTTTGTTATTTTAAATATTTATAATGTAATTTAAAAATTTATCTATCTATCTACCCCATGGGTGCTGCTAAAAACTATCTTTTATATGTATTAATATGGTTGTATTATTGTTTTTAGGTACAAAAAGCGTTAGTAGAAAACACAATGGTGCCGTGCATCAACGCGAAGCCGTTCCAATACAACGAGCTGCTGATGACTCTGCCGGACCTCGCCAGTCACTTCTTCCCGCGTGTCTCTCTCACCACCTGCCGCGCTATGCTCGACGCACTCGGCATCACGTTATTTAGACCTAACTCGTTAGTATCTCATTTAAGATAAAATATTTTTTATGTTTGTTTGTAATAAATATACTCTGACACTTCTGGACAGATTTTCATGTTACTTGGTGGAATCTATGGCAGTTCCATGTGCTACTATTAGTTACGATGATTCTACTGGATTGGAGCTACGCGCGTGATACAGCAGGGTGCTGCTAGTTTAGAATTCAGTTTGTCATCACCCAACACAATATGTGCATATTCGGTGATGTAAACTTGCTCATGGACACTGGACAGGCGCGGACGCCAACTTACGCATACGCACGATACGATTTCATATCGAAATACTTATGAGACTCATGGCTTTTGACGATACACTAGTTTCTGATGGCTTAAGTAAATAACAATTTCTCCCCCTCCCCACAGAACCCAATTGACTATCCTCCGCAACTCTGGCAAGTGCAAATCGGCAGCGGCAGGCGAGAACGGTCTGGCTCTAGTCCAGATTCGGGACGTGATGCAGCACATGCTGCAGTTCAAGTACATGCTACGGTCCGGGCTGGCGGGTGAGGAGCCGCCTCACCAGCAGCCGCCAAGGCCGGCGCACGCGCCACAACCCACACATCAGGCCAAGCGGGCTCGAGCCAACTGATTCTCAGACCCACATGAACCTGTGTTCTGATCAACATAGTGATAATAATTAACCTTGCAGTTATGACTATCACTATCAAATTATGACTGGTAATTGTAACCTTTAAATACAGTGTATAGTAAATCGGTGATGTGTTGTGCACGGATACAGTGACTTTTTAAAAGACACAGATACTTTAAACATATATTATACGCGACGAATTGAGAACCTCCTCCTATAATGAAGTCGGTTAAAAATAGTTAGTTAATTGTTATATGACTATCTAAGCAATGCACTTTCCTAGGTTATGTGATTTGTAATAAATTTTAATGTTTGCAATTCGTGGTCATTTTGGATTTTCTTCTATCACCTTGGAGGTGCATTACTTATGTGGCCAAATTATATGTACAGCTTCAAATACGTCAATTTTTTCCATTAAAACATGTACAAATGTATAAAAAAACTGTTTTGTAAATCGGAAGATCTTATTTATAACGATCATAAATAGAAGACTGAGAATTTTATTTTTAAAATTGTTTCCTAATTAACTGAAAGCTATTGATATGTTGTGAAGTCTATATTTTAGTTGCTGTTTTTTGAGATTTGGTACTTGAGTTGTGATTTGAGTTTATTTGTATACGAATTGTATGTAAAAACGTAATTATTGTTTGAAAGCTTTGTCTAGATATGAATGGGTAGGAGTGAACTTCTACCGCTTGCCTTGAGTCAACAATGACACTTATGTTGTTAGCAATACATTTTAATAGAGAGGTACATTTTATGAAAATAATCCTTTTGTGTTTAGCTAAATGTATAAGTGTTGTAATGACGTCTAAAACGCTTATTAGATCATCACAAAAACTAAATATCACAAATTAGTCACATGTTGACTACGAAATTTATATGTTCTGGGATAATAAGAGTCAAAAAATTGTATAAAAACTACTTATATGGTGCTGCAGAGGATGATCCATTTGTTCATCTTTGGGCAAAATTGTCGGACAATACGTCCTTGTGCAGCTTGTAAAGGAATTATGTTTATAAATGCTTAATTATTGAATTACCAGTGAAGTATTTAGATAAAATTCCACCAAAATTAAGCTAGGAAGTTTTAATTAAGAACAGTTCCTATTTCTATTATTTATGGTCAGATTAATATTTTCTTATCTGTAACTTATGAGATGGGGGTATTGCTTTTTCCATCAAATAAATGTATTTCCTTGCTCTAGATTTTAGATCAATTATTTTTATAAAACTAGGGTTGCACCTCTGTTTTCCTTTTCTCTGACAACAATTTACTAAAGGAAATGCGACCCACTTAAAACTTAATAATGAAGCAAATCATTATAAGCAATAACAGCAAACCTTGGTTTTATTAAAAAGAATGATCGATCTCGTTATTACCAGATTAAGGGAATACAATTTGTATGGAGATAGTGTTGCTAGGATACCGATACTTAATTCTTCCATATGTGATAATGCAACATACTAAAATTCCAGACAGTTTCTCAAATATTATATTGAATCCCAGTTTGATTTACTTTTTTGTACATAACTGCCTACCAAGATCAGGATAACTTGAGTATTATCACAATAAGTTAGTTATATTAAAATTAGGCCTTGTAGTTAACTTAATACAGTAGATAATTAGTTAAATTGGAGCTGTGTACATTTTATGCTATTTATTTATGATGTAGATATAAGAAACATCAGTAAGATCTATTTGTTACATTTAAGACTTTCATTTAACGCAATAGATATTCATGGTGCAGTGTCTTCTATGGAGTCATTGATTCTGTAAAAAAAGAAAATAAAAGATAATTTATACTTATTTGTTTTGTTTGATTTCATGAATGTTTATCGGTTTGTGTGTCAGCTTGTTTTTTTTACGACTGCGCTCAGAAATGCTTTGTCACATTTTCGCTTTGAAATTGAAAAATTCAACGATTAGACTAAATATACTTGATGAGTAGAATTCCATGAGTAGAAAGCCACAAAGCATAACGCTATTAGAAGCACTATTACTAATGTTTCATTTAGGAACGTTACTGTATTTCTAGCTTCGTCTGAGAATAACTACGCAGTATATCTCTGTCTAGGAGAGCATTTATATCCTTTATGCCTTTAGTAGGTACAGCGCACAAGAAACACTATGATACCTCTATTAAAAATAGGGGTCTTAGGTGGTCATACTATACCAATGAAACGCAGAGAAAAAGGTATTAGTATAGTTCAATTGCACCAAATGAACATTTTTGAATTTTGCGCTACTCGGTGCGTGTTGGTGCTGCCTTCACTGAAAATGAGCAAAACTTTGGCAACATTGAACTATGTTTTTTTTATGAATGTGTCTTCGCACGGCTATGTGCATGTAGCCGATTAGAATATCTAAATAATTTGTTACATAGACTAAGAAAAGAGCACGACACAAATATTCTGTTTTCCGATGTAAAAAAAATACAAGATATGTTCATGGAGTTTTGGCGGGAACGAGTTAAGAACATGTCGTGCTGCAGTTTTATTTTCATGAAACTTAGTTGTAACCCGAGTTGAATTGTATAATTCTGGTGGAATGTTATTCAATTTAGTTCTGTGAAAGTGCACAAGTGTAGTGAAAGTAAAAATCAGTGTCAAACATGAAGTTTTCTCGTTGCCTCCAAATCTCCTATTAAGGTTATGGTAAACTTGCCACCGCTTAACTATAGCCCCCTAGTCGGATTATGACGACTTTGAGTTTTTTGAAACACTTTAGGCCCGATTTATGATAAATCGGGTCATACATAACTTGATGCAAAATATAACTTGACACTGGCTAAATGCACAAGCCGTGCGAAGCCATAATTAAAAGAAAAAAAAAGAGATAGGTTCATATGCTGAACATCTTGGAGAAAATGACAGTTCTGACAACATTTTCATATCAAAATGGTCTGAAAAAGTGTCTTCCGAAATTTGTTGATTATTGAATTTTCGATCAAAAATTAAATTATAACAGTGAAATCCGTACATTTCGTGAAAAAAAAAATAACGTTAAACATTGTGCTGCTGAAGATTGACCTCTTGTACAATGGAAGCTGCTGCTGGAATAAACTTTGGTCATATTTTCCGCTAACTCAGCATTCTTACATTACAGACTTTACATTTACGTTACTATTTTCATTATTATGCTAGGATTTCATTCATTTCATTACTTTGAGTAGCTTGTATTTATTTAATGATATTGTAATTAGTTTATTTGTAAGTAGTAAGTCATATTTTGTTGTAAAGATGAACATCCATGTATGCAGGGATACGTCAGACGCGGTGGCCCTGTACCTGCCTCAGCGTTTGTATCTAAAACCTTTCGCAAAACTAAGTATCTCTGTTCAGCTTCCCCCACACAAGGTTACACACGGCAAGTCATTATCCAACTGGGAACTCATGGAGAAATTGAGGAAAATGATCCAACCTGAAAGTTTCTCCTTATTGAAAGTGTCAAAACATAGTACGGAAGTGATTAGGTTTGATGCAGAAATAGAGAATCGTGATAAATTGGAATGTGTGATACACCGGCTCAATGAACGAGTTGTGCAACTGACAAACTACCCTGATCCTTTAAAGTTGAAAGTATCTGAAGCAAAGCAAGATTTCCCGAGTCGTCATTCGTGGGACTCGTTCTTCCGAGATGCAACAGATATGGATGAGATGAAACCGGGCGAGCGTCCTGACACAATCCACATTGCAAACCTGCCAATACGTTGGTTTGTTCATGACAGAGATAGAGATGAGGATCCTCCCCCCTCCGAGAATATATTTAAAAAAGTGTTTGAGAAGTTTGGTTCGATTCGTCAAGTTGATGTTCCCGCTGCTGACCCATACAGATTACAGATGAAGTCATCAATGAGGGGTATATCGACTGCTCCTTCTGAATCGGCTCTTTATTTCGAGGGCTATGTACAGTTTAATGAGTATGTTGGTTTTGTGAGATGCATGGATGCCTTGAGGGGTTGCAAGTTGCTACGAAAGAAAGATGATATGGCCGAGTGGTGCGGATTGAGGGTGGACTTTGACAAAACCAAACACATGACCGATGCGGCTGTGAAACGCAGGTCTATTGTCCGAGAGAGACTCACTTCTCGACAGAGGGCTAAAGATGATGATGAGAGGGAGCAAAAAGAGAATGCTCGCAAGAATGAACTTAAAGAAAGGTAATTTCAAATTCATTTATTACTCTGTTAAAATGTTTCATTAACTCTCCTTCTATTGTATCAAAGTTTTATAAACTATGATTTGCCCTGGCTTCGCATGGCTATATTACGCATGTATTATACCTTCCTCTTAAATCTCTATGGATTTAAAAAAAAACTGTATCAATACCTGTTGCGTAGTTTTAAAGGGACAGACAACAGGAAGCGACTTTGTTTTATACTATGTAGTGAAGTTGTTATCTTCAATATGATCATAGTGTAAAGAACTTGATAGGTCTCTTCCGTGCCCCTTCCAGACAAAAGGAGGTTTGCTCACGAATTATATTTCACTCTTTAAGACAAAAATACGAGAGATCTGAACGAGAGAAGTTGGAGAAGATGAGGGAGAGAGAAGAAAGGCGAAAGAAGAAGCAGTTGGCTAAGCTTATGCAGAAGGATAATGTGAACCTGAATGGGAAAGTTGCCGAGGAACAAAAAAAGCTTCTGAAAGCACAGAAGAAGCTGCAAGCTATAAGACTGATTGAAGAACTTTTCATGAGGATAGAAGTAAGTTAAGAATGTTTCTAAAACAATATAATGGTAAGGAAACCATTCGTGCGCGAATTTGACTCGCACTTGGCTGGTTTTTTTAGGGTTCTGTATCCAAAGGGTAAAAACGGGATCCTATTACTAAGATTTTGCTGTCCATCCGGCATCTGTCTGTCACCAGGCTGTAACTCATGACCCATGATAGCTAGAGAGTTGACATTTTTACAGATGATGTATGTGTGTATGTAACAATAAATAATAAAATTTAAGAATTATTTCAGTAATTTTTTCAAAGTTTAATTATAACGATTTATGTATTATTCCAGCTTCGCCCGGAGTTGCAACGTAACGGTGAGCACCGTGGCCGATATTACGATGCGGGCGAGAGAAGCGCCCGCGCTCGAGTGGTTGACAGATTCAAGCGTCAGCAGGAGGCTGCCGTCGAAGACCAGCGCCAGCAGTTCCAATGTGCTCTGGATGGTCAGTGTTTTGTAATACTAGATAGTCTGCATGTTTGTTCTCTCTTTACAGTTGAAATGGTGTTAGCCTATATTGTTTAGTGGGATACTTTTCATGTGAATTAATGGGTTGATACTGTGGGAATATCAGGATAAAAAGGAGCCTAAGTTACTAACTAAGATTCCAAGATTTCGTACCAAGTTTTATCAAAATCATGAAACTACTTGTATTTGTGTAAAATATACACAGAAAAAAACAAAAATCCAAGTAAAATCCATTTTTTCTCTTTGAGTATAATATTTTTGTATAAGTTTTTCTGATCCAGTCTTAATTGTTCCATTTCATTCTTCTATGTATTTATCAATTATCTCGTGAACAGGTATCTTATAATAGATGGCGTGCTACATCCTAGACTACACCGTGTCTTGCCACTAAGCAGTGCCTCGATTCAAAGGTTTAATTCGTCGGGCGTGTGTTATTAGGACGCGTTTGCTATGTCAACGTCTTAAACCTTAATGAATCGACGCACTGGTGTGTTCTAATAAATAACTAGCTGTCCCGGCAAACGTTGTTTTGCAGTACAAATAAATAATCTACATACCGACTGCATCGCCATCTGCCGGGCTGATTTGTGAATCTAAACCATCCAGGACGCCACCCAAACGCATACAAAAAAAATCATTCAAATCAGTCCAGCCGCAGCAGTAGAATCCCACTATTATTATAATAATCTATAATATAAAAATGAATCGCAAAATGTGTTGGTAAGCGCATAACTCAACAACGCCTGGACCAATTTGGCCAATTCTTTTTTGTTGTCTTTGATATTGTCAAGAGACGGTTTTTATGAAGGAAATATTAAGAACGTTGCGCAGAAAATTATTACGCGGGTGAAACCGCGGGGCGTAGCTAGTCCTACTAATATTATAAATGTGAAAGTTTGTGTGTGTGTATATGTTTGTTACTCCTTCACGCAGAAACTACTGCACCGATTGCCATGAAACTCGGTATATAGATAGCTAGAAACCTGGATTAAGACATAGGCTACTTTTTATCCCAATATTCCCACGGTATCGGGACTTAAGCTGGTGAAACCGCGGGGCGCAGCTAGTTATATATATATATATATATATATATATATAAATATATATATATATATATATATATATATAAAGATATTCAATGTTATTTAATGTTGTTTTCAGGTCGTATAGTAATCCGATCAGCCCTGGAGACAAGGAAGGGCAAGCGTGATTCGTCTCTCAGTTCCCTGTCCTCAGACGAGGGTCGGCAGAAGCGCATCAAAGCTGAACGTCAACTCACCACGCCCGAACATGATATGGAGTTACATAAACCACCAGGTAAAGCTTTAAAAATTTTAGCTAAAGGTCGCTGCATACGTAACGTAATTTTTCTCGTGTCCGGCGAAGAAACATCGTTAAAAATGATATTTACCCCGTCCCACACGGCACGTGCCCTCCAATTTTTCGTAACGTGTGTTTTGTTACTATATTTTTATACTAGCTGTTGCCCGCGACTTCGTAGGCATGGTTGTTTCGTTTTATATACTAAAATGTTTCTCTTGAATCACGCTATCTATTAAAAATACCGTATTGAGTATTTGTCCATGAAACTTAAAATAAAAGACTGGAATCGGTCAAAACCCGAGCCAAAATAGATAGGAGCAATCGCCTCCACCATCGAGTAACGTGGATATGCCATTGTCATTGGAGATCCGTTATATGCGTCAGGAAATGTCTCTGATGAGGGAACAGCTGAATAATGCAGTGGCTCTCATTACAAATTACGAAGCAAAATTGGACAACTATGCTCGACAAGTTCAAGAATTTTACGTTAAAATTCAGCAACTGGATTCATTGCCAAGAACTGTACCTACCGCCCAGTTACCGCGGCCGAACGAGGTGATTGCTTCGAGAACCAAGAAATCGAACTTGCCAAAACAAAAGCAGAAAAAAGCGCCTACTAAAATAATTACAGCAATTCACTCTACTGACTCACCACAGATTGCTCATCAGAAAACTGCCCAACATGACGACTGTTTCGACTTCGATGTCAAGGACTCGCAACGAGAACAAGCGCCTGGTGGATCGCAAGTGTTGATGGCTGATGAACAATCAGAATGGACGCAAGTTGCGAAAAAAAGTCGTAGACCTTCCTCCCTCTGTGGTACTGCCGGGCCAACTATTACAAAACTAAAAGCAGTCGAGCCACGCAAGCATATTCACCTATGGAATATTACTTGAAAACGCTCTGCCCGTCAGGATCATGCGCGGTTGAAGAGCTGACGCCTAGGGGTAGTTATAGATCTTACAAGCTCGGTGTCCCGGTCGCTCACTTTGAGGCATGTTTATCTACTGATGTATGGCCGGTAAATTCTCGCATAAAAGCATGGGTACAGCGCAAACGACCGGCTAATCATTCTAGACCAGTTCCTGACCAGCAGCCCTTTCGTGACGTCGTCGCAGCCTCGCAGAAAAATGAATAGTTTACATATTCACTACCAAAATGTCCGAGGCCTAAAAACAAAACATGTGGTCTATCGAAATAACCTGCATTTGCTTCCACACGAAGTTGTAGCCATCACCGAAACCAACCTCGATGACTCTGTTGAAGACTCGGAGCTTACGTACGGAAGTATTGGCCAGTGGAGTATACTTCGACGGGATAGAGGAACCCCTTGCGGTGGAGTACTGTTGGCTGCTCGCGCACCAATTGTTTTCCGTCGCTGTGGAGAGTTGGAGACTGACCTCGGGGAGGACCTATGGGCGAATTTCACATGGCAGGGACGTGCCTTCTACGTGTGCGTTGTTTATATCAAGCCTAGATCGAACGACAGTGACTACATGAGATTCTTTTGTAAAGTAGAAAGCTTTGTCAATAACTTAAAAAAGCATCTGTACTGATCTTAGGCGACCTTAACTTAAATAGTGCATCGCAATCTATAGTTAATTATTATGGTTATTTTTTGTCTTTTTGTTGTCTGGCTGAGAAGAATGAGGTGTATAATGTGCATGGAGGTAAGTTAGATGTGGTACTTATTCAGGAGGGCGACAAGAAACATGAAGTCTCTGTCGAGGCTACTGAAGGCATAGTCAACGTCGATTCATATCATCCACCACTCGACATTGAGGTAAGAACAACCACAGCTCCTCGTTCAACTCTCTTAGAACCTAGCAACATCAACCCATCTACGGATTGGAATTTCGAGAAATGTGACTGGGTATTGCTACATAATTTGCTATCTTTGGTTTCTTGGAATACTGTACTTAATGCAACTAATGTCTATCACGCAGTTCAAAGTTTAAAAAAAATTGAAAAAAAAACATCATTGATTCTTGTACCCCCAAGAAACATCGCAAGGCAAGTAAAACTAAACGTTATCCTGTATGGTTTACCCCGGACATAATCAGTGATGCTCGACTAAAACTCAAGCTCCACGCAATCTGGAAGCGCACCAAAAGCATACATGCGTACAATCAGTTTTCTGACCTGAGAGCCGATTTGAAGATTCGTATAAGTCAAGCCTATACTAACTACACGGTACGTATTGAGGGATCTATAAAGGATAATCTGCGGGAGTTCTGGCGGCATATATCAGCGCTTAGATCAAAAGGTGGATTTGAGCCCGATGTCATTTACAAGGGCATCGAGGCCGCAGAAGCCTTCGCTAGTTTCTTCTCTAGTGTCTTTCATCCCGTCTCACCTCAACTTGACTCGGAAAAGGTAATCCGTCTCGATGATAGTAAGGACAGTAATTAAATTAATATACCTGAAATTAGTCGTAGCAACGTCATTTATGGTTTAATGAAACTGAAACCTGGTAGGTCCTTAGGCCCAGATAGTATCCCTTCAAAAATGTTAAAGCGGGCAAAATATGAACTATGCGCCCCTCTCTGTCATATTTTTAATCTGGCCCTGGAATCGGGCGTCTACCCAAACCAATGGAAAATCTCTAGAGTGACCCCGATCCCAAAAACCTCGAATAAGTCCTTGGTTGAAGAGTATCGTCCCATAGCTATTATGGCTTCACCAGCAAAAGTTTTTGAACGTATCTTACACAAATACTTATTTGATCAGGTCAATATATTCCTCTGTAACGAGCAACATGGCTTTAGAAGTAAACGTTCTGTTGACACTAACTTGTTTACTCTTGTTAATTATATATCAACTCGGCTCGATAGAGGACGTCAAGTGGATGTATTATATTTTGATTTTAAAAAAGCTTTTGACAGAGTTAATAATGACATTTTATTGGCAAAGTTTGTGGCTATCGGACTTGCCCCAAAAATAACCCACTTGCTTGCGGATTATCTTCGTGATCGACAACAGTATGTGCGGCTTGGTTTATACGAATCTTTACCCTATCATACGCGCTCCGGTGTGAGTCAGGGATCTATACTAGGGCCACTCTTATTTTTGATTATGGTTAACGATATACCGACAGTTGTTAATACAGCAAGATGTCTGCTCTATGCAGATGACTTAAAGCTATTTACTGAAATTAGGTCACAGTCAGATTGCGAGGAGCTTTAGCGAGACGTAGATGCAATATCTGAATGGAGCCGCTCCAATAATATGGAATTTAATGTTAGCAAATGTTTCATTATGACTTACGGTCGAATGAAGCACCCAATAGTTTATAATTATACTGTTGATGGCATAATAATTGCCAGAAAGTCCAGTGTGAAAGATTTGGGTGTTACGTTCGATCGTGAACTTACATTCAACACACATATTGCTACTCTAGCAAAACGTATAGGCGTTTAGGGTTTGTGCTCAGGAATGCGCGAGAGTTTAAAAACATCGGTGTCATAAGACTGCTATTTACTGCCTTAATCCGTAGTAAGCTGGAAACTTCTTCATGTGTATGGAATCCCCACGAAGCTTGTTACACCCTATCGCTCGAAAAAGTGCAGAAAGCCTTCCTTCGTTTCATAAAAGGATATATGGCTATTATCCTTTCATGTACCCAACACAATTTCTATTGGGTTGTTTAGGATACAACTCTCTAGAAGTTAGGCGTAATTACGACCAAATGATGATGGTTCTTAAAATACTAAGAGGAAAGGTTGACTCCATCGACTTGAACAATGAGCTGTGTAAATTGTTCACGCCCAGTAACTACTTGCGAGGTAGGTACCATAAGTTACTGGCATTACCCTCAAGTCGAACAGTGTCACACAGGCGCCTGTTCCCCGTGCCCTCAACTTTTGGAACGACCTCCTGGATAAGAATCGTGAATGTGATTTGTTTGTGGATGAATGGAATGATATACTGTTTGAGTGTTTAAGATTCTGTGAGAGATCTGTGTGACTGAGCGTCCCTTATATTAGTTCTTTAATTATTGTAAATGTTTTTGTAAAACGTTATAATTAAAGTAAAATAAATAAATCTAAATAGCTTAAAACCTCAAACATGTAATATTGAAACAGTAGTTGTATCTGTCATTCTTCTTATTTTATCTGACCAATATTGCGCCACAGCCACATTATTGGCCTCATTTAGGTCGTCCAATGTGCAGTGGAATGGAGGAGGTGATTTATCGATTGTGTTGGGGCCCCACAGTCACAGCGCTCCTTCGAGGTGAAAGCCCACCGGCACATATTTGGTTTGCAGCAGCCTACTAGGGTCTAGAGGCGGTTAAGTGACTTCCACATAAGCAGGTTGTGGCCTGGTTTTTCTCTGTCGAACAAACATAATTTTGTGCAGAGATACTGTTTAAGGCCAGGTGCTAATAAAGCTTTTTTTGTTATTTGGATATAAATGGATATTGTAGTTTAATAACCATATTTTTGTTTATTGTGGTTGAAAACATGATATGAACAACTTCGTTCGATAAAAAAAATGTTAGAAACCAGAGAATTATTAGATCGTTTATCGGGTTTTATTCAAAAATAGTTAACGTTTGTTTCTAAAAATGAATCAAATGATAGGTTTTGACCTCTAGGAACTATATTTGTGGATAATAATGCTAAAATGTTTGGCATATCGACCAAATATAACAGTTAGCACGCAGCACGCTACGTTTTGCAGAGCGGGGGCTAAGGTAATGTATGGGCCTACACACGGTACTGGAAGAGCGCCTTAAGCGTGTCTCTAACAACTTGTGTATTGGCCAATTCCAGTATTATATTGTAGTTTCAATGGAAATTACTTAATACGTTACGCATATATTGTATGCGATGTTCCCGACAAATCAGGGATGTCTTGTAAAATGTGTCTTTTTTGTGATCTTAAACATTTGTTCAATATTTCCAGGAATGTTCGGTGTACCGGGTCCATATGGTGCGTACGGCTACCCGTTCGCTACGGTGCCACCTCCGCCGACTTACTACCCTCAAAGTATGAGTATCGATACAATTCAATGTATGTGTTTATAACTTTATGCATGTTATTATGAAAACCAACAGTTTTCTTGAGATGCGTGTTCCATGACTCACTTTTCGATAAAATAATCGTGGAAATAGTCAAATATTATTTCTTTTCATTTAGTTTTTATAACATGCACAATTTTATTCATATTGAACTCAAACTATTGATCTTTCCTATCATAATAGAAATTATTTAAATTATTTGTGTTTTAAAAGGCCGATCAATAGTTCAAATATGTTTAAAGTGTAGGGTTGTATAAGAACTATCGATTGGCCTATAGTTTCATAACTGTTTTGTTGTTTAACCATTGAATAGTTGCAGTTAATATTTTGAGTTCAATAAGAGATTATTTAAAATAGATCTTGAATTACTATTTTAAAATTGTGTAATTTTTGTAAAATTTTACATTTGAAAACCCCAAAAAATATGAAACAAAAAACCGGCCATGTGCAAGTCGGACTCGAAGCCATATGCAAGTCGCACGAAGGGTTTCGTACCATGTTGTATGGGAGCCTCAATATTTTTTTCTTTCTTTCTGTTTTTAGTATTTGTTTAACAACAAATCATTATGTATTATTATGTATTTCTGTAGAAATATAATAATCTGTAAAAATTTCAATTCTCTAGCTATCACAGATACAGCCAGTTTTAAGGGTACCGTTTTTACCCTAACGGGTTCAAAATTAGTCTTAAATTATAGTTCGTGTTACGTCTTTATGAAAATACCTTGTATTATTTGTTTGTTTGTATATCAGCGTCGTTCCCCGCGTACTACCCGGTACGTCCGTTCTTCGGTGAGAACTACGGTCGAGGTCGACCCCGCGGTCGGGGTCGAGGCAGAGGTCGACCCCGCATGCCCTACTTCGATGGACCTGATGCTAGTCATCAATATTACAAGTCAGTCTCATTCATTATTATTCTTTTTTTTTTCTTTTATTATGGCTTCGCACGTGTGCATTTAGCCAGTGTCAAGTTATATTTTGCATCAAATTATGACCCGATTTTTCATAAATCGGGCCTAAAGTGTTTCAATACAGTCAAAGTCGTCATAGTCCGTCAAGTCAGGGGCTATAGTAAAGCGGTGGCAAGTTTACCATAACCTTAATAGGAGATTTGGAGGCAACGAGAAAACTGCATGTTTGACACTGATTTTTACTTTCACTACACTTGTGCACTTTCACAGAACTAAATTGAATAAAATTCCACCAGAATTATACAATGCAACTCGGGTTACATCTAAGTTTCATGAAAATAAAACTGCAGCAGGACATGTTGTTAACTCGTTCCCGCCAAAACTCCATTATTATTCTTAGATTTGTACAAAACAATCTGAATACAGAATATATCGCAGCCAACTATTCATAATTTACTGTTTGATTTGCAAAATTTGTACTTGTAAATTAAATTTTATTTAGGTGTAAGATATATTTTTTTTCATAAGATTCTATAGTTATGTATAACTTCAGCCAACTAGCTTAGTTGGCCGTTAAATCAACAGCCTAAACTCTTTACTACACAGCGCCGTTTAACTAGCGGTATCAATGATATTCAACTATAGTTACAACATTTAATAATTTGGCTGGCTAATGCTTAGGCCATTCGTACGATAGAAAGTCGAACTAAATTGATATGAACAGGCTAGGTAAGTACCGAAATGTCATCGAACCTAGTCATTTGCCTAACTGTTTGATCAAATGGCTAAATATCATTCAGGCCGCTAGTTGAACGGCGCTGTTTGGTAAGGAGGCTAGGTTGTTCAAGTTAAACATAACTTTAAAATCTTATGAAAAAATCTATCTGAGCATTTACACCTAAATAAAATTTAATTAACAAGTATAAATTTTGCATATGAAACAGTAAATTATTATAAAACCTAAACCTAAAAACCATCGGCAGCGAGGCAGGGCCCAGGCTACCGATAGTTAGAGCCGCAGAGAGAGAAACCTTCCGTTAAGTCTTCTAGAAATCTTCAGTTACATCCTACTAATATTATAAATGTGAAAGTTTGTGTGTGTGTGTGTGTGTGTGTATGTTTGTTACTCCTTCACGCTAAAACCACTGGACCAATTGCGATGAAACTCGGTATGTAGATACCTGGAGACCTGGATTAACACATAGGCTACTTTAAATCCCGATATTCCCACGGGATCGGGAAATACGCGGGTGAAACCGTAGGGCGCAGCTAGTTATTAATAAAACAATGATTATAGTCTTACCCCTTTATTCATAAACATTGTGTGTGAACATTCTGTGTCGCGGGCGTTCGCTTTCTGTGCCACATGACTTAGAAATTGAAGAAAACTATAAAAGATTCGTCAAAAGTGCAACATTTAAATACATCTACTTATTTCAGGTACTTCAAAAAGCTAAGCGAAGAAGAGTCGCGGAATGAGCACGACGACCGCACGAGGTCGCGGTCGAGGTCACGGCGGCGGTCGTACTCGCGGTCAAGGTCACGTCGTCGCAGTTATACGCGGTCGAGGTCACGGACACGGTCGAGGTCGCGCGGCCGTAGGCGGTCGAGGAGCCGATCTAGGCGGTCCAGATCGAGGAGCAACAGGAGAAGGTTTGCAACAAAAGTTTAACTATTTATTATTCGACTAGCTGTTGCCCGTGACTTCGTACGCGTGGTAGTTTTGTTTTATATACTTAAACCTTAAATCAATAAAACCGCATCAAAATATAGGGACAGACAGCGGGAAGCGACTTTGTTTTATACTATGTAGAGATTCAAAGAATGAAAATGGCCTATCCGTACAAAATGCAAAATCCTAGCTGTATGTAGGTACTGAAAAATAAAAAAAATACAAAATATTTCCAATTCATCTAGTAGTTTTAGCTATGTCCCGCGATTTCAACTCTCTTCGTTCGTTCGGAGCCCTAGTAGTATCGGGATAAAAGTAGCCTATGTATTATTCTTGGATTTAGGCTATAGATACTGGGATTTTTAGTTTTTTTGTTAAACGATCATTTACTTGTACTTGTACTTGTATACAAGCTGTTTTCCGCCATTTAACCATTTTTAATTGGGTTCTTTTTGCGTGAGGATGGAGTAGGCTTGCCCAGCACCTACTACCCTCTCAGCTTTGTCGACCATGTCCAGAGAAGAGAACTTGTCAATACTTCTGGAGCCAACTAAGCCGCGGGTTTCATCACGATGTTTTCCTTCGCCGTAAGAGCAATGTCAATTAGCGCACATAAATATTTCTTAAACAAAATCCATCGGTGCACGGCCGGCCGGGATTCGAACCCACTAAGCCAACACCGCTCTAAACGATCATGTAATAATCTATACTTATATATAATACAAGGTTTGTGAGATTGTGGGGGGGCGGGGGGGTTACTCCGAAACCATTTGACCGATATAGATGAAATTTAGCATAGAGATAGTTTCTAATAAATACATGTTTTTCTGTAGGTCTCACTCCCGCAGCCGGTCGAGGTCGCGTTCCCGCAAGCGGTCGCGGTCAAAGTCTCGGTCGCACCGCTCCAAGTCGAAGACTCCGAAACGTCACGGAGCCTCGTCCTCGCCCAAACAGAACGGTGCAAACGTTGCCGGTTCAGTTCCCGAAACGGATAAACGAAGATCAAAAAGCTGGTCCCAACCGAAGGAAGGAAGAGACAGAAGAAGCTCTTGGTCTAAAAGCCCGAAATAAACATTTTTATAGTATATTTTACAAGCTTTTATTTAACATTAACTGCGCCCTATTTAAAAAGCTTTTTAGACGTGATAACGTCTTATAAATCGCTGAACACCGTACTGCACTTACAAGAAAGTGTGACGTCACGCTCACGTTACGGGAACGTGGGCGTTATTGACAAGGTGACCATAGCAACGTATTATCGTTGCTAGTTACAAATCAATGTTTACTTATGACGTTATCACGTAAAATTATCGTCCGTAAACCGCCTTTACAGACAACATTTTTTTTAAACCCCGCGGGATTCACCCGCATAAGTCCGCGAGTTCCATAAGAATATTAAGGCAAAAAGTAGCCTATCTGTTAAGGTCTTTACTCTAGCCACCTGCATACAGACTTTCATCGGAATTCGGTCAGCAGTTTTTGTGTAAAGCAGAAACAGCATTACGATCTTTTATTCAACATTACCTTTTTACCAAAGTCGTTGGACGCAGAGAGCATGCGACCGACCGCTTTGGAAGTCTTTAGGGGAGGCCTATGTTCAGCAGTGGAAATCCTGTGGCTGATATGATGATGATACCTTCTTACCCGCCTGCAAGTAAAATGTTAACCCTATAAATATAAAATTCTCGTGTCGCGGTATTAGTTGCCAAACCCCACCTAAATGGCTGAACCGATTTGTATGAAATTTTTAGGTCTGAGACTGAAGATGAGAGAATCGAACATAATTTTTTTTTCTTTTTCTCTTTTTTCCTTTTTTTGTATATGGCAAAATAACGTTTGCCGGGACGGGACAGCGAGTAAACCTACTAGCTGTGCCCTGCGGTTTAACCCTCCGTACGTAGGTACCGATTTCGTGGAAACATTTGTTCAAAAAGTACCCCTATTCATTATTTCAGGAATCGCAACTATCTCCACACATTAAGTTTTATCGCAATCAGTTTTGTAGTTTTTTTGCGAAAAAAGTTACAAATCTTATATAAAAAAAATGTATCTCTATTTTCCATGGTCACGGCATCATGCGTGAACGGCTAGACCAATTTCGCTAATTTTTTGTTATATTTGTTAATGTCAGGAAAAGGTTCTTATGAAAAAAAAAGTGCAGAAAATTACTACGCGGGGAAAACCGTAGGACGCAGCTAGTACTGTAGTTTTTCATTAAAGTTCCAGACTTCGATATTGTATGATCGTCTTTGATTGATCCAAAAACAAACTACGCCCCATGGCTTCACCTGCCTTAGTATGGGGATAATTATAGGAAATGTAACGAAATATAGATACCTAGACCCTACGTGCCTACTGAGTTTACATTAGTTTTAACCTTCTAGGATTTTTCCATTAGGAAAATGTATTGGAAATTCCATAATTAGTTTGAATTAGCAACATACTGAGATTGATTAGAAAAATAAATAAAAAGATATTGATCATTTTTGGTTCCTATCGACTCCACCATCTGATTCTATCTACCTACTTAAAGCTTACTAGGTTTAACTACCTAGTACCTAAGCAATTTATAATGGTGCCACTGAAAATAGCTTGCATTAAAAAGTGACAAATCACTCCAAACACCTTGGTTTTCACGTAATCCATTAATCCATAGCTATCTTACTGATTTGTTTTTAAGACAGAAAAACCCAAAAACGATATCTATATTAGATTCTATTAATTCTTATCGGATTTATATTATAATCTTAACAATTAATCAGCTTTTGTGTAGAGATTATAATTTAACATGACGTTTATCTTCGACACTTAATTGATAATTAATAGTAGGTAATTAACGTCTATGTAGAGGTAATTTAATTATTCAGTTGTGTACCTGTAGCTTGAAGATGAAGGTCCTAGCTATCGTTTTGTTGTGCGCCGTTGCTGCAGTTCAGGTAAGATACCTACTCTAACTTTTACTCATGCAAAAAGGACCCAACTAGAGAAATCAAGTTTCTCTACAAGTACCTACAAGTAGCGTAAACTAGAGTGAACTTAAAGTTAATCATAAGATAGAGACAAAAACGTTAAAACGTTTTGTATAAATAAACCGAAGAGTTTCTTTTAATGCAATCTAGGTACTTAATAACCGAAAGAGGTTGAATTAGCAACATCTACTTGACTACTTTTTTGACCAAAGACTTACCTAACTCTTTGCTTTCCGTTTTTAAAGATCTTAACAATTAAAAATATTAGGAACGAGCTTATTCGATATTTTTGAAACAACTGGTAACCTTGGCATCTTTATAACACCAAATGAATTGGTTCCTAAATAGCGTCCAAACACCAAGCTTTTTAGAGGCTAGTTGGCGTCTAAGAAGCTTGGTGTTCTGGCGGAGATGAGACGGTACTTCACATTGTCCGCACGTTGCTCAACCAGGACCAAGACTAGTCCGATCGTGCATGGCGTATCTACTGTTCTCAACTCTGAGACAGTTCGGCGAAATACCAACAAAAGACGTGAGGAGAGCCAGAAGGTACATCAGCGACGATAAACTTGCATCAACAAAAGCGTTGAATATCGTTGCAAGGTGACAAGCTTATCAGTTTTTTATTGGACACATTTCGGGGATAGTGCAACAGAACTACAGGACCTATAATTTTGACATCTCCATTCTTTCGTGATAAACCAGGCAAACAGATATGGGACACCGATTTATGTTGGAAATCCTAGACACCCGTACCGTACCAAGCGTTTTGTTTCGTTATTTCTTATGTATAGAATCAATTGCCGGTGTCTGTCTTTCCTTTCGTGTACAATTTATGGGTCTTCAAGTTACTAGTGAACACGCATTTTCTAGGAAAGCGAGCTACATCTACGACCGCATCGTCACCTACTATCAGGCAGGTGAGATAGTGGTCAAACGCTGACCTAATATTTGTAAAAAAAAGTGTGGCACTCGGGGACTGCCGCGGTAAAGCTGTTGCATCGTGCGAGCTTCGTACAGTCGTACACGTTAAGCGAACGCTCGGCCGAGCTACATGGTAGGCGGGGGTGATTAGTTTTATTTTCGTTACGGAATTTCTTAATTCGGTCGTCGCGCTCAAAGCCCGCGATAAAACCTATGCTATAGCTTAAAAGATTCGAGGACGTAAGATGAGACGTTTCACAAAAATCTATCAATAAAAACATTAAGGTTTTATTGACCTACATATTTGAAGTTGATGGAAACAATACCCAATTAAAACCTTTTACATCATAAATAAAGAAATGTATTATACCTACTTAGAAAAAAAGTGAAAATCGTCTGGTAGGTACTTACACCTATTTTAGATTTAGATTAATCTATAATATAAAAATGAATCGCAAAATGTGTTGGTAAGCGCATAACTCAACAACGCCTGGACCAATTTGGCCAATTCTTTTTTTGGTCTGTTTGTTATTATCAGGAGAAGGTTCTTATGAAATAAAAAATTAAGAAAGTTGCGCAGAAAATTATTACGCGGGTGAAACCGCGGGGCGTAGCTAGTTAATGATAATACAGGTAGGTATTATTAAAAAAGTAGGTAGGTAGATAATAATTAATTGATATGCTATCAACCTTCTTTAATTAAGTAGATAGGTAGTGTTATTCCCCAAGTACCTACCTACGTACCTACATAGATTTAACTACAGTAGGAAGGTTGGTACCTATATAAATCACAGTTAGTTCCTTAGGGAATAATACCAGGATAGCTAGATATAGGCGACACAGTTGGCACAATGGTCACCATGCCGGACTGCCAAACATAGGGTTGCGGGTTCGATTCCCGCCTCAGACATGTATTTATGCTCTATGTATTATAAGTATATATTTACAAAAGAAAAGTATTTATGTAGTATATCCGTTGTCTAGCACCCATAACACAAGTCTAGTTACTTAACTTGGGGTTAGATGGCGATGTGGGGAATGTCCTGTAATATTTATTTATTTTATTTTATTTATTTATTTAGATATTTGTCAGTAGTCTTTAGAAAAGAAAAGTATAGGTATAAGTAGTATATCCGTTGTCTAGTCATCTCATAACACAAGTCTAGTTACTTAGCTTGAGGCTAGATGACGATGAGTGGAATGTCCTGCAATATTTAATTATTAGTTACCATCACTACCAACACTAGAGGACAAAATCAAAATATTTTAACAAACTTTTATCTTTCAGGGCCGTAGCGCCAGAGTTCAAAAGAGTAAGTAATACCCAATTACTTTTTGAATTATTTTTACGCAACAAATTAAAAAAAAAAATTGTCAGCTATTTGACATTGTTCTTACGGTGAAGGAAAACATCCTGATGAAACTCGCAGCTTGGTTGGCTCCAGAAGTATTGACAAGTTCTCTCCTCTGGACATGGTAGATTAAGCTGAGAGGGTTTTAGGTGCTGGGCAAGCCTACTCCATCCTCACGCAAAAAGGACCCAATTAACACTTTAACAGTTTAACCGCATGTGAGTCTTAGTAGACAAGCCGCACAAGTCCGGGTAATGCATATGGGTCCCAAACCTCATTTGTTTTGTTGGAATAACCCAAGAAAACCATTGGGACTCCACGGAACAATTTTAGCCTTTGTATGGGGATTATCAAAGTGTTAAAAAGGGTCTTATTGCGGAAAACAGCCCGTATACAAGTACAAGGACGATACAAAATGTTGCGTTTTCTAACTTACCTGCTTATTTGTGTTGTGATATAGACGAGGCTATTCTGGCTGTCAGCGGTGATGCACCCAGCCTGGTGCACCTCCGTCTCGCGATCGGCACCAGCGGTCTGCTCCAAACCGGACTTGGGTCCCTCATCAGCAACAACTGGGTTCTCACCGCCGCCTCTTCGGTTGAGGAGTACGTAAACCAAACTAATATCATAAAGTAAAAGAGTCTTTTTTGTATGAACGCGCACTAAATCGCAGATAAAACACATCGATGGCGATGGATACTATCTTCAAATTCCTCTTTAGTATGTGATATTAATCTAGGGAACTACTGATCTATTGAGATATATTTTTTAAATTTTATAGCCCAATTATTGAGAGAGGTGCTTGGCTACTTTTTATCTCGATTACGAACTTACCTACTCGGGTGAAACCGCGGGGCGCAGTTTACCTATAGCCTATCCAAGTCACAAGATATAGTCGAAGTTCAAAATTCCTCGCTGAGATCTAAAATCTTTTAGCGAGAGAGACCCGGTCAAACTAATTCCGGCGCTTTATCTGAAATTATGTACACTCGCATTTTTTAACTTTTGAGTCAGATCGTGAAAGGAATTCCCACGACGCAAATAAGCAAAACTGTCAAAAAACTTGTAACAACATAAATAAATAAAGGATGACTTGCAGACTCTAGATAAGCTCCAACCTCAGAAATTGAGAGTCAAAAGACTTATTTTATAAAGTTTAAAAATACCTAGTGAAACAATTACGTAGTGCTATAGGTAAAGTTCAAATCTGACGAATAAAGCACAGATTAGGCTCGTGGTTCTAGTAAGTACTCATGTAACACAAACTGCACAAACCCCTATAATTGATCAGTAAAAGGTTTTCACCTGGGTGCTAACTCAGTGCTAACGAAGCGACTATAATTTCATCCATAATTTCAGCAATTCAGTGGATGATGGCTTTTGAATTTAGTTGCTTTATTTTCCAGTACTAGGTAGATATAGTTACGTATAACACCTGTTAGCTAAGATAGGTCCTGCAGTCAAGGCATGTTCAGAATGTTTTTGACTGTGGTTTGCCAAAACTCTTGCAGTAACGACTGCTATCTACCTAAGATTAGCCAGGATCAGCAGCTTAAGTTTTATAAATTTCATCTCCATGAATTTTATCAACTTTGAGTTGTTCTTGACAGACAGACTATCTACAAAAATAAATAAAAAATAATATATCAATACAAAACATTTAAACTAAAACTAAATCTATAACTAGGTATGAATAGAACACACCCTCCACAGCGTTTCCACGTGGTATCGTCCCCAAAAGATGGGCGACATCTCTCTGGATAGTTAGGCTCACTTTTTGAGTGAAGTAGTTTTCGTGCCTCGAACGACTGATCTTTTAAAAGCATCGACTCTGTTATTCTCATTGTTTTTTGTTTCCAACAGTTCCCGCTTCATCTGGCTTCGTTTTGGCACAATTGATTTACCGAATCCCGCCTTGGTAATAGAAAGTAATGCCGTAACGCGGCACCCTGACTACGAAACCGACACTGGCTATAACAACCTCGCTCTCATCAATATAAACAGATTCATTGAGCCCACAGGTTGGTACTTAATACAGGACTTTTTCTTCTTGTCCTTATCCTAATTTCCCTGAGGGTTGAATGTGAGGTCTCTAGTATTTGAACTCATACTGCAAAATGATTAAGCAATTCGATTTTAAGGTCGCCTGCCGCAAGATTTTAACACCAACTTTCCTTGGAAATACTGTTGTTTTACACACAAGACAAGTCCCTTGTGGGTTCATTTTATTATATGTATTTACAAAGGGTGTATTGAATGATTTCTACTTCGTCTTCTTCTTCTTCTAATCATCTGTGATGAGGAGATAGGTGAAGACTTATTAACACGTTGAAGGTATGATGTTTACTGAATATTTAATGAGTGAAAGCGGGAGTTTTTATACTAATTTAACTAGGTACATATCACGTTACATGACCTTCTAACACAGTATCGATTCCTGTGTAACCTTGGCCTTGGCACATCTTCATATCGGTGCAGGTGCAATGCAATATCAAATTACTATGTTTACATTATAGTTTTGTCTATAACTTTTACCACTGGTTTCACTTGAATGTATTCTTACACCACACATCAATCCTTCCGTGCAATACACCCTTTTTTAGCCAGCAGGCGGACAACCATAAAAAGTAGCCGCACCACTTTTCTGAATGAGCTTTAATACTAGAGACTGTATTGCGATGACCCCAAATATAGGTAGGTATAAGTACATTTGGGATAAGACCAATAAGAAAAAGAAAACATAGGACACACTAATGTAAGGTATTGCTAATTAAATCGATACAGTACTATTTTTGATATCACAGCTTAGAATCTAACTTCACAAGTTGGATTTTTGTAGGAAGGTTAGTTGGGTTAGGTTAGGTAAGAGGCAGCGGAGAGGGATCGAGAGATGACCACTACTCTCCCATGTCGCTCCCGTAGGACAGGTCGTAGAAGGCCACGTCGTAACGACCTGATGCCTCCATAACAGGGCTCATAGGCGGCAGACTCGGGGGGGTCTGTCGCTGTTTTAGGGCCCGAGCGGGGTGCGCGTGGTTCCCGTGCACCTCCTGAGGAGATATGGAGCTTTAACTCCGTATGAAGATGGGGTCTTTTCGAGACCAGCGCTGTTGGGGCCGTAGAAGAATGTTCACGCCTCCCTGCGTCCCCAACATCAAAGCGCGAGAGGAACCGGTGGAGTTTTAGTGGGTAAACCCCTGGCTGCCCAACATCTGAAGCCAGGGGGAGCCCCACACATCCCCGCTACCCCTCCCCCGGGAGTAACGGGACGGTGCATAAGGCTGCATTTCTCCACCAAAAAAAAAAAAAAAAAAAAAAAAAAAGGTTAGCTATAAGTAGGCATATGAGTATAGGTTAGCGGGTAGTCGGGTACGAAACTTGGAACAATTAAAACGCAAACAAGATTGTGATTGTTCCATTAATTCGAGAGTTGTTGGGATTTGGCAGCCTCTACCACTATCTGCGGTCGTGTCCCGTTTCGACGAGAGTACGGAAGAGACAATTCGGTTTACGAATGAATGAACATTTTGCGAGATATTTCTCTTAAAGCAATTTTATTTCAAAGAGATCGTGTAATTTAAACCAATCTTATAGTATAGAAGACAAGCTGTCCCGGCAAACGTTGTTTTGCCATTTACAAAAAAAAGGAAAAATAGATGTTGATCGAGTCTTAGAACGAATATACACAAAAAAATTCATCTAAAGCGGTTTAGCCGTTTAAGAGTTTGGTATATAACACCGCGACACGAGAATGTTATAAGTATAGAGATAATAAAAGAGAAAAAGACTCACCACTAAATTTCTAAAACTACAAGGGCTACGTGGCTGAAACTTTGCATTCGTGGTTCTTTTTAGGACATAGGCGTCTACCAAGGACATAGGCGCCTACTAAGAAAGGATTTTTGTAAATTCATAAGTGGGTAAAAATGGCCTACGTCGGTGAAACCGAGGGTGCAGTATGATGAGTTAGGACTTACCTACTCATAGTTATAGTTTAATTTGGTGCAAGATTTCCTAATTCACTAAGCCCTACTTGCGCAGTTTAAAGTTATCTAACAAACAGTAAGTAAGTATAAGCACGTCTGTAGGTTATAGCTAGCAGAGTTATCCAATAAGCTAACTCTAGGATGGAGTGGTTCTACTCCGTCCGCATCAATATTCTCTCATTTGAAAGCTTAGTTTTTTAAATTAATAATTAACTGGCTGTTCCAGCAAACGTTGATTTACCATTATATAATTTAATAAAAAACAGGACTGATTTGTGAATCTAAACCATCCAGGGTGCCACCCTAACGCATACAAAAAAAGTCATTCGAATCGGTCCAGCCGTTTAGGAGAACTTCAGTGACATACACACGTACAGAAGAACTATATAGAGATGTTATTTACATCTACACTAATATTATAAAAGAGAAATGATTTTTTTGTTGGTTTATAACGAATAGGCTCCGAAACAACTGTCCGATTTCAAAAATTACGACCAATAGAAAGCTACATTATCAGGGAATAACTTATGCAATAATATATTTTCAAAAAATTAGGGTTCCGTAAGAAAATTGAAAAATATGTTATGTGAGTCATTACTTTTAAAACGAGATGCCTGCTAAAAGTTGGTAAGTTAGTACTTACACTTTAAAATTTGGCAGCCTTTTCAGTGAAAGCCATTTCTTCTAGACAACCAGGCAGACTTAGCTCATAATAAGTGATTACAAAATCTGCATGTAATATTTCAATTTGTTTCAGTAAACATCTTCCCTGTTCACGGTCTTGGTGGCGGCATAGATAATATTGAAATTTTTTGCGGCTTCGGACAAGATGAATCTGGACGTAAGAAATCATATTTTATACCTATCTATCATACACTCTGTAATGTTCAGCTTGAAAAATTCTTCTTCTTTTCGAGTCAGTGACGTTCGACCAGTCAATTTTTTATAGCCCAGTAGCTAGCCACTGCAACTGCAGCAGCGTTGGCCCCTACCAGGTCCTCCAATGTGCAGGTGTTAGTGCACAATGGGCATTGGAGTAGGTGCACCATGGACTGCGATGGGGCTCCACACTCGCATTGCTCCTCAGTCTTTGCAATATACCCCCATTTGCTCAAATTTTGTCTGCAACGGCCTACTTGAGTCCGGAGTCGGTTAAATGACTGCCACGTAAGCCATTGCTTGCAACGTTTACATTACCTACTAGCTGTCCCGGCAAACGTTATTTTCCCCATTTACAAAAAAAAAAACAAAAAAAAAGCAAAAAAAAATGGGTTTCTGTAAAGTAGGTTTACGGACGATAATTTTACGTGATAACGTCTAATAAATTGATGGAACACCTGCATTCACAAAAAAGTGTCACGGTAATATTGTGTGACGTCATGCGTCATGGTAATATGACCAGACGCATGGTAACTTAGGAAACAGAGTATTTAATAATAATATCGCTCATCTGGGCTTGTGTTATGGTGTGACGAGTGACGAATAGAAGACTTATATAAAGGAAACAAAAGAAAAAAAAGGAAAATAAGTAAATTTTTCATGGTTTTCTTATGATGTTATCACGTAAAATTATCGTCCGTGAATCGACTTTACAGACAACCATATTTTTTTTATCATATTGACTTGTTGACAAGTTAATAAAAAAAAAGTACTATCATTTATGTGGTAGAATACAATATTCATTTATTGCGCTATCGTACACAAACATGACAATTTATATTACATTAAAAATTTTACACTTTAAAACTATTACAATTATTTTACATTAAAAAGTTTATCTCTCCGAAAAATCAACTTTCATCCATAATTTTTTTTTCTTTTCTTTCTCTGAAAAACGGAGATTATTTATTATCATTTTATTTCATTTATTTTCATTCGAAATTATTTGTTTGGTAAACCTACACCGCACATGTGCTTATTGTGATGTTATGAAAATATAGGTTAATGCTATAAAGTATAAACATATTACAAATATTACATTTATACTATGTAAGTTCATATGTATCTAAAAGGTGTAAAAAGACCCTTAACGAAAACGAAAACCACATATTCTGCCCATCATTGGGATCATTTTTTTCATCTAGACAATACCTGGGAAACCACAGGTTCTGGAGATATTGAAGGTCAAAGTGTCGATTTTTTTTTCAACTTTTTTGCAAAATCGAATTCTAAGCGTTAACACAAAATTTTCTTCCAAACAAACATTACCAAAATTTTTAAATTTTCTTAACAAATTACGCATTTGAAGTTACAGAAATGCAATGCATGCCCAAGCGCTCACCCACACTGACATAGCCGCGAGCTCGTTCCACGCACACACGCGCGCGGTATCAGCTGTGCCCGCTGTGCGCGTGACCTCGAGTCATTCGAGTTCAACGCATAAATGAATGCGAGCGGCCGTGTTACAACCCCGCGCACGGCGCCGTAGAGAGGGGATAGCTGTCTACTCTCCATCCGTCTTACGCTTTTTCGATCAGGTCACGTGTCCTGACGCGAGTTTAAGATTTTATACCCATTACAGAAAAAGTGCTCAACGCCGCTAAAGAAGTTTTCACTTCAAAAACATTTTATGTCAATTTTATGCAATGCCTAAAACCTCTAAATAAAAACAGCGTAGAAATCGACATAATACCTACAGATGTAGGTATGTCAATTTCATAAAAAAAAACTGTCGATTAGCGATATCGCTAATGGAACGTAATCTTATCTAAGGGGGCTGAATAGCATGGATAAAGACACAGTGTAAATATTCTAGAACAGGCGTAAAGGCCTAACATTTTACCTATCACCTATGTACAAAAATTAAATACACGATATTTACCATGTCATTTACTATTGTAAATATCCCATTTTAAATAGTATCTTTATGTTAGTATGAAATCCGACTGGTGGGCTAAGTTCGTCACGCATTGGGTGCCGGAGGACGGACGTCGGAATCGAGGCAGACCTCGTAAACGATGGCATAACGATCTTGATGCATTTGACACAGACTGGCTAAACCTTGCCCAAGACCGGAATGCTTGGAAAGATGTTAGGGTGGCCTTTGCCCAGCAGTGGGACAATATAGGCTAACAAAAAAATAGTATCTTTAGTGAGCATGAAAATGATGTAAGTACAGTCAGCAGCGGACACCCCTCTGTGATGCAAAAGGCTACGGGTTCGATTTCCGCCTTAAACAAATATTTATGTACGGATAAAAAAAACACCCCGGATGGGGTGTTATTGTATATTATATACATATAAACCTTCCTTTTGAATCACTCTATCTATTAAAAAACCGCATCAAAATCCGTTGCGTAGTTTTAAAGATCTAAGCATACATAGATAGATAGCGGAAAGTAACTTTGTTTTATACTATGTAATGTTTAAGGGCAGGTGCTAATAAAGCTACCAAAATCGACCTTTGTTTTAAGCAACTCTAAGTAATCAAATACTCTTTTTTTGTTATTTGGATATAAATGGATATTGTAGTTTAATAACCATATTTTTGTTTATTGTGGTTGAAAACATGATATGAACAACTTCGTTCGATAAAAAAAATGTTAGAAAACAGAGAATTATTAGATCGTTTATTGGGTTTTATTCAATAATAGTTAACATTTGTTTCTAAAAATGAATCAAATGATAGGTTTTGACCTCTAGGAACTATATTTGTGGATAATAATGCTAAAATGTTTTGCATATCGATCAAATATAACAGTAAGCACGCAGCATGCTACGTCTTTGAGAGCGGGGGCTAAGGTAATGTGAATACCTACACACGGTACTGGAAGAGCGCCTGAATTACTGACAGTGCACTTACCATCCGATTTACCTCAGGTCCTGGTATGAGTCTGCAGTGCTTCCAGTTGGAGGTGGTCAACAACGAGGACGGTAGATACACCGGCACGAGCGCGCAGGGTCAGCTCGCGAGCTACGATGTTGGTGCGCCGATCTTGTCCGACGAGGGCCGGCAAGTTGCATTGTTGTCCGGTGTTGACAGCCAAGGTGGCGCACGTAAGTACTCATTTAAAACGGTAGTACCTGGATGACCGAGCTTTGATCGGTATTTTTTTTTTTACTTAGTCTAACCTCAAAGCAAACACTCATTGACTTCGTGTTACTTAACAACGCCATCTGCTGGAATAACTTTATTGCTCACAAAAAATAGTAATAGTAGTTCGCCAATAGATGTCAGGAAGAGTCATATTTTTCAGATTTAAAAAAGTAAGTTTCGATAAAACACGAATAAAATGACATTTTCTAAAAATGATTCCTAGCTAGATCGATTTATCGCCCCCGAAACCCCCTATATACCAAATTTCATGAAAATCGTTGGAGCCTATTCCGAGATTCCAATTATATATATTTATACAAGAATTGCTCATTTAAAGATATAAGATATTAACCATGTTTTTGATGTAAATACTTCTTTAAAATTGCTTTCATAGAAACACAATTAAAAAAAAAGTAATAACAAAATCGAGGGATACAGTTTAGTGTTGCAGCTCCATATATAGCATCTCCATCCAAATTTCAATTACACCACTGGATAACTAAAGAATCAAAGAATTTATTACGCTAAATAGGGACTGTAACCCCGCCATTTTGAAGGTCATTTACTGCGTATTGAAATTTCCATATATTCTTTTGTTAATCAGAAGGCCAATTTTCGTAAATAACATTGTTCAAATTACATTGCAATATCATTCCGATTGCAAAAAATAACCTCAAAGTAGCTCAAAATATAATAAGAGTCAGATTTTTCCTTCTTGAATGTTCCCCCTTGAAAAAAAGGTGACTTTGTGGGTATTTTTTGCTATCGAATGATATAGCAATGAAATATGAACATGAATTTATCACATAAATATTATTAAAATAAAAACATTCCAATAAAAGTAATTTTAAAACTTTACGGTGGGTCTGCAATTCTGACCACGACCGTACATAAGTTAAGGCTTAACAACATTTTCATCAAAGAACTTTACACTGCGTGTTCTTGAACGCATTATTTTGGCTATTTTTTATTAAACTAAAATCTCCTTCCAGAATTACTCCGTCTTGATGACTACGTGAGCTGGGTTGAACAAGTAACCAACCTCGACTTGGGTCAAACTAAAGCGTAGTTTTGTAACAAGGTGAACAAAAATCGTGTGTATTTTTGTACTTGTAATAAATAAATATCAGCCATAGAGGTCATGTTTTATTTTCATACCTACCCTATGCTATTTAGTGAGAATTTGTCAGAGAAGATAAAAGTCGTAAATCGGCACAAAAATCTGGTCTTCAATTAAAGAGAAAACAAAAGCCTCAGCCTTTAATATCCTACCATCAATCTCCTGTAAAAACAGTCTAACAGGGAAACTTAAGAGGGCCACGCGGGACTTCAGCTATGAGAGACAGACCTGGGCTAGAAAGGACACATTTGGTGAGAATTTGTCAGAGAAGTTAAAAGCTAGTAAATCGGCACAAAAATCTGGTTTTCAGTTAAAGAGAAAACAAAAGCCTCAGCCTTTAATATCCTACCATCAATTTCCTGTAAAAACAGTCTAACAGGGAAACTTAAGAGGCCCACGCGGGACTTCAGCTATGAGAGACAGACCTGGGGTAGACAGGATACATTTGGTGAAAATTTGTCAGAGAAGTTAAAAGCTAGTAAATCGGCACAAAAATCTGGTTTTCAGTTAAAGAGAAAACAAAAGCCTCAGCCTTTAATATCCTACCATCAATCTCCTGTAAAAACAGTCTAACAGGGAAACTTAAGAGGCCCACGCGGGACTTCAGCTATGAGAGACAGACCTGGGGTAGACAGGATACATTTGGTGAAAATTTGTCAGAGAAGTTGAAAGCCAGTAAATCGGCAGAAAAAATCTGGTCTTCAGTTAAAGAGAAAACAAAGCCCTCAACCTTTAATATCCTACCATCAATCTCCGGTAAAAACAGTCTAACAGTCTAACTTGAGAGGCCCACGCGGGACTTCAGCTATGAGAGACAAACCTGGGATAGCCAGTATACATTTGGTGAGAATTTGTCAGAGAACATAAAAGCCAGTAAATCGGCAGAAAAATCTGGTCTTCAGTTAAAGAGAAAACAAAACCCTCAACCTTTAATATCCTACCATCAATAGTCTCGCTTCGCGTATACGGCATTGAAACTTCTTTAGAGCTATAAAAAAAGAATAAAACGCTTGCTGCAGGTGGACATACTCTACATTACAAAGAAAATTATAAGTAGGAACCTAAGCACAGTGATAATCACAACATAGTCACTTCTCTATGTATGCTTAGAACTTTAAAACTAAGCAACGGATTTTGATGCGGTTTTTTTAAATAGACAGAGTGATATGTAACTAGCGACTCATCATTATACATATAAACCTTCCCTTTGAATCACTCTATGTATTAAAAAAAACGCATCAAAATCCGTTGCGTAGTTTTTAAGATCTGAACATACATAGGGACAGACAGAGAAAAGTGACTTTATTTTATACTATGTAATGATAATACATGCATAATATAGCCGTGGGAAGCCGGGCGGGTCGCTAGTAATATTTTAAAACGATTCAAAAGCGGTAAGAATTAAGTAAATAAGTAATTGTCTAAGCAAATAATATGCATAAAAATTCTTGCAAAAGTTTTGTAATAACTTAACACGGTATAGCAACTGTTTTTGACCTATTACAATTTCGATGGAGATGTAGGCCATGAAGTGTTGTAAACTTGATAATCAAGTATATTAATAGACATATTTCGTTGTCGTGCAAAAAATTTGTAGAGATTTTGCTACATAACTAGTAGGTAGGTTCCTATACATAGATACTTAAAAAAAGATCGCAGAAAGGTAAATTTTTAGTTAAATGTGTTTTCCGATGATCAATTGATTTTTTCTGATATTAGTCTGATAGTAGTTGTATGGTCAACTGTTTTTTCCCATGTTCAATCATTTAATCGATTCAATTCAACTATTACCAATTTAAGTAGGTCACATGCGGCTCTGTTTTCTTTAAAAATATCTAAAAAAAATAAAATTTTCGACTAAATTAATTAGTTTCTACCAATTCAATAAAAAATTTTTTTTTCATTATTTTTTTTAAATATTTTTGTTATGTATTACTTTTAGTTAATAATTATTGTAACTATATGTTTTTATTGATTGATTTAATTTTTTTTTTCATAAATTAATTAATTGTAATTTGTAATCAGATTAATGTGTGTACTAAGTCAATAATAAAGATATTACTTTAGTTAACCAAACAGACCTTAATTAAATTCAATAAATTTATTCAATTAAATAAATAAAATAAATATAAATATTACAGGACATTCCAGACATCGCCATCTAGCCCCAAGTTAAGTAACTAGACTTGTGTTATGGGTGCTAGGCAACGGATATACTACATAAATAAATAAAATAAATAAATAAATACTTTTGTAAATTTATACTTATAATACATAGAAACAACCCGACCACAGACAAATAGCAGAAGTGCAACTCGGAGATCGCGAGAGTCTGTAAAAACAGAGAGCATTGACATTTTGCCAAATAAGTACTTATCTCAATTTCAAAACCATTTCATTTTATTTTTTTCCGAATAGTCAGTATGCTACTACTAGCAAGCAATTGAGAGCTACTTCTGTGCACCTTAACAAACAACTTTGCTTTTACGATTTTTGTCGACATTTTTTTCAAAATTTTCAAAAAAATGTTCGTATTTCCAAAAGTCGTAGAACAATTAATGTTGTTTGTTAAGGTGCACGGAAGTAGCCCTCAACGGCTTGAGTATAGTTACCGATAACCCTGTATAGGTTTGCGTATTCCTCTGAATAGAAAGGCACTTACGAAAACACCCAAACTTTGAAAACGAATACGAAGAGAAATAAAGGACCAAGAGTTCTGTCACAGAGCTGACTGGACAAAGAAACAAGAACTAAAACAGAACTTGAAACTGGCAAATCCGTAAATCTGGGGCCAATAGTTCGGTCACAGAGCTGACTGGACACAGAAAAAAAAAGGTACTTACGTGAAGGTACAAAGCGTATTAAATTGTCTAAGCGAAGGTACCGCCGAGCTGACGTGACCACTCCGCTGTCCTTGACCGTTTCGATGCAGTTTCAAAAGTCGCTTTATGAAAGACTTGCTTTAGACATTATCTGTGTGTTAATCTGTTGAAACATGTGTTAGGAAATTATTGTAGTTAAGCGGTTTGTTTGCGTTCATTCATTTTCGCCAACCACTGGCCACAAGGAAAATAAATTGTTTCAACAGAAGAAACTACCTTCCTCATACTTGTACTTGTATACAGGCTGTTTTTTTAATTGGGTCCTTTTTCCGTAAGGATGGAGTAGGCTTGCCCAGCACCTACTACCCTCTCAGCTTAGTTGATGATACTTCGTCTTACCTTAATGAAAACAACCCATGAACGTGACTTTAGTTGCTCCATTTCAAATAATACTTTCAAATATTTGTAATATTGACCTTTGTGAGCGTGATCACTTAAAAAAAAACCCCATGAGTTTCTTGTGCCTTCTTCTCATTGGTGGGCGCGTTCCGAAGGCACACATCCTAACTTAGTTTTTAAGACGTTTTCAAGTAGTCTATGTACAATTGCATCCAAAGAAATAATTTTTTTTGACTTTGACCATGTCCAGAGGAGAGAACTTCATCATATAAGGATAGTAGGTAATCTGTTATCATTTATTGGGATAAAACATTGAGACGATACCGGCAGCGTTCCGGGATCGGGATTTTTTGTAATGTTCTAGATTCTATGCACCAAACCACTTATAGAGACCGGCCGTTTGCCTCAATGTGCTCAGCGTAACAACAACCTGTTATGTGCAAATAATCGTATTCATTCAATATAGAAAATTCTAGCAAGCATAATAAACCTATTGGCTTGTGAAATTCTATAGGTTTTAGCAGTTTTATTACAGTCTTGAAACATAACTTGGCATTTCCATTCTTCCGTCATAAAACCAGGCAAATTGATTTGTGACACCGGGATTCATGGTGGAAATCCCAGACACCCGTGCTTATTCTTTCCCCCTTAGACAAGTATGCTTTCTATTAGCGGTATCGCCAATCGACAGTTTTAATTTTTATTTTTTGTATGTAATTGACATAAGCCAAAGAAAAGTCACGTGGTTTTGCGTTAGAGAAACAAAAATGGTAGATAAGTTTCATCTTATGCCAGGTCAATTTCATACAATTAAATCTGTCGATTGGCGATATCGCTAATAGCAAGTAATCTTGTCTAGGGGGCTTATTCGTACAGCAAGGGAATGAAATCAGTGGCCTTCGTCTGTCTTTCCTGACGTGTACAATTTTGGGTTCTGTCACGAGTAAATAGGTAGTTTCTAGGTAAGTGTGCTACATCTTAGACCGCATCGTCATTTACCATAAGATGTGATAGTGTAGAAGTGAGCTATCATCTATCTATACATATAAAATTCTTTGTCCTGACTGACTAACGGATCAACGCACAGCCTAAACCGCTGATCGTAAAGACCTGAAACCTGGTCTATTCTTTTGAAGGGGATTTTCTGAAATTCTACCCCTTAGGGGGTAAAAAAAATGTTTGTATGGGACGACGTGATTCTTTGGTCCATTTACAACTTCTACGCGGACGAAGTCGCGGGCAAAAGTTAGTTCTGTAATAAAAAACTGTAATAATTTTCCAAAACAAGTGTGGTAAGGCTAATTTACTTATTATAGACCAACATTACTTACTGTGATCCAAGTGTGCCTCAGTGCGTAATTGTTGGCGAATTACACAATATGTTCGCATTAGTTTACGACGCTGATTTAATTAAACAGAGTAACCTAGTCTAATAGCATTACATTAGCCGGACAATCACCTGTAAACTGTAACTAATTAACACTTCATTACAGTTTAAAGTTTTGTTTTATTATTAAAGTTTGCAACGACTCTGCCTATGAAGAAACGATTCAGTCAAATCCTACGGTGCGGTGCATTAGTATGGTAAGGGAGTTTCAAGCGAACTTGTGCATAATTTCAACGTTATAATTTTAAGGCAGATCCTGTTTGTATTAAAGTAATCCACTAACCATGTAGATTGATGTAAATTGACCTACCCACAGTCATTGCAACATAAATAGGTAGCCAATTAGAACGGAGTTGTTAGGTATGTAGGAAAAGTAAGTAAAGCAAACACGTGCATAAGGTATACTCGTTATTGACTACTTGACTACCAAGAAATTGTTCATTTACTTACATTATAATATAAGTTTGACGTGTCTGTGTGTGTCTGTCTGTCTGTGGCATCGTAGCTCCCGAACGGATGAAACGATTTTGATTTTATTTTGTTTGTAGTGATTTTATTGATCTATCTCCCTCCCAAAAGGACGTGTTAAAAAACTTTAAAGGCAGTTTGAATTAGAGATGGATATTTTTGGGATAAATAGGTACAGTCGGCTGCATAATTGCAGCCCTCGTTAGAGTTAAATATATTACTAATTAAATAAATATTACTGTTATTGGAATGTTTTCATTCTAATAATTTTTGTTTGATTAATTGATGTAGGTGTCTACAATCTTGTTCGTGTTGAAAACATTCTTAAAACAGCCGTTTTGGAGATCTACGGTGGGTTTCTAATTATGCAGCCGACCGTACCTATAGGTACTTGTCAACACAAAAGTTTTAGGATTCTGATAAAGTGAACGAGGTAGAGGTTCACCTTATTAGAATCATAAAACTTTTCTCCATCTATTTAGAAGTTAAACGATTGCACATATAAAGATAATTCATTACCTAAATAAACATTGCTTATTATGGAATTACAACTCTCGATAAAAACTACATGGTAGGCGGAGTGGGGGGTGTTAAGTTTTATTTTCGTTACGGAATTTCTTGATTCGGTCGCCGCGCTTAAAGCCCGCGATAAAAGCTATGCAATAAATGGTATATACAGTGTGTAATAAAAAGTATAGGTAACCCCTCTTAAGTACCCTCAGGATTTTACCACTGTAAATGGTACTTGATTGGAAAAATGATAATAATTTTGAGCTAGGCACCTAATTAACGTAAAACCTAATCATTTTGTGAATAGGAGCTGATTGGGCAATGCGACCGTCAACGAGACATCTCAGAGATCCGGCCCTGCTATAACTTTCTCTGTTACCGCATCGCGGATTGCGCAGGAGTGTTGTTAACGCATTCGGTCAGTTCGCGCACGCGCACCGGCCGCCATGACGCGCACGCTCTCCGCGTGAGTAGAGCGATGTTCAAGTGCGACCCGGCCCTGCTCGAGTGTGAAGTGAGTGATGGATTGCAGTTATCATTATTTGGATTCCTTTTTTTAATTAATTGAGCAAATTTTAAACATGGATTATTAGTTTCAGCTTAGGTACTTAGTAACATAATGGTTGATTCGATATTTGTAACCTTTTGTAACGGATATAATCAATTCCATTCATAAAATAATCCTTATTTTTATATATATATTTTAAATTTAATTCCATAAAAATGTTATAATTTATAAATAGTTTCGGTTCCCAACAAAAACACTCCAACACATTCAATGCTAAAACGCAGCCTTCCAACTATAAAGATCATGCAGAGCTGGACCTAGAATCTTGCCTTGGGAAGGACTAATAAGTCCGAGGATTCGATTTAATACGTTTTTCAGTATTAATATTAAAAGGATTTCAATATATTATTCTTTATTGTCAATGAAATATGAGATTTATTATATAGCATTTCAAATACAAAATCTAGCTTATATAAATATTAAATAAATATTATATAAATATTATTATTATAAAAATATTATTAGTTAAAAGGATTTGTTTTTAAAAAATCTTTATTTTTTTGAGAACTTTTAACTACTTATAGTTTCAGGAAAAATAATAAAATAACTATTTAGAGCTTTTTTCAATACCTACATATAGACTTAATTAATACCTACTATACTATGCCTACTTAATTTTGGAAATAGATTCCTAAACATTATTTCAACATACACTAGCTGTGCAAAACAATTATCTTTTCAGCGAAGATTTACTAATATGACCAACATAAACAACGAATTTTAAAACTAAATTAAATTATGGAACTAATTCATTATTTTTATGAACTTAGTTATCTTATATATCCTTTTTAACCTTTTGAGGTAGGCAACCCTAAAAAGCAAATTAAATTATGGAACGAATTAATTATTTCTAAGAACTGTCCTATTAAACAATTGCACATAATAATCTGCTCATCGTATCTGTTGGGGATGTTTGATAATTAAATAAAAAACCTTTGTAACTGATGTTAAACATTTACTGTAGTTTTTCAATGGTAGTTTGATATTATGTTACTCGGTCGGCCGCGGAGGGAAAAGTGAGCGCGCTCGGCGCCGTGTGAATATAGGCGCGAGCGAGCCGCGTGAAGTTGTTGGCGGTAGGATGCGTCAACAGGCTGCCCCCTCTTGGAAGCTTGGAGGTTCCAATGGTAGTGGACACAGGCGGGAGCAGGCTCGCCGTATGGTTCCGGTGGTGGTGGCAATGTCCGCGACTCGGGTGACGCCGTCGAGGCCCGGGTGCGTTTCGACTACTCGTCCAATCAGCCATCGGTTCGGTGGTAGCCTGTCGTCCTTCACGATGACCATGTCGTGACGACGAAGCTCGGTGATTCCCTTCTGCCACTTGGACCTTTTTTGAAGTTCTGCAATATATTCCAAATAATATCTCCGCCAGAAAGCAGCTTTGAGCTGCTGCACTCTTTGGAAGCGAGGTAACGCATGTATGGCGTTTATATTCTGTTCCTCAGGAGAAGGGAGCATTGTCAGTGTACGTCCAATTAAAAAGTGGGAGGGAGTAAGAGGTATGAGGTCGGAGGGATCAGAGGACAATGGAGTTAGGGGTCGAGAGTTCAATATAGACTCAATTTGCACGAGCAATGTGTTCATTTCCTCGTATGTTAAGTGAGATTTTGTTAGAACTCGCTTCAGATGAAATTTTATTGACTTGACAGCGCCCTCTGCTAGACCATTGAAGTTTGGAGAGTATGCCGGTGAAAAATTGAATTTCACTGCATTCTCAGCTGCATATGCCCTTATTTCTGGATTTGAGTGTTTTAAAAATTTCGCTAATTCGTTGCATGCCCCTACAAAATTCGTACCATTATCTGAGTGAATGCTGGAAGGGCGGCCCCTGCGAGCAATGAATCGGTTGAGTGCAGCTAGGAAACACTCTGTAGTTAATTCGGTGACTAATTCAATGTGTACAGCCTTTACAGTGAGGCAAACAAATACACAAAGGTAAGATTTGATAGTCTTACTACCGCGACCCTTTCTGTCTGCTATCATGATAGGACCAGCATAATCGACGGCTGTATGTAAGAATGGAAATTCACCTTGTATGCGTTCTTTAGGAAGATTTCCCATTATAGGTTGAATGTACCTACCTGAATATCGTAGGCAAGTTAAGCACCTATGCACAGTACTTCTAGCTAAGTTACGCCCGCCTATAGCCCAATACTTATGACGTAGGGTGGCGAGTAAAAGCTGGGGACCAGCATGCATTAAATTGGTGTGATACCATTTAAATATAAGATGTGTGATGTGATGAGATGAGTGAAGTAGAATGGGGTGTTTGGTGTCATAGTCATAGTTTGAATTGGACAGCCTGCCACCTACTCTCATTAAACCTTCCTGGAAGAAAGGATTGAATTTAACAAGTGTATTTTTTATGTTTAATTCTTTATTGTTAGATAATATTTTATACTCACTAGGAAAGGATTCCATTTGAGATAACTTACAAAGTAGATGCATGGCTAAACGTAGTTCTTTAATTTGTAAATAACCTGCATATTTAGCCTTTGGAAAGCGACAGTTATGTATGAACCGTAAAATGTATGCTGTGATACGATTTAGTTTTACTATGTTAGAATAGTTATGTATGAATAAAGGTGATTTTTCAGTGTTTGATAGAGTTGTATGAGTGTGACTTTGTGCTTTGAGTTCTGGCAAGTTGTTATAGTCAATTTTATTGGGATGAATAGGCCAGTTGCTTTCAGGCTTTAATAAAAATGGGGGACCATGCCACCACAACTTGGACTCTTGTAACCTAACAGCATCAATTCCTCTAGAGCCTATGTCAGCTGGGTTTAAGTGTGTAGGTATGTATCTCCAAGAGTGTGGGTCAGTCTCATCAACTATTTCGTTAATTCTATTTAATACAAACATTTTCAATAGATGTGAATTAGAACTCTTTATCCATCCTAGGACTATTGTGGAATCGCACCAGTATGTAGTAGAGTGTATGGTGAGTCTGAGTGCCTGTTTGACCTTTTTTGCTAGGCGAGTAGCGAGCAGAGCACCACACAGCTCAAGGCGCGGCACTGTCATCGCCTTGAGAGGAGCTACTCTGCTTTTTGCCATTACCAAATGAACTGTAACATTATCACATGAAATAGAACGTAAGTAAACACATGCGCTATAGGCAATAGTTGAACTATCAGAAAATACATGTAATTCTAATTGTGTAGGTTTGATACCAACTATTAAACGAGGAACCTTGATTTCTCTAATGTTAACTAGAGACTGAGTAAAATTAGACCATTGTTTAGCTAGTTCCTGTGGGATGGGCTCGTCCCAAGATAGTTTTATTGACCAAAGTTTTTGTAATAGTGTTTTAGCTAATAAAATGCAGGGATTGATAAGACCTAAAGGGTCAAAAATTGTTGACGTGCTAGACAGTATTGCTCTTTTAGTGATTTGAGATTCTTCAAGATTTTTGACAGAGAATACTAAGCAATCCTCTCTGCACGCCCACAACAGTCCAAGCGTCCTGGACCGCTCTTCCCCGCCTAGATTGAGCAAAGAATCCCTTGTATCCTGACCATGAAGCTGTTCAAGGATATGTGGGTCATTTGAGTGCCATTTCCTTAGATAAAAATGGGCACCTTGTAGTTCTTGAATTAAGCCCTTACAAATGTGTAATAATTGAGACCGACTGTCTGATCCAGTTAAACAATCATCGACATAGAAATCATTTATAATAGCATCGCTCACAGATTTATCTTTGCATTTATTTCCTACCTCAACTAAACATCGAGTAGCTAGGTATGGAGCAGAGGCTGTACCGTAAGTTACAGTGTTAAGTGTATAAGCTTTGAGTTCCTGAGCTGGATCAAAGCGCCACAGAATTTGTTGTAGCTGTCTATGCTGTTCGACAGTATTCACTTGACGGTAAAATTTCTCTATATCTGCTGTTACTACGTATTTATGTTGCCTGAATCTGATGAGTATACTTATGAGATCGTTCTGTACTGTTGGCCCTACTAACTGAATGTTATTGAAGGACAAACCTGATGATGTGACAGCTGACCCGTCAAATACTACACGTAGTTTGCTTGTAAGACTGGTTGTCCGAAGTACACCATGATGTGGTAAGTAATTTTGTACAGTGTCTACATTGTGAGTTACTGTGTAGGCCTCAGACATGTGGCCCAGGTCCAGGTACTCCTGTATAAATTCACTGTAAAGTTGTTTTAGTACTGGTTCACGGTTGAACCTGCGTTCAAGGGAACAAAATCTAGCTGCTGCTTGATGATATGAATCTCCTAAGCTTTGAGGAGATTGTTTGAGTGGTATGTGTACCACAAAACGACCGTCTGGTTGGCGGTAAGTAGTTTTAATAAATGATTGTTCACATTCATATTGTTCCTTAGACATGTTGTCACATATGGGTGAAACAGTCTCGAGGTCAAAGAACTGAGCTACCTGATCATGTAAATCAGTGTACACCTGATCATGTGAATCAGTGTCAGTACTGTTAGTGTTGTGAATGTGATGGCAGTGGACTGTATGATTTGTTTGTTGTATGTATTGGGAATGTATAGCGCCTGACACAAGCCAACCCAATTTTGTTTCAATTAGTGTTGGTTTAGTCTTACCTAAGGGTATGCGCTTGGTCCCTAGTACGTCCCAAAAAATATCTGCACCTAACAACATGTCTACCCTGTTGGGTGTGTCGAATGTAGGATCGGCTAAGACGATGTCACTAGGTATGTCGATAGTAATACAATGTGTAGGTAACGATTGTGTGATGTATGGGACGACTAGACATGACATTTCGGTTGAATATGTATTGTTATCACTGCGAGATGATATTTTTACATTACATCGCTTAAAAATTGTTGAACTCTGGTGGTTCAGGCCCTCCACCACAGTCTGTGATGGATGAAGCTTTAAATTAAGTTTTTTGGAAAGTGATTCCGTAATGAAATTGGAGGTGCTGCCATTGTCAAGTAGTACTCGACATTGGTAACCCTTTACTTTGACAACTGCTGTTGATAGAAGAACTGCTGACTGTGAGTTTTCTTGCATAGTTGAAGATAAAACAATACTAGGTTGTATACTAGGTTGGGTGTTATTTATGTGTAGCAATGTGTTGTGTTTCTTTGAACAATAAGTACATGATCCTGATTTGCATTCTTTTCCTGGATGTTTCCGTAGGCAATTTAAGCATAAATTTAAAGATTTAATTGTTTCTATACGTTTTTCGATAGACAAAGCTTTGAACTTGAAACATTTATATATTGAATGATTATGCTTGCAAATAGGACATACTATAAGTTTATTGATGCTTCCCTGTGTGTTCGATGATGCTTGTGTGTTTGTTGATGTTTGTTTTAGTGATTGTGTGATGAAGGTTTTATTTTGAATGATTGATGGTTCAACAGAACTTAATAACTCAGCCTGACTTCTTAGAAAATGATAGAACTCTGTTAGAGTAGGGTAAGCCTTATTTTTAAGTTGTTTGCGGCCAACCTCCCACTCTCTCCTAGTTATTGGGTCCAATTTTTGAACAACTATCGAGATAATTAGTACATCCCAATGGTCTGTTGGCAATTGTAATGTTTTAAGAGCCTTTAGATTTTTGCTAACCGTGTCAATGATGTTAAGTAAAGGCTCGGATGCCTCCTTCGTTAGAGGTTCAATATTGAAAATGTTATGTATGTGATTGTTAACGAGTTGACTGTTGTTATTAAACCTATCACACAATAGTTGCCATGCAATTTTGTAATTGTCCGATGAGAACACTACTGATTCGATTACACAAGCTGCGCTACCCTTTAACACTGCTCGGAGATAGTGAAATTTGTTTATGTCTGCGATTGATTTATTATTGTGTATCATGGATGTATATTTGTCCCGGAATTCTAGCCAATCATGATAGCAACCAGAGAAATCGGGCAACTGTATAGTAGGTAATTGAAATGAAAGCCCACCTGTACCGACTGTATCACCTGAATGTCCCTCGAGGGCTGTGGCGACACACGAGCTCTCGCTACTCGCGGTGCTCGCAGAGGGCTGCCGCTCGAGCAGGTCGCGGGCTTCGGCGACCGCCGCGAAGTACGACTTCTCAAACTCGTCGCGCTCGTTGAACTCCCCTGCAATGTCGTCGCACAAGTTCTCTATATTACCCTGTACTGAATCATATTCAGCATATAATTCCTCGATTTTTGACAAACGAAGATTGAGCTCTTTTATTTGTAAAGATGATATTGAATCACAGGATGATAATGGCTCAAGATAATTTTTGAACAGAGTAAGTTTAGCTTTTTGAGTTCCTCTGCGCTTGATTAAGGTCTTTATATCCATGATAGTGAGTTGAATTGTGCAAAATAACTTGAAATGTGCGTTGTAATTTGAAGGTAAGCTAAATAAATAATGTTAGGTTAGTATGCAACAAATTAGCAAAATTTACACAAAAATTGCAAAATAAACAAATAAAGGCAGTAGAACGATACTTAAATCGAATAGGGTGCAGATGAGAAAGCAGTGAGACTTGTAAGCACGCAAAAACCGAAGCCACACACGCCACATGCAACGTGGCCACCTCGCGCACGACCCGGGGACTTGCACGCTAGGTCAAGCAAAGGGCGCGCGGGCGATCACGTCAGGAACTGCTGCAAGCGATTAAAAGCACTTTTAGTTCACAAATGACAAAATAGCACTTGAACTTGGAGGGATGAATTGACCCACCGCGTTTATGCAAAATAGCCGTTTTGACTCTCGATTGGTGTGGATGTTTGTTGGGAACTGGGATAAAAGAAAGGAATTGGAACGAAACACTGCAATTTACCCTTCCTAGGACTTCCTCCTTGATAAGTAGATGTAGATTTGCGCCGAGATTTTCTAGTTATTGCGCACCGCCATTTTGGATCCGCCGCGTGCGACGCTTTGTATTTCATCAACAGGCGACGCTTTGTATCTCTTCAATAGGTCGTTTTTTCTTTATCCGGCTCGAAGGACCACTTGTTGGGGATGTTTGATAATTAAATAAAAAACCTTTGTAACTGATGTTAAACATTTACTGTAGTTTTTCAATGGTAGTTTGATATTATGTTACTCGGTCGGCCGCGGAGGGAAAAGTGAGCGCGCTCGGCGCCGTGTGAATATAGGCGCGAGCGAGCCGCGTGAAGTTGTTGGCGGTAGGATGCGTCAACAGTATCTGTGATACCTTCATCAACTTACTTTACGATTACGACTAGTATTTACGATTACAGTCTGGTATATGGACGTAATAAAGCTTTAATTAACTGTTTTTAATCAATTGTATATACTTATTTCGTTAGAATTAATAAATAATAGACATTGCTGGACGTGTTTACACAGTTTGAGTTAACCTAAACTGTACCCCTATTGCAAGTTTTCATCGTATTAGAATACGTCAGAAAACGCTTTCGACTTGGTTATAGTCGGAGGCCCCTTTAAGGACGACCTTCATCGAGCTGTTGATTGGATGAAAAGTGTTTTATATCAAATTAAATAGGCCAATCAATATGTTGCAAATGGATTGCCTAAAAAATTTAGTTCAGAATATGGTTAATTCCCAATTTAATTTTTTGTTTTGTTTTTAAAGCCTTTCACTGGCTTGTTAAAGAGACAAATTTCATACCAATAGAAAATATGAAGCCTATAGAATATGTAAACGTTAGGTTGTCTATTTTTCCCGTCACAGCTAGTGGATATGCAGGTAAATCGATATTAGTCATTTGCACTGGTCTGGTTAATGAATTAAAGTTAAGTTTAAATAAAGATTATGTCATTTTGGACAGAAATTTTTAAGCAACCCATTTGCAATATATTTATTGGCCTACACACAGAGAAAAATGTTGTAAGACGTACGAGAAATCTCGTAAGTGCAACGAGAACTTCTGTTTGGATCCGTGACAGCAGTACTCACTAGTTGTCTTTACCTAATATTTATTATTCAGAACCAACCAGAAAATATTGTAAACATTACTAGACTACTAGTATACACGGAGAAAAAATCTAGTTTTGTTTACTAGATTCTTGTAAATGTAACGAGATGTTTTTGTAGTACTTATATAATATATTCTAGTTCTCGTTACAGTAATTATTGTAGAGTCTCATTCGATGTATAAATCAGTTATAGTTACAGCAAAAAGGGATATTAATGTTAGACTACATTGTCTCGTAGACTACGCGTCTGTACGCTCTACGAGAAATGCAGCACTTATGGCTATAGTGGATTAAAGCCACATATAGCTTTAAGTGCGGAGTCTGTAATCCGTACGCACTCTTGATACAAAACAAAATTGTCGTCCCGACCAAGGTAACTTGATAAAACACAACGATAGCGCGATCTAAATTTACTACTGGCGCCATCTAGTTGCGCTCATAAAACTAAAAAAATTAGTAGGTACACATAAATCTAATTATTTAACTAGACTAACTTGCACTACCAAGTCGTTATTTGTATAAATAAAAGAACACAGTGTTCAGTTAAATGAACATGATATTTATCTATGACAACTTAATTATTTTGTAACAAAAACAACTTATTTTAGTTATTTTCAGAAACAAACAAAATAGTAAGGATAATTATATATTCTTGTAATAATTAAAATAATGTTGTTGTGGATACAGAAAACTTCGTAGTGCATTACTAACATGACGATCATTAATCAGAACACTTAACTTGGTCAACTGTACATTTTATTCTAGTAAACAATACAAATCATTTCCTATTATAAGCAAGAATTATTGTTTGAAATACAAAATTATTGTACCTTTGATCTAAAATATTTTTCTAGTGTACCTTATTAAACATTTAGTGAGGTTTAAAATAAAATCGTAGATATTACAAGAAAACAGTATTTCAGACTAAAATTGTCGTGAAATAATTTAACTACACTGTTTTGTACTTCTGGTTGAATCTAATTTCTCTGCGTGTAATTGATTTGATATAAAATACTTTTCATCCATTAAATAGATCGATGAAGGTCATCCTTAAAGGGATCACTGACAATTAGATAATTATTTTGAGACTCGTCAAATTACCACTGATATTTTGTTCAAGAAAAAAGAGCATTAATAAACTTAAATACCTACGTATCTAATAGTTTGGAAGAACTTCACTTAACATACTTAATTGTTACTAGGTAAACAAAAGATCTAAAGAAAAGATCTCACATTACTTAAACAATGCTGGCGAATAGAAGGTGACAAGATGTTCGGTTTCAAACGTTCCATGGTGCAATGTGTCATACTACTAACATGGCTACTGAAGAATTATACATTTGGGAACACTTTGTTGTGGTATACGTACGGTGCTTGTCTCGTAGTGGCCATAGTCCTCATGGTAACCACCTATGATCATGATTACTGGAGGTTAAGGGGCATATTCTCACCCCCGGCTTGTCCGTTAGTTGGCCATATACTGTCAGTGGTCACTTTTAAGGAACAAGGAGGAATGTGCTTCAAAAGGATCTATGACAAATACCGAGATGAGAGGTTTTTAGGTAAGAATATTTATTTATTAATATTAGTAAAAGTTCTAATTTCGCGTACAAAGCGTTACGCATCCACCTTTCTCGTGCGCACTGCCTAGAAGTGATACTCTCTGCCTGCGTCGCTGTTCCCCCAAAACTACAACCTTGGAGTCTTCAAGTCTAGAGTGAAGAGGTACCTTCTAGGCGAGCATGCTACATCCTCAACCTCATCTTCGCTTCCCATCACGTAAGATGAGGTCCAATACACGCCTATTTTGTGTAAATGGCAATTAGTTAAAGTATCTATTTGCGGTCTTTAGCCGCATTTTATAGAGTTGCTGGTAGTTGAAGCCCGTCTAGTCTTTATAAATAAAAGTATAGGAGAAAGAAAGAGAACGCTGAAACCAGGAACAGTCTTGAACTTATCTGCACTATGACTTTAGAAGTTTCGTAGATAGAATTTATTCTGTTTAAAAAAAATCTAAATAATATACTAAAAACGTTTTTTTAGCTAAAATATTAGATAAGCTGAAGTTTTAGTGCGATACAATCTCAATTCCAGGTACCCATCAATTCTACCAGCGAACCCTGGTGATCAGAGACCCGGAGCTGATCAAGCGGATTTGCGTGAATGACTTCCAACACTTCGTGGACCGAGGGTTCTTCTTCAATAAGGACGTGGATCCTCTTGCTGGTTCCGTGCTGTTCCTACGAGGAAACGAGTGGAAAAAGCTTAGGGCCAAGATATCGCCTATATTTTCGTAAGTAACTGCCTAAGTTCTAACTTACAGCTTTAGCCTAATAACTAACTTCCTTGATTATAAGTGGACAATCAAATTTTTAAAATCTCTTTGGTGTAAAGCTAAATAAATGGTCAAAAAAACTTTGAAAAATTTATACCTAGTTAGGTTCTAGTCATCATTGTTCTAGCTTAAAAATCATAGTGCATAGCACTAGTATACTTGTGGTATACTCTAAGTAGTGATTTAATTTGGAGCAAGCAAATTAAATAACCAACTTTTACGAAATCCATAAATAAATTCGTCTACAAAAAAGATAAAACAAGACATCTTAAATGACAGACTTTATTTTCAAGCAAGGGGATATTTTTTGAAAGAAGTTGTAAAAATGGTTCACGATTGACTGTCCCCCTAACGGTCCCCCTGTTAGATTATTTCAAGCTTATCCGTCCCCCTCGTCCAAGCTGTGGTCCAAGTAAAAAACGATCTGGTCCAAGTAAATACGATCGAAATGGAAACAATCAATATGTATGGCACAATCATGAATATGCAAATCAAGTGCAAAAACAGGACTAACTAAAAGACAATAGTAGATAGGTACCTTTATCAAACAAAGAAAGGAAATCTAGTGTTAAAAAGTTAAAAGAAAGCAATTCGTGAATCAGTCAAGCATTTTGTTTTCTCTTCCCGACTGTTATCCACTCCAATGAAAATTGTCTTCGACGAAGTTTGAAAACTTCGTTTCAGGGCTGCTTACTTACAGCGACCGTCACCTATGGAGCCTTTTAGATATTACTTATGTTTCGACAACTTTTGCGTACGCGTTGCTCGAAATGTTTATGAAGGAATAATAAAATTGCAAAGTGAAGTGAAGGTAGAGCCTCGTAAGTATTCATTATGGCGCAAATGTTTCGGAAAATGTCTTGCATTGCTCCCTATCTTTTTCATATAAAGAAATGCGAGACTAACGTCGTATAAAATCTTAGTATAAAATATATGAATACGATGATGTCCAATGAAACGAGGCTTACCTATTAAAATAATAGGCAATTTAATCGATCATTGAAACTTTTTTACATTATTTACCTATTTTTCATAAAGGTTCAATTCGACTTTAAATTAATCGAAGTCTTTGCAGTTTCATTTAGAAAATAATTACTATGAATACAAATCGTATGACTTTAAAAAGTTTATTAGGTTCATTTAACTTTTTAAACTTAGTTACCTAGTTAAATTAATTTTAGTTTTTTCATGTTACCTTCATTATCCTATATAACCATCTAGTAGATGTAATTTTGGTATATAAAATGGTACTTAAATCAGTTTAATTCTATGTTTCAGACCTAACAAACTACGCGGCATGTTTCCACTTATAGATAACACTGCGGACGAGTTTATAGTTCGAATCAAGGAACTTCTCACCAAAGACACCGAATCACACCAAAAAGTACTAACAAAACAGGAAAAAACAGAGGACATTAAAATAAATAAGAAAGCTTCGTTGAATGAGGAGTTTTCTTCCATCGTAGATTCTGAGAAGCTTGTTGGCGGGTATACAGCAGATGCTATAGTTCCATGTGCGTTCGGTTTAAAGAGCAATGTAATGTACAATGAAAACGATCCATTTGCGGTCGCTCTACATGCTTTTTATGAGATGTCCCTTTTTAATATTTTCGAAAAGTAAGTATTGTTTAAAACCTATCCCTCTTTATTCCAAAACGCAGTGCAGAAAATAACGTTTAATTTAGACCATAAATCTATTTGATATGAATAACCATTGTCTAAAATAAACGTTATGGTGAAAGGGTACCGTCGCTTGCTCCATACATACGTAGTTGACTGTTTCCTCCCTGGATAATGACACTAGCACAAATATTTTTGTGCCATAAAACCTATACCTACCTGTCTTGACTATGCCCCTATGTTTTGGAATTTTTCATTTTCTAATTATCATAGAAAGTAAGATTTAAAAATCAAAAAGAAAACGAAGCATAGGGGCATAGACAATTTCGACACCCCACGAAATCGACATGTTTTATACCTGCGCGCTACATTAGCTACCTCTATCAAGAACTGTCAGAGGAAGAAATTTGGGCGTCTCGTCGCACTGAACCTGCTCACGAAGATTCAGCCTGTTATTAATCACTTAAAAAAACGTTCGAGGGCTGCTGGACTATAACGTATATTTTAGACTATGGTTTAAATTTAAATCTATTTTAACAATTCGTTTTGAAATAAGAAGGATTAGGTTTACTGATAACAATGATAAGACTATACAGCCCTTAACAGAACTGACACAATACAAGTGCGCTTTGCAACATGAACAGCTCTAAGTGTCTGTGGTGAGCACTATTCTATTGGAACCACAGCCTGTAGTCCACAGAATTAAGATTTACAGTAAGATAATTAAAGAGAATAAAAAACAAAAGTAAGAGAAATAATTCGACAAGTAATTCGGGGCAAGTGTTTGGTGATACAGAGAAAGAAATTGATTACTTCATATTAGAACTTAGTTATTAGTTGAGGACAAAACGACACCTCCGGGCATTGTTGATATTAACACTTGGTATTAATTTTGCGGTTTCTCGATATTATTTGTCTCTCTCGTCGTCGCAGATGTTTGAGATTTTGTTCGGAAACAAAACAACTTCGACTCTTGGGATGTGCTTTGGTTTCTCACTTGTTTTTAGGGTACCTCAACAGAAAATACCCTTACTGATTAGTATTTTTTTTACAGAACAATGCGCCAATTCTGGCCAGCTTTCGTATTATTCTTCAGGATGAGAATAATACCAAAGAAAACTCACGATTTTTTCTATAATATTGTGACAAGTGTATTGAGAGCTAGAGAAAATGGTAAGTCAATAAACGAAACTTAAATGTTCTAATTAGAAACTTAAAATATCCATTCTATAACAGTTAATTGGAAATGTACCTACGAACTCAAATAATTATACATACCTACCTAATTGAGACAATAACAGCGTGGTAGGTAACAGTAAAATTTACATTGTTTTGTCTATGGTAAACATAGGCTAATAATGTGGTATATTTGTCTGTGGTAATACAAATTTAGTATTTAGGGCCAACACTGCGTTAAGCGGGCACCCGTTGCGTGACTACGCGCGTGGACAAGGGGCGGGTTCCGTGAGAACACGACGGTTCCCGTAACGGACACCGAATAATGCAGTGGTTAAAGTTTAACGGTGTATATTTCTATATCGATGGTATCGATTATTATTGACTATTGATAGCCTGCCAATTGGCAATAGTATTGTTTACAATACGTACGGTCGGAGTCAGAATTGCAGACAGTGTTACCGCTGGCGCATGGCAGTGTTGGCCCTTAGACAGTTACTTACCAACGTGGGTAAGCAACTGTTAACTTACGTAAGTTAACAGTTGCTAATAGCTTCTGATCCAATTTGAAATGTTGGTGAAACTGTTCAAACTTTTAGCATAATCTATGAGATTCAGGCTTGACTGTATCTAATTGAATAAAGGTAAATAAAAATATTGTGTTAGGCATTTTCATTAGTACTGTGAATAAAAGTTAAACTCAAATCGTTGGTACTTACCTAATTTTTAAAAGAAAATATGACTAAAATAACTATTGTTGTCTAAAAACTTATAAAAGATATGATTAATAATAATTAAGATGAATCCTTTGTCGTTCACAATATTTTCACTTTGAGTCCAAATTAGACATTAGTGTTCGGATGGTTATTCTTTTAAATTAGTTTTTTTAACTGCAATTAAGTATAAACGTCTCGTTGAAATGAGATACTAATTTAATTAGAGTTTTTGTAATTTTTAAAAAGAATGACTAGAAAGAACAAACAGTTGCAGAAAATATTTTAAAACAAGAGGTTTATTTCAAACCAATGCTTTTATTTATACAAAAACAAATAACTTCTAATAGTTTCCGATAAAAGTCTTGCAAAATAATTACATTTTTTTAAATTTTGAAGGTGATCAAGAGAAGCGCGGAGACTTCATCGATATGATGATGGCTCTACGTAGTGATGATACAAATAACAATAGCAAAATGGATGATGACGTTGAAATTAGTAAGTACGACGTTTACAGTAATTTGCTTACGTTTAGAGATAACCCAGACGACGAAATTATACCCATTACAACAGCCACTTCAAATATTAAATAGATCATAAAAAAATCTATACTTTATATTATAAAGTTATTTGTTTGTTTGTTTGAACGCGCTAATTTCAGGAACTACTGGTTCGAATTGAAAAAATCTTTTTGTATTGGATAGTCCATTTATCGAAGAAGGCTATAGGCTACTTTTTATCATGATATTGCCACGGGATCGGGAGTTACGCGGGTGAAACTGCGGAGCGCTGCTCCATCTGACCATCTCCATCTGGTCCGCTGTCCATCTGACTTCATTGTTTATTTATACCTTAAATTCCAGCGGACATGGTAATATCAGCGAACGCGTTCATCATCTTCTTGGGCGGTTTTGAGACCACCTCCTCGACGCTGGCCTTCTTACTGCTGGAGCTGGCAGCTCATCCTCATGTCCAAGACAAGCTCAGAGCTGAGCTGATGGAAGTACTGGATCGACATGGTGGCAAGTTGTCTTACGAGGCTCTACAGGAGCTCAGCTATATGGAGATGGTCATACAAGGTAAGGGTTTATCAAGTGTCTTGCTGGAGCTGGCAGCCAAACTCAGAGGTGAGTTGGGTTGCCAAGCTCAGAGCTGAGCTGGTGGCAGTAGATCAACATGGTGGCAAGCTGTCTTACGAGGCTCTACAGGCGCTCAGCTATATGGAGATGGTCATACAAGATACGACAGTAATCTAGGGTTTATCAAGTGTCTGGAGCTGGCAGCTTAACCTCACGTCCATGTCTATCTCAGAGCTGAGTTTCTCTTGCTAAAACTAAATACCTTACATAATTGTGTTTATATTATTTTTCCTGAAAAATAATTACTACGAGTATGAATAAAAATCGTGCAAGTTTAAAAAGTGTATAATTGTGTTAAATTATAGAAACCTTGAGGCTATACCCACCGTTCCCGAGCATCCAGCGATTGTGCACAAAGGACTACCGTATCCCGGAGTCGGACGCAGTCGTCGAGAGAGGCACTGTTGTACTCTTCCCAACACTCGCCATACAGAGGGATGAACAGGTACCTAACTTCCTTAAAACTAAAGATATTAAACGACTTTGTTCTCAACTGTATTTAATATTAAAATTGCGTCGACGTGATGGGAAATCGACATAATGCTCGGTCGACATGCTGATAAATCGACACGATGGACATAGCAACAATGCAGCGTCGATGTTCTATGGGAATCGACATACTGAAAACAACTTTATAAATCTATTTTACTTTCTTACTAGAACCTTCATCATTATCATATCAGCTACAGGGCGTCCATTGCTGAACATAAAGACCTCCGTCAAAGACTTTTAAAAGGCCAATTCTCATAAATAAAATTGTTCTAATTACATGGCAATAACATTTCGATTACAAAAAACCGGCCAAGTGCGAGTCGGACTCGCGCACGAAGGGTTCCGTACCATTACGATCGATACATATCGAGCATGAAACCCTAAAAAATATTGTATCTCAGACGAGGCTGTATAGGTTAAAATTCTTTTGCCTGCCCAGTTGGGAGTATAATTATGAAAAAAATATTGCCTAAAAAAATAGTAGGTAAACATGGAAATAACCTAAAATTCTTAAAAAACTTTTTTTTTTTTTTTGTTTCTTTTATTATGGCTTCGCACGTGTGCATTTAGCCAGTGTCAAGTTATATTTTGCATCAAATTATGACCCGATTTTTCATAAATCATAAATGTTTCAATACAGTCAAAGTCGTCATAGTCCGTCAAGTCAGGGGCTATAGTAAAGCGGTGGCAAGTTTACCATAACCTTAATAGGAGATTTGGAGGCAACGAGAAAACTGCATGTTTGACACTGATTTTTACTTTCACTACACTTGTGCACTTTCACAGAACTAAATTGAATAATATTCCACCAGAATTATACAATTCAACTCGGGTTACATCTAAGTTTCATGAAAATAAAACTGCAGCACGACATGTTGTTAACTCGTTCCCGCCAAAAACCCCTTAAAAAACTTAAAAATATTTTTTTTTCTGTTTTTAGTATTTGTTGTTATAGCGGCAACAGAAATACATTATCTGTGAAAATTTCAACTGTCTAGCTATCACATAGGTTCATGAGATACAACGTGCCAGACAGACAGTGGAGTCTTAGTAAAAGGTCTTGTTTTTAAACTTTGGGTACGGAACCCTTAAAACTAAAATAGATAAGTAATTAGAAATCAGAATCCTATTTTTAGCCAAATAGGCTTGCCTAAATGTTTCAGTATTTCGAGTCAGCGGATTCATTTATCCCCGAGCGGTGGTCTGAAGGAAGGACGCAGCCTACTCCCGGTGTCTACATGCCGTTCGGAGATGGACCACGATATTGTATAGGTAAGTGACATAAAAATGGTTTTCTGTAAAGTCTGTTTACGGACGATAATTTTACGTGATAACGTCATAAGAAAACGATAAAATATTGAGATTTTTGTTAATCCTTTATATATATTTTTTGCTTATTTTTCCTTTTATATATATTTTTTCATTTATAGTAAAAGTCTTTTATTTGTCACTCGTCACCATAACACAAGCCCAGATAAGCGATATTATTATTAAATATTCTGTTTCCTAACGGGAGCGGACGCGTCATGGTCATGTTACCATGACGCATGACGTCACACAATATTACCGTGACACATTTTTGTGAATGCAGGTGTTCCATCAATTTATTAGACGTTATCACGTCAAAAAAATGGTCCGTAAAGTCGGTTAACATGACGCCATTATGGTACCAGAACGTGACGGTGTGTGTTACCCGGAACAGACACTTTTTTGTGCATGCAGGTGTTTCAATAATTTATTAGACGTTATTACATCAAAAATACGTAAAATATTGAAGAAGGTGAAATGAAATAAGTAATAGCAGTAATTACAGAAGGCTTGAATATTAATTTTTATCACAGTTGCCAATAAAGTGGATCTTATTCAACCGCTTTTAGGCTTATAATCCTACGAATTACGCACGTGTGCGTTATGTATTACCACGACGCCACTAATTATACACCAAATATTTTGTTATTTATTATTTTGTTTTCTTTTCAAGTCTTTTCTTTTATTCACAACTGTGATAAAAAACGTCGAACGATACACGTGTGGATTGATCGATTTAATCTCGGCTTCTCAAACGCACACGCGTTCCGCTCGCGCGTCATAAACTGCATCGATGAAATGATCAATTTACCACACTTGTATCGCAATGTAAATTATTGAAATGTAGGGTTTTTCATAATAAGCCAATCCACCGACTTACCAATTACACATATCACGAATTTTACGAATAATCTATCCTTGCGGTCAATATTTTCCAATCTCCCAGCTATTGCAGCTATAACGACCTTTCGACATCTCGCTGTTCGTCTTCAATTCAAATGTTGTCAGTCGAATACCAACCAGCGTAACAAGAAATAGGTTCGTCTTCCGGTACAATGTATTTCATATTACAAGTTGCTTCAATACGTCGGTAGTGAAGCTTCGTGATAGCTTAGTCCCGGCGCTATGCTTGGTCAGATTTAGCTACACCTTCAACTGTAGTTCGTGTTCACAAATACGCAAGCGTTACAATATACAAAAATGTTAAGGGGGTCCATAAGCCAACGGCCTTGGTACACAGCCTACTAATTAGTTACTACTGGCATCGGTCGCCTTCGTTGGTGAAAATTGTTGATTGTTACGAATGCGTTTTGTTTTTCTCAAAAGTGCTGAGATGGAAATGTAGGTGAGATCTTGATCGACTTTTTGGTGTAGCTTTGAGCCAAAAAATCCATATAGTTTTGAAGCTATCCTAAAATTAAGAATTAAAACTAGTCTAGCTTTGAAATGACAAGGGATTTTCATCCCAAATTACCCTTAAATATCTGTAAAGATTTCATCTACAATTCTGTCTCAGCACTTTTGAGAAAAACAAAACACAAATGTAATCAACAATGTTAGTTGTAAGCGACGGGTATTTCTGGTGCGTTGCGTTTGGCAGAATAAGCAGCTTTAAATTTCGTAACACAATTCAGGCGCCGTAAAAAGTAGTGAGAGATATTTATTTTATTTTTGTCAGCCGATAGAAAGTTTATATCCTCGGGGCTCTGCCCGAATACTCAAACAACTCTCAAATATTTTGGGGTTCTCCCATTGAACTACAATTACTAGGGTTCTCCAAATATTTAGGCGTTCCCTAAATATTTAGGGGTTCCTTAAATATTTAATTTACCTGTGTATTTACAAAAGAAAAGTTTATTAGTAGTATATCCGTTGTCTGGCCACCATAACACAAGTCTAGTTATGGGCTTAGATGGCGCTGTATGAGTAGAAATGATATAATTATTTAGGTTTATTTAATATTATTTGTTTTAAGTAATTTCAACTTCTTTTTCTCAAGTTACAATTGAATTATTATATGCATTCTAAGAAATATTAAACAAGAATGAATTCAGCGAATTAATAGCTAAGGATTGCATTGCACGTGTGGTGTCTTGTTACTAGTGTCAGCAAATAACTTTGTATTTCTTAACTCAGTTTTAAACATTTTAAAATAACAGTGAAACTAGTATTGGAATTAAATTAATATCTATTTCGATTAAAAAAAATATCGACAGAACCACAGGTAGGTATGAAGAGGTGCATAAATACAAATACATATATAAAAAATGACGCATAGATTAATGCCACCACTTGTTTGTACTATACCTGGGTACTATGGGTACCTAAAAAAAACTCTCGTAGCACCGAAACGAAACATATTTGAATGCAGTTTCTCTTTTCGGAAATAGATATTTTTTAGTGTTATTTATTACCCTCAACGGCTAAGTTTAAGTGGCGTTTGAGACGACTAACGACTATGCTTGTAACCATTTTTTTGGTTCGAGTGTTTACTACACACATACAAAATGTATAGTATTTTAAGTATTATTGTGTGGCATCTACCTGTAAATTATAAAGAATGGAGTGTGTTTTTAGGCGACTGGTTACGTAACACTTTTTTTTTTGACAACCAGTTGTGAATCTTGGTTGCTAATATAAAGGATGAATTTTTATTTTAAGGCTAAATCCTTAACTATAAGAGATACCGAAAATGGCGTTTCAAAAATCGAATGAAGTAGTTTTAGTTTTTGTCAAAAACGGGCACGCAACTTCTTTTTAGCATTTTTCGATTCCTTTTATAGTTTAGGATTTAGCCATAAAATTAAAATTCATCCATTATATGGCTTGTATTCTAAGTGAATCGAATATGTTTGATACTTCATTACGCAAAAACTTCTGAACCAATGAAGGTAAAACTTGGCTTGGAAAAATAAGCATGGAAAACATAAAAAAGTAATTTTTTATCTCGATATTTCCACGGGATACAATAATTATACTTAAGAATTACTTGCAAGTACCTAGTATGCGCTTACTTACCAATTTTTAACTTACCAGGTAAAAGATTCGCTATGATCCAGATGAAGTGTTGCCTCGGCCGATTACTGCCGCATGCACGCTTCTCACCAGCCTGTGACGTCAACTCGACCGCGGGTCACTTGACCTCGAGCCACAAGACCGCGGATCACTTGACCTCGAGCCATGTGGCTTCGGGTCGCCCAGCTCCGTTCGAGGCTGATTGCAGGTCTCCTCTTACGCTTCATCCAGCCGATTCTAAAGTCCGTATAACGCTATTATGACCAAAATAAAACTACCTACTTATGTTAAAGTTATTGCGTAGTTTAATAATGTGATTTTTAATAAATAGGGAAATTGTGTGGAATATATGAACAAAGACAGTTAAGCCTAGTTCGCATTAAGCTAGTATTTTAATCGATTAGCGAGTAATTTAGTGGCTAAACGAGTCTGAACACCAAAAAATTAGTCGAGTAGGTAAGCAAGTAATTTAGTGTAGTTTATTGTATTTTTATTAGGCGAGAGGCGAGTGGCGAGTAGTAGCTCTCCCCCTACGCGTCCCTGCTCACTGGTTCACCGTTTAAACAAGTCGGAACCTGTCGAATTAGTCGAGTAGATTAGTTGCCGCTACATCGTTGCATTGTTTTGTAGGTTGTTCATCCTGCAATACACTGTGGCGACGCTTCACAACGCCACCGACAGATGGCGCTACTAAGCCAATCCTTGATCCTAGATCGCGCAAGCGAAGTTTTTCTGAAGATAAGCTCATATACAAGTTCCAACAATACATCTTTGGGCCGCGTCTTACCGAGTATATCACCTGCCCGGTGGAAGATCTTCCCTTTGGAGGTACATACTATTAAGTACCTCCAAAACACTAATCACATGTAAACTGTACTCGAATAAAGTGCGAACGATTTTTAGGCAGTAGCGAGTATTTTAGCTACTAAATTACTCGCTACTCGACTAAAATACTAGCTTAATGCGAACTAGGCTTTAAGGTGAAAGGGTACCGGCACTCTCTCCATACAAACGTAGTCGACTGTTTCCTCCCTGGATAATGACACTAGCACAAATATTTTTGTGCCATAAAACCCAAACTGCCGTGACTATGTCCCTATGTTTTGTTTTTTTTTTCATTTCCTAATTATCATAGAAGTTAAGATTTAAAAAACAAAACATAGGGTCATGGTCATATCAGTTATAAGTTTTATGCAAAAACTAATTTGCTTTAGTGTCATTTTCCAGGGAGAAAACAGTCGACTACGTTTGTATGGAGAAAGCCCCCGCGGTACCCTTTCCTCTCGTCGTGTGGTTGTTTCAAATAAAAATTCATTGTATGTTCATTGCTTTGAATATCGTTGTTATCAGACTAACTATAAAAGTACTTATTTTATAACTACCTCCCGCATATTTCACCCGCATAAATTTAGCTCTTCACACTATGTTAACTACCCTACTACAAATTTTCATCAAAATCGGCTGAGCCATTTCACCCTGAAAAGGATAACTTGTAAACTTTCGAATTTATTATTTTAAAGTTGGAATGTCTGCTCTTCTTTTTACCCGACCGTAACAACGCGAGTGAGGGTAATGTGTTTATTCTAAACGTACCTCTACTCACAAATCTTGCCTTTGTTGTATATTCAGTTTGTTAAAAATGTATATATATGGTCCCTAATTAAGATTTTCCATTATCAATGTATCATAATTAGTTATTGATTTACTTATTAGTTTACGCCCGTATACAGGGTTATTAGTAATTATTTTAGCAAGCCGTTGAGGGCTACCTCTTTGCACCTATACATCTTTTGATTTACGATTTTTTACAATTCGAACCTTTTTTTGAAAATTTTGAGGTTAGGTTTACCTGAAAATCAACTGTTCCATACACGGAGAGGTCATCAACCTTAAAATTCTACTTATTTTTTAAGTTTTATCTACTGTCTTAGTCTGATTAACCTTTGTTTTAAAAAAAACAGCTGTTTTTAGAATTTACATAACTTCAAAATTTTCATTTTTTTTTTCAAATTTCCAAAAGTCTTTGAACAAAAGTTGTTTGTTTAGGTGCACAGAAGTTACCCCTTAACGGCTTGCTAGTATAATTACCAATAACCCTGTATAAAACAATTAATATTTTGCTGGCTAAGTATTTGTAAACACATTAAAAAGTGACAATTAAATAACTAGGTGCTTAAAAGATATTTTTTTTAAGTCATTACTATATTAGATTACTCAAGTACAGTTGAATATTGGTGGAGTATTGGTGTTATAAAATTAGACATTTATTTCACCATTTATGTACGACCAACGGTCAAAAGTCTCTGCCCACCGTAACGTTTACAATCCTGTGCAGCACTATTTAAACATTATAACAACTTAACCTGTGGATCGAACCCACATCGGTTTTTGTAGCGTGTGGCGGCTTATACCACTCATACAACTAAAGACAGCTAATATGTTGAAAATATTAATCACATTGAGTTCTTTTAATTCAAGTATTTATATTTGTGTGTAACGTCTATTAGAAGAAGATCGTAAGTCCAATACTTGTTGATAGTATTATTGTAGCAAACTGTTAATTTAATTATGACCCATACTGTGCAGTCGGAATACCAATTATCTGAATCCCACGTGACCTAGAGCTCACTCGCACATCTTTAATGTTGTAAAGTAATGTTACCTGATTCTGTTTTTATTTCTAAACAATATACTTACTAAGTATACGATACAATTTACAATTTACCAAGTCTTTTGTACCTAAGAGACTTATTTCATCCCCTTTGTACTTAACAAACATATGTTTCACAGCCTTTGTTCCTAATAAATACCTTGTTCACCACATTTGTAACTAAGAGAGACCTATTCTACCACCTTTGTACCTAACAAACACGTATTTCACAGCCTTTGTTTCTAATAGAAACTTTGTTCACCACATTTGTAACTAGGGGAGACATATTTTACCACCTTTGTACCTAATTAATAACTATTTAATCACCTTTATACCTAACAAACACATGTGTCACAGCCTTTGTTTCTAATATACACTTTGTTCATCACATTTGTAACTAAGGGAGACCTATTTTACCACCTTTGTACCTAATAAATACTTATTTCACAGCCTTTGTTCCTACTAGACACCTAGTTCACAACATTTGTACCTAAGTATTATCACAATGTGTGATGATCTTTTTTATATACCTACAGTACCTTTAAAACTATTATTTTTTAAGTAGATAATTAAATGTACAGTCAATAAGTAGCAAATTGTACCCACTGTTGTTTTATTTCAATATCTGTTACTAGCTGCATGTTTGACCCGAATATCAAAATAAAAAGTAGCCTATAGCCTCCCTCGATAAATGGACTATCCAACACAAAAATATTTTTATCAATTCGAACCCTCCTGAGATTAGCGCGTTCAAACAAACAAACAAACAAACTCTTCAGCTTTATAATTTTAGTATAAATAGATTAATCATGCGGATTTGTCATACAGGAGAGGACCGCCCACGACTTCCTCAACAATACATTTTGTCCAGATTAAATAATTGCTAAATGCCCTCAACGTGACTGATTGCAGTAAAAATGGAGACACAAAAAATGTATTTTTTTACAAAGTTATTAATTTATTAACCTACTACTGACCTGCATAATAAACAAACTAATAGTTTAAATCTATACTTAATATTATAAAGCTGAAGAGTTTGTTTGTTTGAACGCGCTTATCTCAGGAACTACTGGTTCGAATTGAAAAAATCTTTTTGTGTTGGATAGTCCATTTATCCCGAAATTCCCACGGGATCAGGAGTTACGGGGGTGAAACCGCGGAGCGCTGCTAGTAATAAATATTATTTCGAACTAATATTTTTTTTACTAAACATTTTTAACCATCAATTAACTGGCAAACCTGATACTTTACCAGAGTTTGAAACATGGCTTCTGTTGTTTGTAAATTGTCGTATGTTTGAAAGGTGGATGCCCAAAAATTAAAAAAAAAAAATTGAAGCGATTGCTATGCCAGTCGTTAAATGTTACTATCTTTTTTTGACAATTCCTTTTGACCTGGAATTGTCAATTTTGGTTTAAATTAAGGTCTTACAGCGCAAGTAAGGGAAAAATAAAAATAGATGAAAATGAAGGGGGTCTCTATACAAACATTAGTTGGACCAATTTAACTTAACTCTTACATTGTCTAAAGAAAAAGGGGTTAAATTGGTAACTACCACACCCCTAGAGAAAGAGAGTTGAAACTAATGTACTGAACCCTCTTCACGCGAGTACGACTCGCACTTGACCGGTTTTTTTGTTTGCATGAATGGTTTACACTTAAAATTTATTTGAAACTGAGATTGGAGATAAGCGAACTGCGAAGGGTCGCGAGGGGAAGTGTTCATATAAAATGTGGCCACGATGTATTCGAAACACTTTGATTGTGATATTCATTAAGAGAACAACACTTTTATTGTTATAAAGTTTTAATTAATTTCAAAGAGTTACTTCAGTGAAAAGAAAATACATACAGAAGCGAATCTAAGACGACAAAATTAACTTAAAGAAGAAAAATTAAAGAAGATTAGATGTTTTGCAGAACCAAGAAGAATCATAAAAATGCGCATACACCACAGTAAGTATTTATTAATAATTTTCATTTATTTCCTTGTGTTTTTTATTTTAGTTTTAACTAGCTGTTGCCTGCGACTGCGTAGTTTTTTTATATACTAAAACCTTCCTCTTGAATCACTTTATCTATTAAAAAAGATAAAGTAAAAAATAAAATGTTGTCTGTAAAGACAGTTTACTAACGATAATTTGACGTGATAACGTCATCAGAAAACGATCCTTTTTATTCGTTATTGCAACTTAATTTTTCTGTATATGAGTCTTCTATTCGTTATTGGTCACCTTAACAAGCCTAGATGAGCGAAATTATTATTAAACAAACACGAGACGACTGACGTTTACCATGACGTGTCATGGTACCGGAACATGACACTTTTGTGTGAATGCAGGTGTTCATCAATTTATTAGACGTTATTACGTCAAAAAAAGCATCAAAATCCGTTGCGTAGTTTTAAAGATATAGAGAGAGACAGACAGCGGGAAGCGAATTTGTTTTATACTATGTAGTGAATAGGTTGTTAGGTTTATTTTATGTTTTTACTTACCGCAAATGATTAAATAACTATTAGACAGTTACTGTAAGGCCGGATAGCCTACTACTCATGTGCTGCTACATTCATCTCACAGATTCTGTTTTCTTGCGCCTTTTAATCCACATCCTTTCGGGTTTCTTTCATTTTCTTTCTTTTTATTTGGAAAACAAACAGTTATAAATATTCTGCTTAAAAAACTAAAATAGTGGCTAAGAACCAATTAAATATTTTCACATATAAATTGACTACATTTTCGGTATATTCGGCATTTTAGGGCTAGTTGTGTTATATATAACAAATAGCATATAACTGTTGTTTGTTGTGTATCTTATCTCTTTTTATTTAGTTTTTCTTATTTAACTAATTTACTCCACACTTTATTAAATCTCAATTCCAATTGTCTTAATTTGTTCACCGAGGCACACAGGAATGTGCTGACTCGTGTCGCACTATATTGATGTCACACAAGCGATCACTACACGTTTGTCGCTTTAGTGTAGTGTTCTCCTCCAACTGGATAAAATACAAATATGGGGTCTATACAAGTCGTGAGGGAATAGGTATCTCCATTTTTTTGTAATTATGGCTTCGCACGGTTTGTGCATATAGCCAGTATCAAGTAATATTTTATATTAAATGATGGTCAATTTTCAGAAATCGGACTTAAAGTGTTTCAAGATGGTCAAAATCGTTACAGTTTGTCAAGTCAGGGCACATGAGTAGCTACTCATGTGGTCAGGGGTTAGAAAGCGGTGGCAACTGTACTATATAACCTTGTAGGAAATTTTGGAGGCAATGAGAAAAGTTCATGTTTGACACTGATTTTTTTACTTTCATTACACTTGTGCACTTTCACGGAACTAAATTGGATAACATTCCATCAGAATTTTAGAATTCACCCCGTTTTTCTTGGCTTCTTATTCTATGCCCATTCTTAAAAATAAAAAAACCGGTCAAGTGCGAGTCGGATTCGCCTATTCTGTTTTTAAACCCCGACGCAAAAATGAATGCAATAAAAAAATGTGTCAACAAGGCTATATATCATAGTAATTATTTTCCCGGGTCCTTATCGCGTATTTTTATTCTCTTACCACGATGTTTAAAGGCTGCATATGTTTAAAGTCTTTTGCCTGCCTTTTGAGAGTAAAATTAACAAAAAAAAAATTGCCTAAAATAGGACCTAAACATAACCTAAAATTTGTTAAAAACACTCAAAATATATTTACTTTTTTCTGTTTTTTAGTAGGTAGGTACTTTTATTATTATAACGGCAACAGAAATACATCATCGGTGAAAATTTCAACTCTCTAGTTATCATGGTTCATGAGATACAGCCTGGTGACAGACAGACAGACGGACACGAAGTCTTAGTAATAGGGTCCTGTTTTTACCCTTTGGGTACGGAACTCCTAAAAGGATGTTGACAGACGGAATAACGATCTTATAAAAGTATGGTTTTTCCTCTCGACGTACGAAACCCTAAAACAGTGGACACTATAGATATTATCCTAAGTAAAAATCATCTGTCCTCAGTTAAAAAGCGAATTTCATGAATATTGTCCATAGTATTCATAAAATTCGCTTTTACGACACTGAGCGCTAATTTCCATGGAAAATAAAAACTTTTAAACCCGTACAGTGCCATTATAGGAGAGGTTAAAAACATAAAAAAGGTTTTTTACAGTGCCCTCTTAGTGCCCTCTTTTCATAAGTTCCTTTCACGTCAGAATCCACGTGGGTACATTTCCTATCGTAATTACGATCTTGGATCTGAATAGGGCACGATAAAAACTCCCCGTGTGGACTAGGCTTTAGTATGTACTGACTCTCTCTGTATTTTATCCTTTAAAAAGATGGTTTATAGTTTTCGTTTATGATGAAATGAGTTTTGAAATTGAACGATTGTGGAAGATTCGACTTTCTTATTTTATTCGCTTTTTTAAAATACACACCTTTGAAAAACTTAAGATTAATAAGAAAAAAACAAATGGTCTGTAAAGTCGGTTTACGGACGAAGTTTTACATGATAACTTTGCAAGAAAATGATCAAAAATTTAGTTTTTTTTTTGTTTTTCCTTAGTTAATTTTTTTCTTTATATATTTTTCCCTCGATATTAGTCTTCTATTCGTCACTCGCTACCATAGCACAACGGTACCCCAGATGAGCGACATTATTCATGATATTATTATTAAATACTCTGTGTCCTAACGGGAACGGACGCGTCATGATCATGCCGCATGACATCACACAACGGGAACGGAACGCAATCATGACGTCACACGGAACGTGACACTTTTTTGTGAATGCATGTGTTTATCAATTTATTTGACGTTATCACGTCAACAAGAAAAAGTAAAATGTTTACAAAACATTTTATTATTTAAAAAAATCGAAACACGGTTTTAAAAAATTGCAAATCAATTTCGAACTTTTCGTACTAAAGAAATATACATTTTGAGGTGGTCGTCAATAGGAATAATCAACTTTATTAAGTTTGTTCAAAGATATAACCACAATAGTATAATAATAATAGTGATGTAATGGAAATTATATTTTCTATCAATAAGTAGAACTATTTTGTGTTAAATACTAAGAATCAATTTATTATTTATTTGTAATGTTTAGTTTTTTTACTTAATTTCTGGGTGGGGGTATTTTTGTTTTTTTTTGGCTACTTTTTAATTCTTTTGTGTTTATTATTATATGTCCTATATCACGGGACTATGGAGTCCCGGACCTTTGGAAGGCATGCGTGGGGCCGAAGCCAACACGTAGAGGCCCTTTACAATAACAAGTTTAATGGCAAAGTATGATGTGGACATCAAACCGGCGATTATCCCTGTCTGCACTATAAAATGCAGCCAAGGACAATCTCCGGTTTGAATAGAACTATTGATAAACTACAGTAGAAAACTACTACTTGGGCTATTGTGATGGGATAGTAGTGGACTGGATACTAGGGAACTATGGGTACTATGGCACCTGCCGTAACAATGTTCAACAAACATGTAAAAGTGGCAGGTGGAGACTCGCCAACTCTCAAACTGGGCCACCCTAATCAGCTGAGTAAATTACAGCAAGGGGGCAACAGGGACGAGAGTGGCTTAAAGATAGTGATGCCGCACTGGGTTTTAAACTCAGGTCACGGGCTCCCTGAGGGTCCAGCCTACCTGGCCCACTCACCACTGACGTGCGGCATATATCTTTCGAACGTATTCTTGCGACTCCACTCTGGACGGCCGGTGAAGGCAAGCCAGAGGCGGGGGACCGCTTCCTCGTCATTTTTCACTCCGATCAGCCAACTAAGGCCAGCCGGAGATGAGGAACGGTTGCTTCCCCCTGGAGCACTCGGGAACCGCGGGGTCGCTACTCCCCGACACCTCGCCTCAAGGTGCCCTGCGGGTTTATTATTATTATTTTTAGTTTTTAATTTTGTGTATTTTGATTTGATGAAAAGAAACCAATAAAAAAAAGAAATAATTTTCTGAGAATCAATTGAATCTAATCAATTGTAGTCAATTAATTTTTTATGAAAGCAAAATTAGTCTAATTTCGCACCATCTTACATCTCTTTTCTATGCAATCCTACAGGAACCTGAGGCGACAAACAAGTAGTAGTAGGAAGTAAGTAGGTACTTGTCAGATGTGGATAAAGTGGGTACCTACTTTATCCACATCTGGCATGGTTTGGTCAACAGCTATTGTGATTTTAAAGACAATAAAAACTTTGGGGTCTACTTTTTACAATTCTTCGAAACAAATCCATATCGATCAATAGATATTACTTGCCCAAAATCCATGTCAGTCAGTTTTTGTTAGTTATACCAGACGCACGGAAATATTATTGTAGGGTTATTTGCAAACTCTAAGGAAAATAAGAACAAAGAATATTTTTTAATTTTTTTTGTGATTGATTGTGAGTTTTGACTACCTACTCATATCTGCCAAGTAAGTACCTAGATGTTAAAATTACAAAAAGCTTAGTTCAGCACGTTTATTGATGTATATTGTATACCTAAATAAAACAAACGCTGATGTACAAAAAGAAGTAATACGATATCAATCTGTGAACTTATGGAACGGAGTAAGTATACATACACCTACCTACATCCGTCTCTTTATTATTTTTTTTAAGTTGAGGAACGTGTCTCACCTGCCAGTTACTTTATTCACACAATATTGTATTATTGACGTTTGACCTCTTTGATCAACTCGCGCGAGATACATTAGAAAATTCATGTTCCAAAATGGTTCCAAATTAAAACCCACTTGCGAACTTGAGCAGACCTTAATAAGTACCTACGCCGCAAAATGCCACTTTGTCCGCATTTATCAAGGAATAAACCATCGAATAAATGGGACGAAAAAAGGATTAATAGTCAATTGTGGCCAATAAACCACCCTTCGCACCTAAAACAAAAAATATATCAAATGTAAAAAGGAGTTCACAAATAAACGGAAAGGAGGCTCACTACGATAAAGTTTTTATTGGCCATAAAAACTAGATAACATATTCATGTCATAAATATAAACTATTCAGATGAGATTAAATAAATATGAAAGAATATTTCTATGAATATTAAACAGAAAAAAGTCTGCACGGAGCCTAATATAGTAAAACCTCGCTTGAGGAATTACAATTTTGGTACAAAAGAGGGTTGTAACTCACAATTTGCAAAAAGAGGTTAATAGATAAAAAATAATTTGAACTTCATTCAATAATGGTACAATAAAAGAGAATTTACTAAAATTAAATTTTAAATTAAGAAATCGAATTTCAATGATTCATTCTAAAATCAAGCTTGACTTTCGTCTGACTTCTGATTATTTTTATTATAAAAAACTATATTTTTTTCTGAATTGGATCAAACAATTTAAGTTATGAAAATATTGGTGAGTTCGATTTTATATATTGTTGTAAATAGTTTTACTTGTCAATTAAAACTTCGATACTCAAATAACTAAACAAATCAAACCAAAAAATACTATGAATCTGAAAACGAACATACAATGGAGCATACCTTTCCCCCTTCCCTATCCCTCTTTCTTTGCCAGCTCCAGTTCTTTAGGTATGATCACGGCCTTGCCCTTCGTTCCACTGACAATCAGATGCCTACTATCCCTAATAGACTAAGATCCCTATAAGAACGACCTTCATCGAGCGGTTTAATTGATGAAAAGTTTTTATACCAAATTAAATAGGTCAATAAATATATTGCAAATGGGTTGTCTAAAAAATCTGGTTTGATTAATAAATAAAAAAAAACGCATTGAAACGTCGTCATAGTTGCTCAGAAAATAGACGGAAAGTACCTATACCTAGTTGTAGTTTTACATCCATAGGTGAGAAAGGTCGAAAACGTAAAAATCGAGTTGGCTAGACTGATGTCTGATGTCACTTGGTCAAGCCGCGAGTGAACAGGTATCTTTTAGGAAAGCGTGCTATATCTTAGGCCGCTTCGCCACCTACCATCCGGCAGGTGTGATAGTGGTCAAACGCTGACTTATCATTTCTAAAAAAAACCGGCCAAGTGCGAGTCGGCCTCGCAAACGAAGGGTTATAGCGGCAGAAGAAATGCATCAGCAAAAATTTCAACTGTCTAGCTATCACGGTTCATGAGATACAGCCTGGTGACAGACGGAAAGTGGAGTCTAAGTAAAAAAGTTCCCGTTTTTACCCTTTTGGGAACCCTAAAAATATATTGATAAATAAAAATGGCTCTCTGTCAGTAAATCAAATCAATTTGGCTACGGTTTTATTATCTAAACAAATAAATATAATAATAATAAATATTGCAGGACATTCCACACATCGCCATCTAGCTCCAAGCTAGGTAACTATCTAGGTAGCACCCATAACACAAATCTTTGTGTTATGGGTGCTAGACAACGGATATACTACTTATATACTTTTCTTTTTTGTAAATATATACTTATAATACATAGAAACAATCAGAGCGCAGAGTGCGAGTTTTCTCGTATAGTAAACGCTACTACTACGTCAGCGTAAACGAGAAAATAGTAGGGAAATTTGAAAAGCGGGGAAAGTAGGGAAATTAGAAAAACCCCTAGCGGATGTAAAGTAAAGCTTTAACTTTCCATACAATTTCCTCGTTTACGCAAACGTGATAGTAGCGTTTACTATACGAAAAAACTCGCACTCCGCGCTCTGACCTCTGACAGATATTTAAGCATATATACATGTCCGAGGCGGGAAACGAACCCGCAACCCTGTGTTTTTAGTTTGGCATGGTGACCATTGTGCCAACTGGGTCGTCAAATCAAAACCTACTTAGAATGTTTCAAAGTAATTTAAACGGAATTCAACAGCTGTGTCGTTACAAAGGCTAGATTCGCATACAGGCTTAGGTTTAGTGAGTAGGTGACCTATATAGAGATAAGGGATAACGTCACATTCAGCGATCTACATAGAAAGACGTTTAAGGTGAAAGGGTACCGGCGCTCTCTCCATACAAACGTAGTCGACTGTTTCCTACCCGGAAATGACACTAGCACAAATATTTTTGTGCCATAAAACCTATAACTGCCATGACTATGCCCCTATGTTTTGTTTTTTTTTTCATTTTATAATTAATATAGAATTTAAAAAACAAAAAAAATAAATCTAAACCTGGTCTTGGCAGTTATAAGTTTTATGCAATAACTAGCTGCGCCCCGCGGTTTCACCCACGTAAGTCCGATCTCGTTTGAATATCGCGATAAAAAGAAGCCTATGTGTGAATCCAAGGTGAATCCAGGTCTCCAGCTATCTACATACCGAGTTTCATCGCAATCGGGCCAGTGGTTTTAGCATGAAAAAGTAACAAACACTCACACTCACACACACACACACGCACACTCAAACTTTCACATTTATAATATTAGTAGAATAATATTTGCTCTAGTGTCATTAACCAGGGAGGAAACAGTCGACTACGTTTGTATGGAGAGAGTCCCCGGTACCCTTTCCTCTTAACATGTCCCTAGTATTTCGTACCCGTATAGATGCTGTATACGATAGTCTGTAAAGACTTCTGTTGTTATCTATAATGTAGGTTTCTATGTTATGGAACTATATTACATATCCAGTCTAAATCTCAAGTCAATTAAGAAGGTACGGCGGTTTGCTTTGCCCCTATTATGTTCCCTTATATCCTTTCTGAAAATCCCCTTAAGGAGTACATTTTAGGCAATATTATTTTAATAATATTATTATTATTTTAGGTAATGCCTGTTTGTAATAAGACTTACTTAAAAGTACTTGACACACTGGCGATATGTAGGAATCGTGCAAAGCCATTACCCGAAATAAATAAAATACCCAGTAACTCTACCATAGAGCGATGATAGAGTAAACAGCTTTTAAAATATATATTTTTGTTTAATTAAAAATATTTTAATGTGTTCTATAAATAAAGGTTTAAGGATAGTACAATAAATTTATGGATAGTACAATAAATAACCTAAAAACAATAATATAAATACACAATGTATACAAAATAATAATCTCTAATCAAGGAAAGCGAGGGACCAGAGTTACTTTGCACTAGGAACGAACCGGAGCGGTCGGTGGTTCAACCCTGGGTCACGAAGACGCCCAATCTTTCTAATAAATTCCAAGCTATCACTACACCAAGCCCCAGACGTCTGAACAACCACCGTTTTTGTTTTAGGCGAATAAGAATGACGAGTCGAAACCGAAGGGATGTTGACGAGAATTACTTCAGTGATCTGGTAAAGTTGGTGCATACTGCAGAGGATAGGACTTTTATCACGGATGAGCGGTTTATAGGTAAGGTCGACACTAGATGTCGCAATTTAATACTTACAATTTATCAAAAAGGAGTCTTCATTCTATAGAGACGGGTCGCTATAACTACACATTACGCATTAAACTACTAGTTATTCATAGTAATTATTTTCCCGGGTCTTAATCGCGACCCGCCGCTCGCCCCGGAGCGGGACGCCCCGAGGTAAGAAAAATGAAATTCGCGATTACGACCCGGGAAAAAAGTGTGAGTTTAAAAAGTTTACTACTTATTGAATATAAAAAAAATGAATATTTATTATATTGTTATTTAGCATTTATTTCAGGCAACAAAGGCCCATAGGCCCATAGACCTTATAGACTGACATAAATAGAATATGATTGCCACAGCGGCTTGTTCTCTCTCTCTTAAGTATTTTGTTGCTTTATGGTTAGATCATTTGTAATTATGTAGTAAAATGACCTTTGCGAATATTGTTCATGTTTACAATTCTTTGTTTGCTTTAGATACTGAAATCATCGATCTTGGCGACATACTCAGCCCAGACGAAGATGCGGAATACGATCCACCTCAAAATACCCAAGCATTTATGCCTACACAGGTACAACCACCTGATTCTTGTAGAAATAGATTTCTCAACCCATCAGTTACTTTAGTTGACTTTTGTAAACGCTCATCGAAGAATAAATGTCTTACGCAACAGTCTGATACCAAAAAATTAGAAAATAAGCATATGAAAGTTAAACACCAACAAAGCAGTGAAGAGTCTGATAGTGACATAGAAATTTTAGATGAAATCGACTCAAATAAATCTAAAAATAAAGACAAAGCCCAAAAAAACAATCTGAAATATCTGTATCACGAATTAGAAATTCAGAAAGCAATCGAACAGAAAAATATATCTAAAATAGATATCAAGAAAAATACAGGGTTGATTGGAATAAAAATAAAGCAACCTGATGAAGACTTAAATAAAAGTTTACGGCCAAATAGTAAAGAAAATACTAGTAACGAAAAAAATACTAAAAATGGTATAGATATGGTAAGTAAAAAATCAAGAAATATCCATAAAGTAAAAACAAAGACTAATTTAAAAAATAAAGATAAAAAAGCAACATTTACGAGTAGACCTAAGAAATATACAACAGAACGATTAAAAAAAATTAAAGATCAGTTTACTCCAAAACAAATCGAAGAAAATTTATCTAAAAATGTAGATAATTTCGACAAAGAAAAACAGACTGATAGCGATGTAAGTAAATCTCCAATGTCGAAGTCTACTCTGTCACCAAAAGCTTCGAAAGACGTCGAAAAGCCTTTGATAACAAATGTTTGTGAAAATGACACGAAAACTAAAGGACTAACTTTAGAAGACAAGGAACGTAAAGAAATAAATTTTAATAATAAGTCTATTTTTGAACAGTGTACAAATTTAAAAAAGAATCATGCCAAGTGGGGTAACCAAGTAATGACACAGAAAAATACAAAAGAAAATGACGTAAATGATGATACTCAGCAAAGTAACAAAATGAAAGTTGCAGCTGGACAATCGAATCTAAAAATAAATAATGTTGTGGAACAAAGATCGTTCCCAACACTTAACAAATTTACCAAAAATGTTCTAAAAATAGTACAAAAAGGCGGCACGATATCACAAAAAACTAACTCTGTAAAAAAAAATCAAAAAGAAAAGCACGTCAGATCGAATATGAATGAAGGAAACAAAACATTACTAAGTAAAGAAACTTCTCAAAAATTTGAAGATCAAAAATCAGATGATACGAAAAAAAGCGACATTAATGCCAAAAATAGTGATGGTCGTAAGAATATCAATACTGACCATGTTCCTAAATTGTCTGATTTTCAGAAGCAAAATAAATATTTGAAATTGGATTCTCCGTTGCAAGGCAATCAATACCTTACGGCAAACAACTGGAAAATACAACCAAGTAATCCTCCCTTAATCCGTCCTATAACTCTTGGTCAAAACATTGAACAGAATGCAATGAAAGTTCCAATTGTAAAACTACCATTTCCATTTCCATCGATCTCAAGTAACACATCTTTAATTGATCCAAATTCAAATGCACAATTGCAACATAATGTCAGTAATACAAAAGATACACAACATGCAAAAATATTTGTTCCACCTGTAGGACGCGTTGATGAAAGCAATAATCAAAAGCACCCTGCTCCAGAGGCACACCATTCACAGCCATTCCTTAACGCCAAACCTCAACCACGTACCAACGGAAATATTGTGCAAAAAGTTAATTACGTGCTTCCAAGTTTTCCTGATGCTAGAATGATGAAAAATAGTCCAAAACCACCACATAATATGAATATGTATCGACCACCATCGCCTAACGCATTTACGCCGTATCAATCCTTCTACCCAATGACGATGCCAAATGTTCCTGGTAATTCTAGAATGTACACTCCCAACAATCAAAACTACGGATGTCGTATTTTTCCATACAGGTTACCTTATGGTACTGATATATATGCTTATCCACCACCACCACTTCCACCATCACAACCACCTCTTCCGCCACCGCAACCACCTCTTCCACCACCACTACCACTATCACAGCCGCCGCCGCCGCCGCCGCCTCCACCGCCGCCACCGCCGACTCTTCCGCCATCTTCTCAGCAACAGTTACAACAGTCATTTGCTTACCTAAAACAACTGTCCACCCAAAACTCAATTATTGGGAGAAACAGTCATGGAGTTATTAAAAAAATAAACATTCCTGCGCCACCGATTTATCCAGACATTTCGATTACTGAAGTAGGTGAGAGAATTGTAAAAGCAAACATAATTGCGGATACTCAAGAAAATTCCATAAATGTAAACGAAGCTGTTGCTATTACACCAACTGTCTTAAAATCTGAGATGCCCAAAGAATCAGATACAGTAAAACAATCAGGCAACATTACTGTTTTCACTCATAGTCCTAAAAATAACTTAAAAAGGCCACTAACATGTAAGTTACCACCAATTCGAGACGAAAACAAGTATAATAAGCCATGTCCGCTTTCAAAGAAGGTGTATAAAGGAAAAAATAACAAAGGACCAGTGACACAGGGTTATTCACCACCTATTCTGCCGATACCAACTTTTGAGAATATTTATTCACAAACACATCCTTACGATAAATGCTCAATAGCTGATACGATTGGAGAGAAACCAGCTAATAAGAATATAGTGTTTCCATCAAGACATGACTACAATGAAGTGAAGAAAATATCTTTAGAAGAATATAAGAAGAAAAGTTCTGTACCCAGTAATAAAACAAAGGAAAGTAAATACCGTAGACTAGAAACGCTAGTAAAAAACATGTGCCAAAAGTAGTAATAAGTTTCCATATCTAATAAGTTTTTTATGATTAAATAAAAGTAAGTTTTTTTTTATATTTGTATTTTTATAATACCTATTCTATAATATGCAACTGCTACATATAAATAAATAAAATTTAAATATTGTGTGTGTAATACACAGCGTCATCTAGTCCCAAACTAGGTTTGTGATAGGCTTTCCAACTACCTATAAGCCAGTCTGTTAATTTCGGCAGGCTATCATAAAAAATATCTATCTCCCTTGCTACAAAATTGATGGCGAGAATGGCCCGAACGATGGGAGTGCGTTTTAGCAATTTGGTACGAGCTGTAGGGACGTGGAGCAGCTGAGGTGGTCGTAGACGGAACAGCTCCGCGCTCTCGGCCGGCACACGCAACTGTAGCGCTACTAGCACGTCCGGGTGGTGCACCGCGCCAGACAGCACCCGCCACAGATACCTCATCATCGCCACCTCTCTTCTCACCTCAAGTCTACTATACCCGACCATACCTATTACAAATAAAATCGGATACATAAGGTGGTAAAATGGATACACTCCGTACTGTTTTAAAAATAGATACCTAATAAACATATTTTGTATCTTCTCGACCATATGTTTATATTTAGTACGTATGGACTTCACACAAAAGCGTTAGTTTCTAAGCGACTGCGTACCAACGTATTATAAAGCGTTTTTATTGTCATTAATTTCTCAAAATCCTGACACTGCCTTATAATAAACCCGAGATTACGGAATGCCTGACCACATATACCCATAATATGTACTCGAAAGTGCAAATCCGGGACCATTTCCACCCCTAGATCGCGAACCTGTGTAACTCTAGGTACCACAGCTTTGTCAACCACGTATGGATTATGCCGCGAAACATACTTCCGAGTGTAGCTCATTATGTAACATTTACTTATATTAAAAACAATTTATTATCTGTACTCCACTGTATAGATACAGGAGCCCAACCGCGCTTATTGCGTCGGCTTCAAGCCGACGTCGATATCCCAACCCGCGCTTCACACTGGGCGGAATTTTGAGCCTGCCTTTCATAAAAAGTTTGAAAAATTTGGTTGTCTTTTCGTGTGTTTTAAGTATGTAGGATTTTTGGGAACATCAAACCATTCAAAAATAAGTGATTCCGGTTGTTATTAAAAAAAAACAATGTCATATTTTGTGGTGTTTTTAAAAAATAACATAACCAGAATTACTTATTTTTGAATGTTTTGATGTCCCCGACAATCCTGCATACTTAAAACACACGAATAAAACAACTTATTTTTTCAAAAATCCTATGTAAGGAGGGCTCAAAATTCAGTGTGGGGCGCGGGTCAGCATAAGCCGACACGTTGGTTTGAAGCCGACGCACTTATCGCGGTAGGGCCCCTGATACCCAGAAACGAATATCTGTACACAAAATCGAACCCGCAAACTTCTTCGTCGCAGGCAAACCTCCGTTCGCTTACCGCACCACAGAGGTTGTCAAACCTACGGTATGTAATATATAGGTACATAAGTGAAATTATCAAGCAGGCAAATTATTATATTTAAGGAGTAATTCTGTAATCCACTTTGTTGACGAAAATAGTAACACCAGTATTACATAAGTCGGAAATCCTAGCTCAGCTTATTTTCTGCTAATAATCTTAAGACAGACTTACTGAGAACCGCAAAATTGTCAGGGTAAGCTCATTTTGAGGGAGCATATGCTTCGTGGGCCTGTGGTGACAATTAATCTGGTCTGACTCAAGAGAGTCGCGGTGCGTCGTGCTATAAATCTAGTGGATTATCTTAAACACAGCTGTTTGTCCGCTGGATACAGCCTGATTTAGGTAAGGGCAAAAGGAACCTTTGTTTTGAAATATTTCACTTTTTGTTGTTAGTTGTCAAGTCATAAGTACCCGTGGACGTAATTTCGATTGCTCCATTTCAAAAGATACCTTCTAATATCTTGATCTTTGTGAGCATAATCACAAAAAAATATCCATGAGTTTCTTGTTTCTTCTTCTCATTGGGGTACGCGTTCCGAATGCACACATCTTAGTTATTAAGAGGAAAGGGCACAGGCGCTCTCTCCATACAAACATAGTCGACTGTTTCCTCCCTGAACAATGACAGTAGAGCAAGTATTTTGTTGCATAAAATTTATAACTGCCATGACTATGGCCCTACGTTGTTTTGGTTTTTTAAATCTTAATTTCTATGATAGTTAGAAAATGCAAAAAAACAAATAATATAGGGGCATAGTCATGGCAGTTATAAGTTTTATGGCACAAAAATGTTTGTTCAGGGAGGAAACAGTCGACTACGTTTGTATGGAGAGAGCGCCGGTACCCTTTCACATTAAGCATAGGTCGAAGTGGACGGATCGGGCTGAAAATTAAGAAACAGATAGGTATTATGACGTAAGCATATCCGCTAAGTAGCGATTTTATATAATTCAACCCCTACACGGACGAACGGGTGAAAGCAAGTCAAAGTATAAAATACTAGCTCCGGCCCACGATTTCACCCGCGCAAGTCCCAATCCCTTGGGAATATCGTTATAAAAAGTAGTCTATGTGTTAATCCAAGTCTCCAGCGATCTAGATACGGAGTTTCATCGCAATCGACCCAGTAGTTTTTGCGTGAAGAAGAAACAAACACACATGCACACGCCCACACGAACACACAAACTTTCCCATTTATAATAATAGTAGGATAAAAGTTCAGTATTTTACAAAATAATTTCTTTACCACCTGAGGACTAGTTTTTAAAATTCATAGACATTTAAAATTTCTAGACACTACAATTTGCATCGAATCCGTAGTCGCTGCAGAAATATGAAACGGTCGGTAACTTAATACAAAATGAAATCCCTGGATGCGGAAGGCGAGATGTTGGTTTTATTTGTCACTCTTTATTTTTACTAACACCGTTTTTCATCTTCGCAAAAGAGATATTACGAAAGAGTATAAGTAAACAATATATTTTTACTCTGAGATATATCGTATCTAAGCCGCGGTATTACCCGGATAGATACACTACATTTCGTCGCAATCGGTTCTGTAGTTTTTGTAACAAACACACACACATTCACACCTTTTAACATAAAAACTAAAACATACTCTTCTTATACATATCAAATCCTGTCTTTGTCCTGACTGACTGACGGATCAAAGCACAGCTTAAACCACTGATCGTAGAGACCTGAAACTTAGAGGGTGTGTTGTTTGTGTGACGTAGGCATCCGATAAGAAAGGATTTTCCGAAATTATATCCCTTAGGGGGGTAAAAAATGGGGCAAAGTTTGTAGAAGACAACGTGATTTCTTGGTCAAAACTTATTAGAACCATTTTGGACGTCTACGCGGACGAAGTCGCGGGCAAAAGCTAGTTTATAATATAAGTAGGACGACTATTCTTTGTATTAATTTGTCGGGCTGAGTTTACGAAAATGTTGTTATAAATACGTTAATTGTTTCTAATTCTGCGGTCGAGAAGGCTAATCAGCAGGTTCTATGTAAACACCGCATTGTAATCTTTCGTTTTCATAAAAAGGGCGAGCAATATTAGCTTCTTAGCTACAACAAAAGGTGTTTTCAAAGCTTCGTATTATGTAAACGTATAATGCGTACAGATTTGAGGGCCCATTCACTTTCAGAAGCTTTGACCTCCGGCCCATTACTTTAAATTAATTTCATTCCTGATATGGGGGCCACGTAGTAAGCTTGATATTAATGCATTATCTGAACCAATTCACCAAATATGTCTTAGATAACAAAGAGTGCTTTGTATAAAAATCATAATTTACATAAAGATAACAATAGAATATGTATACATAGACTAAATTTATTTCTATCCCTTGTTTAATTAATGATAATAATTTATGAAATATTTTATTTTTACCCTAATTTGTCACCGTACCGTAATAAACATGAGATTATTAGTGAAATTATTGCATCATGTATGTATGTATGTATGTGGGCTTTTTCCGCAACTAGACTATTTTTAATTGGGCCCCTTTTGCGTGAGGATGGAGTAGGCTTGCCCAGCACCTACTATCTTCTCAGCTTAGTCGACCGTGTCCAGAAGAGAGAACTTGTCAATACTTCATCTTGTCAATATTGCATCATGTAATATGATAAAAAAGAAAAAAAAACGTGTGGCACTCGGGGACTACCACGGTAAAGCTATTGCATCGTGTGAGCTTCGTACAGTCTTACCATATACATACACGTTTAGCGAACGCTCGGCCGGGCTACATGGTAGCCGGAGTGGGGGGGTGTTAGGTTTTATTTTCGTTACGGAATTTCTTAATTCGGTCGCCGCGCTCAAAGCCCGTGAAAAAAGCTATGCAATAGCTTAAAAATGCAAAGTAATAAAGTGGTGTCGTCGAATCACGTAAGATGGGATGTAGGAGCTAAAGTATTCAAGATTTATCTCTAAATATGAATACAGCGTTCCTAGACGTAGGTAATATCTTTTACTTTATTATCTAGGTATGTCGAGGAACGCGCTGGTTTATTGGATTTTACAGGTATTTATAGATTTTAAAACATCTACTTAGTTCGTGTTCTTACATTCAAAAACTAGTTTTTCATAGGTAAATATTTAGGGGGGCGCATAATCATTGCGCGGGATTGAGCTTAAACATATTATTTAGCTAACTGATACCTAATCTATCTATATATATAAAAATCAATTGCTGTTCGTTAGTCTCGCTAAAACTCGAGAACGGCTGAACGGATTTATCTTATCTTGGTCTTGAATTATTCGTGGAGGTCTAGGGAAGGTTTAAAAGGTGAGAAAAAATCGAATAACCGATATTCCCACGGGATCGGGACAAACGCGGGTGAAACCGCGGGGCGCAGCTAGTCTAAAATAAAATAATATTTCAATAATCACATGGTTAGTATTTCTAAGGTTTTCACGACTTGAACTCATAATTATAACTTATCATTTATATCATCATAATCAACCACATGGTTGATAAACTTTTTAAACTCACACGATTTGTATTCATAGTAATTATTTTCCCGGGTCTTAATCGCGTATTTTTTATTTTTATTTCTCTTACCTCGACGTTTCGACTATGTTACAATAGTCATGGTCACGAGGAGACTATCTCATGGTTGATATTATTTTATCAGTTTGACACTTTAGCAGTTAGTGAATCATGTTTAAAGTCTTAAACGTATTTATTTTTCTTGTGCAAGTCAGCCTAGTTCTTTGTCACATTTTGACTAAAGACGGTTTCGGGGGTTAAACTGCAATATAGGATATTAACTTACATGATTCTTTTTCACTACTTTATCTTGTATCTTTAAATGAGCAATTCTTGTATATATATATATAATTGGAATCTCGGAATCGGCTCCAACGATTTTCATGAAATTTGGTATATAGGGGGTTTCGGGGGCGATAAATCGATCTAGCTAGGAATCATTTTTAGAAAATGTCATTTTATTCGTGTTTTATCGTAACTTACTTTTTTTTTTATCTGAAAAATATGACTCTTCCTGACATCTATTGGCGAACTACTAATACTATTTTTTGTGAGCAATAGAGTTATTCCAGCAGATGGCGTTGTTAAGTAACACGAAGTCAGTGAGTGTTTGCTTTGAGGTTAGAATAAGTAAAAAAAAAATATCGAGCAAAGCTCGGTCATCCAGGTACTTTAATTTAAACGTGATAATTTTCATGTTTATTAGTTTTATTTATGTATTTATTTATGGAACCCAAATTACATGGTAAATAATCAAATATTGCTTATATAACTTTAGTAGTAAAATTGCAATTTTGGGTAATTTGAAAGCCGCATTAAGCATACACAAAATGTAACTTAAACTGTATTATATCTTTATAGTCGTTTTTACGAGTTCAACCTATTGTCCAGACTAGACATTTTCCCAAAAGTTGTCTCATAAAACTAGTTAGCAAGTTTCCTTGGTTCAAGTGGACGGGAAATTTCTGTAAAATATTCCTGAATATTCTGGTTAGTTTTGAAACTGTAGTGTATTTCTTTATGGAATCTGTTTGCGAAATGAATGGATTAAAACCCAAAATGACTGTCGGTTATAACTAAAGTCAATTATTGCATGGAAATTAGGTATTATTAAGTTTTGTAGCGTGTACTTATTTGTAGATTTGACCTTGGGGCACACTTGGGTGTCATTTGTTTATTGACTTTGCATTTTTTCAAAAAAATGATGCATTGTCTTTTTTTCAAATACAGCTGATTTTCCTTAAAGCATTACAAGTTTTAATTTTCAAAAGTCGAAAGATATTCTCGTAGACGTATCGAACAAATTTTTTTCGTATTCCATTGTCCTTATCGAAAAGCTTTGTATATATAAAGAATTGAGAACCTCCTCCTTATTTTGAAGTCGGTTAAACAACCGTCTTTGACTAATCTGAATAATTGATTTCGGTAAATATCCAATCAGATCAATTACAAACTTTTCAGTGACAATCTAATACAGTTTAAAATTCAAAAGTTAACCTACTATTCAACTAAATGAAAAGTCTGCCCCTAAATTACCAGTTCCAAGAAAAAAAACTGGCAAGTAAGTTAATAAATAAATTGGAACATTTAACTCCAAAGCCTAACCCGACCATTTATCGTGTTAAAGAAATTCTTAATAGAATCAAGTTACTCAACTTTAAATGCTACCAAGTTAAATTATAACATTTATAACTTTAGTGAACCCAATTTGGGTTCGTTAAAAATTTACAAATTAACAATAAGCCGTAGGTAGGTAAGTTTAGCTTTCGATTCAATTGAAACGAAACACAATAGCAAAGAACATGAACGCGTCCATAAAATCTAATCCACAAAAATATTACATGAATATTATCTGCAACCTTCTATACTATTTTGGCGCAGGCAATTTCTGGTACGAGAAAAAGGAAGAATCGAATAAACAAAAATGGTTATATCGAATCTGGATGGTTATATCCAACGCTTACGTTGTTACGTTTGCAGGCAACTTGTTTTTGGCAAATATTCGAAGTGATTTGGATAAGGAGGAAGCAAATGATGCATCTCTGTTTAGTTATGCGTTTTTTTCGATTATTTTCAAGATTATTTTCAGTTACATTCAGAGGAACAGGATTAAAATTGTGTTAGAAAGACTGTTGGAAGGGAATCGAAGCTTTGTCGACGATGAAGTTGATAAAGCTTGCGTAAAACGGTTTTTGAGACTATCTGTGACAGCAATCGGAGTGACTTATTTATCTCTAGTTGGTCATACTATAAACGGGATTAAGGCACACATAACTGAGGGTAAGCAATAAAGATTTAATTACATTTTTAATTGCTCTTGCTTTAATAACGCCTCATCTGTCAATTAATTTTAAGGTATACCAATCCGCACAGAAGTTACCTACTATCCACGGCCAACACACAGTGGTTTTCTTGTCAATGTACTCCGTTTCTTCATTCAGTTACATTGGTGGTACATCGTCACCATAATGTGTCTTATCGACGGCCTCTGCATCTGTTCATTAGTTATTGTCGGGTATAAGTTCGTGAGTCTGCAAGTCTTCTTCGAAAGAATGAAAAAGAAACTGGAGGAAATAGCAGTAACGAAAGACGGCAGAAATCCAGCGAAGGAATATATTAATGATTTTGTTGAAGGGATTAGGATGCATGAAGAAGCGTTGTGGTAACTTAATTTCTACCTTTGACACAAAGGAATAACTTATACATTAGATTTGTGGGATAACATTTTTTTTTACTTTTATCAGGTGCGCAAAAAACGTTCAGTATGCTTTGGGAAACCTTTATAGCGTGCAAATTTTTGAAAGCACAGCACTGCTTATAATGTGTCTCGTAAAACTTGTGGTAAGTAGCCAATATCTACCTAAATGTTTTTTTTTGGTTATAATCACTATTGGACCTGGTGGGTAGTGCTCCTCCGATTTTCATTGGAACTGTGAATTGACACTATGAATAGTAAATAAAATGATTCACCTTACGCCCATGTGACGGTAACGAAACGGCCAAGCCATATATTCTGACTAAGGTGTAGAGTTTGTGAAGTTTGGCTCTACATTACATCTGAAAACATTTTGCCAGTGCTAGCCATATGGTCTCGTCTTGACAACATTTTACATGAAAATGTTTTTGGTGGGAACAATATTTTGTGTTTTTTATTTATAAGTATTTTTTTATCTTGCAGACGCAAGAACGAAGTATAACATTTCTGATTGCCAACGTGCCGTATATAGCGTGTCTGTTTTTATTGACTGGATCCTATATGATGGCTGGCGGTGATATTACCTACGAGGTAGGTAGCAAAATATTTCTTATAAGCTCTTTAAAATACCAAATGTTAACAGTACCTGGTATTCTAGGCATCACGCCTCCACACGTCAATTTTCCACTCCGGCTGGGAGCTGATACCGGAGGCTCGTCTCCGAACCCTCGCGGTGGTCGCGCTGCAGCGGAGCCAGGTGCCAGTCTACATGTTCGCATTCGGACTTTTGATACTTAATTATGGCAACTTCATAACAGTAAGTCATTTGTAAAAACCAAGGTATTTAATGTAGGTATCGTAAATTACAACCATCTCGCACAACGGCACTTGATGGGGTACTAGATGTGGCACTAGATGACGCACTAGATATGGCACTAGATGTGGCACTAGATGTGGCACTAGATGTGGCACTAGATGTGGTATTAGATGGGGCACTATATATGGCACTAGATGGGGCACTAGATGTGGCACTAGATGTGGCACTAGATGTGGCACTAGATGAGGCACTAGATGTGGCACTAGATGTGGCATTAGATGGGGCACTGGATATGGCACTAGATGGGGCACTAGATGTGGTACTAGATGTGGCGCTAGATATCAGTATTACCCGGAATGTCTTTTTGCGTCGTAGTCGATTTTCCACTTAATTCAATAAACATTAAACTTTTATAATTATAAATCTTGTTTCAGGTCATGCGATCAGGTTACTCTTTCTTCGCAGTATTGTATTAAAATAATATTCTAAGAAATTGCCTCAAATTGTTAGTAAAATAAATTGTGGGACATTTTGTAGGCATTGGAAATAATATTAAGGGTCATGATTAATTTGTGATTGTTGAGATCAATTTAGGCAGCAGCTTTGAGTTCATATTGATTGGTTTTATGGAATTATATCTTTACAAGTTTATTTGAGAAAACTAAGTTTAAATTTGAATTTGATTACGAATTTAAGAAAACATAATTTTAAATTACAAGTTATACTTCTTTATTGAAACTTTTTTTTAAGCTTGTATTATTTTGAAACTAGCTACGATTCACAGGTTTCTCTCGAGTCAGTGTTGATCTCGTGGGAATATCAAGATGTATCCTTTTATCTTTCTTCATATGTATTGAAAAATTTCATCCAAATCGGTGAAGCCGTTTCACCGTGTAGATGGAACCAAGCAACAAACAAATTGTCACATTTATATTGTACTAGCTGCGCCCCGCGGTTTCACCCGCGTAAGTCTCGGTAGCCTATAAAAAGTAGGCTATATGTTAATCCAGGTCTTCAGCTATCTACATACCGAGTTTCATAGCAATTAGTCCAGTAGTTATTGCGTGAAGGAGTAACAAAGATACATAAACTCACACACAAACTTTCACATTTATAATATTAGTAGGACTAGATAATGTTTGTAGTGTACACTTAAAAGCACCTTAGATTATTATGAATACCGTATAAAACTCACAAAATAAACAAAAAATAACATTCTCTCGTTTCATTGTCATGTCTTTTATCTGAAGAATCTGCCTAATATTTTATTTATAAGTAAATCAACATGATCTTTCAGTATTTCGGGCATATTTCAAGTCTCTTTTGTCAAGGAAAGACAGTGCATTGAGGCAGTGGTGATTTGTCTGAAAACGGTCAGATTGGTCGGTATTGAGTATAGATTTTGATACTTCAAATATTTCACATGATGATACAATTTTTGCAATTTTCACTGAATTACTTTGAAATTTGAATGATTTTCAGTTAAGAATATGATAGTATTTATTTTGAAACTGGTGTGACTCTGATTGACCATCTAGTTATGTTAGCTTTGTTTTTATTTAATGTTATTTGAAATTGGTGCTTACAATTAAGAATTTATCTATCTATCTATCTAGTTACCAAGTTTATGCTTCATCTTTCTCTATAGTAGTTACACAGCGTGAAATAGTTTTTTATTATAATAAACTAGCGACCCGCCCCGGCTTCGCACGGCTATGTTATATCTTCCTCTTGAATCACTATCTATTAAAAAAACGTACCAAAATCCGTTGCGTACTTTAGGTACAGACAGAGGAAGCGACTTTGTTTTATACTATGCAGTGATAGGCCAGCGTTTGACCACTATCTCACACAATTGTAAGTGACGATGCGGTCTAAGATGTAACACGCTTTCCTAGAAGATACATATACGCCCGTGACTCAAAGGTCCCCAAATAAACAGGGGCCTTAAAGGGATACGAGTGACGGTAGGTTTGCTGTCGCATATTCTGAAAGACGGATATAAATATAAGATTTGTCGTAGTTGAAAGCTTCAAGAACAGAAAATCAGAGCAAATTTCATAATTGGAAAACGTCTCGAAAAACAATCCTTGATTCTTTCGCATTTGGTTAAACCTTGCTCAGTGTAAGAAACTTGGCGCACAAGCCTGTTCCATTTGGACATAATCCAAAATGTTTTGCAATACCTAGAAAGATACAAATTTTGCCTTCATGTACGAACTTACAAATTGAAAGATGAATGATTCTACATAGGTGGGTGCAGTCTTCGTTTGCCAAGAAATGTTTATTTGTAAAAGAAAAGTTTAAACTGCGTTGTGTCGAGAAAAAGTTCAAATGTTTGTTGGGTAGTAAGGTACTTTAGTTTATTGGTTGGAGAAGGAAAAGTTTTTATGGTGGTTCTTATGATTTGATTTTTTTATTAAGACGAGTAATAATAGTATATTGTAAGTTTGAATTAATCTTATGACATTTTTCATATTTTCATATCTCTTTACGGAGATTTACAATGTAAGTGAAAGTACTATATAAAATGTCTTTCTTTATTATACTACCGCTAGTTTTGTACTAGGCTCGGAACTAAAAACTAAATATAATTACTTCCATTACCGCTAGTTTTCGTTTATATGTATAGGTAGTCGTATGGATGCTGCTTTCGAGAGAAAGCAGCAGAGTAAGAATGGTTCTTATAGTATGAACAAGAGTAAAAATATATTGCTGAGAAGCAATATATTTTTACTCTTGTTCATACTATAAGAACCATGTTTATTTTGGCATAGGGAAAACCGGTCGGATACTATTCCGCTGTGGGGAGATGGTTATGTCGGGCTTCAACCGACTAAAACCCCAAAGTGCACCATCTCGCGTCTTGTGTGTCGGGGCCGCAGGAGGGTATCCCATAACCTAGAATAACTTATAATAACCAACAAACCTCAATCTACAACCACAACAATCTACAACCCTACTCTCCAACTCTACCTTTTTTTTTGGTGGAGAAACGGAGCCTTATGCACTGTCCCGCTACCCCCGGGGGAGCGGCAGCGGGGATGTGTGGGGCTCCCCCTGGCTTAAGATGTTGGGCACCCACTAAAACTCTACGGGTTCCACTCACGATTTAATGTTGGGGACGCAGGGGGGATTGAACATTCTTCTACGACGCCAACAGCGCTGGTCTCAAAAAGAGCACGTCTTCATACGGAGCTCCATACCTCTTCAGGAGGTGCGCGGGTACCATGCGCACCCCGCTGGTGCCCTAATACAGCGGCAGACCCCTCCGAGTCTGCCGCTTATGGACCCTGTTATGGAGGCATTCGGTCATTACGACGTGGCCTTCTGCAACCTGCTCTACGGAAGTGACATGGGAGAGTAGTGGTCACCTCTCGAACCGTCTCCGCCGCCTCTTTGCCACCTATCACCGCCTCGCAAAAGCGAAGGACGGCTGTCGAGACGATTTCCAAGCGCTTTCTGCATTTCAAGTTTTGGCCAAAACTCTACCACCAACTCTACCTAGAATAACCTATGTAACCTTGATAACATACTTCTGCAAACGTAGATAGATAGGTACCTAATTCAATAACACTTTCGTCTTCCCCACCTGTGTTTGAAGACTGTATTGACCGCCACGGATTGTTTGCACAACTCTCCAAGAGTCCTGTTTCAACAGAATTATTTGTCTGTTTGTCCGCGCCATGTGACGCTAATCCATATTGAAATGGAAAGAAAATATATTGCGGAAATAATGTCAACACAAGTAGGTGTGCCTATCTAATTATCAATTATAATTATAATAATTAACCTATACTTTACTTGGAAGTTTGCGTAGCATCCTTTCTTCAAAAATATGCCTTCCCCTATTTCCTTCCTGAAAAATGTACCTACAGCATTTTTCATAAAACAAAAGTTTGCTTTTTATATGTATATGCTTGTGTGATTTACCTTTTATAGGTTTTTAGAGGATTTGTTTCCATTATACCAGATTCCCAAAATACCAGATGACCGAAATACCAGATTCCTATTATACCAGATTATCTTAATACCAAAAAATGTACTGTTAAGACGATATCGGTAGTTTTTAGAGGGTCAATTTTCCTAAGGTATTTATTAGTTGTTATAAAAAGAAAACGGAGCAGCAACCTAAGTTTTAATAATAAAAAAAACTTGAGGCCTTGTTCAGAAAGGAAATAGTGGAATACATTAACCCTTTTTAACATACCTACAATTTTTATCCAATCCGTAGTGCTTTTACGTTTAAAAAAGAAAATTGTGTTTTATCTCTCGCTAAAAATGAAAAGTGTGACAGAGTGACGACGGGACGCAGGAAACCGTACTGTGAGCTATATTTACTGAAATAATAGAAAGTATATTATTTTCTTTGTATAAAAGTCATGCAGCGTGGGTTTGTATTTAGGTATTGTGAAAAACAAAAAATGTAAAAGTAATTTTTTTGAATAAGAATTATTAATACAGGTATAAAAAGTTGGGAATTTTTACACATCTCTATAATATAAAAATGAATCGCAAAATGTGTTGGTAAGCGCATAACTCAACAACGCCTGGACCAATTTGGCCAATTCTTTTTTTGGTCTGTTTGTTATGATCAGGAGAAGGTTCTTATGAAATAAAAAATTAAGAAAGTTGCGCAAAAAATTATTACGCGGGTGAAACCGCGGGGCGTAGCTAGTCTATACATATAATAAATCTGTAGACATAAAAAATCTGTAATTGTAAGATATCCAGAAAAAAAATACACAGGTCGTCTTAAAATTGTTAGCTGAACACGATAGGGTAGTTTTTAGAATTTTTGTCTGTTTGTTTGTCTGTTTGTCTGTTTGTCTGTTTGTTTGAACCAGGTAATCTCATAAACTACAGAACAGATTTTAACAAGGTCCACATGAATATGTTCAGAAAATATCAGATTAACATTTAGGGTATGTTTCAATTTAACTTTAATACAATAATTATGATATTTGATGAAAAAATATTAAAAAAATGTGAAATCGAAATATTTTTCCGTGGTAAAACTTAATCGAACGTCAGAAGGTAACAGTACCCTTACCACGACTTTTTTACGTATTCGATCTAACATACTATATTGAGTATTTACTATGAAACTTCCTAAAAATCAACTTACTAGGTCCACCCGTCTCTGAGAATATCGGTAGTGAAACACTGATAGACAGACGGACAAAAGAGTGATCTTATAAGGGTTTATATTTTTCGAGTGCTTCAAAAAGTCATACTAGGGGTACAGTACATGCCTCCGCTCAAGATGACAGCTGTCATGAAACCAAATAGTTTGCATTTAATACTACCTACGTCAAACTGAAAATGAGGTTAGTACAAAGAGATACTACTACATAATATTACCGATCTCCTTTACCGAAGACCTCTTCGATGTTACATTTCTATCGCGCTTTTCTCCTGCTATAGTTTGAATTATGAGTTCAAGTAGCGGAAACCTTAGATAGTAAAAACAAAAAAAGAATTTTACAAATCGCTCCAAGAGTTTACGAGTAATCAGCGAACATACATAAAAAATATATATATACGTGACGAATTGAGAACCTCCTGCTTTTTTGATGTCGGTTAAAAATATACAGGTAGTTATTTGTAAAAATCTTTTTTTTTTCCAAAATTACTTAGCCCTGCTAGCTACCTAATAAAAAAAACTGGGTATTTTGGTCAAGAATTCAGAAAATTGGAAAAGTTATGTTATGTGTTATGTTATGTTTTTTGCGCTGCGATTTTAGACCCGATAAATAAATAATGCCCAACGCTTTATAGGTTTTGTTTGATGGCATTATTTGTCATTTTCGATGGCTATGGCACTCAAAGTGAACCGCACACTTTTGAAAAATTATAGGTTATCATTTTTCTTTAAATATTCCGTTTCCAAAACGTCGAATGTCCTTTTGTAGTTTGGTATAAAGGTTTTGGAAAAATCGGTTTTGACATAAAAACCCTAAGCATAACATAATTTTACACAATTATTTTTGGCATAAAGTCACCGCGCACTCTTAGAAAATCGCTTTAGAGGGTTGGTTTTTTATTATTTGTTTTTTTTTCGATGCCCTCTATCGATAGGTATGAGTCTCAAAGGGAACCGTGCACTTTTGTGAAATCATAGGACATCACGTTCCTTCAAATACCCCGTTTCCGAGACGCTTTAGATGTTTGGTGTGAAAGCATTTTTTGTTCAACGTGATGCCTGATCTCAATGTGCATCGGGTTATTTTAAGTATTAGTATTTGTTCTGTCCAATGGCCTTTCTTTTTAGTCATTAATATTATTATTTGATAATAAAAACAATGTAAAATATTATTTGCACCAAAATAGATTATTATTTGCATGATGTTGGTGTAAATACTATAATCTCTTATATTATTAATTGAAGAATATGAATCGAGACACAAAGGTAGTTGATAATTATTTTTTCTTTAATTTACAAAAATCTAAAGATAACTAGGAAGACAAAGTGTGTTGAAAGTTTTGTGCGAATAGAAATTGGACTTAGTTTTAGCTTATCATATTGTTGTGTATCTCTTATGTTTTATTTGTGAAAAATTAACAAAAATAGTACATTGTTACCCAAGGTGTGAAAGTCACTCATTGAGTCCCGAGACGGAGTTTGGCGCCCGAGCGTAGCGAGGGCGCTAATAGTTCGAGGGACTAAATGAGTGACTTTCACACCTTGGGTAACAAGTGTTTTTCATTACGAATAAACATAAAATTCTTCCTAATAACGAGAGTGAATGAGAGACTCCATACTACCTGATCCTCTTACAAGGTTGGGACCAAATAGGTTATACATTATGTAGATTTTTTGTTTTTGCTATTTGTTTTCAACATGTTTTCAATACTCAAATACGTCGGTACTTACCGAAGAGATTTTTATAAATTAGTTTATCCAACACTGAGTAATGACGCGAAGTCCGTAGATTTCAATTACAGTTTTTCATCTTTACATTTATTTTATTAAATAAGATATCTTGAACTAAATATATCTACCTGAATTCGATTACTGAGAAAAAACCTATTATGTACTAAACTCTGGCAGTATGGATGAGCCGTGCGAAGCCATAATTGTTATTCTTTGGTGTTACCAAAAGCAAGAAGGTTAGGTTTCTGAAGTTCCTAATGCGTAATGATACTGATACTAGCTACAAACACATTGCACAAGCCGCGCGAAGCCATAATTTGACATGACAGCTGTCAGTGAAAGCGATCTTTCCTAGGGCTGAAAGTTTTTCTTTCTACACACTCTTCAGGCATCTTTAGACCTACTTTCAGAGTATGAGTAAGTAAAGTGCCTTTGCCAAATCAATTAAAAATATAGTTTAAAAACAATGTAACTATTTTGTTTTTATAACTTACACCGAATGATAAATTGTATCTATGCAGAAAAATGCTAAGTATTCTAAATAACCCAAAACCACATCGCAAACGAAGTCGCGGGCAACAGCTAGTTTCAAATAAACTCAGAGTTTCGTTCAAAGCTTCTTTTGACGCCTGAGCCTGAAAGAGATCGCTTTGAGTGATAAGGCAGCTCTTTCTACATTAGATGTACGCTTTGATTTATATACTTAATGTAATTTAGAAATGGTGTTTGCATTTAAAACATTTCATCTATCTAGTCTAAGCAGGTTACTAGATTTATACAATTTTTTTCAGCAAAAGGGTTTCAATACGTAAGGGGGTTGTTCTAGACGTCTAGGCAAACAACTTTTGTTCTACGACTATTGGACATTAGAACATTTCGTTGATTTTCAAGTAGAAATTCCCTCAGAATGATCGAAAAAAAGTTCTAATTTCCAAAAGTCGTAGAACAAAAGTTGTTCGCCTAGGCGTCTAGAACAACCCCCTTTCATATTAAAACCCCTTCGCTGAAACACGTTGCATATTACCTACTCAATCGCTGTAGATTTTTTCCTATAGAAAAGGCTATTAAATTATGCATTGTGTCAGTAATTGATTATTTGTACAACACTGGACGGAACACTAACTACACTTCAAAGTTCATATTAAACTAAACGAGTACGTCTGTTCAGTTCGTAGCTCGATCTCATCGGGAAAAGTCGCCTACTTCAACTATTAGTACGAAGTGGACGACAGATGAAATTATTTTTTTCAATCTCAATCAATCTATACATATAAAATTCTTTGGAAAACACGATGTTTTAATAGCCCATAAAAAGTGCATAAGAGCAATGTGTCGTATAAAACAAATTCAATCTTGTAGACCTCATTTCAAAAAATTAAGGATATTAACTTTTACATCCTTATATATCTATGAAGTAGCCAAATTTGCGAAAGAAAATATTCACTTGTTTTATGTTTATCCGAAAGGGCATCGGAGACAGGGTTTAATACGCTCCGATATAATGTCTCGTACACGTCATCTTAGCAATAGTGTTTTCTGTATGTCACCCACTATATATAATAAATTACCATCATCTATAAGAGATCTAAACAATATGGAATGTTTGCATGTTTTAAACGATTTTTTAATTAATAAAGTATATTATTCTATAGATGAATTTTTAAATGATAAAATTTAATATTGACATTGTATTTAACTTTTATTTTATTACTAGCTGCGCCCCGCGGTTTCACCCGCGTAAGTCCCGATCCCGTAGGAATTGATAGGGTTTTCCCGGAAATTATTCGATTTTTTTCTCGCCTTTTAAACCTTCCCTAGACCTCTACGAACATTTCAAGACTAAGATAAGATAAATCCGTTCAGCCGTTCTCGAGTTTTAGTGAGACTAACGAACAGCAATTCATTTTTATATATAAGATATAGAGATAGATAGATTATTGTTGACATTTTATTTGATTGTAATTATTGACATTAAATAATTTTGGTCATAGTGTGGGTAGGGTTATATGCGAATGACAATTACTATTATTACCTATATTATTAATGTTACTTTAAGACTATATTTGTATTCATGTGCCAATAAGGTGAAACATGGCCGAACTTATACTATAATTACCATATACTTAACATCATTGTACCCATGTTTATGAATGAATAAATGAATTGAATTGAATAAAATTCTTTGTCCTGAATGACTGACTGACTGACTGACGGATCAACGCACAGCCTAAACAGCTGATCGTAGAGACCTGAAACTTGGAGGGTGTGTTCTTTGTGTGACGTAGGCATCCGATAAGAAAGGATTTTCCGAAATTCTACCCCTTGGGGGGTGAAAATGGGGGCAAAGTTTGTAAGGGACAACGTGATTACTTGGTCTATTTTCGACTTTTACGCGGACGAAGTCGCGGGCAAAAGCTAGTACAGAATAAATTTCTGCGGGACGTAGGTACTGATAATCAGAAATAAGTTCAGCGCAAACGATATAGCAGGACTGGATGATTGTGTAGGGAGTGCAGATAAACAAAATTAAAAGAACTAAAAAACCGTACCACTTTATTATCGGCATTATAATAGGAGGAGGCTCGCAGCTACACGACACTCACTGATCGTTTACGGTCGTGCGAGTTACGCGACGCCTGGCGCAGTTATAACTTCGATGGGTGGCCAATTAGTAGTGTGGCAAAAATGTATTTTCGTGAGCCCCACCGTGCTTCGGAAGACACGTTAAGCCGTTGGTCCCGGTTGCTGCCTCTAGTAGCAGTCGTTAGGTCAAGTTAGTGGCCTTAAGGCGATCTGAAAACTCTAACAATAGGTGAGCCACACCAATATACAAGAAAAAGAATAGGTAAATGGCAAGTAGATAAGGCCAAAAAAAGATAGCGGATCGAATGTCTACACTTAGCGGGAGCGTATGTTCCAGTTCGATAAAAATAGTTCAGGGAATTAATTCTAGATAAAATGTAAGTTGTCGGCCCACTGTCGTATGTATGTTGACCTTTACCAGTGTCCCTCGAAGGTCCTCGTTTCATTACAGACTTCAAAAAAAGGAGGAGGTTCTCAATTCGGTCTTGAAGTCACGGATGTATAGTATCTTCATCATATTGACTGACAACCATCGGATGAGATAGTGGTTAAATGCTGACCAGAGAGGGACGGGTTATATTTTAGATCTATACTAATATTATAAAGCTGAAGAGTTTGTTTATTCGTTTGAACGCGCTAATCTCAGGAACTACTGGTTCGAATTGAAAAAATATTTTTGTGTTGGATAGTCCATTTATGAAAGGCTATAGGCAACTTTTTATTGCGATATTCCCACGGGATCGTGACTTACGTGGGTGAAACTGCGGAGCGCTACTAGTTGTAAATATTGATTTCGTTTTTGTGTGAAAAGGTAGGCAACAAAATAACAAAAGTTTCACAGTCATAATATTAATAGGATTGTATTTAGAATGGAACCATTTAAATTATTTTCAACATCAAAATATTACGTTACTGCCTACTTTGAAACACGAAAGCTCATTCAAAGTCCTTAGGTAAATTCAAACAGTTTTGTTTCAACAAATAGCAGTAGCTGAGTGCAACGGGTTAAATTTACAACCCTCAAGGGTCCTGGATTTTTAATGCTTGTCACTGTGCTCGGGGGATAAAGGCCAAGCTACACGGAAAGCTGACGTTAAATGGAAATAAAGGCGGTCTACACGGTTGACGAATGTAATTATTCCTGAGGTTTTTTAATCCGTCTTGGTTGCTCTGGTAATATAATTTTGTTTTCTCCAGAGATGTTTCAGGCGTGTACGTTGTATGACCTCGAGGTTTCTGTTTAAGAATAATAAACTTAAATTATATGCAAACATTGCAAGTTAAATAAAGGCTTACAATAAAATGTACATCTATTTATTTTCGTTGATTTGGGAAACATACAGAACTATGATATACATATTAAAAAAACCCTTAATCCAACAAAGTTACAACTAATTCGTAATACTTATATAAAGTGAAATATTGAACAAAAACAAAGAGAAAATTAGCTATTTAAGCGGTGATGGCTTAGTGGCCCAGATACCTCGATTTTCCAAAAGTGGTGGATTCGAATGTCATCGGGCCGTGCAACAATGGTTTTTTTTTCTTTTATTATGGCTTCGCACGTGTGCATTTAGCCAGTGTCAAGTTATATTTTGCATCAAATTATGACCCGATTTTTCATAAATCGGGCCTAAAGTGTTTCAATACAGTCAAAGTCGTCATAGTCCGTCAAGTCAGGGGTTATAGTAAAGCGGTGGCAAGTTTACCATAACCTTAATAGGAGATTTGGAGGCAACGAGAAAACTGCATGTTTGACACTGATTTTTACTTTCACAACACTTGTGCACTTTCACAGAACTAAATTGAATAACATTCCACCAGAATTATACAATTCAACTCGGGTTACATCTAAGTTTCATGAAAATAAAACTGCAGCACGACATGTTGTTAACTCGTTCCCGCCAAAACTCCAATGGATTTTTCTTGTAAACATTTTTGTTTTTAGTAAGTTTTTTTGATGTCTTGGACTAGTCCCACGTGGGGTTTTTTACGAAATTCTTTTTTGAGTAGGCAAGAATGTACCAAATTGAATGTCCTTTTACAGTGTGTAATAAAACCTTTGTAATCCCTCTTAGCTTCTTATATATTTATTTTTAAAAATAAAAAATATTTTAATCTGCTGTTCAGAGAATGTTTTATTGTCCATTTAACTTTTGATAGTATCTTTGGCTAGAGATTGTGTCTTTTTTACTGTTTCACTATTCGCTCTGTGTAATTTATACCTATCTATGTTTTTTTTAATGATAGGCCAACGTTTGACCACTATCATACCCGTACGATGGTAGGTAACGATGCGGTCTAAGATGTAGCACATTTACCTAGAGGATACCCGTCCACCCACGCAGGCAACTGGTTCTATTTCCTTGCTCAATGATAATTTTATTGAATGATAGCGAATGATAAAGTTATGTTGGTGGTTAGTACTTTGTCTAAGTGTGATTCGTAGAGTGGAGATTGTCACTAGAGATGTACTGTATGTCTCGAACAACTATTTATGACTCTACGATTTGTAGACACATAAAATTGACTCTTATCTCACAATTGTCACGTATTGCTTGTACTGTCTTTAGGAAAAATGTTAAGTCTTAATTTCAAATTGTGTATATATATATCTTTCGGTAACTTATTATAATAGAGCACACATTGGAACGGTCAGATTTTCACTTAATTTATTAAGTTAAAATTAAAATATGGATGTGTTTGTAGAAATGAAGTCTCTACTCACATTTAGCATGACATAAAGAAAGAACAAAATTAATAACTATAGACTATTTATCTAAATAAACTAAGATTATGAGACGAATTTTTATAAATTGAGTCCTAATTACAACCCTTTAATCCTTGACGAACCACAATTGCTAGGCACACATCCTAACTTAGTAATTAAGTCGTTTTAATGTTATTTCATGCATGCTTGTTTCCAAATGAATAAAGAAATGATGATTTTGATTTTATCCACAATATTAGGGTAATTATTTTCTTAATCGCGTATTTTTTATTTCTATTTGTCTAACTTCGACGTTGCGACCATGACTATTGTAATACAAATCGTGTAAGTTTAAAAGCTTATATTAGGGTAATATTGCAACAAAAATAGAGAAATTAACAAACTTAAAAACGAGAAGATATAAATTCTAAAAAACCGAATAAAAGAACACGTAGCATTTGGCAATAGCTAATCAGGAAAGATGTAAATTTTCGTGTCAACTAAAATAGCAATTAGCATCGTTTTGTGAGTTTTGGCAACGACTGTACATTTGTTTTGGGAACTCGAAGTATTGCTCGTTTTTATTGTTGTTATTTATTACAGTAATGTCACTGTGTTTTAAGGTTTTACGTGATATCTCTGGCACGCGGACTGTTCCAAATTTAATAGGTAATTTATGTATAGCTATACCTGTACAACTTTGCTCTCAATTCCACGGGGAAAAAGTTTATGAAAGTTGTTGTAAATTCAAAATGGATATTGTTCGTTTCTGTTTCTTTTTCTGGAAAGCTAAAGTTCGTAATGGATTTTATTATATTCTACGAAACTAATTGATTTTAAATTTATCGATTTTTAAAGTGTCTTTAAGCCACAGTATTTAAGAATAACTTCACTAAAGATACCTCCTAAATCTTAGACAATCCAGTTGGCACAATGGTCACCATGCCGGACTGCCAACAAAGGGTTGCGGGATCGATTCCCGCCTCAGACAAGTATTTAAGCATAGATATTTGTCTGTGGTCTGGTTGTTTCTATGTATTATAAGTATATATTTACAAAAGAAAAGTATATAAGTAGTATATTCTTTGTCTACTACCCATAAAACAAGTCTAGTTACTTAGCTTGGGGCTACATGGCGATGTGTGGAATGTCCTGCAATATTTATATTTATTTATTTATTTATACCTAAATAATAAGGATGATGTGGCGCCCGCGAGCACATACTAGACCGCGCGGTAGACCACTAATGAGATGGAAAGACAATATCAAACGCAGGTCATGATTGGATGAGCAACGGCTCTGGACCGTCAGGAGTGGAAGTGGATGGAGGAGGCCTACGTCCTGGATTGGACAAACAAAGGCTGAGATAGATAGATAGATAGAATAAGGATGAACTTAAACGATAGCTACATACTAAATGAGTGTGATAAACTGCGACCGCTATGTTATTCCAGTGGTTATCCCGTATTTGCATTTCAAAACATTAATGAAAACAGAAGTTTGAGCGGGCTGCGGGAGTTGCTAGACACAGATGAGTTTAGGTACATTTGAGAGTTTTTTCATATTACTGCGGCTTGTTACTTTTTTAATAGATTTTAATTGACTCACCGACTAATCTAGATACCCTTTCTTGCTTAGACGGTGCGTTTTCAGCTTTGCTAGCACTGGGTCTAGGATAATGTTTTTCACTTATAACTTATTTACCTACCTAGAGTTAATCTTGAATCTAGATGATCTTATTGAAGGTTTTACGATTAACCGTCTTTAAAATTGGCCAGAAGAGAAAGAAGGTACACCTTGCATAAAAACCAAATTTGTCTTAAATTATAACGGATATAAAGAAACGCGATAATAACCTTATAACATAAAGGTTGGATTAGACAACACCTGTCAGAATTGTGACGGTTTCACGTAAGATGGGATATTTCATGGACTTACTGCGGCCGCTTAGTGATTTTTAAATTGTTACAAGTTTGAATTTATGCATGTGAAGGGTACCACCAATAGTTAAATATCTTTATATGTCTGTGGGACAAATATCACTAAAATATATACAAATACTAATATTTTTATTCAAAACGCTAAATATACAAGAGAACAACAAACAACACTATGCGTGAACTAGGAATTCCTGTGTTTCCGGCGAAAAAGGACTTACGCGATGTATGAGAACATCCTCCTTTTTTGAAGTCGTTTTTAAAGATACAATTTAGAAGAAACAATTCTAGCTATGTAAATACCAGGAAACCAATTTGAATGTACCTGCAATCATAACAGGGATCTTTCGGAATCATTACTAAGAAATACGATTCTTGAAGTCACAGAATGTAATTAAATATTTTCTATTTAATATCTCTCATCTGAAATATTTTGTTTTATCGTTACCGACGTTATTTCAGCTACATTTCTGTTATTTAAACGAATGACTTTGTTATTTGAGTAAATTGTTTTACCTTTGAAATGTAAGCAAATGTTGAATTTTGCGAGGAAAATACCTGATGTTTTTTTTAAGGAGGTTTGTATGGGAACCGTAGGATATCTGATCTTTACGTTTTAAATATATCCACAACCGAAATGAATTGCGTCACTTCCGGTTATTATTGTAAATAAATATTGCAGGACATTCCACACACCGCCATCTAGCCCCAAGCTAAGTAACTAGACTTGTGTTATGGGTGCTAGACAACGGATATACTACTTAAATACTTTTATTTTGTAAATGTATACTTATAATACATAGAAACAACCAGACCACAGAAAATATCTAAGCACATGTCTGAGGCGGGAATCGAACCCGCAACCCTGTGTTTGGCAGTCCGGCATGGTGACCATTGTACCAACTGGGTCGTCAAATCGTATTGTAGCCCATAATTTGTCTTTAATAAATCACTAGCTATCAAACAGTACCTTCCAAGCTAGTTAGTGATATACATACCTACATAAAAAAGAAAAATACTCATCAAGAACTAGGTACGAGTCTGTCGACCAAATTACGCATGGGGGTTGCTTCTACGTCGTTGGCGAGCACTAAAATATTTTTTGGAACTTCAACCTTTGATAGTAGAAAGGGTACCTGCTGGCTATACTATTATTTTCAACAGCTTAATTCTTTTCAACTGTTCAAAAGAATGTAATCTATACATATAATAAATCTGTAGACATAAAAAAATCTGTAATTGTAAGATATCCAGAAAAAAAATACACAGGTCGTCTTAAAATCGTTAGCTGAACACGATAGGGTAGTTTTTAGAATTTTTGTCTGTTTGTTTGTCTGTTTGTCTGTTTGTTTGAACCAGGTAATCTTATAAACTACAGAACAGATTTTAACAAGGTCCACATGAATATGTTCAGAAAATATCAGATTAACATTTAGGGTATGTTTCAATTTAACTTTAATACAATAATTATGATATTTGATGAAAAAACATTAAAAAAATGTGAAATCGAAATATTTTTTCGTGGTAAAACTTAATCGAACGTCAGAAGGAAACAGTACCCTTACCACCGGTTTTTTACGTATTCGATTAAACATACTATATTGAGTATTTACTATGAAACTTCCTAAAAATCAACTTACTAGGTCCACCCGTCTCTGAGAATATCGGTAGTGACACACTGACAGACAAACGGACAAGAGAGTGATCGAAAAAGGGTTTCTTTTTTTCGAGTTCTTCAAAAAGTCATGGTAGGGCTGCAGTACATGCCTCCGCTCAAGATGACAGCTGTCATAAAACCAAATAGTTTGCATTTAATACTACCTACGTGAAACTGAAAATGAGGTTAGTACAAAGAGGTACTACTACATAATATTACCGATCTCCTTTACCGAAGACCTCCGATGGTACACTTCTATCGCGCTTTTCTCCTGCTATAGTTTGAATTATGAGTTCAAGTAGCGGAAACCTTAGATAGTAAAAACAAAAAAAGAATTTTCCAAATCGCTCCAAGAGTTTACGAGTAATCAGCGAGCATACATAATAAAATATATATATACGTGACGAATTGAGAACCTCCTCCTTTTTTGATGTCGGTTAAAAAATATACGGGTAGTTTTTTGTAAAAATCATTTTTTTCCCAAAATTACGTAGCCCTGCCAGCTACCTAATAAAAAAACTGGGTATTTTGGTCAAGAATTCAGAAAATTGGAAAAGGGGTCCAGACATTCAGTATGGGAGCGTGGTTAGGTTATGTGTTATGTTATGTTATGTTTTTTGCGCTGTGATTTTAGACCCGATGAATAAATAATGCCCAACGCTTTATAGGTTTTGTTTGATGGCATTATTTGTTATTTTCGATAGGTATGGGACTCAAAGTGAACCGCACACTTTTGAAAAATTATAGGTTATTGTTTTTCTTTAAATATTCCATTTCCAAAACGTCTCGCTTTAGAAGTTGAATATCCTTTTGTAGTTTGGCATAAAGGTTTTGGACATAAAAACCCTAGGCATAACATAATTTTACACAATTATTTTTGGCATAAAGTCACCGCGCACTCTTAGAAAATCAAGGAACATCACGTTTCTTCAAAAACCCTGTATCCAAAATGCTTTAGAGGGTTGCTGTTTTTATTATTTGTTTTTTTTTCGATGCCCTCTATCGATAGGTATGAGTCTCAAAGGGCACCGTGCACTTTTGTGAAATCATAGGACATCACGTTCCTTCAAATACCCCGTTGCCGAGACGCTTTAGATGTTTGGTGTGAAAGCATTTTTTGTTCAACGTAATGCCTGCTATCAATATGTAAGGATCTCAATGTGCATCCTGTTATTTAAGTATTAGTATTTGTTCTGTCCAATGGCCTTTCTTTTTAATCATTATTATTATTATTTGATAATAAAAACAATGTAAAATATTATTTGCACCAAAATAGATTATTATTTGCATGATGTTGGTGTTATAAATACTATAATAACCTCTTATATTATTAATTGAAGAATATGAATCGAGACACAAAGGTAGTTGATAATTATTTTTCTTTAATTTACAAAAATCTAAAGATAACTAGGAAGACAAAGTATGTTGAAAATTTTGTGCGAATAGAAATTGGACTTAGTTTTAGCTTATCATATTGTTGTGTATTATGTTTTATTTGTGAAAAATTAACAAAAATAGTACATTGTTACCCAAGGTGTGAAAGTCACTCATCGAGTCCCGAGACGGAATTTGGCGCCCGAGCGTAGCGAGGGCGCTAATAGTTCGAGGGACTAAATGAGTGACTTTCACACCTTGGGTAAACAAAACAAACCCGAGGTAATCACTTTGCTTTTCATTACGAATAAACATAAAATTCTTCCTAATAACGAGAGTGAATGAGAGACTCCATACTACCTGATCCTCTTACAAGGTTGGGACCAAAGAGGTTATACGTTATGTAGATTTTTTTGTTTTCGCTATTTGTTTTCAACATGTTTTCAATACTCAAATACGTCGGTACTTACCGAAGAGATTTTTATAAATTAGTTTATCCAACACTGAGTAATGACGCGAAGTCCGTAGATTTAAATTACAGTTTTTGTAACACGGTTTGTCTAGAAAATGTTATTTACACAAAATACACAATCATAAATGAAAAACCAGATTAAACTTAACACAAAATCATAGTAAAATAACAAAAGATAATACTAATTAAAATCATTCAAAATGCAAGCATTTCCCGCCAGTATTTTTTTACTCAAGGAACGACACTGACCGCACGGTCGCATAAAGCCACATCTGCAACATCTTGACAAGGCGCCGGCAGAGGCGCAGCATGGTCATACGTCGCTTTGACCATTTTCATCTTTACATTTATTTTATCAAATAAGATAATATCTTGAACTGAATATATCTACCTGAATTCGATTACTAAAAAAAAAATATTATGTACTAAACTTTGGCAGTATGGATGAGCCGTGCGAAGCCATAATTTGACATGACAGCTGTCAGTGAAAGCGATTTTTCCTAGGGCTGAAAGTTTTTCTTTCTACACGCTCTTCAGGCATCTTTAGACCTACTTTCGGAGTATGAAGTAAGTAAAGTGCCTTCGCCAAATCAATTAAAAATATAGTTTAAAAACAATGTAACTACCTATTTTGTTTTTATAACTTACACCGAATGATAAATTGTATCCATGCAGAAAAATGCTAGGTATTCTAAATAACCCAAAACCACATCGCAAACGAAGTCGCGGGCAACAGCTAGTTTTTTTTATATTTTGAATTATTGTGATGACGCGAATACTTACATGTCGCAGTAAATATACACAATATAAAATAGTTTCGTTTGTGTAATATGTTAATCATTTTAATAAGCCCTAGATTAATTAATGAATATAGTGGTAAGTTTGCTCAAGTTAATATTTTTACACAGTTTGTAGCATTTAATATTTATACATATTTATTTATAATATTTATTGTTTCTAGTTAACTAGTATTTTGCAAGTCAATTATTTTAATTTATTTTATAAGTTAATGTAAGTCCTTTTTCGCCTGAGATACAGGATAACCTAGTTCAAGCATATGTGTTATTTTTGTTCTCTTTAATATTAAGTGCTCAATTTATTATGTAAAATGAGTTTTAAAGTAGCCTATAGCCTTCCTCGATTAATGGACTATCCAACACAAAAAGATTTTTTCAATTCGAACCAGTAGATCCTGAGATTAGCGTGTTCAAACAAACAAACAAACAAACTCTTCAGCTTTATAATATTAGTATAGATAAATATGTTTGTATTTGTTGTATTGTATTTGTATAAATAATCATATTATGTTCAGAATTATATAACTCTGAACATAATACGGATTAAATTCCAGTTTTGTCATCATTGATAGCCCTAATTATATATAATAGGTACATTTTTTCCTTTACATTACCACTTTGTGAAGTAATCAACTTTTGCAAGAGAACTACAAGCGAACAATTAAAAAGTTCACTTTTCATTATTCGATTATCTGCCACCGCACTGTCAATCCGTCACTTCCGCTATTCGACATTCCACTCGTGACGTCACTTGCCTTTCACCATTTCGCTTGCGTCAATCCCTGTTAAGTATATGGCGACTTTTGATTGGCGTTCAAACTGCAGCAATTCCATTCTGAACACACAAGCGCACCACACATATTGTACATTTTGACGATAGAGCGTATAAACACAAGTACAAAACTTCTACTCATTGAAGTACCGCGGCGGTTTTGATTGACATTTTCTGCTATAAGAACTATCTTATATCTTATACTAGCTGCGCCCCGCGGTTTCTCCCACGTAAGTCCCCATTCCGTGGGAATATCAGGATAAAAAGTAGCCTACGTGTTAATCCAGGTCTCCAACTATCTAGGTAACCGAGTTTCATCGCAATCGGTCCAATAGTTTTTGCGTGAAGGAGTAACAAACATACACACAAACGCACACACAAACTTTCGCATTTATAATATTAGTAGGATAGGATATCGAGGGCTGACAAATAGCCAGCAACACTTCGACTCATTAGGATCTTTTGTGTTTACCCCTTCCTTAATGTTTCTTATACTTTGAAGAAGTGGTCGATTAACGCGGTGATCCTACTAAGAGGAAGAAACCTATATTCCTCCGGTTTGGGATACGCATTACCAAGGAGGCTCAAGCGCTTCGCTGCTAAGACTTCGCATTCACACAGTATGTGCTCCATAGCTATAGGAACTAAGGCGAAGGCAAATACTGATGAACCAATTTATAATCTGAACGCAGTTTATAATATATATAACCCTTCACATGTCCGCCATTTTTTTGTCAATTTATCGGGGTTAGTCAATTCCCCGCGATTAAAATAGCGATAACAGGGAAGTTATTAATAGGAGCTAGATAAACCCAACGTCATAAATAATCGGTATGAATTACACTACCTAAATAATAATATACATAAGTGCAGTTTCATCTTGTGATGTATGACTAATTCTAAGGTGAAAGTACTTTCACCGAATTTTCTCCAGTTTGTTGCACAAAAGTAGTGATAATTTAAAAATAAAAGAAGTATTTCTACAACAAAATGTTTATTTCACTTGTCATATCCCTAACTTACAAGATTATCACAAAAGAAATACCCTCTTCAATATTTTTATCACACCACAAGCATTACAATAACAAAAATAAAAAAAAGAAATGAAATCCGGACAATCATAGGTATTTACCATAGGTGTCACAGATACAGTGCAGTAGCGTGGCAGATCAACGGGCTCGGTCACTTCAATCGCCGGCATCTCTTCCGGAGGCCTGTAGCAACCTGAAAAGGCTGCTAGCCTTCTGGAAGGACCTGGGATGGTTGGAGTGACAAGTAGGATATTCTCACACGCACAATGGCCCAAATGATGAGGCTAAGTGCGGAAACAGCCCCGTAAAACTAAACTAAACTAAGTAGTTTATAATTTGGTTCATCAGTATTTATCAAATACTGTGGCATTTACTGATCGTGTTAGCTAGTGTATTGATAGATATCAGTATTTACCATGCATGCTTTCACTGTTTATTCCGTCGATGGAATGTAATCCATAAGTATTTATCATACTGATGAACCCTAATAACTGAATCGTTGTTCGTTTCTATATTTTTAACACCCGACGCAAAAACGACGCGATTATAAATTTTGACGTGTCTGTGTGTGTGTGGCATCGTAGCTCCCAAACGGATAAACCGATTTTGACTTTATTTATTTTTTTGAAAGGTGAATTAGTCGGAAGTGTTCTTCGAAATCGGTTCAGCCATTCAAAAGTTATGGGGTTTTTTTTATTTATGTAAGTATTTGTCGTTTGTCACTCCATTGTAAATATTTCAAAGGAATTTCCAAAACGAGAATCAATTCCAGGTAAATTGCAGGTAATTGGTAGCTCCTGCATAATTAATATTCTGGTAATAGTAAATGAAAGAGAACATGAGAGAATTCAGATTTAATACGTTTCCTGCGGAAAATTCCTTTTTGGTCTTAGACTAAGGTGCGCCTGAGGGAATGGAAATACTTTATATTTAGGTTATTTTAACATTAAAGCTTACAGCGTGAAGTATGCTAAACAAAAGGAATCTTTGCTCTAATTACCGATCCGGTATGGCCACGTACAGTCAATAGCAAAAGCATTTCAGCTGAGGTCGGTCCTTTTAGGCTAGCACACGGCATCCCACAATTTTTTCTATCATGTGTCTATTAATTCTTTGTTTTTTGTAATTCTATCTGTTTTATTCTCATTATTTTTTGTTTTGTAATTATTTACCTACTAGCTTTTGCCCGCGACTTCGTCCGCGTAGAAGTCAAAAATGGACCAACGAATCACGTTGTCCCATACAAACTTTGCCCCCCTTTTTCCACCCCCTTAGGGGTAGAATTTCGGAATATCCTTTCTTATCGGATGCCTACGTCACATAAAGAACACACCCTCCAAGTTTCAGGTCTCTACAATAAGCGGTTAAGGCTGTGCGTTGATCCGTCAGTCAGTCAGTAGTTCAGGACAAAGCATTTTATATGTAAAGATTTCAAGTTTGTTTGCTCTTTTCTTGCCCGTGTGCTTTTCTAATAAATGTTTATTCTATTCTATTCTAAATTAACTGACAAGATTTAGGATTTAAAAACAAGTGCACAGTCGATGCCTCACTCCGGAATTAACCATCCTAATCCAGATCCAGGTCTACGGTGATACTCTCCCGACCCCAAGACAGCGTCTAGAGCCTACTTATTATTTTTAGATTAGCATGAACACAACAGCTTATGTAACCGAATACTATAGACATTGAAAGCAACTACGAAAAAGTGGTTCTATTCTGTCTCTCTCTGTGTGTGTTTGTTGAGTTACTATAAATAAGCCTATTTTCACTTCCCTACACTTCTTTCCCGACCCCTAGACAGCGTCAAGAGCCAACTCATTTTTTTTTTAAGTTTTTATTTAACTTGCAGTGTATGTATGTATGTTCGGGTGGAATCTTGCAACTTAATTTTGATCCGCTTCCCGGTTACCAATTGTTCTGTTTTTTTTAGATTAACATGAATACAAGTTATGTTACCGAATACTATATACATTGAAAAAAAAAAACTACGAAAAAGTGATTCTATTCTGTGTGTGTGCGAGTGTGTGTGTGTGTAGAGTTTCCTAATAATAAGCTTATTATACAACGAGCAGTGATAATATTATTTGGTACCTAAACTCAATAAAACTTTAATTAAAATAGAAAAACTTATATTTAACTTTAATGATTTTAATTTAGTAGTTCTTATCATTTGATTCATTTTTAGAAACAAACGTTAACTATTTTTGAATAAAACCTGACAAACGATCTAATAATTCTCTGTTTTCTAACATTTTTTTTATCGAACGAAGTTGTTCATATCTTGTTTTCAACCACAATAAACAAAAATATGGTTATTAAACTACAATATCCGTTTATATCCAAATAACAAAAAAAGAGTATTTGATTACTTAGAGTTGCTTAAAACAAAGGTCGATTTTGGTAGCTTTATTAGCACCTGCCCTTAACATTTGCTCGACATGGACCAAGTGCGGCAAAGGTGAAATTCAAGAAACAAATTATGTCCTTCAGAGGAAAGGTACCCGGCTCTCTCTCCATACAAACGTAGTCGACTGTTTCCTTCCTGGATAATAACACTAGCACAAATATTTTTGTTGCATAAAACCTATAATTGCCATGACTATGCCCCTACTTTTTGTTTTTTTTTTCATATTTAAATTATCATAGCAAGTAAGATTAAAAAAACGCAATATATAAAAAAAATAAGACATAGGGGCATGGTCATGGCAATTATTAGTTTTATGCAACAAAAATATTTGCTCTACTGTCATTATTCATGGAGGAGACAGTTAACCGCGTTTGTATGGAGAGAGAGCAGGTACCCTTCTATTCTAGATGAATTTCCATGTAAATCGATTGATAAAATTTACGATTGTAAACATTCGTATTTTAAGCTTGTCACTGATTAACATGTTAACTGCGTTTTCATGCTAGTTTTAGACTACCTAAGTTTAGATAATGATGACGAATGTTTGGGCTTGAATACTGAATAGAGCTTGGGTATATTACCTATCTATTCAATGCTTCGACGATTATGAAAGTGCTACGTAGTTTGAGATCAGGGGTTTATTAATAGGTATGTAGTTTGTTGCTTGGTTTGGTTTACTTTTCTCGGCTCAAAAATGTTTTTTCAATTCGAACCAGTTGTTCCTGAGATTATATAGAGTGTTCAATCAAACAAACAAACTCTTCAGCTTTAGATATAATATTAGTATAGATTAAAATATCTTAAGAGGAAAAGGTACCGGGGGCTCTCTCTCCATACAAACGTAGCCGACTGTTTTCTCCCTGGAAAATGACACTAGATTAATTTTTTTTTGCATAAAACTTATAACTGCCATGACCATGCCCCTATGTTTTGTTTTTTAAATCTTAATTTCTATGATAATTAGAAAATGAAAAAAAAACATAGGGGTATAGTCATGGCAGTTATAGGTTTTATGGTGCAAAATATTTGTGCTAGTGTCATTATCCAGGGAGGAAACAGTCGACTATGTTTGTTTGGAGAGAGCGCCGGTACCCTTTCACCTTTTAAACACTTTGTGTGAAAAATTAATTTTGACTTTTTTACTTATACTTACTACCATATAGGTTCTTAATTTATTTTAAAGCTCATAGTAAAACGATATTCATAAAGAGAAAGCTTATTAAACATACAAACATAATAAAAGAACAGTAAAGGAAACAGCCTCCGACAGTAAAAGATTTGAGAAACAAAACGTTCCGTTCCATAAAAATGTTTATTTCTTACTTTGTTAATTACGTTTTGACATTATTAAAAGTTGGCAACTGTATATTTCCCGCGCCTAAAACTGTGTGCAAATAAAATTGTGAAGTGGGCGTGTTCACATAAGGCTAAGACGCCTCGTACAAGTATTTATGCTTAGATATTTGTCTGTGATCTGGTTATTTCTATGTATTATAAGTATATATATACAAAAGAAAAGTATACATGTAGTATATCCGTTGTCTAGCACCCATAACACAAGTCTAGTTACTTAGCTTGGGGCTAGATGGCGATGTGTGGAATGTCCTGCAATATTTATTTATTTATTTTATTACAGTAGTGGGTTTAATATTACATGGCTCGCGATCGCTATGTAACCACTAGTTTTTGGAACGAAGTGGAAGACGACTAGACGGAAAAAATTAAGACCAAAAGTTGTAACGACACTTTTTCCTATAGTTGTAAGCCGTGCGGCGTGCGCGTGTTTCTCTGTCTCTCTCTCTCTCATAGAAAGCAATTACTAAATTTGAGCCTACTGATTAAGTTTATATTACATTATATTTGTTAATAATAAAATAATATTATTATAACTTAAAAAAAAACTACGATTCCTTTACAAATTAATCGAAAGGAACTTCGTTCCATCTGGGTGTTCCTTGTTTTAATTTATTTTCTGACGTTTTGATCGTGTTGCACCGATCATGGTCGCGGGAAGACTGGACAAGCTTCAAGCACCGTACGTCGATGCGATGCGGATAATTTCAAAATTACCTTCATTCAGTTGGTAAATTTTGTAAAAAGTTCTAAGGGTACACGGATGAGCTGCATTTTTTTCATGAAACTTATATGTAACCCGAGTTGAATTGTATAATTCTGATAGATTGTTATTCAATGTAGTTGTGAAAGTGCACAAGTGAAAGTAAAAATCAGTGTCAAACATGAAGTTTTCTCGTTGCCTCCAAATCTCCTATTCAGGTTATGGTAAACTTGCCACCGCTTTACTATAGCCCCTGACATGACGACTTTGAGTGTTTTGAAACACTTTAGGCCCGATTTATGAAAAATCGGGTCATAATTTGATGCAAAATAAGTATAACTTGACACTGGTTAAATACACAAGCCGTGCGTAAAAAGTGGTTAAAACAATTTGCCCGTTTGGTACCGAATATCGTTTGAAACAATGTGTGTTGGCACGACGACACGACGTTCCACGATGTGGTGACGTCAAGCTGTCGTATATGTTTTCGTCCAATATGAAAACGTTCGATGTAGCGGTATTACGTTACGGGTATGAGTTTTCGCAACCTTAAATCATGAAGACGAGGCCTTATTTAATTATATACGTTTCACTTTACAATGTGAGCAGTTGTTTCGTGGTACAACGTTTGTGATGGGCGAGTGCGGGGGACAAAATAGATTAAATATGTTTATTTCTTGCTATTAATCTTTAATCTATACATATAAAATGCTTTGTCCTGAATGATTGACTGACTGACTGACGGATCAACGCACAGCCTAAACTGCTGATCGCAGAGATCTGAAACTTGGAGGGTGTGTTCTTTGTATGACGTACGTATCCGATAAGAAAGGTTTTTTGAAATTCTACCCCTTATGGGGTGCAAAAGGGGGGCAAAGTTTGTATGGGATAATGTGATTTCTTGGTCCATTTTAGACTTCTACGCGGACAAAGTAGCTGGCAAAAGCTAGTAATCGATAAAGAAATTATAATAATTTTAGACAAATGTTACATTCATCTTCTTCTATAACTATTTTCAAAATTCTGTGGGATTTGATATCCTAATTTGTTGGCGCCAAGACATCCGGACCTGGGTCGGGTCTGATAGAACTTCCTTCTTCAATATTCAGGTTATACTGGTTGATGGTCGACAATACATATTTAACATGAATTCTAAGATCTAGAGTTTAAATCTGACCCCGGATGAGCCGAGGTAAGGGAAAAAAGAAGAGGGAGAGAGATAGAGAGAGTCTAACTCGACGTAGAGGCTATGTTTGCCGAAGAATCGACAGCCGTTAAAGTTAATGTCTCTAGTGCTCCTAAAGTGAAGACTCAGCAAACGTAGTGCAGGTCAACCTATGGTCAAGTGGGATGACTGTCTAAGAAACACTGCAGAAAGATGCTGGAATCGGCTAGCTGAAGACATTAGAAGTGGCCAGCAGGTAGCAACAGCAGCTATATGTCCAGCAGTGATAGGCTAATTATAATAACTACGCTTAATTAGTTTTGGCTTAATTTATTTTTTGTTTTCGATGTTTAGTTGTCTATATAAATATCAATTTTCTCAAACATGCATGGAAATATTGTCACTATGAAAAAAAAGAGAAGTATCGAATTTACGGACAAAGAAAGTCAAATTCATTGCAGGAGTGTTTTTTGAATTTGGAACATTACAGCGGGAGCGCTGTAATGTTCCAAATTCCACGCTGTTGGAGAGCATTGTTGTTGTACTTTTGAGAAAAGCACTATTATATACCACGGCGGAAATGGTAATTGCCTGTCTCGTATTAATAGAGTCCTTGCCTACGGCTCGGCCTTCAAACTAAAGCTGAATCAGTTCTTTTCCATCCAAAGGTTGCCTGGAAGAAATCGCTTTCAGCGATAAGGCCGCCCATTTGTGCAACTTATACTTTCTAATTTTCTAATTAGCTACTACTTTACTTTGTGTTTATCGTGTTCTGTCTCTTTTTGTGTTGTACAAATAAAGTTATCTATCTATCTATCTCATATTCGACCTGCAATTGCTTATTTCCCGGCCTTTGCAATAATGTACTATAACAAGCATTTTGATGGTGGTTAACCGCTACCGCCCCTGAATTACGTTAAATTAATTAACTGTTTTTATTTCCCACAATAGCAGGACATTTGTGAATTAAATATAACTGACGACTGCATTACTCGGTGTGATAATAACTTTTTGTTTGCCGACCGTACAACGTATTTCATGCTAAAATTAGTTTTCTGTATTAAAAAGTACGAGCTTCGTTTAAATTATTTAGTTGTCTTGTTTTTACACAATTTACTGAATATAGTTGTATGGAATTTAGGACTATTTCTAAAGGTAATAATACAAAATTAAAATTGTATATTTTTAATTTGGGTAAGGCATGTATGTATGTTCGTACTCAGCGCTAACTCTTACCCACGCACGTCGCAAAATGGCCGGTTTTTAACTAAATTGGTAATTCATGGATGAAAAACTTCAATGCTTGCAAAAAACAGCCGGGCAGAAACTAGATTACCACAATAACTATCTAAACAAGAAAGTTTCATGTTGCTAGTCATTATAGTTTTTACGACATATTGTAAAATATTTTTTTATCACAGTTGCTCATAAAGTGGATCTTAATCAACGGCTTTTAGGCTCATAATCCAACATATTATGCACGCGTGCGTTTTACAATGCCAACCTAGTGCTGTAAAGTTATCCCGATAGGTTAAATACGTATCTTACTGCTAATTACATACTGTTTTGATGTATAAAAAAGGTAGGTACCAAAGAGTTTTTTAGCTAGCAAAAATTGTTGTCTCTAAAGTCGGTTTACGAACGAAAATTTTACGTGATAATGACTTAGAAAACGATTAAAAATTGAGTTGTTTATTTTTTGTTTTTTCTTTACTTAAATATATTGTTTTTCCGTACCATTGTATTTTGTTCTTAACCCCCGACGCAAAAACAAATAGAAAAAACCCTAAAAAATATTGTATGTCAGACAAGGCTGTATAGGTTAAAAGCCTGGCCTTTCCGGAGCATAATGAACAAAAAAATATTGCCTTAAAAAAATGTAAACATAGACTTATCACAAATATTTTGTTAATTATTATTTTGTTTTCTTTTCAAGTCTTATATTTTATTCGCAACTGTGATAAAAAACGTCGTACGATACGTTTGGAATTGATATATGCATCTTGGCTTCTTTAACACGCTCGCTACCGCTCTATGCAAAGATCAATTTACCACACTTATATCGTAATGTACTATTAAAGAGCCCAGTTTTCAAATGAAAATTATATCGAGAAAAATTAATTATCATGTTTTATTCGGGGTATTCGAGGAGATCTCAAGAAGATACATTCTAAATAAAAATTAGTGTTGAAGCTGTAGCGGAAGTTCTTAATTGTTTATTTGAAAAGAGGTCTTTTCTGATCATACGCGCCCTTAAACGTATAATATAGCCTTAACTTTGAGACACAAATATCAAATGACTCGTAAATTAATGAGTTTCTAACGAAAGAATTCATTCCAATTTTTAATGAAATTTAATTATCAACGTATATGTATATGGGTCTTTATGTCATTAATTTAAATCTGGCTTTCTACGGCAAAACACGTTAGAATAACGACAAATATTAATGTTCAGTATACGTACATTTGCGAAAGTAAAATGACGTAAAATGAGTGAGATGATTTATTAGCTCATTTATACTGACGCAACGTTAAAATATTTTCAGTTACAGGACGACTTCAGGAGTACTAGGCTCATCCGGTTCTTGACGGTATTTTTGTTTTATTTAATTGGTACCTACCAAAAACGTTATAATAAGTTTCTTCTGGAATGGTACCCTTTTTAATCATGTGAAAGCTTTTAAATTGTTAAAAGTGTTTTTTTATTGGTATGTGTAGTACTCAGGTTTATCGAATACAATATGTCCCAGACACTAATACTAATATTAGCCTTTTAAATCTTATTTAGACGATTAATTCAGTGCTACTCAGGTTAGTTAAACATGTCCACAGGAAATAACTCGAATACGTGTGTGGCCAGCCGGGATTCGAACCCACGACTTTCAGAATGAAAGTCGATGTATCTATCACTAGGCTAACACCGCTCATGGACACCCACGCACTTCAGCGCGTTGAATAGGGTGTTGCATAAATTATCTAAATTAGATGTAGAGCAAATAAATAAATAAAGAAACAAAAAAAAGTTTATTTATTATAATACCATGATTTAAAAAAAAATCATTAAATAAGAAGCGTTATTTAGGTTCATTCTATTCAGCATCCACTGTCAAGCACCATCAAACTGCCACAGTCAAAACATTTTTATCGAATTAGAGAAAAGACTCTAATGAACTCTAGCTTTAGTCCGCTAAAAATGAGATCAGTGAATTACCACAAGCAGCACATTATGTAGGTACTCTTGTCAGTTCTCAAAGTAGATACATCTAAGGCACATTTTTAAGCCATTCTGTAAACGAGACATTCCTGAGACAAATGTGTAGTCATTTGTTAAAAGATACCTTGTTTGTCAGTAACAAACTCTTTGATGTCTGAGTCTTAAGATACCACGCGATGACGCTTTTAGGGTAGAGGAAGACTACATACTTTTTGTTGGCAGATGGTTCGATCATCGGGCGACCGTTTTGCTGTGGTTTGGCGGGCAAACATTAGCCTGTGACACAGAAGGTAGCGAGTTCAATTCCTTCCTCAAACAAATATTTCTGTACAAATATTCATGGGTATATCAAGCATAGGTAATTTACAAAAGAAAAGTATATAAGTATTATATATGCTTTGTCTAGCCACCATAACACAGGGCTAGTTGCTAAGCTTGGGGCTAGATGGCGCTGTGTGAAATGTCCATCTACTGATCAATAAGTCTGTGGTCTACTCTAGCCTTAAATCGAGGTATTATTAAAGAAATATTGGAGTTTTTTCTTGTTGTACAAACGCGTGGGTGACAACTTTGTTACGGACCACAATCACATAAGAGATTAGTGAGGTTTATCTACGTTTATTGCGTTATATAAGTGCCTGATGCAATTTCGTTTGGTAAGTTTGTACTTACCAAACGTAATTGCAGGGTTTACTTCCACTAGATATTATGGTTTCCAGTAAGAACAACTGGAAACACTTGTGTTTTCTTTCAAGATTCTTATCAGGACTAGCATTCTTGATCGGTTTTATCCTGTTCTGTCACTATTAAAAAAATGTTTTTTTTTGCTGGTGTTGTACACTTGTACAGATGCATAGGTTCTGTTGTCAGAACTTATAGCTATCACACACTGCGAATCAATAACTTTAAAAATTATGGTAGTAATTATGGTATATGGTTTCTTGTCCTCTTTGATATTTTTCAATGTTTTGTGTGTTGTACAAATAAAGTGCATGGGCGGCTTTCGGTGCAAACGGTGGCATACTACGTAGCAAGATGTCCATGCCCTTGAAAAGAAGAGTCTTCGAGCAATGTGTACTGCCCGTGTTCACGTATGGAGCTGAGACCATGACCCTAACCGAGAAATCCGCAGATAAACTCCGTGTTGCACAGAGAGCATGAAAAGAGCTATGCTTGGGATTTCCTTACGCGACCGGAAGAGGAATACCTGGATTAGATCAAAGACCAAGGTTAGGGACGTCGTTAAGGTGATTGCTGAGCGTAAGTGGAGATAGGCGGGACATATTGCACGAATGAGCAATGAAAGGTGGACTCATAGACTGCTAGAGTGGCGCCCGCGAGCACATACTAGACCGCGCGGTAGACCACCAATGAGATGGAAAGACGATATCAGACGACACGCAGGTCATGATTGGATGACAACGGCGCTAGACCGTCAGGAGTGGAAGAGGATGGAGGAGGCCTACGTCCTGGATTGGACAAATAAAGGCTGAGATAGATAGATAAATAGACAAATAAAGTGTTTATCTATCTATCTAGTATTAACTTTCGAGCCGAGTTTTAAACACAAGGTGCAATATGCACCACCCTCCCGCTTACTAATAAGGCAAAGTAATAATAAATCATAATTGTATTCATTGTAATTGTTGGATTTCCGAAAAGTAACGCCTAAATCAATTAATTACCCTTAACTTTAACTAAAGACAAATAATATCCCATATATTTTCCTTAGTAAAAGGACTTGGCGAATGGACTGATAAAATTCAAAATGTTCATTCATGCTTTGACTATACTTAGGGCTGAATTTAAAATACAAGAAATGCTAAATACCCGACCTCAAAATTTATATGAAAAACATATTTTTCTATTGCGTGGGAGAGATAAATGTATCGGGGAACCGCATGTATTTCGTTCGCTCTGCCGATCAGTCAAGGCGTGTCTGAACACCCGCTATACAAACAATTTGAGAACATCTCTTTGTTAATATTTAACAAAATTCAAAACAGAGTGCGAGTATCTAAAACAACTTCAAACAGTATAATTTATTAAAACAAAATCACAAATTGAATAGGTATCAAAATAATACCGTCGCACAACTTTCCATATTTGTACTGCGAAAATTAAATGACAAGAAAGTCGAGTTTCAAATTGATAATAACTTGGTTTATAAAGTGTTTACTTACATAATTATTAATTGAGATGTCTTCGTGTGAAGTTAATTATATCATACATTCATGGAAATGTTTGTACCTAATTAACTTAAACCTCTGTTTTAAGTTACTTATATGAGCAGGGGGTAATTATTTTGTTAAGAAGAGAGATAAATTTAAAACTTTTATCAATGTAGGCTAGGTTTTCTTAAAATGATTTAAGGTAAGAAATTTGTGTTTTTTACTTAATTATAAAAGTAAATGATATTGATTTAATGCAAAGTAAACATTTATTTTCATACTAAGTTATTGAATAAGTCATAAGTATATAAATTGTTGAACTACCTTATATGGTTATAATTTCCCTATTTAATAGCACATAAAATCCTATCAATTCTATATGTACCTAAATATTTAACTACATATCTATTTAAATTACCTACATACTTTTATAAAATTCCAACAGTATTTTTCCAGAAAAATAGAACTATGAGTTTATTTTTAGAAATATAAAAATATTCCGTGTTTGTCGTTGCCGGCAGCGGCAGCAGCGTTGTTGTGCTTGCAATACGAAATCAAATGCGTTTGACTACTGAATAATGTAGCCGAAAGCTAGATATAAGATGCACTTCTATATTTACGCGAAGTTAAAATATAAAACTTACAATAAATAAGTCAGTCAATCAGATGCCAGCAGCGAGTTAGGATTTCAATGCTAACTTTTCTTTCAATGCCCACTTTTGATAATCTTATATCTTTAAATGAGCAATTCTTGTATATATATATATATATAATTGGAATCTCGGAATCGTCTCCAACGATTTTCATGAAATTTGGTATATAGGGGGTTTCGGGGGCGATAAATCGATCTAGCTAGGAATCATTTTTAGAAAATGTCATTTTATTCGTGTTTTATCGAAACTTACTTTTTTTTATCTGAAAAATATGACTCTTTCTGACATCTACTGGCGAACTACTAATACTATTTTTTGTGAGCAATAAAGTTAATCCAGCAGATGGCGTTGTTAAGTAACACGAAGTCAATGAGTGTTTGCTTTGAGGTTAGACTAAGAAAAAAAAAATACCGAGCTAGCTCGGTCATCCAGGTACTTAATTTTAATATTGCAGGACATTGCACACATCGCCATTTAGCCCCAAGCTAAGTAACTAGACTTGAGGTATGGGTGCTAGACAACGGATATACTACTTATATACTTTTCTTTTGTAAATATATACTTATAATACATAGAAACACCAGACCACAGACAAATATCTAAGCACAAATACTTGTCTGAAGCGGAAACCGAACCCGAAAACTGTGCAGCCTGGCAAGGTGACCATTGTGCCAATTACATAGTTGCTTTTCGTTTCAATGTTTTTTGTCTTTATTCGCTTTAGGACAGCTTAGCTTTATGACAGATTCGCTTTACGGCAGAATCGCTTTATAACAGATTCGATTTACGGCACATGTGTTCTACGAAGTATTTATCTATCTATATAGTGTAAGATAGATCATTCCAGCCATCCCAAGTTATTTCAGATGGACAATACCTATGACTTTTTTTTTACCGCAGGCTTCGTGATTGCTAAGAGAAAGGAAAATATGTAATAGTATTTTCTTAATTAAACTATTACCGCGAATGTGCTTGTACTTGTATACAGGCTGTTTTCCGCCATTGGACCCTTTTTATTTGGGTCATTTTTGCGTGAGGATGGAGTAGGCCTGCCCAGCACCTAATACCCTCTCAACATAGTCGACAATGTCCAGGGGAGAGAACTTGGTAATATTTCTGGAGCCAACTAAGCCGCGGGTTTCATCACGATGTTTTCCTTCACCGTAAGAGCAATGGCAATTAGCGCACATAATTTTCCCTTAGACGTATATAGCCCCTATCGTACAAGAAACGCAGGAACACGTTTTACACAGGTAGCTTATAGAGAATTAAGCTACTGTAATTCCACCTTCTAATCCACCAGTTTCTCCTATACGCAGTATATTATTTTTTATAATTGTTAATTTCGTTATAACATGGGGAATCCCGTGGGAAATGTACGGTGTAATCCCGTCGCCCCGATAAAATGTCGGCTCGGCGAGATAAAACTCTGGCGAAGGTTCATGATAAATCGTGAACTTGCTGGTTCTAATTAAGCTTTAATTAAAGAGCTTTTTAACAGATTCGTGTTTAATTTAGATGTCTTTTCTGGAGATGGGGATAATTAGGAATCTATTTTAGACTCAGGTATTTGGTTTTTTATCGTGAATGAACTCGATTTAATCAGTGTAATGACAAAAGTTGGTTTTATAAGGTATGTTTTTTGCCTCAAATTTCAGGCGTAGAGTTCTACATATGATCAGTGACCACAGTGTTCAAGTAGCGTATACTCTGACCCGTGGTAATTATTATTATAGTAGTAAATCAACCAAAAGAACTTACTATAATACCTTTATACCTAGACCAGTTGAATCATGGAGTACCATTGTTGCTTTTGGTTCGCTCTAACGGTAAATAATAGGCATTTTAAAATATAATCTGGGTAAAAGGGTATAGATAGATTATAACTTAGACCTTTTTCTGTATTGTAAACCGATTTCGATCAAACATAGCTATTTGTAATGTACTTTCATTTCATACACCACTCGAGCATATCTACTTCCATTCGGTGTTTAATCCTAACTTTTATCCCCCATAACTTTAAAACGGCTATACCGATTTTGATCAAACATAGCTAAGAACACTCCCGACTAATTTACCTTTCAAACAAAAAGCCTTTCATACCTTTCAAACTAAATCAAAATCGGTTCATCCGCCACAGACTCACACACACACACACACAAACACACATACACAGACACGTCAAACTTATAACACCCCGTCGTTTTTGCGTCGGGGGTTAAAAAATTAAGTAGAGTATGTAAACATTCTTCATTCATTTTGACGACCCTGTTGGCACAATGGTCACCATGCCGGACATGTATTTATGCTTAGATATTTGTCTGTGGTCTGGTTGTTTCTATGTATTATAAGTATATATTTACTTAAGAAAAGTATTTATGTAGTATATCCGCCGCGTTGTCTAGCGCCCATAACACAAGTCTTGTTACTTAGCTTGGGGCTAGATGGCGATGTGTGGAATGTCCTGCAATATTTATTTATTTATTATTTATTTATTCTAGATTAAAAAGCATACCCACCAAGTTTTCGTCACATTTCTATTGTTTCACAAAATATTTACATCAGTCCCACAAAAAAATCGTAACAATTTTAATATTCACTGAACCTGAATCGGAAACAGACATAAATCGGAGATGGCGCTTGTGCTGTGTAGTTTTTTTTACACATTGTAACATATTTCCAATTTGTGTGGAATTTTAAAGGGTCGTGTCATGTGCCTTGACAGTTACTGAAGCCGTAAAACATAACCGAAGTCGTAAACCGAAACCGTGGTTCCTATCAAAACTTATCACCGTTGACCGGGTATGGTTTGCATAAATTGTTGGGCTATGAGACGGGAAACGTTTCGAAAGTAGGTAGGTACCTATTTATGATTTTAAACTACGGTTATCCCTATATACAGGGTTATTGGTTTCCAAAACCGTGCAGGGGGTAGTTTTCTACATTAAAACGAACAACTTTTATTCTACGACTTTTGGAAATTAGAACATTTTTTTTTGAATTTTTTGAGGTTATTTTTACCCGTAAATTAGCTGTTACTAACACGGAGAGGTCATCAACCTAAAGATTATAATTATTATAATTGTTTGTATGTATGTATTTATTATTATGTTTATGTTGCTATTTGCATGCTATTTATTTAATTTCCTAAGTTTGGACACCCTACCCTTCACCTTCCTCAACGTCTTGTCCATCCATAGAGTGCCTGGAAGATATCGTTTTGAGCGATAAAACCGCCATTTGTAATACTTAGACTTAAGTTTTGTTTTTTATATTGAATGTAATTAAAAATTGGTGTTTGCAATAAATAATTTATCTATCTACAATAATGAATTTATCCATCTATCTTGAAAAAAAAACTACCTTTGTAGAAATAAAAGCTATCTACCCACTAAGTACCTCCGTTCACATGGCCACACCCTCTCATCTTACAACCAGTAACACGATCGTTGACTGTCTGCACAGGATGTACACTAAAGGCTGCTCAGCTACGAACATAAAACAGGCATTTACTTAAACTATACGAAATATTATAAGACTATTTACAGGAGCCACTTGTACACACTAGAGCGACACGCGATTCATTAAAATGAAGTCTCTCGTTGGAAATTGGCATATTTCTTTATAGAACATACAGTGCCATATAGAATACAGCGCCAACTCACCCCAAGCTAAGGTACTAGGCTTGTGTTATGGTGGCCATAACACAATGGTCGAAAGCAATAGGCTATCTATCTGCTGCTAAGGGTAATTTTTCCTATAGAAAAATGAAAATTTGCCCATATCTTGATTTTATACACCTAATATTGACTATAGACCTCAGTATAAGTTTCAACTTGCTAAGTCCACCCGTTCCTGAGAAAATAAATGGTGACCCACGGACAGACAGACAGACAGTGATTTTATAAGTGTTTCTTTTTTACCTTTTGAGGTACGGTTCCCTTAAAATGGACAAAATATTGCAGTTTAACTTTTGGCAACTGATAGATAGGTTATTAGTGGTAGATAAATGCTTTATTGCACCATAAAATCATAATAGGTAACATTTGCGATTTCAACCGGTGTAACATTATGTTGTACTTTAAAAGGCAAAGTTTTTATTTAGGGATTACTAAACAAGCTCTGATGCAGTATTTCCAGGAGTAAAAGTATGGGACCTCTATAGTCGCAAGCATCGTCATTGTGCGCTGCCGGATGTTTTACATCGAGATACAACTCAGCTTTTAAAGTAGAGCTTTTATTGGTAGAATAACTTTAAAGTTTGTCTGTTATTATTATAAGTTTTCTTGAATTTTCGTACTTATTTTATAGAATGGTTCTTTGTCTGCTCTTTATTAATAAATAAATATCGCAGGACCGTTCACACAGCGCCATCTAGGCCGAAGCTAAGCAATTAGGCTTGTGTTATGGTGGACAACGAATAGAATACTTATTTATATACTTACTTTTCTTTTATGCCAGAACATATATTAAGAACATAACCGGAGCGGCATTATTTGCTTATCTTCTCGATCTTTCTTTTTCTATATTAGTGATAAATAATCAATATTGCAGGACATTTCAGCGGCGCCATATAGCCCTAAACTAAGTAACTATACTTTTGTTATGATGACCAGACAATGAATAAAATACTTAATACTTACTTATACTTTTCGTTAATGTCAACAAAAATGCTAAAACAAATGACACAAAATTAAAATAATATAATAAAAATAATATTTATTTATTATACATACCTACACCTACATACCTACAGAAATAATAACCAGACCAGAAAGAATATCTGATAGTGAGACGGGCTAGAGAATGTTTTTTATTTTATTTTAGTTTTCCTTCATATATTTTAATTTAGTTATTGTAAAAATATCTTAGTTTGAGGCGAAAATCGAACCTTAGGGTTCGATTCCTGCCGAAAAATAAGTACAATCTTAAGGTTAATGACCTCTCCGTGTAAGGAACAGCTGATTTTTGAATTGACATAACCTCGAAATTTAAAAAATATCGAATTTCCGAAAGCCGTAGAACCAAAGTTATTTGTTTAGGTGCACAGAAGTGGCCCACGACCGCTTTCTAATAATATGATTAAAAATAACCCTGTATATACCTAAAGTTGAGTTTTTTTAGGTACAAACTCAGTTGTAACCTTATCATACATCAAACAATATTTACGTGCAAGCTGTGCTCCGCCGTTGAACCCCAGTCATTTCCGGTCCTGTGGAAATATCAGGGTAAAAGATAACGTAAGCGTTATTCCAAGGATCGAGTTTTCTCCATACCTGACAAAATTCTATCAAAATTCTGCGCGTATGCTCTACATAAGGTCTAGTCTACGCATACTGAGTTATCAGATCTAATAGAGAACTGTATTGTGTTGATTTTAGGGTTCCATACCACAAAAGGTAATAAATGGAAAATGATAAAAAAACCTAAAAATGATTTTGAAATACCTATTCAACGATACCCCACTTAATTTAGTTGGTGGACTTTTTTATAAGTTATTGCATAGCTTTTATCGCGGGCTTTGAGCTCGGCGACCGAATCAAGAAATTCCGTAACGAAAATAATACCTAACACCCCCCACTCCGTCTACCATGTAGCTCGGCCGAGCGTTTTTAAATTTTGACAATATGTCTATCGCCTTTTTATATTTTTGAAATGTCTTAAGTTATACTCGCAAGGTTGAGATGAATCGATTAACGTAAGAATCATCAAAATTGTCCCACGCGTTTGGGCTCTAGAGACTCATGTAGATTCAAAAAACATACATACATAGACTGATGAATACATTACCACTCCTTTTCGTCGAGCAGTCGTAGTCGGGTAAAAAAGGAAACCTTATATATTTTGTTTTCTTTACTTTACTACCTATGGCACAGATTTACTTAGCTTTGGCACCTGTCATGCTATCCAAATACTTAAAAAGGTGAAATTTTCAAATTCGTCTTCAGGGCTATTACTAAAACTGTTATTAGCGAAAAATACTAAAAGGGAGGGAAAATAAATACTGAAATACTGGGCGTTGATCTTAACCTGTTAATTTTGAAAAGAATAATAATCATCGTATATTTTTGTAGCCATCGATATTAAGCCATATTGCTAATAGAGATCAATTCCTGGAACAAACATAGTATGACAAATCAAATAAAATATCTAATTTTGTAGTCTTCTATGTTTTAAAAACAAGACTACAACAAAACTATTTTAACCACTTCTACTTTATTTACTTGTACTTGTATACAGGCTGTTTTCCGCCATTGGACCCATTTTAATTGGGTCCTTTTTTCGTGAGGATAGAGTAGGCTTGTCCAGCACCTACTAACCTACAGCTTAGTCGACCATGTCCAGAGAAGAGAACTTGTCAATACTTCTGGAGTCAACTAAGCCGCGGGTTTCATCACGATGTTTTCCTTCACCGTAAGAGCAATGTCAATTAGGGCACATACAATTTTCTTAAGAAAAAAAATCATTGGTGCACGGCCGGCTGGGATTCGAACCCACGACCTTCAGAATGAAAGTCGACGTGTCTACCACTAAGCCAACACCGCTTTACTTTATGTAACACTATATTTACTTAGGTATAATTAATGATGTAACGAATTTACCTTATGTGTAGTTCTATCGTAATTATACGAGGCTTCGTCTGAGACATTAGTTAGCCAAATCTTCTATACTATAATAAAATCGTTCGAGGATGAATTCTGTACATTGAAGATATTTTGAAAATTTCTACTGGAGGGCAGTCTATTATCGATACTGAACCAGAAAATGTAGTAAAAAACATTTTTGTCTGTCTGTCTGTCTTTCTGTCTGTCTGTCTTTCTGTCTGTCTGTCTGTATCTTGGCCGCGCATCACGCCGATACTACTGTAGGGATTCAAATGAAACTCGGTATGGATATAGTCCTTATACTGATGTAACATCATATCAACTTTTTATCCTGAAATTCATCATGGTTTCCGTGGTGGGGGTGATGAAGTAAAATATCTTGGCCGCCCATCACGTCGAAACTACTGAATGGATTGAATCAAAACTCGGACTGAACATAGCCCTTATACTGATGTTACATCATATCAACTTTTTATCCTGAAATTCACCATGGTTTCCGTGGTGGGGGTGATATCAGGGAGTAAAAGTTAAATATTTTGACCGCGGATCACCTCGAAACTACTGAATGGATTGAATTGAAATTTGGTGTGAACATAGTCCTTATACTGGTGTAACATCATATCAACTTTTTATCCTGAAATTCATCATGGTTTCCGTGGTGGGGGTGATGAAGTTAAATATCTTGGCCGCGCATCACGCCGAAACTACTGAAGGGATTAAAATGAAACTCGGTATGAATAAAGCCCTTATACTGATGTAATATCATATCAACTTTTTATCCTGAAATTCACTATGGTTTCCGTGGTGGGGGTGATGAAGTTAAATATCTTGGTCGCGCATCAAGTCAAAACTACTGAATGGATTAAAATGAAACTCGGTGTGAATATAGCCCTTATACTAGTGTAACATCATATCAACTTTTTATCCTGAAATTCAGCATGGTTTCAGTGGTGGGGGTGATGGAAGATATTCTATAAACTTGCATTGCAATGCCGCCGTGTATAGCAATATGCTCGATTTTCAACCGTCTTCATTTGAATTCTCCAATACTGTAATGGATAAAGTATAATGGAACACCCTGAACCACCTTTTCATCACAAAACTTCTGAATCATTGAAGATAAAATATTGATATTTTGTAGTTTGTCTTGCAAGGATTAATACAATTTTCAGCAGAGAGGATCTGATGAGGATCTCAACGATTTTTCTTTTTAGAAGTACTTACCTACATAATATTTTATTCTAAAAAAATATCTCGATGGCAAAACTTTATAGCAAAACTTCGTGCTGTATCTTAATACTGTCCTGTGTATGGTTCATGGTTTCGAAATTTGAAATTTGCAAGGGGTTTGGACATTCAGTAACTTAGCACTTGGCATATTGCTTTTTTTGCGCAGTGCATTTTGAGACCAATTAATAAGAGAAGAATATTACGGCGAACAAATAATGCCTCCATACCGGAACGCGTCTCGGAAACGGGATATTTAACCAAACGTTTTGTCCTATGATTTTTCAAAAATGCGCGGTGCAACTTTAAATCCTATGCCATTCTATAGAGGGCATTACTGCAAACAAATAATGAATTTACACCGAACCTACAAAACGTCTCGGAAACGGAATTTTATTATTTAAGGTAAATATAAGAAACTACTTAATGGATTGAATTAAAAATTGGTCTAAACATAGCCCTTATACTAATGTAACATCATTTCAAGTTTTTATCCTGAAATTCAGCATGGTTTTAGTGGTGGGGGTGATGAAATATAATCTATACCTAAACTTGCATTGCAACGCCGCCGTGTATAGCAATATGCTCGATTTTCAACCGTCATTTCTCCAGGTAAATTCTCCATTAAAGTAATGGATAAAGTATGATGAAACATCCTGAACCACCTTTTCATCATAAAACTCCTGAACCATTGAAGATAAAATTTGGAGATTTGAATTTTTTTGTTTGTCTTGCAAGGATTAATAAAGTTTTCAGAAGTGAGGATCTGATGAGTATCTTAACCATTTTTTTTTTTTTTTATTTTTAATTTTTTTTTTATATTCCAAAATATTATCTCGATGGCAAAACTTCTTGCAATAAAGCAAAACTTCGTGCAGTATCTTGATACTGTCCCGTGTATATTTCCCCATACCTATCCAATAGAAAGAATTACGGCAACCAAATAATGCCTTCACATGGAACGTCTAAAGCGTCTCGGAAACGGGATATTAAAAAAAACGCACTGTGACAGATCAAATGTGTGCGTTTTACTTTAAGACCAATACGGCGAACAAAAAAATGCCGAAACAGCGTTTCAGAAACAGGGTATTCAAAGAATGGTGGTGTTCTATGATTTTCCAAAAATGCTCGGTGCACTTCGAGACCCATACCTATCGATAGAGGGCATTCGGTCTCAAAGTTAACCGCAGACTTTTGGAAATACTCGGACACGATTGGTTTCTTTTGAAAATTTCGTTTAGCGGTTCGGTTTAAAGCATTATTTGTTCCCCGTAATACCCTCTATCGATTAACGTGGGTCACAAAATGCACTGCGCAAGAAATCACTATGCTAGGCTCCTATACTAAATGTCCGGATTACTTTGGAGGAGGATTGCAGAGAAACTCCGAGCAGAGGAAACGTCAATCTACCAAGGTGGCAACATTGGCAATTTCTGCCACAGATCACTATATGATTTCTGATATGTAAACAATGGTTTACCGATTTTCAGTTTGCTTCAGGGCGGTGTATGGAGACATTCGCCAAGTATTTCACGTTTCAAGAGACATTCACCAGAGATCGAGAAAAGTCATTCTCACTTCCCGAAATAAGAAATTCGTCTTCTTAAATGACATACTAAGTTGTCATCGCCTGGAGAGGAAAAAACGTAGACCTCCATTAATCGGGTAGTAGAGCCTGAGTGGAGCTAGACTTGGTGTGTCAAATATCCTGTTGCGTAATTTAATTGGCTTGGCTCAGAGTAGTCAGGTTGCAGCAGAAAGTTTTTGACACCGAAATTTTATCTAGGTGTGGTGCTGGGGAACAAGTTTTTATCCCCAGGATACCACTGATATCAATAATTTTCCTTTCGGTTTCAAGCGTATTCAATTTCCAGTGAGCCTATGCTACGCAATTGGCAATCAACAAAGTGCAAGGCCAGACTTGCGCTCCGCAGACTTAGATCTCACCATAAGCTGCTTCAGACACAGTCAGCTGTACCTATTTGACTCTATCGAGTGTTAGTGCCGCAGCTAACATGTTAGTAAATTGTTTTAACGACGAGGCGTCACCCACAATGTTGTGTACAAGAAAGCTTTGTAGTTGTCATAATATAAGGACACACGTATTAAGTAAGTTAGGCAATCGTAAACGTTCTAAATAAAACAAAACCACCACGCGAACGAAGTCGCGGGCAACAGCTAGTGTACACTATAATTGAGAAAACAGTAAATAAAAAATAATATTTTTGAAATTTGACATTGGGTAGTTTGCTTATCTTGCCTAGCAAGACTAGCTGACATCTTCATTCGCGTCTTAATGCGCAGTCAGTGTACACTATTATTTATCAGTTTTTCGAATTTATTTCAAATACTTAATAGTTATGCCTGAACGAAAATCTAGTGTTTTTAGTGATGAATAACTATTTCGAAAAATTAAGTAGTTGGTAAAGCTAATAAATCGTGGTGGATTCACCAAACTGAAAGAACAATAAGCCTGAAGCAGCTCCGTGGTTCCTGAATTTCCTGTAACTGAACACAATGGCAACGTGAATGTAGGACAAACTCTTTTGTAAAGTCAATTGTGTGCCAGACATTTGCTCAATTTTATACGTTGAGTAAAGACGTTCATGTCTTTGTGAAGGACATTTTATTACTTGGTTGATTATAGGTTAGAAGCTGTAGTTAACAGTTAGGCTATTAGAAAAGCCGCTAAATATAATGATAGATAGATAAAACGCTTTGCTACACTTATAGATTAATCTATACATATAAAATGCTCTGAATTGAAATTGTTCTGTATTACTGACTGACTGACGGAACAAGCCTAAAGCGTTAATCGTAGAGACCTGAAATTTGGAGGGTGTGTTCTTTGTATGACGTAGGCATCCGATAAGAAAGGATTTTAAGAAATTCTATCCCTAAGGGGGTAAAAAAGGGGGGCAAAGTTTGTATGGGACAAAATCCTATTAGAACCATTTTCGACTTCTGCGCGGACTAAGTCGCGGGGAAAAGCTAGTTTATCTATAAATATATATTAACTAGCATGGCTTCGCTTTCCCGTGGGAATTTCGGGTTAAGAAAGGATAGTAAAGTAATAGGAAAAAGCCCACTCCCAATGAATCAATGTATCCTCATACCAAATTTAATCAAAATCGGTACAGCAGTTTCGGTGCCTATTCGTTAATGTTGGTAACGAATAGGCACCGAAACTGCTGTACCGACAAAAAATGTTTCCTCTTTATAATTGTAGTGTAGAAGTAGATGAATCCCTATTTCCTGTTGTCACGGCAGGTCACGCGGGAACGGCTAGACCAATTTCGATAATTATTTGTTGGTTATGGTTGTTTTTGTCAAGTGTCATAAACAGCCTTGTTTATGAAGAAAAAAAATAAGAAAGTCACATAGAAAATTATTTCGCGGATGAAACCGCGGCGCAAAACAATAAAACTTAAACATAGAGTGACCTTGCTAATCTTTTAACAAAGAGGTTAGATTAGCTACAGTTGACGTAAGATGAGACGTTTCATGACCTTACTGCGGATGCGTTCCTAATACAGCCTATATTGTTTTCCTGTGTAGTGTAGAAAATTAATAAAATCATTATATCTTCTTTTGTCTCCACTTTATCAAGGAAAGGGTTATGTTTTTCGCGCCTATCTTGTATATTTGTATGTTTGTTTGTAATATGCTTTATAGTAGTAGTTTGAAAGATATGAGGGACATCTATCTATATATATAAAAGAAAGTCGTGTTAGTTACACCATTTATAACTCGGGAACGGCTAAACCGATTTGGCTGAAAATTGGTGGGGAGGTAGCTTACAATCATAAGACGGACATAAGATATTTTTTTTCGATATTCCCACGGGATCGGGACTTACGCAGGTGAAACCGCGGGGCACAGCTAGTATCTTATAAACTACTCGATGGATAGATATCTTTAATTAAGGTCTGATTAGATTCGTCTTATTAGTACAAGTGTTCTTAGATAGTAGGTGACATGAAAACAATATAGGGGGTGGTGGGATTTAACAATTAAAGGTGTTTTTTAAATCTTTTTTTTATGTCTTCATTAGCGATTTGTGTCCTGAAATCACCTTTCACTTTTTTGGTTGAAATAGATTTAAGAAAAGCCCCTTGATAAAGTGATGTGGGCAAAGTTACAGTGCGAACCGCTCATAACTTTGCCATATTAAAAACTGCTGTAGTCTATTACTAATTGAAAGAGAATTTTTGAAAAATACAATTCTTTATGCATTTAAGTATCGCTTTCTGATTATAACGCGTCGAACTATTTCTTGGAAGACTAAGAAATAGTTCGCGTTATTTACGCATGGAATACTTATCGTTGTATTATGGCATAATAGATTTCATAGTACCTAGGACACTGATATCATCGATACCGTCATTCAGTCAGTCCGGATCGGATCGTACAAGTGACGGATCAACGCACAGCCTAAACCACTGATCGTAGAGACCTGAAACTTGGCGGGTGTGTTCTTTATATGACGTAGGCAACCCATAAGAAGGGTTTTTCCGAAATTCTACCCCTAAGGTGGTTAAAAAGGGGGGCAAAGTTTGTATGGGCAACGTGATTCCTTGGTCCAATCTACTTCAAATTTTGCACAAACATTCTTTAACAGAATTGATGGAACACGTGTTTCGTATTTTATTGAAATTCATCCCCTAACAGAGTTAAAAAGGGGTAGTAATTTATTTTGGGGGTGGTTTGCTTAAGAGCTTAGAGTACCATAATCGACGTCTACGCGGACGAAGTCGCAGGCAAAAGCTAAGCTACTAGATGGTAGTCGTTGATCATAACTTGAATCGAAAGATTTTTCAAAGATTTACGTCTAGATAGTAAAAGATCTGAAGAAAAACTGAGACAATTCTTTTCCAGTGTCTCCCTATATCAGAGTCGGCCATGTTTAAGCCATTTTTCAAGCTATTCACTAAAAGCATTCTTTGTTTCACGCGGGCTTTTAAACTTTTCTATGGAGGTTAAATTTAATGTTTGACTCGTTTCTGTTAAATTTTTATATTTTACCTACTTTGAAAATATGAGCTGTAGTTTAATGCTCTGGCTTTTGAGGATGTTTTAATTGTTTTTTAAAAGAATACCAACTTTATGGAGCTGTAAAGTTGTTTTAGGGCTTTGAGATAGGTACTTTATTTGGACTTTAATGTTCGGTTTTTTAAGTCTTTGAAAACTGACTGTTGTGAATATACTCCTTACAATTATAATTAGTATATTTACAACTAAATATATTAAATAATGAAAATATACTCCTTACGGAAAGTATCGGGATAAAACCCGTGGCTTATTTAGTTCCAGACGTATGACGAGTTTTTTCCTTTGGACACGGTTGACTAAGCTTGTACTGTAGGTACAGTTTACAGCTACTCACTACAATTGGTACACCTTGCTTTAATAAGCGACTGAATGAAAATATAAAGTCACCTATCTACTCTACCTATAGAAGCAAAATATAAATCAATCGATCAACAAGAATTTCCGTCAAAAACCTTTACAAGAAACCTACCTGTACCACAATAACCTGTTTACCTCAAACATTGTGTGTACATACAGCCTTAGAATCGGATCACAATAAGGTAGTGTACACAACTAAACAACCAAGGACGTGTATAATGGACAGTGTTGCCCTATCTTTAGATGTCCGGGAAGGCTCCTATTCAGGTACGAAAGCCCTGGTTTTCAAAGCTTGCTTTGTGGAAGGATATTTTATGCAATATTGTATTGTCGCAGTAGTTTTAGCTGAATTTTCGAAAGGAATGTTATGTTATACTAAGATTTGGCCATAGACTTAATGTTTATTGAAGTTTATTTCAGAGGAAATACAAAGCAAACATAGTTAAAAAAAGAAAATTCCCAAAAATTGACTAGGAGGTAAATAACATTATTATTTATAGCAAGCAAAAAACCTTCCAACCGGCAAGGGTTCTGTACCCATTATATTCGTACATTAAAACCCTAAAAAATATTGTATTTCAGACGAGGCTGTATAGGTTAATAGTATTTGGGCTGCCCTTTTAGGAGTATAATATAAACATACTCAAAAAATATTTACTTTTTTGTGTTTTTAGTATTTGTTGTTATACCATCAACAGAAGTACATCATCTGTGAAAATTTCAACTTTCTAGCTATTATATATAGATGGATATCGGGTCCCATTTTTACCCATTAAGTACGGAACCCTAAAAAAGAGAGTGTGCTGTTCCAAATGGGTGCCTTCCTCAGTGAGCAGGTATACTTGTGCTCTACCTTTAAACTAGCATTTCTATCGAATTTGATGAAATGACGTGACTAAACTTACAAATTCTGGAAAATTAAGTAATTCTATTCCAATATTCACGCAGGATAAAGATTTATTCGTGTGAAACCACGCTACCTACATTTCACGAACATATGCTAGTAGAAATTTACTAGCTTTTGCCTGCGACTTCGTACGTCGACTGCAATGCGTAGTAGTCGAAAATTTGAAGTAGATTGGACCAAGGATTCACATTGTCCCATTTAAACTTTGAAAATACTTTCTTATCGGATGCCAAAATCATACAAAAAACACATCCTCCAAGTTCAGTACTTTACGATCAGCGGTTTTGGCTGTGCGTCAGTCAGTCAGTCGGACAAAGCATTTTATATGAATAGAATATCTTACAAGAAAATAAGACTCACCAAGAAATATCTGAAATTACAAGAGCTACGAGTCTGAAACTTCACATGATGGTTCCTTTTAGGATGTAGGCGCGCACTATTAAAATATTTTTTGGAAATTCAGCCTCTAAAGGGGTAAAAAGGCCTGTTAAAATTTGTCTTTCGTAGTAACTGTAGGTATTCGGTGTTTCTATATAATATCACTTTTAAAGAGATACCTACGTAAGTAAAACTGCGAGACGCACCTAGTTACATTATAATTGGCTACATTACTAACGATAAAATATGAAATATGTTAAAAATGGAAGCTATTAGGTTTACAATAACTCTATATATTTATTTCGCATTCAAATGTATTGTAAATATTTAATTTCGCAAAATAAATTTGCAATATTTTATCGGCCATAACTGACCTGCGTGAGACGTCACGATTTTCAATTTTCCTACAGAAAAAAACGAAACACGCGCAAGGCGCAAGGAAAGGTGACTTTACAGATTAAAATGTATGGTGGCCGACTGTTTTCGGAGGACAATTTAGATAAATGGTAATTTAAATCGTCTTCCGGAAATTAATAATAAAAGAAAAATGTATGTTTTCAATTAAATAATACTTTTACGGACAAAAAAGATAATTGTAAGAGGTTTTTATAAAACACTAGCTGCGCCCCGCGGTTTCACCCGCGTAATAATTTTCTGCGCAACTTTCTTAATTTTTTATTTCATAAGAACCTTGTCCTGATAATAACAAACAGATCAAAAAAAGAATTGGCCAAATTGGTCCAGGCGTTGTTGAGTTATGCGCTTACCAACACATTTTGCGATTCATTTTTATATTATAGATTTATATGAAAAAATAGATCCCAATTATCCGTTTCATAAATGTTTACAGACAACACAAAACAATTCAACTAAATAAAACACGATCGACCGCTCAACGATAACTCGACAACTCGAGGAGTCGTCATAAAACGAATGAACAACATTCAAACAAAGCTCGTTTGCTTTAAACTTTTAGAAAAATGCTAAACAATTAGTGAGAATGTTCGTCGTTTCCGTAGATAGCTGGAACTTGTGTACCGGAGATGCAAGTCTGATAGAATTGCTCTTTAGTTTAGTAAAACATAACCCTTCCTTTTGGCTTCACCGTAGTCGGGTAAAAACTTAAATTTAAAGTAAAAATAAAAGAGGCGAAAATTAAAAAAAAATATATATTACACTGAAACTTTTCGATGTTAATTTTTTAAATTTTCTCACCGTTTGAACTTTCTTTGGATTCCCACAAATAAATCAAAACCAAAATTAGCCAAATCGGTCCCATCGCTCTCAAGTTATGACCAAGGGAAAATTTAGCTATAAATACAGCTCGGGAAAATTTAGACTATTTTTTTTTGCGGTGTTGGCTTAGTGGGAATATCGGGATAAAAAGTAGCCTATGTATTAATCCAGGTCTCCAGCTATCTGGATACCGAGTTTCATCGCAATCAGTTAAGTAGTTTTTGCGTGAAGAAGTAACAAACATACATACACACACACATACAAACTTTCACATTTATAATGTTAGTAGGATAGAATAGGATTAAGTAGAATCCGAACAATTTTGATAACCGATCCGTATGAAAGGAATATTAAAATGTTGGTTATGTCATGTATATTATTATAAAACAGTGATATCATACTTTGATATCATACATACTTTTTTCAGTGATATGATACTTTGATTTCTTATCATTCTGTAAAATTAAAATAAATAATATATATAAGCACTAGTCTCTAAACCTCCCCTGCATAATTGTAGACAACAAACAAAAATGATAATAATTATTTTCAGAACAGAAAATCATAGAGAATCATTATGACAATTATTTATGCTTAGATATTTGTCTGTGGTCTGGTTGTTTCTATGTATTATGAGTAGTACCTGCATGACCGAGCTTTGCTCGGTATTATTATTTTTTTACTTAGTCTAACTCTAACTCAAAGCAAACACTCATTGACTTCGTGTTACTTAACAACGCCATCTGCTGGAATAACTTTATTGCTCACAAAAAATAGTATTAGTAGTTCGCCAATAGATGTCAGGAAGAGTCATATTTTTCAGATAAAAAAAAGTTAGTTTCGATAAAACACGAATAAAATGACATTTTCTAAAAATGATTCCTAGCTAGATCGATTTATCGCCCCCGAAACCCCCTATATACCAAATTTCATGAAAATCTTTGGAGCCGATTCCGAGATTCCTATTATATATATATATATATATCAAGAATTGCTCATTTAAAGATATAAGATAAATTAACAAAAAAAGTATATAAGTAGCATATCAGTTGTCTAGCACCCATAACACAAGTCTAGTTACTTAGCTTGGGGCTAGATGGCGATATATGGAATGTCCCGCAATATATATAAATAAAATCATACATTAAGCAACATCTTAAAGAAGTTCTATGCTCTCTATATCTTCAACGAGTTATTTTTCAAGAATGTGGGTAGTTTGCAGCGAGTTCGCAGCGACCGCGCGATTGCTCCAACTTTGAACTTCGTCCAGTAATTAACGAACTTTGGCAAATGTTTTACGGGGATTTTAGCTTCATACCTTAGTTTTATAAGATTTTTATGATAGAAGAGTAACGTAGTTTTATATAACTTTTAATTTTTTCAAGTATTACCGTGTTTTTCTACCGAAGAACGTAAAGATTATCATACTAATGACATCAATCTATTACAATTCACTGTTAGAATTCACCACTCCAGAGTTTACTGTGATCTCGGTGAATCCTGTTACACTTGCACATCAACTAGTCTACTGAGTGGATCTTCCTTGATCCACCTGTTGATTGAATAGCACTCTAGAGTTCACTGTGATCGAGCATTGGTCTGGGTGGATCTAGTAACACTTGAAAATTCACTAGTAAATTGAATAGCACTCCATAAATAGCGGCTTGACATTACTGCGTCAATGAAGACAAACCCGGATGGAACGAAGTTTATTTCGATTAATTAGTGAAGGAATTGTAATAAATTCGAAAAGTGTCGTTATAACTTTTGGTCTTAATTTTTTCAAAATCCTAAAACAAATGCAAAAAACCCTAAAAAATATCGTATGTCAGGCGAGGCTGTATAGGTTCAAAATCTTTTGCCTGGCCTTTCGAGAGTATAACAAAAAAAATATTGCCTAGAAACATAGTAAGTAAACATAACCTAAAATTCTAAACCATTTATTCTGTTTGAGTATTTGCTGTTATAGCGGCAACAAAAATACATAATCCGTGGAAATTTCAACTCTCTAGCTATAATGGTTCATGGGATAGAGCCTGGTGCCAGACAGACGGATGGACGGACTGTGAAGTCTTAGTAATAGGGTCCCGTTTTTACCCTTTAGTTACGGAACCCTAAAAAATAAAATCAAAATCGGTTCATCCGCTTGGAAGCCAGAACATAACAGACACACACACACAGACACGTCAAACTTATAACCTCTCTTTTTGCGTCGGGGGTTAAAAATAGGATGTTGTTGTTTTGGAGGTTGAATCAACAAGGCGTAGGTCGGTTGCGTAAACAGTCGATTACTTTCAAACCAAGTATAAACAATTGTAAAGTTATTTTAGTGTAATTTATGTGAGGTACCGTAATTAAATAAACGTAAAATATATTCTAAAGCTAGTGGTGTGCCAAAGTTACCGGTTATACCGGTTAGTAACGTAGTAAAGGTAGACTTGCCAGTTTATTTAGTGGTGTAATCGGTACAAGTTTTCAGCCGTCTCGTGTACCGCTGGGGGCGATACAGGTTTTGTTCGCTTAGATAGTGTTGGGACCACTTTTGGGTTATCGATAAACATGTTTAGATTATGAATACTTATCTTTTACATATGTACAGACTCGTAGATTTTAACTAAGGTAACCTAAAACAATATTGAAACTGTATTAAGGGAAATTTTCTATTTTGCCCTTGTTGTTTTTAACCCCCGACGCAAAAACGACGGGGTGTTATAAGTTTAACGTGTCTCTCTCTCTGTGTGTGTCTGTCTGTGGCATCGTAGCTCCCGAACGGATGAACCGATTTTAATTTAGTTTTTTTTAAAAGGTGAATCAGTTATTACGAGTGCCTATTTTTACATAGCTATACTGAAAAACATCTTAAGATCTTCTTATTAAGTAGATATTTTTTCAAATTATTATCATAGGTATAAGTTTTCCAGATTTATTTCATACCTAATTATTTCGTATAGTGGGTGTAGATTAAATACATTTTGAAGTTATCTATCGATAAGGAATCTTATCAAACATCTCTAAATCCTAAACAACAAGAGTAATGCAAAAAGAAACAGAGTAAGTAAGTACCTACAAGTTTCCGTATAAAATAAATACGCTTTTCAACTCTTGATTTACAGCAGGTTTTCAACTCGTAAAATAATATTTTGAAGTCATTGTTCTCCACTGGGACTCATTTGGAAAGGACCGGATTTTATTACAGTTTTACTGTTTCTAAGCTCATTCAACCTTTCCGGTTGATTTGTTTCAAATAAATGTACCTACCTATTAAAGCAGTCTGAGATGGATTGCAGTTATAAGTTGCCTTAGGAATTTGTTGTATAAAGATTTATATTGCAACTTTTGCCTTTTATTGTTATTTGTGTTTGCAAATTGACTGTTTATCGTATTAGGGCGGTCGTTAGAGTGAACATGAATACGAATTTAAAGCTAAATGTAGACAGTTTATGTGCATTTGCTTGAATAACTCCAAAGATTTTAGTATCTAATAGCAGACCTTCGGTTCTATTTAAAACTTTCAAAATGGCAGACGAAGGTTCGTGTCGATATTGTGATGAAGGCAATTGAACGGGACAAAGGTAGATGAATGATTAATTACTGGACTGGACGGGGAAAGATATAGACTGTCTAAGTACGATAGAATCTCATCTAATTTGAAGTATAATAGACATGGTAACTTAGCTAGATCGATCTGGATATCTAATTATTCACGATTCTATAAATTCAGAATACGAATTTGAAATTATAGATCTGGGCCGTGGTTCGGTAAGGCAACATGACGTGTCTCACGTGTGACACGGTTAAATATTTTCATGAATATTTCTTTAATTACTAAAAAATGACACAAAACTATCGACAAACTAAGTTTATTAGTTTCCATTTATATTTTCATCAATAAAGGCTATTTCTGAAATTAGAGCCCTGATTCTAATTCTACAAATCTGAATTTAATTTCTTTTTCTTTTGTGTCAATGGCTTATATTAAGTTCTTGATTGTACTGGGTGTGAAACAAACAGTTAGATTTTTATAAACCAGTAACCATAGATATTATAACCAGTAACCACAGATATTATAACCAGTAACCACAGATAGTATAACCATTATAACCAGTAACCACAGATATTCTAACCAATAACCACAGATGTTAAAATCAGTAACCACAGACATTATAACCATGAATCAAAGATATTATAACCAGTAACCATATATTATAACCAGTAACCACAGATATTATTTTTAAAATATGAAGATTACGTAGGACGTGGCAGCATGAGTCAGTGATATTTATCATTCGGATTTTCCCAATAAATAAATCCTTATCGAAGAAGAAAAATATTTACATTAGTTGGTAATTAAAGAGTTATCTTTTTATCAGATATTCGATTAGTATTTATATGGATGAACACCACTTTACCCATCATAGTATTATGTCTACATTACACTATATATAGTTACGTACTTATCTGTAAAATCTGCTATCGTTATCAATAAACATATGACTAATAAATTAAATCAAAAAAACACCAATTACTTCACTTTGTAATTAGCAATGATTAAAACAACTCTTATAAGTTTATTGTTTTTGCATTTAGTATGTGGTAGAGGGGTGAATTTTGGGTACCATGCAAGAGTAGGGATTCCAAGGGCGGAAGATTTATTGAAGAATGAAAGGGCCAGGATTATTGGAGGGAGTCAGGTGGCGAGTGCTTCTGTTGTACCATATCAAGTAAGATAAGATCATTTACTAAACTATATATTTGTTATTTATTGCACAATCGCAAAACATTTTGTGAATTTAAATTTTTATCAAATTTATGCAGAAGCAAAATGAACGATACTACTCTCAAGTTACTTTACTGGAAGTTAGCAACTTTCCTTATGATGCCCACTTGTGATTATTTGTGCGAAGTTCATAAAAAATACCTTTCATTCATCTAAGTAGGTTCATAGTTGGTCACAATTGCGTCATTCATCAGTTGTATAATATTTTTTTGCATTTGTAACCAGGCCGGCATCATAGCTACACTAACAAACAAACAACAGTCAATATGCGGTGGTTCCCTAATCTCTACTACAAGTGTTCTAACCGCTGCGCATTGCTGGTGGGACGGCGTCAACCGAGCTCAGACCTTCACCGTGGTATTAGGGTCTGTCATCTTCTTCAGTGGCGGCACTAGAGTGGATACTTCGAATGTCGTTGTTCATAACAGTTGGAATCCTAATGCCGCTGGTGTACCAAATGATATTGCAGTGGCGAAGATTAGAGCTGTTACATTGAGTAGTACGTATGAAATTTTAATTTATGACCGCACGATGCATAGAAAATAATACAAATTAAGTTGCAAGATTCCACCCGAACAAACATACATACATACATACACTGCAAGTTACATAAAAGCTTTTAAAAAGTAATACCTATCATTTATACTAATATTATAAAGTTTAAGACTTTGTTTGTTTGAACGCGTTAATCTCAGGAACTACTGGTTCGAATTGAGAAATACTCCCTTTATCGAGGACGGCTAAAGGCTATTTTCATTTTGATGCGCTGCGCTCTAGCTGCGCTCCACGGTTCCACCCGCGGAACTCCCGATCTCGTAGAATATCGAAATATAAAATAGTCTATAGCCTTCCTCGACAAATGAACTATACAACAATTCGAGCCGTACCGGATTCGTAGTTCCTGAGATTAACGCGTTCAAACAAACAAACAAGCAAACAAACAAACTCTTCAGCTTTATAATATTACTAGCTGCGCCCCGCGGTTTCACCCGCGTAAGTCACGATCCCGTGGTAATATCGGGATAAAAAGTAGCCTATTGTTAATCCAGGTCTCCAGCCATCTAGATACCGAGTTTCATCTTAATCGGTTCAGTAGTTTTAGCGTGAAGGAGTAACAAACACACACACACACACACACGCACACACAAACTTTCACATTTAAAATATAAGTAGGATATAGTATAGATTATTGTAATTACTTTCAGATACAATTCAACTTGTGCCTCTGCCATCAACGACACAGAACTTAGCAGGAATGACTGGAACTATATCAGGATTTGGAAAAACTAGTGATGGTATTTATTATTGCACGTTATTGTTTGATATTATTTCTAGCTTTTACTCTCGACTTCGTCCGCTTTAAACATTTTCTTCTTAGCTTTTCTTAGCAGATGTCTACGTAATAATCTTTAAGCCAATTTTTAGTCCGGTTCGTCCATTAGTTTGAACTGTGCGTATAATTTAAACTTTAACTTCTTCTTTAACTTTAACTTATATCCTTATTTATCATAGATTTAATGCGCTTTTTCGTAAAGTTTTAAGTATTTTCTTTCTAATAGTTCGTATAATGACTTAGTCGAGGTAGAAACCTTCAAAATTAGCCTTAATTTCCACATATTATTACCTATTATTCATATTATTACATATTATTACCTATTAACCTATTATTTCAGTGAAAATTAGGGTCTTCAATTTTGGTGTTTGAGATTTGAGAATTTCGATAGCAATATCTCGAGTTGTTTAGACCTCTAGCCAAACGCCCTAATAAGAAATTCTTTAAGATTCTTATTCAATTTTGCCTATTTAAGTAGCCTACCTACTCCTGACTTACTTAAAGTACTTAAAATATTAAAGACTAATCAAATTCTTGAGGTGATTTTCCTCGACTAGTCTTTGAATAAACTTCTCAAGTTTTTCTCGCTTCAAAAAATCTCGAGCGAAAACCCCAGTGAAAACAAGAGAACAAACAAGTTAATGTTTTTGTACTGTTAGACAAATGACTGAACCGAAAAGGATGAATCATGCCGTCTGTTGCAAACAAGGCTCCTAGGGTCCTGGTCAAATAGGACACGTTTATTCGGGCTATTGAAACAAAGGAAAGGCCTCGAGACCGATTCGTAGCCATTAATATTAATGAATTACGCTCCAAATTTTTGGAAAATCGTACAAAATAAGTTTAGTTTACTGCTGAAATTATCCCAGAGCATATTTTGTTAACATTAGTAGGTACCATTGTAGGTAATATAATTTAATTTAAACCTAATTACAATTATAAAGTATGATAAGTTGATAAGTAATCTGATTAGCCAAATCAAAGTTAAGTAGTATAAAAACAAACAATTAGGTACTAGATGAATGAGGTAGTGATGTCATTTGTGATAAAAACGGTGATCTAATTTTGATTTAACAGATAGATTCATTTATTGCACCACAAGAAGCATACAATAAACTCAGATTTATAAATAAACACAATACAATAAAATTGTAAGCGCAACACCACCACCACCACCATGACGACCCAGTTGGCACAATGGTCACCATGCCGGACTGCCAAACACAGGGTTGCGGGTTCGATTCCCGCCTCAGACAAGTATTTATGCTTAGATATTTGTCTGTGGTCTGGTTGTTTCTATGTATTATAAGTATATATTTACAAAAGAAAAGTATTTATGTAGTATATCCGTTGTCTAGCACCCATAACACAAGTCTAGTTACTTAGCTTGGGGCTAGATGGCGATGTGTGAAATGTCCTGTAATATTTATTATTTATTATTTAACAACAAAATAAAATAGGTAGGTACTTAGTTAGCACCTGATGTGCAGCAAAATGCGCTATTATTTATCATTTTTCGCCTTTTGTAGTATCGAACATATTTCGCTTGATTAAAAATGAAAAAAAAATTGTATTTAGGTGAATCCGTCATAATGCGATCCTGACATGTTTTTTTGCACGTCATTAGTACATGTAAGGCTAAGGTAAGTACTGGCTTGACTTCGTTAAGGGTGATATGCGTGTAAATGGCCTTACAAATCAGGTTGCCGAAGATCGTGCGAAGTGGAGGCGTAAAAGTAGGAAAGCGGACCCCGGGCTCCCGAGAGGGATAAAAAATAAATATTGCAGGACATTCCACACATCGCCATCTAGCCCCAAGCTAAGTAACTAGACTTGTGTTATGGGTGCTAGACAACGGATATACTACATAAATACTTTTCTTTTGTAAATATATACTTATAATACATAGAAACAACCAGACCGCAGACAAATATCTAAGCATAAATACTTGTCTGAGGCGGGAATCGAACCCGCAACCCTGTGTTTGGCAGTCCAGCATGGTGACCATTGTGCCAACTGGGTCGTCGTGTCGGATGCAACCGGGAACATCGCTCGGATGATGATGATGACTCGTTACAAGGAAATAAGATTATAATTATGTATATTATAAGTATATATTTACAAAAGAAAAGCATATAAGTAGTTTATCCGTTATCTAGCACTCATAACACAAGTCTAGTTACTTAGCTTAGGGCTAGATGGCGATGTGTGGGATGTCCTCCATTATTTATTTATTATTATGGCACTAGTTGATCTTCCCTAAATACCAATAATTACTTACCTAATTATTATATCCAGCTCAGACCAGCTACCCAGCCACAACAGCTCTTCATTCTACAACTGTTGCCATTATAACAAATGCGGTCTGCCAACAAAGATTGAAGATCAACATCCTGGACAGTCAACTATGTACGGACGGGACCGGGAAGAAAGGAACCTGCGACGGTGATTCCGGAGGACCTCTTACAGTGATGTTGAATAATAGGGTTACTTTGGTAAGTACTCAGGTTTTTTAAACCAGTCTACTGCTGGTCAAAAATCTCTTCCTTTTCTTCACGCCTGATCTCCAACTATTTTTAGCCATTCTGAGAATACACCATAAAGTACTTTCTTGTAGCAATTTCGGTCTTGAGGCAGTAAAAATCAGACGCCATCTTCTTTCGGAGAGATGATTGAATGATATAAATCATACAATTATGGACTGATGGTATCCATCACATTTTTATATACAAAAGTCCCGATAATCGTTGGTTTGCCAAACTTATACAAAAAAAAGAAAAAAATAGATGTTGTTAAGTAGATTCCCAGACCTTATGAATATACACAAAATTCACACAAATCGGTTCAGCCGTTTAGGTTGGCAACAATAAAAAATAAGTAAAATTTTAATGTTAATGACCTCTCCGTATATGGAACAGCAGATTTTCAGGTAAACAAATCCTCAATTTTTTCAAAAAAAATGTTCAAATTTCCAAAAGTCGTAGAAAAAATGTTGTTTGTTTAGGTGGTCAGAAGTAGCCCTCAACGGCTTGCTATTATAATTACCAATAACCCTGTATTGATTAGAGTTCCAAAAAGCGACGCCTAACTCAAATCTATACTTATATTATAAAGCTGAAGAGTTTGTTTGTTTGTTTGAACGCGCTAATCTCAGGAACTACTGGTTCGAATTGAAAAAATCTTTTTGTGTTGGATATTCCATTTATCGAGGAAGGCTGTAGGCTACTTTTTATCCTGATATACCCACGGGATCGGGAGTTACGCGGGTGAAACTGCGGAGCGCTGCTAGTTGAATAATAATCATCGTTTGCTTTCAGGTCGGCATAGTGTCTTTCGGACCAGAAGAGGGCTGTGAAGCAGGTCTGCCATCCGTCTTCACCAGGGTTACTTCCTTCACCACCTGGATCAACGCTAATATGTAAAAAAGTAATGTATTTTAACGTTACGTAACGTGATAATTTTCCTAAAAGACTGTGAAATAAATAAATGCATTTAACTTTTATTTTTTTGATTCATTGAATTTCACAAAAAGATCTGTGAATATAATGAGTTATCCCCTTTCAATTAAAAAAATAATTTTCCAAATCGGTCCAGGCGTCTTCAAGTAATCGGGGAACATACATTAAAAAAATATCCCGACGAATTGAGAACCTCCTCCTTTTTTTGAAGTCGGTTAAAAATGACGTCGATTTTAATTTTATTAATGTCTGTTTATAAAAAAACTTGAATGCCACGCGTATTGTATCGCGTATCGTAAGTGTACCTTCTATTGCTTATAGTGTAGAGCGCTGTGATGTATGGTTAGAAGCGACGTGACGTCCCTCGATACATCTGTAGCTGGAAAGAACTGGTTCAATGTAGTTCTGTGTCATTTATACTTAATGCAATCGTATTTTTTAACTCCCGCGCGTAGAAAGTGCGTCATTCGGAGTTGAAAACTTTGACGTGATAACGTCTAATGAATTGAGGAACACCTGCATACACTAAAAAGTGTCACGTTCCGTGTGACGTCATGATTGCGTCCCGTTCTTGTTGTGTGACGTCATGATCATGGTAAGATGACCATGACGTGTCCGTTCCCGTAAGGAGTATTTAATAATAATATCGCTTATCTGGGCTTGTGTTTTGGTGACGAGTGACGAATAGAAGACCTATATACCTAAAGGAAAAAAAATTATATAAAGAAATAACAAAAAAAAATTTTTTTCATCGTTTTCTTATGACGTTATCACGTTAAATTATCGTCCGTAAATGGACTTTACAGACAACCATTTGTTTTTTTTTATAAGTTGTCTGTTGAGATGTGTGTGTGTTGGTCATGATTTCAATAAATATACATTAATACATATTATAAACATTTTTGTATGGGTATCCATCAAAACAAAAACAATTTAATCACTCCTACAATTACTCATATGAAACTCTCATATTTGAGCTATTGAAAAGGAAAGGCCAGCATTGTATCACCAAATTCCACCTGTGACTCCGGACAGGCAGGCGCTGATCAATCACACGGTATACGTGGCTAATTTCGTTTTAGATACAATGATAAATAATGATAGAGCAGCGGACAGTTAAACAAAAGCTTTGTTTGGGAACTCCAAACGTTTATTGTTGTTTCCGAAACAACGTTATCTCGGTATTCGTTGATGTTCTGCGAATGACAATCAATCAAATAATAAAAAGTACTTGTACTTCTATACGGGCTATTTTCCGCAATCAGACCTCTTTAGTTGGGTCCCCTTTACGTGAGGTTCTACTTGTCAGGGGGAGAATCAGTCCAGCTCTTCCATAAATTTTGCCACCAGATGTGGTTTCTCAAAAATTTTTGGAAGGCTTTTAACGTCACCTACTGGTCTTAGTCTAGTCTCCGTTAGCACCATGCAGTCCATCAGCACATGTGCGGTCGTTTCCTCAGCCTCCATGCACGCTTTGCACAGTAAACTAATAAAAAGATAGATAGATAACTTTATTTGTACAACACAAAAAGAGACAGAACACGATAAACACAAAGTAAAGTAATAGCTAGAAAGTATAAGTTGCACAAATGGGCGGCCTTATCGCTGAAAGCGATTTCTTCCAGGCAACCTTTGGATGGAAAAGAACTGATTCAGCTTTAATGGTAGGTTGTGAATAATTTAACTTATAATATACACTATTTACATAATTATGATTTTAAATATTAAATTAATAATACATACCAAATAAATTATATTCATAGATACATACAAATAATTACATACATACATGTATACATACATAAATAAAACAGGAATATATACGGATATTAGATAAAAGGTAAATAATAAAAATAAAGTCGTGAGCTAATTCATTTCAAGTCATGCGTCGACTGCGCAGGCGATGCATAAAGATAAAAAGAGTTCATAATACATTTTCCCGGGTCAAAATCGCTTATTTTTATTTTTCTCTTACCTCGACGTTTTGACTATGTTATGGTCGCGAGGAGAGGAGGAGAGAAATAATTACTATGAATACAAATCGTGTGAGTTTAAAAAGTTTACAAAAGAGTTAATTGTCAGAATGAGGCAAAACCTAAAGTTCCTAATTACGCTACTGTCACTAAATCACCAACTAAATCTATAAACTCTTAAACTACATTAAGTAAGTAAGTAGGTATATAAGATAGTGCACATATTATGTAAATAAATAAGCGCGCGCTCGCCAACAAACTGCACTTTGCAGTTTGGCGGGAAATTAGTTTGTAAGAAATTGTGTACTTTTTTTAGTTAAATAAAAAAAATAAAAAATAAAAAAAACTAATTCCACTATTTCTATCTATTATTTCTTTGCTCGAAGTGTGGCCGATCTATCTGAATGTTTGTTATTTAGTAACCAAAGAAGTTACTTAAATGGTCTGGTTAAAGACGCAATAGGCCATTGATGATGAGTAACATTTAAGTACTAATGAAAATAATTAAGGTCGGCTTGCATGCCATTGTGTTTAAAAATTAGCTAAATGCATTAATTTTAAATTAAATTCTTTTTTTATTACCACAAGGTTGATATTACTTATAATCATTTGACACTTTTATAAGAGGACGACCTAAGAAAAGATGGATGGACTGCGTGAGAGAGATGAATGACAACGATGAGATGACGACTAATAGGAGTGAATGGAAGAAGAAGACATACTGCGCCGACCCCAAATAAATTGGGATAAGGGCAGGAAGATGATAATGACACTTTTACAGTTGGTTATTCATGTTTAAGTCTTAAACCATTTTTTTTGTGCAAGACAACCTTAAATGTTACCAGTCAATTGCTGCAGATGATTATAAAATACTTGGCTGTGTGGCTTCATGGTAGAATCACTGCGCTACTGTGTGCACTAACTTCTATTGGTATAATTCTGGTTTTTAAGATAAGGTACGTAAGGATAAGGTCTATGAAATAATTTATCGTTTTTCAGTAGGGAAAGTCGATAAAATTGGAATTTATGTGTGGTAGGCGTACCACATTTTTCATTTGTAGAGATAAATCGAGGCGTACGTAAAGTGCTGTCGAAAACGATAAGTCGTATGAAAAACGAGATTTTAACTGAATATATTTCACTGCTAATATACATAATACTTAAGTATATAATTCTCAAAATCAGATTTAAGAATCTTGTCCGTGTCCAAAAGGAGATCAGGTCGAAAAAGTTTTAAGCTATTGCATAGCTTTTATCGCGGGCTTTGAGCGCGGCGACCGAATCAAGAAATTCCGTAATGAAAATAAAACCAAATACCCCCACTCCGCCTACCATGTAGGTCGGCCGAGCGTATGTATATGGTGCGACTGCACGAATCTCGCACGATGCATTTTTTTTTCACTGCCGCCTTCCTACCGTAACTCGTGTTCCTCGAAGGCCCCCATTTATGAGTCTTTGAGTTACGTGCTTATAGATAGCTTCTAAAAAGCGTGCATGTAGCACGCTTTTTAGACCGCATCGTCACTTATCATCGTGTGAGATGGTGGTTAAACGTTGATCGGTTTATTATGAGTTTCTTGTGCCTTCTTCTTATTGGTGGGCGCGTTCCGAAGGCACACATCCTAACTTAGTTTTTAAGACGTTTCTATGTGATCTTTGTACAAAATATACTTAAGCATCCAAATGAATAAAGAAATAAGACTTCGACTATATAAAAAAAATGACTAGGACGAAAAGTAAAAACTTTAAACTTTATTAAGTACATATTAAGTTAGCATCGTTTTAAGAAGTTACAATACTGCTAGGTACGCTGAATACCAATCCCTAAAGTGAATACCAATACAAGCAACAAAGTTTGTTGAACAACAAGGTAATACCGACAATAGTTTATAGGCATCGGCACAGACGTATCGTTTTCGAAGACGGTGATCGCTGCTAATCTCCCGCACCTAATCCGACAGTTTGCTATTGTGAGCTCTAAGATGCCGCTTTTGATAGTTTGTCGTATCTATTACGGCTAGTAAAAGTGAGACTGACGAGGGGGTTATAACACGTTCAAATAAGGTTTTTTGAAACGAAGTTCCTTATCGCGCGTTGCGAAAGGTGGCTAGACGGAAAAAATTAGGACCAAAAGTTGTAACGACATTTTTTGCTATAGTTGTAAGCAGTGCGGCGTGCGCGTGTTTCTCTGTCTATCTCTCTCTCTCTCATAGAAAGCAAGCCAGTTATTTTCGTTTCGTCTTTGTTCGTTCCATCCGGGAGTCCCTTGACACCTCTCAAGTTTTATTTTATTTTTTATTACTAGCTATGCTAAACCTAGTCCACTTAGATCCTGATCCAGTGGAACTCTTGAAAGTGCTGTCTTAGAGTTTACACACAACCTTTGAGAAAAACTATCTACTACATAGATAAAGAGAACTTAGGCTACCGTTATAATCGAATTTTCTTAAAACACTTACCGATTAAAGGTGATATGCTTATTATTTTTATTATATTATACTTCGGAGAATTGGAAATTCTAACTGCATATTTCACTATTTTCGTATAGTAATAAATTATTTTTCCAAAGATATTTGAACACGTCTGGCAAAATTGTAATTAGCGAAGCGTACCAAATGCCACAGAATTAATATTATAAGTGTCAACGTTCAAAACTCGCTACGGCCACTCTTAATATTTTCCTTTCTAGCCTATTTCTAACACGTAAAAACTTCTATGCAAAGTTGAAGTTTCTAGACACAGTGATTTAAGTATACCGCATTGGTGAAAGATGCATAATACATGATATTGAATAAATTAATATGAATAATTTATAAAATTTGCCACCAAGAGCTACATATTATAACCTATTTTGATGCTATAACGTTTTATTTAACGTCACTGAGAACTATCTCAGTTCAATGAAAGTGAGGGTTGGAGACAATGTGACCGGTTTAGCTAATGAGCCGGTGGCGATTAGCAGAACACCTACCACATACCTAGCAAATATTTACTGTAGATAATTTCGCGATTAAGCCGTTACCACGTACGAGATCTCGAGGCAGATGACATTAGTATTGATGACATGTTACATTAGATTCTACGTGGGAAATTGTATTTGCAGATTTTGGTATGGTTAGTAGCATTAAGGGAGAATGCAGACTAGGCGACGCTTTATAAATAATGGTGGTAGAGATTTTTAAATTTCTTTAAAACCTTGTTTTGTGCGGCGGCACGAGTTGTCAGTTTTGGCAGGTCGGTCTTAGCATCTGATAGCTCGCCATCCTTTTCATCGGTAACACCGACTATAGACTTAAATTGACTGATGGTTGTTGGTCAACCTAAAACTCTTCAGTCTCCACTTCGCAAGAGACTAGGTGATATTTAGAAAATCCTAAATCAAGGTATGTTTTTATGTCGAATGTGAAGTTTGAGTGAAGAATGAAGTGAGGGAGTTATTGTTTATTTATTTATCGACTAGCTGTTGCCCGCGACTTCGTTCGTGATGTAGTTTTGGGTTATTTAGAATTCATTTTTCTGCATGGATACAATTTATCATTCGGTGTAAGTTTTAAAAACAAAATAGGTAGTTACATTGTTTTTACACTATATTTTTAATTGATTTGGCAAAGGCACTTTACTTACTCATACTTTGAAAGTAGGTCTAAAGATGCTTGAAGAGCGTGTAGAAAGAAAAACTTTCAGCCCTAGGGAAAATCGCTTTCACTGACAGCTGTCATGTCAAATTATGGCTTCGCGCGGCTTGTGCAATGTGTTTGTAGCCAGTATCAGTACGCATTAGGAACTTCAAAAACCTAACCTCCTTGCTTTAGGTAACACCAAAGAATAACAATTATGGCTTCGCACGGCTCATCCATACTGCCAGAGTTTAGTACATAATAGGTTTTTTCTTAATAATCGAATTCAGGTAGATATATTTAGTTCAAGATATCTTATTAATAAAATAAATGTAAAGATGAAAATGGTCAAACCGACGTATGACCATGCTGCGCCTCTGCCGGCGCCCTGTCAAGATGTTGCAGATGTGGCTTTATGCGACAGTGTGGTCAGTGTCGTTCCTTGAGTAAAAAAATACTGACGGGAAATGCTTGCATTTTGAATGATTTTAATTAGTATTATCTTTTGTTATTTTATTATGTTTTAGTGTTAAGTTTAATCTGGTTTTTCATTTATGATTGTGTATTTTGTGTAAATAACCTTTTCTAGACAAACCGTGTTACAAAAACTGTAATTTAAATCTACGGACTTTGCGTCATCACTCAGTGTTGGATAAACTAATTTATAAAAATCTCTTCGGTTAGTACCGACGTATTTGAGTATTGAAAACATGTTGAAAACAAATAGCAAAAGCAAATAATCTACATAATGTATAACCTCTTTGGTCCCAACCTTGTAAGAGGATCAGGTAGTATGGAGTCTCTCATTCACTCTCGTTATTAGAAAGAATTTTATGTTTATTCGTAATGAAAATCAGTGTTTACCTCGGGTTTGTTTTGTTTACCCAAGGTGTGAAAGTCACTCATTTAGTCCCTCGAAGTATTAGCGCCCTCGCTACCTTGGGTAACAATGTACTATTTTTGTTAGTTTTTTACAAATAAAACATAATACACAACAATATGATAAGCTGAAACTAAGTCCAATTTCTATACGCACAAAACTTTCAACATACTTTGTCTTCCTAGTTATCTTTAGATTTTTGTAAATTAAAGAAAAAATAATTATCAACTACCTTTGTGTCTCAATTCATATTCTTCAATTAATAATATAAGAGGTTATTATAGTATTTATAACAACAACATCATGCAAATAATAATCTATTTTGGTGCAAATAATATTTTACATTGTTTTTATTATCAAATAATAATATTATGTAATGATTAAAAAGAAAGGCAAAACAAATACTAATACTTAAAATAACGCGATGCACATTGAGATCCTTACATATTGATAGCAGGCATTACGCTGAACAAAAAATGCTTTCACACCAAACATCTAAAGCGTCTCGGAAACGGGGTATTTGAAGGAACGTGATGTCCTATGAATCCAATTTTCTGAATTCTTGACCAAAATACCCAGCTTTTTTTATTAGGTAGCTGGCAGGGCTACGTAACTTTGGGAAATAAATGATTTTTACAAATGACTATTACCTGTATATTTTTTAACCGACATCAAAAAAGGTGGAGGTTCTCAATTCGTCACGTATATATATATTTTTTTATGTATGTTCGCTGATTACTCGTAAACTCTTGGAGCGATTTGGATAATTCTTTTTTGTTTTTACTATCTAAGGTTTCCGCTACTTGAACTCATAATTCAAACTATAGCAGGAGAAAAGCGCGATAGAAGTGTAACATCGGAGGTCTTCGGTAAAGGAGATCGGTAATATTATGTAGTAGTACCTCTTTGTACTAACCTCATTTTCAGTTTCACGTAGGTAGTATTAAATGCAAACTATTTGGTTTTATGACAGCTGTCATCTTGAGCGGAGGCATGTACTGCATGTACCCCTACCATGACTTTTTGAAGAACTCGAAAAAAAGAAACCCTTTTTCGATCACTCTCTTGTCCGTTTGTCTGTAGGTGTGTCACTACCGATATTCTTAGAGACGGGTGGACCTAGTAAGTTGATTTTTAGGAAGTTTCATAGTAAATACTCAATATAGTATGTTAAATCGAATACGTAAAAAACCCGTGGTAAGAGTACTGTTCCCTTCTGACGTTCGATTACGTTTTACCACGGAAAAATATTTCGATTTCACATTTTTTAAATGTTTTTTTATCAAATATCTTAATTATTGTATTAAAGTTAAATTAAAACATACCCTAAATGTTATTCTGATATATTCTGAACATATTCGTGTGGACCTTGTTAAAATCTGTTCTGTAGTTTATGAGATTACCTGGTTCAAACAAACAAACAGACAGACAAACAGACAAACAGACAAAAATTCTAAAAACTACCCTATCGTGTTCAGCTAACGATTTTAAGGCGACCTGTGTATTTTTTTCTGGATATCTTACAATTACAGATTTTTTGATGTCTACAGATTTATTATATGTATAGATGCGTTTCCCGGCTCGATCATTGACTTCTTCCTGCTATATGTGCCTACAGGACTTTGCGATCCCAATTGTGTTGTACTTTTTTAACAGAGTTCAATGAAGAGGAGGTTCTTAAATCGAAATTAAATATTCATAGATTTGAATATAGTTTATATGCCATTTTGCTCCACAGCAATTTCTATATTACATTGTTGTTTTATTTGGTGAAAATCTGTGGAATTACCACTCAATTAAAAAAATGGTTGTCTGTAAAGGCGGTTTACGGAAGATAATTTTACGCGACAACGTCATAAGAACTAATTTGTATCGTTGACATTATCATTTTACATACTTCAATATGTTGCTATGGTTACTTGTCAATAACGTTTCAATTGTGACGTCACACTTCTTGGAGAGTGCAGTTGTTCAATAATTTATAACACGTTATCACGTCAATAACGATAAAATAGGCAGAAACTAAATAGTACATTACGATATAAGTGTGGTAAATTGATATTTGCATAGAGGCAGTTTATAACGCGCGAGCGGCAGCGAGTGTATTAAGAAGCCAAGATGCAAAGATAAATTTCACACGTATATCGTACGACATTTTTTTATCACAGTTGCGAATAAAAGAAAAGACTTGAAAAGAAAACAAAATAATAATTAACAAAATATTTGTGATAAGTCTATGTTTACATTTTTAAGGCAATATTTTTTTGTTAATTATGCTCCGGAAAGGCCAGGCTAAAGGCTTTTAACCTATACAGCCTCGTCTGACATACAATATTTTTTAGGGTTTTTTCTATTTGTTTTTGCGCCGGGAGTTAAGAACAAAATACAATGGTACGGAAAAACAATATATTTAAGTAAAGAAAAACCAAGAAATAAACATCACTCAATTTTTTATCGTTTTAACCGACTTTAGAGACAACCATTTTTGCTAGCTAAAAAACTCTTTAGTACCTACCTTTTTTATACATCAAAACAGTATAACCCAGATAAATTAAGAATGTTTCACCTACCTAACATGTAATTAGCAGTAAGATACGTATTTAACTTATCGGGATAACTTTATAGCACTAGTTGGCAATGTAAAACGCACGCGTGCACAATATGTTGGATTATGAGCCATTGAATAAGATCCACTTTATGAGCAACTGTGATACAAATATATTTTTTAGTTAATAATTTTTGTGCCAACGCTTGACAAATGCCTCTCATTCGTACCTCCACACTATAATATTTACGTCATAAAAAAATCAACAATCGTAAGTCAGGAAACAAAACCAATACAATCCCATAAATAATAAACCTATCTTCAGATTGGAACATTTATTTTTAAGCATCATTATAATTACGCCGCGGTCCCAGAGCCAATCTAAGCGTTATTTTACCGCTGCGCCGCCAATAAAGTAGACTCGTTCACTTGACGTGCTGTTACTAATTAATTCAGAGCTTAATAATTCACCAACAATAAGGGCCAAGTTTGTCTGATTAATAGATACCGAGACTACGTCAGATTAAATTCTTGGCTTTGGCTCTGTTGAAGTTAATAATAAGAAGTAAAGACTAAGGCTAAGATTGTGCTTAAGAGGAAAGGGTACCGGGGGCCCTCTCCATACAAACGTAGTCGACTGTTTCCTCCCTGGATAAAGACACTAGTACAAATATTTTTGTGCCTTAAAACTTATAACTGCCATGACTATGTTTTGGTTTTATCATTTTTGAATTATCATAGAAATTAAGATTTAGAAAACAAAACATAGGGGCATGTTCATGGCAGTTATAAGTTTTATGGCACAAATATATTTGTGCTAGTGTCATTACCAGGAATGAAACAGTCGACTAAGTTTGTAAGGAGAGGGCGCCCGAACCCTTTCACCTTAAAACAAATTTAACTAAATGTTAGAAAAAAATAAGCTTCGACTTTACTGGACAGATTTTGATAAAACTTGCTATGAAGACACATTAAACCCTTGGGAATAGGAAAAGAATAATTCACAGGTCTAATCCCCATATTGATACGGGAATGTGACTTACACGGGTAAAACCGTAGACATCTGCTAGTTCCTTGGAACCGTCGATAGGTTTTTTGTTATTCTGATTTTAGAACATATTTTTCCAATATTTGCGTCATTTTTAAGAAAAAAAAATATATTTTATTATTGTTTTCGGGCCACAAAAAATGCACGAGCGGAATGTTAAAGCTTCTAACCGGAGAACCGCACTTTCATCACTTCTTATAAACAAAGGAAAAACAAGCGAAAAGAAAAGTACAATGCTACGGGGCGACAGCTACTGAGAACGGAGCATATTCTGCTACGAAAATAATAATAAATAATAAAATAAATATTGCAGGACATTCCACACAGCACCATCTAGCCCCAAGCTAAGTAACTAGACTTGTGTTATAATAATAATAATAATAATAACTTTATTTATTTCAGACATACCTAGTCCATAATTATGTTAGTAAAACTTAAATTATAGGGTTAGTTAGTACTTAATTATATATATAGGCAATAAGTGTTTATAAATAGTAGGTACGTAGGCATTGTGAGTTATGTAATGTGTAATTGCACCCACCGACGTAATAAAGGGCTGTCCCAACTGTCGACGACCGTCTGCAGAATGCTGTTCCGACTGGCACGCACTCTCCGCATTAAAGATGCACAGCGCTTACGCATTATTGCGCTGAAATCGTCAGTTCGTGCGTCAGCGAACATTGCCGACGCACTGCAGTAACGAGGCAGTCCGAACAACACTCTGAAGCCATTGTTGTATTGGACACGGAGAGCTCTGTATGCCGCCTTCGTATAACTAACCCACAGGCTGCACGTGTAGAAAGACTGGCAGTAGGCTTTAAAAAGCGTCACCTTAACTGCATCAGTACACCGCGCAAACCTGCTAGCCAGCATATTACAGCGAACAGACAGCGCCCTCCGCTCCCTCTCAATGTCTACATTATCATCGAGGCTATCAGATATCCAGTGACCCAGGTATTTGAACTGCGACACTAGCTTTAAAGGAGTTCCGCATAACTTTACTGGTGGTACTGTTGAGTAAGTTTTACTGCCTGCTCCAAATACCATCATCTCACTTTTACTGGCATTATACCTAAGTCCATGGACCTCCGCGAACCCCTCACAAATATGCAGCAGTTTTCTCATCGCGCTGATTGAAGGGCACAGCAAGGCCATGTCATCCGCGTAACTAATGTTGTTCACACATACCCCATTAACGTGGCATCCGACTTTGGCGCTGCTGAGCTCAACAATCAGCCGATTTACATACAAGTTGAAGAGGCGGGGGGAACTCAGCCCCCCCTGTCTCACCCCGCACTCCAACCTGTACGCTTGAGAAAATGCTCCTGCCCATTTCACAGCATTAGTTTGATTACGGTACCAGTATTTGAACAATCCTATGACCTCGTTTGAAACTGTAGTCTCTTTATGAAGCTTTTGCCACAGTGTCTCATATGCCACGAGGTCAAAAGCCTTAGACAAATCTAAAAAACAAGCGTAAATCGGTGTATTTCTATTGCCGTAGTACTGGACGGCATGCTTGAGAGACAAAATAGCAGTTTCTGTGGAAAGTTCTGGTCTAAAACCAAATTGGGCATCGTGTAATTCAATATTTTTGGCTAAGTGTCTGTCAAGCAAACCATCCAACACCTTCGCTGTGATTGTCGCCAGCGAGATCGGTCTGTAATTATTTACATCCGATGTATCTCCAGTCTTGTTCTTAACGATAGGTGTTACAATAGTGTGTATGAGGTCTTGTGGCAAGTATCCATGTCCAACACAAAGTGTAAAAAACATAGCCAATATTCGGGGCAGATGCACTCCTGCATGCTGTAGATGCTCGATGCTGAGACCGTCATGCCCCGGAGACTTGCCCCTTACCATATTCCTAATTACATCCCTGACATCCTTTGCGGAAATACGAAAGCTCCTCTCCGGCGCATGGGCCCCCGCACCGACCACCACATCCCCCCCCTGTAACGTAGGGGCCGTTTGTGATTGCGTCAGGCTACTTTTAAATAAATTGGCTATATTTTCGGCACCCTGCACACCACCTACCCCCACAGGAAGGCCCTGTCGGGGATTCAACTTTTTTGTGTTTTTCCAAAAGTTTTTAAAATCTTTAGAGCTATGATTGTTTGCAATAATATTCATTTTTATATTTTCTTGATTTAATTGACACCATTTTAATTTCTTTTTAAACTGTTTTCGAGATTCAGTCATTTTATTATAATAAAATCCACGACATGACCTTCCCATGGAAACCCACAACAGAAAATCCAACCTAGCCTTCGCGTGAGCTTCCTTCACATATTTATTCCAACCACATAGTTTTTTATACGACCGAGGTTTTACCATGTTACTACTACAAATTGCCGCTTCAGAAAGAATATGTATAACTCTATTATAAAAATCATTTAAGATAACTCTGTGATTTAAATCTGAACATGAGTTATGATCGGCGCAATTACTAAACTCGGCAGGAAAATGTACCTCTCTTAATTTATTATTACACATTTCTGTATACAGTTTTATTTGCTGTGCATCTCTTTCGCCCCACATTACTTGCCTACGTGTAGACTGTGTAGGTATTACATTTGTACATTTAGGCCTAATTAAACTAAAATTACACGTAATCTGCAACGGCATATGGTCCGACCAGTAGATATCGTACATTACTTTCGCATCTACAACTGTTTTTTGCGCCGCCTCTGTCACTAGACAATGGTCAAGCCAGCTACTAGTACCGTATACGTCACTAACGAATGTATATGAGTCACACGGCAACAACAACTTGTCAATACACACCCATGACTGTTCTTGACAAAAATCAAATAGTTCAGTGTAAAAAGACTCACCCGGGTTTGCGTTAAAGTCCCCAAGCATGTAAACACTCTCCACACTGTTATTTTCAACGATCGCACTCATTTCACTCAGGCACTCGGTAAATTCGACTAGATTGTCTGCTGCATTAGTAGGCATATAAACAGAAAACAATAACAACTCACGATTACCGATATTAATTACTATAGCAACGAGACGCACACTATTGCATTTTATCACACGTACTGACGGAAACAGGTTTTTACGCCACAGAAGCGCGACGCCGCCGTGAGGGCGCCCCCGCAGCGGGCCCGATGATGTGTCTACCGCAGAGCTGCCCGCAAACGCGAAGTCATCATGAAGCTCACCAAGCACGGGCAGCTCATGCGGTAGAAGCCAGGTCTCCTGAAGTGCAATCACGTCGGACGTTTGACACAACCGCCTTATACATTCCTTGGATCTTTTTAGATTTTTACAGTTAAAACTGACCAGTATGTCGCCTAGGCTATTCGCTAGTACGGGATAAATTAAAGAGACGAATAACTTAGGTACATAATTTATTTAGAAAGTGAAGTTAATGTATAAAAAAAAAAGAAGTTAATTATCAGAAGTTAAAGTTAAGTTAATTAGATTTAGAAGAGTGAAGTTAAGGAGCAAAGACTTCCCGTAAGGGGTCGTAATCGGAGGGGTTCTGCCGTACTGGTACTAAGATAATCTCTCTCTCTCTCTCTCTCTCTCTACGAGTTCATGGCTCACAGTTTTAAGATCTTAAGGACTCAGCTTGGGTGTTGAGGAGTCGTCCAGCTGGTGAGGGGTTCGGTGGTCAGTAAACTCCATCAGGGTATTCTGCGCCAGCCATCCTCCGACCTCAGCGGGTGCCTCTTCCACATAAACTAGGGCAAGCCTCTCTGATGGTGGGGCAGAGTTATAAGCCCAGGCTTTGTTATGGGTGCTTCACAACAGATATACTACTTATATACTTTTCTTTTGTAAATATATACTAATAATACATCTAAACAACCAGACCACAGACAAATATCTAAGCATAAATACATGTCCGAAGCGGGCATCGAACCCGCAACCCAGTGTGTGGCAGTCCAGCATGGTGACCATTGTGCCAACTGGGTCGTCAAATGTATCACTATCAAAATAATTTTCTTTATAACGTGTCAATGTGCATTTTTTCTTAATTCAAGACCGGGAACATCTGAGATCTGTGGCTCCCATCAGGTCTTGTTTTGTGCAAGAAGTAGGGTACGATGGGCAGGAAAGCAGATGCGCCATGTCCGGCTTTGGAGCACCGCAGTCACACTCGAATTGCAGCCAGTATCCTCACTTAACCATGTTCAAAATAATCAATGCAAAAATATTATAATAAAGCAAAAAATAACAAAAAATGCAAAATCCTACTTATCCTACTAATATTACATATGTGAAAGTGTGTGTGTTAGTATATTTTTGTGTGATCGATTACGATTGCATAATAGCTGGATACCTGGATTGACACATAGGTTATTTTTTCTCTCAATATTTCCACGGGATCGGGATAATTTAATAAAACAAAAAATAGAAAAACAATTTACAAACTACGACCTACTAATACAAGAGGCAAAGAGCAAACATTACTTTGATCTGAATTCTATTACGTTGAACCCTTCATAATTTTTGTTTAAATCCTTTATTATTCTGAGATTGTGTAGGTTTGTATAAACAACAACAGAACGTAAATGTTTCATACAAATATTAGGAATGCACAATATACTATGAACTTTGAATACAACAGACGCGACAAAGTTTGACTACGTTTTTGTGATGAATAAAAGAGTTATGGATGCGGCAAACTTGAGACACTTTACTTCTAGGGATTTCGACACAAAAGCTTGGTTTATAGGCAGTAACCACGCTTCAATTTTAGTAATCTACTGTAGATTTTTAAATCAAAGTAAAGAAACATGAATATTTATTAAAAAACTGTGTACATAAGATGACAAATTATAGAAGGTAGGCATCGACAGTTTGTCCATCCCGGACATACAATAATGAGTTAATTTAATTTATACTAAATACAAAACAATATATTTAGCTGCCATACCAAGCTCATGTATCTATTTTCTAGTAAAATATATAATAAAAACAATGAATTGACTAAAATTTGAATAATATAACAGGGAACTTAACAATTCTATTAATAATTGCAAACCTATGTAACTGGTAAGTTGTATAAAGAAAGAAATCGTGTAGGCTTGTATAAACTGAAGAATTCTTAACTCAATAACCCAAACAAATTGGATTGGCAAGATTTGCTATAAAATATTATGACAAATTTATGTCGTCATATCTGTTGACGGCTCAGTTGGTACAATGGTCACCTTGCCGCACTGCCAAACATAGGGTTGCGGGTTCGATTCCCGCCTCAGACATGTATTTATGCTGAGATATTTGTCTGTGGTCTGGTTGTTTCTATGTATTATAAGTATATATTTACAAAAGAAAAGTATATTATAAGTAGTATATCCGTTGTCTAGCACCCATAAAATAAGTCTAGTTACTTAGCTTAAGGGCTAGATGGCGGTGTGTGGAATGTCCTGTAATATTTATTTATATTTTTTGCATGTGTCCTCCGACTAATCTGACTGATTTTAAAGAATTTTACAACTCGCAAATAAAGGGAAACCATATCCAAACCATCACCTGTGTACAGTAGAGTATAGTATTAGTAGTTTACCTACGAGTAGGGAAGTAGAACTAACAAACTTATTGCAAGCACAGAAAGTTACAGAACCGTGGTATCGCGTAAGACATCAATGCCTCTATTCTCTAAGTTGCGTTGTGTAAGTTAAGAAGAAAGGGTACCGGGGGCTCTCTCTATTCAAACGCACCCATTAGATTACTATCACACGAGGTCAGTTTTCTCAAATGTGGAAATCTTGTTTGAAAATTTATCATAATTTCGTTATTAAATCATTTGGAATTGTAGGTGTTTATTTAAATTCATCATTCAAATGAGGTTTATTAATAAATCGACACGATAATTAATAACAGTTTGTTTAATCATCAAAATACCTATTCGTTAGATACAGTTTGGATAACTAATTAACAATATTTTAATACAGCTGATGCATATTAGATGTAATTAAATATTTTAATGAATACATCTATGTATGTATACTAATATTATAAATAGGTATCTTCTAGGAAATCGTGCAGACAAAAAGTTTGTGAGTTTCTGATGTTGTAATCTCCGAAACCAGTGGACTGATTTGGATGAAATTTTGCATAGATTGTTTTAGATTAGATAGTTTGAGGGTAGCTGAGTGTCATAGGCCATTTTTTTTAAAGTCAAACGGACTAAATAATATCAACCTTGTGGTTATTGAAACAGGATTTAATTTTAGATTATCCGTTAAGACTGCTTATGCAGCCAAACGCAACGCGCCAGAAATACCCATCGCTTACAACTAACATCTTTGATGGTAACGAATGTGTTTTGTTTTTCTCAAAGGTGCTGAGATGGAATTGTAGGTGAAATCTTTGCAGATATTTTGGGGTAATTTTGGACGAAAATTTCTGGACTAGTTTTAATTCTTAATTTTAGAATAGCTTCAAAACTGTAGGGAATTTTTAGCTCAAGTCACACCAAAATGTCGGTAAAGATCTCACCTACAATTCCATCTCTTTTAAGAAAAACAAAATACATTCGTAACAATCAAGTAACAATCAACAATTTTCACCAACGAAGGCGACCGGTGCCAGTAGTAACTAATTAGTAGGCTGTGTACCAAGGTCGTTGGCGTATGGACCCCATACGTATTAAGGGTGTGTACCCCTTGGTACACACCCTTAATACAGTTACCTAGAATTTAGCTTACTCACAATGTTGAGCAAGCTACCCTAAATAGGTATGTTTGTATACAACAAGATCATTAAAACTGTACTACAGCTTCATAAGTCTTCACCCTAATATCTTCTGGTATATTTTTATGTCATCTTCTTGGAACTAATTAAATATTATTTTCTTGGAACAACTAAAACATCTTATTTCTTTCTATATTCATAGAAATGCGTATGCGAACGATTTTAATTAAGATAAAGCGAAAATATAATGTTTCAAATAATCTTATTATAATAAAACAAGGTACTTATAGAAAGTAGGAATGAATTTTTACGTGGACCTTCAGGGCTATATTCTAAACTATAAGAGATAGCGAAAATTTTGACAAAACTGTATCATTCGATTTTTGAAAAAGTCGCCCTATCCAGAAATCCAACCTGTTGATTTGAAAAAAATAATCATCCTTTATGTTTATACCAATCGATATTGTTGCAGATAGAGATTATTTTCTGAAAACAAACATAGGATGGAAAATCTAAGGAAATAGCTACTTTTTGTAGTTTTCTACAATTTTCATCTTTCCATCTCTGGTAAAATTATATACGCAAGAGGCATAGAGGGGAAGTAATCTATACATATAAAATTCTTTGTCCTGAATTACTGACTGACTGACTGACGGATCAACGCACAGCCTAAACCGCTGATGGTAGAGACCTGAAACTTGGAGGGTGTGTTCTTTGTGTGACGTAGGCATCCGATAAGAAAGGATTTTTCGAAATTTTACTCCTAAGCGGGTGAAAAGGGGGGGCAAAGTTTGTATGGGATCACGTGATTCCTTGGTCCAATCCTATTAGAACCATTTTCGACTGTTACGCGGACGAAGTCGCGGGCAAAAGCTAGTATTTTTATAAATGTTTCAACTTACGTTCTAAATTCTCTACATTACATAAAATTGAAAAAAAGAACTGTTTATATTTTTTGTGCAGCAGTTTGTTACGTCATTACATTAGCCATACTTCCTCACTACATATTTCTAGGAAAAAACTATGAAAATTACAGAAGACTACAAAAATTTGCTATCCTATGGTTTGCCATACTGTGTTTGTTTCCATGAATTGGTCTCTATCAGCAACACTATCCATTGGTATAAAAATATAGGATCAAACGCTAGCAAGTAATAAGTTGCAACAAATAAAAATAAAACAATAACCAGAAATTATTTTAAGTTGAATAGAGGGCCTTATCGCTGAACATTAATTTTTATCCCGATATTCCCACGGGATCGGGAGTTACGCGGGTGAAACAGCGGACCGCTAGCGATCCTAAGCTAATGTTTGCGTGTAAAGCTGTTAGTTTTCCAATTTAATAAATAAATATATAAACTTATTGGTGTAAATCGAACTAGTAAGGTATTTATGTATTAAGCACTAGCAGCGCTCCGCGGGTTTCAACCCCGTAACTCCTGATCCCGTGGAAATTTCGGGATAAAAAGTAGCCTTCCTCGATAAATGGACTATCCAACACAAAAAGATTTTTTCAATATGAACCAGTAGTTCCTGAGATTAGCGCGTTTAAACAAACAAACAAACTCTTCAGCTTTATAATATTAGTATAGATGACGACCCAGTTGACACAATGGTCACCATGCCGGACTGCCAAACACAGGGTTGCGGGTTATTAGACAAGTATTTATGCTTAGATATTTGTCTGTAGTCTGGTTGTTTCTATATATTATAAGTATATGTTTACAAAATAAAAGTATTTTAGTAGTATATCCGTTGTCTAGCACCCATAATACAAGTGAAGTTACTTAGCTTGGGGCTAGATGGCGATGTGTGGAATGTCCTGCAATATTTATTTATGTCGTAAACTGCATGTAGCAAAAACGTGCATGTAAATCAAATTATTGATTCCCGCTTTGTGTCAACAGTAAAGGTTCTACAGACCTCGATTACAGTTCCCAAGGTCCATTACAAATGTTCGATCCGACAGATGCCGGTTATTGGCCAATACGGCTTCGTGGGATTATCCCTATCTGAATGTTATGCGACACTAGAAATTGTTTACGTAGATATTTTGATATGAATCCAAAGATATTTAAGAGGAAAGGGTATCGGGGGCCCTCTCCATACAAACGTAGTCGACTATATTCTCCCTGGATAATGACACTAGAGCACATATTTTTGTTGCATAAAACTTATAACTGCCATGACAATGACCTTATGTTTCTTTTTATGTTTTTTAAATCTTAATTTCTATGATAATTAAAAAAAAAAAAACATAGAGGCACAGTTAATAATATTATATAATTAATTATTAATAATATATGATTAATTATTAATGTTATATAATGAATAGTTAAGTATACCAATTATTTCATAGTAATTTACTTAGATATTTTAAATTTATCGCTATTTGCCAGGGCGAAGACTTGGTAGCCAGACTCTAGCAACTAAATTACAGGGACAAATCCAATTATTTGTATCAAGAGGGAATGGAATCAGTTGCCTGCGTCTTTCTTTCCTGACATGTATAATTTTGGGGTCTTCATTCTTGAAGACATGAGTGAACAGATTTATCCTAGGTCAGCGTGCTACACTAAGCTTTATTTTAGCTAAAGTTTTATAGCACTGGCTCCCATTATGTACAGTGAGTTGCCAGATCGTATAGCTTAAATTGAAGACTTCACTAAGTTTAAGAGATAATTACATAATTTTTTGACAGAAAAGTCCTTTTTAGAGTATTAACCAATGTATAGAATGTGTTAATGATATTTTTGTAATAATTTTAAATTTTATTATTTGACATTTCACTACTAATTTAGACTAATTCACATACCTCAAATGAGGTTAAATAGCCAAGTACTTTATTAGGCGATCTGAAAACTCTAACAATAGTTGAGCCACACCACTATAAGAGAAGAAGAAGATCTTATTACTTACTCTATTTAATGTGAATAAATGATTGATTTGATTTGACAACTAAGACCGCATCGTCACTTACCATCAAATAGGTGTGATAGTGATCAAACACTGACCTTTTATTTGGAAAAAGTGTGAAGCTTATCGAATTTAACGAGTTTTATGAAACTTATTTGAAAGGTTCAGATGTTTTCTTTAGTTCTTATCAATATTAAATCTCTTAAAACTCCCTTATTCATAAATGTTCGATAAGCCTTCGATAGTTAAATTATATTTTGCGTCAATAGAACATCTGTTATCTATTTATATAAAAAATATAATTTTCACTATATCAAACGCTTTAGGAAAGTAAGTTCTGTAGGAACTTTTTTAAATTGATTAATGGGATGTTTTGAAATAACAATAATATTAAAAAAAAACCAGTATTTATATTACAAACTAGCAGCGCTCCACGATTTCACCCGCATAACTCCCGATTCCGTGAGAATATTGGGATCTTTTTATTCCAATATTTTCACGGAATCCCATGTTATTCCCAAGGAATGAATGTATCTTCAAACTAAGTTTCATTCAAATCGGTCTAGTAGTTTCGGAGCCTATTCGTTACAAACAAAAAAAATCTCTTTTTAATATTATTTAGTATTAATATACTAGTTCATTTAATGAAACTAATATTATACCAAAGTATAGAATTTATAAGAGGTCACCTCTATCGGGTCTCTATTTGGAACGTACTCGTAACTGGACCGGCACGCGGCAAATCTTCTATTGTCGTTGACAGGCAACGTTTTCATACAAATTCACGTGCTAGAATTATGTACCATTTATACATCTCCTTTTTAACCCCTGACGCAAAAACGACGAGTGTGTCTGTGCGTGTGTGTCTGTGTCTGTTGTGGCATCGTAGCTCCCGAACGGACGAACCGATTTTGATTTTGTTTGAGAGGTGAATTAATCGGGAGTGTTCTTAGTTATGTTTGATCGAAATCGGTTCAGCCGTCTGATAGTTATGGTATCACCGACTTTTATAAAGTTGTAAAAGTCAATGATGGCGTATGTAGCAGTATGAGCGTGATCACATACGCCATAGTATAATGAGTCTGTAAATAAGGACTTCATTTACAGGTTCGATTTATCGGATACGTTATTATTCGGTGATGGCGTATGTACGTTATTATTCGGTGATGGCGTATGTAGCAGTATGAGCGTGTTCACAGATGCCATAGTATAATGAGTATGTAGCAGTACAATATCTATAGATAAATATATGTTTGAGGTGGAAATCGAACCCAAAACCTTCTACGTCGCAGCCTTTTCACCAGCCACGCTACAGAGGTCGTAAAATTTTGATAATGACGACGATGCAGTTGCAACAAAATGCTAAGGAAGACTTACAACAAGCAATTTGTACTTAACTAAGTGGGTATATTATGTCCAATAGAGTTAAGTTAGTTAGTAGAGCATTGCTATGTACAGAACTCGCTGCAGACCGCGACTAACTAGATTACCGAGTTAGATAGTTTGATTCCCTAATTAGTAACTTTAATGGATCGGAATTTTGCGCGGTATAAACCATAAATACACACTACAAGAGTGCTTAGAGTTTTATCTACAGCAACTAAGAGCGGTGTTGGCTTAGTGGTAGATACCTCGACTTTGGTTCTAAAGGTCGTGGATTCGAATCCCGGCCGGCCATGCACCAATGTATTTTTCTATGTGCGCTAATTGACATTGCTCTTACAGTGAAGGAAAACATCGCGATGAAACCCGCGGCTTAGTTGGATCCAGAAGTATTGACAAGTTCTCTCCTTTGGACACGGTCTACTAAGCTGAGAGGTTAGTAGGTGCTGGGCAAGCCTACTCCACCCTCATGCAAAAAGGACCCAATTAAAAAGGGTCTAATTGCGGAAAACAGCCCGTTCAAGTACAAGTACTTTGCAACTAAGCTTTTGCTATAGCCGCATGAAATGCTAGTGCTTGAAAACAGTGTGCTTTAGTAATTAAAAAAATATATTTTGTTATTACATTTTGCTGTGTTGTGCATGATCAGTGGCTAACTCCATCTGATCACGACATCCGTGGACATCCATCATTAGACCTGTCCTTTTGTATGGTAGTGAGGCGTGGCCAGTGCTTGAGCGACATAAGCAGGAACTGCGTGTCACGGAGATGAAGATGTTGCGCTGGATGTGTGGAGTGACGCGAAAGGATCGCGTCAGGAACTCTCGCTTCCAGGGTAGCCTTCATGGCCGAGACATTGCAGATAAATTGCAAGAATGCCGCCTACGCTGGTACGGTCACGCCTTGCGAAAACCGGCTAGTTACATGGGGAACAAATGTCTTGCCATGGCGCCTCCGCCGGGTCGTGGCAGACTGGGTAGACCCAAGAAGTGCTGGCTTGACGTCGTAAAGGGTGATATGCGTGCAAATGGTCTTACAAACCAGGATGCTGAAGATCGTGCGAAGTGAAGGCGTAAAAGCAGGAAAGCGGACCCCGGGCTCCCGAGAGGGATGCAACCGGGAACATCGCTCGGATGATGATGATGATGATGATGATGATGACGACATCCGTGGATACAAACAATGGGTTTGTGTATATATTACTTTTTTATTTTATTTTTCTTGGAGATTTGTTTTTTAAATGCTGTGTCGTATATATAACTTATCTATTTTATATTCATAAAATAGTATATTAATCTATAATTTACTTGTAATTGTAGTATAGTTTGACGAGTACGTGTGTAGCAAGGCTCATATGTGAACTTGTATACCTACCTATTGTAACATCTATTGTACAATCAACGTTCAAAAGTACACCGGCACCGTAAAGTTTACATCCTGTGCAGCACTATTTGAACATTATAACAACGTAACCTGTGGATCGAACCCACGTCGGTTGGTATAGCGGGTGGCGGCTTATACCACTCGGCCTGCACGTTGAAAATAATAATCATACTGAGTACTTACTTTTAATTCAAGTAAGTATATTTGTGTGTAACGTTTATCAAAAGAAGGTCGTAAGTTCAATACTTGTTGATAGTATTATGGTAGTAAACTGATAGTGACTTATGACGCATGCTGCATAAGAATGCAAATAAATCAAATGAAATAAACCTGCGACCTTCAGCGTCGCGTCGTACATCGTTTTCCCCTACAACAGAGGTCGTAATACTCGTAATAAAATCTATAAGTGTACGTAGATCTTTATTTGATGGAAACATAAAATGTCCCACTATCCTACTACTTCCAATTACCTATATAGCAATAGTTACCATGAATCGCGTCACAAGATGTAGATTGTGCTTTTATGACATCGTATTGTCACCAACTCGACGCCTTGTCACTATTCTCACTATCTCTCCTGAAAGTTTCCTCTAATAGTAAGCCTACACTGAACAGAACGGCAAAAACGAAAACGCTTAATAAAAGAATATTCATTTATGGTATCATTACCAGACTGCTCGTAAATCGTAATTATAAAAAGGATTAAAATAAATCTCTTATCACATATTTTTAACTTTAGAACATATCTACTGTGCCTCGCGTATGTCTCGATTTCATAGATAAATATAGCAAACAAAGTAGCTTATATGTTATTTTAGCCTTTGAGCTATCTACATAGCGAGATATATCGCAATCGGTTCAGTACGAATTCAAGATAAGAATTCAACTTGTCGGCACTTGTGCGTTATGGTAATGTAAAACGCACGCGTGCGTAATACGTTGAATTATGAGCCTAAAAGCAGTTTAATAAGATTCAGTTTATGAGCAACTGTGAAAAAAAAAATACCGAAATCAGCTGGATTATGTTACTTATAGCTAACTTTACTAACCTATTATATGTATGTATTACTATGTTTTGTATTTACTAGAGGCTTACCTAAAATACAGTGTGCGACTTTTCTAAGATTAACTTCCGTCGTGGGTAATTCCTTCGGTTGAATGGGGGATTCATTGAAAAGTTCCTATTGAGACTTCTAAGAGATTTTTTAGGTCAACGGTTTAAGATTGGTCTTAGTTTTCTCTTGTGTTCCGGGAATAAAGCCTATTTGTCGCTGAAAAAGAGCTGAAAATTCTCTGAAAACGACGGGTACGTAACCCGATTATGAATAAAGTGAATAGATATCTAATAGAAGAAAAATAATTACAATTCTTTTGAGTTTTAACAAATTGGTACACTTGTCATGCCAATCAAGAGACACGACTTACGGTTCGTAAGTTTGGATTACGAAACTAGTCGTGCTTGTCGGTAAACGCAAAGTATAAAGTTTCAACTTAAATTGGAAAAAAGTCATTATAAATTATTAAAAAAACGTCAAAGCAACATATTTTCAGCTGACACTCATTTTCTGAAACTGAATTTTAAGAGTGCTTTAAGCCCCAGGTTTTCGCTACACTACGTGGTTGGAATTCAGGATTATCTCGCGAAACAATGACATTAGAATGCATGTAGCATTTTAATAGGATTTACTTATCAACTGAAATACCTGCAGAGACTAGAATAATTAAGATATTTTAGAAGTTTTCATAGCGCGTACCTACGAAAGCTTTAAGTTGAAAATTACATTAAAAAGCGCGTAACTTCGTTCAGTTATACATCATAACTAAGGTTAATAATCTTACAAAGTTATTTACAAGTTACAAAACATTACAAAGTTACAACTTAATTTAATATAAAAATAATAATATAAAAAATGTAAATAAGTTTCCCTAGGTAGGGTAGCCAAAAGGCTCGCTCCGCATTGTCTCTTTGGATGGCAATAAAATAAATAAAATTAATCATAAATATTGGAGGACTTGTGTTATGGGTGCTAGACAACGGATGTACTACTCATACTTATACTTTTTTTGTAAATAAAATAAAGTAAATAACATAGAAACAACTAGATAACAGACATATATCTAAGCATGACGACCCAGTTAGTCCCGCCTCAGACAAATATTTATGCTTAGATATTTGTCTGTGGTCTGGTTGTTTCTATGTATTATAGTATAGTATATTATTATATTTACAAAAAAAAAGTATTTATGTAGTATATCGGTTGCCTAGCACCCATAACACAAGTCTAGTTACTTAACTTGGGGCTAGATGGCGATGTGTGGAATGTCCTGTCATATTTATTTATTTTATTTTATTTATAAATACTTGTCTGAGGCGGTAATCGAACCCGCAATCCGGTGTTTGGCAGTCCGACATGGTGACCATTATGCCAACTGGGCCGTTGGCCAAAGTAGCAACCAGGCCTTTGGTCACCTGAGAAAGTTATTCACCAAACTCGTTAGAATCTAGAAACCCAAACAGTAAACATAACAAAACATTCACTCAACCTTCCCATATTTTGGATATTTAACATTTGTGCCACATACACAAAAAGATTGTGTTTCCTTTCCTCAAAGGGTCCGATGTCCGCACAGATGTGAAGCTGCACCTTCCATCCTTTCTAATGATTAGGTTAGGGAACGTGCGCCGAATACCTTGTGCTAGCCACTATAGCCTAATGTTAGCTATTGTGGTTCGTAGGGTGACGAAATTTCAGGTAATTGTGGGAGATAGAGTGAAAATACGGAACAAAAACTTTGTAAAACGAAGATATTTTTTTAGGTCATGTATTTGATAACCAAAATGTGGTAATGGTGATTATTTCTGCTGGTTTTAATGTTGTATTTTTTATTATTCTTACTTCGCGTTTCGGCTATATTGCAATATTTTATTTCTATTTTGACGACCCAGTTGGCACAATGGTCACCATGCCGGACTGCCAAACACAGGGTTGCGGGTTGGATCCCGCCTCAGACAAGTATTTATGCTTAGATATTTGTCTGTGGTCTGGTTGTTTATATGTATTATAAGTATATAAGTATATATTTACAAAAAAAGAAAAAGTATAAAAGTAGTATATCCGTTGTCTAGCACCCATAACACAAGTCTAGTTACTTAGCTTGGGGCTAGATGGCGATGTGTGGAATGTCCTGGAATATTTATTTATTTTATTTTATTTATTAATAATCATGTTACTACTTAGGTAAACATATTAATTTAAAAAAAAAACGCCTAATCAAAATATGACTTAAACTCTAGCTAACAGCTTTAAATTGACCTTTTTCAGTAATATCCTGTCGTAACTATTTAAATAATAATAAATCAATAAATATTACAGGACATTCCACACATCGCCATCTAGCCCCAAGTTAAGTAACTAGATTTGTCTTATGGGTGCTAGACAACGGATATACTACATAAATACTTTTCTTTTGTAAATATATACTTATAATACATAGAAACAACCAGCCCCACAGACAAATATCTAAACTCAAATACTTGTCTGAGGCGGGAATCGAACCCGCAACCCGGTGTTGGCAGTCCGACATGGTGACCATTGTGCCAACTGGGTCGTTGGCCAAAGTAGCACCAGCCCTTTGGTCACCTGAAAAAGTTATTCCCTGTGTTTGGCAGTCCGGCGTGGTAACCATTGTGCCAACTGGGTCGTCAAAATACACAATACATAATATTATATTTATGGTATTACTATTATATATTCTGTGGTATTAGTAACTATTTTTAAAATCAGAACGTGTAGTCACTTTATGTATACCCCACAAACCATGTTAGTAAGACGTGGACACAATAACCCAATGAGACGAACCGCAAACTTTTTTTTTATTGAATTTTAATATTCCATTTTTGTAGCTGATTTCGTCGAGCGAGGGAAAAATCGTGATAAAAAGATTCACAAACAATTCAAATAAAAACATAACATTCAATTATCGTTACGTTTTTCATGTTGTAAAAATGGCCGTAAGGCAATTCTTTGATGTTCAGAACATCTACGATAGCTATTTATAATAAGAAACACAATAGGTATTGTGATAATAGAATAGGTACGAATCAATGTAGGAAAATGGATAGCAATTTTAAACATGAACATTTTAGATTGATAGATATATAAATAAAACGCGTTATTGCTCACACAAAAATAAATTATAAAAATCAAGCCAAATCTACACAGAAAAAAAAGGTTACTAAAAATCAAGAAATTATTCTCTCACGTCCATAGGGACAGAATCATTTCTCACTTTAAGAAATCTTTTTTCATCGTAGCTCGCTATTGTATAGATTACAGGCGTTGTGTTGTTAAAGAAATCTAAGTTTTAGGCATTCGGTTTTTTAGGTCAATTGATTCTTGGATGTTGTGCATCTAAGGATATTTGAATTTAAGGTATTTTGCTATTAAGGCAAATTGCTCTTTAGACATTGATTTTAGGCATTATGCTGCTTAATAATAATAATAAATTCTATATTCCAGACTCACGATCCATATGTTATCTTAAAAAAATATCTTAAAAAAAATAATAAAATAAGAATTATACACTGTACCTTCAAAAACATACCTACAATCTACAACTAATAATAGGGAAGGTATAGGTAGGTACCAAAATCGGGTAAACCTTCTATGTTGTCCGGAAGACTAAGTTCGATCATTTTATATAGGTCTTCGTCAATAAAATTCTGTCTGCCAAACTCCTTATAATGTTGTTCTTACACCTGCCAACTTTGTTCATAAACGACACAATTCTGTGCCTCTGGATTCGTGCGAGCGGCATTTTGCGTTTTAGACGTCGCGGTTATAGATGATATGAAACTTACTTTAAAATTTTTTTTACTAGTCATCAAAAACTATTCCTAAAATCCTCCATGTATAAAAGACATTGACCATCAAGAAGACATAGTGCCGCATATTCTTATAACGATTTCGCCCACAATAACTCCGGGAGAAGCATTTTTGGACAAAGTGTCGCATTTATAACACGCTCTCTCATGTTTTGGACTGTTAAGGAACGGGTTTGTTGCTCTGAATTTAATTCAATAGTAAGATAACACAGGATCAACTAATGATGATGTGCTGTTGGTGTTAAGGCCCCAGTCCACTGTATCATACATTGAGCATAGTAGGAACTTTAAAGTACCTTATTAATGAGTGAGGTTAACCTAATAACTAATAGCCAGGCAGTTTCAACACCTTCCAGACCACCGAAAGATGATTTACAGTGTAGGTATAACTATAAAAATAAGCTATTTTCTTTTATTTGCCATCCTATGTTTGTTTCCAGGAATTAATCGTTATGGGCAACATTATCGATTGGTACAAAAATATAGCCGTTTTTTTTGCAAAATTAACAGGTTCGATTCTTGGCATTGCTACCACATCGTTCATAACTGTTGCTAAAGGTATGCGCTGAGTTATATAGTTTAACTAGCTGCGCCCCGCGGTTTCACCCACGTAAGTCCCAATCCCCTGGGAATATTGGGATAAAAAGTACCCTATGTGTTAATCCAGGTCTCCAGCTATCTAGATACCGAGTTTTATCGCAATCGGTCAAGTAGTTTTTGCGTGAAGGAGTAACAAACATACACACACACACACACACACACAAACTTTCACATTTATAATATTAGTAGGATGGTAGAACGGTGTTGGCTTAGTGGTAGATACCTCGACTTTTATTCGTCGTGGGTTCGAATCCTGACTGGCCGTGCACCAATGGATTTTTCTTAAGAAAAATTTATGTGCGCTAATTGATATTGCTCTTACGGTGAAGGAAAGCATCGTGATGAGACTCGCGGCTTAGTAGGCTCCAGATGTATTGACAAGTTCTCCCCTCTGGACATGGTCGACTAAGCTGAGACGATAGTTGGTGCTGGGCAAGCCTACTCCATCCTCACGCAACAAGGACCCAATTAAAAAGGGTCTAATGGCGGAGAACCGCCCGTATACAAGTACAAGTACATGCGCTGAGTAATTCTCAGCTTTTATAAATCACGAAGGTGTGGCGGTGGGCGGAATCTTACTCTATATATTTTATTTTAAAAAAAATGAACGACTAATATGCCATATGAATACGAATTTGACGGCTTGGTCGAAGTGTGTTCGTGCAGTAAAACCGGCCACTACAGTATCGTCAGACTGTTGTGAAGAATTGTTTCAATACATCACACACAAAAAAGAATGTTGAAGAAAAAAATATAAATAAGTTACGTCGCCCATGATACCCGTATCTCTTTCCAACAGCTCGGTAGGCAAACTATTCTTTGGTTTCTTTTGAATTTTTGAAAAATAGTTCCCGGTAAGGTTTTTGCCGTCCCTAAGGGAAATATTTCATAAAAAAATTATGATAGATAATTGAAGCTCGCAGCTTAGTAGTGGACCACAGTGCTAAGGGTACCGGCGTTCTCTCCATACAAAATTTAGTCGATTGTTTCCTCCCTGGATAATGACACTAGCACAAATATTTTTGTGCTATAAAACCTATAACTGTCATGACTATGCCCTATGTTTTGCTTTTTTTTCATTTTCTAATTATCATAGAAATTAAGATTTAAAAAACAAAATATAAAAAAAAACGAACCATGGTCATGGCAATTATAAGTTTTATGCAACAAAAATATTTGCTCTAGTGTCATTATCCACCGAGAAAACGTTTGTATGAAGAGAGCCACCGGTACCCTTTCCTGTTAAGGGCTAATTCGTAGAACAAATAATATTTTCAAGATAAGCTATCATAGCGTTTTCTCACCGAATGTTTAGTTTAATTGACTGCAAAACATTTAAATTCTTGTAAGTACCTACTCTTTTAACCCTCAATACGTCACAACCGAGCATAATTTAGTTTATAACTTCACAGTTAAACTGAAACGACCAAATTGACCCCTACTTAACACGAAGCGGGTCAACTAAATTGTAATCACCTTAACCCATTAATCACTCATCTAAAACACTTTAAGGGTTAAACAAATAGCGTCGTTAACCCTGCAGTGGACAACCCTCACGTCTAAGGGCTGGTCATTCATTAGGCACAAAATACACAGAAGTGATCAGGCGCGGACGTGGCGGTAACCGAAAGTATTCGAAAGGATCGAATACGCCATTTCGTACTACTGAGTTGTCGGTTTTAGAACGGCACGACCACATATTTGCTACTTCTGTGTATTTCGCGTAAAGTACGGGTCATTAATGTGACCTCTGGGAGCTGGACGTGACCCGAAATTTTAGTTAACTCACGGCCAAAACTATCATGGAGCGTTACGGTTATAGATTTGTAATCAAATCTCATAATTGCGATACAGCTGTGGTCGAGATTTATAGTTTGGTCAAAATTCGATCGGGGTGAATTTGGTTAGAACGGTTAATTTATTATTAGTTGGAGTTAAAGTTCTTCAATATGAACTTTAAAGCTAAGACTTTGTGTAATTTGAGAAGTTGAATAGACGTGATTCGAATTCGCACAGGTTTTAGCTGAAACAAGAATATTTGACTGTTCACGAATCTAATTTGTGTATTTAAATCTATTCTTTATATTATAAAGCTGAACCTTCTTATTCCAAAACGAGGTTTAAGAATAGTTCGAGATGTGGATTTAAACCTTAGATTTAGATACAGAGTTACTCGTGAACTATTGTCTAAACACTATTCATATATAATCTATAGGGATAGTGTTTAGCCAATAGTTCACGAGTAAATCTGTGTCTAAATCTAAGGTTTAAATCCACATCTCGGACTATCCTTAAACCTCGTTTTGGAATAAGGGGGGAAGAGTTTGTTTGTTTGTTTGTTTGAACGCGCTAATCTCAGGAACTTCTGGTTCGAATTGACAAATTATTTTTGTGTTGGAAAGTCCATTAATCGAGGAAGGCTATAGGTTACTTTTAATTTTGATATTCCCACGGGATCGGGACTTACGCGGGTGAAACCGCAGAGCGCAGCTAGTGTATGTCAAAGATACAGCAACGTTACCAAAACAAAAAGAAACTCATTGAAATGTGCTCAATTTCGAAAATCATAGTACATTTCTCGACCATCATAATAGTAATATTATCCTTAGATTTCTTACATAGTTACTTATATTTAAAGATCAATTTTCCGAACCTGAAAAAAATTCGCCTACGTAATTTTTTGTTGGATGAAAATCCTGAAAAAATCAGAGCATTAGGTCCTACTTGTTAAAAGATGTGGGTAAATACTTTTGGGAATGCTCCGAAATGTCAGGGGTTTTAGTTTCTGATTTGAATATGAACAGGCTCAGTTTAACTCTAGAAAATTTATGTGCGATTTATAGGATGAATATTTTTAGGAAGTTTTTATAGGGATAATCATTGTATTTCGGTTATTTATGTAAAAAGAAATCAACAAGCACAGTCAAAAGCGTTCAAGTGTAAAAAAGAGGGAAAATGACGCGTTCGTAGATCATTGAATTAGGCAGATTGGTGGCAAGGAAAGAGGCTGAATAACATTCATGGAGCGACGTTCTTACATAACTGGTTTTTTGATGATCAGACTTGACGCAAGTATGACAAGTCGCATTCCTAAGCGGTTACTGCAGTTCAATCAATCACATCTGAGAAGTTATGCTTTTGGTTTAAGAAGTCTCTGGTTTTAGCTGGCGCCTATTTATTTAAAATCTCAATGTTACCTAATGCTAATTTTATTACGAAAGTTTAAAATGTGGTTTGGAACTGTTTTTATTGAAGTCGAAGCCAAATTGCGGTAAGCCTTTTGTACTTTAGCATAAAACCAACCCTTGAATTTTGACTCTGAGGGGTGTCAATCGGTCCTCATGAATTTATAACGAAGGTTCTGAAGGACATCCGTCGGATATTGTTTGCTGAAGTAATGTAAGTAGTCTCGAGAGTCTTCCAATTTGTTTATTGTCAGGTTTTTTTTAAGTAGCGAAGCGTAAAAGTTAAGTAGTAGGTAGTAAGTATTGGAAGATACGAATCTGTACATATGAAATGCTTTGTCCTGAATGACTGACGGATCAACGCACAACCACTAATCGTAAAGACCTGAAACTTGGAGGGTGTGTTCTTTGTATGACGTAGGCATCCGATAAAAAAGGATTTTAAGAAATTCTACCCCTAAGGGGATGAAAAGGGGGGGGGGGAGTTTGTATGGGGCAACGTGATTCCTTGGTCCATTTTCGGCCTCAACGCGGACGAAGTCAAAAAAAGCAAAAGCTTGTTGTAATCTAAATGAATAAAATAAACACGAAAGTTTTTTTACCACTACTTTCTTTGACGAACGGCTTGACAGTTTTGAATCAAATTTTGTATAGTGATTGTTTATGGGCAGGAGAATGACAAAGTCTGCTTTTTATACCGGTACTACTGCATTTCATGTTGGATTTACGCGGATGAAACCGCAGCCCGCAGCTATAGTGTTTAAATATTTGTGGCTTGGTTTTCCACAAGCCTGACAAAAATAAAGCAGTAGGTATTAAATGTTAACTAACTTTTAGTTAAATTTAAAATTTTAGGTAATCCTAATATTATCGCATGAACTACACTTTATAAAATTGACATTCGCATTAAATTTTGTGTTAACTTTCAAACTGAGATTGAAAGTAAAACATCTCTATTTGTAATTTAAGTTGGAAACTTTAACTTGAAAAGTTAAAGGTTTTAGCTGAAATATGGTTTCAATTACGAGACAATTTCGTCTGATTGAATGAGATTGAGGTCAATTTCTATTCTAATTACGTTAGGTAGGTATTCTGGTAAAGATTAAATACTTTAAAATAGAAAAAAATACAGATTCACTTATTTATCTCATAAAATATTGATAGTGTGCAATGCAAAGGTGTTTGACAGCTTGATTAATTGAATTATATTACCAATGTAGTGTACCCTGGTTCCTGATTATGGATGCCCCTTCAACTTCTTTCTGGTGTTGCTCTTGTGTTTTGACCCGGTTAGCACAATGGTCACCATGCCGGACTGCCAAACACAGTGTTGCGGGTTCGATTCCCGCTTCAGGCAAGTATTTATGTTTCTATGTATTACAAGTATATATTTATAAAAGAAAAGTATATAAGTAGTATATCCGTTGTCTAGCACCCATAACACATGTCTAGTACTTAGCTTGGGGCTAGGTGGCGATGTGTGGAATGTCCTGCAATATTTATATTTATATATTTTATGTATTATTATGTAGTATATCCGTAATCTAGCACCCATAACACGTCAAATCCAGTAACTTAGCTTGGGGCTAGATGGTGATGTGTGGAATGTCCTGCAATATTTTTTATTTATTTTAACGTGGTTAGAAATCGCTGCCAGTTCAACTGATTTACGAAATTAATTGCTTGCCACTGGTAGTTAAGTTTCAATTTTTTATGAACATTAAAAATAAGCGTTGTGGTTTTACAGTTTCGTTTAAAACAATTCATAAATCAAAGTTTAACAATACCAGAAGACGTAAAATGAGCACAAACAGATTCGCATCAAGGCTTTTGTACATAAAAATTCGACGACTGAAGACATTTAGTCGTTAGTGGTTTACGAGAGAATATAAACCGACAGCTGTCCTGTAAAATGTTTATGCTGATCCCGATTTATTGGAACATTTTTGTTTACTTTAATACACCTGCATTCAAGTTCAGGATAACTCCTATTAACTTAATAACTTAAGTGAAAGGGTACCGGAGCTCTCACCATATAAACGTAGTCGTCTGTTTCCTCCCTGGATAATGACACTAGCACAAAGATTTTTATGACATACAACCTATAACTGCCATGACTATGCCCTATGGTTTTTTTTTCATTTTCTAATTATCATAAAAAAATAAAATTTAAAAACAAAAAAAGGGGCATAGTTATGGCAGTTATAGGTTGTATGACATATTTGTGCTAGTGTCATTATCCAGGGAGGAAACAGTCGACTACGTTTATATGGAGAGAGCTCCGGTACCCTTTCCTCTTAATGTACACGACGGGACGTGACGAATGGTTTAATTTATTTTAGCTACGTTTGTATTGTTGTAAGTTTTTATTTTATTGTGTTAAAAGATCCGTTAGCTTTTTTTAGAGCAATGTTTGTTTTTTTGGGGAGTCACAGCAGTGTACTTTCAGTTTTCTGTGAATTGTCCTTTTACTGTTAGTTAAGATCCAGTTTTGTTTAGTATGTTGTTAGATCCCTTGTTTATAAAGCTTTCGAGTCCGATGCTTCTCGATTCAGGAGTCAGTGTTGCTTCATCGGTCGACTAATTAAAGCCTACTAGAATAAATAAATAAATATTGCAGGACATTCCTCACATCGCCATCTTGCACCAAACTAATTAACTAGACTTGTGTTATGGGTGCTGTGGGTGCTAGATAACGGATATACTACTTATATACTTTTCTTTTGTAAATATATACTTATAATACATAGAAACAACCAGACGACAGACAAATATCTACGCATAAATACTTGTCTGAGGCGGGAATCGAACCCGCAACCCTGTGTTTGACAGTCCGGCATGGTGACCATTGTGCCAACTGGGTCGTCATCAACATACATGGCTGTTTAATTTATCAAACAACGTTGGTAAAGTCTACTAAAACATTTCGAAGGCGGACCATCCGGACCACTTAGGAATATGTGTTTCTGCTCTAAACCTGCATGACATGTGACATTTCCATTCCATGTGCTGGGTCGCTGCAGGCCGGTGTTTTGTAGAAAGACTTGGACTCCCACATAATCTCTTGTGTTTGAGTAATTGCAGCATTTTGGCATGCAGAACCTAATGTTTAAAAATAAGGTCATATGAACCGACAACGTTTGAAGGTTAGAATTTCAATGCTAGAAGTTTTGAAAATGTGCCAATTGGGTATCATAGCTGACATTAATTGGCTTACAACAATTCATTCAACATCAAATTTTTTTTAACCCGATTCCTTTTAAACCTTATTGGTTTAAAGATATTAATCAAATTAAACCATTTAATATTTTTTATTAATCAAGTGTCAAGTCCAAATATCAACTATTATAAAACGGGTATGTTGAGAAGTATTATAAAAAAGTGAAGTTAACGTTCACGTTAATACTTTACAACACTTAACTTAATTAAGGCGCTCTTCCGATACCGTGTGTAGGTATTCATATTACCTTAGCCCCCGCTCTCAAAAACGTAGCGTGCTGCGTGCTAACTATTATATTTGATCGATATGCAAAAAAATTTCATTATTATCCACAAATACAGTTCCTATAGGTCAAAACCTATCATTTGATTCATTTTTAGAAACAAACGTTAACTATTTTTGAATAACACCCGATAGACGATCTAATAGTTCTCTGTTTTCTAACATTTTTTTATCGAACGAAGTTGTTCATATCATATTTTCAACCACAATAAACAAAAATATGGTTATTAAACTACAATATCCATTTATATCCAAATAACAAAACAAGAGTATTTGCCCTTAAGTGTTGTCAATTATTATACCTTTTTAATCCAAGCATTATTTACCTTTGAATTACCCTTAAATTCTGTTTTGATAAAAGAAAAAACCAACCATTCTTAACTATGGTCGCCATAAAGATGATTAAAAAACTTTATCTTAAATTCTTGGCCAACTGAATTCGTACAAACTGCGGCTAAACTTTGAATTAATAATTACTTGTCACCCATTTTTCTTGGCATCTTACCGTTGTCTTCGTTTGAAAACTTTGCTGTAAACCGACTTCCTGAGTTCATCGTAAATTTTTGAATGAATAATGTTTGTCATTTCAATTCAAATCCTAAGGACTGGGTTACATAGATAGATCTTTATTTGGTCAACACCACTAAGGCACATAGAACACAATATACATAGAGTAAAGTAATATCTAGATCAGTTGCACAAATAGGTGGCCTTAACTCTTAAAGTGATTTCTTTCAGGCAACCTTTTGATGGAAAATAACACATAGACAATGGAAAGATTTCATTAGAACTGTGATGCTTAATTTGACCACGCATCGTAGATCAGTAATCCATAGATAACTTCTTTCACCTATGACTATGTTTGCGTAGGAGTTGAGTTTTCTAAAATCTTTTATTAGCTGATGCCCAAGTCATAATCCTTTAGACGCATAACACCAACTACGCAAAACGCATGACTTGCAAAATACCAGCTACGCATAACACCAACTTCAATTTAAGCAAAATACCAAATACGCATAACACCAACTAAGATTTAGAAACAAACAAATAGAAATATAAGACGATCGAGATGATGATCGAAATAATAACAAAAGACAAAATAGCTATGTGTAAGTGTATGCCAAATTACCGTAATTGGCTTGAGCTGTGCGTTGAAATATCAGTAACTTCAATCAGTAAGGACTTTGCATTTTATACTTATAGACGATCAATCTAAATAACATAATTGTCGATGTAGAGCTGTAGCTCTACAGAGTTGAAAGGGTCAGCAACATTACAGATTAGTAACTGGACAGATTTGCAACTGGACAGGTACAATCAAGGGTCAAAAGTCTCTGCCCACCGTAACGTTTACAATCCGGTGCAGCACTATTTGAACATTATAACAACGTATACCTGCGGATCGAACCCACGTCGGATGGTGTAGCCGGTGAAAATAATAATCACACTGAGTACTTTTAATTCAAGTGTTTATATTTGTGTGTAACGTCTATTAGAAGAAGGTCGTAAGTCAAATACCTACTTGTTGATAGTATCATTGTAGCAAACTGATAATTTACTTTTGACCCTTACTGTACTTAGATTTAAAAGAAGCCGCTGCGCTGTGCGATAGACGGCTAAGTACTTTTTTTTAACCAAATTACGTATCGCACAAAATTATACGGGACCCAAGATTAACATAAGCTAGAACAAAAGAGGAGAATTAATTACGCTATCCCGTTCCGGATCCATAATTATAGCTGAGGGAGCTAATACAGTGACAAGTTGGTACTTACTCAATTAATTAGAAGGGGCTAAAACGGGCTATTTATTAAAGACAGAAGAAACCAGAAATTTTGTGAAGATTTTCATAACGGAGATATGAAACGATTTTTACTGTCAAACGGCTCGACAGATTTTGATAATAAATATGTATACAGGGTTGAGGGCTACTTCTGTGCACTTTAACAAATAACTTTTGTTCTACGACTTTTGGAAATTTGGAAACAAATATGAAAATTTTAAGGTAATGAGATTCGAAAAACAGCTGCTTTTTAAAAGAAAGGTCATTCAGACTAAGAACAATAGATATAATTAAAAAATAAGTAAAATTTTAGGTTAATGACCTCTCCATGAATGGAACAGTGTATGTTTGTTTAGGTGCAAAGAATTAGTCACCAACGGCTTGCTAATATAATTACCAATAATCCTGTATAGAATGAATAGGATGGTAATCGGCGAAGAATGTAGCTAGTTTCTTTTTCAAGTATTTTTAGAAAATTCCATTCAGAAAATACAGCGCTGTCTATTGGATAAAAATAAAAGATTTCAATCGTATTTCTATCCATCGCAGGTATAGTGAATGGGGTAGGTATAAAAGATGTGGGAACGACAGGTTCACGGTCGGTCTGACACGAAGTGGGTCGGACCAAGGAAGGGCCTGAAGACATATAGGTTGAGGTAATATATCTATCTACAAATGTGTTTGCTAAATGAATTAACTATTTCATTTAATGGATGCGGTAGTTAAGGGCCTCGTTATGTTACCTAATCTTATTGGGGTACTTCCTTGATTTATGAAATTTGGTGAAGAGTACATTTGAAGGAAAAATTTTATATTAAAAAGGGGTCCTATTACATTGACTTTTGGCCCCAAGTTACATTAGTATCAACTATCTATACATATAAAATCCTTTGTCCTGAAATTGATCAACGCACAGCCTAAACCGCTGATTGCAGAGACCTGAAACTTGGAGGGTGTGTTCTTTGTGTGACGTAGGCATCGGATAAGAAAGGATTTTCGGAAATTGTAGAATTTCGGAAAATCCTTTCTTATCCGATGCCCCCCCTTTTTCACCCTCTTAGGGGTAGCCCTAAGAGGGTGAAAAAGGGGGGGCAAAGTTTGTATGGGACAACGTGATTCCTTGGTCCATTTTCGACTTCTACGCGGACGCAGTCGCGGGCAAAAGCTAGTATTACTATAAAATAAGATTACATTTTTCCAAATAAATATGAGTACGGAACCCTTAATACGCGAGCCCGACTCGCACTTGACCGTTTTTTATATCTTTAACTTTTGATTTAACAATTGTATTAAAACTTTCAATCAATAATACAATTTCGAGTCAACATTTTGGTCAAGAAAATCTTTTAAACGGTAAGGAAAGCACATTGTTGTGGAATTAATTCAGCTAACCTAGATGGGAGAGTGTAGAGTCTGGATATTTCGGGTCAGGTTGAATGCGGAGGTAGCCTAAAAAGTTTATTACAAGTATTTCTACTGGAAATGCTAACTCATGATTTTCTCTTTAGGCCTTTTTGTGGAATATATTGATACTTTTGTATGTGAGCGAGTAATGTAGGGAAGTGAAATAATAAATAAAATAAATTTTATTCATCCCACAATAAATACATGGTAAACTTATAGTACTAAACTAGCTTTTACCCGCGACTTCGCCCGCGTACAAATTTTGCCCCCTTTTTCACTCCCTAAGGGGTAGAATTTTGAAAATCCGGATGCCTACGTCATACAAAGAACACACACTCCAAGTTTCATGTCTCGATCAGCGATCAACTGACGGACCAACGCACAGCGCGTTGGTCCGTCAGTCAGTCATTCAGGACATGGCATTTTATATGTATAGATGTAGATTAGGACTAGGTTACAAAACTAGGTAACTCATTTGGTGCAGGCAAGTAAAGGGAACGTATTCGTTGGAAATTGCTGTAACAGAGTCTAAAAAATCAACCTCATCTAAAAGTAATGAATTATTTTCAATAGGTTTTTACGACGAAACGTTCGGAGTTCATAAAATTATCTATAAAGTAAGTTAACCGCAAAAAAAACTAAGCCGAGTAAATTTAACTAAGGCTACGTGCTACTTGTACTTGTATACAGGCTGTTTTCCGCCATTGGACCCTTTTTAATTGGGTCCTTTTTGCGTGAGGATAGAGTAGGCTTGCCCAGCACCTACTACCCTCTCAGCTTAGTCAACCATATCCAGAGGAGAGAACTTGTTAATACTTCTGGAGCCAACTAAGCCGCGGGTTTCATCACGATGTTTTCCTTCACCGTGAGAGCAATGTCAATTAACGCACATAAATTTTTCTTAAGAAAAATACATTGGTGCACGGCCGGCCGGGATTCGAGCCCACGACCTTCAGAATGAAAGTCGAGGTATCTACCACTAAGCCAACACCGATCTAAGGCTACGTGCTATAAATAAGTGAGGAGGAATAACAAATTTGTCAGCCACGCCTGTCGTGTTAAATTAAAAAACATACCTAAACGAAAAAAAATAACTTAATTTTTATCAAGATCCTGTTGACATCGATGTTATCGTTAAAACTGGAGTAACAAACTTCTAAATTAAATTTCAGTATTGTAATAAATTGGACGGGAATATTCGGAAATTTCCGGGTAACATAATATTTTACCAACACGGCTGGTAATTCGTGCTTCGTTTGGGTACTTACAGAACTACAGGCTACTTCGAGTATCAAGTTTAAGCTTGAAGCTTGATGACTAAAGTGAGTTTTAAATATCCAACAGCCTTTAAAATAATACCTATTGCTACAATGCTACCCTGGTATCTTATTATCCCTTGTCTTTCCTTTTTTCTGCAGGTAACTTTTAAAAAGTTCACTGAGAAAACGTGGCTTAAAATGGTATTATGAAATTTTATCAAAATTTAATGTTGAAAATTTCGTGTCAACTTTGCAATTTACGCTGCATAAAGTTACATCACTTGTATCGGTCTTGTTAAAACTTTGTTCAGAGAAACTCAAAGATGTTTTGTTATGAAACTTCCTCGTAAATCTTAATAAAGTAGTCGCTTCATTTTGCTCGAGAAACATACATTTATCTGTTTTGTGTTTAGTGAACAATGAGAACTTGGCTTTTATTTGTTGAAAATTGTGGAACATTCTGTAAACTACTTTATTCAACCAACAGTACTTGCTCATAAAATATGAATACAAAAGTTAGATTTTTTCAATTATTAAGTAATTAAACGCACTCTAGCCAAATTAACTAAATAATTTTGTTTGCTTAATTATTATTTTCCAAATTTAATGTTGAAAGAGTTGTTTATATTTCCCTGAATATTCATGTATTTTTCATCGAAAAAAGTTCATTATAAAAATTCGCTTAACGCTGTGGAACGAAATCGTTTAAAAAAAAGACAAAATTGCTCTATTGGTCTATAAAGTTGTACTGCGACGGGTTTTTACTAAAATAGTAAATTATTTCCCGCGGGACACGGGTTTAACTTTTAACGAAATTACTAGCGGAAAATTTTAGTTCGTTTTGAATCTGATACCTACTAGGAAACTTTCGTTTGGAGATTGATAAATGGATATGACTGCAGTGACTGCAGTTTTTAATCAATTAGGCGAATGTAATTAAAATTAAAATCTAGATACATTTTATTTAAGTTACCTAAACCTACCTACCTATTTTTGGATGAAATAGAGAATTATTAGTATTCGTTTCAGGTGACTACTTTGGTTATTGGCCTTCATTGCCATCCAAAGAGACAATGCAGCAAGCCGAACTTTTAAATAAAATATAACCTTATCGTTAAGGCTATTTATGCTGCAAAAACCAACGCGCCAGAAATACCCGTAGCTTACAACTAACATCGTTGAATGTATTTTGTTTTTATCAAAAGTGCTGGGATGGAATTGTAGGTGAGATCCTTACCGATATTTTGAGGTAATTTGAGACGAAAATTAATCGTAATTTCAAATTTATACTACTTTAATTCTTAATTTTAGGATAGCTTCAAAACTATAGGGAATTTTTGGCTCAAAGTCACACCAAAATGTCGGTAAAAAATTTACCTCAAATTCCATCTTAGCTCTTTAAAGAAAAGTAAGACACATTTCTAACAATCAACAATGTTCACTAACGAAGGCGACCGGTGCCGGTAGTAACTATTTAGTAGGCTGTGTAGCAAGGTAGTTGGTGTATGGTCCGCACTTTAATAGAGACATTTATTTTGACTGTGACAAAATTCCATAGAATTCTATGAGAAAAACCAAGAGATAAATAATTTTCTAAAACCTTTCATTTAAACATTTATATATAAGTGCCCTTTTAGGTATCTTTGCCAAAAAACTGGACAACGCTATCAATGTATCATAAAGAAACAATAATATTAAGTGTTTGGCTCAGAGCCAAAGTTATCCACAGACAGATTGTCTTAACGACTACTTTGTGTGTTTAATTAAATGTTATGTCTAACTTAACTTTGTAATTAGTGCGTGGCTTTGATTTCTTGTAATTTGAGGCGCGTTTCCTCAAATTCCTAAAGGATTAAACAAGTTATCTTAGAGAAAAAGACTAATTACGAAATATGTGAAACTATAAGGGGTAAGAGTATGAGACATCGCGTGGGGTTTTCTTTTAAGACATCGGTAAGAACCCGCTAATAAAGGATTCTTAAAATTTCCATTTTTTTTTGACGACCCAATTGGCCCAACGGTCACCATGCCGGGCTGCCAAACACAGGGTTGTGGGTTCGATTCCCGCCTTAGACAAGTATTTATGCCTAGATATCTGTAGTCTGGTTGTTTCTATGTATTATAAGTAGATATTTACAAAAGAGAAGTATATAAGTAGTATATCCGTTGTCTACCATCCATAACACAAGTCTAGTCTACTTAGTTTGGGGCTAGATGGCGATGTGTGGAATGTCCTGCAATATTTTTATTCTTTAATTTCCTTAACTTTAATTTTCAAGAATCCTTTATTAGTGGCTACAATAAATTCAGATTTTCACACTAACGTGGGTAAAACCTCAGCGCACAGCTAGTATGTTTAATAAATGAAAAGTCATACTCATGGCGAAAAGCCAAATAAGTAAAAATGCACAAACTGTATCAATTCTGTGATTAAGAGGAAAGGGTACCGGGGACTCTCTCCATACAAACGTAGTTGACTGTTTTTAACCCCCGACGCAAAAACGACGGGGTGTTATCTCCCTGGATAATGACACTAGAGCAAATATATTTTGTTGCATAAAACTTATAACTGCCATGACCATGCCCCTATGTTTTTTTGTTTTGTTTTTAAATCTTAATTTCTATGATAATTAGAAAATGAAAAAAAAAACATACAAAACATAGGGGCATAGTCATGGCAGTTATAGGTTTTATGGCATAAAAATATTTGTGCTAGTGTCATTGGCCAGGGAGGAAACAGTCGACTTCGTTTGTCATATATTTTAGGTAGTTAGATACGTCAGGGGTCAAAATAGCGATAACTACGAAAATCTAAGTCTCGAAAAGAATGATCACAACCTACAAAGTTTTCTATGAATGGTGGTGACACATTAAGATCACTAATGAAGGCATTCATAAGAAGAAAAGTACATAGCCATCGTTTCAAGTTTTTTCTAGAGGCGCGGTGGGCTCGGCTCGCAGTGTCACATGTTTGCAGTATTTTTAGTGAAAATGGTCACATATTGAGTGAATATTATAAGAAATTATTAGTGAAAATTAACTACAATCAGTAAGACATTTTAACCTTTACCGTTTTAAATAAACTGTTAAAAAGAATCAGGTATACTTTCCGCCAGGCATCCAATTAAGAGGATTGTCTAGAGATACCAGAAGATTAAATATTCTTAACAATAACCGATGTTAGCCGGATTAAACCGGCTTATTTAGCGTAATCCGGATACTTTTCACAGCAGTTGAGAAACTATTTTTTTATTGTAACCTTTGACCCGGTTTGAACACTGCAGCTTTTTTGGTCCAATTGTGTATTTTGGTGCTGTAAGATTTTTTACAAAATTTTACAAAATCTATATACTTTTGGTAATTGAAACGACGCATTGTCTCATTCAGTAACGTCATTTGCTTAATATAATCTGTGTCAGAAATATATCAGAAAAATACTAATCTTAACCAGCCTTCAATCCGAATCTGCAGCCTACACGAATTTATCGTGTGTTACAGATGGCTCTATCCAGCCGTAAACTTAATAACCTCTTGTTTACGCCGGGACTGTTTTACCACATTTTTAGGGTTCCAAAAGAAAAACAGAAATAAAAGTTTACACCAAGAATATGCCTGCCGAACGGGGCTTATGAAACGGTTCGTGCCATATTCTAAATTCATAAAAGGCTCGAGGGAACAGCGCATATTGCGTGCAACGTCTAAAGAAGTCACAAAATTTTACACCCATCTTCAGACTTCAGCGTCTTGTTCAGGTGTGGTTCAGGTACGGTTTGATTGTAATTTTTTTGAACCACCTTTTTTAACAATAAATATTATTATGTTGACAGAACCCACACAAAAATAACAATAATTCCCAACACAACCTCTTTTTTGTAGCTATAAAAATGAATATTGTGACTACGAAACCATACAAAACCCTTCAGCTTGGTCTGTCGCGCACTTGGCAATATCATTCAGGATATGCCTTTAGGCACCAAATTCTTAGACGAAAATATCTTTGCCAAATATTTGTATATGCTGGGGTTATGAATATCTTTACGTAATTGTGATGTATTGTAAACAGAATGTATCAAAGCATTTTTAGATCATAGTAATAAAGTTCGGATTTTTATGGTCGTAGTTCTTTTTGCTATCTGCAAATTTGGTTATTAGGGTATGAGAATAGATTATTAAATTTGTTTTAGAAAAAATCGAGTAATAGGACTATGCCGTTCAGTGTTGCCAACTCGGATTTTGAAAAATGCGTAGACCCCATTAGAAATTCTTTAACTCGCGCGCGGATCATACCTAGTTCTTTCTTATGTTTGTTTCCTCAGTTGTGTACAATTAAATCGAAATTTGAAAGATATCATAAGAACAAAACAACAGTAACTCTGTTAAATCAAAAACTTTTAGGAACTTTGGTTCACTTGTGTTTAAAAATAATGACGAAAGTAGTATTGTGTTAGCGAAGCGAGTGTGCTATAATTTAAAACGGAATTTATTTTAAGTTAATGTTTATTAACTTTTTTCGCGAATGAAAAGGAAATTATTCACTTCAGCTATGAGTTTCGTTATTTTACAAATTGATAGAATATACGTAGATTTTAGGACTGAAGTTCGTAGGTTTGCAGGAGAGGCCTAAAGTACGTAGATCTACGTAAAAAGACGTAGAGTTGGCAACACTGATGCCGTTGGCCCTAACATCATCGTAAGTGACTTTAACTAATAAAAATGAAGTGATTTATAACGCTTTCATTAAAAAAGTATGTTCGTAAATCTCCAATTTTGTCCCCATTTATGTCCCTATTCCAATAAGTGAAGGAAAAGAATTTCCGCAGAAATTCTGCTTAGTAATGAATGACCCTGTAAGTAGATAGGTATCCAGAATTATCCGGTTAAGACCGGTTATGTACTCTCTTTGTCTAGCATACTAAAACGGTAGTTAATATGAAAGGGACAGAGTTAATAGCGCATAAATCTATTTTATTACAAACCATATTGTGGTCTGATAGGGGGTTAGTTTCCAAAGCAAATTTTGTTTGTATTTAGTTTGGTGTAAGCGTACTTAACTAAAGTTAAAGTTGGTTTGATAATATTTATTATCAACACATCATCAAAGTCTAGAGTTCCCAGCAAAAACTTTTGTAGCAAAAAGAAGTATGAATCTAGAAATATTGCTTATACCTAACACATTGAGAAATATCATTATTTATCACGCTTTGGCCGGACTAAAAAATACTAAGTATAAATAAATATTGCAGGACATTCCACACACCGCCATCTAGCCCCAAGCTAAGTACTTAGACAACGGATATACTACTTATATACTTTTCTTTTGTAAATATATACTTATAATACATAGAAACAACCAGACCACAGACAAATATCTAAGCATAAATACTTGTCTGAGGCGGAAATCGAACCCGCAACCCTGTGTTTGGCAGTCCGGCATGGTAATCATTGTGCCAACTGGGTCGTCTCAGACTAAGACTAAGTAGAAAATTGCAGTCGTGCGGATATAATTTTCGATTTTAATTTGAGTAGGCACTATACTACCTATATGTATCCTTTTAAAATTAACAAACAAAAATATGGATAGTAAATTCCATAACTAAACAAGACCGATTTCGATTATAAACAAAACTAACAATTCGACTATTTTTTATTTGTCTACAACCGTCCCCGAGGCATGAGGGAAATATTTTCTCGTATAACAAGAACTATTGCCGTGATTCTGTGGGATTTCGTATCGCCCGAGAACAAAATGTAACCGCAGTTTCTTCCTTAGAACTGACAGGGCTATTCTTTAAAACGTTATTTTAGGTATTTTGTTGGAAAGCGTAGTGAAATCGTAGCGTAGTGTGGTTTGTTTGGCGTATGTTGTCGGGGTAGTGATATAGTGGGATACCTTTTATCCTTTTAATAGAGCTTGGTTTTATGAGTGAATGCTCCCCGTGGTTCTTTCTAAGCAAATTTATTCGTCGAAATACTGGGACAAAATGAGGGTTGGTTAAATTCTGGCCAATATTGCAAAGAAAGGTGATGACCTCTGTGGCGCAGCGGGTGCAAACCCAGCGAATCCTAGGGTTGCTGGTCCGAATCCCGCCTCAATTTTTTTTTGTAGAGATATTTGTTTCTGGTTTTGATGTTTCTGTACGTGTAATATGTATGTATTTAAGCTCAGTTGCTTAGCTTAGGTCTAGATGGCACTATGTAGAAATAACAGTCCACAACAATTTAAAACGAATATTAAAAATATTAATTCTTTAACAAATAGTTTAAAATTGGAATGAAATCAAAGTAAAATCAACATAGGGTCATAGGCAATTATCCCCAAAAATCAAAAAAAGATGTTTCGATCATAAAAATATGATAGAATCAGACCCAAAATCTGTGCCTCAGAGAAGCTGCGAAAAATTGTGAAGAAAGAAAATTAGGCAAATATTTTTGACTCTCCGTTGATTCGGACAGCAACAGTGAAACTCGAACAGTAGGCTAATGCGGGTTTTCTCAGCCAAAAACGATTCTCAAAATTGTTTTCCACGGATGTATAGTGAAATTAAATTCCAATTATGTAAAAAATATGGCGTTTTATGGCGTTTAATACAGTTTTAGGGAGGGTGACATTTTCTATAATATATAAGGTTATTTTTTTATTTGCTATGTTCTCGGAGGATCTTGAGGTAGGTTCTCGAAGGTTTTTGTGATTGGAAAAAGAGTTCAGAAATTGAAAACACTTTCTAAAAGTACAATACCTTGGCGCGGGTTTTGAACCCACGTCCACACGCCTCACGTAGCTCAGCGGTTAACAGTACCACTACGGTTAACGGGACATCGTGGGTTCAATCAAATCCCACTGGAGCATTAAGATTTTGGTAAGTGTTTTCAATTTCTTAATTTTCTTAAGTGTAAGTTAACTTTATAATCCAACAAAATAGGATTAGCAACATCTGTTAAAAAAATACGAGGTTTTATTACGTTAGATTCGTCATTTGGTTGCAACTTACAAGTATTCTGAGACGACCCAGTTGGCACAATGGTCACCATGCCGGACTGCCGAACACATGGTAGAGGGTTCGATTCCCGCCTCAGACGAGTATTTATGCTTAGATATTTGTCTGTGATCTGGTTGTTTCTATGTATTATAAGTATATATTCACAAAAGAAAAGTATACATGTAGTATTTATGTTGTCTAGCACCCATAACACAAATCTAGTTTCTTAGCTTGGGGCTAGATGGCGATGTGTGGAATTTCCTGCAATATTGATTTATTATTTATATAAGTAGTACCTATATCCGTTGTCTAACAGCCATAACACAAGTCTAGTTACTTAGCTTGGGGCTAGATAGCGATGTGTGGAATGTTTTACATTATTTATTTGAAAAACGATTAGTCGTCAATTTGTTTTAGTATGTAAGTAAAATTCAAACGTAAACCTACAATCGTAACCTAATATATCACATGTCTAGTTCAGCACTTAGCAGTTAAGCATATTTATCCTTCGAAAAGGAAACATAACCTAAATCCAGATACTTGGAACCAGCTCGCATTGGTGAACGTGACAAATTACTTTCTAATATTTTCGTTTGCGGGAATTTTACGTGAATTTTCTCACCGTTTTGGTTAAAGTTCTGTAGATATTAGGTTATGTAGATATCAGATTAAATAAATCATTATTTATTTAAATAAAAAAATAAAAAAATGATAAAATAAATCATTATTTATTTTATGGTGCGATATTTCTATCTGTTAATTTTGAGTTCGTTTAGCAGTGGACGGGCACGTCCAGAGTTGTGCTGGTAAATCTTGCGGATGCGATCTATGATCGTCCCCAGGAAATAGAATTACAATATAATGTGACTGGAATTTCGATTGTCTATTTGGTATTGACAGGACAATGCATGTGTAGAGTTGGAAATAGTTAATAACAGTAATATCTACAAAAGCCGTTTCGCGATTTCGGCATTTTAAAGTACCTAACCTATTTTCAAAATTAATTTAAAAATAAATAAATATTGCAAGACATTCCACACATCGCCATCTAGCCCCAAGTTAAGTAACTAGACTTGTGTTATGGTAAATAAAATAAAAGTAAGTATATCTTTTTCTTACCTTATCTCAGCGTGATGGTCTACTGCGGGATGATACCTCTATGACTGCGGGGCAAAGGCCTCTCTAACCTCCTTCCAGCCATCATGATCCTGTGCTATGAACAACCAGTCTTCCTTACCGCCATCTTTTTTTGGGCCATATGCCTCAGGGGCGTCTACAGTTGGAAGGTTTCTAGCAAGTTGCCAGTTTGGCCCAGGGTCCATTTGACATATGGCAAACGTGATCGGCCCAGTCCCATTTTCATAACAAAATATTATGTTCATATACCTCGAGATAGCAGCCAGCTAGCGGCACCCGAAGTCAAAAACTAATAATTTTGAACCTCTGGTCTATTTCATGTTTCTTTATATCTTTTGTAACATTTAAGTTTCCGCAAATATACCATTTTTAATTGGGTCCTTTTTTGCGTGAGGATGGAGTAGATTTGCCCAGCACCAACTACCCTATCAGCTTAGTCGACCATTTCCAGAGGAGAGAACTTGTCAATACTTCCGGAGCCAACTAAGCCGCGGGTTTCATAACGATGTTTTCCTTCACCGTAAGAGCAATGTCAATGGCGCACATAGAAAAATTGGTGCACGGCCGGCCGGGATTCGAATCCACGACCTTCAGAATGAAAGTCGAGGTATCTACCACTAAGCCAACACCGCTTTGGAGATTTAAATATTAGGAGTCAAATGCAGTTTAATTTTCCATTATAATGTTATCCTTCTGCAAATATATTCCACTGTGTCACATCTAATCGAAAGCAGTTAATGTTTGCGCTGATTAAAGGAACCTCCTTTGAGACGGCTCCCTTGAATTTATAACGATGTAATTTGTTTGTCGACGAATCCGATGCTGATGGATTGGTGTATTCATTTTTCTTTGTTTGTTATAAATTATAACAGATATTTTGACATAGAGCTATTGCTTTGCTTTGCCTTTGTTTTGGGATATCAGATTTAAAATGTAGGTTTTTGGAGCTACGTACGTTTTGGTATGGGGTTTGTTGCTTAATTGCGGACGACACTCCATCGACGAATGGAATATCAAAGAAATTTTGAAACGTCACATTATTTTTCGAATGGGTGCTATATGTACGGTCGGCTGCATAATTGCAGACCCACCGAAGAGTTCCTAAACGGCTGTTATAAGAATGTTTTCAATACTAGCAAGATTCTAGAGACCTGCTTTAGTTGAAGTTTAAAGTCTTCTAACTCATAAATTTATCTAACAAAAATTATTAGAAAACATTCCAATAATAGTAATTTTCGAACTCTACATCTTTTCAATTGTCATTTCAATTGTATAAATAAAATAAAACTTTTTCTTTATGATCTTTAAGTTGCCAGTTATAACTCAAAACAAACTACCATTTGATAAATTAAATGCTAACCGACCTTCGCAGAAATTCCGAAAGTGGCACAAATCTCTCCCAGTAGACTTAGTTTCACGGTTTAATCAATTTAGAAACACGACAAGCACCGATCAGTTGTGCGAAAGTATACCTAGGAACGGTCGGCTGCATTATTGCAGACCCACCGTAGAGCTCCAAAACGGCTGTTTAGGAATGTTTTCAACACAAGGAAGGTTCTAGGTACTTGCTTTTTTTGTTTAAAGTCTTTTAATTCGTGAATTTATTAAACAGAATTTTTTAGAATGATAAAATTCAAATCTTATATCTTTAAACGAGCAATTCTTGTATATATATATAATTGGAATCTCGGAATCGGCTCCAACGATTTTCATGAAATTTGGTATATAGGGGGTTTCAGGGGCGATAAATCGATCTAGCTAGGAATCATTTTAGAAAATGTCGTTTTATTCGTGTTTTATCGAAACTTACTTTTTTTTTTCTGAAAAAATATGACTCTTCCTGACATCTATTGGCGAACTACTAATACTATTTTTTGTAAGCAATAAAGTTATTCCGGCAGATGGCGTTGTTACGTAACACGAAGTCAATGAGTGTTTGCTTTGAGGTTAGACTAAGTAAAAAAAAGATACCGAGCAAAGCTCGGTCATCCAGGTACTAATAGTAATTTTAGAACTCTACGGTGGGTATGTATTTATGCTGCCGACCGTACCTACGGACATGGTACTAAACTACTGACCTTTTGCTGGCTGTAATAAAACGAGTGAACCTTTAGTTTAGACTAAGTAGTTATACGTCTATGTCGCTGTTTATAGTAATAGATTTCTTATTTTACCTATATTGCGCCTAGATTAACAACAAAAATATAAATAGAAGTTCTAATAAATACATTTATGATATTTTCCTTTCATCTATACACATAAAATGCTTTGTCCTGACTGACTGACGGATCAACGAACAGCCTACACCGCTGATCGTAGAAACCTTGGAGGGTGTGTTCTTTGTGTGACGTAGGCATCCGATGAGAAAGGATTTTTCGAAATTCTACCCCTTAGGGGGTGAAATAGGGGTCCAAAGTTTGTATGGGACAACGTGATTCCTTGGTCCAATCCTATTAGAACCGTTTTCGACATCTACGCGGACGATGTCGCGGGCAACAGCTAGTATTATTATACAGAAACTGTACAGCAACTCTATTCCGTGCTATTCTATGGGCTGCTGTAATATCTGGGTCATGTATTAGATGGAGTAGGCTGACGTAGAACATACACTACTCTCTCAGTTTAGTCGACCATGTCCAGGGAAATAACTCGTCAATACGCAGCACAAAGCTAAGTCTAAAATCCATCTGTGGCTAAATAAATTTGACTATGAACAAACTGAGCAACTTGTTGAAAACTTGTGAGGTGGTCTGTGAACTGAAACATTGAGTACATGACACTAGACAACACAATACTTGCAATGGACAGGAGCTGGTCCATGTACAGTCTGCTGCATAATTGCAGCCTCCGGTAGAGTTCAAAAATTACTATTATTGGCATGTTTTCTTTCTAATATTTTTGTTTGATAAATTCACGAGTTTGAAGACTTTAAACTTCAACTAAAGCAGGTGCCTAAAATCTTGCTTATGTTGAAAACATTTTAATAAAAGCCGTTTTAGAGCTCTACGTCTAGAGTCTTAAGACACTGGGGTTACGTGGGCTGAAGCTCCTGGTCCAACACAACAAACATACAAGTACACCTACGCTACACATGCACCTACTAAATAATTTCATTTTAAAATCTATTTTATAATAATTATGAGTAAGTGGCAATTTTATTTTATGAATTTGCTTTTTTTGTGGTAGAACCTACCTTTTGCAACACATTTTTCCAACTAACGCAAGAGTTAGAGTCGCATTATTGTTATTTCATAGTTCTTTTTGTAGTAAATAAAGATATTTGATTTTGAATATGTCAACACGATATTTTTCACCGTAAGTGTAATGTTGACAGCGCACTTGAATTGTACGTAAAAAAAACTTATTGGTGTTCAGCCAACCGGAACTCGAACTGAAGACTTTCAGAATGAAAGCCGAGGCATCTACCACTAGGCCATCACCGCTCTTAGCTTCATTAATGGCCCATAAAAGGATCCCGTAATATTCGAACCATTGAGACTAAACGATCGAAACCCGGAAGCAGGAAGTGAGAACACTTTTATATTAAAAAAAATATATAAACACAACACGTCGGCCCAAAATCCCAAAATATCCTTTGAAGGCAAGATTACGTACTTTTCATAGAATGTTAAGAGGTAAATAAATCCTTTTTTACACGCACCCGAAGGCATTTTGAACGTCACCTAACAACGCTGACGAGGCAAAGAGTTTTACAAAGAAAAGGTTCGTACGGTACGAAGATGAGTCAGGAAGGACTAATATCCGCTTCCAGCTACATGTCATAGTCTTGTAATACAGTGGGGTAGCTGGAAATCGAAATAGAAATAGCCAATTGAAATAGCCAATGGGCTTTCCGTGGGAAACGGCTTTATCTTGTTCTTTAAAACTTAAACATTCCAATTCCAATGATGTAAAAAATGAGAAATATGATGTAGATACTAGCTACACCCCGCAGTTTTACCAGCGCTAGTGTTAATATTAATGTTCTACAAATACAGAATACATTATAGGTACTACCAACTACGAATTATATTAGCCCTTTTTACCCCTTTGAGGTAGACCCTTTCCAACATAAAAATATTCATCAAAATCGGTTGATAAACAAAGAAGATATGCGCTAACATCCATGAAAAAAAAATACATACAACTGAATTGATAACCTCCTCCTTTTTTTGTTTTGAAATCGGATAAAAATAATAATAAAATGCGATTAAAATGAACGATTCAGTGTAGCTTTAATATTTCTTTATAAATATCTAAATATATTTACTTAAAGATAATTTTATATGAAATTGAATTAAATATTGTGTGTAATTATTTCCAGGTAATTTAAGATGCCTCACTGTGTATTTCAACGCTATGTCCTTCCTAACGGGTGTACACAAAGGTGTGCTCCAAGTACAAGAGTGTAGAGTATATTGCGTATTCAAGGTTACTCTGAATGGTTATGTTTAAATGGAATAATTATTTAAGTATTTAGGTTACGATCTAAATACCTAAATAATTATTCCATTTAATAATAATATTAGCTTTTTACATCTAATCTAGATGGTTCATACAGGCCCCAAAACCTGCTACGTAGGTAACTAGCTATGTAACCTGTCTTAATTTGTTTTATTATTTTTTTATTTTATTTATTAAGCATTTACAATATATGAAAATCACAAGCTAACCAAAAATCACAAAGATATGTCCAGTTTTTTACTTGAATAAATTATATAAAAAACAAAACAAATAGAATGCGACTACTTACATATTTTAAATCGATACAATAAAATAAACAATGGATATTATAAATAAGTAAGTTCTATCAATCGCGCTCAGTCAGCTATCGATTGATGGTCTTTATCACTATACTGAAAAGAGACAACGTAATGCGCAACGAAAAATAAACGTGCATTTATTTTCATTAATAAGAATTATGCAACTTGTTTTAGCGAAGGAGTTTTAATACGAAACTCATGTTAATGTTTTAGATGTCTAGGCGAACAACTTTTGTTCTACAACATTTTTTAAGTTCGAGCATTTTGTTAGAAGTTTTTGTATGAAACAGCTGATTTTCAAGTAAAAATTCCCTCAGAATTATCGAAAACAAAAGTTCGAATTTCCAAAAGTCGTAGAACAAAAGTTGTTCACCTAGACGTTTAAAAAAAATAGAACAACCCCTTTCGTATTAAAACCCTTTCGCTGAAACATATTTAAATAACATTAAATATAATAACACAAATTAAAAAACAAATAAATACAAAATAAACCAAACAAAATAAAAAAATGTAAGTAATTAATTTAGTTTTATCGTATATATCGATTTTCTTTTTCCATAATTTCATAAGTAAAGTGTAAATTTAACGGAATCCATACTACCAATATTCGCTTTGGTCGCAGGTGTCGCAAAACGAAACAAAGGGTTGTATATCGCTTTTTCGTAAGATTTTCGTATTTTAAAGTCCTTAGCGCAATCACACTAAACTCGGCATGCCAAAAAAGGCACAGATGACGCGTGTTTATACAGCGCTTAATTAATTTATTTATTTTCTTAGGAAAACTAACAGTGCAATGACATAAAAATAGACAACATTTTTTAACAACTTTTTACACATTTATTTAATGGTTGAAATTTAAAGACTATCTATCAACTATCTATGACATCTTTCAAATAGCAATACTGCAAAAATAAAATGTCAGTTTTTTAATAGATGGTTAGGCTATTGATTTCTGAATTCGACCATTAAACCAAAAATAATTGCAATTAAGCAATTTAGTGGTGCCGAAAACGTGAGTTGATTTCGCGTATAAAATATGCCGAGTGACTTTTCCCCAAAAATTTAACCAAAATTAAAAAAAAAAATTCTGTCAAGATTAATTTTTAATCAAAGAATAAATGTGTCGTAAACCATCGTGAGTTTGTACAACTGAGTAAACAATCCGAACTTTGCAAAAGTAATCCGAAAATATTTTCATAAAAAAAAAACTGGTAACAGTCACAAGTTAAAATCTGCGTGATTAATGGTAACGCTATCTCAGGTTTTTGTTTGAAAAAGTTCGTAACATTTTCTATGTAGGATATTTTTAATAGACGTAGTTGAAATATCATTAAGGTTTTTCATGAAGTCGAGTACTGTTTTTTTTGTCTTTGTTTATGTAAGTAGATCTAAATAGATTTTTGATGTGATAACGTCTATTAAATCGATGAACACCGGCACTTACAAAAAAGATGACGTCATCGCTCACGTACGCTCACGTCACCGGTGACGTCATCGCTCACGTTACCATTTGTCATGTCTCGAGTCTGAAGTCTCAAGTCTCGCGTCGAGGAAAAAAAATAAAAAGAAAAACTTAATTATTCATCGTTTTTTTATGACGTTATCACGTAAAACTATTGTCCGTAAACTGACTTCACAACCATTTTTTTAGTACATATATATCAACTAAGATATTGCATTTTGTTTAATTTCGCTGTGTCAAAACTTTTTACTACAATTATGTCATTGCCAGTAAAATAAAGCCATAAAAATATTCAGAATAAAATTAGTTCCATACGCAGAGAAGGTTGTACCATCAAATAGCCCATTCATCTCTTAGATAGCTTTGAAACTTTTTATAGGTCAATTTGCATAAGAGCACTTAACGTCCTCGTCTATGGTAATAGTACTTTTTTAGTAAAATCGTGTTTCATATAGTTTTATAGACTGAGTACAAGTAGTGTGACGGTCGTGGTCTGTATTAAATTTTTTTTAATTTAAACAGTTTTTGCGGAAATTTTAAGGTGAAAGAGTACCGGTGCTCTCTCCTTACAAACGTAGTCGACTGTTTCCTTCCTGGATAATGACTAGCACAAATATATTTGTGCCATAAAACCTATAACTGCCATGACTATGCCCCTAAGTTTTGTTTTTTTTTTTAAATTTTATAATTATCATAGAAATTACGATTTAAAAACCAAAAAAGAAACTAAAACATAGCGACATGGTCATGGCAGTTATAAGTTTTATGCTGCAAAAATAATTGCTCTAGTGTAATTTTCCAGGGAAAAACAGTCGACTACGTTTGTATGGAGAGATTCCTCGGTACCCTTTCCTCTTAATCATTAACACGCAGCTGGCTAAACTGTGCCATTTTACATTTATATAAATAGCGAAGCCTGTTATCGATTTTAAGTATTTTTTATTTAAATTTCACTTTTGGGAATTTTTTTTTTACAATTTTTAGACTTCTCAAAATAGTACCCAATCTATACTTCTATACTTATATTATAAAGCTGAAGAGTTTGTTTGTTTGAACGCGCTAATCTCAGGAACTACTGGTTCGAATTGAAAAATTATTTTTGTGTTGGATAGTCCATTTATCGAGGAAGGCTATAGGCTACTTTTTATCCTGATATTCCTACGGGATCGGGAGTTACGCGGGTGAAACTGCGGAGCGCTGCTAGTCCAATATACAATTGTGTCCAAAAACTAACAGACATTCAGTCCTTAAAACTGCGTAAGTTACTTTTACATTTAATGAGATTTATTTATTCGAGTTCGAGTAAAAAGTTAGTATTAATCAGCTGAAAGTAAAAACGTATAAATATTTACTCGTAATTTAAAATAAAATACCCACATTTATTTTTTACATAGGAAAGTCCAAACCAAATAGAGATTGTCGAAAATATCTCAATTTAAACGTAATTTGTTGCATTATTTTCAGTCGCTTGTCCTCATATTTTAGCAATGAGTATCCGGCCTATGCTTATCAACTACAATAAAAAAGTCGTTAACAAAAATAAAGCGTGAATTAAATTCAAATCACATCGGAATACGGAAACGAAATAAAGCAGTCCCTCTGCCGGCCTCGGTGAAGTTTGCAGCCACTTGGCAGCGGGAAGCGGTGGGACATCGAAGGGCGTAAGGTACAAGAGTTCAGATAATACCTACCTTTTGATTTTGTGTGGATAAACATCGCATCTCCATGATCCTACACTCTAAGATACGTAGGTAATATAAAATTGATTATATTAGATGTTGGAGTTTACCAAACAAGTATTAAAATTATCATCATCATCATCATCATATCAGCCCACACACGTCCACCACTGCTGGACATAGGCGTCCCCCATATGACGCCAGCGGTCCTGCCCCCTTAAACAAGATTGCTTTCTATTAGCGATATCGCCAATCGACAGACTTTTAATTGATTATTTTTGTATGAAATTAACATAAGCCAATGATAAGTCATGTAGTTTTGCCTTAGAGAAAAAAAAAGATAAATAATTATCATCTTATGCAAATTTTGTACAATGATTTATGTCAATTTCATACAATTAAATCTATCGATAGGCGATATCGCTAATAGAAAGCAATCTTGTCTAAGGGGGCTGAGCCGCCTCCATCCACCGATTACCCGCAACGTCTACAATGTCGTCGGTCCACAGGGCAGTTGGTCTCCCAACACTCCGCTTCGCGTTGCATCGCCACTCGAGAACCTTTACTCCCCAGCGGTTGTTAGTTCTGCGGTTGTTAATTCACTAATCCTGAGAGCTATGTCGGTGACTTTGGTTCTTCTACGGATATTAAAGGTGATATTAAAATACTGCTACTCGATTAAATTGTAATAAATTAAGTAAATACAAAACTTTCGTGGCTTTTTTTACCCGCGACAGAACGAAGAACGGTATATGCATTTAGGGTGAGAGGTCGTTTGTTTGTGCACAAGTCAGTGGGTAGAATTACCTTCCAGTCACCTATAAATTGAGCCCTTATCAAAACTTCAGTTGGATTAGGTCCAACGCTGACCGATTATAAAATCTATAAAACGCGTTCCAAGTTTGTTTTCGTCGGCCGATTTGGACGCGACCTAACATTTTTATTCGACAGTATTGTTAACAAAACTGTTATTTGCTTCAAGGTATTTTATTTGTGGAGTGGGTATTGTGCCAACCTTAAGTTAAACTATAAACGTGAGGTGTTTTAAGGCACTGATTGGCATAATTTAACCGGAAAAACCGTTCCTGCCTATTACCTCTTTTGACACGTAAACGTCTTTATAATTATAGTGATATGCTTGAACTAAATGACGGATGCGATGTCATGAATACCTACGTCATAATTTGTAATGTATGTTGCTAATCCAACCTCTTTGGGCATCTAAGTTTATTGCTTCAAAATGATAATTGTTTGGACGTTTTACGTCTCTACTGCAACTGGAGTTCCTGATACAATAATGTCAATTTTTTAACTCTTCGACCATGCGATAAATCCTCAAGCACGATGTTGTGCACGTCAGAAACAAGATTGATTGCAAGATAATGAAGTGTTCACAATACAACAAGGTACAAAATATTTCATTTCATTTATATGCATTCATATGGTAGGTACAATAGATGTTACAATAGGCATACAAATTGACATAATATGAGCCGGGCATTGCTATTGCGTGCGGTGACAGACCGAGGCTTTCCTTACTACACGTAGGTATATTATATATTAGCTTTATATTATAAATTATAGTTCTAAGTTACAAAAAGGTTTATCACCATAATCCGCACAATATGTGGATTTAGAATATCTCTTATTCCTTGTTTATTTTCTTTAAAATGTTATAAAATGCATTCGACTGCCAGTAACCTCGCGAGAACGTGTTAATTTCCGTTTCTAAAAATTGAGGAAATTCACAACGTTTCAAGTTTTCGAAATGAACATGGTGCAAGCTTAACTGAAAAATCTTCCTAATAAATAATATTTTTTCGTTTTGTTTTCTTAGATATAAAAAATTGTTTTATTTTTACACTACAACATAATTCTGTAATTTTAAGCTCAATATGTCGTTAAGTCCCAAGTATGTGACGACCCAGTTGGCATAATGGTCACCATGCCGGACTGCCAAACACAGGGTTGCGGGTTCAATTCCCGCCTCAAAAAAGTATATTTTATGCTAAGATATTTGTCTGTGGTCTGGTTGTTTCTATGTATTATTAGTATATGTTTACAAAAGAAAAGTATAAATGTAGTATATCCGTTGTCAAGCACCCATAACACGAGTTTAGTTACTTAGCTTGGGGCTAGATGGCGATGTGTGGAATGTCCAGAATTTTTTATTATATATTTTATTTATTTTTTTAAGTACTTTAAATAAATCTACATCTACTCCATAACTAGTACGATCATATCGAACGGATAATATTCCTATGGAAAAACTAAGCTAAGTACTTCATAAATTAACGACCCAGTTTGGCACAATGGTCACCACGCCGGACTGCCAAACACAGGATTGTGGGTTCGATTCCCGCCTCAGACATGTATTTATGCTTAGATATTTGTCTGTGGTCTGGTTGTTTGTATGTATTATAAGTATATATTTACAAAAGAAAAGTATACATGTAGTATATCCGTTGTCTAGCACCCATAACACAAGTCTAGTTACTTAGCTTGGGGCTCGATGTGTGGAATGTCGTGCAATATTTATTTATAAATACCTAAGTATGTACTTACTTTATTCCTTATAAAAACACAATCTATAAAAATCCAAAGAAAATACACAAAAAACGTAAATCTCGTATATTTTTCAAACCTATTGTCTACGGAAGAGGGCTGATTACTTCCGCTACTCTTTCAAATTGGTAAACAAAGAAAAACGTTACGATGTCTTGATGTTGTGTATAGTAACTAACTTTGCCACACGGTTGCACTCGTGTAAGACTAGCTTAATAAAGGAAATGAAACTAGCCAAATAGAAGGAACAAATCTTCTTACGAGCAGTGAGCATTATTAGAGAGTCAATCGCGAATCGATGCTTTTGTTGTATAGAATCGACTGATGAACCAATAAATTAAAAATAAATAAATAAATTAATATTGCAAGACATTCCACACATCGCCATTTAGCTCCAAGTAACTAGACTTGTGTTATGGGTGCTAGACAACGGATATACAACATAAATATACTTTTATTTTGTAAATATATACTTATAATACATAGAAACAACCATACCACAGACAAATAGCCAAGCAAATCTAAGCATAAAAACTTGCCTGAGGCGGGAATCGAACCCGCAACCCTGTGTTTGGCAGTCCGGCATGGCGACCATTATTCCAACTGGGTCTTCATTCGTCAGGTCGTTAACCAATCGTAGGAATGTCCAGCAAACCGACCAATGATCGACCTTGTCAGTTTTTTAAAAATTCGAATGGTCGATGCAATGAATGAAATTCAAGTCCTGAAGTTCTAGCATACACACAACCTACCTCAGTTATTTCAATAGAAAACGTTCGGTATAGGTACGTGCAAAACAAAGTAAAATATGAAATGAAGCCGACCCTGCCCATTGGGACTACTGCGGCGAGTCACAAATTGAATGAAACCGAATACATTCGTGACCTTTGACTTTCGGATAAACAGCTGGGGCACATTGATTTTTGACAGTTTTGGCAAACAATTCGCATCTGCGTGGTTGAAGATTTGTTTTCATGTAAATTTAATTTCAAAATATTTTACTTTTGACGAGTACGGGGTCACTTGGAGAAATCAAATGACGGAAGTGATGTCATAAATGCGTCATAATTTCTAACGGATGTTGTAGTCCCACCTCTTCGGGTTAATAACATTATTGTATTAAAATCCGAAATCTTTGGTTTAAACAAGTAGTTTTCACGTCTCTATGTCAAAAAACCAGCTTTTTTTCCGCTCCGTGGTTTCACACGCGTAATATTTTGTTTTCGTGTCTTTCAATTTAAAAAAAAACGGCTTTTTTTACATTGAAAGACACTTTTTATAACTAGATGCGCCCCGTAGTTTCTCTCTCGTAAGTTTCGATCAACTTACGAGGGAGTGACCTACTCCATCCCCTAAACTACCACTATGCCGATTCTCATCCAAATTGGTCCAGACGTTTGAACTTAAAGAGGGAACAAACAAATAACTGAACTTTTGTATTTATAATATTATTTAGAAGTAGGATAATAATTTTAGTTTAGTGAAAAAACACTAATTACTATGTCTCCGTTTTTTACAAGAAACAAGGTTAACAAAACCAGAGCCAAAAACATCCGCCAAATGCATAGGAAAGCCATTTTCCGGCGCCAGTAAAATACGTCATCTGTCAGAAGTAAAACCTCGGCTTTCATCCAATTACTTTCCAACCATTTCATACATCGAAGACCTTACACAAGACGTAGTACCTACGCATCGTGCCAAATCACGCCAAGTTAAGGGCTTTACCAGCTTTGTCGAGATATCTTCGATTCAAGAGTTCTTCTGTCGTGTTTTTTTGTTTTTATGAATGACGAATACAGTAACTAATAGCATTTATTAGTTTTCTTTATTATAACGAAGTTCCTAATCGCGCGTTGCGAAAGGAGGCTAGACGGAAAAAATTAAGACCAAAAGTTGTAACGACACTTTTTGCTATAGTTGTAAGCCGTGCGGCGTGCGCGTGTTTTTATCTGTCTGTCCCTCCCTCTCTCCCTCTCTCATAGAAAGCAATTACTAAAATCGAGCCTACTGATTAAGTTTACTTATTTAATTTTTATTTGTTAATATTAAAAAAATATTATTAAATTAAAAAAAAATTGTATAACTTGGAACTTCGTTCCATCCGGGTGTCTCTTGACACCTCTCAAGTTTTACTTTATTTTTTTTATTTTATTTGGGAAAACAATAGCTTAAAAACAAAAATTATTTAAGACTATTTTACACAACTATAAGCCAACAGCTATCCACAAATTGACACATTTTTTTTAGTATTGTAGATGAGGGAAATATTATAAATTCTGTATGTACCTGCTTTACAAAAAGTTTACGCAATAGGTCATTAAATAATTATTATAAAAAAAGGAAAAGACAGGACAAAAAACAACATTAAGTAAAAATACACAGTTTGACCCTACAACTACCATGTGACAGAGCCTTGTATGTCACCTTAGTCTTTGGTTCTATCTCTACTCATGTGTTACTACTAGCTCAATTATATAACAGCATACATAACTTAACTAATAAATATTGGTTAGACTGAATCTAAGACTACTTTGCCATAATAGAGAGAGGAAAATGCCCATAGGAAAATGCCACTTCTAAGTGAAAGAGTTGCTTAAAAACCCAAAGTTGAATTAGCACATCGTATGGCATAATTTGGCTTGCAATATTCTCGTATTATTTTTATTTTATTTACTAGCTGCGCCCCGCGGCTTCACCCGCGTAAGTCCCGTTCCCGTAGGAATTGACTCTAGAAAACGTTTGTATGGGAAATAGAAAAGGGCTGTTTTTAGGGTTTTCCCGGAAATTATTCGATTTTTTCTCGCCTTTTAAACCTTCCCTAGACCTCCACGAACATTTCAAGACTAAGATTAGATAAATCCGTTCAGCCGTTCTCGAGTTTTAGTGAGACTAACGAACAGCAATTGATTTTTATATATATAGATTAAAAAGGACACATTCAATCTCTTACAATTTATTAGTTAAACAAATGCCAGGAAACCTAACTAGGTTTGTCTTGGCATCTAGGTACAATCGACGCTACATCATTTTATATAAAAAAATACATACACGTTAAGCGAACGCTCGGTGGAGCTACATGGTAGACGGAGTGGGGGGTATTACCTTTTATTCGTTACGGAATTTCTTAATTCAAAGCCCGCGATAAAAGCTATGATGCTATGAAGCTTAAAATAACTTTCAATTGAATACATTAAAAGTATTTATAGAAGAACAGTGCATACGAATATCATAGTAGAATATATACCCACACATTAAATAAATAAAGTGCTTAAGAGGAAAGGGTAACGGGGGTTTTCTCCATACAAACGTAGTCGACTCTTTTCTCCCTGGATCACTAGAGCAAATATTTTTGTTGCATAAAACTTGTAATTGCCATATGTGTTCCGTTTTAATTTTCTATGATAATTAGAAAATGAAAAAAACCAAAACGTAGGTCATGGCAATTATCGGTTATATGGCACAAAAATATTTGTGCTAGTGTCATTATCCAAAGAGGAAACAGTCGACTACGTTTGTATGGAAAGAGCGCCGGCACTCTTTCATCTTAATAAAGGCTACACATTTTGTACATATCCTAGAAAAATATAGTAGGTATAGAATTTGGAGAAATAAAAGTCGCTCGGTATCCTACCTACCTCATAAAAAGCTTAATAAGAGAACGTCGATGACTATCTGACTACGATTTGTAAACGAACCCTCAGTAGAGTCAACGACTCATACTTTATGAGCACAATTCATTACTGGAGCTCCATTTGGCGTAGTCACTTGTAACATAGCAATCGATCGGCCGAGTGGCCATGCAGAATAAAAATGAGCAGATGCCATAATAAATTGAACAGTAGGCAAATATTTTACTTATTTTCTTTCAGATTTTGTGTTCGGAAAAAGAAAATATAAGACAAATGCTTGTAAAGTAAATTTTTCATGTTTCCGTAATCTAAGATGGTGGATGAAGAAGAGGAAAAATCTTGTTAATTTAATCAACGAGGAAATTATTGTGAGAAAACAAAGTCAAAGTTTAGGTAAAGTCTAAACAGACAAGAGAGTGATCTTATAAGAGTTCTTTTTTCACCTTTTGAGGTATCCACGGAACCCTAAAAATATACAATTAGTTTTATATAAAAAGAAATAGTAAATGGAAGTTTTGAAGCAGCGAACAAATTATGGCAGCTGTTATATTGACTAAAATAAGTTTTTATGTGGGTTCACAACATGAATTCAATCATGTACACATCTAGAATAGCTAATCTAGACAAGTGTAGGTGTAACTCCTTATCATTCCAACGTCTCATCACGAAATAGGTTCTTATCTAGCAGCTAACCTATAAAAAATAACTACATATAAAATTGAGCTCGTTTTAAAGAACCTTGTGATGTTAAAAGAGGGTTCACGCTGTCTTTATGTGGATGTTATGCTAATTTACTCACTACGAAATTACAGGATTTAATGCTAAAGATAAAATGTTACATAAAAGAATTGTCCTGAGTTGAATCTGAGATTTCCACCTTTTGACTGTATTCATCGCTTAAAAATTTCTAATATTAAATAAGCAAAATTCGACTATAGTTTTTCGCAACCAAAACTTCGGAAATTCGTGTTACGTTATAAAATCTGCTCGTAGTTTGGAAAAGTGTGCACTGTATACGGCCCTAATACATATTGGGATTTACATGGTCATAGAAAGATTCTGATATACAAAAAATGTTGTGGGTTTTCACTAGTTAAATCGAGTAATTTTTATTTTTAAAGTGCGTGGCCTGCACTTGCTATCTGATAATATTTAAGAGGAAGAAAGGTCTTCAAAAATTGTAACAGACGAGACTTGAACTCGCAACCCCCTGAATACCTCTCAAGCCATTGGGCGTGTTAATGCCAATCCTAATGCCAATGAAGCCTAATGCACAAATGCGCATTAGGCTTCATTGGCAGTTTTCATTGGCAACATTAGGCATCTAGCTTCGAGCTTTGGGCTAGATGACATACCGTGGAATTAGGCATTTGCGCTTTGGCATTAGGCATTTAGCTAGCATCGAGCTTAGGGCTAGATGGCATAACGAGGCATTAGGCATTTGCGCAATTTGCACATTTGCGGCTTGCTTCATTAACAAAATTTCGAAGTTTTAAATTAATTGGCAAAAAGACGCATTTTTTCTTTAAAAAATTCTAGTGGAAACAAAAAGTTAAAAGCTACCCACTAGTTTGATTGTAAGAATCTAATTTTAATGTATTTTATTTTTTTGTTTAGCTCACTTCTTAATAAGCGTTATACCTAATACTCACGTATTAGGTATAACGCATAATACTCGCGTTTAGGTCCTGTAGCATCTTAATAGATGAACTAAATAAACTATTTGTCCTAGTTAGTTCCTGGTTTGAGTTGCAACATTTGTTCAAGCATTGTTTCAGGCTCTTGAGATTTTGAGTGGGAAAATCAAGATGGACACGAATTGACTCTCAAAACTTATGCAGTATCACGTATGAAGACAAAGTAAAATCTCCTTATTCTGCTAATCCAAATGCGCCCTTCTTCACAGCGTGCGACAAACAAATATTGTTGCAAATAAATAAATAAATTAGCGTCATCTACCTACCTTCGAGCTTAGGGCTAGATGGCATACCGTGCCATTTAGCCCTAAGCTAAGCAGTTCTTGAAAAGTATTTGTTTTATTTTATAAATATAAATTACTTTAACAACACCCGGACCAGAAACAAATACTATACCTACATAATTTTTTTAATAAATAAATACATACTGGTGTTACGGGTGCTAGACAACGGATATACTACTTATATACTTTTTCTTTTGTGTTTGCAGTCCGGCATGGTGATCATTGTGCCAACTGAGTCGTCATTATAGGGGAATCGAACACGCAGGCAGATGTTTACGCAACGCGCCACAGTCTCCTCAATTTAAACTTTAAAGAAACAGTAAAAATATTAACAGTCTTCTTCTTCTTCGTGTCAACGGCGGCCAATGCAATACACCTTGGTCATAGCACTCCCGCCCAAAACTTAGCCACAGCAATCGCATTATCTGTTGCCCTGTTGAGGTCGTCTGCAGAGCAGCTAACAGGGCAGAGAGAGCAAGCCGTCAAGTGCGCCATCGTTTGGGCGGCCCTCCCACACTCACACAGAGTGTCCGATCCGGAGAAACCCCACTTAGCCATGTTCTCTTTGCAGCGGCCAACCTGGGTCCGCAGGCGATTTAGGGACTTCCAGGTTGGCCATTGCAGGTCACCGCCAGCAGGCAGGGATTCCGTTATTAACAGTGAAAGTAAATCTATATCATTTTTAATAGAAAAAGAAAAGAATATGACGTCATTCACCGGACATTGGCTTAGTTCCAGAGATAGGTACTATTCTGGACAAAGCTCATACATAAATTACAATTTGTGCGCAACGGGAACATTGCCATATCGCATATTATAATAAAATAATAGAGGTTTTTATTCTATTTCACTTCGGCGACACAATTTCGGAACCTCTAATAACTAAATGAAAATCGCCCATCAATTTAATTAAAAAACTTTTTTAAAATATTGTTATAACTTTTTAAAGGATAATATTTTTTGACATACTGACGGACGTTACGTTTTATTATTATTGCTAGGTAAATTAAATGTTTTCCATATGCTGAGTGTAACCGTTATTGTTGTTTAGTGCCAATTTGAATGATGAATTAGGGGTGAACCAGAAAAAAGAGTTGCCTTTGTTGTGAGTTGTTATTTTAATTGGGCTGTTAGGAAGATTTATTGCAATTTTTATGAGACTAGCACCACCGTTACCAAGTTTGCTTAATTGTCACTCAACCAGTGAGTTCCGTGTTTAATGGTACGGCTATGTCGAAGATGCATTACGTATCACACGTAGAACGTCGCACATTGATGTCATCTCTATGTTAAACATATGTATGGATATCGAGGCGCACGAACATACTGAAAGATGCCTTACTGCGATACATCGATGCAAGTTAATGTATGTGCTCTGGCTCGTGATTGGTTAAATCAAGAACACCTTATCTTCATCGCAATGTACTGCTTGCTATATAATTGGGCGAAGTTGATGTGCGGTGCATATTTGGCATACCCTTAGTATTATATGCCTTATCTTCAGATAAGTGGCAGACAAAAATACCTTCATACATCTTTAATATGGCGCCATCTGTCGTTGCCAGTTGATGAATTATAATATATGACATGTAACTAGGGAGTTATTAATAAAATATTGCATTGTATTGTATGCAATATGCAATGCAGGAAAATTCGTTTTTTTAAACCTAATATATAGACTAAACCTAAACCAAATACATAAAATAAGTGAAAAAAGCTTGATCCTAAAAATATATGGGTAACCTACCACTGAATTGACAAAAAACATAAATTTTTACGATTGTGGTGATTCTAGCAAGTGATACAAGTTTATGGCTTCAGATAAAGTTTACGGATATTAACTTAATAATAGTATGTAGAAAAAGCACTACGTATATTGTTAAGTCTTGATTTACGAACGGTTTTTCCAAGTTTATTTTTCAGTGACCACTCGAAGGTAAATGTCCTGCACCATGCGGACAAGGTCCGTAAAATGTTTGGTGGTTCAATAGTGCTATTTTTTGTGTAATATTATGAGTAATAAAGTCCTTCACCCGCTTATCTGGGATCGGCATATTTCGCTGTGCTATATCAACCTTATTTTGTTTACATAAAATGTGCCGCTACCAGTCCTGTAACGTAGGTATGATTAATTAGGTATGAGTTTTATCAAGGCGTTTGACAGCTAGCAGGGCCAAAAGATCTTCGATCCAATGAGTCCCCCCCCTCCAATAGACGTCATCGAACGCACTAAACCCCTGCCTGCTAGCGGCAACCTGTGGTCAATCTGGAAATGTCTTAATTGCCTGCGGACTCAAGTTGGACAGGGACACCATGGCTATGTGGGGCTTTTCTGAATCGGACACTTTGTGTGACTGTGGGATGGCCACCCAAACAATGCAAAGGAACCTAACGGCCCGCTTTTAATGCCCTATAGTTGCTCAATAAGGCAACAGAAGATGCGGTTGCCATGACTAAGTTTTGGGCTAGGCTACTGTGATTAAACTATCTTGACACTTACACGAAGAAGAAGAAGACCCTGAGATTTAATATTTGTCGTTTGTACGCAGTCGTCTCAAGATAATGCGCGCTATCAAGCTATACAACAAACTATACGTGTCTCATACTGGATCCAATTTTCTTTTCTCCTTTGCTTCGTATTTTGTAGTTGAAGACGAATTGCATTTACACATATCTAAACTGGACATTGCGAGCAACTGCGCTTTGAAGTTACAGTTCTGTCATTTTTGTTCGCGGAACAAAAGATTTGTCTTGTTTTATATTTTTAGTTTCAGTTTTGTTAGGCTCTGGGCTAACTGACACAAGTTATGAAATGTGTGCTTTTATTGGATTTAGGAATAAACACAGAATAAAAAGCCTGTTCTGGATATTTAAGTCGGATGGGTTTGTCCGAAGCCGATTTTTGTTTTTGAACTTTTTAAGTATGAAGATATGAAGCGTTATTATATCGATATTAAATTATAAAGCTGAAGAGTTTGTTTGTTTGTTTGAACGCGCTAATCTCAGGAACTACTGGTTCGAATTGAAAAATTCGTTTTGTGTTGGATAGGCCATTTATCGAGGAAGGCTATAGGCTACTTTTTATCCCTATATTCCCACGTGATTGGGAGTTACATGGGTGAAACCGCGGAGCGCTGCTAGTCTGTGAAATAATAAAACTCAACTAATTTTAATCTTATAAATTGTTAAATTGGAAAGTACAGCATGGTTAACAGTTCGAAATCTGTATCTATTGTTGTTAGTAGAAACCGAATTATTTATTTACGTGAAAATGTGTATTTGTATTAGTTTGCATGTAAAAATGTATTTGTATTTATTTAGATGCGTGTGAGTGTCTTTTAATTTATCTTGGTGGGAACGTTTGACGACCCAGTTGGCATAATGGTCACCATGCCGGACTGCTAAACACAGGGTTACGGGTTCGATTCCCGCCTCTGATAAATAGTATGTGTGCTTAGATTTTGTCTGTGTCTGGTTGTTTCTCAAGTATATAAGTAGTACCTATATCCGTTGTCTAGCACCCATAACACAAGTCTAGTTACTTAGCTTGGAGCTAGATGGCGATGTGTGAAATGTCCTGTAATATTTTTTTTATCACAGTTGCTCATAAAGTGGATCTTATTCAACGGCTTTTAGGCTCATAATCCAACATATTATGCACGCGTGCGTTTTACATTGCCAACCTAGTGCTATAAAGTTATCCCGATAAGTTAAATACGTATCTTACTGCTAATTACCGGTTAGGTAGGTGAAACATTCTTAATTTATCTGGGTTATACTGTTTTGATATATAAAAAGGTAGGTACCAAAGAGTTTTTTGCTGGCAATATGGTTGTCTCTAAAGTCTGTTTACGAACGAAAATTTTACGTGATAATAAGTAATTATATAGAAAACGATTAAAAATTGAGTTATGTTTATTTTTTGTTTTTTGTTTACTTAAACCCCCGACGCAAAAACAAAATATAGAAAATATTGTATGTCAGACGAGGCTGTATAGGTTAAAAGTCTTTAGCCTGGCCTTTCCGGAGCATAATGAACAAAAAAAGTATTGCCTTTAATAAATGTAAACATACACTTATCACAAATATTTTGTTAATTATTATTTTGTTTTCTTTTCAAGTCTTTTCTTTTATTCGCAACTGTGATAAAAAACGTCGTACGATATACGTGTGGAATTGATCTTTGCATCTTGGCGTCTTTAAAACGCTCGCTACCGCTCGCGCGTCATAAACCGCTTCTATGCATAGATCAATTTATTACACTTATATCGTAATGTACTATTATTTATTTATAATATTTATATAATATTTCAGGAAATTCTAGTCTTTAAATAATACAGTTGCACAGTCTCTTCCTAGTGAAATATATAAACCTAAGTTATATAATCTGGCTCAGAAATTCTAACTTGCATGACCCAGTGAACGTGGTTAGGCTACAAAGAGTTCCTTTTTGTATAATAATCTTCATAAACAAAAAAACAGACTTCACCAACCCGATTTATACAGGCGCTAGGCGGTTTCATATTTTCCTCATGATGTTTAGTTTATGTGTATATCCTATGTATGAATGGTCACAGATAAATCAAGAGATTTTATCGTGGAGATTGCTTTACATTTGACCTGTTTAGTTTTCGTATTCTTTCATAGAGTGCTGTTTTATAAGATTTTTTCGAAGTAATCTATACATATAAAATGCTTTGTCCTTAATGACTGACTGACGGATCAACGCACAGCCTAAACCGCTGATCGTAGAGACCTGAAACTAGGAGCGTATGTTTTTTGTAGAACGTAGGCATCCGATAAGAAAGGATTTTCCGAAATTCTACTCCTAAGGGGGTGAAAAAGAGGGGCCAAGTTTGTATGGGACAACGTGATTCCTTAGTGCATTTTCAACTTCTACGCGGATGAAGTCGCGGGCAAAAGCTAATTCTGTGATATTAATTAGCTCGCAGAAGTAGCTCATGAATCTATTATTACTTGTAGTTCAACAGTAAACCTCGTGAAGATAACATTGAGGAGTTTTACAATGAGAAGGTGTTTCCTGGTGCTTTATCAATCCTTACCTAGTAGTTAAAAGGCCAATGTCACTGGTAGATATTTAAAAGTGAGCAATTTACTGAATTTAGAGAAACTTTTCTACTTATCAGTCCAAAAACCTTCATCAGATCGTCACCATCCCCCTTTTTCCACAACGAGGTTTAAGGATAGTCCGAGATGTGGATTTAAACCTTAGATTTAGACACAGATTTACTCGTGAACAATTATCTAAACACTATCCCTATACATTATATAGGGATAGTGTTTAGACTAGTTCCCTTTATAATCTATAGGGATAGTTTTTAGACCATAGTTCACGAGTAAATCTGTGTCTGAATATAAGGTTTAAATTCACATCTAGGACTATCTTTGAACCTCGTTTTGGAATAAGGGGGCAAATGTTTATGAAGTAGCTACAGACTTGAAATAGAAACGCTTCCGTCCCTTGTTCAATTACATATAACAATTATTAAGTGACACTTACTTCTGGTCGACTGTTAAAATCAACAGCACTACCTAGTAGCATTAATAAATAAATGTTAATACAACAGAAAAATATTCATCATGAAATATCTGAAACTACAAGTGCTACGAGTGTCAAACTTCGAATGAGGTTTCCTTTTAGGACGTAGGTGAGCACTAAGAAGAGTTAATAGCTGTTAATAGTACATTGCGATGCAAGTGTGGTAAATTGATCATTGCATAAAGGCGGTTTATGACGCGCGAGTGGAACGCGATCGCGTTTAAAAAAAACCAAGATACAATGATCAATCCACGCATGTATCGTACGACATTTTTTATCACAGTTGCGAATAAAAGAAAATACTTGTTAAAATAACAAACAAAATATTATATTATATTTGTGTATGTTTACTATTTTTTAGACAATATTTTTTTGTTAATTACACTTCCGAAAGGGCAGGCAAAAGATTTTTAACCTTTTATTTTGTTATTATATAAATTATACATTATATTTTTTTAAGGTTTTCCATTTGCTTTTGCGTCGGGGGTTAAAAAAAGAATATAATGGTACGAAAAAAATATTTAAGTAAAGAAAACAAAACTCAATTTTTAATCAGTTTTTAAGACGTTATTACGTTAAATTGTCGTTCGTAAACCAACTTTATAGACAACCATTTTTGCAACTATGATAAAAAGTTTGTTTTCGTATAGTATTATGTATTCTGTGTTTGTAGGAAATCGATTTTACTTTTAACGAGACATTAACTCAGGTAAAACTGCGGATTGCAGCTATTCTTAAATCATTTTGATAATATTTCGTCATCGTTAGCTTATCTATCAACCTACAGTTAGAACTAAATTCACGCTCTGTGTGACCTAGTAATGGGTTCGATACACATTGGGCGTCTCAGTCCTAATCCAGTTTCAGGAGCCAAGAAACAAAAAAAATGTAGGCTACCATACAATTTCATAAATAAATAGGTACATATAAATCTATACATTAATATCTACGTAAATAAATTTATTTCGATTAAACAAAGCGATGTAATATCGTAGAGCTATCGGCGTAGATTACGGCTCTGTATCTCGTAAATATAACATCGATGTCATTGTCTAGCTAGACCAATTGATGAGCGAATGGTAAGGAGTGAGATTGCCAACTATCAGTTTTGGGAGCAGAACTTGGGCTACTGTAGAATTGCCAATAAAAATGTAGGTACTATAGAAATTGGGGTACGAGACAGCTAGAACAGAAGTGGACATCTTAGAAGCCACTGATTTTAGACCTATATTTCTCCATTACTAACTTACTAAATGATGGTCCTAAATTACTAAATGAAAAAAAAACGGCCTCTGCAGAGGTCAGGTTATTTTTTTCTATTTAAGGTTTTGTATTGCAATGGTCTGACTAATTACTATAGATTAAAAAAGACCAACCCTTTATTCATTATAAATACAAATAAAAAACACATAATATTAAATTATTTACACAAATAAAATATTAAAAAATAAAAGAAATATAACAAAAAAAAACGAAAATTACGCCAAACCCAAAAAAAGATAGTTTGAAAGGTGCATTCAACACCTACATATACATATATAACGTTTATCAAAAGAATGAAAATAAAACTTTAAAATCAGATTTATAGCGCAGCTCACAGCGACGTAATTTTCAAACCACCCCTTCCATAGGTATAATTAATAATCCATTTTTATCCTTTGGTGTCTATGTAAAGACAGAAATGATCCAAATAATATTGAATCTTTATTAAAAGAGATTAGACTATAACATGTTTTTAGACTATAGGTATTTAAAACTTTTACTTAATGTATTTACTTACTAAAGGTATTTAAAATAGGATATGAACCATGTTTATTTATTTTGTGGAGCTTTGGTAAAAATGTTGCTTGAAATAGCATCAAAATATCGAGCTACACAAAATAAAAACAAAATAAATGGTAAATATTCAGTTTTAGATAACTTTAGTAGATTATTAAAGCCTTGAATGGAAAAATACGAATTCTAAAATATAAAAATGAATCGTTGAATGTGTTGAACAACTGAACCGATTTCGCTAATTCTTTTTTGTTGTGTTTGTTATTGTCAGGAGAAGGATGAAAGAAAAAATATTGAAAGTTGCTCAGAAAAATATTACGCGGGTGAAACCGCGGGGCGCAGCTATATTTTATAAGTAGGGTTCTGTTTTTATTTAAATCAATAAAAAGCTCTGACAATTCAATGAGATAAATCTGTCACAAACATTGACAAGGAATATTTACAAAATACAATAGGCTATTGCTGAATAGCATATCTATGTCATTGTAATTCTTTGATGACATCAAATCGAACTGCCGCAGGGTATGAATTCGGGGTTATATTACGTTGTTCTGTCTGTCTATCAATCAACAATGGTCACGGTGCTATGAGGTTAGTATTGGCGTTAACAAATTCAATTAGATACCTATTTAGTTGTAGGATAGAAGAAATATTATTTAGTAATAGTATATTACGATACAAGTGTGGTAAATCGATCATTGCATAGAGGCGGTTTTTGTTTATATTCTTTGTTGTGAGTTGAAAACATTCTAATGATAGCAGTTATGTAGCTCTACGGTGGGTCGCAATTCTGACTCCGACCGTACATGTATTGTAATAGACGGTTATTCAATGATCTATAAATTTAGCAATAAAATTGAAGAAAGTATAAGAATGAATGCCCTTCGATAAGAAATGGAACGAAACAAGCACCATGACAAAAAAAATGCCTCATAATAAGATCCGTGTTTCCTTATTCCGCTTACAAGATTTTTTCCTATTTCATCCTCAAATAAATTGTGCTGAAGGAAGTTTGCATCATTGAAGCATTATGGTAGAGAGATATTATATTTATAGTTTAATAAATAAAGGCTCATAATTTACAAGAGTCATTACTTTTATGCTCTTAGGTCAAACATAAAGATTGCGACATGAGGATTTATTGGGTATGGCTTTGTTTAAGTAATTGACATTGCTTCCATTATCTTCTTTTTTTCTTTCGTGTCAATGGAAAAGCTAATAAAGATATATTTATTATTTTCCCGGGTTGACTTGCATAACAAAATAAAGAGTTAAGGACCTTAGACATGATTAACAACTGTGAAACTTACAAACTAATTTAATAATGTCAACCATGACATGGTTATTGATATAGAATCTTATTTAAATTACCTGATAAATATATTTAGCTAGAATTGAGTTGATTTTTTAAGCATAATCTAATTACATACCGTCCTTAGCGTAGTTTTTCTATTGCAATTTAGTCGATAAAAAAAGAAAGAAATGCGATTATTAACCGGGAAAATATTACTGTGAATACAAATCGTGTGATTTTGTAATAGTACATTACGATATAAGTGTGGTAAATTGATCTTTGCATAGAGGTGGTTTAGACGCGCGAGCGGATCGCGAGCGTGTTAGAAGCCGTGATGCAAAGATCAATTCCACACGCATATCGTACGACATTTTTTTATCACAGCTGCGAATAAAAGAAAAAACTTGAAAAGAAAAGAAAATAATAATTAACAAAATATTTGTGATAAGTCTTTGTTTACTATTTTTTTGTTTATTATACTCCCGAAAGGGCAGGCAAAAGACTTTTAACCTATACACCCTCGTTTGACATACAATAAACAAAAACAAAAAACAAATGAAATAATCCCTAAAAAAGGGATTATATCATTTGTTTTTGCGTCAAGGGTTAAAAACTGAATATAATGGTACGGAAAAAAAATTAAGTAAAGATAAGAAAAAACTCAATTTTTAATCATTTTTTAAGACGTGAATTTCGTAAATTAGCCACAATCGTCAGCAACCCACTTTAGTAGGTACCTACTTATCTATGTAGGTATTGCGTAAAATCCTCCCAATTGCTACTTTTCCCTTTACTTTTCCATCCCAATTTTAAAATGAGGTCTCACTCGAAACGAACACCACCTTATTACCCGTTTTATTTACAAACTTTATCGCTCCCCTCCTAACACAAGTGCCAATAAATCGCGACGTTCACACGTACTGATTACAGAATCCAGAAAAGGCGGCATATTTCATGGCGACGGGAAATTAAAACGTCAGGAACATTAACACACTTCACCACTGGCAAATTGTTTAACTTTTCCCATTAAACTGGGAAGTTAGTGTGAACCGTTATAGTTATACAGCTTATTACCTAAAAGATTGTGTTGAAGATTTAAGTTTCGTCATATTTTTAACCCCCGACACAAAAACGACGGGGTAATAAGTTTGACGTGTATGTGTGTGTGTGTGTGTGTCTGTGGCATCGTAGCACCCGAACGGATGAACCGATTTTGATTTAGTTTTTTTTATTGTATTTTTTTAAATTGAAATTATTTTGATCTTGTGACGAGTTTGTGCTATGTGGTAGGTTATAGAGGCAAACTTACTTCGATACAGGTTTAATGAAAAAACGGTCAGGCGTCAAGAAAAACCAGTGAACAAATCGATACTAATAGTGCTATTAATATTATAAAGCTGAATAGTTTGTTTGTTTGTTTGAACGCGCTACGCTCAGGAACTACTGGTTCGAATTGAATAATTAACTTTGTGTTGGATAGTCCATTTGTCGAGGAAGGCTATTGGCTACTTTTTATCCCGATATTCCCACTGGATCGGGAGTTACGCGGGTGAAACCGCGGAGCGCTGCTAGTTACTAAATAACTTCCGAATCCAAGTTTTATTAGGGCGCTTTTACTTAAGACTCTGCTGTCCGTCGGTCTGTCTATCCCCAGGCTTTATCTCATAAACCGTGATAGCTAGACAGTTGAAATTTTCACAGATAATGTATTCTGTTGCCGCTATAACAACAAATACTAAAAACCGAATTTATTGGTACGGAACCCTTGACCGGTTTTTTTCTAAATTGAATAGAGTCATCCTATTGGAAATTGGTTAGTTAGATACTTAGTTGAACCTAAATTGATACATTATCATAAAATCGGTATTGCCAGGCGTCTGTTTGCCCAGACTCCAGACGTAATTAAATAAATTCTTTTAACGCGACAGGTATTGGTTTAAGTTTTAAAATTGTATCATTTGTTTTGTTTGCAGAAACAATGGAACTTACCTGCAAGTTTTTTAAATCGCAAAATGTTTTTTATTACAATAAAAACTACTTTCTATACGAACTACTCCAGTAACAATAAAAACTACTCTCTATACTACTTTACATTGTTGTAAAAATAAATTTATCTTTCTATGTACTTAACTTGTTATAATCAAACGACCGTTAATCCTACAAACAGTTTTAAAACTTAGACCATTGTTATGTATCTATTTAGTTAGCCAACTATGTACTCTTATTGACTAATAAGATTATTACTAGAGGGTAGATTATTGAAGGTAGTTGATAGAATCCAAAATGGTGATTTGTGTTGCTCCTTAGCTCAATAAACGTTTTAATACTATTTCGGTGTTTCTATGGACATAATATTGGCGACTTGGTTAAATTACTATAGTGGAAAGTGTTTGTAACGAGATAATGTCGCTAAAAGCAGTGAACTTTCATCAATTCGACGTGAAGGTCGATATATGGGACGCGTACATTGATAGACTCAACTATTGTTTTGAAGCAAATGGTGTCGAAGAAGATTCGGCAAAAAGGGCTAATTTTTACACAGTTTGTGGCAATCAAGTGTTTGAAACTCTTCTTGCGTTAATTACGCCGAGAAAATCAAGTGAAGTGACTTTTAGTGAAATTGTTGTGATTTTAACGAATCATTACAGTCCAAAACCAAATGAAATAGCAACTTCGTTCAAATTTTATAAAAGAGATCAACGACCCGGTGAATCGGCGGCTGACTATATTGCCGAGTTGCGGAAGCTTAGTTATGGTTGCAATTTTTCAAATTTGGAACGTATGTTACGAGATAGGCTCGTTTGTGGCATGCGTAATCAGAAGTTACAGTATGAATTACTAAAGAGTGACAATCTACAATACAAAGATGTCGTGGATTCCATGATTTCGTCCGAGGCCGCGGGGAATGACGTTCGAATGATCCAGACCGCGAGTGTCGCGGGGCCTGTTACGTCATACCAGGCAGTGTCGTCTGCTGTATCAGCCGGTGAACCGATGGATGTCAACGCAGTCACTACGAAGTCAAGCTATCGGCTGTGTTATCGGTGCGGGGAGCGACACGGGGGCGAATGCCGTTTTGCTAATGTAGTATGTCACTATTGTAAGAAGAAGGGGCATATTGAAAAAATATGCGCTGCAAAGAGGAAAAGCAGTGCTAATAAAGTGAATTATGCTAACGAAGAAAGCGATGATGAGTTTTTTATGAACGGAATTTATACTTTGGAGAGCAATATTGTGCGTGTGCCGGCGTATCGTGTGAAGGTGCTCCTAGAGGGCGTTCCGGTAATGATGGAAGTGGACTCGGGCGCAGCCTTCTCCATCGTCAACCTGCATACTTGGAGGCAGCTTCAATCCGAGGCGCCGCTCAGACGTCTACATAATCGACTGTGCACTTGGAATAGTGCACCGGTTGCAGTCATTGGACAGACTTCAATTTTAGTTAAATTTAGAGACATTGAGTGTAAATTAGATTTAGTTATAGCTAATGGGAAGGGCCCTAATCTTTTAGGGCGAAATTGGTTTGGGGCTCTTGGCATTTCGTTAACTAATATTAATTTGATTTCTGATATTGATATGTCCGGTGTAGATTTTGTATTAGCTAAGTATAGAGAAGTATTTAGGGCCGAATTAGGGACATATCGAGGGGACCCTGTTAATATACAATTGAAACCTGATGCATCACCTAAGTTTTTAAAGGCTCGGTCGGTTCCGTTTGCTATTAAGGCGCGAGTTGAAAGAGAAATCGACCGAATGGTCAACGAAGGTGTATTACAACCTGTATCTTTTTCAGAGTGGGCGACTCCAGTAGTGCCTATCGTTAAGAAGAATGGTGATATACGCCTGTGTGGGGATTACCGCAGTACAGTGAATCGAGCTACAGAGTCCGATACTTACCCGATGCCGACTGCTAGTGAAGTGTTCGCTGCTGTCGCCGGGGGTCAATTTTATACGACTCTCGATTTAGACCGAGCGTACACACAAGTGGTCGTTTCAGATGATACAGCACGTCTTTTAACCTTAAATACTTGTAAAGAACTTTTTACTGTGCATAGATTAGCATTTGGTGTAAAGGCATGCCCGGGTATTTTTCAACGACTAATGACAGCGTTGCTGGCGGGCGTGGCCGGAGTCGCCGTGCTGATCGATGACGTCATCGTGAGCGGGCGCACCCTAGCGGAGATGACGGAGCGTCTGGATACCGTCCTCGAGCGAATAGAAAAGGCTGGTTTGCGTCTAAATGAAAGTAAGTGCAAGTTTGCAAAACAGCGTGTTGAATTTTTAGGTTTTATTATTGATAGAGATGGCATACACCCTGCACAGAGTAAGGTCGAGTCTATACATAACACGCCAGAGCCGGCAAACGTCCAACAGCTTCAAGCATTTTTGGGTTTGTATAATTTTTACGAAAGATTCATACCACAAAAGGCCACTGTGCTCGAGCCACTACATAGATTGCTCGATAAGTCACATGACTGGAAATGGACAGAGGCTGAACAGAATAGTTTCGATACTGCTAAACGACTCTTGTCATCTGAGTTAACTCTCGTTCATTACGACTTAAACAGACCTTTAGTGTTAACCTGTGACAGCTCCGATTTTGGTGTCGGTGCTGTCCTCTCTCACATTATGGATGACGGCACAGAGCGTCCCATAGCCATGGGCTCCCGGACACTTCACTCTCACGAGCGACGTTACTCTCAACTAGATAAAGAGGCAACTGCTATTTTGTTCGGTGTCAAAAAATTTCATAACTATTTGATGGGTAGAGTTTTTAAAATAATCACCGATCATAAACCCTTATTAGGCATTTTTGATCCTAACAGACCTATTCCTAACGTTTTGTCACCTCGTCTTACTAGAATAGCCTTAGTACTGGCCTCTCTTGACTATCAAATAGCTTATAAACCAGGGACACAAATTGGTCATGCGGACGGGTTAAGCCGGTGGCCTCAACCGGTCCCTGAGCAACCTGAGTCTCAATTGCATGACATTTTGTTGATGTCTGAGACACCTCAAGATTTTCCTATAAATTCTGAACAGATAGCAATGGCTTCTAAACGAGACACAGTCTTGTCTCGTGTCAGTCGTTATATATTGTCTGGTTGGCCACCTAAGGTAACTGATGACCAGATACGCCCATATTGGTTGCATCGTACGGAGTTATCGCTATGCGAAGACTGCATTCTGTTGGGTAATCGTGTAGTGGTACCACCTGCGTTGCGTGATACCGTAATGCGAGCTTTGCATAAAACGCACAATGGTATCGTTCATACAAAAGCACTGGCTAGAAGTTACGTTTGGTGGCCAGAGTTAAATAGTGATATTGAGACTATGGTACAGAGTTGTGAGCATTGTTTAGAGAACAGACATATGCCTCCAAAAACGACTTATGAGTGGATAACACCTTCTAAGCCTTGGTCACGTATCAACGTTGATTTTGCGGGCCCTTTTCAGAATAACATTTTTTTAATCGTTGTAGATGCTTACTCGCGATGGCCGGAGGTAATAATAGTTAATAATATGACATCTGCAACGGTGATTAGGCATCTTAGAATGTTATTCGCCACTCATGGGCTTTGTGAGACACTGGTTTCTGACAATGGTACGCCGTTTGTTTCTTCAGAGATGAAACAATTTCTGGACTCTAATAATATTCGTCATCTCACGACAGCTCCATACCATCCATCCACTAATGGATTGGCTGAAAGAATGGTCCAAACTGTAAAAGATAAGCTACGTAAAATGAAAGACATATCGTGGGATGTTAAACTTCCTCTTATGCTTTTGGGTCTTCGTACTACACCATGTTCGGCTACTAACAAGAGTCCTGCAGAATTGCTTATGAATAGACGCCTACGTACCTTATTAGATACGATCCATCCTGATAATCATAGTCGTATTTTGAGAGAAGAACAAGTAACTCGAAATGCTCAAGTAAAATGTAGGCAGTCAGATATAGGACAGAGAGTCATGTATAGGAACTTCAGTAGTGGTCCCCGTTGGTTGCCAGGTACAATAGTAGATAGAGAGGGACCATCTAGTTACTCAGTGGGCACGACAGAAGGGACTGTAGTTAGTAGGCACATTGATCAGTTGTTTAGACAGGGACATCCAAATTCAGAACCACAATCAGAACAGGTAGATCCGGAGCAGGAGGGAGAAGGTAGGGAAGAGAGAGTGGAAGATGGTACTAGTCAGGAAGCGATGGTTGAGCAGGATATTATTGAGATTCCTAGTGCTGATAAATGGGCGGAAATGTTAGGAATACCGGTGGAGCCAGAGCCTGGGTTTTCTGGGGGTAAAATTAAAAACAAATCGCATTTACATGATAAGACTCCTTATGTTAGACCTAATTTAGATTATTTAGATTATGTACCTATGTCAAATGATTGTTTTGATGTATAAGTTTATTTTGTATTTAGTAAGACTTTATTTTGATATGTATAATATAATTCATACTTGGGGGAAAGGTATGTTATGTATCTATTTAGTTAGCCAACTATGTACTCTTATTGACTAATAAGATTATTACTAGAGGGTAGATTATTGAAGGTAGTTGATAGAATCCAAAATGGTGATTTGTGTTGCTCCTTAGCTCAATAAACGTTTTAATACTATTTCGGTGTTTCTATGGACATAATAACCATCTAATTTAAAAAGCTCGGTAATTTCAAGGTAATTTAACCTATCTTCTCCTCGTATAGTGGCGTGGCTCACCTATTGTTAGAGTTTTCAGATCGCCTTAAGACCTCTAACTTGACCTAACGACCAACGGCTTAACGTGACTTCCGAAGCACGGGGGCTCACGAAAACACATTTTTGCCACACTACTAATTGGTCACCCATCGAAGTAAGAAGGCGTGGTCTTACTTCGAGGCGTCGCTTAACCCGCACGACCGTAAACGATCAGCGAGCTTCGCTTAGCTGTGAGCCTCCTCATTTAACCTATTTGGTACAACTACTGTGTCAAACGAAGATGAAAATAATTGATTGATAATTTATTACCAAACAGGGTTTAAGTGTAATAAGGTCTTATATAGTTTAGTCTAACATTGAGCAAAAGACGCAGTAAAATGCTAGTTTCAAAGCACGTTTTGGCCGAAATCCAGAATTTCTTTACAACTATTTCAAATAACGAAAGAATTCAAAATTTGAATGTTTAAGTTTTAAAGAACAAGATAAAGCCGTTTCCCACGGAAAGCCCATTGGCTATTTCAAAGGCATTCTTGTTACGAATGTTTTAAAGTTTTTGAATGTTTAAATTTTTGGTTTGTAATTCGAATGGGTAAACTTTGTTCGGACGTCATCGTCAGTTAGAACTGCGGAAGTCAATCGGAAGTCGCCATCCACACATGGTAAAAGCAAAAAATGTTCGAATTTCGCATACAAAGCGTCACGCACCATCTTTCTCATGCACTGAGTTCCACTGCTAAGAAGTGGAACTCTCTGCCCGCGTCGCTGTTCCCCCAGAGCTAAAACCTTGAAGTCTTCAAGTCTGGAATGAATAGGTCCCTTCTAGGCGACCATACTATATCCTCAACTTCATCTTTGCTTTGTGAGATGAGGTCAAATGCAAGCCTTTTTTACGTAAAAAAGTGATATTTCACCGCTCCTACAAGTACACCTCCTCCAATGTCCTTTGTGCCCCAACACCTGCACCTTAGACGAATTAAATGAGGCCAATGATGCTGTCGTAGCTATGGTGCAATATTGGTTAGACATAATTTAAAGGCTGTATGTACGGTTGGAGTTAAAATTGCAGATCCACCGTAGAGCTCCAAAACTGTTATTATTAGAATGATTTCAACTCAAGCAAGATTCTGAGATCTTGTTCGAGTTCAAGTTTAAAGTCGTTACTCATTAATTTATTAGATAAATATTACAAGAATAAAAACATTGCAATGATAGTCACTTTAGAACTCTACGGTGGGTCTGCTATTCTGACTCCGACCGTACCCTGACATGAAAAGAATAACACCAGCCAAAAAAACCATCTAGGTGAAAAAAAAAAACTGACGCACCTGATATCCGTTATGCAAGGGTACGTATTGGTAGGTTGGTTAATACACCGGTTATTGTATTACAAAGATAGGCAAAAACCATAACCCTTTCCTTGCAGCCGGGTAGAAACAGCGAAGACCTGCAAGTAACAGATTAGTTGAACAATTTCGAGAAAGAAGTTTGGAGCCTTTTCTGGAAAACCGCCAGCGTACGGCTCAACAAACTTCTAAACTTGATACCATGATTGGAGATGTAAATAGCAATTATTTTATTTGAAATTACGTATAGCAAATTAAAAAATAGCCTATTAAATTTAGGTACTTTTAAAATTAAGTTACCGCAAGTAAACCTTAAACTTGTCCTATACCTACGGCCCATGTGGATCGTTCCACATGGGCCGTAGGTATAGGACAGTTAGTTAGTTTTTTTGTCAAATTAATATAGATTAATATATAATTTAATTTGATTTATAAATTTAACATTTATTTACTATAAATGTTAAATTTATAAATCAAATTAATATAGAATTCTTACGAAATCTGAACGACTTTTGCTTCTGACACTGTTTGTTTTTTAGGCTGTTACCATAAAATGGCTTAACCGATTTCAGTGCGCGCAATAGACATCTACAATATCAATAGATATCTACGGAGAAAGCGGTACTAAAAATAGATGTCTCTTATTCTGCTAACCGTACGCAAATTCTTGCGGAGCTAGGAACTAATTAGCCCGTGATGAAAGGATAGGAGGATGTATTAACACTTTAAAGTTCCACTGTTTACTGCATATTTATTGAGTAAAAGCAGGGGTTTTTCATATCATGTCATATGACCTTCTAATACAATATTGATTGATGTGTAACCTTGGTCTTGGCACATCTTCATATCAGTGCAGGTGCGATGCAATATCAAATTACTATGTTTACTATGTCACTTGTTTCACTTGCCTGCATTCTTTGTTATTAATTTAAAAAATACAAATATTTGGAGCTCTTGGGAAGCAATGTCAACATTATCATCATCCGAGCGATGTTCCCGGTTGCATCCCTCTGGGGAGCCCGGGGTCCGCTTCTTGGGAAACAATGTATGGTTGTTAAATTATATTAAAATACACCTATGAAGTCCAAAAGACGTAGGTCAATTCAAATGTAGTAAAACCGAAGTCGCGTAACCATATTGATGCCAGTTTGTGCAGAGCATAAACATATACACTACATTTTACGACACATAATTTTAAAACAAAATCCAATATTCAAGTAGTGCAGTTTATATTGGAGAAAAATATTCAGGTATTGGAAAACGAGGTGTCTGTAGAATAACCGACGACAATAAAGTAGCAGATATTCTGGCACTTTACGAAAATACGAATATGTTTTGAACCGATTTAAAAAGAAGAAGAAGTTCTTTTGTCGCGTATATACAGGATGGTTTTTATTAAATAGGCTTTCAGGGCTATATTCGAAACTATAAGAGATAGTGAAAATGCTAAAAGGAGTTGCGAGCACGATTTTGACAAAAACTAAAACTTCATTATTGACGACCCAGTTGGCACAATGGTCACCATGCCGGACTGCTAAACACAGGGTTGCGGGTTCGATTCCCGCCTCAGACAAGTATTTATGCTTAGATATTTGTCTGTGGTCTGGTTGTTTCTATGTATTATAAGTATATATTTACAAAAGAAAAGTGTATAAGTAGTATATCCGTTGTCTAGCACCCATAACACAAGTCTAGTTACTTAGTTTGGGGCTAGATGGCGATGTGTGGAATGTCCTGCAATATTTATTATTTATTTATTTATTATTATTAGTTTTTTGAAAAGTCATTTACTTAGCCAGGAATGGAAAATTTTAATTTTTCAAAAAAAATTTTACTCCATATTTGTTTTATCTATCGATATATTGTTGCTGATATAGTTCAATTACTAGAAACAAACATGGTATCCCAAACATATTATGGCACACAACTCCTTTTAGCAATTTTCGCTCAGAAACATCAAAACTTTTATCTTATATCTTTAAACTAGCTGTGCCCCGCGGTTTCACCTGCGTAAGTCCTGATCCCGTGGGAATATCGAAAAAAATATCCTATGTCCTATGTCTTATGATTGTAAGCTACCTCCCCACCAATTTTCAGCCAAATCGGTTTAGCCGTTCCCGAGTTATAAATGGTGTAACTAACACGACTTTTCTTTTATATATATATAGATATAGATGAGCAATTCTTTTTTTTTATTTTTTTTTATTAACATATAAAAAACAAAATACATCAAATTAAATAGAGTTTTACCGGACGTCAGTGCCATCGACTTTAAATAAATAAAAAGTACATTAGTCTAAAACTAAAACATAAAATAAACATAAATATACAAACTTAAATCAATATAAATAAATATAAACGAAAAATAATATAAATTTATATAAACCATTAAATACCGAATATAATAAATAACAAATAGTTAGGTAGGTAGGGGCAAATGGAGTGAGAAAGCGCACGATCGGTGCATCAGCTGATAACAGGTTACGCAGTCACACATGCTAACTTGTCTTGTATATATAATTGGAATCTCGGAATCGGCTCCAACGATTTTCATGAAATTTGGTATATAGGGGGTTTCGGGGGCGATAAATCGATCTAGCTAGGAATCATTTTTAGAAAATGTCATTTTATTCGTGTTTTATCGCAACTTACTTTTTTTTTATCTAAAAAATATGACTCTTCCTGACATCTATTGACGAACTACTAATACTATTTTTTGTGAGCAATAAAGTTATTCCAGCAGATGGCGTTGTTAAGTAACACGAAGTCGATGAGTGTTTGCTTTGAGGTTAGACTAAGTAAATAAAAAAAAAAATGCCGAGCAAAGCTCGGTCATCCAGGTACTATTTTTTTATTATCCAACTAGCTGCGCCCTGCGGTTTCACCCGCGTAATAATTTTCTGCGCAACTTTCTTAATTTTTTATTTCATAAGAACCTTCTCCTGATAATAACAAACAGACCAAAAAAGAATTGGCCAAATTGGTCCAGGCGTTGTTGAGTTATGCGCTTACCAACACATTTTGCGATTCATTTTTATAGATTTTTGTATAGATTAATCTAGGTTAGATAGAAATATGTCTTATTTAAACTAATCTAAACTCTATCAGCCCTTTTTACCCTTTTAGGGTTTGAATTTACAAAAATCCTTTATTAGTGTTCCCCTACGTCCCAAAATGAACCCCCATGCTAAATTTAAAACTCCTAGCACTTGTACCTACTAGCTGATTCTCAGACCTACTGAATCTTATTTGACAGCAAAATTCCCATTAACAAAATGATGAAAGGTTGCCTGGAAGAAATCGCTTTCAGCGATAAGGCCGCCCATATGTGCTACTTATACTTTCTAGCTATTACTTTACTTTGTGTTTATCGTGTTCTGTTTCTTTCTGTGTTGTACAAATAAAGTTATCTATCTATCTAATGATCCGCCATTTATTGAATACATTTGTTACAAAAAATGTGATAGATGAAAAACCGCTCGACCGATTTTGTGCAAACTTCACATAAACCATCTACAAAATAGTCCGAACAAAGCTTAAACATTTGGTTTGGATAGGTAAGCCCGTTCTTGAGTTATAAAATTACAACGAAAAGTGGCATTGATTTTTATAGATATACTAGCTACGCCCCGCGGTTTCACCCGCGCAATAATTTTCTGCGCTACTTTATTAATTTTTTATTTCATAAGAACCTTCTCCTGATAATCACAAACAGACCAAAAAAAGAATTGGTCAAATTGGTCCAGGCGTTGTTGAGTTATGCGCTTACCAACACATTTTGCGATTCATTTTTATATTAAAGAAGATATATAGATGATTAGGCAGGAAGTCGTTGGACGCAAAGAGCATGCGACAGATCGCTCTGGAAGTCTTTGGGGGAGGCCTATGTTCAGCAGTGGACGTCCTGTGGCTGATATGATGAGATGATTATGGTATTTCTCGCAATGTCTTCTCTGTTTATTGTATTAACATTTAAGTTCAAACAATTTTGCGCAATAATAAAATTCAAAGTGAAATATAAAATGAAAAGTTACTTTATTACCTAATAACGCTTTACCTACATCAAAAATCCAGATTTAATTATTTATTCGAGTTAGTACCTCGAATAAATCAAATAAATAATTTTTAATAATCCAAAGAAACATAAAACATCTGTAAATAAACAAAATTACATAACATCAAAGAAGCGAAGGTACTAAACTATGTACTTAGCTAAAGTAAACTCATACATTTTTAAAACAAAATTAAGCAAAGTTGCTAACACCGAGGATTTATATGAATTTTATTTAAAATACAGGTTCATTTACCTTCCCCATCGTATTAAAACCTTGAGCAAGAGGCGTGAAAAGAACTGGCAAAAGGCGTGGACGTGGCGCGTTGCAGAAACTAAGAGGTCGAAAGCAAGGAGGTGCTACTTGAACTGAATGACTCGATTAGTGAAACTAAAAAATAATAGTCAGTTAATAATGTCACACAGATTAGCGGAGTTTATTATCTTGATTTTTTGAAGAATGATCTGGTGCCTTTTCTGGACAGGATAATAAATCTTTAAAGAAAGAAAGCATTTATTGAGTACAGACACACGACAAAAACAGGTAGGAAGAAATGAACATGACAATGAAAATTAATTACATTAAAAAAGTGACAAAGAAAAACAACATAAATGAGGAGTCGTGTGCTGACCCAAATGGGTCGACCTCAGCTAAAAGCTGCAGCCCAGCATGCTTAGCTGCAGCGCTGGTCTTCCGGCCAGATCCATCTGGCTAGAGTTTATATATAGTCTTTCATACCAGTAGTATGAGTATTTCAGTGTATATTATATTCAAGAACGTTGAATATCAATACATATAAAATGCTTTGTCCTGAACGACTGACTGACTGACGGATCAACGCACAGCCTAAGCAGCTGATCGTAGAGACCTGAAACTTGGGGGGTGTATTCTTTGTATGACGTAGACATCCGATAATAAAGGATTTTCTGAAATTATACCCCTTAAAAAGGGGGGCAAAGTTGTATGGGACTACGTGATTCCTTGATCCAATCTTTTACTTCAAATACGGACAAGTAACTTATATAACTACAGCCAGTTAATAGTTTTTGTCTATGTCTCTTGTCCCTTCGTTGTGTTCCGCCACTTACCTTCCCAATCTTGCCCGTTTAGAGTAATGCCTTTTAAAAACCGGATTTGCCTTCGCGGTCTTTGTGGTATGTCATAATTTGTATTCAAATCTCGCATCCTTTACGGGCGGAGTCGAGTCACCTCAGGGTTCTATTCATTTTTCCATCAGAATCGACTTCGGAACGGTTGCTGAGCCATCATCAAAATTTTGTTCTTTATACCTTAAGTGTGAAGTGCACTTGCGGATAAATTGGGATAAAATTAACCTTTGGAGTAATTTGCCTTTGGAAGTTTCGAAACTTTATCCACGTTTGAAATGCTGGTGTATAAAGGTAAATCCACGCTATATTTAGGTGTTTTTTAAGTCTTGAACCAGCTAGATAGCGAACACTTCTATCACATAAATGACTGTAAAAGTTTCAATAGGTTTCAGACTTTGAAATAATTTTTTTTTTTTAATAGTTGATTTTATCCGGTGTTACTCTTCGGAACTCCATATCAATGAGGACAAGCAAAAATGTGTCTTAGTGACACAAACGTTAGATACGACGTCGCTCTCCGATATGTTGCCTCGCTGAACGCTGTATTTTTTTAAGTCAAGATATAATATTAAAGTAATTAATATCTCTGGAATTAATTAAATAACGATCGACCAAAAGCCATGGTTAATTAAACCCGATGACATTTTATGTTCCTGTCATCAAATAGAATGTTGTAGCGACTTATCTAATGATGGAGAACAACCCTTTATTAAGAAATTTAATGTGTTTAAGGCTTTTACTTGATTATAGTCGTTAGCAATTTATGTACCATGACTGTGTGACGCGAAAATTATAGCTTTTTTTTATTAAAAAAGTTGAATTGAGTTCATGCTTTTATGAAAATAATAAGGTAGCGTATTGTTTGTGTGAAAATGTTTAAGAAGATTCAATATTTGGTATTATATTTGACTTCTCTAAAACCAAGGATTTTAGAAAGACAAAGTATAATAATAATTATACCTCTTAAACACAGACGACTAATTGCATCCCGTAGTGTCACGTGTTAAGTTTATTGTATAAATATTAGCACCAAAGTCGGGTATAACATTTTAAGAGGAAAGGATACCGGGAGCTCTCTCCATACAAACGTAGTCGACTGTTTTCTCCCTGGATAATGACACTAGAGCAAATATATTTTTTTGCATAAAACTTATATCTGCTATGACCATGCCCTTATGTTTCGTTTTTTATTTTTATTTTTTTAATCTTAATTTCTATGATAGTTAGAAAATGAAAAAAAAAAACCAAAGCATAGTCATGACAGTTATAGGTTTTATGGCACAAAAATATTTGTACTAGTGTCATAATCCAGGGAGGAAACAGTCGACTACGTTTGTATGGAAGAGAGCGCCGGTACCCTTTCACCTTAACACGTGACTGACATAATTATCCATTATAAGTAGAATACATTTTAATAGGTGATAGTTCATATGCAAATTTTTAGTATGGTAGTTGTTGGTTTAAGACAAACGCAAATTATTTGCTTATTATAGGAAAAAAATACGATCACGTCATTATTTAAGTTATTAGAACAAATACATATAAATATATATTTTTTTGCGTAAATAAAATAATTTTTATTTTCGCAAAAAATCAAAGGTTCCGTTTCATTATATTCTGTTTTTAACAATAATTAATATCAAGCGAAAAACCCTAAAATATTGTATGCCAGACAAGGCTGTATAGGTTAAAAGTCTTTTGCCGTAACATACATTTTGGCGATTCATTTTTATTTAGGTAGGTATAATAACAGAAGATAGAAGAGTCAAAGTAAAAGTTAAAATTCTTAATCATGTGGAATTGTACAATTTCCATGAAATCACATTGAAACGTCTTAAAAACTAAGTTAGGAGGTGTGCCTTAGGAAGGCGCCCACAAATAAAAAGAAGGCACAAGAAACTCATGGGGTTTTTTTGGGATTATGTTCACAAAGGTGAAGATAACAAATATTTGATGGTATTTAAGAAGAAGAAGATATGATTTTATATTTAAAACACTCGGGCAGTGGTCGCTTGATCGATTCGTCTACACGGTACGAGAAATTTTAATACCTTTTAAACAAGTTTTTAATTATCTTTATTCTATTAATGCCTACTTTTGCCTACTAATATCGTTTTCGTGAGTTTTTGTACAACATATGGACTGTAATTGTCTGAAATCAATGATTTGTGTTTTTTTTTTTAATTTTAATTCTTGCATAGTGTGCACTATTCCTAATCTTCGTACATTTGTATTCATCGCGCGACATCCACCGGCCGCAGAGCCAACAGATTGGTTCTATTATACAGACACAATGTCCCCGTGATATTCAATGTCACTACAGAAAGGTTTTGAGAGCCCTAATTTTGTACTTTGACCTGTGGGATTCGTACATTCCGTGAAGTGTTTGATTGTTGGAGCGGAGGATTTTGAATTGGCAATTATATTGTCCCTTTTCGGATGCGTCGTAGCAAACTTTAAAATAAATATGTACAGTCGGAATACCTATTAGCTGAACCCCAAGTGACCTAGAGCTCACTCGCATATCTGTAAGGCTGTAAAGTAATGTTACCTGATTCTGTTTGTTTATTAACAAAAAGCTATTGCATCGTGCGAGCTTCGTACAGTCGTACCATATACATACAACGAACGCTCGGTCGGGCTACATGGTAGGCGGAGTGGGGGGTGTTAGGTTTTATTTTCGTTACGAAATTTCTTGATTCGGTCGCCAAGCTCAAAGCCCGAGATAAAAACTATGCAATAGCTTAAAAATAAATTTATTATTATTTATTTATTTTAGACCATTCCGTCCTACTGCAGGACAAAAGACTCCCTACCCTCTTTCCACTGTTCCCTGTCTAGTGCCAGCTGGGACCAGTTCCTATGATGCGAGTTTATAGTTTGAATACGTTCATAGTTTGAATTAAACTTGCTTCGTTTTCGACATTAGTTAACAAGCACGTTTGCCCAAAATTCATACTCGGGGAAATTAACGGAATGAAGGAGGTAAAAGTTGCATTTGCCCTCGTAGTTTTTCTGTAGTATGCTGAAAATGGAGGACAATGGGAATAATCTTATCATCTTCCCCCAAACTTGTTCCCACAAACTTTTAAACGAAGAAAAACAGTTCGAACAGAAAGGTTACCTCTAAGGAGGTTTTTTTAATAGATAGAGTGATCAAAGAGGAAGGTATTAGTATCCTACTAATATTATAAATGTGAAAGTTTGTGTGTGTGTTTGTTACTCCTTCACGCTAAAACTACTGAACCAATTGCAATGAAATTCGGTATGTAGATAGCTAGAGGCCTGGATTAACATATAGGCTACTTTTTATCCCGATATTTCCCACGAGATCGGGACTTACGCGGGTGAAACCGCGGGGAGTAGCTAGTTTAAAATAAAAAATAAGTTTTTAAGCTAAAACCCGATTACGGAAAAATTACGAACGACAAATTTTATGGAGATAATTACGCTTTAGAAAAAAAAAAAACTGATTTAAAAAAGTTGAAAACTTAAAACTAAGTGCGTAAAACCAATTTCTTTGTCTGAAATCTCTGAGTGTCCTTGCTAATACAATTTTCTAGCGTGTAGGTACTTTTTAGAGTTTTCTAATTCAATTACAGAACATCTTCAAAGTGTAACATACTCAGATAATAAAAACATATGCAAAAGCCTGTTTCCAATAGTAATTTGTATTGTATCCCACCAAAAGCAGGAGACTATCCTATTTCAATACGCAGTAAAAATTTGCATTACTCTCGTCGGAACATTTTCACGTATTGGAAGATTCTTGATACCTTCAATCTTTTGGTTTAGGATCTGCTTAGACTAGAGATTTTAAATCGGGTGAGAGTAAAGTCAGTTAAGAATAAAATAAAAATAAAATATTGCAGGATATTCCACACATCGCCATCTAGCCCCAAGTTAAGTAACTAGACTCGTGTTATGGATGCTAGACAACGGTTAAACTACTTATATACCTTTTCTTTTGTAAATAATATATACCATTGTGTCACCTGGGTTGAAAAATTATGAATGCACTAGCTCGGAACATCCTAAAGGAACTATAAGAGTTAATATGTTGAAAATGGAAGAAATATACGTGATGAGCTGGCTTTGTCCCATTAGTTCGGTTGACCGCACTGTAGCAACTATTTTGTCCCAGTAGTTTGGTTGGGGGAGAGAATCAAACTGTTGAGACTATTTATTAGTTCTGTTGGCTAAAAAAATGCAATCTTTCAGTGTTAACCGTTTTTTGTTCCAACCGTACCACGGTTGGAACAAAAAACAAAAGGCGAACGAAAAAAAAAACAAAAGACGATAGGTAGCAGAATGCAGTGTACTCTTTATAACGACCCAGTTGGCACAATGGTCACCATGCCGGACTGCCAAACATAGGGTTGCGGGTTCAATTCCCGCCTCAGACAAGTATTGATGCTTAAATATTTAATTTTGTCAGTGGTTTGGTTGTTTCTATGTATTATAGGTATATTACAAAAGAAAAGTTAGGAAATTAATCACCGTAAACGGAATTTTTTTAGACCTATATTTGCACCTATATTTATTGACCTACTTAATTTGATATAGAATGCTTTTCATCCATTTAAACAGCTCGATGAAGGCCGTCCTTAAAGGGATCTTTAATAGAGCCAAATATAGGACGTTCAATAAGTTTCACGGTCTGCAGTGGACCTTATTCAACCAAGTTACATACAGTAAGTAAATCTAGCCCGTATTTTTGCCTTGATGTAGGTTTTATGTCGTCATTTGACATGAGAGCGGATATAGGGGTGTATTCGTGTCGTTTTCGAAAGTATTAACAACGTACAATGATTTATACGACTGACGAAAAATAACTTAAATTAAATTGAATTAAATTATATTTGCGTTAGGGAAAGTATATTAAGAGTGATCTAAGCAATTAGAACCGTATTCTATTTAAAATTAAGTCGGTACTTATCAACGCACATCCTAAATCGTATCACGTAGACATCCGATAAGAAAGTATTTTCCGAGATTCTACCCCTTAGGGGGTGAAAAAGGGGGACAAACTTTGTATGGGATAACGTGATTACTTGGTCTATTTTCGACTTCTACGCGGACGAAGTCGCGGGCAAAAGCTAAAAAGGAGTCCGGACATTTAGTATGGGAACTTGGCTTAGTGTTTTTTTTTGCGAGGTGAATATTGAGACCACTACCAATAGATAGAAGGCTTTACGCTGCACAAATAATGCCTTCACACTGAACCTCTGAAGCGTCTCTGAAATGGCCTAACGTATTGTCCTATGATTTTAAAGAAATGCACCGTGGAATTTTATGTTACAACTAGCAGCGCTCCGCGGTTTCAACCGCGTAACTCCCGATCCCGTGAAAGTATCGGGATAAAAAGTAGCCTATAGCCTCCCTCAATAAATGGAATATCCAACACAAAAAGAATTTTTCAATTCGAACCAGTAGTTCCTGAGATTAGCGCGTTCAAACAAACAAACAAACAAACTCTTCAGCTTTATAATATTAGTATAGATACATATTGTGTCTTTAACGTCGTTACTTTCTGTTATTAGTCGCATCTTATGCAATTTAAAAACCTTATAAAAGTCATCTGGCGAAATTCGCTTGTACATAATAATAACAGATCTTCTTAGACGAAAAATGCTTATTTGACTTACAAATCATTGTGCACCGTCTGTCAGCTTGTATAAAATATTTGAAAGGAAAATATAAACATAAATACTTATACATAAAACAGATAAACGAAAATATTTTCCCTCGACACCAACTTAGTTTCATATTACATCCGCAAAAAATACCAGTAAATATATTTGAAAATTGTTTGAACCCTTTTAGATCGACATTTGATCCTAGGTTTAGGATTTCAAGGCAAACAGCTATCGAAGTCAATTTTATTTACCGCTTTTAAATGCGCAACGTTTTGGCGGAACTTTTATCTAAAGAAATTCGTCGTAAGTACATAGAAAAAAGGGTCTCTTGAAGCAAGAAATAATCCTCTCCCATAGATACTAGAGAATAATTTCTTAGTTTTAGTAAAAACCAAGTGTTTTCACTGCATAAATTAAAATTAATAATTAAATTAAAATTCTTTTATTTCGAGCTTCATTGGCTCATAGTATAAAACAAAGTCGCATCAGCTGTCTGCCCTGTATGCTAAGATATTTAAATCTACGCAACGGATTTTAATGCGGTTTTTTAATAGATAGAGTGATTCAAGAGGAAGGTTTATATGTATATAATACATGAATAATAAAGCCGTGCAAAGTCAAGGCGGGTTGCTAGTTAATTGAAAAGGTTCGAGTCTACTGGTAGATCTAAGGAATTTGCTGCACGCTCGTGATCACTCCGAAGATCCTCATCAGATCCTAATCAAATTTTCATGGGACCACTCTTATGATATCCGTTTTCTAAAAAAAAAAACATCTATATCGGTTGAGCCGTCGTTGAAGAAAAAACCTTTATTTTTAGGGTTCCGTACCCAAAGGATAAAAAAACGGGACCCTATTACTAAGACTTCGCTCTCCGTCCGTCTGTCCGTCTGTTTTTTACCAAGCTGTATCTCATCAACCATGATAGCTAGATTTTTTAATCTACTATACTGCTTTTTAAATCGGTTAAAAAGTCGAATTCTTCAATTACAAAAACTGCGAATTATATTCAAGACCATTAGCAGTTTTTTTATTTTACTAAAAACAGGAAATCATCATCATTCTCATCATCATCATCATCATCATATCAGCCCATACACGTCCACTGCTATGGAAATTATTAGCGTCTATAAAAAGAGGATTATTTCTTACTTCAAGAAACTTTTTTTCCTATATAAACCGTATTACTAAGAAATGTTATATGGGTTAGTTCATAACTCATATAAAATTCCTTAGTAATACGTTGAACGATCTATGAATTTAACTCAATAGTTATGGTACAATAAAACGTTTCATGATAAGTCGAATAGACTCGTGCAATAAAACGATGAAACCTTATATTTTATGATTAACCGACTTCGAAGCAAAGGAAAGGTTAATTTGACGACCTCTGTAGTGCGGTGGGAGAACACAGTTGTTCCGAATACGTTGTAGAAGGTTGCATGTTCGATTCCCGCCGTTGATCAAGTATTTTTGTATAGATAAGGTACCGGCGAGTAATATGGCCCATCTGCTATTATTTAAAAACTAAATATCTTCTTAAAAACCGGTTATTAAATAAATATTTGCTTTATTTTCGATCTGAAAAACAATTAATTTGTTTATTTTCTTGTTATTTTGTCACTAATAAATAAATAATAAATAAATCTTGCAGGACATTCCACACATCGCCATCTAGCCCCAAGCTAAGTAACTAAGACTTGTGTGATGGGTCCTAGACAACGGATATACTACTTATATACTTTTCTTTTGTAAATATATACTTTTAATACCTATGTTAGGGGTCTTGTTGTTTCTATAAACAACAAGACCACAGACAAATATCTAAGCATAAATATTTGTCTGAGGCAGGAATCGTAATTTTACAAACCTTTTCCCTCCTTAAAATAGGAAAATTGAAAATCCCTGAAACACGTCATCATTTATTTACGATAAGAAGATGTGATTCTAATTTTCAAGTTTCTACTTTCAAAAAAAATCAAACCTTCATACAAACTGCCACCCCCCATTTGTCCCCCTTAGGGGTTGAATTTCGCAAAATCCCGTCTTAGTGAGCACCTACGTCATAAAAGAAACCCCCATGCAAAATTTGAGACTCCTAGCACTTGTAGTTTCTGAGCTTTCGTGATGAGTGAGTGAGTCAGTGATTTTCCCTTTTATATATATAGATTACAAAAAGTATGTAAGTATTCTATCCATTATGGTTATCATAATACAAGCCTATTTGCTTATCTTTTGGCTAGATGGCTCTTTCCGTCCTGAAATATCTATTTATAAATTTTTGTGATTTTTCTTTGTAAAATCGTCTAAAACAAAGAAACTATCCTTGGCTTATTCTGATGCGCTCCAATTCTATTGTTCCCAAATATGTTTTTACGGGTTCAGTAAACATAAAAACGGGACCCTATTACTAAGACTCCACTGTCCGTCTATTTGTCACCAGGCCGTATGAATGACCTGTGATAACTAGACAGTTGAAATGATAGATGATGTATTTCTGTTGCCGCTATAACAACAAGTACTACAAATGAAATAAATTGGTACGGGACCCTTCGTGCGCGGGTCGGACTCACACTTGACCGGTTTTTTTTCTCCAAAGAATTTTATAGGTATTTACAAAAAATAATATTTTTAACTTTTAATTCCATACAAATTAAATACATCAAATTAAAAATAATTAAACAATAAATGAATAAAATAAATAGACACACATATTTGACATTATGAATACAAAAAATGGAGTGACCAGTTAGTCAAATAACCCGCCCCTTGTCGTACCCGGCGTAAAGGTGTGGTAAAGGTTCCCATAATGCTATAAGCATTGCCACGTTGAATGGCGATGGCTAACCTTTACATTTACAAATAACTGTAAATTTAAAAGTTGTTATTATTTATTATTTATTTATTAAAGGTTGCCTGGAAGAAATCGCTTTCAGCGATAAGGCCGCCCATTTGTGCAACTTATACTTTCTAGCTATTACTTTACTTTGTGTATATAGTGTTCTGTTTCTTCCTGTGTTGTATGAATAAAGTTATCTATCTATCTATCTATCTATCTATATCTAATGCAATCGTACCTACCTGTAATATTGCATTATCCGTGAAACAACTATTTTATTGTTTTTGTCTGGGTTGTAAACAAAACCTGTACTAAAATGAACGAACGTCGTAAATATAACACAAAAGTTGAAACATAATACGATAATAATAAAATAGCACGCAAAACCGGAGACAAGTATAGTATATAGGTTCTAAGGTATGTATGTACAGTGGGCTGCATAAATTCAGCCCTCGGTAGAGTTCGAAAATTACTATTATTGGAATGTTTGCATTCTAATATTTTTTGTTTGATTAATTGATGAGTTCGAAGACTTTAAACTTCACCTAAAGGAGATGTCTAGAATCTTTCTTGTGTTTAAAACATTCTTAGAACAGCCGTTTTGGAGCTCTACGGTGGGTCTGCAATTATGTAGCCGACCGTACAGTCAGCAAATTTTAAAGTGCGTATTTTAAAGTTTTAATTTTTTTAATAACGGTTCAATAATTTTTGGTTAGTAAGCGTGAAATAACTAACACTTCGAAAGCTTTAGTGCTATCAAGCATAATAATTAACAATGACTGAACCGTTATTTAAAAAAATAAAACTGTAAAATATGCACCTGCTACCCTCAGTTCTTTGCTGACTAACCAGTAGTGACGGTTGAAATTTCTTTAAATGTACTATGTAATAGACAAAAACACAATTTTAATTAGAGATGTCACGAATAGTGATTTTGTCGAAAACCGAATATTAGGCTAGGAGCTCGGCCGAAACCAAATATTCGGCCGCCTAATAGCCATACAGCCAAAACTACTGACATCCGCATTCACAATCAACCCTATGAGATTGCAGAGTGCGCACGAACTTAAAGAGCCGCAAATAAGACGCTAATTGGCTAGAGTGAAGAGAGCAGCCCAAAATTGACCAATCATAGGGCACCATTTAGCGCAGTGCGTTCACTTATCCAAGACAAACTTAAGTACTGTTTGTAAATACGGGCGTAAGTCTGGAAAGGGTTGGAAGTTTATATTATACTGCGTAAGTTTTAAAGGTAGGATCGTGAAAATTAAAATAAGTAGAGAAATTACCGTAAATAAATAATTTTTTATCACAGTTGCTCATAAAGTGGATCTTATTCAACGGCTTTTAGGCTCATAATCCAACATATTATGCACGCGTGCGTTTTAGATTTGTTAACTAGTGCTGTAAAGTTATCTCGATGGGTTATACTGTTTTGATGTGTAAAAAAGGTAGGTACTAAAGAGTTTTTAGCTAGCAAAAAAGGTTGTCTCTAAAGTCGGTTTACGAACGAAAATTTTACGTGATAATGACTTAGAAAACGATTAAAAATGGAGTTTTGTTTATTTTTTATTTTTTCTTTACTAAACTAAATATTGTTTTTCTGTACCATCGTTGTGTTTTGTTCTTAACCTCCGACGCAAAAACAAATAGAAAAAACCCTAAAAAATATTGTATGTCAGACGAGGCTGTATAGGTTAAAAGCCTTTAGCCTGGCCTTTCCGGAGCATAACTAACAAAAAAATATTGCCTTAAAAAATGTAAACATAGACTCACAAATATTTTGTTAATTATTATTTTGTTTTCTTTTCAAGTTTTTTCTTTTATTCGCAACTGTGATAAAAAACGTCGTACGATACACGTGTGGAATTGATCTTTGCATCTTGGCTTTTTATGACACGCTCGCTACCGCTCGCGCGTCATAAACCGCCTCTATGCAAAGATCAATTTACCACACTTATATCGTAATGTACTAATATTACCGCTCTGAAAACTGAAAAGTAAAAGGCATTGAAACCAAAAGGGCTGGAGAAACCAAACAAAAATATTCGAAAAATAAAAAGTAGGTACAAGTAAACAGATACTTTGTTAACAACGGATGTTCGTATTTCACAATGAATCCTTAATCTCAGAGGAAAACCCTTAGAAATAGCCATTTCAGGATAAAATTATCAAGTGGAGAAATGAAAAACGACGTTTCGAACCAGACGGTGCACTAACGCGTTTTAAATTACAATGTTGTACTGTTACATTCAAAATTGAGAATGAAAAATAGTTTACGGAAACTAAGCAATCTAATACCAAATACTATATAAACAATATATCGGTGTATATTATATAGTACCTATATATAAAAATAACCGGAAAACCAAATTTTTTTCAAAAACATGTTTTAAAATTCCAAAAGTCGGGTAACCAAAGTTGTTTGTTTAGTTAGGTGCACAGAAGTGGTCCTCAAATGCTTGCTAATATGCCTGGATAGTTAAATATATTTTTATTTTTATATATAGTTTTATTTGCAATCACTTGCATTAAACTTCAAGCTAATTTGTTGTGTGGGGTCGTGGCATTGCGAGTGTGCATTCCAGTGAAGGCCCTTTTGTAGTTGGAGCTTTTCTAGCCAAGGATGTCTTTTCTTTTCAGTCTCTTCTTGTAGGTTCGAGTAATGAGATTTGCCGTCAGCTCATTGGATGTCTTTCTAATTTGTTTTTGATAAGTTTGTGCAGCAAGTTGGATTTCCTGCTTGACTGTGTTCATTTGCAGGTGTTGGTGAATCTCATTGTTAGTGGTGAACCACGGAGGATTGCACATTGCTCTGAGAATGCCATTTTGCATAAGATCTAATTAAAGACATCGAGAATCATCTAAATTAAAATACCTTAAACACGTATATATTTTCTAAGCCTTCCTTTTTTCTATTTATAATTTTAACGCCCGCGCCTAAATACGGTATAGGTATATAATATTAGTTGTTATGTTCTTAGTGCGCGCCTAATTAAAATAAAGCGAGGTATCAGACTCGTAGTTTTTGTGGTATCAGATATTTCAAAATGAGTCTCTTTCTCTTTTAAAAATATAAATTATCTTTTGAACACGACTGTCCCAGCTACAGTTGGATCCTAATAAATTTAATTGGAATCAAATAAGACACTTTGTCAGACATTTTTTGTTACTTTATAGTTACTTATACTCCAAGACGCTTGGCTTTATTATGACGTTGTTAACTTAATTAAAAATAACGAGCAAATTATTGTTATTTTGAAGAAAATATTATGATTCTAAATAACGAAAAGGTTGGTCTATAAATAAATCCAGCTTTGCTGTAGGTTTACGAAGTTTCGTTAATTAATTACAAGCATTAAATTAATTGAATCGAGTTCAATGGATAGATTTAACAATGCAGTAAATTTATATCTGTTTTCAAAAAGGTTTTTCGCAACAAGATTTATATGGTGATTATTTTGACAACGTAGTTAGCTCTTTTGTGGTATTAAAAGATGACTTTTTGTAGTGTACTTTTTGGGACTTCACTTATAATTTTAATAACGGTGTTCTGACATTGTGCCCGTAGTTTTGTTAAAAAAATTGGTTATGTGAGCCATGTTAGAGCACACGTGAGACGTCAGTAGTCGAAGTGGTCGCCGGAGGATAATTATTCATTCTTTTTGGGAATACCTACCTATGCACTTACAAGGAAAGTGCCCTAAATGGTCAACTGTACATTTTAGGAGTGTACACAGAAACAAAGGTCCTCTTCCTATAAACGTTAGAGAATAATTACTTGGTGGTAGTAAAAAGCCTTAAAATGACAAGCAGTATTCTTAATTTCAAACCAATATTTCAATATATTCAGGGAGAGGAACCGCGGGGTGCAGCTAGTCTATTCATATAAAATGCTTTGCCCTGAATGACTGACTGACTGACTGACGGATTAATGCACACCCTAAACCACTCATCGTAGAGACCTGAAACTTGGAGGGTGTGTTCTTTGTATGACGTAGGCATTCGATAAGAAAGGATTTTTCGAAATTCTACCCCTTAGGGAGGCAAAGTTTTTATGGGACAACGTGATTCCTTGGTCTTCTTCTATTGCATAAACATTCTTTCGACTTCTACGCGGACAAAGTCGCGGGCAAAAGCTAGTAGTAAAAAAATATAAGTATGAATTCTTCGAAGAATCTTATTCGAAGTTAATATTTTCTCAACTACATGTAGAAGTTAAGTCGCCCCTATTATTTGCTGACCCTTTAATTCTATTTATCTTGGGTCGAGTAGTAATATCGGTTGTTATGAGGCACACGAGCGTAGAATAATCATTTCTAGTACCTACCCGCAGGTATGGGTTATTGAAATTCAGTGGTATGGATTTGAGTGTTGGTACTTAATCATAACTGTATAACAAGCTGCGCCCCGCGGTTCCACCCGTGTAACTCCCAAAGAGAATATTGGGATAAAAAGTAGCATATGTTACTGCCAATGAATCAATGTATTCTCATACCAAGTTTTATCTAAATCGGTTCAGTAGTTTTGGAGCCTATTCAATGCAAACGAGTAATCAAATCCTTCGTCTTAAGATATATTAAGACAAGCTTCTTAATATTAAGATAAGCTGCGCCCGCGGTTTTATCCTAAATTTTAAAAGTAAAATGCATTTCCTACAGACACAGAATACAAAATAGTTACTACACAAAATAGTTACTAACTACAAACTTTAAGAGCCCTTTTTGAAAGTCGATTTTCCAAAAATCCTATCTTATAGTGTAAAAAGCACTCCCATGCAAAGGGTCATTTGTGGTTTCAGAGCTGTCTTGATGAGTCTTTTTCTCTATTATTTATATGCACAAAGAATGTTGATTAAATAAATCGATCTTTTTGTTGAATTAAACGTTGTAAAATTAAAAAAATCCTCACACAGCGCCATCTAGCCCCAAACTGAGCAACTAGGCTTGTGATAACACAAGCCTAGTTGCTCACCATAAGGTGACCAACACACGAATAGTACAGGTAGGTATTCAATAGTACTCGTACTCATATACTTTTGTAAATATTTACTCAATATACATTTAGATTAGATTTTTTCAAAAATCTAATGATCCACTTTTATTTATTTTTTTAAATCGGGTACGCAAACTTCTTTAGGCATTTTTGCTATCTTTATCTATAAAAATCAATGCCACTTTTCATTGTAATTTTATAACTCAAGAAAGGGCTCACCTATCCAAACCAAATGTTTAAGCTTTGTTCGGACTATTTAGTAGATGGTTTATGTGAAGTTTGCACAAAATCGGTCGAGCGGTTCTTCATTTATCACATTTTTTTACTTTGTACGTAGCGAAGCACGTACCGGGCCGCTAGCCTCTTACCCCCTTATTTAGGATAAATAGCCCTGAAGGCCCATTAAAAAACTCACCTGTACATATAAAAATACTAAAAACAGAATAAAAAATAGATATATAACCCCTCCAACATAATGTAAAGTCGAGCAGCCAAACTACAAAATAGAACGTGAAACCCCCAGTGGTTTTACATGTAAATTATACTTTTTTTTCTTACCTTAGTACTTTCCAATTCAAATTTATCCTTACATATTTTCTAGAACACCGTCATCCATATAAAACAGCATAAGATATTGTCCACGTAATGTGGATGCATCCAACCCCGTGGTCCCAAGATGGACGATACGGACATACTTCGAATATCAATGACTTTCCTTTTATTCTTTACTTGAATTTATGAGTTGGTTGAAACATGATTATAACAAGTTAGAATCTGGTTTTAGTTCCGATCTCGTAGGAAAATCGGTATAAAATTAGCCTATGTAGCCAAGTTTCATGAAAATCAGTCCATTAGTTTCATATTTTTCAAAGCTTAGTTATTATATACCTAAACGTTTATAGTACATTGCGATACAAGTTTGGTAAATTAATCATTGTATAGAGGCGGTTTATGACGTGCGAGCGGAACGCAAGTACTTTTCAAAAAGCCGAGATACAATGATCAAACGTGTATCGTTTTATAACACAGTTGCGAATAAAAGAAAAGACACGAAAAGAAAAGAAAATAATAAGTAACAAAACATTTGTGATAAGTCTATGTTTACTATTTTTAGGCAATATATTTTTGTTTTGAAAAAAAAAACAATTAAAACAAAATTCAATTTTTGATCGTTTTCTAAGACGTTATCACGTAAAATTTTCGTTCGTAAACCGACCTTAGAGAACCATTTTTGCTAGCTTAAAAACTCTTTGTTGGTACCTACCTTTGTTATACATCAAAACAGTATAACCCAGATAAATCAAGAGTGTTTCATTTACCTAACATATAATTAGCAGTTAGATACCAATTTAACTTATCAGGATAACTTTTTACACACTAGTGGCGTCAAGGTAATGTAAAACGCACGCGTGCGTAATACGTTGGATTATTAGCCTAAAAGTGGTTGAATAAGATCCACTTTATGAGCAACAAGGCTGCAGTCCATAATGTCATGAGCGCGCCTATACCTACGTTGTATTCGTTCAAACGAAGAAAGGAAAAAAAATAAAGTATAAAAATGACATTTCATTTTATATTTGACGCGCTAAAACCCGGTCCGAATTCATGAACATCGTGATAGCACCATAAGTATTTTGAGTGTGTTTTGAGTACGCTCACAATATCGGAATGGGGGATTTTATCGTTTGCATTGTCATTGTCATTGCTGTCATTATATTCGGACCGCAGCGGTCTATGCGTTATACAGTCTCTTAGTAACGTCACGTCCGGTGAATTTTTTGATAAATATTTAAAATACCTAAAATTAATAAATTTTAGAAATATTGAAACTAGTTTTTTTTAATTATCTATATTTTTAAAATAAATAGTAAAAAAAGATACATCAAAAATACATGGCATGGTTTATTATTGCATAAAAGATAGTTGCGGTGCCGTTAGTGTGGTGCGGTAAATAAGGCTCAAACAGGGTTTAAATGTTTCCAACCGATATAACCGGATTCTGGATGAAAGAAAACTTGAAAACGGTTTGATTTTTAACTATAAAATAGTTAATTTAACTATACTAGAGCCATTAGTGGGAAGTGTTTGTTAAAAATATCGTATGACTACTGGTCTTCATACTATTTTTTTAATTATTTCTAACTTGCGACCCGCCCCGGCTTCGCACAGCTATATTATGCATGTATTATACATATAAACCGTCCTCTTGAATCACTCTATTATTAAAAAAACCGCTTGAAAATCCGTTGCGTAGTAAGATCTAAGCATACATAGGGACAGACAGCGGGAAGCGACTTTGTTTTATATTATATAGTGATATAAAGTTTTGTTTAAATTGGATATTTTTATGATGGTCAATATTATAATTGGACATTTTAAGACTGTTTGTCATTTTTCATAATTGTCTGTTCGCAGTTTTCTCGTAGAACTTATGGTCAATATCATAACCTAACTATCAGCTATCAGGGGTTAAACTCACATTTTATTTGAATACTTTTGCTACAGGAAAGATATCTCAATTGCAGTCTAACCCTTGGATAAACAAGTAATTAATTTTGACCATACGTTTACGAAGAAAAGACAGCTAACTGTATTTTGTATTTTGCCTTTTTGGGAGTGGTTCTAGTTTTCTTCTTCTATATATATTTACGAAAAATTGCTCTACGTTCACAAAAATCTTAATATTTTTCGGAAAAATTGCGATATTCATAATTTCAACTTAAGAAATAAGGGTGATCTGACCGTGTCCAATAGTAGGCTCCGGAAAATAAACAGGTCATTAAATAGTACATGTGTGCTCAACTATAATAAATTATCTAAATATGTATATGACATGTCCACAGGTTCAATTTTTTTATGATGCATAAATTGTGCAATAATGCGTACTATGATACTTCATCTTACCTTAATGATAAGAACCCATGCCCCCTTATTCAAAAACGAGGTTTAAGGGTAGTCCGAGGCACATATTTACTCGTGAACTAGTCTAGACACTATTTCTGTTTTTTAAACTACCATATCAATTTTTCTGACCTCATCATCCGGCCCCGAAGCCTGCCGGCCGAGGTAAACTACGTCACTTCCGGTTATTATTGTAGCCCATAATTTGTCTCTAATAAATCACTAGTGGCTATTAAACAATACCTTACACGCTAGTTAGTGTATAAGTACCTTATACATAATGCATATTTGTTTAAGAACTAGATTTCAGTGGTGAGGGATGATATTCCTTTAAAGGTAAGCTGATAAAACACATTTTTGTGGTAAGAATTTACCTTTTCAGGGATCCGTACCCAAAGGGTAAAAACGGGACCATATTATTAAGACTTCACTACCTCTCCGTCTGTCTGTAACCTGTCACAAAGCAGAAAAAAAACAAGCGGGACTCATATACAATATGGTACGGAACCCTGACTCGCGCTTGGTCGGTTTGATGTTACATCACTGAAAGGTACCTATGCCTAAATCCGTAAAAGTAAATAAATAAATATTACAGAACATTCCACAGATCGCCATGATAAATACAATATTGCAAAATAGCAGAATAAGGCCCCAGACCACAAACAAATATCTAAGCATATATACTTGTCAGAGGCGGGAATCGAACCCGCAACCCTGTTTTTGGCAGTCCGGCATGGTGACCATTGTGCCAACTGGGTCGTCAAACCGACATGACAGTGGGAAAGTAAACAGACAGAAATCAAGTCCATACACCTCACTATTGCTAGGTTTGTCTCGTAGGGTCCTTTTACAATAATTATTTAAATAAATAAACAGGTCGTTTAATAGTACATGTGTGCTCTATTATAATAAATTACCCAAAGATGTATATGACATGTCCATTAACAGGTTCAAAACTTTTTTTATAGCATAAATTGTGCAGTAAGGCGTACTATGATACTTCGTCTTACCTTAATGATAACAACCCATGGACGTGACTTTAGTTGCTCCATTTCAAATAATACTTTCAAATGTTTGTAATATTGACCTTTGTGAGCGTGATCACATGAAAAAAAACTCCATGTGTTTCTTGTGCCATTTTTTCATTGGTGGGCGAAGGCACACATCGGTTTAGCAACACATTAGTTTTTAAGACTATGTAGTCTTTGTACAAATGTATTAAGCATCCAAAGGAATAAAAAAAATGACTTTGACTTATCCTTCTTTTGTACCAGACTTTTGCCATTACGAATGTTGTAAAGTGTTAACTAGCATGTGTGCACACCGATGCACACATGCCTACGACCGGATTGACGAAGACGAACAGGTTCTACAACCTTACACGGCGCGAGGCGCGGCGCAAGCGCGGCTACCACTCGCCCACCAACGTTCACATAGGACAGACAGATTGTCAATTGTAAATTATAAAGTCATTCATTAAATGTTTCCTCTGTACCTTTCTTGCATTTGATTCTAAGAAACCTCAGCTAACAAAGCAGCTAGGCAGGAATCCCACATTTTGGTCCTATCGAACCGGATAATAACTGGAAACGGCGCGGACACGCGAACGGACAAGACCGCCATTTTATCCAGAAGAAGACTTGGGGTCAAAGCCACGTGTAACCACGCCAACAACCAAACCAATTGAGGAACTGGATGACATTTATTGGAGAAATTGATGACCAGAAACCAATACATCGTCTTTATGCATCGAGTATCATGGTAACCCTGGGAAAGTAGCATTTCTGTGAGTTCGTTCCAATTTTTCTCCCATTAAAATCAACAATCCTTTTCACACAACTATATTCTTATTCATTTTATTTCACTCAATTGCTATTTACGCATTTTTTCTCCGCAATTCTAGCTGTCCTATCAATTTCATCAACATAATCAAACCCTCAACGTCATAAATATAGCCAATCCATTCACATTATTACCTATTTTCAAATTAATTGCTATTATTTGGCTAAATCATTAATCAATAACATCAAATTTCATCAAAATTATTCTCTTAACCAATTTCTTCGTGGGTAAATTGCCCTGATCTGTGTATCTATTGTATTCATATGTCAACTATTTAGCTAATTATACCTATTTTATTGCATTTCCAGCGCATTGCATCGTGTTTCAAGTTCAAGGTTAGCATATGGTGTCGGTACCTACGTGCCGCGTAAGCACGACCACGCCGCGTGCTACCTACCTAACCTAACTACCGCTCATCGCCATTTCATACGCTTTAGCTCGTTTCACACATTTCTCCTTCTGCACTGCTTACAATTTAAGTATCGTTACTATTTTAATACTTTTATTGCTATAACTGTGTATTTAATAATTATTTTCAGTTAAAATAAACAAAATGGAATTTAAATCATTGATTAAAAAACGTGGCAGTTTCAAAGCTAAATTAACTCAATTTAAAGCTTATTTAGAAGTGGTTAGCAGTTGTCAAAGTTTAACTTCGTTACAAATTAACGAATTAAAAATTAGATTGTCCAAAATCGAAGAACTTTACTCGGATTTCGATTGCATTCAACATGACATAGAAAATACGTGTGAAATTCCAGATGATCAATACAAGGAACGTGAGATCTTCGAAAATCAGTATTTCGGAGCGATCGCCGCTGCCAGGGAAGTGTTGACCGGCCAGGAGACTGCTGCGGACTTCGGATCGGCCGCGGGTTCTGTTTGTATTGACCATGACAATAAAGGTGGGCTAAAACAAAGACACAAACTTCCAACCATTAACTTACCTACATTTTCTGGCCACTATCATGACTGGCTAGTATTTTACAACACTTACTTATCACTCATACATTCAGACAACACGATACCTAAAATTAGCAAATTCCATTATTTGCGCGCTGCTCTAAGTGACAGTGCTGCCGAGGTTATTCACTCATTAGACTTCACACCAGATAATTATGACGTAGCATGGGGGTTGTTGTGCGAGCGTTATAATAACAAACGGCTCCTAGTTAATAATCACATACAAGCAATCTTTAATATTCAACCTATATTAAAGGAGTCGGGCGAAGCCTACCGCACAACAATAGACATTATCAATAAAAACTTACGTTCACTTAAGGCACTCGGCCTACCCACAGAGGGGTGGGATGTACTCATAATTTACACAGTATCTGAGAAGTTAGATTCAATAACTAATCGCGAGTGGGAGGCTCACCGAAGTGCACTCACTGAGCTTCCAACACTTCATGATTTTACTAAATTTCTTAAAAATAAAGCAGATTTATTAGATTCAGTGAAACGACGTCGTCACAGTGATATCACTCACGTGCGACCCAGGTCGTTTACTATTAATAACACTCCTCCTCAAACAATCAAGTCACTTACTTGTCCATTATGTAAAAACAATCATGCTATATATCAGTGCTTGAAATTCAAGTCATTTCCAATAGAGGGACGTATTCAAAAGGCAAGGGCTCTTAAACTATGCCTCAATTGCCTACGCTCAGGTCATAATACCCAAAATTGCAGGTTAGGTGCTTGTAAAATATGCGATAAATCACACAACACATTACTACACCTTAACCAACCTAACAATACATACCAACAATCACAGTTGGCCTCTCATGATACTCCACAAGGTAGTTCAACTCAATACACACCGACGACTAGCAACGTCGCACTCTGCGCAACTCAGCCAGACATTCATTCACATACATCCAATCATAAAACACAGGACAATATAGTTCTGTCAGCCGCACACAATCAGTGTGTGGTATTGCTGTCAACAGCACTCATTCAAATCAGTGATCACGTAGGTCACAAACACACAATACGTGCTTTGCTAGATAATGGCAGTACATCAAGTTTCATCACTAATGAACTATGTACTAAACTCAATTTACCCACTTTTTCAAGTACAACTTCTGTACTCGGGCTGAATCATCAGTCATCATACATTTCAAAAAGATGTGACGTCACCATATCTTCACTACACAATTCATACACTGAAAACATCAGTTGTTTCATCGTTCCTCACATTACACAACACTTACCGACTACTAGAGTCGACTACACATTACTTAACTTACCCCAGAATATTACATTAGCGGATCCTTCATTCCACACACCGTCTCGAGTAGATATGCTACTCGGAGCGGACTTATTCTGGAGTATACTATGTCAAAACACTATTTCGCTAGGTAGAAAACAACCTACACTATGTGAAACTAAGTTCGGATGGATAGTATCCGGACCCATACACACTTCTACAAATACAGTCCATTGCAATCATTCCACAATACAAAACATTGACGAGCAGCTGCAAGATCAATTGACTCAGTTCTTTGAACTTGAAACTGTCGTACCACACAAACCCTCTTCGAAAGAGGAGCAAGAATGTGAAGTTCACTTTTCAAAGACTACTGAACGCGAAGCTGACCGCCGTTTCGTAGTCACTATTCCTCTAAAGGAATCACCAGAAGTACTAGGTGACTCTTATGAAAGAGCATTGTCTAGATTCATTTCACTAGAGCGTAAATTCAAACGCGATCCATCTTTCAAACAAGAATACACAAAACTTATCAAAGAATACATTTCATTAGGTCACATGACAGAGAACACATCTCCAAATCAAGACCGATTCACATACAAATCACCTAACATTACATAAACTCAATTTATCATTCCTTACTCTATGCAAAATTTCACAAAAACAAAGCTTTACACTTGAATATCATTTAATAGAACAAAACAAACAATTATCTTCAAAACATACTTTACTCAAACTCGCACCATTTCTTCATACAGATAAACTCATACGTGTAGGAGGACGGCTATCCAACTCCTACAACGACTTTGATACAAAGCATCCAATTTTACTTCACACTTCTCATAATCTCACAAAACTTATTTTTAAACACTATCACAAAGTACTCATGCACGCAGGTCCTCAGCTACTATTAGCAAACATTAGACACAAAATTTGGCCTTTACATGGTAGAAACTTAGCTAGGAAAACTGTACATGATTGTGTTGTATGCTGTCGTTTCTCAGGTAGAGTGAGACAACCCATCATGGGCAACTTACCTGTACAGCGGTTGCATGCAGACTATCCATTCATAAACACAGCAGTAGATTACGCAGGGCCAGTCATGATATTGAACAAAAAAGGTAGAGGTAGCAAGTTAATAAAGGCATATATATGCATTTTTGTATGTATGGCTGTCAACGCAATACATATGGAGCTCGTGGCCGATTTGAGTTCCGATACATTTATTGCAGCATTAAATAGGTTCATTGCCCGTAGAGGGAAACCTGTCAACATTTTCTCAGACAACGGTCCTTGTTTCGTAGGAGCTAGCAACGAATTGACTAAATTCTTACAGTTAAATTCAGAATACTTAGGTTCATATGCTTCAGAGCTCTCTATTAACTTTAAATTTTCTCCTGTTTACAGCCCACACTTTAACGGTTTAGTGGAGAATTGTGTGGGACGAGTCAAGCATCACTTGAAACGCATACTTGCTATCGCTAACCTCACATATGAAGAAATGAATACAGTTCTTACACAGATCGAGGCTATTTTAAATTCACGCCCTCTCATGCCTCTATCCTCAGATCCTTCAGATCTTTCAGTCCTCACTCCCTCTCATTTCCTAATTGGACGAACAATAACAGTTTTGCCTTCTCCGCAGGTACTTGATGCTTCTAAGTTGAACTCGATTTCGAGATACATGAGAGTTCAACAACTGAAAGCCCATTTCTGGCAACGATTCTATAAGGAATACATTTCAGAGCTGCAAATAAGACAGAAATGGCGCAAAGATGGAGGAGGACTGCAGCTGGGCGAAATGGTACTAGTCAAAGATGATCGAGTACCTCCAAACAGATGGTTACTCGGGCGAGTAACAGGCGTACATCCGGGACCGGACGGCGTCACCCGAGTAGCAGACGTGATGACAACATCGGGGACTCTACGACGAGCCTTCAACCGATTATGCCCGCTCCCATTGCCACGACTGGAGCTGAATGATGCCACGACCGAACCTGGCACAACCATGGATCCTGATTCCATCCCGGGGCGGCAGCATGTCGAGGCCTAGCATGTGTGCACACCGATGCACACATGCCTACGACCGGATTGACGAAGACGAACAGGTTCTACAACCTTACACGGCGCGAGGCGCGGCGCAAGCGCGGCTACCACTCGCCCACCAACGTTCACATAGGACAGACAGATTGTCAATTGTAAATTATAAAGTCATTCATTAAATGTTTCCTCTGTACCTTTCTTGCATTTGATTCTAAGAAACCTCAGCTAACAAAGCAGCTAGGCAGGAATCCCACATACCTACATACCTGAAAAACATGAGAGTCACGTAAAACCTTGGACGGTTTTGAGACATTTAAACTTTATCATTAACGTTGGAATTTAAACTGCTCGTCAGATTTCAAGAGGTGAAGAATCGTCACTGTCGGTGACAATTTTTAACAAAGGTAACTAAGGTTTTTCATTATGTTTCAAAAATTTTAAGGGTATATTACTCATAAAAGTGATTTTAATGTCGTTCTGTGAAAATTTAGCTAAACACACACACACACACACACACACACACACAGACGCGTCAAATTTATAACACCCCGTCGTTTTTGCGTCGTGTTACTGAACAATGAAGTATATTAGAAAATAGGTACTTAAATATAGATTACGCTTTGTTAGATCTGCAAAAAGTAATAATATAATATTATCCGGGGCTAATATCCGCAAAACACCACAAAATCGCGAGTTGGTGTTTCGAGTATATGATGTTACTAGCAGCGCTCCGCGGTTTTACCAGCGTAACTCCCGATTCCGTGGGAATATCGAAATATAAAATAGCCTATAGCCTTCTTCGACAAATGGACTATCCAACACAAAAAGGAATTTTTCAATTCGAACCAGTAGTTCCAAACAAACTCTTCAGCTTTATAATATTCTTACCTATACATGCGTCGAAAGGGCTTAAATTCCCTGTAAGTCCATCCGTCTGAGCCTCTACGTGTCCAATCCTCCACGTATTATTTTAGCCAGGTTTGTCAGACAGACACTAAAGAAGAAAATTGTATTTTCCGTAGATACCACGGTTTCTAGATGATTTTGGCGGTGAATGAACCATCTCAATTAGGTAAAACGCGTAAAGTTTGTCTAAAGTCTCTTAAGTATTCTGGCTCACGTTTAGGTATACATTTAGGTACGAAACTTAGGGAACACTTTGTTCAGGCACCAGTAATCTTCTATACAGAAAGTGTCTTGTCATTTTGACGATAATAGTGCTGTGACTTAGCTGCGGTACAAGTCAGGGGATTATGCGAGTGAATAATATAAAGTTCCGGTAGGTATTTCAACATATGTTGGGCGATGTGCGTGAGCCTGGGAACATAGTGGAGACGGGTAACCATCCACAAAAAGGAAACCTTATAGAATATAATAGAATAGAATGGAACGGAACGGAACGGAAAAACATTTATTTGGACAAAAATAAATATTTACAACAGTATAAGAGATGTTGACAAATTAACAATAAGAACATTAAAAAACAGAAAATTAAAAATAATAAGATCACTGTCTTGTCCGTTTGTCTGTCCGTGTGTCACCGCCGATTTTTTATGGTTAACTGAAGTGCAATGTATGATTTTAGTAAATTAGCAGCTATTGCTTTAGATATTTAGATGTGATTTTTGTTATATTGTTTTCTAATTAACAGAGTGATATAGTTTCTCAGCGACAAAACTCTATAAATTATATTTGAATAAATTATATTTGAAAAATGAAGCGCTTTTGGAAAATGGTGGATTGAAAAGAAAAAAATATCCATAGATCCAATGGTGGAGCCTGGTCAATGGAATAGCGTAATCGCTTAATAAGGTTGTAACATGCAGCTTATATTTGTTTGGTAGTGACAAGCAACACTAATCAAAGCTTGTTTACAGTCTTATAGAACAGCCAACATTAGTTGAATTCAGTACGTAAATGCTCGTGTTTACACTGTATTTCTTGTTAAAACAAATAAATGCATATTGCAGGACATTCCACATATCGTCATAGAGTAGAGAGTGAGTATAGAATTATGTCCAGTGTATTTGTTTTTTTAATTGTCTAGAAAATAACTTGTTACATCGTCTTGTAATTATCACTAGCTTTATAATAATAAATATTGCAGGACATACCACACATCGCCATCTAGCCCCAAGGTAGGTAACTAGACTTGTGTTATGGGTGCTAGACAACGGATATACTACTTATATACTTTTCTTTTGTAAATAAATACTTATAATATATAAAAACAACCAGACCACAGACAAATATCTAAGCATAAATACTTGTCTGTGGCGGGAATCGAACCCGCAACCCTGTGCTTGGCATTCCGGCATGGTGACCATTGTACCAACTGGGTCGTCAAACTTTCCTGCGGAGGTTAAAATTTCCAAAATTTTTTTAGCGGATGCATACGTCATAAAAGATATTTGGTTGCCAAATTTTAGCCCGATCAGTAATATCAGTCAGTCAGTTTGTACTGACCAACTGACAGAAAAATTTAAGTCCTGACTTAATTTTTCTTTATTTTTATTGATCGACTGTACGAAGTCAACGTTAAATTATTTTATTGTGAGTCGGTATATCACAGATTGACAAGGTCAAACTATTATGTAGGCTTTTCATCTCGGTCCGAGACTTACGCAAGTGACACCGCGGGGTGCAGCTAGTGTAGAATTTAATTTAGTTAGGTAAGAAAGCTTAGAAAATTACCCAACCAAATCAATCGGCCGTTCTACAGATTGAGGAGGCTCGCAGCTAAGCGACGCTCGCTGATCGTTTACGGCCGTGCGGGTTAAGCGACGCCTGGCGCGGTCATTACTTCGATGGGTGGCCAATTATGTGTTGTATTGTGGCAAACATGTTTTGCGTGAGGGGCTCACGCAAAACATGTTTTTGCCACACTACCGTGCTTTGGTAGGCACGTTAAGCCGTTGGTCCCGGTTGCTACCTTTAGTAGCAGTCATTAGGTCAAGGTAGAGGCCTTAAGGCGATCTGAAAACTCTAACAAAAACACAACACATAACAAAAAGTGTCGTTACAACTTTTGGTTTTATTTTTTTCCGTCTAGCCCCATTTCGCAACGCGCGATAAGAAACTTCGTTCCAATAGGTGAGCCACACCACTATACGAGAAGAAGAAGAAAAATAGATTACTTTTCTCTATAGATAGTATAAAAAATCTGAAATGAAACCGTTGCCTCTTGCAATGTATCCCACTTAATGTCCCGGATGTGCTCTGCGGCTTTATTTCCGTCGCCGTAAAAAAGCCAAGTCCACCGATAGCGGGAGAATTTGTCCTCTCTGTTTATCTCGTGTTTTTTAGCGCTGATGGATCGTTTTGTTTCGTTTACTGATTATTGTTTGTACGAAGATATCATACGTGTGTTTTGACTGATGTTTTGAGGTACAATCGGATTGTGGATTCTTTATTTAAATGTTACTTGATCGGTACTGAGTGACGCAACTTACTGTCGATTATCGATAGTCTATCGCCATCACGATGTAACAGTTAGCTTTAAGTTATGTTTTTCTTTAATAGTTTATGTAATTTAAAAATGGTGTTTGCAATAAAGAATTTATCTATCTATTTTTAATTATTAATTCTATCGAAATTAATTAATTACTACTAAATCGACGTAAATTTAAATGTACTTAGCATAATTATAAACCTTAGTGGTTTCGCTGTGCTAGGTTAAGTACTGAATGTTTTTTAAGTTTCTTTTAAATGGTAATAAATGGCAAAAAAAAATTGCTAAAAATATTGGAAAATCAGCTTCAAGTACGTTTTACGCATGAAACGGACTGTTTCATCCAATTCCTTTGACCAGCGCCACCTACTTATGTGCCGGCTGTTCCATAAATTATGCTACAAGGCTACTATAACACAAGCCTAGATGCTTTGGGTAGGTTGTGTATTGTCCTGCAATATTTATTTATTTACATAACACTGTTTTAGAGAAGAATTTTTTCAATTATTTACTCAGTGGTTTCAAGGTGGATCGAACGATTGATTCGTACGTAATATACAGGGTTATTGGTAATCATACTAGCAAGCCGTTGAGGGCTATTTCTGTGCACTCAAACAAACAACTTATGTTCTTCCAATTTTTTAAATTCAAACAATTTTTTTGGAAATTTTAAGGATAGGTTTACCTGAAAATCAGCTGTTCGATACACGGAGAGGTCATTAACCTTAAATTTTTACCTATTTTTTAAGTTTTGTCTACTGTGTGGTCTGAATGACTTTTGTTTTAAAAATTCAGCTGTTTTTTTTTTCAAATTTATATAACCTCAAAATTTTCATTATTTTTTTGTCGTAGAACAAAAGTTGTTTGTTAAGGTGCCCAGAAGTAGCAATCAACGGCTTGCTAATATAATTACCAATAACCCTGTATATTACTTTTTATGACAAATAAAAGGAAATCGGACAATTATTCAGAACGTTATGTAAGTAGTCATAACAATGTAAGTAATCATAACAATGTTTTTGGAAGATATTAAGGTGATTAGAGTCGGTCGTCAGAGGCTCATAACTCTACCCCGAAGTAATTGAGTAACATTAGATAATACATCAGAACGTACAAAATCACTGTACATGAAGGCAATTTAATATATTTTATGGCGTGGCAAGGCATAAATAAAAGTATCCCGGGGGGAAAGTAAAATGTAGGGTGACTATGTTGCATTTTACATTTCTAGACTTTATTTTATATATATTTTTATGCATAGCTTTTATCGCGGGCTTTGAGCGCAGCGACCGAATCAAGAAATTCCGTAACGAAAATAAATGCCTCTACTCCGCCTACCATGTAGCTCGGCCGAGCGTTCGCTTAACGTGTATGTATATGGTACGACTGTACGAAGCTCGCACGATGCAATAGCATTACCGCGGCAGTCCCCGAGAGTCACACGTTTTTTTAAATTGCTTTTTGTCAAGTTAATAATAACTTTGTTCTGCGCTTTTTGGAGAAATGCGGTTAATTTTTGAGGCTATGTTATTTTATACGGTCATTTTCGGGAAAGATAACTGTGGACTTTTTTAATTGCTTTTTGTTAAGTTAATAATAACTTTGTTCTGCGCTTTTTGGAGAAATGCGGTTAATTTTTGAGGCTATGTTATTTTATAGGGTATTTTATACGGTCATTTTCGGGTAAAGATAACTGTGGACTTTTAAAAGTGGTAGAACAAAAGATTACTGCAGAATATGCACAGCTGTAACATTCAAACTATGTACAGATTTTGGGTTGCATTCTCCCGTAGTGAGAATCGCAAATAAGGCTGCGGTCCGAATACAGGTGATAGCGCTGACAGTACTAACGATTGAATCTCCCGGTCCGATATTGTGAGCGTACTCAAAAATCTTACGGTGCTATCATGACGTTTAAAATTTCAGACCAGATTTAGCGCGTCAACCATCAACTGATATGTCATTTTTATACTTTAATTCTTTTCTTTACTTGTTTGAAGTGTTGTGTGCAAATACGATTAATAAACTGCTACTTCGTTTTTTGTAACACATATCTACATTTAAAACCACAGATAGATACTTCTAAACTCAGGATAAAATACACAACTTCGAATTTCGCTCGCAAAAGAACGGATGCAAACATCAATTTGACAGTTCGCTCACGGAGATTTCGCTGGAGAGCAGGGTCGTCGTAAGCACAATATGGCATCGTTGATGACATATTTCCGTTTGAATTCATACCGTCATGACAGTCTTTAGCGAGCGCGCTCATGGCATTTCGGAACGCGTTTCAGCGTCTGACAGCGCTCAAAGTCGATTTCGGACCGCAGCCTAAGTTTGACACGATAGATAATAATAATACCCAAGGAAATTTATTATAAAGTAGTAATTACGACCCAGTTAGCACAATGGTTACCACGCCGGACTGCCAAACACAGGGTTGCGGGTTCTTTCTTGTTGTCTGGTTGTTTCTATGTATTATAAGTATATATTTACAAAAGAAAAATATTTATGTAGTATATCCGTTGTCTAGCATCCATAACACAAGTCTAGTTGGGGCTAGATGGCGATGTGTGGAATGTCCTGTAATTATATATATTTTTAAGTTATTACTATTTTAAACGTTTAAAATTTGATTACTATATTTCTATTTGAGTGCTAAATGAGTTTGTTTGTTGTGTGATGTAATACATAATGTACAGTCGGAGTCAGAATTCAGGACCCACCGTAGATATCAAAACTGACTATTATTGGAATGTTTTTATTCTAAAAAATTCATGAGTTGAAATACTTCAAATACTACAGCCAGACCTTATAATCTTGCTTGAGTTGAAAACATTCTAAAAATTGCAGTTCTGGAACTCTATGGTGTGTCTGCAATTCCAACTCCGACCTTACCTGTGACCTGAAATTAAGCATTATTTATGTCCACAGGTAACAGGAGGTCTCCGCCTGAACATAACATATTATGCCTCCCCCAAAAGACTTCCGGAGCGTAAAAAATCGGTTAAAATTATCCTAAAGTGTAAACGATCATGGTCAGCATACAAGAATAGACATTACTCGTCACGCAATGTCAGGGTCAACGTTACGTGGCCGAGATAAGGGCGATGGATGGATGGATCGCTCCGAGGAACCGTGCCTGTATCAACCGCATATGTTACGTATATTATTAGAAAAGGGTTTATCTAATCTATATATTGCGACCCAGTTGGCACAATGGTAACCATGCCGGACTGCCAAACACAGGGTTGCTGGTTCAATTCCGGCCTCAGACAAGTATTTATGCTTAGATATTTGTCTGTGGTCTGGTTGTTTCTATGTATTATCCTACTAATATTATAATTCTGAAAGTTTGTGTGTATGTGTATATTTGTTACTCCTTCACGCAAAAACTACTGGACCGATTGCAATGAAACTCAGTATCTAGATAGCTGGAGACCTGGAATAACACATAGGCTACTTTTTATCCCGATATGCCCACGGGGCGCAGCTAGTAAGTATATAATTACAAAAGAAAAGTATATAAGCAGTGTATCCGTTGTCTAGCATCCATAACACAAGTCTAGTTACTTAGCTTAGAGCAAGATGGCGATGTGTGGAATGTCCTCCAATATTTATTTATTATTGCGACACAATGGGCGAACTTGAAAACGCTCCTAAGTAACACTTTAGTTACTCAATGCTCTTGAACACTCACTCTCGTGCTAACTCAATGTCAGCAAAAATTTTCAGCATTGATTTGCTATAGGAAGGTATAATTCGAAAATAAGCTTCTTTTTTTAAACACCATAATTCAGACTTAAAACATAAAACTTCAAAATTAGGTATAATCTTAAAGTTTATGACCTCTACGTTTAAGTCACAGCTGATTTCGATAATCATAACCTAAACAAAATCGAATTAAAAAATCGATTTTTTAAAAGTAGTAGAACAACAAAAGATAAACTGTACACATCATCACATAAGTAGCCTTCAGCCGCTCTCTAGTATGATAAAGAAAATCCTACTAATATTATAAATGTGAAAGTTTGTATGCGAGTGTGTGAGTAAGTTTGTTACTCCTTCACGGAAAAACTACTGTACGTAGCAAAATCAGAACAGAAAAGAGCAATTTTTTGTTCTGCTTCAATTTTCACACCAAAGATCCTCATCAGGTCCTCACCAAATTTTTATTGAATCACCCCTGAGGTATCCACTTTCTGACACAAAAAGAATTATCTGAATCGGTTTAGCCCGCTTCAAATTATAGGTCAACATACATTTCAATAAAAAAGAATACACGCGACGAATTTCGTACCTCCTCCTTTTTAAAGTCGGTTAAAAAGAAGTTTCGTTGTGGTTTGCACATACAGAGCTTTGGCTAAGCGGCACGTGGCCTTTCCTGTAACGTCAATAATCTTTCTTTGGAACCTCTAAAGATGTTTATAAGACATAACAAGGAAAAACACACGAATACCCCTCCAGATTATATGCATAATTGGAAATTTCTACATTTTCTTAAATCTACTAATATTTTTAAAAGAAGAAGAGAAGTGTTTGTATGCAAAGAATAGGCTTCGAAACAACTGGACCGATTTTGACAAAACTTGGTATGAGTACTTGGTATGATAATCTATATCTATATTAATATTAGAAAGCTGAAGTGTTTGTATGTTTGTTTGTTTGAACGCGCTAATCTCAGGAACTACTGATTCTACTGGTACTGGTTTTGCTTCTGGTTACTTGGTTAGTAAAATTATTTTTGTATTGGATAGTCCATTTGTCGAAGAGGGCTATATTATGCCTATATATTTTACATTTCAATATTCCCACGGGATCGGGAGTTACCTGACAAAAATCGCGAAAAATGTTTGGTGTAACTCCGATCGCGGAATAATAAACGCGAGAATAAAAACCACGCAGTGAAATATCGCTGTGCGGACGGGCCATAAAGGAGACACTAACGGGGGCGGATCTAGTATTTTCCAAGCGCTGAGCAATCGTTATGTAAGTGAAACCACATAACTCAAATAGTGTAAATCAACTAAAATACAAGAGATTTAGAATAGAATAGAATAGAATATTATTTATTTGCAACAAAATAAGAAATCACAAATAAATCACAATAAGAAATCACATTTCATGGTATTGTATCTTGTACTTGTATGAAGGCTGTTTTCTGAACTAGTTTGGAGGTACTTGGTGGTATGTACGGTCGGCTGCATAATTGCAGACTCCCCGTAGAGCTCCAAAATGGCTGTTATAAGAATGTTTTCAATACAAGCAAGATTCTAGGCACGTGCTCTAGTTGATGATTAGTCTTTTATCTCATGAATTTAACAAACAAAAATTAGTAATTTTAGAACTCTACGGTGGGTCTGCAATTGTGCAGGCGACCGTACCTCTTAAGGCAACGGGCAGGTGTTATACCCGGTAGGCCGCCCACCAACGATGTTTCGTTGGAACCTACTTGTACTTGTATACGGGCTATTTTCCGCAATTAGACCCTTTTTAATTGGATCCTTTTTGCGTGAGGATGGAGTAGGCTAGCCCATTACCTACTACCCTCTCAGCTTATACCATGTCCAGAGGAGAGAACTTGTCAATACTTCTGGAGCCAACTAAGCCGCGGATTTCATCTCGATGTTTTTCTTCACCAATGTCAATTAACGCACATACATTTTTCTTAAGAAAAATGCATTGGTGCACGGCCGGCCGGGATTCGAACCCACGACCTTCAGAATGAAAGTCGAGGTATCTACCACTAAGTCAACATCGCTCTTTTCCCCCGATCTAGTATTTTCTAAGTGCTGAGCACTGAAACGATATGTGAGTGAAACCACATAACTCAAATAGTTCAATTCAAGTAAAATACAAGAGATTTCATGGTATTGTATCTTAATAAATATACTGGGTGATATTCTGATATATTCTGCCAATAAATCTTGTAGATAAAGGGCTCTGAGGGTTTAGAGTCGACGGCTGAAGGTTTCAGATACAAGAAAGGGAGCTGAAAGGGTTCAAAATATAAGTTAAATAGTTTTCTTAATCAGTTCTTGTTTACAAGAAGGTGATCCCTAAGGATTTCTTGTATAAACTATACTAGCTGCTCCCGACGGTTTCACCCGCGTAAGTCCCGATCCCGTGGGAATATCAAAATAAAAAGTAGCCTTCCTCGACAAATCGACTATCTAACACAAAAATGTTTTATCATTTCGAACCAGTCGTTCCTTTTATATTTCGATATTCCCAGGGATCGGGAGTTACGAGGGTGAAACAGGTGGAGCGCTGCTAGTGTTATAATATAGGTAAAGTTTCCCTAGATAGGGTTTCCAAAAAGCTGGTTGCCTTGTCTCTTTGGATGGCTATGCAGATTCGTTGGCACTTGGCAAATCAGGTTTTCCAGGACATTTTCTAAAACGATTATAAAGTTAATCTTCCCAATTTGTAAGGTCCAAATTTTTCTAATATAATTTATTTCTAATTTATCTTTAAAATGACTGGTTCAGAAGAGAACTAGAGTGATTAATTACGTTTTAAACTTTATTAGCTAAGTTTAAGTATGAGGAAGAGTAATCAACTTGATTGATTAACACTCGTATTTCCTAAGTTAGGTACTTATTTCTGCTTATATTTATAAAATAGCTTAGAGCAGACAGTTTTAAAAGGATAATTATATTGAGGTAATTTTTTTGTTTTATTAAACATAATAAGTAGGCTATGTTACTTTCAATGAATGAATGTACCCTCATACCAAGTTTTATCCAAATCGGTTCAGTACAATTATTTTTCCTATTTGTAATTTTAAATATGGACATACCTACACATCATCATCATATTAGCCACAGGACATCTACAGCTGAACATAGGCCGTCCTCTGCTGATCACTGTGGACCAAAGACTTCCAGAGCGATCGATCGCATGCTCTCTGCGTCCAACGACTTCCCGCGACCTTCATTCATGTAACCCCAGATAAGAATGCAAACCATTCAAGCTATTACAATGAAAACTCTTCTAGCTAAAACGGTGGATTGAAGACGAAAAAAAAATACATAGATCCACTGGTGGAGCCTCGTTAGTGGATCCTAGTGGAATGAGGCAAAACTGCCCACATTCACTGTTCTGATTCACAAAACGTCGGAAGGCAACCGAAACGAAAAAAATATATTTCTGCTCTTTCACTCCCGCAACTTGTGGCGTGTTGCCGTCCTTGTCTTTTCAGTTTATTCGTTTCGGTAGCCTTCCGATGGTAATAAGCCTGCAGTTGGGTACTTACAACATTTTTGGCATATTTTGAGCACCAAGTTAGGTAATAGTACATTACGATATAAGTGTGGTAAATTGATCTCTGCATAGAGGCGGTTTATGACGCGCGAGCGGTAGCGAGCGTGTTAAAGAAGCCAAGATGCAAAGATCAATTCCACACGTATATCGTACGACGTTTTTTATCACAGTTGCGAATAAAAGAAAAGACTTGAAAAGAAAACAAAATAATATTTAACAAAATATTTGTGATAAGTCTATGGTTACATTTTTTAAGGCAATATATTTTTGTTAATTATGCTACGGAAAGGCCAGGCTAAAGACTTTTAACCTATACAGCCTCGTCTGACATACAATGTTTTTTATGGTTTTTTCTATTTGTTTTTGCTTCGGGGGTTAAGAACAAAATACAATGGTACGGAAAAACAATATATTTAAGTAAAGAAAAAACAAAAAATAAACAACTTTATTTTTAATCGTTTTCTAAGTCATTATCACGTAAAATTTTCGTTCGTAAACCGACTTTAGAGACAACCATTTTTGCTAGCTAAAAACCTCTTTGGTACCTACCTTTTTTATACATCAAAACAGTATAACCCAGATAAATTAAGAATGTTTCACCTACCTAACATGTAATTAGCAGTAAGATACGTATTTAAGTTATCGGGATAACTTTATAGCACTAGGTTGGCAATGTAAAACGCACGCGTGCATAATATGTTGGATTATGAGCCTAAAAGCCGTTGAATAAGATCCACTTTATGAGCAACTGTGATAAAGTTTTTTTTCGTTTTACGAAAATATTGAAAACCAGTAGGTAGTTTATTTATGTGTAAATTGGGTTTGCATAAATATAAAGAATGCTTGCCTTCATGAATAAAATATTATGTTAGCACAAATAATACACTCCTAGACAAATATTATTTTAATTAATGGATACCTACTTCTACTGGACTTTCAAAACATAACCTAGGGACATCTTATGTGTTTTTTATAATTTTTACTAATTGTGGCTTCGCACGAGTGTGCGTATAGCCAGCATCAAATTATATATTTTCAAATGATCTTATTTTAGTTTATCTAAGACGTCTAAACTTGGTCTGTCCAGGCTTAATAGAAATAGTTTTAAAAAATCAAGTCTTGTTATTAAAAATAATATGATGAAGTTTAAATATAAAATAATTTATTTCTCTCAGGAAACAATAATGTTATAAAGAATATCCTTAGAAGAGTTTAGTCTAGTTTTATTTGGAAAATTACAACCCCGTTAAAAAGTACAAGGTAGCACTTACTTAATTTAACACTTAGCACATACGATAAAATAACTAAGAAAGATTGACGATCACAATATTATGAGTAAAAATATAAAAATAACAGTACCTATTTAAAGGCGAACGCAGACTTAATTCTTTTTAAGATTCACTTTTACTTGTTCTTACACGGAAACTTGCTTGCTAACAACCGACCAAAAAGTTGTATTTTGGGATCTAATATGGCGACTTTCGTCGAATCGTTATACGAATTGAATTTCACCTATTTTGTATGGAAACCGAAATGCGCGATCGATGATCGATCATTACCATCGCGATTTTTATGACATTCCAATTTGCCGCACCATCGCGATTTGTATGCTGATTGACTGATACAACTCAGATGGTCATTACGGGTCGCCATCTTGAAAATGTTCTATGGAAAATGAGGTCAAAAAGCAGAATTGAACGACGCTAATCCAGAGTAGCTTCTTTCAATACTGCCATATGACACCCTGTTTCATAGAAATGAATCCAAATAGCGTCGTACCTATAAAAAATATATATACCTACACAACGAATTAAAAAACTCTTACATTTTTTAAGTTCGTCAATCACATACAAAAGATAAATTCAATTCGTTTCGGATACGATTCATCTTCGTCGAAAGTAACTATTTTAGACCTGCTTATCTGAGTTCGCCTCAGTACATTTAGGTAGGTATTAGTAAGATATCTTGTTATTAATCACTCCAACCAATTTACATGGTTATATTATTTGCTTTGATGAGGGTATGGTAATACGAAAGGGGTTGTCCTAAACGTAAAACAACTTTTGTTGTACGGCTTTTGAAAATTTGAACTTTTTAAATTATATGGTTATAATCACTGGAAATTCTGGAAATAAAGACTATTTATTGTTTAAAAAAGACGTTTGAAAGTTTATAAAGAAATTAAACTCTAATGTCAACGACAAAAAAAAAGAATTATTAAAAATACTATATAAAAATTATAGGTTGGGTAAGGTATAAGCTATTTAAGCGTTACATCACCGAGAGTAACTCAATAAAAAAATAAAAAAAAACACCAAGAAACAGTTGATTTTCGAGTAGAAAAACCTCAAGGTTTTATAAAAAAATGTTCGAATTTCAAAAGTCGTAGTACAAAAGTTGTTCGTCTAGACATCGAAAACAATCCCCTTTCATCCCTACTCTCGATTAAAGACATCGTATGAAGCTAATGTATTATTTTTTTGAATTCAATATGAATACCATCAGCAGCGGCCGTAAACGTCGATCTTGAGTCCAGTTTGTTAACTTCATCCATTTTCTGACTCACTTCGTATTCGGATAATATCATTGAGAGTACTACTTTGACGTGTAATTCACCAAGTTTCAGTCCTGTAACAAAACGAAATAAGGACTTGCAATAATTTTGTCCATTTCATTGTTTTTTTTATTTGTTAGTTTTGATTTAAATTTGTTGATTTTTTAGTATTTTCGATTATTTATTTTAATTTATGTATTGTATGGATTTGATTATCTGAAATAAATGAATTGAATTGTCTCATAGGCTCGACCTATTTATGCATTATTTTAAGCTTCTAAAACTAATAAAAAGTTGTATGCTATATTTTTTAATAAGTTATTTTTACGAATATATTTAGCTCTGTCTATATATCGGGGTTACTAGTTGCCAGACGTAATCATTTTTGTATACCATTCATACTTTATTATGAAGTTCATCTGGTTTCTGTAGGTTTTTGATATGTGATTTGATCGTCTTTTGTTTCCATTTAAGTCATATTTTCTTCTTATTTTTACTGTCTTTTGTTATAGTTTTAGTGGATTTCTTTAGGGATTTTCTTTAATGGATTTATTCACTGAATTGAAGTGGAACAGAGCGTTTTTACTGGCAGTGTCCTATAGCGAAGTAAGTATGGTATATATTTACCAACGCAATTTCTAGGTCCAACTCCGAAAGGAATGTAAGCCGGTGAAATAGTTTTATCTTCGTTGAATCGTTCTGGATTATACACCTCCGGTTCGTGAAAATATTGTGGGTCGCTGTGTAAGCCGTAGAGTGAAATGAAAATAGGGGTTCCTTTTTCGACTATTATATCCGTGCCAGGTATCTAAAATTCAATCGATACTATTAGAGACTCCTCATTTAGGGATTATATAAATTGTCAAGAAAAAATTGTAATACCTAATTCTCCTTAATTTTCAGAAAAGGAAAAACTTTTATTTTTATTTTAATCGAAATTGTTTTTTGTGTGTTTGTGCATAATGTTTCTACTGCAATCAATTTTGAAAATTACCTTGTAATCTTCAAGAGTACGTCGGTCTATAGTTGAAATAGGGGGGTGCATTCTAAGCCCTTCAGCGATACACTTGTCTAAATATTTCATATTATTAAAAGCCTCGACTGTCCATCCATGTTCTTTAATAGCTTTTTTGATATCATCCCTTGCTCGTTCTTGGTGTTTAATATTTTTTGCTAACTCCATAAGAGTGAACGCTGATGCAGTTGAACTTGATTCCAAACCAGAGAAGAATGTTCCCGATTGATATAAAAGATTGTCGCCTTCGAACACTGAAAAATAAAATAAAATATAATATTGGCGTTTACTAAAAAATTAACTAATTTAGATGATTTATGCTATTTTGTGCTTTGGTCATGGATAATAGGCCTGCCCAGAACCTATACCACTCTTAGCTGAGTCGACCGTGTCCGGAAGAAAGAAGATGTCTAGCTAGCCAACTCAGCCGTGGATTTCATCATGATGTTTTCCTTCACCTTAAGATTGGGTGCAGCATTTTAATAGTGCATTCCCGGTCGGCATTTGGACCCACAAATATTATACAGAAACTCGAAGTTTGGCATAACACCTTACATCACTTTATGCGAAACTTTTGTGGCTGGTACCTATATGTAAGTACTAGCTGCGCACCGTGGTTTCACCCATGGGAATATCGGGATAAAAAGTAGCCTATATGTTAATCTAGACCTCCTGCAATCTACATACCGAATTTCATCGCAATCGGTCCAGTAGTTTTAGGGTGAAGGAGTAACAAACATACACACACACACAAACTTTCACATTTATAATATTAGTAAGATGTGTTAACATCATAAGCAACATAAGCATAAGCAAAACACTAGTTCCTAGTGACGTGACGAACTTACTGTAAACAGGATTTTGTTCTCCATTCTTCAACTGTATAATTGAATCGATGTAATCTCCTCTTTTGCTTCCATGCTTTTCTCGTGATTTAACGGCATTCCAAAACAATTTGCGCACAAACGACGAATCAAATAGCATTTTTGTTCCAACTACTCTAACTAGTTCTGGCATAAAGAACACCGTAACTAAAGCTACCATCCTTTTAAAACCGTGGAAAAATTCTGTAACTGAATTTTTTTTACATTAGTTTTACATTAGTATGATTTTCATTACTTTGAATCGCGTGGTATGAGTATACCACGCGATTCAGAAAGAATTTTACATGCTTTTAGAGTTCTTTCTGTTTAAGTACTCTCAAAAACTAGAGTAAGTATTTTAAAACATTTACATAACCATTGAATTTATATAAACACTTACGACATTTACAATAATCCGAACTTGCGTTGTAAAAAGAATCTGTTTTAGTACCAAGCGCTACATTAGCAATAAGATCACCAGCGTATCTGTGGTTAATATCCTGGACATCAATGATTTTAGATTCATTAGACATGTCCACAAGATAATTCATCATTGGTTTTCCAGTATCCAACATCAGCGGTAGCATCTGCTTTAGCTTACTACGTGTAAGCGTTGGGGTGATTTTACTTCTCAAATATTTCCATCCCGGATTTTTCAGTCCAAATAGATTTATCATTCCAATACTGTCTTTCTGCTGAGATCCTGCGAAGTGCCGATCCGGGAAGTTATCAAAATCTCTTATCAAAATCTGTTTAATTATTTCTGGATCTTTCAACAAGAGACAGGGTTTATGGAAGATGTAGAAACCAACGTAAGGAACGTCTGGGTCCGCCTCGCGGTAAATTTCTCCCAAGTGGTATCCAGGTGCAGTACGAAACAAAACTCCGTTCTTAAAATCACCGAATAATAGATTCGTACTGCGTAATTGTTGTACACCACGTCGTTCCCAATATTTCACTTTATATTTACAATAGAAATACGTAATGAATGCTACAAGTACTGTGACAATGTATAAAACATGTCTATAATCTTTATCTTGAAAAACGTCCATTGCAATGCTTTACCGACTTAGCTATTTCGGCTGATCTTGGTTATATTTTACCCTTTCGTCAACTGAGATTAAATTTTCGATGTTGGGGTTTTAAATACGCCCGTACCTAGACCACAGACACGTGTTAAGTAGTTGTGTACCTTATTAAACTATTTCCAAATAGGTATTTACATAATTAATGTAGTCATTATTTGTAGAGAATACATTAAAATTTATCAAAACTATTTGCACTGAATTTAAATTTTAAGACGCAGATCTTTTTTAAATCCGGAATCTTGGATATTAAACATGAAAGTATGAGTTATATCTATAGATGCATCGTTTTATGTATATTTTGTTACATTAGTCATATTGCTGTAAGCGCGCAGTTTTATGTCGACAGAAACATTATTTGTGGAACCAAAGTGATACTAAGGCACAAATGTTATTCGTAACGTAACGGAATCGTAACGTAACGGAGACTGTTTCAAACAACGGATCCACAGCTAGTGAACGCCTGCTATGGTCTCGAAGTTTCAACAAATTCGATCCACATATTGTTCTGCAACCAAGTTAGCCCTGATCTTTCCATTTTTATGTTTCAGTTGACGCAATCAATTATTTTCTACGAATTGTATGCCCGCAGTCCAGACCTCACTGAATGTATTTTTGTCTAAAGAATAATCCAAAAACTTTAAAGAACCACAAATTCTCCGTCAATTTTACGTTTATCAATTTGTCGTCAAATCTGTCATATTTTCACACAAACTGTCTGCATCTCAACATAATTTAGAAGCTTGAATTTTACATTCTTACATTACCAACAATGTTATTTAAACAAAAAATATTTTTCTAAACACGACGTTTAGAAAAATATATTTATGCAAAGCGTATAATACGGCAGAATTTTAATGGTGGGTGGTATTTTCTGTGAACATAATTATCCAGTTACGTGTTTGACATAATATTATCATGAAAACTAAGCGAATATGTAGGCGTGAGGTTAAACAAATAGGACCTTCCATATCTATATTTAAATATTAAATTAAAAGGCTAGACTGATATAATATCAATTTACAGCTTACAGCTTAAACCGCTGGTTCTAGAGACATAAACTTGAGAGAACGCGAGCGCGTTTATCAAGCCGAGTTGGAATGATTAAACCACACGTGTATCGTACGACGTTTTTTTATCACAGTTGCGAATAAAAGAAAAGACTTACAAAAAATATGTTCTTTGTGAAGTGTAGATATTCACTAAGAAAAAGTTTTTGGAAATTCCGTTTCCTGTAGATACTAGTTTAAATATACCTAAATGTAACATTATACCATAGAAAAGTGCAGTGAGTAGGCCAAACTACTGAATTAACTAAGGTTATTAAAATTAATAAATATAATTACTTATTACGACGAATTGAAAACCTCCTTCTTTTTAGGAAGTCGGTAAAAAAGTCCAAAAGTGTTGGCTACGAAAAGGAAGGAGCCTTAAAATAGATGATAAATTTTATAATAAAGAAATATAAAAAAATAAGCGTTAAGCTGTTACATAACTCAAGAGTAGGTACCTACCTACAGTTTAACGCGGGGACGACAAAATGACACCATTCGTCACGACGACACTGACTGAGTTTGTATGGAGATTTTACTTTAATATTAATTTTATGAATAACTACCGGTGGGTAGGTCAGGTAGTTACTTTAATTAGACTTGTGTTTGTTTGCTTTTTATTGTTTTCATTTATTTCTAAAGTTCACAGCATCTTAAATACTATCATCATCATATCAGCCACAGAACATCTACTGCTGAACTTATGCGTCCTCCAAAGACTTGCATGCAGAGAGCATACAACGGCTTCCAGCAATCTTAATTAAACCATCTGTCCACATAGTATGTCCCGCGCTGCATTTTCCGGGACGAGGCCTCTAATCTATGACTTTCTATTCAGTTTGACGCACCGCATACCCCGCCTCTTGCCACTTCAGCTGACTTAATTATGACAGTTCTCAAACGGGTCCTAACTTTTTAACTTCCTTTCATTACGTAATAATACTCGTAAGTCGACCATTAGTGGGGCGTAGTCGCGCGCGACCCAAGCGATGCACCCCCCTATGGCAATCATAATACTAATATTATAAAGCTGAAGAGTTTGTTTGTTTGTTTGAACGCGCTAATCTCAGGAAATACTGGTTCGATTTGAAAATATATTTTTGTGCTGGTTAGTCAATTTATCGAGGAAGGCTATAGGCTACTTTTCATTTTGATATTCCCACGGGATCGGGACTTATGCGGGTAAAACAGTGGAGCGCTGCTAGTCTATAATACATAATTCCCTACATAATAACGATTTGTCTGCACACAAAACAGTAGATACCTGCCTACGTTCCACTTTGTAACGTTGTAAAATCGTTAAACAGCCCCAAACCTAACAATTAAATTTAACAGCAGCCATTAACGAAAGTTGATTAACATTCAAGGCAAGACTTAAATTTTGAAACACAAAAACATAAAACCGGAATATTAAAATCATTCCATGTGCATATTAATTCAGTTTTCCAATTCATGTTATTTCAGTATATTTTCGGCCTGTCAAATTAACATACGAAAAATCGCTACGAAAATAGTAAATGCAGAATCCGTGGAAAATATTACAGATATCAATCGTAAAGTGAAAGTTTATGTTAACCGCACCCGTTGATACACCAATCCCAATGAAATGTATCGTGAAACTTTTTCTTCCTATTACAAGATTAACTTTCCGATGTACGGTCGGCGTTGCGCTGTCGGAGACTTTGTTCGAGTGAACGTCAGTCGCGGAGAACCAGCCGGTGCGCCCGCCACGTCAGCCCCGCCCGCCCAAACCGCGAACTACGCCGCCCGCCTAACTTTGACGAGTGACGTATAATGATCAGTGTAATCTAGTGTAGTGTTAATAAATTAGTGAGTGAGTTCGAAATTCAAACCGTTATGACCGTTGACAAGCGCTCTTCATTAAGAAGAAACAAGCGATGACCTTCTCATTTTACAGGTTAGTTGTATTTTTAATTAAGTTGTGGGATGAATACGTGTTTTTTGTATACATACCGACCGTTTGTTTATGATGATTAAGGTTCAATGGCTCTGGTTTAATTTTCTTGGATGGTCAAACGCTTGGATGTGAAAATTTACGAATGTAGATTCTTTTATATTTTTTTTCTGTGTAAGTTTTTACAGGTTCGAATTAATTTCGTGCTCTGGCAGAGGATGCTGGGATTAAATTTTAATAAAAAATACATAACTTGAAACATTCCTGTGGACGTAGATTGTGTGGTTTAGGATACTCCTTTATTATTTAGGCCTACGTTGTACCGTTTTATTTTTAAAGTGCTTTTTATTTACATTTTTAAATTCACCTGGGAGGTGTAAACTAATGCAATTAATATTTTTTAAGACTTTAGTGAACACAGTTGAATAATAGGAAAAAATAGAATAATTTAGACGTATAATACTGCTATTTCAAATTATCATTATTTTTAAAACAATGTCAAAATTTTTAGTAAAATTTCATAAAAATAATTTTTCGTCGTCTTTTAATTGACTTGTCAAAGAAATTATTACTATCTAAATTCTATTAAACAAAAAATGTGGACTTCTTACGCAACATAATCATTGTTTGTTTAAAAACGTCGCAAAATCGATAAAAGATGACTGACAAAATACGGTGCGATGTGTTGCTATTGATAGATAAAACGCTTTATTTCGCATAATAAGTACAATAAATTAAAAATATACATTACATCAAAAATAATTGTACAATTTACATTTCTATACATAATTTCGAATATAGAATTGTGAACAGTAAAAAATTATAAAATCGGGGATGCAGACGCAGTAGAATTCGTGAACCATTTAATCTAACGCCAAGACGACTCTGACAGATGTAGTTAATCCAACCTATTTGAGTAAGGTTACTCCAGAGCGGTGTTGGCTTAGTGGTTTTTTTTTTTTTTAAATTATTATACTTAAAATATCGCTACTGTCGCTGATGAAGCGCTCAAGTCATTTTTAAAATAACCTTATAACTAACTATACAATAATAATCTAAAATTAAAAGTAAATAACTAAATGTAACTAAACAAAACTAAAAACTAAAGACAAAGTAATTTTTTTTTCTTTATTTTTTCCCAGTCTTTAACATTTTTTTTTTTTTCTTCTTTTTAGTGGTAGATACCTCGACTTTCATTCTGAAGGTCGTGGGTTCGAATCCCGGCCGGCCGTGCACCAATGTATTTTTCTTAAGAAAAATGTATGTACGCTAATTGACATTGCTCTTACGGTGAAGGAAAACATCGTGATGAAACCCGCGGCTTAGTAGGCTCCAAAAGTATTGACTCTCCTCTGGAAATGGTCGACTAGGCTGAGAGGGTAGAAGGTGTTGGGCAAGCCTACTCCATCCTCACGCAAAAAAGACCCAATTAAAAATAGTCTAATTGCGGAAAACAGCACTTTGTTTCACTCCTAGCGTACCTTCTTGCTTAGCTACATCCTGTTTCCTCACATCCGTTACACGTTACGTAGTATTTATAACGTTACAATCGTTACATTTTGTTATTGAATGTTACGCCTTACTTTTCTTATCGATCGACAAGGTTTAACTTCAAATAATAGCCTGACTATCAACGAGTCATAAACCTAATTATGAATTATAAAATGTAATTACGGATACCAATTTCAGAATGAAATTTACGAGTTCATTAGTCATTAATTGTATCAGAATTCGAGTGGCAGTTAATGAATGACCGAAAATGTTAATTATAGCGAACTATTTTATCGGATTATTTTAGCTACGGTCTAACATAAGTATAAATACACTAGCAGCGCTCCGCGGTTTCACCCGCGTAACTCCCGATCCTGTGGGAATATCGGAATAAAAAGTAACCTATAGCCTTCCTCGATAAATGGACTATCCAACACAAATATCATTTTACAATTCGAACCAGTGGTTCCTGAGATTAGCGCGTTCAAACAAACAAACAAACTCTTCAGCTTTATAATATTAGTATAGAGAAATGTTTAAATTTTATTTACATTTTCTAACAAAGTTTAAAAGAATTTATAAAATTAAAAGAGTTTAAGCTATATGCTGTTTTGAATGTTGTACGTTTATTCTTTTTCCTACTAATATTATAAATGTGAAAGTTTGTATATGTATGTTTGTTACTTCTTTACGCAAAAACTACTGGACATATTGCAAAGAAACTCGGTATATAGTTAACTAAGGACCTGGATTAATATATAGGCTTCTTTTTATCCCGATATTCCCACGGGATCGGGACTTACGTGGATGAAATGGGGCGCAGCTAGTTTTGTTATATGGAGGTACTTAGAGTCCTTTTTATGAGTGTGGTTACTGTGTCTCACCTCTTTCTGATGGTGATACGGTCTAAAATTTAGCGCGATTAAATAAAATAATCATATTCACTTCTTGATATTATACAATTAAACATGATGTTAGTAATAACTTTATAATGTACTAGCTTTTACCCGCGATTGCGTCCGCATAGAAGTCGAAAATGGATCAAGAAATCACGTTGTCTCATACAAATTTAACCCCCCTTTTCACCCCCTTATGGGCAGAATTTCGGAAAATCTTATAGGATGCCTACGTCATACAAAGAATACACCCTCGAAGTTTCAGGTCTCTACGATCAGCGGTTTAGGCTGTGCGTTGATCCGTCAGTCAGTCAATCAGTCATTCAGTACAAAGCATTTTATATGTATGGATATCTGTTTTGTTTGAATTATATTAAATAAAAATAAATAAGTGAAATTTAAATGGTGGCTCGGTTACTCGAGCTGCGAGCTTTCATAAAGAACAAACCCCTTCATTGCGGACGCTGTTAAAATCATCACGGCGTAACGTACAGTCAACGGTCAAAAGTCTCTGCCCACCGTAACGTTTACAATCCTGTGCAGCACTATTTGACATTATAACAACGTAACCTGTGGATCGAACCCACGTCGGCTAGTGTAGCGTGTGGCGGCTTATACCACTCACACAACTAAACACATAGCTAACATGTTGAAAATAATAATCACACTGAGTACTTTTATTTCAAGTATTTATGTTTGTGTGTAACGTCTAGTAGAAGAAGGTCGTGAGTGCAATACTTGTTTATAGTATATATTATATTATTGTAGCATACTGATAGTGAACTTATGACGCATACTGTAGGTATATTATCCTTTATCAAAAATTTTATGTTTGCGCTTTTGTTTTCGTTTTTGAATTTTGAACATCTTAGCTATAGTAGGGGAGCCCGGTACGCTAAATTTGCAGTTACTAAAGCGTCATGGGGACCGATTAGATTGTGAAGATTTGGGCCTAAAACGAAAAATAATTTATGTGCATTTTGCCATTTTAGTGAGGAGGAGAGCGTGTGCTAATTTTCAAAAATGTTAAAAAAAATCATTCACATAAAAATACTCGAGCGCATCAGATATTCACGGTGTTTACCCGCTTTGTTTTTCTAACAACCGAGAGATATTATTCTGACGAGTAAGTAGGGGAGGATGGCTGTAGAAAAGGGTTGAAAAAAAAAAAAAAAAGTTATTCGAGCGTGTCAGATATTCGAAGGGAATATTTAGAAAACTCAAAAAAGTGTCCTATTAAAATATCTGACGATTTGGATGTGGCCAAAAGTCATGGTAGATTTTTAAAAATGTAAAAAAAAAAAGTGACCTTGAAATACTCGAGCGCATCAGATTTTTACACAAACGGTTTAACTTGATGTACTAGTCGTGCCAAATGATAATCTGACAAATATATGAAGGAATATTCTTAATCTGAAAATTTGAAAGAAAAAAATTAGGAAAACGGTTGACCCTAAAGGCCATCCCTGCAACTTCCCGCTATACCATATCTACGCACCTAAAATTGCACTCAAATATATGCTTCTTTCATTTTTGAGCTCTCCGAGCTCATAAAGATAGCTGTCTTATGCTTTTGAACTCAAAAGTCTGATGAAAGTTTAATAAAACATTATTTTTCGAAATTTCAAACTGCAATAACTTTTGAATGGATGAAAGGATTCTCACGCGAGAGTGACACGAGAGTGAAATATAAAGAAAGAGTGAGAAGGAAACAGAGGCGCGGAGTTTCAATCCAGTTCTCAGCAGCTGTACGCACCACACTTTATTTATGGTTTAAGCTACATCGCCCCATGAAAATCGTCAGATTATTGTTATTCTGGAATTCTTACAGGATTTCCTTCAAAATAAAAAAAAAAATAATCGCGCTCGAGTATTTCACAGTGACGTTTTTTTTTTACAATTTTGCCACTCACCTATTTCCTTATGCCACGCTAAAATCATCAGATTATTGAAATATATGCTGTTCTGTATGTATTTAACTTACCTGGCCTTAATCTGACGCGCTCGAGTTTTTCTGAGAATCGATTTTTTTTTACTAATCTGACGGGCTGTCCTCGGAGCACGCCCTTATATGAAGGGTTTATATATGGTAGGAGTACATTACAAGGAATAAGGTTTCTCCTCATATAGTTTTCTGACGCGCTCGAGTAACTCTTCAAATCCCCTCTTGGGCTCCCCTACTACTAGGCAAGATGCTGCTCAACCATAATAGCGGTAGTTCATTGTAATTGATTAATTTATATCTATTATCCATACTAATATTATAAAGACGAAAGATTTGATTTTTTGTTTGTTTGCTTGCATTGAATAGGCTCTGAAACTACTGAACCAATTTAGATGAAACTTGTGAGGATTCATTGATGCATTGACCGTAGGCTACTTTTTATGCCGATATTCCCACGGAATCGGGAGTTACGCTGCTTGTTATCTATAGGTAATTTTAATCTACGCGAATAATATGAGAAGGAAAGTTTTATAAGCTATTGCATAGTTTTTACTGCGGGCTTTGAGCGGGGCTACCGAATCAAGAAATTCCGTAACGAAAATAAAACCTAATACCCCCACTCCGCCTACCATGTAGCTCGGCCGACCGTTCGCTTAACGTGTATGTATATGGTACGACTGTACGAAGCTCGCACAATGCAATAGCTTTACCGAGGCAGTCCCTGAGTGCCACTCTTTTAAAAAAAATGTAACGTAAGAATAACACTGTGATGAAACCCGCTGCTGAGTTGACTCCATAATTATTGACGTGTTCTTCCCTCTAGACATGGTAGACTAAGCTTCTGTAAGGGCGGTATACGTTTAGGGTAAGCGTACTTGATCTAATGCAGGTACTATAGCGCCCCGAGTACCATGAATTAAATCCTTTAGAACAAATTATGTAAAGGCCATTAATATTTTCCTAAGAAAGAAAGAAAGAAGGAAATAACTTTAAATTCTTTTATATTTTTTATTAACCGATTTTTATTTTTGTCAGTTTTCATATGTTTTTCACTTTATATTAACCGTTTAAGACTATTTCAAGGTTCCACACCGTGGGGTGTGGAACCTATAGTCTTAATGGAGTGTGGACTCCATCGTTCCAGAAATTCATAAATATTTGTCAGTTTTCATATATTTTTCACTTTAAATTTACCGTTTAAGACTATAGGTTCCACACCCAACACCCCATCGTTCCAGAAATTCATAAATATTTGTCAGTTTTCATATATTTTTCACTTTAAATTTACCGTTTAAGACTATAGGTTCCACACCCCACACCCCATCGTTCCAGAAATTCATAAATATTTGTCAGTTTTCATATATTTTTCACTTTAAATTTACCGTTTAAGACTATAGGTTCCACACCCCACACCCCATCGTTCCAGAAATTCATAAATATTTGTCAGTTTTCATATATTTTTCACTTTAAATTTACCGTTTAAGACTATAGGTTCCACACCCTACAAAATAAAACCACTACAAAATAATTTCGCACGCGAACCATCGTTCCAGAAATTCCTAAGTAATCCAACGTCGCGTCACATCTTCATTTTTTTCTGTTGGTATTTAAAAAAGGGTCGTGTTAAATAAATTTTACTTCAATAGGCTTATCACGTTCACCTTCGTCAAGTTAACAGACATTTACAAATATTTTTTCAATTTTATCTTATAAATTATCATGTCGTATGTTATAGACCGGGTGGCCATTGTTACTTTTTCGAGAAACGAATAAAAATTATTTGAATGGAAAGCTTCCTAAGAAAGCAACTGATCTTGTCGGCAACAGAAATTTACATGATATCATCTGTGAAAATTCTAGCTTTCACGGTTCATGGGATGAGAAGCCTGGTGACAGACAGACGGACAGATGGACTGTGGATCTACGAAAACTTATTATACGTTCACAAAAATCCTGATATTTTTCGTAAAAATAGCGATATTCATAATTTCAACTTAAGAAATAAGAATGAATTGACCGTGCCCGGTAGTAGGCTCCGGAAAATAAACAGGTCGTTTAATAATACATAATACATGTGTGCTCTATTATAATAAATTACATAAAGATGTATTTGAAATGTCCATTAACAGGTTCAAAACTTTTATAAAGCATAAATTGTGCAGTAAGGCGTACTTTGATACTTCGTCTTACCTTAATGATAACAACCCATGGACGTGACTTTAGTTGCTCCATTTCAAATAATAATACTTTCAAATATTTGTAATATTGACCTTTGTGAGCGTGATCACATGAAAAAAAACCTCCATGAGTTTCTTGTGCCTTCTTTTCATTGGTGGGCGCGTTCCGAAGGCACACATCCTAACTTAGTTTTTAAGACGTGTCCATGTGATCTTATACCTAGGTATTAAGCATTCAAAGGAATAAAGAATTTTGACATTGACTTTGACTTAAAAGGTCTCATTTTAGCCTGTGGGTACGGAGCTCTAAAACTACTAACGGACTAATGTTTGTCGATAGTTTGTGTTAATTATTTAGTACCTAAATTATTATGCCGAATCTCAAGACACGTTTAGTGAGTTTATATTATTAGGGTCTTTAACGACTGCTGTCAGGTATAAAAAGTCGAAATAATACATATGAGCTTGAGCTTTCTTTGGTACAGCCTTCAGCGGCTTCACCCGCGTAACTCGCAGGTCTCCAGCCTACACGCAAAGTTTCATCTAAATCGGTCCAGTAATTTCGGATCCTATTCATTACAAACAAACAAAAAAACTTGAGAGGTGTCAAGGGACACCCGGATGGAAGTTCCTTTCGATTATTTAGTCAAGGGATTGTATTTTCTTTCAAGTTAAAATAATATTTTTTTTATACTCATTCATTTATTTTTCTTATTATTAACAAATGTAATGTAGTATAAAGGCTCAATTTTAGTAATTGCGTTATATGAGAGAGAGAGAGACAGACAGAGAAACACGCGCACACCGTATGGCTTACAAATATAGCGAAAACTGTCGTTACAACTTTTGGTCTTAATTTTTTCCGTCTAGCCGCCTTTCGCAACGCGCGATAAGGAACTTCGTTCCAAAAATCTTTCCTCTTTATAATATTAGTGTAGATGTAGACTATTTCACCTACTTATATAATATAATAATATTACAGGACATTCCACACATCGCCATCTAGCCCCAAGTTAAGTAACTAGACTTGTGTTATGGGTGCTAGACAACGGATATACTACTTATATACTTTTCTTTTGTAAATATATACTTATAATACATAGAAACAACCAGACCACAGACAAATATCTACGCATAAATACTTGTCTGAGGCGGAAATCAAACCCCTGTGTTTGGCAGTCCAGCGTGGTAACCATTGTGCTAACTGGGTCGTCAAATCAATTATCTTAACTTATCAAATGTATCAAATAATATGTACATCTTCCTACAAATAAATAGATATCCGACAGCCAACAAACAATTACCTAACTAGATTACTATTATACTTACTACGTCGAAACGTGAACCTATTCATAGACTTAGCTTTCTGTTATCTATTGTTTCTCTTTTTATTGTGTCGAATATTGAATGGCATAGAAAAAACGTATTTATGTCAAGATTTAGCTTAACTTTATCCTGCTAAGTTTTAAAATATGTTTTAATATACATATAAAAATAGTAATAAAATAATTCGGTTCGTTGTAGGAAGGATAAGTTTTGGAAAGTTAAGATAATTTACTAAAAATTATGCCTTAAATAATAGTGCTGTTAAATTTTAATAATTTCTCAAACTCTGGGTTGATTAGGGTAAATTTCCAAGACTTAAAAATTTCCTTATTTTATTCAAATTTTTTGGGTGAAGTTCGGGGCTATCTACATGAACAAAAACCCCATGAGTTAATTGTGCGTGCTTCTCATTGGTGGGCATGTTTCAAAGGCACACATCGTAACTTAGTTTTAAGACGTTCATATATGATTTCATGCAAATTGTATGATTCCAAATGAGAAATTTGACTTTGATTTTGAACCTAACACGCAAACATCGCGGGCCTTGAGCGCGGGGACCGAATTAAGAAATTCCGTAACGAAAAAAAACTTACACCCCCCACTCCGTCTAACATGTATCTCGGCCGAGCGTTCGCTTAACATGTATGTATATGGTACGACATAGATGCAATAGTTTTTTATTTTCATACTATATATACTAACCATAAAAACCGCTCAAACTACCACACTATCCTACCCCATTATTGTAGCCCTAACAAATCTTGAGGATCAAAACTTCCCCCAAATTTCATTCTATAATCTGTAACATGAGCAATAATAATAACTCGCGCTTCACCTGAACTCGGTACTAACTAGATTTACACACCCGTTTTGTAACCAATACGTATATCGTATCTTTTGTTTGCCTTCGTTATAAAAATGTAATAAAAAATGGTTGTCTGTGAAGTCGGTTTACGGACGATAATTTTACGTGATAACGTCATAAGAAAACGATGAATAATTGAGATTTTTTTTGTGAGTCCTTTATGTATTTTTTCTTTTTTTTTCTATTTTTTTCCATTATATCGGTCTTCTATTCGTCACTTATCACCATAACACAAGCCTACTCACGCACACACGCGCGTCAAGCTTGTAGTAGTGTAACTACTTATCATAGAGCGTAGTATCAAACTTTACAATCCTGGTCCTTGTTTAATCATGTGGCAACAGTAACGATAATGCGTTGCCATGGTTACCTTGTCAAAAACATGACGCGTTCCCGAAACGGGACACATGACGTCATCTTTTTTTTGTAAATGCAGGTGTTCCATCAATTTATTAGATGTTATCACGTCATAATGTAGTTAAGATTCGGGCTCAGTTTGTTTAAAAATATCTTTGGTATTTTGGTTATTATTCTTCTATTTCCTCGTTTTTTCCCCTTTATATGGGGTCGGCACCTCCGTGCTTCGGAAGGCACGTTAAACCGTTGGTCCCGGTTGCTACCTCTAGTAGCAGTCATTAGGTCAAGTTAGAGGCCTTAAGGTGATCTGAAAACTCTAACAATAGGTGAGCCACACCACTATACGAGAAGAAGAAGACGATTTTTCATATGTATTATGTATTCCCTTACATTGCTTGATATTACCAGGTAGGTATAACTATTGCCTAACGATCCATGTCCTTGCCCATGTGATTCCTTCGATTGATGGTTGAGGTTTTTATAACCCCAAATATTGGATATAAAAACCGGTTACAGGCTTACGCACAATTTGCGTTATTACTTTGTAAAGGATCACGATTGCTTGCTGATTTTTATTGCTCGAAATAGGTACTATAATGGTTATAAAAGGTAAAAACAATAGGTACATTTTTGTAATGAACATTTATTGTTTTTGGAAGCTTTTACCTACTTAGCTGCGTATAATATTGATGGGTCTTGTTCAAAAGGCTGTTTATTGAATAACTATTAATATCTACTTAGTTGCTTAGAAGTTTGTAACGTAGTAGTACGTAGATAATATTATAAGTAAAGTTGGCGTAAAGCTTGTAAGGGCGTTTATTTCCATAGCTATTGAAGGTGCGAAGAAATCTCTGGTGACAGTAAATGTAGCCGATAAGCCGTGACGATGGCTGCTAACGTCTACTGAAGAAAATTGCGTATACTTACTTATTTCTACAGCGTAATTTTCTTATTATGTAACGATAGGTACTTATTTGATGGTAGGTATTTGGTTCATACTGTGTGTAGATAGGTAAAGTCGTGCTTTTAATTCGTTTTCTTGTATTGATATTAGTTCTATAGATAGATGATAATTTATAATTGATCATTTTTATGGCTGGTCAATTTGAACAAGTGTCATTGAAAAGGTTGGTCATTTTAAAGATGGACAATTTTATTTATTTATTTGTAAGGAAAGTCTACAGCTAGGTTTAATAGAAGAAATAGAAACAGAAAGCCAATTACAGACAATCACTAATAGAAACAATAAAAATATAAAATTATTTGTTATTACAAAAAATATTAATTATTTATTTTACTTATTTATTAGCTATGTTTTATAATGGTCATTGCCTTTGGACATTTTTCTTTTAGGATATTAGTCGTGCAAAGGGATTTATTCAGTTCAAAGGCACAAGACAATCACAAGGTAGAATGAACAGTAAAGAAGCAGATATTATATTATATTGGTACTTAAGATAATTTTGAAAAGCAATAAGTGAGTCACATACAACCGAATTGAGAACCTCCTCCTTTTTTTGAAGTCGTTTAATAGTAACCAACCAGTTGACGTCTTATCCCTTTTCTCCTCTGAACATCATAAAATTACTGAATAAACTTTTTCCAAATAATTAACAGAAAACAAAGTTTAATTATCCGTCAACTTAATGGAAAGTAAAACAGTTTTAATAGGGATCACCATTTACCTGGCGTATCGTATCTTTTACCTTTTGACCTTTGAATTATTGGTAAAATATTACAACCATTAATGCATAGAATGAGTTTGTCTGTATATTTTAAATGTCACTCTTAAACGGTTTTTAACCACTTAATTTTTTTTTGGATAATATTTACCACGCCTTTCTTACGTTTTGTGTGATGGATTTGTATAAAATACGCAGTCACCTACTTTTTAAACATATGTATTATTTCTACTTAGATACCTGTAGGTAAAGATTAGGAAGGCAAATCAATTATTGATACAAATCAGTTGACACGACCATTGTGATACTCGCTGACTCTTCACTGACTATGTACCGACCCAAATAAAAGCTTAGCTTATTATGTTTCATTGTTGCTTATTATGCCCCAAACGGTGGACCGACCATGTATTAGAATAGCTGGATATACCGCTTAGCCCAGCTCTGCACCGGGCGTTGGACAGGCACCAATAAAGTCACGGTCCTCATTGAGGGAACGACGACGGTCGAGGATTATTATGTTTCATAGTTATATATATTAAGACTAGCTCCTTTGCGGGGTGCAAAGGAGCCATGGCATTCTCTAAAGTATGTCCAGATAGAATGAGTCTAATACATCGGAGTTATAGGTGAATATCTATAAACATTAACTAATAATTTATTTAACTTTATATTTTTAATTAGCCCCCCGCTTTCGCAGAAGTCGAAAATGATTCTAATAGAATTGGACCAAGGAATCACGTTGTCCCATACAAATTTTGCCCCCCTTTTTCACCTCCTAAGGGGTAGAAATTCGGAAAATCCTTTCTTATCGGATGCCTACGTCATACAAAGAACACACCCTCCAAGTTTCAGGTCTCTACGATCAGTGGTTTAGAATGTGCGTTGATCCGTCCGTCAGTCAGTCAGTCGTTCAGGACAAAGCATTTTATATGTATAGAAGATTTTGCCTAAAACATTGCAAGCAGTTGAAACCGCGGGACACAGTCATAGTTTCAAAGTATACCGTTTCGGTAACAAACTCTATCAGTATTGTGATTAATGATTTGAAAGGGGTTCGAAGATTGGAAACTTTCTGCAACAAAAACTCTTTGCGTTCAAATTTTGTTGCTTGCCTACTGTATGCAAACTGTGACGCGACTATAAAGCTTCTTCTGTTAATTTACTAGCTTTTGCCCCCGACTTCGTCCGCGTAAAAGACGAAAATCGACCAAGGAATCACTTTGTTCCATACAAACTTTGCACCCCTTTTTCATCCCCTAAGGGGTAGAATTGCGGAAAATCCTTTCTTATCGGATGCCTACGTCACACAAAGAACACACCCTCCAAGTTTCAGGTCTCTACGATCAGCGGTTTAAGCTGTGCGTTGATCCGTCAGTCAGTCAGTCAGTCAGTCATTCAGGACAAAGCATTTTATATGTATAGATATAGATAAAAGATTATTTTTTTACAGAACACTTTTTATTATTATTGTTTTGGGGCTCATTTCTGCAACTGGGGCTCTATAATTAGGTCCCTTTCGACTTATAAGCTCGGCTATTAACAAGACAATATTATGGTTCTTTACTCTACAAATTGTTATTTAAATAAATCTTGTTATAATTGATTCTGTCTTTCAGGAAATATAGTGTATTATTCTATAGCTAAAGAGTAAAAATGTTATATATATGTATCCCTTTATCTTTTATCAAAGAGTGTTGAATAGAATAAGGCACGAAGGGTTCTGAACCATGTAGTATGGGGAGGCCCACTTAATTGTTTTTCTTCTATTTTTCGTATTTGTTGCTATAGCGGCAACATAAATACATCGTTGGCAGCAAAGTAGATACGGACATCTACATTTTTTCGAAAATGCTTTTTTACAAAAAATAGCTTATAACAACTTTATTTATAAGTCTGTATTAAAATTATTTCATAATTCAAAATAATGAAGAAAATCTGGCACGTAAATAAAGACATCTACACACAAATTTAAAAAAAAAGTCGGAGTACAAACGGACATTTGAATTTGCCCGCCTTTACTTCGGAACGTAAACAGATGATTGAAACGTAATAAAAGCCATCTGTCATTTGTCACATTCTTGCGTGTACCGGTTAAGTTATGGTGCCTTTTTATTAAATTTGTACTGTTAATTGCTTTATATCTTACATAAGTCATTAACATATCAGTTCTTCTTTAACCATGAATGTCTCAAGAAATAAATTACTGTTAAATATGGCCCAAAAAGGTGTACAAAAGGAAATAAACGAAATTTCGGATTTGACAAACTTAAAGAAAACAATGCAAAATTCCAACGAAAGTGAATACATTAACACAATTATGTTATTTTGATAGTTTTTATAGTTGAAAAATTGTGGTAGTAATGAAATCTGCCCGTAAGTTATAAAATTTATTTTGAGATTACGGTCCGACGTAAACACCGACATCTGACACTTGTCCTTGTATGCGTTGTACTTTTTGCATAAAACATCAATACACTAATGTAATCTTTCTTGGAAATTCATTGATTTTTCTTATGATTACTATTTTTACATTGGTTTAATACATTTGTTTGTTTTTAATTTACAGATTCAGATACAGAAAATGAATTTTAGAATTTTTGGTGGTATGAGCGCTTTTTTGATCACTAAGTATAAACAGATAACAGGCAGATGTCTTCTTCTACGTCAAAGTTTATTCAGAGTAAAAAAGTACATGTGAATTATTTCTGTAAAACAACGTTAAAATCATAAAATATTTTATACAGTCGATTCAAAAGGCTATATTAATGCCTCATAGAAAATTTCATGTATATCGGGACATAAGTCTCAAAATGGCCACTTTTTTTATTAATGTCTCTCCTGTAAAATCGCAAATATGCACATGTCCGCATCTACTTTGCTGCCATCGACATAATCTTTGGAAATTTCAACTGTCTAGCTCTCACGGTCCATGAGAAAAAGCCAGACAGACGGACGGACGGACAGACAGTGAAGTCTTAGTAACAGGGTCTCATTTTTACCCTTTGGGTATGGAACCCTAAAATATGTCTATATCCAGTAAAGGTCCATGAAGTGTGTAAACAAGAGGCTTTTTGGGCTAATCACTCTTTGCCTTCCCTGAAGACAATAAAGAAAAAAAAGATTTGTACCTAGAATTAACAATCATGCCCGTCTATCGAACGATTCGGAACGAATTGGAATAAAAGCTTTTAAAAACCGACCAAGTGAGAGTGCAAGGGTTCCGTAGGTACCATGTTGTATGAGAGCGCCTGTTATTGGTATTTTTTGTAAAGCGGTAACAGAAATACATAATCTGTGAAAATTACAACTCTCTAGTTATCACGGTTCATGAGACACAGACAGACGGACAAACAGACAGTGAAGTCTTAGCGTCTAGGGTCCCGTTTTTACCCTTTGGGTATGGAAAACTAAAAGAGCGAATCTGAATAAAGTTTATTGAAAGGCTAGCTGGAAATTATAACGTTTACTTTGTTACTTAAGACGGTTAATTTTAAACAAAATAAAATGATTAATGGCAAGTAATTTGTTAGTCCTATTTCAAAGATTTTAAATAGATGATATTATTGACAAGAATGTTATAAACTTAAGTATCCACAAATTGTAAATCTAAGTTTTATTACCAAGTAAGTAGGTATCTAAATTAAGTATCAGCATTAGTAAAAGTCTAAAAACAAAAAAAAAACATTAATCATTCCGGATTGAATTTTTAAGGCAACCCATTTGCAATATATTTATTTATTAATTTGATATAAAATACTTTTCATCCATTGAACAGCTCGATGAAGGTCGTCCTTACAGGGATCTCCGACTATTAAGTTTTTAGAGGTTAAAATTTCCTTTTGCAATTACTTGTTAAAAGGAGAACAGAGGGGCATTGTGTACAGCAAAGCTTTAGATTTTATGAAAATATACATTTCTATGAGTAAGCAATAACCGTATACCCTTTTAAAACTTCGCTTAATTATTGTAAAAGTTACATTTTTAAACTGACACGATTTGTATTCATAATTATTATAGTAATTATTATCCCGGGTAATGTCGATGACAACGCTTGCCACTGCTCCAGTCTCCTCGCGACCATGACTATTGTAACATAGACATGGTCTCTAAAAACGTTCAGAGTTCTTTATTTAAACACTGGACTGCTGTTCATCCTAAAGAAAACAGTACTAAAGCGACGAAATTACGAAATGTAAATGATTATTATTACTAAGCTAACTAAGCTGATTTTTATTTTAATTTGACTATAAGTATGTAATATTTCTCCAATATGCCTGAAATAAATGACTATTTATTTATTTATCTATTATTTATTATTATTGTCTGTTATACGTCCTGTATCACGGGGGCTATGGAGCCCCGGACCTTTGGAAGGCGTGCGTGGAGCCGAAGCCAACACGTAGAGGCCCTTTACAATAACAAGTTTAATAGCAAACAATGGGGTGGATTCTAAACCGGCTATTATTTATTATTTCTTATTATAGTCGAAATTTAAGAGTGAGGTTAGAGAAATAAAAATAAGGGATTAGAATTATGACCCGGTATAATAATTACTATTGTAAAAGTAAGTTAACTACCACCATAATATCTACATTAGATATTACTACACCTTGTTTTAAATTTTTATACACTTAGGGCAATATGAAAATTTAAAAAAATCTTAAATCTTAGTAAAAGCACAGTGAAGGTAGGTCGTAGGATCAAACTCCACCGAAGACAAAACACTTTGGATATCGTTTTAATTTCTACATTAAATATAAGTAATTTTAATCGTATACATACTCATCGTACAGGCATACAGATAGACGGACAAGAAAATAATCTTATAAGGGTTCCTTTTTTACCTTTTGAAGTACGGAACTCTAAAAATCAGGAAAATAAACAAATAAATTGTTTTTCACATTAAAAATAAAGCAAATATTAATTAAGGACCTAATTTTAAGAGGAAAGGATACCGGGGGCTCTCTCTATATAAACGTAGTCGACTGTTTTCTCCCTGGATAATGATAGTAGCAAGTCAGTCTAGTTATTGTAGACACGTTCTTCCCAACCTTTCCTTGGTGTAAACTTAAGATTGATCTTTTGTACTGGTTGTGTGACTATGGCTACGGGTTCAAAGTCGATTTTCAAAGGCATATCGTCTGCGAGTTCCACTGAATATTTCTTCAGGAATGTCACTAGGCCCGCCAGTACTTGCATCTTGCCGAATCTTTTACCTGCAATTAAAAAACAGTGATACATCAGTTTTGAAAATTTCAGCGGTCTAGCTATCACGGTTCATGAGATACAGCCTGGTGACAGACAGACAGGCGGACATTGGAGTCTTATGGTCCCGTTTGTACCCTATTTTCTTAGGTTTCGCGATTTAAACCTCTTAGAATAATACTAGCTGCGCCCCGCGTTTTCACCCGCATAACTTCCGATCCCGTATGAATTTCAAAATAAAAAATAGCCTTCCTCGATAAATGGACTATCCAACACAAAAATATTTTTTCAATTCGAACCAGTATTTCCTAAGATTAGCGCGTTCAAACAAATAAACAAATATTAAGTATTAGATTAACAGATAATCTTGATGATCTAAACAGCGCCAGCAACTAAGGTGCGTGCCTACGTATTATTGTATTATGGTAATGTAAAACGCACGCGTGCATAATACGTTAGATTATGATCCTAACATCCGTTTTATGAGCAACTGTGATAAAAATATAGTTATTTTATATTTTAGTGCCATTTTTAGCTATCGAAACAAAATCGAAGGAAATCACGGACCGATAAAAATTAAAACTGGGTTTTAAGAGAGTAAGGAAAATCAGTTGATTTTATTAAAGTAACCTACTGTCATGCTTCCGGCTTCACCTTCAAAATATCTTTTGGCCTTCAAACTAATGCGCAATTAATACTATTTGATCTATCGAAATTCCTTTAATAAAATGCTAATAACAATCTGGTTTTTGCCAAATACATATATTTATTTTGTTATGTTAATGTACTAACAAAAAATATTATTTACCTACCTATTACATTAACTATTTTCTTAGCAAACAAAATAAATTAGATTTTTTGTTAGTACAATCAAGTATAGGTACGTAACGATTCAAATTGTTTTTATAGAAATAAGTAGGTACCTAAACCCGCGACTTCGTTCGCAAAGGGTTTGAATTTTCCAAAATCGTTCCTTATGTCTAATCCGTTTATTGGATGTAGCTGTGTGATATTGATGATATATTATTCAGTTTATTACTTTTATCTACACTAATATTATACAGAGAAAATATTTTTTGTTTGTAACGAATAGGCTCCGAAACTACTAAACCGATTTTGATGAAACTTAGTATGAGGATACATTGATTAATTGAGAATAACATAGGCTACTTTATCCCGATATTCCGACAAGATCGGGAGTTACACGGGTGAAACCGCGGAGCGTTGCTAGTTATTTTTAGATGCCTAAGGCTAAGTTGGCTCCAGAATTTATTGATAAGTTTGCCACTTGGCTTAGACTTGTTTTAGGTCAAGTACCAGAAGAAACGTTGAAGACCCCCCAAATGTAACAATGTAAAGCGCAATGTTTTTTTCTGATAGCAGTAAGGTTATCTATTGGATACTGTTTATACTATAATATAATATAGTTCAAAGTGTACTAGGATAGTGAGAAGTTTGTTTGGTTATAATTATTATTAAAAGTAGGTATAGATTAGTATCTACGTACATGATTACATAAAAAGACAATGTATAATAAAAAATATACTCACCAATACACGATCTTTGTCCCTCTCCGAAATTAAATACGGTATACGACTTGATATGATCCTTATTTTCAGGTAAAAATCTTTCAGGTTTGTACTGTTCAGGGTCGGGGAAGAAATCAGGGTTTCGGTGGACATGCCAAACCGGTATGTGCACCCTGATTCCTTGCTCTATTTTCAATCCTGAGGGAAATGTGTAGTCTTCTGCCACCTCTCGCGTGATGACGCTCAGCACAGGATATAGACGAAGAGTCTCCTCTATACAAGCATCAAGGTAAGGCATCTCAGTCATACAGTCATACGTCACACGATTGTTGTGACGTTTGAGGAACTCGTCAATCTCAGCGTGCGCGCGCTTCTGTGCTTCCTTATTCTTCGCCATCTCGAACAGCGTGAAGCCCTGCGTGGTAGCAGACGTCTCATAACCTGCAGCAAACATCATCACGCATTGGGAGATCAGCAAGTCGTCTGTCACCTCCAGCTGCGCCTTCTCTTCATTTTCAGTTTTTAGGGAGCTTATACTCTCTCCAACTAAATACTTGTTCTCTTTGAGGTTTAGCAACAGATCGATAAAGTCATTACGACCCGACGGCTTATAATCTCGACTTTTGAAAACATCCTTCAATAAACCAGTAAAGAATTTACCGAGTGAATCAGGAAACACTTGAAAGCCAGCGGCGTAGAATACAGCCGGCCACACTGCTCGTAAGATGAGTTTAAATCCTCTGGCGAGTGAATTGTTGAAGAAAGTTGTGCCAATAACTACAAATGGATTGTTTACGTCGTGTGGTTCCTCCATGGTGTGTGTGTCGACTCCAAACACAGTATTTCCAATGCTTTCCATAGTGAAACGAGCAGCGAGTAATCTCGCTTCTATTCCGTCTTTGTTCTTTTCAACGACTGTATCCAATAAACTTTCAAACTGTTTCGCGCATTTTTCAACCAAATAGAACATATTCTTCATCTTACCTGTCGAAAAGAGAGGCGTCAGGTTTTGCCGAACCACCTTCCACATGTCGCCACCATTGAAGAACATATTCTGGGTTGTCGCTTCTTTATTGCAGTAATTAGTCACTTCCCTTCCGTTAAAATAGTAGAAATCTTTATTCATCACCAATTTTATCATTGCCGGATCTTTCACTATTAACGTTGGTTCCGTTCCATAATATGCTCCGAAGTATGGTTCATCAGGGAACTGCTGGCATAGTTTGTCAACTGCAGTTCCCACCATTTCCCTGAAGGTGATATAATTGCCATAGTTTCCCAATAGTGGAACAGGTTTTGCGTAAGGAACTTTTTTCTTCTTCCAATAATTGAATTTGTATTGAGATAAATATAATAAACCGAAGAGGATTGTGGTTGTTACGATTAATATAATTGAGAACATTTCGACGCTAGGTAAGTACGTAATACAAATGGAAACGATAAATGTAGACTCTTGAATTTAAACTGTGACGCGCGGTTTTTTAACATATTGCGTAAAGCTGAGAACACATTGGAGGAATTATTTGTAATGTAACTTCTACGAATACGTTTCAAACAGTGCATACCTTTTTTTAAAAGTTGAATCAAAGAAGTTCAAAGTAATGTAATAAGATAGATAAATTCTAAGATATAAAAATTTATACAAAAAAATTGGATGAAGCGACAATAAATCAAATAAAAATACATTTTAGGACAAAGCATTTTATTTGGGATGACCCAGCATTTTATAATGTGTCATTTTACGAAACCCAGTGGGGCGAAAAAATAATTAAATTAGCTCATTCACAATTATACATACCGTAGCACAAATTAAACTCTATAAAGGGCGGCTTTATCGCTTAACAACGATCTCTTCCAGGAAACCTTTTTTAGATTTATTTGTCAGAAAATATGTGGTAAATTTTTTTTTCTTATTTTTTTTTATTAAATAATTTATATTTATTTAATTTATTATTTTACTTAATTTATGTTTTAAGATAGTCTATGTTTTTTTTAAACAAACGCCTTGAACAGTTACGTATTAAAATGTGTCCAATGTGTTTACATCTTTAAACTAATACTTACCTATCTAACTTGTTTTTATTTAAAATTTATGATACTAGCTGTGGATGTTTAGCTCACTCAACCTCCACGCGTTTGCACGCATACATACGAAAGCTATATAAGAATATATTTTGTTTTCACTAGGCAGTGAAAATCGCTTCTGCATCGCTGCCCTGGGCATGGCCGGAAGATCAGCGCTGTAGCATTTTAGCTGAGGTCGGTCCGTTTAGGCTAGCACACGGCATCCCAAATTTTTTTTTCAATCATGAGCCTATTAATTCTTTGTTTTTGTAACCCTATCTGCTTTATTTTCATTATTTTTTTGTTTTGTAATTATGTACCTTGTCCGTGTTCTCTTCTAATAAATGTCTATTCTATTCTTTCGCATCGAATCCAGACCGAAATGCAAATGCAAAAAGATGCGTCTACCGAGGGTCACATAAAACACCATATCCACATTGGATGGAGTTTAAAATCACTGCTCAGCTCTTCACTGTATTCTCCTTACTCATTTTTCGTCCCCAGAGGTTGTTGTTGAACTTGTATACGGGCTGTTTTCCGCAATTAATAGACCCTTTTTGGAACGAAGTTCCTTATCGCGCGTCGCGAAAGGGGGCTAGACGGAAAAAATTAAGACCAAAAGTAGTAACGACACTTTTTAATATAGTTGTAAGCCGTGCTGCGTGCACGTGTTTCTCTGTCTTTCTCTCTCTCTCTCTCTCTTATAGAAAGCAATTACTAAAATTGAGGCTACTGATTAAGTTTATATTACATTATATTTGTTAATAATAATAAAAATATTATTATAACTTAAAAAAAAAACAATTCCTTCACTAATTAATCGAAACGAATTTCGTTTCGCCCGGGTGTCCCTTGACACCACTCAAGTTTTAATTTGGTCCTTTTTGCGTGAGGATGAGTAGGCTTTCCCAGCACCTACTACCCTCTCAGCTTAGTCTGAACTGGTTGAGTCTTGGTCGTGGTCGTCTAAAGTGCTTCGATGGCTCTCCTCCTATTATTTGTGTGAGTAAATTAAATGGACAGGTTCCTAAAATCAGCTGTTTAATATTTAAAGTCGGTAGGTAACGACAAACTATGCAACTGGCTAATATAGTTAGGAGGGACAGTTTTGCTAATGCTCCAGGCCCGTATTATGTTATGTTAAACTCTGCTAAAGTTTGTTCAAAGTTATGAATTCGAATAAGGTTTGCATGAGTTGAAATTGCAATAGACTAAAAGGGCTTGTGTGTCTAAAGCCCCATAAGTAAACTATAACATTCCTTTGGTTCCGTGCCCAAAGGGTAAAAACAGGACCCTTTTACGAAGACTCCACAGTCCGTCTGTCTGTCACCAGGCTGTATATCATGAACCGTGATAGCAAGACAGTTTAAAGTAAATTAAATAAATGACAACAACAATAACAATTACGTTCAATTAAATAGTTGTTGCATTGTTATCTATTTCAAACAATAGATCATTGTTATTTTCAGATGATAATAATGTATAATAAAAATAATGAGTTGAAAGTTTCACAGATGATTTCTGTTGCCCCATCTAATACTAAAAACAGAATTTAATGGTACGAAACCCTTGGCCGGTTTTTTTTTATAAATGACTAGCTTTGATTATTTTCATTTTTTGAACTATTAAGTACATTTTTCAACATGATGCCCTAGCTCTAGTCGAATGAAACTTTCAGGGTTTATTCTTCATAAAAGCCAGTAGTTTTCAAGATAGGTTGCAGGGGGGTTAAAACGATAGGTATTGAGGTCCCCCCTTGTTACACCGTGTATATACTAGCTGTCCCGGCACACGCCGTAATGCCATTTAATACGGGCACAAAAATACGGGCTGATTTGTGAATATAAACCATCCAGAGCGCCACCCAAACACATACAAAAAATCATTCAAATCGGTCCAGCCGTTTAGGAGGAGTTCAGTGATTTACAAACGTACAGTTCAATTATTTATATAAAAGAAGAAATAGAAGATAATAGCTCAGCGTTTGACTACGACTACTAAGACTAGCTGCGTAGCTACCAGCGTAAGTCCCGATCCCGTGGGAATATCGGGATAAAAAGTACCCTATGTGTTAATCCAGGTCTCCAGCTATCTACATACCGAGTTCAATCGCAAGCGGTCCAGTGGTTTTAGCGTGAAGGAGTAACAAACATACACACACAAACTTTTACATTTATAATATTAGTAGGAGTAGGATGTAAATAAATAAATAAATAAAATAAATAAATATTTCAGGACATTCCATACATCGCCATTTAGCCCCAAGCTAAGTAACTAGACTTGTGTTATGGGTGGTAGATAACGGATATACTACTTATATACTTTTTTTTTTGTAAATATATACTTATAATACACAGAAACAACCAGACCACAGACAAATATCTAAGCATAAATACTTGTCTGAGGCGGGAACCGAACCCGCAACCCTGTATTTGGCAGTCCGGCATGGTGACCATTGTGCCAACTGGGTCGTCAAATGTAGCGCGCTGTAGTAGAAGATACCTAAATTTAGAAGCTCTGTCACATTTTACTTTTGAATATCATTCACTAGAAATGACAAATTATTCCCTGACTTAAGTTTACTTAGGACTAACGCTTTTGTTAGACCCTCAAGTCCTTTGGTCTCTAGTTAAAATATATGCAAAACTTAGTTTGAATGAAAAATTATTTGAAAGAATGAAGAATGTCAACTCATTTTGAATATTAGCTCTCCATATTTATCTATATAAATAAAAATGAATTGTTGTTCGTTAGTCTGATTAAAACTCGGGAACGGCTGAACGGATTTATCTTATCTTAGTCTTGAAATATTCGTGGAGGTCTAGGGAAGGTTTAAAAGGCGAAAAAAATCGAATAACCGATATTCCTACGGGATCGGGACTTACGCGGGTGAAACCGCGGGGAGCAGCTAGTCTTTTTATAATATAAAAATGAATCGCAAAATGTGTTGGTAAGCGCATAACTCAACAACGCCTAGACCAATTTGGCCAATTCTTTTTTTGTTGTGTTTGTTATTGTCCGGAGAAGGTTCTTATGAAAGAAATAATTAAGAAAATTGCGTAGAAAATTATAACGCGGGTGAAACCGCGGGGCGCAGCTAGTGTCAAATAAAATAATACAAGTGAAAGAATTACTTCGATACGTCAATTAGTTTTCGATTTCTAGAAATAAACTAAGCGGATCAATGTAACATGACGTCACACGTGGTCACGTGACTGTTAGCGGGACTCGAAATTTATCGTAAGTTTAATCGCATGTAAAATCAAAACTAATAGGTATATTTGACAACAAAAAAACTCGTGTATTTGTATAAATAGGTACAAGCTTTACTGTAACAAACTTTCAACCGATTTAGCATACGACCCAGCTTGACCCAGTTGGCACAATGGTCACCATGCCGGCCTGCCAAACACAGGGTTGAGGGTTCGATTCCCGCCTCAGACAAAGTATTTATGCTTAGATATTTGTCTGTGGTCTGGTTGTTTATATGTATTATAAGTATATATTTACAAAAAAAAAGTATATAAGTAGTATATCCGTTGTCTAGCACCCATAATACAAGTCTAGTTACTTAGCTTGGGGCTAGATGGCGATGTGTGGAACGTCCTGCAGTATTTATTTATTTATACCTAGTAACATTCTTCATTGCTAAGTTAAACACAATTAAAATGAGTAAGGTGTAATTAGATAATAATAGTGTAGACCCTACTATAGTTCAAAAATTGTTAGTATTAAAATGTTTTGAACTTAAGAGGAAAGGGTACCGAAGGCTCCTTCCACACTAACGTCGACTGTTTTCTCCCTGGATAATGACACTAGAGCAAATATTTTTGTTGTATAAAACTTATAACTGCCATGACCAAGCGCCTAAGTTATGTTTTTTTTTGTTTTTTAATCTTAATTTCTATGATTATTAGAAATTGAAAAAAAAAACAAAAATAGGCATGTTTGTTATAGGTTTTATGGCACAAAAATACTTGTGCTTTTGTCATTATCTAGGGAGGCAGCAGTCGACTACGTTTGTATGGAGAGAGTGCCGGTACCCTTTCATTTTTATAGGTCATGCTTTAATTTAAGTTTAAAATCCTTAACCTCAAGCAGGACCTTAAAGCCCTGATAAAGTTAAAAACATTTTAAAACTCAATAGTAATTTTAGAACTATAATTATGTTACCGACCGTACATTGGGCGTAGGCTTTAACTAATCGACCCAGTTAACACAATTGTTACCACGCTGGACTGCCAAGCACAGGGTTCGATTCCCGCCTCAGACAAATATTTATGCTTAGATATTTGTCTGTGGTCTGGTTGCTTCTATGTATTATGAGTATATATTTACAAAAGAAAAGTATTTATGTATTATATCCGTTGCCTGGCACCCATAACACAAGTCTAGTTACTTAACTTGGGGCTGGATGGCGATGTGTGGAATGTCCTGTAATATTTATTTTATTTATTTATTTAATCCTCAGACACCTTACCCAGGTGTCGGCTAATTAGGGTGGTCCAGTCTGAGAGTTGGCGAGTCTCCGCCTGCCATTTTTACGTGTTTAATGAACATTGTTACGGCAGGTGCCATAGTATCCATAGTTCTCCAGTATCTAGTCCACTACCATCCCATCACAATAGCTCAAGTAGTTTTGTCCTGTAGATTATCAATAGTTTTATCCAAACCGGAGGTTGTCCTTGGTTGCACTTTATAGTGTAGACAGGGATAATCGCCGGTTTAGAATCCACCCCATTGCTTGCTATTATCTACACTAATATTATAAAGAGGAAAACTTTGTTTGTATGTTTGTTTATTTGTACTGAATAGGCTCAAAAACTACTGGACCGATTTTAAAAATTCTTTCACCATTCGAAAGCTACATTATCCACGAGTAACATAGGCTATATTTTATTTTGGAAAAAAATAGGGTTCCGTAAGATATTTGGGTTTTTCGGACACAAGGTGTAAAAAATCAACCAGAAAAGTTACTTATTTTGCGTACGCTGCCTAAACTATAAAAGATAGAACCATAAAATGTTCTAATTAATTGTAGATCTTATAAATATCTACAAAAAAGTCCGCGACACACTATACCCATCTATGTCGAGTGAGGCACAGCAACCATTTTTTTATTTTAAAATCTTGAATTTTTTTGGACTACATTTAAACGCGTTTATTTTACTCATGCTATTAATCCTTATCAAAATAAATGATTTTCATCACTAAGAACAGTTTATGGAGATAATATTTGGTCTTTGAATGATTAAAATTGGACGTTTGGTTTTGAAGTTATGGCGAAATTAAAATATTACGATTTCTTCTATATATATAAAAGAAAGTCGTGTTTGTTACAACACTTATAACTCGAGAACGGCTGGACCGATTGCGATGAAACTCTGTATCTGGATAGCTGGAGACCTCGATTAACACATAGGCTACTTTTTATCCCAATATGCCCACGGGATCGGGACTTACGCGGGTGAAACCGCGGGGCGCAGCTAGTACTTGTTATTGTAAAGGGCCTCTACGTGTTGGCTTCGGCTCCACGCACGCCTTCCAAAGGCCCGGGGCTCCATAGCCCCGTGATACAGGACGTATACATTTACAAAAGAAAAGTATTTATGTAGTATATCCGTTGTCTAGCACCCATAACACTAGTCTAGTTACTTAACTTGGGGCTAGATGCCGATGTGTGGAATGTCCTGTAATATTTATTTTATTTATTTATTTAATCCTCAGACACCTTACCCAGGTGTATGAAGGTCAGTAACTTTTAATAAAACATGCAGCTAAATAAGCTAGAGCTTTTTAAGTAGTCGTAACATACGGAATTGAGTCATTAGTAAATCTCTCACGTACTCGATCGCCTTAGTCGTTTTTCACAGAGAAAGTTTTGCTCTGAATCCATAATATCCAAGCGAATATTTCAGAAGGAACACATTCTTAAATAACTAATAGGTAGGTACTCGTACTACTTAAGTTAATTAATTTAATTAAAGGATCTAAGAAAAGAGACGTTGAAGTGTTGTTTACGATGGTACATTGAGTTTGGAGGCTTGAAATGAGAAGATGTACTCTCAACACGATAAACAAATATTGCAGGACAGTCCACACATCGCCATCTAGCCCCAAGCTAAGTAACTAGACTTGTGTTATGGGTGCTAGACAACGAATATACTAATTATATACTTTTCTTTTGTAAATATGTACTTATAATACATAGAAACAACCAGACCATAGACAAATATCTATTTGTATAGAGTACTAGCTGCGCCCCGCGGTTTCACCCGCGTAATAATTTTCTGCGCAACTTTCTTAATTTTTTATTTCATACTAACATTCTCCTGATAATAACAAACAGACCAAAAAAAGAATTGGCCAAATTGGTCCAGGCGTTGTTGAGTTATGCGCTTACCAACACATTTTGCGATTCATTTTTATATTATAGATTTATTAAAAAAGGACTAACAAAAAAAATCATTGTTTTATTATGACGTTGTCACGTAAAATTATCGCCCGTAAACCGATTTTACAGACAACCATTTTTTTTTTAGCAGGAATCTATTTATATAAGATTTAGATTATATTAGCTGTCTAATGAATCGTGGCTCCATTTGACCAATGTCAGGCTAGGCGAGTCAGTCTCTATTTATTGTGACCACAGAATATTTGTGACGTATTTTGTGTCAGTAGGTACTCTAACGTATACATGTTTTTTATTTTTTTTCATCATGACGATGTTATATAGTAGATAATTATGTAATAAATCAAAATATGAAATATTCAACTTAATATTCTAAATGTGGACGTTTGTGTGTATGCTTTTGACGTGATAACGTCTTATAAATAAGTGTGACGTCATGCGTTACGTTATTGACAAGGTAACCATAGCAACGTATTGAAGTATATAAAATGGCAATGTGTCAGGTTCTGTTGTCAACCTAACCACAGTAACGTATTATTTCATCAATGTTTTCTTATGATGTTTTCACGTAAAATTATCGTCCTTAAATGGACTTTACAGACAACCATTTTTACTCACGGGATTGGGACTTACGCGGGTAAAAGTTAGGCGCAGCTAGTAAATAATGAAATTGTGAAATAGGTAATTGTTACTAAAATACACTATCGCATATCGTTTTCTTATGTTTTTTAGGTTACTGCATAAATTAGAATATAAATATGTAGGTTTCTTTTAGATAATTTCATTTAAACAAAGTAATTTGTACGAATGTAGTACGACTACATCAAGGTGAAACATTTCAGAATTTTAGAAAATGAAAAAATGGCTGCCATTTTATGGATTCACAAAAAAGTGTCATGGTAAGATTGTGTGACGTTATGCATCCCGTTCCCATTGTGTGATGTCATGCATCCCGTTCCTGTTGTGTGACATCATGCGTCATGGTAACATGACCATGACACGTCCGTTCCCGTTAGAAAAAAACAGAGTATTTAATAATAATATCGCTTATCTGGGCTTGTGTTATGGTGACGAGTGACGAATAATATACTTTTGGATAGGAAAAAGGTAAAAAAACAGAAAAATAAAGAAAAGGAAAAAGATACATAATGGTAAAAAGAAACTTAATTTTTCATCGGTTTCTTATGACGTTATCAAGTAAAATTATCGTCCGTAAACCGACTATACAGACCATTTTTTTTTGTAAAAAATAATACATACAATCTATTACCAGAGTAGGGGAGACCGGTAGCAAAACATATGCAGCTGTGAATAATATTTCCTGAATATCTTGCCATCTCCCAAGATTCTATACATGTACGAGAATGTATTAGTGTCGGTAATGCATTTCTAACGAGTCGGCAAAGCCGAGCCAAATTGTCTCTTAAAGGGGTTATGCAGTATAATTTCAATATTATCTTATATTGCTATGCTTGTTTAGGTAAACATTATATTAGACTAATCATACATTTTTACTTTATGCTGTTAACTTTTTATCACAGTTGCTCATAAAGTGGATCTTATTCAACCGCTTTTAGGCTCATAATCCAACGTATTACACACGCGTGCGTTATGCATTACCTCGACGCCACTAGTGTGTTATATGTTATCCTGAAAAGTTAAATTGGTATCTTACTGCTAATTACATGTTAGGTAGATGAAACATTCTTAATTTATCTGGGTTATACTGTTTTGATGGATAAAATAAAGTAGGTACCAAAAAAGAGGTTTAACTCCAGCATTAAAGGTTGTCTATAAAGTCGGTTTACGAACGATAATTTTCCGTGATAACGTCTTAAAAAATGATTAAAAATTTAGTGTTGTTTTTTCTTTACTTAAATATAGTTTTTTTCCGTACCATTATATTCTGTTTTTAACCCCCGATAAATGGAAAAAACCCTAAAAAATATTGTATGTCAGACGAGGCTGTATAGGTTAAAAGTCTTTTGCCTGGCCTTTCGGGAGTATAATTAACAAAAAAATATTGCCTAAAAAATTGTAAACATAGACATTTTGTTATTTATTTTCTTTTCTTTTCAAGTATTTTCTTTTATTCACAACTGTTATAAAAAACGTCGTAGGTACGTAACACGTGTGATTTGATCATCCCATTCTCGGCTCTATACACGCACTCGCGTTCCGCTCGCGCGTCATAAACCGCCTCGATGAAATGATCAATTGAGGAGGTTCTCAATTCTGTTGTATTTTTTAATCTTTTTCTTATGGATGTTCGCGCATATCTTCTTTGTTTTAATTAGCAAGGAGTTCACTAATGTTATCCACTGACCATAAACAAAACACTTTCGAATTATCAAAGGACAGTTTTTTCTAGCTACCGATCTATTAGAAACCGCCAAAATGCGAGTTGGACTCGCGTACGAACATCATTAAGTTATACCTACCTGTAACTATATTAAACTAGATCGACGTAAATTTATATGTACTACTTAGCATAATTATATATGTATATGTATAATAAACCTTAGTGGTTTCGCTGTGCTAGGTCAGTACTTAACCTAGCACAGCGAAACCACTAAGGTTTATTATACATATACATATATAATTATGCTAAGTAGTACATATAAATATATATTGTTTTTTAAGTTTCTTTTAATAAATGGCAAAAAAAAACGGTACCGTACCATTACCTATCTATATGTTTTAAGTATTTGTGAAAACTTCAACTGTCTAGCTATCACGGTTCATGAGATACAGCCCGGTGACAGACACACAGACAGACAATGGAGTCTTAGTAATAGGGTCCCGGTTTTACCCTTTGAGTACGGAACCCTAAAAGCGTTTCTGAGTTCGACTGTTGACCCACGACCCAGTTGGCACAATGGTCACCATGCCGGACTGCCAAACACAGGGTTGCAGGTTCTATTTCCGCTTCAGACATGTATTTATGCTTAGATATTTGTCTGTGGTCTGGTTATTTCTATGTATTATATGTATATATTTACGTATTATATAAGTAGGTAGTATATCCGTTATCTAGCACCCATAACACAAGTCTAGTTACTTAGCTTGGGGCTAGATGGCGATGTGTGGAATGTCCTGCAAGATTTATTAATTATTGTACTATTCATAAAAGAAAATCAAGAAACCGCCAAGATGGCGTCAATACATGAAATGGCATTATTGGTTACACGAGCTAAAAAGACTAAAGTAACGCCCCAGTAGAAGACGTAAAACATTAGAATATTCGACATTTCCGGAACTTTGTGATATCCCTAGGGGTAACATGAAATCTCCGGTTTCCTTTCCCTTCAACATATACCAACGCACTTTATTAAGTAAGCTACCTCTTTGTGATGAAGTATACGCGATTCTCCTTTTAAAACTTGTACCGCCCGCCATAAACCCGAATAGCATTATAAACCTACACCTTCATTAAAAATTAACTTCTGTAATCCACTTCTATGAAACCAACCGCAAGGTACTATATAACTTTTAGGGAAGACAAACTGAGGTCGTATTTAAAGTATATTGAATTCAAACAGAGAGAAGTGGAAGATTCTAGGGGAGGCCTATGTTTGGACATAGGCCTCCCCTAGAATCTTCCACTTTTTGGTCAGGTTGTCCTTGGGAACAACTTGACCTAAAAACTGGTTGCTGTAGATACCTACTATTACGATTAGATTTAAAAAGATACTAACACCATAATCCTAAGGTAAACATTGTCTAAATAAGGTCAGTGAATAAAGGCTATTATTATTTATTTATAAATTCAAATAGGTAAGTTCAGTTTATTTAAAAACAACGGGAACTACCATATACCTATATATAGGTTTTCGACCCAAAGCCTTTAGGGTACCTTTATGGAATTGTCAATTTTGGTTCAAAGCAAAGAATGCACAAATAAATAAAGTAAAGAACAAATAAATAAAGTAATAAAGTACAGCACAAGTAAATTGAAAATTCCGAAATATAAAAAAATTTGAAAATTCAGTATAATTTTGGTATTTACTAGTTTTCGCGAAAATGTAAATTTGCACATATTTTTTTATCATCTTGACTCAGGAACTTGATTTTTATACACCTAATAGAGACTATAGACCTCAGTATCTGGTATGAATTTCAACTTGCTAGGTCCACCCATTCTTGAGAAAAATGTGGTATCACATGGACAGACAGATGGACAAGAAAGTGATCTTAAAGTGATCTTAAGTGATCTTAGTGATCTTCCTTTTTTACCTTTTGAGGTATGGCATCCTAAAACTTGACATGGATTTCCAAATTTTTTCTCATGTATTTGGGTCACTATCGTAATGACCTCTTAGCTGAAATACAGTTTCAGTAGAATGGCATAAAACCTGGATAGCTAAAAGACAATTCAGCTAAATGACATGAAAGCAGAATACCCGGTCAGCAGAGGGTCAACTCAGCTGGACGACATAAAAACAGAAATCTTTATTTACCCCTTAGATGGAGTAGAATTTGGCCAAAGGTAATTTTGAAAATTTGCAGAGCCTACTGGTTTTTCTGATAAGTACATAATACGTCATACGTATATTATGTTATGGTACATAATATATATTACGACGTATAATTGTAGAGGCGTAATTATACTCATACTAGCTTATGCCGCGCTATTGCTAGCTTCTACCGCAGTAAGCGGTAGAATTTCGGAAAATCCTGTTTTATCACTTCGGATGCTTACGTCATACACAGAACATACCCTCCATGTTTCAGGTTTCTACGATCAGCGGTTTAGGCCGTGCGTTGATTCGTCAGTCAGTCATTCAGGACAAAGGATTTCATATGTATAGATTAGGAAATTCAATGTTTTAATAAGTAGGAAGCGTTAGACTCGCATCTATCTTGTTTTTCACCACCACGTGTGCGCAAACATACGTGAGAATCAGCTATTATTCCTGACTTCAAGCTGATGGCTGCTTTATTATTAAACGTGGTGAATGTTTGATGAGTCGGTTAAGTGGGAAGAAGGAAGATTCGAAAGTTACTTTGCAATTATTTTCGGGAATCAAGGGAATAATTTATCAACTGCTCAATGAACTGTGTTTGGTTGATGGTTACTGAGATCGACTTTGTATTAAGTTTCCCTACGTATAAATAATTGTTTTGGCACCGAAGTTTGTTAGGAGAGTTAGAACGCTCGTCTTGCATGGGTGATTTTGTTCAGTCACGTTATACATTCTTTGATATAAAAAATAAGTTTAAATATACTGAAACCCAACAATAGTAAGTTTAAACGAAAAAATATTATACAAGAAATTGTCTATATCTGCAATCACCAGTAAGATAATAGAATATTTACTGAATAAAGTAATTACTAAGCATTTTTTAAAATACACTAAAACGTGGGTTAACAGCAGGATGTAGAAATATATAATTCAAAATTATACAATAATAAATACATTTAACATTAAATATACAAATTAGGCGGGAACAGATGAACATACATACATACAGGTTAAACACTTAAACCTCCCTTTTGGCTTCGCCGTAGTCGGGTAAAAGTGAAGTCACCAGTTAGTCAAATTACTCGTGCAAAGGTTCCCATAATGCTAGAAGCATTGCCACGCTGAATGGCGATGGCTAAGCTCTGCATCAGAAACGAGCCGGAGCGGGAGTCACCCCCATAAGTACATATATATAATTCGGATAAAGAACTGCCTCTTTTGCTTGGAGATACGTGGTAGCTCCAACAGCATCCTAAACGTATGTATGAGCTAAATATGCATCACTTTATATTAGTGACGGGTGGTTTCACCAATAATTATGTATATTTCATTGATTAATTTACTGTTACTTTTATATGAATTGCTATTAAGAAGCAGTGTTCAGATTAGAATCGTTGTCGCCAAGATTGTTAACGCGACACTTCTATCTAATTTTAATTTCTCAGCTCCTTTGTAAGAAAACCGTTCTTGGGTTGCCTGTCCACAGGAGCTGAGCGGAGAAGAGCAGAGCGGTTTCCTCCAATAGAATTGCATAAAAACTCCGCACGCAGAGATTTTGCTTAGCGCAATTGATGGAAACGCCGCATCCTAAATCTGAAGACTTACATCAAAACAATTTGAAATCCAAGATTCATCGCACTTTTAAGAGAGTTGTCCTCAACGCTCTATTTTTTGCCGATTAACTTTCTCTACGCTATGTTTTTCTCGAGATTCTTAAATCAAAACTACATACAAATAGTTACTAAAATGACATTCAGTTGAAAATTGTACTTTTTGTATCAATATTAAGGTTGATATTACGAGACGAATTCGGAATTTTCCTCGTTCAGATTTATCCCGTTGGAGAATAAATTTAAATTTAGATTGTTGAATAAATAACGACGAGGAAGTTAAAAACAAAACGAAGAGTTTCAATGTTTATTTCTTATGTTTTTTTCAAAAACGCTCTAAGTTTTTAGCGCATTCAAAATAACGCTAACACAATATCTCAGCCGTCTTTGAGTATTCGGAGTAATTATACATGAAAATAAAACCGGCCAAGTTCGAATTGGACTCGCGCACAAGGGTTCCGTACCATGTTGTATGGGAGCCCCAACTCAAATATTTTTTCTTCTGTTTTTAGTATTTGTTGTTATAGCGGCAACACAAATACATAATCTGTGAAAATTTCAACTGTATAGCTATCATGGTTCATGAGATACAGCCTGATGGCAGACCAGACATACAGGTAGACAGCGAAGTCTTAGTAATAGAGTCCCGTTTTTGGGGACCTATTGGGTACGGAACCCTAAAAATACATATATTAAACACGACGAATTGAGAACCTTTCTTTTTTGAAGATAGATAGATAGATAACTTTATTCGTACAACACAGGAAGAAACAGAACACTACATACACAAAGTCAAGTAATAGCTAGAAAGTATAAGTTGCACAAATGGGCGGCCTTATCGCAAAGTAGGAAGTAGGTCTAAAATGTATAAAAGCATTGATTAGTTAAATTAACTAAGCATTGATTAGTCAATTAAATGGCTCACAGCTAAGCGAAGCTCGCTGATCGTTTACGGTTAAGCGACGCCTGGCGTGGTCATTACTTCGATGGGTGACCAATTAGTAGTGTGGCAAAAGTGTATTTACGTGAGCCCCTCAGTGCTTCGGAAGGCACGTTAAGCCGTTGGTCCTGGTTGCTTCCTCTAGTAGCAGTCGTTAGGTCAAGTTAGAGGCCTTAAGGCGATCTGAAAACTCTAACAATAGGTGAGCCACACCACTATACGAGAAGAAGAAAAATAAGTTAAATTAACTCGAATCGATTAGTTCGGGGTTGAACCTAAATACGTATCATCTAACAGTATACAGAAACCACAAAACCTTGTTTTGGTAGATAGACGGCACGTAAAATAATAATATATTCATTTACTATGATGTGCGAATGAAATCTATATAGTTACCAAGTTGTGAATGGTTCCCAATTCCCCAGCTGCCATGTTCGTTTCGTTTTGTTTGTGTCCGTACCCGTGGGAACGCAAAGTTTTTCGTTTAAGTTGCGTTTCCTACGTATCATATCAAGAGTCTGACGGTTTGTGTACGAACGATGTTTTATTGGGAAGCGTCGGACGTGGAAGTGATTTTGCTTCTGTTTCTTGACTCGATACGTATTTATTATTTACAATGCAACCGAATACGCGTTCAGGGTATAGAATTGTCGATCGGTGATGGATCGACAAGCGCTCACTTCGAAGGCATATTGAGTTTTTAGGGTTCCGTACTTCAAAAGATACTAAAGGAACTCTTTTCCATCCAAATATTGCCTGGAAGAAATCGCTTTCATCGATAAGGCCGCCCATTTGTGCAACCTATACTTTCTAGCTATTATTTTATTTTGTGTATATCGTGTTCTGTTTATTTTTATGTTGCACAAATAAACTTATCTATCTTTCTTAAAGGATAACTCTCTTGTCTGTCTGTTTGTTTTAGTTTGCCTTCAAACATTTAATCGGCCGATCGTAATTTCTTGTCAGTTGTATCATCTTTATGGTACAGATCTGTATCAATTGTTCCATCAATGGTACACCCAGTATTTTATTTATTTTATTTTATTTTATTTGGAAAACAAACAGTTACAAATATTCTGCTTATAAAACTAAAAATAGTGACTATGAACCAATTAAATGTTTTCACATACAAAATGACTATATATTCCACGACAAGTCTGCATGAAAAAGAAATACTATAAATAAATATAATATAAATATAAACAGTTAACTGAACTATGAGAATGTACTAAATAATTTAGAATAATACTATCATGCTAATGCGACTAAATATATAATTTAAGAATGTGCGTCGAACCAGTGCCGTGTTAATGTAATTTTGAACGCAACCGGCTTAGTATCAAAAAGATCTAGTTCAGGAAAGTCAATCAGACCATTAAACGCATCAACTGCCCTAGGGAAGAAAGAACATTATTAGTACAAGTGGTATAAATATGTAACAATTGTACTACTCGATGGTATAATGGGTCCAGTTTATACACTGATACTATAACACTGGGCAATAGAAACATTTTTCTTTTACTAGAATTTTCACTATGTTTCATGTTCTTTTTTTCTATAAGCAAGAATAAAATCGTAGAGTTGGAATTTTTTGTTAGGTTAATTCAAATCAGGTAGAAGTGGAGATGAATTTTAAATAAAAAATTAAAGAAAAATAAACAAATAATGAAAGACAACAACAATAACAAGCAATAATTATAATTAATTAACTAAACTAACTGAAAATTCACAAACAATGACTATTAAAATTTGTAAAGAAGATAAATGATCAGAAAATCAAATTAAATTGTTACAAAAATGATACATCACCTTTTTTTTGAGATTGGCTTGTTACCGACAAATATGTAGGTAACAAGAAACCAACCTATCTTTTTGGTAAGTAATTTAATAAAATGACTTACCAAAAAAAATTGAGTACATAAAAATACAATACACTATTGTCCAGCTAAGTATACTCTTATTAGGTATAATGTTTCATTATTTTAGGTACAGTTGGCTGCATAATTTCAGCCCCCGGCAGAGTTCTAAAATTACTATTATTGGCATGTTTTCATTCTAATAATTTTTGTTGGATAAATTGATGAGTTAGAAGACTTTAAACTTTAACTAAAGCAGGTGACTATAATCTTGCTTGTGTTGAAAATATTCTTAGAACAGCCGTTTTGAAGCTCTACGGTGGGTCTGAAATTATGCAGCCGACCGTACCTATTCAATTACTTATCAAATTGTAAGTAACTACCTACGTTTGTAAAATCAAATCTTATTATCATCGTAACAATAATAAGTTTAATTGCGAAGTATGATGTGGCTATGGATACCAAACCGGCGATTATTCTTATCTGCACTATAAAACGCAGCAAAGGACAACCTGCGGTTTGGGTAGAACTTTTGGTAATATACTTAGTTTATAGCGACCCGCCCCGGCTTCGCCCGGTTATATTATGCATAAAAAAAATCAAACCTTCATACAAACTTCCACCCCCCATTTGCCCCCTTTAGGGGTTGAATTTCGCAAAATCCCGTCTTAGTGAGCACCTACGTCATAAAAGGCCCATGCAAAATTTGATACTTCTAGCACTTGTAGTTTCTGAGATTTCGTGATGAGTGAGTGAGTCAGTGATTTTCCCTTTTATGTATATAGATAGATAGGAGAAAACTACTTGGGTTATTGTGAGAGGGTTGTATAGCAGATAGATAGATAGATAACTTTATTTGTACAACACAGTAAGAAACAGAACCTTATATACACAAAGTAAAGTAATAGCTAAAAAGTATAAGTTTCACAAAAGCAGATTATATACTAAGGAACCTTTTTAATTTTTATTAACTACTAGTTACATTATAGAATTTTGTAAATTTTTTACTTACATAAGATCCTTCTCCAATAACAAACACAACAAGAAAATAATTAGCGAAATTGGTCCAGCCGTTCACATGTGATGCCATGACAAAGAGAAACAGCGATAGATTGTGTTTGTAGGATAGAGTCAAGCTCCATCTGGTTGAACGCTGATGTAACGTCGCACAGTTGGTAGGTAAATTTCAAGTGAGAATAGGATTTACACAGATGAAACCACGGGGCACAGCTAGTACAACATCAACACCATGTAAACTCAAGTTTGTCTGGAAACCGCAAAATCAGTAAAGTTTAACAAAATTCTACGGAGTCGTTAACACGTTGGTTCAGTTACGTTCTGTTATAAACAATCCGAAAAAAGAATATCCGCAGCACTTTATCCTTGGATACTTTTTCAAACATTTAGCATTTTCAAATAACACTTTGAACACGATTAATTATTAAAATGCTTTCAAAACGTTCGATTTAATTCACAAATGGCAAGAGGATTTGCAGAGGTTGGCAATATATAACGATTGTCAATTTACTGCAGTTTTTGCTTGGCCCTTTCAGACGGCGGGCGAGTGGCTTCCTGGTCAGACAGTGTGTTGTTTAAGTTATAAATGTATTATTCAGTTAGTTTTCTTTATTTTCATTATTTATGTTACCTTCCTTCCTTCCGTCTTTGTTTTATTTTCTTATTTATGTAACTTTTTACCTTCCTTTTTGCCTTATGTTTATAAGAATAAGAATAATTTAATGAATAAAACTTTTACAAAATATTATACTATAACGCTAAATTACATTTTAAAACATTTGTCTTGTGCCTTTTGTGTGAATGAATCTTTTATCTATCGAATTGTTAAATGTTCGAGTAGTTCACCAGCCACTGCCACGGGACTTGTTTTGTGACAAGGACTCTACGTTAATAGCTTTTGTTACAAGGGACCTTTCCCAGTTTACTGACGTATGAGCTTTTTACGCCTACATTGACTCAATGAAATGAAGGATGTGGATATTTTCCCGTCTCTATGATTAAATAATGCTGCAGCGCTAGCTTTGTGTTGGTAGTCCTAAATAAGCGAAGCTTGTATGTTATAGGCAACAGATAATATTAAACTGTTAGATAATTACCTATACCTCCGAATTCCAGTAAAGATCTGCAAACAATTGCGTATAGCGAAAATTTAATGCCAAAGTTAAAGATGATTTAATTTTAGCCATCTCAATTCATACGAATTTCCATTTCATACAAAATTTCTAAGGCACCTACGTAACTCATAAATAGCAAATTATTATTATACAGTGATATGGTATTATATGTTAAAATAACACCGTGACTTGTCGAACCATAAACAAAAGACAATCGAAAAGGAAACTAAATGCGATCGAAATAGGAACATGAGATGATCACAACAGATACAAAAGACGGTCAAACTAGAAACAATAGACAGTCGAAAAGGAAACTAAATGCGATCGAAATAGGAACATGAGATGATCACAACAGAGACAAAAGACGGTCAAAATAGAAACAAAAGACAATCGAATTCGAATTATATCAATCTTGTTTTAAATATTTTATATTATTTATCTTTTCAATGAGAGATAAACCAAAAAACAAATCCGAACCTTCTCAATGATCCTTAGACAGTACATAGTATAAAACAAAGTCGCTTCCCGCCGTCTGTTCCTATGTATGCTTAGATCTTTAAAACTACGCAACGAATTTTGATGCGGTTTTCATAAATAGTTTAAAATTATAGCCGTGTGATTATTGCGGGGGTCGCTAGTTGAGAATAAAATGTTAATTGAAACAAAATTTCAAAAATGAAAATACAGACAAATAACATATTAAAACAATATACATACTAACCAAAAATTAATAATTAAAAATTAAATTGTCAAAGCATATACTCAAATTAAATTAAAAATATTAAATAATAACACAAAAAGAAAAAAAAAATGCTTTTAAAGATGTAAACTGTAAATCACAAATCATGTATCATAACTTGACTTTATCAGAGAGAAGTATTCTTTTTGTGGCTACAACAAACTTATATCATAAACCGCCTCGATGAAATGATCAATTTGCCACACTTGTATCGCAATGTACTAAAAAATAATATTATATTGACCAAAAATTAATTAATAAAAATTCAATTGTCAAAAGCATAACTTAATATTAAATTACAAAATATTAAATAACAACAGAAAAAAAAATTGCTTTTAAAAATATGTAAACTGTAAATCACAAATCTTAACATAACGTTATCAGAGAGAAGTATTGTTTTTGTGGTTACAACAAACTTATATCAGTATCGTCTAATGCGGTCAAAGTAATTTAAAAGACCCTCGACCTTCCGAGGTGAAGGTCAGAACCTAATGATAGTTTCAATTCAACTTTCATTCGTAAGCAGTGGAGTGAAACATAATGTTTCCCAGATAAATTTTGTCGAGGGCTCAAAGACTTTTACTTTTCCGGCCTTTTTAAATATTGATGTCATGTCATTATTTTTGTTCACATTTAATGGAATAATTGATTTTGTTATCTTTAATATAAAAATGAATCGCTGAATGTGTTGCTAAGCTCAAATCTCGAGAACGGCTGTACCGATTTCGCTTATTTTTTATGTTGTGTTTGTTATTGTCAGGAAAAGGAAAGAGAAAATTAAGAAAATTGCATAGAAAATTATCACGTTTAAATAAAACTTTTTTTTATTTGTATCTTAAAAGTATAGTTTATTAGAATATTTATATTTTTTTTTTAATTACGTAGAATAATGGAATTTTTAAAAAAAGTTTTTATTACAAAAATCGATTTACGTGAATTAGCAAAACATGGTGGAAGATTGATGATATGTTTTTGTGGTTTATGGATTCATTGTGAATATTTTTGTCGTATCTTTTTTATAAGAACTAATGTTTAATATTTCTATTTTATCCTAATAAATTTTTCAGTATTTGAAATTTTCTAGTTATTGAGATCTTTGTACCGAAAGTCTGCCTATTTTCTTAGTTTTAGCGGGAGACTACGGAAAACTTTTTTTTGTATTAAACGTATATTATTTTGAAATTATTTCTATATATTCAATAGATTAGTGTTGTCTGATTCATTTAGTATCTTTAAAATATGTAAAACTTTGACGGATAAACCTGAAAATAAACCGGAACTTTTGCTAACATTTTGACACTTTCCATAAATGCGTTCTTAAGACTGAAGTTTACTCAATAAACGTTTAGAAACACTTTCTGCTCCTAATCTACTTGAAACTCCTTAAATGGTGAAAAACTATCTCCATACATTTTGTACTAAAATCCAATCAAACCATTGTCCTTAATCTATTTAGAGCTGAGTTCACTGAAAAAGCCAATAATGTCCGCATACATGAAACCATTTAGGCCCTATAAAATAGTTATCAATAACCCAGAACTTACGAAATCTCTTGGGCCATATATCTACTAAATTTCACCGCCTTAGTTCCTGCTTAACTAAAGGAATTAATAGCCTTCCTTATGGCGTAAAATATGGGTTAAGTAAAGGTAGCCAAATGGATTTGGATGGCTCTATTGGCACGTAACAGGCTGTAGTGAATAATCGTCTTTACTAACATCCTACTTAAATTATAAATGTCAAAGTTTGGCATTTATAAGATAGATAGATAAATAGATAGATAAATTCTTTATTGTAAACACCAATTTCAAATAACATTAAATAAAAACAAAGCTTAAGTCTAAGTGTTACAAAGGGCGGCCTTATCGCTCAAACCGATCTCTTCCAGGCAACCTTTGGATGGATAAGAAGTTGAGGAAGGTGAAGGGTAGGGTGTTCAAACTTAAGATAATTAACTAAGATGCAAATAACAACAAAAACATAATAATAAATACAAACTTAACTACAATTGGATTTATAAATGGAATTCGGTATGAAGATAGCTGGATTAACATATAGGCTAGTTTTTATCCCAAAAATCCCACGGGATCGAAACTTACGCGGGTGAAACCGCGGGGCGCAGCTAGTAGTAGGTATCTAAGCTCCTGAGAAATAATTAAAAAAAAATGTGATCAAATTGGGAGCCTCAAGGATGGGTACCTCGGGGATCTGGGCCCTCTGGTACTACCCCGCCGTATCGGGCAGGCGTGCTAGTTTCCCAAGATTGTGAATTTATTATTTTATTATTTTTCATATAGTACCATATTAAGTACATATTTTTCTTGTCTAATATGATCAATTTTGAGGGTTTCGTCCCCAATCCCATCTCTAATCGATTTTGTAGTGTAAGAATGCAGGTAAGCAAAATTAGTGGTAAAAGTTATACATAAAACTATAATGTAAACATAGTAATTTGATATTGCATCGCACCAGCACTGATATGAAGATTTGCCAAGGCTAAGGTTACATAGAAATCAATAATGTATTTGAAGGTCAAATGACGTGATATGTACCTAGTTTAATAAGTATAAAAACCGCCGCTTTTACTCAATAAATATTCAGTAAACAGTGCACATTTAGTGTGTTAATAAGACCTCCTATTTCATCATCACAGATTAAAATTACCTAACAAAAAATCCCAATTGTACCCGATTTCATTCTTGCATACAGAAAAAGTAAGAGTACAAGTTGGCATAGGTTGAGATGGGATCGAGTAGAGTGGGACGAAACCATTCTGAAAGGTTCTTTAATCCCTTAGACAAGATGGCTTTCTATTAGCGATATCGCCAATCGACAGACTTTTATTTTTATTTTTTTTGTATGAAATTGACACAAGCCAACGAAAAGTCAAGTAGTCTTGCGTTAGAGAAAAAAAAATGGTGGATAAGTTCCATCTTATGCTAATTTTATACAATGGTTTATGTCAATTTCATATAATTAAATTTATTGATTGGCGACATCGCTAATAGAAAGCAAAAAGTTTTTATTCCACTACCGTCTTTATACCTTAACTAGAGTCCCTCGAAGGCTCCGTGTATTTAGGGGTCTTTACGTCACGAGTGTATATGTATCTTATAGGGAAACTGTAGCACTCTTAAACCGCAGTCCATATCATTATGTGAGATAGTGGTCAAACACAGACCAATGTATTATAAATAAAAACTTGAGAGGTGTCAAGGGACACCCGGATGGAACGAAGTTCCTTTCGATTAATTAGTGAAGGAATTGTAATATTTTTTTTACTAACAAAATATAATGTAATATAAACTTAATCAGTAGGCTCAATTTTAGTAAACTTGCTTTCTATTAGAGAGAGAGAGACAGACAGAGAAACACGCGCACGCCGCACGGATTACAACTATAGCAAAAAGTGTCGTTACAACTTTTGGTCTTAATTTTTTTCGTGTAGCCGCCTTTCGCACCTTTCGCAACGTGCGATAAGGAATTTCGTTCCAAAAACGAACCCGCAACTTTATGGCTCAACCATATCACATGGGTTTTCTTCCGTTCGAAGTGAAATCTATTTATTTGTGTCGCCAATTGTAGTACACTGATGCGTTCCATCCAGTTTGAACAGGGTAGCTGGAATTACGGACGCTTGCGATGTAACATTCTTATTCAAGTTTTATTATGACGAACGCAATGCGACGCGAACCAACTGATATTACTGTTATTGTCAGAGGATCCAATCTACTCGTCTCCTTGTTCAATAAAAATAAAAAACAAAGAAAAAGGAAGCTGAATAATAATCTTTTTAGGACGATCAAAATGGTATACATATAAATGTCTTTAGATTTTTATAAATAATAAATAAATAAATATTGCAGGACATTCCAATTATGCTATCTAGCCCCAAGCTAAGTAACTAGATTTGTGTTATGGGTGCTAGACAATGGTGTCTAGCACCCATCTAGTTACTTAGCTTAGCTTAGTGCATCCATATGCACTACAGACTTACTTTTATTTTGTAAATATATACGTATAATACATAGAAACAACCAGACCACAGACAAATATCTAAGCATAAATACTTGTCTGATAGTGCCAACTGGGTCGGTTATAAACGTATACGGTCGGCCAGGATGTAGCAAAACTACCGACGCATGTAACTCATGTTAGTATTTATATTATTTAATTTATGAGGAGGAGGCTCACAGCTAAGCGACGCTCGCTGATCGTTAACGGTCGTGCGGGGTAAGCGACGCCTGGCGCGGTCATTATTTCGATGGGTGGCCAATTAGTAGTGTGGCAAAAATGTGGTTTCGTGAGCCCCTTCGTGCTTCGGTTGGCACGTTAAGCCGTTGGTCCCGGTTGCTACCTCTAGTAGCAGTCGTTGGGTCAAGTTAGAGGCCTTACGGCTATCTGAAAACTCTAACAATAGGTGAGCCACACCACTATACGAGAAGAAGAAGAAGATTTAACTTATACAGCGTCAGCAGTAGCCATGCTATTCAAAGGCGTTGTGCTGCTCTTGGACTTGTATTTTACGGAGAAGGCTTGCCCAGAACTTATCAGTTTTTACAGTTTATACCACCTTCTCAGTTTTGTCGACCGTGCTCAGAGGCTCACTTGATCTTCTAATACAATATTGATTCCTGTGTAACCTTGGCCTTGGCACATCTTCATATCAGTGCAGGTGCGATGCAATATCAAATTACTATGTTTACATTATAGTTTTGTGTATAACTTTTACCACTGGTTTCGCTTGCCTGCATTCTTACACTACACGTCAATACCTCTGAAGCCAACTAAGCCGCGAGTCAACGTTTTTATTCACGGTAAGAGCAATATTAATTAGCGCACATAAATTCGTAAGATACATCTATTGGGGCGCAGCTGGGATTTGGAATGCCGGCCACGACCTTTGGAATGAAAGTAGAGGTAAGTACCATTAGGCCAACATCGCTCTACAATTGGCTACTACTGTTAACCCTAGTATAAGCCGGTACCGTTTTGTATTTAGTGTATCGACAGCCTATCGATAGTATCGATAGCTCAAAACGAGGCATTACTGTCGATATTATCGATAGTTTCGATAGTATTGTTGCTCGTAAATAAAAAAACTAAATCGATAGTATCGATAGTATTGCCTCGTTTGGAGCTATCGATACTATCTATAGGACAATCGATAGTATAGGCTTTTTTCATAGCTTTTCCAGATGAAAACTATCGGCGGTAAAACTATCGATAGTTCGGCAACACTATTTTGGATAGGGCCATAGTGCTTAATATTTATCGTCATCAATGGCCTACTCTTTCGTATTTTATCAGATGATTCAGTAGCTTCGCAGTAGTCTTATTGCTGGGTACATATTATAGTGTGCTCATAGATTAGTTCTAATATAGAACAAAAAGTGATGAGTCAATAGAACCAAATAAAAATAAAACATTCCCCCTAAATCTCTTTTAGAAACTTCTACACGTCTATTATGTACGCGATTCCCAAATGAGAATTGTTCCAGCGGAAGAAACGCTCAAACAGTTCTTTTATGTTTTCATTAATCTGAGCTACTGTTATTTATTTTTGTGGGGTATCAAATAATAAAGCTTTAGGTTAAAGCGTGAAATAAAGAGATTTATTTAATTTTGATTGAGTTTGTTTTTATTCTATGTCCCTCGTTTATTTGGGGATATTTGAGTATAGGTATCTTTCAGGAAAGTGTAATACATCTTAGACAGAGTGTGGGTATTTACCATTGAGTGAGGTAGTAGTCAGTAGTCAAACGCTGACATATTTATTACAAAACTAGCAGCGCTCCGCGCTGGTTTTACCCGCGTAACTCCTGATCCCGTGGGAATATCGGGATAAAAAGTAGCATATAGCCTTCCTCGATAAATGGCCTATCCAACACAAAACGATTTTTTCAATTCGAACCAGTAGTTCCTGAGATTAGCGCGTTCAAACAAACAAACTCTTCAGCTTTATAATATTAGTATAGATAAAAATACTCTAGATACTAACTAGCATCGTCTATCTATCCTACTAATATTATAAATGTGAAAGTTTGTGTGTGTATGTTTGTTACTCCTTCACGCAAAAACCACTGGACCGATTGCGATAAAACTAGGTATCTCGGTAGCTGGAGACCTGGATTAACATATAGTCTACTTTTTATCCCGATATTCCCACGGAATCGGGACATACGCGGGTGAAACCGCGGGGCGCAGCTACTATACACATAAAATGCTTTGTCCTGAACGACTGACTGACGGATCAACGCACAGCCTAAACCACTGATCGTAGAGACCTGAAACTTGGAGGGCATGTTCTTTGTGTGACGTAGGCATCTGATAAGGATTTTCCAAAATTCTAACCCTTCCCCCTAAGGGGGTCGAAAAGGGGGGCAAAGTATGTATTACAACGTCATTCCTTGGTCCAATCTACTATTCTACGCGGACAATAGCTAGTTATATATAAAAGAGAAAAAAAAACTCACCATGAAAGCTCTGCACAGAGCTATGAATCTAAAAGTTCACATGGGCGTTTCTTTTAGGAAAGATTACACACCAGCACTAGGAAAGATTTTTGGAAATCTCCAAAGAGGTAATATGGATTGATAAAATTTGTATTTCGCAGTTACTGTTATGTGTGTCTAAGGGAAACCAATTTCACTTTTAAAGTGTGCTACGAGAAGGCGCTCTGCAGGGCAAGCATGGGCCGAGGATGAAAATTATATCCACCCGTTATGTCCTCTGTCAAGGGAGAAAATGATTTTGTCCACCTGCCAAAGCACGGCAAAAGGGGAAAGGATAAGTATATCCCCTTTTGACATAACACGTGGACATCTATTCCCCGAAGATTCCCCGCCTATAGCATGGGGACAAAATTGAAGATAAAATTGATTTAATTCTAATGACAGTAAAATTAAGTCAAATAAATGAAATTGACAAAACAAGCAAAGATGTATAAAAAAAACTTCCGATTCCTCTATGATAAAAAAACGATTATATTAGGTTGATTTGCGTCGACAAAGCGTCGATATTCTATGCACTCTGTGGTCTTCTTATAATGGCAAAAATTACGGGGAAAAGCGTTTTCCCCGTTTTTGTCCTTTCCCTGTTGATAGTATATCCACCCTTGCGCCAATGCTCGGGGGGTGGACAAAACTGACAGAGGGAAAGACTATTTTGTCCTTTCCCTGTGGATAAAATATCTCCGGTCTTTCTTGCCCTGCTGCTGCTTCTATTTATCCCGACTTTTTCCACGGTATTTTCCAGGGGGAAAAATCGCGGGGCGCAGCTAGTATTTTTTAATGTTAGTACACTGCCCTTCTACGGTAGAGGTTCATAGCTCTGATTGCGTTTAACTTAGGTAATAATATTATTTAAAAAAAGTGTGACTTAAAAAACCAAGGTGTTTGTTTTATTTAATATTACTCAAACACGAGAACTTGTGGAGTTATGTTCCTACTGCTTGTGTGTTAAGTTTGTTTTTACCAAAGTCTGTTTCGATCGACTTTTGTTTTGATTTCAATCGTCTTACAAGTAAATTCCGTTTTCGTAACTAGTTATCAACAAAGATAAAAACCATGTTCGTATCTGGTTATCAAAGATTAGTTACGAACGTGGAGTAAAGGTTTTTTGTTTCTGTTCCGATCGTAATTTGTCTTTATAGTCTTTTGAACAAAAGTATAAAGTAACTAATTTGTAAAATGCACTACTACGATTTCAAATCTCCGTGAATCTAGGAAGAAAAAAATCTCACTACTTTCATGAGACTGATTTATGATAAAACTAGTGAGAACATACCATTCTCTAAGGATTTCAAATAGAGAAAACATTAGCGTTTAAAGTTGCCTGGAGTTTCTCGTATAGTGTTTGCGATTTTTAAGGAGCCTAAGGTCATCGCCATTACTGTCAAAAAGGCACCACCAAAGACGATATCTCAGTGCTTTCTCCACTTCCTGAATAATGTAGAGCAACCGTTATTTTTTTATAAGGCTTGCCTCTGTGGATAACTTTCCATTTTATTTTTAGGTTCTAAAAATGTGACCAATAATATATTTCTGTGAATGAGACCCTTTCTTTTCGTAATTATTCTTATTATAGTATATATCTTATTGTAGTAGGTAGTTAAGGGCGCCGAGGAATAATCTCTAAAGAAAAATTGGATCAATCACGAAGATGATGTTTCATGAAAATCAGCTCAGTAATTTCGAAGCCTATTCGTTACATAGATAAAAAAACAATTTTTTATTATCTATTGCATAGCTTTTATCGCGGCTTTGAGCGCGGCGACCGAATCAAGAAATTCAGTAACGAAAATAAAACCTAACACCCCCCACTCCGCCTACCACGTAGCTCGGCCGAGCGTTCGCTTAACATGTTTATATGGTACGACTGTACGAAGCTCGTCCGATGCAATAGCTTTACCGCGGCAGTCCCCGAGTGCCACACGTTTTTTTCTTAATAATATTAGTGTACTTGATAAATAATAGATAAATAATGGATTGTTATAGATAAAGTGTAGTGTGAATTCTTAATTGGCCATTAAACTTAACAGTAATTTGAATTAGTTTGTACAGATACGTGTGTGCTAAATAGATAAGTTAAGTCAAAACAACTTGGCTGTCTAAATTTAATTACCAAGTTACGCAGCGTATGTTCATTACCAATAGTTGATTTAATGAACGATCGAACATCTTTACATAACTAAGTTAATGTAACCATTGTTCAATTTAATTACATTTTCCTATATTTGTGTAGCGTTAGCAATTTAATTGGTGTTTTGAAGAGAAACGTTTTCCAATTAGGAAATTTAAAATGACAAAGTTAATGAATACTGAATACTTAATTGAAAGGGAATGAAGATTGTATTACATCTAATTTAGTCTAGATTATTTTTAACTCTGTGTGTGTCTATCTGTAGTATCGTAGCTCCCGAACGGATGAACCGATTTCGATTTTGTTTTAAGCTATTGTATAGATTTTATCGCGGGCTTTGAGCGCGGCGACCGAATCAAGAAATTCCGGAACGAAAATAAAACCTAGCACTCCCCACTCCGCCTACCATGTAGCTCGGCCATATGTATATGGTACGACTGGATGAAGCTCGCACGATGCAATAGCTTTACCGCGGCAGTCCCCGAGTGCCACATGTTTTTTTTTTGTTTGGAAGGTGAATTAGTCGGGAGTGTTACTATGTTTGATCAAAATCGGTTCAGCCGTTTAAAAGTTATATGCAATTTTCCATATCAGTCAGTTTTTTAATTTGTATGATAAATAATATGTTTTTAAATATGGCACCATCAACTTAATCCATGCTATTCAGAACGCTGATTGTGTGTGGAACCTGTTTTAGATGGAGTATTGCCCAGAACCTATGTACCAACCTCTCAGCTTAATCAACCGTATGCTGAATAAAGAACTCGTCAATACGTCTGGGGCCAACTAAGCAACGGGTTTCATCACGATATTTTCCTTTACCGTAAGAGCAATGGTAATAAAGCACATTTTTTTGTAAGAAAAATCCAATCCACAAATCCAATGAAACAAGTGGTAGTTATCTCAACATACCTACTTACCGGTAGTGAAGGGTCCATACAACCAGATTCCTGTACGCTTACCTTTACGGAATTTTATATCTCTTACCTCGACGTTTCGACTATGTTACAATAGTCATGGTCGCGAGGAGACTGAAGCAGTGGCGAGTGTTGTCATCTCATGTTGATACCTTTGCTACCATGCTGAACTGCCCAACACAGTATTATGCTGCACAATATTTATGCTTAGATATTTGTCTGTGGTCGGGTTTCTTCTATGTATTATAAGTATATATTTATAAAAAAAAGTAAATAAGTAGTATATCCTTTGTCTGGCACCCATAACACAAGTTTAATTACTAAGCTTATGGCTAGATGGCGATGTGTGGAATGTCCTGCAACATTTATTTATTAGAATTTGTTATTGATATTTTATTCGCTTAAAGAAATATCATCCCTCGCCACTGGTACCTACACTGATAATTCAAAAACAAACTATCGTAATGATCCCTACTAAGTACTTAAGGCCTGTATATTTGTTCTCAGTGCTATCCCTTTTACACGCGCGAATTGGCCGGTTTTAGCATTATTGGTAATTCATGAATGAAAAACTTCAATGATTGACAATACAGCCGGTCAGAAACTAGATTACTGTAACGACTAAACAAGGAAGTTTCGTGTCGCTAGTCATTATAGTTTTTACGATACATCGTAAAAAAAATTGGAAAGCCCAGTTTAAAAAAAAACTATCGAGAAATAATAATGCTATCATATTTTCATTCGGGTAAAAACTGCTCAAAGATCTGAAGATACATTTTAAATAAACAATAGTGTTATAGCTGTAGCAAGCAAAAGTTACTTATTTTTCATTTGAAAAGGGGCTTTTCAGGTCATACTGGCTCTTAAGAGGAAAGGTAACCGGGGGCTCTTTCCACACGAACGTAGTCGACTGTTTTCTCCCTGGATAGATAGATAGATATATCTTTATTTGGCTAACAACAAAATTAAAACTTAGACATAACTAATTTTTGATATGACTAAAAATAACAGACTTAATTAAATATTATAAACTATGTTATTTATAACACAGGATAATGACACTAGAGCAAATATTTTTGTAGCATAAAACTTAGTACCTGGATGACCGAGCTTTGCTCGGTATTTTTTTTTACTTAGTCTAACCTCAAAGCATACACTCATTTACTTCGTGTTACTTAACAACACCATCTGCTGGAATAACTTTATTGCTCACAAAAAATAGTATTAGTAGTTCGCCAATAGATGTCAGGAAGAGTCATGAAGTCAGGATGTATCAGTCGATCTAGCTAGGAATGAAAATGATTCCTAGCTAGATCGATTTATCGCCCCCGAAATCCCCTATATACCAAATTTCATGAAAATCGTTGGAGCCGATTCCGAGATTCCAATTATATATACAAGAATTACTCATTTAAAGATATAAGATAAGATAACTGCCATGCTTGTTTTGTTTTTTGTTTTTATTTTTTAAATCTTAATTGTATGATACTAAGAAAATGAAAAAAACCCAAAACATAGGGTCATAGTCATGGCAGTTATACACAATATTATTTGTGCTAGTGTCATTATCCAGGGAGGAAACAGTCGACTACGTTTGTATGGAGAGAGCGCCGGTACCTTTCACCTTAAATCATACAGCAGTTCGTGGTTATAACGGTCGCAAACTGCTTAGCCCCATCCTCTAATCCTTATCAGATAAACGTTTCATTCGCACCATAAGCAAGACGTTATTTTATCAGATTTCCGCTCAATTTAACTTGTTTGGTGAATCTATTTGTATCTTATGTACTTAACACATGTGGCTCTCAAACTTTGACTGTACATTGTACAACTAAATTTGTCGAATACTTAGACAGATTGTTGTTAATCGGCAGAAGTTGGAAACTTTGCTTAAATTTCCACTTTGATAACTATATCTTTCAAAGTCTATTCCCAGTTATAGTGTTTACTTAGGCGTATTGTTTTGGTAGCAATTTGTTGTGATTTCAATGTGCCTTTGGGTGTAGTTCTAAGTATCAATAGATTTTTTTTATTTCAGACGCTAGATTTAATCAAAACCATGTCAAGTCTAAGTATGTTGTGCAAACTTGAGAATTGGGATGGGGTTGATTGTTCAAAATCAGAACAAGAATATATATTTTTTTTTCATCTATAATGTAGTTTATATATGTTAGTATGGTTAATACGAGCTGGTGTTTAAGTTTAATTCAAAAAAATATGTTATTTTTTCACATATCTTATAGTTTGACGAAATATTCTTTTGGCTACACGTGTAATAAATACACATGGATATATTAATGTATGTACACGTATGTACATGTTTAGCCAAAATAGTGTTTTTTCAAACTATAAACATGGGCCAGAACGAGGTTTAGACGAAACGTATATTTTGAAGAAATATTCCTTTGGCCAAAAATGCACTTTGACCAAACACACTCTTGACTGTTGGCCCAAGCCTGGTTATTTTACCAGTCATCTAGTGTTAAATAGTATGTAATGCTTGAATCAATCACTGTAACCAGCCGCTTGACGCGAGAGAAATGTATTTTTTCACTGGATGTGTATCATACTTATTTTTGTTATGCCAGGCGTTTAAAAAATATAAGTATCCTAAAAGGTCTCTAGTTTACCAGATTAGTCAGTTCAACGAAATAAACATACGTTTTTATACAGTACCTACAGATAAGCGCCCCCGGACGGTGTGCGGTTTGTTCAGAACAATATTGTAAAGAAAATATTTTTATTTTCAATACCAATAAACTGTTTTACTTAATATACAAAACAAAATTGCGATTTTATGTAGCCAACAGAAAGGGTAACGCGATTTTCAGTAAAACGTAAAATAAAACAATCTTTTATGTATAAAAGTGCTTTGCCCCGCGTTTTTACTTGTGTATTTCCTGAAAAATATCAACATATTATTCTTCGTCTGTAGTTTCGTATTGTGGTATACCAGCAGACGAACAAACTTTCGTATTTAATACTAAGAAAATATAAATAGAAGGATTGCGATCGTAAGGAATGGTTTCTTTATTTCTCTGAAACCAATAAGTTTTATCTTGTGATTCAGATGATTTCATTTTTATCGTCAACCAAATTCACATTGCGGAAGGAGGCGTTGCTTATCTTAAGGATTTGTACAAACTGGCATGACTAGTCGTGCGACTTTAGCTACTGCTTTATGACATTGGTACGCTAATTTACCCAATAGTTTTTAACAAATCCGTAAATCCGGGGCCAATAGTTTGGTTACAGAGCTGAGTGGACAAAGATATGAAAAAAAATAGTATTTTTGTTAACTGGCCTAGCGGTTCCGTGCTTTGGAAGGCACGTTAAGCCGTTGGTCGTGGTTGCTACCTTTAGTAGCAGTCGTTCGGTCAAGTTAGAGACAATTAGGCGATCTGAAAACTTTAACAATAGGTGAGCCACTATACGAGAAGAAGAAGACGACACGTCGCACTACCATAAATTATCCATGGGTCGTGCTCTAGGCGGGGCCTGATGGCAGCAGAAGAGGCAAGTGCCTGAGCGAAAGCACGTGCATAGTTTCCAGATGCGGCTCTACGAAAGGCCATAAGATAGGGCCTTACGTCCAGCAAGCGTATGTCGAATACTATCCAGGACGAGTGACGACACTGCGGCGCCATTAGCGTCACCATCGAGGTGTTCTTACATAGAAGCTTAATTATGCATCCCAACATCCTGACTATGCGGGAAAACAGACCAGACTAGGTTGAGTTTTGAGTCGTAAGTCCCACATATCCACTGCCTCCCCTGGAGTAGCTATGATGCTCCAATTCCCCACTAATGAAAAGCTCGCAGGTACGCGTAACTAGTGCAGGTTTGTACAAAACTTAATCCGTAGTACAAAATAAACAAGCTAATTCCACAATCTCGAGTTATGAATGTGAAATCTTAAATCTGATCAAATATTCATACAGCTTATCTAAAATTCCGAAGGCATGATTTGAAAACATTCGCCTCAGCGTTACAAGATTTACATACTGATCATGAATGGAAGTTATTCTAGAATACATTATTCATTTTCATGAAATTAGCTATATTAATAATATGTTATAGTTGTTTTGAAACCACATCGATATAATCAAAAGCTTCTGTTTTGGTTGTAGGTTGATTTGACCATTATGAAATTACCATTACACTATTAATTCTAGCTTTTTTTAATACATGTTATATTGCTTTAATAATTGCTTCATTTAATGACATAGTTAATACACCTGAAATTGAATTAGAACAGAATATATTTGAACAATGCAGCAAGAGACGCAATATGGGAGGGTCTGAATGAATATATAATGAAAGTCTGAAGGTCACGAAGGTAGCTTTCAAGCGGCATTGGGTGACCGAGTAGGTATTCCCGAATTCGTACGTCGACTGAACCCGATTTGGGAGGGAGTATCTCAGCTGAATTGATTATGATTAAGACAGATAGTAGTCCACTATCGATTTTCAACGTCTAATGTAGAGTGGGGTTGTAACACGTCAGGCGTAAATTACAATTCTTGTAAATAGCATTGTTCAAATTACATTGCAATATTATTTCGATTACAAAAAATACCCTCACAAAAAATACCTCGAAAAATCACTGTCTGTTAGCGGGACTCCAAATTCAAAATATGTTTAATCGCCTGTGGTTTGTTATGTTTAAACTAATGGGTAATTTTGACTACAACAAAAACTAGTGTTTATACAAACAAGCTTTACAGTAACAAACTTTAGTCATACCTAGTAACATTCTTCATTTAGAGGTCTTGGATAGCCCAGCATAAACTAATTATCAAAATTGAATATGTCGCGGACGCGCGTTTGAAACTAAGTCCTTTTTAATTCTCCTTCATTCTATCTTTTTCTGCGGGGGTTTTTTGTTCCTCATTTTCGTAACGCATTACATTTTTTCTCCTAAAACCGATAGGAAATTTCGTTCTAAGAAATAAACACTAGTACCAGATATGTATTCTTCCTATATCAAAATTGTTATTAAAAACCGTATGAGATTAGTCGCCCGTATTGTGTTTTAGAAACAAAAACTCTCCAAGTAATAATCAATGATAAATTAGCGAAGAAGGAAAAAAGGGCCCCGAAAGGCCTTGACTATTCATGGTCTTCTCCAGTGGAATTAATTTGGTGAGACATGTTGTAAGGGTACCGTGAATTGGCGTTTTGTTGAAGCTTGTTAACGACTAATCATTCATTTTGGGATTAAATCCAGACGGTGCGGTACGCGGATTAATGTTTAGCTGAATTGCAGCGCAATGCGGGTAAATGTTTTTCGTAAACAGGTTTGCGCTCTTGATGGGATTTCTCTGCTTCTTCCAGGACTTCTCTGCTTCTTCCTAGAAAGTTGTGGAACAAGGAGGTAGCCCAATTGATGTTTCTTCTAGTATTAAGAGGATAACATACCGCGTAATCCTCTTAAGACTTTTCCAAACTTGGCTTGCATTTCTTCTTTTGCAAATTTTTTAATTGTGGGAAGTACTTTTTAGTTAACATGTAAGCCTAAAATATAAAATATTCAAGCATTATGCATATTTTGTTGTAATTTCGCCTGGAGACAGGCTCAATTCCATCGAAAAAGGTCTGGGTTTAAGGGCCTCTGATCACTACCAAACCATTAATTTGCCTGGAAGAAAGCTCAAAGGTTGCCTGGAAGAGATCGCTTTGAGCGATAAGGCCGCCCTTTGTAACACTTAGACTTAAGCTTTGATTTTTATTATTAATGTTATTTGAAATTGGTGTTTACAATAAAGAATTTATCTATCTATCTATCTATCTAATTTGAATATTGAAAATTGCAATAAGTTGTTTTACGTCTTTTTTCACAGCATCAGAAAACATAAGTTTTCTAGATAACTGTAGATACAAAGTGCAAAGCTAGTAAAGTCTACTCGCAAACAAAGAAACTACCACGGTTGTGTCATTCGCTTTTCACAAGTAAATTTACAATGTAGAGAAACCACGTCTCATTGTTAACCTGTATTGTAGCAACACTTAAGGTGAAAGAGTACCGGCGCTCTCACAATACAAACGTTTTCGACTGTTTCCTCCCTGGATAATTGACGACCCAGTTGGCACAATGGTCACCATGCCGGACTGCCAAACACAGGGTTGCGGGTTCGATTCCCGCCTCAGACAAGTATTTATGCTTAGATATTTGTCTGTGGTCTGGTTGTTTCTATGTATTATAAGTATATATTTACAAAAAAAAAAAAAAAAAAAAAAAAAAAAAAAAAAAAAAAAAAAGTATATAAGTAGTATATCCGTTATCTAGCACCCATAACACAAGTCTAGTTACTTAGCTTGGGGCTAGATGGCGATGTGTGGAATGTCCTGAAATATTTATTTATTTATTTATATTTTATAATGACACTAGCACAAAGATTTTTACTGCATAAAACCTATAACTGCCATGACTATGCCCCTATGTTCTAATTGATTTTGGTGGTCATAGAATCATAGAAATGAAGATTAAAATAATAAAAAAAAAAAAAAAAACAAACATAGGGGCATAGTTACCTAAGTTTTTGTTTTGTTTTAAAAGTTTTATGCAACAAAAATATTTGCTTTACTGTCATTATTCAAAGAGAAAACAGTCGACTACGTTTGTATGGAGAGAGCACCCGGTACCCTTTCCTCTTAAGCACATTAAATATAATATTATAGTTAATGTGTCTACGGATAATCCTGTAACCTCTACTGTCTCCCATATAAAGAATATTACAAAAAGAGAAAATTCTTTGCGTTGAATTTGAACGGAAGCGACGAGATTCCTTTTGTAATCGGCGAAACGTGTCCAAATATGAAAGGGGTTTTGACAGCATTTTGTGTGGAACGATGCCACAGTTCTTTGGAGTCGAGTATTTTTAATAAAGAGACGATATTTTCGCCACAGTTTTACTTGTTTATTTTGGGTTTTGTTTGCCTTTGTCGGGTTTTTGTGCAAGCAAAGTTAAAAAATACCTTCTGAATAAATAAACTGTAATGAAAATGTATTAGGTTGTATTTTAAATCTGGATGTTTCATTATTTCTCGGTGATAGAATTTAAGTACCGCCCGAAAGAACTTTTTTAATAAAGTAAATTTATGTTTTGTTAAATTAGATAATTTTTTGTTTTAGGAAATGGTTTTTTCGCGAACAATTATTATTTACTATAAACTCTTAACAAATATTTTGTGTAAATTGATTTGATGTACCTAATTTGAAATATGTGTTAAAACTCTTAACTGATTTTAAGGAAATCTTTATTGATAAACCTAGTTAAGATTGATTGCGTATGTCAAAATCTGATTAAAGTGTTAACCATACCTAGTAGTTACCTTTTTTGTTATCTTAGCAAATGATCTAGGTTTTATGTTTTAATTCAGACATTTTTGAAGTAGGCAAAACAAATAATGCTTATCTATTCAAACGTTCTATATCGTTTACCGGTAACAAGCCTATCTCGTAACAAGATCTTACCGAAATCCTGAAATGTTTTCCAGATACTGAAAACCTGAAACCAAAATAATATGTTTAAACCCAACCGAACAAAATTACGGTTACAGGAAGGTAACTCTATTGTTAATGTGAACGCAGATTAGAGATTTTTTAATATACCTATAGAAAAAATATTAATTTGAAGATGTTTATTGAATCGGAAAAATATTGGCACTGAGAGAGGTGTTAGAGCTTTTATTATTTTTTTAACTTGCAACGCAGGTATGTATCTTTGTTCGGTTGGAATCTTGCAACTTAATTTTGATCCACTTTCCGGTTACCATACCTTTTCGATACATGTGTAAATCGCGTGACAATGCAATATTATGATGACGTGGTGCTAATCTGATGACGGACCTAAAAGGTGGCCATAGAAACATCGCAATAAAACGACACATCCCGATTGACTTTGGGCTCGCTTGAATCGTCTTGGCCGATAGTTTTTACCGTCGTGGAGAGCCATTTCTAGTCCTGCACAACGTTGCGCTGATATCTCGTCGACCGATCAATTGATCAGTCCAGTTTTTGTTTGTTGATCGAAAAGTATCTAGTCTGATGTTACTCTTACAGGTAACTTTATTGTTAAGAAAACAAGCCGATGACGCAACCGCGCGTGGAGGCTGTCATGTGTCAAATGAATATTTAATTCATCAAGCCACGGATTTGCTACGTCAATTTTGTTTCGGTTTACAGTGAAAAGTTCAAGGTCCCGAAGGAAATGAAGATTATGTTCTTAAAATGTAATGTGTTATTGAAATTGAAATTACGTTAGTCTATTACAAAATTAGGGAGAAATTTTTAGTCGACTACGACGGAGTTAAAAGGGAGGGTTATGTTTTTGACCTGTATGTATTTATTTTCGTATATATACACTCATGCACCTAAAGTAATAATGTCTAAGTTTAAGTTTTGGTAAATAAACGCCTTATTTTTAAAAAGTCAAATTTTTCTGAAAGTATTTCATCTATCGTAAGACGTCGAATCTCTTCATAGCAGAACTACTTACGACATTAAGCAAAACGGAATCGATAATTAAAATGTAGAACAATACTTTTCGTTTAATTTTTTCTAGCTGATTTTGGAATAGACTTTAGAAGCTTACACTAAGTTCCGCAGAAAAACGTTTAACCAAGTACGTCATCCAATTTGTTGGTAAAGAAAATGATAATATTGAAGTCAATTTCCAACCGTCCGTATAAGATGGCAGCCGCGTTAATGCAAATTAAACTTCAACAGATTTTCTTGATCTCCTCTAGGCTTTGGAAGGCACGTAAATTGGTTGGTAGTTTGATCCAATAGGTCTAAGCGGTGACCTCAAAACTCTTATATCTGATTATTAGTTTTAATACCTATCATTAGCTTAAAACCTAGCATTTAATTTAATTAGCAATATTATTCCAAATGGAAGCGATGTGGGCCTATTGGTTGATACCTCGACTTTGTACCTACTTGTACTTGTACTTGAACGGGATGTTTTCCTTTTTAGTTGGGTCCTTTTTGCGTGAGGATTTAGTAGGCTTACCCAGCACTTACTACCCCCCCTAAGCTTAGTCGACCATTTCCAGAGCAGAGAACTTTTCAATACTTCTGGAGCCTACTAAGCCGCGGGTTTCATCACGATGTTTTCCTTCACCGTCAGGATCAGAATGAAACTCGAGGTATCTACCACTAAGCCAACACCGCTCTTACCCCGACTTTAATTCCGGACTGTGGCTGGCCATAGCCTTGCCAGCCGTGCACCAATATTTTTTTTTACAAAGAATTAACTGTGTTATTTTAATATTGCTCCCACGGTGAAGGGAAACATCGTTATGAAACCCGCTGGCTCCAATTCCCCTCATTAACCCATATATGCCCAGGGGAGAGGGCTATTCTTTCTTCTTTTACTCCTTCTTGAAAATAGTCCTCGCCTTATATAAGTTCAAAGATGAACGAGCTTTGCTCGGTATTTTTTATTTTTTTTTACTTAGTCTATTCTCAAAGCAAACACTCATTGACTTCGTGTTACTTAACAACGCCATCTGCTGGAATAACTTTATTGCTCTCAAAAAATAGTATTAGTAGTTCACTAATAGATGTCAAGAAGAGTCATAATTTTCAGATAAAAAAAAGTAAGTTTCGATAAAACACGAATAAAATGACATTTTCTAAAAATGATTCCTAGCTAGATCGATTTATCGCCCCCGAAACCCCCTATATACCAAATTTCATGAAAATCGTTGGAGCCGATTCCGAGATTCCAATTATATATATATATACAAGAATTGCTCATTTAAAGATATAAGATAGGTACATGTCCCAGATACTACAGCGCCTGGAATATCATGGATTAAAGTTGCAGGTACTGTATGAATCATTTGGTTCAGATGTAAAGGTAAAGGCCAATATTATTCAAAGTATGGTAATAAAAGGGGAAACTTTTCAGACACTACGAGTACAATAAAAGTCAGAAACTACTGTTTTAAATTAGGTAATAGTGATGGGTCAACTCGGAAACAACTCGTCTCGAGTTAACTCGAGTTAAAATACATTTAACTCGATTTACGCCAACACGAGAAAAAAAGGAGTTTTTTTTTAAATCATGATGGCACGCTAACACTACTGAACTGATTTTAATGAAACTTGATTCGTAGGTAGCTAGAGATCTGGATTAACAATTAGGTTACTTTTTATTGCGTTATTTCCACAGATTCAAGACTAATATAATAAAAATAATAAAAAGGCATTTTATTTGCTCCTATGATCTAAGTATATTTTATTTAATAGGAAGTGAAGGCCTCCTCCATGTTGTGCCATTCAAGACTTACGCGAGTGAAACCGCGGGGCACAAGTAGTTGCACCTATATAGTTATAAATACCTAAAACAATAACCCTTTCCTTGCAGTCGGGTAATAAAAGGCTAGCCCTCGACACATCACTAATTATTAACATTTTTTTTTCAGAATTTAATACATGGGTATAGATAGGTAATTTAATCCTTCTCCTTCAAGCTCCCCTTCACAATTCAACTTTCTACAGCAAATCCTTTTCTTTTCGTTCTGTCATTCTTTGGAATTCTCTACCCCAACCTCTGCTAAAACCCTACCCATTTTCAAGAGTATGGTAACTGAACATTACTTTCACTCTATTGTTACATAACTCTTGCCTCCTATTTCATTTTATATTTGTATTCTTGTTTTTTCTCTTAGAATTGCTTGTATAGTTTTATCATATTTTATTTTTATTTTTTGTATTATATACATATTTGTTAAGTTATTCTCATTATGAATAGTTTTGCTAAATATTATTATGTGTATGTTAGGACATCTATGTTTAAGTATTTAGTTTATATCTTTTTTACGTATGTATTTATTATTATATGTGTTTAATACACCACACGACTTACCAGTTAAGCTAAACAGACCTTCTCCATCCTAAGGTTGCCTGGAAGAAATCGCTTTAAGCGATAAGGTCGCCTGTTTGTACAATTTCGTAGTTAATAAGCTTTCTCATCCTTTTTGTTATTTTCAATGTTTTGTGTGTTGTAATAATAAAGTGTTTATCTATCTATCTATCTATCATAGGTACATTGTAGGTATGTATCGTATCTTTTACTACTTATTGTCTTGTTAATATGCTGCCATTCATTCGTTTATTGACCAGTGATATGTCAACCAGAGGTAGATCATTAAACATCGGAATTAAATAGAAAACCTTTTGAAAAATCAAAAAGATATTGAAATAACATATCTGATTTGGTAGCAAAAATAGCTATTTATACATATTTTAATTTTTAAACAGGTTTTTTAAGTGTGGCAATAAAGAGAGAAACTCTCAGATACGTCTTCGCTAAATAAACTTGACCACACGAAAGTAAGGCAATTGAATCATAATCCCTCGCGTGTTTTCGCATTTTGCGTGAATACACGCCAAAAATATACCTAGCATGTACATATTATACCTACATAACGAAATTTTGACAAAATGTATATTTTGACGAAATACTCCTTTGGCCAATCGTGCACTTTGACCAAACACACCCTTGACTAACCGCTGCAAACCTAAATAATTGTGTCACAATAAAGGAATGTGAAGTTCATAGATAACCACTCTATAGCTGTTACATGTCACTGTGACGTATTGTATTTTCTCCTATATAAAACAGACAGACGGACAATTCGGATGGTTAAATGCGTAACCATAAAAATGATTAAATTAAAGAACATTGCGACACTGGAATTCGTAATAGAAGTCTCTAGTTCTGAATGTATTATGAAGGAACAAAGAATGTGGCCCTAATACTCATTCTTAGGCTACCCCTGGCTTTAACAACCCAAAATATTTGAGTTCATTATTAACAGAAGTTATTTAGGAAACAAAGAAAATATTTAGAGTAATATACAAAGTAAGCTTTTTCTTTGGTGTTTATTTATTCGGTGGAAAACAATAACAACAAAGGTTGAGGAACATTGTTTTAAAGGCCTTTGCTTGTTCGGTAAAAGTTAAAACTAGATAATTAGTCGACGGTTACAACTGGGGTCGCGTTTTGGTTCAAAAGATTAATTATAACCAAGGTCCTCCGTTTAATTAGGAAAACGTAACTTCTGAGGATTTTTTCCCAGAAATATCTTAAGCAAGAAGGGTTTCTTTTTTATCTTTTGTAGAGAATAAATTGTAAATCAAAAACTTCGGTTTAACTAAAAAAATTATCCATCTAACAGATAGAGTCTCTAACATCAATCTGCGACAAAAATAGGTATCGCAGACGTGGGCCAGAAGACCGCTCGACTTAAGTGTGAGTGGGCTGGCCACGTGTGACGAATGCAGACCGATAGATGGGCAAACAAAGTCCCCAGTGGGTCCTCCAAGGCGGCAAGCATCTTCGAGGTAGACCCAAAAAACGATGACACGACGACTTGGACATTCGATGCAGAGTGGCCAAAATTAGCTGGAGATCGGGACACTTGGAGGGAAATGGGGGAGGCCTTTGCGCAGCAGTGGGACACAACAGGCTAATAAAAAAATCTACAAAACCACACTTTCAAAATGTTATTTACGGTCGAAGTCAGAATTGCAGAACCAACGTAGAGATACATTACTCTTATTAGAAGGTTAGAAGGCTCTTATTAGAAGGTTTTCAACTCAAGCAAGATTGAAAGGACTTACGCGAATTCAATTTAAAAGTCTTTCAACTATTGAATTGATTAGATAAATATTATTAGGATAAAACATTCCACCGTACAGATGTTAATATTAAGTATTTTAAACCAACACTTCCTTGAAAAGTTCTCCAAAATCTTTGTCCCTGGTGGAATTTTAATCCACGAACCCCACTTCCCACTGGGGATATAGATTTTAGTGTACATGTATATTTCAGTATTTACTCATATATATAATTCATTCATATGAACGATGCTTGAACGATGAGATGACGACTAAAAGCAGTGAATGCATAGCGCCGACTCAAAATAATTAGAATAAAGGCAAGAAGAAGAATTTCATTCATATAAAAACAACATTAATTGTAAATGGCAATGTTTTTTTTTGTTAACTCAGATGACGTCATAATTTTTCATTTAGAAATTTTTGTCTTTTAGCTACTCAATAGAATTCGCCACAATGTTTGTCGCTGCAGTGTCATTTGCCCCGATGGAATTCGCTTCAAAGATTTTTCGCTCCAGCGTACCACGCTAAAAGTTTTTCGCCACAACGACCTGTCGCTACAACATCTTTCGACCCAGAATTAAAAGCTATAAATCAAGTCTAAAATGACAGATAATAATATAATATTGACTAATATATACTATACTAACTAATAGAACATTCGTATTGATCATCACGAACTAGCAATCTCATAATTTATTCCCTCGTACAATTTACTACAGACTGTGTACAATCATAAGGAAGCTCTCTATCTCAAATTGAGTAATCGTAAGCTCTTCTCGTTGCGGTTTGAATATAATCAACCATTATACAGTTTAGGGGTTTGTCCTATCAGGGTAAACTCGATACAATTTCTGTCTGACATTCTAACGATTTGTACGTTTAGATATTACCTATATGCTTGCGTAAGAGTTCGCTTACTTAGGACAGAAACAATGATCACACAACATTGTGTACCAAAGATAACGACAGTAGTTTATTTGACGTTGATAAGTTGCTGCCTAAACTGTACACAAGAGAATAGGGTTAAGATAAATGCTGTTGACGAAATACGAATTTGTATTAAGTTTCAAAAGTGGCTTCGGTATGTCTTGCAATTTCCGCAAATTATATGATATTCCACATGGAAATAAGAATACGTTATCGGGACAAATATTCATGTTTATATTGCAAAAGGTATTAGAGATGTTTTACAAAACTTTCTTTACGAGATATATATTTCTGAGTTTTGGTCCGTTGTGTATAAAATTGATCGCGATTGTCTCACGTCTTCATTTTGTCACAAATCGTTCGTCTCGCAAATAAAGTTTGAACGTTTTACAAATGGATCAACAAGGAAACTCCTAAACTGCCTCGACATTTACAAAACGAGCTGTAATATGTCAAGTGATACAGGACAAAGTAGGTCTCATATTGTAAAGTTTCCAAATTTGATAAGAAGCCTGAAGAGCAAGGCCTAAGTAAAGTAATTTATGAGACTAAATAAACATGTCCTTGCTTAACATTTGCGAATGCCAGGTAATGACGGCGACGATGACGCATGAAGCTCGAACTCCATTCAGTAACATTGCCGACTCATGGCAGATAAGCGAATGAGAGCAGTTAGTGTATGGGACCAGATGAAAGATGAAGCGTGAACGGGAAGAAATAAACGGTATGTTCCTGCTGAACAAACTTTCTGGTTAAACTAGTTTGTCCAAAAGGAATAAATTTCCTCGTAGTCAAACTACTCAACTAAGTGGTTAACAAAAGGCGATCGAAACGGAAAAAATACTATCAAAATGGAAACAAAAGGCGATCAAAACGGAAAAAAGACGATCGAAAACAAAAATGTGGCTATACCATTGACATGTGATGAGAAGAAAAGAGACGCATGTGACTCGAAAAGCGATGAAGAGGAAGCGGAAGAGCAAGAGAACGAGCTAAGAAAAGACGGATGGCCTGCGTGACACAAAACATGAGAGAGATGGATGTAAACGATGAGATGACGACTGATAGAAGAGAATTGAAGAAGAAAAAATACTGCGCCGACCCCAAAAAAAATGTTATTAGGGCAGATAGAAAAAAAGGAAAATTTAATATGACGTATTCTAAACACCTTACCAGAAAAAAGAAAACATTAATTGAATGATCATGCTGTTGAAGAAAACTAAACAAGTTGATAAAAAGTTCTTCAAGGTTCGATAAAGTTAACATATTAATTATTATGACAATCAACTAAACAACTGATCAATATTTTGCGTTTATTGCTAGTAAACGCAAAATATTGCGTTTATCCCACTAGATTAAAGAATGAACGGAGTTTTATCGAAGCAATCTTCCAGCAAAAAGTTTATTCTTTACCCCACCAACAAACATTATAAAGTAAAAGCAGAGCGGTGAATGCAAATGGCCATAGAACGGGTGTAATTGCTTTGTAGATGAAAATTTTTCTGTTACGCGTCATGAATGACAACGATGTATTTGTTGTTAATATCTTTGTTATTTTGTTAATACGCTTGGGTATTCTCTTGAAATTGTTTTAGCAGTGTTATTGGATTAAGAAACATTCCAATATTTGCTATTTTGTTTTTGTCTTTGAATTTTTTTTAAATTTAAATTCAGGGTGAGTATTTTCAATGGCCTACAGGGCCAATTCCTAACCTATGACAGCGAAAAGAGGTGCGTGACAGACTTGATAAAAACATGAAATTGTGTTATTATTTTTTTGGAAAGGCAAGCCAGGCTATTATATTCTTGGGTATCAACATACGCACATTACATTTCTCTAAAGATATTTTTATTAAAATTAACCAAGCATTTAAACCCCTTAAATTAAAAAAAATCTCCCTAAAAAGAAGTTATATTCATTGAATTTTCATAATAAGTTAGTTTCATTTATGTCAGTTGTTAGAAAGTCATGAAATTTGTTTGCGTTAATTGCTTTAATTTACTTTAAATTGTGCTGTGGTTTAGACATCTAAAGCGTTTAAGACAAATTGCAATTTAATTTGATCGTTAGTACTATTAGATACCTACAATGATTATAAAATATAAATAGAATTTATACTAAAATAATTTAATTTTTTTTCTGTTTCGCCCAAGATTTGGGTAGAGTTTTGTATTATTTTTCAATTTACTTGTTTTTCTTTTGAAGTCAGTATTGAAATATTGCAGGGCGTTTTACGCAGCACCATCAAGCTCCAAGCTAAGCAATTTGGCTTGTTGATAACGGATAGAATACTTGTATACTTTTATTTTTATGAATATATACAGAATCACCCAGACCAGAAACAAAAATCAGTACTTAGATATTTCACCATCACAGGATGTCCACTGCTGAACATAGGCCTCCCCCAAAGACTTCCAGAGCGATCGGTCGCATACTCTCTGCGTCCAAAGACTTCCCGCGACCTTAATTATTTTTTTGACGACCCAGTTGGCACAATGGTCACCATGCCGGACTGCCAAACACAGGATTGCGGGTTCGATTCCCGCCTCAGACAAGTATTTATCGGTGGTCTGGTTGTTTCTATGTATTATAAGTATATATTTACAAAAGAAGAGTATATAAGTAGTATATCCGTTGTCTAGCACTAATAACACAAGTCTAGTTGCTTAACTTGGGGCTAGATGGCGATGTGTGGAATGTCCTGCAATATTTATTTATTTACATATACAAAAATACATAATTAAGTCATCCGTCCATCTGTCTGCCTTCGGCCACAACGACCATCAGATATTTGTTTGAGGAGAAAATCGAACCCGCAATGTAATGTTGGATGTTCGTCCGCCGCGCTACAGAGGCCTTCAAAGACCGTCAGAATACGTTCGACATGAACATATCTACCCTGGCCTTTAGCTTGCCACTGGAATTGCAGCATCGTTTGCCTGGAGGCAAACGACGCTGCATTTTTTGATTGTAATTTGGAAATTATAGGTGTTAAGGCGCATTGAGCATTGGAGCAGGTGCGCCGTGGAATGCAGTTAGGCTCCACAATTAAAATGGTCCTACATCTGTGCAATGCACCCCCATATTTGCTAACTCTCATCTGACTAATAGAAATAAAATAAGTATTTAACATTTTTATTTATATTTTCACCAAGTAACGAACAGTATATGTTTACTTTGTCTGACGTAAGATCGGCACGTCATCATCCAGTGTAAGTTACAATAATTCCAAAGTCATCTCCAGAAGGAGTCATTAAAAAGTAATCTAAATTTAACCTTGTTACTGCTTGTTTTCAGAAAAATAATGGACTTCATAATTTAAAATGAAATTATCAAGTTTGGCACGTATAACATTGTCATCATAAAAATCGAGGAATTGGATTATAAAACTGTCTATAATGTTTCCTCACAATCTGCCCAGTTCATACAAAACCATTTTAAGAGTTTCGTACTTAAAGAGAAAACCCTAGTACTTAGACTGTCCGTCTGTCTGTCATCAGGCTGTATCTCATGAACCGTGAAAGCTAGGCGGTTGAAATTATCACAGACTATGTATTGCTGTTGCCGTTATAACAACAAATACTAAAAATAGAAAAATAAATATTTAAGTGGTGCTCCCATGCAATATGGTACAGAACCCTTTGTGCGCGATTCCGACTCGCACTTGGCCTGTTTCTTTAGTATCTTTAAAGGTCCGATTATAAAGTAAGGTGCAAAATAATCAATGATACCTGGATGACTGAGCTTTGCTCGGTTTTTTTTTTGACTTGGTCTAACCTCAAAGCAAACACTCATTGATTTCGTGTTACTTAACAACGCCATCTGCTGGAATAATTTTATTGCTCACATAAAATAGTATTAGTAGTTCGCCAAAACACGAATAAAATGACATTTTCTAAAAATGATTCCTAGCTAGATCGATTTATCGCCCCCGAAACCCCCTATATACCAAATTTCATGAAAATCGTTGGAGCCGATTCCGAGATTCCAATTATATATATATATATATATATATATATATATACAAGAATTGCTCATTATAAGATATCACTGTAAGCGTAGGACTTTAGCGTTAAAAGTGTTTAAAGCTTTTCTCAAAACGTCCTTAACAGATTTATCCCAAAGCATTTTTTGTACAAATCCTAAGATCTTTATTTCTGTGAAGGAATATTTTCCGGTGATTTCTGACCGCTTAACGGATCTTCCTAATGTGCTCTGCTAATGGACGCTGGACGGCTGGACAGTGCTATAACTCAGCTTTATACGAGCAAGCTTTCGTATGTGGATTTACTTGGACACCGTAAAGATCTTGCTGAGGAGATTTAGAGACTGTTGTAAACATACTCATATTTCTATACAATGACATGCTTTGTTAATAATAGCCAAATGGTGACATCGCATTTAAAAGGTTCTTTTAATTAAAATTTAACTGGTTAAATACTTTCCTTTATTTCTTTGTGATGTAGAGGTTGATTGAACGTAGGAGTTGTTGATGTAGCTACAAGTATTTAGATATCGAGTCAAGTGTCTGTCACTCTCCGAATTACTCACTAAAATTCAGAATAGAAACATAATTCTCAAGCACTCGACGAAACAACACAGTTACAAAATTATAGCAATGAAATATTTAAGCAAGTATTTCACAATGCTCTTAAGAAATTTACTAGAATACCTACTGTATTTGCGAATGAAAACGAGCGAGCATGAGTAAAATTAACTTGCTCGTAGTTGCAGAAAGTGAGTGAACGCGAGGTTCAGAATTTGAACGAATGAGATTGAAGTTGTAATCTCGTGTCGACAAGTTCGCGACATTTTTATGTATTTCGAGTTTCGGAAATGAAATATTTATGCGGTTTGCTGACAGAGGTAGTCGTATGGAAAATGTTTATCTATTGGAGGCTATTGATAGGAATTTGATTTTCGATTGTTTGTTGACATGGAAAACTTGTGTTTCAGGAAAATATAGATAATGATAAATTTTCTATTTCATTGACATATTGCTTTATCATATACCTGGTTGCTTTTTTTTTGGTAGAACGTGTTTTTGAAAATTGTTAGTATGAATTGCATACTGATAATAAAATATGAAAAATGTTCTTCGTTGGATTTTTCAAATTATTTTATTATTTTAAATTATATCTTCGTTTTATTTTTCAAACTATATCCTAGAAACCAAGCTTTTCTTGAACCTGGAACCTTGATAAATCGATTCCTTGAGCCGAAAACCCCCCCGAAATGTTATGAAAATCGTTGGAGCCGTTTCGGAGATACTGATTATATATATACAAAAAATTGCCCGTTTAAATATATTAAATTTCAACAATCTGAATTTTATCCTCTATGCTTGGTCATAACTTTTATGAAAACACTCGTTCAGTAGCCCAACAAGAAAATTGTGGGTAACACGTCTACATTATGCACAAACAATCAAAGTTATAACAATATGTGTCAGGCGATGCTACGCTTAAATGACAGATCTATGCTAAACAAACACGTACCTATGTATAACAATGCATATTGTGAATGTCACATACCTACTTGCCCGTAAAAATCAATTTTTGACCAGTTTGTTGTTAAAACGGAAAGTGTTTAGTTAATCGAAATAAATAAAAATCAAATAAATAAACATTTCATTAAAGAAAAAGCTTACTTAATGCCTAAATGTAACGTTATTTTGTATTATATAATTTCTCATTTGCTAAAATTTTAACTAAAAATAAATGAAACTGCAATTTACAACTATAATTGGCTAAACTGATTAAACAAAATTTAAATTTGGAATAGTTGCAGTCTAATTTAATCAGTAGTAGTTTCAATTTTAGGTGTGTTATTGTGCCGCAGATTACAAAAAAAATGAAAATTGAAATCACCTTATTAAGGCGCTCTTCCAGTACCGTGTGTAAGTATTCACATTAAAGGTAATGTGAATACCTACACACGGTAACTGTTATATTTGATCGAAATGCAAAACATTTTAGCATTATTATCCACATATATAGTTCCTAGAGGTGAAAACCTATCATTTGATTCATTTTTAGAAACGAACGTTAACTATTTTTGAATAAAACCCGATAAATGACATAATAATTCTCTGTTTTCTAACATTTTTTTTTATCGAACGAAGTTGTTCATATCATGTTTTCAACCACAATAAACAAAAATATGGTTATTAAACTACAATACAAAAAAGAACAAAATAGAGTATTTGATTACTTAGAGTTGCTTAAAACAAAGGTCGATTTTGGTAGCTTTACAAGCACCCGGCCTTAAATCTAAGTAGAGTATATATAGGTATTCTCCCTCATAGCATCATCTATTCAATCTGTTCATCTGTTCATCTATTCATCTGTTCATCTGTTCCTCTATTCATCATACTTTTCCGATAGTTCCATCATTCAGTTTGATCTATTCAAAACCGTTAGGATAAACAGAGTCCGTTCTATTACATACAAGACTAATCTTCTATTCATTCTACATCCTACCTATCCGATAGGTCCATCATTTCAATTCGATCTATTCAAAACGAATGCATTTAACTCTTGGAATGAAACACCTTGATTCAACAATTCACATATTTATTAGTAATTTATATTAGGTACATAGTTTCCTAAACTTACACCAAATGATGTAAAGCTTGTAAAGAAACGGTAAGTTCTTCATATATGTCACACATTCACAATGACAGAAACTGTATGCTCGACAAATATGACAAGCGCGGCCATCGATACCATCACTTCCAGTCATATCGATACATTTCTTTGAACAACAATAAAATCCCTCCATTATTCTTGAATTGTGATTTCTGTTGACTGATCAATTAAGATTTCTGTATAAGACTAACACTAAGGCAGTTTAAAGTAGATTTATATGAGTAGAGTAGGTTAATAAATAAAACATAATTTCGTTAATATAATCTTTCTTTATTATCAACACACCACTTATTTAAACAGATTACATTTTTTAAAGCACAAACATTCTTATGATAGATACATGTATAGACATCATTACATTCACTGTAAATATTAGATAAAGCATAAAAATTAGGACAGTTCAAATTCTCTATATTAACAACATTATGATTATCAAATATTTCTTTAACCCATTTAGCTTTTTCTTCACCTTTAACATAAATACGCTTATTATCAAGTATAGGTGCAATCAGATTTTTATAATTCGAAAAAGAAATGAATCCTTCCTTCCAATAAACGTTTCTATTTCTTTCAATCCAGTCAACCTGTCTTTTTTCTTTTGTAGTTAAATCATAAAACGGATATGGTGGTCGTATTAAAAAGCATTGTAGTCCTTTATTATCCAGAATAGCTATCTCTTTAGGTATAAACTGATTTAATTCTGTTTTAAAACCTTGAACATCGACTATTAACTTCATGATATCTTGCGAACTGTACTGCTCAGAGGTTTATATTCTACAATTCGATCGTTGATTATGAGACAATAGGCACTCGTTTGGTCAGGAAAATCTTTATCGCTTTCTATTTCTAGCCTGACATCTACTGGCCCTGTTTTTAATGTTTCATTTTGTCTTGAACAGTCAATTACAAACAAAGGTGCTTTTTCTTTAAAGTCAATGATATTAAGCAACGGGTCAACTGGAGTGTTGTAGTAAGACTGACGGAATCTGATGTACATTTCATATAATATACGATATTTATCATTATCAAAGTTAAGCTTAAGCGCATCATATGGATATGTTTGCGAATTCAAAAACAATGTAACGTTAGTTAAATTACAATGATCAAACAAGGAACAATTTCTGTCCTTTAAATTTTTCTTAGTTGTTTGAAGACCAAATATAACATATCGAGGTTTTTCGAGTTGGGAGGCAGTTTTGACTGACCATGAATGCTTATTTGTTTTAGGTAAAAGTGGATATTCATATGTGTCCCAGTTCCGAAATGCTATTTGTATTGGCTTATCTTTTTCTAATTGCTTTAAGAGTAGTAATCTTTCTCGATCGGATACTTTAATATGAGGTACACGCCATTAAGTTCTCTCAATATTGACTGATACACGGTCATCCTTATCAAGTATGAAAGCATCGGCATTCGATTTACATCTCGTTAATATTAATTCATGTTTACAGTTTAATACAATTTTGTTATAGTCTTCAGCAAATCCTAATAGTTTACTCAGCGGTAATATTACATTAAAAAAACCATTCATAGATTTTGTCCCATTCAAGTTCCATCCCCACAGAGCAGCCTGTTTACTTTCTCCCTCATTCATTGAAGTATAAAATTTGATTGTAGAAGTAATACCGACATGTCTAATACGATCAATTTCAACTCCATTTATCTCATATCTTATATCATGAAAAAGAAACGGTATAGGGTTATTGTTAAATTGGCACTCCTTTTTTACAAATTTTCCTACAGTATCCTTCGTAAATACTTCTATGCATCCTTCAATGAAAATAGAACTGGCTGAAGGTAGTAGATAAATGTCTTGTTGATTAATCGGTATTCGTATTTCATCGTTTTCTTTGAAGCTATTTGTGTACGGAGTATATGAATGTACTTCATAACCCTCGATAGAGTTGTCAAAATGAGGTGCTTCATTGATTTGTAAGATACTCATAGTCGAAATCCCAAATTTCTTAAAAACTCTTTGTTAATCTCACTGAGTGCTGGTACAACACGTGTGTGTTTAATGGAGTCGTGATTTAAACTGTTAGTTTTTGTCGGTTTACTAACACTTTTCTTACTTTTTTTAATATTGAAATCAATCATAATTTTTACAATTAATACTTGTAGTAAAAACAAAATGCTTCTTGTTCAATTGAAGCATAAACGAACACTGATTTATTACACCTCAATCATACAATTTATTTGAAATTAAAGCATACAAGTTTCAAGAAATTTAAGACATAAATGACCACAGTTATATGGATGACTGCCTTGATAATTGATATAATTATACTGAATGCTGTTCCCTACATATTTTATAAATTCTGTTGGTGGTTTTAGATCACCATAACTATCAAAATATTCAATGTAATTATTTTTCTTAACATAAGCTACCCAATGTGTGCCTTGATTTTTAGAGCTATCCAAATTAATTATACCACATTCGATTTTACGAGGGCGTTTAGGTAATTGATCTCTCATGAACACACCTCGAAAATATGGAATATTTTTGGAATATTTCATTATATCAATATTGGTAAGAGGGCGATTAGGTAGCTGCTTATTCAGTTTTTTGTCGAAGTGTAAATACCCAGACCACTTTTATATGGTTTGAGCTTTAGTCCTCCCCCTAAACATACTGGCTCAAAATTCTGATTAAGCGTCTTCACCTTGTTCCATGTTTTTTGCGCACTTTGAAACGTTTTAATCATTCGTGCTATAGCAGATGTTTTATTAACAAAAGCACCGGCGGCAGATAATCCTGTAATGATCGGTATTAATGGTAAGAATCCTCCTGTCTTCGGTAGTGGTATCACCCGAGGAATTTTCACTTCGGAATTAGATACAAGATCTTTAATAGCAGCTATAGCCAAATCGATTGCCATCTTTTTACACGTAGGCTTTGCTTTACGAATATTTTTTTTCGCATAGGCAACAACATTTTTAAAACTTTTTTTTAATCCCGCTCCCTGCGATAGTTTAACCAACATTGCTTTATTGACAAAATTTGCCGCAAGCTTTTCTCCTGCGTTCGCTTGGGATGATGATGCTCTTGTCTTAGCCATTCTCATTAAGATCTTATCTGCTGCGTGTCTGGCTTGTAAATTATCTGTTTTCGAATATGCAATATCGTGTTGTTTACAATATTCGTCAAGTTGATTCACACCCTTGTCGCCTCTGATAAGTCTCTCACGTAATCTTGTTCCTGGTCCACAGTAATTATAGCCCGGGCAATGTAACTCAAACGGTAGATGATTTATAATATTATTCACAAGACCTTTCCCTTCCATATGTAAACGAAGAATTATGAAATTAGGCTTGCAATTTATAATATATTAGTGTTGCTTATCCAACTATTTTCCTGAGATGGCAATCCTAACCACTTAACAAAAACTTTATTTCCCTTTTTCTGTAGGACTTTTTCAACTAAATACACGTCAGGATTTTTAGTTTTCTGTAGCTCTTGAGCATAAAATGATCCTACGATTTTATTTTTTCTTGAGTCTTCTAGTACATAAGTTGGTGGATCAGTATTCTGAACAACAATTACTTTAAATAACTCAGTCGACCAATTTGGAGTGTAACCTTTCTCAAAACATGCTTTATGCTTACTTATCCGTACTACATCGCCGACAACAAAATGACTTTTTCTCTTAACTATTGGTTTGTTAAGAATGCGGTATCTTTGCATCACAATGTGTTTTGTATGTTTATTCACTTTCGCCGGGCACATATGAATAGTTCTATGTTTAGTGTGATTGTAATCATCCACAACTTTTTCTAAGGTTCCATCAATCCATTTGAAGTTACCCTTCAAACTAAAAGTTTTATAAAGTTTACCTTTTATAGTACGTATTACTCGTTCAACTATTGAAGCCTTTTTAGTTGAATATGTTGAGTAATGGTTTATTGAATGTGCTTGCATCTCCTTTTTAAAACTTTTATTGTAGAACTCCTTACCCCAGTCTGTTTGTAAGTTTACAGGCACTCTACCATTGCACAAAATTGATTGAAATGCCGTTGTTACAGAGTCTTTAGTTTTATTTTTTAACGGTCTGACCCAAACATACTTAGAAAAACAGTCAATCACGATAAGTATAAAATTATGATTTGAATTAATATTCGATATTTTTTGCACATCAATCAGATCAGCTTGCCAAAGATCATCTATGTCTCTAAGTAAAACACATCTGCGAGGGAAATTGACTCTTGCATTTTTGTGTATTTCATTCACCACATCTTCTTTACTCATTTTAAGCTTCTATAATCTTTAACGACTGTTAAACAACTAACAAATCTTTGATATGATTATGTTATTTATGATTTTATTATGCCCGCTTCTTGTAGTTCTTCTACGATTGAACTAATTTCATTGTCTTGATTAGTATTTCCAGCTTGTTTGGAAGCAATAAGAAGTTTCAATCTTTCGACTAGCTCATTAGGATCATCCCAATAGATGAAATCAGTATTTGTTCTATATCTCTTTAAAACATTTAAAATACCAGCACCATGTTTTTTATTATTATCCTCAATAAACATAGGTTTAATAATTTGTCCATATTTATCGCTTTTGTCTCCTTTCAACTGACCTTTATTATCATAATCACGCTTATGAGCATTCGTTTTTATCAAAATGTTTTTATAAACTTTTTTATCATTTTTAGTAACCACTGTTAGATTCGGTTTTTTGTGTAATAATACCTCTTTTAGTCCCGCAGTCAATTGATATTCATCATTATCAATTTTTATTCGACACGGTTCCTGGTCGCCGTCAACTGAAGAAATTATTTTCACGATAGAATTACCCATCATTAATTGATCACCTACTTTCCGGACTCCAAAAGGAATATTTATTTCATAAAGACTACTCAGATATTTTTTTGTTATAGACAGGTCTTTATTTTCCGTATCGGTATAATATTCCGAGTTTGAATCCAAATTCTCTGTTTCTGAATCTTCATCCGACGAATGTTTATTCGATGTTAATGATGTAGAGGTTGCTGAGTCATCTAATTGATTTATTTCTGAATTTTCACGCAATGTTTGTTTATTTGGTGTAGAGGTTAAGGGACCTTCTAATTTTACTGGCACTCTTATAGTACTCACATTAAAGTCACATTTCACATTATTTTGATTAGATTCCAACATTTGTGTTAGAGGTTCAGTAACAGGTTTAAATATTTTATTGAGTTCATGACTATTCTGATCTTCCATATCTCTTAACTGCTTAAGCTTATTTCTTATGTTGTCTGATGATGTAATTATTTGTTCTTTAATATTAAGACTCATTTTTTTTTTGTGTATTCGCTCTCACTTATCTACTGCAAATGATAATATTGCATTTTAGGATAAGTATATAAAGGTGTCTAGATTTTTTCTATACCGACCTTTATTCAATTCAGAGTCTTTATTAATAGTTAAAAAACTATGCCTCTTCTGCCAAACATTGTAACAAATATATTTAAACTTATTCCATGACATATCTGAATTCACGTGCTCATTGTATACATGCTTCAAGTTAATTTCGTCTTGTTTGAAGAGCAATAATAAATTTGTGTTATCACGAATCAACTGTTTTGGTACCTTTGAATATGTCTGTGATAGATAAAAGCAATCGATTTGGCTGTGTCTCCCCATGGCGAAATAATTACGAATGTTGATCTGATTTTCGCAAACCACGTCGTCAAATATTATAACCGTGTTCGCTAATGCATCATTTGGATGTATAACTTCACTATCATCACTCAATACATAGTATTTGATTTGAGGAACGTTTAACAGCACTTCTTTAAGAAAACAATATTTACTTTGAAATGGGGTTTTTGTGTATAAATATAAATTCTTAAATTTAAGGCCGTTTTTATGTAACAACAAAGTAACCATTACATTAGTTTTACCACAGTTAGATGGCCCACAAATCAGACAACGAATACTATTAGGTAATAATTCACTATGTTTTATAAACTGTGATTTTGCTTCTACATTAATAGGAGCGACGTCCAAGCTTAGCGGTTGTTTTTTAAACTTCATTATTAGGCAAATGATGAATATTGCTTATTAATTGCCATTATATAGATATTGTGCCCCACTCTAGACTAAACGAATAAGATCTGACAAAATTAATCATGAGGTAAAAGTGAAACATTGTAATTAATAAACATATACAATTTATTGAACATTATTACGAACTATTTAAACTATAAAATACATATTTAAATTATAACTAAATGTATGCATAGTGCCCCCAAGCTACAGTATCAACTTGATTCGCTAGTATTTGGCGTTTATCATCATTTCGATTTAATACTAATTTATTCACTTCTTGCGAATACAAAGTATGTTTCAAAGACTTAATCGTATTCATCTTACATTTTAAATCTTTATCATTCAATAAACAATCGGAATAATGTGCTATATTTAAAGATTTCGTTACAGACTTAGATACACCTTTAGCCTTTTTGATCTCCTCGCCACTACTTTTAATACAGTAAAGTTTAGCTCTCAATCCTACAAACTCAGTTATTAATTCACCACCCATTTCATCTTTGAACAAGCCAGGTATTTTGTTATTTATTATGGGGATTCCATAAGGATTGTTTTTATCAAAATTACTGGTATCGAACACCTCAATACTGTGTTTAATATCTTCATACACATCATCTGTATTAATTAAATATAAAAGACTATCAGTATCAGTGTAACAAAGTTTAGCATTCTCTCCATACTTTTGTTTGATAAAATTATAATGGAATTGATACATATGTGTTTTTGCATACTCTAATACTGAGAATCCCACATAGATCGGTTTATCTAACGTTATTTTTTCTAGACTTAACTGAATAGCTACGAAATTTTCTGAAAATACTGATACTGATTTTAAATTCGGTTTAGCAATTAGTTTTCGAGCACCAACACGTTTATTTGTTACATTATTATTATCCTCCCATTCAGATACTAGTTTCACATTCACTTGTTTTCGCTTATTCTCTATAGTTTTGCCAAAGATTGAATTATTCAACAACTTGAAAAAGTCTTTTTCAAAATCAGATTTTGAAGCCTGACGTAAACTTGTATTTAAATCTATATATTTCTTTAGAAAACTTTCTTGCCTAAATGTTATTACACGGTAAATTTTTTTCAATACGAGACCTTGTTTTAAACATTCCTTTAAATGACTATAATGAATTACATAACAGTATTTATTATATAGATTTGCTACTAGTTTTGCTGATTTACTGCCTGGTGGAATAAGTTTCTCTACAGCGAAAGGTAAGTCACAATGAGCATCATGTAAGTTATAAGGGTATTCTAAATCAACTTCCAAAATGTATCCGTATTCACTATCATCCGAAATAGTTTCAATATTTAAATTGCTGATTTGTTCGGGTGATAAAAACTTAAAATCAGATATTGGCATTTTTTTCATCATAGCAAATCCATACAAGTTATTGCAATCTAGATATAATAAAAAACTCGATGGCTTTGAATAATCAAAATTTGGTAAGTACTTATTATTAGCTTGAGCATGTCTCAGCGAACATTGTGCTAAACCACCTCGAATACCTTTTTCCAACATTTGATAAATTTCAAGATCAGTAACTAATTCTAATCGAACGTCAGTATAAAGGAGCATCGCATCCCAGCTAAAGCCTGGTGCGGTAACATAATAAGCTGGATCTAACTTATAGTAATGCAAACTCATGGTTCTAAAGTTTTCAAATATATCAGTTAACAATAAAATATCACATTCCAAATATAAATCAGTGTATTCACCCATGTCATTTATGTCAAATTCATCCCAAACATTTTGCGCATGTTTATAATCACTATCAGATATATGTTGTTTTGATAAACTGTTATAAAATAATTCTTTAGGTGGTAAACATGTGTCTGAATATTTCAAGAAACTATTCATGTAGTCATAAGGATAAATTCCTTTTTTTCTCATTAACTCAAATTCAATAGGAGTAGTAAACAATTTTAAAGTATGGATAAAATCAATATCATTTAAACTTTTACTCAACTTATCTAAGCTAGCGCTTAAAAATAGGAAAGAATCAATAAATTTCACATTTACACAGGATTTGTTCTCATTAATTTCAAATGACTTTGTGATTGTTATGTACTTTTCTTTAGTCTTTGGTATAACATTAATTGAACCATCATATTTTGTTAACTCCATTATGAATAAATGTAAATCATAACCAGATAAATTATGAAACACAACTGGTATAAATGGACATACTTTGAAATTGAGGTTGCAATATGAATGAGCGGCGCCTCTATACTCGCCAGTAATATGATCATGATCACGAACTTTATCACCAAATAATAAATGTTTACAAATATGACAATAAATGCTTGAATCGTATTCATTTTGCTGTTTTTCGGTTAATTGTAGCATTGGTTTATTAGACTTAATCAACTCATTTATAAATTTCACATCTTCCATTAAATATTTGATAAAAACTTCAGATGCATCTTTACCACGATAGGTTACTAATTTGTTTAAAGAACTATCAAATGAACAACAAACATAATAACCAAAGCATGAAGGCTTATGAATTTTATATTTTGTAGTGTTCGCACTCTGTGAGGCATCTGAATATTTTTCTAATAAACTCTCAAAATCAGCGTATATTATAAAAGGAACCTTTTGTTGTCTTTCAAAATGTTTAAACATTAAATACGTATCAGGTTTCGGTAATACTTGCAAAACTTTGGAACAGTAATGTTTTTTGTATTTTTCTTTACTGCTAAAACACTGCAAGCATGATTCACAGAGATAAACATTACCATTGTATTTTGTTATTTGCCTTCGAACTAATTTCACCAGATTTTTTATTAAACAGTAGTGTCCTTTTCCATTGTTTTCAATATATAGTAAATTAAAATGATTAATTCTTTTATTAGCACTCATATATAAAGGTCCAGTCACATATTTACTCTTTTTGTCTAAGCCAAACACACTAATACTTATATTTGAGTTATTCTTTTCAAAGATCTTTATATCTTGAAATGATGGAGGAAATTTCATTCCATTCACATTAAATATATTTGAGAAATGTGGATAGGAGCTACATCTATCCGAGTTTTTATCACATGGATAAAGCCCAGCTAAAATGCTCCAAAGAAAACAAAACTCATCATTATTTTTAACATTAATACAGCTTTTAGTATTACCCACGCGAGGAGGCAGTTTTATATACGTACCTCCTCGCAAAGGACAATATTTATTTATATTTATTTCTAAATGACTTAGCGATAAAAATGTCCAACCGGACTCAGTGTGTTCAAATTCGGTAAGTTTTCTTTTCATCGTATCAATAGTTTTCATTTTAAATAAATCTTTCAGTTCATCAATATCATGTATAATTTCATATTTCGTATTAAATGATTTCAATTGCTTTTCATTCGTTTTCGGTAGTAAATATAATGCAAATAATTCGAATTGAATCTTAAGACATTTGTGTTTCTGTAAATTCATTTCTATGAGTCTATAAATATCGGTTTCACAATCATATAAAAAATGTTCTGGTATTGAATAAATCTTATTTTCAGCTTTAACACAATAACTAATTACTCGATTTTTAAGCGCCGTATTAATGATAAAAATATTGTTAAATTCAGTTGCAATCAAACAATTCATTTTATGTAATTCTGTTTTCAAATGATATCGATATTGATTTCTCGTTACTCTGATTTCACATTTATCACATTTAACAATTTCATTTTTATTAGATTCTCGGGTATTCTCAGGGATCTTAACTGTAAACAAAGAAAATAATCAAAAAATAAATTAAAATACTTTTAATTATTATCGATAATAATTTTACATAATCATTTCATGTTTTAATTTTAATGTTTCATTACATTGTCATCTTGTTATAGTTGCATGCTGAAGTAAGATGAGAAAGTATTGGGAACCCCACGAAATTCCTTTCTCGCAGCATTCACTACATTGCTGAGATGTTGCCATAATTGTGAATCGGTGTCCGTTCTACACTTTAAAGTAGAAATCGCATAACGCCACCTATTTATGGGTGGAATGGTTTCGATTTCCGAACACCGGTACACCTTTACCTCAATGTAGTGAGTGCCACGTTTGTCCGACATAATTTGTTTGGACACCCCCGTGGCCACCTTATTAACAAACACCGACTGCAAAGGTATGAGTTGTTTACCAGTCGGAGTCGGTGTGTCGTCTTCGTCATCGGACTCCCCGAACAGTTCTTTCGCCGTTACATGCACTGGTGGGGTGATCGGTGCGATCATCGTCGGTTTCTTTTTCGAAGGGACTGATGCTGGTCGCTTCTTCGACGGCTTCCCCTCATCCTCGGATGGTAATCTATGAAATGAAGATGAACTATATTAAAAAACTTTTCACATGCCTGCTGTCATTAGACTGTTAACAATATTGTTAAAAACTTACGTATGAATATTCTTTTTTTCTAACTCTCTACGGGTGTCGTTCTCACGCTCGATCGAATGGATCACCCGCTTCTTTCCCTTGGAAACATGTTTTGGCTCCTCGTCCGATTGCGGGAACAGGTCATCTGACAAGGAATGCATAGTAGTCGACCTGTAAAAAATAAATAAATTATTAATACAAATTATAAAAACAAATACATTGATTGTATGATAAAATACCGATTTTTTAAAATACTTACATTTTTTTCTTCTGGTTTTCGTTTTTGGCTTTCTATAGCTTTGCTCACTGTGAAGTGATAACCTCCATCAAAATTCCCTCCGTTTTATCCTAACAAATTTCATAGTGTGTGTTGTGTGGTTATAGGATAATTGCATGTGCATAATAGCAGACTATGCTAAAACCCATACATTAATCCTGAAGAATGTGTCGGAGGCCCTAATTTGGCGGTTATAAGCACAACGAATGTGTGCCTACCATAGAGTTACAAAACCTATAGAGTTGCAATCTCTAACTGACAACACTCAAATAAAATATGGAAATTTGTTATGATACTTGCTTCCACACGTATCTTCTGATAATAGGTAGGAAACCGCCATATAACTAAAGAAAAACTCTGCTTACTTCGCAGCGTGCGTCGAGTCGGCACCGGCGGGCGTTAAGCGTGGACATTTTATTTGTCTGTTTGTGACTCTATAGCATTATAACTCTATGATGTCAACTAACATTGTTAGATTTATTTTAATTGTGTCAGCAAATCATATAATGGATTTGTAATAAATCATATTATTGTTCGATTTTGAACTTTATAAATATCAAAAAAATTCTATAAATTCGCGGTGCAGATACTATTTAAATGCCAATCACTTCGAAACCATCTAAAAGTAACAACGATTCTTTAATGGCTGTAAGTATTAAAAAAACTTAAATTAATAAATAAATGTGGTACTTATTCATAATAATTGACATTGTTAATAATTATATTCTATTTTTTACAGGACAGTGAAGAATCACTATTTAATTTTATTCCAATGGATAAAAATCTTGGGAGTACGAGTCGCAAAAGAAACAATGATGATGAAATATTCTATTCATGTATTAAGAGACCGATCACTGGAGGCATGAAATTAATTAAAATCGAAATGTACGATCTTACAAAAAGTGATGTTAGTTCGAAAAAAATTACAGGCATGTGCGAGTGTAAAGCTGATGTTTGCGTGCAACATATTATTAAAAACAGTTATATTGATGATATTTATGTGCACATCAGAGAGCTAATAACGAAAATAGAAAACAATGTACTTGATTATTGAATAAATTACTAATTATGAAACTATTCTCTATTTGTTTTATTTAAAGGTTACAAAAATCCTGATATTAGATAGGTAGTCACCACCTATTTCGAATCAACTTCTCAGTAGTGGTTTGCTATTCATAAACTATGAATTATTTTGCACTTCGCTTGTTTAAAACTTATTAGAGTACGAAACGATTATATAAAAGTGTTCAATGCAGGTACATTAGATTAAAATTATAACTACTACAAACAATATTTGAAGTTAATAGTCTGACGGTACATTGCATACCATTAAGTGATTTCTATATTAGGAAGCGGTGTTATCAAATGAGTGATGCATTCACGTGCATGTTTACATTTTAAAATCTTCGTTCAGTGCAATCAATCTGTTACTGTAATTCTTTTAATTAGCTACTAGGCAGGTATTTATCATTATAAATACTTACTTATGATCTGGAATTTAAAGAACCGACTGTATAAAAGTTTCTGATATGCTTAGGTACAGATCAATATTGGAGTTGAATAGACTGACGTTATGCCGTCGCACATCGTATCCATCCCTATTAGGACATGTTTATATTTTATAACCTTCATTCGACGTGATCTACCTGAGGTGTCATGCACTGTGAGTAGGTATGCGATTATTTTAATAACCGCTATTTAACATTATGAATTCTCATGATCTAGTCATTTAAACTTAAGAGAATGATCAGGTCAGTACTTCATCTGAGAGTGATCTGGTTATGATTTGTTGAACTGAATCGAATAAATCGAGGCCAGTTTTATAACTGATGCATTCATGAGGTAACTTAGACTAACAGTTTTTTGAATAGATCGAATTGAAATGATGGACCTATCGGATAGGTAGGATGTAGAATGAATAGAAGATTAGTCTTGTATGTAATAGAACGGACTCTGTTTATCCTAACGGTTTTGAATAGATCAAACTGAATGATGGAACTATCGGAAAAGTATGATGAATAGAGGAACAGATGAACAGATGAATAGATGAACAGATGAACAGATGAACAGATTGAATAGATGATGCTATGAGGGAGAATACCTATATATACTCTACTAATCTAATATCATGACATAATAATAGTCAGGCAAGATTATTTTATCAAGTTATCTAGAGATGCATTGCGATCATACAGCTTTGGCAACCCTTAGCGATGTTATTTGGTTTAATTCTTGGCCAATGGGTTAGACAGACATATGTCCTACTGACATAGTTCCGTAGTAGTAAACACAGATTCATGGTGTATATAAACGATCAAAGTTTGTGAATCAAATGAGTTGGAACAACTTTACTTGAGTATCTCTCGAGGCTTATCATGGTAATCTGCCAATTTGACATATGTTTTGAAATAATATATTGTTTAATGTTTTCGTTGAGTTCAGATGATTTTGTTGAACTATGTTAAGTACTGTGGGGATGGGTTCCGGTTGAGTTTGGATGGATGTCATTTGTTATATTATTATGTTAAAAGTTAGAACGACTTGTTGCAAAATACTGACGATTTCGGCTTGTGGAATATAAGGAAAAGTAGATCACAGTGAAACCTCTAATTTACTTAATAGAAACATACCTACGTAAGTATGCGAAGAAACTTTACTCTTAGAAATAAGAATTAGGTTAACTGTTTTTGTGTATACCGTCTTTTTATGTGAAAGCTTTTCCTACATTTTGACACAAATTAAAGACAAAAATTAAACTTTTTAAACTGACATGATTTGTATTCATTTATATTTTCTCGGGTCTTAATTGCGTATTTTTTTTTCTTTATTATCTCGAGGTTTTGTCACGTTTTGTCATTTATCGCGATCATGATTATTGTAACATAGTCGAAACGTCGACCTAAGAGAAATTAAATAAAAAATATACGAGATTAAGACCCGGGAAAATAATTACTATGAAAATGTTCGTTTCTAAGCTTATACAAAGTTTTAGAAATAAGGATATTAATTTTGTTTAAATTGATCGCGCCGTTTGAATAAGAAGAAAGAACAAAACAAACAGACTTTCGCATTTATAAATATTAGTAGAGATTTCTACCGTTTCCAAGAATATTACTGAAGGTAACAATTTCGGTCTCATAAAAACACAAAGCGAGTCCAGTCGTAAATCAAATGTTAGATAAACAGCTTGATCACGGTGAATGATAGTAATTTCCCTGAAATTGCTCCATTATTCGGTAATAATTGTTAAGATAAAATCTTGTAACTTCTATCTTATAAGAAAATATAGTTATTAGTTGTTTTATTGGTTTCATTAATACTTTTTGTTTGTTGTTAATGTCGAATGTATGCAACTACGACAAGCCTTTATATGAGAGTTTTGGCGGGAACGAGTTAACAACATGTCGTGCTGCAGTTTTATTTTCATGAAACTTAGTTGTAACCCGAGTTGAATTGTATAATTCTGGTGGAATGTTATTCAATTTAGTTCTGTGAAAGTGCACAAGTGTAGTGAAAGTAAAAATCAGTGTCAAACATGAAGTTTTCTCGTTGCCTCCAAATTTCCTATTAAGGTTATAGTAAACTTGCCACTGCTGTACTATAACCCCTGACTTGACCTTGACTGTTTTGAAACACTTTAGACCCGATTTAAGAAAAATCGGGTCATAATTTGATGTAAAATATAACTTGACACTGGCTAAATGCACAAGCCGTGCAAAGCCATAATTATAAGCAAAAAAAGCCTTTATATACATTTGAAACAAGTCTGTATCTCTATCACGAGTTGTTTATGCATTCGATCAAACGTATAGAATATTTCCCACGGAACTTTACAACAGGAATCGGCCAAGGTGTAAGATAGATAAAACATAAAACAGTACCTATCTCTGTCTCTATCTCGTCGTATATTTCAGCTATCTACACAAAATAATATTTGGTCACCTTAAATAGAGACACTGTGTAGCCCTGGCATATAAAAGGGCTACCTACCCCATATCTTCCGGTAGTTGTCGTAGAAGGCAACTAGGGGATTTAAAGCCCTTTGCAAACTAACAAACTATCGTACCTTGGGCCCTACGTGCTGTGACAGATAAACCATCATCGCACAGTAACAGCATTTTCAAGAGCCCGCCCTCCTTTGAAATGTGGCTGGCAAAAAGAATACCAAATCATATTGCAGTATAAATGAAGAAGACATACTGCACCGACCCCAAATAAATTCGAATAAGGACAGGTAGAAGAAGAAACACATGTGTTTAAGCTATCTATAATTTTTATTATTTTGTCGAAACAAGTTTCGAGATAAGAAATATTATTCTTCTATCGAAACTGGTTTCGATAGAAGAATAATTTTTTTTTTTTGAAACAGTTTTATTTTCATGAAACTTAGTTGTAACCCGAGTTGAATTGTATAATTCTGGTGGAATGTTATTCAATTTAGTTCTGTGAAAGTGCACAAGTGTAGTGAAAGTAAAAATCAGTGTCAAACATGAAGTTTTCTCGTTGCCTCCAAATTTCCTATTAAGGTTATAGTAAACTTGCCACTGCTGTACTATAACCCCTGACTTGACCTTGACTGTTTTGAAACACTTTAGACCCGATTTAAGAAAAATCGGGTCATAATTTGATGTAAAATATAACTTGACACTGGCTAAATGCACAAGCCGTGCAAAGCCATAATTATAAGCAAAAAAAGCCTTTATATACATTTGAAACAAGTCTGTATCTCTATCACGAGTTGTTTATGCATTCGATCAAACGTATAGAATATTTCCCACGGAACTTTACAACAGGAATCGGCCAAGGTGTAAGATAGATAAAACATAAAACAGTACCTATCTCTGTCTCTATCTCGTCGTATATTTCAGCTATCTACACAAAATAATATTTGGTCACCTTAAATAGAGACACTGTGTAGCCCTGGCATATAAAAGGGCTACCTACCCCATATCTTCCGGTAGTTGTCGTAGAAGGCAACTAGGGGATTTAAAGCCCTTTGCAAACTAACAAACTATCGTACCTTGGGCCCTACGTGCTGTGACAGATAAACCATCATCGCACAGTAACAGCATTTTCAAGAGCCCGCCCTCCTTTGAAATGTGGCTGGCAAAAAGAATACCAAATCATATTGCAGTATAAATGAAGAAGACATACTGCACCGACCCCAAATAAATTCGAATAAGGACAGGTAGAAGAAGAAACACATGTGTTTAAGCTATCTATAATTTTTATTATTTTGTCGAAACAAGTTTCGAGATAAGAAATATTATTCTTCTATCGAAACCAGTTTCGAAAGAAGAAATAATATTCTTACCTTGGTTTCGAATATGGCCGAAGCGTCTATCGCGGCTCGCGCCATGGCCGATTTCAGTTTTAAAGTTTCGTAGGTCATCATAACTCGAGTGTGTAAGAAACTCGTGGTAAGGTCTCTGAATTAAGTTTTCTTAATGCAACATAATAAGGTTTAAACCTTAGAGTGCTTGTAATGAATTTTAAAAGTTTTCACTTAAATAAATTCTGTTACTTTTTTACCCTATGCTGCTTACAATTGTCAGACGTGTTGATTGTATCTCCACAAAAATAATTTATTTCACAGCGAAAATAGTGAAATATACAGTTCCAACTTGCAAAGACGATCCTCGTATAATAGAAATAAGAATAATACATTTAATCGCTATTTTCGGTAATTTTTACCAACTGCTCGATCTAATGGACGACTACTGACATTAGTTCTCTGTATCTAGAAATTTTTACTTTAAGATTTTAAAATTCTGAGAATACTCTCCGAGTCTCTCTGAGACTCTGAACCATTCGTGCATTAAGAAGCTGGTCGACTTTTTTGCTTAAATTACCTACTGGTGCGATAGGATCCTCCCATTGGCGAATTATTGACTGAAGGAACCACTAACTTGGATCATTTTGTTTAAGGTTGAAGGTACACGTAGAGTAATTAAAGTCTTTATTGTATTTAAAAAAATGAACTGCATACTTAGAATATCACACAAATACGATTGAATTTGATCTCATATAAATGATTCCAACTGGATAAATAATGGGTTATTCCCGAATGCTCCAAATCTACTTTTCTCAAAAGATATTTTTTCTATACATTAGTTCCTATGGGCTACAAAGAATTTTGTTCATGAGCTCCGGCGCAAACTTTAGCAAAACTATTATTTTCGTATTTTGTAATGACTAGCTGTTGCCCGGAACTTAGTCCGCGTATATTTATTTTATATACTTAATCCTTCCTCGAGAACTACTTTATCCAGTGGTGAAAACAACATGAAAAACGGTTCAGTAGTTTTTGAGTAGGTATATAGTGAAAAGATAGACAGACAGAAAAGATTAAAAGACAGACGCGGCGGAGGACTTTGTTTTATAATGTAGTGATGAATTTGACTTTGACAAAAGTTAAGAAGCTTCAATGTGTTTGGAAAAAAGATGAGATCAATAGCAGTGCTCATGATACTGCAGCACTACGTGACTAAAGTTGAAGTTCAACAAAAAGCTGTCTCTCTTACTGAAATTGAATGACTCGACAAACTTGTATAAAACAAAACTTAGAAGATTTATAATTTAAGTAACAATGTGAAACTGAAATTGACAAAGTTGTAGAACAACCAATTATAATAGTTGTAACTGTGGTTAGTGTATCAAGATTGATATATCAAAACGTTTATTGGTTGATACAAGTTTCGCAAAGTTTGTGAAACTATTGGACACTTGTAATATGGGTGAATTGTGGCTTATGGTATTTGTTTTAGAATCACAGTCATGCTTGTAAAAAAGTTTTGTATCGTGCGAGAGATATATTCTTTAACTTAAATGATTGATTGTAAAATTGGTACAGCTATGTATGTGTGTCACACTTGACACTTGACACAAATTTTTCTTTTTTTGTGCTGCATTTTTGCCAAATAGGTAAATACCATATAGGTGTTTATTCCCTTGCGAGTGTCGAAAATTTGCGGAATAAGCGACTGTATATTTTGATTGCATTGGCTTAGAATTTTTCACAGCTCCAAGGGACAGTAGATCTGAGTATTTCATATAAATTCCAGCTTGATACCTCCCCGCGTTCTTGAGAAAAAGTGTCTTGACAGACAGACAGACGGGCGGACGGACAAATAAAAATCACAAATGCATATTTGTTACAGGTGCATATTTTAAAGTTTTATTTTTTTTAATTGCGGGTTAATTATTTTTGCATATTCTGCGTGAAATTACTAAGACTCCAAACTTAATATTAATATAAAGCAGAATAATTAACAATTACTGTACCATTATTAAAAAAAAAGTTTAAAATATGCACCTGTTACCCTCAGTCCTTTGCTGACTGTACTATCACTCGATGTTGTTATTCTCAACAGGCGTTTATTATATACATTTTTTTATTTTTTTTACTTGTTTCAATGTAACTAATGATGTTGTTTTATTTGTTGACAGGTACTTAAATATTTAATGCTTCTACACAACATAATTATGTCAACATAAGCATAATTATGTTCAAGTAAGTAAACAGGAAGATTAAAATATTACACAACAGTATAAAAGTGTTACCACTTAAGAAATACACTTCTTTCATAAGCTGAAATTCGCCTTTTCGTAGTTACTTTACTGAAAAAATTCCATCAACTTTGTTGAAAACCACTAATCTCAGATTTCCAGAGGCAACAAAATGTAAACATTATTACTAAACCAAGCCACAAACAGACCTCATGTTAAGCCTAGTACACACCAAGCTTAACGGACCCTTGCCAAATGGACTACCTACTCATTATCCGTGAACAGTTGAGCTTAAACTGTACACTGTGGCACGCTATATGTACAGTTCACAGCAAAACTCAGTAAACCCAATTTTCCCAACGATTTTCCTTATTTAAATAAAAAAAAAGGAAATTAACAAGTTTAGACAATATTTGTAAGACAAATTAAAATAAAAACCCTATTCACGACGAGAATTTTTCATGACTTTTGACCGATTGAATCAAGAAACATTGTTGCGGAACATTCAGCTTTTAGCTGAATTCACTCCAAATAAAGGATCATGACCACTTTAATAGAAAAAAATGGCTGAAAAAAAATGTAACTTAAATAACTAGTACAAGAAGAATCATAACAGTAAAATATTGGAGTGCCAGAATACTTCTATGCGAGCTCATAGAAGGATTAGAGCTAGTCTAAGGTTTTATTCTTTAAGGTACTCCTCGTATACTATAAATCGATTTCGCTTCAATTTTTTCAACTTCAGTTAAAAAAAAATTCCTTTGATCATGTTAGTAGGTATTTTTTTTTTATTAATTAATTACCCTAAAACATAACGACGAGAGGTGGTATAAAAAAAACTTCATCTACACAAATAACGCGTCAGTCACATCAATGACCACTAATATTAAAAAGAAGAGATATTTTTTTGTTTGTTTGTAACGAATAGGATCCGAAACTACTAGACCGATTTAGATGAAACTTGGTACGAGGAAACATTGATTCATTAGGACTAACATAGGTTACTTATAATCCCGATATTTCGGGTGAAACCGTTGCTAGTTTATGATAAAATAATAAAGAACACTTTGTCCCTGGGAAAGCCAATTACGGGTTCTGTCCTTTATTACTTGGTTTATACATTGTAGAGCTACAAACGACACCACGTAGCTAAACAGACAAAGAAACAGAGACGTAAAAGAGACAATTACCCGACATGGAAGCGTGTCACCGCAAAATTTTCAACTTTTTGACAGAAGTTTCCATGAAAATTGAGAAAAATATCTAGATCACTACCTACTAGATGATTAGCTTAGGCTAATCCAAGTAATATATGTGAATGAGAGCAATCAGCAATTAGTTAGCGGCTTGAAAAGGTTCCTTATTTCACGAATCCTTTCTAGGATTTTGTTCTAGGAGGTTGAGGGGTTGATTCCTTTTTGCTTAGATACATATTAACTGTAAACTTAAATAAACGTTCCTACGTGACATTGGACCTCTTAATAGTAACCCAGTCATACTTATTCTATTCAACTAAAGTAAAATGAGCGTATAATTAGGAATCTTATTCCTTTGAAACAAAACTTACTTTACGGTGTCGAGTTTGTTAGTCGATTCCGCTATCAGTTCAAACCGGAAGGGGCAAACGTCAGCTTTACGAAATTTCAGGACTAACAACATATTTTGGAACGGTAATTTGTTAGCTTAGCTGGATTTGAGATTCATTTTTTTTTAAATCCAATGTATAAGTGTTACGGTTTGTTGTTATTTAGGAATTAAAAAAATCACCTTAATTAAAAGATTTTTTAAAAGTTATTCTATTTATATATGAAAATATTTAAAATCGGTCAGTTTTTTACACATCGCACTAAAAATAGTCTGTCACATTCTGATGGAATAAAAGCTTGGACCAAAGATATACCACATTGAGTTACATACATATATTTGATGACCTCTGTTGCACGGCGAGCGAACATCCATCTGCGATGCAGAAAGTTGCAGGTTCGATTCCTACCTCAAACAAATATTTAATTTGTATCTGGGCTGTGTGTTTCTGTATGTACTTATATATTTACTTATATATTAAGTACCTATGTATTTATTTAAAGTGTAATTAATACATATAATTTCAAAATAAAAATATTACCGTTACACTTTTTTGTGAATGAAGGTGTTCCATCAATTTATTAGACGTTATCACTTTTCCGTTATCACTCTTTTATCCGTTGTCTGGTAAACATAAACTCGTAATATTATAAAGGGGAAAGATTTGATTGTTTGTTTGTTTGCATAGGCTTCGAAACTACTGGACTGATTTTGATGTAACTTGTTATGAGGATTACATTGATTCATTGGGTTATATTCCCACGGGATTGGGACTTACGCGGTTGATACCACGAGGTGATGCTAGTCATAATATAAGCCTAGTTTCTTAGTTTGGGGCTAGATGGCACTGTTTGCAGGACACTATCCAATTTTAATAATATAAACACTTTCAGTCGGTCTGTCCTATCACCTTGTAGAACACCTAAACCCATAAATTTCTCCTACATTTGTTACCAAATTATTAACTTTAAATTATGAATTGACAATACAAAGGTGTTGTTGAGTCTCTACAACTCTCGTATTAGCACATAGTACGGGATCCCTTCAAGAACGACCTGCATCAAGCTGTTCAATGGTTGAAAACTATTTAAATCAATTTAAATAGGTCAATAAATATGATCGGTCGCCGAGAGCATCCGACCGATCGCTCTGGAAGTCTTTGGGGGAGGCCTATGTTTAGCAGTGGACGTCCTGCGGCTGATATAATGAATAAATATGTTATAATTGTTTTTTTTAGACTTTTTAATGGTTTGGTTAATATATAGACAAATTACATACCAATTAAATATATAATCTTTCTTTTAACTTACCTTTATTTCATTAACCAGACCAGCGGCCCGATCGCCGTAATTCTATGACGCATTAGTCGAGTGTACGTTCAGTTAACACATACGCAACTTGCACGGTAATTGTCGGTATTGGCGTAAAATAAAGCTACGCGTAACGGTTACTTTAACTGCACGTCTACTTCACCTACGCATGAAGCAAGCTGTGTTGCCGTACCAAATTTTTGACTAATCTTCCTAGGTGATAATTAATTTGACATTTATGTCACGTCAAAATTTAGCGCGATACTCACGTTCTATTAGAGCAATACGGCGAACGAAATCGGAGAAATTGCGGCAATAACAAATCTGCATAAGAATACGGCGATCAGCCCGCAGTGCAAATGACTAGTACCTATCGATTTACCTAAAATACTTTTCATCCAGCTTGGTGAAGTTCATTCTTAAAAGGATCTTAGACTAGTATACGATGTTCAGTACGTATCTAAGTACCTGTCTGTTGACATATTGTGTCTAACGGAATGCACAAACAGAGAGAAGGTAAATTCAATGAAAAGGAGTAAATCCCGGGCCCTCTAGAGATTGTAAGGTGAGGTTCGTTTGATGCGTTCGGTAGAGGCTACTTAGGGGATTGTACCTGCGTTGAACTGGGACGTGATGAGAGGCGGTCAAGACGTTTTAAGCTATGAGTACTTCAGGAAAGCCATTAAATAGCTACATTTGCACTGCCCCCTTAGACAAGATTGCTTTCTATTAGCGATGTCGCCAATCGATAGATTTAATTGTATGAAATTAACATAAACCATTGTATAAAATTTGCATAAGATGGAATTATAATTTTTTTTCTCTAACGATAGAGTAGGTACGTGACTTTTCGTTGACTTGTGTCAATTTCATACAAAAAAATAAAATAAAAAGTTTATCGATTGGCGATATCGCTAATAGAAAGCTATATTGTCTAAGGGGGCAGGTCTGGTTAATAAATTAAAGTTAAGTCAAAATATAGATTATGTATTTCATTGGTACGGAATTTGTGTATTGACAAAACCAGTAAAAAGTTTAAAAACAAAAATATAAAAAATAAATTAATCATTTTGGACTGAAATTTTTTAGGCAACCCATTTGCAATATATTTATTGACCTATTTAATCTTCTATAATATAAAAATGAATCGCTGAAGTGTTCCTAAGCGCAAATCTCGAGAACGGCTGAACAGATTTCGCTAATTGTTTTTTCAGAACATTCCATAAGGTACGAGGATGGTTCTTACGGAGAGAAAAATTCAAAAAATTGCCTGAAAATTTCTAAAAACAACACTTTTCTATACTCCCAATTCACATACAAACGATGCGTGATAATACTTTAAAGTCAATTTGAACTTATATGCCAAAGCATAAAGTTCAAGTTTTAATGGAGAGGTTCCGGGAAAGCAAAACAATTGAGTGACGTTCTATTAACATATAAATATTGAGGTCAATCGTGTCGCGGTGTTATTAGTTGCCAAACTTCACCTAAACAGCTGAACCGATTTGTGTGGTTTTTCTTATATGGCTTAACAACGTTGGCCGGGACAGCTAGTTTGATATAAAATACTTTTCATCCATTAGACAGCTCGATGAAGGTCGTTCTTATAGGGATCCCGTACTATACGTTTTATGTAAAGTAGGGATAAATAGGGCAGAGATAAGCTGACGTGACGGTTGTGTAGCCTTCTGTACATAGGCTCTGTTCGTCCCTGAAAAGTTTACTAGTATGAGTACCTAATTTAAGAACACATACAATGACTTCCTTGTTATAAACTGTTATGCCTAAGTAAAATTACGAAAAACATAAAACATCTTAGTAATTTTTCGATCGTCTTTTGTTGCCGTTTCGATCGTCTTTTGTTTGTTTTTTCTATCGTCTTTTGATCTAAAATGAAATCTTTCGACCGTTTAGCGTAGCGGAGCCGTTGGAGGAGCCGTTAATCGTGAACCCAGGGGACCATGCATTGGGATCCTCAAAAATTTGAGGGGACGAGTGGGCACAGGGTACGAATTTTGGGGCCAGTTGATTCATAAATAATAGATTAGGGGACGAGTGGGATCCTTAAACATTTGAGTGGACTAGTGGGCTCAGGGTACGAATTTCGGACGACCAATGGATACCATCACATTTTTCCTATAAGTCGTGTCTAGGGACAAAACACGTAGATTTTCAGTTTGCAGAGTTCATAGAGAGTAAACATCAGCTTTTCGCCCCATATTCTCATGGGAACGGGATTTTAGGCAGGTTATAATTACTTATTATCAAGAAAAATCAATTATAAATGACTTTAAATCTATCTGTCGACCCAGTTGGCACAATGGTCATGCTGGACTGCCAAACACAGGGTTGCGGGTTCGATTCCTGCCTCAGACAAGTATTTACGCTTAGATATTTGTTATGGTCTGGTTGTTTAAATTTACAAAAGTATATAAGTAGTATATCCGTTGTCTAGCACCCATAACACAAGTCTAGTTACTTGGGGCTAGATGGCATGTGTGGAATGTCCTGCAATATAATTATTATTTTATTAATCATATGGATCATACATAAATCTAGCACTGCATGTATGACTAGATCTAGTATGACTGAAATACAATAGACATAAACCTAGAAAAAAGGTCATACGTCCTTGAAACGCTAACAGAATGCTTAATGTTACTCACAACGCAATGTTGCTATGATGAAACTTTGGGAATTTATGCCTATTTGCCCTAAGTGAGCGAAGTTAAACGCTATTGTAAGATTATTATGTTTTATTAGTATGCGTGCGTATCTATTTTTAAACGACTTCAAAAAGAGGAGGAGGTTCTCAATTCGGTTGTATGTATTTTTTTTTAAGGATGTTCGCGCATATCTTCTTTGTTTATCAACCGATTTTGATGAATCTTTTTCTATTGGAAAGGGTCTACCTCAAGGGTGGTCCCATAAATATTTGGTGAAGATCTGACGAGGATCTTTGGAGTGATTAATAGAATTGCACCTCAAAAGTGTTTCATTTTCTATCTGCCGAAACGTGTTTTAGACGTCTTCCAAAATTAAAAATTGCACTAAAAGGCTAAAAAGAAAAAATAAATTTAAAAACCGACTTCAAAATGAAAAAGTTAAAAATAAATGACCATGTAAGGTTTTCTTAATCAAACCCAGTCCGACTTCCAAATACATACCGACGTATAATATTTATATTTGACTTTGTAGTGTTTTTTTGATAATCCGCAGTATTTAAGATTTTTATTAGTTAAGTTTCTTTTTTATGTAATTTATATTTAACTTTTTTTTTTGTTTTTTTTATATATATTTTTAAACTTTTCAGTTTTTCTAATATTTGTTATACATACATGGCTGTGTGTAGGTATGTATGCGTGCATGTAGGTATGTATGTGTGCATGTATGCTTTACCAATATGTTTTTATACTAATATCTATATTATTGTATTCTATACATTTATAAAACAAAGTAGGTATACCACAAAAATAAATAGAGCATGTCGAAAGATGCATTACAGTGATGCATCGACGTAGTTCATCAATGTGCTCTGACTGGTCAAACCAAGGTCATCGCGCCCCGTCTAGTTCGCGCAGTGCTTTTTAATTTACTTGTGCGATTTTAATATACAATGCATCTTCGACATAGCGGTAGGTACCCTTAGTATGTTTCAAAGAAAGATTCGTGCTTGTGTATCATTCACGCTAGCCTAAGTATCCCCTTGGTGGTAATGGGGTTCGGAAAAGGCGTTTTGACATTACGTTAATATATTTATGAGACTTCTGTAAGCCGTCGTCGGTCGGAAGTCATATGTCACCCCCACAAATTACCCAAGGAATTCTACGCAAGACCTTCAATATATTACCAAAAGTAGACTGGTTGCAAATGTTAGCTGCAAAATTTTGTACTAACAACTGGCACAAAATCGCTCACTCTAGTTTGACGTGAGAAAATATAACTGCCATGACCATGCCTGTTTCGTTTTTTAAATCTTAATTTCAATCATAATTAGAAAATGATAAAATAAAAACATAGGGGCATAGTCATAGCAGTTATAGGTTTTTTGGCCCAAAAATATTTGTTCTAGTGTCATTATCCAGGGAGGAGCGCCGGTACCCTTTCACCTTAAGTAGTCAACGGCGCGGCGTCTCATCCAAAAGGTGTCACTGGCGTTAATAAGGTTAAAATTTTAACCTTCCTGTTCTATATTTAACTCTTTTCTTTAAAGGGAGGTCGATACGCCAACGACCTTGGTACACAGCCTACTAAATAGTTACTACTGGCACCGGTCGCCTTCGTTAGTGAACATTGTTGATTGTTATGAATGTGTTTGGTTTTTCTCAAAAGTGCTGAGATGGAATTGTAGGTGAGATCATTACCAACATTTTGGTGTAACTTGGAGCCTAAAATTCCCTATAGTTTTGAAGCTATCTTAAGATTATAAATTAAAACTAGTCTAGCTTTGAAATGACAAGAAATTTTCAATTCCATCTCAGCACTTTTGAGAAAAACAAAACATATTCGTTACAAACAACAATATTAGTTGTAAGCGACGGGTATTTCTAGCGCGTTGCGTTTGGCAGCATAAGCAGCCTTAATTTTCAAGTTACAGTGTCATAAGTTTTTGATAAAGCTGCGTAGTTTTTAATTCACTCTAGCAAGACACAACCCTAAATGTCTAGTCTAGAATACGATATTTTAGTATTCTGTGTTTGAAACGTAGACTTTAGTTATTCAAGAATAGATGTAAATTATATAATATGACATACAGACAGCCTTGTTCTCGTTATGTCTAACAAAGCCTAACAGACCCTAAGTGAGAGCTTCTATTTCTGTTTTATAGAAATACTAGTGACCTGCTCCGGCTTTGCACGGCTAATATTATACATATAAACCTTCCTCCAAAATCACTCTATCAATAAAAAAAACCGCATCAATATCCGTTGCATAGTCACATCAGCACAGACCCAGTAGGTACATTGATTTTATATTAAGTTCTATAAAAATTACTGTTTGCATAATAGCAAACAATTGTTCAAAAATAAAAGTATAAACTTGCAAATTGTATTTCATTTCAATTTATGCATGAAAATGTAATTGTACCAAATACAAAACAAAACCTCGCTATGCAGTGAACGTGTTAGAATACACGAACTGAATAACAAGTAGTGAGAAATTGGTTAATAATTGGAATCATTTAGGTTTAACTACGATTCTAAATTACTATTGTTTTTATGCCTTTTCTTACAAATAACTAATAGTTTAAAAACTACTCCACTCGTGTTATAAATAATGTTTTCTGACCCTTATCACAAGCTTCGAAGATATTTCGTAAGCACGGAGCTGAAGCCATCACGTAGAGGTCCTTTACAATCACAAGTTTAATAGCAAAGTATGATATGGACACCAAACCAGTAATTATCCCTGTCTGGATCATAAAATGCACCCAAGGACATCCATCGGTTTGGACAGAACTGCATTAAACCTGCATTACACATACTACTACTAAAAAAAGTTATTCGATTATGCACCCAAGGACATCCAACGGTTTAGACAGAACTGCATTAAAACTGCATTAAACATACTACTAAAAAAATGTAATTCGATTATGCACCCAAGGACATCCATCGGTTTAGACAGAACTGCATTAAACATACTACTAAAAAAATGTAATTCGATTATGCACCCAAGGACATCCAATGGTTGGGACAGAACTGCATTAAAACTGCATTAAACATACTACTAAAAAATGTAATTCGATTATGCACCCAAGGACATCCAACGGTTGGGACAGAACTATGTCAAACTGCATTAAATATACTACTAAAAAAAGTTATTCGATTATGCACCCAAGGACATCCATCGGTTGGGACAGAACTATGTCAAACTGCATTAAACATACTACTAAAAAAAAGGTTATTCGATTATGCACCCAAGGACATCCATCGGCTTGGACAGAACTGCATTAAAACTGCATTAAACATACTACTAAAAAAAGTTATTCGATTATGCACCCAAGGACATCAATCGGTTTGGACAGAACTATGTCAAACTGATTAAACATACTACTAAAAAAAGTTATTCGATTATGCACCCAAGGAGATACATCGGTTTGGACAGAACTATTACAAACTGCATTATACATAATACTAAAAAAAGTTATTTGCGAAATGAGAATCCGTCCTTTTGCGATTTTGACGATATTGCAAATAAATGTTTTTTTATTGTATTAGATTTTTCCTACACTAGCAACACTGAGTATTACCTACCATAGCAAGAGGATCTACTAAACCTTTATCACTCGGAATCCATCAATAAATCTAGCAAATAATCCTATTGACAGATTAATTACGGGCTTATACCAAATCTTATTACAAGAAGCAACGACAGCTGTTGTAGACAAACGTCCGATAAATTGTCCAGCGAATTCGTAATGTATAATGTATGGGCAGTGTTGTACAATCGGGCAACAAAAGTTGAAATCTACAATAATAATTTATACAATTTGTTTCAGCGAAGGGGTTTGAATACAAAAGGGGTTGTTCTAGACGTCTAGCCGAACAACTTTTGTTCTACAACTTTTGGAAATTCGAACATTTCGTTCGAAGTTTTTGTATGAAACAGCTGATTTTCAAGTAAAAATTCCCGCTGAATTATTGAAAAAAAGTTCGAATTTCCAACAGTCGTAGAACAAAAGTTGTTAGCCTAGACATCTAGAACAACCCCTTTTCGTATTAAAACCCCTTCGCTGAAACACATTGTATAATTTCAATATAATCTTAGAACTCTACTTAAGCGAGCGCTCACCGAAAAGTTTAAGTTCCAAGTTATTTAAGTTCCAAGTCTCTTCGAGCCACTCAAGCAGGTCCTTAAAATTCTACTTTAGTAAATTAACGGATCACTTTCTCCAATGTCGACTGTGCCCTAACACCTGCATTTTGGACGACTTTTAAATTAGGAAAATGATGCTGCTGTAGCTGTGGTACAATATTGGTCAGACAGAATTTACGAGGAAAGGGTACCGGCGCTCTCTCCATACAAACGTAGTCGACTGTTTCCTCCCTCGATAATGCCACTAGAGGAAATATTTTATAGGTTTTATGCAACAAACTGGTTCGAATTGGAAAAAATATTTTTGTGTTGGATAGTCCATTTATCAAGGAAGGCTATAAGCTACTTCTCATTTTGATATTCCCCGGGACTTACGCAGGTGAAACGGCGGAGCGCAACTAGGAATTCCTGTATTTCAGGCGAAAAGAGACTTAAGTATATAAAATCTTATAAAATAAATAAATTATTAATAGCTAGAAACAATAATATAAAAATATTGTTAGGACATTCCACACATCGCCATCTAGCCCCAAGTTACTAGACTTGTGTTATGGGTGCTAGACAACGAATATTTACTTATATACCCTTCATTTGTAAATATATACTTTTAACAGTCCGGCATAGTGACCATTGTGCCAACTGGGTCGTCAAATAAGATGAAACTGTGTATAAATATGAAAAAGGAAAGTAATCATTCAAATACATCGTATTTTGATGTATATTGAGCCCAAAATGAGCCTAACACATCAATTTCTAACTTTAAGCAATTTGATAGCAGCTGAAACAGTTTAATGTCACATTGATATTTCTCGAGATGTCACCAGTAGGTAGTATTGGAAAGGTATAAAAAATAGGGAAGTACCTATTCGTACTGGTACCAATGTGGTACGAGGTCTTTACAAAGTCTTTTATGGTTGTCAATAAATCAAAGGTTCATATTTATAAGCTGATGTTCCATTGTATGTAACGCTGAAGTAGATTTGGAGGAGTTCAAAAGGGCAAACCCCGTAATTGGCTTTATCAAAAACATAGTGATTTTATCATAAATTTAGTTGAATATTTTAAATACCACTCCTCATCGTTATATTTTATGGTAATGAATTAGTAAAAAATGCATAATTTTTTGTGTTTCACATGATCACAGGAAAGTCGAATCCAACTATCTTCTTTTTGCTTGACCACTTTGTTATAGTTGAATTGACTGTATCCATTCCAAGTAAGTAATATGTGTCGATTAAGGTGAATGGGTACCGCCGCTCTCTGTATATAAATAATAATAAATATAAATAAATATTGCAGGACATTCCACACATCGCCATCTAGCCCCAAGCTAAGTACTAGACTTGTGTTATGGGTGATAGACAACGGATATATTACTTATATACTTTTTTTTTGTAAATATATACTTATAATACATAGAAACAACCAGACCACAGACAAATATCTAAGCATAAATACTTGTCTGAGGCGGGAATCGAACCCGCAACCCTGTGTTTGACAGTCCGACATGGTGACCATTGTGCCAACTGGGTCGTCAATCGTAGTCGACTGTTTCCTCTATGAATAATGACACTAGCACAAATATTTTTGTTGCATAAAACTTATAACTGCTATACTATGCCCCCTATGTCTGGTTTTTTTTTCTAATTATCATAGAAATTAAGATTTTAAAAACAAATAAAAAACAACATAGTGGCATGGTCATGGCAGTTAAAAGTTGCATGCAAAAAAAATATTTGCTTATTGTCATTATCCAGGGAGGAAACAGTCGACTATGTTTGTATGGAGAGAGCACTCGGTACCCTTTCCTCTTAAAACGCAATTGGAACGAAATCGATTGAAAGTAAATACGAGTAGGACCTTACCAAGTAGGCCCTTAGACTAAAGCTCTTGTAGGAACTCCAATATGTTGCTGTTATGAGCCTTGCTGTACAAATAATGAAATCTAAATAATAATTACGTTATAAAAAAATGTTCGAGTGCAAGCCATATCTTTTATGGAAGTGGATATTTTCCTTTAAGTACTTACCGACTCTTTGAACAAGCATATAATCCTTGATGACTGCTTGAGGAATGATAAAAGGTTGCGTTTTCCTGACTTACGATCTTGGTTAAGCAGTCTTCAGATCTAAGTATGTTTGTGCCAAAACGCTTGGTTAATTGTGTAGGAATCTCTCAATCTGAGATCAGTAATAGTAATTTTATACCAATCTACCAATCTGTTTGTTATGTATATATTCAGAGGTTCCCTCATCAGAATTGACTCTATTCAACAAATCAAATCTAACAATCGTCTTACCGAACCTCAATTAACATAAAACTGCTTCGTTTACCATATTTTATGGAATCTTCTATGTAAAGGTATCATAAACTGTGTTTCTTACAAGTATCGCACAGCGTACTCGTAATAACGTATACATTTTCTACCAATTTTTTTGTGCTGGCGGATTTTAGGTGAACGAAAAATGTTCTAAGCTATTAGGATTGACAGCGTAGACAGTGGCGCCACCGTTAACTGCCAATATAATACGGTCGATCTATTTGCTGACGAATCCTAGGATATTTGCCAAATGCTGACGGAGAAGTACAAGTTGCGAGGATAAACAGACATCATATTTACTCGGATTATCCAAATGCATAATGTTATATTATGAATACAGATTGCCTTGTCTATTTTAGATATATTATTTTGTTTGTTTCGCGAAAAGAGTTTGGTATTACGTAATTTCATAATGTACTTGTAAGATTTTTATGTTATAGTAAGTACTGTTTTTATGTCAATAAGTAGATAAGTATTTATTTTATAAACAGGTTATCTTAAGTGAAAAAGGGTACCGGGGCCTCTCTTCATACAAACGTAGTCGGCTGTTTTCTCCTTGGATAATGATACTAGAGCAAATGTTTTTTCTTGCATAAAACTTATAACTGACATGGCCATACCCCTATGTTTTTTTTTGTTTTTAAATCTTATTTTCTATGATAATTATAAAATGAAAAAAAAACCAAAACATAGGGGCATACTCATTATAGGTTTTACGGCACAAAAATATTTGTGTAATTATCCAGGTAGGAAACAGTCGACTACGTTTGTATGGAGAGAGCGCCGGTACCCTTTCACTTTAAGGCCTCTATTATAGATAGAGCCGGGACGTCAAACAGCATAACGTGACTTCTAAAGCACAGAGAAGCTTAAGAAGCTATTTTTGCATCAACTGCACAACCATTTATGCGAGCTCAGATAGACCATCGAGTTCTCTCAACCAGAAATAAGCACGAAGATGACTATTCCGGATATATACAATTAATTTTAATTTTAGAAGCGACCCAGTTCCGTTGAATTGATGTTCTGCCGCATTGTGCACCGTCCATATTTTGGATCACTGATCAGATCAAACCAGTTGTTTAATGGTTTATCATTTATGAATTCATTAATGGTTTATCATTAATTCCTAATCCTGGTACGCACTATCAACAAATTCCATTAAGTAAGTACCTTGCCCGACCGGTGAGAGTTCATTTTTTCGATTTTCCTCCTTTTAAGATAAATAGTATATGTTCCCAAAAATAATGATTTTATTAGAAGTTATTTCTGTCAAAATGTTGAAAGAATTACTTCTAATTTCAATCGACAGGACAAAACTTTTGTATTTTAACCGACTTCAAATAAGGAGGTTCTCACTTCGATTGAATGTAGGTATTTATGAATCAATTTTATACTGATAATTTTTGTTGGGATGTTGTTTCATAAAAAATTGGTAAGGGTCTAACGAGGAGGAGTGATAAACAGAATTTCGACACGAGAAGGCAAAAATGCTCAGTTAAAATTTTAGAATGGAACAGACTCCTCACTAAAAATTTTTTTTTTTTAAACGATTTCAAATTAAGGTAAAAATAACTGCACCTTCATAATGTGAAGTCGGGCAACCAAACTACAAAGTAGAGGATTGGTACTCAAAACTGACGATTTCAAAATAACCTAGTTATTTTTACCTTTTCTTAAAAATAATTTAAAAATATATACCTTTATAAACCTTTTTATTAAAAGTGACACATGAATGGCCTTGCTTCGTTGTTATTGCAGCTTACAAAAATGAGCGTAAAGACGCTTTATCCAGTAGTTATGCAGCTTACGTTCACATATTACAAGCAATTTTAAAGCCAATATAGCTTTAATAAAACGTTGTTAAGCTAGTTTCATATCATATCACTGTAACTTCATACAAGTTAATGGTTTTAACTGACCTCGTAACACCTACTGATGCAATGTTGTCTTTTATGAAGGCATAAGACGTCATAATTTCTAAATGAACTTTTATATGAAGGTACTAAAATAAATATTAAAAGAATAAAGGATGATTCTCATTAGACCGGACTGAGTCCGGGGCGGAGCCAGTGCGTGATACACGTTTATATTACACGGGCCGATCCGCACAGAACATCAGTGCCGGCACAGTTCCAAAACGTGCCGTACCGTAACGTATCCATAAGTGTTAGTGAAAAATGATATTTTTGCATACTTTTTGTACTAGGCTATCCGTACTGGTCAGTGACAGTGACGTTCAGTGATGTCAGTGTTGTACCGACGCTTGCCGTGATCCGGCGTGAATTTGTAGCGGACAATATTTTGCCTAACACGGTCGCAGTGTTTCAAGATGGATGACGGAAAGTTACTTGAATTGGTCCGTGTATTGCTAGTATTTTAACGATTGACCACTAGGTACATTCATTTTCCTTATAACCGCAGTCAAAATATCAGAAATTTTGCGGTCTTTATCTTTGCTCGCTCTCGTTTTTTTACATAATATAAAAATCGGCCAAGTGCGAGTTGGACTCGAGCACGAAAGTTAAGGTAACCCTCGTGAAAGGGTACTAAAAATCACTGCGCGGTGTCGGTACTGACACACATATACGAATAGCATGTCACGGAACGGTACGGTACGGAACTGTCTGTCACGTGCCGTCACTGTTCTGTGCGGATAAACCTTTAAGGTCGATCCGAACACAACAGTGCCGGCACGTGTCGGAACTATGCCGGCACTGTTCTGTGCGGATCGGCCTTTATCAGCCGCCGAGGGGACAGGGCGGGCGGATCCCTGGAGTAGACGAGCGTCATCGCATGCGTTGTCAGGGCATGGACGAGACACGGAACATGCACTGTCTAATATAAATTGCTTTATACAAAATGTATGTAACTCGGCCCGGTCTAATGAGAATCATCCCTAATACAGAGTTTATTTCGTTTCTCTGTAAGTTGGTAAACTGTAACCTACTAGAATTATACATTTCGCGGCGAACATTAAATACAGATTGGATGCACGGTTGAGAACGTTTCAGTAACAGAAAATACCTACATTTAGAATTTAATTTTAGACCAAAGGGGGTTTTTTAATATCCTGTTTCTTCACTTTGCTATAGCAGAGTATATATCGGTTAATTTTAAATTCCATATTATATTGTATCCTTTTGGTTGGGTTTTTTACGTGACGACGGAGTAGGCTTGTCCAGCACCTATTCTATCCTCTCAGCTTAGTCAACTGATCACAGTTGACTAAGCCAGACGTACTAACAAGTTCTTCATGATCACACGAAGAACTTTTTAGTACGTCTGGAGCTAACTTAGCCGCGGGTTTCATTATGATATTTTCCTTCGTAAGAGCAACGTAAGAGCATATATATTTTCGTAAGAAATATCTATATATTTCTTATATAAATATTTCTAGATTAGAACCCACAACCTACGAAATGAAAGTTAAATCCCGGTCGTATCATGTACGTATGCGTCGTGTAACGTCAGAACTAAAATGACCACGCTTAATTATACCTTTGTCAAAGAATAAATAGTATTTATGAGTTGGTAACGCACAACTAAGGTAGTTAGTGTTGATAAAGTGATATTTATATACTATGGGCTGCTTAGGTCTTTTTGTTGGTTCGGTTCCGACACAAATGAGAGTTGTTTGCTTTGTTTTTGTTTAGCAATCGTTATGGTTAAGCTCGGATTAATCTCTGAGGACAATTTCTTTAATTGGAAAATTAATTTTCCTGTTATAATTTAGAATTTTATTTTTATCATTAGAATCGACTTATTAAATTTTTTTATACCACTAATTTAATGGGAAATATGGGGAGAGGAGGCTCATAGCGAAGCGATGCTCGCTGATTGTTTAAGGTCGTGCGGGCTAAGCGACGCCTGGCGCGGTCATTACTTCGATGGGTGACTAATTAGGTAGTGTGGCAAAAAAATGTATTTTCGTGAGTTCCTCCGTGCTTCGGAAGGCACGTTAAGCCGTTGGTCCCGGTTGCTTCTTCTAGTAGCAGTCATTAGGTCAAGTTAGAGGCCTTAGGGCGATCTGAAAACTCTAACAATAGGTGAGCCACACCACTATACGAGAAGAAAGAGACTGGGAAATATAATAAAATTTAAAAAAATCTCTTAGGCTGTATTGCCTTTTTCGATGGCAATACCGATCCGTTTTGGTCATCTGAAGCTTATAAATTAATTTAAATTTAAGAAAATTCATAAAATACAAGCTTCTCTTTAATGAATATTACTTGATTCTTCTTCTTCTCGTATAGTAGTGTGGCTTACCTATTGTTAGAGTTTTCAGATCGCCTTAAGGCCTCTAACTTGACCTAACGACTGCTACTAGAGGTAGCAATCGAGACCAACGGCTTAACGTGCCTTCCGCAGCATGGAGGGGCTCACGAAACCACATTTTTGCCACCCTAATTATTGCGCCAGGCGTCGCTTAACCTGCAACACCGTAAACGATCAGCGAGCTTCGCTTAGCTGTGAGCCTTCCCTACTACTTGATTGATTATAAGCAATTGATGTGAATAAATCACAAGAGTATTTACATTTCCTAACTGTAGCTAATTATAATAAGGCAAATTGCCGTTCGTTAACAAAACAGCCTTTAAAATTTAAACTCCAACCGTTTAAACAAATGAAATTTCTAAATTAATTTCACCCACAATCCAATTAAATAGAATCACCCGGATGTTACAACCGAACCTCTTTCAAAGCGTCTATTTGATAGATATTCAAATATAATAACGAATAAAGCTTCACGTTTGAAACTAAGACTAAATATTCAGAGAAATTACGCAACATGCCTCTGGCAAGAATTTGGGTTAGGGTGGACACAAACATCAAACTTCTATCGGTCGATACCGGGCGCGACCAGGAAGACTAACGTTCCCGTGTGTTTAACCCCCGGCGCAAAAACGACGGAGTGTTATAAGTTTGACGTGTCTCTCTGTGTGTGTGTCTGTCTGTTGCTCCCAAACGGATGAACCGATTTTGATTTAGTTTTTTTGTTTGAAAGGTGAATTATATTGTTAGCCTGTTGTTTTATATAATTATTTTAACAATAACAAACAAAATAAACAAAACATGTTACGGGACACGCCTTTGGAACGTTCCTTTCGTATGCCAGAACAGACAGATATACATATAATATGGGAGATTTATTATATACTAGCTGCGCCCCGCGGTTTCACCCGCGTTTGTCCCGATCCCGTGGGAATATCGGTTATTCGATTTTTTCTCGACTTTTAAACCTTCCCTAGACCTCCACGAACATTTCAAGACTAAGATAAGATAAATCCGTTCAGCCGTTCTCGAGTTTTAATCAGACTAACGAACAACAATTCATTTTTATTTATATAGAAGATAGAAGAAGATAGATGTGAGAGATTTGTTTTACTTACAGTTTTTTGTTTCACAATGTTCGTAACGCTTAAACTGCATTGAACTAGATTTTTCCTCAAACAGGTCCCGTCGCAATAAGGAACTACGTTCCAAAAATAATTATTCAATTTGTAATCATAATCATAAATATAATCATAAATATTCATTTTGTAGGTCTAGGTAAACAAAGTTCTTAAAAGACAAAAAAAAATTGGTGCAGTCCTTCTGTATTTATGCGCGTACATACATTTCGGCGATTCATTTTCTTTACAAATAAAATTATTTGTGCTGAATGACTTACTGACGGATCAACGCATAGCCTAAACCGCTGATCGTAGAGACCTGAAACTTGGAGGGTGTATTCTTTGTATGACGTAGGCATCCGATAAGAAAGGATTTTCCGAAATTCTACCCCTAAGGGGGCAAAGTTTGTATGGGACAACTTGGGACAGAAGGACAACGTGATTCCTTGATCCAATCTAGTAATTCTACGCGGACGAAGTCGCGGGCAAAAGCTAGTTTATTTACATAATAGTTGTAGTTATGCTGAATTACTTATATAAATTAAATGATGAAAATAAAAACCCTTAATGATACAATTTATGCTAAGTATTAGATTTACGTAAACGGCTTTCTCGTCTTTTTTGTCATTTTCAATGTTTTGTGTGTTGTACAAATAAAGTGTTTATCTATCTATCTATCGTTCGATATCAAAGTCCGTAAACTGTTAACATCCTAAAATGCGAAAGATATAATACAATGAAGTGGTGAAAGATACGGAAGTGATGACGACCGCGCCCCGGGGACTACATTTAGTTAAAACTGTGTAATTTATAGAGAAAGACAGCGCCTTTTGAATTGTTTGGCCGACCCTTCTCTGAACGAAAGTTTCTAAATAACAGATCTAATTTAGAGTTTTCAATATTCTGACGGTAACTAAGCACACCACTCTTCGTTCGAAGACGGGGATAGCCGATGTAGGGAGTGATACTGCCAACCTCAAGTGGGTTAAGGTCACACATTTTGTGCCGGAAGACGAGCATCAAAATTGAGACAGACCCCGAAAACGATAGCGTAACTGCCTCGATGATACTGACTGACCAAACCCAGGACCGAGCACTTTGGAAGGATGTAAAGGAGACTTTGGCCCAGCAGTGGGACAATATAGACTAAAAAAAACTAAAAACTAAGGTGTACTTATCGAAGAAACCGTAATTTCCTGCCTGTGACGCAGAAGGTTGTGGGTTCAATTCCCACCTCAAACAAATATTTATGTACAGATAGTTGTTCCTGGTCTGGGTGTCTTTATAGTATACTAGCTGCGCCCCGCGGTTTCACCCGCGTAAGTCCCGATGCCGCGAGAATATCGGGATAAAACGTAGCCTATGTGTTAATCTAGATCTCCATCTATCTACATACCGAGTTTCATCGCAATCGGTCCAGTAGTTTTTGCGTGAAGGAGTAACAAACACACACCCACACATACACACACGCACACACAAACTTTCACATTTCTAATATTAGTAGGATTAAGTAAATACAATGTGTTTCAGCGAAGAGGTTTAATACGAAAGGGGGTTGTTCTAGACGTCTAGGCGAACAACTTTTAGAGGTCGAACTTTTTTTTCGATAATTCTGAGGGAATTTTTACTTGAAAATCAGCTGTTTCATACAAAATCTTCGAACGAAATGTTCGAATTTCCAAAAGTCGTAGAACAATAGTTGTTCGTCTAGACGTATAGATTAACCTCCTTTCGTATTAAAGACCCTTTGCATTTACAAAATATTTTAAGTATTATATCCATTGTCTGGCCGCCTTAAAACAAGCCTCGTTCCTAAGCTTGGGGCTAGAGTGCGCTGTCTAAAGTGTCCTACAATTATTTATTTTTATACTATTTTATTTCCGTACCACGTCTGTGTCTCACGCATATCTGTTCCTAATATAAGTAACACAGAAATACCCAGGAGGCAAATAACGTCAAAATATGTAGATAGTAGTATCTAAATCTGCTGGAATGGTTGAATAAATTAAAATATTTTAGGTAAGGGATTAACGTAAGATCTTTAGGTATGAATTGGGATAATTTATGCTGGCAAGATTGATATTAAATAGTATTGCCGAATTTGAATTGGGATACCATATTTTCTTTACTATACTAATATAATAAAGAGGAAAGTCGAAAGGGTTTTTAATAACCATTGGTAAGCTAAATACGTTTAAGACGAGATGGTAAGACCAGAAGCACGATAAAGGTGTCTCAGAAACAATTTTTGGGTATCAACCACTAAAATCCAGATAATGATATTCTTACAGTCGTAAAGGTAAATAAATGCTTTGTATTGTTATACACTTCGAAACACGATTAGAGTAATTTACCTCGATAACATATATTTTTTAATTTTTCAATTTTACGGCGATTCTAAAGAAAAACAAGTACAAAATTTATATTTTCACAAACCTTACATCAAATCCCATAAGGTAGTACAGATGGGTTTTCACTAAAATAGATGTTAGCCTTTTATTTACATAAAACAGTTGAAACGGCTATTTTGCGGCGCGCGGGGGAAAGGGATATAGTCATCGCCCGGCGCGAGCGTGGGAGAGGGATAGGGGGTTTCCAGGTCCTACTTCACCTTAAAGAGTCATGTCGTTTAACTCTTTCGAATTGAGTATGTCAACGGTGTACGTAGTCTGATTTCCCCCGCCGCGAATCATTAATAAGTTGCAAATCATTTGGGAAATTATTTTATAACCGTACCTACCTTAGTTGTTTCATCTGTGGATTATTGACTTCGAAACGAATTTTCGAAGCAACAAGTTTTACCTTCTTTGTCCCTTGTTATTTTTATGAGAGTCTTTTTTATAGATAAGAAGAAATGTAAGTCTATCTGCATTGCAACGTTCAGGACTCGGGATATTAGTTTTTTTTATCACAGTTGCTCATAAAGTGGATCTTATTAAACGGCTTTTGAGGCTCATAATCCAACGTATTATGAACGCTTGCGTTTTACATTACCATGATACAACTGGTGCTACTGATACACTGGTAATTACATGATATGTAGATGAAATATTCTTGCATTTTGTATGGAGTTTAGATACGCAGGAAGTGGTTTTTAAAACAAAAAATATTCTTTTATTTCCTGCTTGAATAATACCTATAAATATTATTTCTATGATAAATCTAGGTATGCTGTACACATGCCCCTCTGTTTTCCTTTTTCATACCAATTTTTTTAGGTATAAGTATGTATGATGTTTTTTGAGTATGAAACAGTTAGGCTGCCAGTCCACAAAAGCGGAGCAAGATAGCGCAACGGTGTTTCCACATACATTGTGCAACATGCGGACGGAGTTTTTACGTTGCACAATGTATGTAGAAACGCCGCTCCGCTTCTCTAGACAGGCATCCGTAAACTCTTAAAACTGTTTCACTATCAAAAGTTAAAAGTCTGTGTTCACCTTTGATTAAAGTAAAATAGCGGAAGATCGGTGACGCGCCTCTAACGCATGGACCTCATAAATTAGGTCTATTTTACTTTAATCAAAGGTGTTCACCATTACTGTTCAACTAACGTTAAAATCTCTTAATATTTACAATGCAATTCAGTGCAAAACAATCTTAATTACGTTCAACAACTTCGTATTTCCTAAGTATTTGCAACGAGGCTTTGTTAGTCGCTCGCTCCGTAGACTCCATACATTCTCGGAAGTAAGTATATTGTATAAGTTACTGGTAAAACATTACTCGCTTCTTTGTTTGCCTGTAAATTAAATATTAATAAAACGGTTCTTTTAATTATGAGTCCATTTTGTTAATTAATACTTTGTTACAGATTCTTGGAAAAAATATTCTCTATGTTCTTTTAAAGATCATTTTTGTTTGCAAATACTCCAGCTCTTGGACTTTGAACTGAAGCATTCGAATATCTTAACCAGGCGATTTTAGGCACTAACAACGATGATATTTCATCATCTCAAACCAAATGAGGAACACTCAACTGATAACTCCGTTACTTGTAAACGTTATTTAGCTGTGAACTAGTTTTTCATGCTTGGTATCATCAAAATCGGCCGACGCGTTTAGGCCATATAGGTTAAAACATACATAAATAGACTGATGATAACATCACCACTTCTTTGCGTTGCGCAGTCGGTTAAAAACAGTGAACAGCTAATGAATATATAAGGTAATAAAGTTTTTTGTTTGCCCTCAAAAAATTATAATAGAAATTCAAACAAATTAGCTTCGTACCTAATTTGTTGGATTTCTATAGAACAAAAATAATATTTTCTCTATAAATAGCCTGTAAATACTCAGAAACCTTAGTAATGTAATGTTTCGCCAGACCTTTAATTCAATGTAAGCTTATAGGCTTTAACTTTGGTCTATTATAATAATATCAATTCTTAATATTTCAGATCTTAATTTATTTTTCATTTCTCATACTCTGAAAGTAGATTTAGAAGTGCCTAAGAGCGTGTTGAAAGTAAAACTTTCAGCCCTAGGGAGAATCGCTTTCACTGACAGCTGTCGTGTCAAATTTGGCTTCGCACGGCTTGTGTAATGTGCATATAGCCACTATCAGTATCATTACACATTATGAACTTCAAAACCCTAATCTCCTTGCTTTATGTAACATCAAAGAATAATAATTATGACTTCGCACGGCTCATGCATACTGCCAGAGTTTAGTACTTAGTAAGTTTTTTCACAGTAACCGAATTCAAGTAGATAAATTTTAGTTCAAGATATCTTAGTTGATAAAATAAATGTAAAGACGAAAATGGTCAAAGCGACGTATGATGATGCTGCGCCTCCGCGCGCCGCCCGCGCCCTGTCGAGATGTTGCTGATGTGGCTTTGTACGACAGTGCGGTCAGTGTCGTTCCTTGAGTAAAAAAAAAGCGGGAAATGCTTACATTTTGAATTATTTTTAACGTTTTAATCAGTATTACCTTTTGTTATTTTATTTTGTTTTTGTGGTAATCTGGTTTTTCATTTATGATTGTGTTTTTTGTGTAAATAACATTTTCTAGACAAACCGTGTCACAAAAACTATAATTTAAATCTACGGACTTCGCGTCATTTCCCAGTGTTGGATTAACTCATTCATAAAAATCTCTTCGGTAAGTGCCAACGTATTTGAGAATTGAATACAAATAGCAAAAACTTAAAAAAATACTACTACTAATGTGTAACCTCTTTGGTCCCAACCTTGTAAGAGGATCAGGTAGTATGGAATCTCTCAATCACTCTCGTTATTAGGAAGAATTTTATGTTTATTCGTAATGAAAAACACAGTGTTTACCTCGGGTAAAATACTCATTTAGTCCCTCGAACTATTAGCCAAACTCCGTTTAGGGACTCAATGAGTGACTTTCACCCCTTGGGTAACAATGTACTATTACTTTTTTCCACCACCATTGTACAGTCGAAATACTAATTATCTGTGTTTATTGGTCGATCGCCGGAATTCTATCAATCGAACCACGGGCAAATCAAACTATTCGCAGTTCTATCAATTGAACCATCGTTATAATAATCTCAAATTTGAACTCTACGTGACCCAGAGGTCACTCGCACATCTGAGTTTCCTGATTCTGTTACAAAGAAATGTTTTCTGATTCTGTTTTTTTAAACAATAAACGTTACAATACAATAATACAAAAATATTTAAAAAAATACAAAATAGGACTACATTTTTGCAGATGTAAGAGTGAGCTCTGGGTTACGTGGGGTTCAGCTAATTGGTATTCCGACTGTATATAGTATTGTATTACTTTGATTTATGACTTAATAAAGATATTATAATATATATTAATAACTATTCTTTGTTATATTTTGAATTAAATGGATTTATTCAAATTTACGTGTATTTAATATCGTAACGTTGTCGACTTCAAGATATTTTATCTGATTCTAGAGGCACTAGTGTTGTGACATTTGACACGACAACTATTCTATCGACATCGATAATTAAGATATGTGGTGTGTAGAAGAGGAGACAAAAGATGGAGCAAAGCTGTTCTAGATTGAAGTCCGCGAATGGGGAAGAAAAGTGTATGCAGATCACCAGAAAGTTAGATGGTCCCAGATTACCAGAAAGTTAGATGGTCCCTATCATTATAGCATTGAAGCTGTGGAGAGATATTGGAGAGGCATATGCCCTGAAGTGGGGTAACACATGCTGCTGACGCAGAAGAAGAATGCAAAAATGCATGCGCTTTTAACAATGACGTGTAGGTGTCTTTAAAATCGGACAGGAAACTTAAACTAAATTACGAATGTGTCGGTGAATCAAACCCTGAACAAATTATATTTAAGGTGAAATTGTACCGGCGCTCTCTCCATACAAACGTAGTCGACTGTTTTCTCCCTCGATACTACTACTATACTACTACACTAGCACCAATATTTTTATGTCAAAAAACCTATAACTTCAATGACTATGCCCCTATTTTTTTTTAACTTCCTTATTATTATAGAAATTAAGATTTAAAAAACAAAAAAAAAACATAGGGGCATGGCATGGCAGTTATAAGTTTTAATGCAAAAAAATATTTGCTCTAGTCTCATTTTCTAGGAAGAAACAGTCGACTACGTTTGTATGGAGAGAGCCCCAGGTACCCTTTCCTCTTAAGGACCGAACTTACGCAAGTAAAACTGCGAGGCGTAGTTAGTTATGATTATAAAGTCATATTATCGACATTGTCCCACCACTAAAAGATACTTAGCGCAATGGTCCGTAAACTGAAGCGAGTGAGTCTCAGGTTATGTCAAGATTATGTTAACATTGTATCTGGTTAGTTACTTTCCTGATATATTGCTTTACTTTCGCTTGCGGAAACGAATTCATCTTCAAAATGGAAGTGAGTTTTAAATACTTACATAAAGGTTATTTGTAAGATTATGTACCTATACTATATTTATGATGTCTTTATATTGTTGTGGTGTTTCGCGAATCCGTGGGCATATCGGGATAAAAATTAGCTAATGTTATTCCCACTGAATCAATGTAACTTCTTACTAAGTTTCATTAAAATCGGTCCTGTAGTTTCGAAGCTTTTTCGTTACAAACAAAAATCCACAAAAACCTTTCCTCTTTACTAGTTGTTCCGGCAAATGTGGTTTTACCATTAACAAAAATATATATATAAGGGGAACAGTCATGGCAGTTATGGATTTTATGCCACAAAATTATTTGCTCTAGTGTCATTATCCAGGAAACAATTGACTACGTTTGTATGGAGAGAGCGCCGGTACCCTTTCACCTTAAGTGCTTATATCTTTTTTGTACATCTAGTACACGAAATACTATCAATTTTTTTTTTTACGTTGAAATTTTAATATATTTAGGTACACACATATTTCAATACTTAATTAATTGTAATCTATAAATTTGGAGAAATTTATTTCTTTTTTTTCTAGTTGTTTAAATACTCGAGTATTGCCATGCCATATTTTTTTGATTTGCTTATTTATTTGCCATTAAACTACTACAAAAATCCACTAACACAATTTAAAATCTATTCAAAGATGAAAGAAGCTAATTCATAATGCTAGAAGCAACGCCATTCAGCGTGGCAATGCTTCTAGCATTATGGGAACCTTTACGCCGGGTACGATAAGGGGCGGGTTATTTGACTAACTGGTACTTAATTTTTGTATTTCTAATGTTAAATGTGTATGTCTTTTTATATTATAAATATCTTGAACTATTAAAGATGAAATAGTACCTTACAGATCGACATAAAACAAATCACCGACAAAGGCTAAGATATTGAGACGTCTCAGAGTTGGCATTCGGTACGTGGTCTCCATGCCAACCAGGTCGGTATATACGGCTGCAGTTTTATGACGTGATATACTGTTTTAGAACAGTCTCAATTCATACCGGTTTAGGTAAAAGGTGACTAGGATTTTGTTTATTTTAAGGATAGTAAAGGCTGACGCGCTTATATTCAGTAACAGATTAGACCCTCGATATTATGCGAGTCATCTGAAACGCTTTTTGCATTTGTAAAATACATTTAACAAATGTTAAATACATTTATCCCATGTTGCCCAAGATTTTAAACAGTTAAGACGTAAAATACCTGAGCGGCAATTTACTATATTTCTCAGTGAGTTTTAAAAATTGTGAGTGAATGTTGAAATATTATGTAAAAAAGACAGGTAGAGAAACTTTATTGCACCATAAATACAAGAAACACACAAACAATAATAAATAAAAAAATACTAAAACACAAATTTTCCAGCCTTTTCGCTTAAGGGAGAATTCTTTCAGTTAACCATATGGAAAGACCATAAGGTAGAGTATGGGTGAGGTATTATTTTATTTTTAACCCCCGACGCAAAAACGAAGGGGTGTTATAAGTTTGACGTGTCTGTCTGAGTGTGTCTGTGTGTGTGTGTGTGGGTGTCTGTCTGTCTGTCTGTGGCATCGTAGCTCCCGAACGGATAAACCGATTTTAATTTAGTTTTTTTTGTTTTCGAGAGTGTTCTTAGCTATGTTTGATCGAAATTGATTCAGCCAAGTTTTTATATTCCTCCTGTCTTAAGAGTAACACTATCTAGAGATGTGATAAACCTAAAACACTTCTTCCACTCCACACTAAACCATAATTGATCGTTTCTAATGCCAGTAAAAAAATAATAATCGATTGTTTCGTCATGATTTAATTCAATTTTTTTTCCAAAATTCATGGTCACCGTATAAAACCATCGATATAGAATTGATACCGTAAAATTGAATCGTTGAAGTGTAAAGTACTTTATGACTTTGTAACTGTTCCCGAATCCGACTTACCGGGCTTAGAACTTTTTAATCCGATATGACTTACCCAATAATTGGGGATCGAGGAGTTTACTGATAAATTGTTATTAATTGAATAGAATTTCGATTTTTAGAAACAAATTTTACGAATAGTAAAGACTAACTTCATTATTCGTAGCAATATTTGTTAGTTTTATTTGTTTTCGTAGACGTATTAAAACGGCACGTAGGTGAAACGATTTCGTAGCGGAATGCCTACTATCGTAATTAGGAGAGTTTTTTAACTTTCATAATTATAACATCATTTCATTGAATGAGCAAAATAAGCGGTGATGGCTTAGTGGTAGATACCTCGACTTTCATTCTGAAGGTCGTGGATTCGAATCCCGACTGGCCGTGCACCAATGTAAGAAAAAATTGTGTCCGCTAATTGACAAAATGTCCGCATAGTGATGAAACCCGCGGCTTAGTAGGCCCCAGAAGTATTGACAAGAAGACGTGGTGAACTGGAAATGGTCGACTAGGCTGAGAGGGTACCCCATCCTCACGCTATAAAAACCCATTTAAAAAGGGTCTAATTAAACAACCCGTTCAAGTTCAAGTAGGCAAAATAAACCATTAATAAAATGGCATTAGGTGAAATGAAGCATCGGTGTAATATATTCTGTCTTAATAAAGCTTAGTTCAATTTAGATTAAGGTGAAACACGTTTGCACTTATACAACAAGTGCAAACGTGTTTCGGTATGGCGTAGTGAACCCACTACGAGTCCCGTAGCTCAGCTACTGATAATTTTTTATACAGTTGGACATTTTTATGGTTGGACGAAAAGTCTGATTGGACATTTTAGAACCGTTGGACATTTTGCTTTTTTGCCATTTAGTCGTGCGAAAGATAAATGCATACAATAAAAAAAAATAAATCAAATTCTATAAATTTACAGAGTAGCTATACTATTCGTAGCAATATTTGTAGCTTTACTTGTCTTCGTAGCATAGCTACGAAAATTCTTACGATTTTATATTTTTCCCTGCCACATGTCCTGGTGGGTAATAGTATACCATTAAAATAATAAAATAAAAGTAAATAAAATACTTTTTTGCTCCGAGGGTCAGTCAGTTGCCAGCCTTCTGGGAACGATGCCTCGGGGAGACGCGTATGTCTGTTTTTAAATTATTATAATTGTAGTAAACAAAGTAAATAAAAAAAAATATGAAATGAATATTGTGTTAATTTTAACAAGATAGAAATATGTAAAAATTTAGAAAATTAAATTCATTTATGAGTAAACTAGTTGCGCCCCGTGGTTTTACCCGTAAGTGTCTACTTTTTAAAAGTTATATGTTTTTACTACATATACAGAATTTAAAAAGTTAAAGTTGTATGTTACTGGAAGGTCAAGTTTCCAAGTCTAGTGACCTTTTGTAATATAGTTGATTGACTCTTAGTTATAGTTGGTTCACTCTTGTTCCAGCGTTCGGCGAGGCAACATCTCGGAGAGCGACGTCGTATCTAACGTTTGTCGCCCATATAGCGCGGTCGGGGTCCAATCCTGATGATGCGTCGTGTAGACGCGAAACACGTGTCGTGGTTTATGAATGGTGTCACTAATACTAACTTTTGCTTGTCCTCATTGCATGCCTCTTCAAGTGGGCGGTGCACTTTGCATTTTGTGTTTTGGCACTAGGCTCGGAACTAAAAACTAAATATGAATACTTCCATTACAGACCTTTTGTAAGTCAAAAATGTTTATTCATTTAGAGGCAAAGGTATATTTTGTACGACGATCACATAGAAACATCTTAGTAAGGCAACTTTACCCCACTCGTAAGGTTTTGAAATCAAAACCTTACAAGTGGGGTATTTGGTTTTTTTACAATCAAATGATTGTAAAAAAAACCAAATAGATATAGGAATACAGTAGAATAAATCTACCTAAAACCGAAGTTAAAGAGAATAAAAGAGGCCCATCTTTGTCATTCTGTTAGGTGTCCGACGCACGCGTGCTCCATTTTTATCTTCAGGATAACGACAGTTTGTAGGCACGTATTTGCACAATAATGCGGACATTTTTCAAAGTGCTTCTAATGAGAGTTTTGTTATAGTTTTGTTAGGGCGAAGAGAGTAAAATACAAGGGGTCTTTAGATACTGAAGGTCTTTGTGTTCACTGTATAGAAGTAAACTTGAGACGTAGCCGGAACATGATTGTTTCCTTTTTCGATTGTCCTGATTTGATCGTCTTTGGTTTCCGTTTTGATCGTCTATTGTTTTAGTTCAGTACGTTTTTTATTTCCGTTTCAATCGTCTTTTGTTTCTGTTCCAAACGTCTTTAGTTTCTGTTTCGATCCTCTATTGTTTCTGTTGCTATAATCAATTGTTTTAGTTACGATCGTCTTTTGTTTCCGTTTGAATTGTCTTTTGTTTCCGTTTCGATCGACTTTGGTTTTCGATTCGATCATCTTTTGTTTTGGTTTAGATCGTCTTTGGGTTCCGTTTCGATCTTCTTTGGTTTCCGTTCCGATTGCATTTTGTTTTGGTTCAGATCGACTTTGGTTTCCGTTTCGATCGTCTTTTGTTTCCGTTTCGATTATTTCACCTCCCCGCACTCGGGTCAAGAGGTCTTTGTTTTGTTATTCATTCTTTAGTAGGCTTTAGACTTCCGTACCCAACGGGTGAAAATGGCCCTTTCAATAAGACTCCACTGTCCGTCTGTCTATCCGGTTTGGCATTTGACCGGTTTTTATAAGTATGGAAGATAACCGTGTTAGTTAAAAATAAACTAAATTTCATTTAATTACTATAGGTAATACTCGTAGTAAAATTACAACAATTATTTTGTTTAAAAAATGAAGACAAATCATAAACTAAGAAACCTAAAAAAACATGCCAGGAAATTACTATGTTGGTAGGTACCCACTTAATTATAAGTAGCTATAGGTAACTTCACTTCAGCCGTTATTTTTTATCCCATTTATCCTCAATTACCACACAGTTGCGTGCATCAAATGATCTCATTTAGTCCGTCTTTAAGTAAAACCAAGCCCATTTTGTCGGTCTCTAAGTAAGACCAAGCCTATTTTGCTTAAGTAGCCAATTTGATATTTTTTGCTCTTTTAGAAACGATTACTTATTGGCCACTTTATATATTAGGTAAGTGAAGGTAATATTTGTAAGTAAAGATCTTTTAAAATAAATTACTTTTCGAAAATAAATTAGAGAAAAATAAATAATCGAATTCGAAAATTAAACTCTTGTAACGATTATAACTGTGTTAATGTCTTCATTGCTCTTTTTAACGTGATAACGTCTTATAAATCAGTAAACACGTTACCGTTATCGACAAGGTAACCATAGCAACGTATCAAAGTATGCAAAATGGTAAAATTGATTTTTACTTCCTGCACCCATGAAAAACCATGAGGTACAGCTGGTGCTTAAATAATACTTTTTTTTGTCTACCGAACGGGATACGATCTAAGTAGGTAGGTAGAATCTGTGTATCTAAATATATACTAATATTATAAAGAGGTTTTTAAGCTATTGCAAAGCTTATATCGCGGGCTTTGACTGCGGCGACCGAATCAAGAAATTCCGTAATGAAAGTAAAACCTAACACCCCCCACTCCGCCTACCATGTAGCTCGGCCGAGTGTTCGCTTATCGTGTATGTATATGGTACGAATGTACGAAGCTCGCACGATGCAATAGCTTCACCGCGGCAGACCCCGAGTGAGACACGTTTGTTTTGTTTCCGTCTCCGAAACTACTGGACCTATTTAGATAAAACGTGGTATGAGTATACATTGATTCATCGGGAGTGACACAGGCTACTTTTTATCTCAATATTCCCACCGGATCGGGAAATAGACGGCTGTAACCGCGGGGCGCTGCTATAGTGGTATATAGTGGTGGTTTGACGACCCAATTGGCACAGGGTTGCGGGTTCGATTCCCGCCTCAGACAAGTATTTATTCTTAGATATTTGTCTGTGGTCTGGTTGTTTCTATGTATTATAAGTAGATATTTACTAAAGAAAAGTATATAAGTAGTATATCCGTTGTCTAGCACCCATAACACAAGTCTAGTTACTTAGCTTGGGGCTAGATGGCGATGTGGAGAATGTCCTGAAATATTTATTTATTTATTATTATTTAAATAGTTAAGAAAAGCCGGCAATTGCCAATCGCAACGTTTCCTGTAAAAGTGAAACTTACCTAACAGAATCCCTTAATATTTACAGAAAATAACAAAACAAAATGATTCCATTCAATATGGTGTTTCAGAATGACAATTTCTTCGTATTCAAAGAAATTAATAATAGATTGGTTAAGAGTGAACATCTACAGCGACCAAAATGGCATAGATTATAAGGCAATGTATTGACATGTATTGACAATTAGACATTGATGACAGACGTATTAAATAAATAAATAAAATAAATATTGCAGAACATTCCATACATCGCCATCTAGCCCCAAGCTAAGTTACTATAGACATGTGTTATGAGTGCTAGACAACGGATACACTACTTATATACTTTTTTTGTAAAACTTATAATACATAGAAACAACCGGACCACAGACAAATATTTAAGCATAAGGAATCGAACCAGCAACCCTGTGTTTGGCAGTCCGGCGTGGTGACCATTTTGCCAACTGGGTCGTCAATTATTGAGTTTTGACAAGTTATTTCCTCTGGACACGGTCGACTAAGCCGAAAGGGTAGTATAGGTGCTGGGCGTTCTGGGCAAGCCTACTCCTCACGCAAAAAGGACCCAACCAAGGAGCCTAGTTGTGGAAAAAAAGCCCGAAAACAAGTACAAGAGACTTTGGTGGGGTGTGGAACAATAGTGTGTATATTTAGACTTCAAGCTCTCTACTCACCTAAAGGTTTCTTCGGGAAAAGATTAACGCCCGATTCACTAACAGTACTTAAGTTGCTCTTGGATAAGTGAACGCACAGCGCTAAATGCGCCCCCTGATTGTTCAATTAGTTGAATAAAGTTTTTAAAAAGTAATTCACCCAAGTGCTTAAATTTTATTAAAAGTGAATTTAATGCACCTAGGTGAATTAAGTTTACGACTTCTTAATTTTGTGCTGCTCTTTTCACTATTAATATATTATTTTCGGCTCTATGGGTTAGCGCACACTATGCAATCTTAGGGTTGATTGCGAAAACGGGTGTAAGATGTTCTCTTTATCCGATTATTATTTAAATTTCTTTGTTCACATTCGAATTCCTAACATTTGTTTTACAAACAATTTCACCAAACACGAGTTTACCAGTTTACCCTTCTATCTGTTGGTATTTAACCAATTTTCTTTTATTCTGATTTGATTAAAAGCTATTTTTTACTCGTTTTATTGTGATTGTGGACAAAGGATCCTATTTATACTGCCTTTGTTTTTATAATATCCGCTTAGTTTATTTGTTTGTACTTTCACACTAATTTAGTAAAGAAGGTTACAAATATTGAATCCTTGAATAGGTTGCTAGCGGTTGCACTCAACCGCAACCTAGTAATGCATAAGCCTTGATTATGAAGGGATACCTACGTATCTATTATTAGGCCTCAAGCATTCTATAAAGTCGAAAATTTGACATATTTATTTTCGAGGATCCTATTCCTACTAATATTAAAAATATGAACGGTCGTGTGTGTGTGTATGTTTGTTACTTCTTCACTCAAAAACTACTGGACTGATTGCGATGAAACTCGGTACCTAGATAGCTAGAGACCTAAATTAACACATAGGCTACTTTTTATACCGATATTCCCATGGAATCGGGACTTACGCGGGTGAAACCGCGGGACGCAGCTAGTGCCTACATAACATTTTAACGAATTAATAATATAAATAGGATCATCCAGGTTACCAGCTATCTAGATACCGAGTTTCACCGCGATCGGTCCAGTAGTTTTTGCGTGAAGGAGTAACAAATATACACACACACACAAACTTTTACATTTATAATATAAGTAGGATAGGATTAGGTGTACAGTTTTGAACGAACTGCTAACAAATCAAATAACAAATGCTTACAAATTTTGAACGAACTGCTATTGTAATTGTACAATTTGAACGGATGGCGATGCTTCTACCAAAATCTTATTTTATGAAGTTACTAGCGACCCGCCCCGGCTTCGCACGGGTGCAATGCTGATACTAAATACACTACAGAAAAACTGTGAACGTTGTATATAGAAACATAGCGGCCCGCTCCGGCTTCGCACGGGTATAAAATATATAGACTATGTGATTAAAATCGATTCAATAGTTTTGATTTATTCATTACTGCCCGTGGCCCGCACGCGTTAAATTTGGAGTAAAACAATCCCCCTTTCCCTATACCATGAAGATTTCCTGCTATCTTTGGAATATCAAAATTCATACACTACATTTTTACTTATTTACTTTTTACATTTTTTTGCCGCACCGGGCGGCCGGCCGGTACCGCCGCAAACGCTACGTCCCGCAATTTTTAAATCTGTAATATCTTCGAAAATATTCACTTAAATCATACGGTGTAACGGGCCATATAGATCTATATTAAATGAACAATGTATTCAAGGTATTTAATTGGTTAAGGATTAATGCTGTATTGGTTAAAATCGCTTCGAAAATAATAATTCGCACTCTCTTTTAGAAGTGGTTCACTTAGACAAAATCACAGGCTCTTATGAATAAAGTCACAACACACTCTGTACATACGAGTATACACAAACTACCATAAAATTTACTCCGCAAAATGTTTATTTAAGAACGCAGCCTACTTTCTACTTGAGTATACTCTTAAGTTAAAAGCGTCTCAGGCAATTTCATGCACCTGCTTCAAGTACTAACACTTAACAATGTGGTGGGATGATATTAACGTTGTTATAAGGTCTATTTTTGCTCGTAAAGGTCAATAAAAACGTAATTTTGGTAAATAATGTTTCTTGTACATTAAAGAACTTTTTGCAAGTGGGCAGTTGTCGACTCATAAAAATGTATGTTCTTAGTAAATATAGGTAGGTTAAAGAAGTGTCACACTGATCTCCATTTATTACGCTGGACTGTCGTATCATCACTAAAATACTTCCATTCGATTTTGGCTCTGAGAGCAGTTATAATAGTGAAGGGAGGTGAAGGTACTTGGAAGTAAAATATAGTTGACCTTTTGTATGGAATACCAAATTTAGCATTTTTAAGCTATTGCATAGCTTTTATCGCGGACTTTGAGCGCAGCGACCGAATCAAGAAATTCCGTAACGAAAATAAAACCTAACACCCCTCATTCCATTATTCCACCCCTCATTCCATCGTCGCATTAGCATGATAGTATTATTCTAAATTATATAGTACATTCTCATAGTTCAGTTAACTGTTTAGTTTTTGATTTTATTTTTATTTATTTTTTTAATTTTGTTAATATTTTTGTCTATTTAACAAATAAGTTTAGTACATTTTAAATAATATAATAAAATAAAATTTTATAGAATAACATAAATATTTACATACATTAAATGAATATTTAATAGACTAAAATGAGAAACAAGCTAAATAAAATAATACATACTATGTTAACTGTTTATATTTATATTATATTTATTTATAGTTTTTCTTTTACATCCAGACTAGTCGTGGAATATATATAGTCATTTTGTATGTGAAAACATCTAATTGGTTCACAGTCACTATTTTTAGTTTTATAAGCAGAATATTTGTAACTGTTTGTTTTCCAAATAAAATAAAATAAAATGAATTCCGCCTACCACGTAGCTCGGCCGAGCGTTCGCTTAACGTGTATGTATATGGTACGACTGTACGAGCTCACACGATGCAATAGCTTTACCGCGGTAGTCCCCGAGTGCCACACGTTTTTTGTATTATATATTCGTAGTAGATATAGGTTTTTTTACGGACAGCGTTTGACTACTAAGCTGTTAGGGTTATGATGTAGCATGCTGTCCTAGAAGACACCTATTCATTCGCGACTGTAAGACCCCTAAATTATACACGTCAGGAAAAACAGACGCAGGCAATTAATTCTACTCCCTTGCAGTAAAAATAATTAACGATATGTGCAATCGGCGCTCAAAAGTCCACTAGTCGCGTAACGTTTACAATCCTGTGCAGCAATATTTTAAACACTCCATGCAGTGTAACTACGTAACCTGTGGATCGAACCTAGGTCGGTTGGTGTAGCGAGTGGCGGCTTATACCACTCGGCCAACTAAAGACATATCTAACATGTTGAAAATAATAATCACACTGAGTACTCTTAATTTAAGTATTTATGTGTGTGTGTAACGTCTATTAGAAGAAGGTCGTAAGTCCAATACTGGTTCATAGTATCATTGTAGCGCATTGATAGCTGATAGTGCACTTTATTGATGCATACTGTACATGTACTGTCTATAAAGTGTGTAATCTATAAAGCTGTGATAAGACCTGTCGTCATGTATGGATCGGAATGCTGGGCCGTGAAAAATTGGATGAGAGAAGATTGCATGCAGCGGAGATGAGAATGCTAAGATGGATGTGTGGGGTAACGAGGATGGATAAAATAAGAAATGAGTATATCAGAGGAAGCCTGAAAGTAGCACCAGTTACTGAAAAAGTAAAAGGGAACCGTTTGTGTTGGTATGGACATGTGATGAGAAGAGAAGAGACGCATGTAACTAGAAGAGTGATGAGTATGAATGTAGAGGGATGGAGAGGAAGAGGACGACCTAAGAAAAGATGGATGGACTGCGTGAGACAAGACATGAGAGAGATGAATGTTAACGATGAGATGAAGACTAATAGGAGTGAATGGAAGAAGAAGACATACTGCGCCGACCCCAAATAAATTGGGATAAGGGCAGGAAGATGATGAAGATGATGACTGTACATGTACTGTATGTACACAACTAACACAACAATTCAAATACCAACTTACCCCATTATTGAACATCAAAATAACAATGTATTAACAAGACGAGCTTATTGTTTATCGAGTAGGTATCTATAGTAAGAAAAACCTCGGTCTGTTGCCACACAATGGCAATGCCCGGCAGGGCTTATAAGTGAACTATTATGCCTCTGTAAGATCTATTATACTATATGAAAGCAAATAAATGAAATGTACAGTCGGCTGCATAGTTGCAGCCCCCGGTAAAATTACTATTATTGACATGTTAATCTAATAATGTTTGTTTGATAAATTGATGAGTTAGAAGACTTTAAACTTCAACTAAAGCAGGTGTCTAGAATCTTACAAGTGTTGAAAACATTCTTACATAACAGCCGTTTTGGAGCTCTACGGTGGGTCTATAATTATGCAGGCGACCGTACCTACGGTAGATAGAAAGAAGCATATAACTGTGTGCTTACGTAAAAATGGAGAGGCAACGTTTGACGTCAGAATGATTCGACGACGCGGACATTGTCGTTATGAATGTAGTGCTCACACTTAGTAATACAGACAGATCGAACACGGTTATTTTATCCCTTAGCAACAAAGTTATAATACTATTTCTCTGCCTTTGAAACAACTCAGACCTAAGTTTAATCAAAGGTTTGTGTCAAAGAATTACATGATTCATGTTCACACCCGAGAAAAATCGGAAATGTGTTTTTTGATCGTGTTATCCGTTATATATCAAGCCAAAGGTAAAATAAATGTGAAGAAGATACCTTCATCATTTTTAAAAACTAACCCATGTACTCAAAGAATCTACAGCCTCTATCAGTGGCGAGGGGTGATATTTTTTTAAAGGTAAGCAGAGAAGATACCACAAATACAAAAATGATGTTTAGGGCGTGTGAAGAACCGACTTTTATTACGTTACACCTTGACTACACCACAACTTATTATAAATCCGTAAAGTAATTTGACAGGAATCGGTTTGCTACTGCTACTTACGGCAAAATTATCCATAGTAAAATTAAAAATAAATAAATAATAAATAAATAAGTATTGCAGGGCACTCCACACATCACCATCTAGCCCCAAGCTACTTAACTTGTAGCTAGGTAGGTAAGTAACTAGACTTGTGTTATGGGTGCTAGATAACGGATATACTACCTAAAAAAAACACAAAATATAAGTAAACAAAACAAAAAGAAAAGTATAAACTTTTCTTTTGTAAATATATACTTATAATACATAGAAACAACGAGACCACACGAAACCACAGAATTGTACGGCATACAATTTTATCTATAGTCAAAATAAGGAAAGAAATAATTGTAGATAACAGAAAACTTATAAACCTGTAGTGTAACCAAACAGGGATTATACTCAGCGTAATGTTGTGACGCTAAAAACATCACAACGCTGATCCATCGAGATGAGTGACCGATGTACAAATAAAAGAAATATTTACTAGACTAACGTAACACAAATCCTACCAATATTATAAATGTGAAAGTTTGTGTGTGTGTATGTGTCTGTTACTCCTTCACGCGAAAACTACTGAACCGATTGCAATGAAATTCGGTGTGTAGATAGCTGGAGGCCTGGATTAACACACAGGCTACTTTTTATCCCGATTTTCCCACGGGATCGGGACTTACGCGGGTGAAACCGCGGGGCGCAGCTAGTACAAAATATACGTGATCAAATCAGGTAAGCGATACATAGTCTTATATTAGTATAGATATTATGATGAAAGAGGAATAGCATATAAATAAATAAATACAAAATACTGCAGGACGTTCCACACATCGCCATCTAGCCCCAAGCTAAGTAACTAGACTTGTATTATGGGTGCTAGACAACGGATATACTACTTATATACTTTTTTTTTGTAAATATATACTTATAATACATATAAACAACCAGACCACAGACAAATATCTAAGCATAAATACTTTGTCTGAGGCGGGAATCGAACCCGCAACCCTGTGTTTGGCAGTCCGGCATGGTGACCATTGTGCCAACTGGGTCGTCAAAAGTGGGTATATAGATGAGAAAGGTAAAAAAGAAGAAAAATAAACGTATAAAATAGCATGGCATTCAAATAATGTACGGCATACAATTTTAACTATAATAAAATTGCAACAAATCTGCAACTAACTATGTTAAGTAAGTAAGTAGGTAGTATATCATTTTATGATACCCGGAACTTTTCAATGAAATTCAATTAGCTATCAACTAAAGTTAGTTAGGGCCCTCGACTCTTCTCGCCTAATAAAGTGGCATGGTACGTGCGTTGAATAATAAACATTGACTAACTTTTTTGAATCTGGCGTTTGAATGCATGAGTTAGCCTCTTTGAGAAATATTCAGAGTGGGACAACTTATACGTTAAGTTAATAATTACGATTTATTGGGCAGTTTCACTTTTGTTGGTACTCAATTAGTCTGCCTAACTCTAGATTATGTAAATTTATTGAATTATTATGAGCTTTTATCACGGGCTTTGAGCGCGGCGACCGAATCAAGAAATTCCGTAACGAAAATAAAACCTAACACCCCCCACTCTGCCTACCATGTAGCTCGGCTTAACTCGTATGTATATGGTACGACTGTACGAAGCTAGCACGATGCAATAGCTTTACCGCGGCAGTCCCCGAATGCCACAAGTTTATTTTTACTTCTATTTAGAGTCAAAAACGATGTATACAAAAATGACTTTTTCATGCAGGTTACAATTTGAATTCGCTTGGTGCAATAATTTAGGGCAATTATTTTTTTGATCAACAGGTAACAGATTCCAGGCAACCTTAGAATGAAGATATTTTAAGCATATTGTTTTTATTACTTAGTAGAAGTACCAACTTATGCTTTAGGTAAAAATCTTTAAAGTATCCGGAGTATATTTCTCTATCAATTTTTATGCGGTCATTGCTCGCTATTCAATAGCTCTATTTTATGTCAAAAATATCAACCTTTTCTCCCACAAGATGGATAAAATAATAGGTTCAACTTCAAACGAATTCCATATCATATTTCCTTCGTCGATTACGTCTTTGCTACTTATTTGTCCGTTTTATCATTCATCTTCCCATAAAACTCAATATCATACCCTGAAACGAATAAAGGAATCAAATAAAAACTTTATGGTCACTAACTGACTTTCGGTTGCTCGACTATTTTGAACCTTCTCGTATAGATCATAGAGTCGTATTGAAATTAATGTCCATTAAAGATTAGTTGAGGGTTTTTAGGGGTAAAGTGTTGTCATATGTTTTTCGTCTCTTACTAATTGCGTTTGAGGAAACGAGGTAAAAAATCTACCCCAGGACAATAATTACGGTAATTGAGGCTGACCAAAGGTACGAAATTGGCCAATAAATGTATTAATGTTATTGGTTGTACCCAAAATAATGTTATATTAAATTTATTGCTGCAATAAAACTTGTAAACAGCGTGAAATTGAAATAAGTAATTAATTGATTTATTTTATGATGATCTTTTCCTGTTAAACATAAAGTAGGTATTATTTTCGTCTGTTTTGTTACGAAATTACTTTGTTACGATTTAGGTATTTCATTTTACAAACACAAAGAAAACAGTTAAGTAAGATTTCTGGGAATTCTAACTCACAGAAATCTTGCTTAACAAAAGCTTAATGAATGTTTTAAAGTTCCGAAATATTTAACACAGCTTTTCTATGAATTATGTTCTCTTGTAACATTCTGGAAGGTTTTATAAAAATCTCAACATTGTTAGTTTGCCTGTGAAAAGATTATTAACCCAGCGTTACTAACAGATTTTTTTATAGACATGTAGCTAAGTTAAAAAAGCCTATGACGCAAAAGTAATAAAAGCTGGGTTTTTATGCTATTGCATAGCTTTTATCGCGGGTTTTGAGCGTGGCGACCGAATCAAGAAATTTCGTAACGAAAATATAACCTAACACCCCCACTCCGCCTATTTATTTTTACTTCTCTACTGCGGCTGTGTTCGCGTGTTATTTATTTTTGTACCTATATTTATATCTGGGAACGTAGCCAGTTAAAACGACTTTTGGCACAAAGTAATCTATCAAGCCAGATACGATTTCGGTCACCAAATTTGCAGCGTACATAGAGTTTATCATCTATATTTAAAATAATAGTTTTTTATTGATCAAAAATCTCAAAATAAATACAAATACAAGGAAATAACTACGAACTAAATACGAGACATAAACAAATAAAATCTAAAAATTAAAACTAAACCTATTCGAACAAACCCCTCCCCAGCGTTCCCGGTGCAAAGCTATATTCTATATTATAATCTATTACGTTATAATCTATATTTTATACTAATTATAGACCAGTTGACAGGCCGCTGTTGCGATAAAAGGATAGAATTGAACGCGACCTGTCTAAATTTTTTGTCCATCGAAGAACCCTTCACGAGGATCGTGACAACTGGCGTAAGATTGTTGCTGAGAGAATCGTTGATCATGATACCTCCTTACATGAACATTTAGCAAATAAACACGCTATTAGACATCAGTGCGCAAAGAATTAAGAGCTCCTCACCTTCTAGTGGTTCGCATAATTGCCAACTGTGCGAAAGTCACTGCCTGTCCTGTTTAAGCATATTTAGCCATGAAAAAGAAAGTTCCCACGCCGCGTGCGTCTAAATGCGATAAACTCAAAAGGCACTAAACCGATCTTCATACGATTTTACCAATAAAAGTAGTGGTTTATCAGGAAGGTTTTAGTGTATCATTGATTATTATTTTACATACATCGGCTAAAATATGACGGTGATTGTCAAAAATAAAAGCCGACATTTTACTGGCATGCGCCGGGTAAACTCAATATCTTTTTTCCCTACTAGTGTTAAGCTTTGGCGGTCGCTAGTCCGTTATAAAAACATTTTCTCTAACACATCTTCTATAATAACATTGACTTTTACATCTACGATAATAATCTAGATTAAGTATTTGTTCGGATATAGGATGGTATAGTGCTTGGGACATGTTTTAGATAAAATAGGTTTGCCAAACATCTATACCGGAGTGAAAACTTGTCAATACATCTCAAGCCAAATAAACTGGGGGTTTCACCGTGAAGTTTTCTTTCACAATATAGAAAAATCCTTATAAAAATAGCTCTATTAATTTCATATCAACACCATATGTAGGTGTGTAATACTCTTCAACTCCATCATATTAAAACTTGGGCCTCGTCTTAGCCCATCTGTCTTCTACTGGTGTGAAGGCTGAATGTAGTCTAAAAACTTTATAATCGGTCTATACTAGTGTTGCCGATTGATAGTCGACTATCGCTGGTCTATCGATAGTTCATTAAAAACCGATAGTATCGATATTATCGATAGCTCAAAACAAGGCCATACTATAGATAAGGAGATGCGAAGAATAAAATAAAAACCACCGACAGTATCGATTATTTTACTTTAGTATTTGGTATTTACTATCGATTGTTTCGATACTATCGATAGGACAGTCGATAGTAAGTAAGTATAGGCTCTTTCAGATGTAAAAGTAAAACAAGTAAAACTATCGACAGTTTTCATCTGAAAAAGCCTATTCACTCTCTATAGTTTTTATCTGAAAAAGCCTTTCCTTACTTACTATCGACTGTCTTATCGATAGTATCGAACCAATCGATAGTATCGAACCAATCGATAGTATCGAACCAATTGATAGTTCGGCAACACTAGTTTAAACGCTGGTGCTTCTTGTTTGTTTTTGTTCGCTTGACGATCAGCTGATTGAAAAGTTTACAGTCCGTACGTGTCCTATTCTTTACGTACATTCTCTGCTTTGTTGTATTTGAAGACGGTGTTATTTTATAAATTAATTTTATTAAGTGAGTGAGAGCAACCGCCTACGCATTCAATTTGGAACGTAGTGTTTGGTTTTAAGGTTGTACCTCAAAAACACCCGTAAGGAGTATTGAAACCAATTCAGTTTCATCAATGTTCCTTACTTTTAGAATATGTCATTATTTTAAGAGCAGTATTAGTCTAATGGTAGATACCTACTTTCATTTCGAAGGTCGTGGGTTCTAAAAACAAGAAAAACAATATTGAAATTTGTTCATCCATTCGGGAGCTATGATGCAACAGACACACACGTACAGTGAACAAAACACATAAGGTAGCAACGCACACTAATGCAAAAGAACGCCCACCTTTCGTAGGTATAGATCACGAATAACGCACACATTTACAACACTGAACACACAGACGATCTGTCAAAGGATTTAACAAGAAATGATTTCCAATTTCAGCTCTTTGAATAACTGATCAATGTGTGCGTTGCTACTATTGTATATCGATGCGCCGGTGGCGCCATCTATGAACAATATGTGTAATGATAATAACTAGATGGCGCCACCAGCGCATCGTAAGAACCTTAGTAATGAGTGCACGACATGGGCGGTGCGTTATATTTGTCAATGTGTGCGTTGCTACCCTCTGTGTTTTGCTGTGAGTACACCGAAACGTAAAATTAATAACACCCCTCTTTTGCGTCAGGGTTTAAAAACATGTTTAAACCATCTAGAAGTAGATAAGGTGTAAACGGCAATATCATAATTATTATTCTGTTTAGCACTAAGTATATCTAGTCTCCAAGTTGTATTCATCGTTTCTACACATCCCATACATTCTGACGCTGTCACCACGCTACTCTACTTCGTCATTCCTTTTACATTTATCGCCTTGGACGTACCTAAGTTAATATATTACACCTACGCATGGATACAACTTGAATTAAGTCAATTTGTGTGTAGGAATAATGCGTGGGGAACAAGGTTTTATGTTACAATATTTTACAGACAAGACAGTAATACGGTTTCTCTGAAAATTTAAGCTTTTTTTTACATTAAATCTAGTACGCTGAACACCAATACTTCTCTTTTAGTCGGCACTTTGTAAAGTTTTTTGACCGATTTCAAAAAAAGGAGGACGATCTTAATTCGATTGTATTATTTATATTTTGGCATTCGTATTACGTACCTACTGCGCAAATGCCATCTGTTTCTTCTTCTTCTTCTTATGGTGCCTCTCCGACTAACGAAGGTTGGCAGTAAATTTAGAATATTCTTCTCTATTTCTAGCGAGGCGAAAGAGTTCGGCTGCACTCGCTATCTCCGTCCACTCCCGGATGTTACGCAGCCAAGATTTTATCCCCCGACCGACACGTCTTCTGCCCGCGACTTTTCCCATCATAATTAGTTGCAGTAACTCGTACCTATCATGTTTCAATACATGTCCTAGGTAGGCAACTTTCTTATCTGTTTCTTAAACAGTATAAACTGACATTCCTAAAGTTATTTACGGACTCAATCATACGACCGTATTAAACATTTACCACGTAACATTCAAAACTAGAATCGGCCAATAACCAAAGTTTAAAACAGTGCCGTGCTTTGGAAGGCACGTTAAGCCGTTGGTCCCGGTTGCTATCTCTAAGTGTCTCTAGTAGCAGTCGTAAGGTCAAGTTAGAGGCCTTAAGGTGATCTAAAACTCTAACCATAGGTGAGCCACATCACTATACGAGAAGCAGAAAACAGTTCCATTTTTATCACGTCGCCATTTTTATTTTATCACCTTAAGAAATACCGTTTTTATTTTATTTAAACAAAAATCCATAGCTCTTATATGCTCTTAATCCACAGCTCTCATCATGATAATATTAGCTACAGGAGGTCCACTGCTGAATATAGGCCAAAGACTTCCAAAGCGATCCCGGTCGTCCGTTCATCTAGTCGAAGGCCGTTCCGCTTTTCTCTTACCGATACGTGGTCTCCAATCTAGGACATTTCGGCCCCAACAGCCATCAGTTCTACGAGCTACATGCCCCACCCATTGCCACTTCAGCTAACTAATCCTTTTGGCTATATCGGTAAATGCAAATCCTACTAATATTATAAATGTGAATGTTTCTGTGTGTGTGTATGTTTGCTACTCCTTCACGCAAAAACTACTGGACCGATTGCGATGAAACTCCTGCGATGAGACCTGGATTAACACATAGGCTACTTTTTATCCCGACATTCCTACGGGATCGGGACTTACGCGGGTGAAACAGCGGACCGTAGTATAGTATAAAACAAAGTCGCTTCCCGCTGGATTTTGATGCGGTTTTTTATAATAGATAGAGTGATTCAAGAGGAAGGTTTTGGTACATAAAACATAACTACCATGCGTACGAAGTCGCGGGCAACAGCTAGTAGATAATACTTTAATGCTAATCATACTGGTCGTTCTAGTATTTGCGGTACGTTTGTTCTTGTGTATAAACAACTCGTGGGCGTATTTCCACATGGTTGCTCTATTAAATCAAGTATAACGCACAGAGTAATAATGTTGAAAATACCAACATCCCCCAATATCCTGTGAACTTTACCTGTTACCCGATGCCGTAAGCAAACATAATTAGTGTAAGGTAGTCGCATACTTCACCTAAATTAATTTACAATATACTCTGTGAGTATGCAGACTGAAAATTAATTGTCGACTGATAATATAACTTACGTTTTATGCCGGTTCTATGACTGAAGTCGACTACGGGGTTCTAATGAGAGCACAATGCCACATTTTGACCCCATTTTTAACCCCCGACGCAAAAACGATGGGGTATTATAAATTTGACGTGTCTGTGTGTGTCTGTCTGTGGTATCGTGTGATCGTAGCTTCCGAACGAATGGACTCATTTTGATTAAGTTTTTTTTGTTTGAAAGGTGAATTAGTCGGGAGTGTTCTTAGCTATATTTGATCGAAATCAGTTTTGCCGTCTGAAAGTTATGGGGGAAAAATTGGCGGTTTTTTAAATTCTAAATTTAAGTTTTTTATCATAAATAATCGGTTGATAGAAAGTTTGAAGCCTGAAAACTCTCTCATTCTAAATATTGCAAATCAGGGTCGTGACTTATCTTAAACATCGTAGTCATATGTTGGAACCTAAAAGGAGTCTTTCAGAGATTTTTGATTTTTTTTTTCAAATTTAATCAACGTAAATGTTTGCTTATCAATTTTTATGATCCGTTTTTATAAAAGAACAAGTGTATAGCTTTTGTTATAGACCAGACGCGTAGGTAATACCTCTATTGAAAAAGATTTGAAACCCGAAAGGTTTTCGCAATAAACGTAATAAAATTCATGAAAACATTTTTCATAAAATAAACTCAAAAAAGATTAAGATAGAGGAGAGGTTACCTAGAAAAAAAGTTCTTTCAATATTATGTACTTTATTCGTTTTTAAATTAAGTAGGTATCCTTTTTTCATAACTGCCCGAAGGTTGAGAGATAAGAATAGATAATCTATCTCTCTGATATTAAAAATAACTATACTGATACTGAAAATAATAGATGTATAATTTGTTCACTAACAGTAACTAATCTATACATATAAAATCCTTAGTCCTGATTGAATGACGGATCAACGCACAGCCTAAACCGCTGATCGTAAAGACCTGAAACTTGGAGGGTGTGTTCTTTGTATGACGTAGATATCCAATAAGACGAGGATTTTCCGAAGTTCTACCCCTTGGGGGGCGAAAAAGGGGGGCAAAGTTTGTATGGGACAACGTGATTACTTAGTCTAAGCTAGTCAAGTAATATAAGTCTACCTATTTTATTGATACTTAAATATTACTTACTCAACCTTATGCCAGAGAAAAAAAGATTATAATATTCCTGAAGTATAGTGTTTACCTCAACGTATTGAGTTTAATCATCATCATCATCATCATGTCAGCCCATGCACGTCCACTGCTGGACATAGGCCTCCCCCATACGACGCCACAAACGGCGGTCCTGAGCCGCCTCCATCCACCGACTACCCACGACCGCTACAATGTCGTCGGTCCACCGGGTAGCTGGTCTCCCAACACTCCGTTTCGCGTTGCATCGCGGCCGCCACTCGAGAACCTTTACTCCCCAGCGGTTGTCAGTTCTGCGAGCTATATGACCTGCCCATTGCCACTTCAGCTTACTAATCCTAAGGGCTATGTCGGTGACTTTGGTTCTTCTACGGATTTCCGTATTTCGGATTCTATCACGTAGAGAAACTCCGAGCTTAATAATTGAGTTTAATATCTGTGAAAAATCTTCTCTTCGTATCTTTAAAACATTTTCAGAATAAATTTCAGTATTTGATTATGTTTACATTTATTGGTCTTTTGTGTTTTGGTAATCTACTAACATGGTCATTCACGAAATGACGAATCTAAATACGCGATACGCTAAAAATTTACGTCTTCGCCTTTTGCGTTTTAGGTAATTCACTATCATGGTCATTCAAGAAATGGCAAATTTAAAGACGCGATATGCCAAAAATGTATATTAGCCTTTTGCGTTTTGGTAATCTACTAACATGGTAATTCGCGAATTGACGAATTTAAATACGCAATATGCCAAAAATATATATATTGGCCTTTCGCGTTTTTGGTCTTAAGCGACAAAACCTTTGAATAATGATTTAACAGTTTTTATTTTGCACTTTTTTGCAGTCAATTACATAAGAGTATAATACATCAAGATAAAATCTGTATTTTATAAATATAGTGTAGAGGTAGGTATAAAATAAAACTCTTTCTCGTTCACTTCCTGAAACTTTGTAGAAAGTTAGTAAGTATGAAAGTACGATATTCTGTTTTTGCTTCTCGCATTTTTCTTTAGCATACCTAAGTCTAGTATAAAAACACAAAGGATTTATAAGTTATACGAGTAGTTTCTCTGAGATTAATGTTAATTTATTCTTCAAAGTGCTTCTTTTATGTTATGATGAAAAAATGCAAAGATGCAGTATGTACTGACAAGGAGCATGGAGGTAAGATTGGCTACATCCACTTTTGTCACGGTTTTTGTCAACGCTATATTTTACTACCAGTACAATGCTCCAACACTTGCAAGTTGGATGACTTTGATGAGGCCAGTGATGTTACCCGCAACTGTGTGTGTCATACAAAATTTTAATGCTTTATCTTACAACTAGCAGTGCTCCGCAGTTTCACCCGCGTAACTTCCGATCCCGATATGACTCTTCCTGACATCTATTGGCGAACTACTAATACTATTTTTTGTGAGCAATAAAGTTATTCCAGCAGATGGCGTTGTTAAGTAACACGAAGTCAATGAGTGTTTGCTTTGAGGTTAGACTAAGTAAAAAAAAATACCGAGCAAAGCTCGGTCATCCAGGTACTGTATACTTTATTACCCATACTTTATACCGAACAGCTATCTGCCTAGCGTTATGGATGAAAGCTTCCGGCCGAAGGACGTGGTGTTCCGTCGCTTCCGCGGACAAAATCCACAAGAACAAACTAAGACGAAAGTGTAGTGCCTTGGAAGTGCTACTAACATAGTTCTAAGCTATCTCTTTAACACATTCAATTATTATTATAAAGTATGTATGTTAGTCTATAAGGTATGTATCTATGGGTCTTTGTAGTCTGAAATAAATGATTTTTTATTATTATTATTTATTTTATCGCAATTTAGACCGCCTAAGAAAGAAAATCTCAGTAGAACCACAATTTGAAATGTGGATCCAATGAGAAAAAAATATCTAACTAGATCCATCCTGTCCAATGGATCTGCTGAAAACGGTCGGCTGTCTGTGGCAACACTTCACATTGCCACCAACAGATGGCGCCACTAAGTCGATCGGAGATCCCCTAGATCACGCAAGCGAAGTTTTTCTGAAGATACAAGTTCCAACGAAACATCGTTGGGCCGCGGCCTACCGGGTATAACACCTGCCCCGTGGAAGATCTTCCCTTTGAAGGTACATACCACAAACTACCTCCAAACTGGTGACGCCGACGTTATCCTCCAAAGAAGTGGTTCACCACTCCAAATGTCTAAACTCTAATGTGTAAATACATAATAGATATCCTCAAATTGAAAAGATCTGTACCATTACGTATAATGTACGGTACATTGTACGAAGTAGAAACGTTCGTTCCGTATTGTACATATAATACATTGTACCAATCGTGACCGTCCGAAATGCATCAGCACGTCCGACACGAACATCTAATGGAGGACGCACACCGAGACCATTGTTACCTCGATATTTTACTCATTTTATTGAGGCATCAATGTTGAACAATCATTAGACATTTCTGTAAAATCTGTCTCGAAATTATTTCCATTTTAAAAAGCAATTCAACAAAATATGTGCACATTTCGCCGACAAGTCTCAAGTTGGCAAGACGATACTGTCAGCGAAACTTTCATCTCGACATCTGTTTCATTTCATCCCCACGAGGCATTCTCGGGCGAGTGTCCTACACGCGTGACTAATTCAGGAAAGCGAGAATTGGAATTAAAATACACGAATGTTTTCATTAGAACAACTATTTTTTTAATACAGCGATATAATTGTAGAGTAAAGTTAAGTACATATCATACGTCGCGGCGGTTTATATACAACTAGCTGCGCCCCGCGGTTTCACCCGCGTAAGTCCCGATCCCGTGATAATATCGGGATAAAAAGTAGCCTATGTGTTAATCCAGGTCTCCAGCTATCTACATCCCGAGTTTCACCGCAATCGGTTTAGTGATTTTAGCGTGAAGGAGTAACAAACATACACACACAAACGTTCACATTATAATATTAGTAGGATTTTGACGACCCAGTTGGCACAATGGTCACCATGCCAGACTGCCAAAGATAGGGTTGCGTGTTCGATTCCCGCCTCAGACAAGTATTTATGCTTAGGTATTTGTCTGTGGTCTGGTTGTTTCTATGTTTTATAAGTACCTAAATATTTACAAAAGAAAAGTATATAAGTAGTATAACCGTTGTCTAGCACCCATAACACAAGTCTAGTTACGTAGCTTGGGGCTAGAAGGCGATGTCTGTAATGTCCTGAAATATTTATTTGTATTTTATATTTTTATAATTTTATTAAATACTACTTTTGTTTGATAAATAAATCTAGTTTATATTACGAGTAGAGTAGAAATGACAGGAGCAATATAGCGAGTGCTGTGGCAACTCTCCAAATTATGGTATAACTTGTAAATGCTATTACCCTATTAAGTATATGAGATGGAAATGTATTGTTTTTATTGATTTAATTATAATTTATTTATATTAGGTAAGTATAAGAACTTATAAAGGGTTGAGGTAAATTCGTTCGATAAATTAATGCGACCCACGTCTTTTAGTATTGGTTTATCTTTTGCGACATTTCGAAAAAAAAACTTAGAACCAAACTAAGAAAGTCTTCTTCTACACTATAATGTTATGAAGACAAAAGATATTGTCGTTTTTTTTTGTTAGAATAGAATAGAATAGAAATATCTTTATTTTGTAATTACACTACACATACAAAAGTAAATAAATCACAAAAAACAAAATCTTAACAATTAAACAGACTTCTAAACCTGTAGTGTAACCAAAAAAGTTTGTTTGTTGCGAATAGGCTCCGAAACTATTGGATCGATTTTGATGAAACTTGGTATGAGGGTACATTGACTAATTGGGAGGAACAGTGCTCTTTATTAAGATACTAGCTGTGCCCCACGGTTTCACCCGCCTAAGTACTGATCCCGTGGGAATATCGAGATAAAAGTAGCCTAGGTGTTAATCCAGGTCTCCAACTATCTTGATACCGAGTTTCATCGAAATCGGTTCAGTAGTTTTAGCGTGAAGGAGTAACAAACATACATAAACACACAAACTTTCACATTTATAATATTAAGTAGGATTTCGGTGAGTGAATCCGTGGAGCGCTGCTAGTTTGGTATAAATAAAGAACATTTTAAATTAATTACTTGTAAAAAGTTTAATAAACTTCAAGAAACGATGATAGACGAAGAGATTACAATAATGAAGTGACGTGGTAATACTGATTCACTTTCCAAAATACGTAATTCCTCAACGTCTACTTTACACCGAGATTTGTTCTACAAAACTCTGATGGATGGTGCACAAGAGCCTTAGGCTTTTAATTAATGACTTTCTACTTTGATTCCTGGGCTTATTGGTACGTTTGTTTTCCCGTTTTGTAATGTTCCGGCTTAATTTTGACGCGAAAGACTTTTGTAATTAAGAAGAATGAAAATGAAGTTGATACCTTAATATTCATGATGCCGAAGAGCGGTGTTGGCTCAGTGGTAGATACCACGACTTTCATTGTTCGTCGTGGTTTCGAATCCCGGCAGGCCGTGCACCGATGTATTTTTCTATGTGCGCTTAAAAATATCTTGATGAAACTCGCGGCTTAGTAAGCTCCAGAAGTATTGACAAGTTCTCTCCTCTATAAATGGTCGAGTAGGCTGAGAGGGTAGTAGGTGCTGGGCAAGCCTACTCCATCCTCACGCATAAAAGACACAATAAAAGAGTCTAATTGCGGAGAAACAGCCCGTTCAAGTACAAGTAGTCATGAAGCCGTCTTCGTTTACTCTGGAATAGAAGTAGAAGAGGTGGTAAATACGCCCAAATCTTAACAACCCACGTGAAAATTCAAAAAACCAGCCAAGCGTTGTTGTTAGTTGTACGAGAGTCTCACTTGATTTTTTTTCTTGTTATTTTTTTTATACCGGCAACAGAAATGCATAATCTGTGAATATTTCAACTGTCTAGCTGTCATAGTTCATGAGATCAAGCTTGGTGACAGACATACAGACTGTGGAGTCTTAGTAATAGGTTCCCGTTTTTAGGGTTAATGAGGAAGTCTTATAAGATTACCCTTATAAGGTCCGTCTGTCCGTCAGTGTGACACCACCGAATATTTAAACCTAAATCTACTTTCTACACTAGTAAGGACACATTTGCTGTCGCATGATTCTATCTACAGAAAAATTTAAAGCTTGCTTTCATAGCCTTTGCGTTATGTATTTAAATTCAAAGTTTAACCCAAACATCATCATTGATGCAATAAAACAGCTCTCAATATAATTTCCTTTTATTGTCCCACATCGAACGGCCTTAGTTCAATTCAAACAAATTATATTCACACAACATCCCCCATAGCTCGTAAACCAACGATAAACGAACCCACATATACCTACTATGAATCTTAATACCTCTTTTATGAGTGAAATTTTCATTAAAAGGTCTCAGTGGAAAAATGCAGTGGGCTATAAACAGAATTAGAAAAAATAATTTAAAGAATTAGAAATAATAAATAAGTATTGTGGGACACTTTACACAGTGCCATCTAGCCCCGAGCTAAGCAACTAGGCTTGTGTTATGGGTGCATTAATTTCTAATAAAATGATATCTCGGAAACCGAGAGACTTTCATAGAACAACTTTGATGACCCAGTTGGCACAATGGTCACCATGCCGGACTGCCAAACACAGGGTTGCGGGTTCGATTTCCGCCTCAGACTTGTATTTATGCTTAGATATTTGTCTGTGGTCTGGTTGTATCTATGTATTATGAGTATATATTTACAAATTATTAATACTTTATTAATAAACATACACATTTAACATTATAAATACAAAAATTAAGTACCAGTTAGTCAAATAACCCGCCCCTTATCGTACCCGGCGTAAAGGTTCCCAAAAAAAAAGAAAAGTATATAAGTAGTATATCCGTTGTCTAGCACCCACAACACAAGTCTAGTTACTTAGCTTGGGGCTAGATGGCGTTGTGTGGAATGTTCTGCAATATTAATTTATTTATCGTATCCGGTTTATTTGAATCGAAATAGAAGACGCGTCAAGTGCTGATAACTTCACTCCGACGTGTCTGGGCAGAGCCGTGAAGTCGGCCGAGTGTTGCTGGGTAGACATCACCTCGACATTCGGTGTGACAATACAGAACTGTCTCTCCGCTTCGATACGTTTGTGAAAATACCTAGGCGTGCGATACCTATCCACAATTCATTACTTACTTCATTTGTTAACTACATTATAAAATTAACGATTATAGAAAAGTAATTTCTTGTGAAAGAGTCATTTTTGCACGTTACCCACACACGCCCACACCATGTCATTAGAAAATGGCTGCTCAAATACTTTTGATCTGACATATTTATTAAACTTTCATTTTGCTGAACCGGCACAGTGGCCTCTATCCGTGGGTGCCCGCTTATCCATTCATGACACCCTGTACATATATATATATATAAATATCCACACATGATACAAATATTTGTTTTAATTCGGGAATCGAACCTGTAACCTTCTGCGTCGCAGGCGGACGTTCACCCGACGATCCACAGAAGATGTCTGTCGATAATTAGATTTCTAAAAACACAAAAGCTGTTACTTGCCTACTTGTAAGTTACCCACCATATTTTCGAAGCCTAATGAACATCAAACCAAAGGATACGAAGTAGGATTTATCTAAAAAGTTTGGTAGTTTCCCAGAAAAATGTTTCAAAAGTGTGCCGGCTTTGAAAACTTTGGTTGACTTTTGGTGCCCGCTGTTCAAATACAACCAGGTGCTTTGTTTGGTCCTGAAGATCTCAAACTTTTAGACAAATCTGACAGTTGGAATAATAAGTTATTTTTCTTTGGAAGAGGTGAATAAATATTTCAGGACATTCTACACATCGCCATCTAGCCCCAAGCTAAGTAACTAGACTTGTGTTATGGATGTTAGACAACGGATATACTACTTATATACTTTTCTTTTGTAAATATATACTTATAATAAATAGAAACAACCAAACCACCGACAAATATCTGTACATAAATATTTGCCTGAGGCGGGAATCAAACCCGCAACCCTGTGTTTGGCAGTCCGGCATGGTGACCATTTTGCCAACTGGGTCGTCAATATATTTCATGTTTAAGTTTGAATAGCGCTAATATATAACTATATACGCTTTTGTACCCTATAACGATAAGAAGGTATTGCTGGACAAAGCGGCGGAAAATTCCCAGTTCTTTAAACGATTTAGAAATCTTAATTATGTTTGGAGTATTTCAGAAGTGCAGTAAGCAAGCGACGTGAAGGAAAATACATCATTACGTAGTATAAAAAAAAACTAAATTAAAATCCGTTCATCCGTTCGGGAGCTACGATACCACAGACACACACACACAGAGAGACAGACTCGTCAAACTAATAACACCCCGTCGTTTTTGCGTCGGGGGTTAAAAACAAAGTCACTTTCCGCTGTCTGTCCTTAAATATGCTTAGATCTATAAAACTACGCAACGGATTTTGATGCAATTTTTTTCAGTAGATAGAGTGATTTAGGAGCCACGTTTAAATTTATTATACATGCATAACATAGCCGTGCGAAGCCGGAGCGGATCGCTAGTAACAAACATACAAAATTAACCTAATTCTAATGTGAAACGCTGTTGCGTTTGTTAGTCTCTATATATGCTTAGATCTATAAAACAACGCAACTGATTTTGATGTTGATTTTTTCAGTAGATATAGTAATTCAAGGGGAAGGTTTATATGTATAATACATGCACAATATAGTCGTGTGAAGCCGGAGCGGGTCGCTAGTAACAAACATACAAAATCAACTCAATTCTAATGTGAAACGCAACAGTTAGTCCTTATATATGCTTAGATCTATAAAATAACGCAACGGATATTGATGCTGATTTTTTCAGTAGATAAAATAACTCAAGAGAAAGGTTTATATGTATAATACATGCATAAAATAGCCGTGCGAAGCCAGAACGGGTCGCTAGTAATAAACATACAAAATTAACTTTATTCTAATGTGAAACGCAACAGTTACGTAAAGTCTAAGAGCCGCTGCTCTCTCCACAGGTACATTTATTTTATACCGTACAGTACGTTTGAATTATTTAAACATTCAAGCATTTCACGCGGGCTGGGTTGAAATTAAGGTTCCCAGGGATTTTCATTTATTAAAGGAGTAATTTTAGGCTAATTGGACTATAGTACGTACATGTTACGTGTCATACGCGTACTCTGGGGGCTTGTTCCCCGATTTAACTCCGAAAATCTTTGCTTTTCACACTTTCTTTATGTGGTTTAAATTTATTTTAAGAATCCCACCTTCCGCCTATGGCCTTACCGACATCTTAGGTCTTAAAGGCCGAATCTCGGGACATACATGGTTACTTGCACTGGTCTCTTTCACCAACGTACTCATTTAGGTCCCTACATATCTTTTTCCTGTCCTCTTGCTTATGCAACTCTCCCCGAATGGGGCTTTAAGGGCGTGACGCTTAAAGCGTCACACATTTATTTTTAACAGCAGCAGTTGCTTCTTTTCTTATATTTAGCGGAGCGGTGTTGTTTAGTGGTTAATACCCCGACTTTCATTCCGAAGGTCATGGATACCGGCCGTGCACTAATGGATTGCCTTGCTTTTATGGTGAAGGCAAACATTGTGATGAAACCCGCGGCTTAGTTGGCTTACAGAAAGAAGTAGCGGTGTTGGTTTGTGGTAAATACCTCGACTTTCATTCCGAAGGTCATGGGTGCCGGCCGTGCATCAGATTGCTTTGCTTTTAAGGCGATGGAAAACATTGTGAGGAAACCCGCGGCTTAGTTGGCTACAGAAGTATTGACAAGTTTTTCTTCTGGACACGGTCGACTAAGCTGAGAAGATAGTAGTATAGGCACGATATGTGCTGGGCGAAAAACAGCCGGTACAAGTACAAATAGGCAAATAAAAACGAAATGAATTGAGAATCTGCTTCTTTTAAGCCGGTTAAAAAGGAATAACTTTTTTGAATAATCGGATACATCATACTATATTGTAGGAACCTACAACATTGTGCTGTGAATAATTCGCGTTCGTTTTACATTTTTAAAAAGTTTTAGGAATATGTGAAAAACGAATTAAAATAATTATAATATGTAGAAAATATATATTTAAAAACGTGTGGCACTCGGGGACTGCCGCGGTAAAGCTATTGCATCGTGCGAGTTTCGTACAGTCGTATTATATACATACACGATAAGCGAACGCTCGGCCGAGCTACATGGTAGGCGGAGTGGGGGGTGTTAGGTTTTATTTTCGTTACGGAATTTCTTGATTCGATCGCCGCGATAAAAGCTATGCAATAGCGTAAAAAGTGTTAACAAACTGGAAATTCATAGAGATAGTTTTGAGAAAAGGCCCTTGATATGTTTAATTTTCCGTCGTTTATTTGTGAAATGTTGAGAAACCCTGATTTATTACAACCTTGAATGTATGAGTTTATGGGACGGCAATGAAATTAAGTGTCGCCATTAAATTTGTTGAGGAAGAAGGATTTCAAATGTCTTACTTATTACTTATCTACTTTCTTAAGTGGAATTTGTCTTGATTGCTGACTTAATTTACCAAGTCATACTAATAAATAATAATAATAAATATTGCAGGACATTCCACACATCGCCATCTAGCCCCAAGGTAAGTAACTAGACTTGTGTTATGGGTGCTAGATAACGGATATACTACTTAAATACTTTTCTTTTGTAAATATATACTTATAATCCATAGAAACAACCAGACCACAGACAAATATCTAAGCATAAATACTTGTCTGAGGCGGGAATCGAACCCGCAACCCTGTGCTTGGCAGTCCGGCATGGTGACCATTGTGCCAACTGGGTCGTCATACTAATAATGCTTTGGTACTTTGATGACGTATCTAGCGTGTCCGCATTTAGCGAGTGATCATGTAATATTAGAAAACGAATTTTACAGTTGAGGGCTACTTCTGTGCACCTTAACTAACAACTTTTGTTCTGCGACTTTTGGAAATTCGAACATTTATTTGAAAATTTTGCGGTTAGGTTTACTTGAAAATCAGCTGTTCCTTGCACGGAGAGGTCATTAACCTCAAAATGTTACTTATTTTTATTTTTTATCTACTGTTTTTAGTCTGAATGCCCATTGTTTTAGAATATCAGCTGTTTTTCGAATTTACATAACCTCAAAATTTTCATATTTTTTTTCTACTTTCCAAAAGTTGTAGAACAAAAGTTGTTTACCAATAACCCTGAATACAAACCTTTACTCATAATAGCGCGATATAAGTAACGTGAATAGCAAAGTGCATCATTAATAATTAAGAGAAAAGGGTACCGGCGCTCTCTCCATACAAACGTAGTAGACTGTTTCCTCCCTGAATAACACTAGAGCAAATATTTTGTTGACCTATAACTGCCATGACTATGCCCCTGTTTTTTTTTCATTTTCTAATGATCATGGAAATTAAGATTTAAAAAACAAAAAAAATGTCATGGCAGTGATAAGTTTTATGCAACGACAATATTTGCTATAGTGTCATTATCCAGGGAGGAATCAGTCGACTATTTGTATGGAGAGAGCGCTGGTACTCTGTTACACATATTTGTTAATTAACAGGAATCGTAGTCATGCCAATTAGTACAGACCAAAATTGCTGTCAAACTCACCATTTCCATGCCACGTACCTCTTTGCCACGAAGTTTGTCGTGGCTGGGTTCAAATTCCGGCGGTGCCCCGATGATTTTTTCTTAAAAATAAATTATGTGCGCTAATTGACATTGCTCTTACGGTAAAGGAAAACATCGTGATGAAACCCGCGATGATACCTCTATGCCACGTAGGTATCTTAGCACCGAGTCAAATAATCCCAGATAACAGGTCTAAATTAACAAGGCCGCATATAAAAGCTCCTTTGAGTCTCGAAACCTGTGTAATTTCAGTTCTTTCTTTAACGAGAAAAGTGAGTGTGCCTAATTAATCTTCTTTCTGGTTTTATCTTTTGATATCTTTCTTAGCCCGACGGTATCATTCTTTTATAACAAGTAGAAAATAAAATGAAGGTTGGTTAATTAATTTGTCAGATACAATTTATTAAATAACGCTATCCTTATTTAGTTAAGTTAAATTTTGTAAATTGTTCATTATATTTTTATGAGTAAAAAACAAGAAATGGTTGTCTACAAAGTCGGTTTATGGACGATAATTTTACGTTATAACGTCATAAGAAAACGATGAAAAATTGTTTTTTTTTTAATTCCTTATTCACTTTTTTTCAATAAACCTTCTATTTGTCACTCGTCACCATAACTCAAGCCCAGATGAGCGATATTATCTGAATTTCAGAGTGGTTTGCGGTAAAAAAAAAAGAAATTTGACTAATTTATGTCGTTAGATATTGAAATAATTCTTAAAAATAATTATTTCTTCAATAGACTTACCTTTTAATTTCATTCATGTATTATTATATAACAATTCTTCAAGGGCGCATTCTTCAATAGACTCGCCTTTTTATTTCATTGATGTGTTTTGAGCCTTTTTATTTCATTTATGTATTACTATAATAATTCTTCAAGGGCTCATTCTTCAATAGACTCACCTTTTTATTTCATTGTTTCAGACTATGATCCCCTGTGAGGGGCGCTGCCTCGTTTTGACGATATGTGGAGAGTGGGAGTGTTGTTCATCACACAGATAGTCGTGTGTCAATTCGCCACTGGTAAGTCTCAATACAAAATTTACCTTATGAACATAAGTAGATATACATCTATACTATTATTATAAAGACGAAGAGTTTGTTTGTTTGAATGCGCAAATCTCAGGTTCGAATTGAAAAATTATTTTTGGGTTGGATAGTTCATTTATCGAAGAAGACTATAATCTACTTTTCATTTTGATATTTCTACGGAATCGGGACTTATGCGGGTGAAACCGAGGGCGCAGGTAGTAAAATAATACACAGTTACCAGTAGCAAAGAGTGAAATGTCTTTGAAGCCACCACCAAAATCGGCCTAGGAGTGAATTTATTTGCTATTAAAAAACGATAAAAAAATGTCTACTATTTTAATGATGTAAGGCTTCACTTGTACCCATTTGATATTAAAAAAATTGAGGAGGCTCACAGATAAGCGACGGTCGCTGATCGTTTACGGTCGTGCGGGTAAAGCGACGCCTGGCGCGGGCATTACTTCGGTGGCCAATTAGTAGCGCGGCAAAAATGTGTTTTCGTGAGCCTCTCCGTGCTTCGGAAGGCACGTTAAGTCGTTGGTCCAGATTGCTACCTCTAGTAGCAGTCGTTAGGTCATGTTAGAGGCCTTAGGGCGAACTGAAAACTCTAACAATAGGTGAGCCACACCACTATAGGAGAAGAAGAAGAATTTTAAAATAGATATGTCTAGGAATGTATTTCTATGCTTGAATCCATAAAGGTGAGTCGACAGAAATCGGCTTTTATGAACCCTCCGTTACTGATGATAATACATGGCATTTACACACTTAGAAGCAAACAACTACACAAACCCTTTTTAACCTTATAAAAATCGCCCACGCTTATTATACTTTACCGTGATTTTATACAGCGGGCGTTGTCCCTTATGGCTTAACTAAGTTTTCATTTAACCGAAAATGCTTTGTGCTTAGTAAAAGCGCGCCAGATGTGCTGGAAACGCAAAATGCCTCCGCTCCATATTACAAATTGCTCATAATAACAGGCATCCGATAAAGTAGTCTCACGTCGCTCACATCCATCTGCGCAAACCTATTTTTTTAACTGTGCTTAATAGTAATAGGAAGCTAATGAATTTTCCTCTTCTGATATTTATTTTTGACGTGACAACGTCTTATAAATTAATAAACACCTGCATTCATAAAAAAGATGACGTAATGCGTCATGTTCCGGGTTTCGCGTTATGTTATTGGCAAGGTAACTATAGCAACGTATTATCGTTGCTTTTGCCACGTGATTAAACAAGGATCGGATTGTAAAGTTTTATACAACGCTCTGTGATAAGTATATATTCTACTACAATCATGACGCGCGTGTGTGCGTGACTAGGCTTTTGTTATAGTGACGAGTGACGACTAGAAGACTTATATAAAAGAAAAGTAAAGAAAAAAATATAAAGGAAAAAAAAACTTAAGTTTACAGAGGAAAAAAATTTAAAGGCAAAAAATTTGTAAAGGTAAAACAAAAATATATTTTTTTCATCGTTTTCTTGTGACGTTATCACGTTAAATTATCGTCCGTAAACCGACTTTATAGACAACCATTTTTAGTAGAAATAAGGTTCTATACAAAATAGGGCTATTGAATACCACCCGAAAAGTTTTTTTAATTGACGCTACTACTGCTTTGATTGACCTATGGCTTTGACACTAATTACGATACTCAGGTCATCGTATATAGTCGTGCTAGTTTGTATCGGTAAAAAATGGCAATGTTAAGAGGAAAGGATACCGAGCGCTCTCTCCATACCAACGTAGTCGACTATTTCAGCAAATATTTTTGTTGCATAAAACTTGTAACTGCCATGACCATGCAGTTTATATTATCTTATATATAAAAATAAGTCGGGTTTTCCTTCCTGACGCTATAAGTCCAGAACGCACGAACCGATTTCCACGGTTTTGCATTCGTTAGAAAGGTCTCGGGCTCCGTAAGGTTTATAGCAAAGAAAATTCAGGAAAATCTGGTGGCGAAACGGAGTTCGCCGGGTTTGCTAGTTTTCTATTATAATTAGAAAATGAAAAAACTAAGAATAGGGGCATAGACATGGCAGGTATAGGTTTTATGCAACAAAAATATCTGTGCTAGTGTCATTATCCAGGGAGGAAACAGTCAACTACGTTTGTATGGAGAGAGCACCGATACCCTTTCACCTTAACGACTTTTAATATATTTAATCTGTAGCTGAAAATGCGCTTAGTTTAAGTGTGGTTTAAGTATAAAGGCACTTACTATTTAGCACAACACATCTCAAAATAATAGTAATTACATACCGATCAGGTTATTTTACCTGCATTAACCTAATCTACGCTTTATACTTATTCTTAAAATAGTAGTAGACGCAAATAAATTGGAAGACGACAAAGCGGTTCAAATGTTCCGATGCAAGTGAGAAAGAGTGAACAACGTTCTGTCACTTTTTCTATTAATAGACACTTATGCGTCTAATTGTCTATATAAAGAATAAAATTACATTTCAATGATTATGACGACCCGACAACAATCAGACAAGTATTTATGCTTAGATATTTGTCTGTGGTTTGATTGTTTCTATGTATTGTAAGTATATGTACAAAAGAAAAGTATATACGTAGTATATCCGTTGTCTAGCACCCATAACACAAGTCTAGTTACTTAGGTTGGGGTTAGATGGCGATGTGTGGAATGTCCTCCAATATTTATTTATTTAATGATAATACTTCATAGTATAATAAAATATAAGATGACGCCATTACCAGCGCTCTTACGTAATATACTTCAAACAACAACTGTTTTCATCCTTGTTTTTTTTGTCGATAACAAAAACTTAAAGATAACGATATACAGTGCTCCTAACTCAATGAAAGAAGATTTTCTACGTTCAAGCACTGAAACTCATGTTAAGAAATTCTACAAACGCAAAGTCACTTGATTCCAAGAATATCTGTAGTCAAGCTACTTAAGGTGAAAATAGACTACAGACTTTTTATCAGCCGACAATTCAATTGTGAAGATAATCGTTGGCTTGTTTCCTGGCCGTTTTATGTTGGAATCGAACATCGACGGAGATTTAGTCTAAAGTATGCGGAAACTCTTTCTAAACCTGAGACTGTTTGAAATTCAGCGCAGTTTTCATGATATAAACCTGTACATTCATAGTTTACAACTGTTGTTGTAAGTTTGTTCACTATTTAAGTAGGAGTAAGAGAAGTTCCGGAGTTTTGGCGGGAACGAGTTAACAACATGTCGTGCTGCAGTTTTATTTTCATGAAACTTAGATGTAACCCGAGTTGAATTGTATAATTCTGGTGGAATGTTATTCAATTTAGTTCTGTGAAAGTGCACAAGTGTAGTGAAAGTAAAAATCAGTGTCAAACATGCAGTTTTCACGTTGCCTCCAAATCTCCTATTAAGGTTATGGTAAACTTGCCACCGCTTTACTATAACCCCTGACTTGACGGACTATGACGACTTTGACTGTATTGAAACACTTTAGGCCCGATTTATGAAAAATCGGGTCATAATTTGATGCAAAATATAACTTGACACTGGCTAAATGCACACGTGCGAAGCCATAATAAAAGAAAAAAAAAAAAAAAAAAAAGAGAAGTTCCCAATGTACTAAATGTTGGTACCTAGACGAAGTTTGTTCGAAACTTCGAGATTATGATACTTACTTCAAAACTTTAAAACAGGGATCTCTGATATTTACATAGTTTAAATGAATTTCACATTATAAATTTTAGTTTAAAAAGGTAACCTTTTATTTAAAACTAGCAGCGCTCCGCGGTTTTAGCCGCGTAATTCCCGATTCCGTGGGAATATCGGGATAAAATGTCGTACGTAGCCTATGTTATTCCCAATGAATCAACGTATACTCCAAGTTTCATCAAAATCGGTCCAGTAGTGTCGGATCCTATTCGTTACAAACAAACAAAAAAATCTTTCTTCTTTATAATATTACTAGCTGTTGCCCGCGACTATGTAAGCGTGGTAGTTTTGTTTTATATACCAAAACCTTTCTCTTGAATTACTCTTTCTATTTAAAAAAACCGCATTAAAATCCGTTGCGTAGTTTTAAAGATCTAAGCATACATATGGACAGACAGCGGAAAGCGACTTTGTTTTATACTATGTAAGTAGTGATAACTTAAGTGTAGATAGTCAAAATCAAATTCATTTGGATGCTTATGGTATTTTATACAAAAATCACATTGAAACGTCTTAAAAACCTTCGGAACGCGCCCACCAATGAGAAGAAGGCACAAGAAACTCATGGGTTTAACGTAACTTAGATCACCATAGATTATTGGTTTATAGTTAAAACTATAAAAAGACCTATGCAAGATGCTCTTCACAGAGTTAGACTTACCTTAGTAATAACTTTATAATGTAATCTTTTTTTTGTATTTTTCTTGTGTACTGAATTTATTAAATAAATAAATAAATAAAAATGCTCTGAAATCACAGTAACAACTAGTTTAACCACAAATAAGAAACAATCTATATCTTAATAAATAGATAGATAGATAAACATTTTATTTGTACAACACACAAAACATTGAAAATGACAAAAAAGACGAGAAAGCTTATTAACTACGAAATTGTACAAACAGGCAATAGGTAATTTTGGCGTTTTTTAAGTAACGTTTTTGTTTCAGAAAACCCACCAAACTCCACCACTGGAGAAGTTCAAACTGTGACATCATTCTACGCACTGAGCACCAACATAGCACCAGCTCCCGTCATGCTTAAACTTGGCAACTCCACCATCGACAGCACTAAATCGTTTAAGGTACCACAACCTTCGCAGGAACCTTCTCCTATCAAGGTAATTAGATTACTTTAATATCTTATCATTATTTGATTTAGGTTATTCATGTCAACGGCATTCAAATATTATATTGTACTAGCTGTCCCGGCAAACGTTGTCTTGCCAGTCACAACAAAAAAACTAAAGGAAACAATAAAAAAATTGAAAGTAGCCGATTCTCAGACCTACTGTATATGCATATAAAATTTCATAAAAATCGGTCTAGCCGTTTCGGAGGAGTATGAATAAATAAATAAATATTGCAGGACAATCTACACAGCGACAAGTAACTAGACTTGTGTTATGGGTGCTAGACAACGGATATACTACTTAAATACTTTTCTTTTGTAAATTTATACTTATAATACAAAGAAACAACCAGACCACAGACAAATATCTAAGCATAAATACTTGCCTGAGGCGGGAATCGAATCCGCAACCCTGTGTTTGGCAGTCCGGCATGGTGACCATTGTGCCAACTGGCAGCGGCTACTGCATCGTCTTTGGCTCCGTTGAAGTTGAAGAAGGCCGCAGAGCAGCTAACAAGGCATAGAGACGCCAATTTTCAAACAGCTCTCTCAATCTACTGACTCATCTTTAATTTATATGCATAATAATAAACATTTTTATGACCCAGTTGACACAATTGTCACCATGCCGAACTGCCAAACATAGTGTTGCGGGTTCGATTCCCGCTTTGGGCAAGTATTTATGCTTAGATATTTGTCTGATTGTTTCTATGTATTATAAGTATATAATTACAAAAAAATAAGTATATAGGTAGTATATCCGTTTATATTTAAATTATTATTTGATATTTATTTATTTACATTTGGCAATGCTTCTAGCATTATACCTACATATAACCTTTACGCCGGGTACTATAAGGGGTGGGTTATTTGACTAACTGGTCACTTTAGCTATTTGTATTTATAATGTTAAAAATGTATGTATTTTTCTATTTATAATGATGTATTCCTATATATGTAAAAATAAAATTTAATGAATTTTCCTTATTTATATTTTATTTATTTATTGTTCTTAGGTTGAAATGGTACCACATGTGGTGATGAAAAATACTTACTTTGACCACGATAGGAAGTATGGCCCGACTTTTGAAGACGCGTCCGGAGGGAATCTGACCAAGATGACGGTACAACTAGGAGAAGACGCTCATTTGAATTGTAGGATCAGTCTGTTGCAGGATAAAACGGTAAGTTTAATCTATACCTAATGACTTTTTCCTAATCCTTTTACAATGGATTTTTAGCGTATGAGCATTACTTTCGAATTTTCTAGTAGTACGGGATCCCTTTAAGGACGACCTTCATAGATCTGTTTTATGGATGAAAAGTATTTAATATCAAATTAAGTAGGCCAATAAATATATTGCAAATGAGTTTCCTAAAATCCAGAATTACAGTACGGTTTTTTTTTGTTTTTCTCTATTCGCTGGTTTGGTTAATAGACAAATTCCATACCAATGAAATACATAATCTTTATATTAACTTAACTTTAATTCATTATCCAGAGTCAACCTCACCTTTGCATATTCTATAGGCTTCATACTTTCGATTGGAATGGAATTTGTCTCTTAATTAAACCAATGAAAAGTAAAAAAAAAATCAAATCAAATTTTTTAATTTATAATTAATCATAATCTGTACTGATTTTTTTTAGACAACCCAATTGTAATATATTTATTGACTTATTTAATTGGATATAAAATACTTTTCATCCATTAAACAGCTCGATGAAGGTCGTCTTTAAAGGGATCTTAAGTTTTAGATATGGTTTTTGCTGTAGTTCTTAGATTTCCTACTTACCACATACGACAACATAATTGTTAATAATTTCATGATAATAATAGATGTTAATATTAAACTTAAATAATTGATGTTCGAGCCTAATGTTCCTTTCAATCAAGCTAAAATTAATAGCTGGAAAGGTAGGTATCTAACACACAAAATTTATACCTTGTAAGTACACAAAACCATGTGTTTAACTTCAATGCTATAGCAACTAAGTAAATACATTATAACGAAATTGATAGAAACCTGTCAATTAACTTAAGAATAGAAAAACAGCCTTCACGATGACATGGAGACTATTTTTCATGACATAACATAGCAATTTGAACTTTATTTGTTGGCGCTTAAGAACTTTAATTTTATTAACACCTGTATATTCCCACAGACTTTATAACATACTTTATTATTTTATCGTTCATTTAGCTGTAGGTTTGTTAACAACATCATCTTTGTTGTTCAATTAATATTAAAGTGACGGGTTGACACCAAAATATATCAATTGAAAGCTTTGATGTTAATTTTGTTAATTAAATTGAAAACGTTTTTGGTTAAGCATCAATTACGATAATTATTAAATGTCAATTCAATTTATTAATTCTAAACAAATAAAATGAAATAGATGTATAAATCATATTTATCACAAAATAAAAAAAAATACATACATAGGAATGTACATATTTAAAATTTTAGGCTAAAAGTCGTACATACTGTCCCATCGTACCCTAGCCAAGTTATTAAAAAAACCTGTATTAAGGGCATGATATAAATATACATTGGGATAATATAAATTAAGTTTTGATCTTTTATATAATCTTGATAAAAGAACTTCTAACTACAAATACAATATAATAATTTTATGTCCTATATACGCCTCCATATAGCATCGGTCATATACATATATATACTGTAAACGAGCTCCTCCAATCCACCAGTTCACATATAATAAAGAAACAGTAGGTCGTCAATGTAGGCATAAACTAATCGAAAGTATCTATATATTAACAAAAGAATAATGCCATTAACGTCCCTAAAGCCGAAAAGCATCATCATTTTGTAAATCTCCCCATATAATACACCGCAAATGATAAATTGTTCATTATTTACTATGTCAGGGCAATTTGATAATATTCTCCAACGGATTTGTCTGCATTATTCATGGCTGACCCAACGGTAAGCTAACAGAACCTCGGCTAGCTTATTTATAAAAACGTCGCTTTCGTCGTGACAGATTATATTTACCTACCCACGGTAGGAAGTCGAAAAGATGAAGACATAGGGGCGGTCTAAGGGGGCGGTCTTTTTACGGAAATATATTGTACCCTTGGGATATTCATATGTGAAAAGTTCCATTTGTATCTTTTCTAAATCTAAAACAAAAACGTTCATCTGATATAACAGCAAGAGCTGTCAACTCTATAAATAAGATTTAAAACGTTTTCACGAATATATCTTATTGGTTTCGGGGTCAAAAATAATTTAAGGTTTGCCTTTAGATTATAAATGTAATCAATGAGCTGCTTCATAGATAAAAGTAAATGAATATAAGCTTTTCTTTGAAACTTTATTAAAATCCTAGAATCCCAAGCTAGTTGGAGTCAATCGTCCATAAATCAGGATAATTCAAACATCGCGATCCATATTGCTAAGTGTCTTGTTACTTAACAATGAGGAACGCGAATTTTGAATATTGTTATTACGTATGTACATTAGCAACCCTAACAATTTACCAAATTTAAACATATTATATACCTACCTATATTACTTTTAGTTATAAACTAACCAAAACCAACCATTACTTAGATTAGTAATCACATTCACTTCGCCTAAAACATTAGCGACGAAACTACGAGAATTCTTAATCAAATTATCAATTAGCAGCTCTATTTGACCCAGGAAATTAGAGTGAAAACAGACTTACGACTTTTGGATTGACCGATAATTTGCCAAATCTTTCAATTGGAAAGGAAACGTTTACTTGTTTTTAATCCTACTTAATATTATAAATGTGAAAGTTTGCGTGTGTGTGTGTTTGTTACTCCTTCACGCAAAAACCACTGGACCGATTGCGATGAAATTCGGTATCTAGATAGCTGTATACCTGGATTAACACATAGGCTACTTTTTATCCCGATATTCCTTCGGGATCGGAACTTACGCGGGTGAAACCGCGGGGCGCAGCTAGTTTACCATAAATTGAACGATCGCCGAGCCGATTCTCTGGATCTGCATCCATACAAAGGTCCATAGTCTGCTGTTACCTTGAGAAGCGAATTATTTGATGTTCCGTTAAGGGTGCTAATTGGTTTTCTCTGTGGTCTTGAACATGGTACTTATCATTATCTACTGAGATTTTAGGTCTTAATTTGGAATTAATTCCAGTTTGCCGCGTCTTTCTGACTACTAACTAGTATCTCCTGTGGGTTTAAGCTGTCTTAAACCCAAATTAAGTTTAATGAATTAATTTAAAGTAATTAGTTTATGTTTATAAATATTAATTAAATTGACTGATATACCTAATCAGCCCCCTGATTCACAAATCATCGCAAGACAACTGAAATTAAAGATAATTTTGCTGCTCTTTCGGTCCTGCGATTTTTGCCCTTTCTTCTTCTTTTCTTTTCTGTTTAGTCTACCGATAGTTTTTGAATCAGCCTGCACAGGTCTAAATGGCAAGGTATGGTTTTATAATTCTGTAACAATGTATTTGTTTGAAGAGAACTTTAATACTAAGTCATTGGTGCCATGTGACTCTTCGGGTTCCATCATATTTATTGTCCAGGCATGCCGTTCTTCTTATAAGCAAGCATGCTACACGACCTCATCATAGTTTCTCATGAGGTGAAATGAGGCCAAATGCAAGCTTATTTTGCGTAAAAAAGTACTACTGCCGTCATGATAATTAATATAGTAATATGAATTCTAGTTAAGATTTAGGCTAGGAGAATTATAAAACATCTTTTTTTAAATTATAGGAATCTTCTAGAAAAAACTGGCACATTATGCCTAATTACTTTAAACATGTACTTAAAGTCATTAGGCATAATGGGCCACTTCAAAAATAGGCAGCGGCTTCATTAGCCTGATGAAATTTTTAATTTAACGTAATTGTTATAGGTATAGGTACCCACCTATACCTATGCCTATACCTCCTCCATCCATCCACCGACTACCCAGTCGGTGGATGAAGGCGGCTGTGGACCGCTGTTTGTGGCGTCGCTTGGGGGAGGCCTATGTCCAGCAGTGGACGTGTTTGGGCTGATATGATGATAATATGTGTTATAGGTATCATGGGTCCGTCGAAGAGGTAAAGACGAAATGCCAGAACTGCTGACAGTGGGCGCTGTGACCTACGCAGCAGATAACCGTGTAACGGTCGCCAGAAGGTATCCTGGCAACTGGAAGCTGCTCATCAGAGAGGTCAAACCTGATGATGAAGGGGTCTACGAGTGCCAGATATCAACGCACCCGCCGAGAGTCAGCAGGACTTTTTTACATATAAACAGTAAGTTGCCTCTACCTTTAATTTGTTTGATCATTCGAATGAAATTCATTCGTCTTAAAAACTAAGGTGTGTTCTGAATGCGCGGTTTTTTTTTGGTGTTTTGCTCACAGAGGTCAAGATTACAAATATTTTTAAAGGTTTATTTAAAATACAGTAATTAAAGTCATGTCGGATACTACAATATAATAAAAATATTCTGTATAGGCCAGGATAATTTTTGTCTACTATACTTACTTTACACAATTACATAACTTATACGTCAACTAATAGTCCTGGCGCACACAAAACTTACGAGGGTGCATGGGTATTGCTTTCTCTATATACATTTAATCCTCTATTTCCTTCCTTAAGAGGAAACGTACCCGGTCGCTTCTCCACACAAACGTAGTCGACTGTTTCCTCCCTGGATAATGACACTAAAGCAAATACTTTTGTGCCATGAAACCTAAAACTGCCAGGACCGCATGGTCCTAGCAGTGGCCTTATTTCTTGTTTTTGTCATGGCAGTTTAAAGTTTTATGGCACAAAAATATTTGCTCTAGTGTCATTATCCAGGGAGGAAACAGTCGACTACGTTTGTATGGAGAAGCGACCATTCCTCTTAACAATGCCAGCTCACTTAATGTATAAATATAAAATTATAATTGAAATCGCTCGTCAGAAGAGGTTTGAGTTTTATGTGTATCAATAAACAATGATGTATTAGCTATCGGTACTTATAATGCATTCTGAATAAGGTCACGGCTTTTTCTGTATCAATGTTCGTCGAAAGAACCTACGAAAGAAGAGTAGGGGTCATAATTAGGAACTGATATCAAGAAAGAGGTCATCCTCTTTCTGTTTGGCTTCTCTCCTTTCATACCTTCTTGCAAAGAGGTTAGATGAGCTATAAAGCTAATCCAACTTCTTTGAAAGAAGGTACTCAAGGAGAGAAGTGAAACAAAATTCTTAGCTTTAGAGGTTGGATCAGCTACTACTAAATAGCCTACTAAAGAAGAGTAGGGTCATAATTAGGAACTAATATCAAGAAAGAGGTCATCCTCTTTTTGTTTCGCTTCTCTCCTTTCATACCTTCTTGTAAAAAGGTTACATTAGCTATGAAGCTAATCTAACCTCTTTGTAAGAAGGTACGCAAGGAGAGAAGCGAAACAGAATTCTTAGCTTTTGAGGTTGGATCAGCTACGTCATAATTGTGTCGCCCTGACGTTAGGTGAGATATTTTACGCATTCACAGCAGCTGTATTTATAGATGCAGATGTAGCCTATGACTTTTTTTACAAAATAAGATAACTTAGGTAAAATGCGTAATGTTTTTCAAAGTACCTACCTAGTTGTATTGAAGTTGATGTACGATGTGTCAAACGTTCCATATATCATACTTTGGTGACTCTATTAATATTTTATGACCTAAATCTGTACTAGGAGTCCATATGAACTATTAATGCGTACCAAATACATCAAAATATACCTTTCGGGTCCATCTATTAAATGTTTAAATTATCGATCGTTCCGGGTCGTTATAACACTCGCAGACTCCAGACTTTCTGCCCCCTTAGACAAGATCGCTTTCCATTATCGATATCGCCAATCTACAGACTTTTTAAGCTTTAGCTTAGCTTTTATCGCGGGCTCTGAGCGCGGCGACCGAATCAAGAAATTCCGTAATGAAAATAAAACCTAACACCCCTCCGCTTACCATGTAGCTCTACCGAGCGTTCGCTTAACTTGTATGTATGTATATGGTACGACTGTACGAAGCTCGCACGATGCAATTGCTTTACCGCGGCAGTCCCCGAGTGCCACACGTTTTTTTGTATGAAATTAATATAAGCCAACGAAAAGTCACGCGGTGTTGTGTTATCTATCTTATCTTATACCAATTTAATACTAAAAACTGTCAATTGGCGATACCCCTAATGGAAATTAATCTTGTCTATCGGGGCTGGACAGTTTAGTACCATTAATTTTCGATAAAAAAGGAAAAAGCATTTATTATCTCCAAATTAGAATTTATGGTCAACTATCGCCCGACAGAAAGTGTACAACCTGCGAGACCTCAAAACTATACCTAATTTCCGATGAAACTTCAAAGTGAATATCAACATCACTTAATGTTTTATCACACAACCGTGGAAAGGGCGTAAACACGGTAACGTTAATTAAGTACCGTCAGTAAATAAGAAATTACATGTAATTACTGTTGGTAAGGCTCGACACAGACGATGAATTTATCAAAATGGTCAAGAGTAAACAATAGCACAAACTATTACGACGCCCGCCGGTCAGCCTCCCTTTCTGCGATAGTGGGGACTCATTATGCGGAAAACTGTGCTTAGATTATCTTTCACTAGCTGCGCTCCGCGGTTTCCCGATTCCGTGGGTAAAATGGGATAAAAAGTAGCCTAAATATGTTAATCCACGTCTCGCTATCAAAATACCGAGTTTCATCGCAATCGGTCCAGTAGTTTTTGCGTGAAGGAGTAACAAATATACATACACACACATACACACAAATTTTCACATATTTAATATTAGTAGGATTAATCTTTATTTTTTAGTTTGTAGCAAATAGGCTCCGAAACTACTGGACCGATATTGATGAAACTTGATTTGTGGATACATTGATTCATTGACAATAACATAGGCTACTTTTTATCCCGAAACTCCCACGGGTCTGGGAGCTATGTGGGTGAAACCGCCGAGTGCTGGTAGTTCACTCATAAATAGCTTAAATCGGTATCCTAGCAGCGCATTCTCTATGTAAATGTACTCATTTAATTCCTCAATAAAGAGCAATCATTAATTTCTCATTTTTATTTATTTATTTATTAAAAGGACATAATAATATACATTTTCTTAGTTTAACAAATGCCAAGAAACCTAACTAGGTTTGCCTTGGCATTTAGGTACAATCGACGCTACATCGTCTATACTAATATTATAAAGCTAAAGAGTTTGTTTGATTGTTTGTTTGTACTCGCTAATCTCAGGAACTACTGGTTCGAATTTAAATAATATTTTTGTGTTAGATAGTCCATTTATCGAGGAAGGCTTTAGGCTACTTTTCATTTTGATATTCCCACGGGATCGGGGCATATAACTAAGGTTTTTTGTACGTATACAAATGTCGTTGTGATTTACTTTTTATTTATTAGGATTGAATAGTTTCATATTTTATTTAGTAATTAGATATAACAAACAGAGGAGTATGTGTAAAACAAACTTAGGTTTGCAACTAAGCAACTAGGCTTGTGTTATGGCTGCTAGATAACAGATAGAATACATAATATTTACTTTTTATTGGATAAAAGACATACCCACGTATCCTTCTATCGACGTCCAGAGCTTTAATGTCTCTCGTCTGTGACAAACTTTACTGAAACGACTCACCTTTGACAAGCAAATACTTATAAATGACCTTACAGACAAAATGACTGACGATAATCTCTATACCCACGTAGCCTTCTATCGACGTCCAGAGCTTTAATGTCTCTCGTCTGTGACGAACTTTACTGAAACGACTCACCTTTGACAAGCAAACACTTATAAATGACCTTACAGACAAAACGACTGACGATAATCCCTATACTTATTCCATCATAAAATTCTTTGACCACGCACTCATAAATAATGTTGATGATATCAAGTATTCTGTTGGGTAATTTGTCAAGTACAAGGCTATGGAAATAAATGGCCGTCCAATATGACGACCCAGTTGGCACAATGGTCACCATGCCGGACTGCCAAACACAGGGTTGCGGGTTCGATTCCCGCCCCCGACAAGTATTTATGCTTAGATATTTGTCTGGGTTCTGGTTGTTTCTATGTATTTTAAGTATATATTTGCAAAAGAAAAGTATATAAGTAGTATATCCGGATACACAATATGCCTACATTGTACGCAGTTAGAATTTTAAATACTCGTATTTGAATCGATTGGAAAGTTGCTTACGTGTTTACGACTGAACCTATGTTGTTCCAATGTCTAATTGTTCAATTTTTTTTCCCGATGTTTAACTTACAGTTCTATTTTCCGAATGTTTGACTATTTACCTCATAGTCACCTCATAGTCAGCGTTTGACCATTACTTACCCGATGGTAAATGACTACGCGATTTAAGATGTAATACGGTTTCCTAGAAGATCGTGACTCAAAAACACGAGTAAAGACGGCAGTGGAACAAAAACCTTTTCCGACCCGATCTCCTTTTGTAGCTGCACCGGTCTACGTATCGGAACACGGACAAGTCCGCTTGGTCTTACGACTTAGACCGATGGGGGGTAACAAGTCAAGGCCAAAGGCTCTCACTATATCCCACGGATGCGAGCAAAACGAACACCCAAACGCCATGTTTTTCTTTACAATATTCAACTTATTTGAAAAAATAATACCAAAATGATGATGATAATGTCAATATGATTTTCTCGATCGCAACATTGAATTTATTTAAAACGGTATATTTTTGTTTTATTTTGTGGGCTCAAAATACTTCGATCTCGTTACAGGCGCCATTTTCACGAGACTGAAGTTTTTTCGGGTAGATTTTTATAGTTAGAGGCAACCGTATCGTTTACTAGTGAAAAAAGGGAACATCCTATACAACGTTAAAAGCTTAGGTATAAAGTACTAAATCAATGCTTCTTCTTCTTTCTTCCTTTCTCTTTTTTTTCTTAATCTTCCTTGCTTTCTAGCTTTCTTTTTTTACTTCGTGTAAATCTTATTCCATATTTCTTCCTGTGTTGTACAACTAAAATTATCTATCTTTTTTAAACAGCTCCCCAAGTGTGGGTGGTAGATGAAGCCGGTGCACCTCTCCTAGAGAAGTACTACGAAGCGGAGTCGACCCTCGCTCTGGTGTGCAGGGCGAGAGATGTGGAGACGCCAGCGGTCCTTACCTGGTTGCATGAAGGGAGAGCACTTAACTCTGACACTACGAGAGGTGGAATTAGGTAAGTTATACACTGGTATTTTTTTTGAAAAAAAAGTTCCTTATCGCGCGTTGCGAAAGGGGGCTAGACGGAAAAAATTAAGACCAAAAGATGTAAAGACACTTTGGGCTATAGTTGTATTTCTCTGTCTGTCCCTCTCTCTCTCTCATAGAAAGCAAGCCAGTTATTTTCGTTTCATCTTTCTTCGTTTCATCCGGGTGTCCCTTGACACCTCTCAAGTTTTTTTTACATTTGATAGGTCAGCGTTGGGCCCCTACCACACAGGCCTGATGGTAGGTGACGATGAGATCTAAGATGTAAGACGCTTTCCTAGAAGATACCTATTTGCTCGCGGCTTGAAGACGCAGGCGACTGATTCCACTCCTTGCATTACGAATAAGGAATGACGAAGCAAAACCCTGATATTTCCACAATGGATCGGTGCCAATTATGAGTCAGCCAATTTAATTATCGAAAACTAGCTGCACCCCGCGGTTTTAGCCTTGTAAGTTCCGATCCCGTGGTAATATTAAGATGACAGTATCCTGTGTCCTTTAATTTAAATTGGTTGAGCTGTTTAGCAGTAAAAAGTAAAGTAACAAACTTTCGTATTATAATATTAGTCAATTGTTATCAAATGTAGTAGAAACAACTTGCTAGGTCCTCCTATTCCTGTGAGAAAATCGGTAGTGACACATGGACAGACGGACAAGAGAGTGATTTTATAAGGAACCCTTACATCACTCTCTTGTCTGTATTGTCGCAAGTTGTTTCTACTACATTTACCTTATATAAAATCACTCTCTTGTCCGTCTGTCCGTGTGTCATCATCGATTTTTACAATTTGAGGGACGGATCCCTAAAAATTAGGGTAGTATTACCAATCCTTTATATTGTAGATAATTATGATAGTTATTGTTTTTTTACTGACACTAAGTCAAATAAGTGAGATCCTAAAGGACAAGAATAATTTAGGAAAAAAAAGATAAAAACCTCACGAATAAGGTATCAAAAACCTCAAAGAAAGGTCTAATAGACTTGTACTGCTATACAAGGTAGAGTCTATCTATCAACAAAAAAAAAATTCTTATCGACCCGCAGCAAGTCCAAGACATTTCCCTTTATAGAACGTCCATAAATTATTCAACATCATACGTACAAGCTTTGAGACATAATAACAGGCTATTCTACATTCCTATTGAAATATTTCTCGATTTTACTTTCCTATAGGCAGGGCTCAGGATTGCTTATAAATAAACAATGAAGACGCAGTGTTTGCTTCACTCACACCCACGCAACGCGCGGGCAAAACTTTCGAATCAGCGGGTTTCCGCGAGACGTTTATGAAAATTTAAACGAGCTCTCAAAATAAGAAAGTTGTCATCGTGTTAAGAGGATCACATACTTTTTAGATGATATTTGTTGGGTAGCATACCTGTTTACATCCCTCAAAAAAAATTTTTTACGTTATTGATGTCAATTTACGGTCATGCGGGTTAAGCGACGCCTGGCGCGGTCATTACATCGATGGGCGGCCAATTAGTAGTGTGGCAAAAATGTGTTTTCGTGAGACCCTCCGTGCTTCGGAAGGCACGTTAAGCCGTTTGTCCCGGTTTCTACCTCCACTAGCAGTCGTTAGATCAAGTTAGAGAGCTTAAGGCGATCTGAAAACTCTAACAATAGTAGAGCCACACCACTATACGAGAAGAAGAAGATTGGCATCTTCTTCTTGAATAGTTTCATTTCTTGAATAGTTTGTATCCTAGAATGTTTTATTATGGATTATGGATTAATCACACAAAACACCGAACTCAGACAATTTTAAGGAGAGGAATGATCCATTTATTTTTATATGAATAAATGTGCTGTCTCTTGTAACCCTCTTAAATAGGCTTTTAAAATGATAAAGTTGTCATCGAGTATTATACAAGCAAAAACATTTTCGACATTTATGTTCGAAAATTGATTTTGAAATTCAATTTTGAAGTATTATTTGAATATTTAGTGCGTATCGTTCGGACAACGGTTTTTTAAATGTGAAATTTGCTTTTGTGTTTGATCTCAGTGTTTGGTTGTAAATATCGGATAAAATTTTCGATAAACTTGCTAATAAATAATGTGAAAGTATAAATATTTGAATAAGGCTTTGATAAACCTTTTATCTTTGCATTTCAATTTAAGTCATGATAAATAGAAAACCTTTTTAAAATGTTTGATTAAAATACACGCAACAGTTCTAACTGAGCAACGTCAATAGCGGTACCAACTTTGATTTTTACAAATCTTCCCAGTTAAACCCTGTGATGACATTGATCGGCAGTCAATAAAATAAAGTAAAAACAAATAAATATTGTAGAACATTCCACACATCGCCATCTAGCCCCAAGCTAAGTAACTAGACTTGTGTTATGGGTGCTAGACAACGAATATACTATACTTAGATACTTTTCTAATAATAAGGGCACCTTGAGGCGAGGTGTGCCCGCAGGGCACCTTGAGGCGTGGTGTCGGGGAGTAGCGACCCCGCGGTTCCCGAGTGCTCCAGGGGGAAGCAACCGTTCCTCATCTCCGGCTGGCCTTAGTTGGCTGATCGGAGTGAAAAATGATGAGGAAGCGGTCCCCCGCCTCTGGCTTGCCTTCACCGGCCGTCCAGAGTGGAGTCGCAAGAATATGTTCGAAAGATATATGCCGCACGTCAGTGGTGAGTGGGCCAGGTAGGCTGGACCCTCAGGGAGCCCGTGACCTGAGTTTAAAACCCAGTGCGGCATCACTATCTTTAAGCCACTCCCGTCCCTGTTGCCCCCTTGCTGTAATTTACTCAGCTGATTAGGGTGGCCCAGTTTGAGAGTTGGCGAGTCTCCACCTGCCACTTTTACATGTTTGTTGAACATTGTTACGGCAGGTGCCATAGTACCCATAGTCTCCCAGTATCCAGTCCACTACCATCCCATCACAATAGCCCAAGTAGTAGTTTTCTCCTGTAGTTTATCAATAGTTCTATTCAAACCGGAGATTGCCTTGGCAGCATTTTATAGTGCAGACAGGGATAATCGCCGGTTTGATGTCCACATCATACTTTGTAATTAAACTTGTTATTGTAAAGGGCCTCTACGTGTTGGCTTCGGCCCCACGCATGCCTTCCAAAGGTCCGGGACTCCATAGTCCCATGATATAGGACATATAACAAACAAATAATAATAATTTTGAATATTTTTTTCTGATAATAATAATAATTTTCACCTTATTGGGAATAACACATTTTAGATAGATAGATAGACAGATATATCCTTATTTGGCTAACAACAAAACTAAAACTTAGAGATAACTTATTTTTAATATGACTAAAAATCACAGACTTCATTAAATATTATAAGCTATGTTGACGACCCAGTTGGCACAATGGTCACCATGCCGGACTGCAAAACACTGGGTTGCGGGTTCGATTCCCGCCTCAGACAAGTATTTATGCTTGATATTTGTCTGTGGTCTGGTTGTTTCTATGTATTATAAGTATATATTTACAAAAGAAAAGTATATCCGTTGTCTAGCCCCCATAACACAAGTCTAGTTACTAAGCTTGGGGCTAGATGGCGATGTGTGGAATGTCCTGCAATACAATTTTTATTTTTTATTTATGTATTTGTAACACAGTAACAGTGTCGCTGCCAAATAGGCTCCTGCTCAGCTATGTGGTGCATAAATGCAACGCTGATTTTCAGCAGAGACCCTGTGATTAGAGAGATGAGAGAGAAAGAGAGTAGGACGATAGATGTAGTAGGATTTTCGCGTACCCAGTTCTTCATCGAAAACAATAAATTCTTCCATAATAATCATTTAATTTAATTTGAGACACCACATTTACTATTGACTTACAACCACTAAAACATTAATTTAATCTAAAGCAAGTTGACGTATCACAATTAATTTACATGTTCATCTACTTACAAGGGTCGGGGTTTGTTTCCAACATCTTAACGTGTGTGCTTGCCCACGAATTTATAATGTTAAACACTGAATACAGGACAAGTTTTGTACCTATATAACACGTCTGTTTAAACTTAGGTTAAAGTTATGTACCTAAACCAGAATGAACTAATTAGTCGCTTCGTGTACTTTGAAATATGTGCTATAAAGTCCTGAGGTAAAAACAGGTCTCTTTTGCTATCCCATGGATCTTCTGAGAATGATCCCATTCGTCCGATATAATTTTTTTTCAGGCAAATTATATCTAATTTTTTTTTATACAAAAGATTCATTGTTTCTAATACTTGTACTTGTACTTGAACGGACGATTTTTCGCAATAAGACCCTTTTTATTGGGTCCTTTTTGCGTGAGGATGGAGTAGGCTTGCCCAGCACCGGGTAGTAGGTGCTAGGCACGCTTACTCCATCCTTAGCTTTTCTCTTAGTCGACTTATCTCAGCTTAGTCAGAGCCAACTAAGCCGCGGGTTTCATCACGATGTTTTCTTTCACCGTTTCTAACATTTTATTTTAGTATTTTATTTCATTGAACTACATATTTATGTTCAATAGAAATATATTAAGTACCTACTAAGTATATTGGAGTATACGCATTTAGCGTCCTATTTATTAAAAAAATGCAATTTTCATTGTAAGGATCTACGCTCACTGTGCCCGTAGTATCATACTACGATCGTTATAGAAAGGTTGAAATTTTCATAAAGATGATATTCGGAATTTTTTCCTTGGTCCATTTTGAACTTCTACACGGACGAAATCGCGGCCAAAGCTAGTATTTAATAAAATTCTTTGCTGTCTTAGAGAAAGTAAAATAATAGAAGCACATACCTTACACAACAAATGTCGTCAATTTAACTTTCTCTTAATAAAGACATCTCACTGAATAGTGAACAACCCTCATTTGTAAGTGGTCCCTACCCCATACAACGTAAATGATGTGAATGAAGTACCATTGTCTCTCAATCTACAAAACTAACCCTAAGTTCTCGTTTAGAGCTCCCGCAGAACACAGGCTATTTAATCGGACTACCTCGTTATATAGCCGCGGCTTCAGCAGCGTCGGGGTTGAATTAAAAAAAAACTTTCTTATTGGATGCCTACGTCATAAACCAAATAATGATGCCAAGGCATTACTTGAGAAAAAAATATGATAAAATTCTCCGTTTTCCTAAATTACAATGAAATTGATAGTATTTTGTGAACTAGATGGGGATTTAAGCATTAAAGGGTACCGGCGCTCTGTCCATACAAACGTAGTCGACTGTTTCTTCCCTGAATACTGACGCTAGAGCAAATATGTTTTACGTTTGTATGGAGAGAACGCCCGGTACCCTTTCCTCTTAAAAAGTCACGTGTTTTTCATTTTATTCACCAACATCATACGCCATTACACATATAGGAACCTAGCCTCCTTGCAAACAAATAATTTTAGTTCGAAGTTTTGCCATTATTATTTTAGCTTGACCATTGTCTTGAACTCAGGACTTCTTTCAGAATCTTCAATTTGTAAAATTATCTTCAAATGTGAGCTATCGGCGGACTATTGACCAACCGAAAGTTTGTAGTCCACGACTCTTACTAAACTCTAATTTAATCAAATAATTCTTGTTAATTTAATCATTAGAAGGTTTTATCTCGATCCTACTCATTAGACATAGCAAACATTAAATGTTTTAGATTCTAAAGATAACAGCATTTGTCAGGCGACCCTTTTAGACACGATAGTCAATATTTAAATAAATTTACATTTTATAAAAATAACCTAATCTTTTAAGCTTAATTTATCTTGAATTATGTAATTTTAAGTGATTGTTATAATTGTTTTTTTTAATTAATTTTATGAGTAAGCTCGCGGTTGCAACCGCGTAACTCCCGATCCCGTGGTAATATTGGGATATTAAGTAGCCTATGTGTTAATCCAGGTCTCCAGCTATCTACATCCCGAGTTTCATCTAAATCGGTCCCGTAGTTTCGGAGCCTATTCGTTACAAATAAAAAATATTTTCTCTTTATGTTATTAGTGTATTAATAAATTAATTAAAATATTCTATTATGAATTAAAATATACTATAATTAATTTAAATATACTATTATTTTAATGGTTTTATGTCAATTTATTTTATGTTTTTTTGCATATAGGTGTTACTTAAGTTAGAATTTATTTTGTTTTTGTTATTTTTAATCATTTTGCGTTCTGTTTTTATGGTGCAATAAAGTGTTTTTATCACAGTTGCTCATAAAGTGGATCTTATTCAACGGCTTTTAGGCTCATAATCCAACATATTATGCACGCGTGCGTTTTAGATTTGTTAACTAGTGCTGTAAAGTTATCCCGAAAAGGTAGGTACCAAAGAGTTTTTTAACTAGCAAAAATGGTTGTCTCTAAAGTCGGTTTACGAACGAAAATTTATAATGACATGAGTGATAATGACTTAGAAAACGATTAAAAATTGAGTTGTTTATTTTTTGTTTTTTCTTTACTTAAATATATTGTTTTTCCGTACCATTGTATTTTGTTCTTAACCCCCGACGCAAAAACAAATAGAAAAACCCTAAAAAATAATGTATGTCACACGAGGATGTATAGGTTAAAAGTCTTTAGCCTGGCCTTTCCGGAGCATAATTAACAAAAAAATATTGCCTTAAAAAAATGTAAACATAGAGTTATCACAAATATTTTGTTAATTATTATTTTGTTTTCTTTTCAAGTCTTTTCTTTTATTCGCAACTGTGATAAAAAACGTCGTACGATATACGTGTGAAATTGATATTTGCATCTTGGCTTCTATGACACGCTCGCTGCCGCTCGCGCGTCATAAACCGCCTCTATGCAAAAATCAATTTACCACACTTATATCGTAATGTACTATTATCTATCTTGTTGTAATTTTCTGTTCTTTTTTAGAATAATAATAACTCAGCTAATCGGAGTATCATTTTTACAGTGTAAAAACGGAACAAGTATCAGGCGGTGCGGACAGCTTGCTACGACTGGCGAGAGTTAATAGCAGTGATGCTGGAAACTACACTTGTGCAGTCAGAGGCGCGAGGTCTCATACTGTTTCTGTACATGTTTTGAATGGTACGTATATATTTTGTTAAGAAAAAAAATATTTATTTGGACAAGCATACGACACAAGACATTTTAGAAAAACTAGAGAGTCCACCAACATAAGAACACTGACATGTACAGGAACAGCTATCTGCGTCCCTGGCGGCGACAAGATTTTGATTTTAACAACAAGATTTTGAAGATTGAGATTTTTATATAAAAAATTTGCAAATGGTAAATCGGACAAATCTTTGTGATTTTTTTTTTTTTTAGAATAATTTAATTATTAATAAAAATCCTTCCACTTGTCCCTGAAGGATGACATTGCTGTGGGTACAATAATAACTAAAAATAGTGAAAAATAATTAAATAAACTCCAATCGTGGTTTGAGAAATGGGGATGACACCGCGCCCCTCAATTAAATGGCGTGGTTTTAAATATTAACTAATGCAGTTTCATCTCCCTAAGTCCAGATTCCGAGGAAATATGCAGAAATAAATATCCCACGTTACTCCCAAGGATTCAATGCATCCTCATACCAAGTCTCATTAAAATCAATCCAGCAGTTATAAAGTAATCACAGACAGGAATGAAGAAAAATAAACCTTTTATAACAAACTAACTGCGTTCCGCAGTTTTACCCGCGTAACTTCCGATTCTCTGGGAATATCGGTATAAAAAGTAGCCTTCCCAATGAATCAATGTATCCTCATACCAAGTTTCATCAAAATCGGTCAACTAGTTTCGGATGCTATTCGTTACAAACAAAAATCTTTCCTCTTTGTAATATTAGTTTAGAGTATACATATAGAAGTATAGAAAACAACTAACATCCATTAAGCGCAAAATTGTAAATGAGCCACATAAAATAAAAACGCAAAAGAATAATGTAGGTAACAGACTTGTTGAAACTTCCAGCAAATTTTCAAAAGTTAATGAACCAGAAAACTATTTGAAGCATTTTAAACCTTTTGTAAAAACAAACAATTTTATGTTACAAAACATAATTTTGGTGAAGTTCCCGCGAAACAGTTAAAACACTGTTGGCGAAACAATGCTCTAACTATGTGAGTTAACGGAAACTCTGGCTAAATAAAGTTAACAGGTTTAAAACAGACCATAGTATAATTTATGCTGTACTTTGGTTTTAATAATAAATAAATAATATTAATAAATTATATTTATTTCCATTTTATGGTTTACATTTTGGCTTACATTGCAACCGAGCCAAGAATCGAACTCGCAATCCCCTGTATACCCTTCGACGCATTAAATCAAAACGCCTAACTCGGAAAATACCAAAAACGCACAATACAAACACCAACTATGATATAAGCAATATACGCATAACACTAACTTTCATTTATATTTATTATATTATTTATTATATTAATCAAACCCGCAACCCTGTGTTTGGCAGTCCGGCATCGTGACCATTAGCCCAACTGGGTAGTCAAAAAGATTTTCATCGTCGAAATATTGAGGTCCAAAAAATAAATATCCTGTTTAAATCCTTATATAAAGACATCTTTTAACGCCAATGGTTAACAAATTGGAAACAAACTAGGCTCTTTCAAGTTAAAAAATGAATTATTTACAAACATCTTAGGCACGTCTTTTAACGACCTAAGTTGTAATTAAGTTACGCCGGAAAGTCATCATTCAGTCTCTACGTCACTAAGTTATTGCCTCATTAATTATTCAATACTTGAAAGTTGTCTTTGATAACTGTTTCCAATTTAATTTATTAAAAACATTTTGAATAGGAATATAATTTATGTCAAAGGATCAAGTAATGTTGTAATTAAAATGTTGTAGTTAAATACCTACTTACCTATAGACTGACGTTAACTTATTTATTACTTAGCATCACGTCAAACCTCCGTTTTATATGTTAAGTAGACCTATGTTTGCGTATGATTGTTAATATGACAAATAAATTAAAAAAAAAATAGAACTAAAGTGATCATTTTGCTATCAGAATTAAGCTACGTATAGACAAGTTAAAAATTAAATGTAAAATCTTTAAATGTGCTACGAACTACAAATTTAAATACCTTTTTTACAACGTACTCGACTGTTTTCTCCCGGATAATGAGACTAGCACAAATATTTTTGTTGAATAAAACCCATAACTGCCATGACTATGCCCCTAGTTTAGTTTAGTTTTACGGGGCTGTTTCCGCACTTAGCCTCATTATTTGGGCCATTGTGCGTATGACTATGCCCCTATGTCTTGTTTTTTTCTCATTTTCTAATTATCGTAGAAATTAAGATTTTAAAAACAAAAAAAAGGGAGGAAGCTGTCGACTACGTTTGTATACAAAGAGCGCCCGGTATCCTTTCCTCTTAAAGGTCGAATTTTTAAAAATCCTGGGTTAGTGCTCCCTTCAAAACTTCCTAAAAGGGGGTTCCTTTTATCACGTAACAGACAGGATCTCGCCATGCGAAGTTTCACATGTTGAAGGAGGAGTTTTTCTGACGTTCTGATAAGACAGAGTCACTTTTCCTAATCCTAACTTATATTATAAATCCGAAAGTTTGTTTGTGTCGGCCTGTTCACGGTCAAACGACTGAACCAATTTGGATTAAAATCGACAAATAGGAGATAGGATAATATGTCTCCTTTTGATCCCGATATTCCCGCGGGATCGGAAGTTACGCGGGTGAAACAGCAGGGCACAGCTTTTCCATTATATTTTGATTATAAAGTACAAGTAGATATAAATTGCTAGCCCTACAAACCTGCTGAAGGCAAGGAGCAAGTATAAATTACTAGCCTTAATTAATTCTCTTCATTAAATTAAAAGCAAGCCCAAAAAACTGAAAAAGATTTCCGTTTAAAAATTCGTAGTTGTACCTAATTTATAGTAAAAGCCCTTCTAAGACTTCAACGACTTCAAGGACAGGCAACAAACTTGAAATCGGCCGATTAGATATTTTATGATTGCTAAATTAATTACAAGTACACGATATTATGAAAGAAGAATATAAAAAACAGGGGATCTAATATAGCTACTTTTAACGAATCGTATTCGAATCGTAATACATATTTTGCCTATTTTGTATGTGTTTTATATAAAACCGAACCGTGTTGCATTTATTTATAGAAAAACAAATACAAATAAAAAACATTTCTAACTAAAATAAAAAATATAACAAAACAAACAAACAGACTATAAACATCCTCTCACACTTAAAATGCATATGCCGTCCTCTGTTCTATTGCGGGAGAAAAAATATTAGCATCGATTTGAGAATCTAATCCTTTTTCGAAGTTGATTAATCATACACAAAATAAAAATCCAATTCGTATTACTTTTCAGATACGATTCATAGAAAGTAGCTATTTTAGACCGTCCTTATTTTTTGTAGCGGTGCAGAAGCGATGCTGTCGCGCGTTCGCGTCGATACAATCGCAATGCGGTCGCTAGCTGTTTGCCCTCGCCCACACACAGCACGATTCAGTTGCGATGCAAACGCGATATAGTCGCGCTTCTGTCGCGATACACGTGGATGCGTGGATACTATGTAACAACGTTTAAAATACATTTATAGCACTTTGGCATCGCTTCTGTAGCGCGTTGAAAATGCGACTAACACACGTTAGTAGTAATGCTGTCGTGCGCAAACGCGTCGCATCGCTACAAAAAGTCGCCGTGTTCAAGGGCCCTAAGCTATCGGTCGACCGTTCAATCAGTAGTCTGCTTTATTGTACCTAAAGAACAAAGGAAGTATATTCTTTACCACGATTTTTAAAACAACCTATTTATCCTCAATCCATTTTTTTGACACAGTCCATTTGTTTCAGAAGAAAGCCTCGCCGAGCTCCACGCAGCAGCGCTGAAACAGAAGCCCTCAACGGTCATAGTAACGTCGTTATTGACAACAGCTATTTTTATAACTGAACCGCACACAGTTATTTCAATAGCGTTATTATTTGCGTCTATAATCCATACTCTAGCTGCTATTGACCTAATTAACTACGAACGTTTAATTTTAATTTTACCTACGTGATAAACAAAATAATTGTAAATACATAAGATATTAATATACATGTGGAAACAAACTAACAGACTTATCTATTGGTAATATCGTTGATTAAGAATGGTGTACACATTGTTACTTATGAACAAAAACCGTCACACATAAAAGCTTAAATACCCTTTATGAATAGATGGCGCCACTGCTATAAGGCCTACGTAATTTTAAATTAGTTTTATTTCATTTTAATCATTAAATATTGTTCATCTTATGGTAAAGTTAATTTTAAATTGAGTAAAAATTAAAATAAAATGGAAGCGGATGTACTGAAAATCAGTATTGTGTTGCCACAACAATAATATTATGCTAAGTACTTGATAAATCTTTTTTTTTTTGTATTACCGTACTCACTCAACATTTTAGTTTAAGTTTAGTTTATATTAAGTATCTGGTTAAATAGAATATTAAACATGAAGTTTTTTGTTATTCTTTTCTCTTCATAAGTGCTTTATTAATTTATTACAATGTCATCTGTGAGATTCATTTTCAAAACTTTGTAGGATTCATTAAGTTTCATAAGATTTGTAAAGACGTTACTAAAATGCACGTAGGTCCGCTGTTACGTATTGGCGATGTTCATCCATACAACATTCTTAAGGTGAAAGGGTACCGGCATGGCCATGGCAGTTATAAGTTTTATGCAAAAAAAATATTTGCTCTAGTGTCATTATTCAGGAAGAAAACAGTCGACTATGTTTGTATGGAGAGAGCCTTTAGTACCATTTCCTCTTAATCTACGGTAATATTTAATTTCACGGAATTATTCAATTTGAAGACAGCCGTTCACTTGTGTTTCTATTCCACTTCAAATATGAACGGTTAAGTTATCAGCAGATAACAAAGTCTGTAGTCTGTTTTCACCTTAAATTTATCGTTAGTTACTGGGAAATAAAATTTCATTGTATATTCGATTGTTTTATTTATGACCTGATTTGATTCGTTACATAAAAGATGCGTTTTAGTTGTAAATCGTGAATCGTCCATCATTTTTTTCGCAATTTATGAAATGGTCGATTTTAGGAATTTTCCCCTTGAAATTGGCAGGTAGGTAATAAATAACTTTTTGTTTTATTCAACTCTGTTTTTGTTTTGAAACGAAAGATAAAAATAGTCTTCCTTTTTTAAAAGTCGGTTAAATCCCAGTGTTGTTCACTAATTTGAAAATCACAAACAAAAACATAGTTTCTATAAAAACATCACAGTATCTACTATAAAAGAGTTCTGTTTTTATTCCTTTGCGGAACCCTAAAAACAATAATTAGTATATTCTAATAAAATGTTTTTTACTGTTATTTTAACTTTTAAAACGAGACCGCAACTTGACCTTTGATCTTGAGCGATAAAAAAGAAACAAAAGTCCTTAGAGCTTACAACCTAACAACCCATTTAGATCCTAAACCGATGGAGATAAGATCGCAATTCAAAAAAAAATACAAATTGCTATGTAGCTGAAATTTTAATACTTTCAATGCCTACCTACTTCAATTCTAGGAAAATATAGCTCTATACATCGCTTTATTTACACTTACACTTTTACTTAATGGAGAAAAAAACGAGAAAGGACGTCTGGTTACGCCAGTTAAGAAAATAAAATAACAAATAAAGATGATGGCCCTTGCCCAAAGTAGGCTCCAATGTCGTTTAGTAACTTTTTTTTTAGTAAATTGGTCAACGTTTATACACCAGCTCACACGATGGTAAGTAACAATTCAGTCTAAGATATAACAAGCTTTCCTAGAAAATACCTATGCGCTCGTAACTCAAATAAACGAGGACCTTCGAGGGAGGCGAGTGAAGATAGGCAGACAGCAGTGGAATTAACACTTTTCCGACTTTCGCTAGTCGCTATAATGTTTCTTTTATATTGTAAATCGCTATGTTTCATTTTATAAGTTGACCAACAAACTTCATGGTTAATATTATAACTAAACTAGCTGTGCCGGCAAACGTTATTTTGCCATTTTCAAAAAAAAATCTTGAAAACAAAATAAAAAATAGATAGTAGCCGATTCTTAGACCTATTGAATATGCAAAAATTTCATAAAAATCGGTCAAGCCGTTTAGGAGGAGTATGGTTACTAACATCGTGACTCGAGAATTTTATACAGGGTTATTGGTAATTATACTAGCAAGCCGTTGAGGGCTACTTCTATGCACCTTAACAAATAACTTTTGTTCTACGACTTTTAGAAATACGAAAAAAAAATAAAAATTTTGAGTTTATGTCAATTCGCTACTTTTTTTAAAACCAAGGTCATTCAGACTAAGAATCTATACATATAATAAATCTGTAGACATGAAAAAATCTGTAATTGTAAAATATCCAGAAAAAAAATACATAGGTCGTCTTAAAATCGTTAGCTGAACACGATAGGGTAGTTTTTAGAATTTTTGTCTGTTTGTTTGTCTGTTTGTCTATTTGTCTGTTTGTCTGTTTGTTTGAACCAGGTAATCTTATAAACTACAGAACAGATTTTAACGAGGCCCACATGAATATGTTCAGAAAATATCAGATTAACATTTAGGGTATGTTTCAATTTAACTTCAATATAATAATTATGATATTTGATGAAAAAACATGAAAAAAATGTGAAATTGAAATATTTTTCCGTGGTAAAACGTAATCGAACGTCAGAAGGGAACAGTACCCCTACCACGAGTTTTTTACGTATTCGATCAAACATACTTTATTGAGTATTTACTATAAAACATCCTATAAATCGACTTACTAGGTCCACCCGTCTCTGAGAATATCGGTAGTTATACACTGACAGACAGACGGACAAGAGATTGATCTTATAAAGGTTCCTTTTTTTCGAGTGTTTCAACAAGTCATGGTAGGGGTGCAGTACATGCCTCCGCTCAAGATGACAGCTGTCATAAAACCAAATAGTTTGCATTTAATACTACCTACGTCAAACTGAAAATGAGGTTAGTACAAAGAGGTACTACTACATAATAACACCGATCTCCTTTACCGAAGACCTTCTCGATGTTACACTTCTATCGCGCTTATTTCTTGCTTATCTCTAATTAAATAGTTTGAATTATGAATTCAAGTCGCGGAAACTTTATAGAAAATAAAAACAAAAAAGAATTTTCCAAATCGGTCCAAGCGTTTACGAGTAATCAGCGAACATACATGAAAAATATATATACCCGACGAATTGAGAACCTCCTTCTTTTTTGAAGTCGGTTAAAAATAGATAGATATTTGTTAAAAAAAATATTTTGTTTACCCGAATTACTAATTAAATTACGTAGCTCTGCCAGCTACCATCCATCCAAAGGTTGCCTGGAAGAGATCGCTTTAAGCGATAAGGCCGCCCTTTTTAACACTTAGACTTACGCTTTGATTTTTTTTATTAATGTTATTTGAAATTGGTGTTTACAATAAAGAATTTATCTATCTATCTATCTACCTAATAAAAAAAACTGGGCAATTTGGTCAAGAATTCAGAAAATTGCAATATGTTTTTTGCTATGTGATTTTAGACCCGATGAATAAATAATGCCCTTACGCTTTATAGGTTTTGTTCGAGAGCATTTTTTGTTCTTTTCGATGGGTATGGGACTCAAACCGCACACTTTCGAAAAATCATAGGACATCATTTTTCTTTATATATTCCATTTCCGAGACGCTTTAGAAGTTGGATGTCCTTTTGTAGTTTGGCATCAAGGTTTTGGCATAATAACATAATTTTACACAATTCTTTTAGGCATAAAGTATCCGCGCACTTTTGGAAAATCATGTAACATCACGTTTCTTCAAAAACATTGTATCCAAGACGTTTTAGAAGTTTGGTGTTTATTAATATTTGTTTTTTTTTTCGATGCCCTCTATCGATAGGTATGAGTCTCAAAGGGCACCGTGCACTGTTGTAAAATCATAGGACATCACGTTCCCTCAAATACCCCCTTTCCGAGACGCTTTAAATGTTTGTTGTGAAAGCGTTTTTTGTTTAACGTAATGCCTGCTATCAATATGTAAGGATCTCGATGTGCATCGCGTTATTTTAAGTATGAGTATCTGTTCTGTGCAATGGCCATTTTTTTAAATCATTAATACTATTATAGATTATTATTTGCATGATTTTGGTGTTATAAATACTATAACCTCTTATATTATGAATGGAAGAATATGAATCGAGGGACAAAGGTAGTTAATAATTCTTTTTTCTTTAATTTACAAACAACCAAATATAACTAGGAAGACAAAGTATGTTGAGAGTTTTGTGCGAATAGGAATTGGACTTAGTTTTAGCTTATTATATTGTTGTGTATTATGTTTTATTTGTGTGAAACTATTTGAATAATTATATTACTTACACATAAGTGCCTTCGCCAAATCAATTAAAAAACATAAAAACAATGTAACTACCTATTTTGATATTATTACTTACACCGAACGATAAATAGTATATTTGCGGAAAAATGCTAGGTATTCTAAATAAACCAAAACCACATCGCGAACGAAGTCGCGGGCAACAGCTAGTAGTAGATAAAACTTAAAAAATAAGTAAAATTTTAAGGTTAATGACCGCTAGGAACAGCTGATTTTCAGGTAAACCAAGTGTAAACCAAATCTCAAAATTTTCAAAAAAAAATCGTTTTTCCATAAGTCATAGAACAAAAGATGTTTGTTTAGGTGCACAGAAGTAGCCCTCAACGGCTTGCTAGTTTAATTGCCAATAACTCTATATATCAGATATATAGGAATTCAGGTTACTGGAATAGATACGTTTTGTTTCAAATAAAATAAATAATGCCCACACAATGATGATAAATGAACACAAGAATAAAGAACTCCAATCAGTTTCTTAAAGTTTCTTCTAAATAATAGGCACGTTCCAAAACCAGACATTCTTAACTTACTTACATTCAAAACTATGATCATCAATAATTTTAAATTAAAATAGATTTGACTCTTGACTCTAACAGTCCAGTCGAGAACTTGTTAATAAAATTCTTCACAGAACGTTATTACTACCTTGACATAATGATTAAAATGTAAGGACATATCGAAATAATAAAGGTCTACAATTAGATACGTAGGCGAACATATTAATAAGGATATATTATTATTTTGTGGGTTACCTTATTCAGTAACATTGTTGTTTCATTAATATTTAAAGCCCCAATCCTCAAAACGACCCTTCCATTATTCATTAAAAGAACAGATGTTCAATTTTGTTAATTTATTATTAACATCAAAAGTCTAATACTAAACCTCGTTCAAAATTGAGAACCAACTTAATTTAATCAAGTTTAAAAATGTTAATACAGTAAACACGACTCTTGTCCCGTAGGTTTAAAGAGCAGTTTTCAATGACAAAGATTATTGGGATGAATAAAACATTGCTATAAAGTTTGACATAGTTAGTTGGGACGGTTACAATCTACTTTGTAAATATAAAATGATATAAGTAAAATTCAATAGATAGATAGATAACTTTATTTGTACAACAGGAGAAGGAACACGATACACTCAAAGTAAAGTAATACCTAGAAAGTATTAGTTGCACAAATGGGGGACATTAGCGATTTCTTCAGGCAACCTTTTGATGAACAAGAACTGGATGGCCATTGGATGGCTATTGCAGAGCTTTTATCGTGACCGAATCAAGAAATTCCGTAGCGAAAATAAAACCTAACACCCCCACTCCGCCTACCATGTACCTCGCCCGAGCGTTCGCTTAACGTGTATGTGTATGGTACGACTGTACGATGCTCGCACGATGCCATAGCTTTACCGCGGCAGACCCCAAGTGCCACACGTTTTTTTGCCCGCAACTTCGTCCGTGTAGAAGTAGAAAATGGGCCAAAAAATCACGTTGTCCCATATAGTCTTTGCCTCCCTTTTTCACCCCCTTAGGTATAATTCCGGAAAATCCTTTCTTATCGAATGCCTACGTCAAACGAAGAGCACACCCTTCAAGTTTCAGGTCTCTACGATCGGCAGTTTAGGCTGTGCGTTGATCCGTCCGTCAGTCAGTCATTTAGGACAAAGCATTTTATATGTATAGAAGATGGGTCAGCGAATGCAAATTATGTATGCTAATTGACATTGCTCTTACGGTGAAGGAAAACATCGTGATGAAACCCGCGGCTTAGTAGACTCCAAAAGTATTGACAAGTTCTCTCCTCTGGAAATGATCGGCTAAGCTGAGAGGGTAGTAGGTGCTGGGCAAGCCTACTCCATCCTCACGCAAAAAAGGACCCAATTTAAAAGGGTCTAATTACAGAAAACAGTCCGTTCAAGTACAAGTATGGTATCATAGTCTCATTATGAAATTGTACAAAAGATGTACAGTCGGCTGCATAATTGCAGCCCTCGGTAGAGTTCGAAAATTACTATTGAAATGTTTGTATTCTAATAATTTTTGTTTGAATAATTGATGAGTTAGACGATTTTAAACTTCACCTAAAGCTGGTGCCTAGAATCTTGCTTGTGATGAAAACATTCTTATAACAGCCGTTTTGGAGCTCTACGGTGAGTCTGCAATTATGCAGCCGACCGTACATAATAGAGTACATAAAAATGTACATAAGTACAAAGACACGAAACATCATTGTGACAATGCATCAAGGTTAGAAATGTTGTTAAGCTATTTTCGTATTTCCTTACCTTTGTGTACTCTATTTCAAAATTCTAATTAACCTGAGTAAATAGTTCACAAGGAAGAGTTTAGGTTTGAACTGACAGATTTCACACAATGCTTGGGGCTGAGTAAATACTGAACGAAGAAACGTTTGACAGCGTGATGAGATGATTCACAAGATACGAGCGGAGGCGACTGCTAAATATTGATGGTAAAACAGTGGTAAAAATCCCTTTTTGGGGTTCCGTACCCAAAAGGTAAAAACGTGGCACGTTAGTAATAGGTCAAAACCCTATTACTAAGACTTCGCTATCCATCCGTCTAGCTGTATCTCATGAACCATGATAGCTAGAGAGTTGAAATTTTCACAGGTGATGTATTTCTAGTGCCACTATAACAACAAATACTAAAAACAGAAAATAATATTTATTAAAATAATTTTTAAAAATTTTAGGTTATTTTAATGTTTACTATTTTTTTTAGGCAATTTATTTTCTGTTTACTCCCAAAAGGGCAGGCAATAACTTATAACCTGTACAGCCTCGTCTGACATACAATATTTTTTAGGGTTTTTTGCATTTGTTTTTACGTCAGTGGTTAGAAAATAATATAATGGTAAGTGACGATGTTGTCTAAGATGTAGCACGCTCTCCTCTTAGAAGATTGCTCATTTACTCGTGACTTAAAAACCCAGAAAAAACAGATCCTTATTAACAATAATGTATTATAAAGAAGTTATTTACCGGACTTTTAAAATTATTTAATTGAAATAAAAAGGTGTGTAGTGTAATATAGTTTAAATTTTTTTTAGGAAATTATAAAAAATCTAGACACATGTAGGCCAGGCCTTTCCCCAGCTGGAAAAAAAATGTGAAAAAAATAAAAATAATTTATTTTCTAAAAAAATAGTTATAAATACTTAAATTAAATACTGTTAGCATAAAACAATAGCTTGTCATTTTTGTATAATAAAACCGATCGCTATCAGTCACTACTTTAAACCGCGTACTAAGTATTCACCCTACTTAAATATCCAGTAAATTACGCGGGTGAAACCGGGGAGCACGTCTAGAATCCAGTAAATTTAAATACACAGCAAAGCGAAGTAATTACGAAAGCGCACTAAACAAGGATACTTAGGATCTAAGCATCGTATACTGCAGTCCAACATCTTTGAAATGTTGGTTATATTCAGTTCAGTTCTGCGGGGCTGTTTCCGCACTTAACCTCTTCATCTGGGCCATTCATTTAATAGTCATAGTCAAAGCATAACATAGTAATAGCACGGAGTGGGTAACAATACCATAGAATTAGGATGAATACTGCTAGTTCTCAAATATACCAGTATACCAGTTAAGGGGGTAGGCGAAGGTTGCGCTCTTCGTTTATATGAGGGGTTCGTACCATATACATACACATTAAGTGAACGCTCGGCCGAGCTACATGGTAGGCGGAGTGGGGGGTATTAGGTTTCATTTTTGTTACGGAATTTCTTGATTCGGTCGCCGCGCTCAAAGCCCGCGATAAAAGCTATGCAATAGCTTAAAAACATATTGAAAAATAATAACTGATTACTGTCGTATATTAATAGTTCCTTAATACTGATGTTATAAATTGTAAAATGTATTTAATACGACATTTATTTTGTAACATTGCGAATAATAAAATTAGTAGGTAAGAACTTAATTATTTCAGGAGGCTACCCACGCGTACATACAGCCGCACACTGCTGAATTCCTTTTAATTTAAAATGTAATAGGGCTTGCATTTTAATATTATATTTTTGTAATCAGAATTAATACAATTATACATAACACAACATAATTTCATTAAACACAACAATACAACAACACAAAGCAACAAAAATATTCTTTCAAATACACAATTACAATGAACAATTTTGATAGCTTTGTTACCAAACTACTGTTAGCTGTAAGCTACCAAGCTATGCTATATTTAGCTAACTACCTTCTGTTTCACTCTTTCAAAGACTTTGTGTATTTCCTTTGCCTAAAATTTAAATTAGCCTTTTTTTATTAATTAAGAAATGGTCAATTTTATACACTGATTTTAATGTACTTTTTAGTTTATTCTGATAATAGAATGGAATGATATTCTTCTTAACAAATAATTAAGAAAAACTTAAATTAACTAATTAACCAATAATAAATTACCTAGGTAGGTAGGTATTTAGTTAATTTAAGTAGGTACTTACATTTAATAAAAATTAAAAGTCCAAATAGGACCCAATGAGATTTCCTAGGAAATTTAATATACATATAAAATGCATTGTCCTGAATGACTGACTGACTGACCTATCAATGCACAGCCTAAACCAATTATCGTAGAGACCTGAAACTTGGAGGGTGTGTTCTTTGTATGACGTAGCCATCCGATAAGAAAGGATTTTCCGAAATTGTACCCCTTAGGGGATTAAAAGGGCGGCAATATTTGTATGGGACAGGGTGATTATTTTGGTTCAATCTACTTCAAGTTTTCGACTTCTACGCGGACGTCGCGGGCAAAAGCTAGTTTATTATATAAATATAGGTACAGTCGGCTGCATAATTGCAGCCCTCGGTAGAGTTCAAAAATTACTATTATTGGAATGTTTTCATTCTAATAATTTTTGTTTGATTAATTGATGACTTTGATGACTTTAAACTTGGACTAAAGCAGGTGCCTAGAATCTTGCTTGTGTTGAATACATCCTTATAACAGCCGTTTTTGAGCTCTACGGTGGGTTTGCAATTATGCAGCCGACCGTACCTATAAAAATAACTGACTAACTGACTGATCTTTTAACGTATAGCTCAAACCAATGAAATGATCGGGCTAAATAGCTATTATGACGTCGGATAAGAAAGAATTTTGGAAAATGTAATACTTACCAAAGCGGATGAAGTTGCGGGTACAAACTAGTCCTGATAATATTTTAATAATTTGAATATCTGTAAAAAATTACATAATTTATTTATTTGATTATGTAAAATTTTCGCATATTTGCAAGCCTTAATATTTAAACGTCGTCGTGGCGGGAATGTACGGGATAAAATTATAAACTTTAACGGTGTTTTCTTAAGAGGAAAGGGTACCGGAGGCTCTCTCCACAATTCCATAATATAATTCTCCATAATTAAAAAAACAAAACATGGTCATGGCATTTATAAGTTTTATGCAACAAAAATATTTGCTTTAGTGTAATGACACTAAAGCAAATATTTATCTAGGGAGGAAACAGTCGACTACGTTTGTATGGAGAGAGCGCCGGTACCCTTTCACCTTAAATTTTTAACAACGAGTCTTTATTTATTAACAATAGTTGATGGATACTATCCGTCTAAAGGCAAAGACGCAGAAGGTCACGTGATTAAATCTCATCGCCCCGTGCAAACTTAGGATATTTTCCTTATAAAATATTTTTAGGATTTAAAATCCGGTTGCACGGTTTAATAATTGGCTTTTATACATAGTTTAGGGAGCTAGCAACTATAATACATGTTATTTAGAGCACTGTAGTGCCTGGGACATGAATGAAATAGAGTAGACTTTTTAGTAAGGATGATTTGATATTTATGATTGGTTACGCACTAAAAATTAAAAATGGTCGAAAATAGATTGCAAATTTTGACAAACAACTTACTTACATACGAACAGTGTAAGTTGTAAAAAGTTCGCTAGAGTTTCGATCAAAATTTCGTACCGTGAGTTTTCATTGAAAAGGTTTGGCATGTCACATGCGAATTCTCCAAGTCTATTGAAGTGGTATAATGTCGTCAGATCTTTGCTTCTGACAGACGTGTAGACGTACGTACCACCTACGCACACACTTTATTGAATACGTTATAGATCTTGAGGAAATTATATTGTCATTGTAAAAAATATCTACCTACTTATTTTTATATAACATTTTGCGTTTGTGCCCTTTTTTATAGCGGTTATTTGTCTGTGACATTTAGGAGGGGTAGGTATTTTAGGTACTAATCTACTTATTCAAGATTATTTGTTACCATATGAGCAAGTGGTTGATAGCCACTTCTGTGCACCTAAACAAACAAATCTTCAGAATAATTCTTCTAATCTTGCTAATCTTCTTCTTTTCGAATAGTGGTGTGGTTAACCTATTGTTAGAGTTTTCAGATCGCCTCTAACTTGACCTACTAGACTGCTACTAGAGTTAGCAACCGGGACCAATGACTTAACGTGCCTTCCGAAACACGGAGGGGCTCACGAAAACACATTTTTACCCCACTACTATTTGGTCACCCATCGAAGTACTGACCGCGCCAGGCGTCGCATAACCCGCACGACCGTGAACGATTAGCGAGCGTCGTTTAGCTGTGAGCCTCATCTTGCTAATAACAATATAAAACGCGCTTCGAGTCAAAGCTTACCTTTGTGAACACAGAAATGGGACTTCGCTCTCCGACTCGACATTTGTAATACTTTGTGAGCTGGATAGGTGAGGTCTGTTGCCGGAAAGCCTCGTAATGAACAAAAATGAAAAAGTCTAACCCAATTTAAACGACATTATTTTGCTCTTGTAAACATTTAAGTAACTTTGAAGGGAAGTTTCCATGCCCTGGGGTGTTTGATGAATACTAAAACAGCATTTATTTTTGCTGGTAAAAAGGTTGGTTATGTAGGTACGTAAGTTGTTGTTTGTCGGTATATTTTATAATTTTGAATTTATTATATTTTTGTCCAAAGGTTCATTATTATTATTTTATGTGTAATATGTCAAATACATAACGGCGCAGATGGATTATGATCGTCATCAGACATCTTTTACACTTTTACTTTTATTTTGTAGACTCCGTCTAGTGCCGCTAGATGGCACTGGCGTCCCGATTATTCAAAAATCATCGATGGCTTAATTCCGATATACATATATTTATGTGACATAATCAACAGCACCCAGGTGGTTAATCCTACTATCCTACTAATATTATAAATCTGAAAGTTTGTGTGTGTGTGTGTATATGTTTGTTACTCCTTCACGCAAAAACTACTAGACCGATTGCTATGAAACTCGGTATCTTGATAGCTGGAGACCTGGATTAACACATAGGCTTTATCCCGATATTCCACGGGATCGGGACTTAAGTGGGTGAAACCGCGGTGCGCAGCTAGTATTTAATAAAAGTGTATTTAATACACCTATGTGAATTAACTCAGGGGAATTACCTCATGTGAATTAAGTTTACGACATACTACTAATAAACGAATGGCGAAAGATTTAAATTATAATCTGGGAAAGTGGGTCTTAATTCAAATAACTTATTTAAAATTTACCTCGTTTTCATTATCACTAACATTGATATTTTTTTTCAACCATACAAAAATATTTTCAAGGAAAAATGCATCTTCAAATTATAGTCTCGCAACGCTATTTGAAAAATATTAATTTTTTCCAAGAAAATATTTCAAATTTTTATTGATTTCTTTGCTGGCTAACGCATATAATAAAATCAATATTTAAACAGATCTGTCTTTAAATTACTGTATATTTGAAGACAAATCTGGTTAAATATTGATTGGTCTATTTGTTATATTTTCTTTCTTTGCTCAGTGCTGGCTAACGCATACAATAAAAACAATATTTAACCAGATCTGTCTTCAAATATACACTATCTTACTAAACTACAGGAGCTACCTACTTCGCAGCTGCCAAATGGGACCTTATTGAGACGCAAATAAACTAGATTAGACGTAGAATGATGGATTGTAACCAATCGTTCTCGGAAACAAGGGCTAGACAAGACGAGGAGATTCGTAAGTATTCTTAACTACTTTTTATCGTTTTAATGCAAATCAAATTAGGTACGTTTTGATAATAACACCTTTATTGAATAACTGACTATGAACACATTAATAGAAACAGAATAATTGGCATAAGATTTTCTGAGGCTAAAGTAAACACTAATGTTAATCCTTAAACCATTTCTTGGATCTGCACTACGTCAAAGCACATAATAGCAAGTGTTTTGTGCTTCAGAAAGGGTAATGTAAATAAGGTTGGTAAACGACTCTAACTTTTTTATTGACAATTTTTGTGGTTACGTTTTTGTAAATAAAGACCATATTCTTCTTTTTTCACTTTTCCTTTTAACTTTAGGTGGGGTCGGCTCTCCTAATTATTTTGTGCCAGGCAGTTCTGTCCTGGATTGTTCTTATATCTATATTAGCCTGTTTTATGATTTGCGTCATGGTGCCGAGGGGGGGGGGGGACGCCCTCTTCCTCGTTTTATTTCGGGTAACTCCAGCGCCCTGCGAACCACATAGTCATTGGCTCTCCGCATAACGTGTCCGTACCATCTTAGTCGATTTTCTGTTAGGACCATTCGCATTCATTAGATAAATAAAGACCATTCGTATATTCCAAAAAGTAGTCCCAATACAATAAAAAATGTAACTTTATCTCAAGTTAGAGGTTAGTAACTGCTGACATCGCAAAACAGCTGATTTTTAAGGAAACATAATCTCAAAAATTTTAAAAAAACATCAAAATCTAATTTTCACCGTTATAGAACAGAAATGCGAAAAAGGCGAGGCACCTGAATAACTTCTTAACATTTTTTATATCAATAAACATTTTATTAGATATTATATTATTTTTTACAAATACATTACCACGGTACTGTAGGTGAAACCGAGAATCGAAGCTATTATATATTTTTAAAACTATCATAAAAATACAATAAAACTCGAGTAACCGTTTTTGTATCACCATTTTTGCATTAAACGTCATAAATTGCCCACTCACGCGTTGATTTATTTTGAAATAAAATAAATGCGTAAATACAGAAAACATTACCAACATTTTTGTTCCACGTATATCATGAAAATAAAAACCTCTTGATAAAGAACGAAGTAACAACAGTTAGGCATGGTTCTGTACAATAAAAAAGTTTTCAGTCGACAATATGTAGCACTTTAAAATGATTTGCTTAAATATAATTTAAACATTTTATGATTAGACTAGTATAAAATAAGTCAAAGCAGATTGTATAACAAGTGCATGATACAATTTTAAGGAAAAATATAACGAATATAGGAGTACCTGTGCGACGCTTTACAACACCACCAACAGATGGAGCCACTAAGCCGATCGTGGATCCTAGATCGCGGAAGCGAAGTTTTTCTGAAGATAAGGTCATACAGATGTTCAAACGACACATCGTTGGGCCGCTGCCTATCGGGTATAACACCTGCCCGGTTAAAGATCTTCCCTTTGGAGGTACCTCCAAATACCTTTTAAATTATAAATCATTACTACAAATTAAACATACAAACTCTACTAAGGAAACTAATTTAGAATTTTAATATTATTATTTTCTCCATTAAATTATTGATATTTACGTATGTCAAGAGCTATAGGTAGTTAAGTACTTAATAAATAACTATAACACAAAGAAATTATAACACTTAAATAAAGAAATTAAAAATATATTATTTAATTACAATATTAATAAGTATTAAACATTAATCACATTAAAATTAATAAAGAAATATATAGAAATTTAAATAAATGTGTATTTATTTATATGACAAACAAGACTTTCATACAACATATTTGAAACTTTCAAAAAATATGGTATTTAATTACACTATTAATAAGTATTAAATATTAATAACATTAAAATTAATAGAGAAATATATTGAAATCTAATTAAATGTGATTTTATTTATATGACAAACATGACTTTCATACAACATATGTATTTGAAACTTTCATTAAATACACATTATATTTTTACCTATGACAGTAGGTTCATTTTATTGCATCCTAGCTGCGCCCCACGGTTTCACCCGCGTAAGTCCCGATCCTGTGGGAATATCGGAATAAAAAGGTCTTCAGCTATCTAGATACCGAGTTTCATCGCAATCGGTCCAGTAATTTTTGCGTGAAGGAGTAACAAACACACACACACACACCAACTTTTACATTTATAATATTAGTACGATTCCGTTTTCATACCCACATAACTGAACCCTGAACTGTTACAAATCACGCGACACGAATATCTATCTCAATTTATAGGTTACTAAAAATTTATTAGGCCCATTTTTCCCCTGGTTGGTGTGTCGAAACCTTAAAAAGTGATGATGATGGCACGGAAAAATATTACTAAAATATGTTGGTACTTGAGTGGTACGACAAATGATATAAAATGATATATTTATACGGTGTAAGAGGTCGATAAAATACGTATCAATGCAGAGGTTGTACTTGTACAGTATGGTTCAAAGTCAAAGTCAAAATTCTATATTCCTTTGATTGCTTAATACCTAGGTACGGTCGGCTGCATAATTGCAGACCCACCGTAGAGCTCCAAAACGGCTGTCATAAGAATGTTTTCAACACAAGCCAGATTCTATGCACCCGGTTTAGTTACAGTTTAAAATCTTCTAACTCAATAATTTATCAAATAAAAATATTAGAATGCAAACATGCCAATAATAGTAATTTTTAAACTCTACCGGGGGCTGCAATTACGCAGCCGACTGCACAAGGATCACATGGACACGTATTAAAAACTAAGTAAATTATCAGTTTGCTACAATGATACTATCAACAGGTATTGGACTTACGACTTTCTTCTAATAGATGTTACATACAAACATAAATACTTGAATTAAAAGTACTTAGTGTGATTATTATTTTCAACATGTTAGCTATGTTTTTAGTTAGCCGAGTGGTATAAGAAGCCACCCGCTACACCAACCGACGTGGGTTCGATCCCACGTTACGTTGTTATAATGTTCAAATAGTGCTGCACAGTATTGTAAACGTTACGGTGGGCAGAGAATTTTAACCCCTGATTGTATGGGCAATTTTTTCCGCAACTATAGACCTCTTTAGTTGGGTTCTTTTTTACGTGAGGATGGAGTAGGCTTACCCTACCTCTCAGCTTACTCGACTATACTTCAAGTTATTTATGTTCCATCACGATGTTTTCTTTCATCGTAAGAGCAATGTTAATTCGATACGGAATTTCTGGAGCCGAATTTCATTTGTTAGTTGATGCTTACTTTCAAAAGAGAGCTTGAACGCATTAGCAGCGCGATTTCACCAGCATAACTGCCGATCCCGTGGGAATATCGAAATCAAAAGAGTCTTTGTTATTCCCAATGAATCAATGTAGGTATCCTCATACAAAGTTTCATCAAAATCGGTTCAGTAGTTTCGAAACCTATTCGTAACAAACAAGAAATCTTTCCTATTTTTAACCGACTTCAAAAAAAAGAGGAGGTTCTCAATTCGATTGTATGTATTTTTATAATATCAAGGTTATTAAGGTTACCTGGAAGAGATCGCTTTTAGCGATAAGGCCGCCCATTGTGCCATATTGTAGGGTATTAAATATGAATTTTCTTTTAGCATGAAGGTAGTTACTTAAGGGAGAATCTATCTATCTATTAGTGTAGAAATACACATAGACATGGATCCCGCATTAGGACTAAGACCTGTGTTGCGGGTATCCCCTATATAGGTATTACAATTTTTTTTCGTCTTTAATCATTACGCAAAAGAAACAATAACACAAAATTAACATACACACAAATAAAATACCACTAAAATAAATACATATAAATACTTCACAAATAAAATAGGCACTCTAACTGCCATGACTATGCCCTTGTCTATGTCTTGGTTTTTTCATTTTCCAATTTTAATAGAAATTAAGATTTTAAAAACAAAAATAACATAGGGGCATGGTCATGGCAGTTATAGGTTGTATGCAACAAAAATATTTGTGCTAGTGTCATTATCCAGGGAGGAAACAATCGACTACGTTTGTATGGAGAGAGCGCCGGTACCCTTATAGCACTAGGGCCCCAAGCTCTCTCTCTCTACAATTTCTTCGATAAGTGATGGTTGTTAACGAAATAAAAGGATAATAAACGGGTAAGTCCATAAAGGTAAGTGACCTGTGTCTATAATTTAATTATAGTATCGACCGTTAAAACCATAAACTCTGTAACTACATATTCACAAATGACTTCTATTACAGACAAGCAATTAAGTTTATTATCCAAAGTAGAGGCATAAAACAAAACATTTTATCTACAGACTATTAAAGGCAAAGGGTACTTTTATAGTGATTAATAGATAAGTCGTATATACATCTTTTTATCTCCTTCAACATACAAGCTAGATATTATGTTAAGAAAAAGTAGACAAGTCGATCGAACAATTAGTAACAAGGATATAAATTTAATACAAAAATAAAATAAATCAATATTGCAGGACATTCCACACATCGCCATCTAACCCCAAGCTAAGTAACTAGACTTGTGTTATGGGTACTAGACGACGGATATACGCTTCAAGCGATAAGGTCGCTTGTTTGTACAATTTCGTAGTTAATAAGCTTTCTCATCCTTTTTGTTATTTTCAATATTTTGTGTTGTACAAATAAAGTGTTTATCTATCTATCTATCTATATACTACTTAAATACTTTTTTGTAATTATATACCTACTTATAATAACATAGAAACAACCAGACCGCAGACAAATATCTGAGCATAAATACTTGTCTGAGGCGCGAATCGAACCCGTAACCCTGTGTTTGGCAGTCTGGCATGATGGCCATTGTGGCAACTGGTCTTATATATGGAGATCTGTGTAATAAATAAATCATATTATAAGACAATGCACATAGAGCTATTTAACCCTAAGCTAAACCTCGAAGCTTGTGTTATTTACCTCCAATTATGTTTTACTAATGTGCCATGCAATATCCATAGCGTTTTAAAAAGCTTTTATTTAACTTACAATAGTTGATTGAATCCGGCGTTACTTTTCGGAACTCCATATCTGTAATGGAAGTATTAATATTTAGTTTTTAGTTCCGAGCCTAGTGCCAAAACACAAAATGCAAAGTGCACCGCCCTCCCGACGACGACGTCGCTCTCCGAGATGTTGCCTCGCCGAACGCTGGAACGCTGGAACTCTTGTTCCAGCGTTCGGCGAGGCAACATCTCGGAGAGCGACGTCGTATCTAACGTTTGTCGCCCATATAGCGCGGTCGGGGTCCAATCCTGATGATGCGTCGTGTAGACGCGAAACACGTGTCGTGGTTTATGAATGGTGTCACTAATACTAACTTTTGCTTGTCCTCATTGCATGCCTCTTCAAGTGGGCGGAAGGGCGGTGCACTTTGCATTTTGTGTTTTGGCACTAGGCTCGGAACTAAAAACTAAATATTAATACTTCCATTAACTTACAATGTTTATATGTATGTTTTTTTGTTTGTTTTTATTTTATAGTTCGATTGACGAATGTTTACTAGTAGTAGTAACAAATATAGAAAATTAATTGGTCAAAAATCCAAAAACAAATACAAAGAATAAAAAATAAATACAATTAATTAATGACAATTTAGATTTTAAAAAAAATAAGTTAGAATATCACAAAAAATACAAATAAAAAGAAAATATAGTTAAGTTAAAGTTAATATAATTTCGATATTTATTCCGTCAATACTTTTAAACTTAAAAAGTATTTTTCACTATACAAGCCCTCAAAGTATTCAGTGAACTATTATTATTTGAAGCAATAATATTTATTCCACTTGTTTACTCGGGACAGGTGTTCCGTTGCTACAAAATATATCGGATATGTCGTACCGTTTATTTGTTTACATGATCGACGCTGATCTCTGTTTTATTTTGTACCTCTGAACGGGTGTTTACTCTAATTTCAGTCGTATGTGGATTCGGAAGAGGTTATAGTTTTCTGTTTATTTTCTTTATTTATTTTATTTTTATTTCATCCTGTCTCACTTTAGGGTAAGGGCTTTATTTGTTGTTTATTTGGTGATTTTCTGTACCTACTTAAGTACGTATAATGTTGATCTATGTTTTAAAGCATTAGCATAGTTTACATCATTGACCTCTTCTTAGCTTCCCATCCCGGAACCACTGCATTAAAACTTGAACTTTATAATAAGGAATTAAAGTTCAAATTGACTTTTAAGTATTATTACGAATCGTTTGTGGGAATTGGGAGTACAGAAAAGTGTTGTTTTTAGACTATTTCAGGCTATTTTTTTTAATTTTCTCTCCATTAGTACCATTGTATTACTTTAAGGAATATTTTTTAAAAAGAATTAGCGAAATCGGTTCTGTTGTTCTCGAGTTATGCGCTTAGGAACACTTCAGCGATTCATTTTTATTTTATAGACTAGCTGTTGCCCGCGACTTCGTTCGCGTGGAAGTTTTGTTTTATTTAGAACGTTTGCGATTGCCTAACTTACTTAATAAGTGTGTCCTTATATTATGACAACTACAAAGCTTTCTTGTACACAACATTGTGGGTGACGCCTCGTCGTTGAAACAATTTACTAACATGTTAGCTGCGGCACTAACACTCGATAGAGTCATATGTCATTTAAGAAGACGAATTTCTCATTTTGGGAAGTGAGAATGAGTTTTCTCGATCTCTGGTGAATGTCTCTTGAAACGTGAAATACTTGGTGAATGTCTCCATACACCGCCCTGAAGCAAACTGAAAATCGGTAAACCATTGTTTACATATCAGAAATCATATAGTGATCTGTGGCAGAAATTGCCAATGTCACATTGGTAGATTGACGTTTTCTCTGCTCGGAGTTTCTCTGCAATCTTCCTCTACCCAAAGTAATCCGGACATTTAGTATAGGAGCCTAGCATAGTGATTTTTTGCGCAGTGCATTTTGTGACCCACGTTAATCGATAGAGGGCATTACGGGGAACAAATAATGCTTTACACCAAACCGCTAAAGCGTCTCGGAAACGAAATTTTCAAAAGAAACCAATCGTGACCGAGTATTTCCAAAAGTCCGTGGGTTCGCCCATTCGCCCTCTATCGATAGAGGGCGAATGCCCTCTATCGATAGAGGTATGAGTCTCGAAGTGCACCGAGCATTTTTGGAAAATCATAGAACACCACCATTCTTTGAATACCCTGTTTCTGAAACGCTTTTTCGGCATTTTTTTGTTCGCCGTAATGCCTTTTATGTATAGGTATTGGTCTTAAAGTAAAACGCACACATTTGATCTGTCACAGTGCGTTTTTTTTAATATCCCGTTTCCGAGACGCTTTAGACGTTCCATGTGAAGGCATTATTTGGTTGCCGTAATTCTTTCTATTGGATAGGTATGGGGAAATATACACGGGACAGTATCAAGATACTGCACGAAGTTTTGCTTTATTGCAAGAAGTTTTGCCATCGAGATAATATTTTGGAATATAAAAAATAAATTAAATATAACGACCCAGTTGGCACAATGGTCACCATGCCGGACTGCCAAACACAGGGTTGCGGGTTCGATTCCCGCCTCCGACAAGTATTTATGCTTAGATATTTGTCTGTGGTCTGGTTGTTTCTATGTATTCTAAGTATATATTTACAAAAGAAAAGTATATAAGTAGTATATCCGTTGTCTAGCACCCATAACACAAGTCTAGTTACTTACCTTGGGGCTAGATGGCGATGTGTGGAATGTCCTACAATATTTATTTATATTTATAAAAAAATAAATGGTTAGGATTCTCATCAGATCCTCACTTCTGAAAATTTTATTAATCCTTGCAAGACAAACAAAAAATCTCAAATCTCCAAATTTTATCTTCAATGGTTCAGGAGTTTTATGATGAAAAGGTGGTTCAGGATGTTTCATCATACTTTATCCATTACTTTAATGGAGAATTTACCTAATGACGGTTGAAAATGGAGCATATTGCTATACACGGCGGCGTTGCAATGCAAGTTTATAGATTATATTTCATCACCCCCACCACTAAAACCATGCTGAATTTCAGGATAAAATCTTGATATGATGTTACATTAGTATAAGGGCTATGTTTAGACCAATTTTCAATTCAATCCATTAAGTAGTTTCGACGTGATGCGCGGCCAAGATATTTACCTTTCTATACCCCCACCACTGAAACCATGCTGAACTTCTTTAAATAATACTAGCTGCGCCCCGCGGTTTCACCCGCGTAATAATTTTCTGCGCAAATCGTAATATTTTAATTTCGCCATAACTTCAAAACCAAACGTCCAATTTTAATCATTCAAAGACCAAATATTATCTCCATAAACTGTTCTTAGTGATGAAATCATTTATTTTGATAAGGATTAATAGCATGAGTAAAATAAACGCGTTTAAATGTAATCCAAAAAAAATTCAAGATTTTTAAATAAAAAAATGGTTGCTGTGCCTCACTCGACATAGATGGGTATAGTGTGTCGCGGACTTTTTTGTAGATATTTATAAGATCTACAATTAATTAGAACATTTTATGGTTCTATCTTTTATAGTTTAGGCAGCGTACGCAAAATAAGTAACTTTTCTGGTTGATTTTTTACACCTTGTGTCCGAAAAACCCAAATATCTTACGGAACCCTATTTTTTTCCAAAATAAAATATAGCCTATGTTACTCGTGGATAATGTAGCTTTCGAATGGTGAAAGAATTTTTAAAATCGGTCCAGTAGTTTTTGAGCCTATTCAGTACAAACAAACAAACATACAAACAAAGTTTTCCTCTTTATAATATTAGTGTAGATAAATTCCGTTTCCGAGACGCTTTGTAAGTTCGGTGCAAATTCATTATTTGTTTGCCGTAATCCCCTCTAAAAATCATAGGACAACACGTTTGGTTAAATATCCCGTTTCCGAGACGCTTTCCGGTATGGAGGTATTATTTGTTCGCCGTAATATTCTTCTCTTATCAATTGGTCTCAAAATGCACAGCACGCAAAAAAAAAACAATATGCCAAGTGCCAAGTTACTGAATGTCCAAACCCCTTGCAAATTTCAAATTTCGAAACCATGAACAAATATACACAGGACAGTATTAAGATACAGCACGAAGTTTTGCTATATAGCAAAAAGTTTTGCCATCGAGATATTTTTTTTAGAATAAAATATTATGTAGGTAAGTACTTCTAAAAAGAAAAATCGTTGAGATCCTAATCAGATCCTCTCTGCTGAAAATTGTATTAATCCTTGCAAGACACACTACAAAATATCATAATTGTATCTTCAATGATTCAGGAGTTTTGTGATGAAAAAGTGGTTCAGGGTGTTCCATTATACTTTATCCATTACATTATTGGAGAATTCAATTGAAGACGGTTGAAAATCGAGCATTTTGCTATACACGGCGGCATTGCAAGGCAAGTTTATAGAATATCTTCCATCACCCCCACCACGGAAACCATGGTGAATTTCAGGATAAAAAGTTGATATGATGTTACATCAGTGGGCTTTATTCATACTGATTTTCATTTGAATCCCTTCAGTAGTTTCGGCGTGATGCGCGGCCAAGATATTTAACTTCATCACCCCCACCACGGAAACCATGATGAATTTCAGGATAAAAAGTTGATATGATGTTCCACCAGTATAAGGGCTATGTTCACACCAAATTTCAATTCAATCCATTCTGTAGTTTCGACGTGATGCGCGGCCAAGATATTTAATTTTCACTCCCTGATATCACCCCCACCACGGAAACCATGGTAAATTACAGGATAAAAAGTTGATATGATGTAACATCAGTATAAGGGCTATGTTCACTCCGAGTTTTAATTCAATCCATTCAGTAGTTTCGACGTGATGGGCGGCCATGATGAATTTCAGGATAAAAAGTTGATATGATGTTACATGAGTATAAGGGCTATATTCATACCGAGTTTCATTTGAATCCCTTTAGTAGTTTCGACGTGATGCGCGGCCAAGATACAGACAGACAGACAGACAGACAAAAATGTTTTTTTCTACATTTTCTGGTTCAGTATCGATAATAGACTGCCCTCCAGTTGAAATTTTCAAAATAACTTCAATGTACAGAATTCATCCACGAACGATTTTATTATAGTATAGGTATATACCTAAACCATGATAGACAGACAAATAGACCTACAGCTTACAACCAGCACATTCTGGCTTAACTCAATGCCACCTAAGCCGATAGGAAACCTATTGCCTGCTAGATTCATACCTACGGGTAGATTGAGGTACACAAAATGGAATTCGTACCAATTAATCAACATCGGTTCGGTCAAGTCATTATCGGATCGTAAATCGTAATAGTACGTTAATCCGTCGGGAACCGTCGACGAGACAAGCTCCGGTGGTTTTGACGCCTGAGGAACCCTAATTGGTAGTACGAGTCCAAATTTATACTAGTTAATTTACCCCTTTATTTGGGCAATGTCTAAATATTTTGCCCAAATAAAGGGGTAAATTAACTAGTTCTCCGAAAGTGATCATTTCGAAAATCACAATATACGAAAGTGACCATTTGCGAAAATTACAATGTATGAAAGTGAACATTTGTAAAAATGACAGTGTATGAAAGTGATCATTTGTGAAGATCACAATTTGCTAAAAACGAGAAAAAAATTGGTGGGTCTCCCATACAACCACTACGGAACCATTGGCCGGTTTTTTAATACATCGATGTTTCGAAGCTCAGTCGATATTCTGAGTTACCCATAATACACCAATAATATTATGTTATTAATCTAAGATCAAGGCAGTGCCCCCTGCCACGTCGCATAACATTTTTTATTGGAGTAGGTATTTTAAGAGATTTGTAATTTCTCCCCAGGTTTAATTATGAAGTGTTAATTTAAACATTATTTTTCCCTAAATAAACATTTTCAGGTAAAATAATCGCTAAAGTAAAAAATTACAAGTCATCTATGTACTTCTTTAAAAGAGAGAGAAAGTGTTCTTTTTTTTGTTAGTAATGACTACTACTTACAACTACTGGACCGATTTTGATGATACTTGATTTATGAAGACATTGAAACCTTTGGAGTTAACTTTGGCAACCTTTGTAGCACACGACTGCGACACAAACGGTTGTGGGTTCGTTTCCGGCCTTGAACAAATATTTGTGTACAGTATTTGTTTCTAGTCGGGGTATTTCCATATTATGTATTTTAGGTGCGTATATAAAAAAAGTATTAAAGTTAAGCTTGACCATGCCTAATACAAGCTTAATTGCTTAGCTTGGAACTAGATGGCTCTGTGTGGATTGTCCTGCAAAATCTATTTATTTATTTATTATTTTAAGACCAGTATTGCCTTAAGGGGGCTCCATACGCCAACGACCTTGGTACACAGCCTACTAAATAGTTACTACCGGCACCGGTCGCCTTCGTTGGTGAACATTGTTGATTGTTACGAATGTGTCTTGTTTTTCTCAAAAATGCTGAGATGGATTTGTAGGTGAGATTATTACCGACATTTTGGTGTAAGTTTAAGCCAAAAATTTTGTATAATTTTGAACCTATCCTAAAATTAATAACTAAATCTAGTCTAACTTTGAAATGACATGGAAATTTCGTCTCAAATGAAACCAAAATATTGGTGAAGATTTCACCTACAATTCCATCTCAGCACTTTTGAGAAAAACAAAACACATTCGTTACAATCAACGATGTTAGTTGTAAGCGACGGATATTTCTGGCGCGTTGCGTTTGGCAGCATAAATAGCCTTAAGATTAGATTTTACCAGCTGAGTTGATAGAATGGTTGTAAATGAATTTTCCCCTTATTTTAATTTTACTTGCTTTTAAGTAAAATCAATATTTAAACTAATATTATAAATCGTACATTTTTTTTGTTCCGAAACTTCTGGATCGATTTTGATGAAACTTGGTATGAAGATATATTAATTCATTGGGAATAACTTTCTAATATTTCCACGGGATCGGCAGTTATCTTTTATAGTTATGGACGCTGGACACACTAATTGCTGAGATCGCCGAGGTTTGTGCAGATCATAAGACTTTACTTGTTTAGCAAGTTTTTGTGAAGTAAAAAGTTATAACTTATGATTATCTCAAGCCGATGTTAAAGCTTAATGGTCGGTAGAGTAAGTACTTATTAATTTAATTTAATGTTGCCTTGGAAATTTTCTTGAGAAAATAGAAAATTATATTAGTCCGAAGTGTTTCTTTTAAGTTAATTATTATTAATTAGCAGTACTGGACGAAAAAAGTTATATTTTTATTAAAAATAAAAGGGATTAATTGTCGCGTGCATTTTTGTTAAATAGCATTAATTTGTTAAAAAAAGGTAAAAAGTTGATATTTTAAAGTATTTTAAATAAAATACGTTCCTACTTTAATAAAATACACCTAATTGTTGAACTAGAAACAAAATGACTTTCCCTTTGTTCCGAAATAATAATTATTTCTCAATATAACAAAACATTTTTCTCGCAAAAAAACGAGTTACGATATGAAATTCTTGTCGTTATTTCTGAAAGTCATTTGTCATTCGTCTTGGCCCAGGGCTAAGTTTGGGCTATTGTATAGCAAAAGTCAGAGTCCTCAGCGCAGAAATCTGAAAAATCCTCCCTTGTAACCTCAAGGGAGGATTTTTTTGTAATGATCGAGGTTCTATGCTCCATTCCACACAGAGACCGGCCGGGTTTACCTAAGCATGGTGCGTAATATCGAACATAACAAAAATGTCCACCACCGCAGTTCTTTTAACCTAGAATTGTTTCAATAAAAGTAATATAGATTTGAAAATTCTAGAGACAACGTATTTACACGTCTATCTAACGGCTGAAATTAAAATTAATTGAAATTACTAAGACTTCGAAAGATTCTTTTCCACGGTAAGAAAAAAATGGCGGTTGTGCCGCCATTTTGTCGAAATAAAAAAATTGTCACGAGTTATCCATGTCAATTTGTGTTCGACTTTTTCACTATGCACGTGCCCATTTTTGTACTTGCGAAAAATGGAAGACTGTTTAGTAAGTTTTTAGCTTCGTGCGTCGAATATTTGCGTAGTTGTGTCATGAATCCCTGAATAAGTGGATCAGGTTCAATTTGTAACCTAGAGATTGAGGTTTGATTTGAACATTTTTTTTTACTTTTCTAGAAAATTGGTAAAATAATCAAGCTTTATTACTATTTTTTTTTTTTCAAAATTAAGACTAATCGAGTGACTATCTATCGTCTCTCGATTAGTCTTGATAATTTAGTTATATGATTAATTTGGTTGAATGGAAAAATTTAAACAAAAAATACATAAAAAATATCGACTGATTAAACCAAGAAAATAAACATACCACATTGTTCATTGTCAGTGGAATCAAGGGCAAATTCAAGATATGCGATTCACACCCTTGACTCAAAGGGATAAAGTTCAGAATTAACTTGTTAAGGGCTGTAATGTAGGTTCAATCAAGCTTGATTGATAGACGCAATGCCAATAGCAGGTCACTCCTTTAATAGGTCTAACCTTAACAGGTTTATTAACGTGTATGAAATTGACAGTAGGTGAGTAAAAAAATACCTTGAGTAAAAAACTACTTTTTGCGTGCTAAGCGTACTAGTTGTGCCTTGCCGTTTTAAAAATGTCTTTTTAAGGCTGCCTGTCCACGGGAGTTGGAGCGAGGTAGTGGAGCGGTGAGCGAGGTAAAACTGCACGAATTTTTTCTATTTCTTTATATAAAAATAGCAGCGCTCCGCAGTTCCACCAGCATAACTCCCGATTCCGTGGGAATATCGGAATAAAAAGTATGCCTATGTGTTAACATAGGTCTCTAGCTATTTACATTTCAAATTTCATCTTAATTGGTTCAGTAGTTTCGGAACCTATTCGTTACAAACAAACAAAAAAATCTTTCATCTTTATAATATTAGTGTAGATTATATAGGTGGATTTCTACCTCGCTCCACTCCAGTGAACAGGCAGCCAGTGATATTGATGTCCTACAAACACAGAATACATAATAGTTACTGAGAACTGCAAACTTAATTTAAAAAAAAATTATGTCCGCGCCTACGTCCTTAAAAGAACATGCGGTTTTAGACATATCGTAACCTTTATAGTCTCAAGATTTCGAGATACGCATTTTTCTCTTTTAAATAAAGGATTATTGGTAATTATACTAGCAAGCCGTTGAGGGCTACTTCTGTGCACCGTAACAAACAACTTTTGTTCTACGACTTTTGGAAATTCGAAAAAATAAATGAAATGTTTGAGGTTATGTAAATTCGAAAAACAGCTGATTTTTTAAAACAAAGGTCATTCAGACTAAGAACAGTAGATAAAACTTAAAAATAAATAAAATTTTAAGGTTAATGGCCTCTCCGTGTAAGGAACAGCTGATTTACAGGTAAACCTAAACTCAAAATATTCAAAAAAATGTTCGAATTCCAAAAGTCGTAGAACATAATTTATTTGTTTAGGTGCACAGATGTAGCCCTTAACAGCTTGCTAGTATAATTACCAATAACCCTGTATGCACCCGCGGTTTTACCTGTGTCAGTGGCTCTTTAGAATTAATATTGATTTCCAAGAAACACAGCAGAATACCTAAATAATATTTACTTACTACAAAGTTTAACACTCTTATTATCCTTTTAAAGGTCAAGCTGCCAAATATATTTTCATAGTGCCAACATCCTAAAATTAATCGCATGCGAAGTTTCAGATTCGTAGCGCCCGTAGTTTTAGGGATTTTGTGATGAGTCTTTGTCTCTTTTATCTTCTATACATATACAATCTTTGTCGTGAATGACTGACGGATCAACGCTCAGCCTAAACCGCTGATCGTCGACCTGAAGCTTGGATGTGATTGGGTATGTTTTTTGTATGACGTAGCCATCCGATAAGAAAGGATTTTTCGAAATTCTACTCCTTAGGGAGTGAAAAAGGGGGCAAAGTTTATATGGGATAACGTGATTCCTTGGTCCCGTTTAGACATTTACGCGGACGAAGTCGCGGGCAAAAGCTAGTTTATATATATATATATAGATATAAGAGAAAGTTAGAGTATTTGTATACCTAAAAAGCTTTGCAAAAGGGCACTCAACTTGTGAGTTGTGCTAACTAACACATGCGACTCATTGTTAAGAAATTATTTATGATATGATATTATTTTTCTTTCTTTCTTTATTCATTTGGAAACATGCATGCACGAAATGACATTGAAACGTTTTAAAAACTAAGTTAGGATATGTGCCTTCAGAACGCGCCCACCAAATGAGAAGAAAGTACAAGAAACTCATGGGGTATCCTTTATTTTAAATATAGAAGATGTTAGGCAAAAAACCTTACCTACATTAAAATCGTCGGATCAAAATAAAACACGAAAATCTCCTGGAATTACTGAAATGTCTACGATCGGGATTAGTTCCGGAATCTCCGATTTGATATCCGGGTCGTGTCTAAAATTTTCTATCCCTTGTGTTTACGTAGATTTTGCCAATTTTTACTTAAGTATATATTATAAAATATTTATAATGAAAAGGGGGATCAATTTATTTTTAAAGGTAATGTAACATTTTACAACCTCATTTATAAAAGTATCCGCAAGATTTGTGTATTTGTAGTCTGTGAGATATTTGGAAGATTCGTAGCTACCCGTAGCACACCCGTAGCACCTCGTAGCACCTCGTAGAACCGTAGACTACAATCTTGACGTGTTGGATTCATTTAAATTTTTTCGAACTTTCTCGTACGAACTGACGCGGATCTCTTTGCCCGCGTCGCTGTTCCCCCAAAAACCTTGGAGTTTTCAAATCTATAGTGAACAGGTTCTTTCTAGGCAACCATACTACATCCTCGACCACATCGCTGCTTCCCATCAGGTTAAATTAATATATAAATAATCATTACATAGTATAAAACAAAGTCACTTTCCACTGCCTATCCATATGTATGTTTAGATCTTTAAAACTGCGCAACGGATTTTGATGCGGTTTTTTTATTAAGATAGAGTGATTCAAGAGGAAGGTTTCGGTGCAAATATCTAAGCATAGATACTTGTCTGAGGCGGAAATCGAACCTGCAACCCAGTGTTTGGTAGTCCGGCATGGTGACCATTGTGCCTAACGACCATTGTGGTCGTCAAATGAAGACAAATTGCCTTTTGTGCGATAAAAGGATTATAGAGCCTAGTTTGAGGTTTAATTGCATTGTGTGTAAAATCAGTATTTATGTAGGATTCTGAGTGAAAGGGAACGTAATACGTAATGTTCCAGAGATGAATCTTTGATCACATTGATAGGATGCTAAAGAAACTGTAAGGAACCATTGAAACGTTTTTGAATGCGTATGATTCTTAAGGTGTGAGCGAGATGATGATAGCATGAGCGGTTAGACGGTTAGTAAGGCATGAATGAGAGGCAAGATAGTAAGACAGTGTAAGGAGAAAGAAGATAGATTAAGAAATATAGAATTAAGACGACGACATTGTAGAAGACGGCTTGGCAGACGAATTGGAAAATTAAGAGATGGAAAATAAATACGAATATAAACAAATACAAAGTTATTAATACGCCCCTATATTTATTTAATTACCTAATGTAGTCTCAAATCTAAAATGTATTTTTAATCGTATTATTTAACCCACTACGTTTTACAAATAAACATGGTTAGAACGCACCACATTGTTTGTCCCAGCTCTGTTTATTTTTCCTCAATGGGAATTTGTCGTAAGCAAGGCAAGGGTGACCGCTGTTAAGCTCGTTTAAGCCTTTTTGAATAGAAGGTTGAAGTACCCTCTTTTCTATTCTATTATTTAGATACCTACAGGAAACTTTCCTGTTATCAGATTTTGTTGTGACATACAGTAAGCTTGCGTGACATAGTACTCAAACGAATTTAGCTGAATTCTAGATTAATGAATTTAACGGGTTATGTAAAATTTAATTCTATTTTAATAAACACAAGGTTGATATTATTTAATCAGTTTGACACTTTAATAGTAATCATGTTTAATTTTGAAACGAATTTATTTTTTGTTGTTCTATTCGTAATAACCATATTATCCGGTGGTTATTTGTGAAAATATTAAAACCTAAATATGACACTTCCAAAAACTGACTGTCGAATGTAACGTCATAAATTCGGTTACGTCATATTTTGTAACGGTTTTTTAAACTCTAATTTTATTGCATTCAAATGAGAACTATTTGGTTCCCTAATAACCAACTCAACTCAATTTGGTACCTATAATAATAGTCCTTGGCTGCCGTTTGCAGTAAGTTTTATTTCAAAGTTCAAAAAACTAACTAAAATTATATTATGTTTTTACTTATCATTGTTTTTTTATTATTATTTGAAATACATCTGTATCTGTTCATCTGTGAAGACAATGAAGTCTTAGAATTAGGGTTCCGTTTTAACTCTTTGGGTACGGAAACCTAAAAAAGAAAACACATACACACAAACACACACCACATACTCACACACATGACATAAACCTCACAGTTCATATAATCCCTAGCTAAATGTACATTTTCAAAGAGAACAGTCTAATTAATACAATAAACTAAAAACACATAGTTTTTCCGATCGATGCCAATCCGTTCATTACAGAGCGTCAATGGATAAGAACAGGGTAAAGCCCTGCCCAATTAGCAGTGGTCGCGAACCTACCGATTTTTTGGTATTTTTCACGGTTTTGGGTCTCTTCTACCGAAATACCGAAATGTAATAATTATCTCATGATTTTTGAGAATAAGGTATTTCTGCCAAATAATTATATTTTCAAATTTATTTATTTTTTTCGTTTATCATCATGACATAGTCACCAATTTTGTTTCTTTTTCATAATTTATAATTTTTTATTTGAAAATTTTATCGTAACAGAATCGTAAAAAGCCGTGAAGTTTTGTTGTAATTGTTACAAAATTAGAACGCTAAGCAAACAATTACACTGACGCAGTCAGGTAAACATAGATTTTAAAAGGTTTTTGAAAGAACATCTATTGTATTTATGTCATCTATTCAATACATAAATACAATAGATCTTCTTTAGGTACAATTTTACCGATTTTTCAAGGCAAATCTACCGATTTCGCATTTTGCTCTATCTCTCGCCAATTAGTACCCAGTGCCAGAAGAAAACAGACTACAGATTACGTATCGATCGATTTCAAACAAAAAAACAAGTGAACGTCAGTCAGCCTTAAAACGCGACCGGTCAGCGAAGCCGATATGAAAGTATTTGGTCTGTTTTTACCCTTAGTATCCAGTGCCGCGTGTCCAATTACCCCGATCTCCCTTGGGTCTCCCTACCCACTCTATTAGCTTCCTCCTTGATAATGAACAATTGAAAGATCATTTTATGTTCTTTAGAGGTTTCACAATTATATCTATCAGTTTTAATTTGCAGTTTCAGTTTTCATTTTGGGTAAAGTTTATTATTTGATATGGCGGAATATATAAACCAGTGGAATCATATCAATTCCTACTCACTATTAGAGTAAACACAAAGTACAAACAAATTCTTCAATGGATTATTCAATGAATTAGAGTGTTTTTTCTAAGATGTGATAGTGAGTAGTCTACGATAGTGTATCATTAGTGTAAGACAACACCTTTTGAAAGACAAATCCGATATCAAATGTCCGGCTTTTAAAATTTTCTGGTTTTAGAACAGTTTGCTATATAATCATATATCTATTTGTTATTTCAAATGGTATTCTTGTTACGTACGGTGTTGATAGGTTTACTAGGTTTATGTATTAGAGTATTGATGTGTCGTTTATATTACTTTTAATAAAATTCAATAAGTTTAATAAGTTTATGTAGGCACCTATTTTTTAATTGTTTTAATATGAATAAAGATAATTTTAGATTTAATTTGAAATAGGTTTACTTAAGTATTTCGTTTATAATATCGATTGCAAGTACTTTTTATTATCTATATTACATTATTACTACCAGTTCAGCTGAACTAACCATCCCCGTCCTAAGATTGCTTGAAGGAAATTGTTTTAAGATTTATTATTATAAGTTTTTCGTTTCTTATTTATGTTCAATGTTTGTTGTGTGTTGTACAAATAAAGTGTTTCTATCTATTTTTCTATCATCAAGGTATGTTATGCCTTGTCTAAGTTTCCTCTAAACCCAGCTAAAAAAACGTGATGGAAATGGAATGGGTAAATCGTTATATTGTTTACGGAAAACTAAAAATAAAAGCTAATAAAAATCACAATGTTACTCGACTCGAGTGTAGACTACCTGAAAATATTAAACCTCCGTACCAGTCTTTAAAATCTGACTTTACGAGAGTTTCCTTTGATATTATTCACTCTCTGTATTTTCCAGAACTTTGGTTATTGGCTAATATTGAACGTGAATTCTTCTATAATTTTCAAAGAACATTTTTATCAGAGACCAAAGAAGAAGTTGTATTTTTATTCGAAGATGCGGAAATATTTAAGGAAAAATATAGCTATAAAGGTGTATCCGAAATTGGGCTATACTTAGATGAAATTTCTGTTTTTCTTTCACACAATATTCGAAAAGTTTTTTCTATTCAACTTTATACCCGTCAATACATTATTGTCGCAAAAATTCGCTTGTAGAAAATTTCGTATGGGGCTTTTTTAAATTGGGAAAATACCAAGTGTCAAAAAAGAATAAACTAAAAAAATATACAAAAAAGCCACTACAGGCAATGACCCTATATATTCGTTCGATACTCGAACGCATCGACCTCCAAATATCCAATCAGCTTCGTGTACGTAAATCTGTATTTACGATACGATAAAATTATAATAAAACCGGGATTTTATAATAAAAACACAAATTTATAAGTCACAGTATTGTGTTTTCACCCTGTTGTCTGCGTGCATACCTAAAATATGACTGGTTATGGTTGAAGTACTGAAGTTTGGGGAGTCGAATCGAAATATAATAAATGGAAATGCATTTACCTTTGTATAAGTACTAGCTTTTGCCCGCGACTTTGTCCGCGTATATAAAAGTCGAAATTGGACCCAGGAATCACGTCGATCCATACATACATTTGCCCCTCTTTTTCACCCCCTTATGGGTAGCCTTACGGGGGTGAAAAAGGGGGGCAAAGTTTAAGTTTATTAAAAAGGATTTTCCGAAATTCTACAATTTCCTTTCCTTTTTAATCGAATGCCTACGTCAAATAACGAACACACCCTCCAAGTTTCAGGGCTTTACGATTAGCGGTTTAGGCTGTGCGTTGATCCGTCAGTTAGTCATTCAGGACAAAGAATTTTATATGTATGGATAGGTAGATAGACTATCGTAAATCTACAGCCATAAAACAGAGTAGGTGGAGGAACCTACTTGTGAACAATTAAAGTTAAGTAGATAGATAGATAGATAGATAAACACTTTATTTGTACAACACACAAAACATTGAAAATAACAAAAAGGATGAGAAAGCTTATAATTACGAAATTGTACAAACAGGCGACCTTATCGCTTAAAGCGATTTCTTCCAGGCAACCTTAGGATGGAAAAGGTCTGTTTAGCTTAACTGGTAGGTCGTGTGGTGTAAGAAACACAAATAATAATAAATACATACGTAAAAAAGATATAAACTAAATACTTAAACATAGATACATATACATAATAATATTTAGCAAAACTATTCAGAATAAATTAACAAATATGTACCTAATATATAATCTATATATATAAAAATGAATTGCTGTTCGTTAGTCTCACTAAAACTCGAGAACGGCTGAACGGATTTATCTTATCTTAGTCTTGAAATGTTCGTGGAGGTCTAGGGAAGGTTTAAAAGGTGAGAAAAAATCGAACGGCATCGGGACTTACGCGGGTGAAACCGCGGGGCGCAGCTAGTCTTATATATAAAAATGAATTGCTGTTCGTTAGTCTCACTAAAACTCGAGAACGGCTGAACGGATTTATCTTATCTTAGTCTTGAAATGTCCGTGGAGGTCTAGGGAAGGTTTAAAAGGCGAGAAAAAATTGCCACGGGATCGGGACTTACGCGGGTGAAACCGCGGGGCGCAGCTAGTAATATATAATAATAACAAGTACCTGGTTGACCGAGTTTTATACGGCTTTTGTTTTTAGTAGAACGTGTTTTTTGAAAATTATATTTAGTATGAATTGCATACTGATGAAATATGAATAATGTTCTTCGATCTTTCTTTTATTTAAATAAAATCATGGTCTGTTAAGTAAGTAAATTAAAAAAACACTCATATAATTAACTTTACAGATTAAAAAGTATTTCATACTTACCTATTTTTTTATAAACACAAATTCAATATTTTACAATAAAACTCAGAAGTTCGAAACCTACAACTTTTAGAGCGACAGTTTTGACTTTGACAGTCGATAACAGATATTTTTTTTAAATACCGGCCAGTATTTATGAATGAATTAATTTGAAAGATTTTTTTACTTTTTTACCTAGCGTTGCCCTCATCGGACATGGTTTTCAAATGCCTAAATCTTGGAAATTGAGCTTTTCTCAGACCTGGAACCTTGATAAATCGTTTTCTTGTTGTTATTTAATAGTACCTGGGTGACCGAGCTTTGCTCGGATATTTTACGTTTTTTTAACCTCGCCCCCACAACCTAAGTTATACCGGGTCATACTAAATTTCAGGAAAATCGTTGGAACCGTTTCCGAGATCAATCAGGATATATATATATAAGAATTGCTCTGTTAAATATATAAGATAGTTAATATGGTTTTATAAATATGTATGTAATAAGATATGGAGTTGCTATATGTTTTAAGATGTCTATAGGTAAGTAAATACCATAAATGCATTCAGGACCAGATATTATCATTCTAATTCGAAAGGAATCCGATACACGAACTCATAAAAACAACACCGCCTCTCAAGAGAATAACTATAGGAATATTATAAACTCCAGGATTTCCATTCAATGTGTGTTTAACGAAATGTGTTACCAATACCGTACCCGTATGGGGAAGACCCGTATAAAGGGGTGCCTATAACGGGGTAAAACTACGGCTTTACCCCGTTATAAGTCCCCATGATAGGTACCCCTTTATCCCGGGTATTCGCGCACATAAAACGGGATACAGAATATAGGCGTATGTGCTTCTGATGTGGGTTTATCCGACTGGGTCTCAAATCCGCGGCCTGCTTAGCGTAGACAATGTGGCGACGATGTACGGTCGGGTTGTAGTTTAGAAGCAATAGCGGGTTACATTTTTACCACGCTTTTATTAGCTTCACCTGTATGTATGTTTGTAACCGACTCCTTTGAGCTCGATTTTGTCCTACTTTGAACGATCAGATTTAATTCAAACTTTGCACACCTGTCAAAGACCGATGACAATGCAATAATTCGATAAAAAAATCCGATTATCCCAATTAGATTCGCCAGGATTAATTAATTTCTTTCCGCGTCCTTTGCATGCGAGTAAGAGAGATAGAGCTAGTGCGCGAACTACGCATGCGTGCAGCTCCACAGTTACTCTTTGGTAGGGTTGCCATCCGTCCGAGTTTTCCCGGATATGTCCTAGTTTAGAGGGCGTACGGGGACCGTCCGGGCGGGGCTTCATTTGTAGACCGGGTAAAAGCGGGACATTTGAGACCCTGACTGCTAGGACATAAAAATCTAATAAATAATAGTTTAAAAATATAAAAAACACGCTTTTATGGAAAACCCAAAAAAACTAAAAAAACACGCTTTTATAAAAAATCCAACTAAAAAACAGAAAATAAAATTTAATAAATTTGGATTAAGAACAGTGCAAATAAAAAATAATTATTGTAATAAAGCGTGGGGTGCATAGTGTCAATAGTTATAAACATTTGATTGACAGATGAGTAAAAGGATCGTTACTTTGATAATATCATAAAAAGAACTTTGAATGCACCCCACGCTTTTTTACAATAATATACATTTGTTTTTTATTTACACTGTTCTTAATCCAAATTTATTAAATTTTATTTTCTGTTTTTTAGTTGGATTTTTTATAAAAGCGTAAATATATAAAAGTTTTTTTAGTTTTTTTTAAACTATTATTTTTACGGAAGATCATCGCTGCAGTCAAGCATGCTGGACTGTTGCTAGCTCGACCCATTTGGGACAGCAAATGGCTTCACTTATTTTTAATTTTTATGTTAGTTTTATGTTCTTGTGCCTTTTTATTCTAAAACTATATTCCTCGTATGTTTTGTCCCAAAATAAACTATTTTAGTCCACAGTAGTGGTTCTTCAGTCTCTTAGTTCATTGTTGTTGTCGAAAGTGTTCTACTAAGATCCAAAAATCTTTTATGCATCGTATATGTACATGATAAATAGATTGATCTGCCTGTTGACAGTATATTAAATTACGTCTTAAAACTTAATTACCGAAGCCACATTAAAGGTATGGGGGTTTAATTTTTTTTCTATGGTCGTTATTAAAATATTAAATATTCATTCTGAATTCTGAACGTAGGCCATATTCTGAATTCAGGCTTAATAAAAATCCTTTAGTAACGTAGAATGTTACAAAAACATAATACCACAGAATCAAATTAGCATGAAACATAATATTACAATTTCAAGAAAAAAGGGAACAAAAGATTTTTTTTCTCGATAACAGTTTAAATGTAAAGAGAATTGTCGTATCAAATTCAGAAGACGTGACCGAGATCAAAAGCTGTGATCATATGTGAAAAGTCTTATAGGTACATAATACACCACATTTTTGTATGGTTTCTTCAAAATGATAAGATAACATCATTTTGAAATTCTATCATACTTACTATGAATGTTAATCCAGTCCCTTCAGAAACAGTACTTACTAGCGACCCGCCCCTGCTTCTCACGGGTAACAGAGCATATAGCATATTTCAGCCAATTAACACAAATCTCTAATTATTTATATACCTAAACCTTCCTTGTGAATCACTTCATCCATTGGTAAAAACGGCATTAAAAATCCGTTGTTTTTAAGTTTATCGCGTTAAAACAGACAGAAGGGGCTTCGTTTTAAAATAATTATAGATAAATAGATATAAGATAAATTCGCTTTGAGTTTGGCCACACCCTTCGCTCAATTCGCTGGATCGCCATAAATAAGGTTGGCGTGTCGATGCATGTTTCTTTAGTAGTCTATTGCATTCCCTTGCCAAGTTTCTGATCTTCAAAATATTCATGACCTTCGTAGTGATTTTGCTTTCATGTTTAAACATGGATGAAACGTTTCTTGCTTTTTGGAAGAGTTTTACTTAAATGGTTTGTTATTACTCATAACTTGGTTATAAAAATTACGGATTGATTACAAAAGATATGGCCAGCGCGCAACGAGGGCTTGGGCGAGGGCACAATATTTTAACCAACAGGAATAATAATACAGATTTTAAATCCAGATAAAATTTATTTTTAAGCTTTTTTCTGGTCGAAGGCTGGTGGGACGACCCAGTCATAGCTGAAGGACACAGTGAAACTGACTTGGGCGAACTTTAACTCATAAACGATGCTTGAAAGAGTATCAAACATCCATACATAGATACAATTATTTGTTTCAACGACGGGTTTTTAATACGAAAGGGCTTGTTTTAGACGTCTAGGCGAACAACTATTGTTCTACGACTTATGGAAATTCGAAGATTTCGTTCGAAGTTTTTGTATGAAACTTTCAAGTAAAAATTCCCTCAAAATTATTTAAAAAAAAGTTCGAATTCCCAAAAGTCGTAGAACAAAAGTTGAAGATGAATGATGAAGAGATGAAGAGGGGGCTTCGTTCCTTCGTCTAGAACAACCCCCTTTCGTATGAAAACCCCTTCGCTGAAACAATTTGTATAAACATACAAACGATATACAACGTTAGATTTATCATCCCTACATCAATTATATCGAAGAAAAAATCAAATCGCTTAGGTAACATAAAACTTCTTCACCAGTACCTACCAGCCTACTATCGGAACATTGCATTAGTTATATAATATCTTAACATCCATATTCATGATGCTACCGGATCGGTTGTGAACATACTGGCAACAATGTCGTAACAACTGCTGCATATTCTGGCATGGATTAGAAAACAATGCGGGGATATGGGTATTGACGATGAGTGGCTTTATGTCAAGACACGCCATATTGTTGTCGTCATAATAAAACTACTTATTTATACTTGTAATACGTTGAGGACTACTTCTGTGCACCTAAACAAACAACTTTTGTTCTACGACTTTTGGAAATTAGAACATTTTTTTGAAAATTTTGAGGTTAGGTTTACCTGAAAATCAGCTGTTTCTTACACGGAAAGGTCATTAACCTTAAAATTTTATTTATTTTTCATGTTTTGTCTACTGTAATTAGTCTGAATTACCTTTGTTTTTTGAACTTTATGGTATGGTAACCATAAAGTTCAAGTTTTATTGGATAGGTTCCGGGAAGGCAAAACAATTGAGTGACATTAGTATCGTAAGGTCAATCGTATCGTGGTGTTAGTTGCCAAACTCCACCTAAATCAGTTAAGCCGTAACCGATTTGTATGAATTTTTCATATTCGTTAGGTCTGAGAGTCGAAAAACATAATTTTTGTTTATATGGCGAAACAACGTTTGCTGGGACAGCTAGTTATTCATTAAAATATTTATAAAAGTATGTATTTGAAAATAAGCAATTAAAGTCATTTTCATGGGGTCATTTCATTATGTTAAGCCGATGTATCATAGTAGGCTAAACCGAATAATTTATGCTAGAAGTAGTTTTACTAAAGTAAAGTCCAAAACTGAATGTAATTAGGTCATTGACCTAAGGTGGTGTGATGTTACGGTTGTTAGCGTTACGTCACAAGTTTGTTAACAATGTATCTATTGAACTAAGTTGTAAGTATGTCCCGTTCAAGCCATCTTCAATACACCAATTACATTTCCACCGAACAAGTTACTAGTGAAGCGATACTAGGTTATACAATACTGGTCTAAGGGTAGTTTTAAACGTTAGAATTTATATAAGAAGCTTTTACCAAGATTGCGTCTGCCTTGTAGTTTATTTTTTCAAAATCCTTTCTTACCGGATGCCTACGTCATAATAAATCTGAATGCCAATTTTTTGTCCGATCCATCAGACAGTCAGGACTTTATGTTTATAGGTAAATTTTATATTTATAGGTCATAGTCGTTGGTAGTCAGACGCTATTTTTGTAAGAACAAATAATAATGAAGAATGTTAAGTCATCAAATGGCACTATTTTGAATATTAGCTATCCATATACTTTGTCAGAAATATAAAATACAAGTGAAAGAATTACTTCGATACGTCAATTAGTTTCTGATGTGTAGAAGTAAACGTGCGACGCGGACTCATTTCTGTACTCATGTGCTCATACTTGATGCGTTACTAAGCTGAGCGGTGTAAATTGACGTCACATGCGGTTACGTAAGTTTCATCGCCTGTAAAATCAAAACTAATAGTTTTTTTTTGACTACAACAAAAACTAGTACATTGTATACATACAAGTTTTACTGTTAAAAACTTTCAACCGATTTGGCATACACCTAGTAACATTCTCTATTAAAGTAGTAGTTATAAGTAAGACTCATAAAAAAAATTGTCTAATGAATCTTTTAAGTGATAAGCAAATAGCTTCTTAAAGTGCTGTAAATTGCTTACATATTCATTTCTATTAGTGGAATCAACACTATTACTACTAGGTTGGAATTAATGGAGTACTTGGGACGACCTTTTCTCAAAAAACGCCTCAAAGTTGAAAATCGTAGGTAACCATAGCGTGAGAACGTGTCCAAACCCTGATCTATTTATTATAAACTAGCTTTTGCCCGCGACCTTGTTCGTAGAAACGTAGAAGTCTAAAATGGCCCCGCTTTTGCACCCCCTGAGGAGTTGAATTTCGGAAAATCCTTTCTTATCGGATGCCTACGTCATACAAAGAACATATACCCTCCAAGTTTTAGGTCTCTACGATCAGCGGTTGAGGCTGTGCGTTGATCCGTCAGTCAATCAGACGGGACAAAGCAATTTATATGTATGAAAAAAAAAATGTTTATATCTAGTGACACTTTCATACACTTCATCAAATTAACTCTTTTAATTCGTCACTAAAACTATCAAAGTATAATCAAATTCTCTCGTGTAGAATTTTCTTAAGTCATCTTAATATGCATAAGTCGGAAACTTCGAAGAGTCTCGGCTTGGTCCCGTAGCCGAGAGACTTGAAGTGACTTGCGCCCGGAGGATTATGATGTAATTTAGGTGAAAGGCGTATTGGAAGTCACGTGTTGGAGATAAAATTAGACTTTAAATTCCGCCGTACAAATTGGCTTGTTTGAAGTCACTTTGAAGTTTTCAAGTAAGTATTTGAAGTTGCTATTATTTTTTTAAATATTACTAGCAACCCGCCCCGGCTTCGCACGGCTATATTTTGAATAAACCTTCCTTTTAAATCACTCTATCAATGAAAAAAAAAGCAGCAATATCCGTTGTAGTTTTAAAGATCTAAGATAGGGACAGACAGCAGGCAGTGACTTTGTTTTATACTGTGTAGTGACTAGCTGCGCCCCGCGGGTTCAAGCGCATAAGTTTCGATCCTGCGTGAATTTCGATATCAAAAGTATCCCTTGTCCTTCTACATTATTTAAACTACCACTTTGCCGATTATAATCCAAATAGATCCAGTCCTTTGACCGTAAATATTGAACAAAAAGCAAGAAATAAACTTTCAGATTTATAATATTAGTTAGGATACTTAAATATTGCACCTAGCGTCATATAGCCCCAAGCTAAGCAAGGCTTGTGTTATGGTGGCTACACAATTGTTTTAAATGCATATTTAAAATACAAACAGAAACACCCAGAACGGAAACAAAATTCTACATAAATATTTGTTTGAGGCGGGACTCGAACCTTTGGCATTGCAGGCAGGCAGACTTTAATTTTCAGCAGGGCCTAAACTGCATTACGCGGGTCCCGCGGCGGGTTCATACAAAATTCCACACAAATAAATTAAAAGCCTCATATGGAACCAGTTCCAAAACTTCGCTTCTAATAGACACGTCACGGGGCCCGCCACGTTTGATTTTGTATTGACCCGACGAGGGGCCCGCCGCGTTTCATTTTGTATGGACCCGTCGAGGGGCCCGCTTCGTGCTTGATTGAAACATTTCAATAACAGCATTTGGAGCTCTACAGTAGGTCTATAATATTGTTGCTTATTGCACAACTGAAATGCAATTAACCAACAAGTTATTCAATAATGTATAACGTCGAGAGCTGTTGATCTTATCAAATTGATTTACCAATCACCTGCTAAATTATGTCAAACGTTAAACTAATATTATAGCTCAAACAGATTGCTTATAAATCTAACTACCGCAACCTCTAAGTATAGCTATCTTAATCAATTGTTCCGTAAATGAACAGGATGGTAAAGGTTTCGAAATTGATTAATATTGGAACTAATTGACGACCCAATTGGTTCAATGGTCACCATGTCAGACTGCCAAACACAGGGTTTCGCGTTCGATTCCCACCTCAGACAAGTATTTGTGATTAGAAATTTGTCTGTGGTCTGGTTGTCTCCATGTATGTATCTTCTTTTTTATATATATAATTCTACTGTACGTGTGTATGTCACTGAACTCCTCCTAAACGGCTGAGCCGATTTGAATGATTTCTTTGTAAGGGTGAATCAGCCCGGTAGATGGCGCTGCAGTCGGTATCTTCGTTATTTATCTATACTGCAAAAAACGTTTACCGGGACAGCCAGATATAAGTATACATTTACAAAAGAAAAGTAGGTATATAAGTAGTATATCCGTTGTCTAGGACCTATAACGTAAGTCTAGTTACCTACTTAGCTTGGGGCTAGATGGCGATGTGTGGAATGTCCAGCAATATTTATTTATTTATTTAATTTTGTGGAGGCTTACAGGTAAGCGACGCTCGCTGATCGTTTACGGTCGTGCGGGTTAAGCGACGCCTGGCGCGGAACGCACGTTAAGCCGTTGGTCCCGGTTGCTACCTCTAGTAGCAGTCGTTAGGTCAAGTCACAGGCCTTAAGGCAATCTGAAAACTCTAACAATAGGTGAGTCACACTATTATACGAGATGAAGAAGAATTTTGTGATACAATTATCTTCCCGTGGGTTTGAAGACTATAGCTTCGTGTTGACTATCTTATCGTGGGTCCTCCGAGTGTTACACGAAAACGTCCAACAAAAAAACCCTTATATTTAATCCCCCATAACTTTCAGACGGATAAACCGATTTTAATTAAAGCTAAGAACACTCTTGACTAATTCACCTTTTAAACAAAAGTAACAAAGTCAAAATCGGTTTATCCATTCGGGAACTACGATGCTACAGACACGTCACACTTATAACACGTTTTTTTTGCATTGGAGGTTAATAATCGAATCAAGCATTAATTACCTCATGTTCATTAACTAGAGTGGCGCTTTTAAAGATAAAAAATCACAGTTTACAGGGCTATTGGTAATCATATAAGAAAGTAGTTGGCTTCCTTCTGCGCACCTCAACAATCTACTTTTATTCTACGACTTTCGATGATTTTTCTTTTCAATTTTATAACTAAAATAAGCTACAAGTTAATAAATAAATAAATAAATATTGTAGGACATTCCACACATCGCCATCTAGCCCCAAACTAAGTAACTAGACTTGTGTTATGGGTGCTAGACAACTGATATACTACTTATATACTTTTCTTTTGTAAATATATACTTATAATACATAGAAACAACCAGACCAAAGACAAATATCTAAGCATAAACACTTGTCTGAGGCGGGAATCGAACCCGAAACCCTGTGTTTGGCAGTCCGGCATGGTGACCATTGTGCCAACTGGGTAGTCAAAATAAGAGAACTAGCTACGCCCCGCGGTTTCACCCACGTAAATCCCGATCCCGATGGAATATCGGGATAAAAAGTAGCTTATATGTTAATCCAGGCCTCCAGCTATCTACATACCGAATTTCATTGCAATCGATTCAGTAGTTTTAGCGTGAAGGAGTAACAAACATACATACGCACACACACACACACCCAAACTTTCACATTTATAATATTAGTAGGGTTATAACTAGAATTATATCAAATAAAGGTACTTATAACAGTCGATTAAACTTTTAAAATGAGTATAATCTTAAGGTTATTGACCTCTTCGTTTGTAATAGCTGATTTCGGGTAAACACTTCATGAGTAAACCGAAGCTAACATATTCGAAAAAATGTTCGGTTTTCAAAAGTCATAGAACGAAAGTTGGTTACAAGGGTGCACTGAAATAACAATTAACCGCTTTAAAGGGAAAGGGTACCGGCGCTCTCTCAATACAAACGTAGTCTACTGTTTCCTCCCTAAATAATGACATTAGAGCAAATGTTTTTGCAGCATAAATATATCATATATATTTATATATATATATATAGCAACTACATGTGATCCACGAATGCCCCTTAAACTGAAGGGTAAAATCTATAAAGCTGTGATAAGACCTGTCGTCATGTATGGATCGGAATGCTGGGCCGTGAAAAAGAAGGATGAGAGAAGATTGCATGCAGCGGAGATGAGAATGCTAAGATGGATGTGTGGGGTAACGAGGATGGATAAAATAAGAAATGAGTATATCAGAGGAAGCCTGAAAGTAGCACCAGTTACTGAAAAAGTAAAAGGGAACCGTTTGAGTTGGTATGGACATGTGATGAGAAGAGAAGAGACTCATGTAACTAGAAGAGTGATGAGTATGAATGTAGAGGGATGGAGAGGAAGAGGACGACCTAAGAAAAGATGGATGGACTGCGTGAGACAAGACATGAGAGAGATGAATGTTAACGATGAGATGACGACTAATAGGAGTGAATGGAAGAAGAAGACATACTGCGCCGACCCCAAATAAATTGGGATAAGGGCAGGAAGATGATGAGATGATGATTTTCTATGATAATTAGAAAATGAAAAAAATCAAGACATAGGGGCATAGTCATGGCAGTTATAGGTTTTATACAACAACAATATATGTACTAGTGTCATTATCCAGGGAGGAAACAGTCGACTACGTTTGTATGGAGAGAGCGTCGGTACCCCTTCACCTTAAAGTTTGCCTGCCAGCGATGTGGGTTGCGGGTTCGATTCCCGCCTCAAACAAATATTTATGTAGAACTGTTAGTTTAGTTTAGTTTTACGGTGCTGTTTCCGCACTTAGCGGAAACAGCCCCGTAAAACTGTTAAGAAAACAGCGCTGGTATCCTTTCCGCTTAATACATTACCAATAACCCTGTATAGTAAAAACGATCCGTCTCAATAAAACTCTACACCTGGATACCTGTGATGTTATAAATGGGAACGACGCGCCATCCACCTCATGCCTCAGTGTAACTTTGACCTGGCAAAGTTAAGACTGCTTAATATAAGTTTTATGTTTGCGGTCCGATGGTAACGACCGATTTTCAATGGAATATTTTAAGGGGTATTCTAAATAGATCGTAAAATGTGTACCTATAACTCAATGCAGTATTGATTAGGTAATAAATTTGCCAAGTAGTGACCACTATTATTCCTTCAAAGGAAAGGGTACCGGCGCTCTCTCCATACAAACGTAGTCGACTGTTTCCTCCCTGGATAATGGAAACACTAAAGCAAATATTTTTGTTACATAAAACCTATAACTGCCATGATTATGCCCCTATGTCTTGGTTTTTTCATTTTCTAATTATCACAGAAAGTTAGTGAGTTAAAAAAACAAAATATATAAAAAGAACAAAACATAGAGGCATGGTCATAGCAGTTATAAGTTTTATGCAACAAAAATATTTGCTCTAGTGTCTTTATTCAGGGGCGAAACAGTCGACTACGTTTGTATGGAGAGAGCGTCGGTACCCTTTCCTTTGAATAATATTGACCTTTCCATCTAATCTAAATGATTTATATAGCGCTAGGAACTTTAATCTATAATATAGCATAGATCAGGGGTCGGCAACCTTTTGAGTCGGAAGAGTCAAAAATTCAAAGTTTTTAAAGAGTCACATTTTTTTGTCAACAATATGTACAGTCGACAGCATAATTAACGAACAACCGTAGAGTTTGAAAATTACTATTAATTGGATTGTTTTCATATTAAAAAAATATATTTGATAAATTCATGAATTAAAATACTTTATATTTCAACTAAAGCAGGTGCCTAGAATCTTGCTTGTGATGAAAACATTCTTATAACAGCCATTTTGGATCTCTACGGTGGGTCGCAATTATCCAGCCGACCGTACCTATTTGCGTAAATAAAGGTTTTTGAAGACAGTCAGCACTCCGAATGCCAACTTCTTCAACTCACTGTAGCAATTGGGAAGACTATTCAATGATCGAATATAAGTGCCTAAACTAGCTGTATTTCATTAAAATATATATTTGCATATGGAACTAAAGAGCCACAGCTTCACATCCATCCGCATGTGGCTCGCGCGCCGCAGGTTGCAGACCCCTGGCATAGAGTAAAGTTGCTGGCACTGTAGGTATATTAAGATATCGCAACGGTAAAGCAAAGCATAAAATAACTATAAATTCAAGTTCTATAATCTATACTAAGATTTGATTGATTCCTTGAGCCCATTCAGGTTCCGGAAGTACTACACCGATATAGATGAAACTTAATACGAGAATACATTGATTCATTGACAATAACATAGGCTACTTCTTATCCCGATATTCCCACGGGATCGGGAGTTACGCGGATAAACCGCGGAGCTCCGCATAGATTCAAGTTGCTGGTACTTTACTATTATGACGTCATCAATATTGCAACGGTAAGGCAAAGCATAAAATAACTATAAATTCAAGTTCTATAATCTATACTAAGATTTGATTGATTCCTTGAGCCCATTCAGGTTCCGGAAGTACTACACCGATATAGATGAAACTTAATACGAGAATACATTGATTCATTGACAATAACATAGGCTACTTCTTATCCCGATATTCCCACGGGATCGGGAGTTACGCGGATAAACCGCGGAGCTCCGCATAGATTCAAGTTGCTGGTACTTTACTATTATGATGTCATCAATATTGCAACGGTAAGGCAAAGCATAAAATAACTATAAATTTAAGTTCTATAATCTATACTAAGATTTGATTGATTCCTTGAGGCCACTCAGGTTCCGAAAGTACTACACCGATATAGATGAAACTTAATACGAGGATACATTGATTCATTGACAATAACATAGGCTACTTTTTATCCCGATATTATACGGGATCGGGAGTTACGCGGATAAACCGCGGAACTTCGCATAGATTCAAGTTGCTGGTACTTTACTATTATGACGTCATCAATATTGCAACGGTAAGACAAAGCATAAAATAACAATAAATTCGAGTTCTAAAGGTATTTTATAAAATCGTCTGGTTGCCGACAAAAATCTAGGTAACCTAAAACCTAATCTATTCAAATTACCCCCATCATTTCTTCAAACTGCCAGGCTTTCCAGAGCACCCTCCTTAAATACACTTACAAAGAGAGCTTTAACTTTACCAACTAGGTTCGAAAAAGATATCGGTTACGTGGCGCGATGAAAAATACCGGCCGTTATCAGTAGTTTTACCGAGTAGTCTTAGCAGTTGAACTACTGGATGTTTCCAACTCAATAGACTTACTACTAAGACTACTATAACAACAAAAGAAAGACGATCGAAACGTAAAACTAAATAATGTCGAAAAAACAATAAGCGATCGACAGAAAAAAAATTAATAGTATGAACGTAAAAAGCCTAAAACAAGCAAAAAATCATAATTACAAAATAAAAAAGGGTCATAATTTCGGGATTATTTTTTTTCTTTTTGTAAGGTTTTTGTCATAGTTGTTTTTGCTTGATTTAGGCTTTTTACGTTCATATTATTTTTATTATTTTGTGTAGGGGATTTTTTAAATTTTTAATTAAAAATTTTATTTCATCCTATTTGTAGGGAGGGACTTTTTAATTAGCTATTTGTAATGTTCAAATCATGCCCTTTCATTTGATACCCTACTCGAGCATATCTACTTACATTCGGTTTTTAATCCTGAATTTTATCCCTCATAACTTTCAGACGGCTAAACCGATTTCGATCAAACATAGCTAAAAATACTCCTGACTAATGCACCTTTCAAACAAAAAAAACTAAATCAAAATCAGTTCAAAAAAAGAGCTACGATGCCACAGACAGACACACACACACAGAGAGAGACACGTCAAACTTATAACACCCCGTCGTTTTTGAAAACCAAAAAGACCATCAAAACGAAAAATAAAAGACGATCGAAAAAAAAACAATAGAAGATAAAAACGTAAATCAATAGAACATTGAAAACAAAGCAACATCGATAAAAACAATAGTAAGTCTATTTTGATTTATTTTCCCAGTAGTTCAACTGGTACGACTACTCGGTTAAACTACTGGGAACGGCCTTACGTAAAAATACGTATTGAATCCCGTTAGCAAATACATTAGTTGTGTTAACATGCGGAGCGAATTGAAATGTAAGACGTAGGTACCAATATTTTTCTACCGATACCTTGAAATTCATATTGACTATTTATTATAGAGTACTCAAACTCACAAAGGTATAACAGCTTATTTGTTGTAATATTGACGACCCAGTTGGCACAATGGTCACCATGCCGGACTGCCAAACTCAGGGTTGCGGGTTCGATTCCCGCCTCAGACAAGTATTTATGCTTAGATATTTGTCTGTGGTCTGGTTGTTTCTATGTATTATAAGTATATATTTACAAAAGAAAATTATATAAGTAGTATATCCGTTGTCTAACACCCATAACACAAGTCTAGTTACTTAGCTTGGGGCTAGATGGCGATGTGTGGAATGTCCTACAATATTTATTTATTTATTTATTTATTTAATATTGACGAGGGAATAACTTTCCATTTTTAACCGACTTCAAAAAAAAGGAGGAGGTTCTCAATTCGTCAGGTTTTTTTTAATGTATGTTCCCCAATTACTCGGAGACGCCTAAACCGATTTGGAAAATTATTTTTTTGTTTGAAAGAAGATACTTCACAAGTGGTTACATACAGTACAATGTAGGTCATGATTCAATTTTTAAACTTAGTCCGACTTCTAAGTTTCTACCTACATATAAGTTATGTTCTTCGTCAGCTCAGTGACTAGAAATGGATCTTTGCTTTTAAAACGGCTACACAGGCTACACGGCTACACTCAACTTTTTGGTTTTTTTTACCCTACTCACTTTATTTTAGTAGTCGGTTTTTTAAATTAGTTAACATTTTTATTTTATTACTAATAGCGACCCGCTCCGGCTTCGCACGGCTATATTATGCATGTATTATACATATAAACCTTCCTCTTGAATCACTCTATCTATTAAAAAAACCGCATCAAAATCCGATGAGTAGTTTCAAAAATTTAAGCATAAAAAGGGACATAGGGACAGAGAAAGCGACTTTGTTTTATACTATGTAGTGATTTTAAATTAATTTTTATATAATACAAACTTGAGAGGTGTCAAGGGACAAAAACGAATGATAAGAAAATCATGGTATACAGTTTGTTGGGATTATTTGGGAAGAATATGCAGCAGTGGAAATAAAAGCTAACATTTCAGGTAGACAGCCATATATATATTGTAATGATATTCTAAAGGTGAAAAAACATCAATCACCAAACCAGCCTGTGAGATAAGACCATGAAGGTGATACATGTAAACATTTATTTCAACACAGTTTAGTGTTGCAGCTCCATATCTACCAATATCTGCCTCTGTATATGGAAAATATAAGGTAATATAAATAGTAAGGACGTACTGGGAACGGCACTGATGCCCTTATTACAGATTATATTGTTTAATCTAGTTAGGGCAACAGTTTGAACCTCGCTTATACTACAAATTAGCCTTACGCAACTTTATTAACTTGATGTTCTGTTAATTTTTATTGTACCTTACCTATGCATAAGTGGCATGAATAAATTTATCTTTATCTTTATTTACGCTAAGTAAGGAGTGTAACACATCGGGCTATGGAAGCGGAAGCCCCGCCATTTGAAGGTCATTTTGCTGCGTATCGAGATTTTTTGTATGAAATTGACATAACGCATTGAATGAAATTAGCATGAGATAGCACTTGTGTGCCATTTTTTTCTCTAATGCAAGACTACGTGCCTCTTCGTTGATTTATGTCAATTTATCGATAACTAGCAGCGCTCCGCGGTTTCACCCACTTAACTCCAGATCCCGTGGGGATATCGGGATAAAAATTAGCCTATGATATTCCCAATGAATCAATGTATCTTCATACCAGGTTTTATTAAAATCGGTTCAATAGTTTCGGAGACTATTCGTTACAAACCAACACAAATCTTTATAATATTACTGTAGATGTATATAGATAGATAACTCCTGATCCCGTGGGAATTTCGGGATAAAAAGTAGCCTATAGCCTTCCTCGATAAATGGACTATCCAACACAAAAAAAAAATTTCAATTCGTACCAGTAGTTCCTGAGATTAGCGCGTTAAAACAAACAAACTCTTCAGCTTTATAATATTAGTATAGATGAAAAGCAATCTTGTTTAAGGGGGCTGGCTCGTGATTGGTCAAATCAAAATCACTGCTCTGAACTTGCTTCGTATCAAAATCACTGCTCTGAACTGTTGGGGATGTCAATGTGCAATGCATCTTCGGCGTAACCAAATAATTGGCGTGTACATTTTTCAATTCGGTATATCAAAATTTTATTTTTAGTGATAATAGTAATATTAGTTATTTTTCCCGTTCCATAGCACACGTACATTTCACAACAATATAAACAATTTTCGTAAAATATCTCGTCAAATGAAAACAATACAAAATAATTGCGAATAATCGTAAATGCTTAATTCGGTTAAAGTAAATTTAATTATTTATTGTGGTGGAACCATTGAACCAGAAGTCACAGCATTTTGGATAATCTGTAGAAATTTACATTTGAATGGCTGGGAAATTAGGCGAGACTATGAATGGAGTGCCCCAGACAACTGAGGGCTGAAATCTATACATACAAAATTCTTTGTCCTGAACGACTGACTGACAAATCAACGCACAGCCTAAACCGCTGATCGTAGAGACCTGAAACTTGTGTGTTGGTGAAAACGAAAGGTGTGTTGTTTGTATGACGTAGGCATCCGATAAGAAAGGATTTTCCAAAATTCTACCCCTAAGGGGGTGAAAAGGGGGGGGGCAAGTTTTATATAGGACAACAAGATTTCATGGTCCATTTTAGACTTTTACGCGACGAATTACGAAGTCGCGGGCAAAAGCTAGTAAATAAATATTATAGGACATTTCACACAGCGCCATCTAGCCCCAGATAGCCGTGTATTATTGTGATTATATAATGTATGGATTACTTTTCTTCTATAAATACATATAGACAGAAACACTCAGACCAGAAACAAAATATCTGTACATAAATATTTGTAGAGGCTGGAATTGAACCTGCAACTTTCTGCTTCGCAAGCGGGTTCGCCCGACGCGCCACAAAGGTCGTCAAATTAGGTTGATCCATTGAACTCTAACAACCTATTTTTACCCGACTACGGCGAAGCCAAAAGGGAGGGTTATGTATTTGACCTGTATGTATTATTGTGAGGATTTAAGCCTGTCTATATGTTAATGGGTCCCGACTACTGAAGTCGCTATGTTCTATGCTTTTGAATTTATTATCCGTTTTATTTGTGTATCGATCATGAAATTGTTGCCACCATATCAGTTATTCAATAGTAAATACTTAACATAATATAGGATAGAATCCTGCATTTTCATTTTTACGGACTTTTTTCGTATTAACATACTTCTTATTTTTTAATTTTCAACTTTATTGCAGTCCGGTTTTACTTTTTAACATGGTGACACTATGTATCCTATCCAACATTCAATCCAACCCAGTCCGACTTCAAAGTGTGTTTAAGTTAACTGCTTACTTAGTCACCCGAAATGGATTATTTTTCACTTTTTATAGTTTTTATTTTCAGGATTTTTTAGTGTTTGTTTTCAGGTTTTTTTAATTTTTGTTTTCAAGTTTTTTTGAAGTCGGTTTTTTAAATTTTAATTTATATTTTTCATTTAACCTAGTGCTGCTGTTACTAATTAAACTATTTTTTTTATTTAATTCTATTTTTTTATGCAAAAGCACCGGCTAACCAATAACCACCGATCGATAAAACACGATAAAACATTTTTCATTACTTAATGGCAGTTTAAATATGTTGGGTATTGAGGTGTGTCACTCGACACGATACGAATTCGGTCGGTTTCATTTTAATTTGCGGTTTTACTTATATTTAAAACTTGCTGTGCCACGCGGTTACACCTGCGTAAATTTCGATTCTGCAGGAATTTCAAAATCAAAAGTATTCTACGTCTTTCTTCATCCCATAAACTACACTATGGCGATTTTTATCCAAATCGGTTTTAGACAAATTAGTAAAAAAACTTGTAAGTAAACGTGCAGTTTATTCTTGTTTGTTTGACTCCTATAACATTAGTTATAGATTTTCTCTATGTGTAGTCGGCCCCTCATGACTGAAGATCGTGGTCATCATTGGGTGGTCTGCATTTGGATCGGATGATCTGTCTCCAACGGCTTCTGGTCATCGCATTTCTTACAATGTTAAGTTATTGTTAAGCTCAAATAATTACCTCAGACATTGACAAAAAAAAATCACTATGCCAAGCTGCCATAGTAAATGTCAGAACCCCTTTGTTTTAAGACACGTCAAGTGACATATTTTGCCTTAAAATACCTACTGTGAGATCAAAACTAGGTGTAGTAGGTATTCAAACGTAATCTCTATTGTAGTAAAGAATGATTTTATCACTTTAATCACCATACAGAAAGCATTGTTGCGAACGTGGTTCAAAATATGTCGCAAAGTTTGACATCATACTGCAGCGAGATGCACTACGTTCAGAAAAGCCACAGTTTCAAAGTTTTGTATACAAACTACTTTATTAAATAGGTTACGTATAGGTACACCTGTACGCGGTATTAAATAAACATATAGATAGCTAGATAGGTAAACACTTTATTGCACCACAAACTTACAAAATAAACTAATAAAAACGTGGGAAATATCCTAGAGTGGTACAAAACGGTGGCCTTTTCTTTCAGGCAACCAAGAGAATGGAAAAGACTTAAGAGGAAGGGGTACCGGGGGCTCTCTCCATACAAACGTAGTCGTAGTGTTTCCTCCCTGGATGACACTAGAGCAAATTTTTTTTTGCATAAAACTTATAACTGCCATGAGCATGCCCCTATGATTTTGTTTTTTAAATCTTAATTTCTATGATAATTAGAAAAGGAAAAAAACCCAAAACATAAGGGCATAGTCATGGCAGTTATAGGTTTTATGGCACAAAAATATTTGTGCTAGTATCATTATCCAGGGAGGAAACAGTCGACTACGTTTGTATGAAGAGAGCACCCTTTCACTTTAAGGAAGGGGACGGGGAAGGGGACTGATGGCGAAATTATAAAAAAGTGGCATCGCTAAATCAACGTGTTTGAACTATAACTTCCATAATAATATACTTGTAATTTAAAGCTAACTGACATATTCACAACTATTTCATACAAAAGACATTCCGTGGAAAGGAATTTGTGCTAACCTGTCTCCGTTTTATTAGTTTCTATAGCTCCTACGAAGCTTTGATGTTCATCAAAGTAACTATAATTTAGAAGACAATATATTGAATATTTGACAAAGTATTATACATGAAGAATATATTACAATATACGAATGTAAAGGGTATATCATATCATACGTATGACGAAAGCAAAGCATGTCTACTTAATGGCAAGTGATTTTGCTAATACTATGTTGTCACTCTTTGTCTAGCATCCGGATTTTTACATCTGTCTGGAGTTTTGGCTTCGTCCTCACTCTACCCGATCCTATGTCTATCTGATTTCAAAATACCTAACAAAACATCCCAACTAAACCAGATATGATAAAAAGTACAGTCAGAATGAAAAACATTTAAACGAATTTTGATATTATAAATACCACAGAGCCTCAAGACGAAGGTTTTCAACCAAAGTGCGTTACCAGTGATGACATACGGATCCGAGACGTGGTCGCTGACCATAGGCCTCGTTCATAAGCTCAGAGTCGCTCAGCGGGCTATGAAGAGAGCTATGCTCGTAGTTTTTCTATGTGATAGAATCCGAAATACGGACATCCGTAGAAGAACCAAAGTCACCGACATAGCTCTCAGGATTAGTAAGCTGAAGTGGCAAGGGCAGCTCGCAGAACTGCCAACAGCTGGGGAGTAAGGTTCTCGAGTGGCGGCCGCGATGCAACGCGAAACGGAGTGTTGGGAGACCAGCTGCCCGGTGGACCGACGACATTGTAGCGATTGCGGGTAGTCGGTGGATGGAGGCGGCTCAGAACCGCTGTTTGTGGCGTCGTTTGGTTGGACCTATGTCCAGCAGTGGACGTGTATGGGCTGATATGATGGTGATGATCAATATACGTGCTGGGCAGGCGCAATGTATCACCACAATTAGTGCTATAGGCTATATGTACGCATATTTATGAACGAATCTTCGAAATATTACATTCGATTGCAACTAACAATTCAGTCTTAACAGAATATCTCAATATTAATATGAAATAAAGTGACACCAGCAACCGTTACTCAACTTTGTAACTTCGCGTGAATTTCGATAAACTTCTTCAAACTTCCGTTACTGAACTTGGTGGCTGTCTTTTTGCTACTTTCTGGTAGGTGAAACACTTTCGTTGCGATTAAATATTTGTGTTGAAAGGTTTGTGGATTGGTAATCTTGTTCTTGCTACAAGCTTTAAGAATATTAATGATGCCATCATTAGCTATGAGGTATTAGTAATTTTATTGACATACTAGCTGCGCCTTACGGTTGTACTCGCGTTTGATTTTTTTTATTTTTCTTTTAAACAAACCTTTCTTGACAATAACGAACACAAACAAAAATACTTATTCAATTTGGTGCAGTCGTTCGGAAGGCTTCACTCTAGTCGATCCCATCTCTACCCGATTTTTAATTACCTAACAAAAAATACCAACCCAACCCGATTTTATTCTTGAATACCTACATTGCGCGATTCATTTTTGTTAATACAGGGTCATTGGTAATTCAGGGAATAGAATAAACGTGGGATACCTACGTCATATTAATCTATATAGGGTTATTAGCAATTATATTAGCAAGCCGTTGAGGGCTACTTCTGTGCACCGTAACAGACAATTTTTGTTCTACGGCTTTTAGAATTTCAAAAAAAATTGAGCTAATGTAAATTCGAAAAAAACCAGCTGATTTTTTAAAATAAAGATCATTCAGACTAAGAACCGTAGATACAACTTAAAAAATAAGTAAGATTTTAAGGTTAACGACCTCTCCGTGTAAGGATCAGCTGATATTCAGGTAAACTCAACGTCAAAATTTTCAAAATATTGTCGCGCTTCAATTACGTAGAACAAAAGTTGTTTGTTTAGTTGTACAGAAGTAGCCCTCAGCGGCTTACTAGTATAATTATCAATAACCCTGTATAGATTAATATGATGTAGGTATCCCACGTTTATTCTATTCCCTGAATAAGCTTCTTCAAAATCTTCCATCACATTTTATTAAAAAACAGCTAAAAATATAAAGGCACTTAGTTCTGAAAGACGACAGCCACTCAAACCTTTTCATTTAAGACACATCCTTACTTCATAACCGCCAAGTGCTCGAGGCGCTTGAGACACAAGATGGCGCTAGAGAGCAGGTGGTAAACACCTTGCGTGCAGCTATTGACTTGAGGACTTCTTAGAAGCAGCTGTATAATTATGTACGAAAAATGGATACGGTAGTTTAAGAAAAAAGGGTACCGGGGGCGTTCTCTTTATACAAATGTAGTCGACTGTTTTCTCCCTGGACACTAGAGCAAATATTTTTGTTGCATAAAACTTATAACTGTAATGACCATGCCCCTATGTTCGTTCTTTCCTCTTGACGTGGTAGACTAAGATGAGAGGGTAGAAGAGGTGCTAGGCAAACCTACTTCATCTTCGCCAAAAAGAAAGAAAGAAAGAAAAACATTTATTCGGTGCAGGCACACGACACCTTTAAAATTAAACACACACAGAGAAATAGGTAACATTATACAACGAAGAAAGAAACATACACTAAACCTAAGAATATTTAAGAACTCACCCAACCATCTTAAAAAGGACTCAACCATCTTTGTTTCTAGAGATCTAGTTACTGAAAAACAGTCTGAATGCAAGTACAAGTTTATACCGACTTAATTGAGCTCCAACAAAATAATGCAATACGAAAATTATTGAACAAATACTGGCATCGTGGTCGATAGTGATTTTACAACTGAGCGGTTAACTAAAAGCACGAATTTACATAACAATCGCCTCGTTTAAATGGATTCTATTTAATCGACTGGCAGAAAAATAAATGAACACAATATTGGAGAGAAAAAACAAGTAGACAATTAAAAACATGGCCATTTTAACAATACCGCTCTCAAGGTATAGTCTATCTCAAAGGCAGCACAAAATTCGGCCACTGAACGAAGTTGCGTTACTGAAATAAAAAGTATCACTCTATTTTGTAGAGCAGTTTAAAGAGACGGCTTTATTGTAGAACTAGCTTAAGCCCGCGACTTCATCCGCGTAGGAGTTGAATTTATCAAAATCCTTTCTTTACGGATGCCTACGTCATAGAAAGAACACACCTTCCAAGTTTCAGGTCACTACGATTATTGGTTCAGGCTGTGCGTTGATCCATCAGTCAGTCAGTCAGTCAGTCATTCAGGACAAAGCATTTTATATGTATAGATAAACCTATGTTTATTTGCGCGTTTCCTTTAAGTCGGTATAGATTAGAGTATTTACTAGTAACAGAATAGAGAAAATTCTCTCAAGCATTCGCTGTTTTAAATTTACTCGAACCACACTTCGAACGTTTGTGTTACATTGATGACCCAATTGGCACAATGGTCACCATGCCGAACTGCTAAACACAGGGGGTTTGCGGGTTCGATTCCCACCTCAGACAAATATTTATGCTTAGATATATGCCTGTGGTCTGGTTTTTAAGTAAAATTTATAAGTAGTATATCCGTTGTCTAGCACCCATTACATAAACAGCGCTAGATCGCGATGTGTAGAATGTCCTGCAATATTAATTTATTGATTTACCTGTTAATTCGTAGTTAATTCCTTGTATTTGTATTTATTTATTTATCGATAAGTAGTTATATTTTTATTTATGTTTTGCCTGTGTGTGATTCAATAATTTGCCTGTTTATTGTACCAAACTTAAAAACGTTATATTGAAATCCTCTAGACTATACTCACCTTTATAGATAGATACTCATGAATTTTATAAATGAACTTACGTTCTCAATAATTCCATTTTGGCCTTCACAAAATACTATTACTACTATTTTCCAATATCAAAATTGCTTTAAACCGGTAGCCAAAGCCGTACGTCAAAGTAACTGTCATAAAAATGTACCCAAAATGTACCGAAACGTTTTTCGAGATTTTTAAGTGACCGTAAAAACTTAATATACAGCTTTTTACTTCCTTCATACAGTGTTTCTTTGCGAAATATCTAAGTGATGTGCGGCCACTGCGGCTACGTTAATTTGTGTAGCCTAGTTCTTTACTCTAAGATGGACCAAATTTTTAATACTAGCTGCGCCCCGCGGTTTCACCCGCGTAAGTCCCGATCCCGTAGAAATATCGGTATATAAAGTAGCCTATGTGTTTATTCAGGTCTCCTTCTTTCTAAATACCGAGTTTTATCGGTCCAGTAGTTTTTGCGTGAAGGAGTAACAAACATACATACACACACACGAATTCACATTTATAATATTAGTAGGATTATAGGGATATTTTAGGTAAGGTATTGATAATTATCTATACAACCTATGAAGGGCTATTTCTGTACATCTTACCAATAAAATTTATCTTAGAATTTTTGGTTATTCGGAAAACATATCAATTTTTTTACTATTTTTTTGTATTTTTATACTGTACGAATTCTAAAATGTCAGCTGACAGACGCCATGTTTCAACGACTCAATCCAGAGAACTTCACAAGGATAATATAGCCGTTCTATAGCATATTTCATATCGTTTAGTTTACGGTCTACAGAATTACCATGAATATAGGAAGTTATTAAAATATTTTGCTAAATTTTGGCAAACGGGATGCAAGTACATAACTTTATATTTTAGGAACATAGTCCTAAGAAATAAGCTATTCTGCTTTAAAATTTGCTTAAATATTGGATCCATAAATTGAGATTAAATTTAATATTTAATTTAAATTAAGAGGAAAGGGTACCGAACGCTCTCTCCATACAAACGTAGTCGATTGTTTTCTCCCTGGATAACGACACTAGAGCAAATATTCTTGTTGCATAAAACTGCCATGATCACGCTACTATATTTTGTTATTTTTTCTTAAATCTTAATTTCTATGATAATTGATGAAAAAAAAAACAAAACATAGGGGTATGGTCAAGGTTATGGCAGTTTTTATGGCACAAAAATATTGTCATTATCCAGGGAGGTGTAATGTTCGGAGCTGCGGTGGTAATGAAACACTTGACTTCCAGGTTATAACTGATTTAATGTAAGATTAATATGCCCTTATATACTACTTAATGCTAGTAGGTAATGACGTAGGTTTTTACCTTATCTATTGTTTAATATTTTATTTACAATTAATAAATGTTACTTATATTATTGCCGTACCATATTTGGTCTGTTTTGCTAACTTTCAAACTTGATAAGAATTAAGTAAAATGGTTATCTAGGAATGGATCATATTACTGAAATACAATATTCATTTGTTTACTTTAAATCTATTTTTTTTGTAGGTATTCTATCATCGTGGGTGGTATTGTAGGTACATAGTAACTATTGGTTAAACTATGATGGTGTCGTCACTCGTCATTACACTACAGAGGAACAGTCGACTACGTTTGTATGGAGAGAGCGCCGTTACCCTTTCACCTTAAGGCTATGAACAAATCGACAAGACAAGTCAAACGATCCAAGCTACACGTCGTCGCGAGCTATTGAGCTAATGTACTAAGGAGAGTGGTTGTCTTTTTTGGTTTTGGCGCGGCCATCAACCAAACCTAATAAATTAGTTACACGATCCTAAGACAAATAAAAAACGTTTGGCGTGCCATATCTAAATTCAGTCAGGGCGGAGTACTATCGATTTTTAAAACTAAGTATACCAAAAATGATTTTTAAAACGCCTTCACCTCGACAGTATTTAGATGTGACACCCCGAACATTTTTGTCGTGATAACGTCTAAGAAATCGATGAACACCGTACTGCACTCACAAAAAAATGTGTGACGTCATGTTACGGGAACGTGAGCGTTATTGACAAGGTAACCATAGCAATGTTTTATCGTTGCTATGTTTACCATCAATGTTTTCTTATGACGTTATCACGTAAAATTATCGTCCAAAAACCGACTTTACAAACAACTATTTTTTTAGTTCGTTATTTTTGTTATCGTGCAACTAATTTATTAGCCGCTTCAAAAAAAAGGAAGACAATATTTCCCTATGTCATTTGAGTTTGTTTTCGTTGAGGTGGTTAAGTCGCATCGATTCTAGACGCGATGGTCTTATGGTCTTATGAGTCGTATCGGTTTATATATAGCTTAATTTTCATAAGTATACATAACAAAAACAAACATTGTCTCTTTGCATACACAATCGTTCCCGCCAACAATATTTGCAACAAAGTAATGTTCATGATGAAATGAATAAATAAACAGTGTGCTTTTAGAGCCAGAGTATATTCCATACCTACTTTGTTTGTCGGTATAAATGAAAGCTATAACCGCTGTACATCCAGAGGTATATATCTATACTAGCTGCGCCTTGTGGTTTCACCCGCGTAAGTCCCGGTCCCGTGGGAACATCAAAATAAAAAATAGCCTATAGCCTTCTTCGTTAAATGGACTATCTAACACAAAAATATTTTTTCAATTCGTACCAGTAGTTCCTGAGATTAGCGCAATCAAAAAACAAACTAACTCGTCAGCTTTATATTATTAGTATAGATTCATAAAAGGGAGAATCACTGACTCATTCATTTACTGATCACGGAATCAAATCTCAGAAACTACAAGTGTTAAGAGTATCAAATTTTGTTTAGGGGTTTCCTTTATTAAGGATAATAAACTTTAAAGACAAATTCGGGTAAATCCGTGGGGTACAGCTAGTTGTATTTTATGTTAGGTGGCTTTGTTAAAACTTATTTTGCTTCAGACTGAAAACTCCGTGTTTTTTTTTTTTTTTTAGTTTATTTTTGTAAATATTTTTAAAGTTTTTTTCTTTGTAATTTTCTTTTTATTGATTTTTTACTTCATTATTGAAGTCGGTTTTTTAATTTATTTTTCATGTAAAATTAGTTTCATTTGTTCATTGTTCAAATGTGAGCTGTCGTTGCTGTACTTCTTCTTTTATTTTCTCAAATCACTTAAAAGTTAAACTTATTCAAAGCTATAAAAGCGATTGAAATCAATAACATAAACTTTAAGAAAAACCCTTATTCGATTTGGTACAAAAATAGCTCACGAGCTTAATTAATAAAATTCCAGTGCTGCTTCAGATATTTCATAAATAAAAATGTAATCCATTTTTTAAATTAAAATCCTGCGCCATAAGTTTTAATACTTGCGCATTTTTTGGTAATTTATTCGTCAAATGATTGATTGATTACTGTATTTGTTTGAAGTTGACTTTGCAACTTTTCTAATTATTGTTAGACTTATAAATATTGGAAAACAACTGATTGACACGGGGATTTGAATACAACTCATTTATTTTTGAAAATAGGTAACCAAATCTTTATAAAATTCAAAGTCTGACTGACTGACTGTTCTGACTGACTGACTGATGTATCACACAGCTCATACCAATAAATAGATCGAGCTTAAATTTGGCACTGAGGTTTGGGTCCTGGGACGGCTCGTGTCTCGAAGTCCCGGGACTTTTCGTAATTTTAGTTGTCTCGAGTCCCGAGACTTTCGATACGACGAGACGAGACAAGATTATCAAAATTGTTACTATTTATACTCAGATTTTTTTAAACGCCTATTTAATTAAATTAGCAAAGAAATCTTATTAATGTTTTTGTCGATTGTTTAAAAGACAAAGGGGAAAGTAACAAAAAAATGAGTTACATAACCCTCTTTAAAAACAAAATTTAAATTTTTTTTAGTCTCGTAGATCGGGAATTCTCGGGACTTTGAAAACGTCGGGTAATTCTTAAACTCTATTTGGCACACAGATAGCTATTATGATGTAAGCATCCGTTAAGAAAATAATTTGGAAAATTAAACTCCTACGTGGATAGTCATAGGTAAAAGCTTTTCGATATTATATTGGCCTTTACTTCTAATAGATGATACCTAGAACCTATACCACCCTTTCAGTTAGTCGACTTTGTTCCGAAAAATGAACTCGTCAATACTTCAAGAGACAACTAAGCCGCGAGTTTCTTTTGATGCACAGCCGGGCGAAATTTGACCCTCGGAATGAAAATTCGGTACAAAAATGCAATTACATTTTAAGTCTACAAAAAGATAAACAAAAACATTAAACTCATTTCGAGTATAAAACTCAAATGAAAGTTTCAGTCACAGGGAATTCATGGACAATATTTCAGAATTTAGAGCTAGCTTCAAAAGCGACGGAAACAATAAAATTCAACTAAAATGCGACTAGGAACTTTTTGAACATGGCAAAAAAAGAACGAATATACCGCCGTATTACGAGTACAGAAGGTTCACATTCGGATGGTTTAGTGGGGTCGCATCGCTGTACTAAGACCCTTGTCAGGCTTTACTGAAAGTTTCAGGCACCGGCAAATAACACTGTGTAATTAGGAAGGTAGGTTACCTGTAGGGTTGACCACATTTTCTGTTAGATTATAGTATTTGCATTGGAAAAATATAATACACTTCGCAAAAATATAGTACACTTAGAAAAACATAAAGTAGATTTGGAAAATAATATAGTATTATTAGATTAGGTAAAGTATTAATAGATCTGTTTAAACTGAATGAATAAATGAATTGGGTGGTGGATTTTATAATTTATGGTTACAGTTATGTTTGAGAGCCTACTTCTAACTATAATGTTTGCTTCTGAATTTGCGATCGAGTTAATGAGAGCGAGCGAAGGGATCGCTATTATAAATGAAGTTATGAGAATATTCTTCCAGGACTCAAAGAAATAATAATGTTTTCAGACTAGTAACGTATCGTCTAAATTGTAGTACTTTTTCGTACTATATGTTTTTCAACAGTACGTATGTATAGTCAAAATACAGTCAGCAAAGGCCTGAGGATAACAGGTGTACATTTTAAAGTTTTTTTGTTTAATGACGGTCTGATCATTGTTTATTCTGCATGAACTAACTAACACTTCGAAAGCTTTAGTGATATCAAGCAAAATAATAATTACTGATCTAATAATTGATCTAAAAATTAAATCTTAAAAAATATACACTCTCAGTCCTTTGCTGACTGTACAACTTCTTTATTCATAGACATTTAACAAGCCTTTCTTGTAAAAAAAAATTTGACACTTTCGCACTTTTACAGGCGAAAGGTGTCTGTGCGAGAGTGACAAGAAGGCTCATTATATGTTTTCTCTAATCACAGACTATACTATAATTTACAGTACAGTTGACAACCCTAGTTACCTACTTTACTTTGAAAAGCGTTATTGAATTTTGTGTTAGGATTCAAAAAAGCTTCAGTGAATACTCGAAAAGACGGGACAAAGAAGGAAATCGAAATAAATGTGAATATGTGAATATTGCTATCTAGGAGGTAGCACTTTAGGTACAAATATATTTCCCAGCGTATTAGCCTAACGATGCAAAGAGAGAACTCTGCCAGCTTGCTAAGGACTTTTGAGTCGGGAGGAAGCCTTGGAGGACTTTGTTTTTAAATTTTGTTTGAACATGTAGATAATTTATGGGTTCTGTACCTCAAAAAGTAAAAAAGGAACCCTTAAAGACCATTCCCTTGTCCGTCTGTTTAAGTGTGACATTCAAATTATTTTAAATTTTATTATTATTTATGTCAAAAGACAGCTATGCCCTCTTTTTTTTCTATTAATTATGGCTTCGCACGGCTTGTGCATTTAGCCAGTGTCAAGTTATATTTTGCATCAAATTATGATCCGATTTTTCATAAATCGGGCCTAAAGTGTTTCAAAACAGTCAAAGTCGTCATAGTCCGTCAAGTCAGGGACTATAGTAAACCGGTGGCAAGTTTACCATAACCTTAATAGGAGATTTGGAGGCAACGAGAAAACTTCATGTTTGACACAGATTTTTACTTTCACTACACTTGTGCACTTTCACAGAACTAAATTGAATAACATTCCACCAGAATTATACAATTCAACTCGTGTTACAACTAAGTTTTATGAAAATAAAACTGCAGCACGACATGTTGTTAACTCGGTTCCGCCAAAAAAAACTTATGCCATCTTTTTCGACTCATATTTGTATAGGCTTAAAAATGACAATAAATAAATAATGTTAGGTATTTATAATACCGAAATATAGAATAAGGTTTTAACTAAAAACAGTACCCACAACAATATCTTTACAATAACTTTTCATGCAATATTTAACAATTTTAATTTTAGGTATTTTGCTTTTGGCTCCTTATACTGAATACAGACTTAGAACAAGCAGTACTTTTAGGCTTCATATTATAAGATACTTATGTAAATTGTTCTGCGACTAAAATCAGAATTCTGCACAGAACAACATAACTTCATTCGGCGAATAGGTAAATCTTGCTTAGCCAACACTTGAGGATTAAATACATGTGCAGTATACACACGGGGAGTTAGATTGGCGATTATTTAATTTTTAGGAGCCATATTCACTTTCTTTCAGTATTCTATCCTACTTAATATTATAAATGTGAAAGTTTGTGAGTATATGTATGTTTGTTACTACTTTACACAAAAACTAATAGACCGATTGCGATGAAACACGGTATCTAAATAGCTGGAGACCTGGATTAACACATAGGCTACTTTTTATCCCGATATTCCCATGGGATCGGGGCTTACGCGGGTGAAACCGCGGGGCGCAGCTAGTATCCTACTTCCTACTAATATTATAAATGTGAAAGTTTGTGTGTGTGTGAATGTATGTATTTTAATTTGACCTGTTAAGCTTAAGTCGAGTCATCTTTATGTGCCATTACCACATGAGTAGAGATAGAACCATTACTGCTCTCTCGCTTGTTAAATTACTGTTTTACCAACCAAAACTTATGTTCTGAATTCAAAATGGTTTGCTAAATATCAGTCACATAAGTTTGATTACCTAGGTTTAGCCGGTTACATCTAGATATAGCCGACTTTCGCTTTAGCTATAATATATTTAAACCATATATTTTAACTAGCTGCGCCCCGCGGTTTCACCCACGTAAGTCCCAATCCCGTGGGAATATTGGGATAAAAAGTAGCCTATGTGTTAACCGAGTTTTATCGCAATCGGTCAAGTAGGTTTTGCGTGAAGGAGTAACAAACATACACACACACACACAAACTTTCACATTTATAATATTAGTAGGATTATAATAGGTATTATGAGTAGAGATCATTACTGCTCTCCCGCTTGTTAAATTACTGTTTTACCAAACTTATGTTTTAAATTCAAAATGATTTGCTAAATATCAGTCACATAAAGATGGATTGACTAAGGTTTAGTTTAATGTTTGATTTTCCACCTAGGTTTAGCCGGTTAAATCTAGATATAGCCGACTTTCGCTTTAGCTATAATATTTTTAAATCGTATATTTTAATTTCTCATAGAATTCTTGGTTGTTATCATCAATGTGTATCATAAATCCAGGAATTGCAGCTCAGACAATCAACGGAGCGGACATGGACGTCGACTTAACAGCACAATACTTGATCGTTTTCGCAAGTGATATGTTAATTTACATTGAATTTGAAGACAAAATATACATCGCATTGTATAAAGAGTGACTAAAGGCCGGTGCAAACCGGTGGTGGAAAGATTAGCGATATTTTAAAGCGAAAATAATTTCCAGCGGCAAACTCATATAATGGGCTTTTTGATGTTTCTTGAATCAATTACAATAATAATAAAATCTTATAATATAAAAATGAATCGCAAAATGTGTTGACATAACTCAACAACGCCTGGACCAATTTGGCCAATAATTTTTTGTTTTCTTTGATATTTTCAAGAGAAGGTTTTTATGAAAGAAAATATTAAGAAAGTTGCACAGAAAATGATTACGCAGGTGAAACCGCGGGGCGCAGCTAGTAATAAAATAAAAAAAGAGCTTCAAACATATTCACATTTTTGTTTTTTGTTTATTAGGCTGTTTCGATCGTCTTTCGTAGCAATTTCGATTACCTTATGCTTTTGGTGCGACAACTCTTATTCATAGGCTGCCTGTCCACAGAAGCGCAACGGAGAGGAACGGAACAGAGAGAAGAAGAGCGGAGCGGAACAGAGAGAAGAGGAGCGGAGCGGAGAGGAGCGGAGGTAGCGTTCCCATCAATATCGCTCCACAAAAACTCCGCATGCGGAACGGACTAACCCTTTATTTAAAGGTATAAAACAAAGGAACTTCTGCCTACAAATTGAATGGTTCGACAAACAATCGACCGATCGTCGAAGTCCGTAGTCTGTTATTGTACTTATACATATTGTATCACGTATAGTATTCGCTTTACATATCAAACGACATATGCGCATCAATTGTTCCCAAGTGAATAACATGGATTCTGGACAATAAATCTTGACGCATAAACCAACTAGGTACAGTCAGCAAAGGACTGAGGGTAGCAGGTGCATATTTTAAAGCTTTAATTTTTTAAATAACGATTCAGTAATTGTTAATTATTATGCTTGATATCACTAAAGCTTTCGAAGTGTTAGTTATTTCACGCTTATTAACCAAATATAATTGAACCGTAATTTAAAAAATTAAAACTTTAAAATATGCATCAGCTACCCTAAGTCCTTTGCTGACTGTACAAGACCTATATGGTAATTTTAAATTGAAAACTTTCATCAAATTCAGATGCATTCAGAAACTCAGAAGTAAAATATTGTCTCTCAATGGGCACGCACATTAACCAAGCAACAAGCGACAAAGGCACTGGGCCATAAATAAATATTGCAGAACATTCCACACATCGCCATCTAGCCCCAAGCTAAGTAACTAGACTTGTGTTATGGGTGCTAGACAACGAATATACTACTTATATAGGTACTTTTCTTTTGTAAAGCCGACCACAAACAAATATCAAATAGCATTAATACTTTGTCGGAGGCGGGAATCGAACCCGCAACCCTGTGCTTGGCAGACCGGCATGGTGACAATTGTGCCAACTGGGTCGTCATAAATTTTTCATTAGTGTAATTTAAAATATTTATTGCCAAGCAATTTTTTGTAAAATTTTATCTTAACTTTAACTTTCCTGTAGTTCTGTAAAAACATTAAAACAGCAAAGCTATTGCCCAATTTTGTCAAGTCTAAAGTTTACATTAGCTATAACCTTTCCATTAGTAGGAATTATGCCATTTCTAGCCTAGCCTAGGACTTTAATTGATACTGTGACAATACTCTCGTAGCAGCTACAATCTGCTACGTGCTACAAACTTCGTAGCAAATGTAGAAAATTATTGCAAGGCTTATTCTCTATAGCCCAAATAAAGAAGCTAAGGACGGAATCAGCCTCATAAAACTAAACCAAACTAAGGTTTATTCCCAGAGGTCCACGAAACTATTGTTTTCAAAAATACAATGTATAAAATATATCATAAAAATACAAAGTGTAATAAACTAGTCGTTTAAAATATGCCCCGTTAATAAAGGAACTACGCCTTTGAAAGCATATGAGAGCGCGGTAACGTGGCACAAATATCCAGCGTTATGTAATATTTAACAGAATTTAGTGGACCTACTGCAGCATACAATGTACAGAAATTCAGAGAATTTCAGTCGACTAAACGATCGACCGACCGATACATCGCCGAAGGTTTTTTTAAAATCGTTTTTAGGATTTCGTACGTTACCCTCAAAGGGTAACGTAGACTGATGAATACAGATACTTTTTATTTTTATTGTCTGTTTTTTGTAATTTCTTTCATTTGTAACTACCTATCTCTTACTGTTTCTTATTTGTATCTATACTATGTCGTGTTTGTTCGAATAAATTATATTATATTCTATTCTATTCTACACATTACCACTCCTTTGCGTTGCGCAGTCGGGTAAAAACAGAATCCTTTTACTAAAACTCGCCACTGTCCGGCTGTCTGTCTGTCATCAGGCTGTAGCACATGAACCGTGATAGCTAGACAGTTGAAATTTTCACAGATGATGTATTTCTGTTGTCGCTATGACAACAAATACTAAAAACAGAATATAATGGTGCCAAACCCTTTTGTGCGCGACGCCGACTCACACTTGGCCCGTTTTTGTTTCCGTTTTGATCGTCTTTTATTTATACTTTCAATTATGATCACAATTTAATACCACCACGGTGAAGCCAAGAGAAACCCAGGGCCAAGCCAGGCTGGAGGAGCTGGCTAGCCCGAGAGGGACCGCTCCACCGACTTTCCCGCAAAGTCCGGTGTGAGCGGTACGAGAGGTAGGTCGCAGTGCTGTATGGGCGGAGCACCCAACCACTTCATTGGCCCCAACAACGGACTGGTACCCGACCGGGAAAAAAAAGAAAACAAAACACGAGATTAACCTTATTTAAAAAGAGGGATAGGAATAAATATAATATTTTTTTTAGTGTTGTTTACCTGACCTGCTTCTAGGGGTTTAATTTTACAAAAACCTGTCATATCGGACGGCTACGTCATAGCTATCTTTGTGCTTTTTAACTCGATCAGTTCAATGCCCGAAGCAAATGCGTTGATTGACCAATTCTCTTTATAATATTACTAGCTGTTGTCCGCGACTTTGTACTCTTGGTAGTTTTGTTTTATAAACCTTCTTGAATCACTTTATCTATTTAAAAAAAAAACCTCATCAAATTCCGTTGCGTAGTTTTAAAGATCTAAGCATACATAGAGACAGACAGCGGGAAGTGACTTTGTTTTATACTATGTAGTGATAAGATAAGATAGATAGATAAAAGATTAGTATAGAAAATATTACAGACTAGCTGTTGCCCGTGACTTCTTCAGCGTAGAAGTCGAAAATGGGCCAAAGAATCACGTTGTCCCATACAAACTTTGCCCCCCTTTTTCACCACTTTAGGTGAAGAATTTCTGGAAATCCTTTCTTATCGAATGCCTACGTCATACAAAGAACACATCCTCCAAGTTGTCTCTACAATCAGCGGTTTAGGCTGTACGTTGATCCGTCAGTCTGTCATTCAGGACAAATAATTTTATATGTATAGAAATAGGTATAGTTGGGAAGGGAAGTAGGCACAGAGATTTAAAATCATTGCTTTCACAAGAACATGCTTACATTTCCACAAAAACATATAAAATGGGTGAATTTGGAGTGTAGGTGTATTACTTAACACATTATAATACCTAATTAAGTTATTTAAAGGTAAAAGCAAAGGTAAAAGGTATACAGAACAGGTAAAAGCCGTGTTAATGACGCTTATACTCGTGTATTTAAACAAATATATTAATTCTATATTTATTCTTAGAACGATAGTTACGTATTTAAAGCGCAAAAAAAATGTATAAGAGCAATATTTAACCTTAAGCGTAGAGACAGTTTTAAACCCTACTTCTAAAAGTTTAATTTATTGACCTTGCCATGCCTGTATATTTACGAAGTGTCAGTATTTACCAAATCCAATATAAATTTGTTTAGTGGATTGCGCAGTAAAAGATATTGCAATAAGATACAATTTCGTAAAAATAAGACTGCTCTCCTTAGTAAAAGTGTATTCGGCATGATTCCTCACGTTTATAATCACCTACCAAAAACTTTGTTAGAGGAACAAAACATTGTTAGTTTTAAAAATAAATTAATAACGTTTCTACTGAGTAAGTCATACTACAGCGTTGACGAATATTTAAAGGATAAATTTTTGACATGTACTAATTAATATAATATTTAGATTTTCTTATTATTTGACATTGTATTTCAATTTTCATGACTAGATTTTTTATAAATTATTTTAACATTGTATTAATTGGTAATTTAATTTATGGCTAGAGCCTTTGTGAATAATTTTTTGACTAAAATGATAAATATTGCATGCCTCATGTATAAGGCTGAATAGAGTGATCCTCTTATATTCTTGTAACACTGCACTATGTACCTTTATTCGCAATAAATGAATTGAATTGAATTGAATAAGGTAAGCTTTTTTTGGCGTTCTTATTGCTTGTGTATGTGGCATTTGACGACCCAGTTGTGACCATTGTGGTCACCATGCCGGACTGCCAAGTCTAGGGTTGCATGTAAAAAAAATAAAAAAATAAGGGACTTCGTTGCTAAAAGCGTGTCCCGCGACACGTGCCTTTTTTCATAATAGATCAGCGTTTGACCACTATTTCACCCGTTCTATTTGGGAGATTCGTTATCGGTCTTTATTCCCTCCTTCTCTTACGGTTTTCACGTTTCACGTTTTTGTAACGTATTACATTCTTTCACGGCTAGATCGCTCATCAACCCGCGATAAGGAACTTCGTTCCAAAAATGTATTTGAATGATGTCGCTGTCCCAATTTATTGATTAATCTTAAAAGATACGGGTCGAATGGAGAACCTCCTTCTTTTTAATTCGGTTAAAATTATCCTCTGACACAATGACAAAAGGAGAATATAATTAGTCTAATATCATTAAATAAGTCAAATTTTAATGACTCTACTTAACCTACCGTTTAAGAGGAAAGGGAAAGGGTACCGGCGCTCTCTCCATACAAACGTAGTCGACTGTTTTCTCCCTGGATTACACTAGAGCAAAAAATATTTTTTGCATAAAACTTATAACTGCCATGACCAGGCCCATAGGTTTTGGTTTTTTTTAATCTTATTTTTTATGATAATTAGAAAATAAAAAATAAAAAAACATAGGGGCAAAGTCATGGCAGTTATAGGTTTTATGGCACAAAAATATTTTTGCTAGTGTCATTATCCTGGGAGGAAACAGTCGACTACGTATGGAGAGAGATGGTGGGAGAGAGCGCCGGTACCCTTTCACGTTAATTTACCAAACTAATTAAAAGTCCCTTATTTCCTACAAAAAAAATATAACTCAAACTAATTATTAGTTAGTCAAAGCGGAGAAAAGTCATCGAGAATTACACTTCTCAGAGTTCATTAGACAGAGCAAAACTTTTGAAACAAAAGTCGAAAAGAAATCATTCCTTATAATATTGAGAAATGAAGGATCATAATTATTTTTACCAGTGATTTTATGGCTTAGTAAAGAACGTTAATGAACCGTTCCTTTTTAATGTTCATTCACTCAGTTACTTTTAAAAGTCGAAGTTAGTTGAAAGGGAATTCAAATCGGTCGTTCTTTGAGGTCGATTTAGGTTCCGATAACAAGCCTCTTTTTTATGATGATTCTATTTTTAATTACAACAAAGCAGAAATGTAAATCTAAATGCATAAAGAACTCTACAATAATCTTAAATAAATGACTAATCTATACATATAAAATGCTTTGTCCTGAATGACTGACTGACTGACGGATCAACGCACAGCCTAAACCGCTGATCGTAGAGACCTGAAACTTGGAGGGTGTGTTCTTTGTGTAACGTAAACATCCGATATTCCATCATATAAGTACTGAAATAAGTATATACAAGCTACGTAGGTAGGTATACGAATCTTCAGCCAATTTTGTATACAATGAAACGTTTTTGTTCGACAAAAGAATAAAATATGTGCATTTTCTTAGTGATTTATTGCGGTTGCTTCGTATTGGTTTTGGGTATAAATTCATCAAGTTTTCGGCTAGACTTTGTTTAGTGCCCACATGGCCACATTATTAGAATTTTCTTCAAATAAAAATATCGACGGATCGTGAACACTTTTGTAACGGAATTTCACTGATTTAGCTCTTATAAAAAGCGATGTTTTCTGCACTGAATTGCTTTAAAAAGATCGAAAAGTTCGCAAATATTTTTTTGCTAAAATATCTTTATAAAAGTTTTCCATGCGTTTTTCTGCTTAATCTAATTCACACTTATAAAAGCTTCAAAAATATTACCTTCGCCACCTACGTAGAACATAAATGAAATAAAACATTTTGAACAAATTATTTCGTTCGTTTTGAACCTTATGCTTAGGACATAGGACATAGTAGGTACAGATTCTGAAATACATTACGCGTGTGGGTTTCGCGTTCGCAACCTGAATTCTGTAGTATATTTGGTAGAAATCCTGTATTTACGGTTTCGAATTAATGGACTTTTTTCAGGTACTTACCTACGAAGAAATTTTGTGTTAATTTTACTTCAGGTTCATCTATATTCTATGACTAATATTATAAAGACGAAAGATTTTTTTTTAATTTTTTTATCGAATAGGATTAGAAACTACTGAACCGATTTTGATGAAACGTGGTATGAGGATACAATGATTTATGGGGTGGGTGTAACATGGGCCTATTTGTTATCCCGATATTCTCACGGTAGTGGGAGCTACGGGAGTGAAATAGTATATGTTACACTTATATGGGTAACATTTGACATGACGACCCAGTTGGCACAATGGTCACAATGCCGGCCTGCCAAACATAGGGTTGCGGGTTCGATTCCCGCCTCAGACAAGTATTTATGCTTAGATATTTGTCTGTGGTCTGGTTGTTTCTATGTATTATAAGTATATTATTATATTCACAAAAGAAAAGTACATAAGTAGTATATCCGTTGTCTAGCACCCATAACACAAGTGTAGTTACTTTGCTTGGGGCTAGATGGCGATGTGTGGAATGTCCTGCAATATTTATTTATATATATATAACATATCATTGAATGTTGAATGACAAAGGGTAAAGTTACAACAAAACTGTCAATGAGCTTCATTAACAATTCTGTATAACATTTACCTTAAAAGTATGTAGATCTGACTTATAGTTTAGAAGCTGTAAAGTGATTTTAACCCCCCCTGTTTTGTATAAACACTTACAGTTTTTTGATTTGATCATATAGAACGGTTAAAGCTACAAGAAAACTGTCAATGACAAATATGTTCTTCATTATATCGTCTACAAAAATTGTCTTGTATGCTGATAGGACTTATAATTTTAAAAAATATGCTTACTTTTCTTACAATTAGGCCAGTGAAAATTGACACAAAATAGCAAAATAATAGCAAAATAAGTAAACATCGACAAAGCGCATTTAATAAGTGAAAACCCGTAAAATTATTTGTACGGGGAGGGGGACTTATATGGGGCTCGCTTCAGCCTGATGATCGTAGGCGATCGAAGGTTTACCCATCGTACGATTTCCTTGAAAGACAAACAGCTAGTAAGAACATGTCGCGCAACTAGTCGTACTTTTTACAAAGTTTATAATGTAAAAAAATCTATTTGTGATTCTATGTCTATTCTGTATCTTTATTTCTTAATAACTTAATTTTAAAAAAGCCGTAAAATTTTCCTACAATTTTTTGCTTTTGAATTACGGTCTACAACTAACATTTTCCAGAACATTATTATTGAGAATGTGTTTGTCATCCCGAAATAAAAAATCTTTTTTTTCTCGGCATCCAACTCAAACGCAAACATCGATCGGGAGGCTTGTGAGGAAATTAGAATAAACGACACGGCCGGTGCTACAAAAGCTTTACTTACAAAAAGTCCTTGGAAATAATACTTGCTTGTGACGTCACTAATAACGTTTCAGAGTCTTTTTCAGCAGTAAAATCTTAATAAAATGACCCATATTGTTCCATTGAAGGACCATCTGTTATTTCCGTCACTTTTTCATTTCAATTAATTATTTTTTTTATTTACCAGTTTGAATACGATACAAAATAGACCAGTAGAAAAATATATTTGGCACAATGAGGCACCAATTTCCTTTTTTGGTTTGACTTTATGCCCGACTGCGCAACGTAAAGGAGGATAATGTGTTTATAAAATGATTTTATTCTAATCCAACATTTTGTAGTAACGAAGTTCCTTACCACGGGTTGGCGAGGGGCCTAACCGAGAAGAAATGTGACGTGTTTCGAAAACGTGAAACGGAAAACTGTAAGAGAAATACTCATATTTGAAAAAAAGGTACCTAAAGGGACTTCGTTAATTATCTTTTCATTATCTGAATATTTTTCTTAAATAGAAATTAATAGTTATAAACTATAAAAACACTTAAGAGGAAAGGGTACCGAGCGCTCTCTCCATACAAACGTAGTCGACTGTTTCCTCCATGGATAATGACACCAGAGCAAATATTTTTGTTGCATAAAACTTATAACTGCCATAACTATGCCCTTATGTTTTTTTTTGTTTTTTTTTTGTAATCTTAATTACTATGATAACTAGAAAATGAAAAAAACAAGTCATAGGGGCATAGTCATGACAGTTATAGATTTTATGCAACAAAAATGTTTGCTCTAGTGTCATTATCCAGGGAGGAAACAGTCGACTACGTTTGTATGGAGAGAGCACCGGGTACCGATTCACCTTAAATATCAAGACATTTTGAAGTCCCCAGTAGGTACTTCGTTAAAAGTTTTTATTTCAAAAGAACTCGTAAATTGAGAAAATTTAATGTGAATTACGGCGAGCTGCTAGACTTGTAATAATAACACGTATAACAAATGAAACTAAACTTAATCTATTATAGTTTGAGCGAAAACAGCTTTTACATTAAAATTAAATTGGATTTTATGATTTTTGCTTTGACGTTTTATGAAACTTTACTAGGAAAATTTTATATCTTGCTATTCGTGGGTAAAAAGTTATTATTTTTAAGAGGATCACATACCAAATGACATTTTAAAAGAATTGTTGTTCCAGGGTTATATTATGTTTTCATCCCTTACCTCCTCCTCCTTGCGTCGATTCCCCAATGGTGGGGGTGACCCATCATGACCCATCAGGGAATTAACTTGTCTCGTACAATGTTGCGCCATCTTTTCCTGCTTTCAGCGACATGAACGGCTTCGGCGATATTCATGTTGTGAGTGGTGCGGATCTGGTCAGTTCAGCGCATTGGATTCCTCCTTCTCGATCTCCTACCGTCCATTTTCCCGGTAAGTATTAGTTTTTGGAGGTTATCACCTGGTTTACGGGCAATATAGCCAAAGATCTCTTATGTTGTAGAGCCTAGGCTTTTTATCTATTTTCAGTTCTACGCAGATCGAATGATTGGTCCTGAACGCAGTTCAAGGGATACGAAGCATTTTCCTCCAGCACGACATCTCAAAGGCGTCGATGTGATGGCGGTCTCCAGCTTTTAAAGTCCACGTCTTCGCACCATATAGGAAAATGGAGAAGACTAGAGTGTTAACGAGAGTCATTATTGTCTTATTGGTGATGTTACGATCCTTCCATATCCTATCGAGTTGAGACATTGCAGCCTTGGTCATTCCAATTCATCCCTCAAATTGTATCCAAATTATTTTTACCAGTGTTGTGTCATTGATATCAATCGCTTAAATTATTTGTATTCTACGATATTATATTATTTAAAATAACGTACAATTTTAGATACCACCTTTATAGTGATGAAAAAAACCGGCCAACTGCGAGTCGCGCATGGAGCGTTTTGTACCATATAATTATATTATACAAGTATAAAGTAAAATAATAATACAAAATTACAGCACAATCCCCATCTGAAAAAAGTTTCAATTTGACAGCAAAATCCCCATTAACAAATGATCCGCCATTTATTGAATTCATTTGTTACAAAAATGTGATAAATGAAGAACCGCTCGACCGATTTTGAGCAAACTTCACATAAACCATCTACTAAATAATCCGAACAAAGCTTTAACATTTGGTTTGGCTAGGTGAACCCGTTCGTGAGTTATAAAATTACAACGAAGATTTTTATAGAAAGTCCGCAAATATGAGGATATGCCCGGTTGTTACATTTTTACTCCACTGGGTTTTGAGACCGTTGGCTGCTGGGGGCCCTGTGCTAGGACCTTTTTGAGGGAGCTGTCGGCGCGCCTTGTCGAGGCTACTGGCGATCCTAGAGCTGGCGGCTTTTTGTCCCAGCGACTCAGTATTGCTATACAGCGAGAGAATGCTGCCAGCATTTTGGGGACAATGCCTCGGGAGGGTATGGCCGAGAATTCCTCTTGTTTTAATGTTAAGGCCTAGGTTGATTTTTAATTAATTTAATGTATACTTATTTTATTATTTATTTGTAATGTTTAGTTTTTTTACTTAATTTCTGGGTGGGGGTTTTTTTTTTGGCGTCTTTTCAATTATTTTGTGTTTATTATTATTATATTTAGTTTTTAATTTTGTGTATTTTGATTTGATGTTTGATTGATGTACTTATTGACATTTAATTTTGTGTTTTTATAGATTTAGATTACGTTTTTAGTATTTATCGTTTAAACGCCAACAGAAACACCTACATGATCAGTAAAAATGTGTCTGGCTATCACGGTGGTGACAGACAGACGGACAATGGAGTAAAATTGTTTTTACCCTAAAATAATACAAGTTTAATAGAAACACAGAAATCAGACAATATTAAGGTGAAAGGGTACCGGTGCTCTCTACATACAAACGTTTCCTCCCTGGACAATGACACTAGCACCAATATTTTTAGGCCATAAAACTTATAACTGGAACGCCTGCCTCTGCCCCTATGATTTATTGGTTTTTTTTTTCAATTTCTAATTACCATAGAAATTAAGATTTTAAAAAACAAAAAAAACCAGGGGCAGGGTCATGGCAGTTAAAAGTTTTATGCAACAAAAATATTTGCTCTAGTGTCATTATCCAGGGAGAAAACAGTCGACTACGTTTGTATGGAGAGAGCCCCCGGTACCCTTTCCTCTTAAGTACAGAAAAGAGCTTTATATTTTTCTATGTTACCCTTTCCAGATTAATTTGAGGTCAATGAATATTTCACAACTAAAATTCTCTTTACAAAACGTGACATTTAATTAATTCAACTTAAACTTAAAATGGAATCGAAATCAATTTTGAAACCGGTAAATAATTTCCTTTGTTTAACAAATATCTCACCGAACTTAGACAACAAAATGTTACTTGACAAACGAAAAGGGTCTTTTGCTTTTAATTAATACAATTATTGGTTGGAGTGAAGAATCGCTAGTGTTTCCTTGTTTAATTTTACTAGTAAAAATATATATATATATATATAAATATATATACATATACACGGTGTATCAAGGGGGGGGATCATCGGTTGCTGGGGGTGACTTCACAGATTATTTTTTCTGCAACCTATCTTAAAAATTACCTACTAAACTACTGAGGTCACCCACCCCCCAGCAACCGATGATCCACCCCCCTTGTTACACCGTTTATACTAGCTGCGCCCCGCGGTTTCACTGGCGTCCGATTTTTTCTAATATTTACTTTCATAAGAACCATCTCCTGACAGTAACAAACACAACAAAAAAAGAATTACCGAAATCCGTAAAAAAAAGAATACTGATGCCGTGACCAAGGAAAATAGGGATTCATTTTTATATATAAGATTACAGTAAATTCCACGCATCGCCATCTAGCCCCAAGCTAAGTAATGAACAAGACTTGTGTTATGGGTGCTAGACAACGGATAAACTACTTTTATACTTTTCTTTTGTGAATATATACTTATAATACATAGAAACAACCAGACCACAGGCAAATATCTAAGCATAAATACTTATCTGAGGCGGGAATCGAACACACTGTATTTGGCAGTCAGGCATGGTGACCATTGTGCCAACTGGGTCGTCAAACGTAAGGTAAAAGAAACTAGGATCATAGTAATTATTCCCAGGTCTTAATCGCGTATTTTTTTTATTTCTCTTACCTCGTTACGACGTCTCAACTATGTAGGAGGAGGTGGTGTCTCCTCGCGACCACGACTATTCTAACATACGTCGAGGTAAGAAAAAAAAAAAAAAAAACTTGAGAGGTGTCATCAGACACCCGGATGGAACGAAGTTCTTTTCGATGAATTAGTGAAGGAATTGTAATAAAATCAAAAAGTGTCGTTACAACTTTTGATCATAATTTTTTCCGTCTAGTCTCCTTTCGCAACGCGCCATAAGGAACTTCGTTCCAAAAATACGCGATTAAGACAAATCGTGTGAGTTTAAAAAGTAGACTAAGATCCCCGGCGCCCTAGATGTAAAAGGATAAAGTTATATAGGGTGTAACAAGGGGGGTGGATCATTGGTTGTCAGAGGGTAGGGGAACTCAGTACCTATCGATTTAGCCCCATGTATGTCCGGCAATATTCACTGGTTCAAAAGTTATTTGGACTTTTAGTCAAAATTAAATTTTAAGCTGAACATCGCAATCACAGCCAAACTTATTTTGCGATTCTGCTTTTTTTGTTAAAATAAGTTCATTAGTAGACCTATTGTACCCCTACACCAATCAAATTCTTAGATTTATAAATAACTCCAAATAAAGCCACTTAAGTTTTTTTTTTTCAAAATTAACTTTTACATTATCTTTGTATGGTTCTAAAAAAATATTTCACAGATTATTTTTTTCTACAATCTATCTTCAAAACTACTGACTTTAATGAAGAATATACTCTGACCCCCTTGTTCCAAAACGAGATTTAAGGATATGCAATGCGAAACGGAGTGTTGAGAGACCAGCTGCCCGGTGGACCGACGACATTGTAGCGATCGTGGGTAGTCGGTGGATGGAGGCGGCTCAAGACCTGTGTCGTATGAGGGAGGTCTATGTCCAGCAGTGGACGTGTATAGGCTGATATGAAGTGATATGATGTGATATGATGTGATATGATATGTGTGATATGATATGTGATGTGATATGATGATATGATATGAAGTGATATGATGTGACATAAAACATTGTGGCGACACTTCACATCGCCACCAACAGATGGCGCCACTAAGCCGATCGGAGATCCTAGATCGCGCAAGCGAAGTTTTTCTGAAGATAAGCTCATATACAAGTTCCAACGCTGCGGCCTACCGGGTATAACACCTGCCCAGTGAAAGATCTTCCCTTTGGAGGTACACACCACCTTGTACCTCCAAAACATAATCATTTATTTTTGAGAATACCAATCTAGGTAACATTGATCTTGAAATAAATAATAAAGGACAGCTATATTCAGTCCAACAACAAGTAATGTATCAACATTACTAGCAATTTGGCCTCATGCATTCAATGTAAAGCAGCTTTTAAACATCTACCGCAACATTCCATCGATATTTTATTTATACAAGTATCCACATCTTATAAAAGCTGTCAGCTCAGCTATAAAAACAAACAACTTTCTTTGCACAGCTGATAGCAGCGCGCTACAGACTTGTAGGTACAATCGACGTTCAAAAGTGCACCGGCACCATAACAAAATAATGTTCAAATAGTGTTGCACAGGATGGTAAAATCCTGTGCAACACTATTTGAACATTATTTTTATTGTTTGACGACCCAGTTGGCACAATGGTCACAATGCCAGACTGCCAAACACAGGGTTGCGGGTTCGATTCCCGCCTCAGACAAGTATTTATGCTTTGATATTTGTCTGTGGTCTGGTTGTTTCTATGTATTATATGTATATATTTACAAAAGAAAAGTATATAAGTAGTATATCCGTTGTCTAGCACCCATAACACAAGTCTAGTTACTTAGCTTGGGGCTAGATGGCAATGTGTGGAATGTTTTGCAATATTTATTATTTATTTTATTTATTATAACAACGTAACCTGTAAATCGATCCCACGTCGGTTGGTGTAGCGGGTGGCGGCTTATACCACTCGGCCAACTAAATACATAGCTAACATGTTAAAATTATTAATCAATTGTTTATGTTTGTGTGTGACGTCTATTTGAAGAAACTCGTAGGTTCAATACTTATTTCGAGTATTATTGTAGCACACTGATAGTGTACTTATGACGCATACTGTACATACTATGTGAAACTTCCTCGGGGTAACCATTACTTTATATCGTACGATTTAGAAACGATTTTTATTATTTAAAATGATCGTTTCAGCAAAACTAACAGACAGACATCAGTGTCAAACTAATCGCCTTCCAACCTCTCGCTTTTCGAAGGTTAAAAAAAAGAATTATGAATCAATAACATCAATATCGGTTAATCGTCAAAAAAAATTGGTTGTCTGTAAAGTCGGTTTACTGACGATAGTTGAACGTGACAACGTCTTAAGAAAATACTGATGGAATGGTAGCATTTTTCAAAAGAAAATTTTAATTTCATTTGTTTAATAGATTTGTATGTATATAGAGAAGGAGGTAATTGGAAATCACAATTAAATTTATTGTAATTTGTTATAAAAAAGTAATAATTTTAAATAATTCCTTATAAGAATAAACAATGATTAAATTATTGTTTATAAATCTTACATTTAAAATTTAAAATCCAAGCCTTACATGGAACGCCTCAGAGCGAGGTAACGCTGCATGATGACGTCATGTTTTTTCGTGCGTGCAGCCGGCTCTGAATTATAAGACGTTGTCACGTCAAAAGTTATGCCCAAACAGCCATACCTAAACAAATTATACAGAGTCTAACTGAGAACATCCTCATTTTACGTCGCGTCGGTTCAAAATAGAACCATTGCCTAACAATTTATACTGCCTTTCGGAACGTGCTATCCGTTTCCCAAAACATCCGTTCGAACTTAGGAACAAAAAGCTCCCCGTTTATAGATGGCGCTATGTTTTTTACCATAAACTTTACGTGTTTCAGTTTATTCGAAGTTCTGATCGTCTGTTTCTTTCTCCTCTTCAAATAAAAGTTTAAATATTTTTTTAAACTGAGAAAAGTCGATTCAAATTTTTTTGTTGGCCTAATTTTAAATTCCAATAAGGAAAAAAAAACCTTCTTTAAAGTTCTCTAATTCTTTATTGTAATGCCATCTATGACTTATTTCAAACATTCGTAGGTTTCATTAGATTTTTTAACAGATAACGATACTATTTACGTAAGCTATTTCGAACAGCGGTGTTTGTATAAATTTGGTAATTTTTATTAAATGACTAGCTTTCACGACTTCGTCCGCGTAGGCGTTTCATTTTTCAAATATTTTCTTATCGAATGCCTACGTCATACAAAAAACACCCTCCAAGTTTCAGATCTGTACGATCAGCAGTTTAGGCTGTGCGTTGATTTGCAGTAATTCAGGACAAAGCATTTAATACGTAGGCATCTATTATCTATCTTTATTTCTTCTACACCTTCATTTTATCTATCATTATTTCTTTTTCTATCTCCTAAGATAGAAAAATATACCTTTTGATCGAGTAAAAAATCGTATAAAGTAAATGCCATTGCTGACCGATGTTCTTTAACCACACTATCGTCTTTTGCTTGGAAGTATAGCTATCAGCTCCGTCGGTGTCGATGTAGTTACAATAGAAATGGCCAACTGAGAAGCAAAAAATAGAAGTGAAGTAAACTTAGCTCTTGTTAAGTTGTTAAGGTTGAAATACTGAACATAAATATTTCTTAGAGGCGGAAATCGAACCCACAACCTTCTGCGTCGCATGGGGATATACCCCACCCCAATTTTAAATTGTACTGCTACTTGAACGGGCTTTTTTCCGCAACTAGACTCTTTTTAATTGGGTCCTTTTTGCGTGAGGATGGAGTAGGCTTGCCCTGCACCTACTACCCTCTCAGCTTAGTCGACCATATCCAGAGGAGAGAACTTGTCAATACTTCTGGAGCCAACTAAGCCGCGGGTTTCATCACGATGTTTTCCTTCACCGTAAGAGCAATGTCAATTAGCGCACATAAATTTTTCTTAAGAAAAATACATTGGTGCATGGCCGGTAATAAAAGGTAAGAGGTTTGTGTTTAAACTGCCAAACAAGCATTTTAATTTGTGAGTGAACTTTAATAAGGACTGATCTGCTTGGAGGCAACATGAAAAGTATTGTAAAATATAAATGAAAAATTCAACTCTGTTGAAAGTAGGTACGGAAGAAAAGTGCTGTCGGCGATTCACAGAAGCAAAATAGAAATATTGTAACAATTTAAGCTGGTTCCACACATAATAATATGCGAGTATTCGCGAACTACGAAGTGTTGGAAAATCGTTTGCAAATAAAATGAATAAATGCGAGACATTTTCGTACCTAACCGAACTGTTCAATTTTGAAGACTAAACTTGATAAGACTTTACTCGTCGGTAAAAAAAATCCTTCAGGATTTTCCGCAATTATACACAGGATCTGCTTAGCCAAAACGTTACCACTATTAAGCACATTAAAGAACCATTTTTATAAAAAAAACAGCACAAGAAAACTTCGAGAAAGACGCTTTAGAATCCAAAGGATATTAACATGTAAAAAGCTTAATGGTTCCCTATTGAAACCGGTATGGAAAGAAAATTTTCTCAATGAATACCAGCTTTTTCAACGTAAAAGTTTTAATAATGTTGAAAAGAGATTAAGTTAACGTCGCCACAGGTGAAGATTACAATGGTTTATACCTACTTTTTAAGTAGACTCTGTTATGTATGATATACTTTTGAAACGAAGTTTCTTAACGCGGGTTGGCGAGGGAAATGGTGAGCCAAGAAAAATGTTATGAAAACGTTTAACGAAAAACCGTAAGAGAAGTTAATCTCCCACATATCTCCCATGTAAATATGTATATAAGCCTATTGTGAAAAAAAAATGAAAAAATAATTGAATAAAAAATGAAAAAAAAAAGGTAAAGACACTTCGTTCCAATCGTTCCAAATGAAACTTTCATTTTCTTTTTAATTTTTGGCTGAATATCACAGCTCGCATCCGCAGGAGTTTGGGTGGTGCTAAACGAGCTCAAAATTTGCCGATAGAAATATCTAAGGTTTTAAGAGATGTGCTGCGATACGTTGCATTAGGGATAGATAGATAAACACTAAAAAAATAAGGAAAAAACATAACATAAGGAGAATGTAGGAGCTGGAAGATTTGAACTGTTTTATGGTAGACTAGCTTTTGTCCGCGACTTCGTCCGCGTAGGAGTCGAAAATAGTTACATTTTTTTTAATAGTATTTTTTGTTGACTTAAAATTAGATTTAATTTCGGACACGTGTCAAAATAAAATGTACTTACTTAATTTAAATCTAAAGCACTAAGGAGTTCGAGTCGAAGGAAATCCTCCCTAAAATAATTTTCTACCCCTTTTTAACCCCGTTAGGGGATGAATTTCAATAAAATACAAAACACGTGTTCCATCAATTCTCTTAAAGAATATTTATGCAATTTATTAATTTGAAGTAGATTGGACCAAGGAATCACGTTAAATCCCATACAAACTTTGCCCCCCTTTTTTACCCCCTTAGGGGTAGACAAACCTTTCTTATCGGATGCTTACGTCATACAAAAAACACACCCTCCAAGTTTCAGATCTCTACGATCAGCGGTTTAAACTGTGCGTTGATCCGTCAGACAGTCAGTCAGTCAGTAGTTCAGGACAAAGCATTTTATATGTATAGATGAGGAGATAGGACACTGTCTTATTAGTTACGCTACTGATAAGATAATAGTCATACTACATAAGAATTCTGGTCATGCTGATTTTATAGTTCCATAGTAAAACTCGCTCGATACGCTCCATGTCTAAGTAGATTACTTCGCTTCGAAAAACCTAAACTTAGAAGACCGTCGGCAGCGAGGCGGCCCAGGCTACCGACGTCACTGACCGATGGTTAGAGCCGCAGAGAGAGAAATCTTCGGACTATACGTGCCGTATTTAAAATGATTGCCTTCTGGATCTGACCCTTGAGCCACCTATCCAACGAGAGCCTCCTGAGGTGTTGATCAAGGCTAAAATTATTATTATGTTTACATATACTTGTATACATTTTTAAGTTTATGTCACATTTTTATGTTTTACATTATCAAACGTTTTCGAACTATAATTTCACTGTGGCGCTAGTAGGCTGTAACGTAAGTAGATATAAATAAAATATCAGTTAGGCTATATGCGGTGGTATTGATTTCCTTACGAACCGACCTGAGTGTGCCTGTTGTTTATTAATACGGTTCACCTGGGCGCTGTTGCTTTATTGCTTAACTTTCGTCGTGAAATTGCCTTTCGAAATTTTACTCAAGGACGCGTAGGTGTAGGTAGAATAAATAAATTCAGATGACCGCTACAGGATTACTTAAAATCCTACTAATATTATAAATGTAAAAAATAATATGTGTGTGTGTACGTATGTCAATATGTACGTATGTTTGTTACTCCTGCACGCAAAAACTGCTGGACCGATTGCTATGAAACTCGGTATCTAGATAGCTGAAGACCTGGATTAACACATAGACTACTTTTTATCCCGATATTTTCACGGGATCAAGACTTACGTGGGTGAAACCGCGGGGCGCAGCTAGTAGGAATATAAATCACAGAAAGTCCCCATTTTCTGTGCTTTACATTCCTACTTTTTAATTTTATAAAGTTAGGAAATTTTAGATTTCAAACTAAACTGCAACGTTTATTGAACTTTTTTTAAACTAGGAATGAATTTTCCACAGGCTTTGAAGGACCGGATAGTTAAATTACTGAATGTCCCGAATATTCCACCTTAAGAAGAGCTTTTGTCCTAACCGCAAGGTGCAAATCAAACCTATGAATTATTAAAACAAAGAATTAAAGAATTGAGTGCCTAGTTCGTTCCACGTCATTTTTCCCTTATTATTTTTTTGTGATATAAATAGAAATAAAAAGGTTCTAAGTACATATTTATGTACTTAGAACCTTTTTTATTTGTTTTTTTTTTTAAATAAATATAAGTTCCTCTCACAACTTAATCCTATGTTTATTAATGCATGGCATTCGTTTGATTTCCACTTTCCTACCTATTGAATATAAATCTACCCTTTAGTTTATTATGTAAGTAATATTTTAATAAGTACAAAAGGTAAATATGACGACCCAGTTGGCACAACGGTCACCATGCCGGACTGCCAAACATAGGGTTGCGGGTTCGATTCCCGCCTCAGACAAGTATTTATGCTTAGATATGTGTCTGTGGTCTGGTTGTTTCTATGTACCTATTTTAAGTATATATTTACAAAAGAAAAGTAATTAAGTAGTATATCCGTTGTCTAGCACCCATAACACAAGTTTAGTTACTTAGCTTGGGGCTAGATGGCGATGTGTGGAATGTCCTGCAATATTTATTTATTATTTATAATAAAAAGTATTTAAATAAAAGTACTTAATATTATGTAGTAGGTTATTTTTATACTCTTAGCAAATAAAACTTTTAAAAGGTGTAATGGAGACGACTTGCAAAGCCAATCCGTGTATTTCCTTAAGCACTCGCTTTTAATCTACTTTAAAAGCATTTATTTTCATTTTTAAATAGTCCGAGTTTGTCTTCGAGTCTTAATAGCACTTTGGGATGCTAATTCACTTACTTTATTTTGATTTTCAATTGCTAATGCTTTGATGCCTACTTATCATCAAAAGTATTTATTAAAAACACGAAGATCGAGTACTCCAGTCTACTTGATTTTAATTTAATTTTCAAAATAATAATCCAAAAAGCAGTGATATGTAACAGTTATAGAGTGATTATCTCCAAACTTTGCACTCCTGTATTGTGACACAATACGAAAGAGGCATTCTGAGAAAGCGACATTATGAGAAAGAGACATTTTGCGACTAGAAGACATTTTGCGAAGTAGACATTCTGCGATTAAGCCTAATTTGACATACCTATATGCGAAAACATACGTGGAATTATGAGTCAATTGCCTTACTTAAAAATTAAATTAAATTAAATTACATAAACATAAAAAAACAAAACTTGAGTGTAAGTGTATGTATTTATGTAAAATTCGAAAAGTATTATCTGTGTGTGGAAAAGCCTAATAGAAATGGATAACTTAATACTAAATATATGCCGGCTACACGTAGAGCTCTTGTGAGGGGCAGGCTGAAAATCAGTAGCGGTGAGATGGTCACACAGCTCACAGCATATTGCTGAGACTGCACCCTCCATGGCACGCACATATCTTGTTATTTAATGTTTTATGACTTATGTGTTATAATCTATTTATGTATGTGTTGTGCTATGGAAAATAAATGGTTTAAATGGTTTTATGATTTACTTTCGTGTGGTCAAGTTTATTTCGCATAAACGTATCATGACCTCTGGTTGACATATCAATGCCAAAATATAAAATAAAATTAATTAAATAAAAATTATGTGCTTTCTTGTCAAATGTTTAATAACAGTGCTCATTTAATGGAAGATACTTAGGAATAAATTCTGCTCGATTTAATACACAATTTTCCCCATAAACATATTTTTCTTTGATCTTAGAATTATTATTATCTCTCGTAAAACCGATGATTTCGTACGTGATTTTTGTTTCAGGTTCGAGTAAACATCGGGTGCTTTCATAAACGAGAAAACCTTTTCCTTCGCCCGCAGAATAGTTTCAGTTAGTTACTTTTACAGTGTGAAGGGAATACCGTTGAGATTTTTATGGCACATGAGTGAGATATTCCAATATCAAGCCAAGAGTGACAGTCGCTCAGAGTTGTGACGTGGATGAATCGTCCTAAGATGTGACCCATAACATTCAGTTCGTCAACTGTCTCAACTCTGTTGTCACATTTGACGACCTCTGTAGGGGCCTGCGACGCAGATGTTTGTGGGTTCGATTCCCGCCGTCAAACCAATATTTGTGTACAGATTTTTGTAGTTTTATTTTACGGCAATACCCACGATTAGCGTGCACGTCGCGTATGCGTCAACTGAACGTGCACTTGACTAATGCGTCATAGAATTACGGCGATCGGGCTGCGGCCTTCGACCGGATGGGCGACACACGTACTCGTAGGTTAGGTTATTTATTTTTATCAATGCAAGTGCCCTTTTTTAATTGCAGCACGTAATACGAAACACGTAGCTCACTCGAAACATTTTATAGACTACGTGAGTTACTTCAACGGCTTTATTCTATAATCTCATAACATAAATCTAGGTAATTGAGCTATTGTAGCTTGCTTTGCAGTTTTTCAGGCTTTGTTATCTTATTTTGTTCCTTTATTGTTCAAGATTTTAAATTATATTTAAGTACCTACATTTTCAGCTTGTGCTATCTTATATTGTATATTATATGTAGGTATTTATTAATAAGGGAGAATGTCCAAAAGTGAGCAAAAGACCCAAGTCGCATAGCATCGTTTTATTATGTCCTAAATATCTATCATTTTAGTGTGCTAAAATATCTGTCATTTTTGTAGGAATATGTTTTATTATTATAATTAAGTAGTTTTATTTTCAAAACATTATCACAATAAATTTGAAAATAAAATGAATTTGGCATTTAGTTAATTCTTTGTACATACGTCAATGCTCTTCCACGAGTTAAAATTATCTGAAAAATTTGAATCTTTTTAATATTGTTTAAACAATAATCATTTGTCTATAAAATAAAGCTGAAACAACGTTGACATAGCAAGTGGCCCAAATCTCCTTAGCAAATAGGAATTCCGTTGTAACTAAAATATTAAAGTATGAGAGTAGATAATAATATAATATATGAAGCTTATTCGCTTAGAAACTAGTTCAAAGTTTGTTGCCACTTTCAAACTAAACAGACACAAAATATTAATAATTTTCGAACGAATTTAAATTATAAGCTGTAATATTAGTACTTACACTATTAGGGCTCTTGTTAAACCTGCACGACTAGTTGGACCACAAACCTAGGAAAACAAATCCCAAGGAACTTCTGAACTCAAACTTAGGGCTTCTTTGTTTCGTAAGGTTGCGGGAGTTACACATATTTCGATTAATAAAATTAAATAACAGGAGCCAAAGTGTAAATGCGTTCTTTTTACCAGATATAACCTAATATCCCTTTAAGAATTACCTTCATCGAACTATTTAATTGATGAAAAGTATCGAATTAAATATAGGTCAATAAATAAAATTCAAATGGGTTGTCTAAAAAAATTTTGTCCAGAATATGATTAATTGACAATTAAAAAAATTGTTTTGTTTATTAAACCTATTACTGGTTTGTTTATGAGACAAATTCCATACCAATCGAAAATATGAAGCATATAGAATATGCAAACGTTAGGTGGACTATTTTTTCTGTCTCAAGTCTTGGGTAGGCAGTTAAATCGAAACTAGTCATTTACACTAGTCTGGTTAATGAATTAAAGTTAGGTTAAAATAAAGATTACGTTTTTCATTGGTATGAAATTTGTCTATTAACCAAACCAGCGAAAATAAAAAATGATAATCATTTCGGACTGAATTTTTTAAGGCAACCCATTTGCAAAATATTTATTGACCCATTAAATTTGAAATAAAATACTTTTCATTCATTAAAAAGCTTGATGAAAGTCGTCTTTAAAGGGATCCCGTACTAACGGATTTAATAATAAAAACCTATCTCCAACTTGCTTATTCAAACCAACGAAGTAACAATTTACGTGTGAATAGGCAGGTGTCACAACAATTACGATTGAAAAGCCGATCGAATTATTTTAACTTAACTGAACAATAGCCGGGAACACAATGGAAGAAAGTACCTACTTTACTTACCTCTAAAAGCGTTTCACCTTACCCGTTGTCCTGGGTGAGCGAAGGGAAGGGACGCGATCCGACACGTGACTTTATGGAACTTAATGCGACCAAACCTTCAGTACAGTACATTCTACCGATAAAAAAATACAAAATTTCATGGACGTGCTGGCGTGAAATGTCAAAAGAATCATTCTTTCCTGTCAAAAATTCACAGATTGCAATTTGGCAGAATTGCGCCCTTATGTCAGCAATCAGCCATATAAAAAAGTTGAATTGAATTGAAAAAGTACTTTGACAAATACGTACACATAGAAACAACAAATGTATTTAAACATATAATATGATTTTTTGTATTCATTCTAAACGCGTAAAAAATAAAAAGCAGTAAACTATAATATAGACTAGTAGAAGAACTTGGTCTGCCCGAGTACAAGGAGAGTTCTAAATTCGAAATTTAAATGGTTTCAATTATGAAAAGTTATAAGCTAGTAAGGAGTTCGATTTTAACAAGAGCTTTTGTTTGAACTCGCTAATCTCAGGAGCTATTGGCTCGACAAGAAAAAATAGGTTTGTTTTGGATAGTCCATTTCTCGAGGATGGCTACAAACTATATAACAATACGCTGCGATCAATAGGAGCGAAGCATCAGTAAAAAATGTTGCATAAGCGGGGAAAATTATTCATATTTGAAGGCAGGCACAGCTGGTATACTATAATTTGTGTACCCTAACTAGGAATCGAACCTTTTATCCCTTACAAGGAATTACGTTGTCTCATACAAACTTTGCCCCCCCCTTTTTCACCCCCTTACGGGGTAGAATTTTGGGGAGTCCTTTCTTATCCGATGCCAAGTTTCAGGTCTCTACGATCAGCGGTTTAGGCTGTGCGTTGATCCGTCAGTCAGTCATTCAGGATAAAGAATTTTATATGTACAAATAGATATTGTGACTTACTTTTTGTCGCTTGTTATTCAATGTGCGCTGGTAAGAGCTTCCCCGAGAAATGACTCCTCTAATTGAAGGAACGAGGTTTTAGCTCCCGTGGCTTTATCGATGGATTTACTTACTCAACTCTTCTTAGAGTTATTGTTAAGCTATGTTTTATTACGGTATTATCTGATTCCGTGAGAATATCCGGGGTATTTGCGGTTGTAAGTCTTTAGAATACAATATATCTCTATACAGAGTACAATCTATACGTATAAAACGCTTTGTCTTGAATGACTGACTGACGGATCAACGCACAGCCTAAACCACTGATCGTAGAGACCTGAAACTTGGAGGGTGTGTTCTTTGTATGACGTAGGCATCCGATGAGAAAGGATTTTGAAAAATTCAACTCCTACGCGGACGAAGTCGCGTGCAAAAGCTAGTTCAATACAATTGACGACCCAGTTGGTAAAATGGTCTCCATGCCGGACTGCCAAACACAGGGTTGCGGGTTCGATTCCCGCCTCAGACAAGGATTTATGCTCAGATATTTGTCTGTGGTCTGGTTGTTACTACGTATTATTAGTATATATTTACAAAAAGAAAAGTATATAAATAGTATATCCGTTGCCTAGCACCCATAACACAAGTATAGTTACTTAGCTTGGAGCTAGATGGCGATGTGTTGATTGTCCTGCAATATTTATTTATTAATACAATCTATTCGGATTCGTTCAACTTAACATGAGTAACACACAACATTGTTCCTAAATGGTTTTGTTCACAATAAATTAATTTTCATTTCAATGAATTTCATCCTAATCCAATGTACACACTATTATCGGGTTAGGACATCGGACATGGCTGTAATAATTATTATCTTCATTTACAAATAAAACAAAATGTAGTTAACTATTATTTATTGTCAACATACAACGGCGTACATATTCATGGACTTTTATTTGGTTTTTAAACCGCTCCGCAGTTTCACCCGCGTAACTCCCGATTCCGTAGGAATATCGATAGCCTAATAAAGGGTAACCTATGTAACTATCAACAAATCAATGTAGGTATTCTCATAGAAAATTTCATCAATCTCCAATAGTTTCGGAGCCCATTCGTTACAAACATAAAAACAAAAATATTAACGAGTACTGTCGTAATTTGTGTGACTTGAAAGATAAATTCACTAATAAATAAAAAAACTTGTGAGGTGTCATCAGACACCCGGATGGAACGAAGTTTCTTTCGATGAATTAGTGAAGGAATCGCAATAAAATCAAAAAGTGTCGTTACAACTTCTGGTCTTAATTTTTTCCGTCTAGCCCCCTTTCGCAATGCGCGATAAGGAACTTCGTTCTAAAAAAATATCTTTATAAAATTAGTATAGAAAATATTTGATACAATAAAACAGCGAATTTACTCATATTTCTCAAACAGTCTGAGCCCAACCTCAATTTAGCATGACAAGTTTTATCTCCCGAAAAAAATGCAGTCCAACAAAAGCATTTAGGACAAGTGTCCGAAAAACATAAAATAGCATTATCTGTATTGTAGACACGCCTTTTATTGCTTACTAGCTGCGCCCCGCGTTTTCACCCGCGTAAGTCCCGATCCCGTGGGAATATCGGTTATTCAATTTTTTCTCGCCTTTTAAACCTTCCCTAGACCTCCACGAACATTTCAAGACTAAGATAAGATAAATCCGTTCAGCCGTTCTCGAGTTTTAGTGAGACTAACGAACAGCAATTCATTTTTATATATATAGATAGATAGATTTTGTGATAGCACAGCGGGTTGTTACCCTTCAAATAAGCGAGATTTAGACATTTTCTTCTAGGGACGCTAGTGAGAGGTCTTTGAAGGATTTGGGGTTATCTTTAGACCTTCTTTTCGTTGTATGGGTGTTTCTTTTTAGGGTCACAATCGAGAGTGTTAAGCGTTAGATTTCTTTTACCTTCACAGATGCCAAAGCATTAATCATTAGACGGCACTGTTTCAGCTTGCTCATAAAAATAAGTTTTGGAACGTAGTTTCTTATGGCGCGTTGCGAAAGGAGGTTAGACGGAAAAAATTAAGACCAAAAGTTGTAAAGACACTTTTTGATTTTATTACAATTCCTTCACTAATTAATCGAAAGAAACTTCGTTCCATCCGGGTGTCCCTTGATACCTCTCAAGTTTTTTTTTACAAAAATGTTGGAAGAATCAGAAGAAGATTGACCTACATACAAGGAACACCGGGTTGCATATATTGAAATAGGTACTCGTATCTCGTACTCCGTTTCCGTTCGGCGTAACATCTACCGTATTTTGTCCGTCATAACATTATTATTACTAGTTGCGCCCCGCGGTTTATCCCGTGGGAATATCAAAATAAAAAGTATATAGCCTTCCTTGATAAATGGACTATCCAACACAAAAATATTTTTTCAACTCGAACCAGTAGTTCCTGAGATAGTTAACAAACAAACTTTTTAGCTTAATAATATTAGTATAGATTTAGGAAAAGAACGCGATTAAGACCCGGGAAAATAATTATAAAGGTCAATTTTGTTGTATCCACAACGGTTTTAGCACTTGCATTACTGACCCAGTCAAACTAACCATCCTATATATATAATTTATAATTTTTAGACGTGTTTACCATGTTAGTAACACTCCCATTTACACTATTCATTAGTTTGTTTAATCATGTGCTGTTATGCGCTCTAGTAGGATGTGTGTGTCTGCAGAAGCGATGGATCACTACGTCCTTCGGCCATAATAATGAAAAACCAAATAGCAGTATTGAACGACCTTTCTCGTACGCACTGCTAAGAAATGGAACTCTCCACCCGCGTCGCTGTTCCCCAAAACTACAACCTTCGAGTCTTCAAGTCTAGATTGAATAGGTACTTCTAGGCGAGCATGCTACCTCTTCGACCTCATCTTCGCTTCCCATCAGGTAAGATAAATTTGATGTGCGCTAATTGACATAGCTCTTACCTTGAAGGAAAACATCGTGATGAAACCCGCAGCTTAGTAGGCTCCAGAAGTATTGACAAGTTCTCTCCTCTGAAAATGGTCGACTAGGCTGAGAGGGTAGTAGGTGCTGGGCAAGCCTACCCCATCCTCACGCAAAAATGACCCAATTAAAAAGGGTCTAATTGCGGAAAACAGCCCGTTCAAGTACAAGTACAGGTAAGATAAGTTCTAATGCAAGCCTATTTAAAAAAAAAAGGCGATTCTATTACGCCTTCGGTTCTGGTACAATTCAAGCACAATACGGTACTGTCTGTTTGTCATCAACTTTTAGATTCATTTCCTCATGATTTCATCACGTAGTTCATGAATATACGTTATATTCGTTATTATTTATCTACGTAGCCACTCGGAATAACTTAGCATCTGTAATTTTTTCCTCCCGTTTGTTTTATGATATTAGATTGTTGGTCGGCTGGATTTATTGCCTTGCTTAGAGAGATGCGAAATGAAACAGTATTTGAGTAAATCTTTAACGCGGCATACATTATTCATTGTTTTATGTTTTCACTAGCTGCGCCCCGCGGTTTCACCCGCGTAAGTCCCGATCCCGCGGGAATATCGGGATAAAACGTGCCTATGTGTTAATCCAGATCTCCATCTATCTACATACCGAGTTTCATCGCAATCGGTCCAGTAGTTTTTGCGTGAAGGAGTAACAAACACACACACACACGCACACACAAACTTTCACATTTATAATATTAGTAGGATATACTACTATACTATACTATTCATATACTATATTCTAGTTTTGTTTTCGTCTGTAAGTACTACTACTACTATTACTAGTATTAGGAATTACATTTTTTTTTGAAGTCAGTTAAAAAAAGTAAATGACTCATAAAGAAATCTCTCAAGACCTACGCAATTTTAAACTTAACACGGCGATCCTTTATAAAGACGTAGATGTAGACGTTGTTCCTTATTTCTTATATCTTTTTTTATTATATCTTTTGTATTCTCCTACCTTTTTATTTTTTCGTTTTTTCTTATGCCTCCTTTTGTTTTATGTTTGTGCTTTAATGTTTGTTACTACTTTTCTGAGTGTCGTGTGCTTGTCCAAATAGATGTTTTCTTTCTTTCTTCCTATACCCGCTAAGAAAGAAAATATCAACTCCTAAAAACGGCAAAAAGGGATGATAAAGTGGTAAATCTATATCACTTAACCCCAATAATAAAATGCATAACATCAAACATGACAGTTTTGGTATTCTTGTCCCACGCTCGCGCCTACCGCGTCCATCTGCCTAATCTAAACGCGATTATCTCAAAAACTACTGAACTGCTTTTCCTCTTCTACCCGTGCAAAGCCAGGGCGGGTCGCTAGTTTTAATATAAACTACATATTTAACCTCACAGTTTACCTACTTAACTGTTTATATGATATAGCCAAACTACTTTTGAAAATGTATTGAAAGCATATAAAAGTTTACTTTGATTCAATTCAATTACTAACGATTTTCTTCGAACACGGAAACCCTTTTCATTAGAAGCCAATCGTAGTACGTATTTTCAACTCTATAAAACTCTATACCAGGTTAATTTGCATTTCTACCGCTGAAACTAAAAAAATATAAGTTTTAAGCTATTGCATAGCTTTTATTGCGGGTTTTGAGCGCGGTGACTGAATCAAGAAATTCCGTAACGAAAATAAAACCTAACACCCCCACTACCATGTACCTCGGCCGGGCGTTCGCTTAACGTGTATGTATATGGTACGACTGTACGAAGCTCGCACGATGCAATAGTTTTACCGCTGCAGTCCCCGAGTGCAGAGTTTTTTTTTTTCAAATGATTCGTCATAGTTTGTCCACTATCACACCTGTCTGGTGGTAGGAACGATACAGACTAAGATGTGGCACGTTTTCCTAGAAAATACCTGTTCCCTCGCGACTTGAAGACCTCCTTATTGTACACATCAGTAAAGACAGACGCATGCAACTGATTCCATTCTCTGGCTGTACGATGAAATAATGACGAAGCAAATGGCTTAGTGTGGGTGTCTGGGATTTCCACCATGAATCAGTGTCACATGTATTTTTGCCTGGTCGTATGAATGGAGATGGCAAAATTAGCTGGTGTGTTCTGTATATAATAATGTAGCGTACATTAGCGTCCATAAATAAGTTGAGATAAGTGAAACGAGCGAAAATCGAAAGTTTTGAAAAGACCCAATGGGGCTGAAAGTACATTTAAAGTTTAAAAGTTCGGAGTTTTTGTAACCAAAGTTGTCTGAGATATAAGTTTCCGATGAAATCTATGCTTTTTCAAACATTTTATCATTCGGTAAAACATTAAAAGACTGAGAAAGGTTCTGAATTTCTGTATAACTTGAAGGTAGAGGTCGTCGACCGTGAAGTTGCGCAGTGGGAGAACTCCCCACTGCGACGCTGAAGGTTGCGGGTTCGATTCCCGGCGAACAAACATTTGTTGTGGTCTGTATGTATAATAAGTATTTATTTAAAAAAAAAAGTATAATAAAACAAGCCTAGTTGTTTAGTTTGGGGCTAGTTGACAATGTCCTGCAATTTTGAATTATTTTCACATTAAAAGATTTTTTTAATTAGTTGAAAATTACAAATACCAAATTAAAATATACTTAAATGATTTATTTTTAAATCAAATATTCGCTTGGCAGGTTGAATTTCCGTGTGAATTTGTGTGTGAGTGAGCATGCAGTTACCTATAACAAACTTCAAATTTAAAGCTCTTTTGCTTTGTTAACGTTAAACATAGGTCCTCTATACCTAATTCCACACTTAAGTACCAACTAAGTAAGTAATTACCGCTCTACCAAGTCTCAAGTTAATTTCAAAAACATTCAACTTATTACAATTCAAAAGTACAGGATCAAAGACCCAAGGGAAAATTTTAGGGCAAAGAGGAAATTTTCCGGGTCGCTTGTGCATTCGTGGGTTGACTTTGACACGGGGTTGTGTCATGTGTTGAGAATCGAGTGAATATCTTTTGTTAAGTTTGTTACTGCGAGTTTCTTTTTGTGTATAATTTTTACGCCTTTTTGCAACATCTCGAATGTAAAGCTTGCGGTTTTAGGATACTTTTTATGGAATAATATTGAGAAAAGTTCCTATCGCATTGCATCTACTTATCCGAAATGAAATAAAAAAAATCATGAGAGGTGTCAAGGGACACCCAGATTTAATGAAGTTATTTTAGATTAATTAGTGAAGGAATTGTAAAGTTTTTTTTTTTTCAAGTTATAATAATATTTTTTTTATAATTAACAGATATAATGTAATATAAACTTAATCAGTAGGCTCAATTTTAGTTAATGCTTTCTATGAGAGAGAGAAAGAGACGCCGCACGGCTTACAACTATAGCAAAAAGTGTCGTTACAACTTTTGGTCTTAATTTTTTTCCGTCTAGCCCCTTTCGCAACGCGCGATAAGGAACTTCATTCCAACATGTTATATGGGATTGGGCAGGCCATGTATCAAGAATGGACGGGGATAAAATAACAACAAGCTGGACACCTCCAAGTGCACGGCGACGTCGGGGTCGGCCAGGAAAGCGTTGCGAGATGACCGATGACGAGAGATAGGGGAGACCTTTGCCCAGCAGTGGGATACTAGGGGTAAGGTAAAAAAAAATTTATGTACGGTCAGCTGCATAATTGCAGACCCACCGTAGCTCCAAAACGACTGTTATAAGAATGTTTTCAATACAAGCAATATTCTATGCACCTGCTTTAGTTAAAGTTTAAAGTCTTCTAACTTATGAATTTATCAAAAAAAAATATTACAATTAAAACATGCCAATAATAGTATATTTTTAACTCTACCAGAGGCTGCAATTATTCAGCTGACTGTACCTTATTTTCACCGGCACCAATATCCTAAATCAATCAAAGGAAATAGTCCATTCAATTGTCATTCTATGTTTGTTTCCAGAAGTCTACAGCGATTTCTTTTTAAGCTATTGCATAGCTTTTATAACAGGCTTTGACGAATCAAGAAATTCCGAAACGAAAATAAAGCCTAACACCCCATTCCGCCATGTAGCTCGGCCGAGCGTTCGCTTAACGAATGTATATGGTACGACTGTACGAAGCTCGCACGATGCAATAGCTTTACCGCGGCAGTCCCCGAGTGACACACGTTTTTTTCTAGATGTTCATGATTCTACAGGAATTTAAACCTAAGGCCCAGTTAAAAAAAATGCCACGTTAAAGTGAAGGATACCATTACTAGACTGCTACTGCGAATAATAATTGAATCTTGAAACATTGAACTTTACTCTGATCTTGAAAGGTGAAAGGGTACCGGCGCTCTCGCCATACAAACGTAGTCGATTGTTTCCTCCCTGGATAATGACAAATATTTTGTGCCATAAAACCTATAACTGCCATGACTATGCCCCTATGTTTTGGTTTTTTTCATTTTCTAATTATAATAGTAATAAAGATTTAAAAAACAAATATTTAAAAAAAACATAGGGGCATGGTCATGGCAGTTATAAGTTTTATGCAATAAAAATATTTGCTCTAGTGTCATTATTCAGGGAGGAAACTATCGACTACGTTTGTATGGAGAGAGCCCCCGGTACCCTTTCCTCTAAAGTACCTACCTTTTATACAAAGGAAAAGGCTACAAACGAGGTAAGTAAATAAAATAAGGTTTTGCGGTTATTTATATTGTTATTTACCTTTTCTCCTTCTACCAATACCTGTTACTTTTATATAACTGACTTTGTTACAGGAACAAAATGTAAATAATACATTCTATTTTAGTTATTGTTTGATTTTAATTAGCATGTACTTACGTACTTAGTCTATTTTTATTATGAACTAGCTTATGCCCGCGACTTCGTCAGCGTAGGAGTTGAATTTTTCACAAAAAAATCCTATCGGATGCCTACGTCATACAAAGAACACCCTCCAACTTTCAGGTCTCTACGATCAGTGGTTTAGAATGTGAGTTAACCCGTCAGTCAGTCAGTAATTCAGGACAAAGCATTTTAAATGTACTATATCGAAGATAGATTATTCTTCAGACCATCTCCATTATAACTCGCTGTAAGCGGTAATTTTGCTTATTTGTACCATTTTTAGTTTATAATGTTTTATGTGTAGTCTATCAATGTTTTGTGTGTAGTAAAAAAACAATTGGCTAGTCATCCCGAACGTAATCCTAGAATAATGAATATAGTTTTCACAGTATTTTTTTTTTAATATTTTGGTAGGTGACAGATAAAGCCAAAGGCAAAGTCAAAATGTCTTTATTAATTTGAAACCACTCACATTAAAACGTCTTACAAAATATGTGCGGATGTGTGCTAGTGCACACATATTATTCGTAAGAAAAAACATTTGTGTACGGCCCGGGCGGGATTCGAACTCACTAGGCCAACACTGTTTAAGACGTGATATCGTCTTTAAATCGATGGACACAAAAAAGTGTCACGTTCCACTCACGTTCTGTTGACACGGTAGGTAACCATAGCCACGTAGTCATGTTACGGACATTGTCTCTATCAACTCGTCCAACATTCATAGAATACAAAGACCTTTCATTAGAAATACAATTTTACTTCGGCAACAGTCAAAGGCGATTCCAATGTAATAGAACTCAACATTCAGACGATATCTGTTTCTGTTTTACAACAAAGCAACGGTAAAAATTGTCATTTTGTCCTTTTGAAGTTGAAAATTTTGTACATTTTCGTAACGAACGTTGCAAATAACTTTGAAATCATAATACGTACCTGTTTTATAATTTACTGTGGGAATTTTATTATTAGAAAAATATGGGTACTTAAACATAACGATTCAAATAACGACTTTACCTACCTACTTATTATATCTACTGTATCTGGTTTTTTTATAATAAACTAACTTTTGCCCGCGACTTCTTCCGCGTAGAAGTCTAAAATGGACCAAGGAATCACGTTGCCCCATACAAATTTTGTCCCACTTCTTCACTCCCTAAGGGGTAGAATTTCAGAAAATTCTTTCTTATCGGATGCCTACGTCACCCTTCAAATTTCAGGTCTCTACGACCAGCGGTTTAGGCTGTGCGTTGATCCGTCAGTAAGCCAGTCAGTCATTCAGGACAAAGCATTTTATATGTATAGATAATCACTTCAACTATATTTATTCTATTTACTTCATCTATATTTAGCTATTCGAACTAATGTTAATTAAAATAATAACTAAGTACTGGAAATTTAACATTCACCTTTGAAAAAAAAACCAAGCACTTTCATTAATTAAAGCCAATTGAGATACTTATATTAAAAACTGAGTGTACGGAGAACTTGTAAAACACGTTGGAATATTATACTCTACTATTACAAAGCCAATGATAAAAATAATTTAATTCAAATTGTATTTTTATTCGTTCAGTGACCTCTTGGTTGTGTATGGAAATTGCATTTCATTTTCATTCTACATACTCATAATCAGTCGGCTACACAATTGCAGCCCCTGGAAAATTAATATTATTGGAATGTTTTCATTCTAATAATTTTTGTTTGATAAATTGAAAAGTTAGAAGACTTTAAACTTCAACTAAAGCAGGTGCCTAGAATCTTTCTGTTGAAAACATTCTTAAAACAGCCGTTTTGGACATCTACGGTGGGTCTGTAATTATACAGCCAACCGTACCTATCTATCCCTATATATAAAATTCTTAAAAATCTCGTGTCGCGGTGTTAGTTCATTGCCAAACTCCACCTAAACGGCTGAACCGATTTGTGTAAACAATTTTGTGTATATTCGTTAGGTCTGAGAATGAACAACATCTATTTTATTTTATTTTTCCTTCTTTTTATTTTCTTAAAAAATTTTTTTCATAAAATTCTTTTGTCGTTGTGTTAGTTCTTTGCCAAACACCACTTATACGGCTGAACCGATTTGTATAATTTCTTTTTGTATATTTGTTAGGTCTGAGAATGGACAACATCTATTGTATATTTTTAACTTATTTTTTGTAAATGGCCAAAATAAAGTTTGCTGTCCCGCAGTTTGTCTATACATAAAAATCCTACTAATATTATAAATGTGAAAGTTTGTGTGTGTGTATGTTTGTTACTCCTTCACGCAAAAACTACTGAACCGATTGCGATGAAACTCGGTATCTAGATAGTTGGAGACCTGGATTAACACAAAGGTTACTTTTTATCCCGATATTCCCACGGGATCGGGACTTACGCGGGTGAAACCGCGGGGCGCAGCTAGTATTTTATAATCTATACATATAATAAATCTGTAGACATCAAAAAATCTGTAATTGTAAGATATCCAGAAAAAAAATACACAGGTCGTCTTTAAATCGTTAGCTGGTGGTTTTTAGAATTTTTGTCTGTTTGTCTGTTTGTCTGTCTGTTTGTTTGTTTGAACCAGGTAATCTCATAAACTACAGAACAGATTTCGACAAGGTCCACACAAATATGTTCAGGAAATATCAGATTAACATTTAGGGTATGTTTCAATTTGAGTTTAATACAATAATTAAGATATTTGATAAAAAAACATTTAAAAAATGTGAAATCGAAACATTTTTCCGTGGTAAAACGTAATCGAACGTCAGAAGGGAACAGTACCCTTACCACGGGTTTTTTACGTATTCGATTAAACATAATATATTGAGTATTTACTATGAAACTTCCTAAAAATCAACTTACTAGGTCCACCCGTCTCTGAGAATATCGGTAGTGACACACTGACAGACAAACGGACAAGAGAGTGATCGAAAAAGTGTTTCTTTTTTTCGAGTTCTTCAAAAAGTCATGGTAGGGCTGCAGTACATGCCTCCGCTCAAGATGACAGCTGTCATAAAACCAAATAGTTTGCATTTAATACTACCTACGTGAAACTGAAAATGAGGTTAGTACAAAGAGGTACTACTACATAATATTACCGATCTCCTTTAACGAAGACCTCCGATGGTACACTTCTATCGCGCTTTTCTCCTGCTATAGTTTGAATTATGAATTCAAGTAGCGGAAACCTTAAATAGTAAAAACAAAAAAAGAATTTTCCAAATCGCTCCAAGAGTTTACGAGTAATCAGCAAGCATACATAAAAAAATAAATATATACGTGACGAATTGAGAACCTCCTCCTTTTTTGATGTCGGTTAAAAAATATACAGGTAGTTATTTGTAAAAATCATTTTTTTTCCCAAAATTACGTAGGCCTGCCAGCTACCTAATAAAAAAACTGGGTATTTTGGTCAAGAATTTAGAAAATTGGAAAAGGGGTCCGGACATTCAGTATGGTAGCGTGGTTATATGTTATATTATGTTTTTTGCGCTGTGATTTTAGACCCGATGAATAAATTATGCCCAACGCTTTATAGGTTTTGTTTGATGGCATTATTTGTCATTTTCGATAGGTATGGGACTCAAAGTGAACCGCAAACTTTTGAAAAATTATAGGTTATCATTTTTCTTTAAATATTCCATTTCCGAAACGTCTCGCTTTAGAAGTTGAATGTCCTTTTGTAGTTTGGCATAAAGGTTTTGGAATAATCGGTTTTGACATAAAAACCTAAACTAGGCATAACATAATTTTACACAATTATTTTTGGCATAAAGTCACCGCGCACTCTTAGAAAATCAAGGAACATCACGTTTCTTCAAAAACCCTGTATCGAAAACGCTTTAGAGGGTTGGTGTTTTTATTATTTGTTTTTTTTTTTCGATGCCCTCTATCGATAGGTATGAGTCTCAAAGAGCACCGTGCACTTTTGTGAAATCATAGGACATCACGTTCCTTCAAATACCCCGTTTCCGAGATGCTTTAGATGTTTGGTGTGAAAGCATTTTTTGTTCAACGTAATGCCTGCTATCGATATGTAAGGATCTCAATGTGCATCGCGTTATTTTAAGTATTAGTATTTGTTCTGTCCAATTGCCTTTCTTTTTAATCATTAATATTATTATTTGATAATAAAAACAATGTAAAATATTATTTGCACCAAAATAGATTATTATTTGCATGATGTTGGTGTTATAAATACTATAATAACCTCTTATATTATTAATTGAAGAATATGAATCGAGACACAAAGGTAGTTGATAATTATTTTTTCTTTAATTTACAAAAATCTAAAGATTACTAGGAAGACAAAGTATGTTGAAAGTTTTGTGCGTATAGAAATTGGACATAGTTTCAGCTTATCATATTGTTGTGTATTATGTTTTATTTGTGAAAAATTAACAAAAATAGTACATTGTTACCCAAGGTGTGAAAGTCACTCATTGAGTCCCGAGACGGAGTTTGGCGCCCGAGCGTAGCGAGGGCGCTAATACTTCGAGGGACTAACAAAACAAACCCGAGGTAAACACTGTGCTTTTCATTACGAATAAACATAAAATTCTTTCTAATAACGAGAGTGAATGAGAGACTCCATACTACCTGATCCTCTTACAAGGTTGGGACCAAATAGGTTATACATTATGTAGATTTTTTGCTTTTGCTATTTGTTTTCAACATGTTTTCAATACTCAAATACGTCGGTACTTACCGAAGTGATTTTTATTAATTAGTTTATCCAACACTGAGTAATGACGCGAAGTCCGTAGATTTAAATTACAGTTTTTGTAACACGGTTTGTCTAGAAAATGTTATTTACACAAAATACACAATCATAAATGAAAAACCAGATTAAACTAACACAAAAACATAATAAAATAACAAAAGATAATACTAATTAAAATCATTCAAAATGCAAGCATTTCCTGCCAGTATTTTTTTACTCAAGGAACAACGCTGACCACACGGTCACATAAAGCCACATCTGCAACATCTTGACAGGGCGCCGGTAGAGGCGCAGCATGGTCATACGTTACTTTGACAATTTTCATCTTTACATTTATTTTATTAAATAAGATATCTTGAACTAAATATATCTACCTGAATTCGATTACTAAGAAAAAACCTATTATGTACTCTCTGTCAGTACTCTGGCAGTATGGATGAGCCGTGCGAAGCCATAATTTGACATGACAGCTGTCAGTGAAAGCGATTTTCCCTAGGCCTGAAAGTTTTTCTTTCTACACGCTCTTCAGGCATCTTTAGACCTACTTTCGGAGTATGAGTAAGTAAAGTGCCTTCGCCAAATCAATTAAAAATATAGTTTAAAAACAATGTAACTACCTATTTTGTTTTATAACTTACACCGAATGATAAATTGTATCTATGCCGAAAAATGCTAGGTATTCTATATAACCCAAAACCACATCGCAAACGAAGTCGCGGGCAACAGCTAGTTTACTATATTTTTAACCAACTTTGCAAGTTTTTAGGGTTCCGTACCTCGAAAGGAAAAAACGGAATCCTTATAGGATGACTTTGTTTTTCCTACACCGATCTGCTAGCTGCGTGGCGACTGAGTGGCGCTAATCGTCGTGACGCAGTATGTTTAATACGTAAAGCGTTAAATATTCAAAATGTTCGGATGCCAAAATGTACCTACAATAAATGAATGTCCTAATTTGATGCAAAATATAACTTGACACTGGCTAAATGCACAAACCGTGCGAAGCCATAATTAATAGAAAAAAAAAGAAAAAATGAATGGTTTTTACGTAGGTAAGTCATAATACGTCTATACCATTCGTTATAAGAGTACAGGACCTTCTACCTACTGCCTTTCGTACTTAGCAAGTGGCCGCTTTAAAAAAAACAAATGACGAATATGCCGTTAAAAATACGTCACATTTTGTAACAGATAATGCAAATTCAACCTCTTTAGGTTTAGGTTTAGGTACGCCGGAAGCTGGGTTGTACGCTGAAGGTGCATATGCTGGAGTCGCTTTGAAACGTCAATTTCAAGGCGTTTGTGGTGCGAGTACCGAACAGCTATCTGCCTCGCGTTATGGATGAAAGCTTCTGGCCGAAGGACGTGGTGTTCCGTCGCTTCCGCGGACAAATTCCACGAGAACAGACAAAGACGAAAGTGTAGTGTCATGGAAGTGCTACTAACATAGTTCTAAGCTATCTCTTTAACACATTCAATTATTATTATAAAATATGTATGTTAGTCTATAAGGTATGTATCCTTTGTAGCCTGAAATAAATGATTTATTATTATTATTATAAACTTTATTGTATTGAAAATGAGAACTCTCTGGTTTAAACGAAACGTTTTCTTTGACGTATCTACTGCGGCTGCGTCCCTAATACAGCTTATCCTATTTTTAGGGTTCCGGTCCTTACAATTTAAAAAAGGAACCTTTAGCTCTCTTGTTCGTCTGTCTGTCTGTTCATGATAATATAATGCCACTGAATCCTATCCTGTTCCTACTAATATTATAAATGTGAAAGTTTGTGTGTGTGCGTGTGAGTGTGTGTGTATGTTTGTTACTCCTTCACGCTAAAACTACTAGACCGATTGCGATGAAACTCGGTATCTAGATAGCTGTAGACCTGGATTAACATATAGGCTATTTTTGATCCCGATATTTTTACGGGATCGGGACTTACGCGGGTAAAACCGCGGAGCACAGCCAGTAGTGCAATAATTCCCCGGGCACTTTCGAAAATACTATCTCCTAAAGGAGAATTGAAGTCTCCTATACTGCGTTCGGTCTTATAGAAATAGGTTGTAGATATTTCATTAGAGAACCAGTAATTATCTTCGGACCTTGTTCTCTCAATTTGCAGAGTCAAGAAACTTCGGATAAGGCGTTTAGCAACCAACTTATTTTTGCAGTTTTTTTTAAGCTATTGCATAGCTTTTATCGCGGTCTTTGAACGCGGCGACTGAATCAAGAAATTCCGTAACGAAAATAAAACCTAACACCCCCCCCCCACTCCGCCTACCATGTAGCTCGGCCGAGCGTTCGTTTAACGTGTATGTATATGGTACGACTGTACGAGTGCCACACGTTTTTTTTTTTTCAAGGAAGGCTTAACCACTATCTACACTTCTACACTAATATTATAAAGAGAGATTTTTTGTTTGTTGGTTTGTAACGAATATGTAACGAAACTACTTGATCGATTTTGATGAAACTTTGTATGAGGATACATTAATTCATAACATAGGCATACTATTTTTCTCGATATTCTTACGGGATCGGTAGTTAATTTAGTTAAAGTCTTTATTTCGTAAATAATAAACGGTACAATCATGATCATACCAAAATATGCTCCCTGTGTACTATTCTATACAATATACATAAAGGTATCTAAGTTTTGAGACATAATATTTCTTTGTACAAAATACATTAGGGAAACGTTTTAGTAGATTTTAGAAATAATGTTATGTGATTTTTTTAACTTTTGATAGGTCAGCGTTTGATCGCTATCACACCTGCCTGTTGGTAGGTGACGATGCGGTGTAAAATAGCACGCCTTTTTAGAAGATACCTATTAACTCGCGACTTGAAGACCCCCAAACTGTACGGTCGGCTGGAAAATTGCAGACCCACCGTAGAGCTCCAAAACGGCTGTTATGAGAATGTTTTCAACACAAGCTAGATTCTAGGCACCTGCTTTATTTGAATTATAAAGTCTTGTAACTCATCAATTAATCAAACAAAAATTATTAGAATTCCAATAATAGTAATTTTCGAACTCTACCGAGGGCTGCAATTATGCAGCCGACTGTACATGTCAGGAAAGACAGACGCAGACAACCGATTCCATTCCTAGTTTATAAATTAAATTATGCCACATCCATAGACAGCGTACCCAGTTACCATCTATAGCCAAAGGCGAGATTGGTGCCGGCGATGACCGCGACTTCCATAGCTTTATGGAGTTCAATTACTGACTTCGGAAGATGGCCATCTAGCTCGGCATCCAACCGACCGCCGATAGCCATCTCTAGGGCTCTATTATCTACCACATAATATCAAATCTATACTAATACTAGCAGCGCTCCGCGGTTTCACCCGCGTAACTCCCGATCCCGTGGGAATTTGCGACTATAAATTGAAATGTAAGCTATCCTATCTTTCAAGTTGGGTCGAATTGCACACGGTGTGCAAATCAAATTAAAAATCGGTTCGGTAGTTTAGGAGTCCATCGCGGACAAACACGTGACACGAATTTTTTATATATATAAAGATTATAAAGCTGAAGAGTTTGTTTGTTTGAACGCGCTAATCTCAGGAACTACTGGTTCGAATTGAAAAAATCTTTTTGTGTTGGATAGTCCATTTATCGAGGAAGGCTATAGGCTACTTTTTATCCCGAAATTCCCACGGGATCAGGAGTTACGGGGGTGAAACCGCGGAGCGCTGCTAGTCATTTATAAGTAAGTACTAGATATATTCTAGCTTTTATAAGCATTTTTTGTGGATTTATTTTACAGCCTAAACAGGGCAAGGAACTCGTACAACTTTCGATGCTGTAGAAATGGGTAGGTCAGGTCGCTCTTATCGTTCACATCATCATTGTCGTTACGACATTCCACACATATCGCCATCTAGCCCCAAGCTAAGTAACTAGACTTGTGTTATGGGTGCTACACAACTGATATACTACTTAGGTATTTACTTTTCTTTTGTACTAAGCATAAATACTGAGCATAAATGCTGATATAGTGCTATAAGTAGTAATGTTAATTAATATTTAGTTTTGTAAATAATAGATTAATATTAAGTTCGTGTTGTGGTGTTATTGTTTTGTCTTTTGTACTTGTAATAGCTTTAGTGTTTTTGTTTTATTTTTTGTAGATATTTGTGTAAAAAAAATTAAGTTACAAAAAAAAGAAGGAAATGTTAAAAAAGAAAAAGCCTACAGACTGGGTAAAAAGAAAGAAAAAGAAAAAAAAATTACATTGTGTTTAGTTTTTTACTTTTAGTTTTGTTTAGTTAAATTTAGTTTTTTACTTTTAATTTTAGATTATTATTGAATAGTTAGTTATAAGGTTATTTTAAAATTGGCTTAAGCGCTACATCAGCGACAGTAGCGGTATTTTAAGTATATAAAAAAAGCATAAATACTAGTCTGTGGCGGGAATCGAATCCGCAACCCTGTGTTTACCAGTCCGGCATGGTGACTATTGTGCCAACTGGGTCGTCATATGTAGGTATAGAAGATTTAGAAATAGATATATATAAATTGGTAGGGACAGGGAAGTAGGGATGATGGCACGTTTTTAGGGCCGCCTATAATAATATAGGATCTGCAATATCTCTCAGTAAATACGTATAATTTTATTAAGTAGAAGATTATCGAGGAAAACCCCTCTTTATAAAGGGTCATCTTTCGGTGATGTGACGATTTAATAAAAATTAATGTATGTACCTACTTACCTAATACTACCTATCTTATCACCTTATTCAACCACCGCATTAAAAGGTGCAATAAAATAGTAACAAACAGAGGACTGCAAATAAGAACAAAGAGCCAGACCGGAATTAGTAGGGTTGCTAGATCCAGTAATGTAATAAGGTATGGCCCTGGGCCGACGCGATACTAATCATGCAAACGCCATAATAATTATGTCATAACGCTACTCGCATATAGTATCTATTCACGAAGATCTTTGTGGGCAAAGACGATCAAGGAAAACATCGTGATTTATTTATTTAATCGTATGGCTTTCAATGCCTTTTTAACTTCGAAGCTCGTTTAGCACCACCCAGAGAACAAGCAACTTTTACGGACGCGAGGTTGAGATCGTCCCGCATCGTCCAACATCGTGATGAAACACGCAGAATAGGTGGCTCCAGACGTATTGAAGAGTTCTTTCCTCTAGACACGATTGACTTAGCTAAGAGGTTTAGAGTCTGAGCAAGCCTACTCTATCTAATACACGTCCCAGGTACAGAGCGCCCTGAATAGATTGGATTAAAGTTGGTGACGCTGTATAAATCATTTAGATCAAATGTAGACGCCTAGAAAAAGTGCCTAATTACTCTATAGATAAAATATTATATATTTTTAATTTATATATGAACCTATCATAGTCTCATTTACTTGTAATTGTAGTATAGTTTGACGTACGCGTACCGTCTGTTACAGACCTCACCGGAACGACCTCAACGGAAGACCAGCGCTAGTGGAAAGACTAGCATTTCGCTGAGTTGGGGTCCGTTTTGCAACAATTGTTAGTTAATAGCTTTAAAAACTTTGTGATCTCTTATTTTGTTGCAAATAAATAATATTCTATTCTATTCTAAAATTTGCTTTAATATTTTAAACATTTGAACTTTGAACATTTTAAATGCACTCACTAATTAGCAGCGGGGTGAGAGCCCCCTGCCTAATGCCGGCCCTGGATTGCACCTACAGTATTCACATCCGCAATCCTGAAGGCATTGTTTAGTGAATAGTGTGGAGCAATCCAATTTATTGCAACCGCTTCCTTTTTCGCAGAACAGTCTCCATGAACCTTGACGTCGTTTGTATAGCATTACAGCTTTTAAGGTATCACTTGAAAGCTTTATTAACGAAAAAATTGGAAAAATAGATAGATAGAAGCCTAAGCGTTATGAATTTGATTATACAAAACAAATATGTGATCTTACTGATAAATCAATTCAGATAAATATTAAATGAGGATAGTGTAGACATCACGTAAAAATACGTGATCTTTTGATTCATAACTAACCCAGATAGTCCCACAGAACATTCTCTTAAATGTAACACAAGCAATATACACAAACCATACGAAGCAAAAACTAAAAAAAAATATCTCAGCACATACTTAGTTTCTTAAGAGGAAAGGGTATCGGGGGCTCTCTCCATACAAACGTAGTCGACTGTTTTTTCCCTGAATAATGACACTGGAACAAATATTTTTTTGTTGCATAAAACTTATAACTGCCATGACCTATTGTTTTTTTTTTGTTTTTTAAATCTTAATTTCTATGATAATTAGAAAATGAAAAAAACCAAAACATATCATAGTCAATAGTCATGGCGGTTATAGGCACAAAAATATTTGTGCTAGTGTCATTATCCAGGGAGGAAACAGTCGACTACGTTTGTATGGAGAGAGCACCGGTACCCTTTCACCTTAAGGAATATATTCCTATTATAGGGTTCCCATAGGGTAAAAACGGGATCCTTTTACTAAGACTCCACTGTCAATCTGTCTGTCTGTCCCCAGGCTGTATCTAATGAACTGTGATAGCTAGGCAGTTGAAATTTTCACAGATGATTTATTTCTATTGCCGCTATAACAACAAATAATAAAAACAAAATATAATGGTACGGAACCCTTCGTGTACGACTCGCACTTGGCCGGTTTTTTTTTCAACCCCCGACGCAAAAACGATGGCGTGTTATAAGTTTCACGTGTCTGTGTGTGTGTGTGTGTCTGTGGCATCGTAGCTCCCGAACGGATGAACCGATTTTGATTTAGTGTTTTTTTAAGCCGGGCTTATTCTAGGTGTTATTTCTGGAGTCGTCTACTAATATCAGGTGAAAGTCTTTCATCAACTAGAGTACGTGATTACTTGCAATAATAAAACTACACGTCTCATTTAAGACTTTATTTTTTTTCTTCAAAGTTCAGGTGACACCTACTTGAATGAAGAAAAAAACCTCGCTTAGACTGTTTCCGGATGCATCAGCAGTAAGTTCGTGAAACTTCTCATCTGACGTCTAATCGACATCATTCTGAGGGATGTAACTAATCCAATCTGTTTCTTAAAAGGTTAGGTTAGGTAAGTTACATACTGTTTCCTTCTTGAAAGGCATGAAGAATTTATAATGGTAGTATAGCTTGTAGCTAGCATAGTTTAGCTTATCTATATACAGGGTTATTGGTAATTATACTAGCAAGCCGTTGAGGGCTTGTTCTGTGCACCTAAACAAACAACTTTTGTTCTACAACTTTTGGAAATTCGAACAAATATTTTGAAAATTTTGAGTTTATGCGTACCTGAAAATCAGCTATTCCTTAAACCTATTCCTTTATCTATAATTATATTAAATTATATTAATCAGCTATTCCTTTATCTATAATTATATTAAATCTTTTGTTACTAATATAATATGAATCTTTGTTATTCGAAATAAATTATTATTATTATTATTATTATTAAACAGTGAGGTCATTAACCTTAAAATTTTACTTATTTTTTAAGTTTTGAACTTTGTTTTAAAAGATCAGCTGCTTTTCGAATATACGTAACCTCAAAATTGTCATATTTTTTTCGAATTTCCAAAAGTCGTAGAACAAAAGTTGTTTGTTACGGTGCACGGTAGTAGCCCTCAACGGCTTGCTAGTATTATTACCAATAACCCTGTATATATATAAGCTGAACTAATACAGATAGCTGAAACCCATTTGCTACTTTTGATGGAATCTGCAACTTAATTTTAAGCCACTTCCTAGTAATTTTATGTATCTTCGCCTATTTGAAGACGGCTCAACTGATTGAGATGATTTTTTTTTGACCGATATTTCTACGGTATCAGAACTCAAGCGGGCCGATTGCCGTATTTTTTAGTCTTGACGGCGTTTGCGTCATAACTATAGATTTTGTATTGCCGTAATTTCTTAAGACGCACACGTCACGCAAACCTAAACCATGAACGTCGCGCGCTCGCCGTATCGCGTTAAATTTTGACGTGACATAAATGTCAAATTAATTGTCACCTAGGAAGATTAGTTAGTCCATTGAAAAGTTACATTTGGGGTTGCTATTTGATAACAATTTATTTTTATCAAATAAATAGGTTAGGAGATATATCGTAAAAACCATTTTAACCCCTATTTTCAAGATGGCGGCCGTGGGACAAGAGTGGCGACCCCACAAACTTGGTTTTAGCTTTACACTGACCCCCCCTACACATCAAAAAAATAAAATTGCGTCCTCTGAAAAACGCAAGGTAAGGCCTAAAAAATGTAACATTTCAATGGACTAAGTCTAAAATTTCGTACGGTAACAGGTTTTTTCACGCGTAGGATGCGCGTAGGTGAAGTAGACAGACGTGCAGTTAGCGTAACGGTTACGCGTAGCTTCATTTTACGGCAAAACCGATTGTTTGCGTGCACGTGACGTGTGCGTCAACTGGACGTGCACTTGACTAATGCGTCATAAGACTCATAAGTTACGGCGATCGGGGGGCAAGACAATCACGGGGTAGAGCTAGTGTTTAATAAAGAGCCGTTTCCTATATACTATTTATATACTTTTCTTTTGTAAATATATACTTATAATACATAGAAACAACCAGACCACAGACAAACATAAATCTAAGCATAAATACTTGTCTGAGCCGGGAATCGAACCCACAACCCTGTGTTTGGCAGTCCGGCATGGAGACCATTATGCCAACTGGGTCGAATGTACACAACCTTATAAATCAGGGGCTCATAAAGTTCAAAGTCTAATTAAACAAACAATTTAATTTATTGCTTTTTATTAATTCAATTTGTGTTCATTGTTCTCAGTAAAATTGGCACAGTTTTGAGAGAGGTTGAACAATTTTATAATAAAAGCATGTGATAGGTATGCCTAATTTATTAAATTAACTATGATTTGATGAGCTGATTTCGGTAATTAGGCTATATAATTAGGCTATATAATCTATACATATAAAATTATTTGTCCTGACTGACTGCCGCATCAACGCACAGCCTAAAGCGCTGATCGTAGAGACCTAAAACTTAGAGGGTGTGTTCGTTGTGTGACGTAAGCATCCGATAAGAAATGAATGAAGAAATAAAAAAGGGGGGCAAAGTTTGTGTGGGACAACGTGATTTTTTGGCCCATTTTGTACTTCTACGCGGACGAAGTCGCGGGCAAAAGCTAGTCTCTCTTACCTTTCATTTAAACACTATTTCATTTATTTGCAATAAATGATTAAAATAAAATCATGAAATAAATGAAATAGGTACTGCCTGGTGCCATATTCTTTAGTTTTTATAAAATCACCTTTGCTAAATAAAAATATAAGTGAAAGTTTTAAACTGATGGGGATTTATGAATTTTTAGTTTACAAATCCCCACTTTAAAATAAATATTTAAACCGATGGGCATTTGTGTACAAAAAGTTCATCCCCATTAATCCCCAAATTCAATCCCGATTAAGCTCGGAAGAGCAATTGATGGGGATAAGTGATTAAAAAGTTCACAAATCTCCATGAATGGGAATTTTCAATGGGGAAAAAAGAACTAACCCAGATAGTCCCACAGAACATTCTCTTAAGTTTCACCTGTGATACATAGAGTAACAAAATGTTCTACCGGTAAAACACGAAAATATTCAAACTTATTTTGATTAAACTCACAAAAATAAAGAAACACAAGAAACAATTCTCATCTCATTAGAACGCAATCGCAAAAACAATACAAAATATTCCTTCGTCACGACCTTATTACAAATCCCGAGTGACCCAGCATTTCGTTTATCCCTCAAAAATATTGTTAACATCTGATAAAACGGCGAAAACTCGATTCCTTTTCCTCCCTAATTTGACGTTGAAAAACCGGCGGTAGATTAGATAAAAGTCCGTCCGGCCCGGATGCGCTTAACGGCTTACTACGTTCGAACCTGATTGATACTTAGCCTTAGTAGAAGCTTTTTCACTAGTTAATCATGTAATTGGTAGGATATTTTTAACTCTAGGGCACATGACTTCGTTTTTGGAGGTACGAGGTGGCCTCCAAAGGGAAGCTCTTCCACCGGGCAGGTGTTTTACCCGTAAAACATAAAACAACAAACATCGTTGTTTCGTCCCGGTGACGGGACGAAACAACGATGTTTCGTTGGAACTTAAATATGAGCTTACCTTCAGAAAAACTTCGCTTGCGCGATCTAGGATCTCCGATCGGTTTAGTGGCTCCATCTGTTAGTGGCAATGTGAAGTACTTATACGTCCCGCTATAACTTTTACACGTAACTTTATTTTTTTTGACAACCCAGTTGGCACAATGGTCACCATGCCGGACTGCCAAACACAGGGTTGCGGGTTCGATTCTCGCCTCAGACATGTATTTATGCTTAGATATTTGTCTGTGGTCTGGTTGTTTCTATGTGTTAAAAGTATATATTTACAAAAGAAAAGTATTTAAGTAGTATATCCGTTGTTAAGCACCCATAACACAAGTGTAGTTACTTAGTTTGGGGCTAGATGGCGATGTGTGGAATGTCCTGCAATATATTTTTTATTTTTTTATTTATCTGCAAGTTGAATTTTCAATTTTTCTTAGCGGCCTACACCATAATAGAGCTATTCCATTGGTTAGAGCTGTGCGTTGAAATTTTACACAGTGAGTCAGGACTTTGATTTTTATATTTATAGATAGCTTTTACTCGCAACTTCTGCAAGTTAAATTTTTTAAAGCCTTTCTTAGCAGATGCCTATGTCGCAGTCATAATAGCTGTATGTATGTCAAATTTTAAACAGATCCGTCAATTGGTTTTAACTATGCGTTGTAATTGTATCAGTCAACCAGTATTTGGAATTTCATATTTTATTGGAAATTAAGCTATTTAAAATCACTAAAGACGTAGAATATAATAGACATTTATTAGAAGAGCACACGGACAAGAAAAAAAACACAAAGATATAACTCTGGTTTCCCTTCAAAACGTAGATAGAATAGAATTTGATGTTCGTACCTTATAACTCTTCTCATTTCTGTGATAGGTACATAATTACAAAAAAAAAAACAAAAAAATTTAAAATAAAACAGGCAATCATTATAACCGTATCAGACGGTCAAATACGCAATTCGTCTTATGCGGCAACTTGTCTTAAAACATGTAGACTAATTTGCAACTAGTCTTCAATGTAAAGTCGTCTATGAAGCAACTCGTCATAATTGCTTTTTGTCAACTGCTCATTATTGAAATAAACAGCGTAGACAGATATCACGTATAACATTTCTACGTGTGAATATTACACCTTAACCTATCACGTTCCATTAAACGCAGCATGCCGGTTCGGTAATTACCGGTCGGAACGTCTGGTGATCCGGAACGGCGTGCGATAGCATTCATGTGCGGCGACCCTACGCAAATATCTGGTGATTGCGTCTAGTTATTGCCGTTTGCACCTAGAGAAAGCGGTAGGTACGGCTGCATAATTACACACCCATCGTTTCCAACCACCATAATTCCAACACAAGCAAGATTATAGGCACCTGCTTTAGTTGAAGTTCAAAGTCTTTTAACTCATGAATTTATTAATTTTAGAACTCTACACCGGGTCTGCAATTATGCAGCCGACACACATGAATAGACCCTGTAGCCCGGGTCTTTAATGGAATATGGCTATGGTAGACCTTGCCCGTCGTAAAAGGCGAGCAAAAGGGGTTCTCGTCCGCTGACTTTGAGGATCTAGGGGGAAGATCGCCCCGGAATGACCGCGGTAGAGGGAGGTCCCGGAGATTTTAAATGAGGTTTGGGGTCTCCAGGAAGGTACTGATTGTTCAAGATGTGTGACGGTTTCATTCATACTACTAATTCTTACGTTTTTACAAGGTTTATTTTCCATGTAAAAACACTCCCTTTGATCTTCTTTTTCTTCTCGTATAGTGGTGTGGCTCACCTATTGTTAGAATTTTCAGATCGCTCTAAGACCTCTAACTTGACCTAACGACTGCTACTAGTGGTAGCAACCGGGACCCTCGGCTTAACGTGGCTTCCGAAGCACGGAGGGGCTCACGAAAATACATTTTTGCCACACTACTAATTGGTCACCCATCGAAGTAATGACCGCGCCAGGCATCGCTTAACCCGCACGACCGTAAACGATCAGCGAGCTCCGCTTAGCTCTGAGCCTCCCGTTGATGAATCTACAATAAATACGATCCCATGAGTTTCTTGTGCCTTCTTCTCATTGGTGGGCGCGTTCCGAAGGCACACATCCTAACTTCGTTTTTAAGACGTGTCCAAGTGATCTTATACCTATATATTAGGCATTCAAAGGAATAAAGATTTTTGACTTTGACTTTGGAAAGAAAACGGATTATTTCCCTTTTTTTTAAAGGAGCTTGGGCCTGGAGGCCTCATGAAACGAGTCATATATCAAATGAAAGGTGGTTTCAAGAGGAACATTTTATTGTAAGACCAGTTTTTCAAATTAGTTGTGAGATCGGAGTTATAGGTCATTATTGATAAAAAGTGGTCATAATAATAATATTCAAAAAAGTAAGCAAATAAAACAAAAGCTTTTATTAAAAAAAATAGGAACCAGGTAGTCACAATCTTAAAAATGTATTTTTATGTAGATAGAGATGCAGGTAAGTATTAAAGTGTAAAATTCCTGAGATTACATTCTGGGTAAATCTCACATAAATTAAATTGTCTCATTCCACGGTGAGATTACAAACGTATACCTACTCTAACTTAAAGATAACGTAAATACGAAATCACTTTATACCTTACAGTCGGTCTATTTTAAAATTACGCGTTGTAAACAAATATGAATGTACATGAACGGACGACTTAATTAAGGTCGTGGGAAGTCGTTGGACGCAGAGCGCATGCCACCGATCGCTCTGGAAGTCTTTGGGGGAGGCCTATGTTTAGCAGTGGACGTCCTGTGGCTGATAAGATGATAAATATACATAGTTACCAATTTATAAATGTACATACTAAAAAAATCGGGAGGCTGTCGGCATTAGTAGAGATGTGAAAACTTCTTGTTCGGAAAAGAAATAAACAATACTAATACAATATTTTATTAATTTTCTTCCACAATAAAAAATAACTTGAAAACTGAAAATAATGTGAAAAAACTACATAATTAGTTCAGTTGTGGTAGATCTGAAGCCTACGCTGGTCTGCCTTTTGAACACAAAATCAATCCACATTAAATTGTTTACTTACAAAATCATCATCTTCCTGTTCTTATCCCAATTTATTTGGGGTCGGCGCAGTATGTTTTCTTCTTCCATTCACTCTTATTAGTCGTCATCTCATCGTTCACATTCATCTCTCTCATGTCTTGTCTCACGCAGTCCATCCATCTTTTCTTAGACCGTCCTATTTCATTCCATCCCTCTACATTCATACTCATCACTCTTCTAGTCACATGCGTTCTCTCTCTTCTCAGCACATGTCCATACCAACTTAAACGGTTCCTTTTACTTTTTCAGTAACCGGTGCTACTTCCAGGCTTTCTCTAATATACTAATTCCTTATTTTATTCCATCGTCGTTACTCATCCATCTCAACATTCTCATCTCCGCTGCATGCAATCTTCTCTCATCCTTCACGGAACAGCATTTCGATCCATACATGACGACAGGTCTTATAGATTTTACCCTTCAATTTAAGGGGCATCCGTTACTTACAAAATATACCTAGTATTTGGATGAGAAACGTTGACGAGGATGGAAACTTATGACGTAAGCATTTTTGATGTAAATTTCGTCTCTGAAGTCGTTTTCGAACCTGAATAGGGGTAAAAACACAGCACTGAAAATATTTAAAAAGGACAAAACAAAGATTAGAGTGAGCACTTTAGTACACTTTTGAACAAAGTAGACACTTTTTATTCGCCTATAGAGAATAATAAAATTGTATTTTGGTTAGGTTAACTTAGAGTTAGATATAACATACCTACTTCTATATCCTTATATATAAAATTCTCGTGTCGCGGTGTTAGTTACCAATCTCGGCCTAAACGGCTAAACCGATTTGTATGATTTTTTGTGTATATTCGTTAGGTCTGGGAATCGAATAACATCAATTATTACATTTTTCCTTTTTTTTTTTGAAAATGGCAATACAACGTTTGCGGGGCCGCTAGTTATATTATAAGACTACCTTCCTAAATACCTATACCTTTACCGATTCAGCGAAATGTACTTTTGAGTTCTCAACACTGTAGTACTGGTACCCCATTGTTGTTGGATAGAAGATCCAAAAGCGGCTCTACAGATTTTGGTAAATGTTGGATGCGGTTGTCTCATTCGTTTAGCCGAAGAAATTTGAAGAATTTTCGTCTCGGATGCAATTATAATATTGAGTTTTTTAACTGTTTTACTTCATAACAACCAAAAGACTTAAAGTCTGTTTCGTTTTCGATCTAAAATTCAACAAATCTAAGGCCCCAAACGCACTAGCGGTTGGCTGCCTAGGCGGTAGTACGTTAGGGAGCCTCGCTTTTGACCTCTAAATAGACCTAAGCCTCAATACGCCTACCTCTCATTTCGTCCAGGCATAACGCAATTAGGTATACAGAGACTAAACCCAACAAGTCTATATTGTTGTGATCGACGATCGTTCGAAACTACTAGAAAATTAAATTAATGTTAAATTTGCTGACTTCAGAAGTCGATATCTTCGGCTGTACTGAAGCGTTGAAATTCACAAAAGCGGCCCAAGCAGATTCATCAAAATCTGTTTGAGAACCTCCTCCTTTTTTGAAGTCGATAAAAAAACAATGCATTGTTGTTAGGTTTTTAAATGAATACCTAAGTATTTTTTTTTTTTTTATTTTAGTTATAACATCGATTTGTTTTTAAACTATAGAATAAATAAACTTTAAAATCGATCAAACTACTGTCATTTAGGCTTGCAGAGTTTTAGTATAGACTGAGTGTACCTAATAGGTTTAACGCTAACTTATACGGTAATTAAATGTTTGTGGGAATGTTAGTTATTTACCTACTCAGAAATATAGCCACCTTTATTATACTGAGGTACTGTGTTATTCAAAGACAATAATCAGTCACTTTTTGTAAGCGATTATTCTAGTTGAGAAATTTCAAAACAAGAGACAGTTAAGAATATTATGGCTATCTACTTGTTACATAAGTTAGAATTTTTGGACGTGATAACGTCTAATAAATTTATGAAACACATGCATTCACAAAAAAGTGTCATGGTAATATTGTGTGACGTCATGCGTCCCGTTCCCGTTGTATACAAATACAAATATATTTATTCACCAAAAGGTGAGGTATATAATACTTACATGTCTAGGTAGGCACCTTATAATATTACTGCAGGTTATATCTGGTTATAGACTCTAGTCCCCACACTAGGATACCCTGTGTTGTGGGTGACTAGTCTCTTCCTACTAGGCGCAAGATACTTACTTAAAATAAGGGGGGAAAAAGGAAAACAAATATTTTTATACAAAAAAAAAGAAGAAAATAGAGGGTAGAAACTAATATTTATATAACATAATACATATGTTATGATAAAGATCTATAAAATATCAGACCATCATGCAGTATGCCGTCATGCACCATGGTAATATCGCTTAACGGGGCTTGTGTTATGGTGATGAGTGACGAATAGAAGACTTATATAAAGGGAAAAAAATATTTATAGGAATAACAAAAAGAAACTAAATTTTTCATCGTTTTCTTATGACGTTATCACGTAAATTTATCGTCCGTGCACCGAGTTTACAGATAACCATTATTTTTGTTTTTTTTTTGTAATCATTTTGCATTACATTCTCTATATCTATACCCACGTAGATAGAGCGGTGTTGGCTTAGTGGTAGATACCTCGACTTTCATTCTGAAGGTCGTGGGTTCAATCCCGGCCGGCCGTGCACCAATGGATTTTTCTTAAGAAAAAATTATGTGCGCCTATTGTCATTGCTCTTAAACCCGCGGCTTAGTTGGCTCCAGAAGTATTGGCAAGTTCTCTCCTCTGGAAATGGTCGACTAAGCTGAGAGGATAGTAGATGCTGGGCAAACTTACTCCATCCTCACGCCAAAAGGACTCAATTATTAAAAAAGTAGGAAAACAGCCCGTATGTAAGTACAAGTAGGTATAATTATATTGTAATAATAAAAACAGTCTGTATAGATAAATATAAATGGTTTATATTCATTCCCGAACAAATTAAATTGAAATTTCTGATGCTATTAGCAAGCATCTCGAAACTTTCGCTCGTGTAGACAACTATTTAAAACTAAAATAATCAAAACCGAAACTGCGAGTCATGTAAACCATCATTTAAAACAATGTTCAAAACAAGAGAAATTGCAATAGCGTGGGTTAAGTTGGGAGAAAATATTGTATTCTATTTATTTTAGTAATAAAGGGACGATAGAGAACCTGTAAGGGTTTGGTTTTTACCCTTAAGTTCCGGACCCTAAAACAGACAATAATTCAAAATTGAACGTAAAATCTCAACAACCTTCCCAAAATTCAAGCTCTGATGTTAATAATTTCGTAACAACAAACGTAACTGCGTCTCTCGTAAATCCAAAACATAAAATGAGACAATACTCTATTCCGAATGCAGATAGACACGAGACTGTATATTTTATGACAACTTTCCTTGCTAACTCTGAACTAAAGGCTGATTAGAGCCTCGGAATGTATAATTATATTTCTTTCTTCTATAAAAAGCTGAAAGATCTGGAGTTGAAAGCGGTTTTCACCGTTTTTAAATAGAACCAAATACTAAATAGCTTCAGTTTATTAAAAATCCTAAGAGAAGTTAGATTATTGATCAAGAGTATTACGTTAAATCGAAATAAAAGTAGTAATCGTTCTCCATAGTTTTAATTATTGTTATTAAAACTTTTTTGATGGTATTGACATTGACAAATAAGTGAATCTGGGACAAGATTCGAAATGCTTCGATATAAATAAAACTTAAATTAAGCATTAAACTACTGGTTTGACACACAATTAAAAATTTCTCCCTTGTTTTGACTGTTTTCCGCAATTAGACCCTTTTAATTGGGTCCTTTTTTGCGTGAGGATGGAGTAGGCTTGCCCTGCACCGTCTTTTCTCAGCTTAGTCGACCATTTCCAGAGGAGAGAACTTGTCAATACTTCTGGAGTCAACTAAGCCGCAGGTTTCATCACGATGTTTTCCTTCACCGTAAGAGCAATGTCAATTAGCGCACATAATTTTTTTAAGTAAAATCCATTGATGCACGGCCGGCCGGGATTCGAACCCACGATCTTCAGAATGAAAGTCGAGTTATCTACCACTAAGTTTTGCAATAGACTATACTTAAAGACCTACATTTCCGAGGCTGCAATTAACAATTTACTGTAACGTTTCTTTAGTTTAGCGCTTAACCAGATCACGCCGTGGTTAGTTAGTGGTATAAAGAAAGGTTAAATCGAGTTAAAAGTCGTTGGCTTAGGCCCTTACTTTTATTCGACATGCAATTTAGAATACCTGGAATGCCGGCTCTTGGATTCAAGCCGTCGACATTCTAAGTTAAAAGGGATTAAGAACAGTTTATTACTACTTTTAACGGAAGGAGATTTTCCTAACCCAAAATCAAATCTACCATTTGGTATAAATTCCTGTTTTTTTCAGATAAAATACAGAAACGTAATTTCAAAAATGTAACTTGTTTGCGTTATTTGTCACGATTTTTGCTTAAATGTGGTGCAACGGTTAAAACAAGAATCTTTTGACCTGCATTCACACAAAAGTGTCACAGTAATATTGTGTGACGTCATGCGTCATGGTAATAAGACCAGACGCGTCATGGTTACTTAGGAAACAGAGTATTGTATAATAATATCTTCATCTGGGCTTGTGTGATGAGTGACGAATAGAAAACTTATAATAAAGGCAAAAAAAAAAGGAATAACATTTTTTTAAAATTATTTATCATTTTCTTATAACGTTATCACGTAAAATTATCGCCCGTAAACAGACTTTACAGACAAATATTTTTCAAACCAATTTTATTTTCATCTAATTTCTTCCAGGAAGAGATCGCTTTGAGCTTTGTTTTTATTTAATGTTAATTGAAAATGGTGTTTACAATAAAGAATTTATCTATCTTCCTATCTGTTTCGTCTGTTTTCAAAGTCGCATCAACAAAACCATTTTTAAGATCATTATGGTTCAATAACCATGCACCTGCAATAAAAGAAGCCGCATACTAGCGAGGTGAACAGTAAACTTGATAGCCTTTAGATACTTACCTATTTAGATGAACTGAGTATATTTTCTTGCCCATATCAATAACGCTACTCCATACCTATTCACTCAAGCTTCATCTTATGCGAACTTATACGCTTGTACTTACCTAACTACAGGCTGTATTTCGGTTTGAGTTTATTTGGAAGCAATATCCTACTGTTTGTTACTCCTTCACGCAACAACTACTGGACCGAATGCGATGAAACTCGGTATCTATATAGCTAAAAACCTGGATTAACATATAGGATACTTTTTATCTACGGGATCGGGACTTACGCGGGTTAAACCACGGGGCTCAGCTAGTTATAAATACATAGAAAATTTTGTTTCTTCCCGGTCAAACCGCTTGGGCGATTTCAATGAAATTTTGTACAGAGATGGCCCACAGTATGAAAAAGGATAAAGGTGTCTGAAAGATATTTTTAACATAGACGAAACCACGGGGAGCAGCTTGTAGGTCCGGTCGGCAGCATAATTGCAGACCCACCGTAGATTTCTAAAATTACATTATTGGAACTTTTAATTCTAATATTTTTTGTTTGATAAATTCAGGAGTTATAAGACTTTAAACTTCAACTAAAGCAGGTGCCTAGAACTTTCCTTGTGTTGAAAACATTCTTATAATAACCGTTTTGGAGCTCTGCGGTGGGTCTGCAATTATACAGCCTACCGTACATATAATAGAGATTGCTCTAAAGACGTTGTTAAGTTACACCATTACTGAAATAGAAATGGATTGACTTGAGAAACTATGTACAGTCGGCTGCATAATTGCAGCCTCCGGTAGAGTTCGAAAATTACTATTAATGGCATGTTTACATTCTAATAATTTTTGGCGTTTTATTCACAAATTTCTTCCTGATCTGTCTTACTTTCTCATTCTAATAATTTTTGGCGTTTTATTCACAAATTTCTTCCTGATCTGGCTTACTCTTTCATTCTGCCCTTTTTTCATTTCACTGTTCTCCTTCTATTTATAGTGGCATAATGCACACATCCTGTACGAACAGATACCATTACAGAGTCCCTTCATAATTTCTGATTGTCGGAACCCTCATTTAGGTAAAAAGGGGTATCCTTAGAAACTACATCTATCTTTATTTTAGTATGTTATTAAGTTGGACGCTACCTGAAAAAGTTGATGTAGGTATATTTATTTATCTACTAGCTGCGCCCCGCGGTCCCGATCCCGTAGGAATATCGGGATAAAAATAGCCTATATGTTAATCCAGGTCACCAGCCATCTAGATATCAAATTTCATCGCAATCGGACCAGTAGTTTTTGCGTGAAGGAGTAACAAACATACACACACACACACACAAACTTTCACATTCATAATATTAGTAGGAATAGTAGGAATGGGATTTGATTGGATAGGCTTAGTAGGTTCTTTTAGACTATGCTGAAAGATAACTCTTTTGACGTGATAACTTCTATTAAATTGATGAACACCGGCAGCACTCACAAAAAAGTGTGACGTCATCGCGTTTCGCTCACGTTCCAAAGCAACTAATTTTTCGCGTTCCGCTCACGCTCACGTTCCATAGCAATCAATGTTTCATAATATCGCTCATTTGGGCTTGTCTTATGGTGACGAGTGACGAATAGAAGACTTATAAATGTATTTAACATTAATATCGCTCATCTGGGCTTGTGTTATGGTGACGAGTGACGAATAGAAGACTTATAAATATATTTAACATTAATATCGCTCATCTGGGCTTGTGTTATGGTGACGAGTGACGAATAGAAGACTTATAAATGTATTTAACATTAATATCGCTCATCTGGGCTTGTGTTATGGTGACGAGTGACGAATAGAAGACTTATAAATGTATTTAACATTAATATCGCTCATCTGGGCTTGTGTTATGGTGACGAGTGACGAATAGAAGACTTATAAATGTATTTAACATTAATATCGCTCATCTGGGATTGTGTTATGGTGACGAGTGACGAATAGAAGACTTAAAAGGAAAAAAGGCAGGAAAAAAAAGGAAAAAATCTCAATTTATTTTTATCATTTTTTTATGTCGTTATCGCGTAAAATTATCGTTCGTAAACAACAGACAACCATTTCTTTTTTCAAATTAGGTATGGTCGACTTGGTGGACAGATCGCGGGTAGCCGTTGGACGCAGAGTGCATGCGACTGAACGTTCTGGAAGTCTTTGGGGGAGGTCTATGTTCAGCAGTGAACGCCCTGTGGCTGATTTGATGATAATGATTTGTCTTTGACCGACCTCGAAAACCAATAATCTTATTACCGTAATTCGGTAATAACATTCTTTCAGGGTGTCTGCCTGACAACAAACCTCATTCATTCATGCTCACACCTCCATGTAAAACAAATTTATGGTAATAGAGACACACGCACATACTGAAAGATACCTGACTGCGATTCCACACTGCGATGCTTGAATCTTTTGGCGTACTAGGTATTACCACATGAGGGAGCTATTACTATGGGTACGTTTGTCCTTAGAAGTGACATCGCTAGCGTATAGCCCTATTCTACACGGCTGAAACTTAACTACTTTGTTTAAAATAGCCCATAACCGGGGCCCGCATCAACCGGCCGCAGTAAGTCGTTACGCCTAGCATGTAAGCAACATCGAGAAAGTACGTTTGGTTAAAATGCTGATGATTCTTTTATGAATACCTACTATACAGTAAACCTCGGAACGAGGACAACTCTTCCTAACACCATTTTTACACAATAATCGTTAAAATTCATACTGAAAACAGCAAATATCGTAAGTCTAGAACGCTTAAAAGTAAAATAAAACTCTTTAAACTCACCGAGTTTCTGAGGTCAGAGGTTCTAAACTGTGGTTCCAAACTTTTTCAATTCTGGTATAAATGTTGAGTGCTCTAGTTAGCAATTAGTTTGAGATCATGTCTAGTTTCTGCGAGTTTTTTCGTTTACCTACCTTGATGAAAATGAAGACAATGATTTTTCAGCCTGTTATGGGGTGACGTCACACTATGGACCAGCTGTTCCAACATAGTAAGCAAGAAATATACCTACCTAAGTCTTCTTCTCAAGATGGTTTAATCACAGTACCCTTACCCAAAACTGAGGTCAACCTGGGTCCGCAGGCGATTTAGGGACTCCTTATTGGCCACTGCAGGTCACAGTCAGCAGGCTGGGAATTCGCGAGTGAAGTTTCTTGGCAGCTCACATTTGCTTTTTGGCATCTGCAGGAGTTCAGTCCAGAGACGTGGTGAACCGCAAAAAGCACTGCTGCTGAATTGCTGGAATATGGTTAATCTACTGTCAAATTCACTTGCACAACAAAAATTTAAAGCGTTTTTAGGACCTTCAATATGATTAACCAACTGTCAAAGTGTCAAATTCATCAACTGATATCAACCTCGTGATTATTGAAATACAGTTTAATTTAAGATTACCGGTTTAACTAGTTTTTGTCTAAAGTCATAATTATGCAATCCGCCCTAAATCAAGTAAAGATACATATTATGTAGGTAGATAGATATATGTGTAGTTATGTAGCGTGTGTGTCCACAAGGAAATTTATCCGGTGAATAAACCCTTTCCAACCAAAACATAACGAAAAATCCTTCAATTAGGTACCACGTCCTAAAACCCTTAGGTGGGTACAGATATTCCACGATTTAAAATTCAAATACGTCGCAAGCTTTGTTCAAACAGACACGAGTTGCCGCCGAGTTATGATAAATGCCTCAATGTGGATGTTTTCATAAATAACCACTGGAAAAATATTGGTTTTTGTTCAGAGCTTTTTGTTTATAAAACGGAATTATTAATCCTCTTTATGACGAACGTAGACAAGTGACTTGAAATCGGTAGATAGTAACTGACGACGATTTCAATAAACGATTTGTTACTTTTTTTACTGTCTAATGTTACAGTCGAAAAACAATCGGCCGATCGTTAATATTGTCTACTTCGCCCTTAATTTGGAAGGTCATGTTTTGAAAACTTTATCGTCTCTGTGTAGTACTAAATTTATAGATTAATCTACCTACATAAATAAATAATTGCCTGACCTTTGAATTTATTGTTTATCAAAAGATGGAGGTAAAAGTAATTTGATTTAAACATAAATAAAAAGGTAGGTTCGTTCACGTTCCACGCAGAACGTTCAAACCCAATTCATTTCATATTTAATGAAATCTATCAAAAAATTCGGTAACCAATGTTTTTATTAGACAAGCAACACAATTGAGAGGCTGTCCGTCTGTCGATCAAGATTCGTTTTACCCTAGTTCTACGGTTTTTTGCCATTCTGCGCGTGACCGGCTCTATTTATTTTATGTAGGTATCTATAAGTAGCTCATCTATAGTGTGGTGATAAAAGAATATACAACAGATGTTTGGAAGTATTTTCACGGAAAAATTTAGCATAGCGGCGAGATCTGATCTTGAAACAGGCAACCTGGAGCTTACCATAGGAGTCCGATAACCATAATAAATAAATAAATGTATTTATTTACGTATTTATGTGTATATTATTAGTAAAGTACTTATTCCTGTGTTAGTAATTCAAATGAAAATAAAAACATTGTATATTAAAAGACATCGGTACCAGCCATTAGCGCACAACAGTTTTTTATAATAGTCGCAGTTCAACCTGCTTGCGATCATGGCCAAGAGTGTGTTGACACTGCTGCCAGGTATTAATTAAGATGTTATTATGCATTTTACTTTTCTTTGTTACACGAATTAAGGTTCGTTAACGTCACCGAAATGTTTGTGTTAATGACTTACAACTTTAAACTAGATAATATCATCTAGGTATGTTGTCTGAAAAAATCATAATAGTCTAAGAACGACCTTCATCGAGCTGTTTAATATATCAATCAAATTAAATAGGTCAATAAATATATTGCTAATGGGTTCTCTAAAAAGTTTGTATTGCAAATCGCAATATATTTATTGACCTATTTAATTTGACATAATATACTTTTCATCCATTAAACAGCTCGATGAAGGGATTCCGTACTATAAGAAAGTCGAAGCAAAAAAATGAACAACTTATCTTTGGGTCTAATGTAACCCAACTGAAGTAGAGTAGGTTTTATAGGCATCAGCCCTCGTGCCAATGTCCTGTGTAAGGTTCTGAATTGCTCGTCGTCTCTACATTTCGTTTAAGTATTTCAATAAAGGAAATTGAGTCATCTACTACGAGAGTATACATCAATATAATCTAAAAGAATTTAATAGGTAGGTAGGTACTTAAGTTTTGAAAACAGAGATTTGACATCTGCTGCTGATCTAAATCTCAGCAACAGATTTCAGAATAATTTAGATTAAGCTTGTAAAAAACTTCTTTCTTCTATCTATCACTGAGTAATCATCATTAATCGAACCTAAAGTAACAAACAAGTTCACGTTGTCCGATCGGTCGGGCCATGTGTTCTTAAGTACCGATAAACCTCATAGTCCGATTCCTAAATCGGACCAAAAGTAAAAAAAGTTCACGTTGTCTGATTGGTCGGACTGAGCAGTCGGACCACGTGTCCAGAGGGGATAGAACGATCAAGCTATAAATGACAAAAAAATACGTAAGTGCAGCGTAAAACTTCGAAACATTTATCGCTCCCTCTTAGCCAAGAACTTTCTATACAATGTGTATCAACAATGGTTTTACCCGACTGTAAGGAAAAGGAAGCATTGTTCTAGACTTGTTTGCGAACAACTTTCGTTTATTCTACGATGTTTGAAGATTTAAAAGTATTGTTTGAAAAATTTAAGTTTATTTCCAACTAGCAGCAGTCCGCGGTTCCACCTGCGTAACTCTCGATCCCGTGGGAATATCGATATAAAAAGTAGCTTAGGGTACTCCCAACGAAACACAATTCTACACTTAGGTATCTATTAATCTATAATAGAAGTTTCGGAGCCTATTCGTTACAAGCATAAAAACAAACAAAAAAAAATATTTCCTCTTTTATAATATTAGTGTAGATGTACGACCCAGTTGGCACAATGGTCACCATGCCGGACTGCCAAACACAGGATTGCAGGTTCGATTCCCGCCTCAGACATGTATTTATGCTTAAATATTTGTCTGTGGTCTGGTTGTTTCTATGTATTACTAGCTGCGCCCCGCGGTTTTACCCGCGTAAGTCTCGATCCCGTGGGAATATCGGGATATAAAGTAGCCTGTGTTTTAATCTAGGTCTCCAGCTATCTAGATACCGAGTTTCATCGTGATCGGTCCAGTAGTTTTAGCGTGAAGGAGTAACAAACATACACACACACACACAAACTTTCACATTTATAATATTAGTAGGATAAGTATATATTTACAAAAGAAAAGTATTTAAGTAGTATATCCGCTGTCTAGCACCCATAACACAAGTCTAGTTACTTAGCTTGGAGCTAGATGGCGATGTGTGGCATTCCACACATCGCCATCTAGCCCCAAACTAACTAAATATTGCAAGACATTTCCTGCAATATTTATTTATTTTATGTAGGTTTAAAACACCCTCGGCAAAACACATTGTATATCAGAGAGTACAACTTTTCCTGAAAGCGTTGTTTCCTAATATACGGTACTCGTAAGATGTAGTACGTTTCAAGCTAACACAGTTCTACCATTGGGAATATTTGATTTCTGTGTTTCATTCAGTCGCTCGTATGGCCGAGTAAGCAATAGTCACAGATGCTTAGGCAGGTGCTAATAAAGCTACCAAAATAGACCTTTGTTTTAAGCAAATCTAAGTAATCAAATACTCTTTTTTTGTTATTTGGATATAAATGGATATTGTAGTTTAATAACCATATTTTTGTTTATTGTGGTTGAAAACATGATATGAACAACTTCATTCGATAAAAAAAAATGTTAGAAAACAGTGAATTATTAGATCGTTTATCGGGTTTTATTCAAAAATAGTTAACGTTTGTTTCTAAAATTGAATTAAATGATCAGTTTTGACCTCTAGGAGCTATATTTGTGGATAATAATGCTAAAATGTTTTGCATATCGATCAAATATAACAGTTAGCACGCAGCACGCTACGTTTTAGAGAGCGGGGGCTAAGGTAATGTGAATACCTACACACGGTACTGGAAGAGCACCTTAATATGAAAGAGTACGGACTCTCTCTCCATACAAACGTAGTCGACTGTATCCTCCCTGGATAATGATACTATCACAAATATTTTTGTTGCATAAAACCTGCAATAACTGCCATGACTATGCCCCTATGACTTGATTTTTTCATTTTCTAATTATCATAGAAAGTAAGAGTAAAAAAAACAAAATATTTGTAAAACATAAGACATAGGAGCATAGTCATGGCAGTTATAAGTTTTATGCTGTAAAAATATTTGTGCTAGTGTCATTATCCAGAAAGGAAACAGTCGACTACGTTTGTGTAGAGAGAGCGTCGGTACCCTTTCCTCTTAAAGTCACTGCATATGTAACGTGATTTTTCTCGTGCCGGACGGGACGTGATATTTTTATATAAAACGATGTCAAGAAATCGTCACGTCTTGGCAAGGGTAATAACTTTTCCAAAAATCTAATTCAATTCAATTCAATTCAATACATTTATTTCAGATAGTTAAAATCCATACATGATCCATACAATACACATAAGTCAAGAACAAAATATACAAAATCAAGAACAAAATCAAATCCGAATATAAAATAAAATGTCATCATACGTAAATGTCAACTAAATTTAGTAATGTCAAAAAATAAACACAAAACACTTTTCAAAATAAATTCAATAAATCAATTAAATGTCAAAACGATAAAATACAAATACAAAATAAAAGCAAATAAATACAGTCCAATAATAACAATTCACCAATTACATGTCCTGGTTTCTAAGAACCTGAACCATACAGCAGTGCCTGAGATAGTGGCTGTCGAACCTCAATGCAAATACGCTCAGGACACCGCTAGCGCTGCCCCGTATCCTGCGCACCAGGGATGCACACCGTTTTCGCATTGTAGTGTAAAAACAGTCTACCTGCAGCTCGGCAAACATCCCCGATGCACTACAGAAACGTGGCAGACCCATCAGTATCCTGAACGCATTATTGTACTGAACTCTCAGTGCATTGAAGGCTCGCTTTGTGTAACTGGCCCACAGGCTGCTCGTGTAAAAGGATGTACAGTAAGCTCTAAAAAGAGTAATTTTAACCTCAGGTGAACAACGAGCAAACCTGCGGGCAATCATGTTAGCACGCACAGACAACGCCCTCCGCTCTCTCTCTCTAGGTCAGCATCGTCTTTCAAATCAGCAGTCACTACATGTCCAAGATATTTAAATTGCTCAACCGTACGTAGTGTGACCCCACAAAGTTTTATGGGTGGTATTGTTGTCTGACATTTTCCCCTGGCTTGAAAGACCATGCATTCGTTCTTTAGAAGATTGTACGCTAGGCCGTGACTATGAACGTATCTCTCACAGATATTCAACAAAGTTGATAGACCACACGGTGAGGCACTCAGAAGCACCATGTCGTCTGCGTAACTAATGTTATTTAAACAGATTCCGTCTATGTGGCAGCCAACACGGGTGCCACTGAGCTCCCCTACCAGTGCGTTTATATAAAGATTGAAAAGCTTGGATGATGTTAGCCCCCCTGCCTGACGCCACACTCAAGTCTGTATGGTTCCGATAAAGAACCTGCCCATCGCACGACATTGACTTGGTTCCGGTACCAAAATTTAAAAATCTGGATCAGCTCGAATGGCATCCCCGCGTCTTTCATCTTTTTCCATAAAATGTAATGATGCGGTTTTAGCTTTTGTCATAATCGGGCCCCCACTCTTTTTTAACATTCTTTACTATAGTAGTAGTAGTAGTATAGTAGTAGTCCTGTAGTTAAGACGATGGCCTTGAATATCCATATAAAAAAATCATCCTGTAAGAATATGGAATATTATATATTATTATAGAATATTATGTTTATTTGAGACAAAACACATGATAAATATAATTAGGTACAGAAGAAAAATGATGATGTAGATGGTGTGGGTCTAGCGATTCCTTTATGTAAATGAAAAACCTACATGTTTATAAAGGGTCGTTCTCAAATTACATGCTTTTACTTTTACAAGCGATCCTTGTCCCATGTTTTCAGATATCTCGTCAAAGGAATTAACCTTATTAGACAGGCTCTTTTCATAAATTACATCATTTCTTTTCTGAAATTTAGATAAGTGTCATTACATATACATACATACTAAGGTTCTACCCGCTGCCTTGCCTTCTTAAGTGTTCTACACTTTATCCTTGTAAAACCATCCAACCCCATTGGCATCGATTTGATCGTAAAGATGAAACAAATAAACAGAAATTTGAATTAAACACTCTTATTCTGCTGACCATACACAAATTATTTCGAAGCTACTAATCGCTATTCGGTTCATTTACGGTCTCCGTAAATACGATCATGTCTCGGAATACCGCAATAAGCTCAAATGGTTGCCCATTCGTCTGCGTAGAGATTCACATGTTCTTTCTCTTCTTTATAGAATTCTGTTCCTACCAACTTCCCCTTGTTATTTAAAATCTCGCTTTCAATTTCGTCATTCTCCCTCTAAATCTGTCCGTTCCTCTAAAGTTCTTCTTCTAGCTGTTCCTGACCGCTCTTCTACTTTCTACCACAACTCCTTTACCGCTCGCGGTGTAGAATTGTGGAATGCTCTGCCTGCTTTTGTTCGGCAATCCAAATCTTTGGCTGTTTTTAAAGCCAATGTATACAAGCATTACCTTGCTCTCGCTGAAGCTTGTAAATCAAACATATAGTGTCCTATTATTTATTTGTACGTATAGTTAAGTGTATATTTATGTGTGTATATATATATATATATTTATGTATGTATGTATAGGTGCGTATTTATTTTTACTGATTTTATTATTATTATTTAGAATATTTTATCTTCTATGTATATTAATATTTATTTTATTTTCCTCCTTATATTCCTATTACGTTATGTACAACCCACCCATCCCCTTCTTTAATTCTTGTCCATCCAAAGGTTGCCTGGAAGAGATCGCTTTTAGCGATAAGGCCGCCCATTGTGCCATATTGTTAGGTTTAATTTTGTTTTTGTAACAGGAGTTTATGTTAGAATTAAGGTTTAATGTGGTACAATAAAGAGTTTATCTATCTATCTATCTATCTTTAATCTTTATTTAAAAAAAAATGTTTGGAGCTCTTGCGTCTTCTTCTTCTCGTATAGTGGTGTGGCTCACCTATTGTTAGAGTTTTCAGATCGCCTTAAGGCCTCTAATTTGACCTAACCTACTAGAGGTAGGACTCCGAACGGAGGGGCTCACGACAATACAATTTTGCCACACTACTAATAGCTCTTGGGTAGATACTGGAGATGTGCGCCGATGAATTTTTGATCGGCGGCGGCGTCTAACGTATAATTTGTCGGCGGCGGCGGCGTAATCGGCGTAATCGGCGCGGTAGGCGGCGAAAATGAAAGTAATATGACAGACATTTTTTTGTTTTTATATGAAACTGATTTAAGCTAACGCGGTCGCCGATCGGCGTACATCTCTAGTAGAAAGCAATGTATGGATGTTAGAGATTTTAGAATTGAATAAGAAAGAAGAACCTACGAAGCCCAAAAGAACAAAATCAATTACTCAAATAAAGAGGACTAGTTATTAATTCCAGATCAATAAATAGATAACAGCACTTCTTCTACATCACTAAATTTAAAAGACCAGTGAAAAAAATAATTTCGCAATGATTAAAAAAAACGAAAAAGATTCTAGGGTACGAACTAAACTTTGCACTCTGAGGTGCTCCCAGATTACTAAGAATTCAAAACTAGTAAAAAATGCGCATTTTGGTCCGAATGCAACTGAGGTAAAGGCTAAGGCAACAAAGGTTGCCTTTAAGAGATCGCTTTTAGCGATAAGGCCGCCCATTGTACCACATTATAAGTTTTTAAATATATATTTTTTTCTATTTGCAGATATTTACTTATGTTAGGTTTTTTATATGTAATCATTTTGCGTTTCTGGTGCAATAAAGTTTTCTATCTGATCTATATAAGAGGCAGTCAACATGAAGTGAACCATCTGCTCGCTCAGTTACATTTTCACATAAAAATGAATCTAAATTAAAGGTTGCAAGACTTGCCTGTCCTAAGAAAGTCAACTTCAAGAGCTACCAGTACTTACCAAAGTTGATTGATGATCATTAAGTTACATTTTAATAAATTTCTTATAACATAAATTACAGCGTCAGTGGAAAAGGCAGCTAACTAATGACTTGCGATGGTTTTGTGGAGTATAGTTAGACTACATTGAGTTGGTGCGCAGCGGGCGGTAAAGGATATTGTCAATAATTGTATGGGCGTTGGTATAGTCATTGACTTGATTTTTAGTTCGATCTCTTGTCGCACAGACAATCAAAAATATTCTGTAACATAATGTCCTAAAGTGTCACATTTCGAAAAAAAAAAATAAGATAGAAAATCATGATGGCGCCGAATTACTATGCCAAAAGCTTACTTAAGTCTAAGAAGACCAAAGAAATTACTCCTTTAGCGAGCAGGAAATGTCTAGCTTTCAAAAGGAATGCTTCGGCTGGCTTATTATTTTTTGCAAAACACCACTATTAGCTGACCGAATCTTCGAGCTCTCAATAAAAATAAGACATTTTTGTCCGACAGCTGGGTGAAGAACTCCCTTTCGTCTTCAGTAAGGATGGGGAAAAATAAATAAATAAATATTGCAGGACATTCCACACATCGCCACCTAGCCCCAAGCTAAGTAACTAGACTTGTGTTATGGGTGCTAGACAACTGATATACTACTTAAATACTTTTCTTTTGTAAATATATACTTATAATACATAGAAACAACCAGATCACAGACAAATATCTAAACATAAATACTTGTCTGAGGCGGGAATCGAACCCGCAACCCTGTGTTTGGCAGTCCGGCATGCTGACCATTGAACCAACTGGGTCGTCTATATTAAAAACTAAATAATCTATATTAAATTGTGACTGCGCACGTTTTTTTCTTAATCAAGCTTAGGGATGACAAGTCATCCGTAGCTCCGTGGTCAGGTTATACTTTGCTATAATCTAATTACTTTAGGACAAGAGAATATCGCTCATAAAATTGTAGAGAAGTTATGTTTCACAAGTACTTAAGTAACTTAAGTAATATAAGTTTTATGGAGTTTTTGTTTGCAGTTTACACAAACTTTAATTTATTATAGAAATCGGGGCGCTTCGGTACTGCGGGATCGGGACCCTAAGGAAACCTAAGCAGTACCGATAAGGAAAGGTTCTCAAATCCTTCAGTAGCTCGCATGTGATAAGCTCGCCCGTGCTTATCAGTAACGTTTCAATACTAAACTAAACTAACGTTTCAATACTCAGAGAAGTACCTACGTTCTTTTCTCTTTTTAAATTTTTATACAATATTATTTACCTACAATTTATATGAAAACCTCATACAAATAACGGCAAAAAGATCAAACAAATAAGGCGCGAATATCTTATTGTAGGTAATCACAAGAATGCCTACAGTAGACATAAATAAATCTACAAAAGTCACAGACGTCATGCAATCGTGAAAACCCAATAAAAGTTAACTCATTAAAATGGCCCACTACAGGGCAAGGTCCTCTGTCTTCTGACATTCACCAATCCGGAACAGACACCAATAACGTAATAATAAAAACTTTAAAATTATTTCAATGAATCAACAAAATTCCACCTTAATAAATTATCTTTACAGTAGGTATTGATGAATCCGTGAATTCAGTTTCACCTCGGCCCTGATGCCCCCTAATTGTTCCTCCGACGGAGACAAATTGCCCCCGAATTGTGACGGGGCCCGTCCATGGCTGAGATATCATGAAAAATAGGCCCCCAATACGCACGGGCGACGCAGACGATAACGAATCTTGAAGGACGGCGTAAGGATAGGGAAAGGGGCAAAATAAAGGCAAGATAAACTTTCCAATACTAAACTTTAAAGGTCTACGGCTACGCCCAATAAACTCCGGACATTATAAATATCTTTTCTCGTTGATAAATAAAACTAATATTTCTGCGAATAGTAACCCAGCGAGCACTTCATAAGTCTTTGGGTGACCGCACTTTGCTCGGTTAATTTACGTTTTTTTACTCGCCCCCGAAACCTAAATTTCATGAATCCGAGGAATTGGAGCCGTTTCCGAGATCTTAATTACACATATATGTATAAAAAAGAATTGCTCGTTTCAATATATTAGATAACTGCATTTTGTGAAACTATTCAATCCCAAGACTCTCGTCGAAATCAGATGTTACAAGCCGGATGGTAGAAGCAAAAATCCCTAACCCCAAAAAAATATATAAATTCGTCAACCCTGTAACCTATTTTTTGTCCGAATTACACGAACTTTAAGACAGTAAACTCTGTCAATTGACGGTTAATTTGAATAAAGAATTTAACAAATCTCATCTCCAAACATAATTTTGGTTTTCCCCCAACATACAATCCTTACTCCGTCCACGATAGGTTACGCTGTAAATTACCTTCGCGTAGATTCAGCAGAAGCAATTTATACGGATACCTACTAGGTATACCCACAATTAAATATAACAGCAGACGTTAATTATCCTGAAACTGAAATACCCACGTAATCTCACAATGGCTTGTTATCTATATACATATAAACGAGGAAAGACTCATCACGACATCTCTGAAATAACAAGAGCTACGAGGCTGAAACTTTGCATGGGGGTTCATTTTAGGCTATAATAAATAAATAAAAAAAGCCTTTATATTTGCTCCTAAGTAATTTTTGTTATTTTTAATTCAAATTATTCCATAGAAACCCCCGTGCGGGTGAAGGTCTCCTCCAGGTTGTTCCATTTTCCCCTATTTTGTGCCAATCCGAGCCAATGTTCGCCTGCGGTCTCGCGTATGTCATCTGACCAGCGTTTAATTGGACGACCTTGTTGTCATTTTAGGTTATAGGAGAAATAATATTTAAAAATTCGACCTCTAAAGTAAAAAGGGTTGTTACAGTTTGTAGTTTGTTCTGTTATGAATTCTTTGTTTCCAGAAAATTAAAAGAGACACAAACACGTGCCAACTGCGGGGCGCAGCTAGTCTATTATAAACGTTAATATCTTTGAAGCCTATTTTAGTACCGTTACAAAGGAACTCCAAGGTATCTTTGTTTTGAGTTATTTGTACATATATAATGATTAATGTTTTGATAACATAATTTTAGCGATAAGTAAATGAATCATAACTTAATACATATTTAGAAGATGTAGGAGTGTTTGTGGTAAGTACTTTACTTGTACTTGAACGGGCTGTTTTCCGCGATTAGACCCTTTTTAATTGGGTCCTTTTTGCGTGAAGATGGAGTAGGCTTGCCCAGCACCTACTACCCTCTCAGCCTAGTTGACCATGTCCAGAGGAGAGAACTAGTAAATACTTCTGGAGCCAACTAAGCTGCGGTTTTTATCACGATGTTTTCCTTCACCGTAAGAGCAATGTCAATTAGCGCACATATTTTTTTCTTAAGAAAAATACATTGGTGCACGGCCGGCCGGGATTCGAACCCACGACCTTCAGAATGAATGTCGAGGTATCTACCACTAAGCCAAATACTTGCGTACTTACCACTTTGTGGTAAGTATTGGATGTCCCATTGCAGTGGTACAAGACAAACCAACGGACAAAGAAATACTAGATATCCTACTAATATTATAAATGTGAAAGTTCGTGTGTGTGTATGTATGTTTGTTACTCCTTCACGCTAAAACTATTGAACCGATTGCAATGAAATTCGATATGTAGATAGCTTTAGGCCTGGATTAACATATAGGATACTTTTTATTCCGATATTCTCTCGGGATCGGGAGTCACGCGGGTGGATTCGCGGGCCGCAGCTAATATTTCAATTTACAAAAAAATATATTGAAAAGCAAAAATTTGAAAAAAATAATTAAAAAAATAAACAGATAGCTTCGGAAAATTAAATGAGGATCTGGGAAAAACTGTTGAAATATGTAGACCTTCGACCATCTATCGAGATGTAGACAGGCATTGCGGTCTTTTTATTGCCGGATATTATTTGTCGCAAATGCTAAAAACAGAATATAATAAAGTGACAGTCAAAATACTTTATTCCTTTAGATGCTTAATACCTAAGTACAAAGATCACAAATAGACACGTCTTCAAAACTAAGTTAGGATGTGTGCCTTCGGAACGCGCCCACCAATGAGAAGAAGGCACAAGAAACTCATGGGTTTTTTTTCATGTGATCACGCTCACAAAGGTCAATATTACAAATATTTGAAAATATTATTTTAAATGGAACAACTAAAGTCACGACCTTCGACCATCTATCAACATGTAGACAGACATTGCGGACTGTCTTTTTATTGCCCGATATTATTTTATCGTTGGATTGAGTCTGTTACGATTTCACTATACTTTTTAGGGTTCCGTATTTACTCAAGAGGTAAAAACGGTAGACTTTTGCTACTCCGCTGTCTGCCCGTCTGTCTATTTGTCTAACCCAGGCTGGAACCGTCATAACTGGACAGTTGAAATTTTCACAAACTATGTTTTTCTGAAAAAGTAAAAGGGTACCGTTGGAGTTGGTATGGACATGTGATGAGAAGAGAGAGGACGCATGTGACTAGGAGAGTGATAAGTATGAATGTAGAGGGATGGAGAGGAAAAGGACAACCTAAGAAAAGATGGATGGACTGCGTGAGACAAGACTTGAGAGAGATGAAGGTTAACGATGAGATGACGACTAATAGGAGTGAAGGACGAAGAAAACATATACCGACCCCAAATAAATTAGGATAAGGGCGGCAAGATGATAATGTATTTCTGTTGCCGCTATAACAACAAATGCTAAAAACAGAATATAATAAAGTCAAAGTCAAAATTCTTTATTCCTTTGGATGCTTAATACCTAGGTACAAAGATCACATAGACACGTCTTAAAAACGAAGTTAGGATGTGTGCCTTCGGAACGCGCCCACCAATGAGAAGAAGGCACAAGAAACTCATGGGTTTTTTTTTCATGTGATCACGCTTATAAAGGTCAATATTACAAATATTTAAAAGTATTATTTGAAATGGAACAACTAAAGTCACATCCATGGGTTGTTATTATTAAGGTGAGACGAAGTATCATAGTACGCCTATTATAATTGATGCTTTATAAAAGTTTTGAACGTGTTAATGGACATGTCATATACATCTTTAGGTAATTTACTATAATAGAGCGCACATGTATTATTAAACGACCTGTTTATTTTCCGGAGCCTACTACCGGGCACGGTCAGTTCATCCTTATTTCTTAAGTTGAAATTATGAATATCGCTATTTTTACGAAAAATATCAGGAATTTTGTGAACGTTTAGTAAGTTTTCGTAGATTTATTGTGAATATATTTATCTCTTTAAATTTTTCTCTTGTGATTCCCTGGGGCCCATTTTTCGGGGGGACAGCCCTCTTTTGCAAAATGAAAATAGCATCAATATCTGCAACACACCCCCACAGTAGGATGCCGTACGACATGACACTGTGGAAGTAGCTAAAATAGACTAGGCGAGCAGTCTCAATATCCTTGTATTCTCGAATTTTCTTAACGGCGTAAGCGGCAGAACTAAGTCTATTGAACAATGCTTTTACATGCGGGCCCCACTGAAGCTTAGGATTTAAAGTTATACCTAGAAAGACAGCCTTACTGACTAATCCAATCCTCATCATTAATTTTTACAATAGTTTTGACTTGCTTGTTTTGTTTGTTTTACATTTGGAAGTGTAAACCGAATTAATTTAGTTTTGGATCCATTCAGTAATAAATTATTGGAATTGAACCAATCAACTATTCTAGAGAGAGCATTGTTCACATCGTCAACGTTCGACTGACGTCTTTTAACCTTGAACACCAAGGAATATCATTCAGAGTCCGACTCGCACTTGGTCAGTTTTTTTTTGCTGGGTCAGGTGCGGTCCGTTGCTGGATCGTTGTTATGGTTAATCATGATATTCAAATACGATAAAAGGAGTTTCACGCTATTTTACTCAGATTATTGAAACCTATATCAAAAGTCAGTAAATTTAACACGTATCATTAAACGTGAGTGATTCGGTTTTTCTTGGCTCTTTGTCTTTTCCGTTCCGATTGAGGGCAACACTTGATAAATGATGTCTTGGTTGACCTTTGAGCACCTTTTGTCTTTTTATGAATTATGGTGGTCGGTTTAGGAAGATATCGGTTCAAGGCACATGAAAATAATGGTCAAATTTTTAGTTTTCGAAATGAGAATTTTTAGCGTGGGATGAAGTAGGAAGGCCCAGAGAAGAGAAAGAATGCCAGCCACCTGGTAGAACATAGTAATAAAGTAATAAGTAAACGTAATAATAAGAAAAAAATGATTTATTATTTGACATAAAAATGATATAAATGAGGTTGTCCTTGGTTGCACTTTATAGTGTAGACAGGGATAATCGCCGGTTTAGAATCCACCACATTGCTTGCTATTATACTTGTTATTGTAAAGGGCCTCTACGTGTTGGCTTCGGCTCCACGCACGCCTTCCAAAGGTCCGGGGCTCCATAGCCCCGTGATACATGACGTATAACAGGCAAGTGAAAATGATTATAAAAAAATAAATATTTTCCTCGGTTTCTTATAAGACGTTATCACGTAAAGTTATCGTCCGTAAACCGACTTCACAGACAACTATTTTTGTGTAATATTATATTTAATACGTAAGTTTGTACGTTATACGCAATACCTAAAATATAGTGAACCTAATTAGGTTCAAATTACCATTGAACGTCTGGTGCAGTCATGGCTGTTGTTACTACCTATTTTTGACGTGATTACGTCTTATAAGTCGATGAACACCGGCATTCACAAAAAAATGTGACGTCATGTGTTACGTTATTGACAAGATAACCATAGCAACTAATTGAAGTATGCAAAATGTTAATGTGTCAGGTTCTGTTGTCATGATAGGTAACCATAGCAACAAATTGAAATATCTCAACGATACAAAAGACTTCGGGAGTTTTGGCGGGAACGAGTTAACAACATGTCGTGCTGCAGTTTTATTTTCATGAAACTTAGATGTAACCCGAGTTGAATTGTATAATTCTGGTGGAATGTTATTCAATTTAGTTCTGTGAAAGTGCACAAGTGTAGTGAAAGTAAAAATCAGTGTCAAACATGCAGTTTTCACGTTGCCTCCAAATCTCCTATTAAGGTTATGGTAAACTTGCCACCGCTTTTCTATAACCCCTGACCTGACGGACTATGACGACTTTGACTGTATTGAAACACTTTAGGCCCGATTTATGAAAAATCGGGTCATAATTTGATGCAAAATATAACTTGACACTGGCTAAATGCACACGTGCGAAGCCATAATAAAAGAAAAAAAAAAGACTTCTTATGACGTTATATTACCTAACATCTGTAAAACACACAGTTATTCAATAAATATTACTGATAGCAGCGCTCCGCGGTTTCGCCCGCGTAACCCCCGATCCCGTAGGAATATCTTTTTCGATAAATGGACAATCAAACATAAAAATAATTTTATTTTTTTTAATATAATTTTTATTATAAATTTGAAAGTTTCAGTGTGTGTATGTTTGTTACTTCTTCACCCTAAAACCACTGGACCGATTGCGATGAAACTCGGTATGTTTAACACATTCGCTACTTTCTATCCCGATATTCCCACGGGATCGGGACGCGGGCGAAACCGCAGGGCGCAGCAAGTATTCGTATAGATTTCTGATAGAATTGTAAATGTATGACGTTCAAGTCAACTTACTTAAGTCTCGAAACATAACATAACTAAACTGACTGTCTTATCTCAAGACTAGCAGCGCTCCGCAGTTTCACCCGCGTAACTCCCGATCCCGAGGGAATATCAGAATAAAAAGTAGCCTATAGCCTTCCTCGATAAATGGACTATCCAACACAAAAATAATTTTTCAATTCGAACCAGTAGTTCCTGAGATTAGCGCGTTCAAACAAACAAACAAACTCTTCAGCTTTATAATCTAATACAATAAAATTCTTTTTCCTGAATGACTGACTGACTGACTGACGGATCAACGCACAGCCTCAACCGCTGATCATAGAGACCTGAAACTTGAAGGGTGTGTTCTTTGTGTGACGTAGGCATCCGATAAGAAAGGATTTTCAGAAATTCTACCCCTAAGAGGGTGAAAAAGGGGGGCAAAGTTTTTATGAGACAACGTGATTCCTTGGTCCAATCTACTTAATATATTAGTATAGATTTCTGATAGAATTGTAAATATATACCGTTCAAGTCAACTAACTTAAATTTCGATACATAACATAACTAAACTGACTGTCTTATCTCAAGATTCTCACCGCGCCATACTCTGTTACTCCTCGCAGCAATATAAACTACGATAGTTAACAGATTGCAGTTACTCATGTCATTAGCAGTTCTAAACTTGTTAGTACAGTAAGCAAAGGACTGAGGGTACCAGATGCATAATTTATAGTTTATTTTTAAGCTATTGTATAGCTTTCATCGCGGGTAATTACCGAACCGGCATGCTGCGTTTAATGGAACGTGATAGCTTAAGGTGTAATATTCACACGTGGAAATGTTATACGTGATATCTGTCTACGCTGTTTATTTCTATCTATAGATAGATATGTCACTGCTTTAGAAATTATTATGGTTGGTCTCCGAGGGCCACGATCTCCAAGGGACCTTATTATGATAATTGTCTGTTCTATTTTCAATTTTTAAGCTATTGCATAGCTTTATCGCGGGCTTTGAGCGCGGCGACCGAATCAAGAAATTCCGTAACGAAAATAAAACCTAACACCCCCACTCCGCCTACCATATAGCTCGGCCGAGCGTACGCTTGACATGTATGTATATGGTACGACTGTACGAAGCTCGCACGATGCAATAGCTTTTTTAATAGTAGTGTAGAAGTTAAAACTGGATTAAGGAATCACGTTGGCCCATACAAACTTTGCCCCCATTTTCTACCCCTGAGGAGTAGAATTTCGGAAAATCCTTTCTTATCAGATGCCTACGTCATACAAAGAACACACCTTCGAAGTTTCATGTCTCGATCAGCAGTTTAGGCTATGCGTTGATGCGTCAGTCAATCAGGACAATGCATATGTATAGATATAAACATCATCTATGAATATTTCAACTGTCTAGCTATCACGGTTAATGAGATATAGCCTGGTGACAAGATAGATAGATAGATAAACTCTTTATTGTACCACATTAAACCTTAATTCTAACAAAAACAATATTAAACCTAACAATATGGCACAATGGGCGGCCTTATCGCTAAAAGCGATCTCTTCCAGGCAACTTTTGGATGGACAAGAATTAAAGAAGGGGATGGGTGGGTAGTATAACGTGAAAGGAAAATAAGGAGGAGAAAAAAATAAATATTAAAATACATAGAAAATAAAATATTCTAAATAATAATATAATAAATCTGTAGACATCAAAAAATCTGTAATTGTAAGATATCCAGAAAAAAAATACACAGGTCGTCTTTAAATCGTTAGCTGAACACGATAGGGTGGTTTTTAGAATTTTTGTCTGTTTGTCTGTTTGTCTGTTTGTCTGTCTGTTTGTTTGTTTGAACCAGGTAATCTCATAAACTACAGAACAGATTTCGACAAGGTCCACACAAATATGTTCAGGAAATATCAGATTAACATTTAGGGTATGTTTCAATTTGAGTTTAATACAATAATTAAGATATTTGATAAAAAAACATTTAAAAAATGTGAAATCGAAACATTTTTCCGTGGTAAAACGTAATCGAACGTCAGAAGGGAACAGTACCCTTACCACGGGTTTTTTACGTATTCGATTAAACATAATATATTGAGTATTTACTATGAAACTTCCTAAAAATCAACTTACTAGGTCCACCCGTCTCTGAGAATATCGGTAGTGACACACTGACAGACAAACGGACAAGAGAGTGATCGAAAAAGTGTTTCCTTTTCTCGAGTTCTTCAAAAAGTCATGGTAGGGCTGCAGTACATGCCTCCGCTCAAGATAACAGCTGTCATAAAACCAAATAGTTTGCATTTAATACTACCTACGTGAAACTGAAAATGAGGTTAGTACAAAGAGGTACTACTACATAATATTACCGATCTCCTTTACCGAAGACCTCCGATGGTACACTTCTATCGCGCTTTTCTCCTCCTATAGTTTGAATTATGAGTTCAAGTAGCGGAAACCTTAAATAGTAAAAACAAAAAAAGAATTTTCCAAATCGCTCCAAGAGTTTACGAGTAATCAGCGAGCATACATAAAAAAAATAAATATATACGTGACGAATTGAGAACCTCCTCCTTTTTTGATGTCGGTTAAAAAATATACAGATAGTTATTTGTAAAAATCATTTTTTTTCCAAAATTACGTAGGCCTGCCAGCTACCTAATAAAAAAACTAATTTACAAAAATCTAAAGATAACTAGGAAGACAAAGTATTTTGAAAAATTTGTGCGAATAGAAATTGGACTTAGTTTTAGCTTATCATATTGTTGTGTATTATGTTTTATTTGTGAAAAATTAACAAAAATAGTACATTGTTACCCAAGGTGTGAAAGTCACTCATTGAGTCCCGAGGCGGAGTTTGGCGCCCGAGCGTAGCGAGGGCGCTAATAGTTCGAGGGACTAAATGAGTGACTTTCACACCTTGGGTAAACAAAACAAACCCGAGGTAAACACTGTGCTTTTCATTACGAATAAACATAAAATTCTTCCTAATAACGAGAGTGAATGAGAGACTCCATACTACCTGATCCTCTTACAAGGTTGGGACCAAAGAGGTTATAGATTATGTAGATTTTTTTGTTTTTGCTGTTTGTTTTCAATATGTTTTCAATACTCAAATACGTCGGTACTTACTGAAGTGATTTTTATTAATTAGTTTATCCAACACTGAGTAATGACGCGAAGTCCGTAGATTTAAATTACAGTTTTTGTAACACGGTTTGTCTTGAAAATGTTATTTACACAAAATACACAATCATAAATGAAAAACCAGATTAAGCTTAACACAAAAACATAATAAAATAACAAAAGATAATACTAATTAAAATCATTCAAAATGCAAGCATTTCCTGCCAGTATTTTTTTACTCAAGGAACAACACTGACCGCACGGTCGCATAAAGCCACATCTGCAACATCTTGACAGGGCGCCGGCAGAGGCGCAGCATGGTCATACGTCGCTTTGGCCATTTTCACCTTTACATTTATTTTATTAAATAAGATATCTTGAACTAAATATATCTACCTGAATTCGATTACTAAGAAAAAACCTATTATGTACTCTCTGTCAGTACTCTGGCAGTATGGATGAGCCGTGCGAAGCCATAATTTGACATGACAGCTGTCAGTGAAAGCGATTTTCCCTAGGTCTGAAAGTTTTTCTTTCTATACGCTCTTCAGGCATCTTTAGACCTACTTTCGGAGTATGAGTAAGTAAAGTGCCTTCGCCAAATCAATTAAAAATATAGTTTAAAAACAATGTAACTACCTATTTTGTTTTATAACTTACACCGAATGATAAATTGTATCTATGCCGAAAAATGCTAGGTATTCTATATAACCCAAAACCACATCGCAAACGAAGTCGCGGGCAACAGCTAGTTCTAAATAATAATAATAAAATACATAATATTCAGTAAAAATAAAAACGCACCTATACATACATATAAATACATACATATATAAATATAGATATACATATAAATGTACAACTAAATATACGTACAAATAAATAATAGGACAACTATATGTTTGATTTACAAGCTTCAGCAAGAGCAAGGTAATGCTTGCAACAACAACCCTTTTACCAAACCCTTTTACTAAGACTCCACTGTTCGTCCGTTTGTCTGCTTGTTAAACAACGAGTCTTAGTAAAAGGGTTTGAGTACGAAACCCTAAAAATTGCCTATGTATTAATCCCGTGTCCCGGTTCCCTTTAACTATTAGCATGTGATGACAACGTTCGCAATACTAACACAGTCGAAACGTCGAGGTAAGAAAGATAAAAAATTAAGACCCGGGAAAATCATTATTATCAATACAAATCGTGTGAGTTTAAAAAGTTTAATAATGTCTGTACTTTCTCATTAAACCGATGATAAATTAATAACAAGTTTCACTATAAACTTGTTGTTTCACTATAAACTTGAATATGATTAATTATCTTTAGTATTTTGCTGTTTTTAAAAGCTATAACTAGGTGGGTAAAGTTCATACATTATAATATTTTAAACACGAAATACCTGTTATATTTCGCCTCTCCGTGTCCATTTCATTCATGTAGTTAATCAAATTTTACTTTTAATTTCATTTATGAAGCTACCATTTTGGTAATTAATCTTCATAAAATACCTGTGTGATGAAATTTTGCTGTATTTTTATTTTCTCAGTGGAAATTTAAGAGCTATCTTATTATTGAAAAAATATGAGTGCTTAGGTACATAATTATTTATTTACGAAAACATCTGAACGCAGATTGAACGATACTAGATTTACATTCACTGCAGAAAAATAGCTAACTGAAAAATTTAATTTTATCGGCCACTTCACACTTACTAACTAGCTACGTTTTCAAATCGAAAAAAATCCGTCCATTAATATTAATTGCCACAATAACCCTCAAATAAAAAGCTAACACTCCACATTTTTATTTTCATCCAAAGCACTAGAAATAAAATTTTAAAACCCTCTGTCCATTGTAATTTGCTTAACAACCATAAGGGCCGAATATTCTAACAGGCAGGGCTCGAGATAAAATGGGGTAATGATTAAAATTTTCATTACGATTTTAACTGAATTTTTATCACATTTGCTCATAAAGTGGATCTTATTCAACCGCTTTTAGGCTTATAATCCAACGTGTTACGCACGCGTGCGTTATGCATTACCTCGACGCCACTAGTGTGTAAAAAGCTATCCTGGATAATTTGAATTGGTATCTTACTGCTAATTACATGTTAGGTAGATGAAACATTCTTAATTTATCTGGGTTATACTGTTTTGATGAGATAAAATGGGGTATAGATTAAAATTTTCATTACGATTGTAACTCAATTTACACGAACGAACTGCACGCGCGATCTTCGACCTACTGTTAGGCGAAATAACATAAAATTATAGTTCTTAATATCTTTTACTTGTTTTTATAGTTTGCCTTAATTTAAATAGAATGGTCGTACAGCTACCGGTTGATTGAAAAGTTTGTCGAAAACGCAGACTGTGATGACCCCTAAAATCAATACCTATAAGGCAATTGATTTTTTTTTCATACCTATATTTTCAACAATAAATATAGGTAGACGTTTGACCAATGTCTCACACGATGGCAAGTGATGATGCGGTCTAAGATGTAGTACACTTTCTTAGAAGATACCCATACGCTCGTGAGTCAAAGACCCCAAAAGAAATGAACGGGGGTTTTCGAGATACGCGTGTGAAGGTAGTGCAAGATAGACGGCAGTGGAACAATAACTTTTCCGACCCGTCCTCCTTCTGTTAGTATGTTTAATTTAACTATTACAAGTATGAGTATCTTCAAACACTTTTTTGTTTAATGTAAAGTTCTTGTTGGGCCTTGCATAAAAGTGAGTCCGTGTATTTCCAGCTAATTTATAAAAAAAAATTATACTTACAAGTTTTTCTGAATTTCTTCTAGGTCGTTTCTCATTGTATAAGGTACCAAGATGTCTTGGACTTGCCGAAGTAACTGACAAAATTAACTCAAGTTTAGTCAATTTGAGTGACGGCAACAGCAGATGCTGTTTAGTGACCTAGAAATTTAAGAAAAAGAATTACTACGTCTGCCAAATTGTTTTCCTTGTACAAAAAGGAGATTTTTTAAGATTTAAGAGAGTTACATACTACGTACTTTCTTTGAAATAAAAAAAATTGCTTTGTATTCCCGATTTTGGTGTTTTTTATGCAATTAATTAATTATGAGGATAGCATATCTTCGTTTTTTAAATTATATTAAATCATTTAAAAGTTGTAAGTTTAAATTGGTTATAATAAAACATGTAAGTATTTACCCTACTATTCAAGCGATTGACATCAATGACATAAGATTTTGTTGCAAAAGTGACAAAGTCAATGTTTTTTATTCCTTTGTATGTTTAATACATTTGTACAAAGATCACATAGAAACATCTTAAAAACTAAGTTAAAATTTAAGTGATAAAACAGTTATCCCCCGGAACAAAAATTGCATCAAAATAGTAAGTGATCCTCTTAAGGTTCCCGAACTTTCGAAAAGATCGACACGCGATTCACTTTGTTAAATTAAAAAAAAAGATTATTTTAGCTTCTAGATTATTATAATTCCAAAGGGCAGAAGGTAGGTAGGCTGACTTTTAACCAAAAATAATATGTTGCATTATCTACATTAGGTTTGCGCTCATAAATTACGAGATATGCCCAATTTACGGGTGGCACATAAATTAATGATATCATTTCCTTTGTTATGTTTCTGTTTTTATTATTTTAATGAAGTTGTTTCACAACTATATCTACATAATGACTCTATGCACGTTTTGGTGTAAACTGTAAATGCAAAGAATAAATAACATAGAACCCCATTGTAAAGAAATAGCTAGAAAGTATAGGTTGCACAAATGGGCTTTATCGCATACGAAATCGAGTGCGTAAACCGCACGTTACAAACAAATAAATCTATCCTCTTTATAATATTAGTATAGAGGAGCTGCGATCCGCGATTTCAGCCGCGTAAGTTCCAATCCCGTGAATATCAAAATAAAAAGTAGCCTTTCTCGATAAATGGCCCATTCAACACAAAAAAAAATATTCAAACCAATAGTTCCTGAGATTAGCGCGTTCAAACAAACAACACATCGCTGAGCAGGAGTCTATTTGGCAGCGACACTGTCACTGTGTTATAAATAACATAGCTTATAATATTTAATTAAGTCTGTTATTTTCAGTTATATCAAAAATAAGTTGGGTCTAAGTTTTAGTTTTGTTGTAGGCCAAATAAAGATATATCTATCTATCTATCAAACAATCAAGCTATTCATCTTTATAATATTAGTATAGATTATTAATAATAAGTTTTAGGTACCATTGTACATCTTATATCTTTAAATGAGCAATTCTTGTATATATATATATATATAATATATATACAAGAATTGCAAGGTTTCTTGGTAAATAAATTTATTATTTATTTATTATTATTTATTATAATTGGAATCTCGGAATCGACTCCAACGATTTTCATGAAATTTGGTATATAGGGGGTTTCGGGGGCGATAAATCGATCTAGCTAGGAATCATTTTTGGAAAATGTCATTTTATTCGTGTTTTATCGAAACATACTTTTTTTTGAAAAATATGACTCTTCCTGACATCTATTGGCGAACTACTTATACTATTTTATGTGAGCAATAAAGTTATTCCAGCAGATGGCGTTGTTAAGTAACACGAAGTCAATGAGTGTTTGCTTTGAGGTTAGACTAAGTAAAAAAAAAGAAACCGAGCAAAGCTCGGTCATCCAGGTACTTTAACAGAATATAACTTACTATGTAAATGTTTTTAACGAAGTAAAAGCCCATTCACCTTAGCAAAATGGCCGAGTTAGCAGGTCCTATCGCAAGATCTACATTTATTAGACAAATATGAACATTATACAAGAAATTACTCCTACATTACACCGTTAATATATCTTTCAGAGGTTGTTTCACTATCTACATCGTGTTTTCAAAATAAAAGCTAAACGGTTTTTAATGTGGGTAAAGTTATCTTTAAGGCTTTCATTATTTTTTGTTTACACTAATGTTCTGGTGTAGGTGGAGAAGTAAATAGCTTGCGAACCCTTAATTTTATATTAAGCACCTATGATAAACAATTTTGTCTACGAAGCAAAATAGAAATGTAGGTTTTTAGATGTAAATAATTATTTTATAGAGATACTAGCTTTTAACCGTGACTTCGTCCACGTAGAAGTCGAAAATGGTTCTACCTAATACAAAAACCCATTTTTGTTTTTTTAATGAGAAGTACTAAGGAGTATTGATATCAACTTCGAAGCAAATTACCCCTAAATAACTTTCTACCCATTTAAAACTCCGTAGGGAGTTGAATTTCAATGAAATACGAATCACGCCTTGAAACAATTCTGTGCTAAATGTGAAGTAGATTTGACCAAGGAATCACGTTCCACCCATAGATATTTAACCCCAAAAACTGAGCATCGAGACCATGGGTAAGAGTACGATTATGTCAAAGATGCATCGCATAAGCAGTTACGAGATATTACAGCGCGAGGGATTATGAGGCGCGATGACCTTGATTAGACTTTGTTTGACCAATCACAAGTAAGGGCACATCGATGTATCGCAATGTGACATCTTTCAACGTTTTATTCCCACGTCTATGAATTCCCAAATTCTCAGATTTCCAATACTCCAGATTCCCGTTTTAACAGATTTCCAAGTCTACAGCTTCCCATGCCTATAGTATCATATTTGTACAGATTCCCGTTTCTACAGATTCCAATTTCTTGCGTATGTTCTATGTACAATGTCCGGTCGGCAGCATAATTGGAGAGCCACCGTAAAGTTCTAAAATTACTATTATTGGAATGTTTTCATTCCAATAATATTTATCTAATAAATTCATAAGTCGAAAGACTTTAAATTTGAACCCGAGCCTTAAAATCTTGCTTGAGTTGAAAATATTCCAATAAAAGCAGTTTTGGAGCTCTACGGTGGATCTGTAATTCTGACTCCTATCATACATTTATTTTATATAAAGGTGCGACCTGCGATGTGCGATGCATCTTTGATATAATCGTACCCTTAGGTAGGAAAGGTACCCTTACTTACAGGCCCACAAATTTTCCAATTATATTTAAATGAAATGTTTTAAAAAAAAGCTCTTAACTTTGTTTGATTTCTCAAAGAATATGCTTTAGAAAATCTTTTAAAAATTAACTACCTTGCTTAGAGACTTTTGACGGAACAACACGAATGTTTGTAAACAAACAAACGGTTCTTTCCTTTATTGTTGCCTAAAGGCAACATTATATGAAAACAAGAACAACTTCAACGATATTTTTTTTACATTTTTTTTCTAAAAACATGGATGATAATAATTAGGTATTATTAAAATAGTAAATATTACAAGCTTACCTATATTCATATTTCTTTGTTATATGCTGAATAATCGGTTTATGAAAAATTACTTCTCCTTTGAAAACGGTCTTAAACCACATCGTAAACTTTAAAATAATAGGAAATTACAAACACTGCCTATTGTAAGGTTCATATAATTTTTTCAAAATATTACTAAAATTGTTTTATATTTTTGCCATTAATTTAAGGATTATTTAAAATATTAAAAAACTATTTCATACGGTTTGCTAATTGTACAATCAAATCAAACTGGTGACGTGTTTCCGGTTGAAATGTATAATGGCGGACACTTGGCAAATGGCGGCATTCTGAGCTGGCTCGCGAGGAGAGCGGTTGTGTGATTGTGTGGGGCGAGGTGGAGGTAGAAGCGGAATATAATAATAAATGAAATAGCTGTTAGATATTCCTGGTGTTTTACTGGAGGTTCTTGGTAGTCTGGCCACACTATGACACTATTAAAACAATAAATAAAATACACTTAAGTCATGTTAAATTCTCATGATTTTAGGTATATTTTTCTTCATGTTTCGTAATCATTTTTAAAATATTGCAGAAGAATCCACACAACGCCCTCTAACCCTAAGCTAAGCAACTAGGCTTGTGTTATGGTAGCTAGGCAACGGATAGAATATTCGTTTACTTATATACTTTTCTTTTGTAAATATTTTATACTTATATTACAAAGCTGAAGAGTTTGTTTGTTTGTTTGTTTGAACGCGCTAATCTCAGGAACTACTGGTTTGAATTAAAAAAATATTTTTGTGTTGGATAGTCCATTTATCGAGGAAGGCTATAGGCTACTTTTATCCTGATATACTATTATAAAGCTGAAGAGTTTGTTTGTTTGAACGCGTTAATCTCAGGAACTACTGGTTCGAATTGAAATATTTTTTTCCATTTATCGAGGAAAGATATAGGCTACTATTTGTTTTGATATTTCCACGGAATCGGGACTTACGCGGGTGAAACCGCGTGGCGCAGCTACTATATAAAAAAAAACCCAGACCAGAAACAAATACTTTAAATAAATACTTGTTTGAGGCGGGAATCGAACTCGCAACCTTGTGCATCGCAGTCGGGTATTCGCCCGACGCGCCACAGAGGTCAACGAAATTATCTCTGTGAAATACATAATGTGGCCATGAAAAAGTAAAAGTCGGATATTTAAGCGAGAATGTAATCTATTCGCATGAAGTTTGCAGATCTCACGCTCGAATCAACGGTCTGCAATCATACATTCAAAGTTAGGTGTCCACACTGTTTGAATTTAACAGGATATTTTCATTTGAATGTAGGTAGAACAAAAAAATTTGAAAGTTGTCTTGCAATAACGTCTGCGAATTTACTTAAGGTGAAAGGGTACCGGCGCTCTCTCCATACAAACGTAGTCGACTGTTTTCTCCCTGAATAATGACACTAGCACAAAAATTGTTGAATAAAACCTATAACTGCCATGACTATGCCCCTTTACCCAAAGTCGTCGTACAAAAATTCTCGTGTCGTCGTGTTAGTTGCCAAACTCCACCTAAACGGCTGTACCGGTTTTTTTGAATTTATTCGTTAGTTCTGAGAATCGAACAACATCTATTTTTTTCCTTTATATATATTTTTTTGTGTATGTCAAAAGAACGTATGACGGGACAGCTAGTAAATTTATATATTTGAGCAGATGCTAAAACACTTAACAACATAATAACAATTGAATATTGCGAAATATAATTTAACAGACATCTACAAACATCCTACGTGGGTGTTTGTAGATGTCTGTTAAAAAATTCCCGCCAAGTACGAGATCGTCTCGCGCACCATGGGTTCCGTACCATGTTGTATGGGAGCCGTTTTTTTTAGGAGATAAAATCCTCACGGATACCCGCCATCCCGGGGGGTGACGACGGGTTATGTCGGAGTCAAACCGACTAAAATTTCTCCGGTGACCCTCCTCGGTGCAGCTTGGAAGCCCGGGGTCTCATTCGAACTCTCCGGAGCCTCCATGCACCGCGTTCATCTCGAAAGAAAATTCCCCGCCTTTCAATAAGGGTGGCGCGGGGCCACACAACACCCTATCCCAGGTCCGCTTCTTCGAACGATCAAAGCCCCCGCTCTGATCGCTCAACGGACCAGATCCCCTTTTGGTCGCCTTTTACGAAGGGCAGGGGCTACCGTAGCCTTATTCTATTTCACCCGGACTACAGGGTCGTACTAGGCGGGATGTCTCCCCCGGCGTTGACGCCGTCTATTGGGGTCTGCCTTCTCCCGTTCGCGCTCTGCTGTCTCCTTTTGAAGCATTACGTTTTCACAAAAGGTTACAATGGCCATCCACGCCGCCTCGTCTGCCAGCATGACCGCTACCACCACAGACAGCCTCAGGTCCTCTCCAATCCGGTTACGGAGAATACGCCGCTCCGAGCACCACGCTAGACATTCTTCGAGCGTGTGTTGGGCAGAGTCCAGTGTCCCCCCACAATGATGGCAAGTTGCCGTACTCTCTCTGCCGATTCAGGTATTCACCGAAACATCCGTGTCCAGTCAGCACCTGAGACAAGCGAAAGGTGACGTGCCAGGTTCGTTGGAGCCAAGCCTCAAAGTTGGGCAAAATTGCGCTCACGACACGTTGTGCGGCATTTTGCGGCTGCTCTAGTCGTTCTTGCCATAGTTTTAGAGCCCGTCCAAATTCCTGAGTTCGTATCTCAGATGTCGGAAGAGTGTCAGTGTGCTTACCTTGATGGAGGCGAGAGTAAATTTCTGTGTCCATTTCCGCCAAGATGTCTAGGGGAGCCCTATATATTTTTTCTGTTTTTACTATTTGTTGTTATATACATAATCTGTGAAAATTTCAACTATCTAGCCATCACGGTTCATGAGATACAGCCTGGTGGCAGACAGACGCCCGGATGGACGGGCAGTGAAGTATTAGTAATAAATAATAAAATTAATGGTGACACACGGACAGACGGACAAGAGAGTAATCTTTTACGGGTTCTCTTGGGGAAGCTCACAGCTAAGCTAAGCTTGCTGATCGTTTGCGGTCGTGCGGGCTAAGCGACGCCTGGCGCGGTCATTACTTCGATGGGTGACCAATTAGTGGTGTGGCTAAAATGTATTTTCGTGAGTCCCTCCGTGCTTTGGAAGGCACGTTAAGCCGTTGGTCCCGATTGCTGCCTCTAGTAACAGTCGCTAGGTCAAGTTAGAGGCCTTAGGGAGATCTGTAAACTCTAACAATAGGTAAGCCACACCGAGAAGAAGAAGATGGGTTCCTTTTTCCACCTTTTGAGGTACAGAACCCTAAAAAAACCGAAACAATCATATCAACACGACCCTTTTCACCGTACGCTATTGAAATTCATTGAAAACACCCCGTGAAAGGTTACAGTGCACTGAATAGAGCGGGACAAGGACACGTCACCTGACGGAGAAAGCATGATTGATGTACCGGGTCCGATAATGTGGTAACGCTTCACAACGAAATCGGTCGTAGAATTATGAAGGGTTTACATAAGGTTGTTATTATTGTAAGAATTGAGTTATTACTAGCTGCCCGACACAGTTTTACCCGCGTTGGTTTCGATAAAATAAATAAATAAATATTGCAGGACATTCCACACATCTCGCCATCTAGCCCCAAGCTAAGTAACTGGACATGTGTTATGGGTGCTAGACATCGGATATACTACTTATATACTTTTATTTTGTATATACATACTTATAATACATAGAAACAACCAGACCACAGACAAATATCTAAGCATAAATAATTGCCTGAGGCGGGAATTGAACCCGCAACCCTTTGTTTGGCAGTCCGGCATGGTGACCATTGTGCCATAGTGCAAACTTTATCAGACTTTTTTATTTCTTTACAGATAGGTTTTTCAAAAATTCTTTCATCGTGGTCATCTACGTCTAAAGGAGCCCCCTTGTGAAGTTTCAAACTCGTAGGATTCCTTGATAGATGGACAGTTGAAATTTTAACAGATGATTTCTATTGCCGCTATAATAACGACCCAGTTGGACTGCAAATCACAGGGTTGCGGGGTCGATTCCCGCCTCAGGCATGTATTTATGCTTAGATATTTGTCTGTGATCTGGTTGTTACTCTGTACTATAAGTATCTAGTACCTGGATGACCGAGCTTTGCTCGGTATTTTTTTTTTACTTAGTCTAACCTCAAAGCAAACACTCATTGACTTCGTGTTACTTAACAACGCCATCTGCTGGAATAACTTTATTGCTTACAAAAAATAGTATGAGTAGTTCACCAATAGATGTCAGGAAGAGTCATATTTTTCAGATAAAAAAAAGTAAGTTTCGATAAAACACGAATAAAATGACATTTTCTAAAAATGATTCCTAGCTATATCGATTTATCGCCCCCGAAACCCCCTATATACTAAATTTCATGAAAATCGTTGGAGCCGATTCCGAGATTCCAATTATATATATATACATATATATATATTTAAAGATTTATGATATAGTAAAAAGTATATATCTAATATAGTGAGAAATGTCCACACTACGTACCTACGGTGTACCTGTTATACGTGTAGGTTTCAGGAAAATGTTTACGTAAGCTTAATGAGCTTTTCAATAGGTAAGTAATTATGAAAGTCATACTTACCTTAGAACTGTAGGTAGTCACTCGGATTGCGATTACCAACGTGTTGACAAAAGCTTACTTTCATTACCGTTCCTCTCGCATCTGTGTGACACCAGTTTAAATTGACGATGTTATGAAATATCTCTATGTATGAATTGAATGTATACCTTATGTATTGCTCTTACGGTGAAGGAAAACATCGTGATGAAACCCGCGGCTTAGTTGGCTCCAGAAGTATTGACATGTTCTCGCCTCTGGACACGGTCGACTAAGCTGAGAGGGTAGTAGGTGCTGGGCAAGCCTACTCCATCCTCACGCAAAAAGGACCCAATTAAAAAGGGTTCAATGGCGGAAAACAGCCTGTATACAAGTACAACCCGTGGACGTGACTTTAATTGCTCCATTTCAAATAATACTTTCAAATATTTGTAATATTGACCTTTGTGAGCGTGATCACATAAAAAAACCCCCATGAGTTTTTTGTGCCTTCTTCTCATTGGTGGGCGCGTTCGACGGCACACATCCTAACTTAGTTTTTAAGACGTGTTCACGTGATCTTGTACCTAGGTATTAAGTATCCAAAGGAATAAAGAAATTTGATTTGATTTGACCAGTTTAAATTGACGATGTCATGTAATATCTCTATGAATTAATTGAATATATACCTTATGTATTCATATCTAGACGATGTATGTATTGAACTGGCATAGCTAATGACATACAGTCATTAGTTATTATCAGAGAATTAGTACACCTTTAACTAGAATGCTCACAAAAGCTTCACTCAAAGGGTGAGCCTGGCTATCCAGAGAGGGTATGCCGCCAGTCAGTCAGACGATGCGGCGTGGAGACGGTCTGGACGGTGTTTTTATTTGTGATGTGTATGTGTGTTTTTATTCATTATTTTTATTTGTGTAATTAAATTTTTATTTGAGTGATTTTTTAATTTAATATTTTCACGAAAGGCCCCTAAGCTAGCCGAGAAAGATAGATTTGAGATGGTATAATTTGTCTCTGTCTTTACGGTGACCAAACGTTCAAAGTTCTGCAGATGAAATACACGCACAGCTACATAATTACATAAGCTATATTATGTAAAGTTTTAGATCATAATTATTTTCTTTGAATTAGCTATTCTATTTTATTCTATGATGTCATAATTTTATCATTATTTATGGTTACCCTACTTTCTAAGAAAGTTTAATTTTTAGGTACAAGTTACTGAAAAAAAAAACTCATGGACAAATATTTTTTGTTTGTTTGTTATAGGCTCCGAAGCTACTGGACCTATTTTAATGAAACTTATTATGAAAATACATTGATTCATTGGAAATATAACATAGGTTACGAATCCATCACTGTTTGACCCACGCCAAGAAAAAAAGTGGCGTTTAGGTAAAAAAATGGCGTAAAATGGGTCACACCTACACCCCAATCCGACGCAATTTTTTTCTAAAAGTGACCAAACAGTCATAATCTGTTACGAATTTGATAACATATTGCACAATCGTTTAAATATGAAACGAAATAAACCTGAACTTTCCTCTTAAATATATTTTTATTTCATTTCGAAAGAAAAATTTGGGAAAGACTCGAAAATCTTAATATTTATCTTGGTAATTGAAGTAGCGGAATTTCCAAGAAATTCAAGGGAAAACTACCTAGGTTTTAAGTCAGTTTATGTTGAAACAATTTACGGAAGGGCCCTTGAGGATCGACGAAGGAAATTGCCTGGCACTTCGTTTAAAACACATTTTGAGGCTTGTCCTATTTTTTTGTTCGTCTTACACGAGTTAACTTGGGAACGTTGAACGTGTGAATATCTTTTGTATTATTGTACTATCCACTTAGCACTATCTTTTTAGTTCTTGTGCTACGTTATGGTAGGTATTTTGTTTATTTTAACTTTTAACTAACAAATTATACACTAAGACTCCACTGTCCGTCTATGTGTCTGTCACCAGGCTGTATTTCATGAACGGTGATAGCTAGACAGTCTTTTTTATTATAGTCAAAATTATTGTTAAATAACTTAGTAAAATCATCAAAATTATTCCACTTTATTTTTATCTTTAACTTGAATAAATAAATACAAACAAGCGAGATCTGTCCTCTGTAAAAATTTGTAAAATTAAAAATTTTAAACATAGTAATGTCTATAATATGTTTATAATACACTCGCAGCATCCCGCGGTTTCACCAGCGTAAGTCCCGATCCCGTGGGAATATCGAGATATAGAGTAGCCTATGTTAATCTCGATAAATCAATGTATCCTCATACCAAGCTTTATCAAAATCGGTCCAGTACTTTCGAAGCCGCTTTGTTACACAAAAAACATTTCTTTTTTTAATATAAATCTTCTATATAAATAAAAATGAATTGTTGTTCGTTAGTCTGATTAAAACTCGAGAACGGCTGAACGGATTTATCTTATCTTAGTCTTGAAATGTTCGTGGAGGTCTAGGGAAGGTTTAGAACGAATAACCGATATTGCCACGGGATCGGGACTTACGCGGGTGAAACCGCGGGGCGCTGCTAGTAAATAATAAAAGATCATGAATACATTCATACATACTTATATTTATACAAATAATTATGTATGTATGTATGATTAATACATACTTAACTTACGTATTCTATCCTGCTAATATTATAAATGTGAAAACTTGTGTGTGCGTTTGTGTGTGTGTATTTATGTTTGTTACTCCTTCACGCAAAAACTACTGGACCGATTGCGATGAAACTCGGTATCTAGATAGCTGGAGACCTGGATTAGCACATAGGCTACTTTTTATTTATTTATTTGGAAAAACAACAGCTTTACAAAAATAATAAGAAAAGAAACAAAAAACAGAAAGCCAATTATAGGTTCTCACGAGTAGAAAATAGAATAGAATATAATTTTATTCCCACGGGATCGGGACTAAGGCGGGTGGAACCGCGGGACGCAGCTAGTAAATATATATATTTTCATATATATATTTATAATTTATATATATATATATACTAGCTGCGCCCCGCGGCTTCACTCGCTTAAAACTTTCTGCGCAACTTTCCAATTTTTTTCTTTCATAAGAACCTTCTCCTAACAATAACAAATACAACAAAAAAAGAATTAGCGAAATCGGTCCAGCCGTTTAGGCGTGATGCGCTTACCAACACATTTTGCAATTCATTTTTATATTATAGATATATATTTATAATATATTTTATAGCGCGATCGAACTATAGCATCGCTCAACTCTGTCAACCTCCAAAAACCCTTACAAACGAATTAAACATTTCCTACAAAACTGTTTGTATAATTTGTACTGAATTATATACCCAATTCCTTTGAAAAGGCTTTTATATTAATTAATTTAAAATATTTGAAATAGATTTCTACATTATTTTACTTAGATACTTTAGAAACTGTGAAACTTCGCCTTCTAATTTAAGAGAATGTTGATTTATTTTGTAATCACTCATGCGTTAAAAACTACAAAATCTTACCCTATTTGTCTACAAAATAACAGAACTATTTTACTAATACTTACAAAAGCAATTCTTAAAAAATAATCAGGACATTCTACACATCGCCATCTAGCCCCGAGCTAAGTAACTAGACTTGTTTTATGGGTGCTAGACAAATAAATATATACTTATAATACATAGAAACAACGAGACCACAGACAAATATCTAAGCATAAATACTTTTCTGAGGCGGGAATCGAACCCGCAACCCTGTGTTTGGCAGTCCGGCATGGTGGCCATTGTGCCAACTGGGTCGTCAAAAATGGTTGCATTCATATACCTACGGGCTATTTTTCGTGGGACCTCTATGCGTGAGGAATTAGCTTCCCAAGCTTTGTTATATATTATTTTAATATCTATTTACTATTTAGTATTATCCTCCTTATATTTCTATCGCGTTACGAACAACCCACCCATCCCCTTCCTTAATTCTTGTCCATCCAAAAGTTGCCTGGAAGAGATCGCTTTTAGCGATAAGGCCGCCCATTGTGCCATATTGTAACGTATAAAATATGAATTTTCTTTTAGCATAGGTAGTTACTTAAGTTAGAATTAATTTTAATTTTGCGTTTTGTTTTTATGGTGCAATAAAGTGTTTATCTATCTATCTATCTATCTTAGTCGAGTCCAGAGGAAAGAACTCGTCAATACCTCTGGAGCCAACTAAGCCGCGGGTTTCATCACGTCGTTTTCCTTCACCGTAAGAGCAATGTCAATTTGCACACTGCACATACAGTACCGTGTGTAGGTATTCACATTACCTTAGCCCCCGCTCTCAAAAACGTAGCGTGCTGCGTGCTGTTATATTTGATCGATATGCAAAACATTTTAGCATTATTATCCACAAATATAGTTCCTTGAGGTCAAAACCTATCATTTGATTCATTTTTAGAAACAAACGTTAACTATTTTTGAATAAAACCCGATAAACGATCTAATAATTCTCTGTTTTCTAAAAATTTTTTTATCGAACGAAGTTCTTCATATCATGTTTTCAACCACAATAAACCAAAATATGGTTATTAAACTACAATATCAATTTATATCCAAATAACAAAAAAAGAGTATTTGATTATTTAGAGTTGCTTAAAACAAAGGTCGATTTTGGTAGCTTTATTAGCACCTGCCCTTAAGAAAAATCCACTGCTACACGGTCGTCTGAAATTCGAACCAACCACCTTCGGAATGAAACTTGAGGTATCTACTGCGAGACCAACACCGCTGTTTTCTTAAAAGAGTTTCAAGTCACCTAATATACTAACTGTTTAAAGAATTCCTTTTAGCTAGAATATAGGTAAAATCGACGCTCAAAAGTACACCGCCACCTTACCTTTTATAATCCTGTGCACCACTATTTGAACATTATAACACCGTAACCTGTGGATTGAACGCACGTCGGTTGGTGTACAAGGTGGCGGTTTATACCACTCGGCCAACTAAAGACATAGCTAAAATGTTGAAAATAATAATTACATTGAGTACTTTTAATTCAAGTATTTATGTTTGTGGGTAGCGTCTATTAGAAGAAGATCGTAGAAGTCTATACCTGTTGATAGTGTTATTGTAGCAAACTGATAGTGTACTAATGACGCATACTATATCTAATTCTACCTATTTTTACAAATGGAACAAGGATGGCGTAATGCTGCACTAATTGGCTTTGGCACCTTTTCTCTGCAATCCTTTGATGCACTACGGCATTCGTTCGTGGAATAAATCCACGAATGAATTATTTTGTAAAGGTGAAAAATAGTGGAAACAGACAACAGACTATTGAAGGCGATATAACAAAGAAATAAAGCAAAATCGGATAGCAGGAACGTATGGAAGGCAGACTCCACAAGTATTCACAATCAACCCTATGAGATTGCATAGTGCGCGCGACAGCATAGAGCCGCAAATAAGACGCTAATTGGCTAGAGTGAAGAGAGCAGCACAAAATTGACCAATCGGCCGCATTTAGCGCAGTGCGTTCACTTATCCAAGAGCAACATAAGTACTGTTTATGAATACGGACGTAAGTGTGAAAAGTTTCATATTTAATTTGCGACAAGGCGACATAATTCTTACAAATGTACCTAATTCAACCTCTTTGTTTGATTATTCAAGAATCAAGAATTTTTATTGTTCAAGCGAGGGCTATATAAAAATAAATAAAGAAGTCTAAATGTTAATCCAGGTCTCTAGCTACCGAGTTTATACCGTATATACCGAGTTTCATTGCAATCGTTGCAGTAGTTTTTGTGTGAAGGACTAACAAATATACAAACACTCATACTAAGACACAAAGAGATGTATCTAATTTAACATACCGAGTTTCATTGCAATCGTTTCAGTAGTTTTTGTGTGAAGGACTAACAAATATACAAACACTCATACTAAGACACAAAGAGATGTATCTAATTTAATAGACAAAGTCAAGGGAACGCTAGGTGGAGCTATAAGACGATAGACTATTGTCTGTGAAGACTGTGAAGACTAGTCGGGAATAGTCTAGGTCAGGAGTCGGCAACTAGCGGCTCGCGAGCCATTATGCGGCTCTTTGGATGTGAAGCTGTGGCTCTTTAGTTCCATATGCAGAGCTTTAAATTTTGTAACGAAGTTCCTTATCGCGCGTTGCGAAAGGGGGCTAGGCGGAAAAAAAATTGACCAAAAGCTGTAACGACACTTTTTGCTATAGTTGTATGCAGTGCGGCGTGCACGTGTTTCTCTGTCTAAAGTTTTTATAAAATTCTCGTGTCGCGGTGTTAGTTGTCAAACTCCACCTAAACGACTGAACCGATTTGTATGAATTTGTTTGTGTATATTCGTTAGGTCTGAGAATCGAGCAACATTTTTGAAATAACGCGAGTAGAGGCACTTATATTCAGCGCATGGAATAGCCTTCCTGATTGCTGTAGTGAGGTAAAGAAGTTTGCATTTGAACTGCTCTCGTATCTTAAAAAAACTTTACTTACGCAAGTACTATTTATCGTAGGAAAAAAAAGGTGGCTCCCTAATAACTTTGAAATTTTGTGAGTTGTAATTTTTGACTATTCCGACTCAAAAGGTTGCCCACCCCTGGTCTAGGTGAGTAGGTAGGTTAATACTAGCTCCTGTTCTATTTTCCACACTAGAATAATGAACAAATTAACAAAGGAATTAGGTAAGTAACCTATTGTTCTGTGAAAGGAGCCTGCTGGCATCATTTACTTCGTCGACATTAAAGCTCTATATGAACGACTAGCAGCACTTCGCGGTTTTGCCCGCGTATCTCCTGATCCCGTGGGAATATCGAGATAAAAAGTAGCCTATGTCACTCCCAATTAATCAATGTATCCTCATAAAAAGCTTTATCAAAATCGGTCCAGTTGTTTCGTAGCCCATTCAGTTCAAACAAACAATCAAATCTTTCCTTTTTATAATATTAGTATAGATATAAATAAGTCGCGCGACCCAGGCGAAAAGATACCACGTTACCTAAATAAATAAATATTGTAGGAAACTTTACACAGCGCCATCTAGTTTCAAGCTAAGCAACTAGGATCTTGTTAAGATAGCCAGACAACGGATAAAATACTTATGCCTTTTTAGCGGTTTAGGCTGCGCGTTGATCCGTCAGTCAGTCAGGATAAAGCATTTTAAATGTATAGAAGAAGATAGATATACCTTACGGTCACGTCTTGCGAAATCCGGCTACTTACGTGGGGAACAAATGTCTTGCCATGGCGCCTCCACCGGGTCGTGGCAGACTTGGTAGACCCAAGAAGTGTTGGCTTGACGTCGTAAAGGGTGATATGGCCTTACAAACCAGGATGCCGAAGATCCTGCGAAATGGAGGCGTAAAAGCAGGAAAGCAGACCCCGGGCTCCCGAGAGGGATGCAACCGGGAACATCGCTCGGATGATGATGATGAGAAGAAGATAGATACACCTACAATCAGAAACACAACAATTATTATCTGTACCATTGATTCAAATTTCATCTGTACACAAAAAATCTTGAACGTGAGATTCGAAGCCACATTGTTCTGCGTCGCAGGCGGGTGTTTTTAAATAAAAAATATATAGAAATTGTCATAGAAATGTCAATTGACGAACATTTTTTCGCGTTGCTTAAATCGCGTGACTAGTTTTTCCAGTTTTTCTAGAGTCTCTTAATATATTTTCCTCCTACTCAACCGGCAGTACCCGCATCCATTAACCCTAAAATATAACACCTCACAACCTTCGAACTATAAAAATCCGTTAATCCATCGAGAAGTCAAGTCAAGCCATGCGAGGTAGAGGCTATATTGATGACCGGCAGCCTGCCAGCTTGACGAGGGTAAAGAATCTCAATTTGTAATGGTCCATGTCATATATAAGGTACTTTTGAATTGTCTTGTCATTGTGAATGACGGCGCTAATTACAAAAGGATTATATAATAAGTTTAGGGTAAATGTTTACCGCACGTGCAATGTTTAGTTACCTAAATCCCGAAGATAATAAATAAGTACCTGGATGACCGAGCTTTGCTCGGTTTTTTTTTTTGTTTTTACTTAGTCTAACCTCAAAGCAAACACTCATTGACTTCGTGTTACTTAACAACGCCATCTGCTGGAATAACTTTATTGCTCACAAAAATAGTAATAGTAGTTCGCCAATAGATGTCAGGAAGAGTCATATTTTTCAGATAAAAAAAAGTAAGTTTCGATAAAACACGAATAAAATGACATTTTCTAAAAATGATTCCTAGCTAGATCGATTTATCGCCTAAAACCCCCTATATACCAAATTTCATGAAAATCGTTGGAGCCGATTCCGAGATTCCAATAATATATATATACAAGAATTGCTCGTTTAAAGACATTACATAATATAAATTTAACTATCATTCGCCATTAGATGGAAAAAAATAAATAGGACATTTGACACATCGTCATCTAGCCCCAAGCTAAGTAACTAGACTTGACTACTTATATACTTTTCTTTTGTAAATATAAACTTAAAATACATAGAAACAAACAGACCACAGACAAATATCTAAGCATAAATACATGTCTGAGGCGGGAATCGAACCCTCAACCCTGTGTTTGGCAGTCCGGCATGGTGACTATTGTGCCAACTGGGTCGAAGATAATGAAATAAAACAAAATCTATACATATAAAATTCTTTGTTCTGACTGACTGACGTCTCAACACACCGCCTAAACCGCTGATTGTAGAGACCTGAAACTTTAAGGGGGGTGTTCTTTGTAGGACGTAGGCATCCGATAAGAAAGGATTTTCCGTAATTTTACTCCTAAGGGGGTGAAAAAGGGGGACAAAGTTTGTATGGGACAACGTGATTCCACGGTCCATTTCCGACTTCTACGCGGACGAAGTCGCGGGTAGCTAGTAATTTATAACATAATATAAAGATTTATAATACTGCTAAGTAAGTATACTACATATAGCAATAAAACACGGTAAAAAGTTCAAAAGGTTCCCTCTAACTCAAACATTTACTTAGGTTACGTTATTCGCAAGATTTGCTCAAAAATGACCTAAAACCCGTTCACAAAACTAAACATCTTGATAAATCGTTTCAAATAACCCGCAACCCAACTCAGAAAATATCTCGTAAATTGAAGCCAAGTTTCATATTACGCCGAAAACTCGACGTTTCGAAGTTCACCAACTCGTTGACAGAGAATGAATAAAATATGACATAACATGTTGAATTTTATTCGTAAGTACTGCGTTAGAATTTGCAGTGGATTTTTATCTTATAACACTGTAATTTCTAGTTACGATGTTGTTAGAAATGTTTCAAGTCTAGTTTAATTTAGGTTACAACTAAGTCATATTATAACACCGAAATAACCTATTGTTCATTTCTAGCAGTACCTTAAATAATATATGTAACTTTTGTACTCGTAGTAGGTGACTACATTTCATTAAGCATCAACATCATACCATGACTATTCAATGAATTGAATTTTATTAAGACTTTTAATTTTAATTGTTTGTTAATAATTAAGTAAAATATAATATTTTAAATCTGTTTTTAATTTCTAACTTGCTCTTTTAAGGGATCTATGGACATAATATTTTAATAATTTATATTATGTTTAATTTAGGTACATATTTAAATCTTTTCATCTGGATTATGGATGATAATTATCAGAAATAAATTATCAAGGCTTTTTCTAGTATTATGTATAAACAAGGTACCTTTTAACCGCCAGTTCGTCTTCGTAGGAATTGAAGTTTTAACCCCCGAAGCAAAAACGACGAGGTGTTATAAGTTTGACGTGTCTGTGTGTGTGTCTGTCTGTGGCATCGCAGCTCCCGAACGGATGAACCGATTAGATTTTTTTTTTAATAACTAAGCACTTTACTTTTAAGTATTAACTATCTTGATTATCCTACTAATACTTTGTTTTTTTGTCCTTCACGCAAAAACTACTGGACTGATGGCGATGAAAGTCCAAAATTCTTTCTTAACAAATACCTACGTCATGATATCTATCTATAGGTATGCTAAATAGCCCGATCCGTTCATTCGTTTGAGCTGATATATAGTCAGTTAGTCTTGGACTTTGAATTAAAACCTTTGTGAAGATAATACATATACGTCTTTATTTATTGAGTCTGTGTTTCCACTGTTGATAATAAAAGTTAATATGAGTCTAAGCTTTAGATTCAACTTAAACGCTATGCAAATACCCTCGTTGACGCTATATTACAATTTGTCACATAATGTTTTACTAGAAAACGACGCAATGAGCTCCAGGATATGAAGCCTTTGCGGCTTTGTACGATGTCAGTGTATTTACAATGCGAAAATAACGCTATTTATTTTCATTACTCTGTATACAGATTAATTTTTCTTCTGGGGATATATACTGGGAAGAAAGAGTAGGTTCCTAAGTGGCAGTAAGTGCTAAAGAGCTTGATAATTTGGAAAGTAACTCGCTCGGTGTTTATCTTATAATCTGCGCCTTTTGGAAGGTAAACCACTACAATAATTCCTATGAGTACAAAGGTGAAAGAGTACCGGTGCTCTCTCCATACAAACGTAGTCGACTGTTTCCTCCCTAGATAATGACACTAGAGCAAATATTTTTGTTGCATAAAACTTATAACTGTCATGACTATACCAATATGTCTTGGTGTTTCATTTTCTAATTATCATAGAAATAAAGATTTTAATAACAAAAAAAAAACAAAACATAGGGGCATGGTCGGTCAAAAAATATTTGCAGTCATTATCTAGGGAGGAAACAGTCAATTACGTTTGTATGGAGAGAGCGCCGGTACGGTTTCCTCTTAAACATAACCGCATTTAAGTAAGTACTACATTTTGTGCGGTAAAAAACTTAAGGTACAAAAATTCTAAATGGTACAAATGTACATCTACACTAATATTATAAAGAAAGATTTTTTGGTTGTTTTTATGTTTGTAACGTATAGGCTCCGAAATTACTGGGCCGATTTTGATAAAACTTGGTCTGAGGATACATTGATTCATTGGGAATAACATAAGCTTTTTTATTCCGATATTCCCACGGAACCGCGGAGCGCTGCTTTCATAAATATAATTTTATTTATCTACCAATCTCTTAAATCTAACAATAAAACTTTTATCGAATCTAACCTAACCTACCAGTTCATGTCTGGAGACCAGACCAGACTAAACGCGAATGCAGACTGTTGATTTTTCAATCGACCAATTCTTGCCTAACTGTTTAAGATGAAAGGGTACCTGCGCTCTCTCCATACAAACGTAGTCGACTGTTTTCTTCTTGGATAATGACACTATAGCAAAAAAAAATTTCATTGTTTTTTAAATCTTAATTTCTATGATAATAAGAAAATAGGGGCATAGTCATGGCAGTTATAGGTTTTATGCAACAAAAATATTTGTGCTTATGTCATTATCCAGGGAGGAAACATTCGACTACGCTTGTATGAAAAGAGCGCAGGTACCCTTTCACCTTAATGTTCCAAAGTAAACAAAAGTACAAGTGAACGTCTGTCTTCAAATTGAACCATTCGAGCTAGTCTATGTAAGCTTTGAAAGTTCAGCAACTACTAAGATAATTACTATAGCTTTAACATCGCAATAGATCAAGTCAGACGGAACGGTAGTGCTGACTCGGCAGATAACTTTAGAGTATAATAGGTACTGAAGTTAAGTGCGGAGTACTAGGAAAATTATGCTTCAAAAAGTACCAGGCTTAGAAACTAAATACTTTACAAACTTTACATCTAATTAGGATATATATATAATATACTAGCTGCGCCCCGCGGTTTCACCCGCGTAAGTTCCGATCCCGTGGAAATATCGGGTAATTTTTTTCTCGCCTTTTAAACCTTCCCTAGACCTCCACGAACATTTCAAGACTAAGATAAGATAAATCCGTTCAGCCGTTCTCGAGTTTTAGTGAGACTAACGAACAGCAATTCATTTTTATTTAAATAGATGTAATTCTAATTAGGAAAAAAAACAAAACATATACCTAGTCATGGCAGTTAAAAGTTTTATGGCACAAAAATATTTGTGCTAGTGTCATTATCCAGGGAGGAAACAGTTAACTACATTTTTATGGAGAGAGCGCCGGTACCCTTTCACCTTAAAGGTCTTAAATCAATTTATTTTTTGTTAATATTAATAATACTTTGATTGTATTTTTTTTTACAAAATATTTGGCTAAAAAAGCTGTTGAACTAAAAAAAATTACAAAGTTTTATTGAGAAATATCAGTCTAGTAACAGACCTTCAATAACAAGCATGAGCTTGAAAAATAGTCTAGGTACCTACTTTACGAAAATTCGGGAAATAACTTCACTTGTATTCTCAACATAACTTTCCCGGCACTACGAGTAGGTATCTGAACAAATGACATTACGTTTGTGTAAGAAATAAGAATACCACTGCATTGCTGTATTTCACTATAAGATAAAACATTTATTTATGTGTTTCGTTAGGGAGATAATAAAAAGGAAACGATTTAAGCAAGTATATGAGATCATTTTCTACGAGGATGCGGAGTTACTTAACAGGATTAGTAATCAGGAATGTTTCGTTTGATAAAATGTAGTTTTTTAGAGGGAAAAAAGATGCGGAAGTTCACAAACATATTGAGTGGGAATATTCAAAGTAGGTATGGTATAGGTAGAGCTAAAATGAATTATGAAATAGACACACGTACAGTCGGCTGCATAATTGCAGCCCCTGGTAGAATTTGAAACTTACTATTATTGGAATGTTTTCATTCTAATCATTTTTGTTTAATAAATTGATGAGTTAGAAGACTTTAAACTTCAACTAAAGCAGGCGTCTAGAATCTTGCTTGTGTTGAAAACATTCTTATAACTGCTGTTTTGGAGCTCTACGGTGGGTCTGCAATTATGCAGCCGACCGTACGTATACTACGCACAATTGGCCGTCCAAAACTTTATGAAATAAAATAAAATCTCAAAATGGCCGCCGTGATTTTAAGTCGCAGAGCGGAGCCGAAAAGGGAATCAAAGTAGTAACAAAAGCAATCATTTATTTGTTGTTTTTTTTATCGTCTTTTGTCGACTACTTTTTCGATCGTCTCGATGTCTGTCATGGAATCTTGCAAATAAAATTTGATCCACTTCTCGGTTACCGACTGAGCGCGTGACAATGCAATAAAAGCTTGTTTTTAAAAAGATTTTTTGAAAACCGTTTTTTCTTGTTTTGTCTTTTATTTTTAAACATGACAGCGGTGGGACCACGTTAAAAAGTGTATTTGTTATTTTGGCTACTGTGATTAAAAATTACCAGTAGCTTGACCAGTATGGCAAAGCGGTGGGTCCACAATTAATACCTCGTAAAAAATCCTTCGAATGTCAATTGTTAGCGAACCATCTGGTGCAGACTAGTCCATAATTAGGAATAGGTATGTGTTAACCATTCCACTAAACACGGAAACAAATCATGCATCCCACCAACATTATTCCACCCATAATTAATTCAATGTTTATTAAGGTTAAAACCTAATTAACCTTAATAATTAAAGCAGACATCCAATAACTTTGCCCCGCCATAAAGGCGGTTTGCTGCCATTTATTTTAACGAATTACCTAGATAGTAGGTATATTACAAAATTCATGACTATTAATGATGAATTTGAAAATAAACATGTCACGGACAATTTTTAATCATGCCACCCGGTAATTTGTGCGGGTCGTGCGAAGCCGAAACAACTGTCATTGCACTGATTGCAATGACTTATTTAGGTTTTATTCATACAAAATTATTTAACGTTCGACTTATTTTGAAATAAGAATTAAAAATATAAAAAAAAAATGGAACTTAGAGTTAAATAAAATTATTTATCTCGTTGATTAGATCCTGCGACAACTTGTTACGGTTTATCGAGAGTATTATTCAAATACAACTTCAGACATAATATCAAACTATAAATACCGACTAGAAGTGCCTAAGTAATATGTTACGTTCGGGATAAGATCTCTGGCACGCAGATGAAAGCGCCATTTGGCACGCTTGCGTTCATGGAATTCAATACTAATCAACACGGATGATAAATCAAAGGAGGAGCGGCGTGCACCGATATGGTTGTAATTAACGAGTTAATTGGAAGTTATAGGTATCTCCCTACCTACTACAGGTATTCAAATGCCGTAAAACGAAATAGGTACGGTCGGCTGCATAATTGCAGACCCACCGTAGAGCTCCAAAACGGCTGTTATAAGAATGTTTTCAACACAAGCAAGATTCTATGCACCTGTTTTAGTTAATCTTTAAAGTCTTCTAAATCATCAGTTTATCAAACAAAAATATTAGAATGCAAACATGCCAATAATAGTAATTTTTGAACTCTACCGGGGGCTGCAATTATGCTGCCGACTGTACCTTCTTGCGTGAACACTTAGGTTCCGTACCCATAGGGTAAAATAATAGCTTTTAAAAACGGGACCCTATTACTAAGATTTCGCTGTCCGTCTGTCTGTCTGTCAAAAGGTTGTATCTCATGAACCGTGATAGCTAGAGAGTTAAAAACTTCACAGATGATGTATTCTGTTGTTAAAAAGAGAAAATAGTAAATAATTTTTGAGTATGTTTTCAAATTTTTTAGGTTTTTTATTTTATATGTTATACAACCAAAAAGGGAGGCAAAGACCTTTAACCTATACAGCCTCGTCGGACTTACAATATTTATTTTAATATTGTAGAACACTAAACACACACAGTGCCACATAGCCCTAAGCTGAGCAACTAGGCTTGTGTTATGGTGACCAGACAACGCATAGAATACTTACATGCTTTTATTACATATATTAAATATTTTATACATACAGACCAGAAATAAATATCTGTACATTTATATTTGTTTAATGTGGGAATTAAACCCACAACCTTCTGCGTCGCAGGCGAGTGTTCGCCCGAGGTCGGTCGAAACTCATGGGGTTTTTTTTCTGATCATGCTCACAAAAAAACCTCAAGGTCAAGATTACAAATATTTTCAATTAATATCTCTGAATTGGGGCTTCCGCTTAATTTTTCAATCCCGTGAGCGTTTCAATGTAGGATTCGAGATGCGAGATCCGCGGTATTTGCGGGATTGAAAAATGTTACGAGCCCACGTGCTTTCATGAGCGCTGACGCTCACACATTGTCCAAAATCAAACTGCTGATGTATTCAACACGGAAAAGAACACGTCTACTCAAACTCCGACATTGCAAGAGGAACTAGAGCAGAGTTTAAACTCCGCCTTAGCGATTTATTACCGCCAAACGTGGGGTCCTGTTATACCGGGATCTCTAAATGAAAATTCTTAATCCCGCTGATGCCTAGATCCCGCAAATCATGTGGGATTGAAACCCTTACTCTGAATCCTACATATTAAGATTTGAGTAACATAACGATGTTTTCTTTAATATTCACACAATCTAATCCATTAGTGCGTGACCCAGAATTCGAAACCAAGGATTTTCGGATTAAAAATGGAGATACTTAACTCCCATGGCAACGCATTCCATCTTATATTCCGTCTACAACATTATTCACAATTCAAATTCAATAGGCGCCCAATCGCTCGTGACGAACGATTTACGATTTACAGATAGTACGGAATCTATCTACGTTAGTATATATATAACACTGTCGAGTTAACTTAGCAGTTTGTTAGTACGTGGATTCTTTCGTGTCGGCTGCTTGCTTAATAAGATTGGGGTATATAATAATAGTACGGGATCCCTTTAAGGACGACCTTCATTGAGATGTTTAACGGATGAAAAGTATTTTATATCAAATTATACAGGTCAATAAATTAATTGAAAATAGGTTGCCTAAAATATTTCAGTATTCTTCTTCTTCTCGTATAGTATTGTTAGAGTTTTCAGATTGCCTTAAGGCCTCAAACTTGACCTATCGACTGCTACTTCAGGTAGCAACCAGGACAAACGGCTTAACGTGCCTTCCGAAGCACGAAGGGGCTCACAAAACCACATTTTTGCAACACTACTAATTGGTCACCCAGTATTTCAGTCAAGAATGATGAATATATTTTAGTTTTTTTTTTCAGACTTTTCGCTGGTTTGGTTAATAGACAAATTTCATACAAATAAAATACACATTCTTTATTTTAAATTAACTTTAATTTATTAACCAGACCAGTGCAAATGACTAGTATCTATTTAACTGCCTATCCAAGAATTATGACGGGTAAAAAGAGTCAACATAATGTTTGCACATTCTATAGGCTTCATACCTTCGATTGGTATCGAATTAAACCAGTGAAAGGTTTAAAAAACAAAACAAACAATTTAATTGTTAATTAATGATATTCTGTACTGAATTTTATTTGACAAGCCATTTGCAATATATTATAAAATACTTTTCATCCGTTAAACAGCTCGATGAAGGTCGTCCTTAAAGGGATCCTAGGCTATAATATATTTATGGAGGACGGGACGGAAGAAGCGATGACCGGTCTGTATGATCCGTGCCAAATTGTATGTGAAATCGATACAATATACACTTGAAAGTTTATTGGTATCATGGGCGTATACTTTTGGTCTTGGATTTTACGATCAGCAAAAAAATTGTAGCTGACTAGAACTTTTTTGGTGCCTAGACAATACGTTGCATTTTTATTTTGCTGAGTAAGATTTATTACGACTTCTATGACGCGGTTTGGGGTTCGATACCCGCCTCAAACAAATATTTATTTACAAGTTTTTTTCACAAAACCTATTTTAGTTAAACAGTAAAAATTAAAATTTATTTGTTTTTATACACTGGAATCTTGTCTTAAATAGTTAAATTCAACTGTAAATCGATCTATCAATTAAATTCTTAATTGTTTTTTATTGTAGTTTAAATTAACCGCTGGGTTTAAGAATTATTATAAGGAAATGAAAACATGTTATTACAAAACAACAATATTGTTTCGAATAATTAATAATTTCATGAATTCTGGATGAAAGTTAGTTTTACCAATCAAAGTTAAGGTCAGTAACTAATCATAAATATTTCCAAAAGTAGTATATCCGTTGCTACCTACTACCTACTTAAATTTAATAAAAACTAGCTGCGCTCCACTGTTTCACCCACGTAAGTCCCGATCCCGTGGGAACATCGAAATGAAAAGTAGCCTTCCTCGATAAATGGACTATACAACACAAAAATAATTTTTCATTACTCATACTCCGAAAGTAGGTCTAAAGATGCCTGAAGAGCGTGTAGAAAGAAAAACTTTCAGCCCTAGGGAAAATCGCTTTCACTGACAGCTGTCATGTCAAATTATGGCTTCGCGCGGCTTGTGCAATGTGCTTGTAGCCAGTATCATTACGAATTAGGAACTTCAATAACCTAACCTCCTTGCTTTAGGTAACACCAAAGAATAACAATTATGGCTTCGCACGGCTCATCCATACTGCCAGAGTTTAGTACATAATAAGTTTTTTTCAGTAATCGAATTCAAGTAGATATATTTAGTTCAAGATATCTTATTTAATAAAATAAATGTAAAGATGAAAATGGTCAAAGCGACGTATGACCATGCTACGCCGCCGCCCGCGCCCAGTCAAGATGTTGCTGATGTGGCTTTATGCGACCATGCGGTCAGTGTCGTTCCTTGAGTAAAAAAATACTGGCGGGAAATGTTTGCATTTTGAATTACATTATTAATTAATATTTTGTTATTTTATTATGTTTTTGTGTGGTTTTTTATTTATAATTGTGTATTTTGTGTAAATAACATTTTCTAGACAAACCGTTCACTCTCATTCACTCTCGTTATTATGAAGAATTTTATGATTTATTTGTAATCAAAAGTACAGTGTTTACCTCGGGTAAAAGACTCATTAAGTCCCTCGAACTATTAGCGTCCTCGCTATGATCGGGCGCCAAACTCTGTCTCGGGACTCAATGAGTGACTTTCACACCTAGGGTAACAATGTACTATTTCAATACAAACCAGTAGTTCCTAAGATTAGCGCGTTCAAACAAACAAACAAACTCTTTACTTTTATAATATTGGTATTATAGATTTAAAGTCCAAATAGGGGTCCCTCCCTAGGAAGTGTGCCCAAAAGGCTGGTTGCATTACCTCGTTAAAAACCGAAGCTTAACCATCATTTATTAATTTCTAAAATTGAGATTACGAGTCAGGTTTTCCAAGAACCGTTGAATAATAAATAATTAAAACCATAATTTTATGAAATTCATATGCAGGTGTAAGTGCTGCGTTGTATAATTATACAACAATACAAACCGACATGTAGACAATAAATATATTTGTGGGCAACCTACTACAAATACATACATAAAACATTGTACACACTTATTATATACTATACTAAATATATACTAAATTTATAGTTATATACTAAATTTAATATTATATATTTATTTTATTTATTTATATACACTATCATAAATATTTACATTATTAACTTAACATTATTTATTTATAAGATATATATCTATTTACAACATTAATTTAGTACATTTAAATGTAATATTGTAAAATCATTATCCGATTTCATACATCGGATTACCTACCGGTCGATCGGAGAACAATGCACTCGAGCATTGCACCGAGCGAGCGAGCTACGTCATACCTACCTACCACCAGCCGGTTGCGCTCGCGACTCGGAATAACTCGGACCCGCTCGGGCAAAGTCATCCACCGCCTCGGTTCGTTCTCCAGTCACGTACGCACGCTCCTACGCGACACCCGCTCGCTCATTGTAGTGATTTTTAGCTCGATCGACGACGTATGCCAATATTCGTATGTTTGTGCCGGTAGCCTTTTAAAGGAGACGGGGATCGTTTCTTAGGATCCGGGGCCTGGATGTAGAAGGATGAAACTGGTGCCAAATAATACCTAATACATTATTAAACTAACCCTGAAAATTTTACGGGATTTGGCAATCAGAGAGTAAAGTTATGAGCTACCTATTTTTATGATTTTTCAGCGGTAAAATCCAAAATGACGAGTCCAGGTCAGTCGTGAAGGCAAGAATATCGGTTTCCGCTGTGGTAGCTATGGTGAGTCAGGGTTTTCAGGTTCAGAAGTCCAGGTGCAGGTGCAGGTGGTCAATAAATAAAACGAAAACAAAACTCAAAACACTTATCGCTCGATCGGAAACAAACGAATGAGTTCAGTGTTGCTACAAGTTAAAATTCAAAAGGATCTTTTTTATGTAGAAAAAGAAAAAAATGGAGTTGCGACATTGTTTAAAAAAAGATTTAACAGTAGGGAAAACACTAAATATACAATAACCTGTTAAATATAACTATGTAGTCGAGGTTAGGTAGGTAAAAAATGTCAAATAAAATATATAATAATAAAGTTTTTGTGGAGGGCACACGACAATGGAAGAGTCAAAGTTACAAATAATGTGCAAATTGAACTCAGTTGACAACACTGAGCTAGTGCTCAGTATGACAGTAGTTATGGCTTCGTACGATTTGTGTATACAGCCAATGTTTCTTTTTCGAGTGCAGTTTTTTCAAGTTTTCAGTTTCTAGATTGTGAATTAGACTGATTTTTAAAGTATTAATATAGAAAAAAATTAGCAATTTTTGAAGCTATTTCTCAACTTCCTACAATCTAGCCCATAAGTCCCAGTCTCCTTTAAGTGGTGTACATAATAAACAATCTAAGGTGTTATATCGGTGTTTCATTATCGAAACCTAATCCGACGGCACCGACCAACAACTACCCACACTGGTGACCCCGCATTGAACACCAAAAAGACACAATCAGGAAGATGACGAGCGACAGTGATAGCGGCGACAAGGCCTCGTCACAGCCGGACGAGCAAGCAAAGAAGAAAGCGCCTAAAAGCAAATCTTCGAAGAAAAAGGAGCGCGTGTCCGTCGTTGATGACGATCCGACAACGGAGGTGTTTAGGGTCGGAGTGCGTATGCCACCCTTCTGGCCTCAAAAACCAAAAATATGGTTCGCTCAGATTGAGGGTCAATTCATCACCTCACGCATCACCGACGATACAACCAAGTTCTACTACGTCCTAAACCACCTGGAACGGGAGTACTCGGTCGAAGTAGAAGACATAATTACCGACCCACCGAGCTCTGGTAAATATGAAAAATTAAAATCGGAGCTAATTAAACGCCTGTCAGTCTCCGAGGAGGCTAAAACGAAACAGTTCCTGGAGCGGGAACAGCTCGGCGACCGGAAGCCATCACAGTTCCTGCGTCACCTACGTAGTCTCCGGTCGGATTTGTCGGACGGATTTCTTCAGACTGTATGGACTAGCCGTCTGCCACCCAACCTGCAGACGATCGTCGCATCGCAACCGAGCCTCACTCTGGACGCACTGGCAGACCTCGCAGACAAGGAACACGATGTTGTGCCACACTCACCACAGGTAGCAGCTACTTCATCTACCGCATCGGCATCCCGATCGGAACTAGACAGCATGGCACGTCAGATTACTGAGCTGACAAAACAAGTCAGCGCCCTCACGGCCGCTGTCTCCAACCCGTTCCGGTCAAGACCACGTGACCGACAAAACCAGCGTCAGCGTAGTAGCTCCCAAACTCCTGGAACCAGAAGTCGGTCGCAATCGAACTACAGAAAGTTCCCTACGTGCTGGTATCATTTCAAGTTCGGCAGCAACGCGAAACACTGCGTCAAGCCATGCGACTTCCAACCGGGAAACGATCAGGGCAGTCGATAATGGCGACTGAAGACTGCCCCACTACCGCCACAAACGGTCGCCTGTACGTTACAGACCGCAGATCAAAATGCCAGTTTCTCGTCGACACCGGAAGTGACCTATGCGTCTTCCCTAGATCTGCCATCCGTGAACGAAGAGAGAAGACCAGCTACCAACTGTGCGCGGCCAACGGATCACCAATTACTACATATGGATACGTACAGCTGAACTTGAACTTAGGGTTACGTCGCGATTTCGTGTGGCGTTTCATTGTGGCCGACGTAACCAAGGCTATCATAGGCGTAGATTTTTTGTCATATTTTAATTTAAGTGTGGATGTTCGTAATAAACGCCTAATAGACGGCACTACGAACATCCACATCACAGCTAGTATAGACAAGATGATATGTGTACAAAGTGTTAAGGTGGCCGTGACTGGAGATTCGAAATATCATAAAATACTCGCCGAATTTCCCGATTTAACTCGACCGGCAGGTATTCAACACACACCCAAACACAACACACTACACCACATACGCACCACATCACATCATCATCATTTCTTGTTCCTTTAGGCGTCAAGCACCCGATAAACTCAAGATTGCCCGATCCGAGTTTGAGGCAATGTTAGCGAACGGTACTGCGCGTCCATCCGAAAGCTGCTGGTCATCTCCATTGCACCTGGCCCCGAAAAAAGACAACGGTTGGCGTCCCTGCGGAGTTTACCGACTTTTAAACGCTAGGACCATCCCAAATAAGTATCCAATCAGGCACATCCATGACTTTGCTCATAGCCTGTCTGGTTGTACTGTCTTTTCAACGATCGATCTGGTTAAAGCATACAACCAGATCCCAGTGTTTGAGCAGGATATACCCAAAACAGCGATCACTACCCCCTTCGGACTCTTCGAGTTTCCATTTATGACATTTGGTCTTAGAAATGCTGGTCAAACTTTCCAGATGTTTGTCGACGAGATGACGCGTGGCCTAGACTTCTGTTACTGCTATTTAGACGATTTTCTGGTATTTTCAGCAACAGAAACCGAGCATGAACAGCATCTCCGTCAAATTTTTACCCGGATGAGAGATTACGGTATTTTAATTAACACAAACAAATGCGTTTTCGGAGCACCGGAGGTAACGTTTCTAGGCTATCGCATCAATAAACACTGCACCAAACCTCTGGAAACAAAGGTGAACGCTATCAAAGAGTTCACGGTACCCAAAACTGCCAAACAACTCCGCAGATTTTTGGGCATGATTAACTTTTACCGTAGGTTTATTCCAAATGCTGCTCAAATTCAGGCCCCTTTGAACGCTTTATTGACAGGTTCCATTAAAGCATCACACCCAGTTGACATAGATGGAAACTCACTAAGAGCCTTCGAAGAGTGTAAGCAGAGCCTATGCAACGCTGCCATGTTGGCGCACCCTGACTCAAACACGAAACTAGGCTTAGTCACGGATGCGTCTGATTGAGCGATTGCTGGCGTCCTTCAACAGTTGCAAGATGGTCACTGGCAACCGCTAGCTTTTTTCTCCCGCAAGTTGAGCCCCACGCAGCAGAAATACTCTCCGTATGATAGGGAGCTCCTTGCTATATATCAAATATTTTCGACATTGGCTGGAAGCAACCACCTTCACTATTTATACGGACCACAAACCCTTGTGCTACGCGTTTCACGAGCGCAAAAGTAAGTGTTCCCCACGGCAATATCGACACTTAGACTTCATAGCCCAATTTTCCACCGATATACAGCACATCGCCGGGCGAAATAACGTCGCAGCCGACACACTCTCCCGAGTTGACGAAATACAGATCCCAGTAGACCTCGAAGTGCTAGCAGAGGCACAGAAAAGCGATCCCGAGCTAGAGCAATTACTCAAGACCAAGACTTCCCTGCATTTAAAAAGTTAAGTATAACCGGCAGTCGCTCACAGTTGTACTGCGACCTCATCACAACGACTGCCAGGCTACTTGTACCAGAACCTTTTCGCAAGAAAGTTTTCAACAGCTTGCACTCGCTCAGCCACCCCGGCGCGAATACAACTGCGAAGCTAGTAGCGGAACGCTACGTCTGGCCACAGATGAGGAAAGACTGTCGCGAATGGTCTAGGGCATGTTTGAGCTGCCAGCGTACGAAGGTAAACCGACATGTATCGACGCCTCTCGGCACCCTCGGTTTGCCTTCAGCGCGTTTCAAACATGTGCACTTAGACCTGCTTGGACCATTACCTCCGTCTTGTGGATATCGGTACTGTTTGACAGCCATCGATCGATTCACGCGATGGACTGAAGCTGTCCCTATCACCGATATCACAGCGGAATCTGTGGCCAAGGCTTTCCTGCTCGGCTGGGTCGCGCGATTCGGTTGCCCAACTAACGTAGTCACCGATCGTGGTAGGCAATTTGAGTCATCACTCTTCGCACAGCTCTCGAAAGCATTAGGTTTTAGGCACCGCAAGACCACGGCCTACCACCCTCAATGCAATGGGCTCATCGAACGGTTTCATCGACAGCTCAAAGCGGCTATCATGTGCCACCCTGATTGCAGTTGGTCTGAGGCTCTCCCGTTCGTCCTACTCGGCATTCGCAGCTCCTTCAAGGACGACCTTCAGTCATCTCCTGTGCTCGTCTATGTCTATGTCTCGTCTTGTCTATCTCGTCTTGTCTATGGCGAACCCTTGCGCCTTCCAGGAGAATTCTTTGATAAGAACGTTGACGAATGCATACCTGACTATGCTGAATACTCAGCACGTATCAGAGCATTCGCCAACACTCTCCAGCCGGTACCAACTTCTCATCACGCGAGGTATAAAGTCTTCGTTTACAAAGACCTATCCAAATGTACTCATGTTTTTCTTCGCGAAGATGCACTTAGAGGGGCACTACAGCCAGCATACACTGGCCCCCACGAGGTGGCAGAGAGAGGGGACAAGGTTTTTAAAATAAAAGTCAAAGGTAAAGTAGTGACGGTATCAGTAGACCGATTAAAACCAGCTTACATATTGTCACGCCCACCTAATGACCTACCCACTAAACCTAATCCATCCCCACTACCATCTCCCTCATCACCCCCATCACCACCTGCATCTTCATCACCCTCACTACCACCACGTCCAACAACAAATGACAAACCAGTGGTCACAACCCGTTCCGGGCGTCACGTAAGATTCCCAGATTATTATCGCCCGTAACCCGGTCTCTGGAGGGGAGTGATGTGGGCAACCTACTACAAATACATACATAAAACATTGTACACACTTATTATATACTATACTAAATATATACTAAATTTATAGTTATATACTAAATTTAATATTATATATTTATTTTATTTATTTATATACACTATCATAAATATTTACATTATTAACTTAACATTATTTATTTATAAGATATTTATCTATTTACAACATTAATTTAGTACATTTAAATGTAATATTGTAAAATCATTATCCGATTTCATACATCGGATTACCTACCGGTCGATCGGAGAACAATGCACTCGAGCATTGCACCGAGCGAGCGAGCTACGTCATACCTACCTACCACCAGCCGGTTGCGCTCGCGACTCGGAATAACTCGGACCCGCTCGGGCAAAGTCATCCACCGCCTCGGTTCGTTCTCCAGTCACGTACGCACGCTCCTACGCGACACCCGCTCGCTCATTGTAGTGATTTTTAGCTCGATCGACGACGTATGCCAATATTCGTATGTTTGTGCCGGTAGCCTTTTAAATTTAAGTGGTGTACATAATAAACAATCTAAGGTGTTATATCGGTGTTTCATTATCGAAACCTAATCCGACGGCACCGACCAACAACTACCCACATATTCATTTCACGTTTGTAGCACAGCTACGAAACTCCGTAGCTTCGTAGCACTGCTATGAGTGCTACAAATGTAACAGAATTAAGAGGAAAGGGTACCGGGGGCTCTCCATACAAACGTAGTCGATTCTTTTGTCCCTGGATAATGACACTAGAGCCAATATTTTTGTTACATAAAACTTATAACTGCCATGACCATGTTCCTATTTTTGTTTTTTATTTTTGAAATTTTATAATTAGAAAATGAAAAAATGACAGGGGCATAGTCATGGCAGTTATAAGTTTTATGCAACAAAAATATTTGTGCTAGTGTCATTATCCAGGGAGCATTCAACTTGCTAGGTCCGCCCGTTCCTGAGAAAATCGGTGGTGACACACACACAGACAGACAGACAGACGGACAAGAAAGTGATCTAATCCTTTTTTTATCTTTTGAGGTACGGAGCCCTAAAAAAATTAAAATGATAACATAATTTAATATACCTACGGGGCCTATTATAAACCAACCTTAGTGTAAATCTCGGTTCAACAAAGTTAACATTAAGATTAGGGGGTCGTAAATCACCCGAGCAAATTACCCAGAAGGTAACATGCCGCGTTCAACGGGTTAAAGATATCACGGTTATGTTTGATTGATCCGGGGTAATGGACGTGAAGGTAATGAAAACTCTGATATTAATTCATTACTAGGTATTCAATGGGTTATCTTAATAATATGACTAAAACGGTTTTCAACGAAGGGATTCTGATACGAAATGTGTATCACAAGTTACATACTTAGACAAAAATTTTATTAATTAAAATATTATTAATAATATTTAATTTTATTATAGAACATTTTTCGCCGCTTTTTGCTTTTCGGTTAAGTATCGCGCTTTTGCCGAAAAAATAAATACACGTGATATTACTACACCCCCACACGCTCAGGAATCTTATATATAAAAATGAATTGCTGTTCGTTAGTCTCACTAAAACTCGAGAACGGCTGAACGGATTTATCTTATCTTAGTCTTGAAATGTTCGTGGAGGTCTAGGGAAGGTTTAAAAGGTGAGAAAAAATCGAACGGCATCGGGACTTACGCGGGTGAAACCGCGGGGCGCAGCTAGTTAATAATATATAAATATTGCAGGACATTCCACACATCGCCATCTAGCCCCACGCTAAGTAACTAGACTTGTGTTATGGGTGCTAGACAACGAAAATACTACTTAAATACTTTTCTTTTGTAAATATATAATTTTAATACATAGAAACAACCAGACCACAGACAAATATCTAAGAATACTTGTCTGAGGCGGGAATCGAACCCGCAACCCTGTGTTTGGCAGTCCGGCATGGTGACCATTGTACCAACTGGGTCGTCAAAATTATGCGGGTGAAACCACGGAGCGCTGCTAGTACGTAATAAAGACACAAAAGGTGGTACTATCCGGGAACAACCTATCCTATCCCCTTAAGTACCTAAGAAGGTAACTTGTGAGACACATCTGTTGATCCACCATGCATTACTATAACGATCAGACAACGCCTCGCAACTTTTCTTTACGACATAATAAATCAAAATATGATAGGTGTAGGTAAAGAAACTTTCAAGGTCTTTTGGGACTAGTACACACTGGCTGACGTCATTTTCGATGGCGCTCATTTTGGGCCACGTACGTTTTTGGAGACTATGTACCGGAAAGCGCAGCGCGGGACGGCCTCCGAATAGATGGACGGACGACTTAAGGGCAGGTGCTAATAAAGCTACCAAAATCGACCTTTGTTTTAAGCAACTCTAAGTAATCAAATACTCTTTTTTTGTTATTTGGATATAAATAGATATTGTAGTTCAATAACCATATTTTTGTTTATTGTGGTTGAAAACATGATATGAACAACTTCGTTCGATAAAAAAAATGTTAGAAAACAGAGAATTATTAGATCGTTTATCGGGTTTTATTCAAATACAGTTAACGTTTGTTTCTAAAAATGAATCAAATGATAGGTTTTGACCTCTCGGAACTATATTTGTGGATAATAATGCTAAAATGTTTTGCATATCGATCAAATATAACAGTTAGCACGCAGCACGCTACGGTTTTGAGAGCGGGGGCTAAGGTAATGTATGGGCCTACACACGGTACTGGAAGAGCGCCTTAATTAAGATCGTGGGAAGTCGTTGGACGCAGAGAGCATGCGACCGATCGCTTTGGAAGCCTTTGGGGGAGGCCTATGTTCTTCAGCAGCGGACGTCCTGTGGCTAATATGATGATGATGAATTTTAGGCACGCCGCGCCGCTGCCGGCTTTTGTCTTTGCTGTGTCGGCGTAATCAGCGCTAAATTTTAAAAAGTAGCCGCGGGCTTTATTATGATGTTTTCCGTCACCGTGAGAGCAATGTCAATTAGCGCACATAATTTTTTCTTAAGATAAATACATTGGTGCACGGCCGGTCGGGATTCGAATCCCATGACCTTCAGAATGAATGTCGAGGTATCTACCACTAAGCCAACACCGCCCTTAAAAAACGCCCTTACACTGATGTCCTCCGGTGTGCGCCGGTCCTTAGTCTCGCCAAGTTTACGATGTACCCCAAAGTTAGGGGTTCTAGGTGCTTGCTAAGTTACTAACTACTTAGTTCAGGGTTAGATGAAACAGAAGTTACAAGAAATAAGGTAGGTTTGAAGCCAGTTTTAACGTAAAAATCAAGAAAGAAAAAGCGGCCTGTTCTTGATTTTTTAAGGCACAACCATTTATACTTACTTAGTTAAGTAAAAGTTTTCCGAAAGTTAAACAAAGGTTAAGGTGAAATAGAGTTTTTCTAAAGTTATTACTAACTTAGGAGTATAGTGCGCTCTACAACTTCAAGCTGCGTTATTTTTCTAAGGTTTCTAAACTTGTTACTGTGTTGATCCATTAAGGTGAAAGGGTACCGGCGCTCTCTTCATACAAAAGTAGCCGACTGTTTCGACTATGCCCATAGGTCTTGTTTTTTTTCATTTTCTAATTATCATAGAAATTAAGATTTAAAAAACAATATAAAACAAAACATAGGGGCATGGTCATAGCAGTTATAAGTTTTATGCAACAAAAATATTTGCTCTAATGTCATTATCCAGGGAGGAAACAGTCGACTACGTTTGTATGGAGTGAGCGCCGGTACCCTTTCACCTTAAAGTTGTGAAGTATAAATGGAGGTCGATATGCCAACTAAAATTTCGTTTATTGACCATAGATTGCCGGAGTTCTATCAATCGAAACCATCGTTATAATATCAAAAAAAAGAAAAGAAAAAGAAGAAAGTATATAAGTAATATATCCGTTGTCTAGCACCCATACCACAAGTCTAGCTACTTACCTTGGGGCTACATGGCGATGTGTGGAAGGTCCTGCAATATTTATTATTTATATTATGTAAGCACCTATTTTATTTTTTTAAACTCTATCAATCGGACTTTCCTAAAAATAATAACAAATTATATTGGTAAAAGATCTACTGGAAGAGTAGGACCAAGATTAACACTTCATATAGGTCAAAGTAATTTTTTATTTTTTTTGGATGCTTAATGCTTTTGTACAAAGATCACATAGAAACGTCTTAAAAGTTTTTATAAGAGAGACAGCTCAATTGATTTTAATGTACAGGCGTAGTTCATAGGCTGTTAAAGTCGGTGAAAGGTAGGATACTTTCTATTCTGCCCCCTTAGACAAGATTGCTTTCTATTAGCGATATCGCCAATCGATAGATTTAATTGTATGAAATTGACATAAAGCATTGTATAAAATTTGCATAAGATGAAACTTATCCGTCATTATGTTTCTTTAACGCAAGACTACGTGAATTTTCGTTGGCTTATGTCGATTTTTTACAAAAATTAATAAAAAAACAGTCTGTCGATTGGCGATATCGCTAATAGGAAGCAATCTTGTCTAAGGGGGATGATTTCAGGCGCTAGTGGCTCCACAACAGTTTTTATCAAAACCACTTGATAAAAGCTGGTGTTAACCACTAGCCGTTTGAAAAAAATATGAACTACCAACTGCAATATTTTTGCATATTAGCTTTTAAGTAAGTTTTTTAAAATTCCCAAATGTTTATTACAAAATTAATTAAAAATTAATTAAAAATATACTCGAAACCTAAGAGTGGTGGCAGATGATCCGCACGGACGTGTGTTTAGGTATTTTGATCGAGCGATGGCCGCCGTGGAAAACCACTCGGGCGGTGCTCGCTTGATTAATTTGCCTACACGGTACGTGAAATTTTAATCCATATTTATCTAGTTTTTAATATTTATAATTCTATTGCCTACTAACATAGTTTTCGTAAGTTTTTGTACTAACAACATATGGACTGTAATAATTGTCTGAAATAAATGATTTTGAATTGAATTGAATTGAAAAACACATTTTCTACATTCATTTGAACTGTCGTAGGAAAAACAGTCGATGACTTCACTAGCTCATCTTTGAAGCCTCACTTCATGAAGGTTTTTTTTTTCTGGAAAATGTACAAAGTTTGTATGGGACAACCGGAATACAAAGTTTGTATGGGACAACGTGATTCCCTGGTCCACTTTCGACTTTTACGCTGACGAAGTCTCGGGCAAAAGCTAGGTTCTTATATATTTCATTGGAAGAATACTAACATCTGGTTATTTTGTAAAAAATAATAATAAAACTATTTAAATAACTACCATTACACCAAATACAAACTTAAAATGAAGTTGTTCCCAACTTCAGTGCAAACGTTAGAGATTTGATCATTCGCAAACGGTTGCGGCAGGGTGACCATCTGTTCGCATTTCGCAACAACTAGGCAACTTTGCCGTGAAGGTGCGATCGCAACTTTGCCTAACTCGGTGTGAGTTTGCACTTAACATTTCACAATGAGATTGTACCTGTTAACACTGTTGCTGCTGAATTTATTGATTGGTTTAGTTCAATTAGGCGAACGTTCAACGGTTGTTTTGATGAAAATTATAGAGTGAGCTGGACACTTGATCCTTATTCTTCTTCTTTTGTATGTCGATTCCGAAGTACACGGCATAAAAAAGGTGTCATTAAGGCAAGACAAAAATCCTCTTCCTATAAATGCTAGAGAATAAATTGTTGCGTTTAGTAATAGTACATTGCGATACAAGTGTGGTAAATTGATCATTGCATTGAGGTGGATTATAAAGCGCGAGCGCGTTTATAAAACTGAGATGGAATGATCAAACCACACGTGTATCGTATGATATTTTTTTTATCACAGTTGCGAAAGAAAAGACTTGAAATAGGTAAGTAATAAAAAGTTAACATAATATTTGTGTTATTTTTTAGGCATAATTTTTTTGTTCTATATACTCCCGAAAGGGCAGGCAAAAGACTTTTAACCTATACAGCCTCGTCTGTCATGCAATATTTTTTAGGTTTTCTTCCATTTGTTTTTGCGTCGGGGGTTAAAAACAGAATACAATGGTACGGAGCAAATTCCATTCAAACAAACAATACAAACTTTCCTTTTTATAATATTAGTATAGAGTATAGATAAAGATTGTACTTACCAAAATCTTTACAAATAAACAGAGACTAAGGTAGTACCTAAGCTAATCCGAATCTACTCCTAGAGGATAAATTAATTCCTATCTTTGTATAGTCAAAATACGTCATCTAATCCGTTAGATAACGTATTTCGACTATACAAAGGGTTAATGTTTACTCGAATATTCCCCTGAAAACTACGGAGCGTAATTAAGAGAAAAGGGTACCGACGCTCTCTCCATACAAACGTAGTCGACTGTTGCCTCACTGGACACTAGAGCAAATATTTTTGTTGCATAAAACTCATAACTGCCATGACCATGTCCCTTTGTTTTGTTTTTTTTTTAATCTTAATTTCTATGATTATTAGATAATGAAAAAACCAAGACATAGAGGCATAGTCATGGCAGTTATAGGTTTTATGCAATAAAAATATTTGCTCTAGTGTCATTATCCAGGGAGGAAACAGTCGACTACGTTTGTATGGAGAGAGCGTCGGTACCCTTTCTTCTTAATACCAATATATTGTCAATGAAACTTAATTTACAACAGCGAAATGCATTAAACTGTGGCAGCAATCAGTTGTTATTTTAACAAGCTTCATGACAATCAACGCAATGAATACTGAATAGTTTTCGTGAAATAATAACATTACCTTTGTTAACTCTACTAATGAATGACTTCGTTCCTACTATACCAGATCCTATCTCTACCCGATTTAAAATTAATTACTTAATTACTCCGCTGGCTCAGCGACCCAAAGGGGATCTTGGCCTCCGGAAGAATCTTCCATCGCTCCCTGTCCTGCGCTATGTCTTGCCAATGAAGAATGTTACTAGGTATGTCAAATCGCTCCCTGTCCTGCGCTATTTCTTGCCAATGAAGAATGTTACTAGGTATGCCAAATCGCTCCCTGTCCTGCGCTATTTCTTGCCAATGAAGAATGTTACTAGGTATGCCAAATCGCTCCCTGTCCTGCGCTATTTCTTGCCAATGAAGAATGTTACTAGGTATGCCAAATCGCTCCCTGTCCTGCGCTATTTCTTGCCAATGAAGAATGTTACTAGGTATGCCAAATCGCTCCCTGTCCTGCGCTATTTCTTGCCAATGAAGAATGTTACTAGGTATGCCAAATCGCTCCCTGTCCTGCGCTATTTCTTGCCAATGAAGAATGTTACTAGGTATGCCAAATCGTTCCCTGTCCTGCGCTATTTCTTGCCAATGAAGAATGTTACTAGGTATGCCTAATCGGTTGAAAGTTTGTTACAGTAAAGCTTGTATGTATACAAATACATTAGTTTTTGTTGTAGTCAAAAATACCTAATCGTTTTGATTTTACAGGCGATTAAACTTACGTGACCGCATGTGACGTCAATTTATAACGCTTCGCGTAGGAACGCATCGAGTATGAGTCCGCGTCGCACGTTTACTTCCATAAATCGGAAACTAATTGACGTATCGAAATAATTCTTTCACTTGAATTTTTTATTTTTGACAAAGAATATGAAGAGCTAATATTCAAAATTGGATAACATTCTCCATTGTTGACTTGAAGATCTTCAATTGTCGATTTAAAATTACCTAACAAAAATTCTCTTTTCTACCCGATTTCATTATTTTGACCCACGTGCTCACGTCCGATTCATAGGTACAGTTTGCGTCATAAGCACACTATCAGTGCGCTACAGTGATACTATGAACAAGTATTGGACTTACGACCTTCTTCTAATAACCGTTACATACAAACACATAAGTTGGGACTTGAATTAGAAGTACTCAGTGTGTTCATTTTTTTCAACATGTTAGCTATGTATTTAGTTGGCCGAGTGGTATAAACCGCCACCCGCTCTACCAACCGACGTGGGTTCGATCCACATGTTACACTGCATGGAGTGTTTAAAATAGTGCTGCACAGGATTGTAAACGTTACGCTAGTGAACTTTTGAGCTCCGATTGTACATTTTACATCCGATCGATCTAATATCAAAGTAAAATGTAGCCTATTATAATTCCCCCGATTCAATGAAGGATGTCACTCAACCGCCTCCGGACTCAAGTAGGCCACTGCAGTCAAAATAATAAGCCGGTGGGGTTTCACCTCGGACAGAGAAGCGCTGTTACTGTGGGGCAACAGAATCGATGGATCACCTACTCTAATAAAATGAGATAAAACTCTATTCAATAGTTTGTTAGTTTTTTTAATCTTTGTCATATATTTTCAAAGTTTCATTTCTCAGTAATGATCAAGAAACTTGGTAACAATCCCCGAGGATCGTGGTACAATTATTCCGATAATTCACTTCGTTGTGAAAGGTTTTGCATTTCTATTCAAGTTCTCTTGTTATAGGTTATAACTTAGGTTTTTTTATTTCAAAGTAAGTACTAACTTACATTTTCTTGAAAATACCTTAATAAGAGATTTTAAAACACACAGAACTCTTTTAACTAATAATAATATAATAATAAATATAGCAGGCCATTCCACACATCGCCATCTAGCCCCGAGTAACTAGTAACTAGACTTGTATTATGGGTGCTAGACAACAGATATATTGCTTAAATACTTTTATTTTGTAAATATATACTTATAATACATAGAAACAACCAGACATATATAAATAATAAATATATAAATTCATGTCTGAGGCGGGAATCGAACCAGCAACCTTGTGTTGCAGTTGACGACCCAACTGGGTCGTCAATATCGCTTTACAAATATTCGTAAGCCTCCATAAAGTAGGTACTTAAGACGCTCTTAAAAATTGTTTTGGCATAAAAGGGAAAATACTTGTGCGACTTGAATTAGAATAAGCTCTTCAATAACAATCAGTGAACGACTCGTTTGTTATGGATCAATGACGATTGTCAATTAAGTTAAATCATTAAAAAAAATCCCATTTTTTCTTCGGTTGCAGACCGAAGTTATGGCTGTGCACATAAGGGTACCGGGGGCTCTCTCCATACAAACGTAGTCGACTGTTACCTACCTGGATAATGACACTAGCACAAATATTGTTCTTGCATAAAACCTATAACTGCCATGACTATGCCCTATGTCTTGGTTTTTTTATTTTCTAATTATTATAGAAATTGAGATGTAAAAAACAAAAAAAAACATATGGTCATGGTCATTCAGGGAAAACAATACAGCCAATATTATTGTTGCATAAAACTTATAACTGCCATGACCATGCCTAGCATTATACATAATGCCCGGGCATTATGTATAATGCTATCTTATAAAAAAAAATACAGGACATTCCACACATCGCCATCTAGCCCCAAGCTAAGTAACTAGACTTGTGTTATGGGTGCTAGACAACGGATATACTACTTATATACTTTTCTTTTGCAAATATATACTTATAATACATAGAAACAACCACGCCATAGACAAATATCTAAGCATAAATACTTGTCTGAGGCGGGAATCGAACCCGCAACCCTGTGCTTGGCAGTCCGGCATGGTGACCATTGTGCCAACTGGGTCGTTATATGAATAATACAAGCGATTTTGGGCAAAATAGTTAACTATCATCTAAACTTTAATATTATTTACACTATCTGGAGTAGGTAATTATTGTTCCTTGAAACCCAAAAATTATTGTTCCTTGAAACCCAAAAATTATTGTTCCTTGAAACCCAAAAATTATTGTTCCTTGAAACCCAAAATTATTCATTTTTATGGTCGGGGGCCTAGACCATTCACAGAAAATGTATATTTTCTCGTTTTGACCCATTATGTCAATTATTCCCAAGGTGAGACGCTGTTGAAAATTATATTATCTCAATATTTTAAATTGTTCACTTCGCTCGTTCAGTTGTGGCCTAGAAAGAATATACATCAAAAATCTTTTATGATCTATGATAACACCGTCCACACAAGTTTATTAATTATCGTTACCGCAAATCTTTATTCATTTCGTTTTGTACACTGTTAGAATGCAGTTCGTCAAACAACCGGTATCATTGCAATTTGAAAATATTGATTTTGCATCAGAAAAATGCAGTTCTCGTCATGGAAAACTTTTACCGAATACAATACGTTGTATAATATGTGGCCCATCGAACTGTGGAAAAACAAATTTGGTTATCGGTTTACTCTTGCACGAAAACGGTTTACAATTTCGTAATGTTTATGTATATTCAAAAACTCTATACCAACCAAAATACGTGTATTTAGAAAAGGTGTTGCAAATTGTTCCTGGTGTTTCTTTCTCAAAGTTTCATGAAAATCAAGAAGTTCTTTCTCCTGATGCGGCAAAATGTAACTCAGTTATTATATTCGATGATGTGTCATGTGAGAAACAAAATAATATGCGCGACTTTTTTGCAATGGGTAGACATAAATATATAGACTGTTTTTATTTAAATCAGACCTACAGCAAAATCCCAAAACAATTGATAAGAGATAATGCAAATTTACTTATACTTTTCAAACAAGATGATATAAACATGAGACACATTTATGATGAACACGTCAATACAGATATGACATGGCAAGAATTCAGAGAAATGTGTGCAAATATATGGAAAGAACCCTACAGTTATGTGGTAATAAATAAGGACTGTGAAAAAAACAGAGGATGTTATCGAAAGAAATTTGATACATTTGTTAAGTTTCATTAGTCGACTGATGTAAGCCAGTGTTCATCAATTATTTGAATCATTTTTAGTCGATTCGTTGTACAAAAAACAAGTATAATGTCTTACATACCTGTGTATCGTCGTTACGTTGATGAAGAGGAACGTTTACGGAGTTTTGCTACTTGGCCGCTGGGTTTAAATCAAAAACCAAAAGAAATGGTTGAAGCAGGATTTTTTTATACGGGGAGGAGCGACAGAGTCGTCTGTTTTTACTGTGATGGAAGAATGAAAGATTGGAGCCCCAAAGATCTGCCATGGGAAGAGCATGCACGCTGGTTTAATAAATGTCCGTATGTATTAGTAATGAAAGGAGAAGACTATGTAAAAAACATACTAAATAGAGGACATGATGAAGTCGAAGAAGAGTGGAATAAAATTGAATCGAGATCTCCACATTTAAAAGCCGACACGATATCGTTATCAGTTATGTGTAAAATTTGTTTGGAAGAAGAATTGAATACGTGTTTTATATCTTGTGGTCATGCTGTGGCTTGTGCGAAGTGTGCTCTGTCTCTTGATGGTAAATGCCCAATTTGCAGAAAAGTATTCAAAAAAATTATTCGAATATATTTATAATAAATAATGAATAAAAACATTTTTATTTTCTAACTAAATAGTAAACAACTTTGCTGAGCTCTGATTAACGATCCTCATTCGCTAGATTAGAACCCACACAAATATTTAAATAGTTGAAAATATTGTTAAAGCTATCATTTCGTGACGATTACTTGAACCAATAAAGTCCAATACAATGACAATAAAATTAAGAAAACGAATCACCGATGCTGTTAAAGGGAAGGTTGAATGCACGTTCCGTTTCTTATGGGCATGCTGTGGCTCTGTAGGGGATTTTTATTCGATTATATTTCTGAATAAATAATTAATTATTGGCATGAGAAATCCACTATAAATAGCTGAATGTATAAGCCAGACCTTCATTTCGCAAGGATACAGACATTAGTTATATCAAAGCCTGATAATGGAAAAAAAACTGAAAAATCAAATTGTAGAAGCTGCAGAAGCTGTTAAAAAGAAGGTTCGAAAGATGCGTGATATTGAAACGGAAAAGAGTAATATATTGGAATCCGTTTTTAAACCAATTACAGAACCTCTTCATAAAATGGTAGATAATTCTTCACTAATCGATACTCTTAACAACAAAGAAGCAATCAACAATAATTCAAAAACTATGAAACGTGAAATTAAATTTGATACTTCAAGCCCATTAGAGAGTGATAAAACTCTTAAGAGACTATCCACCATTGGAACTAATAATAATACATTTAATCCAAAAGTTTCTTCTGAATCGGAAGAATTCGATGAGAGCGATGATGTTGATGAAGTTAAATCGGATGAAGGAGATGAATCGTTTAAAACAGTAGATTCAGATCCAACTGATAGAAGTTTTAACATATCTTCGTGGTCGTCTACTTCGGAAGCAAATTTTCAAAATGTTCCGTTTGGTGTGAGACATGAACGCGGTAAACTCATGATGGGATCTTCACGTGTAATTGTGTCCGATAGTTGTATTCAAATTGGTGCGAAAAAGTATAAGATTACAGATGGTATAAACGAATTATTGTTTAAAAAAGTTCCTAACTTAAATGTAATAAATGATGAAGATTTGGCTCATTATAAGTTAATGTTACTAGAAACAAATGCTCATCGAAGAAATTTCAAGCCAAATCAACCTATCAAAAGTAATAAGGGTCGAAAATACTTGAGTATCATAAAACCACTATTCAAGTTACGTAAAGTTTCGGCAAGTACAGACTGTAGCCAACCGGATATAACACATCAAGGAAAAGGTTTACCATTGTTGAAGACATGGAAGAAAAATGTCGACTACGTATACTGGGACGATCCTAATGAACTAATCGAAAGATTAAAGCTTTTAATTGCATCAAAAAATGCTGGTAACACTGGGTTGGAAAATGAAATAATATCCATTATAGAAGAACTGCGTGAAAGTGGTATTATACCTTATTAAATAGTAAACATCCCTTATTTTTTTCATTTCAACATCGTCTCTGATACCCATCAGTTCGAAATAATGGATAAATTTGGAAATTATGGTCGTAACCGAATACGTTTACCTGATTTTTTAGAAAACTTTGATAATAAGGTGTTGATGCGGACCGAAAGCGGTGAATTCAATTTACATAACACAAGATTGACTGGTATTTCGATTCCATTCCAAGATTCCGACGCTGTCAACAAAGAATATGTTGATAAACAAAATAAATTGTATTTAAAGAAGCAAGAGCTAGAAACAATAGTAAATGATTTAAAGGCAGTTGTGAAAGAACACTTCGATAGTATTAAAGCAGATTATTGTACAAAGGCTGAGTTAACTCAAATCACAAAATTTTTAAAAAATGAGTAAACTTCAAATTGTAAATGAAATTCACAAACCGGCTCGCAAGAATTTTAACCGACGATCTGTAATATTGAAAGGAATCGATGACTTATGGCAAGCTGATCTTATTGATTTTCAAAGTCTAAAAAGTTATAATCGAGGCTATAGCTATATTTTAGTGATAATAGATTGTTTTTCTAAGTTTTCTTGGACAATCCCTGTTAAAACTAAAACCAAAACCGAAATAGCAAATGCGTTTAATAGTTTATTAGTTAATAATCTCCGAAAACCGATTAATTTACAAACTGATATGGGCACTGAATTTTACAACGATGAATTTAAAAAAGTTATGAGGAAATTTAACATTAATCATTACTCAACATACTCTATTAAAAAGGCCTCTATAGTAGAAAGACTAATAAAGACACTGAAAACCAAGTTATATAAACTTTTTAGTTTAAACGGTAATTATAAATGGATTGGTGAACCATTGAAAATTATCATAACAACGTACAATAATACAATACATCGAACAATAAAATACAAACCAAACGATGTAAAGCAATCAAATCAATGTGAAATTTTAAAAAATATAATGAGTTCCCACAAAACAAATATACTAACGAAGACCGGTAAGCTAAAGGTAGGCGATCATGTTCGCATAAGTAAATATAAAAGTAGCTTTGAAAAGGGATATACTCCTAACTGGTCTACAGAATTGTTTTTAGTTAAAAAAGTTCATCTTTCTGTACCAGTAACATATTCTATAGAAGATCTGCGTCATCAACCTATATTAGGGCGTTTTTATGAGCAAGAACTTCAAAAAACAAACTGTCCCAATGTGTATCTTATTGAAAAAGTTATAAGGAAAAAGGGTAATAAACTCTTTGTCAAATGGCTAGGTCTTTCGCAAACTGAAAACAGTTGGATTAATAAACAAGCTATTTTATGACCTCTGATTCTCTGATATATTATAAAAATATAAAATTGCGAATGCTAAAAGATATTACCCCATTTATAACTCAGCTATGCGCGGAGGAGGACTCGTGAATAGTATTATAAATAACTTACCGTTTGAATTGCATTTACCTGGATATAATTATTGTGGACCTGGTACACGATTAAGAGAACGATTATTGAGAGGAGATAAAGGAATCAATGAGCTTGATAACGCTTGTATGAGACACGATATTGCTTATAATAATTCAAATAGTTTGGAAGATCGACATAAAGCTGATTTAGATCTCATAAATATGGCAAAACAGAGAATTAAATCAAAAAACGCTGGAACAGGTGAAAAACTTGCTTCGTGGCTTGTGAACAAGGTGATGAAATCCAAAGTCAAGCATGGTGCAGGCGTGAGATCATTCAAGTCGGTGGTTTCAAAAATACATAAAAGACTGAAAAAGTCAAAACCAAAAAGTGATGCTGCAGCAATAAAAGAAGCTTATTCAGCGGCTAAAAAGCTCATAAAAAATAAGAAAAAGGTTTTTGTGCCTCGTGTTATACCGTTACCGAAAACAGGCGGTGTTTTACCACTTATTCCAATATTCGCCGGACTATCAGCGTTGGGCGCATTAGCCGGAGGTGCTGCAGGTATTACGAAGGCAGTAAATGATCATAAGTCAGCTAAAAAGAACTTAGAAGAAGCTCAACGTCATAACAGAATGATGGAATCAATTGCTTTAGGAAAAGGCCTCTATATAAAACCCTACAAGACAGGAAATGGTCTTTTTGTAAATAAATCAAAAAACTAATTACAAGGTTACCCAAACGCGCTCTTACTGATCTAGACATATTAGGATATGCTAATAAATACATACCTCACTTTAGAGGTGTTTTTATGAGAAATGAGTTACCATCACAGCCTAAAGATATTGAGTGTGCGATTGTTAATTTAGATAGTTCAGAGAATGAAGGAACTCATTGGGTAGCCTATGTAAAACTATTCAAATATTGTGAATATTTTGACAGCTTCGGTGATTTAAAACCACCGTTAGAATTGATCAAATATTTGAAATATAATATAACATATAACTATTGCAGATATCAAAATTTTAATACATTTTATTGTGGTCATTTATGTTTAAAATTCCTTGATACATTTTGGACAAATGTGTTGTATTGATATTTTAGTAAATGTTTTAATAAAGGATTATCGACTATATAATTACAAACTAGTTTTTATCACCTTCATTTGTAAAATGTCTTTCACGTTGTCTATAACTGGTAATACCTCGGTTTTATCTTCCACTTTTTATCCACCATTGCAATTTGAAGGTGAATACGAGTGTGCCCTGTTGTATTTGTCGACATTCAATTCAATCCCTAACATTGATAAAAGAAACAACAAATTTTATTATGGCAACAATGATGTATTAGAAATACCAGAAGGTGCTTACGAACTTCAAGATATTTCTGATTACTTAAAATCAAACATTAAAAATGAAACTAATATAAATTTATTTTGCAATAACAACACATTGAAAACTTTCATTTTCTGCTCTAAAGACATACATTTCGAAAAAAATTACTCTCTTGGAAATTTACTAGGGTTTGGTAAGCAAACTCTAAAAGCCAATATAATACACGAGTCTCAGCTTCCAGTTAACATTTTATCAACGACAGTGGTGAGAATCGAATGTGATATAGTGAGCGGTTCATATATTAACGGACAATCAAGCCACATTATTTATGAATTTGCTCCAAATGTTCCACCAGGTTATCGAATAATAGAAGTGCCGAAAAATATAATTTATTTTCCTGTCAATCAAAATAACGTAGGTTCCATAAATATCAAATTATTAGACATTAATAATAATTTGATAAATCTACGAGGTGAAGAAGTTCAATTGTATATGCATGTCAGAAGAAAATGATCGACTTTAATAAATACGGTAATGGTATTATAAAACACATCAGTACGCATCGAACATTCCGGAAAGGAACAACTAAAACAAAAATTAAAATAACGAAAGAAAACAAACAATTCCTGAAATTAATCGGACTCTTAAAATGAGTATATTAGATGTAACAAGTTCACCTGCTTATGATAATACCATAGAAGGTATCGAATATCATTCATATAAGCCGTATGTTACAAGTTACAACAGAAATGATGAAATTCGGATACCTATCAACCAACAGGATTTGTACGTATTACCATCTGCAAGTACCCTCTACGTAGAAGGAACTATAAACATTATAAAAAATGTTACAAAAGAAAAGGTTACTGCTATTGAATTCACGAATAATCCAATACTTTTTCTGTTCCAAGATGTTCGTTATGAACTCAATGGAGTGGAAATCGACAGAATAAAAAATGCTGGTATGACAACAACAATAAAAAATTTATTATCTTTTAATGAAATTGAGGCTAAAGTCGCAAAAGCTTGGGGTTGGGATATAAATGGAACAAAGACAACCCTCCATAATTTTTCTTGTTCAATACCTCTTAGTAACATTTTAGGCTTTACTGAAGATTATAAGAAAATTGTTATGAATTGCAAACATGAACTAATATTGTTACGCAGTAATACAAATTTAAACTCATTAAAAATCCCATCTGGTGAATCTCTTGAAGACATAATAATTAATAAATTAGTTTGGCGCGTTCCACACGTCAAGGTATCCGATAAAGAAAAAGTACATTTATTAAAACTATTAGAAAAGGACCGTCCTCTACATTTTGCTTTTAGGAATTGGGATTTATATGAGTATCCGTTATTACCAAAAACAACTAAGCATACATGGTCAATCAAAACGTCCTCGCAGATTGAAAAACCACGTTATGTAGTATTGGGTTTACAAACAAATAGAAAGAACTTACCAGATAAAGATATGTCGCGATTTGATCATTGTAATTTGAGAAATGTTAAGGTATATCTCAATTCTGTCTATTTTCCATATGAAAATTTAAATATAAATTTTAGTGAAAACAAATTCGCTTTATTATATGAACAATATGTCAAATTCCAACAATCTTATTACGGTCGTAGAAGTGAACCGCTACTCAGTGCATCAGAGTTTAAAGAAAAAGCGCCACTGTTTGTAATCGATTGCTCTAGACAAAGTGAAAACCTTAAGTCGGGTCCAGTAGTCAGTGTACGTATAGAGCTTGAAAGTAATGTTGAAATACCCGATCAAACATCGGCATATTGTCTCATTCTAAACGACTGTATTATAGAGTATAGACCATTAAGCAATTTAGTAAAAAAAATATCATGACTTCAGACGTTGCTATAGTCGATCTGCAAGGATTCAAAGATGATACCAATCGATTCATTGTGAAAGAGTTTTCAATTTTATCTCAAGGATATACTCAAACCTTTCTTATCAAGGCTCCGTATCCCTTCAGAGAATTGTCGGTTGAAGGAAAGCGACAAGTTCGGTGGATTGAAAATAATCGAGGGATTTATTGGAACGAGGGTTATGTATACTTTAACGATTTTAAACACACTATTAAACTGTACCTAAATAATAGAAAAAATATTGTGAAAGGTGCTGAGAAAGTTAAGTGGATAAAGGAACTCTGTTCTACTTGTGAAATTGTTGATGTTGATAAAAAAGGATGTCCTAATTTTTTAAAATTATATAATGACTATACAAAAAAAGATATGACATTAAATTGTTTACATCATAAAAAATACTGCGCTTTAAAAAATGTTTTATGTCTAAAGTTGTGGTGTAAAGATAACAGCATATTTTCCTATTCTTTATTTACTAAATAACTTTTTCCTAAGTGTATACCTACTTATGACATTATATTAACAATAAATAATGTTTAAAATTGATTTTTTAGTACAAGTACAAATAAAAAGAAATTTTATAGAGAAATGTGTTTTATTTTAAAAATAGCCTCATACTACCTACTTTATAATAAGTTTGAAAGAAACAAATAAAACAAGTGTATTATCGAAATACATTTTTATTTTAAACATTAACTTATACATTACATAAAATACAGTGATCTGCTAGCGCAGTTTAAGTACTTACATATTATTATTAATAACAAAAAAAGCTGAAATATATTTCACTACACATTTTAGTTTAAAAAAAAAAAACAATCACAAATTGTAATAGTTATCACCACACAGTTTTTTTGATATATTACTTATTATTCGTTCAGTTTGCTCCAGGATATCATCTACTGAATCTTTAACAATATATTGTGCACTCACAAGAACTGAATCCTCGTCCTCGGGTTTAGGATCACTGATGTCTTGAATTTGTATCTTAATAACGCGCCTCCCTCTGCACCTTTCACCATTTATTATAAATGATGGTCTCTGAAGTCGAATACGCTTAGTCTCCACGTCTTTTTTGGAAGTTTTTTCCTTACGAAGGCGCTTCTTTTTCGTCTGTTCTTTAGGTTGTTGTGTTCCGGAAAGGCGTAGCGAGCCTTGTTCCTTTAAATCGGGAAACAATTCATCAAAACCAGCTAATGGATCTTGTGCACATTGCAAAAATATATCTTGTGATTCCGTCATGTCTGTAAAAAAATAAAAACATTATTATTAAAATGGTAACATAAAATGTAAACAAAAACTTTAAAAAATTGGTGTTAAATAAATTTCCATCGATAACCTATCTGAAACAAAAATATTATGTAGGTACTTACCGATATTTCAGCTTTGGAACAACTGATTTAATTATAACACTGCGCTAGCAGATTACTGTGTATCCTTTATAAAATACTAAATGCGAATGATTATCGAATGGAACCGTTTGCCTATATTGCTTACTTTTCAGAATGATGTGAATGTAATTAGATTCAGTTGGTTTTAAATCTCTAATTTCATTTTTTCTTTATAGCAAAATCGTGTTGAGACATGTTGTTTTAGTAAACTGCATTGTTTATTAAGTACCTATCTTATTAGCAAGTAATTAAAGGCAGCTGTTATTTCATCTCTAATTTCATTTCTGTCTATATGACAAAATCACGTTAAGACATGTCGTTTTAGTAAACTGCATTGCTTATTATGTAGGTACCTAATATCTACACACCACATTTCTTTCTTAGAAAGTTTTGTCAGCTGGTATTTTATGTAATTGAAGTATACCTTAGTTAAAGAGTTATTTTTGACGACCCAGTTGGCACAATGGTCACCATGTCGGACTGTCAAACACAGGGTTGCGGGTTCGATTCCCGCCTCAGACAAGTATTTATGCTTAGATATTTGTCTGTGGTCTGGTTGTTTCTATGTATTATAAGTATATATTTACAAAAGAAAAGTATATAAGTAATATATCCGTTGTCTATCACCCATAACACAAGTCTAGTACTTAGCTTGGGGCTAGATGGCGATGTGTGGAATGTCCTGCAATATTTATTTATTATTTTTTAAACTTAATTCTAATAAATGAAAACGCAATATTTTGTAAGATATCTTTATTTAAAAAACTTAATTTGTTATAAGTGTCTTAGTATAGAAAAACCTATTTTATTACATAAAACTAAATTATTTTAAAAAAGTAGGTATAGAAAAACATCTTATATCATATAAAACACAATACAATATTATTCAATATTTAATTTTCAAAATGTTTAGGACTTAAAAACTATGAAATCGAACAATGTTTTAAACTCCTAGGAAAGACACATGACCATGTGCTTTTGTAGATATCTTATCTGATGATATTAGTCGTTTATCATCATTACTGGATAAAGCGACTTTATTAACACAACGAGTAAAAACTTGGTGTCTTATCGACTTAAACAATATGTTTTTTTTCCTCAAAATTGTTTGGGAAAATAAAGTTTTTCTATAGTCAGAAGCTTCCAGCTCGCGAACGACACACGATTTTATGCCTTTAGCTTTTTTTATTTCACTATCTACGGTTTTTATACAATAAAGTTTTGAACGTAACCCTATGAATTCGGTGATTATTTTACCACCCATCTCATCTTTGAATAATCCAGGTACTTTTTTATTTATTAAAGGCAAACCATAATCGTTGTCTACGGAAAAGTTACTAGTGTCAAAATAATTACTAAAATATTTTTGTAAGTCCTTATAGAAATCATTTGTTTTAATGTAATACACGAAGCTATCTGTGTCTGAATAACACATTTGCAAACGATTATCAAAGTGCGGTTTCATTACAGAATAGTGAAAGTCATACATGTGCGCTTTAGACAATTCAAGTACAGTAAAACCAATGTAAATAGGCTTATCTAATGCAATGCAGTGTGGTTTAAGTTGAATTGCTGCTAAGTTGTCGCTAAAAATAATGGCATCTTGAAAATAAGGGCTAGCTATTAACTTTCCTGCGCTATTTTTCTTTTTAGTAAAATTATCATTATCGTCCCATTGATTAACTAATTTGACATTAATTTTCTTTTCATTGTTTTCCAAGGTTTTTCCGAAAATACTGTTGTTAAGTAATTTGAAAAAATCTTGTTCAAAAGTTGACGTAGCTTGCTGTCTCAAACGCGTATTTAAGTCAATGTACTGTTTTAAATAATTATCTTGGCGGAATGTGATCACTCTATGAACCTTTTTCAATACTAAACCATGTTTCAAACACGTTTTTAAATAAACATAATGGATAACATAATGGAATTTGTCGTATAAGTTAGGAATCAGTTTAGTATTTTTACCTCCCGGTGGAACAAATTTTTCGGGACAAAAAGGCAGATCGTTATGAATAAAGTGTAAGTTTTTAGGATAATTTAAATCAACCTCAAGAATAAAACCGTATTCTGCGTCATCTGGAATACTATTTACGTCTAAATTAATAATTTCATCTTCAGACAAAAATCGAAAACCAGATAACGGTAAAGTTAAACTCATACTGTAGCCGTAGAGATTATTGCAATCTATGTATATAAGGTAAGACTTTGGGATCGAAGGATCGAAATTCAGCATGTATTTGTTGTTGGCCTTTGCATACCTATGTGATACCATACAAATACCACCCCTTATTCCTGATTGTATCATATTATAAATAGAAACATCATTTATTAATTCTAATTCGACTTGTGTTTTGTAAAGCATTGCATCAAAAGATAAGCTTGGTGCTGTAATATAAAACGCTGGATCCAATTGATAATAGCGTTTACAAGTTACACGAAACTGTTCAAAGATATCAGTTAACAGTAAAACATCAGTTTTTAAATACAAATCTGTATACTGTCCCATATTATTTAGTCTAAATTGTCTCCAAACTAACTGAGCGTGTGCATAATCTTTTCTTGAAATATGTTCACCGGTTAGAGAACTATAAAAATATTTTTTATTTGGAAGAGATGTTTCATTATAACGTTCTAATTTATTCATGTAATCGTAAGGATAAACTCCTTTTCGCGTAAGGAGATGAAAATGTGTGTCATTCGGGAAATGCCTCCTTAAGTGAATAAATTGCTCTGTTTTCATACTTTTTGTTAATTTTTCTAAACTAGTATTTAAAAATTTGAAAGAGTCAACAAATCGCAACAAAATAAATTTTCCACCAGGCATGGGTATATACTTTGTGAATGAGACATAGTTCACTTTCGTTTTTGGTATAATTTTAATAGAGCCGGAAGCTTCACCCAGTTTCGTAATAAATAAATGGCAATCATACCCAGACAAATTATGAAAAAAAATTGGTATAAATTTTGGAATTTTATATTGCAAGTTACAATAATTATGAGCGGCTCCACGATATTTCCCAGTTATGTGACAATGATCTCTTACTTTGTCACCATACAAAAAGTTCTGACAAATATGACATTTAGTAGCATTTTTATAATTCTGTGCATCAAATTCATTAAAAATTATGGGCATATTTTGAGACAATATATCGTATATATTACGAACGTCATTATAAATATATGATACAAATTTATCTACGCAATCGATTCCACGATATGTAACAAATTTATTGTAAGTTGGATTTTGTAAACAAACAATATTATAACCAAATGCAATAGGCACATGTTTTTGAGTTGTATAAGTATACGCGCTTTTATTATCCTCGTCGCAACTCGACTCAAGCATACTTTCGAAATCAGCATAAATTACGAATGGAACGTTTTGTTTACGTTCAAAGTTTTTAAATTTTATGACTGAATCCTGTTCAGGTAACAAGGTGGCTATACCATTACAAGTATGTCCTTGTAATTGTTCAATGCTGTTAAAAAACACTAAACAAATTTCACATAAAAATATTTTTTTATGATTGCGAGTGATTTGACTTCGTAATAAACGCGATAAGTCTTTAATTAGACAATAATGCGACTTTGTGCCCTTTTCTAAATAAAGTAAATGAATAGTTTTTCGGTTAACATTGTTTTCCGATTTATATAATGGGCCTATAATGGTGTTGTTTTTACTCAATCCGTAAATTATGAAACATAACCGAGGATTATTATTTTCAAATATAGATACATCAGAAAAAGTTACTGGAAACGACATGTTTTGTATATTCAATACATCATGAAAATTGGGATACGATGAAACTCTATCAACATGTTTCTTCACTGGAAACAAGTATGCTAGTATGCTCCATAAGAAACAATACACATCAGAGTTACGAACGTTTATACAAGCTTTTTTGTTTTTTATTTGTTTGGGCAAATCAATGTATGTTGAACCACCAAGTGGTTGGTATTTATTTACATTGACTTCTAAGTGAATACAATTTAAGAAAGCCCACCCACTGTCGCGATCTTCAAATTCTTCGATTCTACTTTGCAAAGTTTGAAGAAGCGATGTAAATAACGAATCGAAATTATAATTGCTATAGATAGGAGTATTATTAGTACAAAACGATTTAATCTCCTGTTCATTGTTCTTAAACATGAAAAAAGCAGCATAAAGTTCAAAGTTTACTTTAACACAGATATGAATTTTTATGCATTCATTTATAAGAATTTGTATCTTATTCCGAATTGACTTCAAAAACAATTCGATACTGTACCTATCAGAATCCTGTGCCATTATTCTATACGAAATGATGCGACATTTAAAAGCAGATTCTATTATTTCAATTCCATCGCTATGTATTCGACTTGAACTATTCTGTTTATGCACTCTACTTCGTAAATGTCCTACCCATGACTTATTACTAATCAATAATTCGCATGTCTTACAGAACGGCATGTTAATACAAAAAGTTACCAATTAATTCAAAAACTTAAACTTAATAAACAAAAGAAATCATTCATTTTATATAATGTAGTATATAAAATATTAATAAAGACATTTTAATTATTTAAAGTGTACCTTATCTGTATCTACGTATAAAATCTAGAAATCACGCTTACAAGAAATCAATATTTCTTAAGTTTAAATCGTAAAAATTCGAAAAAAAAATAATTATTTTAAGTTTATGTTTGGGCCATAAAATTTGGGTTCACTCTCTTTAAATAGATCAAATGAAGTTACAAGGAGCTTTTGTAAAGCATCCCACGATGAATCGCCTTCGTTACATAACAATTTTAAAGAAGTTAACGCTTTTTTGTACCGTTGATCAGGTTTCTCGTTAATTATGTCTGCGGTATTATATACCTTCACCTCCATAAAATATTCACCTGTAGCGGCTGCAGTCCGATAGCTTGTGCCGTTTGACACCTTCAGGGAATATGATGAAGCTAGGAGCTTGTTTGTTGTCGCCTTACGACTCGAACCTCCAATAATGGCATTCTCCTCATTTATTATGGAGAAAATGTTCTTTTTTCTGTGGAAGAAAGCAACACAAAATTAGTTTATTGAAAAATTAGTTTATGTTACGCGGGGTATTTGCAAACATTCGAGTTTTCATTCCGACTTTAATATCTGTATATATATTAATATCTGATTTTGATAAAACATAGCTTAGAACACTCTCCAGTAATTCACTTTAGAAACAAAAGAAAAAACAACTTACTTAGGAGGTACAGCTTCCGCCAGTTTACTCTTCTCGGTCTTCCTTTTCGTAGAACTTTTTGGTGTAGGCTTCTTTTTTGCAACTGGTTCCTGCACCTCGACCTCGACGTCAGATTGGTATGATTCGATGTCAGACCTAGAAAAAAATATAAAAAATAAAAATAACCTTCATTTTAGGTAGGTACTTCCCTAATTTCAATAATTAATAAATGAAATATACTCACTAACATTTTCAAAATGTTATTTCCACTTTTGGTAGTAACTTCTTGACGATTCTGCTGCACTGATGGAGAGTTATGATTTTTATGACAATTTTTCCGATTTAATAAAGTTTTATACGACATAAAACTATTTGTCAGCAAACTCATGTATAAATCTGAAAGCAAACTACAAACTTTCGCTCGGCCGACAGCTTGCAAACCGAGCAACCGTTCGAACGTAGGAGGCAAACAAAAACAAATGAACGTCATCACAATTTTAATAACTTCAAGTATCGTCCGAGCGAAAGTCGGTAGTCCACAAAAACTTACAAAGTAAAAGGATAGCTGTTATTTCGAAGTCATAGGAAAATGAACTTTATCTAACATTAAAAACAGTTTTCTCTTTTTTGTATAAAAAATTGAAATTGGATAAATAAAGCAGGTGCAAATTTTATATTCTCATAATATTTAGAAACTCGAAGTTGGCAAAATATGAGTCATAGAGATAAAATAAATAAAACATAATACTGAACAGAATTGGTTGTCTATCGGATGGTTGGGACATTAGCATCTTCTAGTGTAGGATTGAATACAAAGACTATTGATATATAGTTTAGTTTAGTTTAGTTTAGTTTTACGGGGCTGTTTCCGCACTTAGCCTCATTATTTGGGCCATTGTGCGGACTATTGATATATAAAAACAAAATGCTTTTTTTTTGTTTAAAAAATATTTTAGTGTGATTGATCACAAATTATTTTTGTAGTGAATAATATTCCGTTTAATGTATACTTTTTATAATTCAGTATACCATTTAACACATTTAGTTGATTAATTAATTGTTAAAACAAGTTCTTACGTAAAGCATTTTCCTTACAAAAATTATTAAGTAAAGTTACCCGAAGTTAATTGTTTAGTATATAATAAACAAAAAATATTTACTCTCTATACTGTGATAGTAGTAGCATAAGTATTTTGTCTCAATGACATAGGTATCACAATAAATTCCTTGAAACATCAAAAAAGATATTGTAATACAAATATTATATTACTTACAATGTTATAATAAGAATATTGATTACGAGTTATTGACAACCTAACATTTACTCTCTAGTACAGTTTTTTATCTCTATGTCAAGAACAGAAAATTGATGACGTGTTTTTGTTGCCACGGTCGCTGTAGAATCGTGAGAATGTATCAAATGGCTTTTTGTTTTTGTCAGACATGGTTATTTATTCCAGTAAAAAATAAAATTGAAGTTAAGTGAAATAAATAAGTTATTTAGTGAAAAATTAGTGATTTATATAAAAAGTGACGTAAACGTAATTTACTTATCTATGTTTGATTATTTGTAGATTTTTTAATTTTAAGCATTTTGTCGATTTAAGACAATCGGTGAGTTGATCATACTTAAGGGGTCTAATGAAGTACTTACCATGGGCTTCTCTGGTTGTGTCCTCAGAAAATCCGATCGAAAGACGATCTTACCACGGGCGTCGAACTGATTGTGTATTTTGAAAATAAAATCTTTAACATAATCTAAAAGACGATCTTACCACGGGCGTCGAACTGATTGTGTATTTTGAAAATAAAATCTTTAACATAATCTAAAAGACGATCTTACCACGGGCGTCGAACTGATTGTGTATTTTGAAAATAAAATCTTTAACATAATCTAAAAGACGATCTTACCACGGGCGTCGAACTGATTGTGTATTTTGAAAATAAAATCTTTAACATAATCTAAAAGACGATCTTACCACGGGCGTCGAACTGATTGTGTATTTTGAAAATAAAATCTTTAACATAATCTAAAAGACGATCTTACCACGGGCGTCGAACTGATTGTGTATTTTGAAAATAAAATCTTTAACATAATCTAAAAGACGATCTTACCACGGGCGTCGAACTGATTGTGTATTTAGTAAATAAAATCTTTAAATGACACAACCTATGAGATCTCGGGCTTCTCACTGATTGTGTTGACAGTAACTTATTATTATTTTTTTTTACATTAATACAAACATAGGAAATTTATTCACCGAAAAGTTACAAGTGTTACAAATGCATACAAAAAAGAGAGAATAGAAGACAAAATATATAGAGGTAAGTATGGCGAGACCGTTGGTTATTTTGCTCGGAAACTAGTGGATTGATTTTTATGAAATTTAGTACTGTTATACATTGATTTACTAAGAAAATATACATTTTCTGTGATTGGTCTAGGCCCCCGACCATAAAAATGAATAATTTTGGGTTTCAAGGAACAATAATTACCTACTATCTGGGCATTATGGATATCTTTGGGCAATTTGTCACAGTGTCTAACCTAACCTAAATTTTTGGCGCCCAATTATATTTTTTACCATTTCATATTTTTTTATTTGAGGAGGAATGGGGAAAATAGTGTACACGTTCACTACACAGGTCTATTTTTTTTAAGTGTATTTTTGAATTTAAAGCAAATATAGACGGACACAGAAGTCAAGAGCATCTATGAAATGAAGCATTTTTTTGTTATTTGGGTTTCAAATTTTGATTTAACATCATAAAAATAACAGTATGTAATAAAACATGTATTTTTATTACTCAGCCCAATAGGTGACAGGCATTATGTATAATGCCCGGACAATATGATTATTTCAGTAGTTATACTCACATTGCACTTTCATATTGGTAATTATTCATAATGCCCGGGCATTATGTATAATGTCCAATTAATCACTTGGTCCATAACACTTAAGACATAACTTAACACTTAAGGTGAAAGGGTACCGAGAGCTCTCTCCATACAAACGTAGTCGACTGTTTCCTCCCTGGACACTAGCACAAATATTTTTGTTGCATAAAACCTATAACTGCCATGACTATTCCCCTATGAGTTGTTTTCTTTTTAAATTTCTAATTATTATAGAAATTAAGATTTAAAAAACAAAAAAAGAAACATAGGGACATGGTCGTTCAGGGAGAAAACAGTCGACTACGTTTGTATGGAGAGAGCTCTCGGTACCCCCCTTTCCTCTTAAGAGCGTTTTCACACTACATATATCCGATCCGATATCGGTAACGGACGCCGATACGATATCGGGGAAAGTATATATATATATCTATAGTTATAGCCTTTTATTTATCCTTTGAATATTAAAATTACTTATAAACATGCATCATACTAAACTTACTATTACTATGAGAGTATTGAAAAAAAAACTAAATCTACTGTGAAAATTAAATTGTCCGCTTTTCAAGGATCTCTTTTTGATGTGTGCGTAGATGCCCTACAGCCATTCGAAAATATGTGTCTTGTTTCTTGATACTGTTTGTGAGATGAATTAGCAAATAATTGAATGTGGATTCACTCATGCGAAAGTAATTAAAAAACTTTCTAGGTGCGTTTTGTAGCTTGCTAAAAAGAGTATAAAATGCTCCCTCTGAATATCTAGCTTCCACAATGGGATGTATCCAATACTGTCTGTGGACAGTATCTTATTGCGTCTCAAATATAATAGATATACAGCAAATAAAGTTTTCTATAATAGTCTGCCATAATGACCTGTCCGCACTAAGCTATCGACCAAATGGCCGTATCGAAAATAGCACATGGTGTCGGCTATCTTCGTCCGACACCGATATCGGATCGGATAATGTGAAAACGCTCTAAGTCAAACAATTAGAATCGACTCTGTAAAATCGATTTGTCTCCCTCAAGTTTCTTACTGACTTAAGTTAATTATTCAATATTGTGCTAAAGTTGACCTGAACAAACTATTTAGCTAAGTTAATTATAATACGATAGTATCCAATGACGTCACAATTTCGGGCAAACTGCCAAATGATAGCGTATCTCAAACAATTGACGTATCTTTATTGCATGTTAAGTTTAACTTTTATTGCTTAACTAGTCGCGCAAATAACAAAAATGATTTGTTTATTGTAGATTAAAGCCGAATCTATCTATTCAATAAACGAAGAAAACAAACAAATATATTTATTGAAACACATTTTACATAAACTAAGAATTAAATATTAAAAAGAAGAAAAATTACAGATATGCCTTAACTAGGTAGGTAATCCTGTATATCAGGCGTAAAAGGACTTACTTAATTTATAAAACAAATTAAAATGAATGCATAAAAAACTTTTTAAAAGCTTTTATTTAACTTGCAATGTATGTATGTTTGTATGTTTGTTCGGGTCAAATCTTGCAACTTAATTTTGATCCACTTCCCGGTTACAAATTGAGCTGAAATTTTAATGTCTAATCTTGGACGTAGACTTCCATACTCTTTCACTGCTGAAGGTCTTGGGCTGTAGATTTTACATCTAGAACTGGTGACCACCAATGAGATCGAAGGACCGACCACGCGGCACGACTAAGTGCTCTCGGGCGCCAAAGTTATCTTAGGTCTATTTTTCATTCCTCATTCTTGCACTTTGCCTCATCTCCATTCAAGAATCACTTTGATTACGTGCCTATACTCTGAGTCTTAGATCTGATCCAAGAATACCTCCTTCAGTCACGTAAGATCAAGCAAGAAAATGTAATAGGTTCAGTATTTTAATAAAATTTCACTTTACGTTAGTTTAATTATCCGTTAGGTACCTACCTAATCTAACTTCACCACAATATCGTCGTGAAAAGTTAGTGAAAACGACAAGAAATGGCACCTTTCACGATAACCAACGTCGGTGCAGGCCACAGACTTTTCTATCGGCGGATCGCTCGCCAAACTTTTCAATTTAAAGTATTTGCCTTTAAATTAACGGTTAGCATTTGGGGGAGCAGATTGCTCGCATAAGGTGAAAGGGTACCGGCGATCTCTCCATTAAAACGTAGTCGACTGTTTCCTTCCTGGATAATGACAGTAGCACAAATATTTTTGTGCCATAAAACCTATAACTACATGACCCTATGTTTTGGTATTTTTCATTTTCTAATTATCATAGAAATTAAGATTAAAAAAAAAACGAAACATAGGGGCATCAAATATTTTTGTTGCATAAAACTTATATTAACCACAATGAGCTAACTAACATTATAAATCCAAAGCAAATTATCTGGTGATGGAAAAGTCTGCAATCTACTTTCACGTTAACCAAGCCTCTAAGCATTTGATGGTAATGATCACCATAATCTGCATTTCCAATCTTAAGCTGGAATGTTAATTTCATCTCATTCACGATAGCAGAAACAGTTATGATAATTGGTTGAAACCATCTTTCCGTTTCTTACTTTGGACGTTAGCTGACTCTGAATAGATAAGAAGAGAAATATTAATAAATATTGCGATGTTTTCACTTATCCTACTAATCCTATCCTACTAATATTATAAATGTGAAAGTTTGTGTGTGCGTGTGCGTGTGTATGTATCTTTGTTACTCCTTCACGCAAAAACTACTGGACCGATTACGATGAAACTCGGTATCTAGATAGCTGGAGACCTAGATTAACACATAGGCTATTTTTTTCACTGATATTCCCACAGGATCGGAACTTACGCGGGCGCAGCTAGTACTTACATAATTCAATATATTTACAGGGTTATTGGTAATCTTGTTAGCAAGCGCTTGAAAGCAACTTCTGCGCATTTAACTAAACAAACAGTTTTTGTTCTACGACTTTGGAAATTTGAATTTTTTTTTATTTTTTTATTTAGGTTAGGTATGTACGGTCGGCTGCATAATTGCAGACCCACCGTAGAACTCTGAAACGGCTGTTATAAGAATGTTATCAACACAAGCAAGATTTTAGGCACCTGCTTTAGTTGAAGTTTAAAGTATTCTAACTCGTGAATTTATAAAACAAAAATATTAGAATTAAATCATGCCAATAATAGCAATTTTTGAACTCTACCGGGGTCTCAATTATGCAGCCGACTCACATAAGCTTACATAAGGTTTTACTGATTTCAGTTTAAATAGGTAATTAAAAAATGTTTTTCGAATTTACCTACATAAGGTCAACATTTCCAAAAAAAAAATCGAATTACTAAGCGCTCCCAAGAATCTGGCTAAAACAGATTTTTTAATGTATTTTCACAATTTACCATATCACTCACTCTTCTTTCTTTTTAAATCCCGGCCATCTTTCAAAGTCTATCAATGAAGCTGTTTTAAATCTCAGCTGTCTCTCAAACTCTATCAACGTAATCTAAACAAAGAGGTAGGTTAATTAAAATACTCCGTTTCCTTCAGATTGTCATAACAGCTTCATAATAATCACAGTTTTTCATTAAAAAGGGAAATGATTCTTCCTACGTTTTCATTTCGGGTATTTGTCAGAGTTTTTATACAAAACCCTACTATTGGTCACTCGATTTTGTGACTTGCAAATGTTAGAAAGAATTGCTCGCTTTTCATAGTGGTCAAACGCTGGTATGTAAAAAAATGGGAGGTAGGTACAATATAATGTTGCATCGGGCATACACGTAAGCATTTGAGCCATGTTTGGCATTGCAATTGCGTGGTGAAAAACCAAGGCTTTCTTACTATATGTAGGTTAATACAGTACCTACTAAATAAGCTTGTCCAACTAGTCACTTCGATATTATGCTCAATTAAGTACATATTAGTTAAGAAGAAAGGGTACCAAGGACTCTCTCTATACAAACGTAGTAGACAGTTTTCTCCCTGGATAATGACACTTTAGCAAATATTTTTGCAGCATAAAACTTATAACTGCCATTACCATGCCCCTAGCAGTTATAGGTCTTATGGCGCAGAAATACTTGTGCTAGTGTCATTATCCAGGGAGGAAACAGTCGACTACGTTTGTATGGAGAGAGCGCCAGTACCCTTTCACTTTAAGTATCTCGCTCGTTTATTAACGGTGAGTATCTCGAACAATCGTAACAAGCAAATCGTTTTCGTAAGAATTGTTAACAAATAATACCAAACAAATTCGTTCTTATTAATCCGAGTCTTCTCCGTTTAGTCACTGTAACTTCGTCTTCAATAAACCCCATTAAATCCTCACCCAATTGAAAACCTTGTCTCAGATCCGTACAAATAGCATTTGACAGACAGGCCAATTTCAAACGGTCGACAATCCGGACCTTTTCGAAAGCGAATTGATATCGAGTTTCATTAGTAAACCACATTGAAGTAAGACAAATAAATCTAATCGAATTCGCATTCAGCGAGTTTACATAGAGCTCTGTTTTTAATGGACTTCGGACAATCGAATAACATTCGGATAGGTAACTGAACAGTGTTGCCAACTATGTTTACATTAAGGTGCTAAATTACTGTGTGTGCTAAATTTACCATGATTATCTTAAAGACCGTTTTTCTATTATCAAACCGATCTTCCTCCATTATCTATACCATATAAAATGCTTTGTTCTGAATGACTGACTTACTGAGTCAACGCACAGCCTAAACCGCTGATCGTAGAGACCTGAAACTTGGAGGGTGTGTTCTTTGTATGACTTAGGCATCCGATAAGAAAGGATTTTCCGAAATTCTACCCCTAAGGGGATAAAAAGGGGGGCAAAGTTTGTATGGGACAACGTGATTCCTTGGTCCATTTTCGACTTCTACGCGAAGTCGCGGGCTAAAGCTAGTTATTGATAAAATATTGATAAAAACAATCAAAAAATGTCAAATGTATACTTTTGTCATTGTATTTTCTATATTTTCTACAGGTACAGCAGAGGAATGCCACTTTAACCTATAAAAGTTTCTTGAACTAAAGTGAGTAATATTGCTTTTCTAATCTATGGTACAGAATATATAATAATACAAGTCTTTGGTATCTATTAGATAATATGTTCCAAGATTAAGTACTTAGAATCCAAAAAATAAACATTGCTAACGAATATTTTAGCGGAAATGGCTATTCGTTTAAGTAACTATTCGTGTAAGTGTTTAAGTAGCTCCGCAGCTAAATCCCGATTCCCTGGGAATATCGATATCCTTAGTTTACGTTACTTTTTATCCTAATCGGAATACTTTTTATCCCGATCACGATAAAAAGTAGGTAACCTATGTGTTAATCCAGGCCTCCAGCTATCTACACACCGAGTTTTATCACAATCGATCTAATAGTTTTTACTTTAAGGAGTAACAAACACACTACATACATACTAATACACACACAAACTTACTCAAACTTTCACATTTATAATATTAGCAGGATTACCTTTTCCAGCAGGCGGTCGACACCTCAAAACAGTGCTAAAATAGTTGCTAAACCAGTATAAAACAAGATTTGACCCGAACAGACATACATTAAACATACATACAAACATACACTGCAAGTTTAATAAAAGCTTTTAAAATGCTAAATTCATCACCAAAAGTGCTAAATTGATATCACCGTAACTTAAACCTGTCGTCAACTCTTATGGTTTCCACGAAAATTGCACTACATCCTACGCTACGTGTTGCCGTGTTGAGTGGGTTTTTTCGTGCGGAAACACGGACCGGATGTAGGTTACTTTGCTAACAACTAGGTAGATACTCGGTACGTTTTAATGAAGATGTGAGTGTTCTAGATAAAAGGGAATTTTAGAGTACGTGCTCGCAAATATATTTGTCTCTCATCATCAGGGAACTTTGAAAAGTATAGGTACGGTCGGCTGCATAATTGTAGAGGTCCAAAATGGCTGTTATAAGAATGTTTTCAATACAAGCAAGATTCTAGGTACCTGCTTTAGTGGAAGTTTTAAGTCTTTCAACTCATGAATTTGTCAAACGAAAATTACTAGAATTGAAACATGCCAATAATAGTAATTTTTGAACTTTACCGGTGGCTGCAATTATGCAACCTACTGTACCTACCTACTTAAATAGGTAAATGTAATTCGTAATATTGTGTTAGTACAATCTGGTTGCAAAGGTGGAGTCTCAGTGTAGTCTTTAAATTGTGTGATATTTTAATAATTTTAATTCTTACTAGCTGTCCAAGCAAACGTTGTTATGCCATTTACAACAAAAATAGAGGATAAATTAGATGTTCGATTCTCAGACCTAACGAATACACATAAATTCATACAAATCGGTCCAGACGTCAGCCGTTTAGGTGGATATTGGTAACTAACACCATAATACACGCTTTGCTTAGACTGGAGCAACAATACAACATACATACATACAAACTTGTTACCAACCTTACCTCTTTATAATATTAGTGTAGATTATTTGCGGGCACATAACTTTGTAAATTATTATTTGCGGGAAAAAGTTTGTCATCCCTGCAAATGCAAGCTTCTGCGCGGGTCAGGCCCAAAGGGTAAAAACGGGACCCTATTACTAAGAGTCTGTGCATCCGTTTGTCTATCACACCAGGCTCTCGATGAACCGTGACAGCTTGAAATTTTTACAGATTATGTATTTCTGTTGTCACTATAATAACAAGTACTTACTAAAAACAGAAAAAATAAATAAGCGGGGCTCCCATAAAACATGGTACTGAACACTTCGTGCGCGAGTCCAACTCGCACTTGACCGATTTTTAATTTAAATCGAGTATTTAAATTTGAAGGTGTGGCGACACTTCACATTGCCACCAACAGATGGAGCCACTAAACCGATCGGAGATCCTAGATCGCGCAAGCGAAGTTTTTCTGAAGATAAACTCATATCCAAGTTCCAACGAAACATCGTTGGGCCGCGGCCTACCGGGTATAACACCTGCCCGGTGGAAGATCTTCCCTTTGGAGGTACATACCACCAACTAACCCCAAAAAGGTAGCAGTTCTCTTTAGTTCAGTATCTAGTAAATCAGTCCATTACTATGGAAACATTTAATTGGTTACACCCAACTTTTTTTATCTACCAAAAGCGGTCGTTTTGTTCTGTACCTAATACCAGAGCTTACACTAACTTGGTTCTAAAAGTTTCGATTTGCGAAAGCGGATTTTACCCATTATTCAGCAGTTACTGAATAATATCATAATCTGCTATTACGGCACCTTTGTATTTAACTCCTTTTTAACCGACTTCAAAAATAGGAAGAGGGTCTCAATTCGGTTGTGTTTTTTTATGGATGTTCGCGTATATCTTCTTTGTTTATCAACCAGTTTTTTTTATTTTCGAATTTTCCGCTTCAGTTGTGGAAAAAGATTTAAGATATTTGCTAAATTGCACGGTTCTAGGTAGGACTACCTTTGTATCCCTGTATGTTTTTGATCCAAAACCTTGCATAGGTACTTAATTAAAAATAAACTAGCAGCACTCCGCAGTTTCAACAGCGTAACTTCTGATCCCGTTGGATCGGGATAAATCATCAGGATAAAAAATAAACGATGTTTTCCCAATGAATCATTGTATACTCATACCAAGTTTCATCAAAATCTGTCCTGAAGTTTCGGAGCCTATTCGTTTCAAACATAAAAACAAACAAAAAATCTTTCGTCTTCATAATATTAAGTGTAGATAAATACCTAAATATTGCAGGACTTTGAGGACAGTGCCATCTAACCCAACAAAGCAACTAAGCTTGTGCTATGGTGGCCAAACAACGTATAAATTCTAAAAATTTGAAAGTGTATGTAGGTAAGTACTTATTTTGTTTTTACATGTTCACGCCACTGCTAAACCATTTACGATTAAACTTGGTATGTAGATAGTTAAAGCCTTCATTAAAGTAAACACTATAGTAACTATTATTGTTCAGCAATGCAATTATAAACGCGGCATAGTCGTGTATAACTTGTAACAGGCTGAATGGCTCGACGCAATTAGTTTAGGTATTTGTCTGAAATACCTAGCACTTAAGGGCAGGTGCTAATAAAGCTACCAAAATCGACCTTTGTTTTAAGCAACTCTAAGTAATCAAATACTCTTTTTTTTGTTATTTGGATATAAATGGATATTTTACTTTATTAACCATATTTTTGTTTATTGTGGTTGAAAACATGATATGAACAACTTCGTTCGATAAAAAAAATGTTAGAAAACAGAGAATTATTAGATCGTTTATCGGGTTTTATTCAAAAATAGTTAACGTTTGTTTTTAAAAATGAATCAAATGATAGGTTTTGACCTCTAGGAACTATATTTGTGGATAATAATGCTAAAATGTTTTGCATATCGATCAAATATAACAGTTAGCACGAAGCACGCTACGTTTTTGAGAGCGGGGGCTAAGGTAATGTGAATACCTACACACGGTACTGGAAGAGCGCCTTAACTGCTGCGTTAATGTGGCTCAGTAGTTCGATATAAACTGAATAACTATTCACTGATAACTGGTAAATTAACATTTTCTAAATACGGTAGCTGTGATTTGATTTTATTGGGACGATTTAAGGTGAAAGGGTACCGGCGCTCTCTCCATACAAACGTCGTCGAATGTTTCCTCCCTGGATAATGACAGTAGCACAAATATTTTTCTGCCATACAACCTATAACTGCCATGACTATGCCCCAATGTTTTGGTTATTTTCATTTTCTAATTATCATAGAAATTAAGATTTAAAAAACAAATATAAAAAACATAGTTGCATGGTCATGGCAGTTATAAGTTTTATGCAACAAAAACAAAATATGTGTCATTATCCAGGGAGAAAACAGTCGACTACGTTTGTATGGAGAAAGCCCCCGGTACCTCTTAATACAGCGCTCCGCGGTTTCATCCGCGTAACTCCCGATCCCGTGGGCATATCTTTGATGTAAAAGTAACCTATGCCACTCCCAATGAATCAATGTATCCTCATTCCTAGTTTCATCAAAATCGGTCCAGTAGTTTCGTTACAAACAAAACAAAAAATATTTCCTCTTTATAATATTACTAGCAGCGCTACGCGGGTGATAACTCCCGATTCCGTGGGAATATCGGGATAAAAAGTAGCCTATGTTACTCTAATGAATCAATGTTTGCTCATACCAAGTTTCATCAAAATCGGTCCAATAGTTTCGGAGCCTATTCGTTACAAACACAAAAACACAAAAAAAATCATCTTATCTGTTATTATGCCTGGAACATGTATTAGATGGAGTAGGCTTGCCCAGAACCTATCCAGCTTAGTCGACCGTGTCCAGACTCCAGAGCAAAGAACTCGTCAATACCTCCACCAAATCATCACGATAACCGTAAGTAAAGTAAATTAACAGGGTGCCTCAAACCTACCCCACTCAGCATGCTCTACCCTCTTGCTGGTATAGCTCCACCTGGTGTCCGTCGTGAAGTGGCATGTGCAGTGGAAAAACGCAATCAAGAAACTGATCACCGACACCCTCCGCATAACCACGAAAAGCCACAGCGGCGCCTTAACAGCCGCAAGAGTTTTCTTCGGCTCACAACCCCTCTGGGCTGTACCCCTGCTGAGGCCAAAAAGCAACTGTGGGATGCCAATTTCCCCCCTCCACCAGACTTCATTTCACCCACGCAATCCCTGCCTGCTGGCGGTGACCTGCAATGGCCAACCTGGAAGTCCCTAAATCGCCTGCGGACCCAGGTTGGCCGCTGCAAAGAGAACATGACTAGGTGGGGTTTCTCCGGATCGGACACTCTGTGTGAGTGTGGGAGGGCCGCCCAAACGATGGCGCACTTGAAGGCTTGCTCTCTCTGCCCTGTTAGCTGCTCTGCTGACGACCTCAACAGGGCAACAGATAATGCGATTGCCGTGGCTAAGTTTTGGGCGGGAGTGCTTTGATCAAGGTGTATTGCATTGGCCGCCGTTGACACGAAGAAGAAGAAGTAAAGTAAATTATCAAACATATTTTTTTCCAGGGAAAATCATTGATCGGCCGTCATTCGAATTCCCGACATTCAGAATAAAGGTCGAGGTATTTACCGCTAGGACAACACCGTTCGGTAATATAGATACCTAATATCCAGTGGTTAATGTCCTAGTGTATGTATAGGCCAACAAAGCCCCGCTGTGTCACCCGCGTAGAAATACCAGAATAAGAAGCCTAAGTATCCTCCTACCAAGTTTCATTAAAATCAGTCCCAGAGCCAAAGACTCATTTAATTTTACGATCTTTTCACTAGCTGCACCCCGCGGCTTCATGCGCGTAAGACCCGATCTTATTCTTGGTAATATCTAGATAAAAAGCCTATGTGGTATGTAGTCCACGTCTCTAGCTATCTACTCAACGAGTTTCGAGTATGACGTTTTCAAGTGGTCTATGTTAAGACGTTTTCAAGTGGTCTATGTACAATTGTATTAAGCATCCAAACAAATAAAAAAAATTGACTTCTTTTTTTCATCTCAATCGGTCCAGTAGTTTTTGCGTGAAGGAGTAACAAACATACACACACATACATACACACAAACTTTTACATTTATAATATTAGTAGGATTCTATCTGTTAATTGTTCTGGGATTAAAAGCGATTCCATAGTATTAAACTACTGGGTTTTTACGAGACATAATTTCGAATAAGTAGGTATGTATCTGACAGTTTAACCCGTAATTCAGTCTGTGAACCTACAAAACTCTACCTAAGCTCTCAGGTAAACTCAAAATTCAAGAAATAAATTCATAATACTAAAAACAATCTCGCAGACCTGTCAAAACAACCAAATAAACACAAAACATATTGATTTGATTTATCGAACCCCTTTTATTCCTTGGTGGTGTAAACAGAAATGAACAGAATTCCCAGAGGTGATGCGAGGAAACTTTATTATTTAACCACATATGTATACATAAGAAAAAGAAAGCCGAGTTATTTACCTCGTAGAATTGGCCCCTCAAAATAATCCTCTAGGGTGCTCAGGGAATATTTCCTAATGCTTAAGAACGCAATCAAAAACATTCCTGAGAAAACCAATGTTTTGTCATATTTCCGCAGAAGTTGAATTTCACTCACAAGAGCGATTAAAAACCGGTCAAGTGCGAGTCGCGCACGATGGGTTCCGTACCGTAATATATTATGTTTTCAGTATTTGTTGTCATAGCAGCAACAGAAATACATAATCTGTGGAAATTTCAACTGTCTATATTTATCACGGTTCATGAGATTCAGCCTGGTGACAAACAGACAGCATAGTCTTAGTAATAGGGGTGCGTTTTTACTCTATGGGTACGGAACCCTAAAAAGCCTAAAATAAGTTTGACTTAGGAGTTTTGGCGGGAACGAGTTAACAACATGTCGTGCTGCAGTTTTATTTTCATGAAACTTAGATGTAACCCGAGTTGAATTGTATAATTCTGGTGGAATGTTATTCAATTTAGTTCTGTGAAAGTGCACAAGTGTAGTGAAAGTAAAAATCAGTGTCAAACATGCAGTTTTCACGTTGCCTCCAAATCTCCTATTAAGGTTATGGTAAACTTGCCACCGCTTTACTATAACCCCTGACTTGACGGACTATGACGACTTTGACTGTATTGAAACACTTTAGGCCCGATTTATGAAAAATCGGGTCATAATTTGATGCAAAATATAACTTGACACTGGCTAAATGCACACGTGCGAAGCCATAATAAAAGAAAAAAAAAAAAAAAGTTTGACTTAAAAACGCTGCTGAGTGTAGCCGTTAGTAGGTACCTACTGAGTAATGTACTCTCGGTGTTGCCAGCTCTACGTCTGTTTACGTAGATCTACGTATTTAAGGTCTCTCCTGCAAACCTACGAACTTCAGTCCTAGACTCTACGTATTCTCTATCAATTTGTAGAATAACGAAACTCATAGTCCATAATTTCCTTTTCATTCGCGAAAAAGAAGTTAATAAACGTTCCTTTTTATACACAATACTACTTTCGTCATTATCTTTAAGCACAAGTGAAAAAAAGTTCACATTCCATAGAGCTGTGTAAAACGAAACGTCTCGTCTCACCAGCTCGCCTTGTAGAAAAACTTAATTATTATTATAAGAGCCTGTAGTGTCCCACTGCAGGGCAAAGGCCTCTCTACTCCCCTTCGACTGATTGCGATCTTGTGTTGTGCGACGGATTGCCAATCTGTCATAAATTTGTCCATATCGTCTCGCCATCTACGACGGGGTCTGCCGGGTAATCTTTTTCCGTTGGTGGGTGTCCAAAAAGTTGTTGATTTGGCCCAAAGTTCTTTCGACATACGGCAGATATGGCCGTCCCAATTCCAATTCAGGGTAGCAGCTTTTTGGGTGACATCGATATACTAACTGAAATATAGAAAAACTTAACCTAAAAATATTTATAGTTACTGTTATTTTGTTCTTTTGATATCTATCAAATTTCGATTTAGTTGAATTAAGGAAATAAATATAAGAAAAACCTAGGTACCCACCATTTAACCCGCGCGCGGGTTAAATGTAGAATTAAAATTCTCTCATTTTATTCCTCTTCATTTCACTCGTGAGAAAAAAGTACGTAGTTCTACGAACTTTTCTAATGGGGTCTACGCATTTTTCAAAATCCGAGTTAGCAACACTGTGTACTCTATCGAGTTGCTAATCTGTCCACTTGCTTAACATTTCATTATCTTTCCAGTTGCTTATCTGTCCAATTGCGAATCTGTCCAGTTGCTACCAAGCAATATTAACTAATGGGTACTAAGTAAAATGAAACTTCGAAATACTATTAAACCCTTTATTTTTTACCTCACTTAGTTGTAATTTTCCTAAATTATAAACCTGTTAAATTTATCTAGCTAAAAACTACTGGCTAAAATATTTTGCATTATTCTAGCGCCTAAGGAATCATGTTAGGAACAACGAGGTAAAGTTAATTGCCTATAAATTATAAATTAAACTAGGTAGGTTTTATTACTGTAGGTTCTTTTAAAAACTTAAATTAAAGTAATTAATACTAGTAGTTATTTCCATTAAAACTAAATAATATCTTAGATTGTACCTAAATAAAAGATGCATATAACAATGTTTTTAATTTCATCTGTATATTTCAAACAGTTATTTTGAGAAATATACTTATCAATCAACCTTTCGTAACACCGTTCGAATAACCAATATGTTTAGGTCCTTCGGGCCGGATTTTTAGCTTAAAATTGGCGAGTAAGTAAGTTCATTGTATGGTCAAAGTAGGTATATTCTATTAATTAATAACCTTAGTATTAACAACCTTATAACTACCTTTTCATATAATTATAATAATCGTTAGGACGTCTACACATTTTTATTCTAATTTCTTTACATGAGTAGGCTTAAAATAAAATCAGTATTAAAAACTCGTAATTAAATGGAATTTTACTGCCTAAAACAATACATTTGCTTACGTACAGTCGGCTGCATAATTGCAGCCTTGGTAGAGTTCTAAAATTACTATTATTGGCATGTTTTCATTCTAATAATGATGATAATGTTTGAATAATGTTTGTATGATAAATTGATGAGTTAGAAAACTTTGAACATCAAATAAAGCAGGTGTCTAGAATCTTGCTAGTGTTGAAAACATTCTTATAACAGCCGTTTTGGAGCTCTACGGTGGGTCTGCAATTATGCAGCCGACGGTACGTACGTATGCACCTACGGTTTATAATAACTTTGAATATTATGTATTCTTAGAGTTATTTTATTGAGTGCTCTAGAAATAAAATTAAAATACAAAATAGTTATTCATACTTAACTTAAAATATAATAAGGTTCTAGAATTCTAGTTCTAGTTATAAAATATTCTTCAATTTTTAACATTTCAGATTTAAAAAAAAATCTAACGATGTCCTTAACGTCTATTGAAAATTATACTATGCTATTCTAGTTTAGATCATATTTTAAACTTTAAAAATCGGTGGTGACACTCGGACAGACGGTCAAGAGAGTGATCTTATGAGGGTTCCTTTTTTACCTATAAAGGTACGGAACCCTAAAACTGACATATTAATTGTAATAATATTAGAATTCTAACAACATTACTCAAATTCTGAATCTTCACCATTTTAAGTAAGATTTTTACCAAAACTCTATAACTACACTTAGGTATAGTAGGTACCTACTTTATTTCTTCAAATGGTTAATTAAATTTTAAATAATAAATCATATTAATACAATCTTATTAAGCTTATAAAGATATCTATAAACTAAATTACCAAAGGTAATGCATAGGAAACTATACTAACTGAAATATAGATAATTTTCAAGTTGTTATTACTTATGGCTACTTATGCTGCCAAACGCAACGCGCCAGAAATACTTACAACTAAGATTGTTGATTGTAACGAATGTGTTTTGTTTTTCATCAAAGTGCTGATATGGAATTGTATGTGAGATCTTTACCGATATTTTGGGATAATTTGAGACGAAAATTCCTTGTCATTTCAAAGTTATACTAGTTTTAATTATTAATTTTAGGATAACTTCAAAACTATGGGGAATTTTTTGCTCAAAGTCACACCAAAACGTTGGTAAAAATCTCACCTACAATTCAATATGAGCACTTTTTAACCCCCGACGCAAAAACGACGGGGTGTTATAAGTTTGACGTGTCTCTCTCTCTCTGTGTGTGTGTGTGTGTATCTGTCTGTCTGTGGCATCGTAGCTCGCGAACGGATCAACCGATTTCAATTTAGTTTTTTTTTGTTTGAAAGGTGAATCATAAGAAAAACAAAACACATTCGTAACAATCAACAATTTTCACCAACGAAGGCTACCGGTGCCGGTAGTAACTATTTAGTAGGCTGTGTAGATTAAGTTAATTGTGTTGTTATCACTTACCTGGAATTAGGAGTACTTAACATGGATCACGTGGCCATCGACGTAGTTCCCGTTGTATGTGTCTGATTATTTAAAGTTAAGAAAATATTTTGGCAACAAATAATCGGTGAACATATTATAGAATAAACATAAAAAGAATTAATTTAAAACAACTAGGTTCATAGAATTTTAAAAAGCTTTAGGGATGATTTATATTTTGACGACCCAGTTGGGGCACAATGGTCACCATGCCGGACTGCCAAACACCTCGGATCGGGTTCGATTCCCACCTCGGACAAGTATTTATGCTTAGCTATTTGTCTGTGGTTTGGTTTTTTCTATGTATTATAAGTATATATATACAAAAGAAAAGTATACATGTAGTATATCCGTTGTCTAGCACCCATAACACAAGTCTAGTTACTTATCTTGGGGCTAGATGGCGATGTGTGGAATGTTCTGCAATATTTATTTACGTGCCGTGTCCGGTACGAGTCCGCGGCGGAGCCAGGTCATGCACGATGTAATATAAATCTATACTAATATTATAAAGCTGAAGAGTTTGTTTGTTTGTTTATTTGAACGCGCTAATCTCAGGAACTACTGGTTCGAATTGAAAAAATTGTTTTGTGTTGAATAGGCCATTTATCGAGGAAGGCTATAGGCTACTTTTTATCCCGATATTCCCACGGGATCGGGAGTTACGCGGGTAAAACCGAGGAGCGCTGTTGGTTAAGTATAAATAGCTTCATACAAAATTTATGTAACGTTACAAATCAGTGCGCCCGTCCGGGCCACGTACACGGCCCTGTCTAATGTAAATCATCCCTTAAACCTTTTCTTTTAAACTTGAATAAAAGGATACTAATACAGTAGTCAGCTTGCATTCTGTTACCAAAAGTGACGACCGCGCAGCCCGGCGTGGTCAGCTGTATAGCGACAACTTGACCGCATTGAGCCATCTTCTCGCATAGAATAGCGAACGTTGTTGACGGAGGTAACTGGAATTATAAGATCGTGCGGGTTAAGCAACGCAACGCAACGGTAAATACTTCGATAAGCGACTTATTGAAATTGTGACAAAAAAAATCCACACATATTTTACTTATATGTTAAAGTACTAGTAAAGCGATTGCGATGAACTTTGTATGTAGATAGCTGAAGCCTTGGATTACTATTGGTTATATTAACGTGATTTTTCGTGGGATATTGTATTGGATTGCCACGGGTTCGATTCCCTCCTTAGACAAGTATTTATGCTTAGATATTTGTCTGTGGTCTGTTTGTTGCGATGTATTATAATTAGGTATATATTTACAAAAGAAAAGTATATAAGTAGTATATCCGTTGTGTAGCATACATAACACAAGTCTAGTTACTTAGCTTGGGGCTAGATGGCGATGTGTAGAAGGTCCTGCAATATTTGTTTATTTACTTACATTAGTTAACTGTAGCTGCACTGGTTCATTGCTATTTATCATCCCCATATTTTGTACTTGCATTGGGCCTGGCATCATCGGCCCTGGGGCCATATGTCCTGGCCCCGGCATAGGCCCTTGGATTGGTCCTGGAACAGGACCGGGGCCATTCCATCCATTACCAAACTGTCCCATCATTCTTGGTCCCATTGGTCTAGGTCCATAAGAAGCGGGACTCATAGGACCGGGTCCCATTGAACCGGGTCCCATTGAACCGGGTCCCATTGGACCAGGACCCATTGGACCCGGACCCCTTGGACCGGGTCCCATAGAACCAGATCCCATAGAACCAGGTCCCATGGGCCTTGGGCCTCTATTAAATGGTGGATTCGGTCTGAAGTGGGCGTTATTAACTTTTGGTTGAACTTGCGGTCTGGATACTGTAGGTATTGTGTTCGGACTATTCTTCGGTTTAGCAATAAATTTATGAGAATTATTATTCTGTGTGGAATTTTCTTTTGCTGTTGTCTGTACTGGCTTAGTTTCTTGCACTGCAGTTGTAGTGTTAGTTACCATAGTTTTTATTGCAAAATGTACTTCTGGTGTCTTCTTTGGCTTACAACCGTCCGGTAAAGTGACCACATACGGATTCAATAAGGAAGTTTCGTTAGCTAACAGTTTCTTGTAGTGTTTCACAATGTTTCTTAAAGGTTTTCCTGTAACGCCTAAGCCCTGCCCGATGACTGTCAATCCTTTTGGTAGTAGGGTAGTTTCTGAAGGAGTTCTTTCTATTTTAACTTTTAGTTTTTGACCGTAGTACATTGCGTCATTGAGCATAGATACTGCCTGTAAATTACAAGAGGAATCAGAATGAGAGATATTTCAGATGCAAGAAGACATTTCCATTGAGCCCTTCTATGCCTGTTTTCATTAATTTTAAAGTAACCAAAATACAAGGTGATTGATGTCGTTGCAAAACTGATCAGTCATTCCTTATTCGGATTGCAAGTAATGGAATTCGTTCATCAGTCTTTCCTGACGACTACAAATTTAAGGGTCGTAACCCGCATGAGTTTCTTGTGCCTTCTTCTCATTAGTGGGCAAGTTCCGAAGGCAGACATTGTAACTTAACTTAGCTTTTAAGACGTTTCTATGTGATCTTCGTACAAACTGTATGCATCCAAATGAATAAAAATTGACTTTAAGTTCCGAGTGAACAGGTATCTAGGCAAAGAGGCAGGCCTAAACAGATTCTGGGTAAGCGTGTTACATCTTAGAGGCCTCGTCACTTACCGTCAGGTGAGATAGTGATCAAGCTATGTGATAGATAGTGAGATAGTTCTTATCTTAGTTACTATTGTAACCTAAAAAAAATGTATTATATAGTATAAATTATTGTAAGGAATGAGCGGGCTGTAACACAGCTTCCGCTCAAGCAGCTGGTAGGGCTTAAACTTAAAATGTAAACATTTTTTGTGTTACTATTAAGATTTTTATTTTTTACTAGCTTTTGCCCGCGACTTCGTCCGCGCAGAAATCGAAGATGGATAGGATTTTTAACTATAACAAATGATTATTTCAATAAAATACGAAGCACGTCTTCCATCAATTCTGTTAAAGAATGTTTATGCAAAATTGGAAGTAGATTGGACCAAGGAATCGCGTTGTCACATACAAACTTTGCCCCCCTTTTTCACCAACTTAGGGGTGGAATTTCGAAATATCCTGTGTCTTATCCGGTGCCTAAGTTATGCAAAGAACACACCCTCCAAATTTCAAGTCTTTACGATCAGCGGTTTAGGCTGTGCGTTGATCCGTCAGTCAGTCAGTAGTTCAGGACAAAGCATTTTATATGTATAGATAGACCTATCTATAAATATAAAATTTATGGTCCTGACTTACTGAATGATATGTCAACGCACAGCTAAAGCCAATGGACGGATTGGACTAAAAATTAAGCACACTATTACGATGTAGGCATACACCTGTTAAGGATTGATTTTGAATAATTTAATGCCAACGTGGACGAAGTCGCGGAAAGCTAGTCTATATATTATTTATGCTTAGATATTTGTCTGTGGTCTGGTTGTTTCTATGTATTATAAGTATATATTTACAAAAGAAAAGTATATAAGTAGTATATCCGTTGTCTAGCACCCATAACACAAGTCTAGTTACTTAACTTGGGGCTAGATGGCGATGTGTGGAATGTCCGGCAATATTTATATTTATATATAAAATTCTCGTGTCGCGGTGTTAGTTACCAAATACCTCCGAAACGGCTGAACCAATTTGTATGAATTTTTTTGTTTATATTCGTTAGGTCTTAGTAACAATCAATATCTATTTTTTTTTATATGGCAAAACGTTTGCCGGGACAGCTAGTCTCTTGAAAAAATGGTTAATTTTACGTGATAAAGTCATAAGAAAACGATGAAAAAATTTATTTTGTTAATATTCCTCTATATTTTTTCCCTTTATATATATATCTTCTATTCGTCACTCGTCACCATAACACAAGCCCAGATGAGCGATATTATTTTTAAATACTGTTTCTTAATGGGAACGGACGCGTAACGGTCATCTTACCATGACGCATGACGTCACACAATATTTCGTCAAACACTTTTTTGTGAATGCATGTGTTCCATCAATTTATTACCCGTTATCGCGTCATTTATACATTTTTCAAACACTTTTTCTGCATATTTTTCACCTTGGAATATATTACCTGAACAGCTTCCAAAGGGTGTGTATACATAACATTGGCGTATTTATTGAGGCCAGTAAAAACTGACAACGAGACCACTCTTCCCGCCAATTCCATAATATCTCGGAGTTCTGATTTGTCACTTCTGAACTGTGGGGAAAAAATTGAATAATGAAGAGTGCATAGCTTAGAAGTAAATGAACGACCCGCCCTGCATGTATTATACATTTAAACCTTCCTATTGAATCACATTATCCATTTGAAAAAACCGCATCAAAATCCGTTGCATAGTTTTAAAGATCATAAATAGGAATAGACAGACAGCGGGAAGCGACTTAGTTTTATACTATGTAGTGATGGTAGTAGAGCGAGAGGACCCATAAATTTGTTGTGTCTTGTCATTGGTGGTTCCGAAAGTATACATCTTAACTTAATTTTTAAGACGTCTCAATGTGATTTCATGCAAATTATATGATTCCAAATAAAAAACGAATTTTGATTATGGCACACTAAATAAAGTATTTTTGACGGTCCAGTTGGCACAATGGTCATCATGCTGGAGTGTCAAACACTGGGTTGCGGGTTCGATTCCCGCCTCAGACAAGTATTTATAATAAATAATAATAATAATAAATAAATTTATTAACCAAAAAAGAAAATTACATTATACAGAACATACGGTAGATTCCACACTAGGCTATGCCTGTATCGTGGAATCCAAATTATTTTAGTTACAATTGACTTATACATTTATGCTTATATATTTGTCTGAGGTCTGATTGTTTCTATGTAAAATTGTCTTTTAAAAGGTACTTAACATGAATCATTAACACTAGTTGTCAGTCAACATGAAACCACATTATTCACAATGAATGAATATCTATCTATCTATCTATCTACATTGAAATCGGTTTACCACGCCACTGATAGTATGACATTGTACTTACATTCGACACCTGCACCCATTTGTCGATCGGTGGTTCAATTTCGAGTGACTTCAAAAATTCTGGTTTCAGTCCGTAAAGGCCTTTGGGATCGATTTCCCATTCGTCCATATCAGGGCGCCATGGTCTCCTGGAATGTAAAACACGACTTTTTTACCAGGCTGAGGGAGAATTCTATTGGAACGAAGTTCCTTATCGCGCGTTCCGAAACCGAAAAAATTAAGACCAAAAGTTTGTAACACTTTTTGAATTGAGCCTACTGATGAAGTTTATATTACATTATATTTTTTAATAATAAAAAAAAATATTATCTATACATATAATAAATCTGTAGACATAAAAAAATCTGTAATTGTAAGATATCCAGAAAAAAAATACACAGGTCGTCTTAAAATCGTTAGCTGAACACGATAGGGTAGTTTTTAGAATTTTTGTCTGTTTGTTTGTCTGTTTGTCTGTTTGTCTGTTTGTTTGAACCAGGTAATCTTATAAACTACAGAACAGATTTGAACAAGGTCCACATGAATATGTTCAGAAAATATCAGAATAACATTTAGGGTATGTTTCAATTTAACTTTAATACAATAATTATGATATTTGATGAAAAAACATTAAATAAATATGAAATCGAAATATTTTTCCGTGGTAAAACATAATCGAACGTCAGAAGAAAACAGTACCCTTACCACGACTTTTTTACGTATTCGATCTAACATACTATATTGAGTATTTACTATGAAACTTCCTAAAAATCAACTTACTAGGTCCACCCGTCTCTCAGAATATCGGTAGTGAAACACTGACAGACAGACGGACAAAAGAGTGATCTTTTATGGGTTTCTATTTTACGAGTGCTTCAAAAAGTCATAGTAGGGGTACAGTACATGCCTCCGCTCAAGATGACAGCTGTCATGAAACCAAACAGTTTGCATTTTTTTTTTTTTTTTTTTCTTTTATTATGGCTTCGCACGTGTGCATTTAGCCAGTGTCAAGTTATATTTTGCATCAAATTATGACCCGATTTTTCATAAATCGGGCCTAAAGTGTTTCAATACAGTCAAAGTCGTCATAGTCCGTCAAGTCAGGTGTTATAGTAAAGCGGTGGCAAGTTTACCATAACCTTAATAGGAGATTTGGAGGCAACGTGAAAACTGCATGTTTGACACTGATTTTTACTTTCACTACACTTGTGCACTTTCACAGAACTAAATTGAATAACATTCCACCAGAATTATACAATTCAACTCGGGTTACATCTAAGTTTCATGAAAATAAAACTGCAACACGACATGTTGTTAACTCGTTCCCGCCAAAACTGAACAGTTTTTTTTTTTTTTTCTTTTTATTATGGCTTCGCACGTGTGCATTTAGCCAGTGTCAAGTTATATTTTGCATCAAATTATGACCCGATTTTTCATAAATCGGGCCTAAAGTGTTTCAATACAGTCAAAGTCGTCATAGTCCGTCAAGTCAGGGGTTATAGTAAAGCGGTGGCAAGTTTACCATAACCTTAATAGGAGATTTGGAGGCAACGAGAAAACTGCATGTTTGACACTGATTTTTACTTTCACTACACTTGTGCACTTTCACAGAACTAAATTGAATAACATTCCACCAGAATTATACAATTCAACTCGGGTTACATCTAAGTTTCATGAAAATAAAACTGCAGCACGACATGTTGTTAACTCGTTCCCGCCAAAACTCCCTGAACAGTTTGCATTTAATACTACCTACGTGAAACTGAAAATGAGGTTAGTACAAAGAGGTACTACTACATAATATTACCGATCTCCTTTACCGAAGACCTCTTCGATGTTACATTTCTATCGCGCTTATTTCCTGCTTATCTCTAATGAAATAGACTGAATTATGAGTTCAAGTCGCGGAAACCTTAGAAAATTTAAACAAAAAAGAATTTTTCAAATCGGTCCGGGAGTTTTGGCGGGAACGAGTTAACAACATGTCATGCTGCAGTTTTATTTTCATGAAACTTAGTTGTAACCCGGGTTGAATTGTATAATTCTGGTGGAATGTTATTCAATTTAGTTCTGTGAAAGTGAACAAGTATATTTGATCAAAATCGGTTCAGCCGTTTGAGGTTTATGAGGGATAAAAGTCAGGATTAAAAACCGAATGTTAGTGAGTAGATAGGCTCGAGTGGGGTATCAAATGTAAGGACATGATTTGTACTTTACAAATAGCTATGTTTTATCGAAATCGGTTTAGCCATCTGAAAGTTATGGGGGATAAAAGTCAAGATTAACAACCGAATGTGAATAGATATGCCCGAGTGGGGTATCAAATGAAAGGGAATGACTTGCACATTACAAGTAGCTAATAAAAAAATGTCCCTCCCTACAAAAAAGATAAAATAAAAAATTAAATTCAAAATTTAAAAAACCTCTGACACAAAATAATAAAAATAGTATGAACGTAAAAAGCCTAAAAAAAGCGAAAAAACTATGAATAAACCCCTACAAAAAGAAAAATAATAACCCCGAAATTATGACCCTACGTAAGTAGGTAGTACATCTGAATTTTTTTGATTAAATATGGCCGCTTTTTATCTATAAAACACCTTCATAAAATGATAATATTAAAATTTCAACGAAAATGTTAAAGTAAGTATTAAGAATTACAAGTACTTAAAAACTAAATACTTAAACAACTTAACTATCCAAATTACATTATATTAAATTGACTCTAAAATAAGAGCGGCGACAATATTTAACCAAAAAAAATCAGATGTACCTACTAACGTAGGGTCATAATTTCGGGGTTATTTTTTTTCTTTTTGTAGGGTTTTATTCATAGTTTTTTTGCTTTTTTTAGGCTTTTTACGTTCATATTATTTTTATTATTTTGGGTCGGGGTTTTTTAAATTTTTAAATTTTTCTTTAATTATCCCATTTACGAGACGCTTTAGAAGTTGGACGTCCTTTTGTAGTTGGCATAAAGGATTTGTCATAATTGGTTTCGGCGTAATAACCCTAGGCATAACATAATTTTACACAATTCTTTTTGGCATTAAGTCACCGCGCTCTTTGGAAAATCATGGAACATCACGTTTCTTCAAAAACCCTGTCTCCAAGACGTTTTAGGGGTTTGGTGTTATTTATTATTTGTTTTTATTTTTTCAATGTCCTCTATCGATAGGTATGAGACTCAAAGGGCACCGTACACTTTTGTAAAATCTTAGGACATCACATTCCTTCAAATACCCCGATTCCGAGACGCTTTAAATGTTTGGTGTGAAAGCGTTTTTTGTTCAACGTAATGCCTGCTGCATCGCGTTATTTAAAGTATGAGTATCTGTTCTGTCCAATGGCTATTCTTTTTAATCATTAATATTAATATTTAAAAATAAAAATAATACAAAATATTATTTGCACCAAAATAGATCATTATTTGCATGATGTTGGTGTTAAAAATACTATTACCTCATAAATTATGAATGGAAGAATATATATCCAGAGACAAAAGTAGTTAATAATTATTTTTTCTTTCATTTATAAAAAACCAAATTTAACTAGGAAGACAAAGTATGTTTAAAGTTTTGTGCGAATAGGACTTAGACTTAGTTATAGCGTATTTTATTGTTGTGTATTATGCTTTATTTGTGTGAAATTATTAAAAAAAATATTACTAGCACATAAGTGCCTTCACCAAATCAATTAAAAAATATAGTTTAAAAACAATATTACTACCTATTTTGTTATTATAACTTACACCGAACGATAAATAGTATCTATCCGGGAAAATGCTAGGTATTCTAAATATACCAAAACCACATCGCGAACGAAGTCGCGGGCAACAGCTAGTTATAACTTAAAACAAAATAAAATTTTATTACAATTCCTTCACTAATTAATCGAAAGGAACTTCGTTCCATCCGGGTGTTCCTTGACACCTCTCAAGATTTTTTTCTATCTATGGGGAAATGTACAGCGATTTGACAAGTTAATTTTTTGAATCGGCTCTCAGGACGAATTTTTTAATCAAACTATACTGATGCTCTCTGGCACGCTGGGCAAACACTTTTGACCATTTTTAGGGTTGCAAAGGGTAACAACGGAACCCCATTATTAAGACTTTACTGTCCGTCCGCTTGTTACCAGGCTGTATCTCATGAACCTTTATAGCTAGGCAGTTGAAATTTTCACATATACTATAACAACAAATACTAAACATAGAAAACAAAACATAAGCATAAAATAAGGCTAAATTTTGCGTATGTCTGTTTATATGTTGTTCTTACACAAAAACTTAACCGATTGCGATGTAGATAGCTAAAGATCTGAATTAATACATAGGCTGATTTTCATCCCGGGATCGGGTTTACGCGAGTGAAGCCACGAGGCGCAGCTAGCCTCTTATAAATAAGGAGTTATTCCAGAAAATTACTCAAAAATTGACACTGGACTTTGTTTTATGACTTTTTAATGTGTTTTCATGAGAATGAGTCCAAATAAATAAACGATTTTTTGATTATAACTTTCATATTTAGTAGTAATTGGTATATACTTACTTATTATGTATTTCATCGGTATCGCTGGCTGAATCTAAAATATCAACTGTAAATAAAATAAAAAGATTTTAATAAAGAGTTGTTAGAAAATATATTTAATGCTAAGCTAATTAAGCTAATTCTGCTTATAAAAATTTTAGTTAGTTATGTCAAAAAATAAAACATTCTAATAATTATTTAAACATTTATTGTTAGTCGAATTTTAATCAAAGAATTCTTATAAGTATTTCCTAAGGAACAAGCTTAGTTTTTCCTCTTTTTATAGAGGTTACGCTTCTTCCTCATTTTCAGATTCTTCATCTGACTCTTTAGAAGATTCTCTTTCTTCTTCCTTCAAAGATCTTCCTTCGTTTTTGTCTAAAACATCGATTCCTTCAACTGATATGCTTTCGTTAGAAAGCTGGTTTGTTTGTTTTTTTAGAGGTCCTTCATCTTCCGAAGACTCATGTTCGTCAGAAGGGTCCGTTTCTTCTACTTCTTCCTCTGAGGATTCTCTTTCTTCTTCTGTAGTTTTTTCCCTAGATGATTCTTCTGAATCTTCCGAATCGTCTGATTCCCGTTCCTCTGAACTTTCTTCTGATTCCCTTTCTATTTCTCTTTTAGGTTCTTGTTTTACAACTTTCCTATCTTCTAATTCTTCCTCTGAGGAAGACGAAGTGGAAGAAGAAGATGAAAGATAGTTGTGTCTTGAGACAAAGGAGAGAGTCGATAATGTCGAATTTAAAGACGAATCAGAAAATACATTTGAAAAATCCAGTATATCTTGGAAATTTCTTTTGGATTTTTTAAATGATTTTGAATAACTGAAACATAAGAGAAAATAGGTTAATTTACATTTCATAATTTGGTTATAAATCATGTTTATTGAATAATATGAATAATAGCTACAACAATATTTATAATAGCATTTTAGCTAGACCTAGATGCCAAGACAAACCTAGCTAGGTTTCCTGGCATTTATTTAACTAAGAAATTGTATATGTCCTTTTTAATTAATAAATAAATGAATGAATGATTGAATGTATTAGGTAATCATAATTACTTTGCTGGTAATTAGGTGGTTCCTGTCTGAAACACAGGAACCACCTAGTTCAGGCAGATGTGTTTTTATTGTATTCTTAGTTCAGTAGTTTACAGTGTAAAATGGTTTTAAATTAATATATATTTTTTATATTTATTTCTTACTTTTCCATACTCTTGATCTTCGATCTCAGATAAGCCATCTTTGTGACGTGTAATTTTTGTTTAATTTGCATTAGTTTTATGTTTCTTTGGTGTTGTTGCTTTAATTGTTTCAATTTCTTTCGGATCTGTTCGTTCCTTCTGTAAAGGCGTTCACTCGCTGTATCTAGAACAATATGAGAAAATGTTCAGGAGCAGTGTTTTTATTTTTGGCAATTTACATATATAGCAGTTAGGCCATTTCTCGGAGAATAATGGCAAAACGTGGAACAAAAATTACTTGTTTGCAAGGAGGTTAGGTTTTTGAAGTTCTTTTATGTGGAATGGCGTCAGATGCTCATGAAAATGAAAAACACGTGACTTTAAATGCTTATATCTTTTCCACCCTAGTTTACAAAATACTATCAAGTTAATTTGTATTCTAAAAAAAACGGAGAAAGTTATAATTTTTTCCATTTGTGTATAAGCTCAAAGATTGCCTTATATTCTTTGCAGAGGTGATCCCGTTTGCGCAGATGAGTAGGTATATACCCTTTTCAGTGTTGCCAATTATGTTATTTTTTTTTGGATATTTAATTTATGTCATTCATGAAACAGAATGTTTGCGAGTATAATTCAAAGAAATTACTGATTTTTTTAGAATGTTATGAGAATTTCAACCTATTAGCCATGTATTTTGATTGAGTTAACATAAAAACTTGTATTTTTTTAAACCTTATAGGAATTGTGGACCAAAGCAGGTAAGGTACCTGCTTACTTTGGTCTACAATCCTACCTACCTACCCAATGACCTATTCACCATAAAGATTATGGCGTTATGGGAGAGAATAAGAGTATAGATACTACGAATGAAGAATGAAATGAATAGAGGCATGGATGTAGAAAAGAAAGTGTATCGTCTTCAGAACAAACAAGTGTGGCATCCATAGTAAGCCAGTTCGCTACACCTATCTGCCGAAAGCGCCCATATTGACACCATAGTAAGGCACCGCCCGTCATTACGCTCCGTCACCTCGTCGCGTAGGTGTAGCAAACTGGCTTAATATGGGTGCCTCATTTGTTTGTTCTCAAGACGGTATCCGTTATTTTTTCTACATCCATGATTAGAGGAATGATAATGATGAGATGGAATGAGTAGAGAACTCGAACTCCTTTTCACATTCCTGAAAAGGAGTTTGACAGACAGATATATGAACAACCGATCAAAGATCCCGTTTTTTCCTACATAACACAGAATCCAATGGTGAAATTTATTAATCAATCAACAAAAGGAGTTTGATCTAGGTACTGATTTTTAATTTTACATTCTACCACATATTTTTTGGTTTTTAATCTATAAAAATTGGGGTTGACAATGTTGATCCTGTTATCCCTAAAGATTGGATTAAAAAAAATCACTGGTAAACTCAAAGGAGTTAGCAGTTAAGAGACGGCGAAGCATATAAAGACCTCTACAGAGGTTAAACCTTTATGTTATTATAAGAAGAACAACATACATACCTGTAAAATTAGGTAAAAGACTCACTTTGTAAGTTTCTACCTTCCTTTGAAAATTAACTTGAAGCCCACAGGTAACCACAATTCCAATTATTTTTTTATAAATTATCCTTTTGCCTAAGTAATTAAGTTGTTTTAAAGCTTGTAAACTGTCATCCAAATTACACAATTAAATCACAAAAGCGAAGAGTATTTTAATTCTGTGCACTACATTAATATCAAAGCAGCTTGATCAAATGTAATAGATTTACATGGAAAATAACGCAATTTCTAACTTAATTAATTTTGGCTTAAAATACTACAAATCATTAACGTAATAAGACATCATCTTAGTTTAAGTGTTGGGCTTAGTTTCGAACTTGCTTTAGTGACAAATTTTAGCTGATATTTATTCAAAGAGTGTTTTATTTTGTTTGTAACAAATAGGCTCCGAAACTTTTATACCGTTTTTGATGAAACTTGGTATGAGGATACATTGATTCATTGGGAATAACATATGCTACTTTTTATCCCGATATTCCCACGGGATCGGGAACTACGCGGGTGAAACCACGGAGCGCTGCTAGTTTTTGTATAGTGCATCCACATTGAAGTTACTTTTTGCTAAACAACATTAAGTAACATTATGCAACATTCTATAACATTTGTAACCACTTATTGCTACTTATTGAACATTGCCCATCATATCAATACTGCCAGTAACATTCAGCAAAGTCTTAAATTTATTCTATGGTGCCATGTAGCAGTAAAATCTAGTTGTTTGTTATTTGATTGGTTCGAATTACGATTATCAACATAACACAAAGGTTGACTTGCACAACAAAAATTGAAAGAACTGATTATTAAACAATATAATACAAATAATTATTGAAAAATAATTTAATTGCTCAGAGTGACTGCAATGAGGATGCACCTTAAGACGCAGTACCTGGATGACCAAGCTTTGCTTGGTATTTTATTTTTTTACTTAGTCTAACCTCAAAGCAAACACTCATTGACTTCGTGTTACTTAACAACGCCATCTGCTGGTATAACTTTATTGCTCATAAAAAATAGTATTAGTAGTTCGCCAATAGATGTCAGGAAGAGTCATATTTTTCAGATTAAAAAAAAGTAAGTTTCGATAAAACACGTATAAAATGACATTTTCTAAAAATGATTCCTAGCTAGATCGATTTATCGCCCCCGAAACCCCCTATATACCAAATCCCATGAAAATCGTTGGAGCCGATTCCGAGATTCCAATTATATATATATATATATATATACAAGAATTGCTCGTTTAAAGATATTAGATAAAATACTGCATGTATACCTGTCATCACCACAGTCAATTTGTTTCCTTCAATCACCTTAGCCTGGAGTTTTTCCATAGCACTCTTGCATTGAGCCTCAGATTGGTACGACAGTCTGATCGCTCCTTTACCAGTTTTCTCATCTTTCACCAATTCCATCTCATCTACTGGTTCGATCTGTAAGTAACAGTCAATTTTTTAAGCAAGTCTATAAAAAACTCTATTGGTCATTGAATTAATAGTTAGTATATAGAGAGCGGTGTTGGCTTAGTGGTAGATACCTCGACTTTCATTCTGAAGGTTGTGGGTTCGAATCCCGGCCGGCCATGTACCAATAAGAAAAATTTATGTGCGCTAATTGACATTGCTCTTATGGTGAAGGAAAATATCGTGATGAAACCCGCGGCTTAGTTGGCTCCAGAAGTATTGACAAGTTCTCTCCTCTGGACATGGTCGACTAGGCTGAGAGGGTAGTAGGTGCTGGGCAAGCCTACTCCATCCTAATACAAAAAGGACCCAATGAAAAAGGGTCCAATGGCGAAAAACCGGCTTTTTACAAGTACAAGTAGTTAGTATATACTTACTCTAAAGTATAAACAATTAAACTAGCTAGACTAAAGCTGACTATCCTCTGCCAAGTAAACAAAGTAAGTTTAGATTAGCTTGCAGATCTTTTGTTTTACGTATGTTAGTTGGCATATTTTGCGGTGGACACACCTGTAGGAAAAGTTGACTCAACTATGCCAGCTAAGTTAAGCTAAGTTTAGTTGGCGGTGGAAAACGGCTTAAGATTTAAGATATGTTTAAAGCAAAGTGTAAAAAAAAAATATTGCAGGACATTCCACACATCGCCATCTAGCCCCAAGCTAAGTAACTAGACTTGTGTTATGGGTGCTAGACAACAGATTTACTACTTAAATAATTTTCTTTTGTAAATATATACTTATAATACATAGAAACAACCAGACCACAGACAAATATCTAACCATAAATATACATGTCTGAGGCGGGAATCGAACCTGCAACTCTGTGTTTGGCAGTCCAGCATGGTGACCATTGTGCCAACTGGTTCGTTATGTTATCTCTGAGTACTGTAAATAACCTACCTCAGTGTCAATGTAATTCTTTATATCCATATAAGTCCAAGTGCTTGGCATGTTAGACACAGTGATCACATATTCCACATCTTCCTGAACTCTTACTTGTGGTTCTATCTTCACAATGGTTTCCATGACAGTTGGTTCAGGTATTTCTTCCTCCACCACACTGTTACTAGACTCCGTTTGAGACTCTTGAGGCTCCGTCATTCTTTGCATCTTAGGATAACGCTTACGCGGCTTCCTTTTACGTTTTAATTTGTTTGTTGGTGTTTTATCTTGTTCAGTATCGCCAACTTTTTCTTTGTTCACCTTTGGTTTGGTGCTCGGTGTGCTCTGAGCTGTTGTTTCGCTACTTTCTGAAGGCTCTTCCTTGATTTCTAAAGGATTCGTTTCTTCGACTCCTACTCCGTTTATTGTAGCTTGTTCGTCTACGTATACCTGCATTTCTTCTTTGACCTTCGGCTCGGAGTCGTTAGTGTCGGTTTCGTCAGTTTTGTCTGCGATAAAACAATGAAACTGGTAGGTAAATGAGAGGCATCCAGATAGGTAGACGCCTTAGACCCATTTACAAAAGGTTACCATAAACTCACCCTGCATCTTGCCGTTGCGGAGTCTTACTGTGAAGAAATTTACTGGTTAACTTTCACCACGATAAAACATACAAACAATGCAAAATGTTAAAGTTTCCACAAAAATGCGATCACAGATGATCACAGACGCAACCACAGAACACTATTACTCCTAGCGGAGAAGAATGGTAACTACATACAAAGCAGTCCACTAACGACATCTTACTTTATACCCCGTAAACTTTTGTGAAAAGCGGGAAATTTTGAATTGGATTTTCAATATTCTTTATTTTGAATACATTTATTACTTGTAAGAAAACTCAATAAAGTAATACTTTAAATAATTAGATACTTGAAGTTGGTTAAGTAGTATTACATTATTGAGTTTCCTTACAAGTAACAATGCTAGTAAATAATTTATTCAGAATAGAACAATAAAAAAATTAAGTATGTATACATAGTTTTTATTTATTCAGTACTAACAACAAGAAACATTAAATTTGTTAACATTTAAGTTCTTAAGAGCAAAGGGTACCAGCTTTAATTATTTATGTACAATTATTTGCATTTTGCGCTTCAGGCTGGTGGACGCTGCCTCTGCGGCAAATGCTCTGTTTTTTAAAATACAAAATCTTTTTACACATATTATAAATACACTTTTTAATATAGTTTTAACATTTTGCTCCTTATGAATAAGACAAGAAATAAAATCAAAACTTACTTCATTTTTGACAGTCTCAATTATTGTTTTTTGTAAGGTTTTAATATGTGGCTTTTCATTTAAAAAAAGATTTATTAATGTCGCACAAAATTCCACACAAGCTATCAATTCTTTGTTTACATAGCTAAGGCTATTTTTTTTAATATTATATTCTTTATTTTCTACAAATAGGTGGTACTTCTCAATATTTTTGGCTAAAAATACTTTTTTACATTGCTCACAATTTATGGTTAATTGTTTAACTAAAAATCCACACACATAGGCACATGCCTGAATTTCACCAGTATTGTCATTTAATGCTTCATCAATTTCAAATGTTAATAGATCTGATGAAGCATTAAATGGCATTTCAGGTTCAGGTTCAATGTCAGATTTTATTGGATCGTGTTTGGGTTGAGATACTGATAACAATGTATTGAAATTGTTGATAATAACATTATTATCTGATTCGCAGTTTCCTGTTGTCCCCATATGGGACAAATTGCTTAATATAGCTGTTTTTAGGCCGGCCAAAAATTGACCACAGGTGGGGTTTGTATTTGATCCACAGTTACCACGAATCATTCCAAATAAATTTTCTAACGGATCCTGTTGTAGTCTTCGCGTGGCCAAACTTTTGATTTTATGTTTTTGCGCCAGGTTACGCCACAACCTTTCGACCGCGTTTATAGTCCAAATCCAACCTTCTTGCGATGGAGGCTTACGTGGGGCTCCAACATATTTCATGGTTGTGAAAAAGTCTCTCATCTCTTTAAATAAATTTAAGTGAGGACTTGTTGCTGATAAGTTTGTGGCACATGGCTTTCCTCTCCGTAAATCTTTTGTATCACTATTCAGTGCATCAAATAATTTGTCTATATTTGAAACAATATTTGCTGTAACTGTAGCTTCGGCAGGTAATGTCCCTGTAAATTACTCATGTTCAGCCTGCAAATAAATAGAAGTTAATGTTTAATTTACTTTTTTCTCATTAAAGGAGTCTCATCTGTGCATTGAGTTTCTTGTGGTTTCTTCTTATCGAAGTGTGTTCTAAAACCACACATCCTAACTTAGTTTTTAAGATGTGTTGAAAGTGAAAAATAAAAAATCAACAAAATAAAATTACATTTGATTTTAGATTATAAAACATGTCACTTTCTTTTAATTTTGTTAATTGGCTATACTTACATCAGATGGCACAGCAGATCTTAATAGTTTTTTCTTGGAAGAATCTGTGAAGTCCTCATCATTAAAATGCCTCTCACATAACACTCTGTGCTCGGTATACAACTTTCTCTGAAGTTCTATTGTGCTCTCTCTTTCAGGAAAGATGTATTTAGCCCATTGCGCGCAACTGCAATTATAAGATGTTTTTTAATTTTTGTTAGGTCGATTTAATTCAATTTTAAAGATTGCTCGTCTTTAACAAATATAGCTCTTTTTTACAGGGATTACTAGTTAGGTTAGTAACTAGTTGTTTTATGGTATTATCATTAAACTAAGTAGATACCTAATAAAATTGGGGCCAGCCACTTATCAATTATCTGTGAACGTAGAAAGGTAACATACCGAAGCAGATTCCTTGTTCCAGGCTTTAAAAACCGGTACAATTTAACGCCATCTTCAGAAGGTGAAGAACCGCATTTAAAGCACTTGCGCTTGTTTTCTTTGTCAGCCATAATTACAGAGCCAAAGCAAAGTAGAAATAGAGTCACTGTCTCACAAAACAAACGCTCTGGCGATGAAAGAGTCAATTTCTCACAGCACAACAAATTGCAAAATGAAACGGAGGAACAGAAGCTCAACTCGACGTTTTTATGCACGGAAAGAGTCAATATCTCACAGCACAAACAATGGCAGAATAAGGACAAACGATTCGATCAAACGGAGGAACAGAAGCTCAACTCAACGTTTATAAAGCACAAAAAAAATCGAAAACAGCACCCGGCACACCGGCAAAACAAACGCCATTTTTGACATGTCGCCATACGGTGTTGCAATACCACAATGATAAAACTACCGCGAATAAAATGTATTTTCTCCGTGTACATTTTTAGGCTGCTTAAATTTAAAACATTTTCAAATATTTTAAAGAATACTATTGAGTCAAACAAATCCAAAATCCAAAAATCAATTGTCAAATGAGAATCAGAAGTACAGCTGAAAAAATAAACCTACTAAATTAGTAAGATTTTATTTTTACTTGAATAGCCACCCTAAATTTATACCCCGTAGGTATAAAGTATCGGCCCATACAAAGTTGACTGGGGCTGGACGCAACTCCATTGGGCTACCGGCTAAGTGTTACCTTTCGTTAAATTCAAACAGTAAGAGTGTCACAAAATTATAATTTTACGAAAATGTTATTATCAACATCATAAATGATAATTTGACATTTTTAAAGTAGTTTAAGATGATAGTGGAATACTTCTTGACTTCATAACCGTGCTTCTTAATGACCTATTTGCTCTTTGTTGCCTAATAATGAGTCAACCGCTCTAACATTATTTTTACCTCATGTCACGAAAAATTCACAAACATGCGGTGCCCACTCTGGTAACACTTTATTGGAAAATGTCAAAATAATCAAACCGTTAGTGTCAAAAAGTATGACACTAAAAAAAAGGAATTGCAATTACATAAAAATTTGAAAGCTGCTACGATACCTACGATAATTTAAATTTTCTGATAGTTTGTAAAACTTTTTTACCTTTATATTATAAACGTATTGTCATAAAAAATAAATAATAATAAAGGATAAACGTAAATTGTTAAATCATCAAGGAGGGTAATGACCAAACTTTTCCTACCTTTTTAAATTTTTATTAAATCTGCTGGTAGCACTCACTAATGCATTTTCTAAAGTTTTTTTTTATTTGGCAATTAACGTCAAATTCCATAGTTTCTTTGGTCTATCTTTTTTCCGCAATAAACTGTAAAATCTAAAAAAAATAGCGGAATACTCTGAAATCTCTTATATTTATATTCTTCTCAATCATGGATCCGGTTAGAACTCTTTTCCAGAGACATAATAGGGTAAGTTCAAAATTTCTGTCGTTGATTCCACTCACGAATATTATTTTCACAATTTCTTTTTTCAGTCTCAAGATGAAGTAGCTAATGATGTAGATGATACATACTTAAGGAAGACATACGATAAAGCTTTAGGAGTGCTAAACATTGATGTGGCTAAAAGAGTTGCAATGTCCACTAACACCAAACAAAGGACAGGCAAGTAGTAAACTTATGTATTCTTTATAGACTCAATACTCACTCAATACAACTACGGAGGTCGTTGGTCTCTGTAGAGGTAGTAACGTTTGAATTCTTAGAATTGTCTGTGTTCCCCATACATACATAGAGATAGGTGCAGCTACAAAAGGAAGACTGATTAGAAAAGTTCGTTTCATGCCGTCTTCCGTTCCTTGAAGATCCTGGTTTATTTAGGGGGGTCTTTGAGTCACAAGCATATAGATATCTTCTAAGATCATCATTAAGATGTAGCACACTTTCCTGAATGCATTGTCACTTACCATCGTGTGAGATAGGGGTCAAACACTGACCTATTTATTATTAAAACCTACAAACTCTTTGGTATGAATTTGATAACAATAAAAAATATTTTCCATTTGACGTGCAGTACTACAAAATATCTATGTTTGGCATTCTATTTGATTCCTAAGGATAATTATTAATTTTCAGCTAAAGCTAAAAAGTCTGACAAAGATGAGGATAATTCTCTAGATGATGATAATGAAATAGAGTGGAAAGCGGGAATGCCATGCCGAGCTGTTTATGCTGACGATGGAGTGGAATATGAGGCATTCCTGGTCAGAATCCTTGATGACAATGATTGCGTGGTTAGGTATATTGGTAAGAAACAACCTTTTTTGGTACTAAGTTACAATAAATAAAAATAATAAATTTTGCAGGACATTCCACACATCGCCATCTAGCTCTAAGCTAAGTAACTAGACTTGTGTTATTGGCGCTAGACAACGGATATACTACTTATATACTTTTCTTTTGTAAATATATACTTATAATACATAGAAACAACCAGACCACAGACAAATATCTAAGCATAAATAGTTGTCTGAGGCGGGAATCGAACCCGCAACCCTGTGTTTGGCAGTCCGGCATGGTGACCATATTGCCAACTGAGTCGTCAAAAATTTAGAATGGAAACTAGTTAATCTTTTACTTTTCTTAGTTTATGTCTGTAACAGAAAAGAATTTGTTAGACTCCCCACTGAAATGGAGACAATGGCGCTAAATCCACGGGACATAATTAGATGTAATCAAAAATATTCAAAACTTTCAGGCTATAATAACACAGAAGTAGTATCCATAAGTAGTCTGAAACCTTCAAAGGGGAATGTAGCCCGTATGAAGCAACTTGAAGAGGCAACAAAAGATGAACCGTGCATAGCAGGCACTTGGACTGAGGTTAAGGCTGAACCTATGGAAATCAACGGGGCAACGAGCCCTAGCTCTTCAGGTTTATTATTATTATTAAGCCTTTAATGCCACAATATTTTACATTAAAATTATTTAAAAAAATTTAAATCTATGTAGTTAAGCTTTTAGTTATTGGGCGTCGGCGTGTCTTTTTGCGACACGAAGGCCTCCTCCAGCTCTTTCCAGTCTTGTCTTGTTTGAGTTATTCTAAGCCATATTGGACCGGCAATCTTTTTGATGTCGTCAGACCATCGTTTTCTCTGTCGTCCTCTTTTTCTCTTTGTTTGGAATCTAGGGGTCCATTCTGTTATATCTTTTGTCCATTTATTACTGTTCTCTCTCATCATGTGGCCTACCCATCTCCATTTGAGTTTCTTGGTTTTGACTACAACATCTTCAATTTTCGTAATGTGTCTTATATCTTTGGCTCTTTTCCTGTCTCTTTTTGTGTACCCTAGTATGCTCCTCTCCATGGCTCTTTGACATGTAATCAGTTTTTGGTTTTGTTTTTGTGTGTTTGCCCAGGTCTGGCACCCATAGGTTAGTATAGGTACTATGCAAGTGTTGTATACTTTTCTTTTTATTGCCATATTGTATTGTTTACCTTTTAGTACTTCTTTGAGAGACCAATATCTCTTCCATGCATTGGCTACCCGTCTCTCTATCTCTGAGTTCATTTGATCATTGAAAGCAATAAGCTGGCCCAGGTATATATAGGAGTTAACATATTCTATTTCCTCACCCTCCACTGAGATGTTTATTTGAGATCTGTTTGTTATTATTTTGGTCTTTGTTTTGTTTATTGTTAGGCCCACTGTTTTGCTTTTACATGTCAAATCTTGGAGCATGTTCTGAAGAGTTTCTGGGTTATCAGTTATGAGTATTATGTCATCTGCGAATCTCAGGTGATTTAAGCGTGTTCCATTGATGTTGATTCCAATTTTATCCCATTCCATTTTCCTAATGACTTCCTCTAGCACTGATGAAAAAAGTTTTGGCGAGAGTGGGTCTCCCTGCCTTACTCCCCTGTGTATTGGGAAGGTTTCCCCCTCCGTTTCAAGTTTTATTCGTGCTTTGCTGTTAGAATATACATTTTTTATTAGCCTTATGTATTTATTTTCTATTCCTTGATTTTTCAGGGCTTCCCAAATAAATTGATGTTCTAAAGAGTCGAAGGCTTTATTATAGTCCACAAATGCCATGTATACTGGATAGTTATATTCTTGGCATTTTTCAACAAGCTGTTTTATCACATGTATGTGATCTATTGTTGAGAATCCAGATCGAAATCCAGCCTGTTCTCTTGATTGTTGTTCATCAAGTTTTTTTGTGATACGTTTTAGTATTATTTTTGAGAACACCTTGTATATATTGGACATGAGACTTATTGGGCGATAGTTGCCTATTTCTGATCGATCTCCTTTCTTAAAGATGAGTATTATTGAGCTCATTGTCCATTGTGAGGGTATGGATTCTGTGTTTAGGATAAGATTAAACAAATTGGTCAGTTTTGTTGTTGTTTCTGGTAATGTCGCTTTCATCATTTCATTACTTATATGATCAGGTCCAGGAGCTTTATCGTTTCTCTGTGTTTCTATTGCATGCTGGACTTCTCTTTCGAGAATCTGAGGGATTTCTTCGGTTTCGTCTTCGAGGTTTATGTTGTAGTCTAAGGTGTTTTCGCTAGAGTATAGTTTCTGATAGTAGTCTGTTGCTATCTTCAAAATTGGCTGTCTCCTTGTTTCTTCTTTAATGTTTTTGCTTTTCATTTTCGGGACCCATAGCGTCGCTTCTTTTAATTCTTTGAGTGCTTTTTTAATACCTCCTGTTTTAGTGATATGTTTTTGGATACATTTCATTCTTCTATTTGACTTGTCTTGTTTTATATTATGACTTATTTCTTTGCTCAATTTAGTTATCTCTTGTAATGTTATTTTACTTCTTCTGTTTTTAAGTAGTTCTTTCCTTTTTTGAATGAGGTCCATTGTCTTTGTGCTTAGTATGTTTTTGCTTGTTTTTGTCTTGTTTACCTTGTTATAAATAGCGTTTGTTTCCATGTTGTAAATTTCTTGTGTTTTGTCTATTCCATTGGACGTTATAATGTTCTGAGGTGTTATGTCAGTTGCCCATAATTGTTTTTCCTGGAGGTAGTGTCTCCGCTGTTTCACTTGTTCTTTGTGGGATAGTGTTGCTCTGACCATGCGGTGATTACTATTAAAGTTGAGGTTGTTTATTATGCTGACATCTTGAAAAAATTTGGGTTGATTGCTAGTTATATAGTCTATTTCGTTGCAGTAAGTCCCGCCGGGCGACATCCAGGTCCATTTCCTGGCAGTCCTTTTCTTGAAAACGCTGTTTAGTATAGTTAGGTTATTTTCAAGGGCCATGTTTACAATTCTCTTGCCATTTTTACTTCTTTTTCCTATGCCATGGTTTCCTACTGCAGACTCTTCACCATTTTTCTGTTTGCCTATTTGGCCATTGAAGTCTCCCATGACAATAGTGTTTTTATGAGCAGTTTCTAGTGTAGTTGAAAGTTGGTTGTAGAAATCATCTTTTGTTGTTTCATCCGCTCCTTCTGTTGGTGCATATATTTGCACTATAGTCCACATGTTCTTGTAGCCTTGTAGCTGTATATCTAGTAAAGCGATTCTTTCAGAAATGCCCCTAAACCCTAGGATTTGTTTCTTTAGATGTTTTTTAACTATAAATCCCACTCCGTATTGACCCTTTGTTTCACCGATGTAATACAGGATGTAGTCATCGTGTTCTTCGATATGGTTTCCAACTCTTCTTACTTCGCTGATACCAAGAATATCCCATTTAATAATGCTTAAAGCTGTTTCTAGTTCGAGGAGTTTTTCTGTTGTCCTAAGTGAAAGTGTGTTTAAGGTGGCTATGTAGATTTTATTCTGTTTTTCTTTACGTATTTTATTTGCTTTTGCTGAAGGGTGGCGGTCTTCTTCCCCCACGGTGACCAACCGGCTTGGGGTGCATTTTTCTGTTGGTTTGTATGAAGTTATGATATTTGTTTTGCTTTGGTTCCGGGTGCCGGTGGTCATTACAAGTTTTTTGGGATCTCGGACATTGAGGCAGATCTACCTCGTTCAATGTAGTTAAGTATGTTGGGTTTTAGGATTTCTTTACCCTTAGTGGATGTAGTTGCTGGGTTGTCCTTTAAGTCTATTTTTTTCTGAGTTGATGATTTGGGTGAGTCCGAACCTTCCCTTTTTCTTTTGTCTCTGTTTATTCCTGATGATTTCTTCACTATAATTCTATCATGTTTTAAAAAGGCTATATTTCCTTTTTTCCTTTCTTCTTCCACTTGTACTTGTAATTGTTTCCGCTTTTCTAACATTTCTTTGGTGTAGTCTTCTTTCACGTAAATACCTTGTGGGAGCTTGGATTTATTTTTCAGAATCATGTGTTTTTTCCATAAGGTCGTGATGGAAACAACGATGGGGCGGTTTTTAACAGTTTCCTTTTTGCCAATTCTGTATATATTGCTAATTTCCTGGCTATTCAGATGTGTGCCTGTTTCTAGAATTGTGTCCTTGAGGTAGTCTACAAGTTCCGCTTCTGTTTTTCCGATCTCCTCGATGCCAAAAAAGACCAGGTTATATTTTCTTTTCTCTCTTTCTATGTTACTAAGTTTTTGCTCCAGTGTAGATATTTTGTCTTTGAGCATAGTGTTTTCCTCCGTTATTAATTTTAATCTCTCGTCCAATGCTTCCATAACATTTTTTGTCACCGAGACTGTTATGAGTTTAGCTTGTTGGTTCAATTTTTCGTCCAGTTTTGACAACAACAGCTCCATATTTTTGTCCATTGTTTGGTTTATTTGTGTAGATTATTGTTGCTGTTACTGGCAACACTCCGTATGTCAGTGTCACACACAGTGACGTCGGCTGTCAAAATGTCGGTATGTTGGTAGCACTATTACGATTGCAATTTCACTTTTAGGTTATGATGATGACTGTTTTATTTGAAGTTTTTGTTGCAAAATGATTGTTTTACACTTTGTTTACTTGCTTGTTTTGTTTTTTATTGTTTAATCTGGTGGATTGCGCGTTGAGACAGTTTTTTTTCACACTTTTCACACTAATATCAATTATTATTCGCGGAGGACTTTGACGTACGTGTTTACGAAACGAACACCGGAACCGGAGCTCTTCAGGTACACACATTTTAATCCTGTTGTGCGAAATGAACTGTATTTATACACCTATGCTATTCTAATTAGAAATGTAAACCTCTAACAACCTCTATGGTTATTGCAAAACACAGCCTTGATTCCATAAGACTTTGATGATGTCGATAGTGAAATACTACTGAAGTAGCATTTATTTATAATATGAATGGAAACCACAGGAAATAGATTAAAGTCTAACAGATAAAGTTTGTCGATAGTTGACAGTGTCACACGTGAGACACGGCTTACAGAATTACGGCTCTGAATGTGATAAAGTCAAAACCCACTATTTGAATCCTAAGCAGAGTGAAGTATTCTTGGGATCCTGACTACAGCGAGTTTTAAATTATTTCTTAAAATGAAGCAAGTGTCTCACCTGCCAGTAACTTCAACGATAGACCTCTTTAATTGTCTTGCGCGCTTTAAAATTCATGTTCTTTTAACCTTTCTTCTTACTCATTGAGGACTACTATAAAACTTTTTTTTAATAGATAGGATGAAAAAGTGTAAGAGTATTTAATTATTTATTTTATTTACCCATTAATTACATTACAGAAAAAGTTAAACTGTATAAGAAAAAATCACCTAAGAAGAAGATGAGTAAATCGAATCTCTCATCTGAGATGCCACATCTACCTAACTTACCAACTGTTAACATGTCCATTTTTAAGAATGTAAGTACCTACCTTTATTGGAGGACAGGGAGACACGGCTTTGAAAAATCACCTACTAGGTTTCACCAGAAGACAAGAACTGCTGCAAAGTTTCTTTGTTTTTTGCTGAGATGTGGCCCTTTTAGACTATAGTATTATGACCTTGTGTCTTTAAATATTTATTATTTGGTTTGTTTTATTTTTGTTAATTATGTAACCTTTGTTTGATTGTTTTTGGTTTGACAGAAAATTTCAACTGTCTAGCTATCACGGTTCATGAGATACAGTCTGGTGACAGACAGACAGACAGACAGATGGACAGTGAAGTCTTAGTAATACTAATAGCCTATTACTAAGACTTCACAGTATTAGGGTCCCGTTTTTACCCTTTGGGTACAGAATCCTAAAAATAACCCATCTATTCAGATGCACATGAATGTAGGCCCTTTAAAAAGCCCTTTATCAAAGTTATAAAAACTAAATAATGGTATTATAATTACAGCTAGGCTCATCCGAGATGCCAATGCCGCCCCCTCCACCTCCAATATCGCTGTCAAACCGTAGTGAATCCGAGGAGCAGGCTATATCTACCATGTTGCTCAGCTGGTACATGACCGGGTATTACACTGGACTGTATCAGGGAATGAAACGGTGAGTTACCATGGCAACAGGATTTTATATAAAGTCGCTCTACAGAGGTAAAAATATTTTACCCTGTATAATCTAGAGTCATATGGATGCTAACTACAAAACACATTTATTGTGGATTCCATTGCGCTCACGCATACCCGCAATCGCCTTCTTGTACTTTGAACGGGCTGTTTTCCGCAATTAGACCCTTTTTAATTGGGTCCTTTTTGCGTGAGGATGGAGTAGGCTTGCCCAGCACCTACTACCCTCTCAGCTTAGTCGACCATTTCCAGAGGAGAGAATTTGTCAATACTTCTGAAGCCGCGGGTTTCATCGCGATGTTTTCCTTCACCGTAAGAGCAATGACATTAATGTATTTTTCTTAAGAAAAATACATTGGTACACGGCCGGCCGGGATTCGAACCCACGACCTTCAGAATTAAAGTCGAGGTATCTACCACTAAGCCAACACCGCTCACCGCAGCCGTTCCACACCGCGCTGTGTAAGTTAGACTGTGGCTTATAGCTGAGGTTTGGTTTGGTAAGAATGACCTTAAGAAATACCTTTTGCGATGTTGTGCCATGTTAAGTTCAGTGCAACTGCGAAGCTCCCGAGAAAACTATGCTACACTTCTTCTTCCAGCCCTAATAGCTGAAGGCTGACCTGGACCTAGAATGGGCGGATCTGAGCCTACCCAATCAATTCCCCTGTCATTTATGCTATCGATTCAAAGAAGAATTTCCTGAAGTTGACCCATTTGGGACAACACATGGCGTTTTGTTTTTCTTTTTGTCATAAATAATGTTGTTTCTTTTGTCCTTTTTTATGACTTTTTCAACTATATTTGTCGTGTGTTTTGTCTCTTATAAGTTATTTCTATTCTATTTTGTTTCAGAGAGAGAGACCATACGAAAAATTAACAAGAACGCCGTTCTAGGTATTTCAGTGTAACCAATTTTACTATTATTATACTTACGTTTTTACACTATCGGATAAAATAAAAATACAAGGAATTACATTATTATTTTGTTTTAATCTCACAAGTAAACTAGCCATAAAAATGGAGTAGGTATGCTGTTACGGCTGCGCTCAGAAACCTTCCTAAATGAAACATTAGTTAAGTAATTATTTATGTCACATTTTCGCTAACGTTAAATATAATTCATAATTGTGAGACAAAGTATTCCATAACTAAAGTTCATTAAGGAACATTAAATAAAATAAAAAATAAATAAAATAATGCCTCCTGATTTGTGATACTATGTACAAAATTTACATTGGATAATTTCGTTACAATTTTCTATTAGTATGTTTTATTTATTTTTTAATAACACTGATTGGTGGGTTTATTATTTTAATATTTACTTAAATAATAAATTGCTAATCATTTTTTAGGCAGAATGCATATTGGTTTGTTGTCAAATACAAGAAAAATATTGCCAGAAACAAAAATTAAATAAACTAAATAATAAGTGTTAAAAGTAGAACTTAAAATTAATCAAACATGGCAATCGTGTTTCTAAAAAGAAACAATAAAATAAGAAACAATATTTACAGAATCATAATATACAAAATGAAAATAATTATTTTATTAAATACTTATTCACTTTATTAATGAATGTTTGTAGAAAAGGCGCTGCTCTGCTTATTTTGATTCCCCTAAATTAAGCAGAGTAGCGCCTCGGGGTGTTATAAGTTGACCCATAAGTCCCCTAGAAAATAAGTAGAGCAGCGCCCTGGGGTGTTATAAGTTGACCACTACGTCTATTAAAACGTAAGTGGTATCTTACCTTTTTTTCAACACTTCAAAAATGATGTGCAACTAATTTTTCAGATTGTATATGCTTTAAACTGGAATAACAACCAATTTGATGAAAAATCACTTGAAATCGAAATATAAGTTAATTGCTTATATATTTTATATTAAGGTACAGCAAGAAAGGGTGGCTATGTGTATATGCTATAATTTTTGCCACGGCCCTTTCTAAAGACTAATAACTAAGAGTTTCAAGTGTAAACTTATTCATTTCGATTTTCTAAAATATTTTTGTGAACAAAAAAATTAACAAAATTTAGCAGTAGGTAGAAACCACTCTATTTAATTCTATATAATTTTGAAAATCATAACTTATAGAATTTTGAGTGTCAACAGCATTCTATCTTTCCCAATACAAAATCAGTAATTAACTTTGAATATGTTAGATGGCGCTTTTCTTAATTTATTTGTACTGGCAATACTGGCAGTCCATAAATTAAATGTCAAATAAAAAAAATGCATTGGCATTATGTAGCTGTATGTACATAATGCCAGTTCTAATTCGGTCACATTTTCGACACGGTCTCATTCCTAATGCATTCCTAAGACGAAAACTTTCTTATAACATTCCTTTTCTTTTTCGGACTTTCAAAATTAATAAAATAATAATTAACAATAACTGTCTATGAAGTAGGAATCCAAATTAACGCCATCTTGGTTAATTAATTCAATTAAAGGCTTTTTTTTTTTCAATTAAAGTTCCGTCCACACTTTCTGTTCATACTAGAGTGCTGAGCTCGTGTGTGTCGTGGCTTAGATCGACTGTAGCGGGCGGCACGCCTGGTGTGATCGCGCCTTCACCGGGCGGTGTGCTTGTTGGAGGCCTGTAATTGATAAAAAAACAAAATTATTTTAATTGAAAACTCCAATGTTCTTATTCAGGAGATGAACGTTTTTCATGGACTATGGACAAAAACCCTAGTTGTTAACTAGCTAAAATAAAATTTTCTCTAAAAAACATACAAGATAGGCGCGAAAAACATAACTTTTTCCTTCTTCCCAAACCCCAATACTCCAGTCAAAATACCATTCAAGAAAACTGAGAAAATTAGAAAACTCTCAAGATTTACACATAATTACTTGAACATGATACATACTGGAAATCATCAAAAAGACTACTGGGCATTGGCGTGCAAATGCACAGCCATAACTTCGGTCTGCGACCGAAGAAAGAAAAAAAAAACCTTTTCCTTGAATGAATATCAGAAAGTTTGTTAATTATCTGTCATTTTTGTCGCTCTTCTGGGTAGCCCCTATTTATTTAAGAAAGCCTTATTTAAAGTAGCCTTTCAGTATGTAGGTGTTTGGTCTAATCATATTTTTTTGTAATTTTACGTCCTGTCTCAAATAACATTTCAATTACGTGTAAAATAAGTCACTCACCTAATAATGTATGGTCCTCCTTGCTGCAACAGCGTAATAGGATGCGCATACGGCGCTTGTATACTATGATAACTGAGATTCCCTCCCATCGTGTTATTCAAATGTCCATTCATAATGACACCATTCGAAGTATTTAACGGTGAAGTTGTATTATTCAAATCTTGGTTACGTAAAGCCTTTACTAGACTCGTTTTCTCTTTCTGCCATACGAAAACGTTGTGGACCATTGCGCAGCCGCAGAATATGATTCCCACTCCGATAAATACAGATGTAACTATCGCTGGTGTTGAATGGAATTGGATGAACGTGTAGAGTATTATGCCTGAAAGAAGAAGAAAATACCCATTTCAATATAAACTTTAAATTTAAAAACCCCCGACTTTTATCCCCTATAACTTACAGACGGCTAAACCGATTTCGATCAAACATACCTAAGAACATTTCGGACTAATTTACCTTTCATCAAATAAAACAAAATCGGTTCATCCGTTCGGGAGCTACGATGCGAAAGACAGACACACACACATAGACACGTCAAACTTCTAACGTACCTCGAAAGGAAAAAACGGAACCCTTATAGGATCACGTTGTCCGTCCGTCCGTATGTCTGTCTGTCAAGACGTTTTTTATAGGAACGCATGGAGGTATCCAGCTAGAATTTATATCTAATACTCAGGTCTACTGGCCCTTTGTTAACTTTTCAGGTACGGATCTCTAAAAATAGCGCAGGACTCTAGTTTCAGGAATCAGAATCAGAATCAGAAAATATTTATTGAAGAAATGGGTACAATATGGTGTTGGGGTTTTTACATTACAGTGCCTAGCAGTTTATCCTTTACGGATGTACAATAATATGTTAAATTATAAATATAGCAAAGGCTAATCTAAAAGTTAAGTAAGTATGTATGTTCGTTAACTACAAGTTTAGTAGTTAAGTAGATTAATATTAAATTCTTGACTGCATTCAGTCCTTACCTAAGATTCAAAATATTCATTCAGATTGTAAAATGTTTTTGAAATAAGCCATTTTTTAAGTTTAACCTTAAAAATATTACCGTTTAAAATTTTTAAGTCTAATGGTAGGTGATTATATATTTTTATGGCTGATATGTAGGAACTTTTGTAATATAGTGCATTATTTATCTGAGGGATACATATGTTATACCTATTTATGTTTATTTCTTAAATTGTCATAACGACTTGATTTTTTACTAAAAAATAGTCATTATTATTTATAAATAAATACGAAAATTTCTAATATGTATATACATGTGATAGTTAATATATTTTCAACTTTAAATAAATCACGTAAAGTATCTGTACTTTTTAAATTAAATATTATTCTGAGACATTTTTTTTTGGAGCCAAGATCCACTTTGGCTCGCTGAGCTAGCGTAGTTATAGGTATAGTTTATTTCGTACTACCGCAGTTTCACCCGCGTAAATCTCTATCCCGTAAAAATATCACGGTAAATGCATAAGTTACTCCCCAGGTTTCAATGTACCCACATACAAAGTTTCATCAAAATTGGTGGAATAGTTTTAAAGCCTGTTGAGTAGCTCCAAGGCAATGCTAAAATAAGGTTATATCTTAAGGTGAAAGGGTACCGGCGCTCTCTTCATACAAACGTAGTCGACTGTTTCCTCCCTGGATAATGACACTAGTACAAATATTTTTGTGCCATAAAACCTATAACTGCAATGACTATCCTCCTATATTTTGGTTTTTACATTTTCTTATTATCATAGAAATGACAATTTAAAAACAAAAAAAAACACAGGGTCATGGTCATGACAGTTATAAGTTTTATCCAACATAAATATTTGCTCTAGTGTCATTATCCAGATAGAAAACATTCGACTACGTTTGTATTAGAGAGCCCCCGGTACCCTTTCCTCTTAACCTGGCATAACTCGCGTTATTTATCGTTTAAATCTATTAACACCATTGGATTTTGACATAGGTACAAACCATAGACTATGGTTTAAATCTAAATCTCGGACTATTCTTAATCAATTCTTAAACCTTCGTTTTGGAATAAGGGGTATAATGTTTACCTGTTAAAAACACTGGTATTGAAATAAAGAAGCCTCCAACGGCGCAAACTCTCGTGATGGCTGATTTCTGAAGGTATTTGTTTGACCTGTAAAAGAAAAACGAAAAGATTGAGCTAAAAATATTTTTTAAGGCAATTTGTACCATCAGGTTTTATAGTATTCGAATAAGTTAACGTAAATCATAAGTTCACGGCAAACGGCGACTTCGGGACAAGCTGAATTTACGTGGTAAAACTTGTAGTACTCAACTCAATAAGTATATTTAAAGTATGTTAAATAGGTATGTGGAGGTTTGTCTAGCGTAATAAAGAAAACTCGTAGCGAAAATGTAGGTAAAACAATATACCTACTTGTAGAAAAATGGTTGTAAAGAAAATAAAAGAATTATAGAGTCTTAGTAGTGAGGACCGTACAATAGGAAACGAGTTGAGAGACGCGCTCGGACAGAAGGCTGTAGCAAGAATGTGCCTCTTCCTTAGTGTAGAAAAACGAAGCACGCTGACAGCTGATTCGAAGTTCAAAGACTGCTGTAGAGAATTCGCGAAGGCTGTAGTAGCGTGCCGCAACAGGTATTTGAATTAAAACTAAAACCACCTTTTCTTTTTAAATCGCAAGCCTGAATTATTTCAACACGACATTAAATAAAATAGAGGTTCCTCGTAAAATTAGACACCTCAAATCAACTCCAGCGATCAAAAGATGCAGCACTATTCCACCAAAACGGGTTATGGTAATGATTAACTAATATTTATATTCGTTAACATAGTTCCATACATTTATCGTTTACGATGAATTAGTTTAACCGTAAACTGACCGTCCTACATTCAAAATTAACTGCATATCGACGGTTAAAAGGAAATAGGGCATAAGCGACATTTTTGTCAAAAATGACTTTTGAATGCCATTCTACTCTTATAAATAAAAAAAACAATTAATGCTTTCATTTTTCTCGATTTTAAAGCTGTTTTCATTTTTACGTTACGATAATAAATAAGAAAGTTGTGACCATTTTTCTGCAATTTCAAACTTTAAACAGCTGTCCTGAACAATTTGGTTTTTGGCGGTTATACCCTATTTCCTTTTAACCGTCGATATGTATAGTAACCTAAGCAATATACGTGCTTACATTACGGCAGTATGTTGGCTACGCTAATTCAGAATTGTTTTGATTACAAATCGATACGTTCACTTCCTCACTGCATCGCGACGACCCAGTTGGCACAATGGTCACCATGCCGGACTGTCAAACACATGGTTGCGGGTTCGATTCCCGCCTCAGACAAGTATTTATGCTTAGATATTTGTCTGTGGTCTGGTTGTTTCTAGGTATTATAAGTATATATTTACAAAAGAAAAGTAATTTAAGTAGTATATCCGTTGGCTAGCACACAATAACAAAAGTCTAGTTACTTACCTTGGGGCTAGATGGCGATGTGTAGAATGTGCTGCAATATTTATTTATCGCGATTTACTGCTGTCATTCTTAGACAGATAGATAGATAACTTTATTTGCACAACACAGGAAGAAACAGAACACTATATACACAAAGTAAAGTAATAGCTAGAAAGTATAAGTTGCACCAATGGGCGGCTTTATCGCTGAAAGCGATTTCTTCCAGGCAACCTTTGAATGGAAAAGAACTGATTCAGCTTTAACGGAAAGCTTAAGACGAGACAATGTCCCAGTAACGTCAAGACTATTATCCTAATTTCTAATTCTAACTATCTATCTTTAATCTATAGGTACTTATACTATGAAGCTGAATAGTTTTTTTTGTTTGTTTGAACGTGCTAATCTCCGGAACTACTGGAATCGAATTGAAAAATTCTGGATAAGTAAAAAAAGTAAAAATTAAGTGACCTATTTTTGAGTAAGAGTAGTGAGTTTGTTTGAATATCTTTACGTAAAAACGCGCGACTAAAATTACGATCAAGTATCCTGAAATAATACATAGACAATTTATTATCACGATATTCCTATAGGATCGGGGACTTATGCGGTTTTTTATATTAGATACTATTTGATAGGTCTGCGTTTGACCACTATGATCTCACTGGTAAGCGAGCTGTCTGATCGTTTACGGTCGTGCAGGTGAAGCGACGCCTGGCGCGGTCATTATTTCGATGGGTGGCCAATTAGAAGTGTGGCAAAATGGGTTTTCGTGAGCCCCTCTGTGCTTCGGAAGGCATGTTAAGCCGCTGGTCCCGGTTGCTATCTCTAGTAGCATTCGTTAGGTCAAGTTAGAAAACTCTAAAAATAGGTGAGTCACTATACGAGAAGAAGAAGACTGGTAAGTGGCGATGCTGCTTAAGACAGCCCTTACCTAGAAGATACCTATAGTCTCATCTATTAGCAATAACGTTCAGCATAATGAATTTACCTAAAAATACAGACATTTTTCTAGCTCAATTTGGCCTATAAAATATATACATCGTGAGAAAAAAAAAATCAAAAGAATCACAATCCATTTTGAAATCATTCTAATCGATTACGCTACTCTACTCATAATTGCTGATAATAACCGATGCAATTTTTACAACTTGATTCTGTAACTCGTTTGACCAGGGTAACGGCACCTGCCGAGGCATAACCCTGATTGTAGACGAAGCCGCTTGGATGCAAGAAGTTGTCTTGATAGCATAGCTTTTCAATTTAGTAGTGTTAGCGTGTTTGGTGTCAGTGACATGATGTTACTATAATGTTGATTTGAGTATATAGGAGTTTTTATACATACGTAAAAACTACTTATTAAAAGTAATCTATACATATAAAATGCCTTGTCCTGACTGACTAAACCGCGTAGATACCTGAAAGTTGGAGGGTGTGTTCTTTGTATGACGTAGGCATCGGATAAGAGAGGATTTTCTGAAATTCATTCCCTAACGGGGTTAAAAAGGGGTAGAATTTTTTTTAGGGGGACTGCTTCGACTCGAATTCCTTATTGCTTTTGATTTAAATCAAGTAAGTACATTTTATTTTGACACATTGTCGTGTTTGAAACTCCAACCAATTTTAAGTCAACAAAAAAATCCTATTAGAACTATTTTCGACTCCTGCGCGGACGAAGTCGTGGGCAAAAACTAGTGAATAAATATTTACAATCGAAAAATGCGTCTTTAAAAATTGCAACTGAGACGAGACTCGAACTCGCATCCCTTGAATGCTGTTCAATAGTTGTTTATGTTTTCAGATAGCCCAGTGTAGGGCATGCACTATAAAAAATTAAAAATCATCGATAAATAAATATTGCAGGACATTCCACACAGCGCTATCTAACTCCAAGGCAACTAGACTTGTGTTATGTAGCCAGATTTTTTTAATTAAATGCTTACCTAATTATTACAGTGACACCCAACCACAGAAAAATTTGTGTTCTGTGGTCTGGGTGGCACGTCATGTCATAATTAATTCGACGGTGGAAATCGAACCCACAACCTTCTGAGTTGCCACAGAGTTCGTCTAATTAATAAATTGTGACTTCCTATACAGGGTTATTGGTAATTATACTAGCAAGCCGTTGAGGGCTACTTTGAGCATCTTAACGATCAACTTTTGTTCTACGACATTTGGAAATTCGAAAAAAAAGACAAATTTGAGATAAATTCGAAAACAGTTTTTTTTAAACAAAGGTCATTCAGACTAAGAACAGTAGATAAAACTTAAAAAATAAGTAAAATTTTAAAGTTAATGACCTCTCCGTGTAAGGATTAGCTGATTTTCAGGTAAACCTAACCTCAAGATTTAAAAAAAATGTTTGAATTTCCGAAAGTCGTAGAACAAAACTTGTTTTTTTAGGTGCACAGAAGTAGTCATCAACGGCTTGCTAGAATAATTACCAATAACCCTGTATAATATTTATGAGATCATTTATTTAGCTCGTTAGAACAATTAATTGTGGTGCAGTTACTAGCAAACCTATTTTTTTTACACATTACCTAGGAACGTCGGTTATAACTTACGTTTTAAACAAAACATTTTCTCTCTTCCTATGAATTCCACATGCAAACATGTTCAAATCATTAATTTGTACTCTGCAGCGCAAATCTCGTAAAATATTATCGCGTATTGACCAAAGAATAATATGTTAATATCTTCGCATATCTTTGCCACATAATAACGCAGGTGATAAACATAAAATCCGTATAAATTAAATATTTGAATGAAGCTTTTGGTTGATATTGGATCTTTGGCACGAGGGCTTAGGTAATATTTGCCAATAAACATTTAAAAAAAGGTTGATTTGATATTAAGTTTATTTAAAACAGTTATCCTTGCAATGGACATGCAAAAAGGTGTTTTAGAGCAGTGTTGGTCTAGTGGTAGATACCTCGACTTTCATTCCGAAGGTCCTGGGCTCAAATCCCGGCCGTGCACCAATGAATTTTTCATTGGAAACGTTTATATGCGCTAATTGCTATTGCTCTTACGCTGAATAAAAAAACATTGTTATGAAACCCGCGGTTTATTTGGCTCCAGATGCATTGAAAAGTAATTTCCTCTAGACAAGGTTGACTAAATTGAGAGGGTAGAAGATGCTAGGGATGCCTGCACAAAATGGACCCATCTAAAGAGGTCTACTTGCGGAAAAAAGGCTATATACAAGTACTACAAAAGTACAGGGGGTTTTTAATCGCATTCGAATGATCAATTCTGCTTTTTTTAATGTTCTGATAGTACATTACGATACAAGTGTGGTAAATTGATCATTGCACAGAGGCGGTTTATGACGCGCCAGCGGAACGCGAGCCTGTTAAAATGCCGAGATGCAATGATCAAATCCACACGCGTATCGTACGACGTTTTTTTATCACAGTTGCGAATAAAAGAAAAGACTTGTTATGTTAAAACAAAATATATCTATGTTTAAAAACAGAAAAAAGTAATTAATTTTTAAGTACCTATGTTGTTAAGAATTTTAGGTTGTTTAGTATTTTTTTAGGCAATATTTTTACTGTCATTATACTCCCGAAAGGGCAGGCAAAATACTTTCAACCAGTTTTCAGTTCAGTTTTAACTTATCAGGATAACTTATTACAGCACTAGTGTATCATGGTAATGTAAAACGAACGCGTGCGTAATACGTTGGATTATGAACCTAAAAGCGGTTTAATAAGATCCACTTTAAGAGCAACTGTGATAAAAACTATAAGAATAACAACCAACGGTTGCTATACACCTATGTGCCTACACTACACATTACAACCATTCATTACTTACATAAAAACAAATTAACCAACGGTTTTCTCAGGTGGTCCCAACTCCCAACGGTGCGTCACGCTTCACCGATTTTGTGAGGGAGGCAATGTGTTTATAGGCTACGTACAGGGGGAAATTATTTAAATTAATGAATAGTGTATTGATCAAACATGACTACCTAATAATAATAAAAGCGTATTCTGATTTAGTGCTCAAGTTGGTTATTATAATTTTCTAAGGTTTTCGCGACTTGAACTCATAATTATAATTTCGAATAATTAAAATCTACACAGGCAGTCTGCCTGTGACCATGGGATCTGCAAAGTTCCCGAAACGTCAGGTTTAAAAAAATTAAAAACGCTATTATTATTATTATTGGTTAATAATATTAATATTTATTGGTTACTAGCTGCGCCCCGCGGTTTCATTCGCGTAATGATTTTCTACGCAATTTTCTTAATTATTTCTTTCATAAGAACCTTCTCCGGACAATAACAAACACAACAAAAAAAGAATTGGCCAAATTGGTCCAGGCGTTGTTGAGTTATGCGCTTACCAACACATTTTGCGATTCATTTTTATATTTTAGATTATTGGTAACACAAGTCTACTGTGCCAACATTTTGGAATTTAGTTGTAATAAAAAAATTGAAAGTAAAAAAAAACGATCATACCATTTGTAGTCATATGCTTACGTAATCTACACAGTAAAATTTAATGTTAATTTTACGACTACACCGATAAGTCCTTAGTATTAATCGACACAATTCGCCATATATGTATGGAAAATTATGAATTGTAGTTTTGTGACACAGTTTTAAATCTGAACGCCAATGCTCGCAAATTACATTGTTATAATTACGTTGCAATATCATTTCGATTGCAAAAAATACCCTCAAAGTAGCTTAAAATACCCTCAAAGTCAGCTTTTTGTATTCTGAAGAATATTTTTTTCAATCGAAATGCAATCCCTAAGATTTTAATCTTCGATTGCAATCATAGGTACCCTCAAAATAGCTCAAAATACCCTAAAAGTCAGCTTATTTATAAGATACAAGATTTTTTTTGTACTTAATTGAAATGCAATCGCAAATCGCAATGATATTGCAATGTTATTTAAACAATTTTATTATTCGAGAATTGGCCTTAAAGCTGTTAAAAATCTCAAACGAACTTTAAAAGAGCAAGAGCAAAATTAAATACTTTTTTGCTTATGAAATGAGTTATGTTAGAAAATAATTAAATTGAATTAGCGAAACGAAATCAAAGATGTTGCCAATGTTAGATAGGTTTTTACAAGCTTTAATTTAGTTTTTACTATTCAATACAAAACCGTAGCCTTTTCAAACGTGTTGCATGTAGGCAAGTCTATAATATACAGGGTTATTGGTAACTATTTTAGCAAGCGGTTGAGGGCCACTTCCGTGCACCTAAACAAACAAGTTTTGTTCTATGACTTGGAAATTCGATCATTTTTAAGCTATTGCATAGCTTTTGTCGCCGGCTTTGAGCGCGATTACCGAATCAAGAAATTCCGTAACGAAAATAAAACCTAACACCCCCCACTCCGCCTACCATGTAGCTCGGCCGAGCGTTCGCTTAACGTGTATATATGGTACGACTATACAATAGCTTTACCGAGGCAGTACCAGAGTCCCACACTTTTTTATTTTATTTTGTGGTTATGTAAATTCAAATCTGCTGATTTTTTAAAACAAATTTCATTCAGAATTAGGACAGTAGATAAACTAAAAAATAAGTGTATTCTTAAGGTTAATAACCTCTCCTTGTAAGAAATGGCTGATTTTCAGGTAAACATAAACTAAAAATTTAAAAAAAAATGTTCTAATTTCCAAAAGTAAAACAAAAATTGTTTGTTTGGTGCACAGAAGTGGCCTTCAACCGCTTGCTAATATAGTTACCAATAACCCTGTATATGTATATAGACATAGGTAGATATAGTATATATGTCCCTCTCTACTCAACCGCCATATTCTACGTCAGCTGACGGTACAAGACCGGTTTGTCTATATACAATAAGAATTCCATTTTATAGCTATCAACAGAATACCTAGTACGCTAGCTAGCCTGAACATTCTTCTACAGATTTACTGCGTTTTGTTTTTGTAACGTTTTTAATCAATATCAGATTGCACCTGCCTGATACATCTAGGTGTTAGGTAAGTAGGTACTTGAATTTCAGACGTTACCCTTGATGTCTGAAGAGCAAACTTAGCATTGGTATTTTTATTACGAAATTTCTTATACGCTCAAGGACTCTTTACTAGAGATGTTGGAAGTATTTCGATTTTAAAATTTTTAATATTATTTATTTAAGTAAGGAAGGATTTATGTATACTGGTATTATTAAAGTTCACCTTTCGATATTAATTAAGAGTGATCTCTACTAGCTGGGCCCCGCGGTTTCACCCACATAAGTCCCGATCCCGTGGCAGTATCAAAATAAAAAGAAGCCTATAGTTTTCCTCGAAAAATGGAGTATCCAACACAAAACGAATGTTTTAATTTAATAAGAAAAAATATTTTATGTTGGATAGTCCATTTATCGAGGAAGGCTACTTTTTATCCCGATAATCCCACAGGATCGGCACTTACGTAGGTGAAACCGCGGAGCGCAGCTAGTAAAAATATAATTACACACAGAGAAAAATGTTGTAAGACGTACGAGAAATCTCGTAAGTGCAACGAGAACTTCTGTTTGGATCCGTGACAGCAGTACTCACTAGTTGTCTTTACCAAATATTTATTATTCAGGACCAACCAGAAATTATTGTACACACTACTAGACTACTAGTACACACGGAGAAAAAATCTAGTTACGTTTACTAGATTCTTGTAAATGTAACTAGATTTTTTTGTAGTATATAATATATTCTAGTCCCCATTACAGTAATTATTGTAGAGTTTCATTCGATGTATAAAACATTATAGTAATCCTAGACAGCAAAAAGGGATATTAAAGTTAGACTACATTGTCTCGTAGACTACGCGTCTGTACGCTCTACGAGAAATGCAGCACTTATAGGTATAGTGGAGTAAAGCCACATATAGCTTTAAGTGCAGAGTCCGTAATCCGTACGCACTCTTGATACAAAACAAAATTGTCGTCTCGACTAAGGTAACTTGATAAAACACAACGATAGCGCGATCTAAATTTACTACTGGCGCCATCTAGTTGCGACATATAAAACTAAAAAAAATAGTAGGTACACATAAATCTAATTATTTAACTAGACTAACTTGCATTAATACCAAGTCGTTATTTGTATAAATAAAAGAACACAGTGTTCAGTTAAATGAACATGATATTATCTATGACAACTTAATTATTTTGTTACAAAAGCAACTTATTTTAGTTATTTTCAAAAACAAACAAAATAGTAAGGATAATTATATATTCTTGTAATAATTAAAATAATGTTGTTGTGGATACAGAAAAAATCGTAGCGCATTACTAACATGACGATTATTAATCAGAACACTTAACTTGGTCAACTGTACATTTTATTCTAGTAAACAATACAAATCATTTCCTATTATAAGCAAGAATTATTGTTTGAAATACAAAATTATTGTACCTTTGATTTAATAAATTTTTCTAGTGTACCTTATTAAACATTTAGTGAGGTTTAAAATAAAATCGTAGATATTACAAGAAAACAGTATTTCAGACTATAATTGTCGTGAAATTATTTAACTACACTGTTTTGTACTTCTGGTGGACTCCGATTTCTCTGCGTGTATGCTTGTTGAGTTTTTTATCAGCAACATAGAAATAACCGCTATAATGTAGGTAACCTATTACTTCTTACCTTCTGTTTTTATTATGCTTTTGCGTAACTGTTTAAGTGATTGAAATTCTGTAAAAATTAATTCAATCAATCGATGAATGGTTCGTATCTATATCTAATCGTTAATTTCAATTGTTAGGTATTATCGATTCTTTTGTTTTCGTTTTTTGTTTTATACGCTCGCGGAAATGACTACGGTCGTTAGTAATCATCTTCCTTCATCAATCTTGGATGATATTTTCATAGAAATAAACATTAAGGAAGTTAACTTACTCGATGTGGTTCTTGAATGTCTGTAGATTATAGTTGTAAAATAGTCGTTCATGAGAACTGAGATCTTATATTGGTACCTACTTAAAAGCTGAAAGGGTACCGGCGTTCTCTGCATACAAAAGTAGTCGACTGTTTTTTCCCTGGATAGTGACACTAGCACAAATATTTTTGAACCATAAAACCTTTAACTGTCATGATATGCCCATATGTTTTGGTTTTTTTCATTTTCTAATTATCATAGAAATTAAGATTTAAAATCCAAAAAAATAAAAATAAGCTAAACATGGTCATGGCAGTTATAAGTTTTATGCAACAAAAATATTTGCTTTAGTGTAATTTTAAAACAGTCGACTACGTTAAAGTGCCCCCGGTACCCTTTCCTCATAACTTAAGAGTGTTATTAGAGCTTTTTTTTTTAAATAGGCTTGCATTTGATCTTATCTCCCCTGATGAGAAGCGACGAGGTCGAGGATGTGACATGCTCGCGTAGAAGGTACCTATTTGCCTATTTACTCTATACTTTTTTTTTGTTTTTTTTTTATACGAAGGAAAACTATCATAACATCGTTCTCAGAAGGCTGGCAACATTTCCCTTCTGGATGGCCAGACTGACCCTTTGAGCGAAAAAGCCACCACCCTCCGATCACCCAGACAACTCGCAAAACGCACGCCGAGATCCCTAAAATGCAGAGGCTTCGAGTCCCCAAGATCCCAAAGTCTATACTTAAAACTCCAAGGTTGGATTTTTTTGGGGAAGAGCGACACCGGCAGATTGTTCCATTTCTTAATAGTGTCCACGAGAAAAGATGATGAGTGAGAGGTACTTTGGTAGGAGATAAGATTGAAAAAAAGGTGCTACATTAATCTCCGATTTCCTAGAATTAAACTGTTGTACCTACTCAAATATCGGTCATTGATTGCAAACAGCTTTAGCATGACAATTGACAAGGGTTCCTATTTCGAGTAAAAATGACTTGCAATGATTTTATGCACGATCTTTATGCATCGGTCAGATGCATTTATTATTAAAACTAGACGTTTTAAGTAGATTTTAGGCCAGTTTAGTTCAGTGATAAAATATCTTCAACAGAAAATCTTAACCAAAGAATTTTAGAAAAAGTTTCATAGGTATCTATCTATCTAGGTATATATTAAGATGTGTTAGAAATCTCTTAGCCGGACATTGAAAACTTACAGTAGTTTTGTAACCGTACTGCCAACCGAACTACGATACTGCAACTTACCAAACTACTGACACTAAAAAGTTGCAACAGTTCGAACTAGACACCGAAATTCTAGGACTAAGCTCAGGGCCCGTCCGCACAGCGAAATTTCACCGAGGTTTTTTTTCGTAATTCTCTAACACATTGAACCTTATTGAAGTAGCAGCACCAGCGGTAAAAAAATTCGTGCGGGCATAAAATCTGTGATTTGATGCACATTGAACGCGATGCAGTACGGTTTATTTTCGCGAGAATGTACAGTATTAAGTAAGTACTCGTATGACTAGGTCCACAATGCGAAATAAAATTCGCGTGTTTCGTTCAGTCGTGCAACTTTTTTGTCATTCTGTAATATCCGAAAATAGTACATTACGATATAAGTGTGGTAAATTGATCTTTGCATAGAGGCGGTTTATGACGCGCGAGCGGTAGTGAGCGTGTTAAAGACGCCAAGATGCAAAGATCAATTCCACACGTATATCGTACGACGTTTTTTATCACAGTTGTGAATAAAAGAAAAGACTTGAAAAGAAAACAAAACAATAATTAACAAAATATTTGTGATAAGTCTATGTTTACATTTTTTTAAGGCAATATTTTTTTGTTAATTATGCTCCGGAAAGGCCAGGCTAAAGACTTTTAACCTATACAGCCTCGTCTGACATACAATATTTTTTAGGGTTTTTTCTATTTGTTTTTGCGTCGGGGGTTAAGAACAAAATACAATGGTACGGAAAAACAATATATTTAAGTAAAGAAAAAACAAAAAATAAACATAACTCAATTTTTAATCGTTTTCTAAGTCAATATCACGTAAAATTTTCGTTTGTAAACCGACTTTAGAGACAATCATTTTTGCTAGCTAAAAACTCTTTGGTACCTATCTTTTTTAAACATCAAAACAGTATAACCCAGATAAATTAAGAATGTTTCACCTACCTAACATGTAATTAATTAGCAGTAAGATACGTATTTAAATTATCGGGCTAACTTTATAACACTAGGTTGGTAATGTAAACGCACGCGTGCATAATATGTTGGATTATGAGCCTAAAAGCCGTTAAATAAGATCCACTTTATGAGCAACTGTGATAAAAATTTTTTTGCTGTATTTTCGCAGATTTTAAGTATTTTGATATTGATATTTTATGAAGTAAAATCCTTTCATGGGTCTCTATGCCGTAAATGGGTGAATCCAATGTTCAAGATATCTTTTGAGACGTCTATTACGCCGCCTTAATATTAAGTAAATTAAAATTTTAGTTCGGTGGTCCATTTAAAACGTGCGTCGGGAACTGCAATAAACTCACAAAAATCGCATCGAAATTTTATTCGCAGTGCGTACTAGGTGTAACTCCGATCGCGGAATATTATACGCGAGAATAAAAATGACAGGAATTTACGATTTTTTTTATTTTTTTTTAATCTATACTAATATTATAAAGCTGAAGAGTTTGTTTGTTTGTTTGTTTGAACGCGCTAATCTCAGGAACTACTGGTTCGAATTGAAAAATTCTTTTTGTGTTGGATAGTCCATTTATCGAGGAAGGCTATAGGCTACTTTTTATCCTGATATTCCCACGGGCTCGGGAGTTACGCGGGTGAAACTGCGGAGCGCTGCTGTGTTACATAACTAGTAAGTAGCACTCTCACTTAGGACGCCATATCTAATAGAATATTACAAAATTAACCATAGACAAATTGACACAGTAGTTTCATAAATTCTCACACGTTACCTACTTAGTTACGAGATGCGATAACAACAAAGTAAACAAGAATATTATCCCCGTTATAAATCATTTGAAATGTTTACTAAAGATTGGCTACCTGCGTATGCGCACCTTTCATTCAAGGACGCTCAGGTTGAGCTCAATTATAATATGGTCCATGGAATGTTTTCGAATAGAAATTCCTTAGACTCGAACTTCGATTTAGGTACCATTGCAATATCTACCTACCAATCCAAAAACCTAGATAATGTAAATTTGTAGAGTGATCTTATAGTTAAGAGTTCCTTTTTTTACCTTCTGAGGTACGGAATCCCACTCAAAAGGTAAATAAAAAAGGAAGACTTATAAGATCACTTTCTTGTCCTTCTGTCTGTCCGTGTGTCACCACCGATTTCTTTTTCTTTTTGGAGTGACATTTAAGGTGCTCTTTTCAGGCTTTAAAGACATTATGGTGTTTCCTATAAGCACCTGGGTGATTTCACCTAGGTCCTTAAGAGGAAAGGGTACCGGCGCTCTCTCCATACAAACGTAGTCAAATGTTTCCTCCCTAGATAATGACACATGAGCAAATATTTTTGTTGCATAACACCTACAACTGCCATGACTATGCCTCTATGTAATTTCTAGTGTAATTAGAAAAGGAAAAAAACATAGGGGCATAGTCATGGCAGTTATAGGTTTTATGGCACAAAAATATTTGTGCTAGTGTCATTATCCAGGAAGGAAACAGTCGACTACGTTTGTATGGAGAGAGCGCCGGTACCCTTTCACCTTAATAGTGTCCACGATATGTCTTGGTTTTTTACCTTTTCTAATTATCATAGAAATTGAGATTTAAAAAAATAAAACATTAATACATAATAATTAGGACATGGTCATGGCAGTTATAAGTTAGGCAACAAAAATATTTGCTCTAGTGTCATTATTCAGGGAGGAAACAGTCGACTACGTTTGTATGGAGAGAGCGTAGTAAGCTTTTAGATTACCTACATTTTATGTATTTACCTTAGTTTATGGTATTCAATGTCAAGACAATACCTAAGTACTATATTCTTGAAAATTTCACAAAAGCAAAAGGAACTAAACAAAGATATCATATGAAATCGTGTTAACTATTATCATCTCGCTGTGTGCATTACCTTTTACTATCAAATTATAAACATTGCGTTCATTTTGAAACTGGATTACTGGAACAATTCCATCTCTCTCGCGCTTTTAGCTTTAATACATCGGTAGAGGAAAACAAAACATTTATGACTTTCAGTTGCAATGCAGCAGTGCAGGGTTATGTAACAGTTATGGTTTAACGATATTTTAATATTTTTTAATATGAAAGTGATACTGCTTGACCTAGTTAAGACTGTAGTCGTTTCGAAATGTAGGAACAATTAAGAAAAAAATACTGACAGCAAATAAGTTCTTGCGAAGACACGAGGGGCCTTTACGTACAGTCGATTTTGGAGGCCTATTTTTGAATCGTTCGCCCCGCGTCGAGCGCTATATTTCTACTGATATTCGACATCGAATTACTGATATTCGAATTCGTTTTTTTTGAATCGCTCGATTGTAAAGAGTGGTACAATAAACGTCAAACAATCATAGTCAAACATTTAGAAACGATCTTTGAAAAATATTTATATAAATAATAATAAATAAATATTGCAAGATATTCAACACATCGCCATCTCGCCCCAAGCTAAGTACTAGACTTGTGTTATGGGTGCTAGATAACGGATATACTACTTATATACTTTTTATTTTGTAAATATATACTTATAATACATAGAAACAACCAGACCACAGACAAATATCTAAGCATAAATACATGTGTGAGGCGAGAATCGAACCCGCAACCCTGTGTTTGGCAGTCTGGCATGGTAACCATTGTGCCAACTAGGTCGCCTAATATCTTTTGGGATTATTTCGGATGTTCGTCGGTAATTACCTACGAACACGGTTTTCAATTTTCTGCGTAAAACAAGTAAAAATTGACATTTCGAATTTCGACGACGAACGATTCAAAAGTGCAGAAAATTGGTGACATGCGACTTCGAACTCGAGCATGACATGTAGTCGTATACGACGAAGCTACGTCACACGAGCCATTCAAAAATAGAGCCCTTGGTCTAATATACAAAAAAACTTGTTAATTAATTTTATTTTTTAACTATTATAACTAATTTGAATAAAAACTGGTATGGACTAAATCTATATAAAATACAAAAATGTTAGTCTCAAGGACAGAATCAATATCCGTTAGATAAAGCAGTTTATTTTGAATGTGTATTACTCATACTATTGTGCTTTTTTTATTAAAACTTACAAGACTTGTATTTTCAGTCGACAAGCATTTTTCTTCTTAACATTTTAATAATTACAAACCTCTGTAGGTTAAACTTAACGTGTGTAGTAATTTATACTAGATGTGTAATTAATAATTTAACTAGTTCACAAATTATATTCACTTATTTTTTGTAAAATAATTTAATCTTACAACATACACTTATTTTTATATATGAACTAGCAGCGCTCCGCGGTTTTACCCGCGTAACTCCCGATCCCGTGGGAATATCGGGATAAAAAGTAGCCTATGCTATAGCCTTCCTCGATAAATGGCCTATCCAGCACAAAACGAATTTTTCAATTCGAACCAGTAGTTCCTGAGAATAACAAACAAATAACGCGTTTAAACAAACAAACAAACAAACAAACTCTTCAGCTTTATAATATTAAGTATAGATATATGAAATATATATATATATGAACTTGGTAGACGAAAGAGTACTCTCCATTTCGTTTTCCAAGTTTTACAAAAATAACCCTTTCGAAAGAAAGGGTTTTAAATTTTAAGTTCGCGCCACGCGACGCGAATGATAGTGCCGGTCGATGCCGCCGCCCGCGCCGCGTAAAAGAAAAAAAATAAAGACTTATCTGTGACCAAGAAACTTAGAGGAAAAGTCAAAACATTTTGTATATAAAAAGAGTGGATTCATCTTTTAATAAATCGTCGTATTACGTCCATCTTTTAAGGCTATTGCATAGCTTTTATCGCGGGCTTTGAGCGCGCCGACCGAATCAAGAAATTCCGTAACGAAAATAAAACCCAACACCCCCACTCCGCCTACCATGTAGCTCGGCCGAGCGTTCGCTTAACGTGTATGTATATGGTACGACTGTGCGAAGCTTGCACGATGCAATAGTTTTACCGCGGCAGTTCCCGAGTGCCACACGTTTTTAGGGTTCCGTACCTCAAAAGGTAAAAACGGAAACCCTTATAGGATCACTTTGTTGTCCGTCTGTCTGTCTGTCTGTCAAGACCTTTTTTCTCAGGAACGCGTGGAGGTATCAAGCTGAAATTCATATCAAATACTCAAGTCTATGGTCTCTTAGAGCTGTGAAAAAATCAAACTTCTAAGTCAACGCGATCAAAAGATACTCCCGTTTATGCCGCAAATTTTCGACACTCGCAAGGGAATCAAAACCTACAGGGTACTTCCCGTGAACTCAGAATCTTGAAATTTGGTATGAAGCAACGTCTTATAGCAGAGATATAGGAAAAATTGCGAAAAGTATACATTTTTAGTTATATCATATAATAAAAATATTTTTAATAATTTTAAACTTACTACCCCTTTCCTCATGAACGCGTAGTGGTATTATATTGAAATTCATATCAAATACTCAAATCTATAATACCTTTAAGCTGTAACAAAATCAAACTTCTATGTCAACGCAATCAAAAGAAACAGGAATTAAAACCGCATATTTTGAAACTCGCCACTACTCGCAAGGGAATCAAAACCTACAGGGTACTTCCCGTGAACTCAGAATCTTGAAATTTGGTACGAAGCAACGTCTTATAACACAGATAAAGGAAAAATTGCGAAAAGCATAAATTTTTAGTTACATCATATAATAAAAATATTTTTAATAATTTTAAACTTATTACCCCTTTACTCATGAACGCGTAGTGGTATTATATTGAAATTCTTAACAAATACTCAAGTCTATAATATCTTTAAGCTGTAACAAAATCAAACTTCTACGTCAACGCAATCAAAAGATACAGCAATTAAAGCCGCATATTTTGAAACTCGCAACTACTCGCAAGGGAATCAAAACCTAAAGGATACTTCCAGACGACCTGGAATCTTGAAATTTGGCATGAAGCAACGTTATAAAGTACACATATAGGAAAAATTCCGAAAATCTTAAATTTTTAGTTACTTCACATAGTAATTTTTTTTTAATAATCATAAACTTACTAGCTGACCCTGATTTTATGCTCCTCCAGCTCAAACTCAAACTCAAACTCAAAGCATTTATTTCAAATAAACCATTTACAGGCACTTTTGAATTGTCAATAAGTCGGTCAGTCAGAAAAAGGAAGCTAGTTGCACATTCCAAGGAGTAGATCTCGATGGAGAAGAACGTGCAAGAAACTCCATGGACACTCTTTTAAACCATGATTATGTATTACAGAAATTCTGGTTACATGTCTTATTACTTCTAATATATGAGAACAATGCTAATTAAAAATTACATTAACAATAAAATTAAAATAAGCTAGTGGCAGTTGAGAGATGACCAGTCTCAACTGATGGCGCCCGTTCACGAACATGACGCGTGGATCAGCACTACTCAGCTCAACCATATTGAAGGGAACCGAATGACCCAACACACGTGCCACCATCAGCGAGACATTTGAGTGAGCATGACAAACTAAACAAAAACAGTTACATTATATTACACGTGGTACTCATATTTACAAAATAAATAAAAAATGCTTCGAAGTTATACAATACTATAACTTTTCAAAAGTTAAAAATAAAAAGATTAAACATTTACTCCAAAAAAAAAACGATTTAAAAAAAAAAAACCATGTTTATAAAAATAAAAGGGAGAGCATCTCTTCCAAATATAAAATAAAAGAAAACTAATTAGTGGACCCAAGTGGCTGTGACTGTGGAGCAGGACCAGCATTAAGCCAAGCTTTTTTATCAAGGATATAATCCTCTAATTTATAATATGCTTGTCTACATAGTGTGCGTTTTATGCATGTTTTAAATTTTGTCTCGTTCAGTTGTAGAATCCGCAGTGGTATTTTATTATAAAATTTTACACAATTCCCCATAAAAGAATTTCGTACCTTAGCCAATCTAAACCGAGATTGATCCAAATTGTGCCTATTTCTAGTATTAAAATTATGTCTATCACTTCTCTTCTTAAAGAGATGAAGATTTTTCCGAACATACATAATGTTTTCATATATGTACTAGCTGTCCCGGCAAACGTTGTTTTGCCATATCCAAATTTCCCGCTTTTCTGTTGAAATTTTTCCTGAATTTTCTTTGCTATAAACCTCACGGAGCCCGAGACCTTTCCAACGAATGCAAAACCGTGGAAATCGGTTCGTGCGTTCTGGAGTTATAGCGTCAGGAAGGAAAACCCGACTTATTTTTATATAGTTTATAAAATTTTACACAATTCCCCATAAAAGAATTTCGTACCTTAGCCAATCTAAACCGAGATTGATCCAAATTGTGCCTATTTCTAGTATTAAAATTATGTCTATCACTTCTCTTCTTAAAGAGATGAAGATTTTTCCGAACATACATAATGTTTTCATATATGTACTAGCTGTCCCGGCAAACGTTGTTTTGCCATATCCAAATTTCCCGCTTTTCTGTTGAAATTTTTCCTGAATTTTCTTTGCTATAAACCTCACGGAGCCCGAGACCTTTCCAACGAATGCAAAACCGTGGAAATCGGTTCGTGCGTTCTGGAGTTATAGCGTCAGGAAGGAAAACCCGACTTATTTTTATATAGTAGATTGACAAGGTACCGTCAGCTTTCCACATTGTTATGTTATGGATTTCATTTAGCAATAAAAATACCATAACTTTTACTTATATACCTACAGGTTTGTACGGAACCCTCGGTGCGCGAGTCTGACTCGCACTTGGCCGGTTTTTTTTTTTACGGAAATAATTAATTTCTACGTCTCATCTGTACCTTTATCTAATTGTATTAAAACAAAAAAAACTAAATCAAAATCGGTTCAACCGTTCGGGAGCTACGATGCCACAGACAGACCCACACACACACAGAGAGAGACACGTCAAACTTATAACACCCCGTCGTTTTTGCGTCGGGGGTTAAAAACATCTTCAAAATGAACTTGCATCGAAATTCAATCTCGATAAGAATAGGTAATATTAACTTAGGTACTGAAAATCTAGGTACAGTAAATTATTTCTAGCAATTAAATTACCTACGTGCATACCTAACTGCTTTTGTTTTTATACCGTGAACAATTTATAATCAGCTTTCTGTTGCAATGCAATCGAATCAGCGCATGTTGTTGGCGGTCGGGAAGCCTGGCAAATGCTAAGATCGTTATGTTACAACATTTATGAAAGTTATATCTACCTATCTACACAAAAACCAGACTGTTTATTTTAGTTTTTGACGTGATAGCGTCTTCAAAATTGATGGGACACCTGCATTCACAAAAAAGTGTCATGCTACTTTCATTCGGTTTTTAATCCTGACTTTTATCCCTCATAACTTTCAGACAGCTGAACCGATTTCAAACAAACATAGCTAATAATACTCCCGACTAATTCACCTTTCACGCAAAAAACTAAATGAAAATCGATTCATACGTTAGGGAGCTACGATGCCACAGACAGACAGACACACACAAAGACACGTCAAACTTATAACACCCCGTCGTTTTTGCGTCGGGGGTTAAAAAACTGTCATGGTAAACTTTTCAAACTCACACGATTAGTATTCATAGTAATTATTTTCCCGGGTCTTAATCTCGAGAGTCTCCTCGCGACCATGACTATTGTAACAAAATCGAAACATCAAGGTTAGAGACAAAAAAACGCGATTGAAACACGGAAAAATAATTACAAGTGTCATGGTAATATTGTGTGACGTCATTGTCACGTTCCGGTGACATCATGTCAACATTGACGTCACACAGCACGCAGCAATATAAAGCAATTACTAAATACGGCACTTTTATATTGTTTAATAATAATATCGCTCATCTGGGCTTGTATTATTATGAAACTTTTTTAAAGGGAAAAAAATCTATTTTATGTCAAAGTTAACCTTAGTACCCACCTACAAAGAGAGCTATTTAAATAACTTGAACTGCAAACTAGATCTCCCACGTATAAAAGATCTGTACCTCTACCACAAACTCTTTACGCACTCGATAACACATAAATTGAATAAGTGTTTGTTTCCTTCTTCATCTTCAACTCAAGCCTCAAAAGTTGAAAACCGTTTAAGTTCATAATGTATAAACCCTAAAATGTCCAGAGGGTCCCAATTGTCCATATCCCAAATTGTCCATATTCCATAATGTCCATATCCCAAATGGTCCATTGTCCCAGAATGTCATATTCATAATAGAGTTGCTATTTTACTTTATTGAAACAAAATTATATGGTTCACTAAAAAGACAACTGTTGAGAATAAGAAAAAGAATTTTTATTGCATAAATTGTGTACAATGGATGTTAGGTGGTTTTAAAATTAAGTAACCACAATTTACCTATTGTGGGCATGCAATAAGTACTTATTAAAAGATAAAATAAATTTTCAGAAGAAAGTTTTCAATCATATTATTTATACCTAGTATGATTATCAAAAGAACAAGTTTTTAACAAATAACAACGATTTGTTTAAGGGCAGGTGCTAATAAAGCTACCAAAATCGACCTTTGTTTTAAGCAACTCTAAGTAATCAAATACTCTTTTTTTGATGTTTGGATATAAATAGATATTGTAGTTTAATAACCATATTTTTGTTTATTGTGGTTGAAAACATGATATGAACAACTTCGTTCGATAAAAAAAATGTTAGAAAACCGAGAGTTATTAGATCGTTTATCGGGTTTTATTCAAAAATAGTTAACGTTTGTTTCTAAAAATGAATCAAATGATAGGTTTTGACCTCTCGGAACTATATTTGTGGATAATAATGCTAAAATGTTTTGCATATCGATCAAATATAACAGTTAGCACGCAGCACGCTACGTTTTTGAGAGTGGGGGCTAAGGTAATGTATGGGCCTATACACGGTACTGAAAGAGCGCCTTAAGCCAAGGTATGGTAATACGAAAGGGCGTTGTTTTAGACATCTAGATGAACATCTTTTGTTTGATGATTTTTAATAATTAAATTTGAGGTCAAAAACCAGTAGTCAGTTCCGTGTTTTTGTACAACATTAAATTTTACTTTGATTATCATACTATATGACATTCTGGGATTTGGAAATTTTGGGATATGGACATATTGGGATATGGACATTCTGGGATATGAACATTTTGGGATATGGACAATTTGCACCCTCTGGACTTTTTGGGATTTGGACATTATGAATCTAAACGTTGAAAACATTCTAATTATAGCAATTTTGGGTCTACAGTGCCTCTGTACTTTTGTTGCTTGATTGTACGGTCGGCAGCATAATTGTGGACCCATCGTTCTAAAATGACTATTATTAAAATGTTTTCACTATAATTATTTTTGTTTGAAAAATTAACTAGTTGAAATACTCTAAACTTCAACTAAAGCAGGTGCCTAGAATTTTGCTTGTGTTGAAAACATTCCAGCCGCCGGTGCTCTACGGTGGGTGTGTAATTAGGAAGCCGACTGTACATTGCAAATTTTATTGAATTAAACGCTATAAACTGAAAACATATTCTTACAAGCCAGTGATATTCGATACGGAAATTCCGTTCCGAAGCCAAGGAAGTATAAAACCTTAGGTGTGGAAGTAAAATGATATTTTAAGGAAGTGTGCGGTTTGTCGCTTCTAAACAGCTATATGTTTTATTTGAGTTGTGTAACGATTAAGTATTAATTCGATACCTATTAATACCTACGATAAGTAGTCAATGTCAAAGTTCTTTATTTATTTGGATGCTTATAAATATTTCATACACAGATCACATTGAAACGTCTTAAAAACTAAATTAGGATGTGTGCCTTCGGAACGCGCCCACCAATGAGAAGAAGGCACAAAAACCTCATGGGGTTTTTTTTTCAAGTGATCACGCTCACAAAGGTCAATATTACAAATATTATTTGAAATAAAGCAACTAAAGTCACGTCATTAAGGTAAGACGAAGTATCATAGTACGCCTTACTGCACAATTTATGCTTTATAAAAGTTTTGAACCTGTTAATGGACATGTCATATACATCTTTAGGTGGTTTATTATAATAGAGCGCACATGTACTATTAAACCGGGCACGGTCAGTTCATCCTATCTTTATTCTGCCACGTGTTTTAGTTCTGGTGGGTACCTACTCGACGCGAAATTAGTCTACAAATCGAACGGTCTTGGACGATTCAACCTTCAAGCTCACTGTTCTTCAAAATTACACCAATACACGATAAAAGAAAGTTCGCTCAAAAGTAACTTAAAACCTTACATAAACTTTCCCAAAAATACGCAATTTGATACTGTCGTCAATGGAATTAATTCAATTCATTTAGTTTTGTTCAAATATTATGTATTCCAAAAACAACTTGTATGTTATTCCAATTCGCGTATTTGTTGCAGGTTTTTTTTTTGGAAAATACCTAGTTACTAAGAATTTCGTAATAAATCACTGAAAAAAATATTAAAAAATGGTGGTCTGTGTCTAGTTTACGGACGATAATTTTATCGTCTTATGAAAACGATGAAAAATTTAGTTTTTTTTTACTCCTTTAAAATTTTTTTTTTGCTTTTTTTTCCTTTAAGTATATAAGTCTTCTATTCGTCACTCGTCACCATAACACAAGCCCAGATGAGTGATATTATTATTATTACTCCCATGTTACTATAACGCATGACGTCATACATCGGGAACGAGACGCGTCATGTTACTGGAACATGACACTTTTGTGTGAATGCAGGTTTTCCATCAATTTACTAGACGTTATCACGTCAAAAGTTACCGAGCTTCTTTATAGCTTTAATAACTACGTAATCGACCCAGTTGGCACAATGGTCACCATACCGGATTTCCAAACACAGGGTTGCGGGTTCGATTCCCACTTCAGACAAGTATTTATGCTTAGATATTTGTCTGTGCTCTGGTTGTTTCTATGTAATATAAGTATGTATTTATTTATTTTATTTTATTTATTTAATCTTGTCGGGAAAGTGTTTCAACACAAAATTGCGATGCGATGCAATACGATTTGGATCGTAGAAATCTGCAAAGGGGATCCCTTTGGAGATTAAAAATTAGACCAAAAGATACCTATTCCTTCTTGGCAACAACATTCAATAAACGTATGAAAAACCTCAAAATTACAGACAAAACCGCAATTCATTTGTTCATTTAGATTTCATCACATCACAATACCTACCTATGTATACAATAATATGGACTCATGCCTAAATGGTGATTCAAAGTTTGAGTAAAGATTTGCATAAGATTATGGTTAAGATTAATGGAACTCTCTTGTTATTGGGTATTGGGCCGTGACATAAAATGTTAGTAGATAGGTACGTACAGTCAGATTACCAATTAGCTGAACCCCGCGTGATCCAGAGTTCACTCGCACATCTGTAAAAATGCAGTTATTTACCTATTTTGTTAATTTTTTTAATATGTATATTGTAAAGTATAGTATTATGTTACAAAATAACAAAATCAGGTAACATTACATTACAACCTTACAGATGTGCGACTGAGCTCTGGGTTGTAGATTTCATTCTGAAGGTCGTGGGTTCGAATCCCAGCCGGCCCTGCACCAATGTATTTTTCATAAGAAAAATGTATGTGCGCTAATTGACATTGCTCTTACGGTGAAGAAAAACATCGTAATGAAACCCGCGGCTTAGTTGGCTCCAGAAGTATTGACAAGTATTGATCTCTCCTCTGGACATGGTCGACTAAGCTGAGAAGATAGTAGGTGCTGGGTAAGCCTACTCCATCCTCACGCACAATGGACCCAATTAAAAAGAGTCTAATTGCGGAAATTAGCCCGTATATAGGTACAAGTACAAGAGCTCTGGGTCACGTGGGGTTCAGGTAATTGGTATTCCGACTGTATATGACAATAATGAGTTTTATGCAACAAAAATATTTGCTCTAGTGTCATTATTCAGGGAGAAAACAGTCGACTACGTGTGTATGGAGAAAGCCCCCGGTACCCTTTCCTCAAATAGGTAGGTACTTCGTTAGATTAAGGCGCTCTTCTAGTACCGTGTGTAGGTATTCACATTACCTTAGCCCCCGCTCTCAAAAACGTAGCGTGCTGCGTGCTAACTGTTATATTTGATCGATATGCAAAACATTTCAGCATTATTATCCACAAATATAGTTCCTAGAGGTCAAAACCTATTATTTGATTCATTTTTAGAAACAAACGTTAACTATTTTTGAATAAAACCCGATAAACGATCTAATAATTCTCTGATTTCTAACATTTTTTTTATCGAACGAAGTTGTTCATATCATGTTTTCAACCACAATAAACAAAAATATGGTTATTGAACTACAATATCCATTTAAAATAACAAAAAAAGAGTATTTGATTACTTGGAGTTGCTTAAAACAAAGGTCGATTTTGGTAGCTTTATTAGCACCTGCCCTTAATAATTGCTTTATTATCAATCTAGAAAACGATTTATTTTTTTATTTTCTTATTATTTTGTCACGAATATAAAGGTTTTGATAAAACCTTTCAGTGGCCCTTTATTACGCGCAGGTCCAAGGAGGCAATGTTGTCAGCCTTTTGGACACCCTGCCTAGAGAAACTATAAGGTTCTGTAGTAACCAAAGGGTAAAAACGGGACCCTTTTACTAAGACTCCACTGTCCGTCTGTCTCTCTGTCACCAGGCTGTATCTCATGAACCGTGACAGACAGTTGAATAATAACAAATAATAGCTAGACAGTTGAATAATAACAAATAATGTACCTACCTATTTCAGTTGCCGCTTATAAACCAGTGTTTTTCAACCTTCTTGAAAATGCGACCCCTTTATAAAATTCAGCGGCCCCCCGGGGCCATAATAAAACTACGCCATTCTTTCAAATACTTCATATTTTATTATCTACATACTGAGTAGACCTATATTGATCGAAAAGACAAGGATAACATCTGACGGCATGTTCAAAATAGAGTTTCATTCTAAAAATACTGATGTTTTTGGATCATTAACGACTCTAAAAGAGCACCACGTTTGGATTTATTGTTAAAAATAAACAAGCACAGTTATCTCGCTGAAATCATAATTTTTATTGTAGTGTACGGCTGCATAATTGCAGACCCACTCTAAAGCTCCAAAACGGCTGTTATTAGAATGTTTTCAACACAAGCAAAATTATAGACACCTGCTTTAGTTGAAATTTAAAGTCTTTTAACTCATCAATTAAACAACAAAAATTATTACAAAACAAAGATTCTAATAATAGTAATTTTTGAACTCTACCGAGGGCTACAATTATGCAGCCGACTGTACCTACAAACACCTTACTTCTTCGTTAACCCGCGACCCCAGAGTGCGGTTTTGCGACCCACCTGGGGGTCACGATCCACAGGTTGAAAAACACTGCTATAAACAGAATAGAATGGTACGGAATCCTTCGTGCGCCAGTCGAACTCGCACTAGGCCGGTTTTTTTGTAAAAAAAAATCTAAAGTATTTAGGTAAAATTATATTACTTATATGATTTTAAACTGACATGGTTATTTCCGTTTTAAATAACTATAGTAAACTAGCTGCGCCCCGTGATTTCACCCGCGTAAGTCCCGAACACAGCGCCATCTATTGGGTGTATTGCAACCTAGATGTCAAACAATATTGAAGAATTTTATCGATGAATCAACGTACACCGCCATCTATGAGAACTTCATAAAACTAAACAGTAAATAAACACTTGCTTAAGAAACCATTAATTGATACATTTTATTCGTTTACATTCACGACATAAGCGAATAAATAAGTTAGACCAGAATACGGGTACATGTGGAATTTTATTGAAATCGGTTCAGTAGTTTTGGAGTTTATTGGCAACATACATCGTGACACAAGATTTTTATATATACAGATGTAGACGTTTGTTATATTTAAGTATGTATTTAATAGTTTTATTTATAAATCCAATTATATATGTAGTTAGGTACTTCCTATGTTATGTAAGAATCTTATATACTTTCTAAACATTACGGCTATAAGTCACCGCTTATATTTACTTGAGAGCCTAATCAAATTAATAACACTTGAATTATTTTCATTAACATTTTCAAACTGGTTTTTGATTTTTCAAATAGCTCACCTCAAGCAACGCATTGGATATCATGTTACTACCGTTACTGTCATAATTGCTAGCTAAACCACAACCACTATACAGTGTGTCACTAAAACCATGTAGGTACTGTAATCCCTCTACCCCTAGAATTTACCCATTTTATATACCTTTAAAAAAATTGCATAAAAATAAATATGTATAAATATTGCAGGACATTCCACACATCGCCATCTAGTACCCAAGCTAAGTAACTAGACTTGTGTATATTACTTAAATAACTAAAATAAAAAGATAAAATAAAAGTTTTTAAAGAAAATTCTTTAAATAACTAATTGTAATTTTCACTAAGTAAAAAAATCTTAAATACTTACTTATTTTTATAATTTTTACATACACATTACATTACATAAAACGGCTGCATAATTGCAGACCCATCGTAGAGCTCCAAAATGGCTGTTATAAGAATGTTTTCAACACAAGCATGATTCTAGGTACCTGCTTTAGTTGAAGTTTTAAGTCTTTTAACTCATGAAATTATCAAATAAACATTTTTACAATTGAAACATGCAAATAATAGTAATTTTTGAACTCTACCTACAATTATGCAGACGACTGTAGAACCAAATAAATAACAGACCCACCGTAGAGCTCTAAAACTGCTTTTATTAGTACTTATGTTTTCAACTCAAGCAAGATTCTAAGGTCCTGCTTGAGTTAAAGTTTAAAGTCTTTCAACTCATTATTTATAAGATAAACACTACTAGATTAAAAACATTCAAATAATTGTATTTTTAGAACTCTACGGTGGGTACCTATGTGGAAGTACATTTTTGTTACACACTGTATAATATTAACGTATAGAGCTATCTTCTCTTTAGAAGTCACAGGGCATGACTAAAGATGAGAATCGAGTTACTTACTCGTTTTATTGCAATTGTTGCTTCTCTGTCAACAATAGCGATAGCAAGCGATTGTTGTTTACGTGGTAGCCACCTTAACAGGTGGCTTATTAAAAATCTAAACAAATAAAAGGTAAATTTATATAACTATAAATTTACCTTTTATTTGTTTAGATTTTTAATATAATTTTTAACCGACTTCAAAAAAGGAGGAGGTTCTCAATTCGGTTGTATGTAAAATTTGAGCAAATGGGGGTATATTGCACCGACTGAGGAGCAATGTGAGTGTGGATCCCCATCGCAGTCTATCGTGCACCTACTCCAATGCCCATTGTGCCCTAACACCTGCACTTTGGAGGACCTGGTAGAGGCCTACGCTGCTGCAGTTGCAGTGGCTAGCTACTTGGCTGTAAAAATTTGACTGGTCGAACGTCACTGACTCGAAAAGAAGAAGAAGAATATTTAATTGTACCTTCTTACAATTAATTATGGTTTATAATATCTGAAATACATTAATTGAATTGAATATATATGAGTCAGTTAAATTAGGCAGGACTTTGTATTTTGTTACTTCTATAAATATTGTCGAGTTATCATTTTTTCAGTTACTTAAGAACGTAACTAAGGTAAGTTATACCCCTTCGGCCTACATACGAAGCTGGAGTATCGTAACCAGTTACTAAAGAAGAAATAATCCTCTCCGTTCGAAACCAGTTTCTTAACAAAAGGTTTTTTTCGTAACACGAAACCGACACCCCTTCGGCTGCACGCATACGGAGGTTCGTAACCAGTTACTATAGAAGATTATTTTCTTCTTTAGATCATATATATCATCTAAAGAATTCTTTAGATCAGATAGATGCTTTCTTCAGTTTGGATGATCGAAAACCTACAATAACTGTAGTAGGCACAGACAGTATTCACATGGTAGGTATTAGTGTTTATAAACTTAAAGATCTTAATGAATCACGGTTTTGACGACCGCAACGCAGCACGATGTTTGCACATAACAATTCTCGCTCAATAAAAACAATCATTTCAGTCGATAATATATTTAATACCTACCTATAGATTGTAAAATTGAGGACAAACGTTGTAACGACACATTTTGATTTTATTACAATTCCTTCACTAATTAATCGAAAGAAACTTCGTTCCATCAGGGTGTCCCTTGACACCCTGATGGAACGAAGTTTTTACTACTGCCATTTGGCAGTAACATTTTGTGCACAAAATTAAATACACCTGTAAAAATTTCAACTGTCTAACTTTACCACGGTTGAGGATACAGCCCTTGTCAGACGGACAGTGGAGCCTTAGTAAAAGGGTCCCGTTTTAACCCTTTGGGCACGGAACCCAAAAAAAGATTGTCGATTTAGTCGGTTTACGGAAGAATTTTACGTGATAACGTCTTAAGAAACCGATGAATTTTTTTATTTATAATTTTTGTTTTCTTTGTTTTTCCTTTATTTAAGTCTTCGTTTCGTCACTCGTCACACCATAACACACGCCCAGATGAGCGATATTTTATTATTAAATACTCTGTTTTCTAAGTTACCATGACGCGTCTGGTCATATTACCATGATGCATGACGTCACACAATATTACGCACATACAAATACAACATATATACAAATAGACATCAAACGTCGTGAATAGTACATTGCGATACAAGTGTGGTAAATTGATCATTGCATATAGGCGGTTTATGACGTGCGAGCGGAACGCGAGTGCGTTTATAGAACCAAGATGGAATGATCAAACCATACGTGTATCGTACGACGACGTTTTTATCACAGTTGCAAATAAAAGAAAATACTTGAAAAGAAAAGAAAATAATAATTGACAAAATATTTGTGATAAGTCTATGTTTACTATTTTTTTAGGCATATTAATTACAATAACAATTTTATTAATTATACTCCCGAAAGGCCAGGCAAAAAACTTTTAACCTATACAGCCTCGTCCGACATACAATATTTTTTAGGGTTTTTTCCATTTGTTTTTGCGTCGGGGGTTAGAAACAGCATACAATGGTACGGAAAAAATATAGTAAAAAAAATAACAACAAAATTCAATTTTTAATCGTTTTCTAAGACATTATCACGAGTAAATTATCATATTCAGTGTTAATATTCGCCAAAATCCCGAAGAAAAAAGTCCCGAACATTAAAACATTATCCAGAAAGTAGAAAAACTAGACACACGACATTCCAAGACTGACCGAGCGATGGGAATTCTTAGAAAACAGATTAAATAGTCACCGGAAATAATCGAGATGTTCAGAGAGCGAGATGAACTTGCTCGACCTTGCCCAAGGACCAAACTTAGAAGGGCTGAGTCTTTTAATAACTCTAACAAAACCAACTAAAATGCCTTAGAACGTCTACATCTTACGCCTTGTTGAATCAATGCCATAATGATTTATTTTTAACTTAGTATAGCATGCATGCTTGTCTGATTACTGCGACAGTCACGAAAAAACAATAAATGAGTTGCATAGATGCTAATAAAATAATTTGGCTTTATAAAAAAGCTTGATAGAATTGATAAATCATGAAATGCGATATTGTTTCAATTGGTTATCAGAAAGAACTTTTCAAAAAGTAAGTACACAAATAATTATAAATAGGAAATATTTTTTTGTTTATTTGTAACGAATAGGGTTCCGAAACACCTAATCAATATTGGATGAAACTTGGTTTGAATTTCTTGGAGGACCATATGCTTTTTATTCATGCCCATGAGTTTCTTGTGCCTTCTTCTCATTGGTGGGTGCGTTCCAAAGGCACACACCCTAACTTAGTTTTTAAGACTTTTCTATGTTTGTATATACAAATGTATTAAGCATCCAAAGGATTTTTTTTTTTGACTTTGACTATTCATTTTTATTCTGAAATTCCCACGGGATCGGGACTATTGCGGACGAAAAAATGTAAAAAGGTATGAAAAAGGTCGGTTAAAAATAAAATATTTAGCGTTCTGCTAAATTTTTTTTCACTTTAAAATCATTTATGATCAAAGTGCTTAACCCGTTTGTGCATTTTTCGATGGTCAAAGGCTGGTGTATTTTCTACGGTTATAAAGTAAGGTGATTTCGTAGGGAACCGGTCTTGAATATTTGCTGTGACCTCGTGTCGCGTTGCTCATTCATTCCTCAGACACTCCCCAGTGCATGTACTACTTACAAAAGTTTATGCTGTTATCGTTAACTGGAATTTCAATGCGTTTTTACAAAATTTGAAAATTTCTATTATAATTGTTTTTAAATTGGAATAAATAACAATAACAATGTAAAAAATTTACAGAAATAAAAAGTTTTTTGACGCAAGAAATAACTCTCTTTCTGTAGATGCTAGTAAAATTTCTTGATTTTAGCAGTATTTTTAAGAACATTTACTAACAGTAAGAAATTATTCTCTAACGTCTATAGGAAGAGGATTATTTTTTGCTTTTTTCAAGAACATTTACTAAAAGCAAGAAATTATTAGCTAGCGTCACTGTTATGAAGAAGATTATTTCTTGCTGACTTGGTCGAAGTTAAGGACACCTTTTTCTTCTACGTGGGTCTGGGAACTCAATGATCTAACGGGTCATTATTTCTCTTCTCATTTCGTCACTATTTCTACTCCCAAAGTGATTTTTCGTCCATATAGACTGTTCTAAATTTTATGCTTTACTATTGGATTTATGAAGAAGATTATTTCTTGCTTTAAGACTTGGTCGAAGTTTAAGACACCTTTTTTTCTAAGTAGATCTGGGTACTCACTCAATGATCCATCGGGTCATTATTTCTACTCTCAATTCTGTCACTATTTCTACTCTCAAAGTGATTTTTCGTCCATCGGTTCTAGATTGTATGCTCTACTGTTGGATTTTATTGCTATAATCGGAGATACCCCTTCGGCCGCTTATGAAACCGGAGGTTCGTAACCAGTTACCAAAGAAGAAAAATCCCTCATAGTAGGAAACTTGTTCTTAATAAGAGGTTTTTTCCTAACACAAAACCGAAACTCGCTCGGCCGCAATCAAAGCCGGAGGTTCGTAACCAGTTACTAAAGAAGAAAAAATCCTCTTCGTACGAATCCAGTTACTAAATAATAGACAGACTATTTTTACGTGGGTAGGTGGGAAGTCGGTACCTACCTAAATATATAAATTTCAAGCAGAGCACAAATAAATAGAGCATACTTTCTCACGAGTCACAAAATGCTCTCACTAGAGGCTCGTATAAGACCCTTTATGCTATTCGTTCACGACAAAAGATTTCGTTTTATTTGATTGCATGTTTCGCGTGAGAAAAATTCTTCGCACTCATTTTTTTTCGATCCTTTTATTTTTTTGGTCTGGCGTTCGTCTCTGGGGCAAACAGTTGATGTTTTTTTATTTTATTTTAATTGAATGGTTGGTGAGGTGAATTTTATTTATCAACAATAGGTAGGTACTGTTAGTTGGTATTTAACCAGTTTAGTTTCGTAACCAGTTACCAAGGAAGAAAAAATCCTCATAATACAAAACCCATACTGGGTCGAACTGTTGCTGGCTTTGTCAGCCCCCGGTGTAAGAATATACTTAAATGTTTTTTTTAAATAAGCAGCCTTCTTAATTTTAGGATTTTGCTTTTAAATTAAGAATACTGTTTATTTTAAGATTGTTTACTAAAACCAAGAAATGAATTCTCTAGCGTCTACCTTTTAAGGAGATGATTATTTCTTGCTTCAAGAAAAAGAAATCCTTTTATCCTGTAACTAGCTTTTGCCCGCGACTTCGTCCGCGTAGAAGTCGAAAATAGACCAAGTAATCACATTGTCCCATACAAACTTTGCCCCCCTTTTTACCCCCTGGGTAGAATTTCGGAAAATTCTTTCAATCGGATGTCTACGTCACACAAAGAACACACCCTCCAAGTTTCAGGTCTCTACGACCAGCGGTTTAGGCTGTGCGTTGATCCGTCAGTCAGTCATTCAGGACAAAGCATTTCATATGTATAGATAGTTGCGGAAAACAGCCCGTAGACTAGTACAAGTTTATTCGTGTAACATACATTTCACACGTTTGAATGTTTATTTGTACTTAGGTGCGTTATTTTCGGTTCCACTTACGCATTGCATCAAGTTTTTGTTTACATAAATTACCTACATGCATACCTAAGTTTACACCAAATCTCGTCACTTTGAATTCAAATCTCATAACCACAGCAGTAGGGTTGCCCTAAACGTCGGGACAATCGCACTGAGACATTAAATTTTTTTATCACCTATTTGAAATACCTACGTGAGCCAGTACTAGGCGTTTCTAGAACATATCTTGTTATTTAATGTTTAATGAATTATGAATATGGTTTAAATGGTTTGAGAATACTTCCAATATAGATGTTTTTAGTATCCTTAGATGTTTTTATTATCTTTGTTTTTAGTGTCTACCAGCGTTTCCAGGATACCTTTACAAGTTTAACTATCCAGCCATTGCAGTCCGTACCGTTCACCAATTTTAATTCACTTTGCACTATATTATTCAGTTTTTACTTAGCACTATTTACTGAAACCGGCAGAGCTTCAAAAGAGTTTACAGTGTAAGCAGTTCAGTGTTTTCTTTCATTAATACTTAACTCGTTTTTGGTTGATTAATACATTTTGAAGCAGAAGCTTTTGTGAGCGATAATGATGGCAAGGCAAAAAAAAACCATAATAGCATTCTCCGTTTTTCTAGATTACTATGATAGTATTTCGTGAAATAGATGTGGGAACTAGCTATCATTGTTCATAAAATACAGCCTGGTGACAGATAGACAGATAGCGAAGTCTTAGTAATAGAATCCTAAAAAGATAAAAGCATTCACAAGATGTATAGTCACGTGTTTTTCATTTTCTTTATCAGCATCTAACGCCATTGCACTTACAGGAACGTCATTTTTACTCATGTGCTTCAAGAACTTAACTTCCTTGCAAACAAGCAATTTTTGAAACAATTTCAATTATGTTTTGTCCGAATTTTTGCAATTATTCCTTATCAACTTTATTGCATTTAAGAAAACGTAAATATGAAATGACAAATATTGTATAGCAGAGACATATGGCAGCCCTAACCTGCAGGGTCTAATAAACTTTTTATCACAGTTGCTCATAAAGTGGATCTTATTCAACGGCTTTTAGGCTCATAATCCAACATAATACGAACGCGTGTGTTTTAGATTTGTTAACTAGTGCTGTAAAGTTATCCCGATAAGTTAAATACGTATCTTACTGCTAATTACATGTTAGGTAGGTGAAACATTCTTAATTTATCTGGGTTATACTGTTTTGATGTATAAAAAAGGTAGATACCAAAGAGTTTTTTAGCTAGCAAAAATGGTTGTCTCTAAAGTCGGTTTACGAACGAAAATTTTACGTGATAATGACTTAGAAAACGATTAAAAATTGAGTTGTTTATTTTTGATTTTTTCTTTACTTAAATATATTGTTTTTTCGTACCATTGTATTTTGTTCTTAACCCCCGACGCAAAACAAATAGAAAAAACCCTAAAAAATATTGTATATCAGACGAGGATGTATAGGTTAAAAGTCTTTAGCCTGGCCTTTCCGGAGCATAATTAACAAAAAAATATTGCCTTAAAAAAATGTAAACATAGACTTATCACAAATATTTTTTAATTATTATTTTGTTTTCTTTTCAAGTCTTTTCTTCTATTCGCAACTGTGATAAAAAACGTCGTACGATATACGTGTGGAATTGATCTTTGCATCTTGGCGTCTTAACACGCTCGCTGCCGCTCGCGCGTCATAAACCGCCTCTATGCACAGATCAATTTACCACACTTATATCGTAATGTACTATTTTATAATTTCACGTTACATATCTGCCTTCCATGTAAAGAGCAATGGTTTATGTCCCTACGATATTTTTATTGCGTGCCTGCATGCACCTGTCGCGATTAGAAACGAGTTCTACAATTAAAACTTATTCTAAGAAGACGTTTTGTCTAAAATAAACTTAATTTAGATTCTTCTATACTTTATAAACTTGTGAACTGGTTTGTGGAATCTTCCAGTTCTATTACTGGATGTAAAAAGGCAAAAACATGAAAAATAACGAAGCGATAGAACAGTATGAAAAGCAACTAAGAACTTACTTTGATAATATCATTTAATTTTATAAATAGTAGGAAAGAACTTAATTTAAGATAGGATTTGCTTGCAAAGGTTTTGTTGTTTGACCAAAAAACCAAATAATAACAAAAACACGTCGAAAATTTTGTTTTCTTTATAAATCTAAATCTATTCAGGTCAATTAGAAGAAATAATTTTATCCTCCACAAGAATTACCAAAGCTCAATTATTTATTTCTTTTGTTGAATTATGAAAATAGAAACCTTTTTCAGCGTCTGCTACAAACTCAGTAAAAATATTACCATATAAAAATACATACCATCGAATTGAGAACCTCCTCCTTTTTGAAGTCGGTTAAAATATACATATACACAGCCCCGGAATAGGGAACTCAAAGTAAAAAGATTAATAAGACTTCTAAAACAGTTAGTCATTAAGAAACAGTCTTTGAACTGTTCCAGTGCTCTCGCAACTATGCGGTCACAGAATAGACGTAGGAAGTATAAATATGTAGATAGGTACCTCACTAAATGCGAGTTCTTCAACAGAATAACCAATATAGTTACTCGACCTCCTTACTCTATAAGTAGAGTTAAATTATTGAAGTTGTTCGGTAACAGCTTTTCAGGAGTGATGGTAAAATTGCATGATATTAGTGAAAGTGTTTTAATGTCATCAAAAGATTTGTAATGTAATTTATGCCAGATGATACCACCCGTTTAATACCAGAGCAAACGTAAACGCACTACAGATTTGGAATAACATTCAAAACTTTAACAGTAGAATAGAAACCTTAAAAAAAGCTTACGGAATCTTCTTGTAGAATTATCGACTCTACCATTTCCGTTTATGATTATTATCAGGAACTATCTAAGATTATGGTAGTGGTAATAGACAAAGTAAATAACGTGTCGCTTTATCGGCGCGTGCGACTTTATCAAACGCTTCTACCGGAACATTTTTTATCAGAACATTCAGAATAACCGCCACTGAGTACCGTTACCACCTGTCAGCTAGATTTTTTTACAAATTTATTTTAAAAAATATGGATTTGAAATTAATGACCGTGATAAATTGCTGAAGTGCTTTAAAAGTTAATGAAAACCAAGCCCGACGTTCAGTTGGAAACGAAATTTTCTTACAGTTAGGTTAGGTATGCTTTGTGTAATGTGTAGATATATGAGATAACCTGAATGAGATAGGTCTGTTTGGAGTTGAGCATCGTCATTGAACGGACTTGTCGCTGCAAGCAATAACCAGATTATAATATTTGTATAGTTTTAGTACGAAGCGCTGCCGCTGGATTCAGCACAACAAGTTTCGAGATATTCGATAACGGTTAAGGTGCGGTCGGCGGAGATGAATCGACTCACCTTCCATTCGGCGCCGAGGGCGAGTGCACAAGCTTCACCGCGAACAGGAACTGTATAGCACACACTAGAAGACAGCAAAGGTTCAAAGATAGTGTCAACGCACACAATGCTAACGTCACTTCATACACGACCGCGAACTCCTCGGGCGCTGTCGTCGCCGGCGCCGAGATCTTGAGAAGGAACAGCAGCGCCAAGAGAGCCAACAGCAAGCTCACCAGGCAGAGGAGCGCGAGCGAGGTGAGCGCCTCCTCCGTGGCGGCCCTCGCGTTCCTCGACCTGGTGGGGTGGCGCGCCATCGTAGCCCCTGCGGCATTCCCGTTGGCGAGCTTCGGCGGCGAGGCGACGGGGATGGGCGCGACGACTGAGATGGGTGCGGGCGGCGCGGGCGCCGCGCCCGGGCTCACCGATGCCGAGGTCCCTCCGACCGAGTGCTTCGAGGAGTCGAGCGTCGACACGTTCAACGGGAGGTGGTGGTGCGGCCGCCGCGGCATGTTCTGGTACCGATGGTCAGCATCGTTTGCCGCCGGCGGCCGCTGCGCGTGCTTCAACATGGCGCTAGAGCGCCGCAACCCGACGACGAGGACATCGCGCCTCGTGCTCGTGCTCCGCCATGTGGATGTGTGCCGCTCAAGCGGCGACCGCGGCGCGACTGCCTGCCGCTCTCTACCTGCGTTGCGCCTGCGTGCGCGCCTAATTATGTCACTCCGCCACACCGACCGGACCGGTGCGGTGCACACGGCCGCCTCCGACCTGCAATGCCGTACAAGCTCCCGCTCCTACCTAATCATCCCCTAACAATACGATAATGCCACTTCAAACATTATTGTCTCTAAACAATTGGTGTTTAGAAAATAAACACAAGTTTGTAATTTTTACCGCTCTATTGTTTTGAAACGATTAATTATAATTTGTAAACATTGTAGCAGAGGATATGTAAATTAAATATTCATTGTTGAGTCCATTGTCTTATTATAGTCAATAATTAATCAAACAAATGACTATCTACTTTTGTAATAAAATTTACAATTAGATCTCAATTTTATCACTTTATTGGACGAAAACTAAATGGATATTTTAAACAACAGAAAAACGACACCTACTTTAATACATATTATCTACTTTACACAATATTTTATCTGGTTACTTACTAGATTTTTGTTTATTCCGCAATTAGACCCTTTTTAATTGGGTCCTTTTTTGAGTGAGGCTGGAGTAGGCTTGCCCAGCACCTACTACCCTCTCAGCGTAGTCGACCATTTCCAGAGGAGAGAACTTGCCAATACTTCTGGAGCCTACTAAGCCGCGGGTTTTCATTACGATATTTTCCTTCACCGTAAGAGCAATGTCAATTAGCGCACATTACTTTTTTGCCGGGATTCGACGAACCACGACCTTCAGAATGAAAGTCGAGCTATCTACCACTAAGGCAACACCGCTCTGAGACAAGTACTTAATTAATTTCTTTATTTTTACACAGGGAGGATTGTTGTTGAGGTTTATAGGTGTGTAGGTATATGACCAAAATTTTGTGACATCGTAGGGATTCAACGGCCGAACCAATTTCAATAAGCCACATGTTGTTGGTTTCGTCATCACAGCGCGAGTATTTAACGTTAAATCATATGAAAAATAAAACAACCGCATATTTTGATAGACAATACTAATGCAGGATTCATTTTTCGCTCTCCAAAAGACTTGCTTTCTAAAGAAATCAAACTTCGGAAATACATATAAAATACTACCAGCGCTCCGCGGTTTCACCTACGTAACTCCCGAGCCCGTATCGGGATAAAAAGCCTATATGTTATTACCAATGAATCAATGTATCCTCATGTACTCAGTTTCATCAAAATCGGTCCAGTAGTTTCGGTTTATTTTTGTAACTGTTGATATACTTTTAATGTCGAAATACTTAAATAGTATTCGCTTAAACCTCATTTGTATTTTGGTTTTTTATGATCTGGATTGTTTTTATTTTATTTTTGTGCATGACTACCCTAAAGTAATACAAGAAACAGAGATAAAGGGTCAGGCTGAAAACAAGCGCTGTGCAGCTGCGTCTCACAGCATATCCTGAGCCTGCTCCTTTTGCCATAGTTACTTATAATTCGTTTATTTACTGTATATTTTATTTTATGGTAATAAACGTTTTTTTTTTTTCGGAGCCTATTCGTTACAAACAAACTAATATTTCCTCTTCAATTTGTCTGCTACAAAAAGCTTGCAACTTTAATACCCAGCCTGGTGGTGTTCGTGGCACACAGATCACCTATAAAAACAGCAGCACGAGCCCCACCTGGCATGCAGGTGCTGACGATATTAAATTGCTACAAAAACTGCCCACCGTCCGCAAGATGCCATTTTTTCAAACTCACTTCCTCGGATACACCTAGCAGCACGAGAGCGAAAGGGTAAAATCGGGAACCTATTACGTCTTCACTGTCTGTCTGTCACCAGGCTGTAGCTCATGAACCGTGATAGCTTAACAGCTGAAATTTTCAGAGATAATGTACCTACCTATTTCTGTGGCCGCTATAATAAAAAAGTACCTGGATGATCGAGCTTTGCTCGGTATTTTTTTTTTACTTAGTCTAACTTCAAAGCAAACACTCATAGACTTCTTGTTACTTAACAACGCCATCTGCTGGAATAACTTTATTGCTCTCAAAAAATAGTATTAGTAGTTCGCCAATAGATGTCAGGAAGAGTCATATTTTTCAGATAAAAAAAGTAAGTTTCGATAAAACACGAATAAAACGACATTTTCTAAAAATTATTCCTAGCTAGATCGATTTATCGCCCCCGAAACCCCATATATACCAAATTTCATGAAAATCGTTGGAGCCGATTCCGAGATTCCAATTATATATATACAAGAATTGCTCATTTAAAGATATAAGATACTAAAAACAGAAAATAAATAATATATATGTGGGGCTCCCATACAACATGGGACGGAACCTTTCATGCGCGACTCCAACTCGCACTTGGCCGGTTTTTTTTTAGTTTTTATACCTAAGTGTTTAAGAATAAAATATCGTTTGACTTCCCATTCAATTAAGGTACTATTGTTCCTAATTATTGTCGGTCCCTGTTGGATAGTGAGATGGTTTAAAATTAGCCAAATCTAGCTAAAATATTTTTTTCATTAGTTTATTTGTACTTATTATAGCACAATGGTCACCATGCCGGACTGCCAAACATAGGGTTGCGGGTCCGATTCCCGCCTCAGACATGTATTTAAGCTTAGATATTTGTTTGTGGTCTGGTTGTGGACGACTACCTCAAAATGAGTATATTTTCCAAAATTTACTAAAAGTTCAAGATTTATTTCTAGCCAATTTTTTCTAATTATGTTTCGTGTGTGATTCGATTGGGTTATTTTGTAAACATTTATTACATCTTTTTTGAGCTCGAATCGTCCAAAATATTTGTATTTACACATAAACATCATTCTATTTTCTATTTTTCTTTAGTTCTATTTCACCAAGAACCGATTACGTTGAAACTTGGTATCTAGATAGCTGGAAACCTGAATTAACACATAGGCTGCTTTTTATCCCGATATTCCCACGGGATCGGGACTTACGCGGGTGAAACCGCGGAGCGCAGCTAGTCAAGAATATTATCGAAAAACTGTGTACGGTTCGGTCGGAGTCAGAATTACAGACTCACCGAGCTAAGCTCGGTCATCCAGGTACTTTAAATAACGCCATCTATGCATTTTACAAAACATCACATCAACTATGACGAAAAGGGCTCAGGCGAATAAGGTATAAGGAGGAAAGGGTACTGGGCACTCTCTCCATACAAACGTAGTTAGTCGACTGTTTTCTCCCTGGTTAATGACACTAGAGCAAATATTTTTGTTGAATAAAACATATAACTGCCATGACTATGCCACTATGTTTTGTTTTTTAAATATTAATTTCTAAGATGATTAGAAAATGAAAAAAAATCAAGATTAATGAGTTGAGAGACTTGAACTCAAGCATATCTTGCTTGGTCTAAGTTTAAAATGCACCTATGTTTTAAATATTGTAGGTACGCTCGAAATGAGTCTATTGAAAATATAATATAAAATCTTTATGTACAACAATAAATGCTATAATATTAGCATATTTGGAGTTTTACGGTGGGTCTGTAATTCTGACTCCGACCGTACATAAGAAGGTCCTCCTACCTACATACCACCATAGTGATTGACTCATAATTATTTTAGATGAGCAAATTGCAACTAGCAATTGGACGCCTTCAGAAATAACATTTATTGAGAAAATATTAAGGTGAAAGTGTTCTTGGGTGGAGAGATCCGCGCTCTCTCCATAAAAACGTAGTCGACTGTTTCCTCCTTAGATCATTATCTGGGGAGGAAACAAAAATATTTGTACTAATTTTTTTGTTGCATAAAACCTATAATTGCCATGACTATGTCTTGGTTTTTTCATTTTCAAATTTTCATAGAAATAAAAATGAAAAAAAAAAACAAACATAGGGGCATGGTCATAGCAGTTATAAGTTTTATGCAAAAAAAATATGTTAACTACGTTTGTATGAAAAGAGCGTCGGTATCCTTTCCTGTTAATAGAAACCAAAAATAGCAGTTTTGGAGCTCTACGGTGGGTCTGCAATTCTGACTCCGACTGTTACCAACTTAGTCCAATCCACCTTGTTGTTCAACTTTGTAACTTAGCTACTCTGTTATAGGCACAGAATATTCTGATCTAGCAGGTTTATAGTTGTCGTTGTCTCCAAGTTCAAAGTAAGTTGATTCAAGTTAGACAAGATCCAGTTAGTACAGCAGCATTCTTACTTCAACCCTCTGTGACACGCGACTAGCGCCCGACAAGACCTGGCGCTGGGTACGGTGACCATAATGCTTAGTTTTGGGACGAAGTTCCTTATCGTAGGTTGGCAAGCTAGCCCAGAAAAAATGTAACGCGTTTCGATTTTTTTTATAAATGAAAAAAAAATTTAGATGTGTCAAGGGACACCCGGATGGAATAAAGTTTATTTCGATTAATTAGTGAAGGAATTGTAATAAAATCAAAAAGGGTCGTTACAACTTTTGGTCTTATTTTTTTCCGTCTGGTCCCCTTTCGCAACGCGCGATAAGGAACTTCGTTCCAAAAGGTAAAGGAACTTCGTTCCAAACGCGTGTCCTGCAACACGTTCATTTTTTATAATAGGATATTTTTTTTTTAGTTTACATTAGTTCTTAAGTTATATTGTTACTCAATGTAAACGTATGTCTGAATTAAATTATTTCTATTGCAATTATCCCACAGCTGGTCTGCAGTTCGGTCCTGGGCATTTTATACAGACTGAACAAACATAGGCCAGTCTGTATCAAATGCATCGATCGTGGTCTGCCTCAATACCGGTGTCCGCCTTCCAGTATCAAATGCGTGACGACCACAGGTGACGACTTATATATAAGTTCTTCTCGCTTATTTTCCTGTAAAAAGTTCTTGTATAATACTTAATTTAAAAAAAAAATGATAAAAGTTACATGGACATGATTAGGCGGGAGCATCGCCATCAGTACAATATCGCAATTCGAATAATTCTCAGTTTACATAAACTATCAGTACGTACAATGAGCAATTCGTACAATTCTAAAATCGGTACAATATCTTAATTCGTGCAAGGCGAGTCTTGTATGATTTAGGTACTTCAGTGATTCAACAACACAATTTACAACAAATATTTCTTAGTGCGCCTCTATTTTAAAAGGAAAGGGTACCGAACGCTCTCTCCTTACAAACGTAGTCGACTGTTTCCTCCCTGGATAATGACACTAGAGCAACATGACTAGGGCATAGTCATGGCTGTCATAGGTTTTATGCAACAAAAATATTTTTGCTAGTGTCATTATCGGGTTCGAATCCCGGCCAGCCGTGCACCAATGGATTTTTCTCAAGAAAAATGTATGTGCCCTAATTGACATTGCTCTTACGGTGAAGGAAAACATCGTGATGAAACCCGCGGCTGACATGGTCGACTAAGCTGGAGGGATAGTATGTGCTGGGCAAGCCTATTCATCTTCACTCAAAAAGGACCCAATTAAAAAGAGTTTAATGGCGGAAAAACAGCCCGTAAACAAGTAGAACAAGTAAGTCATTATCCAGGGAGGAAACAGTCGACTACGTTTGTATGGAGAGAACGCCGGTACCCTTTCACCTTAAAAGGAACCCCCATGCGAAGTTTCAGACTTGTAGCTCTTGTAGTTTCAGAGATTTTGTAATGATTATTTTTGTCTTTTAAATAAATAGATAGAGAATCCTAAAGTATGGACACCAACAGATGCAAGTTTTTGCTGAACATCGGACAACGTCCTTCCAAGTTCCAATAATGTTTTTTTTTTTTTTCTTTTACTATGGCTTCGCACGTGTGCATTTAGCCAGTGTCAAGTTATATTTTGCATCAAATTATGACCCGATTTTTCATAAATCGGGCCTAAAGTGTTTCAATACAGTCAAAGTCGTCATAGTCCGTCAAGTCAGGGGTTATAGTAAAGCGGTGGCAAGTTTACCATAACCTTAATAGGAGATTTGGAGGCAACGTGAAAACTGCATGTTTGACACTGATTTTTACTTTCACTACACTTGTGCACTTTTACAGAACTAAATTGAATAACATTCCACCAGAATTATACAATTCAACTCGGGTTACATCAAAGTTTCATGAAAATAAAACTGCAGCACGACATGTTGTTAACTCGTTCCCGCCAAAACTCCCCAATAATGTTTACTTATGTAATAGATAACGATTCGCTTGGGAGCTGTAAGTAGGGTTGCCAGCTTTTTTTTTTACAAGAAATAAAGTATATTGCGGTCTGGGAAGGAAAATAAACAGTATTTTAGAAAAATAAAATATACCTATTTTAATTATTTTAAAGTTTTAACAACATATTTTTTGTGTTTCTCGCACAACTTATCAAAACCAGATATAATTTAAATTGTAGTAGGTAAATGAGAAGTAGGTACGTTTTTTTTTCAAATTAATAGAAGCCCTGTTTCTGTCGTTCCGCCACTTTGCATTCATAGCGGAAAAAACCTTTTCTGTAAATGCAGAGGTAGCGGGAAAGAAAGTTATTAAGATACAATTTTCTTAATGTTTTAAAATTCTTCAGTGTTCTAAAACATGACTTCACTTTTGCCCAGTTGACATTTCGACAAAATCTTAATAATTTGGATAATTTTCATAAATCACTTTAAAATTCACTCTTTTTTATATAACTTTACCGCCCATGACCGCACGCATGCACAACATTTACGATCTATGTCACATCCGTGATGACGTGAAAACAATATTTTGCATATTTTATTTTTGTTCAACTGTAAAAAGTGTAATGTGGTGAAAAACAGTATGATACTAATTTTAATAGTATGGTTGGCAACCCTAGCTGTAAGCCATCATGAGAATAATTAGTTTTTACTGGTCCAAGTGCGTTTGTTTTGTTTATCTACATTCAAAATGACACTAAAGCACTTAATAGGTTTTCTAATAAAAAAGCGTTTATTAAAAGTCGTAGAAAAGAGTGGCTTCGAACTCCGACTGAAAAGAAAATGAGTTCCCAGCTTATGTAAAAATGAGGCTGGTGTGATCAAAGATTGAGTTGTTTGAAACTATTTCACTAAACTTTATCACTATTAAATAAACTACACTGTGGACTGTAATGTTCGCACTATTCACTGTTCGCAGTTGATTGATTCTTTAGCAGAACTCAAATTAACTATAATAGAACTTAAACCGAAATATTTCTACAAAAATAGATCTTAAACCTACTTTACGACTATTTCTATATCAACACTAAAACAGAACTGACTGGCGAAAGCTCGACGCCGCGCCGCTTTTATATTAATTTAAAAGTTTTCTATAAGGTATGGGAAAATCCGTGAAAATACTTAGTAAACTTCTGTAAGTCAGTCAAAGTCAGTGCTGCCACCTAGTGGCGAATATAGACAACTATACACAGAGGTATTATCGATTGATAATCTGTCACTGTCACTATCGATTGTCAGTTTTCTGTCAAACACTATTTCTTATTGTCTTTGGCGCGAATTATAAATCGCGAACTATTCTGTCCTGCACAGTATTATTTTGCGCTTTGTTTGACTGTAGTACTTCTGTAATTGTCAAAAAAAATCTGTTTTACTTAGTGTAACGTTACGCTAACAAGATTTAGTAAGTAGAGTTTATTTTTAGGTTCGTTATTCTATAATTATAAAGGTGTAAGTATAGGTATAATATTGCCAGCTGCTACAAGTCCCAATCCTGTGGGAATATCGGGATAAAAAGTAGCCTGTAGCTCTCCAGCTATCTTTAAACTGAATTTCATAGCAATCCGTCCAGTAGTTTTTCGCGAGAAACAACACATGCACGCAAACTTTCTATAATTTAGTAGGATAAGCTGCGTTTCGCGGTTTCACCCGCGTAAGTCTCGATCCCGTGGGAATATGAAATGAGAAGTAGCCTATAGCCTTCCTCGATAAATAGACTATCCAATACAAAAATATTTTTTCAATTCGAACCGGTAGTTCCTGAGATAACCGCATTCAAACAAACAAATTCTTCAGCTTAATAATTTTAGTATAGATTTGTTTAAAATATTAAAATTTTATTTAATAGTTAGTGCATAGTGGCAACACTCTCTCGGTCTACAATCGGCGCCATTACGGCAGCTTTTACTCAGTATTGTGCAAATTAAAATAATAAATAAAGTATCTTTGGAGATTGCAACTTCAAAATTGACTTTAACTAACCATGCAGGCACCTATATAACTACGTTCCAAATTCTACGTTCTAAATAGTGGAAGGTGCGGAGGCACAGTGAAGGCACCTTTAGGGTCAAAATTGTCTAGTGTCAACTCTACATTGACGAATGTTCTAAACAGTGGAAAGGGTGGAGCCACCGTGGAGGCATATTTGTCAAAGTTTTCTAGTGTCAACTCTACATTGACGAATGTTCTAAATAGTGGAAGGGGCGGAGGCACAGTGAAGGCATCTTTAGGGTCAAAGTTATCTAGTGTCAACTCTACATTGACAAATGTTATAAACAGTGGAAGGGGTGGAGCCACAGTGGAGGCATCTTTAGGGTCAACGTTGTCTAGTGTCAACTCTACATTGACGAATGTTCTAAACAGTGGAAGGGGTGGAGCCACAGTGGAGGCATATTTAGTGTCAAAGTTGTCTAGTATCAACTCTACATTGACGAATGTTCTAAATAGTGAAAGGGGTGAAGGCACAGTAAAGGCTTTTTTAGGGTCAAAGTTATTTAGTGTCAACTCTACATTAACGAATGTTTTAAACAGTGGAAGGGATGGAGCCACAGTGGAGGCATCTTTAGGGTCAAAGTTGTCTAATGTCAACTCTACATTGATGAATGTTCTAGGCTTTTAACCTATGAACATGGTATCTTCTGTCAATGAAATCTTTCAACCCATATCTTACAACAACCTAACGGATAGACCACCTTGTTCTTATGAGAAAAACATCATCACCAACTTAGTATCATACAAGAAAATCTTTGTAAGGACAAATAACACAATAATCTTATTATTTTAGACCGAATAATACTGAAAAGATAAGCAGTAGGTATATATATTATGCAATGATAATGGATAGATAATTACGTAAATACATATTATGTTAGAACGGTATCTTTAACAGTTTAATATTAATTTTATACTGGAACGTACGTGTTGGGATCATTTAAGTGGTAGGTAAGTAATATTTATTAAAACTTAAATTAGGCATAGTTATTATCTATACTATGGCAAACTAGTTGGCACAATGGTCACCATGCCGGACTGCCTATCACAGGGTTGCGGGTTCGATTCCTGCCTCAGGTAAGTATTAATGGTTAGATATTTGTCTGTGGTCTGGTTGTTTCTATGTATTATAAGTATATATTTACAAAAGAAAAGTATTTATGTAGTATATCAAAACTGGAAAAAAATATTTGTACGGTCTCTGGCGGTCAGTTATACAATTAATTTTTCAAGAAATTAGCTGACAAATTGAATGTCCCTCCCGGCGAAAACAGTTGTTGCGAATCACGAGACGCCCCGCATCCTTACATGGTTTTGAAATAAATATTTTTCACTCAATTTTTTCATATCGTTACGTTTTTTCTTACAAACACCAACATTTTTATTTATATAATTGTTTCAGCAAAGGGGTTTTAATACGAAAGGGGGGGAAATTCGAACATTTCGTTCGAAGTTTTTGTATAAAACAGCTGATTTTCAAGTCGTAAAACCTAGAACAATCCCTTTTCGTATTTAAACCCCTTCGCTGAAACACATTGTGTAACGTCAAAATGGTGGCAAATTGTCAAAATTATAATTTTTATGACGTCAATAGGGCGGCAAATTGTCAAAATTATAATTTTTATGACGTCAATAGGGCGGCAAATTGTCAACATTATAATTTTTATGACGTCAATAGGGCGGCAAATTGTCAACATTATTATTTATATGACGTCAATAGGGCGGCAAATTGTCAACATTATAATTTTTATGACGTCAATAGGGCGGCAAATTGTCAACATTATAATTTTTATGACATCAATAGGGCGGCAAATTGTCAACATTATAATTTTTATGACGTCAATAGGGCGGCAAATTGTCAACATTATAATTTTTATGACGTCAATAGGGCGGCAAATTGTCAACATTATTATTTTTATGACGTCAATAGGGCGGCAAATTGTCAACATTATTATTTTTATGACGTCAATAGGGCGACAAATTGTCAAAATTATTATTTTTATGACGTCAAAAGGGCGGCAAATTATGACTCCGCCCCGGGCGACAGAGACCCACGCTACGCCATTGCATCTACAATTAGGTACTAGCGAAGATAAAACAAAACACGTTGTTTGTTTTCTCAAGTTCATGCAATATCATCAAAAACTCCTAAAAAAATAGTAGGTTACTGATAACCTTGGCCCCGTAATAAAGATGGAAAAAAATGATAGACTATACTAGTTTTGAGAGAATAATGATAAACTAAATAAAAAAACATGTTAATTAGTGCTTATGAAATTGCATTTATACAATACATAGATATACCTACCTATATATATATATACTTATAGCCTTTTATTTATCCTTTGAATATTAAAATTACTTATAAAACATGAATCATACTAAACTCACTATTACTATAAGAATATTGAAAAAATATATATAAATCTACTGTGAAAATTAAATTGTCCGTTATTCAAGGATCTCTTTTTGAGTAAAGGCATCCTCCATGGCTTTCCAATTGTCTCTATTCTGTGCTTTAGGTAGTTATCCAATCTTGCCCCGCTATTTTTTTTTATTTCGTCTTCCCATCTCTCTGCAGGTCCTATACATTTACCACTTACAAATATATTACTAGTATACAATATGCTAGAAACATAAAAACAATTACAATTAAACATAAATACAAACGAGAATCTTCACAATTCATCATCTTATAAACAGATAAAATAAAACAAAATAAATGCACAATTGGCTTCTTGACACTTTTAGAGTAGGTTAGTATTTTTAAACTAGCAAATGTCAAATATATATCTTTTACAATAAGTATCTATTTTCCGAAAATTTATAGAAGTAGCGGGAAGTAAATGATTGATAATAGTACATTGTTACCCAAGGTGTGAAAGTCAGTCATTGAGTCCCGAGACGGAGTTTCGCTAATAGTTCGAGGGACTTAATGAGTATTTTACCCGAGGTAAACACTGTGCTTTTCATTACGAATAATACATAAAATTCTTCATAATTACGAGAGTGAATGAGAGACTCCATACTACCTCTGGCAGTATGCATGAGCTGTGTGAAGCCATAATTGTTATTCTTTGGTGAAAACCAAAGCAAGGAGGTCAGGTTTTTGAAGTTTGTAATGAGTAATGATACTGATACTGGCTACAAGCACATTGCACAAGCCGCGCGAAGCCATAATTTGACATGACAGCTCTCAGTGAAAGCGATTTTCCCTAGGGTTAAAAGTTTTTCTTTCTACACGCTCTTCAGGCATCTTTAGACCTACTTTCGGAGTATGAGTAATGAAAAATACATTTTAACCCCCGACGCAAAAACGACGGGGTGTCGTAGCTCCCGAACGGATGCACCGATTTTGATTTAGTTTTTACTTAATTATTTTAATTGTCGCACGAAAACATGATGATCTCTTTGATGTCAGGGTACTAACTTTGAAGGCGCACTCAAAGGAGCTGCAGCCTGTGACGTCACAGGCATGGGCGGTGACCGTGGCGTTTTGTTTTGTGATTAACAAACAATTTGTCATAAATTTATTTTGTATAATAAAACATTTGCAACATATTATTAATTAAAAAAATATATTGTATGATTTAACAAAAAGTATATTTTTTAAATTCTTTTACCTTAACCTATTTCTACCTTTTGAAAATATTTTATCGTTACAACACTTCAAGTCAATCTGGTGATGACACCGGGAAAATAAGGCATGATTGATTCATGCAAAATACAGTGCGATTTTGGGGCTCCCGAGCTATCCATGAAGCACATAATAATCTGCCCCTCCAGCCCAAGAGCTATACGCTGGCTGACCTAATGCCAACCAATCAATAACAACGCCAAATATCTAGCAGCATACTAAAGTTCATGAAACTGAACTTGTTTAAATTGAAGTGTGCCATCGAAACGAAGGATAACTGTCAAGTACCGAATTAAAAACAGTGAATAATCATGTTATGAATAGTGTATTATCATGCTTTCAAAGTGACATAGGTCAACAAGCATGATTACGCACTCTTTCAATACTATTTACAGAGTGATATGATCCATATAGATAACAGAATGAGTATTGTCATCTAAAAGGTATTACCTACCTACTTACCTATAGATTAACAACGTGTTTTATTTCTTTACTAGCTGAGCCCTGCGGTTTCACCCGCGTAATATCGAGATAAAAAGTAGCCTATGTGTTAATCCAGGTCTCCAGCTATCTAGATACCGAGTTTAATCGCAATCGGTCCAGTAGTTGTTTGCGTGAAAGAGTGACAAACATACATACACACACAAACTTTCACATTTATAATATTAGTAGGATTTCTTTCTTACGAAGATATGAGAAAAGGGTTGTTCTAGACGTCTCGAACCTTTTTTGTTCTACGACTTATGAAAATTCGAACTTTTTTCGTAAAGTCTTGAAAAATAACTCCGAAAAAAATCATGCCGACTAGGAGCTTTACTGGCATGTGCCGCATAAACAGAACCTCAAGATCAGCTCCATTAGGTACCTTAGATCTTGACCTTTGTGAGCATGATCACAAAAAAGAAAAAAAATCTGATGAGTTTCTTGTGCATTCTCATTGGTGGGCGCGTTCCGAAGGCACACATCTCAATTCAATTTTTAAGACGCTTCAAAGTGATGTAATGCACTGCGTAACTCCTATTGAATAAAAAAATTTGACTTTTAATTTGTTACCTTATTACAATTCCCATAGTAGTAAAATAAGATTGACGGCCCGTTGGCTCAATGGTCACCATGCCGGACTGCCAAACACAGGGTTGCGGGTTCGATTCCCGTCTCAGACAAGACAAGTATTTGTGCTTAGATATTTGTCTGCGGTCTGTTTGTTTCTATGTATTATAAGTATATATTTACAAAAGAAACGTATATAAGTAGTAAATCCGTTGTCTAACACCAGTGTTGCCAACTCGGATTTAGAAAAATGCGTAGATCTACGTACTTTTTTCTGAGTGAAATGAAGCGGAATAAAATGAGCTCTGCATTCAACCCGCCCGTGGACCATACCTACTTCTTTCTAACACAACTGAGGAAATAAACATATTATTTCCTCAGTTATGTTCAATTAAATCGAAATTTGACAGATATAAAAAGAACAAAACAACAGTAACTCTTCAGTAACTTCGTCGAATCCAAATATTTTTAGGTTAAGTTTTTCAACAAGGCGAGCTGGTGAGACGAGACGTTTCGTTTTATATGTACACAGTCACATCTCTATGGAATAAGAACTTTGTTTCATTTGTGTTTAAAAATAATGACAAAAGTAGTATTGGGTTGTCGACGCGAGTGTGCTTTAGTAAAAATTAGAACGTTTATAAACCTTTTTCGCGAATAAAAAGGAAATTATGCACATTCAGCTATGAGTTTCGTTATTTTACAAGTTGATACTGAATACGTACGACCTACGAACTTCAGTCCTAGAATCTTCTAGGACTGAAGTTCGTAGGTTTGCAGGCTAAGAGTTGGCAACACTGCCCATAACCCAAGTCTAGTTACTTAACTTGTGGCTAGATGGCGCTATGTGGAATGTCCTGCAATATATTTATTTATTTAAGAACATAAAAGAATTAGATAACAAATTTTTGACCTTCAATGATGTAATAATTTAAAACTGTGTCTCAGAGTGTCTCGTATTGCTTTTACAATTTATTAGTGAACGAATGGTGTGATTTTAAGAGCGCTGACTTGAATCAAGGTCAAAATCATTTAAAATTTGAAACAAAGTTGGCGCCTATAAATGGTGATGAACCAACAAATACTAGAACAAAGCGAGATCGGTAAAAATAAAGCAAAAAAACATCTTACTGTTTTATAAACATTATTACCTGACTGAAAGGGAGTTTTTCACTCCTATATTTGTATTTTTGTTTGTAATATTCTTTATTCCTTCATATCTTCCAAACCACTCGATCATCATCATCATCATCATATCAGCCACAGGACGTCCACTGCTGAACATAGGCCTCCCTCAAAGACTTCCAGAGCGATCGGTCGCATGCTCTCTGCGTCCAACGACTTCCCGCGACCTTAATTAAGTCGTCCGTCCATCTAGTCGGAGGCCGTCCCGCGCTGCGCTTTCCGGTACGTGGTCTCCAATCTAAGACTTTTCGGCCCCAACGCCCATCAGTTCTACGAGCCACATGTCCCGCCCATTGCCACTTCAGCCTACTAATTCTTACCACTAATACTAACCACTCGATGGATTTCTTTAATTATTTTCACTACATCCCACGCCAAAAGGGTCTAAAGACCATGAAAAATTGCAGTAGTTCGGCCTACTGAACTACTTAGACAAAATACTCTTAATAGTCATAAAAAAACCGGCCAAGTGCGAGTCAGACTCGCGCACCGAGGGTTCCGTACAAACCTGTAGGTATATAAGTAAAAGTTATGGTATTTTTATTGCTAAATGAAATCCATAACATAACAATGTGGAAAGCTGACGGTACCTTGTCAATACATATATGAAAACATTATGTATGTTCGGAAAAATCTTCATCTCTTTAAGAAGAGAAGTGATAGACATAATTTTAATACTAGAAATAGGCACAATTTGGATCAATCTCGGTTTAGATTGGCTAAGGTACGAAATTCTTTTATGGGGAATTGTGTAAAATTTTATAATAAAATACCACTGCGGATTCTACAACTGAACGAGACAAAATTTAAAACATGCATAAAACGCACACTATGTAGACAAGCATATTATAAATTAGAGGATTATATCTATATATATAAAAATCAATTGCTGTTCGTTAGTCTCACTAAAACTCGAGAACGGCTGAACGGATTTATCTTATCTTAGTCTTGAAATGTTCGTGGAGGTCTAGGGAAGGTTTAAAAGGCGATTATTCCTTATTATTGATTACGGGATCGGGATTTACGCGGGTGAAACCGCGGGGCGCAGCTAGTCCTTGATAAAAAAGCTTGGCTTAATGCTGGTCCTGCTCCACAGTCACAGCCACTTGGGTCCACTAATTAGTTTTCTTTTATTTTATATTTGGAAGAGATGCTCTCCCTTTTATTTTTATAAACATGGTTTTTTTTTTTTTTTTAACTCGTATTTTTTTTTTTTTTGGAGTAAATGTTTAATCTTTTTATTTTGTTAATCGCATAACAACGTTTGCTGGGTCAGCAAGTCTAATATATAAAATTCTCGTGTTGCGGTGTTTGTTTCCAAACTCCTCCGAAACGGCTGAACCGATTTGCATGAAATTTTGTGTGCATATCGGGTAGGTCTGAGAATCGGCCAACATCTGTTTTTTTTTTTTAATCGCTGAACAACGTTTGCTGGGTCAGCTAGTAAGTTTATGATTATTAAAAAAAATATACTATGTGATGTAACAAAAAATTTAAGATTTTCGGAATTTTTCCTATATGTGTACTTTATAACGTTGCTTCATGCCAAATTTCAAGATTCCAGGTCGTCTGGAAGTATCCTTTAGGTTTTGATTCCCTTGCGAGTAGTTGCGAGTTTCAAAATATGCGGCTTTAATTGCTGTATCTTTTGATTGCGTTGACGTAGAAGTTTGATTTTGTTACAGCTTAAAGATATTATAGACTTGAGTATTTGTTAAGAATTTCAATATAATACCACTACGCGTTCATGAGTAAAGGGGTAATAAGTTTAAAATTATTAAAAATATTTTTATTATATGATGTAACTAAAAATTTATGCTTTTCGCAATTTTTCCTTTATCTGTGTTATAAGACGTTGCTTCGTACCAAATTTCAAGATTCTGAGTTCACGGGAAGTACCCTGTAGGTTTTGATTCCCTTGCGAGTAGTGGCGAGTTTCAAAATATGCGGTTTTAATTCCTGTTTCTTTTGATTGCGTTGACATAGAAGTTTGATTTTGTTACAGCTTAAAGGTATTATAGATTTGAGTATTTGATATGAATTTCAATATAATACCACTACGCGTTCATGAGGAAAGGGGTAGTAAGTTTAAAATTATTAAAAATATTTTTATTATATGATATAACTAAAAATGTATACTTTTCGCAATTTTTCCTATATCTCTGCTATAAGACGTTGCTTCATACCAAATTTCAAGATTCTGAGTTCACGGGAAGTACCCTGTAGGTTTTGATTCCCTTGCGAGTGTCGAAAATTTGCGGCATAAACGGGAGTATCTTTTGATCGCGTTGACTTAGAAGTTTGATTTTTTCACAGCTCCAAGAGACCATAGACTTGAGTATTTGATATGAATTTCAGCTTGATACCTCCACGCGTTCCTGAGAAAAAAGGTCTTGACAGACAGACAGACAGACAGACAGACAGACGGACAACAAAGTGATCCTATAAGGGTTTCCGTTTTTACCTTTTGAGGTACGGAACCCTAAAAAATAATTAAAATTTATAAAAACGACTTCTAGAAAACATGATAAAAAAAACTAAAAAAAACCTGAAAACAAAAACTTAAAAAAAACCTGAAAATAAAAACTAAAAAGTGAAAAATAATCCATTTCGGGACAGCACAGCAGCAGCAAGGCAGCAGATAACTTAAACATACTTAGAAGTCGGACTCTATTCTAACTTATTAGAATACTAGCAGCGCTGCGCGGTTTCACCCACGTAACTCCCGATGCCGTGGGAATATCGGGATAAAAAGTAGCCTATAGCCTTCCTCGATAAGTGGACTATACAACACAAAAAGAATTTTTCAATTCGAACCAGCAATTCCTGAGATTAGCGCGTTCAAACAAACTCTTCAGTTTTATAATACTAAAAAAAAAAAAATGCATCACATTCCACACATCGCCATTTAGCCCCAAGCTAAGTAATTAGACTTGTGTTATGGGTGCTAGACAACGGATATACTACTTATATACTTTTCTTTTGTAAATATATACTTATAATACATAGAAACAACCAGACCACAGACAAATATCTAAGCATAAATACATGTCTGAGGCAGGAATCGAACCCGCAACCCTATGTTTGGCAGTCCGGCATGGTGACCATTGTGCCAACTGGGTCGTCAATATTAGTATAGATAATAGAATAGAAAATAATTTATTTGAACAAGCCCACGACAAAAATAAATATTTAGAACAGTTTAGAAAATGTTGATAAACAAACAAAAGGAGCAATAAAAAAAAACAGAAAATTAAAAAGAATACTCTGTTATTCTCGGTGTAAACAATTTATTATGATATTTCTAGTTATTCACATTGTTTTTATAACAATGATTACGTTGACTTCATTACTTATCTAAGAGCTTGTAAGCGGTCTTGACCCTGACATTAGTAGGTATCTCATACTGTAAGTCAGTCTCTTACAAACCGGCTGTGTGGGTTGTTAAATTAAATTGTGAAGTGACAGAATGTTATAAATTGCTGTTGTGTATTTCGTGAAGTTAACAGTTATGTCTCTACGCAAGTATGTGGTTATTTAAATATTACCTGCGCGTGGTTTCGCCATGATACAGGAATCTATACTAATATTATAAAGCTGAAGAGGAAGGCTATAGGCTACTTTTTATTTTTATATTCCCACGGGATCAGGATTTACACGGGGGAAACCGTGGGGCGCAGCTAGTATCTATACTTAATATTATAAAGCTGAAGAGTATGTTTGTTTGAACGCGCTAATCTCAGGAACTACTAGTTCGAATTGAAAAAATATTTTAGCGTTGGATAGTCCATCTATCGAGAAAGGCTATAGGCTACTTTTTATTTTGATATTTCCACGGGATCGGGACTTACACGGGTGAAACAGCAGGGCGCAGGAACTACTGGTTCGAGATGAAAAAATATTTTTGTGTTAGATAGTCTATTTATCGAGGAAGTTCCCATGGGATCGGGACTTACGCGGGTGAAACCGCGGAGCGCAGCTAGCTATTGAGATAAAGTCCTACGTTACAACAGGTTCAATGTTATCTTTACATCAAGTTTTATCAAAAAGAGCCCAGTAGTTTATGCATTACTGTAGATGAACAGGAGGACGGATCGGAAAAGTTTTTGTTCCACTGAAGTCTTCCTACTTTCACTCGCGTCTTCAGATTTACCTCGTATATTTAGAGTTATATTGAGTCACTATGGCTTATATCGGTATCTTCTAGAAAAGCGTGCAACATTTTAGACCGTATCGTCACGTGTGAGATAGAGGTCAATCACCTGTATGTATTATGAAAAAAATAAAAAAGAAGAGGTGGTGACATTTGAAAAATACTAGAGGAACAAGTTAGCACTTAGAGTTTATCTGCCCTGCGAACACTGCACATCAATGGCATAATTTCGTATAGCTCAAATTGAAGACTTCACTCATGGATGAAAAACTTCACTGTGTTCAAGAGAGAATTACATAATTTTTTGACGGAAAAGTCCTTTTATTTACCATTGTATAGAAAAAAAAAACATTCTATACAATGGTTTACTTTAGTTTAGTGCGGAAAGAGCCCCGTAAAACTAAACTAAACCATTGTATAGAATGTTTTTTTTCTTCGGTCGCACACCGAAGTTATGGTTAATGACATTATTTTTATTGACATTTTATTTAATTATTTTTATTTGACGTTTCACCACTAATTTAGACTTGAATTAGTCTAAATTAGTAGTCATACCTCAAATGAGGTTAAATAAGTACTTTTTTATTATAATTTTGACATCTTATTACTTACTCTATTTAATGTGAATTAAGGAGTTTTGGCGGGAACGAGTTAACAACATGTCGTGCTGCAGTTTTATTTTCATGACACTTAGTTGTAACCCGAGTTGAATTGTATAATTCTGGTGAAATGTTATTCAATTTAGTTCTGTGAAAGTGCACAAGTGTAGTGAAAGTAAAAATTAGTGTCAAACATGACGTTTTCTCGTTGCCTCCAAATCTGCTATTAAGGTTATGGTAAACTTGCCACCGCTTTACTATAGCCCCTGACTTGACGGACTATGACGACTTTGACTGTTTTGAAACACTTTAGGCCCGATTTATGAAAAATCGGGTCATAATTTGATGCAAAATATAACTTGACACTGGCTAAATGCACAAGCCGTGCGAAGCCATAATTAATAGAAGAATGTGAATTAAAGATGATTGATGCTCTTTATTTCTTAGTCTATGTGATTGATTTGATTTAAAGTTTGTAGTTCGTGGCAAGTATTATATAATCTGTTTGTAGGAAATCAATAAGTATCACTTTTAAAGAGATACTAACGCAGGTAAAACCGCAGGGCTCAGCTAGTAGGAACATACTTAGAATAGAGAATTTGTCAGTGAACACAGTTCGCCTAGACAACTTATAGTTTTATTCATTGACGGATATAGAGCATTACTTTAATAGTATAAATGAATAATGAATAGTAGGTACGATGTGACAATAATCTTAATTAAGGAACGCGATATCAGTGACGTAGCGTGGGTTATTGTCGTCCGGGACGGAGTCATAATTTGCCGCCCTTTGGCGTCATAAAAATAATAATGTTGGCTATTTGCCGCCCTTTTAACTTCATAAGAATAATGATGTTGGCAATTTGGCTCCCCTTTTGACGTAATAACAATAATACTGTGCAATTTTTACGTGTTTATTGAACATTGTTACGGCAGGTGCCATAGTATCCATAGTTCCCCAGTTTCTAGTCCAATACCATCCCATCACAATAGCTCAAGTAGTTTTGTCCTGTAGATTATCAATAGTTTTATCCAAACCGGAGGTTGTCCTTGGTTGCACTTTATAGTGTAGACAGGGATAATCACCGGTTTAGAATCCACCCCATTGCTTGCTATTATACTTGTTATTGTAAAGGGCCTCTACGTATTGGCTTCGGCTCCACGCACGCCTTCCAAAGGTCCGGGACTCCATAGCCCCGTGATACAGGACGTAAAACAGACAATAATGTGCAAAATATTTATTGAGCAAAAATATTTATTTCAAAACCATGCCCATGTAAGGATGCGGGACGACTCGTGATTTAAAATACATGTATTGGGCGAGACTTTCAATATGTGCAAGTGGGTAAGAGGTAACTTCTTGAAAAATTGATTGTGTGTCCAAACATTTTTGATCAAAAACATTTTTTAGACGTTTTAGTGTATAACTAAGTAGTTATTATAAAATAAAAATACTATTTTTGTTACTAATTTGCCACGGGTCTGGTACGGTATAGTTACGCCACTGCCTAAGTAGCTTAGGTAGTTTTTTTGGCCACGTTACGTTCCTTGTCTTAAACTCTCAATTTTTGATAGCCAAATATTTATTCCAGTGCAATGATGGATGTCATAGTGGTAGGTTGTGGTGTATCCGGTGTGGCTGCTATAAGAAAACTCCACGATGCTGGCCTAAAAGTGATGGGGCTCGAGGCGGATGATAGGATCGGGGGACGGGTATGCTCTATTAAATATGGACATACTTATATTGATATTGGGGCTGCTTGGTGAGTAAACTTATCAAAATATCCAAAAAAAATTTTTTTGGATAGCAAATTTTTTTGGATTTTTGGATATCTAATCCAAAACTGTATAAGTACCTACTTTAATAAATAGGTACTGATACATTTTCTGTCCCGTTCACTGTCCGTCTGTCTGTCTGTCATCAGGCGGTACCTATCTCATGAACTGTGATAGCTAGATAGTTAGGATCTAACACAAGTCTAGTTACTTATCTTGGGGCTAGATGGCGATGTGTGGAATATCTTGCAATATTTATTTATTTATTTTTATTTCTCTCAGCTTAATCGACTATGTCCAGAGGAAAGATATTTATTATTTTAATTTAAGACAATTTCTGGAGCCAATAAATCAATACTTCTGGAGCCAATTAAGCCGCGGGTTTCATCACGAGTTTTTCCTTCACCGTAAAAGCAATGACAATTAGCGCACATGATTTTTTTTAAGAAAAATTTATCAACCTAAATGACAGTAATTATATCCGTAACTGATTCGAGCAAGTAAAGTTTCTTTATTGATTTTGGGCCTGAGCTACTATGGTACCTATTTGCATAATAATATTTAAGTATATGATTTTTTAAAAACACAAACATTTGAACGAACTGCTAACAAATCACTAATTGTACAAATTCAGAATTTGAAAGAATAGCGATGCACTCTAGAGATTGTACAAATTGCTAATTTGTACAAATTAATAAATTGTACCAATATGATAGATGAAGCATTTTATCTCACATTTGATACGAATTGATAATCTTTATATATATAAAAGAAAGTCGTGTTAGTTACACCACTTATAACTCAAGAACGGCAGAACAGATTTGGGTGAAAATTGGTAGGGAGGTAGCTTAGAGCCAGGAGACGGACATAAGATACTTTTTATCCCAATATGCCTACGGGATCGGGACTTACGCGGGTGAAACCGCGGGGCGCAGCTAGTCTATAATATAAAAATGAATCGCAAAATGTGTTGGTAAGCGCATAACTCAACAACGCCTGGACCAATTTGGCCAATTCTTTTTTTGGTCTGTTTGTTATTATCAAAGAAAGTTGCGCAGAAAATTATTACGCGGGTGAAACCGCGGGGCGTAGCTATACTATATAAAAATGAATCCTTATTTCCCTTGGTCATCGCATCACGCCTAAACGGCTGGATCGATTTAGGCTGGATCGATTGTTAGGAGAAGGTTCTGATGAAAGAAAAAATTAGGAAAATTGCGCAGAAAGTTTTACGCGAGTGAAGCCGTGGGGCGCAGCTAGTTTACTATAAAAAATTTTGAAGGAACTGCTAACAAATCACTAATTATACAAATCACTAACTTGAACTTTTTACCAGGTGTCACGGAGAGAAAGATAATGTAGTTTTCGAACTAGCAAACCCCCATGATCTACTCGGCCGACCAGACCCTACTACAAGTTACTACGTTCTCACAAATGGGGAGCTAGTACCGGATAATGTGGCTGAAGAAATCACCCAAGCAATAAGCGAGGAATTGGAGAGAGCTGATAAAAGATCTACTTTGTCTATTTCTGAGTGCGTTAGGAAGGCGTAAGTGATGTACTTGTACTTGAACGGGCTGTTTTCCGCAATTAGACCCTTTCTAATTGGGTATTTTTTGCGTGAGGATGGAGTAGGCTTGCCCAGCACCTACTACCCTCTCAGCCTAGTCGACCATGTCCAGAGGAGAGAACTTGACAATACTTCTGGAACCAACTAAGCCGCGGGTTTCATCACGATGTTTTCTTTCACCGTAAGAGCAATGTCAATTAGCGCACATAATTTTTTTCTTAAGAAAAATGCATTGGTGCACGGCTGGCCGGGGTTCGAACCCACGACCTTCAGAATGAAAGTCGGGGTATCTACCACTCCAAGCCAACACCGCTCCTCATGTATGTGATGTACTTATACTATGAGTTGTTTACGTACACGATCAAACGTTACCGCATACCATGAAACTTTTAAGACTAGAATCGGCCAATACGCGAAATTTATACCTAATAGCTAAAAATCCATCAATTCCCACCATCCACCATTTGAGTGAATGCATTCTAATTAAGATATACTTTGGGGGATAGGCAGAATACCCCTGTTTTCGGCGTTTGACTACTACAAAAAATCTTTTATTTTCATAATGGTTTAATTAACCAGCCAGCTGAGAAAGTTGCAGTTGAAAACCTAGTTTTCTAAAGGTGAAAATTTATATAAATTAAATTATTATATTAATCATTTTTTATTTAATGTTTTATTTTATTATTAATATTAATTTTTAGTGGTATAAATATACTTTATGTATTAAGTATATATTTATACTTTCCAGGGCAACTACCAACAGTGTATTGAAGAAAAACTCAGAATTAACAAAGAGCTTCATATACAATTTCGAACACATGAACCACTTGGGAGGTCAAGATGATCCCAAGAAAGGTAAATCATTGAGAGGACTCGAAGAGTTCTGGCCTTCTGACGGCGAGTTCTGGCTCAATTGGAAAGGGAAGGGTTATAAAATGATCTTGGATGTCTTATTGGTACGTACAATCAATGGTCAAAAGTATCTGCCCACCGTAACGTTTACAATCCTGTGTAGCACTATTTGAACATTATAACAACGTAACCTGTGGAACGAACCCGCGTCGGTTGGTGTAGCGGGTGGCGGCTTATACCACTCGGCCAACTAAAGACATAGCTAACATGTTGAAAATAATAATCAGACTGAATACTTTTAATACAAGTATTTATGTTTGTGTGTAACGTCTATTAGAAGAAGGTCGTAAGTCCAATACCTGTTGATAGTATCATTGTAGCAAACTGATAATTTACTTATGACCCATACTGTACATAAAGGAAAAACTTTGAGAGCAGTTAAATACGAATGTTTTTAGATGGACAGACAACTTAATTAAAGTCGTGGGATGCTGTTGGACGTAGAGGGCATGCGACCGATCGCTCTAGAAGTCTTTAGGGGAGGCCTATATGATATGATGATGAAATATGCTTTATGTTGGATAGCTATGAATACAGGGATGGTCGTGGTAATAATTCACACCGTGAACACAAGTGAAAATGGAATAATTAGAATAATCAACGAAAAAAAATAAACGACCAGATCGCGCCGGGTTTGGGCGAGCGCGCAAGCTAGTGCTTCTTTCTTTTCTGTTCCGTACCCAAATGAAGAGTAAAAACTGAGACTCTTTTACTTAAACTCCACTGACCGTCTGTCTCTCACCAGTGATAGTGTGATAGCTAGACAGTTGAAATTATCACAGATGATGTATTTCTGTTCCTCGTGCACGAGTACAACTCGCACTTGTTATAATATAGGATCGATCCCGCCTGAAACCGCTATTACAGTAAAAAAATTACAATAATTTTGTTTGTCTGACAAGGTTATTACATATTTTTTAGAATAAATACCCCGACCCAAGCAAAGAGATACCAGTACAGATTCTACTGAACAAAGAAGTGGAGTCCATCAAATGGGGTACGAACCAACCAGGCATGGCGGTCAATCCGCTTGTGCAAGTCAAATGTAAAGACGGAAGCCTATATGCTGCTAGGAGTGTTATTGTTACTGTGTCTATTGGAGTTTTGAAGGAACGGTAAGATGCACTAAGCAGGTAGAATCAAGGACTTTTTACCCAAAAGAATCGCTCCATAAATGTCTATCTACCGAACGCCGGACAAAGTTTCTTGCGGCCACACACTGATATAATAATGAGGAAATATTTTCTTTTGTTTGTAACGAATAGTCACCCAAATTACTAGACCGATTTTGATGAAACTGGGTATGAGGATACATTGATTCATTGGGAATAACATACGCTACTCTTTATCCCGATATTCCGGGATCGGGAGCTACGTGGGTGAATCCGCGGAGCGCTGCTAGTTGACAAATCTATACATATAAAATGTTTTGTCCTGAATAACTGACGGATCAACGCACAGCCTAAACCGCTGATCGTAAAGACCTGAAACTTGGAGGGTGTGTTCTTTGTATGAGTTAGGCATCCGATAAGGATTTTCCGAAATTGTACCCCTAAGGGGGTGAAAAGGGGGGGGGGGCAAAGTTTGTATGGGACAACGTGATTCCTTGGTCCATTTTCGACTTTTACGCGGACAAAGTCGCGAAAAAATATTAACCTCCCATGATGACGACGATGACAAGTAGATACAAGAGTGTTTTAAGTCTCAACGTCTCATCATAGCTCCGACACTAATAATTAACGGATAATCTGCGTGTTGTTAGCTATGTGATGACAATCAAGCTCTTTGTTTAACGCGTGCATAAAGGCGCTTCTAGAACCGTAGCGTTGCAAAATGTCATCAATTAATTCCCCCCTATAATAAATTCTATCACTTTTAAAATGATAAAATTTATTCTTTTTCTTTACAAATAAGCATTTTTAGAGTTCCGTACGTCAAAAGGAACCCTTATGTCCGTCTGTCTGTCCGTGTGTTACCACCGATTTTCTCAGGAACGGGTGGAGCTTGCAAGTTGAAATTTGTACTGAGGTATATAGTCCCTATTAGGTATATACAAATCAAGGTCCTGAGTCAACAAGATAAAAAGATATGGGTAAATTAATTTCATCATTTCAGCCATCCCCAACTCTTCAATCCGCCTCTACCCCCAAACAAAGTATCAACAATCGAGACACTCCAGCTATGCGTCCTCAACAAAATCTACATCGAGTTCTCCCGACCATGGTGGCCGAAAACACCTGCCTCTTTCCAATTACTATGGAGAGAAGAAGATAGAGAGAAGTTTACAGATGAAGAGAAATGGGTTACGGAGATTTGCTCATTGGATACTGTCGCTCATCAATCTAATTTGATGTTGGCATTTATTTATGGCAAAGGAGCAGAGGCTATGGAGAAAGTGAGTCTGGCAAAAGTGCACGCGTGTGTGGAGAAATTGTTGAATGTTGTAGTGAAGAAACAGTTCGATGTGGCGCCGATTAAACGGGTTATAAGGTCAGTTATAATGATATTTTGAAGAGGAAACATTTTTGATAGTAAAAATGAATATGCTCCGAAACCACAGGACCGATTTTGATGAAACTTGGGACGATGATACGTGGATACAATGGGATTAAAATAGGCTATTTTATATTCCGATATTCCCACGGGATCGATACTTGTGCGGGTAAAACCACGGGGAGATGCTAGTTAATGTAGGTATAAAAGAGAAAAAGACGCGTCACGAAATCTCTGAAACTCTACATACCTGTCTCTAACAGAGCGTCATACTGCGTTATTTTCTTTACAAAAAATATTAACGTTTCTTGTTTTGTGTTATTAATTCATTGAAAATTGCGTTTGAATTTCTTTTGTTGAAAAAAGTTATACTTTTTTGTACTAATAAAACATGTAAGTCTAGAATACAAACTATTCAAGCAATTGTCATCAATAACATAACATTTTGTTGCAATTTAAGGGTTGAAAACAGATAAGCACGGAACAATTTAACTTTTATTTAAAATAAAATAGCTGTTCCTTTATCGAAAATCACTTTATCAATTGGTGAAAACAGTATGGAAATCGGTGCAGTAGTTTTTGAGTTTAAAGCGAACGGAAAAAAGCGGCGGAAGACATGTTTTATAATATGTAGTGTATTAGCGGTATATGATAAATAAATATTGCAGGACATTCCACACATCGCCATCTAGCCCCAAGCTAAGTAACTAGACTTGTGTTATGGGTGCTAGACAACGGATATACTACTTACATACTTTACCTTTGTAAATATATACTTATAATAAATAGAAACAACCAGTCCACAGACAAATATCTAACCATAAATACTTGTCTGAGGCGGGAATCGAACCCACCCTGTGTTTGGCATGGCACGGTGACCATTGTGCCAACTGGATCGTCATGATGCTTTTAACATTTAATTAATTTCAGATCACAATGGGCATCAAATCCTCTAGCCCGCGGCGCCTATTCGTACCGTAGCGTGCTAACCGAAGAAGCCGGTGGCGAAGGCGCCATCTTACTAAGCGAACCCCTGTACCATGAGAACGGGTTCCCTGTCGTATGTTTCGCGGGCGAAGCGACATCTCACCACCATCATAACGCGGTACACGGGGCTTTGGAATCGGGATTCAGAGAGGCTGATCGACTAGTACAGAGTTTTAAATAAAAAAAATGTTTATATTTTTTTTATACGTTGTAGTTTATATTAGTTAAGAAACAAAAGTTTTTATTTTATTAAAAATATATGTCTATACAGGATTGTTGACTATTATGTAAACTTAATTAGATTTAATGTTTTAAATTTGATGATTTGATGCAAAATAATAAGTATAATAAGGCTAAAAACAGAACTACATAGTTTCAAATGTCTCGATAAACGGCGGCAGATTCAGTGTGCTAAATATTAAAATTATAAAAAATATATTTTTTTGTTTTTAACGAATAGGCTCCGAAACTACTGGACAGATTTTGATAAAACTTGGTATGAGGATACATTGATTCATTGGGAATAACAAAGGCTATTTTTTATCCCGATATTCCCAATTGATTGGGAGTTACGCGATTAAAATCGCGGAGCGCTGTTAGTGCTTAAATAAAACTATGACCAGTGACAATTAAGTGTTTTTGGAAGCTGTATGGGCTAATAATTAACTATTTGTCTTCCCCAATAAGGCTACCATTTGTGCAATTTGCACTTTCTAGCAATTGCTTTACTATGTGTATATCGTGTTCTATGTTCTTTCATGTGTTGTACAAATAAAGTTAATACATCTAGATCTATCTATAAGAAAGAAAAATAACAGAAAAACATAGCTAAGAACACTCCCGGCCTATTCACCATTCAAACAAAAAAAAAACTAAATTAAAGTCGGTTCATCCGTTCGGGAGCTACGATGCCACAGACAGACACACAAACACACACACAGACATCTCAGCGCCGTCTATCGAGCAATTCAGAACTAGTTTAGAAAAAAATTACGAATTGATATTTCAAATTATTTTTAACTCTTACAATTACTAGAAACAATCAATTCAAACATTAAAACATCAAAAAATATATAAAAGATATACCTTATACCTATAAGAAAAACAGATTCAAATAAAGTGTTTTTTTTTTAATAATAATAATAAGCCAGATATTCAGGGCTTGAACCTATGACTTGATTTAGGAAACTTCAAATACATGGAGATCCAGATATGGCATAAACTATTTTATTACTACTTAACGTATAGTTTATGCAGTTCCATATCTGAACCATAAAAAAATATCTTATTTGTAAATACTTATAGGTTTTTTCAATATTTTTCCATGGTTACAAACGCTCAAAAATCCATCATTTTCTAACAAAAACAAAAATGGCATGCGGTAAAGGAATAAATAGTTAAGGTTTTAAAATTTAATTTAACAAATAAAAATCGGTATGGACGGCACCTAACAATGCAAAGCATTTGCCTTAAACAGTATTAGATTTAAATAATATATAATATAATGTTAAGGTGAAAGGGTACCGGCACTCTCTCCATACAAACGTAGTTCTCCCTGGATAATGACACTAGTACAAATATTTTTGTTGCATAAAACCTATAACTGCCATGACCATGTCCCTATGTTTTGTTTTTTAAACCATATTTTCTATGACATATAGAAAAAAAACAAAGACATAGGGGCATAGTCATGGCAGTTATAGGTATCCAGGGAGAACTACGTTTGTATGGAGAGAGCACACGGTGCCCTTTCCTCTTAAACTGCCAACAAGTTAATTTATCTCTCGACTAAAAATCTTTTTCCGTGACATAAAAAATAGGTAAATACATGTTTTAGTATTTGTATAAATACAATAAAACATACATATCCATTCTGTTTAAAAACAGCGACCGACTTACTTCTACAAAACGATTTCATTAATAATTTGAGTCTTTATAATATTACCTTTTTCATCGACATCGCACATTGTAATTTCAACCTCCTGGTCGTCGGGGTTCGGTGCGTTTTCCTTTAACTTTACTATCGCCCCATCATTGTAAACCACTTCGTAACTTCTAGGCGAACAATCGGTAGCTTCAGCCGTCTGCTTGATTGTGAAATCAAGTTTCTTGTCTAAAGGTACTTTTGGCCCTGTATTTCCGTCGACAATCTTCTTGGAAACTTCTAAAACTTCGTACCGTGTTGTGGTTAGACGGTATTTACCGTCTTCGCTCATTTGATATCTGTAAAAAGGTTTTAATTTATTAAAAAAGGAGGTTTCGTATTCTTAGTCAAAGGTTCTTAATAATAAACTAGCTGGTGCCTCCAGTTGTACTCGCATAAGTCTTGACTACTTAGAAATTTTAGCAAGGGGGCAACAGGAACATGAATGAAGGAATAAATATAAATAAATATTGCTGGATAATCCACACAGCGCCATCTAGCCCCAAGCTGAGCAACTTGGCTTGTGTTATGGGTGCTAGATAACGGATAGAATACTTATATACTTTTCTTTTGTAAATATATACTTAATATACATACAGAAACACCCAAATATTTGCGCATAAATATGTTTTTGAGGCGGAAAATGCACCCGCAACTTTCTGCGTCGCAGCCGGGTGTTCGCCCGACGCGCCATAGATATGTCGAGGAAGGATCAAGTTCTTAAACCGTCACTGATAGTTCACGTAAGCGAGCCAACTAATCATTGATGTTTGGTATCCATGCTTGGAGCATTTCTGCTTTGGCCACTCTACTCAGGACGCGACGGCCTGTGAAGTGAAGACAAGCCTGAGGCGGGGGACTAAGACGAGTCAGGGGCGGGAGACAAAGGCAAGCCGGAGATGAGGAATTGCATACCGCGGGGTTGCTACTCCCCTATACTCCGTCATAAGGCGGACAACTAGCTGGCCTACGCTTTTATGAGCCCTGATTCAATGGGAATATCGGGATAAACCCAGTTGACGACCCAGTTGGCACAATGGTCACCATGCCGGACTGCAAACACAGGGTTGCGGGTTCGATTCCCGCCTCAGACATGTATTTGTGCTTAGATATTTGTCTGTGGTCTGGTTGTTTCTATGTATTATAAGTAAATATTTACAAAAGAAAAGTATATAAGTAGTATATCCGTTGTCTAGCACCCATAACACAAGTCCAGTTACTTAGCTTGGGGCTAGATGGCGATGTGTGGAATGTCCTGCAATATTTATTTATTTATAAAAACAACCTTCGTATTTATAGAAATTGCACCTATACAAAGTGTCATGATATCGCAATCAAGTAGTTTTTGCATGAAGAGGTAACAAAGCGTGGATATAGAAACACAATGTTAAGCACTTCGGTTCCTTAAATACTATAGCGCAGTATTAAAATTGAATTTTTCATAGTTAATGCAAGATTGAACGGAATGGAATCGGTTGCCTGTGTCTGTCTTTCCTGACATGTATAATTTGGAGGTCGTTAAGTCGCGAGTGAATAGGTATCTTCTAGGAAAGCGTGCTACATCTTAGGCCACATCGTCACCTATAATCAGGTGTGATAGTGGTCCAATGCTGACTTATCAATTATAAAAAAAAAGATTGGAAGGATGAATTCGCAGGCACCTATAAAAAGAAAATTCAAGGGCACAAGAAACTCATGGGTTTTTTTCTTTTTTGTGATCATGCTCACAAAGGTCAATATAACAAATATTTTTGAAGATATATTTGAAATGGAGCAATTAAAGTTATGTCCAAGGGTCCTCCGACGAAGTATCATAATACGCGTTACCGCATAATTTCTGCTTTATACAATTTCCAACAGATAATAGTAGATAATGAATTTCTGATTCTTACCTAAACCTGCTGTATCCAAAAGGCCACTGCGCACCATGTTTCTTAACCAAATGCGTAGTGAGTAGTGACCCTCGACAGAACACTTTCATCTCCTTCTCCGGACACAAGTGACACGCGTATTGCTTCTTCACTTTGACAACTTCAGTGTCAGAATCGTCGGATAAATCGGACGATTTAAGCTGTTTCTTTCTTTTCCGAGTGTGCGTTAGTATGTGTTTTTTCAGATCCGATTTTGTTACAGCCCTGTTGAAAGTAATTTTTATTTTCACTTTTGACTAGCAGCGCTCCGCAGTTTCACCCGCGTAACTCCGGATAGAATGGGATTATCGAAATATAAAATAGCCTATAGTCTTCCTCGACCAATGGACTATCCAACACAAAAATAATTTTTAAATTCGGACCAGTACTTCCTGAGATTAGTTCGTTCAAACAAATGCTTTAGCTTTATAATATTAGTATAGATTTTGACAATTTTATACGAATATCATCCTACGCGACGAAATCGGCATCGTGGATGTAGGCCTTAAATCTGCAAAGGTAAAATGGGAGAGGGCGGGTCATATCTGCAGGACGCCTCCAAAGAAATGGACAAAAACATTAACACTATACCCCGGGTGCTCGGCGATGTCGACCTCAAAACGTTGGCGAGACAGTCTTGACCACTGTGAGCCGAACGGATTAATAGTGGGTCGTCATAAACGCAAACTCGTCATACTAGCGCAACTCGTCATAACGTGACTCGTCATTTTCGTAACTTGTCATTTTTGCATCTTGTCATTTTTCAACTGGTCATTTTTCGCTATTCGTCACACGAACCTTAAAAATGACGAGATGCGAAAATGACAAGTTCGAAAATGACGAGTCGCGTTTATGACGAGTTGCCCTAGTATGACGAGTTTGGTTTATGACGACCCACTACTAATCCTGCCGAACTGGCCAAACCGACCGCGATGGGTGGAAAGAGATGGGAGAAGCCTGTACCCATCATTGGGAAGAAATAGGAATTTACAGGTACTGAGATGATTTATAAAAACAATTTCGTCAACTTTGACAGTTCTCGTATAAAGGTTAAAGGTGTTCCATGGAATCCTAACTGTACCAATTTTGATGAATTTTGGTGATGGGACCTTACACCTAAGCTACTTTTTGGAATGGGCAGGGCTTAAATAGTTACAGAAATATTTCACTGTCATTGCGGTCATCCTTGGCTCCAATGGCTTCTATTCATGGCATCTCATACAATATTATGGAACCTGACAGCTGATGAGTACTTAACCTGATCCGTTTTCCATCTGTGCTCTTAACCACAATTAATTACACATTACAGACTCACCTATAAGCACATTGTGTACAGCCATGCGCTCTAGTATCATCTCCGGTCAGATGCCTGTACCTGACGTGGGAGGCGAGTGCGGCGCGCGACTGTGCAGTCATGTCGCACAGTGTGCACGCGAACAGCGACACGTGCTGACGTGTGTGCTCGTTCAGGAGGTACTCGGTCGCGCATCGGAGACCGCACATTGTACATTGGTACGGGGAGTTCGGGTTCACATTCTGGAAAAAGTAAATGGTAGAATAAATCTATACATATAAAATGCTTTGTCCTGACTGACTGACGGATCAACGTACAGCCTAAACCGCTGATCGTATGCCTGAAACTTGGAGCGTGTGTTCTTTGTATGACGTGGGCATCCGATAAGAAAGGATTTTCCGATATTCTACCTCTTAGGGGGTTTAGTTTGTATGGAACAACGTGATTCAGTGGTCCATTTTCGACTTCCATGCGGACGAAGTCGCGGGCAAAAGCTAAGCTTTATACATAAAAAAAAGTCGTGTTAGTTACACCAATTATAAATCCAAAACGGCAGAATCGATTTACCTGAAAATTGGTGGGGAGGTAGCTTAGAACCAGGAGACGGACAAAGGATAATTTTTTGATATTCCCACGGGATCCGGACTTGCGGGTGAAACCGCGGGGTTCTGCTAGTCTATGATTCCCTATTTTCCTTGGTCACGGCATCACGCGTGAACGGCTGAATCAATTTCGGTAATTCTTTTTTATTGCCAGGAGAAGGTTTTTATGAAAGCAAAAATTAAGAAAGTTGCGCAGAAAATTATGACGTATCGGTCAACTAAGCTAACAATATACATGTACAAGTTGACATACCTGTCTCCTAACATGATCCAACAGTTTCCTGTTGTTTGCGAAGTGCTGACCGCAATGGTAGCACGCGATCAGCTTCTCGCCCGTGTGCGATCTGACGTGCGCGATCAGCAGACTGCGACGTGTGAACGTGACGCCGCATCCCGCCCAAGAACAGAGCTCCCTTTCTGTATATAGGACGTGGAGTTTAACGTGGTCGAGAAATGTCTGAAAGAAATTAATTTTAGATGTAATTAGTGAAAAAAACGCACATCCTACAATTGAAAAGGGCAAAAAATTTAAAAAAATTTATTTATTTAAAAAATTTAAAACACAAATTTTAAAATACATCGTTTTGTATTCGTTTTCAGGATTCCGTATCCAACGGGTAAAAACGGGACCCTTTTACTAAGACTATACTGTCCGTCTGTCTGTCACCAGGCTGTATCTCAGGAACCGTGATAGGTAGACACCTTTGATGATAGATGATGCATTTCTGTTGCCGCTATAAGAACAAATAATTAACTAAAAACAGAATATAATAGTATGGCACCCTTTGTCATGCCCTAGTCTTTATTACTTTGTTGCTTGATTATTAACTCAGTACAATAGTTTCCCAAAATACTGTTGCAGACAAACAGCCAGCAAATATTCAAGAAAAACTTAGTCACATTCAAACTTACTTGAAAAGAATTAAATTTTAAATTGCAATCTGCCCACACACAAATATGGTCACATCTAAACACTGGCACTTGACTTCTCTTAGCCGAATCCCTGTTACAGCTGAGCAGGTTGAGTGTTGCTCGTCCGTTGAAGCCGATAGCGAGAAGCTTGGCGTGGTACGCGTGGTAGTTTAGATGACGAACTATTTCGTCGAAGTCGGGACTTTTGAAGCCACAAATATCCCATTGACAGACATACTCAACTGAAAATGTATTGTAGTTTTATATAAATAGTGGGGTCTAATATAACAAAGATCTCACTTAAAAAGATCTGGATTAGGTATAAATATATATAATATGATTAGGTTATACCTAATCCAGATCTTTTTAAGTGAGATCTTTGTACCCAGATCTTTCAAATAAAGGAAATAAAGAAAGCAAATAAAGGAATTCATATACTTGTATACAGACAGACTTCTTTAGTTAGGACCTTTTTAGGGTAATCTATCCAAAGCATAAAAACGGAACTCTTTTACTGACTCCACTGTCCATATAAATGTCTGTCAGGCTGTATCTCATGAACCGTGATAGCTAGACAGTTAAAAAAATTAACAGATGATGTATTTCTGTTACCACTATAACAAACAGAGTAAATTTTTGTTTGTAACAAATAGGCTTCGAAACTACAGGACCCATTTTGATGAAACTTGGTATGAGGATGCATTGATTGAATTATTTTTTTAATTTATTTTGTTTTGTTTTTAACATTGATAATATTTATATTTAACTAGCTGTGCCCCGCGGTTTTACCTGCAATCTCGTGGGAATATCGAAAAAAATATCCTATGTCCGTCTTATGATTGTAAGCTACCTCCCCACCAATTTTCAGTCAAATCGGTTTAGCCGTTCCCGAGTTATAAATGGTGTAACTAACACGACTTTCTTTTATATATATAGAAGATTAATTTATTTTGTTTACCTGATTTATTTTTATTAATGACATGTACATCTTTATGGTGCTCTCGTACATGTTTCTCAAACTTGTCATATTCTGATAGAACTTTTCTACATGTCGGCCAATCACATTCTAGTCTAAGAAATTTCGTTTTCAATGAACGTACAGGCTGAAATTAAAATAGATATAAAATTACGACAGCATTAGGTACAAATAAAACTCCTTTTAATAAAATGAATCCATGATATAACCTTTCCAACAAAAAAAACAACATCTAGGTAAGTGTATCGGTTTATAAACAAAGGAGTTATCAAAACAACTGGACCGATTTTGATGAAACTTGGTATGAGGACACATTGAATCATTGGGAATAACGGCAGAGCACTGCTATAATTTATAATGCTACAATTAATATTATTTTTATATTAAATATTAAATAGTATATATTTTTATAATAAATAGTCAGTGTTTGACCACAATCTCACACGATGTTAAGTGACAGTGCAGTCTAAGATGTAGCATACTTTCCTAGAAGATACATAAACGCTTGTGACTCAAAGACTAACATTGCTCTTATATTGAAGAGAAACATTGTGATGAAACCCACGGCTTATTTGGCTACTGACGAGTCTTTCCTTTTAGAAATGGTGGAATAAGCTAAGAGCCTACGCCATACATGTCTCAGGCACTACAGTGCTTTAAAATTATCAAAATTCCATGTAAATGCCAATTTGGCATGTTAATTTATTTGTAAACTAAGATATGTGTGAACAGTGAAACTCACCACAGCCTTGGGTTCAGCATCACATTCTCCGATACCAGCAGGAACAGTGGCTTCGTCTTCATCCGCGTTCAATAAGAACTTCTTGCGGTCAGCGTTCATTTGAATAATAAACTGAATATCATTTTTATTTCGTAAAGATTTTTTCATTTGACTGTTTTGTTTTTGAAGCCAGTCTATGCATCTTGACACTTGAAAGTCCTTTGGTGACGGGATACGCTCTTCAGTAGCCATAGCTGATGTACAGCAAAGAGGATTTAAAATACTACGTAATGTACAGAGGGAATGGTTCAACGATAAAATGCACTTAACATACTCAAAATCAGAAAATGCCCTAAACCATATAATTAAAAATATAAACACGACTCCATTCTCCAACCAAGAAAACAACCATTGACAATAAATGAATGAATGAACAACAAAGACAATTACTTTGACCACAGAAAAATTACTATCGTTGATTATCAACATGACAAAAATGGTTTAAAAAAAGCGATAATCAGACAGACTTTTGGCTAACTTTTGGCCAATAGGGTTTAAAAAGGCTTTGCTTTGGAACGCACACAGACGTATTTGCCATTGTTCATTCGCGTGTATTGCGTCCTATTTGCGTGTATAATGGAATGAATTGTGCATGCATGTCGACGTACGCAAAAATAACACGTCAGACGGACTGTATGAGCAAAAAGCTATTCGCCTGCCCGTTTTATGTGTAAAACCATTTCTTTTCATTAAAATGACATTGTTTTGACTTGACAGGTCAAATCAATCAATTTTTCAAAACGGCGTGCAAGCCAGACGTTTGGACGCAAGGCGAAGCAAAAAAGTAAGTCAAGTGCGTGTGTATTTACAGCACACGGCGCGGCGGCAAGTCCCCACGTTGCCTCCAGTTCGTCTTATCAATAATTAGACGCACATAAATAGTTCATCTCGTTGTTATCGCGGCACATAACGCGATTGACGGTCAAGAGGTCGATTTGGACCAGTGTCGATGAAATCAACAGTAACCCTAGAAGAAGTAGTTAATAAACTAGATCACTTAGCCCTACCGCTAACAACAAGAATGCCGAACATCAAAGTATTCAGCGGAAGCTCCCATCCGGACTTGGCGCAGAAAATAGTGGATCGTTTAGGAATCGACTTGGGCAAAGTGGTAACCAAAAAGTTTAGCAACATGGAAACGTGCGTTGAAATCGGTGAATCTGTGCGCGGCGAAGACGTTTACATCGTTCAGAGCGGCAGCGGAGAGATCAACGACAATCTCATGGAGTTGTTGATAATGATCAATGCTTGCAAAATAGCATCGGCGTCGCGTGTCACAGCGGTTATTCCTTGTTTCCCGTACGCCAGACAGGATAAAAAAGACAAAAGTCGCGCCCCGATCACCGCAAAGCTGGTCGCTAACATTCTTTCCGTGTCTGGTGCTGATCACATCATTACAATGGACCTCCACGCCTCACAAATTCAGGGTTTCTTCGACATACCAGTGGATAACCTTTTTGCCGAGCCTGCCGTTTTAAAATGGATCAAAGAAAACATACCTGACTGGAAAACTAGTATTGTAGTGTCTCCTGATGCAGGTGGAGCTAAGAGAGTGACTTCTATCGCTGACAGATTAAACGTAGAATTCGCTTTGATTCACAAAGAAAGAAAAAAGGCTAACGAAGTTGCTTCGATGGTCCTCGTTGGTGACGTGACAGACAGAACTGCCATCTTAGTTGACGATATGGCTGACACCTGCGGCACAATCTGCCATGCAGCTGAAAAACTCATAGAAGCTGGGGCTACGAAAGTATATGCCATTCTGACACATGGTATTTTCTCTGGACCTGCCATTCAGCGGATCAACAATGCGTGCCTTGAAGCTGTTGTGGTGACAAACACAATACCACAAGAGAAACACATGCAGGATTGTCCCAAAATCCAGTGCATTGATGTGTCCATGATGCTTGCAGAGGCTGTGAGGCGCACACACAATGGGGAGTCAGTCTCGTACCTATTCTCTAATGTTCCATATTAGTTTATATTATCTCTTTATGTTTAGCTTAGGTCTATCTGTTTTCAATGCTGCTTACAACGTAGTATGAGTTCGACCGTCAGTTCTGTAACGTAACAGCAATTAGTTTAATAAAGCTTGAAGTTGAACTCAGTGATATATTACTTTAAGTAAATACATAACAGTAAAAATGATTTGAAATTTATCGTGATAAAGAAAATTGTTATATTGCTGTTGACTATAATCTCAAAATAAACTGTAATATTTCCATTTATAATGAAATTATGCTACTTTAGTGGTATTTTATGTGATTTTGCCTTTTACTACTCCAGTTAATTTAATCTGAAGAGTGTAAAAGGGTAGAAGAATTAATTCCATTCTGCCATAATCTTTCCATCACTCATTAACATTCTTAAAAGACATTTAACTGTTTTGTTACTTGTGACTTTTCACATACTTAGATTAGTATAAACTTTCACTTGATTTAATGTGTTAGTTATAAGATGATTATTATAAATTCCATAATGATACGGTACCAAGTTTTGATGAAATAGTTATTTTTTTTTTGTACTGCACAATGAAGTATTATTGGCGATTGATCAGTTTAAAATTTTATAGTATGCAATACCAATTTGCCTAATAAAATGTAATAAGGTTTTCTAAATTTTTAAAAACTATTGAATATGTATATTTGGTAAATGTAACTAGTTTAATGATGTAACAATAAAAGATGTTTCGTAAAGTAATATTGTTTTTGAGATAACTTCTTGATAAGTCAATGAAATGAGACAATTATTAGGTATTGTTGTGCTCATATTGTATCATATTTTGATACGTTGAATTGTAACTTAAATGAACTATAATGTTCTTACTAAAATCATGATAGTAACTGTTGCCCGCGACTTCGTACGCGTGGTAGTTTTGTTTTATATACTAAAAAAATGTTCCTCTTGAATCACTATCTATTAAAAAAACCGCATCAAAATCCGTTGCGTTTTTTTAAAGACCTATCTAAGCATACATAGGGACTATAAGAGAGGGACCGACAGACAGCGGGAAGTGACTTAGTTATATACTATGTTTGATGATTGACTAACTAGCTGCGCCCCGCGGAGTCACCTGCGTTAGATTTTTTAATTTTATTTTATACAAACCTTGTACTGACTAATGAACACAAAATATCTACTTTGAGTAGAAATCAAAAATCCTATTTAACTTGCTCTAGTCAGTCAAAGATATGGTCCGAAATGGACATAAAGCTGCGCGCATTCGCTGTAAGCATTTTTAGTTGGCCCAATTATTCCCGTTTGTTACCAAATTATTTAACTAATTTGGACCACAGCCTTCATATTGACATAAAAAATATCGAAATAAATAATCAGCGGACCGCTAGTAACTGGGGCAACTACCTACGATAGGTTATTAATTTCGACTCTTTGCAAGATGTTTGCAAGGCAGATTTATCTACCAAAATACCTATTCTTTTAGTTTTCACACATAGATGAAATTGCCTATCTTCCTTGACAGGTTCTTATCTAGATTCTGATAGAGAACCGTTTAGATATTGCCCTTTTAAATAAAAATATCTATTGAGTTGATAATATTAGTTTAGTGTCTGCTGCTGGGTAGTAAGGAGGCTGTGGGCGTTGGATAAGTTTCTACGTAAATGTAGGTAGTGAATTTAATTGGTTAGGTTAGGTTGTAGGGAGGGTCCTCACGGACAAATGCCGTCGGAGCTGCTGTTGAATGCGAAAGCGATGCCGATAGCCCCGACAATAGGCATCGAGACGGAGCACCCTGGGGTTTCAGTCGGTTGGAGCCCGACATAACCACTTCGTTGGCCCCAACAACGGAGTGGTACCCGACCGGGTTTCCCCAGGACAAAAAAACAAAAAGGTTGTAGGCCTAAAGACCTACAAAAGCTTTTTTGTTTTGTTATAAATAGTAGGCGCAGCCGCCCGCGCCGCGCCGCAGCTACTGGACAGATTTTTATGAAATTTGTTAAGGAGATCGGCGGATTTTGAATCCTTGGGATAACATTTGACTTATCATCCTAATATTTCCGCTTTATAGGTGAAACCGCGGGCAATGTAAATTTAAAAAAATGTATTTAGGTTTATAGACTTAGAAAAACATTAGCTTACCTACCTACCTAAGTTTATCGCATGAACTGTATAGATAGGTATAGAACCAACGACCTTCGGGTCAAAAGCCGAGGTATTATACCTCCCATTCGAAGCGAATCATACCTACCTCTGCTGACTACACTGCCGGTTTAGGTAGGTAGATGAAAACAGGATCTAAGTAGGTAGGTACCTATACCTACCTACCTATTTACAGAGCAATCGAAGTACCTAGGTAGATATTTGCCACAGGCTCTACCTACCTTTCTAGTTTCTGTACGTACCTACCTACCTATGAAGTCGACTCGCGTAAGTATTTGTTTGCGGCAGTTTTTTCTACTTCACATATACTAAAATTAGAACGACATGCCGGACGATTGTTGACAAGAGGCCGGCCGCGGCGCGCCCACAAACAATTTGCATCATTATAATAACGAGCAAAGGTTAAGTTTCTTCGATGATATGTAGTTGTGATGTAAGATATGACGGGGGTATCGCAAATAAACAAGTTGCTGATTTTTAGAGTTCCGTCCCGTCCGTCTGTCTGTCACAAGGCTGTACCTATCTCATGTAAGCGTGGATCACAATATCAAATCAGATGTGGATAGACTAGTTGTATGCCCATAATTAAACCACACAAACCCCCGAATACTGAAAGGCTACTTAACTTTAAATGGCGTTTAAATTGACGTTAAGTGTATGCTTTCTATTGAAGCTTACACTTAAATTTCAATTTAACGCCACTTAATATTAAGTAGCCTTTCAGTATTCGGGCGAAAGACTCTCAAATCCTACTAATATTATAAATGTGAAAGTTTGTGTCTGTATGTTTGTTACTCCTTCACGCTAAAACCACTGGACCAATTGGGATAAAACTCGGTATGTAGATAGCTGGAGACCCGGATTAACACATAGGCTACTTTTTATCCCGATACTCCCACGGGATCGGGACTTATGCGGGTGAAACCGCGGGGCGCAGCTAGTCATCTTATAAAACTACCGACCTAGTTGGCACAACGGGTTTGATTCCCGCCTCCTACAAGTATTTATGCTTAAATATTTGTCTGTGCTCTTGTTTTTAACCCCCGATGCAAAAACGACGGGGTGTTATAAGTTTGTTTTGTAGGTACCTACCTACATAGTGTAGGTATTATCTAATTCTCGTGTCGCAGTGTTAGTTGCCGATTTTAATTACCGTATGAAATTTTTTGTTTATATTCGTAAGACGTCTGATTCTCGAATAACACCTATTTACATGACTACGACGAAAGGAGGGTTATGTATTTTCTTTCTTTTTTGTGGCAAAACAACGTTTGCCGGGACAGCTAGTAAGATAATATATACTTAGCTTAGGGCTAGATGGCGATGTGTGGAATGTCCTGCAATATTTATTTACGATTATTGATCTCATCCCTCTCTTGTGAAGTATTGTGTATTGTAACCAAATTGTGGTTAGATAAATTGTACCTACAAAACGTTTGTACCTACATACCAAAAAAAATTACCTACACACCTTCATTTGCAGAATAAATAATAGTACATAATAAGTCTTTATTTTAAAAAGCTGTTGTGTACAAACAACTAAAATTGAAAAAAATCAATGAATTAAAAACCCAGCAACAGTTTAATCGATTGTTAAGACGCAATGCGATAACTCCGACCTTTAGGACCCCCTGTATCTATTTGCGTCACAGAATTATGCTAAGTTTTACAAATAAACAAATATTAGGTATTGATTAGATAGAACTGTCCATATAAATGGTACCTACCTACAGACGATTCTTTGTTCGTCTCTATCTGTCCGTCTGTCAAACTAAGTAAAAGCGTTGTCCTCAGACCTTTAATAGAGGTTGTCCTAGAATTCCTAGATGAATGACAAACGCAGCAACGCCACATGAGTAGGGAAGGCAACGCGAAATATACTGGGTAATTTTTTTTAATGGTTCTTCAGGGCACTTGTAACATAGACATTCTTAATCATAAGAATTTTATGGTAAGAAATTTATAAAGTCGTCATCACGGAAATTAATATTCGGTGTTTTGTAAAAAATGGCAGTGAAGAAAGTCAGCATTGAGTAAGAGATAAAATACGTAAAAGAGTTATCGGACACGCATTATGTAGCTTAGGAAATGACTCTGGGAGGCCCATTTAAAAAAAACCATTGTATATCGCGATTGTCGTTCACCTAGGTCCTTAAGAATGAGATCTTACTAAACTGTGGTCATTTTGAGGGTTCCATTTTTACTGCCCATCTGTCTGTCACCATGCTGTTTCTCATGAACCGTGATAGCCAGACATTGAAATTTTCACAGATGATGTATTTCTGTTGTCGCTATAACCAGAAATACTAAAAGCAAAATAAAATGGTACGAAACCTTTCGTGCGTGAGTCCAACTCGAACTTGTTTCTCCTCCTGCTTTTGGTTACGAATCGACAAGTGATGTTCCTTGAACATCTTAAAGATTACACTAACAATAAAACGCAGTATATTGCAGTGTTTAGTCTAGTTTATTCACTTAGTATGTGTGGTTGCATGGTGAGCCTGCGCGGCGGCCTTCCTCATCTGAGCGAGAACGTTGCTCAACTCTTCACGCTTCCTCTTGGCGCGGATGTGTGTCCCGAGGCGACGCTTCAGGAACTTGAGGGCACGCTTGTCCTTTGATACCTGGAATTTAGGAGACATTTAGTGACATAATCTGTAGTACTAAGATCCTACTTTTTAGTTTTCCTAACCCTACTACTAAGCCTCCAATGTCACCAGGCTGTATTTCATTATACGAGTTAGCTAGACAGCTGAAACGATGTATTTCTGTTGCCACTATAACAAATACTAAAAAAAATAATTTAATGGTATGGAACACTTTGTGCGCAAATCGAACTCGCACTTGGCCAGTTTTTCGTTAGTTTATCGTCCCTCAGCTGGGTAAAGGGCACTTCAACATCCTTCCCAGCAGTTAGATCCTGAGTTAGTAGATCTCGTGAGGACAAAAATTGAGAAGTTTTATGATGAGAAGGTGGTTCTCAGAGCTTTAGTTTAGTTTAGTTTAGTTTAAATTTACGGGGCTGTTTCCGCACTTAGCTTCATTATTTGGGCCATTGTGCGGTTCTCAGAGCTTTATGATGGGAAGGCGGTTCCAAGTGCTTCATCCCTAACGAGTAGTTAAAGGATTGATTCCACTGGTAGATATTTGAAATTACAACAATTTACTGCACTTTTGAGGATCTATTCTGCTCATCACTAATGATCTTCATTAGATATTAACATAGTTGTTATGGGACTAACTTGAAATTACAAATAATACATCATCTATGAAAGTTTCAACTGTCTAGCTTTCACGGTTCATGAGATACAGTATGGTGATAGACACAGATGAACAGACATACGGTTTTTGGCACAGTTTCTTTAGGTACAATTAAAGGTTTCTAGTACTTTGGTTCAGATTTTCTAAATAAATTCAGAGATTTCCATTAAATTTATCCTAATCATGATGAAGTCTTGACCAAGTCTTTTTCGTCATTCTAATAAGCAGCATCATCCATGCATATGGAACTATATATACTAAAAAAAAGCCTCATTACCTTTAACAATTCCATAGCCCTCTTCTCATACTGAGCATGGCCAACAACTTCACGGACCAAATCCCTAACAAACTTCGAGTGTTTGGTTTGTAGCTGAAATTTGAAAACACATTGATTTTGTTAATGTAGTAGAGAAAATAAGATCATTTTTCAAAGGTCACGACTTTGCTTAGAAAAAGGTAGGTACGTCAAATGTGTCGTGAGGTGTAACTAACATTCAAATTATAAGGATTATGCGCCCTGCGGTTTCACCCGCGTAAGTCCCGATGCCGTGGGAATATCGGGATAAATAGTAACCTGTATGTTAATCCAGGTCTTTTACATACCTACAGAGATTCATTTCAATCGGTCCAGTGGTTTCAGCGTGAAGGAGTAACAAATATAAACACAAACTTTCACATTTATAAAATTAGTAGGATGTTGATTTTCTTAATGTTTTGTATTCTTGGCTTTGTAGTAAGTTATTGTCATCCAAATCTTTTACGCGAATAACAACGCACAGCTGAGTTTATAAACAAAATTTTGCACAGGGTTTCATGTGGTGTAAGAAATATTGGATTTACGAGATACAGCTAAAACTTAGGTAGCAGGCCAGTAGATTGTAAAGTAATAAATTGTACCTACAATACAGCGGTATTTGTATCATTTTGGTCCTTTATAAACCACTAAAAATCGAGTTAGAAGATTGGCTGACCAAACAAAACCATAACCTCTTTTTGATAAAAGTAAAAATTAAATTAACTTACACCCTTTAGCCTGGCTGGCCTGATTCTGATAGCTTTATCTGTAATACCCTTGCGACCAGCGGATATCTTTGTAGTTTTGTGGCCTTTACGCAGACCGACTGCGATCTCAAACCGGGGCGCCATGCTGAAAACACAAACACAGAAACTGTAAGCGAGGAAATAATCACTCTGAACTTTGAACACTGTAACATATAAACACAATTTTAACTAAAACACTGTGTTCGTTTATGGATTCTATTGATAAAATTGAATTATTTTTCAAATGGAATATTTACGTACATGTCGGATTGACAGATATGACCGAAGAGAATGAACGAATGATAGAGTATAGAGTGAATAGTTTTTCTTTTTTACTAGAGTAGTGATGTACCCTAGTCAATTTAAGCCAAAGTGGCCAGAAATGGCTAAACAAATTCAGTTACTGACTGACTAGGTTGGACATACGGACGCCAAAATGGACGCCTAATGAGACCAAGACTTTTTTTTCTACGTCCATGAATGAGACAATCTAGAAAGGGTAACTTGGCGAGTTTTTTATTTTTGTCTATGGATCAGTCACAGCTGTCAATCAATCAATGTCACTGTCACTTTATTCACAGATATTTTCACGTTTTTTGCGTGTTGTTTTGTAGCTAGATTATTATTCTACCTATTCCGATTTGCTATTATTTTCTTAAAAATCTATTTCAACTAATAGACACGCTTTACGTACTTGAATAGCATATAATTTGTCATCGAGTAATTTTTCATCAAACAAAACAGTAAACATAACCTATTCTAACCCATAAAACCCCCATTTTTTAATTAAAATGGAAGTTGGAGCTGTTAAACAAGCGTTTAACAATGAGGTAAGTAATTTGCATCGACAGACACAATGTTTTTTCCGAGATATTTTGATATTAAATTGGTTTTATTGCCTCCAAAAATTGTAAGGTTATGTATGAGATCAAAACAAGTATTTTTCTATGACGACCTCTAATGCGGTGGACCTGTGATGCAGATGGTAGCTAGTTCGATTTCCGCACCGAAAAATATGCGAATACTTAGTTTGGGGCTAGATGACCCTGTATAAAAATATACCTAGGGACTAAAGTTTACAAATAAAACTTCCAGGTTATACTTCTAAAGAAAAACCTCAATCAAGCACGAACACAGATTATACACAAACTTACCAGAAAAGCAAAAACTTTGGCCGAGAAGAAAACTTCAGAACAGTTGAAAGAAAAGCTGAAAAAGAAAGCAGAGTCTGCTGTCAATGAAGTTTTAATAATGAAGGTAAGTTCTCTTATCTCACTCAATTTATTAAATACTAGTACCTAGCACCTTGCAGTTTTACCTGCTTCAGCCTCAGGGTTAAAACTGCAAGGCTTTTTACCATGATATTTTTATTGGATCAGTCCAATGAAAACATCAGAGTATAAAGCTCACGCTGTTACTCCTAAGATTTAATACATGCCATGTTTCATCAAAACCAATCTAGTTGGTTCAGACTTCAGAGTAATTATTGGATCATTATAACAAAAAAAAATTGTGTAGAAAACCTGTTTAAACGGTCAAATTAAATTAAGTGTAAATTATAATTTCTAACATTTTTTTTTTAATTTTACAGAAAATTAAAACAAGAGATATAGCACAATTCGCCATTACACACAAAGGGGAGTTAATAACCCATATCAATAAACCGCAAGTTGACAAGGACAAAGCCTGTGCTCGTCTCTTGCTCCATAAAGCTTTACAAGACAAATATAAGTTCATACGAGGTAGGTTATTTGAATTAATTATATACTAGATGTACCTGATATGATGTGTATGTGTGGATGTGTATAAGGTTCAAATCTGTGGGAATTTTGTAATAAAAAATTGCCTTAATGCTTCAAGGCTTCACTTCTTTATATAGATACTGAATTGTTTTGCAATAATGAGCTGCTAGTTTTTAAACATCATTATATCAGCCACACAACATCCACTGCTGAACATAGGCCTCCCAAAGTCTTCTTAAGTGATGATCATAATATGTCCTCTGCATCCAACAACTTCTAACAACCTTAATTAAAAAGATATACTTATATTTGTTGAAAGTTTCCGATTTCATTTAGTTTATTATCTTATTTATTTTCTGCTAATTTGATTTATTTAATTAAATCTTAACTATTTCATCTTAGCTTAGTTTGACGTTAATTTGTATTGCCTGTCTTTGAACATGTTTAAGTTAATTTTATGTATGTTTTGGGTTTAGGTAGATTTAGAGATGTCCCAATACAAGACTTGTTTATGTCAAGACAAGAAAGGAGAAAAATAAAGAAGGAGCAGAAAGAACAGCAGAAGAATAAAAAGAAAAACAAAAACAAAAAAGTAGTTAATTCTGAAGGTGATTGGAATGTAGAGGATGTAGAAATTGGTGATGATCGTAAAGATGTTAGTCAAAACGATGCAAACATAAGTGATCATAATTTAAATAGTGAATCAGATATGGATCAAAATGAACAACTATCTGATGGTGAAAGTGAAATGAATCAATCTAATGATAAAAATATACTTCAGCAATCTGATGACGAAAATGAAATTGAGCAATCTGATGATGAACTTAGACAAGTTGATGATGATCAGTCTGACAATGAAGAGCCAAGCATTGGCATGTTTGTCAAACTTAAACCAAACAGTGAACTACCGTTACAATTAGACAATAAACTTAATAAAAAACAGGATAAATTCAAACAAAAAAATATAAAAGAACAGAAAATATCCATAACAAAAGATGAAAATATAAAAACTTTAGTCATACAAAAGAGTAAACCAGCTCAAAATAAATCTGACAAAAAAGATAAAAATAAAAACTTAAACGAAAAATTGCAGACTAGAAAGTTTAAGAAAGATATCACCGACAATATATCTTATGAAAATAAAGTTGTAGATCCATTCTTCAAGACAGTTACTGGTGAGAACTACCTATCTCTAGCTGAACCGAGACAACCGGACGAAATTAAAGAAATACATAAACAGGGTAACAGAAAAGAAAGGAGAGCCGTCATGTTTGGACATGAACCTAAAATAAAACCAAGAAGAAACGATTCAAGACAAAATTTTGACACAAATAGAAATTATAAAGACGATACTAATTTTAAGAGCAATTTTAAAGAAAGATTTAACGATAATATAAAGTCAAATGGTAAACATACTAAATTTGATAATAATTCTTCATTTAATAAAACTAATGATAAGACATTTAATAATAATAGAAGTGTAGAGAAAGAAGTTAAGTTACATCCATCTTGGGAAGCTAAGAAGAAGCAGTCTACTATCTTACCATTTCAAGGTAAGAAGATTGTGTTTGACTAGACTTATAATATGCATAATGTATTTAATTTTATTTATTAAGTAAATAAACATTTGAATTTTATTGGTCCTGGTGTATTATTGAAGTACCATAATATAGACGCATTAGATTTCAGCAACATAACTGAGCATTAATATTATATGTAACTTAGTATTCATTTACTACGTCATAATTTAAATAAAAAAAAAGAATGAAAGTCGAGTTAAATAAGTTATCTTCCAATAGCGGTCTTTGCCTAGTGGTAGATACTAGAATTGTGCGCCGATGACTTTTTGATCGGTGGCGGCGTCTGACGTATAATTTGTCGGCGGCGCGGCGGCGGCGTAATCGGCGGGGTAGGCGGTAATGAAAGCAACATGACGGACTTTTTTTTAGTTTTTTCTTTGTGTATGAAATTGACATAAGACAACGTGGTATAGCGTTAGAGAAATAAAATGGTAGACTATCTTCATCTTACGCCAATTTCATACAATTATTTATGTCAACTTTATACATAAAAATCTGTCGATTGGAGATATCGCTAATGGAAAGAAATCTAAGGGACTGTACGGAGTTCGCCCATATTGTCGGCAAACCGCGCAATTTCGAAACTAGAACTCAAGATTACTTTTTTTAATATCGCGCCGATTACGTCAACATAAAAACCGGCGGCCTGCGCTGCGTCGATCGCACACATCTCTAGTAGATACTTACCCCGAATTTCATTCCAAAGGTCGTTGGTTCGAACCGACCGGTCGTGCACACCCAATGTATTTTTCTTATAAGAAAGGTATGATGCGCTAATTGATATTTCTCTTACGGTGAAGGAAAACATCGTAATGAAACCCGCGCCTTAGTTAACTGGCATATTGACGTGTTCGTTCTTCTGAACACGGTCGATTAAGCTGAGGGGGTATAGGTTCTGCGCAAGCCTACTCCAACCTCACGTAAAAAGGACCCAACTAAAAAGGTTTCATTGCGTAAACAACCCATATACAAATACAATGTAACACTTAGCCGTCACTGTTCCTACGTATGCTTCGTTTGTTCATCGTATACCACTCGGCACCGACTAATGAAGCATTCCGGACTACGACGCGATTTATAGTACATTGGAACGTGTTTATTGCGAATACCGCCCCCGAGCCGCAGATTATAGAGCAGTTACTACGGAACCTAGGCCGTAATGTAGAACTAACACTTAAGATAAGATCTCTAGCCGATTAACTTGCGAACTCTATTCCAAAGTAAGTAGACCATTGTTATAAGGAATTTGACCTTTGCAGATTAAAGTATGTATAGAATAGTTAGTAGCCTAAAGGATAAGTAAACTGAAGTGGCAATGGGCTGGGCATGTAGCTTGTAGAACTGATGGCCGTTGCGGCCGAAAAGTTCTAGATTGGAGACCACGTATAGGAAAGCGTATAGACCGGGACGGCCTCCGACTTGACGGACGGACGACTGAATTCAGGTCGCAGGAAGTTGTTGGAAGTCTTTGGGGGAGACCTATGTTCAGTAGTGGACGTCCTGTGACTGATATGATGATGATAGAATAGTTCACACTCAAATAAAGGCTTACACACTAAAAACTCCACCGGTTCCATGCTCACCAAGTTGTCGGGAGGTGGGTCAGGATTCGTCCACGCCCCAACGCCGATGCATGGTCAGTTTCGCGAAACCCCTCTCTTGGTTATCCCTAAGCCTCGCTTATAAGCGGCACACGGAAGCCACGTATTCCCCACATGGGCTCTTACACGGCGACAGACCCCACCGAGTCTGTCTGCCACCTATTAACATGAAATATCATAACTTCAATATTCTCGATTTTTTTATTTTTTTTGGAAAGTAGTACAACAAAAATTATTGGCCTAAAACCATCTATATTTAAAATTAAATCCCCTTGCCTGATACATCTTTTATAGGTGTCAACGATAGAATTCAGAATTGAATATAAATTTCCCGTTCAAAATTGAAATGCTTATTCAGCGTTCCCAGAACTGCACCCTTACGAAATCAAGAGCTGCTTGGTGAAACCTGCGGTCGTGTAGTTTTACCATATTGTAGAATTTTCTCGGACATTGTCCAGCTTTTAAAGGAGAATAACCATTTTATTAAGAGGTGAAAGCCGATTTTCATCCAAAGGTCCAGTTGTATGACCGTGAAGAGGACAAACAAAAAATGTTTCGGATAATATTATTATTTGTCTGTTATACGTCCTGTATCAGATATTATTAACATTATTGTTTAATTGAAATAAGAATTAAGAACCTCCTTATTTTGAAATCGTTTAAAAATGCAAAACTCGAACGTGTCGTAGGACACGCGTTTGGAACGAAATCGCTTTAACCTTTTTTTATTTTTTTCATTCTCTCCTTCTCTTACGGTTTTTTCTCGGCTAGCAACCCGCGAAACGGAACTTCGTTCTAAAACCTAATAACAATTCAAAAATAGAACATTGATGGCCACCATCTTTCACCACGTTTCACCAATCATACGTATACGTGTCGATTAATGGCTACCTACCTAGGTACATAGGTCGTCTAGGTGCGACCGCACGACCGCACAGCTTCGATTGATTGCGGTCATAGCTGAGTTACGACGGTCGTATTACAGCAGTCAAGTCAGATGCCACTTGTAATATTGTGTTGACTCTATGTTGACTTAGGGATGATTTACATTAGACCGGACACAGTCCAGGGCATCCGTGCTGCAAGTTTATATTAGACAGGACGGATCCGTGTCCCGTCCGTGGCAAGGATCATGCACGGTGTAATATAAATTGCTTCATACAAAATGTATGAAACGTTTCAAATCCGTGTCCCGTCCGTGGCAAGGATCATGTACGTTGTAATATAAATCGCTTCATACAAAATGTATGAAACGTTTCAAATCCGTGTCCCGTCCGTGGCAAGGATCATGCACGGTGTAATATAAATTGCTTCATACAAAATGTATGAAACGTTTCAAATCCGTTTCCCGTCCGTGGCAAGGATCATGTACTGTGTAATATAAATCGCTTCATACAAAATGTATGAAAAGTTTCAAATCCGTGTCCCGTCCGTGGCAAGGATCATGCACGGTGTAATATAAATTGCTTCATACAAAATGTATGAAACGTTTCAAATCTGTGTCCCGTCCGTGGCAAGGATCATGTACGTTGTAATATAAATCGCTTCATACAAAATGTATGAAACGTTTAAAATCCGTGTCCCGTCCGTGGCAAGGATCATGCACGGTGTAATATAAATTGCTTCATACAAAATGTATGAAACGTTTCAAATCCGTGTCCCGTCCGTGGCAAGGATCATGTACGTTGTAATATAAATCGCTTCATACAAAATGTATGAAACGTTTCAAATCCGTGTCCCGTCCGTGGCAAGGATCATGCACGGTGTAATATAAATTGCTTCATACAAAATGTATGAAACGTTTCAAATCCGTTTCCCGTCCGTGGCAAGGATCATGTACTGTGTAATATAAATCGCTTCATACAAAATGTATGAAAAGTTTCAAATCCGTGTCCCGTCCGTGGCAAGGATCATGCACGGTGTAGTATAAATTGCTTCATACAAAATGTATGAAACGTTTCAAATCCGTGTCCCGTCCGTGGCAAGGATCATGTACGTTGTAATAATCGCTTCATACAAAATGTATGAAACATTTAAAATCCGTGTCCCGTCCGTGGCAAGGATCATGCACGGTGTAATATAAATTGCTTCATACAAAATGTATGAAACGTTTCAAATCTGTGTCCCGTCCGTGGCAAGGATCATGCACGGTGTAATATAAATTGCTTCATACAAACTGTATGGAATGTTTCAAATCCGTGTCCCGTCCGTGGCAAGGATCATGCACGATGTATTATAAATTGCTACATACAAAATGTATGAAACGTTTCAAATCCGTGCCCCGTCTGCTCCTCCGGACCACGGTCACACAGCCAGTCGAATGTAAATTATCCCATATATTGCTGGAATCTTGATGTGTCATTTGTCGAGAATTTAGGAGTCTGTGGGATAGTTCGTTCGGGTATCGGGTCTCTCCGGTGGTAACCCGTTAAAACTTCGTTACAGTTCATAACTTTTTTTTACGCGATATTAAATACTAGCTGCGGCCCGCGGTTTCACCCGCGTTCCGATCGGGTGGTTATCGGGATAAAAAGTAGCTTGTGTGTTAATTCATGTATCCAACTATTTATTATATAGCATAGCGAATAGTACGAAAAGCGGTTGAAATAAAAAAAAGTAATTTTAAATTCTCACCCGTGGGCAGCATGCAGCTAGCCGTTACAAGAAAGGGAAATATTCCGAAATATTAGGTCATTACATATGAAATTGGCGTTTTATAAGGGAGCAACATAAAGTCTTTTTTTTTTATTATAATATATTTATTTAATCAAAGTATGTACCATTGCTATCTATGCACTTTTGCCATCTCATAGGTAGTTCATTGATCCCTTTACTAAAAAAACCATTAGGACGAGAATCAATGAAATCTTTGAAGGCGCTTTGGACTGCCCCATCGGAGTTGAATTTTTTCCCTTGCAAGAAGTTATCCAAATTTCGAAAAAAATGGTTACCTGTTGGAGCCATGTCCGGAGAGTACGGTGGATGTCTTAGACATTCCAATTGAAGCTCCTCTAATTTGGCAGCCGTCTGTTGTGCAGTGTGTGGTCTAGCGTTGTTCTGAAGCAGCAGTGGCCTAGAGCGATTGACCAACCTCGGTTGTTTAGCAGCTAGCTTTTCCATCATGGTTTGCAGTTGCTGACAATAGATATCTGCTGTAATCGTCTGGCCAGATTTAAGAAAGCTGTAGTGAACGACACCGGCACTAGTCCACCAAACGCTCACAAGTAGCTTTTTTTGAGTCAATTTTCGCTTGGGGCAAGATTTGGCTGGTTCGCCAGGATTCAGCCATTGCGATGAGCGTTTCCGATTATCGTACAGGATCCACTTTTCATCACAGGTAAAGATCCGATTTAAAATCCCTTCATTATTGTGCCGGTTGAGTAATGTAACGCAGCAGTTGACGCGCGTTTGTCGGTTTGCTGCACTCAATTCAAATGAGGTACCCACCTTTCAAGCTTTTTCACCTTTCCAATTTGCTTGAAGTAGATTAAAACAGTTTTATCACTAACACCGCAGCCTGCAGCTAACTCGGACGTGGTTTGCGATGGATCTGCTTCCACAATAGCTTTCAAATCTTCATTAGCAACTTTAAGTCTCCGGCCGTCCACGGGGCTTGTTCTGCAGGTCGAAATTTCCAGAACGAAAACGTTGGAACCAAAAACGCACTGTGTTTTCTTTTGCGACACCGCCGCCATACACATCATTAATCCTTCGAGCCGTTTCTGCAGCACTCACTGGTACCACGGTGGAACTCGTACTCGTAAATAACGCGATATTTCAAGTTTTCCATTTTGTAAACTGCGTGACGCAAAGAAAAAACCAAACGAGGACAAAACAAATGAATTAGGGTTTTCGAAATACAAATGTATGAATAAATAGCTGTATAAATTTGAAATTGGAATCCCTAACCAAAGAAGAGATATTTGAGATCAAAGTGGCCAGTACGACAAAACGCAAATTTCATATCTAAGGACCTAACATAAAAAAAGTTGAAAATTATATTTAAAAAAAAATATGGTGAAAATCTGTCTGAAAATATTATTGAAGAAAAAAAGGCGTCTTCAAAAATTGCAACTGACAAACTGAGAACTGAAACTTGCGTTTTGAACAATCAAAATAATAAATTTCTAACATTTTATTATTATTTATTTCATTTTATTTTACTCATAATCCGGAGGAGGCTCTGTCACAGACACACGTACATATTATTTTTTGGTATTTCTTGTTATTACCCTCAAGTTCCTAGGTAATGGTACAATATATGAACCAAAGGCAATTATTCCAAGCTTTGGATTGAGTAATGACCTTCCTGATTCTTCTGGTTAGTCGTATTCGTCCTGGGGAGTACAAATATGAATAGCTTAGAACTAAATATGTGTTTATCTAAACATATAATATGCTTTGTCCTGAATGACTGACTGACGGATCAACGCACAGCCTAAACTGCTGATCGTAGACACCTTAAAGGGTGTGTTCTTTGTGTGACGTAGGCATCCGATAAGGATTTTCTGAAATTCTACTCCTAAGGGGATAAAAAGGGGGGGGCAACAATTTGTATGGGACGATGTGATTCCTTGGTCCATTTTTAACTTCTACGCGGACGAAGTCGCGGAAAAACTAGTAGGTACACAATATACAGGGTGTCCCGCAATGAATGTATAAACGGGCACCTACGGATATATGACACTGCCGGTTCGGTTAGAAAAATAAATGTTATGCTCTATGAAAGTCTCTTGGTTTCCGAGATATGGGACATTTTCAAAATTTAAAAATTTTACTCCCTTCTATGTTTTTTTGGTTCCAAGACTGTATCAAATGAAGAAATTATTCCAATCCGGGATTGGGAGAAACGCGGGTAAAACCGCAGAGCGTTGCTATTTTATGATAAACTAGCTTTTGCCCGCGACTTCGTCCGCGTAGAAGTCGGAAATGAACCGAGGAATCACGTTGACCCATACAAACTTTGCCCCCTTTTTCACCCCCTTAGGAGTAAATTACGGAAAATCCTTTCTTATCGGATGCCTACGTCACACAAAGAATACACCCTTGAAGTTTTAGTTATTTAGGTTTAGGCTGTGCGTTGATCCGTCAGTCAGTCATTCAGGACAAATAATTTTATATGTACCTATAGAAATGTTGGTTACCTCTAGTCCGCCTCCGAACATCCACGGCCGTAGGCTACTCTTAACAAAGTCATTATTATGATAAACTTCCACATGATCTGGAACAAAAACAAATGTTAAATATGGAAATAACGTAAAGTAAAAGCAAGAATTAATAAAAACGTTATATATCAAAATATCAAAACAACTTACCGTTTAACAAAATATCACTTTTTACTTCTAATTAATAATTGCAAATTGTCCTGTACGTTCAATTACTGATGACAAAATAAAATTTTAATTTACAACGACCAATTTATAATAATTTATTATCTTAGGCAACCAGGATATTTTTAACAAACCTAAAATTAAACTAAGAAATATTTTTCCTGTTTATAACATTATTGTCGGTATAACTGAGTTAATTCGAATGACTGTTACATCTATTTTTAATGGTCACCATGCCGGACGTCCAAACACAGGGTTGCGACTTAAAATGATTTCGTCTCAGTTACTGAAAACCGAAACTTCCGATTTTTACATGGCATATATCAGTACCGACCGAGCAACTTCCTTAGAACTTTATTTATAATCTATACATATAAAATGCTTTGTCCTGAATGACTGACTGACTGACGGATCAACGCACAGCCTAAACCGCTGATCGTAGAGACCTGAAACTTGGAGGGTGTGTTTTTTGTGTGACGTAGGCATCCGATAAGAAAGGATTTTCCAAAATTCTATCCCTTAGGGGGTGAAAAAGGGGGCAAAGTTTGTATGGGATAACGTGATTCCTTGGTCCAATCATGAAATTTTCTTCAAATTTTCCAAAACAAAACCTAAATAAATACCGATTAGAACCATTTTCGATTTTTACGCGGACGATGTCGCGGGCTAAAGCTAGAAATAAACAAATATGTTTATTGAGTTCTCCACAATAATAACAACCGTATAAGATAGTTAATAGTAATATATAAGACATATGTATCTATTGCTTGGTAGGCTTGGTATGGTTTATGCGGAGACTGGAGCCTGCACTAAAGTTTTATAAAAAAACCTGTTTTACAGGTCCCCAGGCCCTCACTTTAAAGATTTAGGTCGCGCAATTGTATTGATGGCAATACTCCCATTCATATATACAAATGAGGTTATTAAGCAAGTTTTGGAGTTATTTAAATCGTTTAGAAAAAGTTGGTACAATTTTTATTGAGCTATGTATTTGAAAAAAGAACTGTTTGTTTATCTATAATATAAAAATGAATCGCAAAATGTGTTGGTAAGCGCATAACTCAACAACGCCTGGACCAATTTGGCCAATTCTTTTTTTGGTCTGTTTGTTATTATCAGGAGAAGGTTCTTATGAAATAAAAAATTAAGAAAGTTGCGCAGAAAATTATTACGCGGGTGAAACCGCGGGGCGTAGCTAGTTGTTTATAATTAAGAGGCACTGAAACTAATAGACCGATTTCGAAAATAGTACCTATCCTTAATTTTTATTTCTAAATTTCCACGGGATCGACTTGGGCGCAACTATCCACTATTAGTAGATAATAAAAAAACAAAACGTGTCGCGGGACACGCGTTTGGAAAGAACGAATTTCGGGCTCAGGCAGGCAGACAGACAGAGTTACGTATTTAAACTTAGTAGGGATAGACATACTTATATAGATACAATACTAGCTTTTGCCCGCGACTTTGTCCGCGTAGAATTCAAAAATGGACTTAGGAATCACGATGTCCCATACAAACTTTGCCCCCCTCTTTCACCCCTAAGGGGTAGAATTTCGGAAAATCCTTTCTTATCGGAGCCTACGTCATACACACCCTCCAAGTTTCCGGTTTCTACGATCAGCGGTTTAGGCTTTGCGTTGATCCGTCAGTCAGTCATTCAGGACAAAGCATTTTATATGTATAGACTAGCTTTTGCCCGCGACTTCGTTCGCGTAGAAGTCGAAAACTTGAAGTAGATTGGACCAAAAAATCACGTTGTCCCATACAAACTTTGCCCCCCCCCCTTTTCACCCCCCTAAGGGGTAGAATTTCGGATAATCCTTTCTTATCGATTGCCTACGTCATACAAAGAACATACCCTCCAAGTTTCAGGTCTCTACGATCAGCGGTTTGGGCTATGCGTTGATCCGTCAGTCAGTCAGTCATTCAGGACAAAGCATTTTTTATGTATAGATGTGGGAGATTAGTTTATCCTATGATTTTTCGTAACGCTTAAACTGAATTGAACCGGATTTTTTTATAGAATAGGTCCCGACACAAACCCGCGATAAGGAACTTCGTTTCAAACGATAATCCAATTAGATCTCACATAAATACCTATCCGATAATATCTAAGCCAATAACAATCCATCATACTTTAACAGACACTAGATTAGTCTAATAAGTCTTCAATAAATCAAAACACAATAGACTCAAATTAATTCTAGATTTCCAGGTGATGTAGTGCTGTCCTATCAACTAATATTGTTAATCTGTTAACCGTTTCACCTGACATTTCACTACGCCTGGATAACGTGAGCAGTAGCGTAGCGAGGGAGGAGGGGGGGGGGGATGGCGAACCGTTTTTTTAACACGTCAAAAGGGCGGCATATTTCCAACATAATTATTTTGATGACCTCAAAAGGGGAGCAAATTTTCATCATTTTTATTTTTATGACGTCAAAAGGCAGCAAATTTCCAACATTATCATTTTTATGACGTCAAAAGGGCGGCTAATTATCAACTTATTATTTTTATGACGTCAAAAGGGCAGCACATTTTGACTCCGCTCCGGGCGACACTGAACGTCAGTTATTCATCTACACTCTACTATAATCTTCTATGTATATACCTACTGCTGCGCCCAACAAACAAAGGATAGGATACTATTATTAATAGAGCGGTGTTGGCTTAGTGGTAGATACCCCGACTTTCATTCTCAAGGTTGTGGGTTCGAATCTCAGCCGGCCGTGCACCAATGGATTTTTCTTAAGAAAAAATTATGTGCGCTAATTGACATTGCTCTTACGGTGAAGGAAAAAATCGTGATGAAACCCGCGGCTTAGTTGGGTCCAGAAGTATTGACAAGTTCTCTCCTCTGGACACGGTCAACTAAGCTGAGAGGGTAGTAGGTGCTGGGCAGGCCTACTCCATCCTCACGCAAAAAGGACCCAATTAAAAAGAGTCTAGTTGCGGAAAAAAGCTCGTATACATACATACTCGTAGGATATTATTATTATTATGATAGGACGTGATTTTCCTCTGCTACCCGTACGAAACTCGGTCGGGTCGCTAGTCTATACTAATATTATAAAGAGGTAAATGTATCTAATACTAGCTTTTTCCCCGCAAATTCGTCCGCGTAGAAGTTGAAAATGGACCAAGAAATCACGTCGTCCCATACAAACTTTGCCCCCCCTTTTTCACCCCCTTAGGAGTAGAATTTCAGAAAATCTTTCTTGGGATGCCTACGTAACTCAAAGAACAAACCCTTCAAGTTCCAGGTTTCTACGATCAGCGGTTTAGGCTGTGCGTTGATCCGTCAGTCAGGACAAATAATTTTATATGTAAAGAGAAGATTATAAAGAAAGTCGATTTTTGTTTGTTTCTAACAAATAATCTCCGAAAACTAGACCGTTTTTAATGAAACTTGGCATGAGGTAGGTACATTGGATCCCTGGAAATAACATAGCCTACTTTTTATCCCGGTATTCTCACGGGATCGGGACTTAAAAGGGTGAAATGTAATGTATACTTTCTTGTTTTAATTATGAAAAGTGAACATTTATTTCTGCAAATAAAACGACTACATATTAATATGCAAATAATATTTACTTTTAACATCCATCTCACTTTAAAACTGCATAGTGAATATGGCCTCTTATGATTATGGCAGCATAATTGCATACCCACCCTAGAGTTCTAAAATTACTATTATTGGAATGTTTTCATTCAAATAACTTTTGTTTAATAAATCCATGCGTTAAGGTGAAAGGGTACCGGCGCTCTCTCCATACAAACGTAGTCAACATAAAACCTATAACTGCTATGACTATGCATGACTATTTTCTAATTATCATAGAAATTAAGATTTTAACCTAGGGGCACGGTCATGGCAGTAATAAGTTTTATGCAACAAAAATATTTGCTTTAGTACCTACATATCATTATTCAGGGAGAAAACATTTGTCTACGTTTGTATGGAGATAGCCCCCGGTACCCTTTCATCTTAAAACACTTCAACTAAAGCTAGTGCCTAGAATCTTGTTTGTGTTGGAAACATTCTTAAAGCCGTTTATAGCTCTATGGTTGGTCTGCAATTATTTTGCCGACCGTACCTACCTAGCGTAAACTCACCTGCTTCCTAAATTGTTAATGCACCAATTGTCGACTATAAATTGAACTGGTCATCGTGTATCCAATATACACCGAGAATTCCTCGTTGATTGCGTTTAATATGCGAATCTCACAAGATTTAGTGATAAAGGATTGTTACAATGCAATTTATAGCACTAATACTAATACAGGGTAGTTTAGTAATAATAAATCTCTTAGAATCCTTAAAACGACTCATAGGCCTCATAGATATATTTTTTTTATTAATTATGGCTTCGCACGGCTTGTGCATTTAGCCAGTGTCAAGTTATATTTTGCATCAAACCACGACCCGACCCTTCATAAATCGGGCTCAAAGTGTTTCAAAACAGTCAAAGTCGTCATAGTCCGTCAAGTCAGGGGCTATAGTAAAGCGGTGGCATGTTTACCTTAATAGGAGATTTGGAGGCAACGAGAAAACTTCATGTTTGACACTGATTTTTACTTTCACTACACTTGTGCACTTTTACAGAACTAAATTGAATAACATTTCACCAGAATTATACAATTCAACTCGGGTTACAACTAAGTTTCATAAAAATAAAATTGCAGCACGACATGTTGTTAACTCGTTCCCGCCAAAACTCCTCATAGATATTGTCCGCTTAGATATTGTTTTTTTTTTCAAACTGTAGCCCAATCAAAGATTTCTTATTTTTCTTCTAATATCGAATGCGACTAAAATAGCATATTCTATGCCGCGCATCTTGCCAGCGTCGAGTATTTTGCTTCTCCCTTCAAATTATTCTTTTCTTGTTTCTTGTTCTCTTTTCTTGTGTTTTTGTTAGTTTTAGGATGGTTTCAGGTAATATTTGAAGAAGAGGAAGGAATTACTGAGAGTTTTTACAACAAATATTACTTGGTCCTAAAGATAGTCCATAGACTAAGAAGATAGTCTTGTATTATCACGTAACTACAGATTATAAGTATACCTAACAAACATAGGGGCATCATAGCAAACGAAACAAACCATTCGTTCAGCGTTCGAAGACGATCGATGCGCCGTTCCTTTTTACGAAATATTGTTAAGTGATCTGGTGATCATAAAAAAATACAACCGAATTGAGAACCTCTCCGTTTTATGAAGTCGGTTAAAAATGGATATAAGTTGCTGTAGCTATAAGATTCACCCTAAGGTTTATAAAGTAACAAAAAACAAGTATGTTGTACGTAGGTATCACATAAAAGGGTATTTAGTTTTAACATATTCATGTATTCAAACCAAAGGGTCGTGAAGCAAAAACTTACAAATTGTTTTTGCTGAATATCGTTTGCCCTTTGACCATTGTGTTTTGTCACGTAGGAGGAGCGAACTTGTGGGCTTGTTGTGTTGTGGCTCTTAAGGGCAGGTGCTAATAAAGCTACCAAAATCGACCTTTGTTTTAAGCAAATCTAAGTAATCAAATACTCTTTTTTTGTTATTTGGATATAAATGGATATTGTAGTTTAATAGCCATATTTTTGTTTATTGTGGTTGAAAACATGATATGAACAACTTCGTTCGATAAAAAAAAATGTTAGAAAACAGAGAATTAATAGATCGTTCATCGGGTTTTATTCAAAAATAGTTAACGTTTGTTTCTAAAAATGAATCAAATGATAGGTTTTGACCTCTAGGAACTATATTTGTGGATAATAATGCTAAAATGTTTTGCATATCGATCAAATATAACAGTTAGCACGCAGCACGCTACGTCTTTGAGAGCGCGGGCTAAGGTAATGTGAATACCTACACACGGTACTGGAAGAGCGCCTTAAGGAATATCATGTAACCACTTAGGATTTTTATTTTGGTTTCATTGCCTTTATTTGCCTTTGACGACCCAGTTGGCACAATGGCCAATTGGTCACCATGCCGGACTCCCAAAAAGTTGCGGGTTCGATTCCCGCCTCAGACAAGTATTTATGCTTAGATATTTGTCTGTGGTCTGGTTGTTTCTATGTTTATGAGTATATATTTACAAAAGAAAAGTATATAAATAGGTTTGGTATAGTATAGCCCATGTCTAGCACCCATAACACAAGTCTAGTTACTTCGCTTGGGGCTAGATGATGATGTGTGGAATGTTCTGCAATATTTATTATTATTTATTTATTTTATGGTTAACCGTTTTATTTTATTTAGAAAGTTGCGTTTCAAATCTTGAGTAAAACATTGGTAACATTTTGATATTTAGAATTGGTTTTTAATATTAAGAACGAATTTAATGCAAAACTAATGCATAAAGCCGATTAATTAAATTGTTAATTATTGCATGAATAATTTTGTTAAGTATGTGTTTATGACCTAACTAACCTACCGTTAGTATATTGAGTTCTTGTAGTCATAATAATATTTTATGTGAAAATATTTTTGTTTGTAACGTATATTCTCCGAAACTACTGGACCGATTTAGATAAAACTTAATATGAGGATATATTAATTCATTGGGAGTAACTTAAGCTACTTTTTATTCCGATATTCCCACAGGATCGGGAGTTCCGCGGCTGAAATCGCGGAGTGCTGCTATTTTGTATTTTTTGACTGCTATAATTTTTGACTCCTAATTATGTGGAACTCATCAATCAAACATATAGATGTCCTATTGTTACATTGTACGTATATATTTATGTATTGGTATGTATTTATTTTTATTGTATGTATGTTATATTATTATTTATTATTTTATGTAATATATTATTTTAATGTGTATTTAGTACTAGCTGCGCCCCGCGGTTTCACCCGCGTAAGTTCCGATCCCGTGGGAATATTGGTAAGTATAAAAAGTTGCCTATATGTTAATCCAGGCCTCCAGCTATCTACATACCGAATTTTATTGCAATCGGTTAAGTGGTTTTAGCGTGAAGGAGTAACAAACACACACACACACACACACGCACACACACTTTCACATTTATAATATTAGTAGGATTATCCGTCTTATATTTCTATCGCGTTATAAACAACCCACCCATCCCCTTCCTTAATTCTTGTCCATCCAAAGGTTGCCTGGAAGAGATCGCTTTAGCGATAAGGCCGCCCATTGTGCCATATTGAAAGTTATTAAATATGAATTTTCTTTGAGCAAATAGGTAATTACTTAAGTTAGAATTTATTTTGTTTTTGTAATATGTAATCATTTTGCGTTTTGTTTTTATGGTGCATTAAAGTGTTTACCTATCGATAGATAGACAATACAATAGATAGATATGACAATGCACATAGGTAGATATACCTATGTGCCTTGTCATCTATACATATAAAATGCTTTGTCCTGAACTACTGACTGACTGACGGATCAACGCACAGCCTAAACCACTGATCGTAGAGACCTGAAACTTCGAGGGTGTGTTCTTTGTGTGGCGTAGGCACCGGATAAGAAAGGATTTTCCGAAATTCTACCCCTAAGGGGGTGAAAAAGGGGGGCAAAGTTTGTATGAGTCAACGTGATTCCTCTGTTTAATTTACTAATTCGACGCGGACAAAATCGCGGGCAAAAGCTAGTAGACATACATTTATTTGACCTTCGTAGATAAAGATTAAATAAAGATAGACATGTCACAGTTCAATACTGTCTTATCATCTCTCATCTGATTATTTTATACCAGAAACATTTTATTTATGTTATCGCAGGTCACTCTGTCACGTTCGCTGGAATGGGATCACGTTCTAAACGCATAATTACAATTGCGAACGCGCCCGTTACTTGCAAAGGGAGCTTTAAAAAAACCGTTCAAGTGCGTGTTGGACTCGCGTACCATAGGGTTCCGTACATACACCTACTGACGACCCATCTAAAGGTACTAATATTATAAAGTTGAAGAGTTTTATGTTTGTTTGAACGCACTAATCTCAGGAACTACTGGTTCGAATTTAAAAAATCTTTGTGTGTTGGTTAGTTCATTTATCGAGGAAGGCTTTAGGCTACTTTTTATTTTGATATTCCCACGGGATCGAGACTTATACGGGTGAAACCGCGGGGCGCAGCTAGTTTGGTATAATGGTCACCATGCCGGACTGCCAAACACAGGGTTGCGGGTTCGATTCCTGCCTCAGACAAGTATTTATGCTTAGATATTTGTCTGTGGTCTGGTTGTTTCTATGTATTATAAGTATAAATTTACAAAAGAAAATTATTTAAGTAGTATATCCGTTGTCTATATAGCACCCCTAACACAAGTGTAGTTACTTAGCTTGGGGCTAGATGGCGATGTGTGGAATGTCCTGCAATATTTATTAATATTATAATAGTAAACCAAACGATTGTTTAGTATAAACAAAACGCAATTTGTACAGACGATATAGAATGACTCATTGGTATTAAGATAACCGCTAAATGTATAGGAAAACGTCAATTGCGTGTGGTTGACTACAGACGCTTAGAAAAAGGGATTATGTGCATTCCCGTCACCCGGACGATGCGTTGAGATAAAAAACCTGGTGGGGTTTTTAATGGTAAAGTCCACATACACACATAATAAATAAAAAAAAGGTAACGGAACATTCATATTTTACTAGACTGGAGGAAAGATTGTTTTTAGTCAATTTTAAAACTAATAAATAATACACAAACAAGTGCTTCTACGCTATTGTTTCATTAAATATAATAAGGAAGAACGTTACACATATTATACAGGGTTTTTAGTAATTATATAAGAAAGAGGTTGAGGGCTACTTTTGTGCACCTTCATTATCAAGTTTTGTTATACGACTATTAGAAGTTAGAACATTTCAATTCAACTTTCTTATGTAATTCGAACATTTTTTGGATATTTTGAGGTTATGTTAGTTTGAAAATCAACTGATGTTTTTAAATAAAGATCATTCAGGCACAGAACAGACTATAAGACTTGAAAAAATATGTATAATCTGTAAATGTATGATTTCAACGTGTAAGTAACAGCTGATTTACGAGGAACATTCAAAATTTTCCAAAAAAAATGTTCTAATTTCCAAAAGCTGTAGAACAAAAGTTGATTATATAAGTGCACAGATTTAGCCCTTAATTTCTTTCTTATATAATTAACAAAGACCCTTTATATTTAAAAAATGTAAGCTTGTTTTACAGTATTGTGCAGTGGCATGTAAATTGGTCGTTAAATTGTATGGGGAACTATTCAGCAATTTACAATGCGCCAACTTTAGCTAAGTAAACTCGATGAATGTATTTGGGTCTAACTTAAACTACGGGGTACTTCCGGTTTAACCAGAACTATGAATATTGTGAAAAACTTAAGGGAATACTAGGAAAAGTTGAAAAGTACTTAATGTGATATTTAGATACTCACAAGAATAGATAATCACGAAAATCGCGAAAATCTGAATATCTGAAATATGTTTTGATCGCGTTGACTAAGTAACTCGGTATTTTGACACCTAACCTTAATCTTAGTCTATATATAATATGTGGTTTTAGTTACCAATTAAACTCCTCCTAAACGGCTGAACCGACTTGTATGATTTTTTTGTGCAAGTACAGTCAGCAAAGGACTGAGGGTAACAGGTGCACATTTTAAATAATTAATTTTTTAATGATGGATCAATAATTTTTGGTTATTCTGCGTGAAATAACTAACACTTCGAAAGCTTTAGTGATATCAAGCAGAATAATTAACAATGACTGAACCGTTATTCAAAAAAATTAAAACTTTAAAATATGCACCTGTTACCCTCAATCCTTTGCTGACTATACCTACCTATATTCGTTAGGTCTAAAAATCGAACAATATATATTTTTTCCTTTTTTTTATGGTAAAATAACAAGGTTCGCCGGGACAGCCAGTATTTAATAAAGACGTCAACTTACTATCTCTACCCATTCCTGAAAAAAAAAGGTCTTGAGAGACAGACGGTTGGACAAATGAGTGATCCCATAAGGGTTTTGTTTTTTCCTCTTGAGGTGCGGATCCCTAAAAAGGAATACGTCACTTTTAATCCGTTTCCCAAATTAAAACACGAACGTGACTCGCTTGGGTTCTATCGTTGCTGTCCCTGTGTTGTATTTAGAATACTTTTAATTCATTAGTAACCTGATAAAGGCGGAATAAGATTTTTTGTGCTGACTTGCATTTTAAGTTCAAATGATTTTGAATTTGGTTTGGTCCTTTCCCCCTTTATAAAAAACATCATTTATTACAGAAAATATGCATAGATTTTTACAGCAAACATTTCACTAGACTTTAAAGTAATTTTGTATTGAAAGATAGACTCTCAAGAAACAATAAAAAAAGAACACGATAATTAAGTAATTTTTTTTATGTAATATATTTAACCTAATCTAGTATTTGACCAAAAAGTTATTTAAAATTAACTTATATTGAGAAACAATCTGATCAAAATTAATTGAATTACTAGGCGTGCAAGTTAAAAATATTACAACTTGGGGGTAGTTTGTAAAAACACTAAAAAATATTATATGCAAGACGAGGCTGTATAGGTTAAAAATCTTTTGCCTGCCTTTTTGGGAGTTTAATTAACAAAAAAATAATACCTAAAATATAGTAAACGAAAATAACCTAAAATTCTTTAAAACATACTCAAAAAATGTTTACTTTTTTCAGTTTTTAGTATTGGTTGTTATAGCGCCAACAGAAATATATCATCTGTGAAAATTTCAACTCTCTAGCTACCTACCATGGTTCATGAGATACAGCCTGGTAACAGACATACAGTCGGACAGCGAAGTCTTAGTAATAGGGTCCCGTTTTTACCCTTTGGGTACGAAACCCTAAAAAAACTAGAGAAGCTATCTAATTAATGTTACTTACCAATTTGGCAATAAAATGCGGCTTACCAGTTTTAAAGATTAGTTGGCAGAAGTATTGCATACTTCTGAATTTCCTAAATTTGAACCCTGATGTATTTAAATTAATAATACCCTATGATAATGTTCTAAGTATAGGTAAAGAAAGATGAAAGAATGAAACACACAACTAAGGAAACAATACTTTTATTTACCTACTTACTTAGTAAGAGTAATAAAATAATTCGCGAGACTTTGATTCGACAGATTAAAATAATTATTTTACTTAAAATTAGAACAATGTTACTTGCTATTTTGTGTTACTTCTAGTATGTTCTTTTCCATTAGGATCCGTAATATACTTACACTTATTTATTTTGTGTTACTTCCGGTATGTTCCTTTCCATTAGGAAGCCGGAATGTACTTACACTTATTTATTTTGTGTTACTTTCATTATGTTCCTTTCCATTACGATCCCTAATATACTTACACTTATTTATTCTAAGTATAGCCTACTTATCTTATCCACTGCATTATTTTGTACTTATCTCATATTTTACACTTAGGATCTACTTACATTCATTTATTAATTAATTTTTTCCTTAGAAATTTTCTTCGTTACTCTAAAATACTACTTTCATATTTTATTTGTCACTAGCCTTTATAATGTATAGATCTAGCTTATTCGTGTAGATATTCTTATTTATTAAAATACTAACATTATCTACTATTGTCACTATATTAATACTCGTTATAATATCTTATTCATTAATTTTGTACAAAACTTATAATCCATAAGTTACTAGTTAATTTGCTAATAAGATCGATTTACCGCCATTTTGTGATGACGCTCTAAGATATTTAGTTTCAGACTAGTCGAATTGTATAGAAATTAATCCGACTGAAGTTGGATTCTCAGTTGTGATGCCACAAAATGGCGCTAGGCTGGTCCTACTTGCAAATTAACAGAATTGTACATTATTTTGTTTAATGACGCTACCACTTTTTAAAAGCGGAAAATTATTAACACCCATATTCTTAATGAACCCTATGAGATTGCATAGTGCGTGCGAACGCATAGAAGCGCAAATAAGACGCTGATTCGCTAGAGTGAAGAGAACTGCACAAAGTTGACTAATCAGAAGGCCGCACTTAGCGCTGTGCGTTCACTTATCCAAGAGCAACTTAAGTACTGTTTGTGTATACGGGCGTCACTCTCTTATTCCTAACTTTAATCTACATAATTTGATCTATTAAAAAAATAATCACAGTCGTGTTTTAACGTTTTCCTCGACCTCTTTCGTCTTTTTTTTCTTATCCTGGTTTTGTGCGTCTTCCAAGGTGTCGGGAAGCTTCATGTTGTTTGTCTCTGGTAGAGTCAGGACTAGGAAACCAGATATAGCTGCCATACAGCCGAATAATATTGTTGGAAGATACTCGTAGATTTTTGCCTGAAAAAAATAAATAAATTATATAAGATTCAAAAAAAAATATGAGGTTTTATTAACCTTAACTTATTAGTTAATTTAAATTTTAGACACCTAAAAAGTCTGACGGTTCCGTGCGTCTATGGTTCTTACACCATCAGTAATTTTTAGTTACGAGAAACTCCATTGGCTTATTTTTTCTCAGCAAGTTCCGAATTGCTCGACAGATGGCTTTATCTCCTTTGTCTCTGGTAAAAAAATTTTTTTAGGTATAATTTTACCCGGGGTAGGCAAAGACTTCTGAGTGAGCCCATAGAGCCTCGTCTATCTACGATCCAGTTCTTCTTTTGAGTAGGTACTTATCTAAGCGTAGAAAAATTATTGTCAATATTCCAACTAAAAAATAGGTTGTCTGTAAAGTAGGTTTAAGGACGATAATTTTACGTGAAAACGTCATAAGGACTCTCTTGTATCGTTGACATTACCATTTTGCTTACTTTAATATGTTGCTATGGTTACCACCTTGTCAATGACGGTAACGTGACATGACGTCACACTTTTTTGTGAGTGCAGGTGTTATAATGTTAACAACACCCAGAAAATCAAAATACATACCAATAAAGGAGTCTGTGGTGCCACTGTCGATCCAATCCTGCCGATCGTAGAGCACATCGCCAGCAACGTTGTCCTGTAGTTTGTTGGGAACACTTCTGCCGCGAACACGTATAGCGAGTTGTATGCTAACGTGATGAAGAACTTCCCTCCGAGGTACATTATGATCGACCAATGGCCCACTAAAACAGAAAACGAAATTATTTCAGTATATTAAAATAAGAGGCCCCTTTTGGGCATAAACTTTATAGTTTGGCGCAATATAATAAATGACTCTACATTTTTTTTAAGTAGAACAATAAGAATAATAAATTAAATTGTGGTTTGAGAATTTAAGAAAACCTATATCACGCTATCATCTTTTTTCCTTTCAGAGCTACATAAGTATAAGATTAGCGAATTCGAGATTGCTAAGACATTGTGGACGTAGAACGCGCGCTTCTAAAACGAATGTATTATAAGTATTATAATGTAGATTATATAGATTTCGAATTATCTTTACTTACGTGGCACAAATCCATAGTTGATTAATATCAGTCCAGTCATAAAGAAAGCTGTCGCAATCACCTTCTTTCTTCCAAACCTGTCTAGAAATATCAATTTGCAGACGTTCGCTGGCGCTTCTATCACAAGAACTACTATGTAGTTTGTATAACTATTCCCTGATAACGCTATCGCATTGATAGACAACCCATAATATACAAGAGTTGATGAGATCCATAGGAAAGCGCATGTGCTCAACCGTTTCCAAATCATTGGAGATCTTAATAGTTGCCCAAAAGAAGATCTTTCGCCTTTGGTCAAGCCATTTATTTCGTCGTATTGCTTCATCGCTTGTTTCTCCACCTGAGTGTAATAATCTTTTGGAACTGTCACATTATTCATCCTTTCAGACTTGGCGAGAACTTTTAATCCTTCTTCGTATCTCCCTTTGCTGAGGAGCCATCGAAAGCTTTCCGTCAGCATCCAGATGTAGAGAAAACCAAACACGGCTGGAGTGTAAATGATCATTAGGAGATATCTCCAGTTCATAAGCCACCATGAGAGAAGGGTTACTACTACGCCTCCAAGAATAAACATTGTATTAAATAGAAGACTAATGAATACTCTTCCTTTGGGACCAACTAGTTCTAGACCTGAAAACAGAAATACAATCATTTATGTTGATGAATTTGCACCAGATTTATCGCACTTAATTTAAAGTTCACTTTTTTATCTCTATCTATTCCTACACTATCTGCATCTACCTACACTAATATAATAAACTGATAATTAATTTTAAAGCTCATCGGCCACAAAGCAAGAATAAATCAATAAAAAGTAGGTAGGTACCTGAAAAATCATTATCTCAAATTATGAAGTTACAGGTTGTGAAAAAATTGAACCCACAGAGCATGGATAATTGATTATCCATGGAACTATCAAGAGGAAAATTCTCTTAATATATACAACACTGAGTTACATTTTCATCTGAATATCTTATAAACCGGTAGGTGTAGGTAGGTATGTATGTATAGGTACTCAGAAGCTTGTCGAATCTGTGTGAATAATGTAGCAATTGATTATCACATTTACTTTTATTTCCGTGCCGTATTCATGTTCTATATGTAGGTAATTTCATTATACGTTATTGGTATCTAGTACCTGTTCTGCATTGGGAAAATCGATTGGGTGATTTAAGTAAATCTAATTCAAGTTTTACACGCGTTAGTAATAAAATCAGTGAAATTGAAGATTGAAACACATATTAAAAACTAGCTGTACCCTGCCACGCTTTGCTGTGGCACATGTAGCGGATATGTGACTGATGCAAAAATTAGATAAAAACAATCCTTGATGCGGATTATATATCATTCTAAAATTTCAGCTCAATCGGTGCAGAACTTTTTGAGTTTTTGAAGCGTACACAAACCAACATAACATTTTTATATATATTAAAAAAAATGTAATTGAAAATTCTTCAAGGGGTAACTAACAAATTAAAGAAAACAAACTTAACAGCCTTATAGTAATTATTTTATGTGATAAATATGCTTCAGTCTCCTAGCGACCATGAATTTTAACGGAGTCGAAACGTCGAGGTAAGAGAAATAAAATAAAAAATACGCGAATAAGACCCGGAAAAGTTGTGCAAAGTCAGTTTAAAAAGTTGAACAGCCTTATACGAGACACTTCTGTTAGAACCCTTGATATTGATAAAATTATAATTAGATTGGAAATTTTTACAATAAATTGTTAAAAACTAGTTGTGCTTAGGTACGGTATAAATACTGGTTCAATGAGAATTCATTTTATTAAGTTTTAATGAATGATGGCAGGGCAATACTCCGTTTTTCTAGATTACAATTAAATTAATAGTATTTCGTGAACTAGTTGTGATAAAATATATCAACATTTAAAATCACATAATTCAGTTTCTTCATCAGCATCTGACGCCATTACACATAAAGAAACTTCAAGAACCTAACATCCTTGCAAATAAGTATTTTTTGTTCGGAGTTTTGTTATCAATTCTTTAGTTACTAAGACCGAAGACAGCAAGTCATGCGTCACATTAAACCCAGACCCACGGACACAGATATAAGAAAGTGACTAAAACAATTCAGCGGAAATGTGCAAAAACAGTAATTAGATACAATTGACGAACTTGTAATTTAGAGGTCAAGAAGGCGACGTTTGTTAGTGTTTTTGCCACCAATAAGTACGATGTTGGGAAAATCTTAACCAGGGAATACCCATATTATAATAATTACGAAAATTTTAATTACTTCTTAAAAAATCTCATTATTCTTGAAAAATGCATCTACGTCAGGCGAAGAGATGCCTGACGTAGATCCATTTTTTGCAAGATGATTTTTTAACGATTCAAATATTTACCTAACACGAATTGTTTAATGGACTCCAAATGGTCTATACTAGTATCTTCTATACATATAAAATGCTTTGTCCTGAATGACTGATTGACGCATCAACGCACAGCCTAAGCCGCTGATCGTAGAGACCTGAAACTTGGAGGGTGTGTTCTTTGTGTGATGTAGGCATCCGATAAGAATTCTCTGAAACTTCAAGAGTTGCGAGACTGGAACTTTTTAAAAAGAAAGAAAGAAAAACATTTATTTGGTACAGGCACACGACAACTTTAAAATTAAACACACCCAAAGAAATAGGTAACATTATACAACGAAGAAAGAAACATACACTAAACCTAAGAATATTTAAAGCCATGTGCTGCCCCAAATGGGTCGACCACAGCTGTAAGCCACAGTCAAGCGTAACTTGGCTGCAGCGCTGGTCTTCCGGCCAAACCCGCCTAAAAAAGATATCTAGGCTATAGGTTGTAAGGGTATAGATAGGTTTATTAGGTGATCTCAGGAGGTGGACGGTGGGCAAGAACCGTTTATAAATTTATAAGAATCTCTCTATCCCTATTATATAGAAAATTCTCGTGTCGCAGTGGCGGTGTTAATTGCCAAATTGCACTTAGGCGGCTGAACCGATTTGTATGAAATTTTTGTGGATATTCGTTAGGTCTGAGAATGGAACAACTTCAATTTTGTTTTCCTTTTTTTTTGTATAGGTAAAGCAAAACAATGGTTGCCGGGACGACTAGTTTATAAAGTTTCTAATTTAAATATTATAAATGTGTAAGTTTGTGTCTGTGTGTATGTATGTTTGTTAGTCCTCCACGCTAAAACTACTGAACCGATTGCGATGAAACTCGGTATCTAGGTAGCTGGAGACCTGGCGTAATAAATTGGCTACTTTAACGATATTCCCACGGGATCGGGACTTACGCGGGTGAAACCGCGGGTCGCAGCTAGTTATTTTATAAAGGCAGTGGTATACCGAATTTAACGGAGTTAGGCATAGGTACATTAAATATTTCTCACTGATTTTCCATTAAATACCTACTTAAATAAGTATTATTTTAGAAACAGATGTGTTGAAAGTAAGCGGTCTATACATAATGATTATAAGTACACAATGTTTGTGGAAAGGTCACTCAAAGTTCTGTTGATTTAGGACCCTATTTCTAACTAATTTCCCAAGAATATTTACTCTAGCTGGTCTGGCATTAAATTAAACGAAAGGAAGTAGCTTTTGTTGGTGAAGTTAATTCACCTGTTAATTATGTACCTATAGAAACTATTTTTAACCGACTTCAAAAAAAGGCAGACGCTCTCATATACCAAAGTATACCTACGATATTTTTATTTTTATAGCAAAATTCATAAAGAATCGGCGCCGTATACGTCATAAGTCCACAATCAGTTCGATAATACTATAAACAAGTATTGGACTTACGACCTTCTTCTAATAGACGTTACACACAAACATAAATACTTGAATTAAAAGTACTCAGTGTGATTATTATTTTCAACATGTTAGCTATGTATTTAGTTGGCCGAGTTGTACGTACATGCTGCCACCCGCTACACAAACCGACATGGGTTCAATCCACAGGTTATGTGGTTATAATGTTCAAATAGTGTTGCACAGGATTGTAAGCGTTACAGTGGCGGTTTACTTTTGAGCGTCGATTGTAATTACCTACTGCTTTTTTTTCGAGAACATTTAGTAAAAGCAAGAAATCATGAGTTTATTTCTTGCTTTAAGAATCCTTTTTTCTGTTTAGTTGGTACTTTTAGTTTCGCTTTTCTTTAATTTTTGTAACGATTCAATGAAATACTATTTTTATAAGGGTTTTTTACTTAGGTAAAGTCACGCATGTCGTCGTAAAGAGACCGACCTGAATTTGAAGTTACGAGTAGAGATAAAATTTTCTCTAGCTTAAAAAATAAGTGAAACCATCCTTCTGCCTAACCTATGGTAAGTAAAAAGTAAAGTGGATTTTTAATTTTTAACATCTGGCGGCGAAACAATTATTATTTTCTTGAATCTTTATCTACACGGCCCAATTCATCTTGGTTGCCAAAGCGACCGAAGGATTTTCAATGGGGCCACTCAGAATTCATTTCATTTATAAAATTATTGGGATTGATAAATGTATCTAATTTATATAGGAGAACGTCAAACATAGCGAGAATTAAATAATGAGAATCCGATGATTTCCGACAATCTTTGAATAAAACCATTGATAAAATCAAAATATTAAATTAACCTGAAAGAGATTTAGATAATTAGATTACTTATATTACTTTTGACCTCTTTGAATTTAGAAGTATTTAGAAGTTCTATCAAAACAAGACTTCCTAAATATACTAAAAAATTTATAATTTTGTTTAATTACCTTTATTATAATTATTTAGAACCACAAGTGAATTTGTGTACCCAATGTCTTGTTTACGTGGTGACTACCAAAGGAAATAAACGGATAGTTGGTTATAATAGTACATTACGATACAACTGTGGTAAATTGATGCAATGATCAATAATCCACACGTGTATCGTAGGACATTTTTTTATCACAGTTGCGAGTAAATGAAAAGACTTGTTCAAAAAGCAAATTTTTTAAATGGTCTTGGTCCAGTTTAGATAAAACCATCTGTTTCAAGATTTTTTTAAATTCGTACTATTTTTGCTGTGTAGGTACTTAATGTGATTATTATTTGCAATATGTTAGATATGTCTTTAGTTGGGCGAGTGGTATAAACCGCCACCATCTACACCAACCGACGTTGGTTCGATCCACAGGTTACGTTGTTATAATGTTCAAATAGTGCTGCACAGGATTGTAAACGTTACAGTGGCGGTGGAATTTTGAGCGTTGATTGTACATACAAAGTATGTTGGAAGGTATGTAATTATGAACAAGGAGAGCACTTAAAATAATTTAGCATTGCAAATATATAGATTTATAATAAACTAGCTTTTGCCCGCGACTTCGTCCGCGTAGAAGTCGAAAACTTGAAGTAGATTGGACCAAGAAACCACGTTGTCCCATACAAACTTTGCCCCCCTTTTTCACCCAATTAGGAGTACAATTTCGGAAAATCCTTATCGGATGCTTACGTCACACAAAGAACACACCCTCCAAGTTTCAGGTCTCTACGATTAGCGGTTTAGGCTGTGCGTTGATCCGTCAGTCTGTCAGTCAGTCATTCAGGACAAGAATTTTATATGTATAGATGTGTGTTTAACAAATCTACCAACCCTAAACTTCAATGGCCTTTCCAAACTAAAGTTGCAGTGCAGAACTAAAATGATTGTGAGTTAATTAGCCATGCACCAATAAATTTCAATGCCAACACAGATATATCTACCTACCTACTATTAGTAATTAGTAAATATACAGGACAAGCTGCGCCCCGCGGTTTCACCCGCGTAAGTCCCGATCCTGTGGGAATATCAAAATAAAAAGTAGTCTATACCCTTCCTCGATAAATGGACTATCCAATACAAAAATAATTATTCAATTCCAACCAGTAGTTCCTGAGAACAAACTCTTCAGCTTTATAATATCAGTAAGTATAGATATAAAGAATATAATATAGAAATTAAATTAAAAATTAAAGAATATGTACAAAAAAATTGAGGAAAAATGGTAAAAAAAACGGGTTGCACTCCGGGAGTGCCGGCAGAAGTGAAAACTTGATTATTAACGATGAGCATGTTTGATATTTTGGAATGGTTAGGGAATAATTTTGCACCAATTGCTTTATCAGTATAAAAGTACTATCATTTATGTGGTAGAATACAATATTCATTTATTGCGCTATCGTACACAAACATGACAATTTATATTACATTAAAAATTTAACACTTTAAAACTATTACAATTATTTTACATTAAAAAGTTTATCTCTCCGAAAAATCAACTTTCATCCATAATTTTTTTTTCTTTTCTTTCTCTGAAAAAACGGAGATTATTTATTATCATTTTATTTCATTTATTTTCATTCGAAATTATTTGTTTGGTAAACCTACACCGCACATGTGCTTATTGTGATGTTATGAAAATATAGGTTAATGCTATAAAGTATAAACATATTACAAATATTACATTTATACTATAGGTAAGTTCATATGTATCTAAAGGGTGTAAAAAGACCCTTAACGAAAACGAAAACCACATATTCTGCCCATCATTGGGATCATTTTTTTCTTCTAGACAATACCTGGGAAACCACAGGTTCTGGAGATATTGAAGGTCAAAGTGTCCATTTTTTTTTTCAACTTTTTTGCAAAATCGAATTCTAAGCGTTAACACAAAATTTTCTTCCAAATAAACATTAACAAAATTTTTAAATTTTCTTAACAAATTACGCATTTGAAGTTACAGAAATGCAATGCATGCCCAAGCGCTCACCCACACTGACATAGCCGCGAGCTCGTTCCACGCACACACGCGCGCGGTATCAGCTGTGCCCGCTGTGCGCGTGACCTCGAGTCATTCGAGTTCAACGCATAAATGAATGCGAGCGGCCGTGTTACAACCCCGCGCACGGCGCCGTAGCTTTGTATTAAAGTAAAAGACAGAAAAAAAGTTCGTTGTGTTGTTGCTTGATTATGTGTGTAGTGTATGTATGTAATGATTCAGTATTGTTATTTTTTGTTCATTATTTCGATTTTAGTTTAGTATTTTAGATTCATGTAAAGTTAGAAGGTCTGCTGAAGATCGTGCGAAGTGGAGGCGTAAAAGCAGGAAAGCGGACCCCGGGCTTCCGAGAGGGATGCAACCGGGAACATCGCTCGGATGATGAAAGATAGAAGGTTATTTTAAAATGGACTTCAGCGCTACATCAGCGACAGCGGTATTTGTAAGTAACAAACGTAGAGTTTTTGGCGGGAACGAGTTAACAACATGTCGTGCTGCAGTTTTATTTTCATGAAACTTAAATGTAACCCGAGTTGAATTGTATAATTCTGGTGGAATGTTATTCAATTTAGTTCTGTGAAAGTGCACAAGTGTAGTGAAAGTAAAAATCAGTGTCAAACATGCAGTTTTCTCGTTGCCTCCAAATCTCCTATTAAGGTTATGGTAAACTTGCCACCGCTTTACTATAGCCCCTGACTTGACGGACTATGACGACTTTGACTGTATTGAAACACTTTTGGCCCGATTTATGAAAAATCGGGTCATAATTTGATGCAAAATATAACTTGACACTGGCTAAATGCACACGTGCGAAGCCATAATAAAAGAAATAATAACAAACGTAAAAAAATGGTTGTCTGTGAAATCGGTTTACGGACGACAATTTTACGTGATAACGTCTCATGAAACCGATGAATATTTTATTTTTCATTTATACTTATAGTATACATATTTTTTTTTATATTTTTTTTCCTTATGTCCCGTCTTATGAAACGTAGTCTTATAAACCGAAGATTTTTTTTTCTTTTTCATTTTTTTCATTTATACATAATAATATATTAAACATATCTTTGTATATATTTTTTCCTTTATATAAGTCTTATATTCGTCACTCGTCACACCGTAACACAAGCCCAGATGAGCGTTATTATATTATTTAATACTCTGTTTCCTAAGTTACCATGACGCATAACGTAACACAATATTACCGTGACATTTTTTTGTGAATGTAGGTGTTACATCAATTTACTAGGTGTTATCACGTCAAAACTATTAGTAATCGTAGGTGCCTATAGGTGCCTACCTACCTATATGTAGGTTTGTGGACAGTGGATAGTTCCAATTAGTTCCTACATATTGTTGACGATCTGTTTCCGCTAGGTTCGGCCTTCGGCTTCGACCGTTCACATTTTCAAGGGAATTATAGAAATATCAGTTCACGGTTGAGTAATAGCTAAATATTTGAATGGATTGATTTCTCAATAGATACCTACAGTACTTAATTAAACATTGTAGGTGTTAGATTATTTTGGTGCCGTCGACATAATTCACCTGCTGGGCAAGCATGGGGCGAGAATATTTATATCCACCCGTTATGTCCTCTGTCAAGGGAGAAAAATATTTTTCATTACTCATATTCCGAAAGTAGATCTAAAGATGCCTGAAGAGCGTGTAGAAAGAAAAACTTTCAGCCCTAGGGAAAATCGCTTTCACTGACAGCTGTCATGTCAAATTATGGCTTCGTGCGGCTTGTGCAATGTGCTTGTAGCCAGTATCAGTATCATTACGCATTAGGAACTTCAAAAACCTAACCTCCTTGCTTTAGGTAACACCAAAGAATAACAATTATGGCTTCACACGGCTCATGCATACTGCCAGAGGTAGTATGGAGTCTCTCATTCACTCTCGTTATTTTGAAGAATTTTATGTATTATTCGTAATGAAAAGCACAGTGTTTACCTCGGGTAAAAGACTCATTAAGTCCCTCGAACTATTAGCGCCCTCGCTACGCTCGGGCGCCAAACCCCGTCTCGGGACTCATTGAGTGACTTTCACCCCTAGGGTAACAATGTACTATTGTCCACCTGCCAAAGCACGGCATAATGGAAAGGATAAGTATATCCCCATTTGACATAACACGTGGACATCTATTCCCCGCCTATAGCATGGGGCCATAGGGAAGACAATAGAGCAAAATTAAGTCAAACAAATGACATTGACAAGAATGACAAGCACAGATCTATGTATATAAAAGAAAGTCGTGTTAGTTACACCACTTATAACTCAAGAACGGCAGAACAGATTTGGGTGAAAATTGGTAGGGAGGTAGCTTAGAGCCAGGAGACGGACATAGGATACTTTTTATCCCAATATGCCCACGGGATCGGGACTTACGCGGGTGAAACCGCGGGGCGTAGCTAGTTTTTTATAAAAAGGAATGTTTTTTATTATATTAATCGTGTTGAAGATTCCCACTGTTTGATTGGGAAGAGATCTCATCTTCATCGCCGAGCACTTTGGTCTTAGATTTGCTTATTTCTTTTGCATATTTATTGATAGGCATAATCGAATCACAACTGAATTACAAGTAAAAGAAACTGACAAGAAAGTAGACTGACCTATTGACGAAATGAATGGGGTAAACTGAGCAATAAGAGGAACTGGCAAATTAGGGAAACTAACGAGCGATAACCCAAAAGATTACTTACTATATGTGTCAAAGCATAAGTAATATACATAAATCTCACCTAGCACAAATCCAGCGGTATAAACACCAGCTCCAAAAGCCGGTTCCAAGAATTCGAACACCACAAACATGTTATAATTGACTGAGAATGCTCTGATCACGCCGAAGACTCCGTTGGCTACCAGCGCGAAGACAACTGCAGGATGTCGGCCCCACTTGTCTGAGATGAGACCGGTCAAGGGTATAGCTATGAAGAACCCGGCGTTGTGAACTGTGCCGACTAGAGACCGCTTCCAGTCTTGGCAGGCTAAGTCGAACTGGAAAAAGAGGGGAAAATATAAAAATAAACAAAAAATAAATAAAATAGTGCAGGACATTCCACACATCGATATCTAGCCCCAAACTAAGTAACTAGACTTGTGTTATGGGTGCTAAACAACGGATATACTATTTATATACTTTTCTTTTGTAAATATATACTCACTAGCTGTTGCCCGCGACTTCGTTCGCGTGGTGGTTTTGTTTAATTGTGAAGGGTCCCGATTTAATACGCCTGTCTCTCTCTGTGTGTGTTAATGCCTACCCCTATTTAATACGCCTGTCTCTCTCTGTGTGTGTTAATGCCTACCCCTATTTAATACGCCTGTCTCTCTCTCTGTGTGTTAATTGTGACAGCTACAAAGCTTTTCTATACACAACATTGTGACGCCGTTCGTCGGAACAATACCCGAACATGTTAGCTGCGTCTTAACTCTCCATAGAGCCATATACAGCTGATCGTGGCTGAAGCAGCTTATGGAGCAGCTTATGCTGAAGCAGCTTATGTTAATAACTTGTCGATTTCTTTCATCATATTATTATTAAGGACATATAGATTTTAGGTGTATAGCAACGGTTGTCGCGAATTGCGAATAATTATACACGTAGAATGAAATGTAAATAAAGAATATTATTCTTTATTACTAGGCAAGAATTAGAATTTGAGGAAATGGAACGTATTTTTTAGGCATAGAGAAAATAGGTTTGTTGAGGGCGCTAGTGGGCAAGGGGAAAAAATGGCGGTAGAGGTGATGTGAGAATAAAACTTAGAGTGTAAGAGAAAAACCAGTTTTAGGTAAAATAAAAAAAGTGAAGAAGCAGATAAAATCTTCTGCAAGAAGCTTAAGTGAATTGCAAAGTAATGTGGTAAGAAAGAGACGAAACCGATGATAATAAAGCCAGGAGGTAAGTGCTCTGTTCTACATGTATCTAGGTTGGTGTCAAAAGGTAACCTCAAAGAAGATAACGAATGATAAGAACTTGGTGGAAGCGGTTAATGGCATGGGGGGCGAAGAGTGGCCATTTCCAGGCCTTAGGCCCAATATACTAAAATACTGAAAGATCATCAGACTGGTGATAGAACTTAGTGATTAGATATGATTTATAACCTATGTTTCTATATCTCAAAGGAACTTACAGACGGGGAAGGAATTATTTCCGTTTCCCTATCAAATAAGAACTTCTATAACTCAGGTAAAATGGATGTATTCGCAGGACTTTGCGACAACGGTTACGGCGTTGTTCATATGTGGCCGTCGATTTTAGTAAACAATAAATATATCTTATGTAATTAAAAATTGGAGAAACTTGTAGTTGGGAACGTATTTGACACAGTGATGAAATAGATGGATAACGACTCTCAATCCCGATCCCCAGATCAGATTAAGGACTCATCAGCCGTCAAGTTCCATAATATTGTAAGAGATGCGATGAATAGAAGCCGTTAAAGACAGGTAATCCGATTCAACTGCAGACCACCCTATGATGACCAAGATCCTCAGTCATGAGGGGCCGACTGCAGAGAATTTAATTTGGTTTTATGCATGTTCATTATTAAAAGCAAGAGTTTTAGCAGGCCCTTGACGTTGTCTTGGAGACGGGAGAGTAATGCCAGAGACCTAGATCTGCCCCCTTAGACAAGATTGCTTTCTATTAGCGATATCGCCAATCGATAGATTTAATTGTATGAAATTGACATAAAGAATTGTATAAAATTGTGAAATTGTAAAAATGAAACTTATCTATAATTTTTTTTCTCTAACGCAAGACTACGTGACTTTTCGTTGGCTTACGTCGATTTTTAAAAAAAAATAATTTTAAAAAAATGTCTGTCGATTGGCGATATCGCTAATAGAAAGCAATCTTGTCTAAGGGGGCAGGAAGAGAATGATGACAAAGACGATGACTGAAGCGATCATTTAGCGGCCATTGACCAGTGCAAACCTAGTCTTAATAGAATCCAGAAGAATGGTAGTAAAATTAATTTTAATGTGTTATAAGAATTGTTTGTATGAAACAAAAAAGATACTTAAAAGATTCCACAAAAAACTATGCTTACCTATTCTAATCAAAACAAGTAATTCAGATAAAAAAGTTTTAGTAGGTAGATAAAGGATGGACTGAACGTATTTCCCAGTATTATCATTATGAATTTACCTACAGCTTTTCTTATACTAAGTACTTGCTCAATGATTTTCATTATAAAGATGTATTAAAAATATGCTAGAGTTCATCTAATACAATCATTAGCTCGTCCTCGGTAAATACGCATGTCTAAAGAGGCAATTCGAGGTATTTACTAAGGTGACTACTACAATAATGATAAATCTTCATAGTGTGTAGGCATTCAGGCTTTTTGTTAAGATTTCCTAAGGAATTAACGATTATTAGGTACTTATCTCTACATAGTATAAAACAAAGTCGTTTCCCGCTGTTTGTACCTATGTATGCTTAGATCTTTAAAACTACGCAACGGATTTTGATGCGGTTTTTTAAAAAGATTGGTTCAAGAGGAAGGTTTGAGTAAAAACAAAACTACCACGCGTCGCAGGCAATAGCCAGTAGAATATTAAGAAAATATTGAGGGATTAAAGAGTTTTATTTACATACCTACTGGAGTTATAGATAGCTGAAGTCCATACCCTCGTGATCGGGACATAAAAATCACGGCACTTACATTTTACATACCTAATTGAACTATTTATAAAACCAAGTTTTAATTCATTCACTAATAAAGTTTTATAAAACGACTAGATTTTGCCCGCGACATCGTTCGCGTAACCGTCGAAAATGGTTCTAATAGGATTGGACCAAGGAATCACGTTGTCCCATACAAACTTTGCCTCCCTTTTTCACCCCCTTAGGAGTACAATTTCAGAAAATCCTTTCTTGAGATGCCTACGTAACACAAAGAACACAACCTCTAAGTTTCAGGTCTCAGCGGTTTAGGCTGTGCGTTGATCCGTCAGTCAGGCAGTCAGTCAGTCTTTCAGGACAAAGAATTTTATATGTATAGAAATATTTATTATGCATGTTCATTGATCCACCCGCGAACGTTTTGTTGAAAATAATGTTTGTAATAACACCGAAACATCGAGCTCCACAAAATAAAAACAATAAACATTGTAAAAGTCCCGTTTTAAATAACTTTAATAGCGAAAATAACCATGGTAGTTTAAAATCATAAATTCATTTCATTTCAGAATGATAGATTGCTGAAATTCGCGATGTCCATTATTATCCATTTTTCCAACAAGTTAATATAAAACCTGGGCATTTTGAACAACTATTTAATTGACGGGCGTTGTGTAATTTGCACAATGTAGCAATTTTGCCGTCAAAGTTGTTATTGTAAATTTACGGCGATAATGTGGTCCGAATAATTATGATGTGGAGTTCGCTGTTTCCATTAAATGTTGAGTTAAAATATGTATAGGTAGGTAGGTACCTATTTTAATTTTAGTGACTACAAGGGATCTTAAAGTGACTACAAGGGATCTTGAAGTGACTCCAAGGGATCTGTGTCGAAATGTCGAAGTAATGTGGTGTACACTAACTTTATTCTCCCTCATCATAAAATCATTTAAATAAATATCAACTTCTTTAACAATTGAATGCGTTTTCACATAAATGAAGTGACTACAAGGGATCTTGAAGTGACTACAAGGGATCTGTGTCGAAATGTCGAAGTAATGTGGTGTACACTAACTTTAGTTCTCCCTCATCATAAAATCATTTTAAAAAAATGTCAACTTCTTTAACAATCGAATGCGTTTTCACATAAACTAAGTTACTACAAGGGATCTTGAAGTGACTAAAAAGGATCTTGAAGTGACTACAAGGGATCTGTCGAAGTGTCGAACTATTGTCGGGTACACTAATTTTTGTTACCTTAATCATAAAATTATTTAAATTAATACCAACCTCTTTAACAATCGAATACGTTTCCTCATAAATTAAGTGACTACAAGGGCTCTCTGTGGAAGTGTTGAACTAGTGTGGGGTACACTAACTTTTGTTAACCCTAATCTTAAATTATTAAATACCAACCTCTTTAATAATCGAATGCGTTTCCTCATAAATGAAGTGACTACAAGGGATTTCTGTCGAAAAGTCGAAGTAGTGTGGAACACTTTTGTTACCCCTTATTATAAATTATTTAAATACTAGCAGCGCTCCGCAGTTTCACCGGTTTAATTCTCGTAACCGTGAGAAATTTGGAATAAAAGTGGGCTATTATATTTCTAACTAGCAGCGCTCCGCGGTTTTACCCGCGTTACTCCCGATCCCGTGGGAATATCAGGATCAAAAGTAGCCTATAGCCTTCCTCGATAAATGGCCTATCCAACACAAAACGAATTTTTCAATTCGAACCAGTAGTTCCTGAGATTAGCGCGTTCAAACAAACAAACAAACAAACTCTTCAGCTTTATAATATTTATATATAGACTAGCAGCGCTCCGCGGTTTCACCCCCGTAACTAATGATCCCGTGGGAATTTCGGGATAAACAAACTCTTCAGCTTTATAATATTAGTATAGATAAATCAATTAAGTTTCGGAGCCTATTCGTTACAAACAAAACAACAATAGTACATTACGATATAAGTGTGGTAAATTGATCTTTGCATAGAGGCGGTTTATGACGCGCGAGCGGCAGCGAGCGTGTTAAAGAAGCCAAGATGCAAATATCAATTCCACACGTATATCGTACGACGTTTTTTATCACAGTTGCGAATAAAAGAAAAGACTTGAAAAGAAAACAAAATAATAAGTACTAGGAGTAATAGTGTTCTGTGGATAAGTCTATGTTTACATTTTTTTAAGGCAATATTTTTTGTTAATTATGCTCCGAAAAGGCCAGGCTAAAGACTTTTAACCTATACAGCCTTGTCTGACATACAATATTTTTTAGGGTTTTTTCTATTTGTTTTTGCGTCAGGGGTTAAGAACAAAATACAATGGTACGGAAAAACAATATATTTAAGTAAAGAAAAAACAAAAAATAAACAACTCAATTTTTAATCGTTTTCTAAGTCATTATCACGTAAAATTTTCGTTCGTAAACCGACTTTAGAGACAACCATTTTTGCTAGCTAAAAAACTCTTTGGTACCTACCTTTTTTATACATCAAAACAGTATGTAATTAGCAGTAAGATACGTATTTCACCTATCGGGATAACTTTACAGCACTAGGTTGGCAATGTAAAACGCACGCGTGCATAATATGTTGGATTATGAGCCTAAAAGCAGTTGAATAAGATCCACTTTATGAGCAACTGTGATAAAAAAAATCTTTCCTCTTTATAATATTATAGTATAAAAAATACCAACCTCTTTAACAATCGAATGCGTTTCCTCATAAATGAAGTGACTACAAGGGATCTCTGTCGAAGTGTCGAAGTAGTGTGGGGCACATTGACTTTCATTGTTATTTCTCGTGTAGTTAGTGAATGATGCGTAGCGGACACATCTAGCCATATTGCCATGCTCGTCATTGGGTGCCGTGAAGTTCAGGGTTGATGGATCTGTGCCTTCACATTCTGGTAGGGAGCATCTGTGGACAAATTATTATAATTTACTATAAAGTATGCATTTTTAACCGACTTCAAAAAAAAAAGAGGAGGTTCTCAATTCGATTGTATGTTTTTCTCTTCTTAGAGTAGATATACAAACAAATATAACAAACAAATATTGCAGGACATTCCACACATCGCCATCTAGCCCCAAGCTAAGTAACTAGACTTGTGTTATGGGTGCTATACAACGGATATACTACTTATATACTTTTCTTTTGTAAATATATACTTATAATACATAGAAACAACCAGACCACAGACAAATATCTAAGCATAAATACTTGTCTGCGACAGGAATCGAACCCGGAACCCTTGTGTTTGGCAGTCCGGCATGGTGACCATTGTGCCAACTTGGTCGTCAAATATAATTCATAGTTAGATTATCCAAACCATCTCCCATCATTTTTAGGGTCCCGTACCTAAATGTTAAAAACGGAACCCTATTACTAAAACCCCACTGTCTGAACTGTGATAGTTAGACAGAATATAGGTATAACGGAACGGAACCCTTTGTGCGCAAGTCCGACTCGCACTTGGCCGGTTTTTTTGTCCCAAGTTGGTATATTTCATTGTTTTATTGTCGAAAAGGTTTCGACGAGGCTTTTGCAATACAAAACGAGGGTCATTAAAGCGATGTGTTTCTACGAGGCTACTGTATTACAAAGGGGGGGAGGGGGTTGCCCTAGACATCTAGGCGAACAACTTTTGCAAATACATATTAACAAAAAAAAAATTCAAACTATTCGCCTGCCCAATTGTGTAGCGAAAAATCCGTTTACTTTTTAAATAGGTAAAGAACTGCAGTCTACCTTGTTAGTTAGGTATGTCTCACGTGCGTAGTCAATATATCTCTTTGATTTCAATTATATTTAATTACGATCAAACAATGTGTGTTCCATATTTATTTTTAACTAGCTGCGCTCCGCGGTTTCACCCGCGTATATCCCGATCCAGTGAGAATATCGGGATAAAAAGTAGCATGTTAAGTCAGCTATCTACATAGGTACCGAGTTTCAACGCAATCGGTTGATTAGTTTTTACGTGAAGGAGTAACAAACATACATACAACATAACATATATGACACAAAGTTTCACATTTATCATCATCATCATCATCATATCAGCCACAGGACGTCCACTGCTGAACATAGGCCTTCCCCAAAGACTTCCAGAGCGATCGGTCGCATGCTCTTTGCGTCCAACGACTTCCCGCGACCTTAATTAAGTCGGCCGTCCATCTAGTCGGAGGCCGTCCCGCGCTGCGCTTTCCGGTACGTGGTCTCCAATCTAAGACTTTTCACATTTATAATAGTAATATATCCTATTCCTATATATACATTTATTGCGTCTATATATAAGTACAATAAAAACGTTTCCGTCAATTATTAGCACATAAAAATCCATCGGTTGCTTGCCCGGACGGGATTCGAACACATGAAAGTCAAGGGTCAACACCGCTGACATACTTACACAATAATAAGCCTATAAAATGGTAATTATTTTCCCGACTTATTTTTATTTTATCTCGACGTTTCGACTATGTTTCAATAGTCATGGTCGCGAGGAGACCCGGAAAAATAATTACTATGAATACACTTATCAAATTAAAGAAGTATATATATGAAATTGTGTTTAGAAGGGTCACAATATCTGAACTTAGCCTCTAACACGTTATTTTAAACTGTTTTTAACCTGTTTATTAAATTAGCATTTAAGTATGCCTACGTAAGTCTTATAATTGTCTCAAAACCTTTGCTTTTAATGTTTATATTTACAATTAAACTAATTGTTATAATAGAATAGAACGTCTTTTTTATTATCATATAAACTTTAATAGGTAAGTCTAAGTACCTGCTTACTTCAAACCGTAAAATAATTTCATATAATAACTCTATGACGTATAAAATTGAGTTTTGGTAAATTTCCTAGTACTTATCCACCTACCTGTGTTAACTCTAGTCTTAGGTAGGTACTAGTCGCGCTCCGCGGTTTCACCCGCATAACTCCCGATCCCGTGGGAATATCGGGATAACCTATAGCCTTCCTTAATTAATGGAATTTCCAACACAAATATAATTTTTCTATTCGAACTAGTAGTTCCAGAGATTAGCGCGTTCAAACAAACAAACAATCAATCAAACAAACAATAAGTATAGATAAAGAAAAAACAAAGGTTCGAATTTAAATGTCAAAACTTTTTTTTCTATTAATTATGGCTTCGCACGGCTTGTGCATTTAGCCAGTGTCAAGTTATATTTTGCATCAAATTATGACCCGATTTTTCATAAATCGGGCCTAAAGTGTTTCAAAAAAGTCAAAGTCGTCATAGTCCGTCTAGTCAGGGGCTATAGTAAAGTGGTGGCAAATTTACCATATAGGAGATTTGGAGGCAACGAGAAAACTTCATGTTTGACACAGATTTTTACTTTCACTACACTTGTGCACTTTCACAGAACTAAACCGAATAACATTCCACCAGAATTATACAATTCAACTCGGGTTACAACTAAGTTTCATGAAAATAAAACTGTAGCACGACATGTTGTAACTCGTTCCCGCCAAATCTCCTCAATCAAACTTGGTTCCAAAAACAGTTTATGAACTTATGCAAGGAGTTATTAGTGTGAGGTTTACTTACCAGTTGTAAGAATGGCACTTGAAATGAAATACACGAAAAGATTATCTTAATTGTCACTTATCAAATAAAACTTAGGTTTTGATAATGGAATATGAATAAATATTTTCATAGATACGTCGAAGTCCTTAGGTCACATCTCTATTGTGGTATGGTTTCGTCCCACCATACCCCCAGGGATATGACCAGGGGTATGGTGGGTCCGCAGTGAAAATTATGAAGAAGTAAATTAGTTAACAGATGAAACTGGTAAATTGACACTAATTATTTCTTATGAGAGGAATAAAAAATATAATTTACATGAAGCTAAGGTTAATTAGGGGACTAATTGAATGTCCGTCAAATTAATTAATTAAAAAAGAAACGAACCATTTGTAAATCAAAATGTAAAGTTTTAGCAGTCTGCGCGTCTGGAAAATTTATTAAAATAACCGGCCTAGTGCGAGACGGTCTCGCGTATGAAGGGTTCCGTACCATTTTATAATGTTTTTATTAGTATTTGATGTTATAGCAGCAACAGAAATACATAATTTGAGAAATTTTCAACAGTCTAGCTATCACGGTTCATGAGATACAGCCTCGTGACAGACAGACAGTGAAGTCTTAGTAAAAGTGATTTTAGAACTCTACAATGGCTCTGCAATTCTGCTGCCGACTGTACTTACGTAGTTGACCTGCGAGATGTTTGCAAAAGCCTTTCAGAAAGAGGAAATTATTAACTCGAAAGCAGGAATGTGAGCAGCATTATCTAAATTGTGACGGAAATCAAATAACTTCCGGAGAACGATTGTAAGCGATGAATAATTTGGTTTAAGTACAAGCTTCAATCCGTATATTAACTACGCTCCGCGGTTTCACCCGCGTAAGTCCCGATCCCGTGGGAATATCAAACTAAAACATAGCCTATAGCCTTCCTCGATAATTGGACTAACCATCACTAAAATAATTTTTCAATTCGAACCAGTGGTTCCTGAGATTAGCGCATTCAAACAAACTAACTCATTATAGCTTTAAAATATGACTAAGCAGCGCTGTGCGGTTTCACCCGCGTAAGTCCCGATCCCGTGAGAATATCAAACTAAAAAGCAGCCTAGAGCCTTCCTCGATAATTAGACAATATCGCTCAAATCTCTCTCTGAAGGCGAAACTTACAAATATCTGGGTATGGCAGAAGCATTAGCTATTGACGGGGACATAAAACAGTCGGTGAAAGAGCGTTTCTTTGGTCGCTTGACAAAAGTTCTTAACAGTCTTCTGTCGGGTGGCAACAAAGTGCGAGCTTTCAATGGCTGGGTTATGCCTTTACTCATCTATACTTTTGGCATACTTAGATGGACTCAGACTGAGCTTGACGCTCTGGATCGGAGAGTACGTTCACAGCTGACAGCCCATCGCATGCTTCATCCGCTCTCCTTGGCAAAAGAGAATTGGCGTAAACCTTCGATACTCAGCGTCGAGGACCGCAAGGACATATGGAAGAGCAAGGAACTGCACGGGAGGTTTTATCGGGCTCTTACGGATCCCGATGTAGACTTCCTCGCTTCGGTAAACTGGCTACGTTTTAGTGACCTCTTTGGGGAAACCGAAGGTTTTGTTTGTGCAATTGCCGACGAGGTAATGATGACGAACAACTATCGGAAATATATCCTGAAGGACGGTACGGTCGATATTTGTCGAGCATGCCACCGTCCCGGGGAGTCACTCAGGCATATTATTTCCGGCTGTTCTCATCTTGCCAATGGTGAGTATTTGCACAGGCATAATCTAGTAGCTAGGATCATCCACCAGCAACTTGCTCTTAAATATGGACTCTATATACCTTTTAGGCGCTAGAGAAACATTTCTTATTACAGTAAATGTTCTTGAAAATAATAAGCAGTGCTTTTGAATTAAGAATACTGCTCATTATTTAAAAAAAAATAACTCAACATCATTATATCAGTCCATACATTTTCACTGCTGGACATAGTCCTTCCCCATATGACGCCACAAACAGCGGTCCTGCCCCCTTAGACAAGATTGCTTTCTATTAGCGATGTCGAGCGTTTAGCGTTAGAAAATGTCATTTTATTTAATCGAAACTTACTTTTTTTATCTGAAAAATATGACTCTTCCTGACATCTATTGGCGAACTACTAATACTATTTTTGTGAGCAATAAAGTTATTCCAGCAGATGGCGTTGTTAAGTAACACGAAGTCAATGAGTGTTTGCTTTGAGGTTAGACTAAGTAAAAAAATAAATAAAAAATACCGAGCAAAGCGCGGTAATCCAGGTACTTTCTATATAAAGTGGCCTCAATTCTTCCTCAATTGCAAGTTACTTGTTATACATTTTTTTAAGGTTGCGTCCGTATCTCAAAAGGTTAAAAAAAGGAACTCCTATAAGATCACTCTTGTCCGTCTGTTTAAAAAAAAGGATTTAAAATTGCTATGGTCATTTTCATTATCAAACTTATCATTCCAAAGGAGATATTTACTATGTTCTTTGTTTTTATTTTACACACAAGAAATTAAATCGCGCAAATTGATACCTACGCAGCGAAATCGCAGTTCTTGACCTAGCCTAATACATTTACATCAGCCTATAATTTTATTACTTAAGTACTTAATTATTAGTTTTCTAACGGAGTTCGGTACGTTTTAATAGTAAATGGCCCTTAACTTAGTTACTTGAGAAATAACTTAGTTAACACAGTAATTTGACTTATTGTTGTTGAACACGACAAAATTAATTAAATTTGTTTCTGATCATGAGTTAATTTATTAAACTTAGTTTAGTATTTAACTAGTTACTTTGATTAATAAGGAAGTTGGTTTTACCACAGAATAGATAATAGATAGATAAACACTTTATTGCAACATACAAACAAAACGCAAAATGATTAAGGCGCTCTTCCAGTACCGTGTGTAAGTATTCACATTACCTTAGCCCCCGCTCTCAAAAACGTAGCGTGCTGCGTGCAAACTGTTATATTTAAACGATATGCAAAACATTTTAGTTCCTAGAGATCAAAACCTATCATTTGATTCATTTTTAGAAACTAACGTTATCTATTTTTGAATAAAACCCGATAAACGATCTAATAATTCTCTGTTTTAAAACATTTTTTTTTATCGAACGAAGTTGTTCATATCATGTTTTCAACCACAATAAACAAAAATATGGTTATTAAACTACAATATGCATTTATATCCAAATACATAAAAAGAGTATTTGATTACTTAGAGTTCCTTAAAACAAAGGTCGATTTTGGTAGCTTTATTAGCACCTGCCCTTAAGTACATATAAAAAAATAAATTCTAACTTAAGCAACTACCTATATGCTAAAAAAATATTTAAAAGGTACCTTGCAATATGGCACTATGGGCGCCAATATCGCTAAAAGCGATCGCTTCCAGGCAACCGTTGGATGGAAATGAATTATGGAAGGGGATGGGTGGGTTGTTCATAACGTGATAAAAATAAAAGGAGGAGAATAATAAATACATATTAAAACAATATTATGCAATGTGTTTCAGCGAAGGGGTTTTTATACGAAAGGGGGTTGTTCTAGACGTCTAGGCGAACAACTTTTGTTCTACGACTTTTGGAAATTCGAACTTTCTTAGTAAAATATAAAAAATATTGAAACTGAAGGACTTTTTTTGAGGGAGCTCTCCATACAAACGTAGTCGACTGTTTCCTCCCTAGATAATGACACTAGAGCAAATATTTTTGTTGCATAAAACTTATAACTGCCATGACCATGCCCCTAAGTTAAGTTTTTTTATTTTATTTATTAATTTCTATGATAATTGGAAAATGAAACAAAACGAAAACATAATGGCATAGTCATGGCAATTATAGGTTTTATGACACAAAAATATTTAAGCTAGTGTCATTATCCAGGGTGGAAACAGTCACTACGTTTATATGGAGAGAGCGCCGGTACCCTTTCACCTTAAGAGAAAAGGGTGTTTATTATTTAAATAGCAGCGCTCCGCGGTTTCACCCCCGTAACTCCTGATCCCGTGGGAATTTCGGGATAAAAAGTAGTCTATAGCCTTCCTCGATAAAAGGACTATCGAACACAAAAATATTTTTTCAATTCGAACCAGTAGTTCCTGAGATTAGCGCGTTCAAACAAACAAACAAACTCTTCAGCTTTATAATCTATATATATAAAAGAAAGTCGTGTTAGTTACACCACTTATAACTCAAGAACGGCAGAACAGATTTGGGTGAAAATTGGTAGGGAGGTAGCTTAGAGCCAGGAGACGGACATAAGATACTTTTTATCCCAATATGCCCACGGGATCGGGACTTACGCGGGTGAAACCGCGGGGCGCAGCTAGTATTAGTATAGATTTAATTTTATTAAACGAAGCGGTTCTATGTATAATGCGCATATCTATGTAATATTAACGGCTATAAGTAGATTATTATGTCATAGGTAGGTACATAATGAATATTTTTTCTACTAAAAATTATACTACTTAACCATACTTATTTTGTTTTGAAACTATAAGAAGGAACTACTTAGGGTTTGACATTGGTATTAATTATTCCGATTGCGTACTCCGTTAAGAACTACGTTTTAGTTTTTATTAACAAGTAATTTGTAAGTAGATAAAGCTGATTAATAAATATATGATAAAAATGTAGTTGAAACATGAAACTCGTATCCTGTTAAACGAGATCTTGTAACTTATACGTTTTTGTCTTTTGTTTATATTTGATTGTCTTTTGTTTTTCACCCCCAACGCAAAAAGAGAGATGTTAATAAGTTTGACGTTTCTCTGTGTGTCATTGTCTGTGGCATCGTTGTTCCCGAACGGAAGAACCGATTTTGATTTGGTTTTAAAGGTTTGATCGAAATCGGTTCAGCCGTTTAAAAGTTATATGCAATTTTCCTTATCAGTAGGGGGTTTTTTAATTTGTCTGACAAATAATAAATTTTTTATCTGTAGTGGTTATGACGAAGGATTAACATTTGATTCTCAAGCTTTTTAAAAGCGTTTATTTCATTTGCAGTGTATGTATGTATGTTCGGGTGGAATCTTGCAACTTAATTCTCACATGTGGTTCGCTAAACAGGTTTCTCATCTACAATAATTACGAGTAACATACTTAAAACTCATATTTTTGTTGTACTCAGGTTAACTTGAACCGCTTTAACTGAGCAATCCAGTCGTTTCAATGGGCAAGTTCATTGCCTTTGACTTCACTCTTTATGTATTTTAATGAATACTTTAATAAAAGATATGCATAAAATTACGAGGCCCTGTTGTCATTGCAATACTAGTAAGCCAAGTTGTTTACCAGTTTACTACTGGATATATATTTATTTTGTACTTGGTAGTAGGTAGTTCCGTTTTTACAAATTTTAACAAAACCAAGCAAAAATCTTCTGTCTTATTCACCTTTCAAACAAAAAAAACATAAAATCAAAATCGGTTCATCCGTTCGCGAGCTACGATGCCACAGACAGACACACACAGAGAGACACGTCAAACTTATAACACCCCGTCGTTTTTGCGTCGGGGGTTAAAAAGGTCCACAAGCAACATGAAAAAGTGTTAAAAACAAGAAATTGTCTTTTATTTTTTGCTCTGTGGCGTAGTTTTTTCGAAGTGTAAGAAAATCTATAATTTGGTCAGCAAAAAAAAACTAAATTAAAATCGGTTCATCCGTGTGGGAGCTACGATGCCACAGACAGACACACACACACACAGACACGTCAAACGTATAACTCCCCGTAGTTTTTGCGTCGGGGGTTAAAAATATGTTCCTATATCCTACTTACATAGGCTTTTATGTTCGTTGATTGAAATTGATATTTAAAAGTAAAAAATACTAGTAAAAAAAGAAGGTTACACGTATGGTCAAAAGTTATTTGATATTATTGAGGGTCTTAACTTCACCGTAGTAACAACTTGTCAATAAAGTAAGATGATTTGAAACGAAATGTTCTTAACAACCTAATCAGGCAAAAGTAAAACAAGACGACATAAGAAAAATTCCAGAAATCCCTAATGACAAGTAATGAATTATATCAACCAAAAACAAATGTAAAAGTCACTTTGATCCCGTTTCGCGGCTAAACGGCTTGACCGATTCTGATGCAAATTTGTATATTAGTAGTCTAAAGTATAGAGAAGGGTATATGATACTTTTTACCCAGATATTTCTATAGGACGGATAGTAATTCGGGTGCAGAAACTGCGGAATGTATTTATGTACCCAAAACTAAATTTCGATATCATGTTCAAATATTTGTAAACATAGTAATGAGAGTTTGTTTATTTGATAGGTTGAGTAAATATTAAGTAGTTAGAATAAACTATACTTATTGGGGACAACAAATAAGAATTTTATATACCTACTTATTTTGTGTGAATGAATGCATAGAGTTTTTTATTATTAAACCATTGTGTATACGAAGCGAAGTAGCCCCAAAATAATATAATTAAATAAATACCTAAATGCGTTTATTTCTTTTACAAATATTACTTTTACTTATAAAAGAGGGGACAAATTGTCTGTATTTGGAAGCTAAAAAATGAGTCTAGGGGTCTTAGAAATCTTTAATATCTACTATAGTTTTAGCCGGCTTTTTACCCGACTACGGCGAAGCCAATAGGGAGAGTTATATTTTTCACCTGAACGTATTTATGTATGTATGTATATTCGTTCATCTGTTCTCACCTTACTTCAAAACTATTTACTATAGTTTAACAATTGATGTATCGTTAGAAACGTCTCAATGGTCTTCTGGGTGTACTAGAAGTAGCCCCAAAATAATATAATTAAATAAATACCTAAATGCGTTTATTTCTTTCACAAGCACAGACTTTTGTCCCCTCTTCCTTTATAAGTAAAGGTTACTTATAAAGGAAGAGGGGTCAAACTTTTTTTTAGTACAGACTTTTGTCCCCTTTTCCTTTATGGCTGAAAGGATGGCGAGCTAACCGATTTGAAGACCGATCTGCCACAACTGACAGCTCGCGCTGTCCCACAAAACAAGGTTATAATATAAAATCTATACCACCAGTATTATTAAGCGTCGCCTACATTTACTTATAAAGGAAGAGGGGACAAAAGTCTGTACTTGAAAACAAAAAATGCGTCTCAATGGTCTTCTGGCTGTACTAGAAGGTTCCGATCTTCTATTCATTATGATACGTATAATATAGTTTATATAGCTAAAGGCAATACATTATAATGGTGAACAGACAATAACGTATAGAATTCTGGTACTTTTATTTAATAAATACAAAAGTACTTGTAATACTTAGGTACATAAAGAAACATACTTTTCATAAACACATCTTTCTAGAAATCAATCTCTCTAGATCATAGAAATATTTGTTCCTCAGTAGGAACCAAACCTGCAACCATCTGCGTCGTAGGCGTGTGGTCACCCAATACGCCACAGATATCGTCAAATATCAAGTGAAAACATATACCTAATTAGCTGCCTCAGCAGAGACCCACGGTGTAACCTTATAATATTGTAAACATATAAGAAGAAAACAAAAGATTTCCCCTTGACTATTTCAATGTTCATTTAGGAAGATATAAGGATTTTGATTAGAGCTATGGAAGTGATTTTCAATCTGACCAAAGACCAGGCCAAGTCGTAGTTGAAAATAAAATTGAGTTTATTTTTAACCGACTTTAAAAAAAGAAGGAGGTTCTCCATTCGTTTTTTATGGATGTTCGCGCATATCTTCTTTGTTTATCAACCGATTTTGATGATTTTTTTTGTTGTTTCTTCTCTAATTGTAGATGTTCTGATTTCCTCTAGATTTTCTTCGAAACCTCTATCAATTTATCTTTCATTTATTTATTTAACTGTCTAAAACTCCATATCTTTTATATGGAACAAGTTTATTTTTATTTTAAGAAGTGCTTGTAGCTGAGATGTTTCATAACATCTCTTTGGGAAAGCACACATGAAAGTGTTTCCAACAACCGCAATTTTCTGATTTTTCGATTTTCGGTAGAGCGTGCGGTGTGCCATGATCGTTAAACTTTATTGTTATCTACGTCTCGCAGTATTTGTGTAAATAAGTTTCCGTGGTTGCCTTATGCGTTAGACATAGCGATAGTTTACCTACCTCTTGGACTAGATGCTTGCTATTAGCGATATCGCCTATCGACAGATTTTTTGTATGAAATTGACATAAAGCATTGTATGAAATTAGCGTAAGATGAAACTTCTCTACCATTTTTTTCTCTAAAGCAAGACCACGTAACTTTTCGTTAGCTTATGTCAATTTCATAGAAAAAATAATAAAAAAATGCAAATATTGATAGTGGAAAGCAATCATGTCTAAGAGGGCTGGTACCTTTTTCTTCATACACCGGTATTCGCCTATTTCTTTCCTGACTAATGCCTTTTAGATCAATTTTTTATTATAAAACCAATGTTTGCTGTACACACAGATACCCCTCTGTTTTCTTTTTATCGAATAACTAATTTTTTAAGAAAAAATTAATAAGAATAACAATATTTGAATCACAGAGGCAATGTGAGATATTATAGTAAACAACAGAGGCAATGTGGGATGTTATAGTAAACCACAGAGGCAATGTGATATGTTATGGTAAACCACAGGGTCAATGTGAGATATTATAGTAAACCACATAGGCAATGTGAGATATTATAGTAAACAACAGAGGCAATGTGGGATGTTATAGTAAACCACAGAGGCAATGTGATATGTTATGGTAAACCACAGGGTCAATGTGAGATATTATAGTAAACCACATAGGCAATGTGAGATATTATAGTAAACCACAGAGGCAATCTGAGAAGTTATAGTAAAACACAGAGGCAATGTGAGATGTTATAATAAACCATAGAGGCAATGTGAGATGTTATAGTAAAACTCAGAGGTAATGTGAGATTTTATAGTAAACCACAGAGGCAATGTGAGAAGTTATAGTAAAACACAGAGACAATGTGAGATGTTATATTAAACCACACAGGCAATGTGAGAAGTTATAGTAAAACACAGAGGCAATGGAAGATGTTATAGTAAACCACAAAGGCAATGTGAGATGTTATAAATCGCTCTGGAAAAAAGTATTAATATACATAATATGCATTTTTGTTTAAAGGTATTTAATACCTATTACATTTTTGATTTAATTTCATGGCTTAAGTCACGTCGGAAACTAAAACCGATAATGGCCGATAATTTCTGATATTATGAATAAATGTAAACAATTAGGTACATAATTTATCTGCATATTTAACTTAGAGCAAGTACCTCGTCTTTCTTCCCGAATTCCTGAATCTCTGCCGGCAGTGCAGTAATGGATATTTCATACGAAAAATATGTGTGTTAATTAACATTTACTCTTACATCGTGATGAAACACGCGGCTTAGTTGGCTAGATGTATTGACAAGTTCCATCAGCTTTTCGATGCTGTAGTGACAGCATCGAAAAGCTTGGATTAAAATTACTGTCGCTTTATCAATCGACAGATCTTTGAATCTTCGATGTTCAAAACTTCGATGTACGGTTTGCATACTTAAAGTACGAAAGTGCAAATTTCTTAACTGTACGGAATATCGAAATTTTCTTATATTGAATTAGGTAAATCATCTACAATGTTTGTAATATCGAAAGTTTTCTTCATCGAATAACTCAATCAGTATTTTTTTGTGTTTACTTTTTAAGTGTAACATTGGAATCATTTTTATTATGTTTTAACTATTCAATTTTATAATGCGTGTTTTAAGTGTTTTTAGTTACTAGATTAGTGACCGACTTGACTTGCTTGACATTAATTTTGAAATATTAACTTTTTGACATTATGACATTTAATTTAATTTTTATTTCTATTCTTCCTAATTTAATGTATTTATTTGTATAACATAATTTAATTTTACAATATCGATGTACGGAATATCGAAGGTTTACTATAGCGAATTACTGAATCTAGAATTTTCAATCATCTATATTACATGCATTGCCAATTATACCTTAACATACAAACTAACTTTACAGATATATAATAGATACTTAAGTATGTAGGTAGAATACTATGTAACATAACAGTAGCGCACGACTAAAGTGCTCATTAGTAAGATACTACCAAGCTTGGTATTATGTTACACATTGTTTTGACCTGCCTCAATGTTGAAAGGAAACTTTAAGTGGAAATTTCTCCATCAAATAATATACGTATACGAAGTAGGTTTATAAATAAACTTTGACGACCCAGTTGGCACAATGGTCACCTTGCCGAACTGCCAAACACAGGGTTGCGGGTTCGATTCCCGCCTCAGACAAGTATTTATGCTTAGATATTTGTTTGTGGTCTGGTTGTTTCTATGTATAAGTATATATTTACAAAAGAAAAGTATATAAGTAGTATATCCGTTGTCTAGCACCCATAACACAAGTCTAGTTACTTAACTTATGGCTAAATGGCGCTGTGTGGATTGTCGTGCAATATTTATTATTTATTATTATTATTAAACTAGCTGCGCCCTGCGGTTTCACCCGTTAAGGCCCAATCCCGTGGGAATATCAAGTAGCCTAAAGCCTTCCTCGACAAATGGACTACACAAAAATATTTTTTCAATTCGAACCAGTAGTTCCTGAGATTAGCGCATTCAAACAAACTCTTTTAGCTTTAAAATATTACAAGCAGCGCTCCGCGGTTTCACTCGCGTAAGTCCCGATCCCCTGGGAATATCGGGATAAAAAGTAGCCTATAGCCTATCCCGATAAATGGACTATCCAACACAAAAATATTTTTTTTAATTCGAACCAGTAGTTCCTGCAATTAGCGCGTTCAAACAAACAAACAAAGAAATAAACAAACTCAGCTTCAACTTTGTAATATTAGTATAGATAAGATAATTAAATATTCAAGCAACAGACCCACAAACAGAGATAAGTATAAAATAAAATAAAAATCAAATTCAAAAAATCAAGGTCAGTAACTATAAAAACAAGTTAAACTAAAAATAACATAAAGTTAAAAATTAAATTAAATTTCATAAGGGTAGACGAAGTAAACGTCCATTCAATTAATATCGTTAATATAATACCTATTTACCTAATTCATTTTTAGCACTAATCATACTTTTTCTTTAGGACAAAAAATAAAATAAACCTTATTTTAATTAAAACAACCCCAGAGTTACACCAGCGTAAGTCCCTATCTTAACTTATTCATGTTTTCTGTCAATTTAAAGTTTCCCTGGACTCCTACAAATATTTCAAAACAAAAATCAGCCAAACCGTTTTCGAGTTATTCAATTCAATACATTTATTTCAGATACTTAAAATCCATACAATACACATAAACAACAAATACAAATCTATATATATAAAAGAAAGTCGTGTTAGTTACACCACTTATAACTCAAGAATGGCAGAACAGATTTGGAAGAAAATTGGTAGGGAGGTAGCTTAGAGCCAGGAGACGGACATAAAATACTTTTTATCCCAATATGCCCACGGGATCGGGATTTACGCGGGTGAAACCGTGGGGCGCAACTAGTTTAAATATAAAATAAAATAATTAAATTAATGTAATTATGGTTATGTTATGGTGTGACCATGGGAAATTATTATAATAATTTGAGGATTATTATTAGATGTATTATAATTAATTGGTACATAATTAATTATTATATATCTAATTATTATAATAAAGCCTCTTCATTGTGTTTCCTGATTTGCGATTATAACATATAATAAATATATTTTTAATCGGATGAATTGCGTAACAAGAATTAAATTAAAATATGAAATAGGAAGCTCCAGGATTTTTTTAAACAAAAAAAGCCGAAATTAACCTTAATTAATTAAATGTCTATGCCATACCTGTATTTAAGATCCATAGTTTCAAAATTGTAAACTGAAGCGTAACTTCCCGCCAAAAATATAGGCAACAAAATCAAGATATAACTATACACATTGAACCTTCCGAAAGGTCCAAGAATTTTCAAAATATCATCGACAGTCACTTCAGCACTTTTCTTTTCCGGATCCATTTTGAAAAAAAAAGGAACACTGTTTTAAAATAAATGTAAAGCCACGATTCACTTTGAAAAAGTTTTGAAATGTTTTAAATTTTTAATAAATAATGTTGGATATTAAAGCGACGCGTGCGCTACATCGCTCATTGGACCGATAGTGCGCGACTAACCGCTGACTTATGGTTTTTATCAACAACTCAGTAGTTTACGATAAAAACTATATTGAAAGGAAAATGTTTTTCTAAATGGTTACTACTCAATAAAACACCAGTAATGTTGTTAAAAATGTATCGATTTAACTTAACTTCTAATTTATTTTGGCGTTGCTTGAATCACGAAATTGGTAAAAGTCAATTTCGATTACCTTTTTTCAGTGGAGAATTAAAACTCATTGTAAATATAAACAGTTATTTCAAGCAACAAATCCAAGCATATAAATATATACTTTACAGACCAACATATACGTAATATTAATTTATGTATTTTATAGAAATATAAAATACATTAATAAATTATAGAACTAAAAATTCTGAGTTAATTTGTGTGCTCCGGTGGTAAACCTTGTCCGCGGAACAGTATGCTCTTCGGTCAACGGTGTCTTCCATGATGAGGAGCAAATAGCAGCTAAGCACCTGCACCATACCTTAAAACATCCGTAGAGACTCCAGCATTTGCCCCTCAGCGAGTAGCTATTTTAATTTCTGGAGCACTTAAGTACACTATGATGTTCTCACTTTGGAAGAAAAGAATGAAATACAATTTTAGACTTTACGCAGGTACGTACGTATTGCATACGTAAAAATAACAAACAAAAAAAGAAGAATAAGTAGTACATCGCCCAGAAAAAAAACTCAACTATCTAGCTATCACGATTCATGAGGTAGGCACTGCCTGGTGACAGACAGATAGACGGACGGACAGATAAGTCTTAGTAATAGGATTCCGTTTTTGTATGTCAGATGAGGCTTTGTAGCTCAAATGTCATATGCCTGCCCTTTCGGGAGTATAATTAACATTGCTTAAAAAAATAGTAAACATAACATAAAATTCTTAAACACATACACAAAAAAGATTTCCTTTTTTTCTGTTTTAAACATAAATCTTTTGTTAACTTTTATAATTTTAACAAGTGTTTTTTTTACTCCCAACTGTGATAAAACGTCGTACGATACGCGTGTGGATATTGATCATTGCAGTAGTAGGTTGTAAAAACTTTGGGTGGGCTAACAAAATGTTATTAAAAACATAATTGTAAAAGTTTTTCTTTCTTTTTTTTCCAATGTTTTCAATTGTGGAATTCCCTAACTATTATTATAAACTTGTTGTATAATAATGCTCGACATCTGGACATAAATGTGCAATGCAGTATTATTACTGAAACAGATTATTACCTGTGTTAATAAAACTGGCTAAGTGCGAGTTGGACTCGCGCACGAAGGGCTCCGTACCATTATATTCTGTTTTTAACCCCGGACGCTAAAATAAATGAAAAAAAAACCCTAAAAAATATTACGGGGCTGTATACGTTAAAAGTCTTTTGCCTTCCCTTTTGGGAGAATAATTAACAAAAACAATATTGCCTAATAACCTAAAATTCTTAAAAACATACTCAAAAAATATTTATTTATATTACAAAGTAAATATTTATAAAAAACGCGATAACAACAAAATTTGTTGTTATCAAAAATACATCATCTGTGAAAATTTCAACTCTCTAGCTACCATAGTTTATGAGATTCCTACAGCTTGGTGACTGACAGACAGACGGACGGACAGCGAAATCTTAGTTATAGTGTTCCATTTTTACCCTTTGGGTACGGAACCTTAAAAAATTAAATTTACGTCATATTTAATGTATTGTATTTTTAAATTACTCCTTTCACAATAAACCGCGTCAGCTGAGAGTTAAATGAGTCATTGATTTACTGTTTTATGAATTGGATTGTAGGGTTTTCACATATTTTAGAAATCAATATTTTTTCTCGATTTTCTGTCTGCCTGGCTAATAAAATTAAAATCTTTCGATAAAATCAAGTGATCGTCAAATTATTTTTTAAAAGAGACTGTGTGGCCTTTAGTCTAGATTTTTGTAGTCAGTAGTGCTGCCGAACTATCGATAGTTTTACGATCGATAGTTTTACTATCTATAGTTTTCACCTGAAAATGCTTATACTATCTTGATTAGCCTATCGATACAATTGATACAATCGATTGATCAGTACAAAGAGATACAACCGATAGTCAAAGTAGTATATTGTTGCTCGCGAAGAATAAACTGTCGATAGTATCGATCAATACTTTCGATGGTATCGATTATATTTTTAACTCAAGCAATATTCTAAGGCCTTGCTCGAGTTCAAGTTTGAAGTCTTTCAACTAATACAATTAGATAAATATTATTAGAATAAAAACATTCCAATAATATTATTTTTAGAACTTTTCTATGGGTCTGCATTTCTGACTCCGACCGTGTGTATTGTAAACAATACTATTATCAATTGGCAGATTATCTATAGTCAAAAAAAACCGATACTATCGTTAATTTTTATTTACGAGCAATCATATTATCGGTATCGATAGTTTGTTATTCGCGAGCAACAATACAAAGTATTGTCCCGTTTTGAGCTATCGATAGTATCGATAAGCTATCGATACTATCAGTTTTTAATGAACTATCGATAGACTTTCGATTATTCAACTACGGTCGGCTATCGATCGGCAACGCTAGTAGTCAGGCAGTCACTTAAGTCGATATTATACTCGCCTAGAATGTGTCAAGGTACTGGTTTATCGATAGACTTTAGAACAGACTTATGAATCATGGTAGCCCTATAGAGAACAATCCTTGTTGTTATTCCTTTGAAACTTAAACCTTGCACCTGTGCTACTAAAATGGGGAATAAAAAAAAGATATATTGCAGGACTTTTCACACATGGCCATCTAGCCCCAAGGTAAGTAACTAGACTTGTGTTATGGGTGCTAGGCAACCGATATACTACTTTTTTTTTTCTTTTGTCTTTTGAACTTTTCTTTTCTTTTGGAATACTCGCTTGTTTTTTATAAACTAGTTCAGAATCGCTTGATAGACGTTCTATGAATATAATAATATATCTTTTTCAATTTCAAAGTTGACATCTCGAGGATGATTTTTTTATTGCTTCCCAAATTTTAAGAGGAAAGGGTACAAGGGGCTCTCTCCATACAAACGTAGTCGACTGTTAACTGCCAAGCCAGGCCCCTATGTTTCGTTTTGTAAATCTTAATTTCTATAATAATAAGAAAATGAAACCAAAAAAAAACACAAAACATGGCAGTTATAGGTTTTATACAACAAAAATATTCATGCCAGTGTCATTATCCAGGAAGGAAACAGTCGACTATATTTGTATGGAGAGAACACCGGTACCCTTGCCTCTTAACTCAAGCAAAATTCTAAGGAGTTCAAGTTTAAAGTCTTTCAACTCATGAATTTATTAGATAAATATTATTAGAATAAAAAAAAACAATAATAATAGGTTTAGAACTCTACGGTGGGTCTGCAATTCTGACTCCGACCGTACCTACAGTTTTTTTTTGTCATTGTGTACGAAACCAAGGAAATCAAGTTTGTCATTTTGGAATGTGACAAGTATCCAATATTGGTTCTCACTTGAAAGTTGCTTGAAAGTCACGAAATATTGATTAATATCGGTTAAAGTGCCTGCTTTACCAGAAAAAGGATAATGCGCACTTAACTTGCATTATTGCAGTACATTCAACCCAGATGACTTCCACTTTTATTGATCATACTCATGAGTGATTTATCATGCATCCAGATCAAACAAGTTCACAACTAAGTATTTTATCCTTTTAAAGGTCGCAAATATTTATTAAACACGTGGGATAAATTAACGTAATACGAAAGTTGTGAGACAAGATTTGAGAGAGATGGATTTCAACGATGAGATGACGACTACGAGGGCGGCACTGAAAATTTCGGGAATCAAGGAAGTGACACAACATTACTATTTAAAAATGTATTTATTGCTTTTCGAAGTATTCTCCGCGAAATTTGACACATTTTTCCATACGATGGAACCAACCATTAAAGCAACCATTCCATTCGGAAGTTGGGGTCTCCAAAATGGCCGTTTTGTAGGCGTCCACAGCTTCTTCAGGTGATGAAAATCTCTGACCACGCAATTTATTCTTTATTTTAGGGAAAGTATAGAAATCATTAGGGCTTAGGTCGGGGCTGTACGGCGGATGGTCTAATAATTCTATGTTTTCTTGCTCTAAAAACTCTTTTGTTCTGTTCGCGGTATGAGAACTCGCATTGTGATGGAGGATGATGCGGCGGCTGCAGTTCTCTTTACGGAGTTCAGAAACGACCTGTGGCAAACAAATGCTAGCATACCATTCTGCATTAACCGTTCTTTGTCCGTCAAGAGGAATAGTCACAACATGGCCGGTTTTGGAGACAAACGTGGCCACCATTTTTTTGCAACACTCCGTGAACGAACAATTTTTGTTGGCTTTAACTCATTTTCGAACATCCAAACTCGTGACTGGTTTTTTGTTTCGGGTTCGTACGCGTATATCCAGGATTCGTCACCTGATACGTTGTTGTATACAGCATTTGAGGATCCTGCGTGGAATCTTTCGAGAGTTCTGACGCACCAAGTAACGCGAGCCACTTTTTGCTCTTCACAGAGCGAATGCGGTATCCATCGGGAAAACAACTTTTTTACACCTAATTGTTCATGCAATATTATTTGTATTTAACTCATGCCAATGTCTAAAGTTGCCTGAATTTCGCGGTATGTTACATGTCGATCTTCCTCAATCAGCTTACGCACAGCATCAACGTTTTCTTGGGTGAGTGCAGTTTTTGGACGACCTTGACGGGGATCATCACTGAGCTTGACACGTCCACGTTGAAATTCAGCAAACCAGCGATAAGTTGTGGTTTTGGATGGGGCTTCATCACCAAATGCAGAAATCATCCCGTCAACACACTGTTTTTGTGATAAACCACTTCGAAAGTCATAATAAATCATCGCTCTTGAATTTTCTCGAGTCAATTCCATTTTCTCAACGACTAAACAAGTTTGACAAAACCTTGTGACAAGACCGAGATTCTTTTTTTAAATAAATAAATGGTATTCGATTTTTAAAACCAAGGAGTTTTCAATTAAAAAGATTTAAATATGACAAGAACAGTGGAAATATTCCATTCCCGATACTTTTAGAGCAGCCTATGTAATAGAAGTAGATTGCCCCCCTTTTTCACCCCCTAAGAGGTTGAATTTACGAAAATCCTTTTATTTTACACAATTGAGTAATATTATTTACAAAAGAAAAGAAAGTACGTATATTAGTATTTTATTTGTTGTCTAGCTCCTTACACACGTGTAGTTGCTTAGCTTGGGGTTAGATGGCGCTGTGTGGATTGTCTTGCAATACTAATTTATTTATTTCATACTAGCAGCGCTCCGTGGTTTCACCCGCGTAACTCCCGATCCAGTGGGAATATCGAAATATGAAATAGCCTATAGCCTTTCTCGACAAATGGACTATCCAACACAAAAATAATTTTTCAATTAGAACCAAAAGTTCCTGAGATTAGAGCGATCAAACAAACAAACTATTCAGCTTTATAATATTAGTATAGATAGTATAGATTTTATCGTTATACTATTAGAAATCTCTGAATTTTCAATCAATATCAGAAATGTGATTTGGCCCTAGAGATAGGTAAGCTTATGTTAAAGCTTAGTATAAGGCTTCGTTATACTAGTATTAAGCTTGGATTGATTAACGCATGCATTGTGCCTGCAGTGCTTCGAAACATTGAGATTCAGTATAGGTATAATATTAGTTCAATGCTTACAAAAGATATATTATCCAATAGGTAGTAGAGAGGGATTGAATAAATAGTACTTTTATGCTTCGCCTAGTTTTGTACCGCGACTTCGTCCGAGTAGGGATTGAATTTTCTAAAATACTTAGAGGATGCCTTCATCATAATAGCTTTATGTAAATATTAAATATTGCAGGACATTCCACAAGCTAAGTAACTAGACTTGTGTTATGGGTGCTAGACAACGGATATACTACTTATATACTTTTCTTTTGTAAATAAATATACATATAATACATAGAAACTACCAGACCACAGACAAATATCTAGGCATAAATACTTGTCTGAGGCGGGAATCGAACCCGCAACCCTGTGTTTGGCAGTCCGGCATGGTGACCATTGTATTAACTGCGTCAAGCCAATTGGCGAATTGTTATGTGAATTGTTGTGAATTGTTGCACACATAAGTGTGCCAACGGTTCGCCTATTAGTTTGAGCTGTGCGTTGATAATCAGACTTTAAATTTTATTTATATAGATAGTGTGTGATGCTTATAAAGTGGGAAAGTACAATCCGAAAGAACGCAGAGAACCAATCTTTTAACCTATTTTAAAAACGAAAAAATAAGAAAATGAAGTGGATTTTTGAAGTAGAAGTAAGAACAACTCTACTCTCGTTTCATGTTCCAATGGGAAGAACATTTAAAACTTCACGTTATCCCCCATAACGGGAAAGCGGCAATGGGGATAACAGATTTTTTTATAAATTTTAGTCATTTTATTAAGTTCAACTATCCCCATTTATCAGTACACCGTTAATGGGGACAATAGGCATAAATTTTATAAATTTTTATTGAGTTCCGCCGTCCCCATTGAATGAGGACAGACTCAACGGGAACGACGGGTATACACCCAATTTTAAATAATATTTTTTTCAAAAATTGTATTTCTTACCTTTAGCAGAGAATCGCATATATTTGAAGCTACTTTGCGGATAACAATCCCTCAGAGTCAAAAAGTTTCAATCCCACAAAGAGCTCTCGTTGAGAATGGAGAAGTTTAGTGATGGGCATCGATGCCAGATACTGTATTTATCGATATCTATAACGATATATCTGAAAAAGTATAAAATTGACTGATATATCAACGCATCTAGCTCAATCAACGGATCAGGCAAAAAATAGGCATACCTAAGATCCTAAGCATCCGCTAAGAAAGGATTTTTGAAAGGAACGGAAGAATGACTTTTGATTTTACCTAACCTATCTCTCAATTATAATTTATTACAATTTCGCATATAAAAGTAGTGTCAAAATCATTATAGACTACAGAAAATATCGTAAAAACATTATGCTAAAAGACTTATATGCCAAAACATTATTATGACCAAATTAGGACAGGAGACTTTATGCCTAATAGTAGGTATTATACAAAATTAAGTTTTGCCAAGGGTTATTATAAAAAAACCATTTTGCCATACTATACTATTAAGACATTTAAGTCTATGCCAAAAGCGAGGTTTTCAAATAACAATACGAATGTCTGCCCACTCCACCGCGTGAAATACCTTTGATGATGTACGGTCGGCTGCATAATTACAGATCCACCGTAGAGCTCCAAAACGGCTATTACAAGAATGTTTTCAACACTAGCAAGATTCTAGACACCTGCTTTAGTTGAAGTTTAAAGTCTTCTAACTCATCAATTTATCAAACAAAAATTATTAGAATGAAAACATGCCAATAATAGTAATTTTAGAACTCTACCGGGGCTGCAATTATGCAGCCGACTGAACATATGTATAAGCTATTATAGCATACATGTGATTCATCCCAACGATTGAATAATAATTAAAATCTACTCTACCCTATAATAGTCTATTGTTTAATTTCAACGTGCTTTGACTCTAGCCTTTTCACACGAATTATAATGCACTGCGTCATTCGTATAAAGAAACACGTATGAATTCATAATATTAATATTTGCTTATTTACTTGCTATTAATGAAAATCGACTGGCCTAGTGGCTTAACAATTAACGCAATATATCCAAAAATATTTCAATTGTTATTTCACTATGACTTAAGCGAATTTGTGTAAACACTAGTGTGACAGGGTGGTGTGATGGTCAGTCTGGCCCCAGTTTAACTATGTTTTAATTAATAGTACATTACGACATAAGTGTGGTAAATTGATCTTTGCATAGAGGCGGTTTATGACGCGCGAGCGGCAGCGAGCGTGTTATAGAAGCCAAGATGCAAATATCAATTCCACACGTATATCGTACGACGTTTTTTTATCACAGTTGCGAATAAAAGAAAAGACTTGAAAAGAAAACAAAATAATAATTAACAAAATATTTGTGATAACTCTATGTTTACATTTTTTTAAGGCAATATTTTTTTGTTAATTATGCTCCGGAAAGGCCAGGCTAAAGACTTTTAACCTATACATCCTCGTGTGACATACATTATTTTTTAGGGTTTTTCTATTTGTTTTTACGTCGGGGGTTAAGAACAAAATACAATGGTACGGAAAAACAATATATTTAAGTAAAGAAAAAACAAAAAATAAACATCTCAATTTTTAATCGTTTTCTAAGTCATAATCACGTAAAATTTTCGTTCGTAAACCGACTTAAGAGACAACCATTTTTGCTAGCTAAAAAACTCTTTGGTACCTACCTTTTCGGGATAACTTTACAGCACTAGTTAACAAATCTAAAACGCACGCGTGCATAATATGTTGGATTATGAGCCTAAAAGCCGTTGAATAAGATCCACTTTATGAGCAACTGTGATAAAATAGTACATTACGATATAAGTGTGGTAAATTGATCTTTGCATAGAGGCGGTTTATGACGCGCGAGCGGCAGCGAGCGTGTTAAAGACGCCAAGATGCAAAAATCAATTCCACACGTATATCGTACGACGTTTTTTATCACAGTTGCGAATAAAAGAAAAGACTTGAAAAGAAAACAAAATAATAATTATCAAAATATTTGTGATAACTCTATGTTTACATTTTTTTAAGGCAATATTTTTTGTTAATTATGCTCCGGAAAGGCCAGGCTAAAGACTTTTAACCTATACATCCTCGTGTGACATACATTATTTTTTAGGGTTTTTCTATTTGTTTTTGCGTCGGGGGTTAAGAACAAAATACAATGGTACGGAAAAACAATATATTTAAGTAAAGAAAAAACAAAAAATAAACAACTCAATTTTTAATCGTTTTCTAAGTCATTATCACGTAAAATTTTCGTTCGTAAACTGACTTTAGAGACAACCATTTTTGCTAGCTAAAAAACTCTTTGGTACCTACCTTTTCGGGATAACTTTACAGCACTAGTTAACAAATCTAAAACGCACGCGTGCATAATATGTTGGATTATGAGCCTAAAAGCCGTTGAATAAGATCCACTTTATGAGCAACTGTGATAAAAAATATTAAACATACCTACTTGATATTATCGTATTTTCTCGGGACAGTTAAGAAATAGAATTCCTAACCACTACACTAGTGTGACAGGGTGGTTTGATGGTCAGTCTGGCCCCGTAAATATGTCGATTTTCATTCCGGTTTAAATCCCGGTCGGCCGTTTACGATTGAATTATGGTAGCAAACTGATAGTGTACTTATGGCGCATACTGTACGTTCACCGATTAATTGTTGCCAAAATGGATCCTTAACTATAAATAATCAGACACCTACAACGGGAACTACGTCGATGGTCACGTGATCCAAGTTAAGTACTCCTGATTCCAGGGAAGTGATAGCAACACATTAAACTTAATTCTAACTTAATTTTAACCATACGCCAACGGCCTTGGTACACAACCTACTAAATAGTTACTACCGGCACCGGTCGCCTTCCTTGGTGAAAACTGTCGATTGTTATGAATGTGTTTTGTTTTTCTCAAAAGTGCTGAGATTGAATTGTAGGTAAGATTTTTACCGGCATTTTGGTGTGATTTGAGCTAAAAAATCCCAATAGTTTTGACGCGTTCCTAAAATTAAGAATGAAAACTAGTATAAATTCGAAACGACAAGGAATTTTCGTCTCAAATTACCCCAAATAATCGGTGAAAGATCTCACCTTGTAATGGGTGTTAGACTACGAATATTCTACTTATAAACTTTTATTTTGTAAATATTTATAATACATATAAACAACCAGTATACACAAATATCTAAGCATAAATACTTGTCTGAGGCGGGAATGGAACCCGCAACCCTGTGTTTGGCATTCCAACATAGTGACAATTGTGCCAACTGGGTCGTCAAAAAAATAAAATTACAAAAAAGTTTCAAAAGTTCATTTATTTTGGAAACATTACTGATATCATGGCTACATTAAAAAATGATTCACATGTGCTTGTCGACAAATAGACAGGTGTGTACCCCTTCACTAATACATTCTAAGGAAGTGCAATATCGGATATCTGGCGGTTCACGTCAACAGTATAAAACACGGAAATCTCTAGCAAGCAATACAAGTAGCATGGTAGAAATGGGAATACCAAGCATTGTGTGCCGTTGAAATTACTGCCCTCGACGACGCCTGCCCGGTGGAAACGCTAAACATACCGAAATGGGCTACTTACGAGTATTTTGGGGGAATGTACACTGTTATTACGAGGTTTCCGTATCTAATAAGCAGAATATTAGAGTTTGTTATGTTTAAGAAACTACATTTTCATTATGCGGTTGGAAAAATAAGACCTTTATGGCCACAGCGGTAATATTTTTTTACCATTGAGTAATCGATAATATATAGTTATTGATAAATATATCTTATAATTGGGTATTTTTTGCGTGAGGATGGAGTACAGCCCAGCACCTACTACCCTCTTAGCTTAGTCGACCATTTCCTGAGGAGAGAACTTTTTAATACTTTTGGAGCCTACTAAGCCACGGGTTTCATCACTTTTTTCCTTCACCGTAAGAGCAATGTCAATTAGCGCACCTCATTTTTTCTGAAAATGCATTGGTGCACGGCCGGCCGGGATTCGAACCCACGACCTTCATAATGTCGAGGTATCTACCACTATGTGTGGGTAAAAAGTAGCCTATACTACTCCCAAGGATTACATGTATCTTAGGCTAAGTGCGGAAACAGCCCCGTAAAACTAAACTAAAACTACATGTATCTTCATACCGAGTTTCATCAAAATCGGTCGTGCAGTTTCTGTACATATTAATTACAAACAAAAATAGGGAATGGTCTAAAGCTCGCGTCTATAGCAGTAACCATAACCCTGTGTAAAAACGAGCTACGAAAAAAAGCCATATGATTAAATAAAACAAATAAAAATTATACCTTCCCCAAGCAAACAAGCAATTTGTCTATGACCAATCGGTAAACATAAATCAAATCAAATCATGAATTTTTGACATGGGCTTTCAGTGCTAAATTCTAAACTATAAGAGATAGCGATTTTTTTTTGAAAAATCATTACCCAGGGAATCTGGTTCAATCCATGGCTAGGGTAAAGACTTTAAAAAAAATCTAATGATTTAGTTTTAGTATTTTCGAAATCGGGCACGCAATAGAACTCATTTCAGCAATTTGCTATATCGATATAGTCCTAAAGGATGTATAAAATTCACCCTGTTTACCTAAAAGTCCTAGACTGGAGACCACGTACCGGAAAGCGATGCACAGGACGGGCTCCGCCTAGATGGACAGACGAATTAATTATTGTCGCTGGATGTTGTTGAACGCAGAGAGCATGCGACCTATCGCTCTGGAAGTCTTTCGGGGTGGCCTATGTTCAGCAGTGGACGTCCTGTGGCTGATATGATGATGATGAATAAATGAATTTGATTTGAATTTGATTTGATTTGATGGAGTAAATCTGGAATAGGCTATTTATGACTCTGGTTGGAACTTTTCTGGACACGTCCGTTAAATCAGTAGCAAAAATTATAGTTATTTTTTACTACGATTCTACTACCTCGGCGATCATGGAAGCGAACTATAGGCCTTTGCTTACTAGTACACTGATTTTAGGTAAATATGTGTAACAGAACCTTAAAATGCTGAGTAAATCCTCCATGCGATTGTATATTTTTATTTGACGGTCTGTCTACTTTTAGAGAACGAGTTGCCAAGATTGTGGAAGGTTTGTAAATTGAATATATTATTATTTTGTGTATAATTGGCTAGGAATTGATGTATTGGAATAATATCTGTTTGTAATATCATATTTCTTGTTTAATTTGATGAATTCCGAGAGGTTCCCCTACATCTCAGAAGTGGGATAATTCAAAAACAACAAAAAACTTGTTTAAGTCCACATAGCTCGATCGCCATTTTAGACAAAATATGTATTTTTGAAGAGTTCTTTAGATTTATTTATTTTTGATTATTTAACAAAAGTGAATTGATAGGTATAAAATATTGATGTTTATTACAGTTTATTATTTATTTTATATGGGTTTATGATAAAAATACGATTTTTAACGCGAAGCATTCAACCAAAAGTATTTTTTTTTTTTGAAAATCCAATAAAATTATTGCAACGTTGAATGGAGCAGACCTAGGAGTAATAGTGTTCTATGGGGTAGACTTAATAGTCACAGCTCATATTTTAATAATACAAAATTGCAAAGTAATGTAAAGTAATTGAACTAAAAAATTTTATTTCAACCAACTTGCCCAATTTGTAGTATTTGTATGAGTATTTGTGTAGTGATATGTTAATATCATTATGAGAATAGACAATAATTCAATATATGTGTTATGAGTTTAAGGATATGAGTGAAGATGCAGCCATGATAGACACACGTAGAGAGAGCTTGGACCGTAGCCTGGCGCAGTACAGACGTAGCAACGTGCTCTACAGACGCACCGAGATACTTCAAAGCCGCAGTCAGGTTGCACCCTATCTTGTCTCAGTTTGCCGGTACTGTTTGAGTTGACCCTGGGAAACCAGTGTTATTTGGAACCTAGTAACACACAGCGCAATAAATATGGTATATGAGGTAACTTATTTAATTTTGATTTTTTTTAATATTTAAAGAACAGAAATCGATTTATTAGATTTGAAGCCAATCTTACTTTTGATACCCACTTGTTATGGGTTGGTACAGGAGGTACCCGATCCTTGAGAACCCTGTTCCCGAGGCCCCCCCTTTCAAGTTTCTTGACAAATAACGATTTCAGATAAATTTTAGATAAAAGTACTATCAGCAATCAGTAATCCTGTGGATGATGTGAATGTGATCTTGCTAAGTATTATATAGATAGAATAGATCCGTCCATTGATGACAATGCTGTAAGATTCAAAATACCTTATCGTATCGTAATTCAGTATCGAGAATGTGAAAGCAAATTGAGTACGCGATGTGTGAGATAAATTTGAAGATGTAAATCGTTAATAAACTTTGCAAAATTCAGCATACCCCTACATGTAGTACACAATTGATTGTATACTAAAGGAATAACAGGTTTAAATTAAAACGGTTTTAGGTTTTTCAGTGATATGTAGATTTTGTACTACTGATCAATTTAACAAGTACCTCGAACTGAGACATCACGAGTTTTCTTTGCCAATTTTTACTTTCAGCGTGAAGTAAATGTGATATTACGACGAAAGATCTCTAATATGACAGGTCTATCTTATTTAGTGATGGGTGCCCAGTGTCGCTATCATTAAATCCTGGACGTACAAAATTGTGTGAGATTGAATAGATCCTACAGCCTTCTTCCGTCTATATTACCTGATCGTCACTACATAAAGTATAGATAGATAATTGTATTTATGCAACACAGTACGGAACATATAACACTATAAACATAAAGCAAAGTAATAGCTAGAAGTATAAGTTTCACAAATGGGCAGCCTTATTGCTGATTTCTTCCAGGCAACATTCGGATGAAAGAGAACTGATTTAGATTTACCTAATGGTAGGTTGTGAGTTCATTCAAACGTGATATTATAGTAAATAAACATAACAAAAAAATAATAAATTATGATAAACTTATAATAATGATAAAGTGGTTATAAACTATGATTATAAAATATTAAATTATATTATAATTCTTTACACAGATACATAAATAATACAGGAATACATACGGAAATCATACAGTACTGAGGTAGTGATCAGTTACCATATAGCTTTGAAAATGGGTAGGACTTTGCCAGATGGGATAGGTTGAGGCAGGGAATTCCAGAGGATGACAAAGTGTAAAGAGAAGTATTTGTTGTAGAAAGTAGAGTTGAGAAGATGCTTGAAGAAGCTTGAAGGAAAAGGAATAGCTACTGCTAAAGTGATAGGCTCAATTTGCATAAAGATGAGTTCCTATAGCCTGTTTTCCGGCTCTATCACCAGACCTACGATATCGATTGCTTTTTCAATACCTGGCTAGAGTGCCTACTTATCAAGAAAACGAATCCAAATACGATGGGTTTGTTTTATCTGGACGTTTCTATAGCCTTACTGTAGTTATATCAGCAGATTTTTTTTTTAATAATTGGAATACCTACCTACGTATCGAGGAGATTTAAACTAGTCCAAATATGGTATTTACTACCTTGCTCATAAGTTAAGTTCTTATGGTCGCTTCTCATTATATCTTTATCATCAGACTACTTATATATTTTTTTTTTTATGTACAGTCGGCTGCATAATTGCAGCCCCCGATAGAGTTCGAACATTACTATTATTGGCATGTTTTCATTATAATAATTTTTGTTTGATTAATTGATAAGTTAAAAGAATTTAAACTTCACCTAAAGCAGGTGTCTAGAATCTTGCTTGTGATGACAACATTCTTATAACAGCCGTTTTGGAGCTCTAAGGTGGGTCTGCAATTATGCAGCCGACCGTACCTATGTAATCATAATGTGAAGAAAAAGGAAAAGAGGAGAGAAGCTCTTCTCTCAATACACAATATGTTTATTACAGACGTTTAAGTCCTAAAATAAATCCCTAAAGTATAACAAGTTAATAAAAATAATAAAAAGATTAGTCCCAGTTTATAGAGTTTCTCGGATACCACCGAACAAACCTAGTATTTAATATTGCCCACCACTATATAATCATAAAACAATTAATTACATACTATGAAAGATTTAATTATTTATTTAGATGGAAGTAGAATAGACATGAAAACCACAGTCTTCACCCAAGGTACATCCTTGGTGACCAAGACGACGTCAACTATGGTAAGATTGACCAGTTATCCTTGGTTTGACCTTGGTTTCCATTCAGCTGATCAATAGGTGGTTCCAGCAGCTGCTTCGAAGTCTATTCGAATGAACACCGAAGTAGAATTTCTGCTGGATTATAAAAGTAAAATTACGGAAGGTGACTTTGCACTACAACATTTTGCAAATTATTTGAATTTAATTTACGATAACCAAATGTAATAGATATGGATCATTCATTCTAATCAAAATATCACGAAGATTTTGAAGTATTTTTTTTTGACAATTACATTTTCGATAATGACAGAAAGAAAACCTGACAATATCATTATTGAATCAGAAAAGAAGGTTTAGTATTTATCCATTTCTGATACAAATGAGTATGATTCAAAAGCGAACGATAAAGTATACCCTTTCCTTTTTGCAATTCTATCTCCGTAGTTCACAAACCGATCTCACGCATATACGAACTTAAAAATTCCATGTAATCATGAAGATTAGAGCAACGGTAAAATTGTCATCGAACAAACATACCAACATACAAACATACGAATTACTGAGTGAATTTCCCAAACGCAAAATTTACGCGGCACGGATGAAATCGTTAGGGTAGTCATAGACTAAGAAAAAGAGCACCTCGTTGCTAAGGAAGGATTAAAATACCCTAATGGCGGCCAAGTAACTACATTAACTATGTGTGAATGTGTAAAAGATTGCCATATCGAGGAAAATAATCCATTTTTATTAATTTTTATATTGTTGATATCACGCGACGAGGTGACGGAGCGTAATGACGAGCGGTGGCTTACTATGTTGTCAATATGTGCGCTTTCGGCGTGTAGATGTAGCGAACTGGCTTACTATGGGAGCCTCAATTGTTTGTTCTGAAGACGGTATCCGTTATTATTTTTACATCCATGAGTGTAGTACGTTTCTATACTGTTCCTATATTTTACGTTAAATGAGAGAAAAACAATGATTTTTTTTCCGAATTTTTCATTTCAGTACCTGTCCGCAATAGGTACATTTTGCAGTGTAATCTCCGACGAACAACAAAAACTATTTGGTCATTTAGGTTTATATATGCTTTGATTTAATAATCGTGAATATTGATAATCTTATCAAAAAGTAATTCTAAATAACATAAACTATCATTCGGTGGCTGTTCTGAATTTCGATGCTCTCATATTTTAAACACGTGTAACTACTAAGTTTATTAAGATATTTTGATAACATTATATGTAAACATTATCAGCAACAAGAAGTATATTAAAATGACAGTTGTTGAAATTCTCCCGACTGAGCGTCTCACCACTAGCAAAAATAAGAATGATTGTACAAACGTACCTACATTCTCAAACTACTCGTAAGAAACTTGACGTGGTCATATGAGCTATAAGAAGCATGAAGAACTATAGACTAGTATTAGACATCATTGTCACGACAATTGACATAGAGAAGGTATCATTGTAAAAAGAGAGTTTAATACGAGTAATAAAGTCAGGTAGAGCTAATGAGTTTAGTATTCATTCACACCCGGTCCTCTTTGAGAGTATTTTATCACAGATGATTTGTTGGATTAATTATATTATCTATTTTGTAGATTTAACAAGTATTCACTCTAATGATATGAACATTTTGTTGTGCTGACGAGTTGAAGAGTTGTTGAAGTTACATTAAAGTGCGGTGAAATTGGAGAATAGACAACAATATAAGATGAGTATGAATATAAAATAAAAAGAAAGAAAAAAAGAAACAAAAGAGAGAAAGGAAACAACAAAAAAGATTGTGGTTGTTGTTGCGTATCTTCAATATTAAAGTTGTGTTCATAATAACTTAGATCAGAAACGAATAGACAGTGTGATATGATAGTAAATTGAGTTAATTTAGGGATTGTTGTTCGCAAAGTATTGCCAGCGATCAAGGAATCTCGTGGTTGACTGATCTTCGTTCCAACGAATATGGTTTAAGGTTTATGCAAAAAATGAGGTTTGCATAATATCTTATTAATATAAAGATTGATTATTGATGAATTATTTCATGGGTTGTGAGACGGATGGTTCTTACCTATGAGATAATAAAACTTGAATTAATTATTGATAAGCCTTTTGCAAGAAATTATGGTTCATGAGACTTATTAATACACTATTTTGTAAAATGATGAGTTATTTCATTGTTTATGAGAATGAACGATTCACGTCAATGAAATAACAACCTTATTGCAAAAAAATGGCTGACACACGAAAGGTTAATAGAATTTATGCAAAAAAGAGTGGCTTGCATATCTTATTAATATAAAATTCATGATGATGACGTAGACTATGATGACGATGATGATGATGATAATAATGATATTATCAAATGATGATGATGATGATGATGATGATGATAATAATAATGATATTATTAGATGATGATGATTTTTTATTGATGATTATTATTGTATTTTATATTTTTGCTGATTCAGATTACTTTTTTTTAAAATCGTAATTATTATTGTTTTATGAATGATAATCTGAATTTTAAATTTGTTATTAAATCCTAAACGAAGGGACTCGTTTTCTGAGGATGGCCGACTGTAACAGAACCTTAAAATGCTGAGTAAATCCTCCATTCGATTGTATATGTATTTTTATTTGACGGCTGTACCGTCTGTCTACTTTTAGAGAACGAGTTGCCAAGATTGTGGAAGGTTTGTAAATTGAATATATTATTATTTTGTGTATAATTGGCTAGGAATTGATGTATTGGAATAATATCTGTTTGTAATATCATATTTCTTGTTTAATTTGATGAATTCCGAGAGGTTCCCCTACATATGGACCTCGAAAATAAAAACGCTTCATCGATTCGTGAAAAATAAGAACATTTCAAATATGCAACTGGTACCTCAGTTCTTTGCTTACTGTACAGTGGCGTAGTGTGGGTCAGTGTCGCCCGGGGCGAAGTCATAATTTGCCGCCCATTTGACGCCATAAAAATAATCATGTTGACAATTTGTCACCCTTTTCATGTCATAAAAATAATCATGTTGACAATTTGTCACCCTTTTCATGTCATAAAAATAATTATGTTGAAAATTTGTCGCTGTTTTAACGTCATACAACTAATAATGTTGGCAATTTACTGCCCTTTTGACGCCATAAAAATTATAATGTTTGTGTTTGTAAGAAAAAACGTAACGATATGAAACAATTGAGCGACAAATATTTATTTCAAAGTCAGGTGTGGGCGAATTGTGATTTGCAACACCTGTATTGGGCGGGAGGGATATTCAATATATGCAAGTGGGTAAGAGCTAACTTCTTGAAAAATTAACTGTCTGACTGACCGCCAGTGACCGTACAAAATATTTTTTTCCCAAGCCCTCCTAATGGTGGCGCCCGGGGCGGTCCGCCCCTCCGTCCCCCACCTCGCTACGCTACTGTCACTGTACCTACCTATACCTTGAAATAATTGCGGTTGTAGGTGCTTGTACCAATGTATACCTACTTCGTTTGTCAAGCTGCTAGCAAATTATTGTGGCGTACCTAAATTACCTAATCAGTGGTTAGGTATTAAATAGGTTTCTGTTGAATACCTATCTATTACTTTAACTCAATTTAGTCTTAGCAATTTTATGTTGAAGTTTTGTAATAACTTAACAATCGATTGTTGCAGAACAAATTATATTTCAAATAGACTTGTAAAAGATTTTATTGTGGAAATAACACTTAGAGAAGTGTGACATTGATTGTATACAGCGTGATTCTGCGAAGGGGTTCTAACACGGAAGGGGGTTGTTCTAGACGTCTAGGGGAATAACTTTTGTTCTACGACTTTTCGAAATCTATTCCTAGTCCCTATTAGGTGTATAAAAATCAAGATCCTGGGACAACACAATAAAAAGATATGGGCAAATTTAGACATTCGCGAAAACTTGTAAGTAAGAAAATTTACTTTAATTTTCAACTTTGTGTTTTTCGATTTTTTTTAGGGTTCCGTAGTCCTAACAAAGAACCCTTATAGTTTCTGTGTTAACGCTGAGTCCGTCCGTACCCGGCTTAGCGCAGAAGAAAGCTATTATTTGTAATTCAATAATTCTGAGATAACTTTTACTAGAAAATTGCTGCATTTTCGAGTAAAAGTTTTCTCAGAATTATCGAATAACAAATAATAGCTTTATTTTACTAGAAAGTCTTAGCTGCATTTTCGAGTATGTACAAGATTTCTCAGAATTATCGAATAGCAAATAACTGCTGTGAATAGCTGTCTACTGTTTCATACAAAAACTTCGAAAAAAAAATCGAATTTCCAAAAGTAGAACAAAAGTTATTTGCCTAGACGTCTAGAACCTAGATATTGTATTTATTGAGAGAAACTCTTGCGCATGCATGACGTAACAATAGTTCCTCATATCGTTATTAAGGTTACTCGTTTCGTTAATAACGTTATTTTAAGTTATACATTAGATACAATTTTAAGAAACTTTGTGACGTGTATTTTGAATACCAATTAACTATCTCTATCTCTCTATCTAGGTAAAACCACATAGGCACAGTCGGCTGCATGATTGCAGCCCCCGGTAGAGTTCTAAAATTACTATTATTGGCATGTTTTCTTTCATAAATGTTTGTTTGATAAATTCATGAGTTAGAAGATTTTAAACTTCAACTAAAGCAGATGTCTAGAATCTTGCTAGTGTTGAAAACATTCTTATAACAGCCGTTTTAGAGCTCTACGGTGAGTCTGAAATGATGTAGCCGACTGTACCTACTAACTAACTCAAACAATATATAAGCGCTTACCACTAAAGTTTAATATAGTTATCACAAAACAGCACTTGCAGAGCTGCAGGGCTGCGAGTTGCAATTTCAAGCAGACTAGGGGCCGCATTCGCTTTCACAATATCAAGTGACGTGGTTTTCCTATCTCCTAAGACAGACTTCATTATAATAATGTGATTTAAACTTAGTCGTTCTGAACTGCTTACACAATTACGTTTATTTAAATAAATTACTTAGGGCTTGCTTCAGATTGTGTTTAAACATAATTAGCTAAATAAACTGTAAAATTTACGAGTAATCTAAAACTAAATTTATTTCAATAACTACAAAGTTGATATTCTATCGGATTATATGCACTATCAAAATGCCAAAATATGCATGAAAATATGCACTAAAAAGAGCGAAATATGCACAAAATATGCACAATGAAAAACTATAAATTATTAGAATTGACGTTTATTTTTAAATTATATTTATTAATCATTTATTACAATTTTTATGACAATAAACAACAATATATTTTTCCAGTATTTCTGGAGCAAACTTGTGATATTTTTCACTTAATATAAATTTATAAGCTGCAAATGATCTTTCGTCGTCAACTGACGTTATCGAACAGAACTTGAAATTTGGCGCCATTTTTGCAGATACCTCTTCAGGTTGAGTTTGTCGAGTGCCGTTTATAAATGGGTCACTGCGAGCTAGGAGACTATGTTTAACTATACCCAAATAATCACTGTTAATAAAAATACCCAAATATGCAATAACGCTATAAGAATACAATTATATGCATTTGTATATGCAAACATGCAAATGCATATAATCCGATGTCTAAAAAATCACTGATATTGTTTTGACCCTTTGACAGTTGGTTTTAACAGTGTAAACGTATATAATTATTTTTATTCGTTAAAGTGAACTATTTTAAATGTATTTTTTTATTCTATAGCAGTTTTTTAACTCTCATTAATTTAGCTTCCGTTTAGACGCTAGAATAGTGGTTTACTTTTTCTTTTTGTAATATATTTGAACTGTTCTACTATACCTGCCTAACAGTTGGACCTGTATTTGCTGCGTTTGTTTCTTTGAGGTCCTCTAATGAAAACACATCAGTAATAAGGTACGTACTTGCGGGTAAAAAGGGCCACCTACCACTTTAATTAAAATCTAAATATTTCGTAAAAAAAAACTACTTAAAACAGGTCATTAAATACATATTATTTGCTTAATTGTCAATCTGAAAAACAATTAATTTCGCACCTCCGCTCAAATAGTGTCATATCTCAAAAAAGAAAACTGTCGAGAAAAAGTGTCTAAAGTAATAATCTGTTTTTTTCTGGTTTTCTAGTCCTAATTTGAAAACTAATAGAATTAGCGATATGAACATTTCAGTAGATTTGAATGATTTTTAAGCTTTATAAAATGGTGTATTAGGTTTCCTGAAAATATGAAATAAATAATTTTGTTTTTGAGTTATCACTAATATCAAGGTTTTAAAAAACTTTAGTTACCCTTATTACCCGCAGATACGGTAATTTATTGCTTTTCTGGTACCGTCATTTGCTACCTGGAAAACTGGTGAAAACTGGTGTGGAATAGTAAACAGAATAGCGTTCTAGACTAGGCTAAGTCTGTCGACGGCGGCTTAACCACAGCCTGGTTGAGATATTAGAAACACATTTTCATGATATGAGTTTGAGTATGCTCAGTTTTCACTGGATTAGATTTAAAGTTTGCGCGCACAAACCAAAGTTCTTGTTTTTACCTTTTTACTGATGCTGAAAAATGCAGAAAATTAAGTTAAGACGAGGTGATAAGACCAGAAGCGCGATAGAGGTGTCTTAGAAACAGTTTTTGGGTATCAACCTCTAAAATCCATAGAATGATATTCCTACTGTCGTAAAGGTGAAGAAATGCTTTGTATTGTCATACACTTCGAAACACGATTAGACTGATTTGCCTCGATAGAAAAAAATCGAGATAATCTTATAAAATCGTCATTTTTTTTAATTGTAAAGAAAGAAAATTCTAAATTTATATTTTCATAAACCTTACATCAAATCCCGTAAGGTAGTACAGATGGTTTTTCACTAAAATAGATAATAGTCTTTTAATTATATAATACAGTTAAAACGACAATTTCGCCGCGCGCCGGGGAAAGGGATAGAGTCATCACGTGGCGCGTGTGCGAAAGGGATAGAGGTTTTCAGGTCAAGAGAAATAAATTCGTGAAAAATAAAGGCGTGCTAACGCTCCTGCAATGGATTTGACTTTCTTTGTCCGTGAATTCGATACTTCGCGTGATCTCTTTTCGAAAACAATGACTATATTTCCATGCATGTGTAACAGAACCTTAAAATGCTTAGTAAATCCTGTGTTCGTTTATTTATTTTTATTTGACGGCTGTACCGTTTGTCTACTTTTAGAGAACGAGTTGCCAAGATTGTGGAAGGTTTGTAAATTGAATATATTATTATTTTGTGTATAATTGGCTAGGAATTGATGTATTGGAAAAATATCTGTTTGTTTTATCATATTTCTTGTTTAATTTGATGAATTCTGAGAGGTTCCCCTACACATGTTTAAAAAAAAGTATTTTTTGGTTCATTTTATTCAATTGTATATCTTTCGGTGTTATGCATACCTACCTATAATTATGTAATTTGATCCGTTCAAAAACAAAAATTCACATTTATGCAACTAACAAATTCACCGACAGACAGTACCAAAACCGGTGCATAATTAGTTTTATACTATAATAGAAATACACAGTATTATCATGAAGAATTAACTAAGTAATATAACAATTTTAAACCTAAAAATAGTTAAATTAGCTAGACCTGTCTTTTGTTATCATGTTATTAATTTGTTATTCTATGCTCGTAGGTAAGCACAACCTTACCTAAATTTTCACGTTTGAGGAAAATTATAATAATTTTATTATAAACACATACCTATCTATTTGACCCCGGTGGCACAATGGTCACCATGCCGGACTGCCAAACACAGGGTTACGGGTTTGATTCCCGCCTCTGACAAGTATTTATGCTTAGATATTTGTCTGTGGTTTGGTTGTTTCTATGTATTATAAGTATATATTTACAACAGAAAAGTATCTAAGTAGTATATCCGTTGTCTAGCACCCATAACACAAGTCTAGTTACTTAGCTTGGGGCTAGATGGCGGGGTGTGGAATGTTCTGCAATATTTATTTATTTATTTTTTATCTAGATGTGGAAAAAAATGGTCTCAAAAGTATTTTTGACGTGATAACGTCTAGTAAATTGATGGAACACTTGCATTCGCAAAAAATTGTCACGGTAATATTGTAGGCGTTATGCGTCATGGTAATATTATCAGATGCATCACGGTAACTTAGGCAACAGAGTATTTAATAGTAAATCGCTCATCTGGACTTGTGTGATAGGTGACGAATAGAAGACTTACATAAAGGAAAAAAAAATATGAAGGAATAACAAAAAATCTCAATTTTCCATCGTTTATCTAAACCAAAGTTACAGACACCCATTTGTTTTTTAAATACCTATACCACATCTACTTGTACTTAGACTTGTTTCCGCAAGTAGATCTCTTTCGTTTAGACTTATGAAGTAGGTTAATCCAGCACCTATATTACCCTTTCAGATAAGTCGACCATGCCCAGACGATAGAAGCACAACTAACTACAACTAAGCTGCAGGTTTCATCCTTCACTCTAAGAATAACGTCTATTAGCACCAGTGAGATGTAACAGTAGCACATACATTTTTCGAAAAACAGATTTTTTGGTGTCGACCAGAATTAGAACCCACGACCTTCGTAATGAAAGCCGAGGTATATTCCCGCTGGGATCTAAGAAAAGATGGATGGACTCAAACTCTATTAACTCAAAACCTAACTTAAAACAATTCCATAAGCCTGTTTGAAGGCTTATGGAATTGTTGGAAACAAGAAGTTTTAAAATTGTATTGATTTTAAAAGAAAAACAAAGTTGTAAGACTAACCTAAATGATTCCCGCTGAGATCTAAGAAAAGATGGATGAACTCAAACTCTATTAACTTAAAACCTAAGCTTAAACCAATTCCAAAAGCCTTCAAACATCAAGAAGTTTTAAAATTGTATTGATTTTAAAAGAAAAACAAAGTTGTAAGAGTAACCAAACATTTGCGGTAAGTATACTAAAAAATAGAGAAAAACACCTTGTATACGAATATAACCCGTAAGTTTGGTTAACATTACGAGGCGCCGGTCTTTGCTATTATACAAAGTGACGCGATAGGCCGGTGTTCGTGTCTTCAGAACTCTCGTTTCAATCATACAAAGAAGCCTTACTAGACGAAAAGTGCAGGGACAATGTCGATAGAATTACCAATATCGATAAGCTGACGATGACGTCTGTATATCTAGCAGGATTAAAGTGTTACGTCGATAGTATTTAGTACCTTCTGAAAAGTATAAATATACAATTAGTACCTCAAAGATTTAAAGCAGAATCTTTAATTGCATCCCAGCAGGGACCTACATTAGGTCCTCTCGTTGTTTAGTTTTTATAATGTTTGTGACGTTATGTAGTATTGGTATTGTACTTATGTCAATTGGGGCTTCAATATGGATAGGGGGCGATGCTGATTCTATCGTTGCGCAATTTTGGTTAAGACAAAATCTGAAGACTTAGCTATCTAATACAAGAAGAAGAATTACTTATGACGATCGACGAGATTTTTCTAATTTGACGTGCCAAAGGACTTTTGCATATTCATCGAAGGACACCGAATCTGCTTTAATTTAACCTATAAAACCTTTAAAGGTATATAATACCGAATGTATTTTATTGATTATTGCATGTTAAAATAATGGGCTGTTCATACATAATCTTGCTCCCCTGTTTAGTATTTCAAACACTAAATGCTTAAATTGTAAAATTTTGCTTCAGTTTTATCGATAGTTAGAATAACATTTCTTTCAAATATCCCCATCACTAGCGGACGATTTAGAAAAGTGCAATATTTTGGGGTTTCCCGCGACCCGAGCACAGACCCGAGTATCCTGAACAAAGAGACTAGAGTTCACGGGAACTGCGCCTTTGTTGCATCTCTTGATACCACTCTACTTTGTGCTAGAACTTTCATGTTGGAAAGTTTTGGATGTGATAATGATATATTATTATTGACAACCGCCGTTGGGCTGACCTATGGGTTGACTGCGATATTGAAGGTTGTGGATTCAATTCCTGCATCAAACAAATATTTATGTTACAAATTTTTTCTTCTTCTCTGGGTGTTTCTGTATGTATGTATATTAAGTATATATTTACGAAAGAAAAGTATAGGTATAAGGATTTATCCGCGTTTTGACCACCTTAACATAATTCTTGATGCTTAGCTTGCGGCTAAACAGCGCTTTGTGAAATGTCCTATACAGTATTTTTGTCTTACTAAGTTTTTTTTAATGTTTATCCATCATTATCTACCTTTGTCCATCCCACCAGAGGTTCATCCTTTTTTATATTTCAATAATCCGTCATTTTTTTGCTTAAAAAATTAAGTAAGTACAAGCGCTTGTTTGTTATTCAAAGCATGCCAGTTTGTAGTTAGAGTGTGGTTAGAGTATATAAATTTACTTATATGGTATATACTACGTATATTAAGTCTACAAATCAGATTATCAATTTGTTTATCGTGATTGCTCATTTTCTTGATCATTTTCCTGTTTGAGTTTTGAATGTAAAAACTTTACGATTCATTGAAACAATAGTACCTACCTAGACAGGATAAAGTTTAATTTTATGTTAATTATTTACTGAATTAATTTTTCGGTTGAGTAATTTTTTGTTCTAAAGCTTGGCCAAACCAAGCTTTAGAACAAAAAATTACTCAATAGCAGGAAAGTAAAAAACAATTTGGAATAAACATATTTCAAAATTTGGTGTTATTTGATCACATATATTCTATAAAGTTAACTAGCAAACCCGGCGAACTCCGTTTCCCCACCAGTTTTCCTGAATTTTCTTTGCTATAAACCTCACGGAGCCCGAGACCTTTCCAACGAATGCAAAACCGTGGAAATCGGTTCGTGCGTTCTGGAGTTATAGCGTCAGGAAGGTAAACCCGACTTATTTTTATATAGTAGATAACTGCATTTGTCATTTTATACTGAATAGAAGAAAACAGATCACACGATCCCGTTGGTATATAGAAATAAATATTATGTTGAGTTACTTTTCAGGATTCATTGTAGCTTCTGTTCGCGCCGTTCCGTTTCTCCTTCATTCATACTTGCTATTCTATGTCGTACGTAACGTCATAGATAGTGACACATTCTTTCTTCGTCTTGTCAACCATCTTGTTACTAAAACATTAGCTAATACGCAATGTAAAACTTAATAATTAAATAATATAACACAGTTCCCTAAACCGTCTTTGACTATTCGCCCAGACAGCTTCCATATAGTCAAAATTATTCATTCATTTTGATTCACTCACATGAAACCACTTAGTAAGTAAGGATGTGTGCCTTAGAAATGCCCCGCACCAATAAAAAAAGGCACAAGAAACTCATAGGGTTTTTGTAATCGATCCAGTTGTTTCAGAGCCTATGCAATACAAACAAAAATCCGGATAATTTTGTTTTAATATTATTTGCATACTCGCAGATAACCTACAAGTATAGTTCTTCTTCTTCTCGTATAGTGGTGTGGCTCACCTATTATTAGAGTTTTCAGATCGCCATTAGGCCTCTAATTTGACCTAACGACTGCTACTAGAGGTAGCAACCGGGACCAAGTATAGAGAAATCTTACCAAAAGTTTTTTACAACATCTACCTTAAAATTCATTGTAGAAATACCACCTCCAAGGTTAAATTCAGTTTGCAACCTACACCTACTAACTTTTCTGTAATGCAAGCTGAACTTTGTAGGCCGTTTTCACACGCCAAAAATTACAAATGTTTGTGGGACCAACGCTTTAAATGAGAAACTCAAGAAAATAAAAGAACAGGCGGTGTATTTCAATCTAAGCTATTTTTGTTTTGGGCGGTTGCGTACTAATGAGAAATAGTAGAAATCTTGACAGTATAATACAAACCTGAAGTTAAAAATTAGCGAGATCTCGGCCTTTTTAGCGAGATTGATCTCGGACGAAACAGGGCGAGATCTTGCGAGTTTAATGGGATTGCACTCGAGCATAAAAAAGTCTATTGAAAAAATTCGTGAAAATAAATGTTTATTTACTTATTTATTTACCATATAATACCTATAATTTGTATTTTTTTTCTTAATTTATTCAAATATTGTTATTAAGTATACATTTGCAAAAAAACACAAAACTGCTAATCTCGCGAGTTCTTGAAATTAGCGAGATCTCGCAGTATTGTTATTCATAAGCTCGCGGGATCTCGCTTGAGCCACAATCTCGCGAGATTTGCATTTCCTAAAAAAAAAATGTACATAAGCCACACATTCTGTCTGTGGGCATTATATACCTATATTTTTTTATTAATTACACTACGAATATAGGTACTCGGAAGAATAAACTAGCTGTACTGTTCAACCCTGATTGAAACTGGTTAACTTTCAATAATTTTGGTGAACCGGAATAACGATTGGATAAATGAAGTTCTAAGTATGATATGCTGCACTATATGGTTGTCATACGAAAATTAAGAGTAAATAAATATTGCAGGACATTCCACACATCGCCATCTAGCCCCAAACTAAGTAACTAGACCTGTGTTATGGGTGCTAGACAACGGATATACTACTTATATACTTTCCTTTGGCAAATATTTATAATACATAGAGACAACCAGACCACAGACAAATAATTAAGCATAAATACTTGTCCGAGGCGAGAATCGAACCCGCAACCCTGTGTTTGGCAGTCCGGCATGGTGGCCATTGTGCCAACTGGGTAGGCAAATGAAATGTTATTTCGTATCAATGTGGTTTTTAGATATTATTTGGGTGTGAGGCAGAATTAGATTTATCTAATTCAGATTAGTATATTTTTAACAAGAAATTCGGGGTATTCCGTATATACCCCAAATGTTATTCCCCAAATAGGGGATAGTGGGAATTTGGCCCTATTGAAACATTATCCTAGTAATATTATGCTTAAACTAGCTTTTGAATCACGTTGTCCCATACGTTTGTTTGTCCCCCTTTTTCACTCCCTTAGGAGTAAAATTTCGGAAAATCTTTTCTTATCCAATGCCTACGTCACACAAAAAACACACCCTCCAAGTTTCAGGTCTCTACGATCAGCGGTTTAGGCTGTGCGTTGATCCGTCAGTCAGTCAGTAGTTCAGAACAAAGCATTTTATACTATGTATAGATAGAAGATGTTAAAGTTTGTGAGTATATTTGTTACTCCTTCACGCAAAAACTACCCATTCAATTTCGATGAAACTCAGTATGTAGATAGCTAAAGACCTGGATTAACAGGCAACTTTTTATCCCGATATTCCCAAGTGTTCGGAACTTACGCGGGTGAAACGTCGAGGCGTGGCTAGAGGTGCATATATAGATAGATAGATAAACACTTTATTTGTACAACACACAAAACATTGAAAATGACAAAAAAGACGAGAAAGCTTAAATTGTACAAACAGGCGACCTTATCGCTTAAAGCATTATTAATATATGGTATTTTAATATCTGAAAATAAAGGAAATTACCTAGGTACCATTAAACATTGCAACATAGCTGGCTCCCTAGCGACAAAACCTCATGTTTCATTATTAAACTGACAGCTGTCTAGTCGCGGAGCAGATGTTGCGCGACTTAGCATAATGTCGTAGCAACTAGCTGCCTGGGGAAATTATTACACACTTGGGTATGAGCTTGAATTCTTTTTAAATGGACTATAGCAGCACCTAGATACCACAAACACATTTACATAGTTTCCTCTTCGTGTTTGGTCCTACTGAAAAAGTTTCTTATTTTCAGAACAGAGGTTTTTATATGAATACTAGCTGCCCCGGCAATTTAATCCTTCGGCAAACGTTATTTTGCCATATAAAAAAATATTTTATTTTTATATCTTTTCCATTTTTTTTAATTGTTCGATCCTCAGACCTATCGAATATACACAAAAAATTTATACAAATCGGTGCAGCCGTTTAGGTGGAGTTTGGCAACTAGCACCGCGACACGATTGACATCTATATTTATACCTACGATACTAACGTCACTCAATTGTTTTGCCTTCCCGGAACCTCTTCACTAAAACTTTAACTTTATGGTATGGCATTAAAGTTCAAATTGACTTTTAAGTATTATTACGAATAGTTTGTGTGGGAATTGGGAGTATAGAAAAGTATTGTTTTTAGACTTTTTTTTCCGTAAGAACCATCCTCGTACTATAAGAAATATTCTAAAAAAGAATTGGCGAAATCGGTTCAGGTGTTCTCGAGATTTGCGGTTTAGCAACACCATCTATACATTATATAAAATTTGTGTGGGAGTATATAGAAAAGGGTTGTTTTTGAGTTTTTCGGGCAATTTAAAAAAAAATCTCTCCATAACAACCATCCTCGTACTTCAAGGAACATTTAAAAAAAAGAATTAGCGAAATCGGTTTAGGTGTTCTTGAGATTTGAGCTTAGGAACACTTCAGCGATTCATTTTTAAATTATAGAAGAAGATGTGGACGCGGTCATCATTCGCCGCACAACCCGTTGTAATATAAGTATAATATAGAGTAAGATCCCACCTACCGCCAGACCTAGGTGATTTTATAAAAGCCTGCCATGCCTCTAACACAGTTATTAACAACGTGCAATTATGAAATTTAGACCATAGTGGCTTGGTATAGCAAAGCCAATAATCGAACCTGTTAATTTTGGAAAAATAAAATCGCCTATATTTTTGTACCAATCGATAAATGTTGCTTATAGCCATTAATTCCTAGCAACAAACATAGTAACACCTTTGTGGATCATCTTTCGGTGGTCTTGAAGGTGTTGGAATTATTGAAACTGTCTGGCTACTACCAACATTATCGATTGCTATAAAATTATGAGACATTTTCTTTTTTGCAAAAATAACAGGTTCGATTCTTGGCTTTGCTACCTAATAACTCTCCAAGCAACTATAGCTGAACTTCATATTTGCACATCGTTGAAAAATGTGTTGGAGGCATGCGCTGAGTAATTCTCAGCTTTTATAAAATCACGAAGGTGTGGCCGTAAGCGGGATCTTGGCCTATTACTTCCTAACTCAATTCTAGTGTTAGTTACGTTGACAATCGGAATCGTTATTCTGTCAATTAGAACGCGACGATCGCGCCGCGCGTCGCATAGTTATGGTATACCTAGTCACATGAGTAAAGATTCTTCCCTACTCATGTGGTATAGTTTTGAAAGAAGTTTTTGTAAACAAAATAAACGACATTTCCTCTCCACCTACATTACAGTTTTAAAACAAATCTGTAAACAGAACTCTATCCTACACCCCTAAACCACTACTACAGGACGTAGTACGTGTTGAACTTTATTCCGTACTCGGTTTCGAAACTTCTAGAAAACGTCTCCACATTTCCCACTAGAGCTTTGATATTCGAGAATTTGAGAACAATGTTGTGGCCCCTCTACATGATGGCCCAGCTCTAGACCAGCGAGATGGTCATGCGATGGTTGAAACGCAACTACATGATGGCCACGTTCAGCCATCGTTGCCCACTTCCTTTGATATATACATATATATATATACATATATATATATATATATATATATATAAAAATAAATAAATAATAAATATTGCAGGACAATCCACACAGCGCCATCTAGCCTCAAGTTAAGTAACTAGACTTGTGTTATGGGTGCTAGACAACGGATATACTACTTATATACTTTTTTTTTTTGTAAATATATACTTATAATACATAGAAACAACCAGACCACAGACAAATATCTAAGCATAAATACTTGTCTGAGGCGGGAATCGAACCCGCAACCCTGTGTTTGGCAGTCCGGCAAGGTGACCATTGTGCCAACTGGGTCAATAAATATATATATTTATTTACTCAAGTTACAGAGACTCATAGTAATAGTAAAATACTTATTCCGATGTTAGTACTTATTCCAAATAAAATAAAATAATATTTCTATTTTATAAATGTACTTGTACTTGTACTTGAACAGACTGTTTTCCGCGATTAGACCCTTTTTAATTGGGTCCTTTTTGCGTGAGGATGGAGTAGGCTTGTCCAGCACCTACTACCCTCTCAGCCTAGTCGACCATGTCCAGAGGAGAGAACTTGTCAATACTTCTGGAGCCAACTAAGCCGCGGGTTTCATCGCGGTGTTTTCCTTCACCGTAAGAGCAATGTCAATTAGCGCACATATTGGTGCACGGCCGGCCGGGATTCGAACCCACGACCTTCAGAATGAAAGTCGAGGTATCTACCACTAAGCCAACACCGCTCCCTTTTTTATAAATATTTATACATTAAAAACATAAAAATTAAAAGACATCGGTACCATGCCATTATCTTTTAATTCCTATACCATGAGCAGTGGCCCAACAGCGGTTTATATAATCGCAATCCAACCTGCTTGCGATCATAACACCATCTTGTTAGCACTGCCACGTACCCTACGCATTGATGTGCGACGGAAAAACCGACACCATGGTCCGTGGCCATCCAGTCGCCATCCCACAATCCATAAGCTATCCGAAACCACTACACCTTCTACATGCTGGCCCATATAATAAATAAATAATGAATAAATATTGCAGGACATTTCACACATCGCCATCTAGCCCCAAGTTAAGTAACTAGACTTGTGTTATGGGTGCTAGACAACGGATATACTACATAAATACTTTTCTTTTGTATATACTTATAATATAGAAACAACCAGACCACAGCCAAATATCTAAGCATAAATATTTGTCGAAGACGGGAATCGAACCCGCAACCCTGTTTTTGGCAGTCCGGCATGGTGACCATTGTGCCAACTGGGTCGTAATATTAGTGGGCCAGCATGATGGCCCATCATGTAGAGGGGCTATTATAGTTTTTATTTCTATAATAGATATTTTTACGAATACCTACTCGAGTTTCGTTGATCCAATTTTGTTTGGTGTTATCATATTGTTTAACTGTTATGAGTAGAAATAGTTGGTTTACCACACTTTTGTACGTATTGTTTTTGTTTTACTATCTTATGAATATTCATTTTTGCTTTACCTATTGTTTTAGGTTTATCTCTCGTTCGACTCGAATTTAGCCTAACTGTGGCTAAGAAATCTATAGATTCAGTGTCGGCGAGATCATCAATCACAATTGTTAATCATTTCGTGATTGTAGGTACATCTATACTATCTATACTAATATTATAAAGCTGAAGAATTTGTTTGTTTGTTTGAACGCGCTAATCTCAGGAACTACTGGTTCGAATTAAAATAATTATTTTTCTGTTGGATAGTCCACTGTTAATCTAGGTCTCTAGCTATATACTTACCGAGTTTCATCGAGTTCAGTAGTTTTTGCGTGAAGGAGTAACTTTCATATTCATAATATTAGTAGGAAGTTAGGATTCACCGCGTTTTACAGCTATGAAATTGGTATAATCGATGGATAATCTACCAGTGTGATTGAAGCGATTGTCAATCGCTACTACGCGATTTTCGGCGAATATAGAAAATTTAATTTGCACTGGGGTACTGATTGTAGCCACTTCAAATAATCAATCACGTAATGATTGACATTCTCGATGGATCGTCTCTGGAGACCTTACCTTAGATGATAAACTTAAAAAACATTGTAAGTTTTTTATTACTTCAATTCTAAAGGACGTAGGTGTAATTCAAAACCAATTAAACGATTTTCCTTCCTTATTAGTACTTTATATTTACTTAATACCTACTTATAGACCGTAGGAGATTCGTCTTCCAAGAAGATTAATTGCAAAAAAATCTGTCGATTCACAAACAACATTTCAAGTTGTCATGTTCAAAATAAAAAAATCAAATAAAAAGGTGGAAATGACGACGGTACCTACCTACCCCACACGGAATCGAGGCTTTATATTCATGATGATTTTAAAACTCTAGCTCAGACTTGTGAATGATTGTGACAAGCTGCTTGATGGGCTAGGTGGCAGTACGGCTTGATGTTTGCGACAAGTTAGAATATTACTGCTTGAACTTTCATAGAATCGTGTCATGGATCATTTCAAAATTAGTGTCACTTGATTTCAACCTTTTTATAAATTAACTAGCTTTACCCGCGACTTCGTCCGCGTAAAAGTCGAAAATGGACCAAAGAATCACGTTGTCCCATACAAACTTTGCCCCCCCCTTAGGAGTAAAATTTTGATAAAACCTTATCAGGCATCCGATAAGGTTTTATCACACAAATAACACGCCCTCCAAGTTTCAGGTCTCTACAATCAGCGGTTTAGGCTGTGCGTTGATCCGTCAGTCAGTCATTCAGGACAAAGCATTTTATATGTATGTTTACTAGCTTTAGCCCGCGACTTCGTCCGCGTAAAAGTCGAAAATGGATCAAGGAATCACGTTGTCCCATACAAACTTTGCGCCCCCCCCCTTTTCACCCCCTTACGAGTAAAATTTTGATAAAACCTTATCGGATGCCTACGTCACACAAATAAAACATCCTCCAAGTTTCAGGTCTCTACGATCAGTGGTTTAGGCTGTGCGTTGATCCGTCAGTCAGTCATTCAGGACAAAGCATTTTAAATGTATATAGACTAGCTCTTGCCCGCGACTTCGTCCGCGTAACAGTCGAAAATAGTTCTAATAGGATTGGACCAAGGAATCACGTTGTCCCATACAAACTTTGCCCCCCTTTTTCCTTTTTCGTAGAATTTCGGAAAATCCTTTCTTATCGGATGCCTACTTCATACAAATAATACATCCTCCAAGTTTCAGGTCTCTACGATCAGCGGTTTAGGCTGTGCGTTGATCCGTCAGTCAGTCAGTCAGTCAGTAGTTCAGGACAAAGCATTTTATATGTATAGATAAATAATAATAGAAATATGGAAATACATTAAACACAGCTCCATCTAGCCCTAAACTAAGCAACCAGACTTGTAATATGCTCATACACTTTTCCTTTGTAAATCTCTTATTATCATTATAGAAAATCCCCGAAGCTCATACAAATGTAATAATCTGTAGATCATACAAATATTTGTTTGATTTTATGGCAGAAATGCGTCGAAGCAGAGTTCGTCCAATTCATCTTACGATATGAAATTACGAAATCAGTTTAAATAGTGGCACCTCATTTAAGTTTCCGACGTTTCCCGAAACTTTATAATATTAACTAAGTTTAAGTGCCTAATCCTAAATACTGAACGAGACGTTGATGGTGGCTATGATTAATTGCTTGATGAACATTAGAAAACGAGTAGTGGACTTTTGGCGGTTGAATTAGTTTATTTTTTATTTTTTTATTCATCAATAAAATGTTTACAGTTCAAAGTGTTACCAAAAGAAAATGTAAGTCTTCTTCTTTTTTCCCATTTATGGCACAACATGTCATGTCAACATGTCCTTCTCGATTCCACTCTATTCATCATCAAGTCGGCGTTTAAGTACTTTCAGTAAATTTGGTTTCGTTAGCCCCTCCGTGCTGCCGTTGGTCCCGGTTGCTACCTGTAGTAGCAGTCGTTAGGTCAAGTATGAGGCCTTGGACGATCTGAAAACTCAAACATTAGGTGAGCCATACCACTATACGAGAAGAAGAAGAAGTACTCTTCTTGCCTCCATAACACACTCCCGCCATCTCAACTTAGGCGTCCTCTAGCTTGCTTACGCTTATTTACTTCCAAGTCCAGTACTCTTCTGGTGACATGAGTGAGTATTCTCCCTCGGCATAACGTGACCGAACTATGCCAGTCTATTATTTTTCAACTAATCAGTTCCTCTTACATACTTGTTTCATGTTTGTTTCTAATCATGTCACGTCTTTTCACACCACACATCCATCTTAACATTCTTATCTCTACTACATGCAGTTTCCCTCAGGATCTAATATCTAGGAATATTAATTATATAACATTCCCAATGAATCGATGTATCCTCATACCAAGTTTCATCAAAATCGGTCCAGTAGTTTCAATGCAAACAAACAATCAAATCTTTCTACTTTACAATATTAGTATAGATACTTAAGGTGAAAGGGTACCGGCGCTCTCTCCATACAAAACGTAGTCGACTGTTTCCTCCCTGGATAATGATACTAGCACAAATATTTTTGAGCCATAAAACCTATAAATGTCATGACTATGCCCCTATATTTTGTTTTTTTTTTTCATTTTCTAATCATCATATAAATTAAGATTTAAAAAAAATGAAATAAAGGGGTTATTTCGTTCATTTATTTTTTAAATCTTAATTCATGGTCATGGCAGTTATGAGTTTTAGGCAACAAAAATATTTGCTCGAGTGTCATTATCCAGGGAGAAAACAGTCGACTAGGTACGTTTGTATGAAGATATCCCCCGGTACCCTTTCCTCCTAAATGCATTTTAATCAACTTCTTGCACTAAAAGATGATCTTGTAATTAATAGAAAACTGTCAAATTGACTTTTTTTAAAAATATTATTAGGATTGTAGTTATAAATAAAAAAACTTTCTGTTTAAAAGTTTATTGTAAAAAATGTGTGAAAAAAGACAACGCATTAGCAAAATTTAATACAACTGTAGAGATGGTATCGGTGATTTCTTTACAATTATTATGTGTAATGTAAATACATACTGTCATTTTCTTTTGAGATTTGTAACAATAAAGGTCTACGTCTAAAATACTGGAGCACAAATCAAAGTAACGCATCGAGGTCGGCAATTTTCACTATACCTTTGTCGATCGTCTTTTGTTCTTATTAGAATTTTCATATATTGCTGTGCTGAGTAAGTGTGAGCCGGTGCCAAAACTATCATATAGGCGGAGACCTTTATAAATAATAATGCATTGATCGTGTTACATAAGATAAATTGTAATATTACGGAATATAACCAATAACCTATTTTGATTTAATTCCAAATGAATTCATAATTTCATGCTATTGATTTCAAGCGCTTGTTTGTATTCTAGGCTAACATGTTTTTATTTTAAATAATAAAAAAAGAAATAATACAAACTTAGTTTACAGTGAATTAATTAAGTAGAAGTCGTGTTTTCGGTAAAACATTTATTATTTTTAAGATACTTTCGGCGAACTGAGCTGTCGGTAAAAAAAGGTAGCGGCTGAAAATTTTCTCTTTGTAACGATCAACGGCGAACAGTGATTTCTAAGTACATAGTTCAAAAGTAATTCTGTGAACTGTAGCAAGCTCTCTAGGTAGGTACTTACACAAAATAAAAGAAACAATGAAATCGGACAATTTAAGGAGAGAAAAGATATTTTTTATATGTAGAGGTACGCGGTAGGTTATCTAATAGAAATAAACTAATGCATTTTTCATAGGAATTTCAATTTGTGATGTTATTGTAAACGTTTATTCACATCTGAGCATAAATTATAGCGATAAGATGAGTAGGTAGAATTAGGTATTGAAGTATGAAGCTGAATCATTTTATACTTGTACGTTTATACACAAACTGGGGCCTTATTCTGCTAATTTGCGTTAAAAGATTTACTATTGTCATTATATCGAGACTCAGTTAATATTATATCGAGATCTTTACTTTATTTGGGTATTCTGCTAAAGTTTTAATAACAAAGCAATAGAATCGCTATGTTGCCTAGCAACATGGTATATGTTGCTAAGCGATATACCGTTTTGACAACTATCGAGATTCCATTGAGCCACGATTCTAGAGCAGAATACCAAAGTGAGTCAGTGGTGCATCAGTGGTGTTTCGATAGAATAGTTAACATCAGAAGAATACCAATTTGACATGTAATGTCATATTTTTGACATTAAATGTCTATAACGATTCCATCGACACTCTATTGAAACACAATTGTATTAGCAGACTTAGGCCCCTGGTCGCATTAAAAAAGAGTTTACGGATTTGAAACAATAGCTATGATTTGAAATGACACTGTTAAAATTCATAGTAAGAATTTACCCAGAAAATTAATTAAGAGAAAAGGGTACCAAGCGCTCTCTCCATACAAACGTAGTCGACTGTTTCCTCCCTGGATAAATAGCACTAGTTGCATAAAACTTATAACTGCAATGACCATGGCCATATGTTTTGTTTTTTAAATCTTGATTTCTATGATAATTAGAAAATTAAAAAAAACCAAGACATAGGGGATAAACCAAGACATATATAGGTTTTATGCAACAAAAACATTTGCTCTAGTGTCATTATCCAGGGAAGAAACAGTCGACTACGTTTGTATGGAGAGAGCACCGGTATCCTTTCACTTTAAGGTTTAGTATTGTTATGCCTATATCGGCTATACATCGGGCTACACCTAGGTTAAAGGGCCAGTGGGTGAAGTGCGAGTTTTCTCGTATAGCAAACGTTACTATCACGTTAGCGTAAACGAGAAAATTGTATGAAAAGTTAAAGCTTTTCTTTTCTGCTTTCTCGTTTACGCTAACGTGGTAGTAACGTTTGGTAGCATCCACAGGTCATTTTCCTTAAACCATTTCGGAAAAATAAGCATTATGAAGGTACTATCTTTAAAATCAAAGGTTTCGGGTATTTTTTTTTGCAAAAATATAAAACATTAGAGTTTGTTTGATTGTTTGAACGCGCTTATCTCAGGCACTAATGGTTCGAATTGAAAAATTATTTTCGTGTTGGATAGTCCATTTATCGAGGAAGGCTATATGCTACTTTAATTTTGATATTCCCACGGGATCGGGACTTACGCGGGTGAAACCGCGGAGCGCAGCTTGTTTAAAATAATAATGATGTATTTTGCATGTTTAGAGTTTTAATAGGTCGAAGGCTATCGTATGAACACAAAAAAAGGAATAGAAAATAGGCATACGAAAAACTTATTTTATTTAATTCTGATCTAAATTAAAAATGTTGATAAAAAAACAATTTTTTGACCTTTTGAAATAACCAGGCATACCCGCTAGGCATAACCATACTTCGTGATTTAACTTTATCATAATCTACCTACCTACTTGTAAACCAAACGCTTAAGTAAATGCTCTGTTGATTGTATTGTTAACAAAAAGATTTTCTCAAATACTTTTTTAAATAAGTAACTTAAAATGCTAAAAAATTAACTAATTTAGGACATTACATTTTGGTCCCATAAATAATCTTAGAAATTAATAGAGTGCTGAAAAGTAAAACACGAAAAATGTATAATATCAAATACACATACAATTATAAGTAGGTAAGTATCTATAAGTAAGTACATAATATTTTGTGAATTCTTTACTGAAAAAAAAACACTATACTTTATGTAATACTCTAAGTTATATGAAAATAAATGCTAAATACATAGGCAGATATTGGGAATTCTAAGCTAAATATATCATAGGTAAAATACTGTCTAAGTAAATACATTAATACATATTAAGTAGTTAGTATGTGAGTTACTTTAAAATCTAGAATTTAATAGTAACTAAGTACTTAATTAAGTAGGAATTCAGTGTGAGTTATAATAATAAAATTGTAGTACTGTTCAGTTGACCAAATAGGATTTGATCCATAAAAAAGGCGATGAATGACACCTCCTTTTTTTGAACTGGATTAAAAATGTATCTGTAATGGAAGTATTAATATACAGTTTTTAGTTCCGAGCCTAGCGCTGAACGCTGGAACAAGAGTTTCAGCGTTCATCGAGGCAACATCTCGACGAGCAACGTCGCTCTAACGTTTGTCGCCAAAATAGCGCGGTCGGGATCCAATCCTGATGATGCGTCGTGTAGACGCGAAACACGTGTCGTGGTCTATGAATGGTGTCACTAATACTAATTTTTGCTTGTCCTCATTGCATGACTCTTCAAGTGGGCGGGAGTGCGGTGCACATTGCATTTTGTGTTTTAGCACTAGGCTCGGAACTAAAAACTAAATATTAATACTTCCATTACAGATATGGAGAATCAATTAAAAATGTATTTTTAAAAGGAATGTTTACACTGCCTTGTAAAAGGACGATAGAAACAAAATACCTAACTAAAAATCAATTTCTTTACAGATCATTATTTGCTATTGCATTATTTGCTTAAGAAGTTCTCGTAACTGTAGGTAATATCAAAGAAAAATAATAATAAAACCCAGTGCAATAAGTGCTAAGTGGTATATAAATATATGTGTTAATAGGTTTTAAAGTAGAAATGTATACTTACAAAATGCTTAGCCGTAATTAATTGTAAGACACGTTGCATTTTTTTTTGCCTTAATATTAAGACAATGTAATCTAGATTGTAAATACCTAAACAGCCATTTCCAGATTTTTTAATAATAATTACAATGAATAAAATTTGGCTCGCACATGTTAAATATAACAAAATTAATCAACTAAACTCGCTTTAAACATTAAAGCTTAATTAAATTAAATACATTTCAAAAAATGTGAAATAGGTAATTATGTAAAAACGTACATACTTATCTTATTCAGTTTTATACTTTTGTAAATTCTAAAATTTTCAACAATTTCAAACAAGGTATTTAGATTATTCTCGTAAATGAAAAATAAATGAAGCAACCATTACAAGATTTTCTGTTTTAAAAATTGTGGTAGATTTAACGTCAAATTGAATTTGAAACTTTTAATAATGCAGTGTTTAACACATTCCTTATTCCAAAACGAGGTTTAAGGATAGTCCGAAATGTGGATTTAAACCTTAGATTTAGAGACAGATTTACTGTTGAACTATTGTCTAAACATTATCCCTATAGATTATATAGGGAACTATAGCCTAAACACTATCCCTATAGATTATATAGGGAAAGTGTTTAGACTACAGTTCACGAGTAAATCTGTATCTAAATCTAAGGTTTAAATTCACATCTCGGACTATCCTTAAACATCGTTTTGGAATAAGGGGGATTGAGTTCTATGAGATAAACCGTCGGTTCTATTTTTCTATTTTTCATACTTAATGCATAGCGACGGTATGCTTAACGCCAGCGATGACCCAAGATATCAACCAATAGCAATGCAGCATCAGGCGGGCTAACCGAACAGGGAATGCACCAGGGAATGATAAGCTTTATCTAATATAATATTGACATTCAATCAAAATCAATTTAATAATGGCATTTGTTGTGTTGACTGACGTCAAATCTCCTTTCAAAAGTACAAAACCGTTAAACCTAATCTAATCTTCACTACAAGATTTGCTCCTCATCCGGGACAGTTTTTCCGCCTCCTCGATGGTGTCTGGAAGTCTCATGTTCCTCGTTTCCGGTAGCATGAGGACCAGTAGGCTGGATATGATGCACATACCTCCGAATATTACGGTCGGCATATATTGACGGTATTGTGTCTGGAAGAGATAGTTCTATCAGCAATGCTATTTTATAGATTTACTAGCTTTTGCCCGCGACTTTGTCCGCGTAGACGTCGAAAATGATACCTTTAAACAAACCACCTCCAAAAATAACTTTCTACCCCTTTTAACCCCTTCAAGGGATTAATTTCAGAGCACGTCTTACATCAATTTTGTTAAAGAATGTTTTTGCAAAATTTGTAGTAGATTGGACCCAGCAGGAATCACTTTGTCCCATACAAACTTTGCCCCCCTTTTTGACCCAATTAGGGGTAGAATTTCGGAAAATCCTTCCTTATCGGATGCCTACGTCACACAAAGAATACACCCTCCAAGTTTCAGGTCTCTTCGATCAGCGGTTTAGGCTGTGCGTTGATCCGTCAGTCAGTCAGTCAGTAGTTCAGGACAAAGAATTTTATATGTATAGATGATTGCTGGTTACATACAAGGAAGTGGGGGAGATATTTGCCCAGTAGGAAGTGACAGATTAGGAAAAATCTTAGGGTTGTATTACATTCCAGCTGTTAAACAGGACATAAACTTTCTAGACATAAACACAATTATTATTCTTGTGCTTTGGTAGGCATGTTAAGTCGGTATCAGCAGTTACTCTTGGCAGCACACGTTAGGTATAATTAGTGACTCTAGAAGCTAAAGAGCGACCTGAATTAAATACTGTAATACAAGCTGAAGGACACGCCATACGAAAAGAAGAAACGTCTACACTCTATTTTGGAAGGAACTGTATCAAATAAAGAACTAAATACAGATAAACTTACCAACAGAGGAGTCAGCGGTGCCATCAACGAACCAATCCTGCCAGCAGTAGAACAGAAGCTGATCAACGTCTGCCTCATATTCGTTGGGAACACCTCAGACACGTAGATGTAGACGGAGGAGTAGGCCAGGGTCACTGCCATCTTGCCCACCAAGTAGAGAGGGATCGACCACATGTCCGCTGTCAGATAAATAGTTGTTACTAAGAAGGTCTTTCTATCTGATGGCGATTTTGTAATACTAATTAATTTCATACATGTGCAGACATTCGTTCTTATGGTGAAGGAAAATATAAATAGAAATATAATCGTTAATTTTGTTCTTTTATTTGGTTTCAACTCTTTAAGGCGCTCTAGTACCGTGTGTTGGTATTCACATTCCCTTAGCCCCCGCTCTCAAAAACGTAGCGTGCTGCGTGCTAACTGTTATATTTGATCGATATGCAAAACACTTTAGCATTATTATCCACAAATATAGTTCCTAGAGGTCCTCCTATTTTTGAATAAAACCCGATAAACGATCTAATAATTCTCTGTTTTCTAACATTTTTTTTATCGAACGAAGTTGTTCATGTCATGTTTTCAACCACAATAAACAAAAACATGGTTATTAAACTACAATATCCATTTATATCCAAATAACAAAAAAAGAGTATTTGATTAGTTAAAGTTGCTTAAAACAAAGGTCGATTTTGGTAGCTTTATAAGCACCTGCCCTTAATTCTTTATCGACAGCTCAATAGCTAAATGGTTTATTACTTCTATGCCTTATTTTGCGGAATGAAAGAGTAGAGTTATGTGCGCTACTAATATTGCTCTAACGGTGAAAGAAATCGTAATGAAACCCGCTGCTTAGTTGGCTGCAGACGTATTCTGTCTGAAAGGGGGTATAGGTTCTGGGAAAAGCAAGTACAGAGCCATTTAAATACAATATGATTAAAGTTACTGGTGCTGTTTAAATTAAGACTGCCTGTCCACTGGAGCGGAGCCAGGTAGCGAAACGGCGCCGATGGCATTTCTACCAATAGCACTCCGCGAAAACTCCGCGTGCGGAGTTCTTATGCAATTCTATTGGTGGGAACCACTCCGCTCCTTTAGATTAGACGTAAACGACAATATAATAGCACATGAGTATTAAAGTTTCTTTCGCCAAAGTAGATAATCGTTTAGTTCATAGGTTTAAGGATTAAGACATAGTTTTTAATTTATTTGATCAACTGACTAACAGAGTAGGTAAACTATAATTTATTCTTCGCATGTATATTTTCATTAAAAATATAACGATAATTAGACTACTATACTTCGAAGCTTGATATTATCAAAGAATACTAGTTATTTTCTACTTAGAAAGACATAAGGAAAATTAGTGAACGATTAATTGTCATTTTTATGACGAATAATTACGTTCTTAGTAATGAGACTTAATAAAAAGAAATATAAGTCTTCAATGTCGGGGATGTCTCTATTTTTTTTGCTATTAATTATGGCTTCGCACGGCTTATGCATTTAGCCAGTGTCAAGTTATAATTTGCATCAAATTATGACCCGATTTTTCATAAATCGGGCCTAAAGTGTTTCAAAACAGTCAAAGTCGTCATAGTCCGTCAAGTCAGGGGCTATAGTAAAGTGGCAAGTTTATCATAACCTTAATAGGAGATTTAGAGGCAACGAGAAAACTTCATGTTTGACACTGATTTTTACTTTCACTACACTTGTGCACTTTCACAGAACTAAATTGAATGACATTCCACCAAAATTATACAATTCAACTCGGGTTACAACTAAGTTTCATAAAAATAAAACTGCAGCACGACATGTTGTTAACTCGGTCCCGCCAAAACTCGGCCAAAAAAAAACCCTTATAAGATCACTTCCTTGTCCGTCTGTCTGTGTGTCATCACTGATTTTCTCAGGAAAACGGGTGGACCTAGCAAGTTCAAAATACCAGATACTGAGGTCTATAAAGATATAGTCCCTAATGTAGGTATAAAATCAAGGCACTGAGTCAACATGATAAAAAGATATGGGCAAATTTAGATTTTCGCGAAAACCTGTGTATCTGTTTATACGAAATATGTTTCTGTTATTGTTTTCAATTTTAATGTTATTTGAAAACATCCAGAATTTGCATAATTTTTGGAGTAATTTGAGAAGAAATGTAACTTTCTATCAACAATGTTGAAAGTGTAACATAAAGTTAATGGTCGCAATCTATATATATAAAAGAAAGTCGTGTTAGTTACACCACTTATAACTCAAGAACGGCAGAACAGATTTGGGTGAAAATTGGTAGGGAGGTAGCTTAGAGCCAGGAGACGGACATAGGATACTTTTTATCCCAATATGCCCACGGGATCGGGACTTACGCGGGTGAAACCGCGGGGCGCAGCTAGTAGAATATAAAATACGAAGGGTTCCATACAATGTTATATGGGAGCCCCTCTTTTTTTAAATATTTGTTGTTATAGCTGCAATATAAATACATATCATATTATATTATTTGACGACCCAGTTGGCACAATGGTCACCTTGCCGGACTGCCAAACACAGGGTTGCGGGTTCGATTCCTGCCTCAGACAAGTATTTATGCTTAGATATTTGTCTGTGGTCTGGTTGTTTCTATGTACATATTATAAGTATATATTTACAAAAGAAAAGTATATAAGTAGTATATCCGTTGTATAGCACCCATAACACAAGTCTAGTTACTTAACTTGGGGCTAGATGTCGCTGTGTGGATTATCCTGCAATATTTATTCATTTATTATTATGTGAAAATTTTCAATTGTCTAGCTATCACGGTTCATGAGATACAGCCTAGTGGCAGACAGACGGACGGAACTCAGACAGTGTTTGTCTTATACGGTTCCGTTTTTACCCTCTGGATATGGAACCTTAAAAAGCATAAGAAGGTTTGTAATAGGTTTTACTTATTTACTTTTTTTAGAGGACAAGAAATTATGTTATTTAAAAAAGTCCCAGCTCCGGTGAACTCTTTAATGTGCGAATATTTCATCTTGCATCAAATCAAAACACTTCAAACAGATGTAGCTAATCTAAGCACCTAAAAGGTGGGGAGGCTTTACTAAAGCTTCCTCCATAACACTTTTTGTTATCTCTAAAAATATCTAAGTACACATAAAAAAAATTAAAAAAAAAAAAATGATTAAATTAAGAGTAACAAAATTGTATTTTATTTGATTAAAGCCAATGAATTAGCCAATCGCCAATGTTTCGATAATTATCTAATAGTAAAAGATGAGATCGTGATAACAATTAATTGAAAAGGAACGTACGCATTGATAAATGCCATTCTTCGTTTCGTTTTATATCTGATAAATACATACATATCTACTTGTATTATCTTGTGTTAAACACGTGTTACTATTTCATAACATCATAGACGAACAATCTATAATTTTAACATTCAAAGATCCGATTGACTGGCTGATAAATCAATGCACAGCTCAAACCAAAATGGACGGATTGGGCAAAAATTTGGCGAACTTTCTTTTTGAGCCCCTGACCTTCATTGGCTGTTTACAGTGAAGTTGTGAGAGCAAAAATTCTCAAAGGATGGATACTAAACGACCGTGATAAGTTGACCGGCTCGCTTGGACTTCCATGTCTGATTTAAAACCAGTGAAGCCTCTCCAGATTCTATAGATTTGATGTAGGCAAAGGTATCCACTAAGGATTTTGGAAAATTCAACCCAAAATGCACGTACACTGTTATAAATTAATAATAAATACCTATAATAGGTATTGTAGGCGCTGTGTAAAGTGGCCTACAATAATTGTAGGACTCTTTACACAGTGCTATTTGGTCCCAGCTAAGAAACTAAGCTTGTGTTATGGTATTCAGACAATGGATAGAATACTTTTTTTTGTAAATATATACATAAATAATATACATTAGAAACATCCAGACCAGAAACAAATATCTGTACATCAATATTTGTTTGAGGTGGGAATCGAACCCATAAATTTCTGCGCGCAGGCGGATGTTCACCCGTCATGCCACAGAGGTCGCTTTATTGCACCATAAGTTTTAGAAATAAATAGTAGTTTGATCCAGAAGTATTGACATGTTCTCTCCTCTGGACACGGTCGACTAAGCTGAGAGGGTAGTAGGTGCTAGGCAAGCCTACTCCATTCTCACGCAAAAAGGATCCAAATAAAAAGAGTCTAGTTGCGGAAAAAAAGCCCGTATACATACATACTGACATGATACTTACTTATACTTACTCGTGTAACGAACAATGTAGGTTGATGATTCATTACATTATTAAAGTGTTGTAATTGATGTTTTCATTATTTGTACGCCTATTTGATGCCTATGCTTGTTTCTTGATAGGAACAATTACTCATCTTTCTTTCTTTCACTTATCAGCATGTGCTTTATCACTATTAGCCTATAGATATATGTTGCATTTGACGAATTTATAGAAAACTAGCAAACCCGGCGAACTCCGTTTCGCCACCAGATTTTCTTGATTTTTCTTTGCTATAAACCTCACGGAGCCCGAGACCTTTCCAACGAAAGCAAAACCGTGGAAATCGGTTCGTGCGTTCTGGAGTTATAGCGTCAGGGAGGAAAACCCGACTTATTTTTATATATTAGATTATAGCATAGCAATTTAAATCATTTAACTGAAGGACAGTCAAATATTTAAAATGCTATTTAAACAAGTATATTAAAAATTGGTTGTCTGTAAAGTTGGTTTACGGACGATTATTTTACATGATAAAGTCATACTCTGACGCTGAGGCCGATCGTGCCTATCTATCGCTTGTTCCGTGCTCTGGCTTACATCGTAACGAGACCGTAACATGACACTTTTTTGTGAATGCAGTACGGTGTGCATTGATTTTTAAGACGTTATCATCACGAAATCTCTGAAACTACAAGTGCTACGAGTACCTTGGCGAGCACTAAAATAGGTTTTTGGGAATTCGACTTTTAAAGAGATAAAAGTATTGATAAAGTTTGTAGTACTTAACTATTTATTTATTCTGTGTTTGTTTGTAGCACGTACTACGAGAATGCGCTTTGTGGCTATTATTTATCCCGATTTTGTTCGACACTAAAGCGAAGGTATCCGTGGATCGCAGCTAAGTATCTATAGATACTATCCTTCTAATCTATACTTATATTATAAAGCTGAAGAGTTTGTTTGTTTGTTTGAACGCGCTTCTCTCAGGAACTACTAGTTCGAATTGAAAAATTATTTTTGTATCGGATAGTCCATTTATCGAGGAAGGCTATAGGCTACTTTTTATTGCGATATTCCCACGAGATCGGGACTTACGCGGGTGAAACCGCGGAGCGCTGCTAGTAAGGTTAGGTTAGGTTAGTAGAACCTACGTCCACGAATGTACCTATTTATTTTAGTTTAACTACAGAATATATAATAGGTATACCTATGTAGGTATAATAGGAATTGTATATAAATTTGTTATTTTTAGATTCATAATAATAACCACGTATTTACTGGTCGGACAGGTGTAGAAAAACGATGATCAAAGCATTTGTTTAAGTAGGTAATGTTTACGATAACTTAATATGTTTTTATTTACTTGAATTGCTATTTAATTGTTTCTAAACACATCAGTTTTACAGTGTGTTCCAACGCAAGGTTTCTAAATATGAAAGGGCGTTTTTTCTAATACATCCGATGCTGAAATTTTGAACATTTTTGAAAATTTTGATGTCATGTTTATTGGAAAAACAGATGTCTTTTTATGTGTGTTTTGGATATTGTTACGGCTGCCCAAGTAGTTTTCTTCCTATTAGTTTATCAACAGTTAATAATAATAAATAATAACCTCGCCTCAAGGTGCCCGCAGGGCACCTTGAGGCGAGGTGACGGGGAGTAACGACGCCGCGGTCCCGAGTTCTCGAGGGGCAAGTCACCGTTCCTCACCTCCGGCTTGCCTTAGTTGGTTGGTCGGAGTGAAAACTGATGAGGAAGCGGTCCCCCGCCTCTGGCTTGCCTTCACCGGCTGTCCAGAGTGGAGTCGCAATAGCAGAAATGCTCGAAGGATGGATGCTGAACGTCAGTGATTAGTTGGCCCGCTCGCTTGGACTACCAGCGATGACTTAAAATCCAGTGAGGCCTATCCATCCTTTAGCCACTCACGTTCCTGTTGCCCCCTTGCTGTAATTCACTCGGCTAATTAGGGTGGCCCAGTCTGAGAGTTGGCGAGTCTCCGCCTGCCATTTTTACGTGTTTATTGAACATTGTTACGGCAGGTGCCATAGTATCCATAGTTCCCCAGTATCTAGTCCACTACCATCCCATCACAATAGCTCCAGTAGTTTTGTCCTGTAGATTATCAATAGTTTTCATCCAAACCGGAGGTTGTCCTTGGTTGCACTTTATAGTGTAGACAGGGATAATCGCCGGTTTAGAATCCACCCCATTGCTTGCTATTATACTTGTTATTGTAAAGGGCCTCTACGTGTTGGCTTCGGCTCCACGCAAGCCTTCCAAAGGTCCGGGGCTCCATAGCCCCGTGATACAGGACGTATAACAGACAATAAATAATAATAAATAAATATTGCAGGACATTCCACACATCGCCATCTAGCCCCAAGCTAAGTAACTAGACTTGTATTATGGGTTGCTAGACAACGGATATACTTTTCTTTCGTAAATATATACTTCTAATACATAGAAACAACCAGACCACAGACAAATATTTAAGCATAAATACATGTATGAGGCGGGAATCGAACCCGAAACCCTGTGTATGGCAGTCCGGCATGGTGACCATTGTGCCAACTGGGTCGTCAAACAGTTCTATCCAAACTGAAGATTGTCCTAGGTTGCATTTTATAGTGCAGACAGGGATAATCGTCAGTTTAGTGTCCACGTCGATACTTTGCTATTAAACTTGTAATTGTAAAGGGCCTTTACGTGTTGGCTTCGGCTCCAAGCCCGCAAAGCTCCATAGCATCATGATATGCACACATAACAAAAAAAAATGTTTTTATTAAGCCTATATAGCCAGCCAAACGCAACGCGTCAGATATACCCGTCGCTTACAACTAACACTGTTGATTGTAACGAATGTGTATTGTTTTTCTCAAAAGTGCTAAAATAGAATTGTAAGTGAGATCTTCACCGATATTTTGGGGAAATTTGAGACGAAAACCTCTTGTCATTTTAAAGCTAGACTAGTTTTAATTCTTAATTTTAGGATAGCTTCAAAACTACAGGAAATTTTAGGCTCAAAGTCACACCAAAATGTCTGTAAAAATCTTAACTTCAATTCCATCTCAGCTTTTTTGAGAAAAACAAAACACATTCGTACAAACAAACAAACACCAACCAAGGCGACTGGCACCGATAGTAACTATTTAGTAGGCTGTGTAACAAGGTCGTTGGCGGAGAACAATTTATTTATGTCCCTACTTAAAGGGGGTCCCCTTTAAGTAGAGACATAAATAAATTGTTCTCAAATGCAAATTGTGCAATTGTTACAATTACCTTATAATGTAACAAACACGTGTAGAACGAATCAATGGTTCTACCGCAGATGTCGTTTTATACCTACAGTAAGTAACCTTGACATTATATTGACTGAAAGAACATTATGTGTTTAGATGATTAAGTCGTTACTGATGGAGACGCCAACAATGTAGTTTGTGTTACATATTTAAAATTAATGTTTGGTAGAATCAACCATTGGAACTACTAAATTAATGATTATGTAAAAAGGCTCGTTTTTGCCAGCGGCTTCGCTTGCCATTTCACCGTCCTAAACCTTTTCTTAGTGGAACTACACTTCACAAACAACACACCCTCCAAAGATGTTCCTAGGACCAGCAGTTTAAACTGTGTATTAACTTTCAATTTTATATTTATTGACTAGCTGTGCTTCATGATTTCATCAGCATAAGTCCCGATCCAGTAAGGATATCGGGATAAAAAATAGCCTATGTGTTAATCTATCTACATATTGAATTTCATCTCGATCAGTTCAGTAGTTTTTGTGTGAAGGAGTAACAAACATACACATCTTATCTTATAATATAAAAATGAATCGCAAAATGCGTTGGTAAGCGCATAACTCAACAACGCCTGGACCAATTTGGCCAATTCTTTTTTTGTTGTCTTTGATATTGTCAAGAGAAGGTTTTTATGAAAGAAAATATTAAGAAAGTTGCGCAGAAAATGATTACGCAGGTGAAACCGCGGGGCGCAGCTAGTACATCTATAATATTAGTAGGATTACCGCTGTAGAGTTCCATCGTTTACGGATACGAAATTAAGATAAATGAATACTCACATCTTGGCAAGAAAGAGAACAGCAAACTCATCACGGCACATGTCACATAAGTACAGAATAAAGTCTTTTTCCTCCCGTATTTGTCCAATACTATCACAACCACAATATACGCCGGAATCTCCACCAATGTCACCAACATGAAGCTCACATATTTATTTTTGCTCAAAGACACAGCATTTATCGTCATCCCATAATAGACCAACGAACAGGTCAACCATAGAAAGGAACATATCATTAACCGATTCCATATAATTCCTGAACGAACAGCTTTGTATAACTGTGATTTTTTATCATGTGCTTGATTCTCCGGTTTCAGTAGCGGGTCTGCTAAAGCTTCCAGCTCTAATTGTCTAGGGTCTAATTTGTTCAGTTTGGCTGCTTTTTTCAAGACGATGATAGCTTCGTCTCTTCTTCCCTTGCTGAGGAGCCATCTTGCGCTCTCATTCATGTACCAGACGTAAGCCAGTACGAGGATACCAGGGCTGTATAGAATCAAGATGTAAGTGCGCCAGTTGTCCACGCACCATGCCAACAGAGCGATTAGGACAACACCTATCACGAAGGTCATATTACACATTGCTGAGACGATGACGCGTTGCTTGACTCCAACCAGCTCCACAACTACAACAAAAAGAAAGTAATGTAAACCACTAGGATAAACTTCGCAGTTGTGAATTATTTCATTTCTTATAACATTGAATAGGTGCAAACAAGACTCTATAGGAATGAATAAAAAGCTTATTTTTCTTTAAAAATTAAAACAGCTGTTGGGCGATGTATTGTTATGACTTCTCCGAAGAAGTAAAATTGTAAGAACAATAGAGACATAACAACTGCATCTATGATCAGCCGTTCATGCGTATATTGACATATTTGGTAACATAATAAGGTACACCTACATTTGAAGGTGAAGAGGAAAGGGTACCGGGGGCTCTCTCCATACAAACGTAGTCGACTGTTTTCTCCCTGGATAATGGCACTAGAGCAAATATTTTTGTTGCATAAAACTTAAAATTGGTTTTTTTTGTAATCTTAATTTCTATGAAAATTAGAAAATGAAAAATACCATAACATAGGGGCAAAGTCATGGCAGTTATAGGATTTATGGCACAAAAAAAATTGTGCGAGTGTCATTATCCAGGGAGGAAACAGTCGACTACGTTTGTATGGAGAGAGCGCCGGTACCCTTTCACCTTAAGCGTGCTCTGTTTTATGAAAATATACTAACATTATCTCGTCCTACTTTGGTGGACGACTCAGTAGGATTTGAAATCACCTTGAATCATAAACGTAGTACCTACTGACTGATGTTTTGGAATACGAAATTGTTTAACCTACTTTTTTGTTATCATACTAGCATTAAGTTCTTACCTACTTATTCACATCTCATTTTATTGAAATTAAAATTGAATTAACGTGGAAATTCCTAACACGGGTTGTATAATGTTCATAGTTCTTTTAGTTCGTCTTTACGACTCAGGAGTAATTGAATCAGTTGCATTATTATCAACTAGCAGCGCCCCGCGGTTTCACCCGCGTAAGTCCCGATCCCGTGGGCATATTGGGATAAAAAGTAGCCTATGTGTTAATCGAGGTCTCCAGCTATCCAGCTACAGAGTTTCATCGCAATCGGTCCAGCCGTTCTCGAGTTATAAGTGTTGTAACAAACACGACTTTCTTTTATATATATAAGATTTGTGTTTAGGCACTTAGATGATCTAAGACAATTATGAGGTCTTCAAGTCAAACCCACTACCCTTTATTCCAAAACGAGGTTTAAGGATACTCCGAGATGTGGATTTAAGGCGCTCTTCCAGTACCGTTTGTAGGTATTCACATTACCTTAGCCCGCGCTCTCAAAGACGTAGCGTGCTGCGTGCTAACTGTTATATTTGATCGATATGCAAAACATTTTAGCATTATTATCCACAAATATTGTTCCTAGAGGTCAAAACCTATCATTTGATTCATTTTTAGAAACAAACGTTAACTATTTTTGAATAAAACCCGATAAAGGATCTAATAATTCTCTGTTTTATAACATTTTTTTTATCGAACGAAGTTTTTCATATCATGTTTTCAACCACAATAAACAAAAATATGGTTATTAAACTACAATATCCATTTATATCTAAATAACAAAAAAAGAGTATTTGATTACTTAGAGTTGCTTAAAACAAAGGTTGATTTTGGTAGCTTTATTAGCACAGGGCCTTAAAGCTTAGATTTAGATACAGATTTACTCGTGAACTGTAGTCTAAGCACTATTCATAAAAGATGATATAGGGATAGCCCTATATCATCTTTTATGAATAGTGTTTAGACTATAGTTCCTCTGTATAATCTATAGGGATAGTGTTTAGACTATAGTTCTCGAGTAAATCTGTGTCTAAATCTTTTGATTCCTTTGCATGATTACTTATATGTGTTTAGGTACTTACATGACCTCAATTATGAGGTCTTCAAGTCAAACCCACTAAGTCTGTAAAAAGTTGTTGTTCACACTATGGGCCACCTTTTTAGGGATAGGTACAGTCGGCTGCATAATTGCAGACCCACCGTACAGCTCCAAAACGGCTGTTATAAGAATGTTTTCAACACAAGCAAGATTTTAGGCACCTGCTTTAGTTGAAGTTTAACGTCTTCTAACTCGTGAATAAAAATATTAGAATGAAATCATGTCAATAATAGTAAATTTTGAACTCTACCGGGAGCTGCAATTATGCAGCCGACTGTACCTACATTGTTTTTTAAAACGGTTGGGTTTATTGATCATGTGCAAACATTTACATTAATACTATTACTAGCAGCGCTCCACGGTTTCACCCGCGTAATTCCCGATCCCGTGGGAATTTTAAAATAAGAAGTAGCCTTCATCAATAAATTGACTATGCAATACAAAAATAATTTTTGAATTCGAACCAGTAGTTCCTGAGATTAGGGCATTCAAATAAACAAACAAACTCTTCAGCTTTATAATATTATAACTTAGGACTTAGATAGCGATTAATAAACGAACAGTACCTAACGTACAGGTAAAAGTTACTTACTAAACACATAAGCCGAAGGATACAGCCCCCCTCCGAAGCCAGCTTCGAAGAAATGCAGAACAACATAAGTAATATACCCCGGAGCAAATGCTCTAGATATTCCAAATATCAAACTGGCAGCTGATGCGAATCCAACAGCGATCTTCCTTCCGAACCTGTCGGATATAGCACCTGTGAATAACATGGCGAGGAACATCCCGCTGTTGTGTATTGTACCAATCAGAGCCCGCTTCCATTCTTGGCAGCCGAGGTTGAACTGAAACAAATTGAATAAGTTAAGACCGTTTAGGTTCACATTATCAATTAATTAATTACATCGATTTTCCCGAACTAAGCTCTGCAAAAACTGTCACGAATCGTCAAGCGACGTGAATTCCACGAAGTTAACAAATTGACAAAACACTATCTAGCATTTAATCACATGATTTTGTGAATCGCATGACAAGTTTTTGAGCTTGTTTAGCATCACCCAGGAGAAACGTACTCTAGATGTGATTTAGTGATTCATCAACTGATGCAAGTCATCGTCACATTATGCATCAGCATCGATTGGTTTAAGCGACAAATCGTAGACAAGTCTTAACCTTTTAGGTTCATAATGTCCAAACCCCAAAATGTCCAGAGGGTGCAAATTGTCTATATCACAGAAAGTCTATGTCCCAAAATGTCCATTTCCCAGAATGTTGATTATCATACTATATGATTGTCAACAGTTGTTTTTTTAGTCCACCATCTAATTTTATTTCAATAAAGTAAAATAGAAACCCTGGTATGAATATGGACATTATGGGATAGTGCCTATCTGGGACATGGACATTCTGGGATTTGGACGTACTGGGATATGGGCATTCTGGGAAATGGACATTTTCGGAAATGGACATTTTCGGACATAGACTTTCTGTAATATGGATAATTTGCACCCTCTGGACATTTTGGGATTTGGGCATTATGAACCTTAAAGGTTACGACTTGTCTACGACTTGTCGCTTAAACCAATCGATGCCGATGCATAATGTGACGATGACTTGCATCAGTTGACGAATTACTAAATCACACCTCGAATCTGCAGGATTTGCCAACCACAACCTAACCGCAACGTTTCTCCTGAGTGATGCTTAACAAGCTCAAAAACTTGTCATGCGATTAACAAGATCATGTGATTAAATACCAGATAGTGTTTTGTCAATTTGTTGACTTCATGGAATTCACGTCGCTTGACGATTCGTGACAGTTTTTGCAGAGCTTTGTTCGGGAAAATTGATGTAATTATAAATTGATAATTAATGTATGGTTGTTATGTATTGTTGCATTGGTATATTGAGATAAATGCCCTCAAAGCTAATATTCGTAGTCACAACTTTGAGGAAAATTATTGCTTATTATTTATTCATGAATAACTTGAAATTTGACGAACAGTGTCTGCTGATGATTGGGAAAAACAATATTGTTGTCTTTTATTGGTTCAATAAACCCTCAACCACAAAGTAGGTAGATGTTAACCAATGACTATCGCAAACAAATGATAGTATCGAGCTTCATTAAAGACATGCTTGAATCGTCTTCAATCACCTATTTACTTACATGTTTATACGAACGACCTTCGCTAAGTTATAACTCCACACACAATGTGAAAAAAGGACACAATGTATATAACAAGAAATAATGAAAACCCAGAACAAAATAGCGCTATCAATTCTACGATCTTTAAGACGACGTATTTATTTTTTTAGCCAATTCCATCCCACTGCATGGCAAAGGCCTCCTTCATACTATTTCCTGTCTAGTACCAGCTGCGTTCAGCTAGCTACGGTGCGATTTTAACTAGTTCTGCCATTGCTTTCTGGGTTCTGCCGCGGGGTCACCTGCTGTGAAGAGATATTGGTAAAAACCACAGACTACTATAGATATGGCCAGCGCAATTCTAACGTCAACAAATTATTTGTCAATTATATTAAATTCTATAAAACCTTCTGCCCTTCTGCTGACACTATGTGCAATTTCGGCCAATAACACGTGGAAAAGTGAAGTGGCGGAGAACGAGAAAAAACTCAATGATGATTTAATTTGTCAATGATTTGTCAAAGTCAAACAAAAATCAAGATTGATTTGTCAAAGTCAAACAAAAATTAAGATTTTAATATTACTTTGACAAATCATTTGTTTCGATTTCTTTAATTTCTTACCTCTTTAACCAAAGACTCTCCCTCTAGATAAACGATTTTATCACATTCAACAGTGTTATTGCTAAAGTCGCTAGCTGAACACTGCATATCAGTTCCGTTGTATCGTTCATACATTTTGCAATACTCCTGCTCTTTTGTATCATCGTTGACGGGTATAGTGTAGTTGAGCCACGAAGTGTCATTGATCCTCTGCTCGCATCCATCCACTTCACATCTGGAATATGTCTTTATTTAGAAGATGTTGGCTTAAAAATAATTGTGGCATTAATCTCATAATATAAAGGGTAATTATGTTAGCACCCCGTCGAGAGCTACTTCTATGCACCCAGACAACTTATGTTCTGCAACTTTTATCATAAAAATAAGGTTATATAAAAAACACTTTTTTTTTTAAAAGTGCTTCTTTAAAAATTTCAACTTAGACGAGATTCGAACTCGCATCCCTTGAATACCGTTCAAGTGCGCTTACCAATTACGCCACTAAGTCAAGTACCGTCATAGTTGAATTTAAGTATCGCATTAACCTCTTTTCGAACTAAGTTTCGTTAGTGCAAGCCATGCACTAAATAAAAAAATCATTAGGGTTATGTTAAATTCGAAAATCAACTGGTTTTTAAAATAAAATCCGTTTAGACTTAGAACAGTAGATAAAATTTAAAAAATAAGTTTAATCGTCAGATTATTTGCTTATTTGCCTCCCCGTGTAAGGAATAACTGATTTACAGGTAAACAAACCAACAAATTAAAAAAAAAAATTCAAAAGTTTTAGAACAAAAGTTATTTATTTAGGTGTCAGAAGTAGTCTCAACCGCTTGCTAATATAATAACCAATAATCCTGTATAATTCCGATTTGATTTTCTTATTGTTCATTGAAAATAATGGGGCTCCCACACAACACGGAATATTTTTCAAGTAAAGTAAGTACCAATGTAGGTGAGGTGTGGGAGCACCATAAAAACATTTTGGAAGGTCGATTACAATGTTCTACAAATACATAATTCATTATTATTAATTTAAATAAGTATCTCAAATGACGAACATAAATCCTATTAATCCGACTAATTTAAAAAAAAAATTATTAATGTGAAAGTTTGTATGTGTGTATGTTTGTTACTCCTTCCAGCTAAAACCACTAGACCGATTACGATAAAACTCTGTATGTAGATAGCTGGAGACCCGGATTAGCACATAGGCTACTTTTTATCCCGATATTCCAACGGGATCAGGACTTATGCGGGTATAACCGCGGGGCGCAGCTAGTCCTACTAATATTATAAATGTGAAAGTTTGTGTGTGTGTGTATGTGTGTATGTTTGTTACTCCTTCACGCAAAAACTACTAGATCGATTGCGATAAAACTCGGTATGTAGATAGCTGGAAACCTGGAAGGACACATAGGCTACTTTAGATCCCGATATTCCCACGGGATCGGGACTTACGCGGGTGAAACCGCGGGGCGCAGCTAGTGAAAATATAATATATATATAAAGGAGTAGGTAGCTATTTTACAAACAAAGTTATTTTTGTGCCTTTCAAAAATATTGATTAATAATAAAATAAATGTGCCGTAAAGGTTGATCAACTCGATAATCTTATTGAGATATTATTTCAACCTGAGATTATAACCGATAACAGACTGTTACCCTTTGATGAATTCATAAACAAAACACACGTGGGCGTTAAGTTGTCTCATTTCAATGGATTTATGATAAAATAACAAAATATAAATAAATATTGCAGGATATTCCACACATCGTCACCTAGCCCCAAGCTAAGTAACTAGACTTGTGTTATGGGTGCTAGACAACGGATGTACTCCTTTTATACTTTTCTTTTGTAAATATATACTTATAATACACTAGCTGCGCGCTGCGGTTTCACCCGCATAAGTGCCGGTCCCGTGGGAATATCAAAATAAAAAGTAGCCTTCCTCGATAAAAGGACTATCTTAAAAATATTTTTTCAATTCGAACCAGTAGTTCCTGAGATTAGCGTGTTCAAACAAACAAACAGACTCTTCAGCATTATAATATTAACTATAGATAGAAACAACCCGACCACAGACAAATATCTAAGCATAAATACTTGTCTGAGGCGGGAATCGAACACGCAACCCTGTGTTTGGCAGTCCAGCATGGTGACCATTGTGCTAACTGGGTCGTCAAAAAAAAAATGCTGGTAGGGCAGTAAATGGTAGAAAACGAAAAAGCAAATAAATAAACGATAACTCACCTGTAAAGTTGCTTTGGCGCTTCGAAAATGAATCCGCATTCGAAGAAACTGCTCAAAAGCACCGGGTACAGAAGCAGGACGAAATTCAATAAGTTGTACCTCCCGTATGGCCCAAGACTTTCGAGCATCGAGTCTAGATTGATTTCTTTTTTACTTCCTTCCATTCTCAAAGAATTGATTCAAACATAAGAACGTTACTTCGAATGTACTCGCCCTCTGAAATGGATTGAAAAGTTTAACTTTAAAATGGGAAACATTAAGCGAGTTTTTATTAAACGAGAGTTCAGTTGCAGTTTTTCCGTAGTACTTTTACTTTGTCACAGCATTGTGGAAACTGAGTTTTTGAAGGATTTCGTTGAGAGAACGTCGTGAGTGTTTTTAAGGATTTGTCTTTTGTTCAGCTTTGTTGTTTAACCACAGAGAAGGGATTTTAGTTTGAATCACTTTTGCTTGATGTTGCTTAATAGTTACTATACGTTGTTGTTTTATTATAGGTTTTGACGTGATAACGTCTTATAAATCGATGAACATCGGCATTCACAAAAGAGTGTGACGTCATGCCATTGCCATGCAGTTATTGCCAAGGTAATCATAGCATCGTATTGTTTTGGAACGAAGTTCTTTATCGCGGGTTGGAGAGGGCCGGACCTAGTCGGGAAAAAATGCAGCGTTACGAAAACGTGTCACGAAAAACCGTTATAGAAAAATAAAATGAAAGAGACATATAACTAAAAACTTTGACTTTGTTCAAAAAGCGTGTCCCGCGACTCTTTTATTTTTTTACGATCTTTTATTTAGCTTAACCCGATGTCTGTCATGAAATCTTGCAAATAAAATTTGATCCACTTCCCGCTTACCGATTGAGCTGAAATTTTGCAAACATGTGTAAATCGCGTGACAATGCAATAAAACCTAGTTTTTAAAAATATTTTTGAACGAAGTTCCTTATCGCGCGTTGCGAAAGGGGGCTAGACGGAAAAATTAAGACCAAAAGTTGTAACGACACTTTTGGCTATAGTTTTAAGCCGTGCGGCGTGCGCGTGTTTCTCTCTCTCTCTCATAGAAAGCAATTACTAAAATTGAGCCTACTGATTAAGTTTATATTACATTATATTAGTTAATAATTAAAAAAAATACAATTCCTTCACTAATTAATCGAAAGGAACTTTGTTCCATCCGGATGTCCCTTGACACCTCTCAAGTTTTTTAAAGTTTTGTTAACGTAAACGCTACAAACCTAAATTGCATGCCCTATGGTTGAGTAAGGTGATTCTTTAACTATTCTGTAACACCAATACTATGTACCCTTATTCGCAATAAATGAATTATGAATTGAATTGAAGCTTTTTTTAACCTAACGACTTAAATATGTACTTACAAAAAATGCGAACAAATAGATACTAAATAACTTTTCAAGTAGTAACATCCACTTATTCTTAATCATTGTAAAGTTAATAAGGCCCTCTTGTTACAAAATTAAAGACGCATTAAGAGGTCAATTAATTAACAGGACTAATGGATTGCAATGCTTATTTATTCCGGTCAATTTGTTCAATTGTAAGATATACCTAATAGAATTAATAACAGTGTAACTCGTGGTTAGAGGAAATTGGAAGATAATTAATTTAAAATAGGTACTTTTTCGACGCAAAATAGTCAGATAATTACCAAAAAAACATAGTTTGCCATAAATTTTGTGTTTTTCTTTTATAATTTTTGGATTTTTGTTTTTCTGTTGTCTGCGCCTTAAATGCCTTGTAATAATATTTTTAACTGTCCCTGTAATTAGGGTTCTGTACCCAAAGGGTAACAACGTGACCCTTTTATTAAGACTCCTCTGTCCGTCTGTCTGTCACCAGGCTGTATCTCATGAACCATGATAGCTAGATTGATGATATATTTCTGTTACCGCTATGACAACAAATACTAGAAACATAATATTATAATGGTACGGTACCCTTCGTGCGCAAGTTCGACTCGCACTTGGCCGATTTCTTTTCAATGCTTTTTGTTAAATGACCCTTGCGTCACTGGCAAGATCTAGTTCGAGCCCCATTATTGTTTTAAAAAACTGTAAATGTGTATTTTAGAAAATAATTTTATTTGTATATTGTTTGTATTAAGTAGCTCTTTTTAATTTCGCAATTTTTTTTCTGCAATTTAAGGCCTGCATTATGTTTTTTTTTAATTTATATTTGTTTATATATAAATAAAAGGAAAAAAAATGAACGTCGTAGTTTCACCGAGTCGAAAGTTATACTCAATAAATATCTCGATATGCAACAAAATGACCTTCAAAATTGCGGGGCTTCCCCTACGCCGCGCGCGGTGTGTTACAGTCCTTAAATAAATTCTTTGATTCTTTAGTTATCCAGTGGTGTCATTCAAATTTGGATGGGGATGATGGATATGTAGCTGCAACACTAAACTGTATCCGATTTTTATCAATCGTTTTTTTATTGCTTTCATAGGGACGCAATTAAAGAGACGTATCCACGTCAAAATGGTCTATGTATTAAGTTACATAGATAACAAAATAGTTAACAATACAATTCAAAACCTACTGATACTAAAAACAAATGTTTATTAACTCGGTTATTGATGCGAGCTTCCTGGGTATCGCTGCCAGGTTGAAGGTCGCCTATCATGTTACTTTACATACAATTACCTAGAACTCCTGCAGACTGTAGACTTTATCATCTGATACTTCTGGACTATTATCTATTGTGTTCTTTTGCAACAGAAACGCCGACAGTTCACAATTGTTTGATTGTTTTATCGGCTGCTTTATTCTGTTTCCTATAAACTATTACTCCCTTATTCCTAAACGAGGTTTAAGAATATACCGAGGTTCAGATTTAAACCATTGTCTATTCTATACTAATATTTTTAAGAGATTTTTTTAAGTTTTTAACGAATAGGCTCCGAAACTACAGAACCGATTTTAATGAAATTAGGTATGAAGATACATTGATTAATTGGGAATAACATAGGCTACTTTTTATATTGGTATTCCCACGGGATCGGGATCTAAATAATATAAATATTAACGTTAAATTACGTTTATTTTAGACTATGGTTTAAATCTGAACCATGAACTATTCTTATAACATTGTTTTGGAATATAAAGGGGTCATCATATATTACGCTTCATTAGATTAAAATGAAAATTAGACACAACATAATACTGCTTGAATGTTTTTAGCTAGCCTTTAGTCCAACAAAGACTTTCCTCATTTCCTTCCACGTCACGATCTTATCGGTATTTCTGGCCACTCTGCATCGGATGCATCAAAAATATAAAGTCAGTAGTCTGCTGTAGTTTACTGACCACAGACAACAATGTTAACTAATTTACGATTCTCTTACTTTGATAAGCAATTTGTGTAAATCAAAATAATTATAAATGCTAGTCTGTTTGTTTGTGGAGTTTTGAGACTGAAAAAAAAAACCACAAGGATAAAATTTATTCTCCATAATTAAAAAAAAAATGTATTGTTTTTATTCCAAATACCAACCTAACTTAGAACGTAGTTTGTCAAAAAAATTACGAGGTCTAATACCTAGTTAAATATTGATTTATGTTGATCAGCGTAAACAAGATTAATAGTTATGTATGAACTCTATTTTAAAACTATTTATAAGTAAGTAGACATCGTGTCAAGAACGATTAATATTTATTATGATTATATATAAACCTGTTTGGCGTTTGTAGGTGCTTATATGGATTTCGTTCTGGTAATTGTTTCATGAATAAGTTTAAGTGGTTACTTTTAGTATTTACTAATAGTTGAATTTTAAAAATTCTTATTTAAATTCACCGAAATACTTATTACAGGTTTCCTTACGGTTTTTTTAGCGATGTTTTCTTTCACATCGTTGCATTGAGCACAATCATAATATAATATATTCATTTATCAGCGGGGTAACGCTGCTTGCATATTGTCCAGTTTTGCACCGGGAACGCTGGGGAGGGGTTTGTTCGAATAGGTTTAGTTTTAATTTTTAGGTTTTTTTGTTTATATCTCATTTATTTATTTATTTATTTATTTTATTATCTTAGGAACACCCACAGCTAATACTACAAACTAGAAACAAAAATATAAATCAGATAGCCAATAACGGGTATCCACAACTAGAACTAAATTAAAGTAAAGAAGCAGTTATTAACACGATATCAGAAGCAGAATAAAGATCTACATATTAGGTACAGAGAATCACATCTGTTCGAATGCAAAACCCAACATTGTATAAGTATCAAAGTTAAGGAGCAGCATCGATACATAACAAAATGAAAGTAACTTAATTATCACCAGTGAAAAATTGTTTATATTATATATATATTATATTATCATATTTAGTTCGTAGTAAATTCCTCGTATTTGTATTTATTTGAGATCTTTGACCATTAAAATATATATTTTTTAATAATACATTTATATTATATATACAAATATGTATAAATATGCTTTTACATTATTTGTTTACATTTTTTATTACATAAAATGATAGGTGAGCGTTTGACCACTATCACACCCACGTGATGGCAGGTGACGATGCGGCCTAGGATGTACCACGCTTTCCTAGAAGATACCTGTTCACTCCTGACTTTAAGACCCCCAAATTGTAGAAGTCAGGAAAGACAGATGCAGGCAAATGAGTCCATTCAGTTGCGATTACTTAGTGAAGGAATTGTAATAACATCAAAAAGTGTCGTTACAACTTTTGGTCTTAATTTTTTTCCGTCTAGCCCCCTTTCGCAACGCGCCATAAGGAACTTCGTTAAAAACACTTAGTGCAGACGTCTGGTATTTCCATTGCCATATATCAGTTTGCCTGGGTCTATGATGAAAGAATGGATATGGCAAAATTAGGTCTTGTATACTTAAATTAATTTTTCAAGATCGAATTTAAAATTTCAAAACTCTAACCTAACCTCCATCATAAACCAATGATGTGTGAAAAACTTCGCTTGCGCGATTTAGGATCTATGATCGGCTTAGTGGCGCCATCTGTTCGTGGCAATGTGAAGTGTCGCCACAAAATAATACTACAAAAACGTTTACTAAAGTGTTTACTTTTAAATATTCACTCTAACTATAGCGCCATTTGCTCAAACTCATAAGGCTTTAGGTAAGTACCTACCTACTCATTAATTACTGCCTCAAGAATGAGTCGTGACTCATGTCATGCTTATGTCAGATCGAAATATGGAATAAATATGAGAAAACATGTGATTGACAGTTTTCGATGGATTGTTAGACCTACATATTTATTTCCAAGGAAATAGGATTCTGTTTTGGGTAATTTGTCCAATTAATTTTGGTTACCTATACTATTTTTCATGGTCTCAATAATAATGAGGAGGCTCACAGCTAAGCGAAGCTCGCTGATCGTTTACGGTCGTGCGAGTTAAACGACGCTTGGCGCGGTCATTACTTCGATGGGTGACCAATTAGTAGTGTGGCAAAAATGTGTTTTTGTGAGCCCCTCCGTGCTTTGGAAGGCACGTTAAGTCGTTGGTCCCGGTTGCTACCTCTAGTAGCAGTCGTTAGGTCAAGTTAGAGGGCTTAGGGCGATCTGAAACCTCTAACAATAGGTGAGCCACTCCACTATACGAGAAGAAGAAGAAGAAGAATGACAGATGTGCTTTTATCAAAGTTATTATGATATTTTTAAGGTAGAAGATATCTACCGCTGATTAAGGGTTTGTCCTAGTAATTCGATTATCGAACTGTTAAGACTATTTTGTCCCAGTAGTTTGGTTGGGGGAGACAATCAGCCTATTCCACTTTAATCACCGAGGTTATATAGTAATTAAATAGTAAAAGACATTCCACACATCGCCATCTAGCCCCAAGCTAAGTAACTAGACTTGTGTTATGGGTGCTAGACAACGGATATACTACTTATATACTTATCTTTTGTAAATGTATACTTATAATACATAGAAACAACCAGACCACTGACAAATATCTTAGCGTAAATACTTGTCTGTGGCGGGAATCGAACCCGTAACCCTGTGTTTGGCAATCCGGCATGGTGACCATTGCGCCAATTGGGTCGTCAAATCAATCACCCAGGTGCTTAGCTTATAGTAAAAGTTTTAGTGTCATTTAAGCACCTAAGATAATTAGTACTTTCAAGGCCACTTCAATGATAACGAACTGGTGAGACTATTTTGTCCCAGTAGTTCGGTTGGCCGGCTAAGAATTGAAAAAAAAATTGATGGCGCGAAACTTCAACAAAGGGAGCGTGAGGTTTTTTTCGTTACGGAATTTCTGGATTCGGTCCCCGCGCTCAAGGCGCGCGATAGAAGCTATGCAATAGCTTAAAAATGTGTGGCACTCGGGGACTGCCGCGGTAAAGCTATTGCATCGCGCGAGCTTCGTACAGTCGTACCATATACATACACGTTAAGCGAACGCTCGGTCGAGCTACATGGTAGGCGGAGTGGGGGGTGTTAGGTTTTATTTTCGTTACGGAATTTCCGTGCTCAAAGCCTGCGTTAAAAGCTGTGCAATAGCTTAAAACCATACATATTCTTTTGCATTCGTGGGTAACTTTTCTTTTTATTAATGTCCTTGATTATTGCGACATACAATGTAAAACAATTCGTATATTAAGTACCTAACCTACTTATTGAAACTGGTATAAACTGGATTTGGACGCTAATTTTTACAATACAATGACCTCTAATGAAATATTTAGGATACGATGCTCGTGATCAGCTGATTTGATTCATTTAGAGCAGGAGTTCGCAAACTTGTATTGTCTACTGCCCACTTTGAAATTAAATTATTTTTTATCGCCCACATTTTTTCACCTAAAAACCACTATAAAATATCTATACTTATATTATAAAGCTGAAGAGTTTGTTTGTTTGTTGGTTTGAACGCGCTAATCTCAGGAACTACTGGCTCGAATTGAAAAATTATTTTTGTGTTGGATAGTCCATTTATCGAGGAAGGCTATTTATCCTGATATTCCTTTTTATCTTGATATTCCCACGGGATCGGGAGTTACGCAGTTGAAACTGCGGAGCGCTGCTAGTATTTAATATAATAATAATTCATTATTGTAAGTTATATTAGCGGAGATTAAACATTAATTCAAAACGAGAGGTTTACTATAACCTGCAAGAGTTAACTTAAAACCTGAGCAACTAGTACGTAGTACCTACAAAACGCCCCATTTTTTTTACCGCCCCCCTTTAGGTCAGCAGCGCCAAAAGGGGGGCGTTATCACCTTTGGGAAAGGCTGATTTAGATCGTATGATCAATGATTTATTGAACTTAAGTTTGTTAATAAAAAGTAATGCATGTCTACCTAACTTGTTTCACTATCAAGATTTTTAGAGCGCCATTAGCCTTGGCGTAATAGCTTTTAAACACAGATATCATAATATCACTAACACTACATAGTATACTTAAAACAAAGTCACTTCCCGCTATCTGTCCCTTTGTTTTTTTTTTAGAGTGATTCAAGAGGAAGGGCTTAGGAAGGTACATTAAACAAAATCATCATAATATACGCGTATACGCGCATAACTAGCAACGGCTATGGTTTTTTATAAATCTAATAAGTTAACAATAAATATATAATTTCTCACTGACTGACTGACTGATTCATATTGCACAACTCAAACTAGTGTTCCCGATTTGAAAAAGCCTATACTATCGATTGGCCTATCGATAGTATCGATATAACCGACACTATCGATAGTTCAAAACGTGGCAAAACTATCGATAGTATTGTTGCTCGCGTAAAATAAACTATCGATAGTATCGATTGTATTGTTGCCAAAAAATAAAAATGTATTGATAGTGTCGATAGTATTGTTGCTCGTAAATAAAAAAACTATCGAAAGTATCGATATTATCGATAGTGTCGATACTATCGATACTGGGAATACTATCGATTGTTTTTTTTTTACTTTCGAGCAACAATACTATCGATAGCTTCGATAATATTGCCTCGTTTTCTGCTATCAATACTATTGATAGGCTATCAATACTATCGGTTTTAAATGAACTATCGATATACTATCGATTATTCAGCGATAGTCGACTATCGATCGGGAACACTAGCTCAAATCAATGCACGGGCTAAAATTATACAGATAGCTGTTATGATGTAGCCGTAGGGATCAGCTTAGAAATAATTTAGAATAAACCTTACGCAAACGAAGTCGCGGACAAAAGCTATAATAAGGTGCCAAACTACAAAAGTAATATAAATGCTGAAAATGTCTGTAAAGTTGGTTTACGGACGATCATTTTACGTGATAACGTCGATAGCAACGATAATACGTTGCTAGGGTTACCTTGTTAATCACGCTCACATTCCCGTAACGTGAGCGTGACGTCACACTTTTTTGTAAGTGCAGTAAGGTGTTCATCGATTTATAAGATGTTATCACGTCAATATTAGAGAAAGTTGAAAATACGTGGTTGCTACTCTTTCTCGTGGTAATTTTACTTTTGACTGTAGAAACTTAATTAGTACTTGATTGTAACTATCTTTAATTATCTCTACTTTAGAAGTTGTTGAGATAATTATAATTTATAAGTAATTTTACGATGTTTGAGACATTTTGCTGAGTTCATTAACACTGTAATAGTACTTTGTACTTGTCACAAGAGTTACTTCACAAGTTTTTAAATCTTCTTCTTCTCGTATAGTGGTGTGGCTCACCTATTTTAGAGTTTTCAGATCGCCTTAAGGCCTCTAACTTGACTTAACGACTGCCTTAGATGTAGGAACCGGGACCAAAAGCTTAACGTGCCTTCCGAAGCATGGAGTACATTTTTCCCACACTACTAATTGGCCACCCATCGAAGTAATGACCGCGCCAGGCGTCGCTTAACCCGCACGACCGTAAACGATAAGCAAGCGTCGCTTAGCTGTGAGCCTGCTTAAATAAATTAAATAAATTAATAGGGCGGCGCAGGCGCAGCTATGGTCCGGCGGGTGTCAAAGACATTTTATTTGGAACGAGTCTGCGCTTTTAAAGCTTTAAAACATAAGTTCAACTGTATCTACTTATACCTACCTACTTATTACGTTACATTATCTACATAACAAACATACAAAGATTCATTATTATTCCAAACGCAATGGATTCGTTGAATATACTAATAAATAACTGTTTATTACGATTAAAATCATTCGTGTACAATGTATTTTATTGTTTTAAATGGTCTGTATTGATTAGGTTTCCGATAGTGAATGAAATAAATCTTTGTAGGATTTTTAGTTATGACCTTGACGAATGACCTGACGTGCGGCTTTAGTCGGTCGATAGTTTACATTTGAAGATAATCGTCAAATAATCCTGAGGCTTTCTTTAATTAAAGAAAAGTCCATATATTTCGAAACATGGTACTTGCTGCATCACTACATAGTATAAAACAAGGTCGCTTCCCGCTGTCTGTTCCTATGTATGCTTATATCTTCAAAATTGAACCACGGATTTTGATGCGGTTTTTTTTAACGATAGAGAGATTCAAGAGAAAAGTTTTGGTATCTTAAACAAAACTACCACGCGTATGAAGTCGCAGCTAGGGAACAAAAAACTGAATTTATTCTGCTTTTTGCTTGCTAACACGTAAAATCACCTTCAAATTCGCTATAAATCATTATATTATACAGCTATGACCGTCATCATCAAGACAATCGTGATGTTCAGTTTAGACGCCGTACGGGACTGTAAAAAATATTACTCATCAATCTATCAAGTACTACTCATGTAAAAAACGTAATTGATATAAATTGCAAGACTAGCCAAAATCCCTCAATAGATGGCGGTTTCTGTTATTTTGCAGGTTTCAAATGTAGACTTAGGTACAGTATGCGTCATAAGTACAATAATACTATTAAATAAAATAAAATAAATAAATATTGCAGGCCATTTCACACATCGCTATCTAGTCCCAAGCTAAGTAACTAGACTTGTGTTACGGGTGCTAGATTACGGATATACTACTTAAATACTTTTCTTTTGTAAATATATACCTATAATACATAGAAACAACCAGACCACAGACATTTATCTAAGCATAAAAACTTGTCTGAGGCGGGAATTGAACCCGCAACCCTGTGTTTGGCAGTCCGGTATGGTGACCATTGTGCCAACTGAGTCATCATAAGTACACTATCAGTGCGCTACAATGATACTATGAACCATTAATGGCCTTACGATCTTCTTCTAATAGACGTAACATAAAAACATAAATACTTGAATTCAAAGTACCTACTTTGTGAATTTTATTTTCTACATGTTAGATAGCCAACATGTATTGTAAAGACATAGGTCTTTAGTTGGCCGAGTGGTATATGCCGCCACCCGCTACTCCAGCCAACGTGGGTTTGATCCACAGGTCTTCTTCTTCTCGTATGGCTCACCTATTGTTAGAGTTTTCAGATCGCCTTAAGGCCTCTAACTTGACCTAACGACTGTTACTAGAGGTAGCAACCGGGACCAACGGCTTAACGTGGCTTCCGCAGCACGGAGGGGTTCCCGAAAATACATTTTTGCCACACTACTAATTGGTCACCCATCGAAGTAATGACCGCGCCAGGCGTCGCTTAACCCACACGACCGTAAACGATCAGCGAGCTTTGCTTAGCTGTGAACCTTCCCAACACAGGTTACAACCACAAGTTACGTTGTCACACTGTGCTGCACAGATTGGCGATATCGCTAATAGAAAGCAATCTTGTCTAAGGGGGCAGGATTGTTATCGTTACGCTACTAGTGTACTTTTGAGCGCCAATTGTAAGTATGTTTAGTTTATGTTTTTAGAACAATCGAACAACAAAAAACGTGGCAAAAACTATTTTAATTAAAGATGAAATCGACTAATTTTAAATCGTTTATACATGCATGGTAAAGGCACATTACTAATAAGTTTTATTTTTAACCGACTTTAAAAAAAGGACGAGGTTGTCAATTCGGTTGGATGTATTTTTTATAGATGTTCGCGCATATCTTTGTTTCGACAATGGTTGCCTATTTTGGGTCGGGTAATTTCTCGTTCCACTGCTTAGATAGGTACCAGGTAGGACCTTTTGTCCTTCGAAGGCCCTCGCTTATTTGACTTCAAGTTACGAATGTATGTATATCTTCTTGGCGTGTTATATAGACCGCATCTTCCCCTACCATCGGGTGAGATAGTTGCGTCTCCTACCATCGGGTGAGATAGATTAGAAATCACTAACTCTTCAGAAGCTTCAGTGAAGTTTTCAAAATCACTAAGTAATGTGGAACCGTATCCAAAATGAAGTCAAGTTTGATGATCTGATGATGATTTTGGATATAGGAGAAGAGTGTCGAATTTCTCACTTACGTGTATTTTAAGGCTAGTGCCTTAAACACTTATACGGATAAAACCGGGTGATTTATACGGGTGAAACCGGGTGACTTATGCGGGTGAAACCAGGTGACGTATACGGGTGAAACCGGGTGACTTATACGGGTGAAACCGGGTGACTTATACGGGTGAAACCCGGTGACTTATATGGGTGAAACTGCGTGACTTATACGAGTGAAACCGAGTGTAGAGATCGAGACAAATACGGGTTTCACCCGTATTAGTCTCGATCTCTATATCTTTATGATATAAATATAATAAGAATAATATTATAATAAGAATAAGATTATATAATAAGAATAAGAATAAGATTATATAATAAGAATAAGAATAAGATTATGTTATTCCTTATTTTATTAAAATCAGTTATGTTAGTTTGACCAGCTCTGCACTGAAACCTTTCCAAAGAAAGCTTACGTACTTACAGATGGATTGTAAAATTAAGGACAAAACAAATGAAATTAGTAGCAAACAGAGGGCAAAGTTCAAGGTAAAACAGTGGTAAATACTGATCTGATAAGGAAAATTGACCTGTTACTTAGGGTTTAGGCGGGAAACAATTAGTACTTTGAATCGGGGATGTGTCACGGTGCGTATTTATAGATTTCAATTTAGATCGCACCACCTGGACACTTCGTCAGTTTGGGAGAAAATCGAAGCGCTTAAAGTCACCCAACCGATCGAAGACCAGTGGCACTATCCAGGTATCGCTGGAAAGACATAGTGGAAGCTGACCTGCACGAACTTCAAGTCCACAATTAGCGAGATAAAGAGCCGGACAGGAAGCAATGGAAGACTCTCGTTTCGGAGGCCAAGATCCACTTTGGATCGCGAAATCAGCGGAGTAAGTAAGTACTTACTTACTGCAAGGCACTTGCCTTGCCACGATACAGTTTTAAGGTTCTACTAGTTCCTAATCGTCGCTAAATGTGGGATTAAAAAGAAATAAGTGAGAAAAAGATAAGTGAAAACGCTAAACTTGGTCAGGTTGACTACATCTTCAACTGTTGGTACTTCGTGTTCAGAAATAACTGAGTGTTAGATCATACTTTTAGTGAAAAAGAACTTTGTCACTCAATCAATAGGTACCTACTTGAGTAATGTGTCTCAAATTAGTGTCAATGCACTTTCTTTCCAAACAAAGGTATTATGTTACACTTCACACATTGTGAATGAAACATGCGATTGTTCCACCAATTATACCAAGGTATCACTTGTAAAGTACGTATGTAGACATATCTAACAAGTAACTAAGTAAACAAGTTGTCAAAAAACTATTAACCCTTTATTCCAAAACGAGGTTTAAGGATAGTCTAAACACTACCCCTACATAATCTATAGGGATAGTGTTTAGACTATAATTCCTTATATATTCTATAGGGATAGTGTTTAGATTATAGTTCCCTATATAATCTATAGGGATAGTGTTTAGACTATAATTCCTTATATAATCTATAGGGATAGTGTTTAGACTATAGTTCCCTATATAATCTATAGGGATTGTGTTTAGTTTATAGTTCACAAGTAAATCTGTGTCTAAATCTAAGGTTTAAATCCACATCTCGGACTATCCTTAAACCTGGTTTTGGAATAAGGAGGTCAGTGTTTTCTCTGACATTCATGTTTTCCAAAAATAAACGCAATTAATCTGGTAAGAAGTAGGTATTTTACTTTTTAAGTTTGTAATCTGAAAAATGTAAAATTTTAGAAAAGGACATTTCGAGAAAGCATATTCTGAGCTAAGACGTTAGTAACCTAGTTAGTAAAGTCATGAAGAAATCGCCTTCGATTTTTTTTGCATAGCAGGGGATTTCTGGAGTAAGACAATAATATCTGACGACTATGTAATCAAAGTGAAAGAAGAACCATTTTTGCCGTCTTCTATAGTCAAATACATATAGAACATAACGCATTTTGTCAACGCTCAATTTTACCACCAATCAAATGTTTTATACCGGTTCTATGTCACCACCAAAATCTCTAAAAAGCTTAATGAATAAATTGAAATCTATTGTCTCAAATACCATAGATACCATACCGACATACGATCTCACGCGTGTTATAATAGAATCCAAAGATATAATCTATTTGATATTCATGACGAAACTGAACTAAGTAACAATGGTATCAAGGTCGAAATTTAAATATTAATGTGTTACAACAGCTAATTGTTTATTTAATTTTAATAATACTTTAATACATACTCTTAAACTCCAACCTACCTCTATGCCTTGGGACCTTCGGATCACGACTATTTCGCTGTCTCACACAAGGGAAGAAGGCGAGGAAGATGAGAGTATGTAGCGTTTTGGAAGTGCCGAATATGGATTTTGGCATGATATTTAGGGACCTAAAGAAGATTCTCATACTAATCAGATTCAGGATTCGGACCTTTAATTTACGGCTTTTAGGTGACCCGAAAAAAAGCTCTAAAGCGCTGAGCACTATGACGCGGTACCGGCACGGCGGTAATATTTGACGTGATAACGTCTTATAAATCGATGAACACCTGCACTCACAGAAAAGTGTGACGTCATGTCACGTTACCGTTAATGACAAGGTAACCATAGCAGCGTATGCAAAATGGTAATGTCAACGATAAAAAAGATCTCTTATGACGTTATCTCGTAAAATTATCGTCCGTAAACCGACTTTACAGACAATCATTTTTTTCTGTAATGATCCAGCTTCTATGCACCAGTTCACATAGGTAGACACTGGTCGAGGTATAGTGCATAGAATCTTAAACATTAAATTTCCGGAACGTTCCCGCCTCAAAGTGCATAGTGTCCATGGTTAAAACCTATACATATAAAATGCTTTGTCCTGTCTATACATTTAAAATTCTTTGTCCTGACTGACTGAAAGATCATCACACAGCAGAAACCGCTGATCCTAGAGATCTGAAACTTGGAGGACGTGTTCTTTGTGTGAAATAAGAAAGGATTTAACTAAATTTTACTCCTAAGGGGGTGAAAAAGGGGGGCAAAGTTTGTATGGGACAACGTGATTCTTTGGTCCATTTTCAACTTTTACGCGGACAAAATCGCTTTCAAAACCTAGTATGCTAATAAATGCGTTTCAAACATGGATAATATCAACCTAAATAATCAACTCTGACTGAATAGTTTTAAAAAAATACATAAAACCGAATTAAGAACCTCCTCCTGTTTTTGAAGCCGGTTAAAAACATCACGATGGCGCGAGGGTCACACGAGCACATCGTGTGAACCAATCGCAGGTATACAAGTGAACAATGGACCAAACTTTTGTTGATAACTGTAAATAAACGTTTTTTGATTTAGCGGTTATATTGACAGCTGCAAATAATCGGACTTGTCCGTGTTCCTGGTGCACCCACAAAAGGAGTACGGGTCGGAATAATGTTTCTTTCACTACCATCTTCCTGTCTTTGATTGCATCCCTCGAAGGCCTCCGTTTATTTTGGGATATTTAAATAAATAAATATCTAGCCCCATGCTAAGTAACTAGAGTTGTGTTATGGGTGCTAGACAACGGATATACTACTTATATACTTTTATTTTGTTAATATATACTTTTTTATCACAGTTGCTCATAAAGTGGATCTTATTCAACGGCTTTTAGGCTCATAATCCAACATATTATGCACGCGTGCGTTTTAGATTTGTTAACTAGTGCTGTAAAGTTATCCCGAAAAGGTAGGTACCAAAGAGTTTATAACTAGCAAAAATGGTTGTATCTAAAGTCGGTTTACGAACGAAAATTTTACGTGATAATGACTTAGAAAACGATTAAAAATTGAGTTGTTTATTTTTTGTTTTTTCTTTACTTAAATATATTGTTTTTCCGTACCATTGTATTTTGTTCTTAACCCCCGACGCAAAAACAAATAGAAAAACCCTAAAAAATAATGTATGTCACACGAGGATGTATAGGTTAAAAGTCTTTTGCCTGGCCTTTCCGGAGCATAATTAACAAAAAAATATTGCCTTAAAAAAATGTAAACATAGAGTTATCACAAATATTTTGTTAATTATTATTTTGTTTTCTTTTCAAGTCTTTTCTTTTATTCGCAACTGTGATAAAAAACGTCGTACGATATACGTGTGGAATTGATATTTGCATCTTGGCTTCTATAACACGCTCGCTGCCGCTCGCGCGTCATAAACCGCCTCTATGCAAAGATCAATTTACCACACTTATATCGTAATGTACTATTAATACATAGAAACAATCAGACCACAGACAAATATTCAAGCATAAATACTTGTCTGCGGTGGGAATCGAACCCACAACCCTGAGTTTGGCAGTCCGGCATGGTGACCATTGTGCCAGCTGGGTCGTCAAGTCACGAGCGAATAGATATCTTCTAGGAAACAGTACTATATCTTAGACTGCATCGGTCTTAACATCGAGATCAAACGCTGACTTAAAACTTAAAAAAATATTTAAGGCACGCAAGCATCATCATAAGGTTGCTCTTTGCGGCTAACCTAACCCTGTCCTACTGCCGATGGCTCTCTAGGCTATATTTAAGTACTGTTGTATGCTAAATTATATGTATACTAGCTGCGCTTCGCGGTTTTACCCGCGTATGTCACGATCTCGTGGGAATATCAAAATGAAAAGTAGCCTTCTTCGATAAATGGACTATTTAACAAAAAAATAATTTTGCTATTCCAACCAATAGTTCCTGAGATTAGCGCGTTCAAACAAACGATCTCCTCAGCTTTATAATATAAGTATAGATTGGCTGGTAAACTATCATTGTTATTAATATTTGTAAGCTTTTCTTGAATAAATATTTGATTTTGACATATGTTTTAGGTTTTTATTTTGTGGAGCTCGATATTTCGATGTTTTTGGTAAAAATCGTGTTTAAAACAACATCATAGTAAATATTAAAATAAAAAAAATTGGTATAATTGTTATTAAGTTAATGTGAAATTTTATTTTAATAATTTTAAAATGTTTTATGTGTTCAGTCCATTCGTTAAAAGCTAAGTTTAAAAGAAGTACTTTTACAAATAGCATTTTTATTTATTTTGTACGTTATTGCAATTTTGAAGAGAATACGGCCCTGTATGTAAGTATATGATTTTTGTAATCAGTCAACTGCATTCTTTGATGCATGCGTGGGTTTGTCGGTTCGTTTTCCCATGAAACTGAATGTTTAATTTTAGAAATGATCGTTTTAGGGCTAAGTACAGGACATCTGTTGTTAAGTTATGGATTCAAAAGGGACGTATCTACAATTATTTTTAAATCTATGGTTAATAGCTTATTACTAAAGTTCCATTACAAAAGTAAAGTTATAAAAAAGTAGGTAGCTACTTTCAAAGTTCTGAATTTATTTTATATTTTTGCAAGTAAATTTAAAGTTTTTATAAAAATATATCATTTAACCTCGCATAATATAACCCAAAAGTCTAAACTATCTTTTTGTTCGTCTAACTGTGACAGATATATGTAGTTAACTACCTAACTGTGAACAGCAAGTTCACGCACAACGAACACCACTATCGCAATAATTAAAAAGCTAAAATTAGCACAAAAACAGAAAATAAGACAATTTAAAACAAATATCTAAGCATTAAAAAAATATATCACAAGATAACACGTACAATGTTCAAATGAATGAACTCGGTTAAATACCGCACTAATCGATACGAAAAAAAGTTACTCAATAAGCAATCGGAATCATAGGGAATACTCACATCAGTTACGCGAAACCATGACCCATTTCACTGAAGCATTAAATGTATACTTTCAAAGCTTTTACACGACACTGTCAGTCTAATTTCTTGTTAAAAATGTGTTTTAACTGATCTGTTAATTGATTAAAGACCGGCCGGCGTGGTATTCACATGGATACGTGGTTAATACGAGACTCTCTGACCGCATTTGAGAATCGAGTGAGCGCTGACGCGCGATGTGAAACGTCATTTTTATCGCGCCACGCGCCTACGCCGATATGCACACTGTCGCCACGTTTTACCATACACGCACGAACCATTGCGTTTTTAACACCACAAGGCTAATCTGTAGTAATTTCCGACGAGTCAATGGATAACGTTGAACTAGATCTATTCGAGTTGTTAACTACAGTTGTAGGAGAGTTTAGAGAATGCGCCAAGCTGGTAGTTTGTACAAGTTTCGTTGGAGATTATCTGTAGAACATGCACAAGTTTATTTACATTATAATCGGCATCGATTGCGTTGATAAGGTTTTATGTCACAATACTTAACCTTTATGGTTTCTGCAGCTTGAACTAGTTCACAAGATGAGATATCAGGTGCCCGCAAAATTAAAAAATGTAATACGACTTTCAAATATAACTTTCCAACCATAACCTTCACTAGGCGTAAATAACCTTATGTAAATCGAGAATGCAAAAATAATTGACTGTTATGTTATAAATAAAAAAAATATACGGTTTCAAATCTTATTACTTTACGGTTCATATAAATTTTTAATTGGGTCATTTGTGCAGAATAGTAATACAAAAAAATATTGCCTTAAACAAATGTAAACATAGACTTACAATGTGATGTGACAAACAATATTTTTAGGGTTTTTTCTATTTGTTTTTGCGTCGGGGGTTAAGAACAAAATACAATGGTACGGAAAAACAATATATTTAAGCAAAGAAAAAACAAAAAATAAACATAACTCAATTTTTAATCGTTTTCTAAGTCATTATCATGTAAAATTTTCGTTCGTAAACCGACTTTAGTACCTACCTTTTTTATACATCAAAACAGTATAACCCAGATAAATTAAGAATGTTTCACCTACCTAACATGTAATTAGCAGTAAGATACGTATTTAACTTATCGGGATAACTTTATAGCACTAGGTTGGCAATGTAAAACGCACGCGTGCATAATATGTTGGATTATGAGCCTAAAAGCCGTTGAATAAGATCCACTTTATGAGCAACTGTGATAAAAACTTTTTTTTTAATTTCATGCGCATCCTGTGCCCTATCCTGTTAAATACAAACCAGTTATTGAGTGTAGGCAGTTATTCAATCAGTAATTTGTTTATCATTGAAATCGTGTTAAAATAAACAACTGCACCTATTTTTGAAGTTAATTTAAGTACAATTTGCTTTTTTTAAATTTTTTATTTTAGTTTTCGTCAAAATCGGGCACGCTACTCCATTCAGCATTTTTCGCTATCTCTCATAGTTTATAGGTAATAGCCCTGAAGGCCCACGTAAAAATTTCACCCTGTGTAATTAACTAGATTTTAGTTTTTATATGTTGCGGGCAAGTAAGTTGAAGTACATTTTATAAATAAGTTTAAAACATTTAAAGCGGCTTACATGAGATTGTGTTTGATAAATTTAGAATTTAAAATACCCCCGACTCTTATCCCCTATAGATTTCAGACGGCTAAACCGATAGCTAAGGACACTCCCGACTAATTCACCTCAAAAACAAAATAAACAAAATCAAAATCGGTTTATCCGTTCGGAAGCTACGATGCCACAGACACGTCAAATTATAACACCACGTCGTTTTTGCGTCGGGGGTTAAAAATAAATTTAGCTGAATTCTAACTTCTTAAATGCATTTAACGCCCAATCTAAAATAAAAATTATAATAAAATAATCCCAAGGGTAATATTATTTAATCAATTTGACAATTTGACAGTTGTTTAATTATGTTTAAGGTCCTAAACGCATTTATTTTTTGTTGTGCAAGTCAACCTTAATTTTATGGTTAACCTTAGTATGTATTATGTATAATAAAGATTGATTACATAAGTAAGTATATATTTAAATTAAAAGATTTAAGTTAGATATGAATGAACGTGGCATGGTCACGATAAACTAGACAATTAAGAAAATTAGTCTTTTATTTAAGATTTTATCGCATAAAAAGTTTTTAAAGGCTAATAAAATTACTTTTTATAACCCAGAGTATTATGATTAATTAAGTAGGTTTGTGGTTTGTACGTCAACCCATTTCTATTCTATATTAGCATCGCTCCGCGTTTTCCCCCGCGTAACTCCCGATCCTGTAGGAATATCGGGATAAAAAGTATATAACACTCCGAATCAATGTATCGTTATACCAAGTTTCATCAAAATCGGTCTAGTGGTTTCGGAGTCTATTCAATTCAAACAGTCAAATCTTTCCTCTTTACAATATTAATATGGTATTTTCCTGCGGGTCTAACTTTCTGGTCGAACTAGTATGCCCAAAAGGAATTAATTTCCTCGTAGTCAAACTACTTAACTATGTGGTTAACAAAAGGCAATCGAAACGAAAATAAGACGATCGAAATGGAAACAAAAGACGATCCAAACTGTAACAAAAGACTATCGAAAAAAAAGACGAAACAAATGGACAAAAGACGATCGAAAATTGACATCTGTCAAATGTCACTCTGATTTTGGAGTGGGTAAAAATCATCCTAAATCAGAGTGACATTTGACATATGTCAGCTCTGATCCAAAAACGGATCACGGGGTGTTTTTGCTGACGTAATTAGGCACAAACTACTGTGACAGCTGGGAAGAAATTCTGTAACCCCACTTTGTTTTACGTGTGACAATAAAATATCTTCCTCAATATATCTTAAATGACTAAAAATGTATACAAACTATCTGTGCTTTTTTTTTAAATATTTTTTTTATCTAATCTTTATTTTAATGTAGGTTACTATCCGTACCTACCCAGCTAGGAAATTAGGCTTGTTATCTATAAATATAAAATTCAAAGTCCTGACTGACTGACACATTTCTCAACGCACAACTCATCAAAAAAATTGGACAGATCTTTCAAAAAGTCATACCTATAGCTACTATGACGTACGCATAGTCACCGCTAAGAAAATTTTTAAAAAAATATTAAATATCGACTTCAAAAAAACCTAAAAAAATAAAACTATAAAAAACCTGAAAACAAAAACTAAAAAGTGAAAAATAAACCATTTCGGACATACTTGGAAGTCGGACTGGGTTAGATTGAATGTTGAGAGGTATATGTATAGGAAACACGTTGTCACCGAGTCCGACTTCCAAGTATAGCTATACTACATAGATATTTTTTTATAATCAGTCCATCGGACCTCTACTTACAAATCATCTATCTATCAAAGTAGGCAGTTACATTGTAAACTTTAACCCGTTTTGATAAAGTTCTCTTCGGATTTTCGTATGTAATTCTAAAAATAGTATGAATGTAATATATGTATAGTAACATATGGGAAGATCATCGTACGAGCGTGGTACGAGCATACTACCAATTTCCTTGTGGTAGGGACAATGAATTATAATTATAACACATACTAGCTGCACTCCGCGGTTTCACCCGCGTAAGTCTCGATCTCGTGGGAATAACAAAATGAAATGTAGCCTATAGCCTTCCTCGATAAATGGACTATCCAACACAAAAATAATTTATCATGCGAACTAGTAATTCATAAGATCAGCGCGTTCAAACAAACAACGAAAGCCCTCGAAGATGAATAATTTTTCCCGTTTTTTTTCCACAATTCCTACTGATTATTCGCTCCAATTGGTCGCAGCTTATTGTAAATAGCCTAAAACCTTCCTCGATAAATGGATTATCCAACAGAATTTTTTTCAATTATCAATGCCAGTAGTTCCTGAGATCAGCGCGATCAAACAAAAAACCTCTTGAGCTTTATAACATTATACTAGTATACATTTTTTTGACACTATTGCAAATATTTTTGTTGCATAAAACTTATAACTGCCATGGCCATGCCCCCAATCTTAATTTTTATGATATTTAGAAAATGAAAAGTAAAACAAGACACATAGGTATAGTCATGGCAGTTATAGGTTTTATGCAACAAAAATATATGTGCTAGTGTCATTATCCAGGGAGGAAACAGTAGATTACGTTTGTATGGAGAGAGCGCCGGCACCCTTTCACCTTAATTTATGCTACAGGACGCATTTCTATGATTTACATATGGTTATGGATACCACGATAGAGTAGGCACACTGGGTAACAAAATTGGTGGCCCACCGCACCGTTGAATTGTGAAATTGCTTTTATGTTTATGAGAATAAAATGTTTTCAACTCAAACAGGGATAATCTGGACTTTAAACTTAAGTCGAACTTAGCTCAAGCATGGTTCAAGCTAACTTTAATAACTTATAACTTTTCGTTACTTTTAAATAAATAAAGTGTTTCTAACTAATAATGACTTATTATAAATAAAGTTAAATTATTGAATAAAATTATTACAAGTAGTAAGTAAATTAAGTACCTACTTATCGAATTTATTTCTCTTGTTTAATCATTTCAGGTACAAATTTATACTGTGGCTATAAATCTGATTCATATTATTTTGATCAATTAATCATAAAAATAAAAAGTATATAAATATACTCACGTATGTAGTTTATCTATTGTCCTTATGTTCTTAACGCTATAATTCTTCTGTTGAGTTATTTTATTCCAATATGCTAAACGCCTGATTGAAAATTAAAAGCAAAGCCCTTTTCGGTGCATTGCCAATATGGCGTCGTATCAACCTACTATTCACTTACAGCAACTGTAGCTATCTACCTAATTTATTACTTCATCTTGTAAAAATAATTTATACCATAGAGAATCTCCTTTTTAATAAAAATTACAATCGTTTGAGCGGTCTTTGAGTATTCAGTGAACTACATTAAAACAAATCCTACATACGTCACTATAGGTACATTTTTTTATGTAGTTTATCAATGTAGACGAATTGAGAACCTCCTCCTTATTTTTAAAGTTACCTAAAAACAGAGTTGATGTAAATAAAACCACAATAATTTATCGGATTTATAAATTTATAAATGGTATCATAAAAATTCTTAAAAAATAAATATAAATTACTTTGGCAGAAATATTTTGACAAAAATGACGTAAAGGCAAAATGCATTTACGTGATTTGTGCTGAAAGCTAAGGCTTTGAACTAAGCTTGTGTCAAGCTTGAGCAATTACATTTTAGATGTTGTTGAATCAAGTCATAAATGGTATTAATCCTATTGATAATATGGTATAAATCCTATTTTGACTTTAATTGCGATCCAAAAGATTGCGAGTTCGATTCACATCCATTCACAAGTATTTATACTGATATTTGCTGTGTTCTGGGTATTTTTGTAAGTATTTATATTAATAAAAAATTGCCTATTCTATCCTACCTTTTTTTAAAGACGTCTTTATGTGATCTGTGTACAAAATGTATTAGGCATCCAAATGAATAAAAAAAATTGACTTTGACTTTATGCGTTATGTGGTCACCATAATACAAGCCTATTTGCTTGGGGTTAGATGGTGTTGAGTACAATGTCTTATTTATTTATAGTCATTTATAAATTGCGATTAAAAAAAGGGATTTTTTTATCACAATTTAGTCAGGATTTTGATAATAAAACTGGCAAAACGTCCTGGTCTTTACGAAGTACCTAGGACCTAATTGAAGTCATTCAATAGGTAATATAACACCGTACTTGTTATACATTATTAATATCTACCTAGTTATATATTGAGACAATGTAATTTAGATATATACAATGCTAATTCAGCGTATTCTTTGTTTATACCTAAGTTAAATTCAAGGAATAAACTGTTTAGTCTAGATATATTTTGTGAACAATAACATCCGTGTAAACTTTCGTTCGTCTCTACATTATTAAGTTAGTATTAAAATCATACTCATAGCAGTAACATGTAGTTTTAATTTAGTTTTTAAAAAGTTAAACTAGCGCTCCCGAAACTTAACTGGCGCAGCCTGGGACGGATGTCCATTGTGCTAGCGTGTGTGTGAAATTCACGTATTGGCCGCGGCATCCGGAACCAAACAAACAAATTCGTTACTTTCGGCGCAATGTGGAAACGAGCGGCAGTGGCGTTAATGTAAGTGATTACTCAGTACTCACCCCTTCTAATAAGCCCTTCCGATCCCGTACCCATTCGAGTGTATTGGTGCCTAATTTTAAGATTTAGATTTTTTTTTATATTGAAATTTTAAGAATTAATTTTTTTTTATTAGTTTGTAATTAATATTTTAATAATTTAAAATGAATGCGGATAATGCGATAGATCTCGGAGCGGCATTAACAATGGCTGCTTCCGAAATTCCTCGCGACGTAATCAATTTAATTCCCGAATTTAATGGGGATACATCAGTGTTAACTTTATTTTTAAGAAAGTGTGAATTTGTACTTTCAAAATATCAGGGTACAAATGAACGAAACGAATACTTGTTACAAGTTGTTACAAGCAAACTTCGAGGTAGAGCCGCCGCTTTAGTGAACGAACGAGGAAACTTTTCTAGCTTTACCGATATACAAAATCTTCTAGTCCAACATTTCGGAGATCCACGTAGTGAAGAGTGCTTAGCTTTAGAACTAGCAACCTCTAAGCTAAAACCCAATGAATCTTACGTAGAATTCTGTAAGCGAATACAGGAGCTAAAAGCAAACCTTTTCGCTAAGGTAGAGGTATCAACCCCAATCATAACTAGGGACGCAAGAAAAATAATATATGACGATAAAGCCCTTAAGGTTTTTATGTGCAACCTCCCAATAGATTTAGTTAAAACAATAAGGCAAAAGAGACCAACAACCATCGAAGAAGCTTTAACCATAGTCTTAGAAGAAATTAATTTTGCTGAAGAATACAATATGCATTCAAAATTAATAGGAAACGGTAGACCACCAATCACATTTTCAGGAAATAATTATAAACCTTTGATTCCTCCTATTCAAGGACCAAATTTCATGAATCAAAGACCATCAGGATTCATACCTACAGGATCTAAACCCTCTTTACAATTTCAGCAGATAGGAAATCCACCAAATCAATTTAGAAATAACAATTTCCCTCAAAATTATCAGCCTAGACCCCAATTTAATAATCAACCCTCTGGTTTTAGACCTCAGGCAGGACAATTCGGATATAGACCTCAGCCATTAGCATTTAGACCTAATAATCAATCTTTTGGATTTAAACCACAGCCTGGTCAATTCGGATACCGACAACAACCAACTCAATTCGGATACCGACCACAACCAGCTCAGTTCGGTTATAGACCTCAATTCTCAGGTTTCAGACCACAGCCAGGTCAGTTTGGGTATAAACCACCCAACCAGCAACAAAACACGGACGTTTCTATGAGGACAGCTCCAGCTCGACCTCAACAAGTACCCGTGAACGAAATCTATACAGAATTTCCTTATGAAATTCCGTACCAACCTGAATTCGAAAACTTTGATAATTACTATGATTATAATGAAAATTATTACGATAATAGTTATGATGAAGACCAAACAGCTAGCTACCAACTTGCTTTAGATTATGCGGAATCTTCACAGAACGTAGAGCAGCAAAATATAGAGCCCATACACCAAGAAAATAAAAATGAAAATAAAATGGAAATTCAAAATTTTCAGATAGGTATCAAACAAAAACATCCGAAATAATAGCGATTAATTTTAATGCAGACCTAAAATTACCCTATATATATGTACCCGAAATAAACGCCCGACTAATGCTAGACTCTGGTAGTTCAAAATCATTTCTAAGCCCCAAAATAGCACAACAATATTTTCAAAAGTATAAATTTCAGGAACCATTCGTAGTAGTAAGCACACATTCAACTAGTTCTCACAATGAAGTTATCGAAATCCCACTTTTTACAATATTTAATAATAACAATTTTCACAAATTTTATTTGTACGATGTTGATCAAAATTACGACGGTGTCATAGGATTCGATTTAATGTCTCAGCTCAATGCTAATCTTAATTTAAAGGACAAGCGTTTAGAAACAAACGATACATGTATTCCTATAATTTTTCCGGAAGAATCCATGATTACTCTACTCCCACGTTCAGAACATAAAGTCAGACTACCTGTAAATCAGAAAGAAGGTTATGCACTTCTAAATTTTATACAATTTACAGAAGGCGTAAGAATGCCCTCAGCAATAGTTAAATGTGAGAATTATTTAGCTACAACCATTATTCAAAATTTACAAGAAGAAGAATTATTCCTTAAAATTAACATTAATTAACAACATCACCCTTTAAAGTTGAAAAATTAGAACATATAGAGTTAGTAGAATTAAATAATACACAAATACAATCCGAAAACATAGAGACAGACAGTTTATTAATAGAAAACTTAAATGTTAAACTAAGAACAAATCATTTAAATAACGAAGAAAGAAAAGCCATTCAAGAATTATGCATGGAATATAGAGATATATTTTATTGTGAAAACTTACCACTAACTTTTACAAATCAAGTTAAACATCGCATACGTACCGTAAACGAAGATCCTATTTATGTTAGACCTTATAGACAACCTCCGGCGCAAGCTGAAGAGATTAAAAACCAAACTGAAAAATTACTAAAAGACAATGTTATTAGGGAATCATACTCACCATGGAGTGCCCCTGTCCATCTAGTATCAAAAAAAATGGACGCATCAGGTCAAGTTAAATATAGGATGGTTATAGACTATCGACGACTTAACGAAATTACCATAGACGATAAATACCCCATACCTAACATATGTGACTTATTCGACAAATTAGGTAATAGTAACTATTTCACAACTTTAGATTTAGCTTCTGGTTACCATCAAATTGAAATTACAGAAGAAGATAGGGAAAAGACAGCCTTTTCTACACAAAATGGTCATTACGAGTTCCTTCGAATGCCATTTGGACTGAAAACTGCACCTGCAACGTTCCAGCGTACAATGGATAATGTATTAAGAGGACTTCAAGGCATTCACTGTTTAGTTTACCTAGACGACATTCTAATATATTCTAATGGATTACAGGAACATTTAACAAAATTACGATCAGTATTCGACAGACTTAGACAGACAAACTTAAAGATACAGTTAGACAAATCAGAGTTTTTGCGTAAAGAAGTACAATATTTAGGACACACATTAACAGAACAAGGCCTTAAACCAAATGACGACAAAATTAGGACAGTATTTGATTATCCCATTCCGAAAACACAAACGGAAATAAAAAGATTTTTAGGTTTTATAGGATACTACAGAAAGTTCATTCGCGATTTTTCTAAAATTACACAACCCTTAACATTCTGTTTAAAGAAAGGTAGAAAAGTAGAAATTAACGAAGATTATAAAAAGGCATTTGAAAAATGCAAAGAACTTTTAGTAAATGCTCCTATACTACAGTACCCAGACATGTCTAAACCATTTATTCTAACAACGGACGCATCCGAGGTAGCAATAGGCGCTGTATTATCACAAGGTTCAATTGGTAGCGACAAACCGATAGCTTATGCTAGTCGCACACTAACAAATGCTGAACGAAAATATAGCGCAATAGAGCGGGAACTCTTAGCGATAATATGGGCTACGAAACATTTTAGACCTTACCTGTATGGACATAAATTCGACATTTACACAGATCATAAACCATTGGTATGGCTATATCAACTTAAAGAACCCAATAGTAAACTCACGAGATGGCGTTTGCGATTACAGGAATACGATTTTAGAATTATACATAAAAACGGCAAACAAAATACTAACGCAGATGCCCTTTCTCGAATAGAACATTTGCAAATAAATGCTTTAGATTCAGATAAATACTCAATGATAGTTAACGTAGATGACGAAAAAGGACAAAAGGACTCTGAGGAGACACTTACTATTTCTGATGACGAAGACACTATGACAGCATCCGAGCCAGATATTGAGGTAATTCCACAATATCCTGTACCATCGGATAGCTCTGTTGGTACAGTTCACTCTGCACAAGATTTAGAATCACACGGTATACCTATACTAGAAGAAGCCATAGACACAAAACCGAACCAAATCTTAGTTTTTAATTGGTACCGCGAAGAGTTACAAGTCAAAAACTTATCTAGGGACAAACAGAAAGTATTAGAGGTTTTCTTACCATTAAATAATTTAGATATCATAAAACAGTTTCTCAAAGAATATATAAAACCGAAATTAAAATATTTTATTTACTTTGAAAACCCACAACATAGGAAAGAATTTGCTACAGTAATAATTTCATTATTTAAAAAAGGAACAGTTAACTTTTACGAATGTACTCAACGCGTAATCTATTTAGAAGACGAATTGGAACAAAAGGCAGTAGTAGAGAAATTACACGATGGAAAAACTTGTCATCGTGGAATTTCTGAAACCATCAAACGTATCAGACGAAATTATTACTGGCCAAACATGCAAGAAACAGTAGCCGCAATAATAAATGCTTGCGAAAAATGTAAAGTATCAAAATACGACAGAAAGCCGATAAAACCAATATTGCAGCTAACACAGACGCAAAGTGCACCCTTTCAGGAAATTTTCATGGACATATTTTCAATAGATTCTAAACAATATTTGACCATGGTAGATAGTTTTAGTAAATTAGGTCAAGCGATCGAAATTGAATCAAAAAACACCCCAGAGATAGTACGAGCTTTAATGAAGTACTTTACATTTTATGGCATACCTAAGAAAATTAGTTGTGACCCAGGTACTGAGTTCAATAATGACCTTATTAGGGAAACTACAGATTTGTACAAAATAAAGTTACACATAGGTACACCAAACAACCCAAACTCTATGGGTATAGTAGAGCGTTTTCATTCTACAATTACAGAAATATACAGATTAGCTAGATACGACCAAAAACATACAGACGCATTGTCAGTCATGAATTACTCAATTATAGCCTACAATAATACAATACATAGCTCAACAGATTTAACACCATTTGAGGTAGTCTTTGGTCACACAGATTTAAATTCCACCTTTGATATAGATTTTGAAAAATCATACAGTCAACAGTTAATTAAAGACCATAAAAATAGAACCTCAGTGCTTTATAAACATTTAATGGAAAAAATGAAAACAGCAAAGGAAAACTTAGTAAGAAAGCGAGGCGGTGAAGAAACACCACCATTACAAATAGGGCAAACTATATATACAAAAGCAGTAAATAAGAGACAGAGTAAGGATAAACCAAAGTTTCAGAAAGCAAAAGTTACAGGTGAAATAGAAAGAAATGTAGTACCCATCCAGGTTAGGGAAAGACATACTAGAGCCCCTATACTAAATGTCAAACGTCCTCCACAGGTTCGTCACACAAATATGGGCGCAGACGACAGCCAACCAGGACCCTCAAATAGTCAGAATTAATAACAATCCGGGAATCTTACCTGTTAAACAGGGAATTGCATACTTACAGACGGAAAATTGGTCAATCATTAAAACCATTTCATTAATTGGTATTCGATCGGATCTTTACTTTAACATTCATAAATTTCAGGATTTTATTACTATGGTTAACAAACATAAAATATATTTAAATGAGACAAATGAATTAAAAGCTCAGGCAGAATATTTAAGAGATGAAGCAATAGAGAAAGTGCAGCAGTTAGTACCTTCCAGTAGAGTCAAGCGAGGTCTCATCAATCCCCTAGGATCTATCATAAAAATTATTACAGGAAATTTAGATCACGATGATGCAGTACGCTACGATAACATTATAGGAAAAATAGAAAACGAACAACAAGCAATAGACAGTAAAATCACTATAGTTTCTGAAATGATGGACCACTTTTTAAATACAACTAAAATTATAGACGAAAATACTAGACTCATGAAAATGCGTTTAGATAAACTAGAAAGCATGGTCATTCGTTCATTAACGGCAGAGAACAACTTCACATCATTATCTTATTTTATTGGCGTAATTAATTTATTTGTTTCTAACTTCAGAACCATTTATATAAAATTAAGCGAAATAGAGACAGCTCTAGCATTAAGCAAAACTTCAGTATTACATAAATCTGTTATAAATTCTAATGAATTACTTACCTTGTTATCTGGAATTGCCAAATATGAAAATCTAATGTACCCTGTAACAGAAGAAAATTTAATTTATATAGAAGAAACATTAACTGTAAAAACTTACATTAAAAACGAAGAAATAACATTTATTATAGATGTACCTGTAGTTAATAAAATAATGTATAATTATTACAAATTGTACCCATTACCCATGTCCGATGAATCCACAAACCAAACCTTTATAGTGATCCCATCTCTTTCCTTTCTTTTGGTGAGTAATCACGAATACAGGCCATTCGCCCAAAAATGTAAAGAGATAACTACCGAAGAATATCTTTGCGATGAAAACGAATTAACGCCTTTTCCTGGAAAAACATGCATAGAGTCACTTATGGAATTCGAGAAAGACTTTTCTTCATGTACGTCCTTGCCAATACATATCGACGACGTCAAACTGCAGCGAATTAACACAGACAGTTGGATTTTATTCTGTAAAAACAATCAAGTTCTGACAATAAAATGCGGAAATAATGAAATTCACGAGCAACTGAAGGGAACCTATATACTTACTATACCAGTACAGTGTGATGCCCACATCGGTGAAAATCGAATTCATAGTCAACGGCAACATACATTAAAACCAGACTACAAACGCATTCCAGTTTTGAATTTACCTAATCTACAAGATTTGCGGAATAACCCGAAAACCAATGAAGACTACGACACCGAACCAGTTAACCTCAAAGGAATCAACTTGGACGATATCCGGCAAATGAACAATTTAATCAAGAAAAGCGGTAATCATGATAACACGAAAGGAACGCGAAAAACTTTAAACATAATGATTATGTTAAACGTGTTAATTATAATATTATTTATCATATTAATTTGTATTAAATACAGAAACATATTAAGACAATTTATATTTTTAAGGAATCGGGAAAATGTAGTAGAAAATAACGTGAACAATGTAAATCCCGTTGAATTACAAAATCAACGTTTAATTGTTTAAAATTTTAAAAATCCTAATTTTAGGTAATCATTTATTTTCTTTTATTGTATTCAATTAATTCAAATAATCAGTAATTTTAATATTATTATAATCATATAATCAATTATTTTTGTATAATCACTTTGTTTAGTAATTATTTAAATTCTTTTTGTTATAATTCAATTAATTATTAATTTTAACCATTTCTTTTACGTCAATTTTAGGTATCTGGAAAAAACCATTTTAATTAGTTTTTCCCGATACTAAAAGACTAAGGGGGGAGGAGTTATATATTGAGACAATGTAATTTAGATATATACAATGCTAATTCAGCGTATTCTTTGTTTATACCTAAGTTAAATTCAAGGAATAAACTGTTTAGTCTAGATATATTTTGTGAACAATAACATCCGTGTAAACTTTCGTTCGTCTCTACATTATTAAGTTAGTATTAAAATCATACTCATAGCAGTAACATGTAGTTTTAATTTAGTTTTTAAAAAGTTAAACTAGCGCTCCCGAAACTTAACTACCTACATAATATTTAAAAGCTAGCTTTACTAATATTATACTTATTTTATATCTAAGTAGCAGCACTCCGCGGTTTCACCTACGAAGTCCCGATTCCATGGTAATATTGGGATAAAAACTAACATTACTCCAGCATTATCTCAAATCGGTCCGGCAGTTTCATAGTTTATTTGAAACAAACAAAAAACAATCAGACATTGAATAAAATATTTTTTCTTAATAATATTAGTGCTATATATTTAGGTAATGATATGTTTAAGTATACATTTTACGAAAATAAATGTTATTAGCTTGAAAACCACGGAGACGAAAATCTAAGTTTGTTTATTTGTTTGTTCCTATTTTACGCTCAAACGGGTTGACAGATTCGGATAAAAATTTGCAATTGTAGTCCACGGTATGAAGAACTATTCACCGCACGGGATAGGATTTAAGCGGGCGAAAATCAATTTTCATATGAATTATTTTCTAATAATCTTATAAATAATTTGTACAATATTAAATTCGATTTTCTTAATCGATCTCACTCTTGATCCTTCTTATTTCTTGAAAGGAATTCTGCTTCTTCTATTGTATCTGGTAGAGGTACATTGATAGTTTCTGGTAAGCTGAAGACTAGGATACTGGCGATAATAGCGAGGGTACCGAAGAATATCGATGGTAGATTGTCGTAGTAAAGCGCCTGTTGAAATAAATTAATTTATAATTCACGGTCGGTTGCATAATTACAGACCCACCGTAGAGCTCTAAAAAGGCTGTTATAAGAATATTTTCAACATAAGCAAGATTTTAGGCACCTGCTTTAGTTAAAGTTTAAAGCCTTCTAATTCGTGAATTTATCAATCAAAAGTATTAAAATGAAATCATGCCAATAATAGTAATTTTTGAACTCTACCGGGGGCTGCAATTATTCAGCCAACTGTACCTAAATATTTCAAGGGAATAGAATTTAAAACAAGTAGAATTGAAAAACATTAATAAAAGAATGATGAAAATACGCAATCATAATTCGAAAAAAATATTACCAATCGTGTAACTTTAAAAAGGTCAAAAAATAACATTTTGATTTGTAACTGTTTTTTTTTGCGTAATCTTATTTTTGAATGGCAATTTTTTTTATCAACTTACCAACAATGGTGTTAAAGGTGCTAAAGTAGATCCTATTCTTCCCGTAGAAGAACATACAGCTAAAAGTGATTGTCTGACTTTAGTTGGAAATACTTCTGATACGTAAATGTATACGGAACTGTATGCAACTGTTATTGAGAACTTTCCTGATAGGTAGATGACTAGAGATGCCCATGGATAACCTGAAAAAATTAATCATATTTAAAAAATATTTAGAAATATTTTTTGTATATATAAAAGGTGTATTCGGAACGATAAGATATAATAAAAAGATGTTAAATTAAGTAAAAATGCAAATGGTTTTTAAATTTTGGTATCCAATATAATGTTTTCCTATTCTATCTCTACAATTATGAAAGTTGTTCTTCTACTTCGATATTAATTTTGTCATTTTTATTTTAATTTCAGACCAAAGTCGCCAACCTACTAAGAACTGATAAACAACATTAATTTCAAACATATTCAAACTTCTCAAAAAAGGTAGGAACCAATATTTTTCTCGTCAAAAGGGATGGAAAAATTCATCCGAAAGGAATCCAATCAAACGTGTTTATCTGTTGCCTTCAAATGGCCTAGAAACATTTCTTTGGCAGCTTCCGAGATCCGTACCATTCCTTGAATCCAGTCCGATTATCACAAATCAAATCCGTCGAAAGTTTACCTACTTTCATTTCATTCATTTATTCATTCAATGTTTACTAAACAAGCCCGACTGTCGTTTCAAGGTTTAACCGCGAAATTATTTATATTTTATCATAGTCCGTAGATATTGTAGGAATAAGTTAAGGCTAGATTCGCAATTTCGTTCAAATAGGTGCTTTATAAAGCAGAGTGCAGAGCGTTGAGTGGCTGACACTTGATTGCTTAAAATCCAGCTTAAACCCCTTGCTATGGCCATTGTTGCTGCTTGATATCCGCATCAAACAGATGGCGTTTTATACCAATATTGAGCTAGCTCCTTTTCACGATTAACGCTGGGAAGCTTGGATGTCGCAGAAGCAATATGCAGTAATTTTATTAGATTTTATAAAAGTTTACGAATATAGCATTGATATGATCATTGTGCACAATCGACATGTACAGTTTCAAAATAAGATTCAGTCGGCGTTTAGTTTGTCGCGCGCAAGATTTGTCCGTCGACTGCTTTAAGCCAGACACAACGAAGAAAGCTCTTGACTCGGCTTAACTTGAATATTTCATTAATTTAGTCCTTTATTTAAACAGTTTGTTAAATAAATAACGTTGGTCTCGCTTAATTCAAGTGGGAGGAACTTTCGTTGCGAGATTTATCTTTTGTATCGAGTGTTTTGAAGTGCGAATGTTTTAATGACTCAGATTCTGAGTCAGATTAACCATAATTTATTTCTTCGCTTTTGTTATTATCATCTGAATTTTGATGAATGAAGGAAGCTTTCAAAATCAAGAAAATAGAGACAGGTATGTATTGAAGAAACTGAAGCGTTGAGTACATTGAAGCGGAAATGTTCAAGATTCTATGCGCATTGCCACATAGACACCGGGCGATCTTTGTGTGACATGGTGTGTAGAAACTTAAACAGTACAAAAAATCTCGCCCCGGAACACTTCCGGTACCACCTCAAAGTACTCAGCGCTTGAACGTTAAGTTACTCACCCTTTGGCAGAAAAGATAAACTAATACATAGTATGGCATTCAAGAGATATGTAACAATCATAACTTTCTTCCTTCCAAATCTGTCCAAGACTGCTAAACAGGCAAAATTCGCTGGTATCTCTATAAACGCTACCAACATAAAGTTAATATACTTATTCCCAGCCAGGGACACAGAATTAATAGACAGACCATAGTAAACGAAAGTGCATGTAATCCATAAAAATGAGCACACGACTAATCTCTTGCAAATTATACTTGATCTTATAACCTGTAAGAATATCGAAGGTTTTTCTTCTGCTACTACTTCTTCTTTCTGATCAGTTTTACCATTAGCTCTTTCTAAATCGTATAAAGGAGCTAAATCGTGTGGATCTATGTCAACTTTGTTCATTTTAGCAGCTTTGTTTAGGATAGCAATAGCTTCTTCGTGCCTCTGTTTACTGAGTAGCCATCTGACACTTTCATTGAGGATCCATAGGTATGAGAAGACGAGGCAAGCTGGAGCATATATCACTCTAAGAAGGGTTCTCCAGTCCTGCAAGTACCAAGATAGACCGGATAGAGTCATAAGACCAAATACGAAGATGACGTTTATTAGTGTGTTGCCTAGTACTCTACCCTTTGGGCCTACTAACTCCATAGCTGAAAAGGAAAGAAGATTGTAACTAGTTATTTCCACAACATGCAAAAAGACAAAACCACTGAGAAAAATCAAAGGTGGGGTCAAAATATTGTAAATATCAATGGCATTGGGATCCAATAAAATACAATGAGTTCACATAATAATATGATTTTTTTACCTAAAACAAAAGCTGTAGTATAAGCTCCAGCCCCAAATCCAGCCTCCATGAACTCCAGCACGACCATCATATAATAATTCACAGAGAAAGACCTCAAGAAACCAAATATGCAGTTCATGAGAGATGCAATAGATAAAGCTATCTTTCTCCCGTACTTGTCTGATACGAATCCTGTGAGTGGGAGCGAGAGGAATAACCCGGCATTATGGATTGTTCCTATTAGAGTTCTTTTCCAGTTTTGGCAGCCAAGATTGAACTAGAACAAAAAAGCATAGTAAAATACTATAGTATTTGACCCTGTAGCTAAATATAGAAACATGTTAGAATTGTTGTTTGTTAGTAAAGATAAAATAACATTATTGAGCGATGATCAAGATCATAGCTATGCTATAACTTCAGCTCTTCCAAATACGGTGGCTCTTTTGCAGTCCAAGCAGTGAGGCTTTGGAAGGGCCTTCCTTACCATATTCGGGCGAGTGAATTATACAGAATTTATTAAATAAATAAAAAATAAATATAGTGCCGCTCGATATGGCATACATAGGTTTGTTCCATAAATGGGGGTAAAGGATAAACACATGAAAGATTTGGGAAAGGTAGGTACTTAGACTTACATCTATAACAGCAGAATCTCCTTCACTATAAAGGAATGAGGTACATTTCTCTGTTCTACTACTATCAAAAATATGAGTATCACATGTAGTACTATTATCTAATGTGATGTTATCCCAAAAGGGATGTTTAAAACATTTCGACGGTTCGCCTTTTTCAATAGGTATAGCGTAGTCTATCCAAAAACTCTCGTTTTGTGTTTCGCATTCGTTTATTTTACATCTGAAACAAAAGTATATGGAGTTAGAAGCTGGACAAGAATAAGAGATTTTGATTTTTGTATGGATTCACTCCTACCAAATGCATTTTTAAAAGAAAGTATGCATGAGTGTAAATGTAGAGGGATGAAGAGGAAGACTTAAGTTCATGGATGAACTGTGTGAGACAAGATATGATAGAGATAGATGTGAACTATGAGATGACAGTTATTAGGTTGGTGTGAACATACGAAGAGAAGAGAGTAATGAGTGTGAATGTAGAGAGATGAAGAGGAAGACCTAAGTTCATGGATGAACTGTGTAAGACAAGATCTGATAGAGATGAATGTGAACTATGAGATGACAGTTATTGGGTTGGTATGGGGACATATTATGATTATGAGAGTGTAATGAGTGTGAATGTAGAGAGATGAAGAGGAAGAACTAAGTTCATGGAAGAACTAAGTTCATGGATGAACTGAGTGAGACAAGATATGATAAAGATGGATGTGAACGATGAGAAGACAGTTATTAGAAGAGAATAGTAGAAGACATACTACGCTGCCTAAAATTAATCGGGATAAGAGCCGGCAGTAGATTATGTAGGTATCTTTGTAAAGGTAAGAGTTATTTTTAAAAGAGTCTGTTTTACTTATTAAGACAGACATTAATACATATAATTCACTATTTTTAATACACATTAAAACAAGCTTTGTTTTTCTAGTTATGTAAGTGGCGTCATCTGATTTGAATTTTGTTTTCATCTAAAAGTTATAAGTATCGTGAGTGTTCATGAAATGCCGGTAGAGTCACATTTTGCGAACCGTATGTATACCCTCATTCCGTATTCCTTTACTGGACCGACCGCCTGTCCGTCCTTTGATTCCACGTGACATGTCACAAGTTTACTAGTAGATGCTTAGAGACATAGTGTGTCATAGCCTATAGGGCTTTAATAGTCGACATTACGACGATTATCTATTGTTATGTTGTCATCGATATCTTATATCTATAAATGAGCAATTCTTGTATATATATAATTGGAATCTCTGAATCGGCTCCAACGATTTTCATGAAATTTGGTATATAGGGGGTTTCGGGGGCGATAAATCGATCTAGCTAGGAATCATTTTTAGAAAATGTCATTTTATTCGTGTTTTATCGAAACTTACTTTTTTTATCTGAAAAATTTGACTCTTCCTGACATCGATTGGCGAACTACTAATACTATTTTTTGTGAGCAATTAAGTAATTCGAAGTCAATGAGTGTTTGCTTTGTGGTTAGACTAAGTTAATAAAAAAAAAATACCGAGCAAAGCTCGGTCATCCAGGTATTTAATAAGTTAACTACCCAAGTAACAAAGATGTTTGCGACTAAGTTATAACGAGTGGAGGGTGGTGGAACAAATTATATATCTAACTAACGGACACATAAACTGTATCAAAGTTCAGAATGATTTTCACATTAATATTTTAACACTGTTCATACAAATTTCAATTAAATCCAAAGTCATGGCAGTTATAGGTTTTATGGCTCAAAAATATTTGTGCCAGTGTCATTATACAGGGAGGAAACAGTCGACTACGTTTGTATGGAGAGAGCGCCGGTACCCTTTCACCTTAACTGGTTTTTTTTAGCAGTAACAAATGACTATTGACTAATTAAAGATTTTATTTCATTAGTTACGTTTGTAAATACTTCATTACTTAGTAGTTCAGTATTACATTGTATGGATATCAGCTATAAAAGTGAAGTTCATTGACATTTAAATGGATAATAAAAATCTACTTAAAGTACAGAATTATGCGTAGGTATCTTATCACTTACAGACGTTACAAAATATCGTACGAGAAATACGCAACGATAATGAGAGATTTAACGTTCTTATCGCCTTGAGAACATTGATTATCTTTTAATTGCCGAACTGCCAAACGATTCCCGCCTCAGACAAGTATTTATGCTTATTTGTCTGTGGTCTGGTTGTTTCTGTTGAAATAAATGTTTACATGTATCACCTTCATGGTCTTATCTCACAGGCTGGTTTGGTGATTGATGTTTTTTCACCTTTAGAATGTCATTACAATATATATGGCTGTCTACCTGAAATGTTAGCTTTTATTTCCACTGCTGCATACTTTTTCCAAATAATCCCAACAAGGGTTATGGGCCCAGGGGCGAAGGCTCCAGAGTATTGCAAAAAGTGAATAAGGAATCTAAATTAATAAAAAGTACGATATGACGACCGTACGAGTGGAGCCCTTAAAAGGCGAAAATTACGATTCCTGGAAGATTCAAATAGAAGCTTTATTAGTAAGATATGATTTCTGGGAATATATATCAGGTGAGAGGCCAAAGCCGACGGATGATGCTAATAAGTTACTTTGGGAGACTGCGGATAGAAAAGCAAAGTCTGAACTTATTCTGGCAATGGATCCGAGTGTTGTACGTCATGTTAAGAAGGTGACTACTGCGAGAGAGCTATGGTTAAAGTTAGAGAGATTGTTCGCATCACGAGGCCCCGCCAAGAAGGCAACCTTGATGAAGAGGCTCATGCTACATAAAATGAGCGAAAGCGATAAGGTGAGCGAACACTTGGACTTTTTTTTTTTTTTTCGAAGCCGTCGACAAACTTGATGAAATGGGCATAAAGATTCATGACGATTTATTAGCGATAATGCTTTTATATAGCTTGCCAGCTAGTTATGAAAACTTTAGATGTGCGATAGAGTCAAGGGACGAGCTTCCGACGCCTGAGCAACTGCGGGTGAAGATAGTCGAAGAATGTAATTCGAGAGGAAACACCAAAGCTGAAAACATAGAAGGCGCTATGTATGTAAATAAGTACATAGGACCTAAGAAGGGACAAAAGACTGGAGATAAGAAGTTTAAATACAAATGTTTTAAATGTCACAAGTTGGGACATAAGGCATCGGAATGCAAAAATAAGGAAAGTACTTCGGAAACCAGATTAGTAGAGTCGTGTAAAAGTGAAAAGTGCGTTGAAACTTTAACTTGTATTGAAGTTTCAGATGAGTGCCTTGCTGTTGATATCAAACGCCGACATGAGTGGCTCTTTGATAGCGGCTGCACTTCTCATATGTGCAATGACGGGACAAGGTTTAATGAGGTACTGCCATCGAGTCAAATATTAAAATTAGCCACAGAATCTTTGTCATCCGTACAAGGTAAGGGTACAGTTAAGATATTAGCATGTAATAATGACAGTACGCGTAAAATAGAGTTTCAAGATACGTTGTTAGTTCCTGATTTACGTAATAGTCTAGTTTCGATCGCCAAGCTCACTGAACGAGGCTGCGATGTTATATTTAAGCGCGATATAGCTTACGCTGTGAAAGACGGTGAGGTTAAGCTAACGGCTGATAGACGAGGGGATTTATATTACTTAAGGGAACTGGATGCCTCGGCATCGGCAGTATCAGGGAATGGTGTGAATTTATATGAATGGCATGAGCGTATGGGACATTTGAATGCTAGGGATCTTATGAAAGTACTGAAGAAATCGGGTTTTAACCTATCGAAGGTTGGTAGTAACCTTCAGGATTGTGACGTGTGCGCTAAGGGTAAGATGGTTGCGTTGCCTTTTGTGAAGTCCAGGGAGCCCTGTAGTGAAAAATTGGGAATCATCTATTCTGATGTTGTAGGCCCAATGAGAGTTCAATCGAACGGAGGTAATAAATACTTCGTGACTTTTATCGACGACCATACTCGTTGGTGTGAAGTATTTATGTTGAAAAATAAATGTGACGTATTGTCAAAATTTAAAATTTTCAAATGTCACGTTGGAGTTTTGGCGGGAACGAGTTAACAACATGTCGTGCTGCAGTTTTATTTTCATGAAACTTAGTTGTAACCCGAGTTGAATTGTATAATTCTGGTGGAATGTTATTCAATTTAGTTCTGTGAAAGTGCACAAGTGTAGTGAAAGTAAAAATCAGTGTCAAACATGCAGTTTTCTCGTTGCCTCCAAATCTCCTATTAAGGTTATGGTAAACTTGCCACCGCTTTACTATAGCCCCTGACTTGACGGACTATGACGACTTTGACTGTATTGAAACACTTTAGGCCCGATTTATGAAAAATCGGGTCATAATTTGATGCAAAATATAACTTGACACTGGCTAAATGCACACGTGCGAAGCCATAATAAAAGAAAAAAAAAAAAAAAAAAAAAAATGTCACGTCGAAAATTTGACTGGTGTAAAAATCAAAACATTTCAAAGTGATAATGGCACGGAATATAAAAACAAATTTTTTGATAAATTTTTACACGAAAATGGGATTAGAAGGAGGTATACGACCCCTTATACTCCGCAAAGTAATGGAGTAGCTGAACGGAAAAATAGAACACTCATAGAAATGGCCAGGTGTATGCTTATATCGTCAGGATTGCCACCGAGTTTTTGGGCAGAAGCGATTGCAACTGCGTGTTATATTCGCAATAGATGTCCAACAAACAGTTTAAACGGCAGAACTCCGTATGAAAAATGGTTCAATAAGCCTGTGAACGTAAGTTATTTCAGAACATTCGGTACAAAAGTTCATGTCTTAGTAAAAGAGCCAGGGAAAGATAAATTTGCATCACGTACTATTGTTGGTTATTTTGTAGGATATCCAGAAGAAGCTGTCGGTTACAAGCTGTGGATTCCGGAGTGGAGAAAGTTTATCGTGTCCAGGGATGTAAGATTTCAAGAAGGAAGATTCTTTGATAATAAAAGTAATACCTCAGATCAATCGCTGCTTGAGTCACAATGTGAGAAGGATGTTGTGAGGAAGAGTATTGAAATAGAAATTCCATTGGAAAGTCTGTCAAATGAACCGATTCGTCAAAATGTAAGTAATCAAACTATTGTGTCAACAAGTCGAGTACCGAGTACGCCGAGTACGCCAAGTACACCATGTACGCTACATGAGGAGAGTACGCCAAGTACGTCACGTCAAGTACCGACTACGCCGACTACGAGTACGCCAAGTACGTCACATGAGGTACCATGTACACCGAGAAATTTCATCGAAATACAGAACTTGCCAGAACCATCGAATGAGGAACCAAGTATAGTCAGTACGGAAAGTGCTGAGGGTGAAAGAGTAACTACTCTGAAAAGAGGTCCTGGTAGACCGAGGATTGAAAGAGGTCACATAGGGCGACCTCGTAAAATCTACAATATGGTTGAAGTTCAAGAAAATAGAGAAAGTGATCACGAGGGGCGAAGATGAATTTTTTGACACGGATGATTTTGCTGGAACTATTGAAACTTCGTTGAAAGATGCTTTGTCTAGTGACGAAAAGAGTCAATGGGAAGAAGCTATTTTATCGGAAATTCGGAGCTTAGTGAAGAACGACACGTGGAAAATAGTAAAGAAACCGATTGATCGTAATGTCGTGGGATGTCGATATGTGTTAACAACGAAGCTTAATGTCGATAAAACTGAGAAAAAGAAGGCAAGACTTGTAGCGAAGGGTTATAGTCAACGATCAGGCCTGGATTATCACAGGACATATGCGCCGGTAGCGAGACTATCAACCGTACGTTTGTTGGTCGCATTAGCTGTCGAAATGAATATGGACATTGATCAGATAGATATTAATACGGCATATTTAAACGGCGATCTGAACGAAGATATTTATATGAAGATCCCAGAGTTGCTGAAAGAGAGTTTGGAAAAACTTGTAAAATGTGATGGTGTTAAGAGCCTCACTGGTAAGAGAGCAATGAAGATGCTTGAAGATTTAAAAGAAGGTGGAAATATCTGTCTTTTAAAGAAATCTTTGTATGGACTAAAACAGGCCGGACGTCAATGGAACATAAAACTTGATATGAAGTTAAAAGAAATGGGTTTGAAACCGACTGTAAATGAGCCATGTTTATATCACAAGCGACATAAAGACGGATCAGATCTATTTGTAGTAGTTTATGTTGATGATATTTTGATAACGAGTCAAAAGAGGTCAGTTATTGATACCTTCAAGCATGAACTAGCAAAAAGGTTCGAACTTAAAGATTTTGGTCGAGCAAACTTTTGCTTAGGAATTGATATAAAACGAAAAGGGGACAAATACTATTTGTCACAGGAAAAATATATCAATGATATATTAAAGAAATTCAATATGGAGAACTGCAATCCCGTCAAGACTCCTATGGAGATAGGGAAGCCAGTATTGAGCACTAAAGAAACAGAGGAGCGGAAAGCATTTCCCTACAGAGAACTAATAGGTTCGCTCATGTATTTAAGTGTTGCAACGAGGCCGGATATAGCAAATTCAACGGCGAAACTAGCGCAGTTCGTGGAGAATCCGCAACAAAGCCACTGGAAAGCAGCAAAAAGGATTCTTCGTTATTTAAAAGGTACGATAAGTTACAGTTTGGTATTTAAACCGACTGGTTTATGCATTCATGGGTATGCGGATGCGGATTGGGGTAGTTGTACGTTTGATAGACGTTCCTTTAGTGGATACGTTTTCATTTTAGGAGGTGCAGGTATCTCATGGGCTTCACATAAGCAACGCATCGTAGCAACGTCGACCTGTGAGGCCGAGTTCGTGAGTTTGGCGGAAGCTATGAAAGAGGCTATGTACTTAAATAGTTTATTGAACGAACTAGGTTTAAACAATTTTTCTAAGGTAAGAATGCATGCTGATAACTTAAGTGCCATTTGCTTAACTGAGGATAACGGTGTTTACCACGCTAAAAGTAAGCACATTGATATCCGTTATTTCTTTATGAAAGATGTACTGCGTGAGAATAAAGCAATAAGTTTGGAATATTTGTCGACTGATAAGATGTTGGCAGATATACTCACTAAGCCTTTGTCCCGTGTAAGGCACGAATCTATGACTTCTAATTTAGGTTTGTGTGTGCGGAACAATTAGGTATTATTGTTAATGAGACCATGTAGTTGAAGGAGGTGTGTTGAAATAAATGTTTACATGTATCACCTTCATGGTCTTATCTCACAGGCTGGTTTGGTGATTGATGTTTTTTCACCTTTAGAATGTCATTACAATATATATGGCTGTCTACCTGAAATGTTAGCTTTTATTTCCACTGCTGCATACTTTTTCCAAATAATCCCAACAGTTTCTATGTATTATAAGTATATATTTACAAAAAAAAAGTATATAAGTAGTATATCCGTTGTCTAGCATCCATAATATAGATCTAGTTACTTAACATGGGGCTAGATGGCGCTGTGTGGATTGTCCTGCAATATTTATATTTATTTATTTAATTATAATTTGAATTAAATATAATTTTTGTATCTATAAATACAAGGGTCCTAAATGAAACCGCTGGTCTTAGAGACATTTTGGAGGGTATGTTATTTGTGAAGTGACCTATCTAATAAGAAAGGATTTTCCGAAATTTTATTTCGTTTTCACCACACGGACGAAGACAGAAGCTAGTTTAGAAAAGATTCAAAATTATGTTCTTAGCCATAATTACCGTAGATTTTAATATAACTGTTTAGTTATCTTTGTTTTTAATATAACTGTTTAGTTATCTTTGTTTTTAATATAACTGTTTAGTTATCTTTGTTTTTAATATAACAGTTTTGTTGGCGACAACTCGTCGGGGTCTAAGTATACCTAGTGACAGACTTGTAAGTGCTCTAGCATCTAAGTACGTGGGAACCAAAATCCCTGGGAACCGATCTCAGGAATTCGGGATTGCGTCACCCTGCGTACTTGGGAGCTTCGCCAATGAGGTTTGGGCACGTCGCTAGGTATACGCTTTTTAAGGGCTTGAAGGCGGAGCTAGAGTCGAGCTAATAAATAGGCCCGGGGTGCATTGCATCGGCAGTTACCAGTTACCATTTGCCTCCGTCACCCATAGCATCAAAGTTATAGTAGCTCGGCTCTAGTTAACGCATAGTTTAAGTGTTGTGCCAATATGGACTCTATCTCATTGTAAGTAGATTATAGACAGTAAGATAGGGTTCTGTAATTTTGTGTTCTTTGTGTATTATAATTATTGTTTAACTTCGTCAAGTCTTTTTACTCATAGACTAAGAAGCCTATATAAAAGTCGATATAAACCTAGGGAACTTTTACCCGACTACAACAAAGCGGGTTTTTACTTTTTACTGAATTATTCGACTAGGGGGTCTTGATGGGAAGTAGACCAGCTGCGGCAACCCTGGTGTCAAGGTTGGTAGGTTAGGACTCTAAGTCTAGCAGTGGATCTAGGTAGTCTAGACCGAGAACTAACTCTCTCTATCGCCAACAACAATTGGTCCTTCGAGCCGGATCTGATATCTGGATCCTAGGTTTTATCGCAGTTTAGCCAGGATTATTTTAAAAGTGAAATTAAAATAAGTCTAATTTTCTCATTATAATTTGGTTAGAAACGGTCGTCTCTTGTTAGCGAACGGTTCTTGCTTAAGTCCCGCTAGGGTAAGATTTTTTGTGTACGCCACTTGAATGTCCCGTCGCTTGCATTCAAGGCAGGTAGATTTGCTCGTAGCTGGGGACCCAAAAAGTAATGAATGGATTTTTTTGGTTTATTTTGAGAAATGTGTTAAACTTAGTGATATTTAGTTTGCCGGTTGATACTATTCACTAATTATGGCTTCTTTGTTTATGTTTTGATTTTGTTTGTAACGTAGAGTCAGTGTTCAGTCTTTGTGTAACGGTAGAGTCAGTGTAGTTTTTGTGATCTACTTACCGGGACTTTTATTGCACAACTATGTCTGTAACTAGAGCCAACGTAGCGACTGAGGTCGCTCGCGAATTGGACTATTTTTTCTCGTTATTGTATCCGTCAGATTCGTTAACTACTGACCGATACTCCGCGTTAGTGCACACCTCCGTAGAACGTGTACCGAGGTTGCACTACGATGGCGCGCCCGCTTATACGACAGCGGTGCGCCCCGACTACCGCTTCAACACACTCCTAGCTACCTTAGCGCCCGGTGCCGGCACCGCTGCCCGGTCCAACATAGACGGCGACAGAGGGTTTCGCCGTTCGTTGGCCGCTGCCCGCATCCGGCAAGCTGAGCTAGCAGCAGAGGAGCAGATAGCTGAATTGAAGAGACGGCTAATCCAGAAGCGGCTCGCAGCCGAGGTTGCGATGATCAAGGCGAGTCAAGATACACCAATGGAGGAGGTAACTCAGTGGAGGGATCAGCCTGGGGCGCGGGGAGAGCCGAGGCGTCAAAGATCCTCCACACCTGAGCAGGAAAGAGACCGGGGCGTCGACCAATTCGCAGATGAGCTTGAGCGAATTGGACCGCCTGTGTCAACTCCTACGCTCGCACCGAGCGCTGGTAGCGCCGTCTCTGTTGGAGATGAGACCGCGCTGCTGCAAGCTCCGACTCCCGCACCCGCGGTGAGCACTGCCCTCGCCGCCTCTGTCTATAAAGAGGCCGCGATGTGGCCGACTCCCGTATCTACAGGGACGCTGCGCGCCGCTGACGCCGCCTCGCCCGAGGCCGCGCCGCCGCCCGCGCGCGCACTGAATGCTGTGAGCGCCGCCTTCCTAAGGGGAGAGGCCGCGCTGCAGCCTCCATCTGTCAGCGCGCTGAGTGCCGCCGGTGCCGCCTCAGTCGAGGCCGCGTTGCCGCACTCGCGCGCCCCGAACGCCGCACGCGCCGCGCCACTGCCTGCGCAGCGCGCGCGCGCCCTCTGCGCCACGCCACAGTCTGCGTGCGCTAAGAACGCTGCGAGCGCCGCCTCCCTAGGGGGAGAGGCCGTGCTGCAGCCTCCATCTATCGGCGCGCTGAGTGCCGCCGGCGCCGCCTCAGTCCAGGCCGCGTTGCCGCACTCGCGCACCCCGAGCGCCGCCCGCGTCGCGCCACTGCCTGCGCGGCCCGCGCGCGCCCTCTGCGCCACGCCACAGCCTGCGTGCGCTAAGAACGCTGCGAGCGCCGCCTCCCTAGGGGGAGAGGCCGCGCTGCAGCCTCCATCTATCAGAGCGCTGAGTGCCACCGGCGCCGCCTCAGTCGAGGCCGCGCTGTCGCACTCGCGCGCCCCAAGCGCAGCCTGCGCCACGCCACTGCCTGCGCGGCCCGCGCGCGCCCTCTGCACCACGCCACAGCTTGCGTGGCCTGCGCGCACACAGAGCGCTGCTGGCGCCGCCGTCTCCACCGAGGCCGCGTCACAGCCTGCGTGCGCTAAGAACGCTGTGAGCACCGCCTCCCTAGGGGGAGAGGCCGCGCTGCAGCCACCATCTACCAGCGCGCTGAGTGCCGCCGGCGCCGCCTCAGTCGAGGCCGCGCTGCCGCACTCGCGCGCCCCGAGCGCCGCCCGCGCCGCGCCACTGCCTGCGCGACCCGCGCGCGCCCTCTGCGCCACGCCACAGCCTGCGTGCGCTAAGAACGCTGCGAGCGCCGCCTCCCTAGGGGGAGAGGCCGCGCTGCAGCCACAATCTATCGGCGCGCTGAGTGCCGCCGGCGCCGCCTCAGTCGAGGCCGCGCTGCCGCACTCGCGCGCCCCGAGCGCCGCACGCGCCGCGCCACTGCCTGCGCGGCCCGCGCGCGCCCTCTGCGCCACGCCACAGCCTGCGTGCGCTAAGAACGCTGCGAGCGCCGCCTCCCTAGGGGGAGAGGCCGCGCTGCAGCCTCCATCTATCAGTGCGCTGAGTGCCGCCGGCGCCGCCTCAGTCGAGGCCGCGCTGCCGCACTCGCGCGCCCCGAGCGCCGCACGCGCCGCGCCACTGCCTGCGCGACCCGCGCGCGCCCTCTGCGCCACGCCACAGCCTGCGTGCGCTACGAACGCTGCGAGCGCCGCCTTCCTAGGGGGAGAGGCCGCGCTGCAGCCTCCATCTATCGGCGCGCTGAGTGCCGCCGGCGCCGCCTCAGTCGAGGCCGCGCTGCCGCACTCGCGCGCCCCGAGCGCTGCACGCGCCGCGCCACTGCCTGCGCGACCCGCGCGCGCCCTCTGCACCACGCCACAGCTTGCGTGGCCTGCGCGCACACAGAGCGCTGCTGGCGCCGCCGTCTCCACCGAGGCCGCGTCACAGCCTGCGTGCGCTAAGAACGCTGTGAGCACCGCCTCCCTAGGGGGAGAGGCCGCGCTGCAGCCACCATCTACCAGCGCGCTGAGTGCCGCCGGCGCCGCCTCAGGCGAGGCCGCGTTGCCGGACTCGCCCGACCCGAGCGCCGCCCGCGCCGCGCCACTGCTTGCGCGGCCCGCGCGCGCCCTCTGCGCCACGCCACAGCCTGCGTGGCCTGCACGCACACAGAGCGCTGCTGGCGCCGCCGTCTCCACCGAGGCCGCGCTACAGCCTGCGTGTGCTACGAACGCTGCGAGCGCCGCCTCCCTAGGGGAAGAGGCCGCGCTGCAGCCTCCGTCTATCAACGCGCTGAGTGCCGCCGGCGCCGCCTCAGTCGAGGCTGCACTGCCGCACTTGCGCGCCTCAAGCGCCACACGCGCCACGCTACTGCTTGCGTGGCTCGCGAGCGCCATCTGCGCCGCGCCACAGCCTGCGCGCGCACTGACCGCTGTTGGCGCCGCCTCCCTAGAGAGTGAGGCCGCCCTGCAGCCTGTTTCATCTGCCGCCGGCGCTGCCTTAGCCGAGGCCGTGCCGCCGACCTTGCGCGCCTTGAGCGCCGCCCGCGCCGCCTCCGTCGGAAAAGTGGCCGCGCAGCCGCGATGTAGCTTGGCTCCCGCTCTTGCGGTGAGCAACCCGCACGGACGACCGCCGCAACGGGGGGCCGTGGTCTATGCACCAGAGATAAAGACCGCGGGGCCCTCCAACTCCGAGAAGCCGCCGTCGTCAGAGGTTTGCCTCTACTGCAGGTTAAATCATCTGACCCCGAGCTGTGGCAAACTGAGACGCCTCCCTGTGTCCCTGCGCTGGGACTGGGGGCGCGAAAATAATGTCTGTTTCCTATGTTTAGAAAGCAAGCATCGCCGTTATAAGTGTACAGCCCAAAGGTGCACTGTCGACGGGTGCGCACAGACACACCACAGTCTCCTCCATGACTTGCGAGCTGTGGAGGACTCGCCAGAGAAGAAAGAAAACGAGGACGCCGAGACCGCGCTGATGAACGAGTGCGCGGTGAGCGTCGTAGGGCCCGAGGGCTCTGGCGACGCGCATGCGTTGCTCGACAAGGGCTCGACGACCCTCCTTGTCGACCGAGACACCAACGCAGTGGGAGTGCTTAAGAGGAAGCGCACTCTCAGCATCTACGGCAACCGCGAGCAGGACAGCGAGATTCTCCTGCTTCGCGCCTGCTGGGCCTCCGCGGAGGTCCACTACATCGAGGCGCAGACCGACCGTGGCTCGAGGCTACGCCACGCGTCCGTCTCCGCCCGTATGCTTCGCTTTCCGCACCTATCCGATGTTATGCCGCCGGCCGGGCTCGCTTATGCCCAGGCCCGCCCGCATGTAGTAGGTGCGGACCACCGGCTGCGAGTGACGGGGCGATGCGGCCACAAAGAAGCGGAAGCCGCGTCGCTCACCCGTCTTCGGCAGTTGCTGGCCGGTCCAGAGTTACCCGGAGTCATGTGGCGATTCCGAGAGCGATGTACGGTAACTTTAGACATAGGTACCCTTCAGGTCATAATAAGAAAGGAATACCGGCCAGCATCTAGATTTCAATGGCGAAATCTAGAGAAAGATCTAGTTGGAAAGGGAAAAGGATTATATCAACTAGATAAGATTCTAATAAGATTTGAACGGGGACGAGCTCCCCTGATTTCAGACGTACTCCTGATTCTCAACGGACGACACCCCTTCACTAGGCTCCGCATACGGGGAGAGCCCATGAAGGGCTGTATCGAGAACGAGCATCTAGCGAGACAACGGTGCTGGGTGCTCCGGCTGCGCCCGACTATGCGTGCAGTCACAAACAAGGCGTGCAGGGGCGTGCTTTTCATCCCGATGAAGGGCGACCTGCCGGCGGCTCGCTTAGCCGCCTACTCCAGGCCTGCTACTCGCTGTGGGGCTGCCTACATCGGCCCCATGGTAGTCACCAGAGGACGGCGCCGCGATGGGCGCCGGGAGATGTGCTGCGGCATTATCTTCACGTGTGTGGTCACGCTGGCCATACACATCGAGCTGCTGTCGAGACTGACGACCGACAGCGACTTCATAAGCCTTCGGCGCATTGCTGCGCGCCGGGGGTGCCAACGACGCCGAGCAACGGGCCGCCTACGAGGAACGACCGCCCGCGCTCCGCATCTACGGTTCGGGCATTCAACCGTACAAACGCCGGTCAGTACCTGCGAGCTGACTGACCCGCAGACCAGGCGTGCCACGAAGACACTCGCGGACAACTTCTGGGCGCGGTGGATTCGTTCGAGTTTATCCACCATAGCCCCCAGACAGGGTAGACAACGTCCGGCGAGCGATGCGGCACCATCAAGTCGGCGACCGGGTCATCACTGACCTGCACACCGACATCGGAACCAAGCCCTAGGCCTTGACTCGTTGTTCTCCCAGCCGGAACGGAGGGCTTCGATGACGCTCTTCGCCGGGGAGAGACTGTTGGCGACAACTCGTCGGGGTCTAAGTATACCTAGTGACAGACTTGTAAGTGCTCTAGCATCTAAGTACGTGGGAACCAAAATCCCTGGGAACCGATCTCAGGAATTCGGGATTGCGTCACCCTGCGTACTTGGGAGCTTCGCCAATGAGGTTTGGGCACGTCGCTAGGTATACGCTTTTTAAGGGCTTGAAGGCGGAGCTAGAGTCGAGCTAATAAATAGGCCCGGGGTGCATTGCATCGGCAGTTACCAGTTACCATTTGCCTCCGTCACCCATAGCATCAAAGTTATAGTAGCTCGGCTCTAGTTAACGCATAGTTTAAGTGTTGTGCCAATATGGACTCTATCTCATTGTAAGTAGATTATAGACAGTAAGATAGGGTTCTGTAATTTTGTGTTCTTTGTGTATTATAATTATTGTTTAACTTCGTCAAGTCTTTTTACTCATAGACTAAGAAGCCTATATAAAAGTCGATATAAACCTAGGGAACTTTTACCCGACTACAACAAAGCGGGTTTTTACTTTTTACTGAATTATTCGACTAGGGGGTCTTGATGGGAAGTAGACCAGCTGCGGCAAACCTGGTGTCAAGGTTGGTAGGTTAGGACTCTAAGTCTAGCAGTGGATCTAGGTAGTCTAGACCGAGAACTAACTCTCTCTATCGCCAACAAGTTTAGTTATCTTTGTTTTTAATATAACTGTTTAGTTATCTTTGTTTTCAATATAACTGTTTAGTTATCTTTGTTTTTAATATAACTGTTTAGTTATCTTTGTTTTTAATATAACTGTTTAGTTATCTTTGTTTTTAATATAACTGTTTAGTTATCTTTGTTTTTAATATAACAGTTTAGTTATCTTTGTTTTTAATATAACTGTTTAGTTATCTTTGTTTTTCTTTAACATATGCAATTACGGACATATTTATAAGACTCCTAGACCATACATATTCAAGGAAGATTAGTAGACAAATATTTATTATACTCTTTTTTGTCGCGCTCTTTCTATACAAACGTTCCTCCCTTTATAATGACACTAGAGCAAATATTTTTGTTGCATAAAACTTATAACTGCCATGACCATGCCCCTATGTTTTTATTGTGTTTTTTAAATCTTAATTTCTAAAATAATTAGAAAATGAAAAAAAATCGAAAACATAGGGGCATAGTGGCAGTTATAGGTTTTATGGCACAAAAATATTTGTGCTAGTGTCATTATAAAGGGAGGAAACAGTTGACTACGTTTGTATGGAGAGAGCGCCGGTACCCTTTCTTCTTAACTGAAAGCAAAAGGTAGATAGGTATACTAATTATCTTAAGTTGATAAACTAATAATGCTAATTAAAATTAATCCATTGACCAATATTAGTACTCCAGTATCTACTTACAAATCATCATTATTCGTTTTGTCTAGTTACACAACCCATCAACTATCGATTATTCTGGTCCGATAGGTTAAATAAACCTAAGTTAACTTTTATTATATTTATTTTTTACCTAATTTGAATCCTTTAGGATTCTACTTAGGAATCCTTCACTCTACTCTGGATCTAAAATAGCGTTATTCACGTAAAAAGTATTATTTTATTCCATTGAGATAAAATTAACTATTTAGTCTATTACTTCACTACATAGTGCAACCGGGAACATCGCTCGGATGATGATGACTTCACTGCATAGTACAAAACATCGCTTGCTATGTATGCTTGGATCTTTAAAATTACGCAACGGATTTTGATGCGTTTTTTTAATAGATAGAATGATTCAAGAAGAAGGTTTTGATATAAAAAACAAAACTACCACGCGTACAGAGTAGCGGGCAACAGCTAGTAAATAATAAGCGATTGTTGCACAGTGTCCGACCTGCGTGGTGGCATGCGTGTCATGAACGTCCAATGTGTGGCGCGACCGATAAACAATCGCCCTTTCCTTATCAGTCGTAGTTTCTATCAGTATGCGTACGTTATTTATAGTACCTACACTATTGCTGATAGTTTTGGTTAGGAACAGTCTACGTTGAATAGTAATTCGTTGTTTTATGAGAGAGTTCCTTCCTCTTTACACGTTTGATAATGTGAGTCATTTAAAGGATGATATACCTAATAGAATTTGTTTATTATTTGTATATCATTGTTTATTTTTTATCAATTTATATACTAATAATATGTAAATTACAAACCGGATCAAGATAACTTAGATGACCTTAAACTCGGACCATATTTTTAGGTAGATAGGTGCGATTCAAGTATGATTCACGGAAGACTCGCACACTAAGGCGAGTGAGGAAACGGTGGAGTTTCAGTGGGTAAACATCTGGTCGCCTTTCACTTTCAGAGCAAAGGGAGCCCCAAAAACTCTGCTCCACAAGTAGCTAGGTTTTATAGTAGGTAAATGTGAAAATGATGTATGGAATAAAATCAATTTATTCGAATTATTGTTTTGCAACGTATGTAGTTTTTATTGTTCTTAAACAATAATAATTCCCAATTCAAATACGCCAATCAAAATTCCTAATCGATATCAGTGCCTAAATTTATTTATTTATTTTATTTAAATTCATTTCAAATAAGTACTAACTTATAATGATTTTATTGTATGTTTTAGCTTTTAGAAGACCCTAAACATGATTAACCCACTGTCAAATTGTCAACCGGATTAAATAATATTGTGGTTATTGAAATAGAATTTAATTTTAGATTACACGTTAAATGCATTTAGCTACAATTTAGCTAGATTTGTTTAAGCATGCAAGCAAGCCGCTCTAAATCTATCCTACTAATATTATAAATGTGAAAGTTTGTGTGTGTGTGTGTATGTTTGTTACTCCTTTACGCAAAAACTACTAGATCGATTGCGATGGTATCTAGCTAGCTGGAGACCTGGATTAACATATAGGCTACTACTTATCCCGATATTCCCAAGGGATCGGGAGTTACGCGGGTGAAACCACGATGCGCAGCTATTTAAATATAAGGGAATGACAAATAACTACTATTGTAGAGAATATGTATAAATTAATTGCAATATTCCAATCTTAGGCTGTGGTGCACCTCTTCAGTCCACCGGGTTGGACCCTATGCAGTTTTTGCCTCAGTTCACTTTGGTGGACCATGCGCAAAATAAAACGGTCCATAGTCCAACTTATAGATAAATAAAAAAATGTAGACATTTAAAAATATCTAGTCATATTCAAATTAGTGTAGCTGACCTTGTCAAGTTGTCAAGTTCCTAAATCAAACACTTACGCCAAACGTGGTTTTGATTAGGTACATACAGGCATATGCAATACAACTCTATACCTCTCATTTCTACAAGCCCCTAAGTAAAAGATAGTAATTTAAGTAAGTTAAGTTGTGATATAGATTAAGTATATAGATGAACACCTCTCAACAAAAGCTCCCAAATCATAATCCAAGAAAGACCAAAAACGTTTTTAAAATGAATTACATAGATCGCGATGTATAAAGAAATAGAAAACTTTAATATATTTTTTTATTAATTAGAAGCCATTTTACAGAATTTAAAATTGATATGTAATAAATTTACTTATACTTTAAAATAGTTTAATTAATTTTGTTACCTAATCTGAATTATATTTACCTATGCCTTTAAAAATGAAATCTATAAAGGGAAAATCACTGATTCACTCACTCACTCATCACGAAATCTCAGAAACTACAAGTGCTAGGAGTCTCAAATTTTGCATGGGGGTTCCTTTTATGACGTAGGTGCTCACTAAGACGGGATTTTGCGAAATTCAACCTCTAAGGGGGGCAATTGGGGGGTGGAAGTTTGTATAAAGGTTTGATTTTTTTTAAAGGTAGAAACTTGAAAATTAGAATTATATATTCTTATCGTAAATAAATTATGACGTGTTTCAGGGATTTTCAGTTTTCCTATTTTAAGGAAGGGAAATGGGGGGTGAAAGTTTGTATGAAGGTTTGATTTTTTTTAAAGGTAGAAACTTGAAAATCAGAATTATATCTTCTTATCGTAAATAAATGATGACGTGTTGTAGGGATTTTCAATTTTCCTATTTTAAGTAGGGGAAATAGGGGGTGAAAGTTTGAATGAAGGTTTGATTTTTTTTAAAGGTAGAAACTTGAAAATTAGAATTATATCTTTTTATCGTTAATAAATGATTACGTGTTTCAGGGATTTTCAATTTTCCTATTTTAAGGAGGGGAAATGGGGGGTGAAAGTTGTATGAAGGTTTGATTTTTTTTAAAGGTAGAAACTTGAAAATTAGAATTATATTTTTTATCGTAAATAAATGATGACGTGTTTTAGGGATTATATACTATTTTTAGGAGGGGAAAGGTTTGTAAAAATGAGTTTGTTAGAGTCTGTTGCTGTGTTACCTACTTTTGGTTGCTGTAGTTTACATAGCTACTCAATAGATGGCGTTACTGGTAATATTATAAATGTGAAAGTTTGTGTGTGTGTGTGTGTATGTTTGTTACTCCTTCACGCTAAAACTACTGGACCGATTGCGATTAAACTCGGTATGTAGATAGCTGGAGACCAGGATTAACACATAGGCTACTATCTCGAAATTCCCCACATTATCTCGAAATTCCCACGGGATCGGGACTTACGCGGGTGAAACCGCGGGGTGCAGCTAGTAATACTATAATTTTAACGTTGGCCTTATAAGTAGAGGCGCCATCTAATCATAAGGTTTTAGACTTTTTTTGTGTGACAGTTTTTTTGTTTATGAGTAAGAATTTGTATATAATTCTCAATCTTTGGTAGTAACAATGGAATGTGGAACTTATTTGTACATTTTGCATCGAGACTAGGGACGGTTTCGTCTTGTTTGCGCCAACATTGTGCAAATATATGCAAATGCATCATGAATTGAAATCGAGGTTGGCAGAAGCTGTGCCTTTCAATCCTCTCTGAGGTTACGAACACTGAATTGAAGATTAGAAGATGCGTATAGCGTAGGTTTTCATATAATCATGAGGAACATTTAGCTGCGATAAATATTTGTTGTAATACTTGGTTATTAAAAACCTTTTTATCACAGTTGCTCATAAAGTGGATCTTATTCAACGGATTTCAGGCTCATAATCCAACATATTATGCACGCGTGCGTTTTACATTGCCAACCTAGTGCTGTAAAGTTATCCCGATAGGTTAAATACGTATCTTACTGCTAATTACATACTGTTTTTGATGTATAAAAAAGGTAGGTACCAAAGAGTTTTTAGCTATCAAAAATGGTTGTCTCTAAAGTCGGTTTACGAACGAAAATTTTACGTGATAATGACTTAGAAAACGATTAAAAATTGAGTTGTTTATTTTTTGTTTTTTCTTTACTTAAATGTATTGTTTTTCCGTACCATTGTATTTTGTTCTTAACCCCCGACGCAAAAACAAATAGAAAAAACCCTAAAAAATATTATATGTCAGACGAGGCTGTATAGGTTAAAAGCCTTTAGCCTGGCCTTTTCGGAGCATAATCAACAAAAAAATATTGCCTTAAAAAAATGTAAACATAGACTTATCAAAAATATTTTGTTAATTATTATTTTGTTTTCTTTTCAAGTCTTTTCTTTTATTCGCAACTGTGATAAAAAACGTCGTACGATATACGTGTGGAATTGATATTTGCATCTTGGCTTCTTTAACACGCTCGCTACCGCTCGCGCGTCATAAACCGCCTCTATGCAAAGATCTATTTACCACACTTATATCGTAATGTACTATTATTTAACTTGCAATGTATGTAAGTATGTATGTTTTCTCGGGTCAAATCTTGCAACATAATTTTGATCCACTTCCCGGTTTTGCATACATGTGTAAATCGCATGACAATGCAATATTATGATGACATGGTGCTGATCTGATAATGGACCTGGAAGGTGGCCGTAAGAACTTCGGAATGAAACGACACAACCTCTTAGAGTTTGGGCTCGTTAGAATCGTCTTGACAAGTAGTTTGTCTTTCAATGGTAACCAGGGTCTGATGATGGAGCTGGAAGGTGGTCATAGGATCTACGTAAAGGATCAACATACTTAAGGTGTAAGGGTACCAGCGCCGGTACCCTTTCACCTTAAGTATGTTGATAAGGAGTAAAATAATAATGTCAAAGCAAGAGATGGAACCGGGGCGTTGGAGGAGCGGGAGTTTTTGTATGCCTCATAGACAGCTACCATGCCACACAGTACCTCCTGAGCTACTCAGACATGCGCTGCCATTTTATTACTACCATTCGTTTAACATTGATATTCACACAATATTTATTATTTGTTAGTTTTGGTATAGGTAGCTGCAGATGTCATACAATGGACAATGTGAATGTGATCACATTGCATTATGTCATCGATAGAAGAAAAAAGACGGAAGGAAGTAATGATTCAAAGTCAAAGTCAACATTTTTTATTCTTTTGGATGCTTAATACATTTGTCCATAGATCACATTGATACGTCTTAAAGACTATGTTAGGATGTGTACTTTCGGAACGCGCCCACCCATGAGAAGATGGCACAAGAAACTTATGGGTTTTTTTTTAAATTTAAGTAGTTAATAGATGTAGGGATGTATATACGTCAGAGCGCCATCTTGTTTACTGTTAAATTTCATGTGTGTTAAAATATTAGTAAAATGACTGAACATGGTTCATTTTGTAGCAGTAGCTTCATAATACTTGAACTTTCTCATGGTCCCCCAATTTTTGTTTATTAAGAATACAAAGTGTAATTGCTATTATTTTAAGATGTGCTGATACTACTAGTAAGTAGCTTTAGATACACATAAGATCGGTGTTGGCTTAGTGGTACATACCTCGACTTTCATTCTGAAGGTCGTGGGTTCGAATCCCGGCGGGCCGTGCACCAATGTATTTTTCTTAAGAAAAAATTATTTGCGCTAATTGACATTGCTTTTACGGTGAAGGAAAACATCGTAATGAAACCCGCGGCTTAGTTGCCTCCAGAAGTATTGACAAGTTCTCTCCTCTGGACATGGTCGATAAGCTGAGAGGGTAGTAGGTGCTGGGCAAGCCTACTCCATCCTCACGCAAAAAGGACCCAATTTAAAAGGGTCCAATGGCGGAAACAGCCTGTATACAACTACTACACATAACATACGCCCATTTTCGATTAGAATTCATTATTGTTGACAAGTTCTTTGAACCATAGCTGCAAGCAGGTAGGTTCTGTGTCGCGCGAATAAACGTGTTCTAAAACAGGTTTTTCTTAATAGGTTACCTAACCTACTCTACTTTCCGAACGCTATCTAATTAAAGTACCTAACTTAACTATATTTCGAAACTAAGAATTAAGTTCAATTAAGTACTTAACATGCAATCGTAGAGTTCTATCTAGCGCTATCAATAACGAAGTATTTCCAAACAAATCAGTGATATAAACCAATGACATATTATGTACGGTCGGCTGCATAATTGCAGACCCACCGTAGTAAGAATGTTTTCAACACGAGCAAGATTCTAGGCACCTGTTTTAGTTGAAATTTAAAGTCTTCTAGCTCATCAATTAATCAAACAAAAATTATTAGAATGCAATAATTTCAATAATAGTAATTTTCGAACTCTACCGAGGGCTGCAATTATCCAGCCGACTGTACGTTAGGTAGTAGGTAGGTACGGTCGGCTGCATAATTGCAGATCCACCGTAGAGTTCTAAAATTGCTATTATTGGAATGTTTTGATTCTAATAATTTTTGTTTGATTAATTGATGAGTTAGAAGGCTTTAAACTTCAACTAAAGCAGGTGCCTAGAATCTTGCTTGTGTTAAAAACATTCTTATAACAGCCGGTTTTGGTGCTCTACTGTGGGTCTGCAATTATGCAGTCGATTGTACCTGATGCTTGACAGATACAAACAATTATCTGTTTTTTTATTTACTTAAATAATAACAGTTACATCATTTTTAATCGTAGGATAGGTAATGCTTTCTGTGGAAGATAATTGATGTTTATTTTAAGGATCTACACTGACATAATCGTTCCGGCATCGACCTACATTGGCCTAAAAACGTAAATTTCTGAGTCTTCTACGACAAAATAGATGCTACATATATTTGTTTGGTTACAATGAAATCAGTTCTATATTAAATATATCTATAATATAAAAATGAATCGCAAAATTTGTTGGTAAGCGCATAACTCAACAACGCCTGTGTTAGAATATGAGGTTTTATGTTACTTTATGAAATGGTTTGTCTATGGTAAAGATATTATTCGTCTTTTGTCTGGTTCCGTTTGTGTCATTGTAAAAGATGGAAAAATAAAATTACATTGTTCATTTACAAAATGGTTTATATTCAAAGTAGTCTAGTAACAGTAAACTAGCTATACCAGTTAGCTATAATTAGTATTTTAGCAGGTTATGGGCCCAGATATTTAATGGGCGCTTAAGCGCACGATAGCGCAGAAGATAGCAGAAGAACAACGAGAAGAACATAAGAATAAAGATGGCGCAGAATTTGCCAATATTAGAAATGGGAAAATTTTCTACATGGATTTTCAGAATCGAAATTATATTGAACGAAAAAGGTTGTAGTGAGGCAATCAAACCACCAGAGAAAAGGACTTTAGAATCAAAGAACTTTGACAAAATAGATTCAACAGCAAAAATGATAATCACCCAGTCATTGAGCGATACTCATATAGAGTATGTAAGAGACGCTCAAACTGCTTATGATATGATTTTAAAATTGAAAAATATATTTGAAAGGAAAAGCATGTTATCTAATGTGTTCCTGAGAAGAAAATTGTATAATCTGAAGTCCACCGCTAGTCAAACGCTAGAAGAACACTTTACAGAATTTGATAAACTAATTCGTGATATAGAATTGAATGGAACGAAAATGGATGAATCGGATAAAGTATGTAGCTTACTACTAACACTAGAAGAGAAATATGACACTATTGTAGCAGTTTTAGAAGCATCTAATGTACAATTGACAATAGACCATGTGAAAAATGTTTTACTGGATACAGAATTAAAGTATAAAGATAAGGACACAAATAAAGAAGTTGCCTTTTTAAATACAACAGTAAAATGCTATAAATGTGGAAAAACTGGTCATTTTGCTAGAGAATGTTACTCCAAAAGAGGAAAATATAGAGGTAGAGGGAGACGACATTTTAGAGGAAACGGAAGACGCTTCAGTTATTATAATGAAGGAAATGGCTCTTTTATAGCGTCATCATTTAATGCATCAACGGGAAAAGAAAACAATATGATAACTTTTGCGATTGACTCCGGAGCTACATACAATATGATAAATGAAAAATATAAAAAATATATGTACAATATAGAGAGTTTAAATGAAAATACTATTGAAATTAAAATTGCTGATGGAAATATTATTTATGCCAAAGAAAAAGGACTATTGAAAGTAAAGACACATGAAGGACAAATACTGATAATAGACACATTGATTATAAAAAATTTAAGTCAAAATTTAATTTCTGTTAACAAATTAAATGAAAGAGGATACAGAGTCATGTTTGAGAAAGGTATTGCAACAATTTCAAATTATATCCAGAAAATAAGATTTAGAGCATTTTTCAATTCAATTTATGTTGTTGATTTTCATATAATACACAATGAGTGTATGAATGCTGAAATGGTTGATGATAAAATGTTATGGCACCGTAGATTAGGCCATATCAACCATGGAGGTCTAAGAATTTTAAAATTACCTTTTACACAAAACCCATGTGAAATTTGCATTAAAGCGAAAAGTACAAAACAAAAGTATGAACCTTCAAATAAACCAAGATCAAGCAAAGTTGGAGAATTGTTGCATTCTGATATAGGTGGGCCGATAAATACTCCGACAATAGACGGTGAGAGATATTATGTTACCATTTTGGATGATTTTTCGCATTTTACAGAAGTTTATTTGTTAAAACATAAAAGTGAAGCAAAAAATTACCTTATTAATTACATAAAACGATTACAGAATAGAAACATCAAAGTAAGCCGAATAAGAACAGATAATGGTGGAGAGTATTTTGGAGATTTTAAGAAATTCTGTTATGACGAAGGTATAGTACAAGAATTTACATGTTCATACACACCAGAACAAAATGGCGTTGCAGAAAGACTTAATAGAACTCTCTGTGATAAGGTAAGAGCTATGCTAATAGAGACGAACTTACCAAAATTCCTATGGGGCGAAGCAATAAAAACAGCTGCTTATCAACTGAATAGATCTCCTACAGTATGTTTAAATGGAGGAATACCAGCTGTCATTTTTAATAATTGTAAACTTCAGATAAACCATTTGAGAGTCTTTGGGTGCAAAGCATTTGCGTTTCAACCGAAACAAATAAGAACGTCTAAATTTGATCCTAGGGCAAAGGTCACTAGAATGGTTGGCTATTGTGGATATGGTTATAGATTATGGGATCCACAAACTAATAAAATATTTGGGTCACGAGATGTGAAGTTCATAGAGAATGATTATAAATATGGTGAAATAAATAATAAGAAAAACACAGAAATGAATAAAATGTATGTTTTAGAAGAAGAAAATGATGATGAGAGAACAACAGTTAATAAACCAAGAAATGATGTGACTACAGTTGAGAATATTGAGAATCAAGATGTATTTTATGATGTAGACGAAGATGACAATGTAAATGATATTGCACCAAAAGACATTAATGAAAACACAAGACCTAAGAGAACTATTAAAAAGCCATTAAGATATGAGGATTACTCTACATTTGCATTTGCTTTGGTCAGCGATATAGAAGGTGATCCCACAACTTTTGCAGAAGCCATCAAGGATAAAGATTGGCAAGTGGCTATTCAAAAAGAAATTAAAGCTTTAACAGATTTAGATGTTTGGGAAGAAGAATATGAAAAATTGCCATTTGGAGAGAAAGCTATTGACACTAAATGGATATTTAAGACTAAAAGTGACGGTACGAAGAAAGCTAGACTAGTTGCACGAGGTTTTCAACAATCGCTTGATAACTATGAAGTATATTCCCCTGTAGCGTATATGAGTACCATTAGAATGGCTCTATCGCATGCAATCTCCTGTGATGTCCAGGTAAGACAATTGGACATTCCAACAGCTTTTCTGAATGGAAAGTTAGAAAGTCGTGTTATTATCAAAGTGCCAGAAGGCGTTAAAACGAATGCTTCAGTTTTAAGACTTAAAAAAGCTTTATATGGATTAAAAGAAGCACCAAAATGCTGGAATAACAGATTTAACACTTTTTGTGAAGATAAACTTAAAATGAAACGGTCGAAATATGATTCTTGTTTGTATTTCGGAGAAAACATTTGGTTAGTTTTGTTTGTGGACGATATCTTGCTAATAGGAAAACCAAGAGATATAGAAAAGAAGGTCATTTTACTAAAAGAAGAATTTAAAGCGAAAGATTTGGGACAAATTAAAAATTATCTTGGGATTGAAATAGAAATAAATGATAAGGAGATAAAGTTTTGTCAGGAGAAATATATATTAAGGTTATTAGATCATTTTAACATGCAAGATTGCAAACCGTCTGCTACACCTATGGAATATAGATTTACCTGCACAGATGAAGAAATAATAGATGTGCCTTACAAGGAGTTGATTGGAGCATTGAACTATATTTCAACAAACACACGTCCTGATATTACTTTTTCAGTTTCTTTTTTGAGTCGATTTTTAGATAAACCTACAACGTCTTTATGGAAAGGAGCAAAGAGGGTATTAAGGTATCTCAAAGGTACTTCCAGTAAAGCATTACTATATGTGAAGTCAAGTGAGGTAAGAACTATTGAAGCCTATTCTGATGCAGATTGGGCAGGTGATGCAACTGACAGAAAAAGCACAAGTGGCTGTGCTATTTTTCATGGTAAGAACTTAGTTACATGGTTCTCTCGTAAACAGACTTTAGTGGCGCTGTCGACAGCAGAGGCAGAGTATATTGCAAGTGCTCAAGCTGTAAGTGAATTGATGTATGTAAAGGGTATTTTGTCTAATTTGAATGAGTCTGACATTCAACCAAAGTTATATTTAGATAACCAAAGTACAATTGCATTAATTCATAATAATACAAATAGTAAAGCTTCTAAACATATTGATATAAAGTTTCACTATGTAAAAGATCTTGTTCAAAAGAAAGAAATCTTGTTGTTGTATGTTCAGACAGACATGAATATTTCAGATATTTTTACAAAAGCCTGTAATAGTATTAAACATGCGTATTTTACTAAGAAATTAAATGTAATTTGATTACAATAAAATACTTATATTTTTCAGAAAAGCATAGGGAATAAAATATGAGAAATGTTTTATAAGTTGAGAAATGTTTTGTAAGATAAATTATGAGAAATGTTTTATAAGTTGAGAAATGTTTTGTAAGTGTGGCCTACCTGTTTACTTACGTATTTATAGACATTATCATACGTTGTATTTTAATTTCAGGAAATAAGTTCATTTATGTTTTGTATGAGAGGCATAAAGCTTTGTTTACATTTTGTGACAGATGTTGAGTGATAGGTAGACATTGATATTTTGTTTGTAAAGTTAGGTTACTGTCATGTCATTCTGTCTGAAAGTTTCAAAAGGGTTGCCATTGTATAATTTTGCAAATGTACCAATTTCAAATCCTATTGATAATGTAAGGATTTGAAATTGAGGGGGAGTGTTAGAATATGAGGTTTTATGTTACTTTATGAAATGGTTTGTCTATGGTAAAGATATTATTCGTCTTTTGTCTGGTTCCGTTTGTGTCATTGTAAAAGATGGAAAAATAAAATTACATTGTTCATTTACAAAATGGTTTATATTCAAAGTAGTCTAGTAACAGTAAACTAGCTATACCAGTTAGCTATAATTAGTATTTTAGCAGCCTGGACCAATTTCGCCAATTCTTTTTTTGGTCTGTTTGTTATTATCAGGAGAAGGTTCTTATGAAATAAAAAATTAAGAAAGTTGCGCAGAAAATTATTACGCGGGTGAAACCGCGGCGCGAGCTAGTTAAATATAAATGGTGAAAGGGATTTTGAGAACTTTTTCTTGAGCGACTGCAAGTGATTTTGTAAGTACGCCTATGATGATGTAATAAATAAATAAATATTGCCGGACATTTCACACATCACCATCTAGCCCCAAGCTAAGTAAATATACTTGTGTTATGGGTGCTAGACAACGGATATACTACTTATATACTTTTCTTTTGTAAATATATACGTTACATAGAAACGCCCATACCACAGACAAATATCTAAGCATAAATAATTGTTTGAGGCGGGAATCGAACCCGCAACCCTCTGTTTGGCAGTCCGGTAACCATTGTGCCAACTGGGTCGTCAAAATCCCCTGTGCTTTTTCTTGAGCGCCTGCAAGTGATTTTGTTAGCACGCCTATGATGATTTAGTCGGCGTTTATTGATAGTTTGTTATTTTACTTCTTTGTTTCAATGTGTGTAGTGCATCTATTATTCTTAGTTCGGTATTTAACAATATTTTGTGTTTATATTAGTAATAGTATATATTTATATGACGATGGACGATGAGAAAGAAAGGTATTCTAAAAATACAACGCTTCGATAGTTGGAGTGAATAATTATAAAACTTTTCATAATAGTTCAGTAAAATAACATACAATATTATTTTAATACAGTCTATATGATTTATAATTTTATCTCACGTTTCGTAGTTGGTGTCTGAACTATGTAATATATATATATATCTTCTTATATATATAAAAGAAAGTCGTGTTAGTTACACCATTTATAACTCGGGAACGGCTAAACCGATTTGGCTGAAAATTGGTGGGGAGGTAGCTTACAATCATAAGACGGACATAGGATATTTTTTTCGATATTCCCACGGGATCGGGACTTACGCAGGTGAAACCGCGGGGCACAGCTAGTTTATATATATAAAGAGCGGTGTTGGCTTAGTGGTAGATACATCGACTTTCATTTTGAAGGTCATGGGTTTGTAGCGACACTTCACATCGCCACTAACAGATGGCGCCACCAAGCCGATCGGAGATCCTAGATCGCGCAAGCGAAGTTTTTCTGAAGATAAGCTCATATACAAGTTCCAACGAAACATCGTTGGGCCGCGGCCTACCGGGTATAACACCAGCCCAGTTTGGAGGTACGAGGTGGTGTGTACCTCCAAAGGGAAGATCTTCCACCGGGCTGGTGTTATACCCGGTAGGCCGCGGCCCAACGATGTTTCGTTGGAACTTGTATATGAGCTTATCTTCAGAAAAACTTCGCTTGCGCGATCTCCGATCGGCTTGGTGGCGCCATCTGTTAGTGGCGATGTGAAGTGTCGCTACAGGTTCGAATCCCGGCCGGCCGTGCACCAATGTATTTTTCTTAAGAAAAAATTATGTGCGCTAATAGACATTGCTCTTACGGTGAAGGAAAACATCGTGATGAAACCCGCGGCTTAGTTGGCTCCAGAAGTATTGACCAGTTCTCTCCACTGGACATGGTCGACTAATCTGAGAGGGTAGTAGGTGCTGGGCAAGCCTACTCCATCCTCACGCAAAAAGGATCCAATTAAAAATGGTCCAATGGCGGAAAACAGCCTGTATACAAGTACAAGTATATATTTATAATATGTATGAATAAATATATATATATATAGGTACATTAGTCAAGGTAAATTGAGAGCTAACTGCAGAATTCCTAACGATAACTAAAATTTGAATTTTCATAGAAAATTTTGTGTACCTCAGTGAGTTTTTCTTCTTTGGTATAATTTTAAAAAAATAATGCTTTATCTTTATATATATAAAAATTTCGTGTCACGTGTTTGTCCGCGATGGACTCCTAAACTACCGAACCGATTTTTAATTTGATTTGCACACCGTGTGCAATTCGACCCAACTTGAAAGATAGGATAGCTTACATTTCAATTTATAGTCGCAAATTCCCACGGGATCGGGAGTTACGCGGGTGAAACCGCGGAGCGCTGCTAGTTATTTATATGTCTATCAGTCTAGTCAAAAACACCTATGCCATCTTTTTGGCTAATTTTGGAAACGACAAGGAATTTCCGAATTTAAAACACACCAATACAGTCATTATAATGTAGGAAAATATATCACACAAAAATATTTTTCCAAATTTAAAACAAATCATAATCATGTAAGAAAATATTTCACACTACAATATTTAACAACTATTTTCCTTGCTATTTTTAGCTTTAGTTTTAAAGGCATTTTGCTTTTGCTTCCTTTATAATCATTAAAATATTTGGCCGTTTGAAGAGTTGAAGGTCAGTGGACCGAAACGTGTCCCTTGTGCGTTCCTCCTCACCCTTTTAGCAAATTCTACGCATGCGTATTAACACAAACAACACGTTGCGGCTTTTTCGACTTGTTTCTCACATTTTATAACTAAAAATACCTGTTATTTACCTATTTCCTAAAATAAATTAGCTTGTTACGTAGAATGACCCTGTCTAAAGCATCGCCTGATTCTTAGCGCGCGAAAGTATTTTAAAATTAGAACATTTTGGGGTTATTAGGTCAATCACTTGAATTTAAATATAGAACTCACCTATATTCTACGTCAGCTGCTTCGAAAACGAATACGGATCCATACATTCCCGCTAAAAAGACCGGGAATAATAGCAACGCATAGTTTACTATGTTATACTTCCCAAAAGGACCCAGTTGCTTCAAAATTGAGTCTAGACCGATAACAGATGTGTCTTTCGACATGTCTAACGATATTCCAACACAGAATAATATTTACACTTCCACAAACTGGGCCCTTCGATAAGGTCCGAACAACTTTCTATTTTAAAAAAATAAATATAAAAAAAACCACTACAAGCGCTCCGTTCTCGCCGTGGCGAACTGTCAGTTTGATTTGGCATATATTTACGCATGCGCCAAAAAAGTTATAGTATTTATAAAGCGTATTTTTTTTGTTAACACTTTGAAGTCACAACGCAACAAAGATTGAACACACGTTTGCTCTCAGGCAATACGAAAATAAACAAGAAAATCCAACCGAATAAAATGAACAGCAGATACGAGTGGCAGACAAGACAGAGACAGACATATTAACATGCTTGCATATACTGTAGGTGTGAAAGAGACGGGTATATTAACACGTGTGGTGCATGAGGACTATTATCTATTCTGTGATAATATATTAAACACTATGTAGGTAGATAGGTACTGTTAATCGTTGTCATAATTAGGTACAAACATATAGTTAAGAGTTCTTGTTAATTGATAAAGTAGTTAACTTGACGTTCATGGGCTATAAAACGTTTAAGTTTATTTTGCGTCTTAATTATTCAGATCCACGGCAGTGCAACCATCATGTATTTAATTCAGAATCGTACTCTTTCGAGTCATAAAGGTAACGCCTTAAATTTAAAGCAAAATTTCTAGCTTTCAAATTAAGGCATTATATTCATGACTCTATTTTTTAAAAGTTAGAAAACGCCTTTTATTTATATTACAGATTAATAATTGGTGTTATAAGGTTAACGTGTCTCTGTTTGTGTGTCTGTGGCATTGTAGCTCCCGAACGGATGAACCGATTTTGATTTAATTTTTATATTAAATACTTTACTCTTGGTTTTAATTTTTTTAGGTACCGTACCCAAAAAGTAAAAACGGGACAAGACTTCGCTGTCCGTCCGTTCTGTCCGTCTGCCTGTCTGTCACCAGGCTGTATCTCATGAACCATAATAGCTAGAGAGTTGACATTTTTACAGATGATGTATTTCAATTGCCGCTATATTTTTTAACGCGACAGCGATTCTGTACTAGTACTTTAATATTATATCAATCACATAAACAGTTATGTACAGTTTTTTTGCGACAAAACTTTGTAATAGCAATATTATGTGTAGGTAATAAATGTATACCTTTATAAGGTGTTTATAGGATCTATTTAAAGTGTTTGTATCAAGTTAAAAAACAAAGTGGAACTTTGTGACATTAAGAGAAAGGGTACCGGGGCTCTCTCCATACAAATGTAGTCTACTGTTTCCTCCTTGGATAATTACACTAGAACAAATATTTTTGTTGCATAAAACTTAAAACTGCCATGACCATATTTACCATGCCCCTAAGTTTTTTTTTGTTTTTGAAATCTTAATTTCTATGATAAAACATAGGGGTATAGTCATGGCAGTTATAGGTTTCATGGCACAAAAATATTTGTGCTAGTGTCATTATCCAGGGAGGAAACAGTCGACTACGTTTGTATGGAGAGAGCGTCGGTACCCTTTCACCTTAAATCCGGCAGATAGTTCTTTTATTTCCAAGGTCAACCCTGGACTGATCTAATTTAGTTGCTGAGCGTGTGTCCGTGCTTTGATCCTCCGCGGAAGGTGTGAAACAATCATCCAATTCTCTTAAATTGGCTACGAAGTTTACTTGATTCTGACTTTTCTGGACAATGTAGAGTGTGTACTATAATCAGTATTAACCGACTTAAAAAAAATTGTCCAAATCTTTTTTATCGTGTTGTGACCTTGATTTTTATACACCTCATAAGGACTAAAGACCTCAGTATCTGGTATGAATACCAACTTGTTAGGTCCACCCGTTCCTGAGAAAATCGGTGGTAACACACAGACAGACAGACAAAAAAGTGATTTTATAAGGGTTCCTTTTTTACCTTTTGAGGTAGGGAACCCTAAAAAATGAAAAAAAAAGGAAAAATATGGACAGGAATTACAAAAAAAAACAATTTTTCATTGTTTTCTTATGACGTTATCACGTAAAATTATCGTCCGTAAACCGACTTTACAGTCAACCAGTTGTTTTAACCCCCGACGCAAAAAAGACGAGGTGTTATAAGTTTGACGTGTCTGTGTCTCTGTGTGTGTGTGTGTCTGTCTGTCTGTGGCATCGTAGCTCCCGAACGGATGAACCGATTTTAATTTAGGATTTTTGTTTTGATTTTCAGCAATGAGTCTAAATATCAATATACCGATCTCTCGTTAGGTCTAGGCAAAACGCAAAATTAGCAGACTGCGTTTTAGGTACTTAGCGACTAGAGGTTCTAAATACCGTGTCTGGAGTAGAGACATGACTGTATTTTAAGAAATCAAGACATTTATTGCAAAGTTACGTACACAAGGACCTGTGTGTGCAGAATCATTATTACGATCTATGATTACGATCAATGCATACTTGCGTGGTATACCACTAGAGGTTAAGTAGGTGTCAGTGTTGCCAACTCGGATTTTGAAAATTGCGTAGACCCTACGTAGATCTACGTACTTTCTTCTGAGTGAAATGAAGAGGAATAAAATGAGTGTTTAACTCTGAATTTAATCCGCTCGCGGACCCGTACCTAGTTCTTTCTTATGTTTATTTCCTCAGTTGTGTTCAATTAAATCGAAATTTGATAGATATTATTATATTATTATATTAACATTAGGTCTTAAGTTATATTGTTACTAACACTATGGACGTATGTCTGAAATAAATGATTTCAATTTCAATTTCAATTATAAGAAAAATACAACAGTAACTCAGTCGATCGAAATATTTTTAGGTTAAGTTTTTCTACAAGGCGAGCTGGTGAGACGAGACGTTTCGTTTTACACAGTCACAGCTCTATAGAATTAGAACTTTGTTACACTTGTGTTTAAAAATAATTACGAAAGTAGTAATGTGTTGGCGAAGCGAGTGTGCGTTAGTATAAAACGCAACGTTTTTCTTTTTTTCGCAAATAAAAAGAAAATTATGCACATTCAGCTATGAGTTTCGTTATTTTACAAATTGATAGAAAATACGTAGATTCTAGGACGGAAGTTCGTAGGTTTGCAAAAGAGGCCTAAAGTACGTAGATCTACGTAAAAAGACGTAGAGTTGGCAACACCGGTGTACATTCTCCAGTATTGATGTTTTTTGTTATCAACAGGTATTGTAATACTTAATATTGACAATACTAGCAATCGGTGGTTCGATATAGTTACCATGTGTAATTAAAATTGATAACAATCTCTATTACCTTTGGTAAGTAAAGTGGTAATAGCAAAACGTTCACTGATTCTTACTTTCTTTTTTGCTTTTCCGGACTCACGAGCTATGAGAAGTCAAAGTCAAAGTCAAATTTCTTTATTCATTTGGATGCTTATGTATATTTTATACAAAGATCACATTGAAACGTTCTAAAAACTAAGTTAGGGTTTGTGCCTTCGGAACGCGCCCACCAATGATAAGAAGGCACAAGAAACTCATGGGGGTTTTTTTTCATGTGATCACGCTCACAAATTTCAATATTACAAATATTTGAAAGTATTATTTGAAATGGAACAACTAAAGTGATCATTAAGGTAAGACGAAGTATCATAGTACGCCTTACTGCACAATTTATGCTTTATAAAAGTTTTGAGTAAAAGAGACGTTTTCTAGTTCGAGGTCTATCTACTTTTGGCTCATTTTTGGTTAGTAAATTACGTATTATTTATTTATTTTAACTTGTGTTGTTAAATTAGCGCCACGAAGAAAATATATTTTTGTTTTTATTGTATTGTCATTATCAACTCCGATTCACTGTTTTTCTAAACTAGTTTCGAATAGTTCTCATTGGACGGCGCTGATCTAATCCAAAGATCAATCAAACATTTTTATTGCCTTTTCAGGAAAAGGAAAAGGTTAATTATTAGCCCATATAGGATCCTGCTCTGTCTGTTTTACGAATCATAGACATCTTTCAGTTGTTTTTAATCCGGTAGCAAACTGGGTCTGCCATTTTTCAAGACCCAATAAAATAAGCCATTTTTTTAAATAAAAAAGTGAAGACTTTGTGTATGACGATAGTACACATAGAGCGTTCGCAATACGGCATTGTAAAACTTATATACAAACATATTATTAGAACGGGTTTATGGTATTTGCTCATAATACATCTATCTATCTATCTACATACCACAACGATTACAATTTTGTTTGCCTGGTCATCATAACCAATGTATAAATTGATGTCATCGCCCGCATCGTGGTATTTGCATGATGCAGTAAATATTTGTTCGATTTAGATTCCAACCACAACTTTTTATTATACCTGAAGTTTATAATTGTAGCCAGTGATTGTAGCTACTATCTAGGTAATTAAGTACGAATAGCAGACAACTTTATCCATGTAAGTGGGTGGTCAAATCATTCTTAAAGGTCAACTGTCTGTCAAAAATAATGAATCAAAAGGCTTCTACACACGTCCCAATTCGATCGGCCCGACCAAATTGGGTGTCGCAATATATGCTACTATTTGGTCGAACCTGATTCAGAGAGTACATTGATGCACATCGTTGTCATCGACTAGTTTCTAGGGTTCCGTTCCTCAGGGGGAAAAACGGAACCCTATTACTAAGACTTCACTGGCCGTCCGTCCATCCCTCCGTCCGTCTGTCTATCTGTTTGCCATCCGGTTGTATCTCATGAATCGTGATAGCTAGAGAGTTAATATTTTCACAGATTATGTATTTCTATTGCCGCTATAACAACAACAACTAAAAACAGAAAAAAATGATTGTCCCTGAATGAAAAAATGAACCCTTCGTGTGGTGGTCCAACTCGCACTTGTTTGTTTCGAACACGAAATTGGGTCCGACGCGTACACACGTACCGATTTGGTCGGGTACTATCAAATCGGGTGTGCACTGTGCATACCCAATTTGATCGAACCCGATTCAAATAATAATAGTTAAGTCGGCCCGACTACGATCCACACGTCCCGATTTGGTTGGGCAACTGATCAAATTGGATGTCGGACCCGACCTAATTGGGACGTATGTAGAAGCCATAATCAGTTTCCTATCACACAGAAAAGCGTAGGCTATAATTAGATCACGAAAACTTCCACAAATAATTTATTTAAACTCTAAAATCGACACTTGAAATAAAGAGACGTATAAAGCTGCTCCTGAAATATGCAAAGAGATAAGAGGCTACAGCCCAGCCGACAGATTAAAATCTTTCCAAGTGAGCTCATTATTATAACCCACATTCACCTTGTTTCTACCCGGCCAGTCTCTAGTCTATCCCAGCTGCTACACAGGGAACAAAGGCTGATATTATCGTTGGATCTCGTCCGCCGCAACTGATAGTTTACATTTCAAGGATGTAGATTAGAATATTAAGGTAGAGTGACTTAGATACGGTTTAAAAGTAGATCTTCTATAAAATAATCAGAGCATATAGATGCTTTGATAATTTGATATATTTTTTATCACAGTTGCTCAGTTGCTCATAAAGTGGATCTTATTCAACCGCTTTACGCACGCGTGTGTTATGCATTACCTCGACGCTACTAGTGTGTAAAAAGTTATCCTGATAAGTTAAATTGGTACCTATCTTACTGCTTATTACATGTTAGGTAGATGAAACATTCTTAATTTATCTGGGTTATACTGTTTTAATGTATAAAAAAAGGTAGGTACCCACAAATAATTTTTAAGCTAGCAAAAATGGTTGTCTCTAAAGTCGGTTTAGGAACGAAAATTTTATGATATAATGTCTTAGAAAACGATTAAAAATTGAGTTTTGTTTTTTTTTTTGTTTTTTCTTTACTTAAAAACATTTTTTCCGTTCCATTGTATTCTGTTTTTAACCCCCGACGCAAAAACAAATGAAAAAAACCGTAAAAAATTGTGTATGTCAGACGGGGCTGTATAGGTTAAAAGTCTTTTGCCTGGCCTTTCGAGAGTATATTTAACAAAAAAATATTACATAGATTTATCACAAATATTTTGTTATTTATTATTTTCTTTTCTTTTCAAGTCTTTTCTTTTATTCGCTACTGTGATAAAAAATGTCGTACGATACACGTGTGGATTGATCAATCCATCTCGGCTCTATAAACGCACTCGCGTTCCGCTCGCGCGTCAAAAACCGCCTCTATGCAATGATCAATTTACCACACTTGTATCGCAATGTACTATTATATTATGTTCTCATCGGGGTTCCAGTAAAAACAGTCATCTATTGCTCTAGACTACAAGTCACTTTTATAATGACCTTTTTGCTGAAAGACAGTTTCAGTTGGATTATGTCATCCACCTGAAATTTATTTCTGAAACATATTGCTGCTTTTCTGAAGCAGGGTAAAAAATGGTTAAATGGTTGTCTGTAAAGTCGGTTTACGGACTATAATTTTACATGGTAAAGTCATAAGAAAACAATAACGGAACGTGAGCGATGACGTCACATACGTGTTCATCAATTTATAAGACGTTATCAAGTAAAAAGCGTCATAATACTAGCGTTAGGTGAACATAGAAAGTTAAAGTTAATTTTAACTGGTAAAAGCAAAATTATTGTGAAAACGTGTTTTGCTAAAAATATTAAAACATGTGATTATAGCCTACGAATAATTGCAGAAACAGGAAATTTTAGATCGGCATCTGAGAGAAACTCGCGCGGCAAAGCTAGTTAATAAAAGCATCAATAAACACATTACCCTCCTTTCCGTCACGCAGTCGGGTAAAACAACGTCACTACACGTAACTCATTACGTTTTCAACTAAAACAATGTTCTCTATGTGCCTTATTTTAGAAACTCGACGAAGCAGCTAAAAGGAAGTTGAAGTTTTACAACTTTTACAAGTAATGTAATGTCTAGTTTATAGAAGCTTTAAAGTTGGTAACTTATTGCATACTTTACCATAAAAATAACCCCAAAAAGTCTTTTTTTAACGAAATACTGTTAAATAAATGTTGCTTTAAATGACGGTTCTTCTCTACAAAACAAGAATAAAATGATGACAAATTAAGCCCTAATAATTTTTATTAATAACAAAATAAATTATTAATTTAAACAAATACAATTAAAATTAACAAAAATCATTTCCCGTCCGTTTTTTTTCTTCTCAAAGAACGACACTGACCGCACGCCGCATAAAGCCACTCGTCGCTTTGATCGTTTGCTTCTTTACATTTATTTTATTAGAGATTTTGAACTCAATATTACTCGAATTCGATTACTGAGAAAAAATCTACTAAGTACCTACTAAACTCTGGCAGTATGCATGAGTCGTGCGAAGTCTTAATGGTTATTCTTTGATGTTACATATAGCAAGGAGGTTAGGTTGTTAAAGTTCCTAACGTGTAATGGCGTCAGATTTTGACGTACAAAATGTAAAACAGGTGACTTTAGATGCTTATATCTTTTTTCCATACATAGTATACGAAATATTTAACATTTTATTGTAATCTAGAAAAACGGAGAATCTTCTATACATATAAAATGCTTTGTCCTGAATGACTGACTGACTTACGGATCAACGCACAGCCTAAACCACTGATCGTAGAAACATGAAACTTGGAGGGTGTGTTTTTTGTGTGACGTAAGCATCGGATAAGAAACGATTTTCCGAAATTCTATCCCTAAGGTGGTGAAAATGGGGGCAAAGTTTGTATGGGACAACGTAATTCCTTGGTCCATTTTCGAATTCTACGCGGACGAAGTCGCGGGCAAAAGCTAGTTTTATCATATTTTTCTATTCGGGTATATGCTCAATTATTGCCCTGCCATCATTCTTTGTTAAATTCTGGCTTAGCTATTGATTAGGCAAATCATCAAAAGGCAGTTTGGGTGTGACAATTCCCATTATTAGTTACTTCAAAAAAACGATGTGCCTATTGCATAAGTTGGCACTGTATAGAATAAAATACTTGTCTTACGCCCGAATACTGAAAGGCTACTTAATCTTAAGTGGCGTTTACATTGAAATTTAAGTGTAAGCTTCAATAGAAAGCATACACTTAACGTCAATTTAAACGCCACTTAAAGTTAAGTAGCCTTTCAGTATTCGGGGGTTAGTGTATATTAGTGTAGAGAATTTCCCCTGCTTTTGAATAGGGCGTTTAGGGTTCATTTAAAGACAAATTAAGTAATGATAGCTTTACGACTTGTGGCTTTACGGCAGAATGGCTTAGTGAATTTCATGAGATACCTATATATAAAGGCCAAGCTTCTGTATAAACTGAATAGCTTCGTTTGCGACCCGGAACTTGTCATGAAAAAGAAATATCTAACAAAGTGTAGAAAATCAGTAGATGGAAGCAAAGAGACTTTCATTTCCCAACTACTCTCATATCTTGGTTTTAGCAAGATAACGAAAGATAATAAAAAATAATAAGGACACTCCTAAGGTCCTAGTGGAAAATACCAATAATTTTATTAGAACAGCTTATATAAGCTTGTTATAGTATCCTGTATGAACATAACAAACAACACATTTTATGAACTTCAATAAGCGATAGTTTCTTTGACAATAGTTAAACCTCTTTCCTCGAAATAAGGCGTGAAATTACATGGCATGAAATATTTTGAAAATTTTACGTGAAAATTATTTAATTAAAAATTAGAGTATTCCTTTTTTGTTGTAAGAGAAATGTTTATTACTAAAACTAGATTTTTCTCGTGCCGGACGGGACGCGATAATTTTTTGACAGCGTTTTATATAAAGTATCACGTTCCGTCCGGCATGAGAAAAATCACGTTACGTAATTGTTGGCCTGAGATCTCGATTTCGAGCGACCGCAGCGCCAAAGTTTAATGTAACATCCGACGGGGCGGATGAATGACCTAGAGAGCGCGATTTTCAAAATGTTTTGCAACAAACGTTCCACGTTGAGAAATTGTTATTGAACTTGAATATTTACAGCATAACAATAACGTTGAATTTTTGGAAACTAGCTGTTGATTCTTTTTAATAGATTGTTGAGACACAATTTTTATGTTTTTCTATCATTTGACATCTGACTGATTCCAACTATTTATTTATTTGTAATTTCACTACCAAAATTTATTCTAATTCGTAAAATATTCATTCAATAAAATAATTGCAAATTCAGTAGGAAGTGTGTTTATCTCTACGCAAGGAAATGTGCCTATTGCGTAAACTCAAATACTTACTTTTTGTTTACGATCACCTCGTCGATATCTAAAAAAAAATCCTAGGGTTTAAAAAAAAATGTCAATAAATGAAACACAAGTATAAAAATGATTTATTTACTACACAATAACAAATATGAGTCGCCATTACTCGCTATCTCAAAAGCGTGCTAGGGTTGTACAAAAATTAGTAAATAATTCATTTATTTACTAATTTTAACAGAAGTTTGTAAATTATTAATATACTAATTAAAAGTATGTAATTAAACAATAACGAAATATGAGTTCAAAATTCTAATGGTTTTTCATTCGATTACGGATCAAGTTCTGATTTCTGCTAATTTGATGATAAAATCAATGGCTATCACAAAACCTATCAGAATGAAAACGTTACCAGCTGCCCGATTCACGTAAGTAATAAAAACCGTAGCGCAGTGACGTCACTTCGTTTTTTGCAAATTTAGCCCTTTTAACCGACTTAAAAAAAGGAGAATCCTCAATTCGCTGTATTTTTTAACCAATTTTTATGATTCTTTACACCAGGTAACTCAGAAATTGTATAGTAATTGAGCTATTGGAAGATTTATGACAATCCAAGACTAGATAAGTAAGTGCGTTTAAAACAGAAAACCAAAAGGCGATTTCTAAGTTCCTAAGTTAAAACGACTTTTGGACTGGCGTGTTTACGTGAATCGACTGGCTGGGTAGTTAAGTTACCTGTATCTTTCAAAATCATTAGGCGTTCTTCTCTTTCATAACACGTAAAGCTCTTTCTTTCCTCTCTTTCATAGCCTCTATGATACTGGGCGCGTCACGAATGGGCATGCTTCGTGACTGCCGAGGATCAACTAATTCTGGAAGTAGGCAATCGTAATAAAACCTAACTAATTTCATCTCCATTTTCTCCTCCCAAAATTTGTCGTCCTTTTCTATAATATAAACTTTCATAGGTACAGTAGCACCAAACCAGATGCCAAGCATGCAAACGTTTCTTTTAGTAATATGTACCTGTCCCTGAATTTGGAAATACCAGTTATGATTTTTATTTATGACATAACCCTTGGAAGCCTTGTCCTTAACCCAAAAGGTATGTTTGGCCATTGCTTCATCAAGAGTCATGCCAGCTAAAGAATGTGGGCACTTAATTTCAATTAAACCGTTTGCATAAATGCCATCTGGTGTAGTACCAAGAAATTCATATTGATCGTCGACGAACAAACCGCAACCTTGTATACTAATTTTCTCTTGAATTTCTAACTGTTTAATTGCGGTTTCTTCGTTTTCGATACCGTACCGTACAGCAGGCAAACTGGAGATATTACTACCATAAACGATTTTACGAACAAGAACAGCACAACTTGTGCTCTCTCGTTTTTTACAAACTTCCCCGAACGATGATGAGGTTAGTAATTTTCTCCTTGTACTCATCCACTCAGAACTACTTCTTTGCAAATGGGTCGACCTTTCAAGCTCCTCTCTTTCAGCACAAGACAACTTTAAATCGGCTAAAAAAGATGACTTGGCTTTCTCATATAATTCTGGACTCAGATCAGGTTTTTCGCAGTTTGGTCCATAGTGAGCGTCTTTCGATACAGCGCTGTGGCTCTTTTTCAATCTTAATTTAGGTTTAGCAATTAAACGGATTTTACGATTACAATTTTCCACTTTCGCGATCAAAGGATTAGGACTAGATTTAAATATTACTTCATGAGTTTTACTATGAATCGATCCTGTATTAAAAGACACAACAGCAGCTGCGCATCGGCCCGCATAAGAACCACGGGAAGAATAATTTACACGCTTACCCCCTACTAATTTGGCAATCACTGCGTTAAAACTTTCAACTATATTACTTGTACAATTATGAATTAAACTTCTAGAATGATATGACAGTCTTTTACTTAAAATGTGTACCGCGTCCATTAATCCGCATCCAACAATTGCTGGAAGCAACCCAACAGGTTCTATTCGACGAGTATCAGGTCTACAGAAATACTCCTTGCAATATTGGTGATTACCAAATACGTGTTGTGGACCATTTAGGATATCTTCACTAAGATTTTTTATTTTTTCTTCGAGTGACTGATTTTGATCGCCCCAATATTTAATAGCGCATTTTACACCCGTTCTTAAACGCAAATACCTTTCTTTTAGGAATTTCCGCAATTCGCAAGGATACCTAGTGTCTTTCGACAGTTTCTCCAAGCTATTGCAGTAGTTTCGTAAAAGATGATTTTTGCATTCAATTTTCTCTACTGTTAAATTACCGTACGGTCGCGAATCTAATATTTTTTTATAAGTACTGGAATCGCCGTCTGCTACAAATTTATTATAAATTACACCGTGATCAACAATGGAACGTTTAAACCCCTCAACTATTATGGTCGATTCCATACCGGTAGATGATCCCGAATAATTCTTGAAACAACGGTGTTCCGAGGGCTGACTGTCGTTCTTTGCGGCTCGTGCACAAACTACGCAGTATTTATTTTTAACTCCAAAAAACAATACTTTATTAGTTTTAATGCCAATTATCGCAGCTGCGCCGGACAAGGCGGAAAAATTCTTACCATAAGATCTCTTGCTCCAACAACCGTCAACAGCAACAGATATTAATGGTGTACCATTTTTATCAACACTACCTATAGACACTGCGTACTCCGCTTCTTCCTTGACAGCTTCTGCCATGGAATGTGCTGCTGTCTTTTCCCACCAATCGCAAACCGTATTATTAATTTCATTGTATAATGAAGGTGACATGATTGGTAGGGCTACTGCGGCAGTTAATGTTTTTAACTGATAGTAGCTCCCACCAGATGATATGATACCAGATACAATTTGATGATTCACTTCCATTCTATCTTCTTTCTTTTCAATCAAACACACAGTAAATTTCATACTACACATACTACATTTCATGATGAGTTTTGAGTCCAGACCAACTTTTACTTCACCTATTATACTGAGGTAACTTAACTTACAATCCATTGGACCGTGGTCCCCTATGGCCTGAAGAGCTTTAAAAAAAAAAGAAACGTCTACAACTCTACGCCCAACTTCCATTTCATCCACCTTTCCCTCTTGGTCGTTTTCAATAACTAGTTCCTGTAAAGAAAGATAATGGCTTGATTTTTTTTATAAAAAATAATTAAAAATTTAAAAAAATGCAAAAGAATTAATACAATATTAGGTTCCTGATGAATAGAAATTATAGTTTCTTTACGCATTAGGTATTGTTTTTTTATGACGTCACCTATTTGAACGTAAATTTTCTTTTGAGAAAGTAATTGAGAAGTATTTCGGTACTAAGGTGTTTGTCTCTCGATGAAAATAATAAATATTGCAAGAAAAAATCTATAGGTAGGTATTGAGATTTTGTCTTCGCCCATCACTAACTAAGTAGTTTATTTATTTATGTAACAAGTCTACAAGAATTACGTATAACAACTTACCTCTATACAGCGCGTAGCATTGTTGCTCAGAGTCTCGGCCCCAAGGTTTTCTTTATTTTCAATACTGGAAATATTATTCATCAATATTATCCACTTTTTATTTATTTTGTACAACCCTAAGCCAGACGCTAGGCGCCTCGCGTCTGTTTGGCGGGTATGTCGACAAAGTTGCGCTGTCGCCTACCTACTTCCACAATTTGACATATACCTACATGTTATTGTAGGTATATGTCTGAATCGGGCGATCTAAATCATATGACATATTCTATTAGCTTTGTAATGTACCCTGTTCAAATGCGATAATAAATAAGTAGGGAGGAACTTACATTTTATTCCGAGATCTTTTGGCTTTCATATTTTTATAATGCGTACAAAACTTTCTTTTCCCTGGCATGACACTCAAATTCAATCAGTCCTGCGAAAAAAATAGCCTATGTTACTCAGTGATAATGTAGCTTTCGAATGATAAAAGAATTATTAAAATCGGTCCAGTACTTTTTGAGTTTATTCGTTACATACAAAAATCCAAATCTTTCCTCTTTATAATACCTATTAGTGTAGATATTGTATTTTTTACGATTTATATCTAGTTCCATCATGGTTTTCTTTCAGACATTCATTATATCGATACTTTCTACTAACTGAAAATAAATTAATTATAAAAATGTTATACTTACAGTTTTTTACAAAAAACACAAATACACAATACGTAATTCTGCTGTCTGCAGCCGACAAGCGTGGTGTCGCGTTCACTTACAGAAAGGAACTGCCGCTGTTGACCACCGAGATTGCACGAATGAAACGAACGTTTTATCCCATACATTTGTGTATGAAAAATTTACCTTAAAATATATCTAGATTTTAGGGCTTTAAAAGAGGAAGTCTTTGTTTGTAAAGGTATAAAAAAAAGTATACAGCTATACTTATTGGTTTCTTCAGTGTTCAAAAAGTGTTTCTTTTTATCAATTTGTGTTGATTTATGGGGTTAAATCTGAAAAATACGAAGTCATGTTTTTGCATTTTTACTCAATTTTGTGCGTTTGTTGACGTTTATTATAAAACAACTATTAGGTTTAAGAGTTTAATTTAAGCATGAACATACTTATTGGTCTTTGATTGTAATATATACAAATTATCATTGATATCAATCATATGTAAATAGGTTAAATATGAAAAATCGTAACACTCTTTTCGGTGATTTTCACGATCTACACCCTTATCCTATTATAATTAATAGAACAATTTAACGTTGATTCTGCAATCAGTACTTGGAGTGTCTAATGCTTGTAAATTACAGGAAGCTTATCAGCAGAATGCAAGTCCTGTCTGGATTGATAGCGTCAGCGGATGACGTTACACGTGATTAGGAATAAGTGATGTTAATCAGTAATCAGTTACTTTTATAGCGGTATGGTCTGCAATGACAATAACATGTTATTTTTTATCACAGTTGCTCACAAAGTAGATTTTATTAAACTGCATTTTTTATATATCAAAACAGTATAACCCAGATAAATCATCTACACAACATATAATTATCAGTAAGATACGTATTTAACTTATAGGCATAACTTTATAGCACTATTTGTATCATGGTAATGTATAACGCACGCGTGCATAATGTGTTGGATTATGAGCCTAAAAGCGGTTGAATTATGAGCAACTGTGACCAAAAGGTTTTTTTTAACCTTTTCAGGTACGGAATCCTAATCATGATTTTTACTTATGATTTTATTTACTTACTAAGATTCTTGATATGTATGTACTCCAGTTATTTTCTGTTTTGTGACTCCAAGACCTGTTTATCATTCAAAAAGCAAATGAAAATAGAGGAAGACAAATATTTGTCTTTGCAATTAGGAACGTAATCTGAGTATCTACGTACAGTATAATTTAATTACCCTTAGTTTACGTTAACAAGGTCATTGTGATAGGTATTTAGCCGCGATGCTAATTACTTTAATAATAGAACTAAATAATAGTTAGTTTGGTAATTAATAGGGGGCTAGGAGTTTGAGGTGCGGTAGTGTATTGCTCTCTTAAGGCATAAGGCGCAAGAAGTTTGCGCAAATAACGGACGGGGCTAAGACTCTATATGACCACAGAATATGTACTTCTAGAAGTATGACAATTTTATGATGTCGATCGCGAACTACAACTTAAAAAATAGCATTTATTTGAGAAATTATAAATGCATAAAACTACACAAATTCTGTATCCTACTAATATTATAAATGTGAAAGTTTGTGTGTGTGTGTGTATGTTTGTTACTCCTTCACGCTAAAACTACTGAACCGAATGCAATGAAATTTGATATGTAGATAGCTAGAGGCCTGGATTAACATATAGGTTACTTTTTATTCCGAAATTCCCACGGGATCGGGACTTACACGGGTGAAACCGCGGGGCGCAGCTAGTAATATATAAAGATACAAAGTAATTATTTTCCCGGGTCTTAATTGCGTATTTTTATTTTTATTTCTCTTGCCTCGACGTTTCGGCTATATTAGAATGGTCATGGTCGCGAGGAGACACACGACGGGGATGACTATTGTAACATAATCGAAACGTCGAGATAAGAGAAATAAAAAAAAACACGCGATTAAGACAAATAAATAATAAATAATAAATAAATACTGCCGGACATTCCACACATCGCCATCTAGCCCCAAGCTAAGTAACTAGACTTGTATTATGGGTGCTAGACAACGGATATACTACTTATATACTTTTCTTTTGTAAATATATACTCATAATACATAGAAACAACCAGACCACAGACAAATATCTAAGCATAAATACTTGTCTGAGGCGGGAATCGAACCCGCAACCCTGTGTTTGGCAGTCCGGTATGGTGACCATTGTGCCAACTGGGTCGTCGTAATGGGGAATAATTACTATGAATACAAATAGCGTGAGTTTAAAAAGTTTATAAAGATACTAAAGCTAAACGGATTGTTAATAGTTTGTCATTTTTTTAAGAATTTAAGTAATATTTATTAAAGTGTTTTACTGGGGCTTACAGGTCCTTATGTACTCGGACTTTATTCTAATACATACAGAAAAGAAACACGTATTACGTTCCTTTTTTTGCATAAAGTCGCATGGTCATTATTTTAAAAACAATTGACCACTCGCAAACGCCCTATTAAGAAATTAGTATTTCTGGCTTCAGAACATACGGCATGTTCTGAAGCGAGAAATAAGAAAAAACACCAGGAAAGAGTTCATATTTTTTGTGTGATCATGTTCATAAATGTTACATTTTTGAAGGTATTTTTGATATAATTTCTAATATAAATTATCATAGAAATTAAGATTTAAAAAATAAAACATAGGGACATGGTCATGGCAGTTATAAGTTTTATGCAAACAAAAATATTTGGTCTAGTGTCAACATCCAGAGAGGAAACAGTCAACTACGTTTGTATGGAGAGAGCCCCCGGTACCCTTTCTTCTTAAGAGAAATGCATGACCATGCCTCTATGTTTGTTTTTTTTTTGTTTTTTAAATCTTAATTTCTATGATAATTAGAAAATGAAAAAATATACAAAACATAGGGACATAGTCTTGGCAGTTATGGGTTTTATGGCACTAAAATATTTGTGCTGGTGTCATTATCCAGGGAGGAAATAGTTGACTACGTTTGTATGGAGAGAGCACCCTTTCCTCTTAAGGTAAGACGACGTATCATACGTAGGTACGTACAGTTTATTCCGAAGAAGGCCAAAATACTTACAAATCTAACGCTCTACCGCACAACCGGACCTCTTAATGGACATGTCATATACATCTTTGGGTACTATTTATAATAGAGCAGATAATATGTATTGAACGACTTGCTTATTTTCCAAGACCAGTCACGGTCAGATCATTTTCTTTTGCGAGAAATATCAGAACTTTAATGAACGTAAAGCAGGTTTTAACAAATTTAACGAATAGACCGTGAATATATTTATTTATTGGTTTAAATGATTCTCTAAGTGATTGGAGGATAGTTCGAACAGCTCTCTCGATGTGCTTAATATCAATATCACCTGAATACTCAATTAAGTGAATAGGCAGGTTCCCACCACAATTGCAGACAGAGTCTATTGTCTGATGGCAGTATGATCGCTCTGAGATCGCATTCTAGGAATTGGTCCCGGAATTGAACCACAAAATTGGTAGATTATAGCGATGTCCTGATAATATAAAATTCAAATTCCTGAATAATTTTTTTTTCGATCGTTTTTTGTTTTTTTTTCACTCTGTGGTTTTGTTTCCTGTGAACACTTGGTCCAACCGATCGAACGACGTGAACTTTTTTTACTTTTGCTTCGATTTGGGAATTGGATTATGATGTTTATCGTTACTTAAGAACAATGTTCCAATTCGACCATTAAAACACAACATGGTAGTAGTTCGGCCAACTGAACTACTGGCACAAAGCCGTAATAAAGACAACGGTATAAAACAGGCTATCGTTATCGGAATTATGTATATACTGTACACATTCAGTCCAATTGCTAATCTGTCCATGCTTAGTAGCGCCACTGATCTGATATATCATCACAGAGCCAACGAACTACTATGTGCATAGCTAAAAATATTACCCCCTTATTCCAAAACGAGGTTTAAGGATAGTCTGAGATGTGGATCAAAACCTTAGATTTAGACACAGATTTACTCGTGAATTATAGTTAACCTCCAACCCCCTTATTCCAAAACAAGGTTTAAGGATAGTCCGAGATGTGGATGTAAACCTTAGATTTAGACACAGATTTACTCGTGAACTATAGTTAACCTCCAACCCCCTTATTCCAAAACGAAGTTTAAGTATAGTTCGAGATGTGGATTTAAACCTAAACTTAAGACACAGATTTACTCGTGACCGAGTCTAAATACTATAAATAAATAAATAATAAATAAATATTAATGGACATTCCACACATCGCCATCTAGCCCCAAGTTAAGTAACTAGACTTGTGTTATGGGAGCTAGACAACGGATATACTACATAAATACTTTTCTTTTGTAAATATATACTTATAATACATAGAAACAACCAGACCACAGACAAATATCTAAGCACAAATACATGTCTGAGGCATAGGGATAGTGTTTAGACTATAGTTCGCTATATAATCTATAGAGATAGTGTTTATATTATAGTTTGCTATATAATCTATAGGGATAGTGTAGTTCACGAGTAAATCTGTGTCTTAATCTAAGGTTTATATCCACATCTCGGACTATCCTTAAATGTTTTGGAATAAGGAATAATTGGGTTGGATGTTAACTTGTCCTGGAGTGTAGGACGCCCTGTAACTAGGTAGAGCAACGACATACACAAAGCGGTGGGCAGTGAATGGAGAAGAACAGCCGAAGATCGGGCTCAGTGGCGTATCTCGGGAGAGGCTTACGTTCAGCAGTGGACTGACATCGGCTGATGACGATGATAACTATTGGATAAATCGAAAATTTAGACAGATAGCTTTTAGACCGTAGGCATCCGATAATAATTCACCTTTCAAGCAAATAAACTAAATTAAAATCGCTTTATCCGTTCGGGAGCTACTATGCCACAGACAAACACACACACACATACACGCCAAACTTATAACAACCTGTCGTTTTTGCGTCGGGGGTTAAAAAGGATTTTGGAAGAATCAATCCCTACGCGGACGAAGTCGCGAGCAAAAGCTAGTTCAGATATGAAAAAGACTATTACACGAGCAGACTCAATCTAAACCTTAGATTTAGACACAGATTTACTCGTGACCGAGTCTAAATACTATCTCTACATAATCTATAGGGATAGTGTTTAGACTATAGTTCGCTATATAACCTATAGGGATAGTGCTTAGACTATAGTTCACGAGTAAATCACGAGTGTCTATATCTAAGGTTTAAATACACATCTAGGACTGTCCTTAAACCTCGTTTTGGAATATGGGGTCTGGAGGTTAACTTGTCCTGGAGTGTAGGACGCCCTGTAACCAGTTGGAGCGACGACATACACGAAGCGGTGGGCAGTGAATGGAGAAGAACAGCCGAAGATCGGGCTCAGTGGCGTATCTCGGGAGATTACGTTCAGCAGTGGACTGACATAGGCTGATGACGATGATAATTATTGGACAAATCGAAAATTTAGACAGATAGCTTTTAGACCGTAGGCATCCGATAATAATTCACCTTTCAAGCAAAAAAACTAAATTAAAATCGGTTTATCCGTTCGGGAGCTACTATGCCACAGACAAACACACACACACAGACACGTCAAACTTATAAAACCCCGTCGTTTTTGCGTCGGGGATTAAAAAGTATTTTGGAAGAATCAATTTCTACGCGGACGAAGTCGCGAGCAAAAGCTAGTTCTGATATGAAAAAGGCTATTACACGAGCAGACTCAATCAATAACAGTAAGTACGAAAATTAGGTCGACTAATAAACCAAATCGAGGGTGAAATTAACCCATGATCTAATGAAATATGGTTCTAGTAGAAATAAATGGTGGTAAGGGACAATGATCATTATTGGAATTGAATTAGGATTTTGTTAAAATTAGAAAGGAAGTAGGTAAGAAGCTGTTATTATGTCTGCCAAAAGTGCTGGAGGGGAGTATGCTTTTCCGTACTTCAAAAGGTAAAAAAAGGAAAAGTCTGGCCGTGTGTCACCGCCGATTTTCTCAGGAACGGATGAACCTAGCAAGTTGAAATTCGTACCAGATACTAAGGTCTATGGTCCCTATTAGGTGTATAAAAATCAAGGTCCTGGGTCAACACGATAAAAAGATATGGGCAAATTTTCATTTCGTGAAAACTTGCGAGTACCAAAATTAACCTAAAAAGCAAGGTAAAAGAAAAAAATCTTTATCAATTTTAATTAACTATCGTATATTTTTCGTAAATACGACGAATTTCGTATTAAATTTTAGTAAGTAATTACAGCATTTCCGCACTGGTAAAACGTTATTTCTCGTAGTATTACTTTCGAAATATCGCATTTCAATTTTCATTAATTGATACCACTCAAATAAATTGAAGAATTTATGAATCCACAGATCAGGGGCATCACCGGGCATGGGAAGCGTTGAAAAAAATATTGAAATATCTTCATTAAATCTCGAGGGAACGGGCGACGTTCGTTATTTATGTTTTATTTTAGACTTCTTTCCCCTGTAAGATTATGTAGCCTGTCAAATAAGTATAATTTGAATGCTTGTTTCTGATCTATAATCATGACAATAGGGTCTACAAATATATATATATATATATATTTATAATATATTTCTTTATTTTCCTCCACAAACAAACATCAATTACTTATTATGACACAAATTAAGTACTAATAATCCTACTAATATTATAAATGTGAAAGTTTGTGTGTGTGTATGTTTGTTACTCCTTCACGCTAAAACCACTGGACTGATTGCGATGAAACTCAGTATGTAGATAGCTGGAGATCTGGATTAATATATAGGCTACTTTTTATCCCGATATTTCCATGGCATCGGGACTTACGCGGGTGAAACCGCGGGGCGCAGCTAGTTACATAAAATTGTTAGTTTATTTGTGGGAGAGCTGGAGCCTAAACTAAGCCGAGGCATGTATTTTAGGACTCCAGGACCCACACTCACACTTGGCGCAGCTGTTATTGTAATATAAACACTCAATAATATGACACATAGTCGCTAACGAAATCTATATATATAAATTGCTTTGTCCTGAACTACTGACTGACGGATCAACGCACAGCCTAAACCGCTGATCGTAGAGACCTGAAACTTGGAAACGTCGGAGGGTCTGTTCTTTGTGTGACGTAGGCATCCGATAAGAAAGGGTTTTCGGAAATTCTACCCCGTAAAAAAGGGGGGCAAAGTTTGTATGGGACAACGCGATTCCTTGATCCAATCTACTTCAAATTTTGCAAAAACATTCTTTAACAGAATTGATGGAAGACGTGTTTCGTATTTTGTTGAAATTTATCCCCTGACGGGGTTAAAGAGGGCTAGAAAGTTATTTTGGGGTGGTTAGTTAAAAGTACCATTTTCGACGTCTACGCGGACGAAGTCGCGGGCAAAAGCTAGTATAATTATAAAAGTTTATATAAATATATGTTTAAATATGTATGTATATGTACCTATATGAATGTTTAAGTATATGTGTATGCATGTATGTTTTGTAATGTGTTAAATATATAATATCTGTAGTTTTTGACGTGACAACGTCTTATAAATTGGTTTGCCGGGTGACACTTCAAGAAACTGCGTTACGCTCCGCTCACGTTATGCGCTCACAATGAGAGCGAGTGAGAGGCACGCGTCCCTTCCACTCGGGCATGGTTAGCCCGCCTAAGAGCGAGAGAGACAGACATAAAAAGTGAAAGGCACGCGTCCCTTCCACTCGAGCACAGATAAATGTTTTAAATTGTTACTATTATTTCATCCTTCTTCCTACTATACGAATGAATATTCACATTAAAATTATTTTACCACTCAAAGTCGTTGTCACGTAAAACTTTCGCCCGTATACCGACTTTACAGGCAACCAATTTTTTTTATCAAAACGTCACAGACTGATTGATGAAGCAAGACAATTCCAATTAAAAATATCTTTATTGTTCTTATGGACCGGAAGCAGAAAAATCTATTAGTGCACAGCCGGCCGGGATTCGAACCCACGACCTTCGGAATGAAAGTGTGTTACACATGGTGTTAAAATTAACAATAAGGTTTTTTTATTATTAGAAGCGATTTTTCTTAATAAAAAACATTGAGTTGTTTTGTCGAATTTTTCTGTAGACGGATTCAACTGTATATATTACGAAATATTGGTTTTTATATGTAACGTTTTTGTTTTTGAGTAACAATTTAGATACCTAATATTAACATACGTGGTTGTGAAGGAATTTTCCTTCAAAATGTACAAGTTTTACCGTTCAACTTTATAAACACAATAATCCAACGTTTTCATACACTTTTGTACGCAATAATCGTATTATTGTACTTGTTTGAATTTTGTTTTATCTTCCCGGACCAGAATCGCGAATTTCGATTAAACCTTCAAAGGTTTCTAGTACATTTATTCTGGAAGTTAGTTTAGACGAGTTTTCGAGTTTATCATTACCCCTACTATCGGTTCAAAAACGATTAATCAAAACAGACTAGTTCTATTATCTACATAAAATGCTTTGTCCCTGAACGACTGACTGACAGACCGATCAACGCACAGCCTTAACCGCTGATCGCACAGACCTGAAACTTCGAGGGTGTGTTTTTCGTATGACGTAAGCATCTGTGAAAGGATTTTCCGAAATTCAACCCCATAGGGGGTGAAAAAGGGGGCAAAGTATAGGACAACGTGATTCCTTGGTCCAACCTACTTATTCAAGGCAAACGAAGGAGTGCCTCGAAGTCGCGGGCATAAGCTTAGTAAGCTTTTGCCCGCGACTTCGGGGCACTCCTCGATAAATGGCAGACTCAGTTTGCTACAAGATTCGACGACGACGTGAATCGACGAAGTATGTCACGAGACTGTGTGGACGAGTAATTAATCCTTTGCCTTTTTGATAAGACAATAAGAAAAATGATTTTTGAACCACGAATTAGGTTGAATCCCTAAAAATCCTTTTTCAGTGTTCGCTTACGACGTAAAGGAAACCTCTATGCAAAGTTTCAGCTCTTGTTATTTCAGAGATTACTTGATGAGTCTCTTTTGTGCGTAGGTATACATTATTATACATATATGCTTGATTAAGTTAAGTCTGTACCTGATTAAAGTTAAATAAATATTGTAGAACATTTTACACAGCGCCATCTAGCCCCAAGTTAAGCAACTAGTCTTGTGTTATGGGTGCTAAATAACGGATAGAAAACATATATACTTATTTTTTGTAAATATATACCTACTAAGTAACCTATTGACGACCTAGTTGGCACAATGGTCACCATACCATACCATACCATAGGGTTGCGGGTTCGAATCTCGCCTCAGACAAGTATTTATGCTTAGATATTTGTCTGTGGTCTGGTTGCTTCTATGTATTATATGTATATTAAAAGAAAAAGTATATAAATAGTATATCCGTTGTCTAGCACCCATAACACAAGTCTATTACTTAGCTTGGGGCTAGATGGCGATGTGTGAAATGTTTATTTATTTAATTCATCAATATTGATTTATTTATTACATCATCATAGACGTACTAACAGGCCCTCAAGAAAAAGCGCAGGGGATTTTGGCACAAAATTTCTTTTCACCATTATTTACATTTATTCTAGAACTGATTTGATTGTAACCAAACAAATATATGTAGCATATATGTATTTATTTTATTTATTACTAGCTTTTGCCCGCGACTTCGTCCGCGTAGAAGGCGAAAATGGACCAAGGAATCACGTTGTCCCATACAAACTTTGCCCCCCTTTTTCACCCTCTTAGAATTTCGGAAAATCGTTTCTTATCCAGTGCCTACGTCACACAAAGAACACACCCTCCAAGTTTCAAGTCTCTACGATCAGCGGTTTAGGCTGTGCGTTGATCCGTCAGTCAGTCAGTAGTTCAGGACAAAGCATTTTATATGTATAGATTATGGGATCTAGAAAGCGAATTCACATAGTAGGGGGAGACTGTCACGAAGTTAAGAACTCGTCTCCGGCCCAGTCTCGTCTCCCTCGAGTATACGTGTCGCGTTTAAATCTTTAAGACATCGATTAAATGTTCCATAGACGGGGTAACGAGACGAATTAGGATAAAGCCTGTTTTTGTTCGTTGGGGAGATAAATTATTGTTTAATTTCAAAGTTTTTATTTACTTAGTATCGAGGTAGAAGGGGAAGAGATAAAGTATTTAGGTTGACCATACCGCATAAAATATGAAATTTAGATATTAGTATTATCGTCAATTTGCGTATCTATATAAATAAAAATGAATCGCCGAAATGCATGTACGCGCATAACTTCCAAACGACTGCACCAAATTGAATAGTCTTTTTTGTGTTCGTTATTGTCAGGATTTTTTTATAAAAGAAAATAAAAAAATCTAACCCGGGTGAAATTATTATAAAAATCATCGAAATCTAACGCTAAACCTATACCAAGTCTTTAAAGGGTGTTCGTTTAAATAATGTTGACGTGTGTATAAATTATAATTACTGATTAACGTCACGTGAAGTCACGTGTCAACGTGTGTATTTAGGAACCAGTGGCACCTTTATTGGATTAAGTGTGTTATTTTAATAAGTTAAAGTTATTTTTTATCACAGTTGCTCATATAGTGGATCTTATTCAACGGCTTTTAGGCTCATAATCCAACATATTATGCACGCGTGGGTTTTACATTGCTAACCTAGTGCTGTAAAGTTATCCCGATAGGTTAAATACGTATCTTACTGCTAATTACATACTGTTTTGATGTATAAAAAAGGTAGGTACCAAAGAGTTTTTTAGCTAGCAAAAATGGTTGTCTCTAAAGTCGGTTTACGAACGAAAATTTTACGTGATAATGACTTAGAAAACGATTAAAAATTGAGTTGTTTATTTTTTGTTTTTTCTTTACTTAAATATATTGTTTTTCCGTACCATTGTATTTTGTTCTTAACCCCCGACGCAAAAACAAATAGAAAAAACCCTAAAAAATATTGTATGTCAGACAAGGCTGTATAGGTTAAAAGTCTTGGCCTGGCCTTTTCGGAGCATAATTAACAAAAAATATTGCCTTAAAAAAATGTAAACATAGACTTATCACAAATATTTTGTTAATTATTATTTTGTTTTCTTTTCAAGTCTTTTTTTTTATTCGCAACTGTGATAAAAACGTCGTACCATATACGTGTGGAATTGATATTTGCATCTTGGATTATTTAACACGCTCGCTACCGCTCGCGCGTCATAAACCGCCTCTATGCAAAGATCAATTTACCACACTTATATCGTAATGTACTATTATAGATTTTCTTTAACTAAGTAAACGGAAATAAAATAATAACTTCTATAACTAATTCTCTCTTTATATAAATACGCTCAACCTTTTTTTCTTCGATATATTTTTGTTATATTCCCAGAAAATGTACAGGGCCATTAAATCCGGAAACATAGACACGTCAGGACACACCATTATATCAGTCAGCAAAAACACTCTGCAAAAAGATTGTCAGCGTATTTCCGCAGTTAATTCGCGCGCTTTTCGCACTCTACATCTGAAATGGAGGGAAAATGGGTGCCAAAATGGCGGCCAAAAAACGACGGGAAGTCTACTAACGAACCTTTGTCACACCTGAACCACATCGGATATTAGGAAATACAAGGTCTTATACTCAGTATTTAGGGTCTACGCTGACATAACATCGACTCAGCGACGGATTGTACAAGAACTGTAAAAAGAACAACCGTGGGCAAATAATATCTAACACGATTTTTAATTCATTAAAGTCGTATTATCACCTATTATAAGTTATGTTTATTTACTTTAATATCCTGCTTGAATGAACTCACAACCTACCATATAAGCTGAATAAGTTTTGGGACGAAGTTCCTTATGGCGCGTTGCGCCCCTTTCGCAACGCGCCATACGCGCTAGACGGAAAAAAATAAGACCAAAAATTGTAACGACACGTATTGATTTTATTACAATTCCTTCACTAATTAATCGAAAGAAACTTCCAACCGGGTGTCCCTTGACACCTCTCAAGTTTTTTTTTCCATCCAAAGGTTGCCTGGAAGAAATCGCTTTCAGCAACAAGACCAAATTGTGCAACTTGTCCTTTATAGCTATTATAACTATAACTTTGCTTTGTGTATATCGTGTTCTATGTTCTTTACTGTGTTGTACAAATAAAGTTATCTATCTATTTCTGCAATTAAGTGATCTCAACGTTTTAATAATTTGTACGACAAATTTCCAATACTGTAAATCTACGAATTAGGAAATGGGTTATCCTTCTTGTAGAATTAGTTCATATAGACGACGAAAAACGTAACGATTAATTCATTAATTGAATTGAATTAATTGCACAAGTCCCGATCATATTTTTAAATATTGCATAGCTAAGGTAACAATGTACTATTCCTTTTTTAACCGACTTCAAACAAAAGGAGGAGGTTCTCAATTCGTCGCGTATATTTATATATTTTTTTTAAATAATGGCATCTACTTGTGCTAAACAATTTTGCCAATGTCAATTAATAGTACATTACGATATAAGTGTGGTAAATTGATCTTTTTAAGGCAATGTTTTTTTGTTAATTATGCTCCGGAAAGGCCAGGGAGGAAGAAGGACTTTTAACCTATACATCCTCGTGTGACATACATTATTTTTTAGGGTTTTTCTATTTGTTTTTGCGTCGGGGGTTAAGAACAAAATACAATGGTACGGAAAAACAATATATTTAAGTAAAGAAAAAACAAAAAATAAACAACTCAATTTATAATCGTTTTCTAAGTCATTATCACGTAAAATATTCGTTCGTAATCCGACTTTAGAGACAACCATTTTTGCTAGCTAAAAAACTCTTTGGTACCTACCTTTTCGGGATAACTTTACAGCACTAGTTAACAAATCTAAAACGCACGCGTGCATAATATGTTGGATTATGAGCCTAAAAGCCGTTGAATAAGATTTACTTTATGAGCAACTGTGATAAAAAGTGAGATTACAATCTTCTTTTTTCTGAATTAGAGCACATGAGCGATGCTTCAGTAGGAAGTGGAAGAGTGAGGTCGCATATAAAACTAATCGATTTCTTTGCATTTCTCGTTAAAAAGTTTGACATCAAAGGGAAACATCGATAAGTCGGTTTTAATGACTGGCTTTCGTTCGTGTGTCGCTTGTTGAATATCGAACAAGAAGGAAAATTATAACTACCCGTAAATACATTGATTATTATATACTAGCTGTGCCCCGCGGTTTCACCCACGTTAGTGTTACTGTGACATGGATTTTCTACAAACAATTAATAAAATAATATAATCTTTACTAGACTCAAACAAACTTTATCAGCCTTTTTACGGAAATAGATTTAATAAATAAGCTGACTCGCTTTTACGCAATACCTAGGTACTTTATTTATAAATTTAAGAATTTTATTTATAAATGTTGTAGGTATTATTTCATTATTTGTTTTAGTTTAAGCTTATTTTTAAAACATTTTCTCCGTTATTCCAAAACGAGGTTTAAGGAAGGGAAATGTAGTGTTTAGACTATAGTTTCCTTTATAATCTATAGAGATAGTGTTAGACTATAGTTCACGAGTAAATCTGTGTCTAAATCTAAGGTTTAAATCCACATCTTGGACTATACTTAAGCCTCGTTTTGGTATAAGGGGGTATGGGTTTGTACATATTATTGTAAAGACCTGAAATAAAGAATTATTATTATTATTTAGCCTTTTAGTGGTAGAGATTCCAAAAATCCGTTCATGGTTCCTATGTTCTAAAAAGAACCCTGACGCTAAGTGTTAGATTCGTATCTTTTGTAGTTTCAAAGATTTCGTGACGATTCTTTTTTTCTTTATAATGGACAAACAGCTTTAGTCCAATGTAAACCATTGTCAAATCCATAATAAAGGAAATCTCATATTATATGGGTTTCCCTTTAATTATGTTTCTTATTGTTTATTTCTTTTAAAATAAAACTTTAAAATAATACATAGATGAATTGATATAATAAATGAACTGTTTATTAGATCAAAACTTGAAGTAAGGCCTCTGATTGGTCGACGAATTAAATCGGCTGACTGAAAAGTCCCTAGTCTGAATTGTCCGTAATTCAGACGACAAAGTAGAAACACGAGGGAATACTCGTACCTTTTCCTTAACTTTAGACATTAGATTACATTGATATCCATCGAGGTCACAAAGTTAAAAGTTTTGAAAGGGTTACATATAAATGGTAATGAATGCTTTTGTCATATAAAAGTCGGACTATTTGGCATTGAAAAATCTCGATTTTTATAATTATAGACACACACACACACGCACACACAAACTTTTACATTTATAATATTAGTGGGATTGTTCAAATCAACAACATACCTATTAAAATATCATTTTTCTGATACCCTCCCTATGGAAGGTATCAGTAAAATGATATTTTAACCTTTTATAGTTCCTCCTATAGGGAAGGTATCAGAAAAATGATATTTTAACCTTCAATAGTTCCTTCCATAGGGAAGGTATCAGAAAAATGATATTTTAACCTTCAATAGTTCCTTCCATAGGGAAGGTATCAGAAAAATGATATTTTAACCTTCTATAGTTCCTTCCATAAGGAAGGTATCAGAAAAATGATATTTTAACCTTCTATAGTTCCTTCCATAGGGAAGGTATCAGAAAAATGATATTTTAACCTTCAATAGTTCCTTCCATAGGGAAGGTATCAGAAAAATGATATTTTAACCTTCAATAGTTCCTTCCATAGGGAAGGTATCAGAAAAATGATATTTTAACCTTCAATAGTTCCTTCCATAGGGAAGGTATCCGAAAAATGATATTTTAACCTTCAATAATTCCTTCCATAGGGAAGGTATCCGAAAAATGATATTTTAACCTTCCATAGTTCCTTCCATAAGGAAGGTATCAGAAAAATGATATTTTAACCTTCAATAGTTCCTTCCATAGGGAAGGTATCAGAAAAATGATATTTTAACCTTCAATAGTTCCTTCCATAGGGAAGGTATCAGAAAAATGATATTTTAACCTTCTATAGTTCCTTCCATAAGGAAGGTATCAGAAAAATGATATTTTAACCTTCTATAGTTCCTTCCATAGGGAAGGTATCAGAAAAATGATATTTTAACCTTCAATAGTTCCTTCCATAGGGAAGGTATCAGAAAAATGATATTTTAACCTTCAATAGTTCCTTCCATAGGGAAGGTATCAGAAAAATGATATTTTAACCTTCAATAGTTCCTTCCATAGGGAAGGTATCCGAAAAATGATATTTTAACCTTCAATAATTCCTTCCATAGGGAAGGTATCCGAAAAATGATATTTTAACCTTCCATAGTTCCTTCCATAGGGAAGTATCAGAAAAATGATATTTTAACCTTCCATAGTTCCTTCCATAGGGAAGTATCAGAAAAATGATATTTTAACCATTGGTAGAGCTATAGAGCAAAAGTGTAGAAAAAAATTCGGTTTAACCTTTGGTTACCAAAAACTAAATCTGTAAATCTTGTACTGAAATCAAATCAAACTATTGTCATATTTTTATCGTTAGGGTTCCGTACCCAACAGGTAAAAACGGAACTCTATTACTAAGGCTGTCCGTCCTTCTGTCCGTCTGTCTGACTGTAATCAGGCTGTATCTCATGATAGCTAGACAGTTGGAGTTTTTACAGATTATATATTTCTGTTGCCGCTATAACAACAAATACCGAAAACAGAAAAATAAAATGGGGCTTCTATACCAAATACGCAACCTTTCTTGCGTAAGTCCGACTCGCACTTGGCCGATTTTAATTTAATTTTTATTTCGTTTGTATAAATCTATATTATACGATTTTTAACTAAAGGTCGCTGCATACGTGACGGGATTTTTCCCGTGCCGGACGGAACGTCATATTTTTATATGAAACGCTGTCAAGAAATTGTCATGTCCCGTCCGACACGGGAAAGATCAATACTTTATCAATACCTTACGCTGCATACTTAACGGGATACGTCCACGAACGTATCCCGTTAAGTATGCAACGTAAGGTCGCTATTTGGTTATTTTAACTGCTATATTTATCCAAAATAAAAATACGTGATAAACATCTTATTTTAAGTAGCTTTTGCCCGCGACTTCGTTCGCACAGAAGACGAAAATAGACCAAGAAATCACGCTATCCCATATAAACTTTGTCCCCCGTTTTCACGGGTAGAATTTCACATAATCCTTTCTTATCGGATGCCTACGCTATACAAAGAACACACCCTCCAAGTTTCAGGTCTTTACGATCAGCGGTTTAGGCTGTGCGTTGATCTGTCAGTGAGTCAGTCGTTTAGGACAACACATTTTATATGTATACTAGCTTTTGCCCGCGACTTCGTCCGCGTAGAAGTCGAAAGTACACCAAGGAATCACGTTGTCCCATACAAACGTTGCCCCTATTTTTCATCCCCAAAGGGGTAGAATTTCCGAAAATCCTTTTTTATCGGATGCCTACGTCGTACAAAGAACACACCCTCCAAGTTTCAGGTCTCTATGATGAGCGGTTTAAGCTGTGCGTTGATCCGTCAGTCAGTCATTCAGAACAAAGCATTTTATATGTATAGATAGATATAATATAGAAGATAACTTCATCTAGATTAGATATTAAGGCCACAACTGTCTTGTCTAAAGATAGTTTCTATTAGAATGTCACAGATTCTAAATTATTTTGTAGTAGAGAGCATATTATTGTCTCTTACCTCCTTCGACTAAACTGTAAAGTTTAGTAAAAAAAAACCTTTATTCGTTAAGTTAATAATAATAATTAACTTACAATGAATAATGGTTTTTTATATCTTGAATCATTCCATCATACTTTAAAATCAACTGACAACATTATGGCATGTACTTTTTAAAATATTCAACATTACATAAAATACAAAGCGCAAACACAAATCATAGCACACACGAAAACCTCGTAACTGAAGTCTTCCGCATTTTCAACTTTCCCACTTCCAACAAAAGATGGCGTTACATGTACGCAAATTATAACAATACTAACCTATTTTTACCCCAAACAAAGCATAACCTCAAAAGAAATCAACAACTTTCAATAAAAACCGTTCTATTCTCTTTCAAAAATAAAACAAATTATTTGTCTATAGAATAGTTAAATCATTTAAATTCTATTCGTAGCAAGCAGTCTGCTACGAGCCGTCGTAGCGATACTACGACTCGGCGCTACGATGTTTTTACAAACTATGTGAGAACCGGTTTGCGGGATTTTTTTACATGAAAATTGATAATAAATAACGTAAAGTTACGTAAAAAAGTGTTTAATGTGATTTTCAATGTACAGTGAATGTATAAAATGTTTCAGACATAAATAAATTGGCGTGCTGAAGAAAATATTGACGAGTTTAGGTAAGTTGAGTGAAGTTACATGATTTTCTTATCGTATATCAGAAAATTTAATGTTCCGGTAAAGTGTTGAAATATGTAGAAAGTTTCCTTATATCGAAATCCCGGATTGAACCAATTTTGCTTGTCAAACATTTATGTTAGGAACTTGAGAATGTACGTAAATCCGATGGGTGCCAAACGACGGATATAATAAAATACAATAAATAAACATTATAAGACATTGCTCACAGCGCCATATAACCCCAAGCTATGCAACTAGGCTTGTATTATGGTTGCCAGACAACGAATATAGTACTTTTCTTATAGCGGTTTTGGCTTCGTGGTAGAAACCTCGACTTTCATTCTGAGAGTCGTGAGTTCGAATCCCGGCCACTGGATGGATTCTCGAAAAATGTATGTGCGTTAATTTACATTGCTCTTACGGTGAAGGAAAACAAAGTGATGAAACTCGCGGCATAGTTGACTCTAGACGTATTGACCAGTTCTTTCCTCAAGTCACGTCCGACTAAGCTGAGAAGGTAGTATAGGCGCTGGGCAAGCCTTAAGGTTGAAACGCACTAGACGACACAGCAGGGGAACGGCGCGGCGCGGCCAGAAAAATATTCTTCACCGCGCCACACCGCGCCGCTCCGCTGCAGTGCCGTTGCCTTTTAATTCATATAAGATAGTGGAAATAATTTTTTGCTGCCATGTTGCTCTGAACCTTTATACTCCAGCCTAACGCAAAATGGATCCAAATATAGAGTTAATTTAACTAATTGCGGATAAATAACCTGTATACAAACAGCTACTTTTCTTTTTTGGAAATGCTAAACATACAAAAATTCCATATCTAAATTTATATTTATCTATATTTTATTTAAATAAATAAATATTGCAGGACAATCCACACAGCGCCATCTAGCCCTAAGTTAAGTAACTAGACTTGTGTTATGGGTGCTAGACAACGGATATACTACTTATATACTTTTCTTTTGTAAATATATACTTATAATACATAGAAACAACCAGACCACAGACAAATATCTAAGCATAAATACATGTCTGAGGCGGGAATCGAACCCGCAACCCTGTGTTTGGCAGTCCGGCATGGTGAACATTGTGCCAACTGGGTCGTCAATTCTTGCTGGATTGTGATTTGTGTTTTTGCTTGCTTGTTTTGTATCTATACCTATTCTATTTTCTACTCGTGAGAACCTATAATTGGCTTTCTGTTTCTTGTTTCGTTTCTTATTATTTTTGTAAAGCTGTTGGTTTTCCAAATAAATAATATAAAATAAATAAATATCTGCTAAACCATACAAATATTTGTTGGAACAAATATTTGTATGGTTTAGCAGATTTGTTGGAACAAATATTTGTATGGTTTAGCGGGAATGGAACCGGCAACTGTAACAATAACTCAATCAAATGTTAGTGAGGTATGTGCTACCACTGCACTTTACCCGTTCGTATAAAGTTCTGATGACCTTTGTGGCGCATTGGGCAATCACCTAACTGCGACACAGAGCGTTGTGGGTTCATTTCCCACCTCAAACAAATATTTGTATACAGAAATTTATCTGGTCTGGGTGTTTCTGTATATATATTATTAGCTTCTGCCCGGGACTTCGTCCGCGTAGAAGTCGAAAATTTGAAGTACATCGGACCAAGGAATTATGTTATTCCATACAAACTTTGCCCCCCTTTTTCACCCCTAAGGGTTAGAATTTTGGAAAAATCCTTTCTTATCGGATACCTACGTCATAAAAAGAACACACCCTTCAAGTTTCAGGTCTCTACGATAAGCGGGTTAGGCTGTGCGTTGATCCGTCAGTCAGTCAGTCAGTCAGTCAGTCATTCAGGACAAAGCATTTTATATGTTTAGATAAAAGAAAAGTATATAAGTATTTTATCCGTTATCTGATCACCATAACACAAGCCTAGTTACTAATTGGTGCTGTCCATCCTAACTTAGTTTTTAAGACATTGCAATATAATTTTATGCAAATTAAATAATTCCAAATGCATAAAGAATTTTGACTTTGACTGAGTGCAATATGCAATTTGTTTCAGCGAAGGGGTTCTAATACAAAAGGGAGTTATTTTAGACGTCTAGGCGAACAACTTTTGTTCTGCGACTTTTGGAAATTAGAACATTTCGTTCGAAGATTTTGTATGAAACAGCTTTCCAAAAGTCGTGGAACAAAAGTTGTTCGCCTAGGCGTCTAAAACAACCCCCTTTCGTATTATAACCCCTTCGTTGGAACACATTGATAGACTTATTGCTAAGTTGATTGTCTCTCAAGGGACTGAAATTATACCTTTCGGAACACGTACTTTTTACGTGAATGCGCTATTTTGGATCCAGAGTAGTGCGAAGGATTCAAAGTACGAAGCCCAAAAAAAATATTTAAATCCCGAGTACTCCATACTCTTCATCGCCCGTTACTCTTGAATATATTTATTTACTAGCTGCGCCCCGCGGTAGCGGTTCACCCGCGTAAGTCCCGACCCCGTAAGTATATCGGGATAAAAAGTATCCAGCCATATATGTCTCCAGCTATCTACATACCGAGTTTTATCGCAATCGGTCCAGTAGTTTTTGCGTGAAGGAGTAACAAACATACACACACACACACAAACTTTCTCATTTATAATATTTGTAGGATTAATAAATAAACACATATATATAAAATATTAGTAGGATAAATAAATAAATTGCAATATTTATTTTAATATTATGGATAGGTTATTAATTCTGTAATCGAGGTTCCTCGCATGAGTTACGCGTGAAAAAGGATTTATTTTACACAATTTAATGAGGTTAAATCGTACCTGAAACTGTATTATTTTCTGTGAATTCGGGATTACAAAAGGTTATTAGGTGAATTAGGTAAATTGAGACTCGTGATAATGATAATTATGAGCCTTGTTTTATTATTAACTTAGAGGTACTTATTTATTTATTTGTACTTAGGGTCTGTTTTTCCACAATCAGACCTCTTTAGCTGGGTTATTTTTGTGTGACGGTAAAGTACGCTTGCCCAACACTTACTACCTTCTCTTAAGAGCGGTGTTGCCTTAGTGGTAGATACCTCGACTTTAATTCTGAAGGTAGTGGTTTCGAATCCTAGCCGGCTGTGCACCAATGGATTTTTCTTAAGAAAATTTTATGTGCGCTAATTGACATTGCTCTTACGGTGAAGGAAAACATCGCGTTGAAACCCGCAGCTTAGTTGGCTCCAAAAATATTAACAAGTTCTCTCCTCTGGACATGGTCGAGTAAGCAGTGAGGGTTGTAGGTGCTGGGCAAGCCTACTCCATCCTCACGCAAAAAGGACCCAACTAAAAATGGTCTAATGGCGGAAAACAGTACAGTATACAAGTACAAGTACCTTCTCAGCTTAGTAAAACGTGTCAGAGGAAATAACTTGTCAATACATCTGAAGCCAACTAAGCCGCCGGTTTCATCACGGTGTTTTCCTTCACAGTAAAAGCATGTAAAATAAAGCTTTTAGGTAAAACATAAAATTGTAGGGTAACCTAACCTTTTAATTGACAAAAAATATTTTTTAACGCAATGTCGTTTTGCATTATACCAAATCATACATCCGATTACGATACAAACTAATTTCCACTAGTAGTCGCCCACGTTAGTTGATGATAATTCAGTTTTTACTTAGGGATAGAAAATCCTAGGAAATTGAGTTACTTATCTAATGGTTAAAACCAGGTTTGAACTTTTTTAGGTGTTAAATTGCATAGGTAACAGAGGGAAAGTGAAAGATATGAATTTTAAACACAACAATTCTTGTTCTGCTGTTTTTGTAAGAAAATAACAATATTTTATAATAGAGAAGCTTTTTAGATAAAATTGGTTCCAAACTAGGAAACTGATACAATCAAAAATATTCAATTTAAAAATGTTTGCTTTTCCAACAAATGGATGTTTCCGAACTTGGACTTTCTTAAATTAGGAGTTTTTCTTGAGTATCCCTCTAGATGTAATTACTCGTAGGATAAAAAGGTCCTTTTGGTTAAGGTCCTTGAACGGGTCAGGTAAGGGTCCGCTTTGTCATCTGTATGCCACAAATGGTGGAAACAGACGATAGACTTTTCGATCGATCGATGCTTGCCCTTCTTTGGTCTTCTTCGTGTCGATAGCACAGTTTAATTTTACTAAGGTAAGATTCCTTTCTTCAGATTACTTTTTTGTAGAACTTGTTGACTTGAGTTTTTGTAAGAGAAATAAATTTTATAATGATTGATTCGTCCACTCCAGTATGCTGTCTGATCTCAGTTCTTAGGACTAGATGATCAGATTAGTAGGTGCTGTGCATGTTTCGCTCGAGATCTCTACAGTCGCACTGGATTTGGCATGGGTAAATCATGATTCATCGTCCCAGGTTTGCCCTTCAGCGACCAACCTGAGTCCTCAGCCTAGCTATGACAAATCATGACTAGGGGGAGAGTCTTTGCAGGGTCCAGTAGAGGGACGGTAGTGTATTTTAAAGTTTTAATTTTTAAGTTGCAAGTTGGAATTTATTTATTTATCATTTTATTTTAGTGTTTTTATTTTTTGTAATTTATGGAATTAATTATTTGAAATAAATTATTTCAATTTAATTGAATATTTCTCCTTCCACGGGTTGGCACTTTGTTATCATAATAAAATAGAGGCCAAAGATGGCAGGCCTTATTAGTTGTGGACTGAAAGCTAAAATTCCTCTTCACTACATCACTACATAGTATAAAACAAAGTCGCTTTCTCTGTCCCTATGTCCCTTTGTATGCATAAATCTTTGAAACTACGCAACGGATTTTGATGCGGTTTTTTAGAATAGATAGAGTGATGCAAGAGGAAGAGTTTCTATGGGACAACGTGATTCCTTGGTCCATTGTCGACTTTTACGCGGACGAAGTCGCGGGCAAAAGCTAATAAATATACATGGCAACATAGTTACGCACAGTTAAAGTGGTCGAACAATAAAGCCTATCATGCTCTTGAACTGAAGCTCAATGGACCGAAATCTAACTACGACTATCTCGCTTTTGTATCTAAAACTCAATATATCTTACTGGATCTATTTCACAATTGAACTAAAACTCAATGGACCTAAGTCTCAATATGCCTTTTGTTTGTTCTTGGTATATCGCAATCACTATGAATTTATTAAAGTTATTTGAAACGAATATTTAAAATGATCGTAGTTTATATTTTGTGGAGCTCCATATTTCGATGTTGTTTCTAACATTATTTTCAATGAGCCTGACTATCAAATAACATTAACGCGGTCGGGCATAGGATACGAATTTCAGGAGACTCACTGGTTCGCTGAAATTCATATCCTATGCCCACTCGTCCCCTCAAATGTTTGAGGATCCCACTCGTCCCCTGATCTATCGTTTTAAATAATTTTGTTTGTGAAAAACTCTAGTAGTTTAAAATCATACTAAGCATTATTCTATAAAGGAAAGAAGCGGGCGCTTTTCGTCAAATCAAACGAACGTGAAGTCCTTAGTCTGCTTCCGCCCCAAAGGGTTCAAATTTTGAATACACTCCGTTTACAATAAACCTTACAACATAATTATTTAGTAAACGAAATTGTTTACAAATGTTTCGGTATATATTTGTATAGATAAGGTTTGGGGAAATTATTTGTATTATGTCGAAGAATGGACGGATTACGTTGGTGTTGTAATTATTTTGTTTTGTTACGAGTATTCCGTTGATTTTGGTTTCGTGTTTTGGTTGGTTTTTCAAATTATCCTTAAGGTGAAAGGGTACCGGCGCTCTCTCCATACAAACGTAGTCGACTGTTTCCTCCCTGGATAATGACACTAGCACAAATATTTTTGTGCCATAAAACCTATAACTGCCATGACTATTACCCTGAGTTTTTTTTTTCATTTTCTAATTATCATAGAAGTTTAGATTTTAAAACCAAAACATAGGGGCATGGACATGGCAGTTAAAAGTTTTATGCAACAAAAATATTAGCTCTAGTGTCATTATCCAGGGAGAAAACAGTTGACTACGTTTGTACGGAGAGAGCCCCTGGTACCCTTTCCTCTTAAGTACTTAGTTGATAAAATACTTAATTGATTTTAACTAAACTCAAATTCAAGGTCTATTTACAATGAAACATAGCTAGCATAGCATAGTTTTGGTTAAAATAGTAAATAACGAACGTGTTATATTTACCAAAGTTTTTATTTTACGAGTTATTGGTCAGCGTTTGATCATTATAATATTACACCTGTCTGATGATAGATGATGATGCAGTGATCTAGCATGCTTTTAAATATCGTATCTGTTCATTAGCTATTTGAAGACCCACCAAATTGTACACATCAGGAAAGACAAGTTTGTCAAGATGTCGAAAGTTTTGCACTCAAGCAAAAGTGGGATTGCACATATGTGTTCAGTTCAAGAGTGATTTTCTTTTACCAATTACGCCACTCAGTCAAGTACCGTTATAGTTAAATTTAAGAATCGCATTAACCTCTTTTCGAATTAGGTTTCGTTGCACTTGCCATGCACTATCAAAAAATAAAAAAATATTGAGAAAAGTACTTATTTTACAAATAATTGGTCAGCGTTTGACTATTATAATATTACACCTACCTGATCATAGGTGACGATGCAGTCTAAAATTTAGCATGATTTTAAATATCTTATCTATTTGAAGACCCACTAAATTGTACACATCATCAAAGACAAGTTTGTCAGGGTGTCGAAAGTTTTGCACTCAAGCAAAAGTGGGATTGCCCTTCTGTGTTTCAGTTTCAAGAGTGATTTCCTTTTATAAAAACCACTTAAGATTAACATTTAATTATAACAAATTAATTTTCAATCCAGTTTTACCTAATGAAAATAATACCCTAAATAACGAAAGTATTTAACAAAAGTACTTATGAAAATATTTTTAAAGGAAAAATACGTCTTCAAATATTGCAACTGAGACGAGACTCAAACTCGCATCCCTTGAATACCGTTTAAGTGCACTTACCAATTAAGCCACTCAGTCAAGTACCGTCAAAAGTTTTGCACTCACGCAAAAATGGGATTGCACATATATGTTTCGGTTTAAAGAGTGTATTCCTTTTATAAAAACCACTAAAGATTAACATTTAATTACAACAAATTAACTTTCAATCCAAAAGCTCGGAAGAGTAGCGGAAGTGATGAATAGCTGTAGTACGAGTAATTATGCGTTCCGCATCGCCATTGAATATTTTAAACAAAGAGCTTGTAGCTACTTGTATTAAGCTCGGTTTGCCCGGTTAGTTTCAGATTAAGCCGGTGATTGAAACTAACTTTAGCGAACAACTTGAACGGAGATTATGAATTAACTGCAGTTAAACGCAGTTTCAACAGCTCTGTTACATATTTAGACTTAGGTAATTTACATATTGTTGATACTATCGGCGTATGGGTGGATTTAGTTTGGATGCTTTGTGCGCGCAGTGTTAAAGTATTTGCGCTTGGTTTAATACAGTTTATTGTGAAGCTTTGATATTCACAGGCACACTTCTTTTATAAAAATAACAAATGGATGTCTGCAAAGTCGGTTTACGGACGATAATTTTACGTGATAACGTCATAAGCAAACGATGGAAATTGAGATTTTTTTCCTATTCGTCACTCGTCACCATAACACAAGCCCAGATGAGCGATATTATTATTAAATACTCTGTTTCCTGACGGGAACGGACGCGTCGTGGTCATGTTACCATGATGCATGACGTCACACAACGGGAACGGGACGCATGACGTCACACAATATAGCCATGACACTTTTTTGTAAATTAAGATGTTCCATCAATTTATTAGACGTTATTACGTCAATAATTGTAAGGAAGTAAGCTGCACCCTGCGATTTTATTAACCGGTACCCTAGTCCCTACCAATGTGGCCAACTAGGTGGGAAAGAATGGATTTTATTCTACCTATCAGTACTGGAAGAGATACTGAAAAATTTGGTTCATATCTCATTGAATATCGGAAAGGAGCCAGGTTTGCCTCTACATACACTAAGTCGTTTTTGCTTGAAGAAGACACAAACATCGTTATGTTTGTTTCTTCTTTATGCAAAAACGACTTAGTTTCCTTGTCGGTACAATAAAACTTTCACACTAAAAATATTAAGGAGGATGTTTTTTTGTTCAACCCCCCCACACTGATGTATAAAAGATTATTTACCTAAAAGTAGAAGGTAATTAATTAAAAAGGTAATTAAAAAATGTTCCTTGAGTAAGAAAGGTCATGTTAAAATCACGTCTGGTCAGTTCAGACATCATTGCAGACCCTTCATTAGAGAACCTCATTGATCTTTGGGGGAAAGATCACAGCTCCCAGGAGTTACCAACCACAACTCTGCACGCTTACTCTGGGTGGTGCTAATCGGGTTCAAAATACCATACGATTAAATGAAAATCATCATCATATCAGCCCATACACGTCCACTGCTGGACATAGGCCTCCCCCACCGACTACCCGCAACCGCTACAATGTCTCCCAACACTCCGCTTCGCGTTGCATCGCGGCCGCCTCTCGAGAACCTTTACTCCCCAGCGGTTGTCAGTTCTGCGAGCTATATGACCTGCCCATTGCCACTTCAGCTTACCAACCCTGAGAGCTATGTCGGTGACTTTGGTTCCCCTACGGATTTCCGTATTTCGGATAAATAAAAATATTTGCGAACAAATAAAAATAACTTTCAATAAATTCAGCATACCATTAACCAATTTTAGTATGCCTATTATGATTTTTAGTTGTCATTGTGTCATGAATTTTGTCGTATCACGTATGAGTGATTTGTCTTTCTATTCCAGGAAGGTTTGCCTGTTTATAAATATAAAGAACCGGCCAAGTGCGAGTCGAGAATTAAATTTTTGATGTGATCAGAGAATACTGCGAAATACTGTTCCGGCCATGATTCCAGTGTGATACGCTAAATTGCCATTTGCGTAAAAATAATCCTCGAAACTTATTTTTCTTTACACTGTAATTCCATTAAGAATCTGTTTCATGTACCTAAGGAAGTTTAGAAACCTTAAAAGAGAATTTACTTGGCTATTTATATTTCTTTCCGGTGAAATAATTAAGGTTATTTCCGAGTTAAAGGTTGGACAAATGAGTAAGTAAAATAGTCTCGAATACTTTTTAATTATGTTGAAAGGTTAGAGGAAAATTTCTTAGAGTTAATTATTTTTGGCCTTTCAGATTGTTTTTTTTTTCAAACAAAGGTATTTTTTTTTAAATAATAGGCGAGTCATACCTATTTATCACTAACTCCCACCCAATACCCACTCTTATTCTAAGGAACGTTTATTTTTCAAAGAGGTAGATCGACGTCCTACTTGGCACAATGGTCATCATGCCGGACTGCCAAACAGAGGGTTTCGGGTTCGATTCCCGCCTCAGACAAGTATTTATGCTTAGACATTTGGCTGTGGCCTGGTGGTTGCTATGTATTATAAGTATATATTTACAAAAGAAAAGTATATAAAAAGTATATCCGTTGTCTAGCATCCATAACACAAGTCTAGTTACTTAGCTTGGGGCTAGATGGCACTGTGTGAAATGACCTGCAATATTTATTTTTTGGTTAAAAAAATAAAAACAACGATCTTATACATTTTTATTGTGTCACGGTTATACATGAGTGAACTACCTATAACCCGTGGTTTTACACGCGTCAGTGTCTCTTTTAAGTGGTATTGATTTCCACTTTAAAGATACATTTAACTACATTCCACAAACTGGCTAGTAATATAAAGCTGAAGAGTTTTTTTTTGTTTATTTGTTAATTGTTTAACGCGCTAATCTCAGGAACTACTGGTACGAATAGAAAAAATATTTTTGCGTTGTATAGTTAATTTATCGAGGAAGACTATAGGCTACTTTTTATCCCGATATTCCCACGGGATCGGGAGTTACGCGGGTGAAACCGCGGAGCGCTGTTAGTCTAAACTAATATTATAAAACTGAAAAGTTTGGTTGTTTGTTTAAACGCGCTTACCACTGGTTCGAATTAAATAATTATTTTTGTGTTGGATAGTCCATTTATCGAGGAAGGCTACTTTTAATTTTGATATTCTAACGGGATCGAAACTTACGCGGGTGAAACCGCAGGGCGCAGCTAGTATTAAATTTAAATTTAGAATTAAGATACACTATTGGTGACCTATTAAAACTTTGAAATGACTGGAAATAATAAAAAATGCTATACCAATAAAAATAGTATAATAGTTTGAAATTTAAAATTGATCTTAATCTCAATAATAGCTGTTTGTAATCACTGCTTTCCTGAAGGCCATTACGGTCCTGTTTGTCCGTCAATACCTCAATACCTAGAAGGCAGTTAATTTACTTTAGCGATCACTTGCAGTATGCAATCAAAACTACAAAGGTGCCTATTTTCCATCACAGTTTTATAAGTTAGCTTAGTTAAGTTTATATTGTTGAACTTTGTAATAGTTAAGTAGACTAATATTTCGCGTCTGTTTTAACTACATAAATAGTATCAACTGCAACGTCTTTGGTTTCAACATGTAGAACTAGAACAAATTTAAAAGTAAGAAAAAACGTGCTTATTTTTGAAGTTTTTGGCTTTTTCATGCTCCACGTGACTTTTCTTCGCCGCCGGGCGGAACAAGGGGAAGAGAATTTTTAGCTTACACAAGATGTTACGTTCCATGACAAAAAACCAATTTAATAAGTTTTTTTCTTTTGAGTAATTATTTAATATTTTTAATTTAATTTGAAGTTATGCTTTTGATTATGTAATTTTTAGTAATTAATTTTTGGTTATAATGTAATTTGTTTTATTATTTAATTTTAGTTGATATATGTATGTTATTTTATTCTGTATTTGTAATTATTGTTTTGTATTAATAGTTTGTAATTTGACCTATCATTTAACATAAGTCTAAATATTTACATCAAAAATCATTTTCAGCAAAAAAGGAACAAACAAATAATGCATAGACTAATAAACACATTACCACTCCTTTGCGTCGCGCAATCGGGTAAAAAGTAGCCGAAACAGTTTAACTCAGGTGTTGAAAATTATACTGTGTATGATGATGTTCAAGGCTCTTAAGAGAAAAGGGTACCGACGCTCTCTCCTTAAAAACGTAGTCGACTGTTTCATCCCTATTTTTAATATTTTTGCTGCACAAAACCTATAACTACCATGACTATGCCCCTGTATTTATTTTTTATTTCATTTTCTCTTTATCATAGAAAGTTAGAGTTAAAAAAACAAAATATATATAAAAAATAAGACAGTAATAAGAATAAGATAAGGGCATGGTCATGCTACAAAAATATTTGCTATAGTGTCTAAAAAAAGCTAGCATTTTTTATTATTTTAAACGTTTTAATTAGTGCTATCTTTTGTTATTTTATTACGTCTTTGTGTTAAGTTAATGTGATTTTTCACCTATGACTGTGTATTTTGTGTAAATAACATTTTCTCGACAAACCGTGTTGCAAAAACTGTAATTTAAATCTACGGACTTCGCGTCATTTCCTAGTGTTGGATTACCTCATTAATAAAAATCTCTTCGGTAAGTACCGACGTATTTGAGTGAATACTTGAATTTGCTTGAATACAAATAGCAAAAACCTAAAAACATTATGTATAACCTCTTTGATCCCAACGTCTCAACCTTGTAAGAGTATCAGGTAGTATGGAGTCCTTCATTCACTCTCGTTATTAGGAAGAATTTGAAATATTATTCGTAATGATAAGGACAGTGTTTACCGCGGGTAAAAACTCATTTAGTCCCTCCAACTGTTAGCGAAACTCCGTCTCGGGGCTAAATGAGTTACTTTCACCCCCAGGGTAACAATGTACTATTGTAGTGGGTGTGGGACGGTGAATGTACTTCAAGAACATGAGATTTGAAACCATCTTGTTGCCCAACAGCGACCTAACCTACGCATGTAGGCGCCTATTGTGTTTCGTTACGTTAAGCTTTATTTTTAATACCTATATATTTCTTTTTGACGTGTGTCTGTACAATTGAGAGCGGTGAACCAATACCTATTCAAAACGATGTTTTTATTTTTTCCATTCGTATTTGATTTGGGAATATACTCTGTGTCCCCGTAATTATATTGGATGACACTCGATGGTTCAATATAAAATTCCAATTACTGGGCATCGTTAGAATATAAATTCCTTATATTCTTCGGTATAATCTGGTACAAGGATGTGGTTTTCTGGAAGGGTTATGGAAATAAACAAAAAATTACTGATAACCCGCGGTGCGTAGCAGTAGTAACTTTTGTATTTTCTTTCTTTAATTAAATCTCTATATATATAAAAGAAAGTAGTGTTAGTTACACCATTTATAACTCGGGAACGGCTAAACCGATTTGGCTGAAAATTGGTGGGGAGGTAGCTTACAATCAGAAGACGGACATAGGATATTTTTTTCGATATTCCTACGGGATCGGGACTTACGCAGGTGAAACCGCGGGGCGCAGCTAGTTTATAATAAACTATTGTTGTATCAAAATCATACATGCATGAAATATAAATTTACTACGAATATATTACAGACACGTTTGACAATTTACTAAACCACGCTCACGTTGTCTTGATCTTTCACTGTCACCCTTCACCACAATACTGTATCTGACAATACAATGTTCGCTGTCAAATTTTCCCTCTAATCATAGAATTACAGCCACATCCAGAGCCGCAGTATCTGTACTGTATTGAAAGTGGGACTCTAACGAGGCTGAATGTATGCGCATACATTTGCCACTCGCGCGCGATTCAATAGAACAACGTTTTAGATTTGTATGTTGTGCGTTAAGTTCTGTCAGATTCGGTTTGTGGGGGCGATATTGTTTTATTTGTTTGAATTGTGCTTATTATTGTTTTCTTTCTTTGTGTTTGTATCTTATTTTATGCGATAGTTTTATACAAAAAAAATCTCTTTGTATCATATTTTCGTAAACTTATTCATGTTTTCCTTTTTTACTATTATTTAACTAGGTATATCGTTATTTGCAAAGATGGTAAAAATTTCATAAAATAGAAAGCTTACATTACGCTTTAATTAGTAGGTATCTCTTCTTCTCCATACTTCCTTCTGCTTCTCCATACAATACAAATGTAGTCGACTGTTTCCTCCCTGGATAATGACACTAGAGCAAATATGTTTGTGCCATTAAACCTAAAACTGCCATTACCATGCCCCAATTTTTTTTATAATCTCAATTTCTGTGATAATTAGAAAATAAAAAAAAACAAAACATAGTCACCAGTTATAGGTTTTATGGCACAAAAATATATGTGCTAGTGTCATTATTCAGGGAGGAAACAGTCGACTACGTTTGTAAGGAGAGAGCGCCGGTACCCTTTTACCTTAATAAATAATCTTTAGAAATGTATTGCAACGTTAACAATCTGGCAAAAAATTCAGAACATAATAATATGGTTTTTAGTAACTTAATTGGCTACTTTGTTACTGCATTTGGAAGTTAAAATTAAAAGATACAATTATAATTTCAATATACACAGTCAATAACTTACTTGAAAAATGATCCCGATTCTATGCAAAAATTCAACTGTGAAATTGATAGAAGACCTACGGTTCTACGTGTTCGTTCAATAGTTGTTCACAAAGAAATATAGAATCAATTTGTTTGTACAATCGTAACTGGGGACTGTTTTCGCATAAATCAAGTATCAAAATGAATTATTATCGTATACCCGCACAACGCGGGTCGTGACCGACGCGATTCACAGCCTCATAGCTAGCCGTCGTGATTTGTCACAGTTTATAATATGCACGGAAGTGGTGTGTGTGACGAGGCGTGGACCTTCTGTTTTCTGCAATGTGACGTTGTTACACTGTGGTACAGTTATAAATTACTAGCTGCGCCCCGCGGTTACACCCGCTTAAGTCCTGATCCTGTGGGGATTTCGGAATAAAAAGTAGCTTAAGTGTTAATCTAGGTCTCCAGCTATCCAGATACCGAGTTTCATCTTAATCGGTTCAGTGGTTTTTGCGTGAAGAAGTAACAAACATACACACACACACAAACAAACTTTCACATTTATAATATTTCCAGTGACGCCATCTATTGAGTAGCTATTTAAACTACAGCAACCAAAAGTAGGTAACACAGCAACAGACTCTTAACAAACTCATTTTTTACAAACCTTTCCTTAAAATAGGAAAATTGAAAATCCCTGAAACACGTCATCATTTATTTACGATAAGAAGATATAACCCTATTTTCAAGTTTCAACCTTTAAAAAAAAATCAAACCTTCATACAAACTTCCACCCCCCATTTGCCCCCCTTAGGGGTTGAATTTTGCAAAATCCCGTCTTAGTGAGCACCTACGTCATAAAAGGAACCACCTTGCAAAATTTGAGACTCCTAGCACTTGTAGTTTCTGAGATTTCGTGATGAGTGAGTGAGTCAGTGATTTTCCCTTTTATATATATAGATAGAGAAGGAACATTTAATAAAACTAAAGAATAGCTTCGTCACTAAAGCAAAAGATATTTAGATATTTTTACAGGATAGTGACCTATTTATTAATTATGCAAATAATATATCACTGAGCAGTATTCCATCAACTCATCTCGGAATTTATATCTGTTTGTTTGTTATATGAATATGTTGTGTGCTTCTTGTGGTGCAATAAATGAATATCTATCTATTTTAAACTACCCGCGCCCGACGGATACACCCGCATTTTTTTAAGCTATTGCATAGCTTTTATTGCGGGCTTTGAGCGCGGCGACCGAATCAAGAAATGCCGTAACGAAAATAAAACCTCCCATTCCGTCTACCATGTTCGCTTAACGTGTATGTATATGGTACGACTGTACGAAGCTCGCACGATGCAATAGCTTTACCGCGACAGTCCCCGAGTGCCAAACGTTTTTTTTTTTAATTTGTCTTTTATCCACCTTCAAACCTTGTACAATAAAAACCAGAAAAAAAGAATTATCCAATTTGGTGCAGTCGTTCGGAAGTTATACGCGTATACATATCGGCGATTCATTTTTATTTCGATTCGTGACAAGTGAACAATACTTAACGTTGTATTTATTGTTTCTACAGTAGAAATTACATATAATATTAAAAATATATTTCGTAGAACAGTAGAGTAGAGCGCACAAATGCCGGCTGCTTTGCTTCTTCAGATGGCAATGCCGATCTGTCGGCAAGCAGCAGGCAGCCTTTTGGTCACCTATACTTTTTTTTGCTATTAATTATGGCTTCGCACGGCTTGTGCATTTAGCCAGTGTCAAGTTATATTTTGCATCAAGTTATGACCCGATTTTTCATAAATCGGGCCAAAAGTGTTTCAAAACAGTCAAAGTAGTCATAGTCCGTCAAGTCAGGGGCTATAGTAAAGCGGTGGCAAGTTTACCATAACCTTAATAGGAGATTTGGAGGCAACGAGAAAACTTCATGTTTGACACTGATTTTTACTTTCACTACACTTGTGCACTTTCACAGAACTAAATTGAATAACATTCCACCAGAATTATACAATTCAACTCGGGTTACAACTAAGTATCATGAAAAAAAAACTGCAGCACGACATGTTGTTAATTCTTTCCCACCAAAACTCTTTTATTTTTCTTCACCAATACTTATCCCTAATTCAAAATATAGCTTCCAAATTTACTTATACTGTGATGATTTACGTTAATCCAAATATTGATAGTGAAACAAAATCTGTTTAATTTAATTAATTATTCTGTAAATAAAATAACAATGATATTAATTCAATGCAACCAACAAAACTACGAGTCACACGGCGCATATTTTCAAACAAACGCAATGCAGTGCGGTCAAAACAATCAATCCAGATTTTAAATCACGATATTTTGGTTTAAACTCAAACTATATTTCACAGAAATGTCCGAATTTCTAAATTGCCAAGGCTTTTTATACCATTTTAGTTTATTTTGTAATTTGTATTTCAATCGTAGGCATACAGGGTTATTAGTAATTATACTAGCAAGCGGTTGAGGGCTACTTCTGTGCACCTAAACAAACAACTTTTGTTTTAGGACTTTTGGAAATTCGAACATTTTTTTGAAAATTTTGAGGTTAGGTTTACCTGAAAATCAGCTGTTCCATACACGGAGAGGTCATTAACCTTAAAATTATACTTATTTTTTAAGTTTTATCTACTGTTCTCAGTCTAAAGACCTTTGTTTTAAAAAATCAGCTATTTTTCGAATTTACATAACCTCAAAATTTTCATATTTTTTTCGAATTTCCAAAAGTGATAGAACAAAAGTTGTTTGTTAAGGTGCACAGAAGTAGCCTTACACGGCTTGCTAGTACAATTACCAATAACCCTGTATAAAGTAAGATAGTATACATAAATATATTTTATTAGTCCGATTCAGTTTCGTAATAGATACCGCAATTTATTAACTTTATGAAAATTGCGTGCAGTATAAAATATTGAATTTTCTATGACAAAACTGAATAGGTAACGTTAATAGTTATTTTTTACTATAACTGCGATTGTCATATTTGTTTATCACAGTTGATTCATGACTATTCAAATAAATATTTGCTTTTTTAGTATTTGGAAAATGTTGTATATATTTTTTTAATGGATTGAAGTTACAATTAAATTTATAATTCTGTTTCTAGTCTGTAGCAATAGCGGTGGAAGAGTAAAATAAGTAATTGCGTACTAAATATATATTTTGTTTTTCCTATCCAAATCAATAAGTTTAAAGAGCACTTTTAAAAGTTAAGTGGTCACTAATCTGCCAAGTAACATGTTATTCAAAAGATAACGTGACGTTTGATTACAAAAGATAACCAACTTTTTATCGAAAACACTCCTCTAACTGCGAACGAAGTGATGGATTATGAAAATTCCTTCAATATTCATTGGGGCTACGTAAAATACCTAACTTTTACTCCTCGATCGACTTTGTAAGGAAATTAATTTCACTTTAGACTAATGAAAATACTTTGATACCGAATAAGCGAATTTAAAGTCTTTAGTCATTTTAATCCGGATTCGTTTAAGCTTTATAAACAGACTGACTGTGTGCCCGATGGGCTTCCTCTCCGGCGGCGGAATGTATCATCAACATTTAAAAACAGCGATTGTTAGTTTGAAATGTCGTCAAAATAGCGGTTTGCGGGTAAAAATAGCGAATTGTTTCAAAATAGCGATTGCTACTTTGATACAACTCGCTATTTGCAAAATAGCAATCGCAATTTTGAAATGTCGTCTTGACGATTTAATCTTATCTTGATCTCATGCGAATGATTCCAATTAAATAAATATTTTTTGACTTGACTCGACATTGGTCTTTGAAAATTGTTTTTTTTTCGTCTCCTTGATTATGAACATACGTACGGTCTACTATGGTCACGGTTTTTTTGTGGTTTCTATACAGTTTTTATAATATTAGAGGTTAATCAGGCTAAAGATAATGACGCCAAGCGAGCTAAGCGAAGCGCAAGAGCACTACCTACCTTTTCTTGAAGCGTTTTGTCGTTTTTTTTGAACCCCCGTAATTTGGGTTTGATCATAATAATATAAAGTGCATTTGACCACTATCTCATCTGCCTGATGGTAGGTGACGTGCGCATTGTCACCTACCATCAAATAATAGTGGTCAAACTCTACTCATCTTTTGTAAAAAACAACTATTATTCGCATGGTTCGATAAACGACAAGATTCCATTATTGATATCTATCGCCAATCGACAGATTTTTTGTATAAAATTGACATGAGATGAAACTCGTCTACCATTTTGTTTCTTTAAAGCAAATTCACTTGACTTTTTGATCTTATGTCAATTTTAGATTTAAAAAAATTGACAAATTGATAATGAAAATAATTTACAAGATTATTTTACATTATCCATATCACTGCATTATCCCCCATTATCGGCAACCAAGATTGAACGAAAAAGGCAGAGAGACAGAAACCCAAAACGTCGGTTCCACGAGGTATCAGAACGTCGCAAATGCGCCATGCCGGAGACCATAGCAGAAGACACGCATTTTATACACAAAGTCACGTCACTTTGTGGGAAAAACTGAGGAGAAATATTAACCAGTTAAATGCCTTTTTTGTCGTCCACAAATTCCCTTGAACCCATGACTAAATGCCATTAGGTCGAACCAACCAACTATTTGAGTATTTAAGCGATGCGTTTAGTTCTAATAATTAATTCACGGCCTTTAAAACAAAGTTAGTTTTGTGACCTTTTCAAAGTAGAATGATAAACATTACAAAAGGTTAAAAATTGTACAGATTTCGCTACAACCATAAAATTATATAGTCTAAAAATATAGAATTCAAGTCCTAACTAAATATCAACGCCCAGCATACACTAATCAAACATCCGCTAAAAAGTGTTTTGGAAAATTCATCTCCTGCACCAACGAAGTTATTTGAAGATACAACTTATTTGAAGTTATAACTTGTTGGAAGAACATAGTACTTTATCAGGGGAATAATTAAATTTTTATACATTTGTCACTAGTTTTTACCCGTGACGAATGTCTATAAATTCAATTATTTCCCTGAAAACCCATAATCTTCAAATAAGTTATGGCAATCTTATTATACAAACTAACTGCGCCTCGAGGTTTTACCCTAACGCGGGTAAAACCTTGTTTCTTTAAAAGTAATCTTGTTTTCTCCCAAACACAGAGGACAATAATAGTGTTTATGATCTACCAACTATAAAAGCCCTTTTTACGCCAATTAAAAAAAAAAAATCTTAGTCCTCGTCTACATCCTCAAAGGAACCCTTATGCGAAGTTTCTGACTCGTAGCTCTGGAAGTTTCAGAAAATTCTTGATGAGTCTTTTTTCTATACATATAAAATTCTTTGTGCTGAATGACTGACTGAGTGACGGATCAACGCACAGCCTAAACCGCTGATCCTCGGCAACGTGATTCCTCGGTCCATCTCCGACTTCTTCGCGGACGAAGTCGCGGGCAAAAGCTAGTCTCTTATAAATAGATAGGTGCCTTCTTAACAATTTGCTTTAAGGAAAGATACTTCGTAAAACCTGTAACCACCCATCTCATAAATAAATAATCAACTTTATAATTCAACCAGAAAATCTTATAAAAAGCCCCTTAACTGATGTTTTTATTTCCCATCATGAAACGCACGTTTATGTTATATACGTAAGTCATATAATATTCATGGCTACGCATTTGCGAAGCGTTTTATTCATCCAACGAAAAGTGAATCGATTTTGAGCTTTACTACTTTTGGATAGAATTTAAATTTGATATCTAGGTGGGTGTATAGGATATATTTTTCGAACGAAATACCTTTGGTACCGAACTGGGTGAAAGTCATAAACGTTCACAAAAGACTTTGTAAAATATTCATATTTGTCGTGCGACGTACTTGAGTGGCGGAATGTCGGAACTTGGATTGAAGTTTCCGCGTAATATGAGCCTGGATGTCTGGAAGTAACCCAATTTGAGGTAACTGGTTACATTCTAATATATAATTTACTTACTTTTGCAATAAATTCCCTTAATTTTAAAACATCTATGTAACAAAGTTGGTGTTATGCGTAATTGGTATTTTGCGTAAGTGGTATTTTGCGTATGACTGACGGGCCAAAGCACAGCCTAAACCGCTGATCGTAGAGATCTGAAACTTTGAGGGTGTGTTCTTTGTATGACGTAGGCATCCGATAAGAAAGGATTTCCCGAAATTCTACCTCTCAGGGTGTGGTAAAGGGGGGCAAAGTTTGTATGGGACGACGTGATTCCTTAGTCCATTTTCGACTTGTACACGGACGAAGTCTCGGGCAAAAGCTAGTTAGTAACAAAATAGAATTTAGGTAAAAGACCCAGACTAAAGTGGAAATAAAATAGAGTCCTTCTACAACCGCAGACTGAAGTCTAAGAATTTCAATAAATTAAACTTGAATTGTGTAAGTCACGCGAGCTTTTAGTACTTATTTCAGGATAGAGGCTGTTTAACCTTCGAATGATACGAAAGGGTGGTAAAAATTTGACCTAGCAGTCTGTCTGTTCATTTCTCTGTCTATGAATGTGGCATCGTAACTTTGAAGCGTATGAAATAGTTAGAAAGCAGTTATTATAACTGAAAGCTGGGTGTTTCGTAAGTCCGTAAGTGTTCTTCTCTATCAGTCTTAGCCCACTGTAGAGGGGTATGCCTTTCCAATGTCTTTCCATACCTACCTATCATGAGCTCTTATGTCACCGGACCACCTGGCTGCCCACATTTTTCTTCCCATTTCTCGACTTACTCCCATCGGCCCCGCTAGCTCTGCCCCGTCAACGGGCAGATTTCTCGGTCTTCCATCGATGCTCCACGTTCAGTCTCCCCTTCTCAACGAAGTACCCTATGTACCGAAAGTGTTATATGAATCGGTTAATTCGTTTCAAATTTGTGCATCCGACAAATAACTTTTTAGTCATTTAAGTTTCTATTTTCACATCATTTCTCAATTTTCAAATAATATCATAATTTTCACACAATTTCATATATTTCATTTAAAAAAGTTAGAATCTAAAAAAGAAAACAGGTCATGTGTAGGTACAGAAAACTTAGGATTTATGAAAAAAAAATGGTTACTTCAAGAGTGTTATTTGGAGAGTAAATATAGGGCAATACATATGTATGGAGAAAGCCTTACCCTCGTATCCTTCTGAAATAAACTTAATTCCTATCTACGTTGGTATCTATCGATCGATATTTAGCGAGGATATTCAAAGTTCTCTTAAAACTGAATCTTATAGTTTTCGTTTTATGCAAATTGTGGGACTTATCGGGAAACGATTGTGAATATCGTTTTTGTTTCCGTGATTTTTGATGGTAAAGTATAAAATTTATGAACAAATAATCTTTAGTACAAAAACCTCTAAGAAGATTATTTTATTTTAAATCGGTAACCTTACCGATAGTGGTACCATGGCACTAGTAAATACTGGTTGATACTGGTTATATCTATGTACTTTATATAAATTATTTTTATTTTATATAATTTATACTAAGTAGATAAAAATATTTTATTTTAAGTAGATAGGTCTGGTCAGCTCTGTTCAGAAGAACAACTGGTCAACAACTAACCTTCTCAGGTTGAGAGAACCTGAGAACCACTTTTTCAAGTCGAAAGTATTGATAATCTCTTACATTTTTTCCAAAAAAACGTTAATTAATTTAATAACTTCACTTGCTCATCTTTGAAGGCTCACTCCATGAAGGTTTTTTTTTAATGCACTTTTAATGTACATGTGACATAACAGTTGTGGCCGTCGTGTTTCGTGTTTTGTAAGCAACAGAAAAATAATCGCGTTGTTTTACAGAAATGAAACATAATTATTATTAATCCAAAAAAATATTATTTACATAGTAATTGTCAACTTATTAGTTACCATTTCCAACATTATTTTATATTTTATCGTAACAACTGTCAGTGCCGGATTTTCCGATCAACACTGAATCTAGTCACGGTAAAAATATTCCTTAGTATTTCTACCAACCCAACCAACAAAGAAACAACAAAAATCAGCCTCATACAACAACAATTGAAACAATGACGTTGCAAACTGTTTGACATTCCAATTATGAAGTCCCAACGATCGCGGTTCCTGCAGCAGACGTCTAGTATTTTTTGCGAGGGAAATGAGAAATGAGACCAGGGAAATAATTGGTGGAGTGAATGGGTATCGATGGAGCGATAGATTTATCTTTTTCTATTTTTTTAAACAGTTGATATGGTACGGATAAAAGGGATATCCGATAAATTGATAGAGTTGGTTTCGTTCGTTGAATGGACTCGTAGATTTACAAAAAGAAGGACAAAAGAAGTACCTTAATCTTTCTAAGTAAGTTCTAATTTTATTTATTTATCAGAAAAACTACATCTATCATTACAGGATTCCCCAATGCAATAGTGTAGTTAAAACAAATTTCTATTATATAAGAAATAATCCATAAAGCTACTTTTTGGAATTCACTCTTCCCGCATGTGAATACGTTAATTTGTTCGGCAACTAAATTTAGTGTGTGTTTTCTGTTTCATTTGTTTTTTGTGTTTTTAGACAGATAATAGTAAATTACTTTTATGGAAGCATTTTTTTACATATGAGGCTGTTCTATAGGCCCCCCCCCAACATAATCTGTCACTTTAAACTTTGAATTTTATGTTTATAGGTAGCAAAAAAGTCTTATCCAACCAAAATTCAAACTTACTCTTAGCATTCCCAAATCTTACAAGTAAATGTTCCCTCTAAAATCAGATAAAGCAAGAACAAAATCGTAACATAGACTTAGAACTCAAACACATAGGAATGTGCCTATTTGAAACACTGCTTTCATGTCCTGAAAACCATTATACGAGCGCCAATACCAATGTAACATAGTATAAGAGATGGGATTATAAACTTTATTCGGACGGGATAAAGTTTACGTGGAGTGTAGAGGTAAAGTTGTAAGTTGTGCCAATCTATTTCACGGCAGGACAACCAATTTCAGTGGTGTCTCTGCATCAGGTCGTTCGATGAGTTCACCTGTGTTCATTTTGTGATTATGGTTCAGATTTGTTTTGTCGGAATGAGGATTTTATCAGTGTTAGTATTAGTTATTGAAAAGGTAGGTTCAGGTTCAGGTTCAGGTTAGGGGCTCCGATTTTCCGCACTCAGGCATAGGTCTGCCCATTGCGCGTGATCTTCGGCTGTTACTCTAGCCAACCCAGCTCCGCCCAGAAGCGCAGGATTCTCCTGGGGTCCTCGCACGCCTCTTGGAGTGTTGCAGGGTTGCCAAGTATGTCGTCCCTGTATGCAGCCAGGCTCTCGCACTATTATTTAAAAGGTAAGTCTAATCTAGAAATATTTTATAGGGCAATTATTTTCATTCTTTTTTATTTTTAGCCTATTTCCGTCCATTGCAGGGTAAAGGCCTTTCTTTTCTTTCCACTATTCCCTGTCTAGGGCCAGTTGGGTTTTTGAGGCATTGACTTTGATGTCTTATTTGTTTATTGAAGGTTCGAATTTTCATTTGTCATTGACAAAAAAGAATTAAATAAATAAATATTACAGGACATTCCACACATCGCCATCTAGCCCCAAGCTAAGTAAACTAAACTTGTGTTATGGGTGCTAGAAAACTGATATTACTACTTACTTATATTCCTTTCTTTTGAACTTATAATACATAGAAACAACCAGACCACAGGCATAAGATCTAAGCACTTACTTGTCTGATGTGGAAATCGAACCCGCAACCCTGTGTTTGGTAAATTAGAAAAGTCAAAAGTCTTAGAATAAAAGTTAATCGCTTAGACGTCTAGAACAACCCCCAAACTTTCCAACTTCCAAACTACGCTTAAACAGAATAATAATATCATCTAAATCGGTTGAGCCGTTAGACCGTCACAAAGGTGGTTCCAATAAACAAACAAGTATACAGTTCACTATTATAATTCATCATATTACAAATATACTCTTATACATTGTGTTCCAACGAAAGTACAGGGGCCTAAGTCGGCTAACACAATTGTGTTTCAATAGAGTGTCGATGGAATCGTTATAGACATTGCATGTCAAAAATATGACATTACATGTCAAATTGTTATTCTTCTGATGATAACTATTCTATCGAAACACCACTGATGCACCACTGACTCACTTTGGTATTCTGCTCTACAATCGTGGCTCAATGAAACGGTATATCGCTTAGCAACATATACCATTTTCCTAGGCAACACCAGCGACGTATCTATTACCATTCCCTTCAGAATCCATAGCGATTCTATTGCTATGTTATTAAAACTTTAGCAGAATACCAAATAAAGTAAAGACCTCAATATAATATCAACTGAGTCTCGATATAATGACAATGGTAAATCATTTAACGCAAAATAGCAGAATAAGGCTCCAGGACTATGTCACCTGTAGGTACTCCTACTATAAATACCGACTTCTATCTTAGGATGACAAGACAAATAATCTAAATAAGGACAAAGAAATGAAGATCCGTTGCGGGTAACATTGCCATGTCACATATTTTTGCCATATTTGCCATCTTGGCGTATTGTATTATTGAATGGGTTCGGTCAGATCAACAGGCCTCAAATTATGGGTAACTCATATCTTTTCCGTAGTTTCATTTGCTTTTGTGCTGTATGTGTAGGTATTTTTGGGCTTCGTCGTAATCTTGTGTAGGTTTCTTATTATATGAATTACTGACGTCTTTCGTAATATTTGGAAGAGCTCCGTTATATTATTGTGATAAATATTTCGTAGTTTTTTTTAGGAAAATCCGTATTTATACTATTCGAAGGACCATCTTTTTAGCCGATTGCGGGATGGATAATTTTTTTAAGTAGATACATAACTTTATTTGTACAACACAGGAAGAAACAGAACACGACAAACATAAACCAAAGTAATAGCTAGAAAGTATAAGCTGCACAAATGGGCGGCCTTATCGCTGAAAGCGATTTCTTCCAGACAAACTTTAGATTGAAAAGAACTGATTCAGCTTTTATAATTGTGTGAATAATTTAACTTATGTGAGGTGATGATTTACAATATTTACTTAATAATGGTTTTAAATATTAAATTAAATATAATACATACTATTATATTCATAAATACATACAAATAAGTACATACGTACATAAAAAATACAAGAATATATACGGATATTAGACGGTACTGAGGTAGTGATCAGTTACCATAGCTTTAAAAATGGGTAGGGACTTAGCAGATCGGATGGGTTGAGGCAGGGAATTCCAGAGGATGACAGAGTGAAAAGAGAAGGATTTCTTAAGTATTTCGTTTCTAAGAGCGTTTTGTTAAAATTGCTATATATAATAAAGTAGCCTGCGTTCTTTACCGCTTAAGCGTTTACATGAGTCATTTTATTTATGTAATTCAATTAAGTAAAATTTAATTTACAATTAAATTAAATTAATTCTTACGTTTTAATATTAATGAAACAATTTTTGGATTACCAATTCGAGTTCACGTAATGAAATCGCCGCGCGTCGTACATGCGGACTGAATTGTTTTATTGATATAGTTTTACATTTCGAAAATGAAAAGAGGTACCTAGCTTGTTATAATTGGAAAGAATCAGAAAATAATTATTGAAGAACTGGGTACAATATGTGGGTTTTTACTCAATACTGTGTCTGTCAGTTTATCCTTTACGGATGTACAATAAAAAGAAATAGTACATTGTTACCCTAGGGGTGAAAGTCACTTATTGAGTCCCGAGACGGAGTTTGCCGCGCTAATAGTTCGAGGGACTTAATGAGTATTTTACCCGAGGTAAACATCGTGCTTTTCATTACGAATAATACTTAAAATTCTTCCTAATAACGAGAGTGAATGGGAGACTCCATACTACCTGATCCTCTTACAAGGTTGGGACCAAAGAGGTTATATATTATGTAGTGTTTTTGTTTGTTTTTGCTATTTGTATTCAATACTCAAATAGTACCAACGGTACTCACCAAAAAGATTTTTATTAATGAGTTAATCCAACACTTGGAAAGCAACATCATTTTTCCGAAAAAGTCTTATTTAGGTAATTGAAAAAAAAAAAACCTTTTCTTCATTAATTTAAATTTTCTTCCGAAAACAGTCGGCTACCATACATTTTAATCTGTGACGTCGCCTTTCCTTGCGCCATGCGCGCGTTCTTGTTTGTTCATTATTATTACTAAATACCAAGACATTTGATAACTGAAGAAAAAATGATTTGAAGTATAATATGTAGTCTCCATTAGTCCTAAAAGAGACATCACTAGTATTTTCTGCATCACGCAATAGAAATAATTATCTAACTAAGCATATTTAAACACTTCCAGCATAACATACCTGGTTGCATTTTATCGGTACAGTCAGCGTTAAAAGTCTCTACATTTGTAAACCTATTATCAACATTTATTAACTCTAACATTGCTCTTGCTTTTGCGGTGAGTGAAAATATCGTGATACAATCCGAGGCTTAGTATGCCTTTAAACGCATAACACTAACTATGCAGAACGCATGACTCGCAAAATACCACTTACGCAAAATACTAACTACGCTTAACACCAACTATGCAGAACGCATGACTCGCAAAATACCACTTACGCAAAATACTAACTACGCATAACACCAAATATGCAGAACGCATGACTCGCAAAATACCACTTACGCAAAATACTAACTACGCATAACACCAACTTATCAACTACGCATAACCCAACTTTGATTTACCTAGAAACAAAAGACAATCGAGATGATGATCTAAACTAAAACATTACGCTCCAGACGTATTGATGACTTTTTTCCTGCGGAGACGGTCAACTAAGATGAGAGGGTATAGGTTTTAATACTAATCTGAATCTAAATCTTCAAGCCTACTCCTTCATGTCCCATGCAAAATTGCGCCCTGAAATCATATAGATTAAAGGCAAATATTATGGTTCCAAATCTAGAAGCAGAAGGTGAGAACTTGGTATAGGTGCTGAGGGGGGCTCCTCTATGTATTACGTGTCCCAGACATTACAGCGGCCTAAGTCTAATCCATACTGGATTTTAAAGTTGCTGGCACTATCGTTCATCGCATCGCCGTTATCGTCTAAATCGGTTTCACGACCCAGTCCGGCATGGTAACCCGGGCATGGTCACCATGCCGGACTGCCAAACACAGGGTTGTGAGTTCAATTCAAGGTTTTATGCTTTGATATTTGTCTGTGGTTTGATTGCTTCTATGTATTATAAGTATGTATTTACAAAAAAAATAATATAAGTTGTCTAGTAACTCAAGCCGTCGTCACGACTGCCAGACGGGTTTCGGGGTTGCGGGTTTGATTCTCGCCTCAGACAAAGTTTTATGCTTAGATATTTGTCTTTGGTCTGATTGTTTCTATGTATTATAAGTATGTATTTACAAAAAAATATATATAAGTTGTCTAGTACCCATAAGTCAAGGCTAGTTATTAGCTTGGGGCTAGATGGCGATGTGTGGAATGTCTTGCAAAATTTATTTATTTTTATATTTAAATTAAATGTAAAGGCCGATAAAAAGGTGGTAAGGCACTTTTTGCTACTGACTGTACCTACATTAAGCATCTAAGTACGTCTTAGATTAGATAAAACCTACGACATTACCATGTGATAAATATATACCACCTTCTCTTGGACTTTTCCTAGTTATTCTTCACTGTGTCACTGCAGACTAAAGACTTTTACTCAAATTTGAATCCGGTTACGTGTCTAGTAAAATCATCATATCAGAAACAGGACGTCCACTGCTGAACATAGGCTTCCTTTAAAGACTTCCAGAGCGATCGGTCGCATGCTCTCTGCGTACAACGACTTCCCGCGACCCTTATTAAGTCGTCCGTTCATTTAGTTGAAGGCCGCCCCGTCCTGTGTACCATGTCCTGTAATAATAAATTTATAGGACAAGGTACACAGCGCCATTTAGCTAAGCAACTAGGCTTGTGTTATGGTAGCCAGACAATGAATATAATATTTACCTATATCAATTTTTGTTTGCTAATAAATATTTATAAGGTACTAGTTTCACCCAGTTCGGTTTTTTTGAATTTTTTTAACAATAACGAACCAAAAAAAAGAATTATCCAAATGGTGCAATCGTTCGGAAGTAAGTACATTTCGGGGATGCATTTTTATCTTAAGAACTTGTTTTGTGTTCCATGAAATAAAATAAATAATATACTTTCAAATATTTGTAATATTGACCTTTGTGAGCTTGATCACATGAAAAAAAACCCCAAGAGTTTCTTGTGCCTTCTTCTCATTGGTAGCCGCGTTCCGAAGGCACACATCCTAACTTAGTTTTTAAGACGTCGCCAAGTGATCTTGTACCTATTAGTAGGTATTAAGTATATAAATAAAGAATTTAGACTTTGACTTTGACACCCAGAAAACAAAAAATATTTGTTTTCAAACGGCAGGAATTGGAACTACAAACTTCTGCGTCGCAAGCTATAATGACGACCCTCGCTATAGAGGTCGTCATTATAACACAAAACCATCGGCCGATGAAAGTGTTCAGTCTGAATTGTGCCCTAACTGTCGCACAGTTCTTGTAAGGCCATTTAAAGTCACGCGAGACCCCATTTGCTTGGATCTACGTGATTAACGTTTTTGTCGGCGGTAATGGCAAACGTGGCGCACTTTTTGCCGTATTTTTTACGTTGTTTGATGTTTGAGTTAGGAAGGGCCTGTTGCTTTAATCACAACCTATTTTGACTAATTGCTGTATTTGGGTTGGTAAGCGTTAGTTTTAGGGTCGTTTTGTAATTGATATTTATGATTTTATTAGCTTACTAGCTAACTATGAGTAACTATGAGTAAGTCACGACAGTGTGTGGGATATTGTAATATTTTCTTTTTAATTAGCGGGTTCAATTCCCGCCTCAGTCATCTGTAGCATATTAGCTGAGCTCGAGCCTTTTCGTGGCAGAATTGTATACATATGCACAAGTTTTTCATTTAGTTGTATATATAGTTAAGTATTTTAAATTATTTTGTGTGTATGTGTCTTTTTTTCTGGCATGAAAAAACTTGTTTCTATTCTATTCTATTCCTCAGACAATTATTTATGCTTAGGTATTTATCTGTGGTCTGGTTGTTTCTGTGTACTATAAGTGTATATATACAAAAGAAAAGTATATAAGTAGTATATCCGTTGTCTAGCAACCATAACATAAGTCTAGTTACTTAGCTTGGCGCTAGATGGCAATGTGTGGAATGTCCGGCAATATTTATTATTATTAATTAATTACTTTTTGTTTCTTACTATGTCAAAGTAAGTTGTAATAGGATTAATATTTTAATTTAAAATACAATACGATAAGCAAAATTTATTTTAATAACACTGATAAGTAAATTCTCATTACCATTTCCACTGTTCGAAGAGAAATCACATACATTTCGCATAATAACCGTTTCTCCGGATACAAACAAAAGAACACAGAATTGTATTGTAATTTTATACAGATAAACGGGAATTAACCTTCCTGGCAGGTCAGTACGTATCTGACACCATCATGTGTAAACACATCGTTTTGCAGCAAAACTTTTCAGAAAGGAAAACTAACTTTATTACAACATGAAAGGATTGAATCTGTTTTGTAATAATTTGTACTGTATTTTCACTCACGCGATGTTTCCGGCCCGTGATTTGTGCTTACAATAATTCGTTAGTGAGACTGTTATTTTGTCTGTTGAACGGTAATCGTGTGCTTACAAGACAATTGAATAGGAATTGTGGATTGTTCAACCCTTTAAGTTAAGGGTTTTGAATTATGGCCTTGTTAATTATTGTTGGCTTGTTAATTTAATTGTTTTATGGTGTTTTTATATCAATAAACACTTTAGTGCCATAGATTACGAGTTAGTTGGGAAGCAGGATAATCGTAGCTTAGAAACGAGTTCCATACAAGTAAATTAAAAGCCTCGTTAGAATTAACCACAGTCAAAATAGGATTCTGTTGTGAATATTTCACAATAAAATCCGCTTTTAAATTTTGAATTGCTTTTCGTCCCGTAATCAGAAGTTACAAATGGCACTTTAGTTTTCATTATTTTAATTTCTTTGAATAAAGACTAATTTATAGTTTATTTTAAAAAGTCTAGTTGCGAATCTGTCCAGTTCCTACTGATCCAATATTTCACTGAAAACAACTGAATAATGACGATCAAAGCCGTTTCGCAAGCATTTTGAAGTTCCGGATATCCTGATGTTAAAAATTAGCAATTAAATAATTCCTTATAACATATTTTATAACTGACATAAAAGGAAAGGGTACCGGGCGCTCTCTCCATACAAACGTAGTCGACTGTTTCCTCATTGTGTCACTATCAAGGGAGGAAACAGTCGACTAAGTTTTTATAGAGAGAGCGCCAGTAACCTTTCACCTTAAGTCGTACTTTTTAACTTTATAAAAGCAGGAGAGTCTCAATTCGCCGCGTATTATTTATACCTACTTTGTGAAAACAATACAACGCAATTTCGTTCTTTAACATTGTAGATACAGTCAACCTAACCTAGCGGTTATTTAAGGGTGTACTGTTTATGTGGTCATGAATTTCTATTTTAAATAGATGGGACAGAAAGGTTAAACGTATTCTTTTTTAAATTAGACCACTTTGTCCCTCTGTTATGAAAAGGTGTCCTTTACAAACTTATTATAAAATAAATCTATTTTTTTCTTATTGTTTCAGGAAATTATTTTAGTCTTCGGTGGACAATGATCGAGTTTACTGAAGAACAATGAAGATGTACAGGAATCTGTTTTGGGCGTTCCTTCAGGGTTTTGTTTTGCTTCCTTCAATAGCCGTCAGGGGTAAGTTTTAATATTTATTTGATTTCTTTACAAATTAAATCGACAACTTATAGAAATAATTATTTATTTATTAAATTTCCCAGTTCACTGGAGAAAAGTTTAGATTTCATCAACACAGCTAACGTAATACGATTTAAGGCTGCTTATGCTGCCAAACGCAACGCGCCAGAAATACCCGTCGCTTACAACTAACATTGTTGATTGAAACGAATGTGTTTTGTTTTTCTCAAAAGTGCTAAGATGGAATTGTAGGTGAAATATTTACCGATATTTTGGGGTAATTTGATACGAAAATTCCTTGTCATTTCAAAGCAAGACTAGTTTTAATGCTTAATTTTAGGATAACTTAAAAACTATAGGGATTTTTTGGCTTAATGTCACACCAAAATGTCGGTAAAGATCGGTAAAGAACTACGATCCCATCTCAGCACTTTTGAGAAAAACATAACACATTCGTAACAATCAACAATTTTCACCAACGAAGGCGACCGGTGCTAGTAGTAACTATTTAGTAGGCTGTGTACCAAGGCCGTTGTCGTATTGGACCCCCTTAAACTCTCAGCTTTAAGATTTTAAAAACTTTAGGACTGCATATTTATAATATTAATGCTGCTATATAATATACTTTTGGGACTTACGCTGTCACGATTCACGACAAATAGCTAAACACTCACAAAAAATTCATAGGTTCAAATATACACACTAATTTTCCGACGGTGTCAATCCTAAATAATAAAGACCCAAAGTGTAGAAATATACACACTTAACTAAGTTTTAATAAATCCCATTTAAATAGGAACTCAATCCATTCGAAATGTTCATTACAAATGGATGATCAAATTATCCATTTTATCTAATAATAGCCGCTAAAGTTGTTACTGTAAAAATCTATTCTGTCTATTTGCTAAAAGCCTTGTTTGGCGAGCATCCAACCCTGAGTGCGCTAGTCGTATCAACGACTGACTGTCAATCAATATCACTTAATGTAGAACCTAACTTTATCACGATCAATTACATACAGTTTACTTACCAGTTACCTATTGACGACCCAGTTGGCACAATGGTCATCATGCCGGACTGCCAAACACAGGGTTGCGGGTTCGATTCCCGCCTCCGACAAGTATTTATGCTTAGATATTTGTCTGGGGTCTGGTTGTCTCTATGTATTATAAGTAGTAGTAGTATATCCGTTGTCTAGCACCCATAACACAAGTCTAGTTACTTACCTTGGGGCTAGATGGCGATGTGTGGAATGTCCTGCAAAAAAAAAACCAATGCTGGGGCTACATTAGCGGGCTACGATGAATATTCATGTTTACGCGATGATGTGGCTGTGTAGATTGTTGCAACGTAGTATTTGGGCGAAGAAGTACTATCGGGAAGCTGTCGGTAAACTGGCGCGAATCAAAGGGATTAGTCGCGACAATATTCGCTTGGGTGGCTACAAATTCGTCAATGAATTAATTTTAAATTACCTTCTACGTCTCCGCCGCACAATAACGACGCATCGCGTCAGCGTGGCACGTATCTTCGCCCGCCTTATGTTGACAAGAATATCGCGTATGCCCAAACACGATGTTTTTGTCGCGACAACGCAACACAAATCTTCGCCCTCCAATGTAGCCCCAGCATTAGGGAAGCAGGACCTGAAAACCCCTATCCCTTTTCTATCCTATACCTTTCCCCCGCGCGACGCAAATTGGCCGTTTTAACTGTTTTATGTAATTAAAAAACTCACATCTATTTTAGTGAATAACCATATGTACTATGAGATTTGATGTAATGTTTATTTGTTTTTTTTTTTACAATTGCCGTAAAATTGTTTTTCCCTCAAATGTAATACAATCTGAAATCAAAGCATGAAACGGTACGTTAGAATTATTCTTTGATAAAACATCGTTACCTACCTAAGTTTATTTTTTAATCCCTGATGCCCTGATGCTAAAAGCTTATAAAAATGGTTTGTGGCATCAAATTGAATGCTGATTTCTTTTACCTAAAAACATTTTATTAGATAGCTTTGCTATTTTTAAAATTATTTCAGCGTAAAACATTTTGAGTCTGTATCTCAAATTAATTGTATTATTTAAAAACAGGTAAATTTTAAAGCCGCTAAGTGTAAGCCGTCAATCAGATTTTCCTACTTTACAAGCCATTAGCTCTAAAAACTTAATTGTTACTGACATAGTGTTTTTTGGTTTTCGTGATTTTAACTCTTTTCTGAATTATGTCCTTTCCTTTTTCTTAAAAAAACCGACGTTTCAGACTTTTACTTTTTTCATAATCGCACACAAGTATAAAAAACTAGCAGCGCCCCGTGGTTTCACCCGCGTACCTCCCAATCCCGTAGGAATTTCGGAATAAAAAGTAGCCCATGTTACTGTCATTGAATCATTGTACCTTCATACTAAGTTTCATCGAAATCGGTCCAGTAGTTTCGGAGACTATTTCATGCAAACAATCAAATTTACGCAGAGCACGCAAAGCCTGCAAATATGAATCATTTTTCTTGCGACATTTTTTACTGATGCTTCTCTTCAATTGGTCGCAGTGTAATGTTAAATAGCTTAAAGCCTTCCTCGACAAATGGACTATCGAAAATAAAAAGAACTTTTCAATTCGATTTAGCAGTTCCTGCCAACAACGGAAGCCCTCAAAGATGAATATTTTCCCCGTTTTTCCACATTTCCCACTGATGAAGAATCACTCCTATTGGTCGCAGCGTGATGGTATATAGCCTTCCTCGATAAATGGCCTATCCAACATAAAAAAAATTCAAATCGAACTAGTCGAAACTTTCAAATGTTCCTGAGATTAGCGCGTTCAAACAAACAAACAAACTCTTTATAATATTAGTACAGATAAACCATCTGGTTTTTACAGAAACCAAACTGATTTGAAAGTTCTGAAAATCGATCTTCAGATGAATAAAAATTCAAAGTTATTGTTCAACTTATCCATATCGCATTGTCCATCGTCTATCTCGAAAACGCTTTAATTTTCAAAATGAAAAATTTCCCTTTCGCCTTTCCCTTCCTAATCTCAAAAAATCTGCTTAAAATAAATTAGAAACGAGCACGCAGGCAACTTTGTTTCTCTTTTTATTTCTGTAAAGAAAATAAAGACTAAGATTTAATTAATTAAGGAGGCCTCTTTAAATAAACAATCAAGTTTCTAATGAGTTGTTTTTCTCGTTTTCCGAGGAAATGCCTTTTTCTTACGACGAGATTCTAATTGGTAAGACGGAGTGTTGATTATGTTGTAATTTCTTTGGTCTTTTTCTTTAACTCTTTGTTTTTTTTGTCTATTTGGTTTCTTATCTTGTTCAAAAAGTTGAAGAAACCATTTAACATTTACCTCAGTAGATATTTGTCAAACTATGCTCGTACTATGATACTTTGTTGTGTTAACAGTATTTTTTATGCCAGATGAAGTCTGTTGCTAGAGTTGTTACTTCAGCGTACACTTTTATTACTTTGATACCCACAACAAATGCAGCATAGATTATTTAATACCTATAATTGACGTGATAACGTCTATTAAATCGATGAAGACAGGCAGCACTCACAAAAAAGGTGACGTCATCGGTCACGTTACGCTCACATTCCACCAACGTTCCGTTATTGACAAGGTAATTTACAGACAACCCTTTGTCGAGTCTCAAGTCTTAAGTCCCAAGTCTTAAGTTTCAAGTGTCGAGTCTCAATTATTTCATTAATGTTTTCTTAAGACGTTATCACGTAAAATTATTGTCCGTAAACCGACTTTACAGACAACCATTTTTTTTTAAATTATAGGTCTGCGTTTGATCACTATTACACTCACCTGGTAAGATTTAGGAGGCTCACAAATAAGCGACGCTCGCTGATCGTTTATGGTCGTGCGGGTTAAGCGACGCCTGGCGTGGTCATTACTTCGATGGGTGAACAGCGTGGCAAAAATGTGTTTTCGTGAGCCCCAAGCCGTTGTTCCCGGTTGCTACCTCTAGTAGCAGTCGTTAGATTAAGTTAGAGGCCTTAAGGCGATCTGCAAACTCTAACAATAGGTGAGCCGCACCACTATACGAGAAGAAGAAGACCTGATAAAAAGTAGCTATGATGTAGCAAGCGATGTAGATACGCACAATAAATAGTTATTACGTAAAGCAGCTCTCTTCTGGACACGGTCGACTAAGCTGAGAGGGTAGTAGGTGCTGGGCAAGCCTACTCCATCCTCACGCAAAAGGGACCTAATTAAAAAGAGTCTAGTTGCGGAAAAAAGCCCACATACATAAATACGTAAAGCAGCGTCCAACCCGAAACCTTATCATAAAAATCAATCAATAAACTCGTCAATAACTACCCCAAGCTTAAGTATACTCGTATCTTGAAATAGACAGGGTTCGTGTTTCATGTCGACTATTTATTCACTCAAAGTCACGAAAGTAAAATTGATTATTATTGCAAAAATGCGTTCGAAGCGTTTTTACTGCGAGGGAAATGGTTATGGTTGTTGTTTTATGAAAAAGGTTATGTAACGTGTTACTTTACAAATATTTATAGCCACATGCCTTTAGCCGAGATCAATCTTTACTACAGATCGTACTGAAAGCAAACTTACTGATTTAAAATCGGCCGATAAAAACGGATAAATTTTTGACGTTTCAAATGTGGATTTGGTACGCGACCTCATCCGCGTTGGAGTGATTTTTAACCTCAGACGCAAAAACGTCGGGGTGTTAAAAGTTTGACGTCTCTCTGTGTGTGTCTGTCTGTGGCATCGTAGCTCCCGAACAGATGAGTTTTTTTTGTTTTAAAGATGAATTAGTCGTAGGGAGTGTTCTTTGCTATGTTTGATCCAAATCGCTTTAGCCGTCTGAAATTTATGGATGATAAAAGTCAAGATTAACAACCGAATGTAAGTTGATATGCCCGAGTGGGGTATCAAATGAAAGGGTATAATTTGTACATTATAATTATTCTAAAATCCTTTCTTAGGACGTCATAATACCTATGCCAAATTTTAGCCTAATCCATTCATTGGTTTGAGCTTTGCGTTAATATTCAATCAGTCTGTCAGTCAGAGCACTGTATTTAATATTTAGTACCTGGATGACCGAGCTTTGCTCGGTATTTTATTTTTTTTACTTTGTCTAACCTCAAAGCAAACACTCATTGACTTCGTGTTACTTAACAACGCCATTTGCTGGAATAACTTTATTGCTCACAAAAAATAGTATTAGTAGTTCGCCAATAGATGTCAGGAAGAGTCATATTTTTCAGATAAAAAAAAAGTAAGTTTCGATAAAACACGAATAAAATGACATTTTCTAAAAATGATTCCTAGCTAGATCGATTTCGCCCCCGGAACCCCCTATATACCAAATTTCAGGAACATCGTTGGAGCCGATTCCGAGATTATAATTATATATATATATATATATATATATATATATATATATATATATATATATATACAAGAATTGCTCATTTAAAGATATAAGATAGAATGACAAGCAACATTTTCTATCACCAGGTATATTTCCAAAGATGGTTAGAATAATAAGCCCTTTACTACTGTTTCGTTCTATCTACTGCATGACATTTTTGTGTAGCGTATTTCTAAGTTCATGCTTGACTTTACCTACTACGGGAAGCTAAATGGAATTAGGTTTTGGTTATGTTAGTTCTAGCTATGGAGGTTATATTATTATATCTAAAGTTACTGGTGTATACTCAGTCAGTTTACCTTTAGTTCTGTTAGGAAACCAGGTAGGTGTACCTATTTCATACAGAGGATATTTTAATAGAACGATTTTATAAAGAAACTAGCTTTTGCCTACGATTTCGTCCGCGTAGAAGTCGAAAATAGACCAAGCACGTTGTCTCATACAAACTTTGCCCCCCTTTTTCACCCCCTAAAGGATAGAATTTCTAAAAATCCTTTCTTATCGGATGTCTACGTCATAAAAATATCGCCCCCTCCTAGTTTCAGGTCTTTACGATCAGTGCTTTAGGCTGTGCATTGATCTTTTAGTCAGTCATTCAGGACAATGAATTTTATATGTATAGAAGACTAGCTGTGCCGGCAAATGTTTTTTGCCATTTGCAAAAAAAAAGAAAAAAAATAGATGTTCAATTCTCAAACCTAACTACTAGACTACTACTACCCTCTCAGCTTAGTCAACATTTCCAGAGGAGAGAACTTGTCAATACTTCTCGAGCCAACTAAGCCCGGGTTTCATCACGATGTTTTCCTTCACCGTAAGAGCTATGTCAGTTAGCGCACATAATTTTTTCTTAAGAAAAATACATTGGTGCACGGCCGGTCGGTATTCGAACCCACGACCTTCAGAATGAAAGTCGAGGTATCTACCACTAAGCCAACACCGCTCATGTCCAGGGGATACTTCTGGAGCCAACTGAGCCGTGAGTTAAATCACGATGTTTTCAGTAATATAATATTTACCTACCTACCTACATTAAAAAACATAATTGCAATCCCCTTTGTGTTTCTAATTCTCTTAATGAATCTTTCTTGAGTGAGCTCGTTTTTTTAAACGATAATTATCACTTTTGTTTTTCATTTTGTTTGTTTCAGGCTTTCGCCGTTAATAAATTTCTTTTAATTTTTAATTTTTTTGTGGCCAAGGATTTTCACGGTGAATTACTTAATGGTACTGCGTATTTTTCATGTCCATATTCTTAATTGTATACTTTTTCAAATTGTTCTTCATTTATTTGTGTCACTTGTGCAATTTAAACCTTTCTTATTTTCACTTAACACTGACTTAATGCAAAAGTTGTGCAAAGCCATTTGATAGGAAGAAGTGACTTGCATGCACACGGCAATCTGAAAGAAGAAAACAATAGACACAACTGAACAATAATAGTTTAACTAGCACAAAATCTATACTTCGAAATTTAAGAATCCGTGTGTCGCTAACCATTAAAATTTTCTTAAATAATCAATATTGCAGGACCTACCACACATCGCCATCTAGCCCCAAGCTAAGTAACTAGACTTGTCTTATGGGTGCTAGACAACGTATATACTACTTATATACTTTTATTTTGTAAATATACTTTTAATACACATAAACAACCAGACCACAGACAAATATCTAAGCATAATTACTTGCCTGAGGCGGGAATCGAACCCGCAACCCTGTATTTGACAGTCCGGCACGGTGACCATCGTGCCAACTGGGTCGTTTAAGATGCTTTTTGTGAAGTAGCCATTCGACCTTATCAAATTAATCATATGAAAATCTAGCCCAGGATGTAATGCAGCCACATCGTTTTCTGGCACCACCATTGCCGTGGCATAACGTCTAGCGAAGCTGGAGGATGAAAAAAAAAACAATTCACTCATAAAATATTCATCATAAAATAATATTTATCATTCTTATGTAGTTATATTTATATATTTTGCTGAAGATAACATAATATATGTATGTATATTTATAAGTTTTTTTATGTGCAATATGTAATTATTATTAGTATGAAGGTATGTATGTATTTATTATTATGTTTTTTTTGTTATTTGCATCTTAGTTAATTATCTTAAGTTTGAACACCCTACCCTTCACCTTCATCAACTTCTTGTCCATACAAAGGTTGCCTGGAAGAGATCGCTTTGAGCGATAAGGCCGCCCTTTGTAACACTTAGACTTAAGCTTTGTTTTTATTTAATGTTATTTGAAATTGGTGTTTAAAATAAAGAATTTCTATCTAACTATCTCTATACTATCTATACTGTCACTGAATTCTTCAATCTGACAGCTTCAAGGTACCCGCGTTTTAGGTGATAAACATGATGTAAAACAAATTGACATAACATTGTATTAAATAACTGACCATTTTATTGAATTTCTAGATTAAGTTTGACAATTTGCAATTTGACATCCTGGTAGTAATGTGTTTAATTTGGTTATTTTATTACTGACATTGTGTAGTTTATAAGAAAGTATAATTTATCTCAAAAAATTTGCATGTCAAATATAGTGACTAAGTGTTTTGGACCTGAATGTAGTAAGTAACATAACTAGGTTATGTATATATTGTAATACCTTATTGTACCAACACTTAATGTGAATAAATGAATTTGAATTTTGAATTTTTTATAAAAAATGATAAATTAGGAATATCTTGAAATGTATTAAACTCAACAATTTACATACTCCCTTATAAAGTTAGCTCGTATCTCTCAATTTAATGGTGTGATAGTTAATAAATATACAGGGGCAACGCATGTGGCCTTTCAATTGGCTCCTTGCCACCAACTTGTAGCGTTCTGAAACTATGTTTTCGGCATGTCGTTTTATGGGGCAACGTAATAATGTTATCTACTTCGTTATAGTATGGTATATTGATAGAAATAGATAGTATGTCTTATGACCCCGGTAGTTTCACCGACGTAAGTCCTGATCCTGTGAGAGTTTCGGGATCGAAAGTATCCTGTGTCCTTCTCCATATCCTAAACTATCACTATGTCAATTTTCATCCAAATTGGTCTAGTTTGACAGTAAAGTAAGAATAAACAAACAAATATACAAACAAACAAATACATAATCAAACTTTCGGATTTATAAAACTAAGTCAGGATATCGCTCCGTAATTTAAATGAGTAGAAGTCTAATTGTTCCATCGTCAAAATGTACATAAGTAATGTTCTCGTGATCTGAATGATCCTATGACAGAATACAACAATGCCAAATGTTCAATCGACCTAACTTATCACGGCTTAATTCTATGACAGAATGCGCCAAAATCTGCAATCAACTGAACTCCTAAAGATCCTCTTAAAATAAAACACGAAGATATAGTTTTCTCAGCTTGTAGGTATTACGTACGCCGGGTACGATAAGGGGTGGGTTATTTGACTAACTGGTCACTTCATATTATTTGTATTTATAATGATAACTTAGGTATGTATGTCTTTTTCTATTTATAACTAGCTACGCCCCGCGGTTTCACCCGCGTAATAACTTTCTGCGCAACTTTCTTAATTTTTTATTTCATAAGAACCTTCTCCTGATAATAACAAACAGACCAAAAAAAGAATTGGCAAAATTGGTCCAGGCGTTGTTGAGTTATGCGCTTACCAACACATTTTGCGATTCATTTTTATATTATAGAAGATGATGTATTCATAAAATGTCTTCTGATATTTGAACAAAAGTTAATAAGCCACATATTATTCGATTCTTTTAATAACTTCAATAATTGTTGTTACTCGTTTAATGTACAGTCGGCTGCATAATTGCAGCCCTTGGTAGAGTTCTAAAATTACTATTATTGAAATGTTTGCTTTCTTTTTCTTTGATTAATTGATTAGTTAGAAGACTTTAAACTTCAACTAAAGCAGGTGTCTAGAATCTTGCTTGTGTTGAAAACATTCTTATAACAGCCGTTTTAGAGCTCTACGGTGGGTCTGCAATTATGCAGCTGACTGTACCTTCGAAGTACCAAAATATTTTGGCATTTCATACGTTAAAAATTCGACATTTCACTCTAAAATTTTCAATATACTCTGTCAAAGTAAAATAACTCAGTTGATACTTAGGAGTACTTGCCTAACTCTACTTTTTTTGTTTTATCTTATCAAATAATTCAATTTCACTGCAGTTTTAGACAGCGTTCCATTCTGGTTCTTATCCCTTTTGTTTACAGTGTGAATTCATTCGACAGAGTTCGATAGACAGCTCATTGTACGAAATGAACCGAGCACCGAAGCTCCGGAATACACCGCAGTTTTGAAACAATCTCGAGAACTTTTCCAGTGATCTGTTAATAAATTTTGTTCCTGATGTTTCGAAAATTTCCTTTTTTATTAAAATTTTGTTTTGGATATAATGATGTTTGAATTCTTTTATGAAAAATAAGGAATCATTGTTTCTCTATCATAATTTTTACCCTACTCTATGATTATTTTTAAATACGGCAAAACCAAAACTAAGGGTCATATTTTTTATGTCTATGTGGGTATGTAAGTTCATCTCTTCCATATCTACTATATCTTCTAAACGACTTATTATAATTAAAAAAATGCCGTATTTAGAACAATCCTGAATGTCCGCTGGGTATAGGTTAAGTGAAGTTACAAAATATTCGATATGGCGCCCTCTGTAGAACTAAAAGAAAGAAAGAAAAAACATTAATTTTGTGCAGGCACACGACAACTTTTAAATTAACACACACAAAGAAATAGGTAATTATAAAACGAAGAAATAAAGAAAAAAAACACACTAAACTTAAGAATATTTAAGACTAGCTTTTGCCCGCGACTTCGTCCGCGTAGAAGTCGAAAATAGTTCTAATAGGATTGAACCAAGGAATCACGTTGTCTTATACAAAATTTCCACCTCCCTGCCTTTCACTCCCTAAGGGGTAGAATTTTGGAAAAATTTCTTATCGGATGCCTACGTCATATAAAGAACACACCCTCTAAGTTTCAGGTCTCTACGATCAGCAGTTTAGGCTGTGCGTTGATCCGTCAGTCAGTCATGTGCTGCCCCAAATAGGTCGACCTCAGCAATAAGCCACAGTCAAGCGTAACTTGGCTGCAGCGCAACACAATACAGATTCTTTAATTAATACTGACTAATTAAAGAAAACATCTCATATACGTCTTTTTATAAGGCGGTAAGTACTTCAGTCTATTATTTAATTTGCTTAGGCAATAATACTAATAATTTAAATTTTAAAATGTTGATCGTAGATCGTAATTGCTTACCCATCTCTGTTATTAAATTTGATACAGTTTATTAATAAATAAACTTTCCACGAATTCGAGACAACAATACAATTAACTATTATTACAGGAATTCATTCTGAAACAAATAAACAAAACATAAAATTCATGGGGCTCGTAACAAAATGATTGCCAGTCAAGTTAAAATTATATAGGTAGAGTCCCAAAAACTTTGAGATTATAAATTTTACAGTTTATTTTACTGATTTATTGTTACGCAGCTGTGCCCCATGGTTTTGCTCATGTAAGCCATGATTTCGAGATATTGGTTTTGTAATTTGTTAACTTAAGGTGAAAGGGTACCTGCGCTCTCTCCATACAAACGTAGTGACTGTTTTCTCCCTGGATAATGACACTAGCACAAATATATTTGTGCCATAAAACCTATAACTGCCATGACTATGCCCCGATGTTTTGGTTTTTTTCATTTTCTAATATTATCATAGAAATTAAGATTTAAAAAACAAAACATAGGGGCATGCTCATGGCAGTTATAAGTTTTATGCAACAAAAATATTTGCTGTAGTGTGATTATCCAGGGAGAAAACAGTCGACTACGTTTGTATGGAGGGAGCCCCCGGTACCCTTTCCTCTTAACTGACTTTTGACAAATGACATTCACAATAATCTTGCTACGCCCTGCGGTTCCATCCACATAAGTCTCAACGACTTGGAAATTTTAATATAAAATAAATAAGGGCCAAAAACATAACCCTTACTTTTAGTCTAAATGGGTGAAAATAACCTTCCTCAAGAATGGGGCTATCAAATACAGAAATATTTTTTTTAAATCAGGCTACCAGTTCGCGAGTGCACGTTCGAACATAACAAAAATAACTCTTTTGCTTTAACTATATTACTCATAGCTGCGCTCTGCGATATCACCCCGTAAGATATAGAGTAGCAATACTGAGTTTCATCGGAATCGATTCAGTAGTTTTTGCGTGAAGTAGTAACAAACATACCAACACACAAACATTCACATTTAACATTTTAGATGGATTTTAGTTAAGATAATAAATTATACAGGGTTATTGGTAATTACACTAGTAAGCCATTGAGCGCTACTTCTGTGCACCTTAACAAACGGAAATTCGAAAAAAAAATGAATGTTTGAAGTTATGTAAATTCGAAAAATAGCAGTTTTTTAAAACAAAGGTCATTCAGACAAAGAACAGTATATACAACTTAAAAAATAAGTAAAATTTTAAGGTTAATGACCTCTCCTTGTAAAGATCAGCTGCTTATCAGGTAAACCTAACCTCAACATTTTCAAAAAATGTTCGAATTTCCAAAAGTCGTAGAACAAAAGTTGTTTGTTTAGGTGCACAGAAATAGTCATCAACGGCTTGATAGTATAATTAACAATAACCCTATATATTAGTAGGGATAGCAATCAAATGTCTTCATGAATTTAATTTAGTACGCGTCAACCGGACCCGTCGTATTAATTCAGTAGTGCCAGATCGCGTGACCGTTACGAACAACCGAACTATGATCATAACGCGTACGGAGTTTAGCGTTAACTACTTAGCGCCATAACAACGTTTAGTATTATGGGGATTAGTTATAGTATTTATGTTTAGGGTGGAAACAAACTAAAGACGTTTGTAACTTTTTTTAACTCACACGTTTTGTGTTCATTGTAATAATTTTATAGGCGCGTGATTTAGGGATCCGTACCGTAATGGTAAAAAAAGAAACTCTTATAAGATAACTCTCTTGTCCGTCTGTCAGTGTGTCACAAGCAAGTTGAAATTGATACCAGCTATTGAGCTCTGTATTAGTCTATATTCAGGTATAAATATCAAGGTCCTGAGGCAACATGATAAAAAGATACATATAGGCAAATTTTGATTTTCGCGAAAACTTTTATCTAAGTACCAAATTTTACGTTAATATTCAACTTATTTTTTTATTATTTCTCTTACCTCGTTTCTACTATGTTCCTATGTTGTAATAGTCATGGTAATGGTCATAGTGTCTACTGGAGACCATGACTATTGTTACATAGTCGAAACGTCGAGGTAAGAGAAAAAAAATGATTAAGACCCAAAAAAATACTAAGTACTTTGGTACTATAAAGACGTTTATGTATTCGCCGAAAAAAATATCGTCAAATCGTCGTCACATTGGCTATCGCCCATTCACACTAGGCCTGACAAAATAGCATATCATTCAGTAAATCTTATGCTATAAAATAAATCACAAGTAGTTCAAGCTCGAAAGCATACAAAGATATTTTATTATCCACTTGTAGATTACAAAGTTCTTCTTCTTCTTCTTCTTATCGTTTTAATACCGTTGATAAACCCTAAATTTTCCTATACTAGGAACAAACTACACTGGCTTTCATCAGGTCCTGTCTTGTGAAGGTAACATGACGCCATGTCTTCTTTTAAAGCACTGCATTCGCACTCCGATTGGAGTAAAAAGAGCTCTATCCAGAAAAGCAACTTTGTTTACATTCGTTATAGCAATTTTGCAACGTTAAAAACCCGTGACACGCTTCGCTCATTATTGTAGTGATTAGCATAATTGTATGTGAAAAATTATGAAAAATAATAGGACGATGACTCGAACAACAGACCATAAGCGACGAATTGGGAATCTCCTCCTTTTTTTGAAGTCGGTTAAAAATAGTTATTACTTTAGGTATCTTCGTTACTAGGTTAAATCGCGTATTTTTATTTTTATTTCTCCAACTACTTCTTTATTCTCCTTAAAAAAACAAAATGGTTGTCTGTAAAGTCGATTTACGGACGATAATTTTACGTGACAACGTCGTAAGAAGACATTAATGAAATAATACGTTGCTATGGTTACCCATTATGTCAACAGAACCTGACACATTACCATTTTGCATACTTCAATTCGTTGCTATTACGGTCACGTGAACATGAGCGATGACGTCACACTTTTTTGCGAGTGCATTCCTATTTATAAGATGTTATCACGTCAAAATAAAATAAATATTTACTCGATTAAGACTCGGTAAGATAACTACTATGAATACAAATTATGTTAGATTAAACAGTTTATTGCTAATAATAATCAGAATTATTAAAGTATACAAAAATAGCAATATTTTCCAGTCCAGATACAATGCCTCTAGTTTGCAAATACCCTATTTAATGTTTAGCACTTTAACGCAATAATTTCTGCAAGCCCTGGTCCGAGCTAATTAAGCTTTGAACCATGAATCTAAATGTCAGCTGGAAATAGTAATTTAATGTATTATTTATGTGATTAGATTATTTTATTTAGGTTTGTAATGCTTGTTAAGTAAACTGTATTTAAATAAGGCTTTTTACAAATACAAAAACAATTTTTTTATTTACCAATATAGAGTTACAGAGTTTCATATTATTCCTGGAGACTCCACACAAGGCTGAGCCTGATTCGTGGAATCTAAGTTTGTATAAAAGATTTGCCATGGACAACTTTATGAAAAGGTTAATCTACAAAAACATTACTTACAAGAAAAGTAGCAAACGTTCAAATGAAGTTGAATGGATACTCATGGTACACACCATGAGTATCCATTCAAAATACTTGCACACACACACGTGTGTGCAAGTATTTTGTGCTTTGTTTTAAAATATCGTTTTTAGCCCCGTACTGAAAATGAGTGACGTGTGTATCAGTGTGTCTGTCTGTGGCATCGTAGCTCCCGAACGAATTAACTGATTTTGATGTAGTTTTTGTTTGAAAGGTGACTGTGATAGAGATGTTCGTTGCTAAGTATGATTAACAGATGATTTTGTGTTTACAAATACATATTTGGTTATGTTTTATATACAGATATAAGAAGAAACTAGTTTTCTTTTTTTTCGTTTTTTAAAGAGTAGTTCCAAATTGCTGAAAAGATTCCGAAACACCAGATTAAAAATAAAAAATACAATTAAGTGTAGTTCTGATAAATAATTAAGAATTGATAGGCATCTCTTTCATGGAATCACAATATATTGTACCTAAAGTCCAAATAAGACCAATTATATGAAATATTCAACCTTTTAATTCTTGTTAATATTTCATACGAGTTTATGTACGAATTCTTTAATTATAATAAGTATTTTCACTCAATTCGCGCACAAACATCGCAGTTAATTCACAAAAAAAGCCTTCTGCCGAAAAATTGGCCCAACTCATTTCACAGTCACAAATTGAAACGTTAAATCTGTCAGCCGTAGAACAATTTATGGCATTCACCACGCATAATTACAAAGGTTTTGTCCATTAATGTGTCATTAACGAATATTTAATGGAGGTTTAACATTCCGTTCCGTGCAAAGTTTTGAACTCTGTGTTTTACTGCTAATCAAAATTCAAGTATGCTAATTTTAGAAGTGAAACACTATTTGGGTCTGTCTGTGTCACGATTTCCATGTTTGGGACGCATCCCTGTTATTCAATTATGACCTCTGTTATTTTGCTAGACAAGATTTGTAACGAAAATTGGGCTTCGCACAAACTAACACGAAATACGCGTCAAACTGCAATATAATTATCATCATCATGTCAGCCCATGCACGTCCACTGCTGGACATAGGCCTCCCCCATACGACGCCACAAACAGCGGTCCTGAGCCGCCTCCATCCACCGACTACCCACGACCGCTACAATGTCGTCGGTCCACCGGGCAGCTGGTCTCCCAACACTCCGTTTCGCGTTGCATCGCGGCCGCCACTCGAGAACCTTTACTCCCCAGCGGTTGTCAGTTCTGCGAGCTATATGACCTGCCCATTGCCACTTCAGCTTACTAATCCTGAGGGCTATGTCGGTGACTTTGGTTCTTCTACGGATTTCCGTATTTCGGATTCTATCACGTAGAGAAACTCCGAGCATAGCTCTCTCCATAGCCCGCTGAGCGACTCTGAGCTTTTGAACGAGGCCTGTCAGCGACCACGTCTCGGATCCGTATGTCATCACTGGTAACACACATTGGTTGAAAACCTTCGTCTTGAGGCTCTGTGGTATTTGTGACGAGAAGATATTGCGAAGCTTCCCGAACGCTGCCCAACCGAGTTGGATTCGTCGGCTGACCTCTTTATCGAAGTTGGATTTACCTAGTTGGACCATTTGGCCTAGGTAGATATAGTGATCAACAACTTCGATAACATCGTCTCCGATGTGAACAGGTATGGGTACGACATGGGCGTTCGACATGATCTTTGTCTTACCCATGTTCATTTTAAGACCCACCTGTCCGGAGACGGTGTTGAGGTCTCTCAGCATCCTGCTGAGGTCCTCCAGCGATTCTGCCATGATGACTATATCGTCGGCAAACCGAAGGTGAGTGATGTCATCGCCATTGATATTGATGCCATATCCGTCCCAGTCCAAGAGCTTAAATATATCCTCCAATGCAGAGGTGAACAGTTTCGGAGAGATAACGTCTCCCTGTCTCACCCCTTTTTGCAATGGGATCGGATTTGTGCTCTGGTTCTGAAGCCGGATAGACATAGTGGCGTTGCTATACAAACACTTCAGCACTTGGATATACCGGTAGTCGATTTGGCACCGCTGGAGGGACTGTAGCACTGCCCAGGTTTCGACTGAATCAAAGGCTTTCTCGTAGTCCACAAACGCAAGACATAACGGCCGATTATACTCCTCTGTCTTCTGTATAATCTGCCGGAGTGTATGAATGTGGTCTACGGTACTAAAGCCTTTTCGGAACCCGGCTTGTTCGGGAGGCTGGAAGTCGTCAAACCTTCGAGAAAGACGGTTGGTGATAACTCTCGAAAACAGCTTATAGACGTGGCTCAACAGTGAGATGGGCCTATAGTTCTTTAGAAGGGCTTTGTCACCCTTCTTATGGAACAGTACCACCACGCTCCTGTTCCACGCCTCTGGCGTTTGTCCCTCGAGAATGACGGAGTTGAACAGCCTCTGAAGGACTTTAAGTACCGGTGCTCCACCCGCCTTCAGAAGTTCTGTCGTTATTCCGTCATGCCCCGGTGCCTTATTGTTTTTGAGCTGTTTGAGAGCCGTCCTTATCTCGTACAGGCTGAATATAATTACATAGGCTGCACTAAAAGTATCGGGAATGGACTATTTCCACTGTTCCTGTCATATTTAAATCTTTTTAATTGAAAACTCCTTGGTTTTAAAAATCGAATACTATTTATTTGTTTAAAAAAAGAATCTCGGTCTTGTCACAAGGTTTTGTCAAGCTTGTTTAGTCGTTGAGAAAATGGAATTGACTCGAGAAAATTCAAGAGCGATGATTTATTATGACTTTCGAAGTGGTTAATCACAAAAACAGTGTGTTGACCGGATGATTTCTGCATTTGGTGATGAAGCCCCATCCAAAACCACAATTTATCGCTGGTTTGCTGAATTTCAACGTGGACGTGTCAAGCTCAGTGATGATCCCCGTCAAGGTCGTCCAAAAACTGCACTCACCCAAGAAAACGTTGATGCTGTGCGTAAGCTGATTGAGGAAGATCGACATGTAACATACCGCGAAATTCAGGCAACTTTAGACATTGGCATGAGTCAAATACAAATAATCTTGCATGAACAATTAGGTGTAAAAAAGTTGTTTTCCCGATGGATACCGCATTCGTTCTGTAAAGAGCAAAAAGCGGCTCGCGTTACTTGGTGCGTCAGAACTCTCGAAAGATTTCACGCAGGATCCTCCAATGCTGTATACAACATCGTATCAGGTGACGAATCCTGGCTATACGCGTACGAACCCGGAACAAATAACCAGTCACGAGTTTGGGTGTTCGAAAATGAGTTAAAGCCAACAAAAATTGTTCGTTCACGGAGTGTTGCAAAAAAAATGGTGGCCACGTTTGTCTCCAAAACCGGCCATGTTGTGACTATTCCTCTTGAGGGACAAAGAACGGTTAATGCAGAACGCGAACAGAACAAAAGAGTTTTTAGAGCAAGAAAACATAGAATTATTATACCATCCGCCGTACAGCCCCGACCTAAGCCCTAATGATTTCTATACTTTCCCTAAAATAAAGAATAAATTGCGTGGTCAGAGATTTTCATCACCTGAAGAAGCTGTGGACGCCTACAAAACGGCCATTTTGGAGACCCCAACTTCCGAATGGAATGGTTGCTTTAATGATTGGTTCCATCGTATGGAAAAATGTGTTTTGACACATTTTCGCGGAGAATACTTCGAAAAGCAATAAATACATTTTTAAATAGTAATGTTGTGTCACTTCCTTGATTCCCGAAATTTTCAGTGCCGCCCTCATATATAGCAATATAATTCTACTATACGTGTATATGTCACTGAACTCCTCCTTAAGGTGAAAGGGTACCGGCGCTCTCTCCATACAAACGTAGTCTACTGTTTCCTCCCTGGATAATCACACTAGCACAAGTGTTTTTATGCCATAAAACCTATAACTGCCATGACTATGCTGGAACGATTTGAATGATTTTTTTGTATGCGTTTGAGTGTTGCCTGAATCTCAATGGTTTAGATTAAAAAATCAGTCCGGCAGATGGCGCTACAGTCGGTATCTAGGTTATATATCTATACTAGAAAACTACTTTTGCCAGGACAGCTAGTTGTTGATAAGTCTTTTAGTAAATATATATTTTAAAAGACTTAGGTAGATTTATCTAAAATTTAAATGCATATGTTCATTACAAATTTAGTGTTTTTTTAACCAATTACATCTTCAAAAAATAAATATACATTTTCATCTACACAATGGACAGTAGACCACAAAATGCGATCGTACCAGCTTATTTCTTTCGCCAAATCCTACTAATATTATAAATGTGAAAGTTTGTGTGTGTGTGTGTATATTTGTTACTCCTTCAAGCAAAACTACTGGACCGATTGCGACGAAACTTGATATATAGGTAGCTGGAGACCTAGATTAACACATAGGCTACTTTTTATCCCGATATTCCCACGGTATCGGGACTTACGCGGGTAAAACCGCGGGGCGCAGCTAGTTATTTATAATCTTTTTGAAAATGTATCTTATAAAAGACTTACCATTTATCTAAAATTTAAATGTTCATTACAAATATAATGTTGTTTTAACCAATTACATCTTCAAATTACAAACATACATTTTCATCTACTCAATGGCCAGTGGACCTTGTTCCGGGATTCCGGTTAAATTTAATAAATCTTTCATGTATTCCGTACCACAGTTGAATGGTTCCGGAAGCTAAAACTCGCTGTTTTCATAACACATTCTCAAAGGATAAAATGAAATATTTCCGAGTAGGTACCTAAGAGCGGTATATGATAGACATTTTGGTAGCCTTGTTAAATGTAGGCAGACTTATTATTTATGTTTCTACTCGTAGAATTGACGACTGAGCGGAAATACGAACTTTGCGAATATATAGTACTAGCAGCGCTTCGCGGTTTCACCCGCGTAAGTCCCGATCACGTGGGAATATCAAAATGAAAAGTAGCCTATAGCCTTCCTCGATAAATTCACTATCCAACACAAAAATAATTATTCACTTCGAATCAGTAGTTCCTGAGATTAGCGCGTTCAAATACGCAGTTTTGAAAAAGAGCTCCTTATAACTTATGGACGCCTGGTACATCAAAATCATATAACTAAATCTTTCAATGAAGTAGTAGAAGCTTTGCTAGTAGGAAGGACTGAGAACAACCGTTTTTGATGAATGTTCCATACAAAATTAAAGTACTTGCAATTAAGGACAAAACACAATTTCAATATGGGACAAACTAAGATTTTTTTGAATGTATGAAATCCACGGCTTAGTTGGCTCCAGAAGTATTGACAAGTAATCTCTCCTCTGGACATGGTAGACTAAGCTGAGAGGGTAGTAGGTGCTGGGCAAGCCTACTCCATCGTCACGCAAAAAGGACCCAATTAAAAAGGGTCCAATGGCGGAAACCAGCCTGTATACAAGTACAAGTAAGTACAAGTAGGTAATAATAATAATAAATATGACAGGACATTCCACACATCGCCATCTAGCCCCAAGTTAAGTAACTAGACTTGTGTAATGGGTGCTAGGCAACGGATATACTACATAAATACTTTTTTTTGTAAATATATGCTTATAATACATAGAAACAACCAGACCACAGACAAATATCTAAGCACAAATATTTTTCTGAGGCGGGAATCGAACCCGCAACCCTGTGTTTGGCAGTCCGGCGTGGTAACCATTGTGCTAACTGGGTCGTACTTATGCCTTCTGAACACGATGTGAGATTTTCTCTCCCGCGATGGTATGACGATGAATTTTTGAATTTTATCGTCGTTTTCGATTTTAAATGTGTGCGTTTGAGATGTTAACGTTTATGTTTATGATCGGAATCTAAATTTATTGTGTATATTTAGGTACTGTAATGTTGGATTTGACGTTTTTATTTTTATGTCTCTTTGTGCTGTTGGAGATGTGTAGAAGGTACTTACAGCGAACGTGTTTATCTTTTTAGGGCTCCGTACCCAAAGAATACAAACGGGACCCTTTTAGTGTATAATTTACTGATTTGGTTTTTTTTTATTGATTTTGATTAATGTAACACCTGTTAATGCCCATTCACTTGATTTTTAATTTCCCCGCGCTATACTGCTATCGGCTCTATGACCGGTCGTACGAAGCGGCGCGCGCGACGTGACGTTTGACGTGTGAACTCGACACCTGTCAGATGAAGGCACACTCACGTGGACCAGCCGGATAACCTAGGCGGCATCCCGCGTTCTAAGAACCATATATATACTGTTCCTGTAGCTCTAAGAAGTATTGTGAAGACGAAATATATAAGGGATTGTACTTCTTACACGTTTACGTTTATTACCACGTCCAGACACCCCTTACATTTATTATTTCATAACTGGAACCTTTTTATTTTTTTTAAAATTTGTATGTTATATTTGATATTTACACATTTATTTTTAATTTTATTAAGTTTGACGTCATATATTAAAATTTGATTTTTGAATTTAAATTGCATATTTTTATTACCTACTTTTTAAAATGAAATTCTGACATCTGTATAATTAGTAAAAAAATTAAGTGATTAAGTGATAAGGGTTTTGCCTGAAATTAAAATTAATTTATTTTATACTAAAACTCCGCTTTCCGTCCGTCTGTCCGTCTGTCTGTAGAAAGTTGAAATTTTCACAAATGATGTATTTTTGTTGCCAGTATAACAACAAATACCTACTAAAAACAAAATATAATGGTACGGAACCCTACGTGTACGAGTGTGACTTGCACTTGGCCGGTTTTTTAGAAATACATACATATTATATTGCAGGACATTCCACACATCGCCATCTAGCCCCAAGCTAAAAACTAGACCTGTGATATGGGTGCTAGACAACGGATATACTACTTATATACTATAATATTTTTATTTTTTTTGTAAATATATGCTCATAATACATGGAAACAACAAGACCACAGACATATATCTAAGCATAAATACTTGTCTGAGGCGGGAATCGAACCCGCAACCCTGTGTTTGGCAGTCCGGCATGGTGACCATTATGCCAACTGGGTCGTCAATGTTTCAGTATTCGATTTGACTTTGAATGCAGCCATTGTGACCTTAGCACCCTAAAAGATTTAGTAATAAAGCTAACTTTAGATAAAAGTCTTAGGGCAAACAAATCCTATAATCTATACATATAATAAATATGTAGGCATCAAAAAATCTGTAATTGTAAGATATCCAGAAAAAAATACACAGGTCGCCTTAAAATCGTTAGCTGAACACGATAGGGTTAGTTTTTAGAATTTTTGTCTGTTTGTCTGTTTGCCGATAATAAGTGATAATTGTTATTAAAGCTCTAAACACCCTTGACGCTTAAGTAATCATCTATCTACAAGTTTTCTAAAGTTCTATAGAATAGGTAAAGTACCTAAGCTCTCTTGTAAGGGAAAAATCGCGTGTGAGCAAGAGACCTATGTATTTCACTTGTTAAATAAAAATAATATTTAAAAATAATGTTTTTTGACGACCCAGTTGGCACAATGGTCACCATGCCGGACTGCTAAACACAGGGTTGCGGGTTCGATTCCCGCCTTAGACATGTATTTACGCTCAGACTATGTATTATAAGTATATATTTACAAAAGAAAAGTAAATATGTAAGCCCATATCACAAGTCTAGCTACTTAGTTTGGGGCTAGATGGCGATGTGTGGAATGTCCTGCATATTTATTTTCGTTAGCCGTATTTGCTTGCTTACATACCTCACCTGGTATTAATATAGAATTCAATTAATTAAGTACATAATAAATATAGTGACTTCGTAATCAAGTGCTTCACTGAATAATCTTCTTCTATATATACATATAAAATGCTTTGTCCTGATTGACTGACTGACGGATCAACGCACAGCCTAAACCGCTAATCGTAGAGACCTGAAACTTGGAGGGTCTTTGTATGACGTAGGCATCCGATAAGAAATTCTACACCTAAGGGGGTAAAAAAGGAGGGGTAAAGTTTGTATGAGACAACGTGATTCCTTGGTCCATTTTCGACTTATACGCGGACGAAGTCGCGGGCAAAAGCTAGTTTTTCTATAACCCGAATAAGTCAGTCAGAGTTATCTACCGACCGATTAATTTTTATTCTGTGTTCGCCCTAAAGTCTAAACGTTCCCATAATTAAGACCAAACCAAATTAAGACGCTTAGCTGAAAATTATTCCAGACATTAACAGACTTTGTTGAGTTACGGGTGAAATGTAGACTATCTAGTCTAGCTAGACTGTTGAGCATCTAGGTCGAGTGTGTGGACTTTCAGGATTAATTAATGTTGAATTTTTGGTGAGGATTAAATGTCTTATTGAATAAGTATGTCTATTTTGATATGTGGGAGTTGATGTCGTTGGTGAATTCAGAATTTATGATAGAAATTCGGTACTTGACAGTTGTAACCACAAATCGACCTATTAATCTATACTTAATCTATACTAATACTATTAAGCTGAAGAGTTTGTTTGTTTGTTTGAACGTGCTAATCTCAGGAACTACTTACTCGGATTGAAACATTATTTTTGTGTTGGATAGTTCATTTATCGAATAAGGCTTTAGGCTATATAACATCACGATGCAACCAATAAGAATGAAGAATCAGTGGGAAAAAACGGAAAAATTATTAATCTTTGAGGGCTTCCGTTGTTTGTTTAAACGCGCTAATATCAGGAACTACTGTTTCGAATTGAAAAAATATTTTTGTGTTGCATAGTCCATTTATTGAGGACGGTTTTAAGCTATATAACATCACGCTGCGACTAATAGGGGCGAAGAATCAGTGGGAAATATGGAAAAAACGAGATTTTTTTTCATCTTTATTAAGGCCGTTGTTTGTCTGAACGCGCTAATCTCGGGAACTACTGATTCGAATTGAAAAAATATTTTTGTGTTGGAAAGTCCATTTGTCGAGAAAGGCTTTAGGCTATTTTATATTTGATATTCCCACGGGATCGGAAGAAATGCGGGTAAAATCGTGGAGCGCTGCTAGTATTTTCTATAATTGAATACGTACCGGGTAAATGCACCGAAGAGGTTCGGACTTATAATTGTGAATATTTTAAAGACTTAGTTTGCAACCATGACGACAAGTGAACATAAAAATACAAAATAAAGTTATTTATGAAGATGTATTATGCGCGGAGGTATTGCCTCGATGTTGTTACTTTCAAATTCAAAGGAATGAAAACTCATCTGCAAGGTAAAACGATTTTGATAGACACATTTCGCTGTAAAAATGTTGTATAAAAATATTTCAATTTATCTGCTGGTTCCAGGCTTTAAAACTAAGATAAAAAAAAACTATCGTATTTACGTCTAATCTTGTGTATCACTAAAAGTATATATACTTAACAGTGGCGAGGGGTGATATTTCTTCAAAGGTAAGCCGATACAACACCAATGCTAAAAACATGCTTTCGAGTGCGTGTGAAGAATCTACCTTTATATACAATGTGTTTCAGCGAGGGGGTTTTATTACAAAAGGGGGTTGTTCCAGCAACTAGGCAAACAGCTTTTGTTCCACGACTTTTGGAAATTCAAACTATTTTTTTCGATACTTCTGGGGGATTTTTTTCTTGATAATCAGCTGTTTCATACAAAAACTTCGAACGAAATGTTCGAATTTCCAAAGGTCGTAGAATAAAAGTTGTTTGCCTAGACGTCTAGAATAATCGCCTTTTGTATTAAAACCCCTGCCAAAACCAAGGCCTGAATGCATGTATCCGTAAAGGTAAGCCGATAGGTATCGGGTTGTATGGACCCCTCGCAACTGGTACCTAATCTACACTATTTGTGCTCGTAAAGTGCATTGGCCACACTTTATATCCCCTCCCTCTATCTTACCAAGTATAGTAAGCACCAATAAAAGTCCAACATCAGTCAATAAATTAGGTACACAACGTACGATCCACGGAGCACGCGTTAAGTACACCACGAATTTAAAATTCCATTTCCGTAAAGTTCCGTACCGACCGATTCCGAAGTCTGGACTATTCCGGACTTTGTTTACTTTACGGAATTTCCGGATTTTTAACTGAAAGGTTTCGTTCTGTATTTAGGGTAGGACAGGGGTACTAAAGACCGGCATTTTAAGAGGAAAGGTACCTGGGGCTCTCTCCATACAAACGTAGTCGACTGTTTTCTCCCTGGATAATGATTTAAGCAAATATTTTTGTTGCATAAAACTTATAACTGCCATGACCATGCCCCTATGTTTTTTTAATTACTAATTATTATGATAATTAGAAATAAAAAAAATACCAATACATAGGTGCATCATGGTAGTTATAGGTTTTATGGTACAAAAATATTTGTGCTAGTGTCATTATTCAGGGAGGAAACAGTCGACTACGTTTGTATGGAGAGAGCGCCGGTACCCTTTTACCTTTAGATGGAAAAATAGCATGAAAACAAATGATTAATTATGTCGAAGGTCAAAATTGACCAATAAATCTTACCAGCAGTGGTAATTTGAAAAGAATAATTTCTCATCTCACAACCGGTAAGTTAGAAGAAATTTCCATACTTCCTACTTTTTTTTACTAAGTGAACCTATATTCATCTTTTATTTGTGGCGAAATTATATAGTAGAAATAGTGACTACTACATAGACTATGACTATTTACTACATAGACTATGACTATTTACTACATAGACAATGACTATTTACTACATAGACTATGACTATTTACTACATAGACTATGACTATTTACTACATAGACTATGACTATTTACTACATAGACTATGACTATTTACTACATAGACTATGACTATTTACTACATAGACTATGACTATTTACTACATAGACTATGACTATTTCCACCTAATAATCATTCTCAAGCCTATTAAGGTGAAAGGGTACCGGCGCTCTCTCCATACAAACGTAGTCGACTGTTTCCACCCTGGATAATGACACTAGTACAAATATTTTTGTTGCCTAAAACCTATATCTGGCATGACTACGCCCTTATGTCTTGTTTTTTTTTCAAATTCTATTTATCATAGAAAGTAAGAGTTAATAAAATACAAAATATATATCAAAATTGAGACATAGGGGCATGGTCATGACAGTTATAAGTTTTATGCTGTAAACATAGTTGCTCTAGTTATCCAGGGAGGGAAAAGTCGACTACGTTTGTTTGGAGAGACCCTTTCCTCCTTAGACATATTAATATGAATCAAAATTGAAAATGATTTTATCGCTATGTAAATATCGTAGAACGGAAATGTAAAAGGCTTTCTAGATTGTGGTTTACAATGTTACAACGATCCTATTGCTTTTCAAAGTTATATTACAATGTCGTCAAACACAACAAGTACGTAAAACTTCTAGATGTGTAGTTTAACAAAGTCTTTTCTACTACATGGAACATGAAAACTCTAGAATAAAACCTTTGGAATTTTATGGCTGCATGCGTTATAAAGGCGAATGTAGACTAGAGACTTCGTGATATTAATATTGATCGATTCTGAAATGAGTTTACGAATTGAACGATCTTGGAGGATACGAGCTGACTGTTTTCAAAATAACACCTTTTAAACTGTTTTAAAAATAACACCTTTTAAACCGAATTAATCGACTTTATTTATAGTTTTATCTAAACACTAGCTGTTGCCCGCGACTTCGTTTGCGATGTGGTTTTGGGTTATATAGAATACCTAGCATTTTTCGGCATAGATACAATTTATCATTCGGTGTAAGTTATAAAACAAAATAGGTAGTTACATTGTTTTTAAACTATATTTGGCGAAGGCACTTTACTTACTCATACTCCGAAAGTAGGTCTAAAGATGCCTGAAGAGCGTGTAGAAAGAAAAACTTTCAGCCCTAGGGAAAATCGCTTTCACTGACAGCTGTCATGTCAAATTATGGCTTCGCACGGCTCATCCATACTGCCAGAGTACATAATAGGTTTTTTCTTAGTAATCGAATTCAGGTAGATATATTTAGTTCAAGATATCTTATTTAATAAAATAAATGTAAAGGTGAAAATGGTCAAAGCGACGTATGACCATGCTGCGCCTCTGCCGGCGCCCTGTCAAGATGTTGCAGATGTGGCTTTATGCGACCGTGCGGTCAGTGTTGTTCCTTGAGTAAAAAAATACTGGCAGGAAATGCTTGCATTTTGAATGATTTTAATTAGTATTATCTTTTGTTATTTTATTATGTTTTTGTGTTAAGTTTAATCTGGTTTTTCATTTATGATTGTGTATTTTGTGTAAATAACATTTTCTAGACAAACCGTGTTACAAAAACTGTAATTTAAATCTACGGACTTCGCGTCATTACTCAGTGTTGGATAAACTAATTAATAAAAATCACTTCGGTAAGTACCGACGTATTTGAGTATTGAAAACATATTGAAAACAAACAGCAAAAACAAAAAAATCTGCATAATCTATAACCTCTTTGGTCCCAACCTTGTAAGAGGATCAGGTAGTATGGAGTCTCTCATTCACTCTCGTTATTAGGAAGAATTTTATGTTTATTCGTAATGAAAAGCACAGTGTTTACCTCGGGTTTGTTTTGTTTACCCAAGGTGTGAAAGTCACTCATTTAGTCCCTCGAACTATTAGCGCCCTCGCTGCGCTCGGGCGCCAAACTCCGTCTCGGGACTCAATGAGTGACTTTCACACCTTGGGTAACAATGTACTATTTTTGTTAATTTTTCACAAATAAAACATAATACACAACAATCATATTGTTGTCTTAAACTAAACTACTGTAACTAAACTGTAAGCTAAACTAAGTCCAATTTCTATTCGCACAAATTTTTCAAAATACTTTGTCTTCCTAGTTATCTTTAGATTTTTGTAAATTAGTTTTTTTATTAGGTAGCTGGCAGGCCTACGTAATTTTGGAAAAAAAATTATTTTTACAAATAACTATCTGTATATTTTTTAACCGACATCAAAAAAGGAGGAGGTTCTCAATTCGTCACGTATATATTTATTTTTTTATGTATGCTCGCTGATTACTCGTAAACTCTTGGAGCGATTTGGAAAATTCTTTTTTTGTTTTTACTATTTAAGGTTTCCGCTACTTGAACTCATAATTCAAACTATAGGAGGAGAAAAGCGCGATAGAAGTGTACCATCGGAGGTCTTCGGTAAAGGAGATCGGTAATATTATGTAGTAGTACCTCTTTGTACTAACCTCATTTTCAGTTTCACGTAGGTAGTATTAAATGCAAACTATTTGGTTTTATGACAGCTGTCATCTTGAGCGGAGGCATGTACTGCAGCCCTACCATTATTTTTTGAAGAACTCGAAAAAAAGAAACACTTTTTCGATCACTCTCTTGTCCGTTTGTCTGTCAGTGTGTCACTACCGATATTCTCAGAGACGGGTGGACCTAGTAAGTTGATTTTTAGGAAGTTTCACAGTAAATACTCAATATAGTATGTTTAATCGAATAATCTAATATCGAGTACGAAATAAAACACAGAGACTCTCGGATCACACTCTGCAGTTAATGGCAGAGAGAAGTGAAATGAGGCTGCAGTCTTCGGCAGATATGTCAAGATACGGTGTGCTCAACAGACAGATCTCGAAGTCCATCCGACGCGATTTGCGCTCCTACAGTACTAACTGTATTGTGAGCACAATAGAGCGGAACAAGGGTTCGAAAGTGTTCGCGAGAGATCTGTCTTTTGGACAAAACCAGTTGACAAGGCTGAAGACCGATAGCGGCAGCATCATATCCTCCAAGCCTGAGATCCTGAGAGAGCTTGAAAAGTTTTATGGACAGCTGTACACCTCGTTGCAATGTCCTGCAAACAACACGGCGGGCGATGCAAGAGCCCGTTTAACCCGATACTATACCGAAGATATCCCGGACGTCAGCCTGTACGAGATAAGGACGGCTCTCAAACAGCTCAAAAACAATAAGGCACCGGGGGATGACGGAATAACGACAGAACTTCTGAAGGCGGGTGGAGCACCGGTACTTAAAGTCCTTCAGAGGCTGTTCAACTCCGTCATTCTCGAGGGACAAACGCCAGAGGCGTGGAACAGGAGCGTGGTGGTACTGTTCCATAAGAAGGGTGACAAAGCCCTTCTAAAGAACTATAGGCCCATCTCACTGTTGAGCCACGTCTATAAGCTGTTTTCGAGAGTTATCACCAACCGTCTTTCTCGAAGGTTTGACGACTTCCAGCCTCCCGAACAAGCCGGGTTCCGAAAAGGCTTTAGTACCGTAGACCACATTCATACACTCCGGCAGATTATACAGAAGACAGAGGAGTATAATCGGCCGTTATGTCTTGCGTTTGTGGACTACGAGAAAGCCTTTGATTCAGTCGAAACCTGGGCAGTGCTACAGTCCCTCCAGCGGTGCCAAATCGACTACCGGTATATCCAAGTGCTGAAGTGTTTGTATAGCAACGCCACTATGTCTATCCGGCTTCAGAACCAGAGCACAAATCCGATCCCATTGCAAAAAGGGGTGAGACAGGGAGACGTTATCTCTCCGAAACTGTTCACCTCTGCATTGGAGGATATATTTAAGCTCTTGGACTGGGACGGATATGGCATCAATATCAATGGCGATGACATCACTCACCTTCGGTTTGCCGACGATATAGTCATCATGGCAGAATCGCTGGAGGACCTCAGCAGGATGCTGAGAGACCTCAACACCGTCTCCGGACAGGTGGGTCTTAAAATGAACATGGGTAAGACAAAGATCATGTCGAACGCCAATGTCGTACCCATACCTGTTCACATCGGAGACGATGTTATCGAAGTTGTTGATCACTATATCTACCTAGGCCAAATGGTCCAACTAGGTAAATCCAACTTCGATAAAGAGGTCAGCCGACGAATCCAACTCGGTTGGGCAGCGTTCGGGAAGCTTCGCAATATCTTCTCGTCACAAATACCACAGAGCCTCAAGACGAAGGTTTTCAACCAATGTGTGTTACCAGTGATGACATACGGATCCGAGACGTGGTCGCTGACTATAGGCCTCGTTCAAAAGCTCAGAGTCGCTCAGCGGGCTATGGAGAGAGCTATGCTCGGAGTTTCTCTACGTGATAGAATCCGAAATACGGAAATCCGTAGAAGAACCAAAGTCACCGACATAGCCCTCAGGATTAGTAAGCTGAAGTGGCAATGGGCAGGTCATATAGCTCGCAGAACTGACAACCGCTGGGGAGTAAAGGTTCTCGAGTGGCGGCCGCGATGCAACGCGAAACGGAGTGTTGGGAGACCAGCTGCCCGGTGGACCGACGACATTGTAGCGGTCGTGGGTAGTCGGTGGATGGAGGCGGCTCAGGACCGCTGTTTGTGGCGTCGTATGGGGGAGGCCTATGTCCAGCAGTGGACGTGCATGGGCTGACATGATGATGATGATGATGATGAATCGAATACGTAAAAAACCCGTGGTAAGGGTACTGTTCCCTTCTGACGTTCGATTACGTTTTACCACGGAAAAATGTTTCGATTTCACATTTTTTAAATGTTTTTTTATCAAATATCTTAATTATATTAAACTCAAATTGAAACATACCCTAAATGTTAATCTGATATTTCCTGAACATATTTGTGTGGACCTTGTCGAAATCTGTTCTGTAGTTTATGAGATTACCTGGTTCAAACAAACAAACAGACAGACAAACAGACAAACAGACAAAAATTCTAAAAACCACCCTATCGTGTTCAGCTAACGATTTAAAGACGACCTGTGTATTTTTTTTCTGGATATCTTACAATTACAGATTTTTTGATGTCTACAGATTTATTATATGTATAGATATTCCATTGATATATTCGATTACTAGCTGAGCCCGCGGTATCACAGGCGTAAGTCCCGATCCCGTGGGAATATCGGGATAAATAGCCTATGTGTTAATACAGGCCTTCAGCTATCTACATACCGAATTTCATTGCATTCAGTTTAAGCGTGAAGGAGTAACAAACATACACACACATACACACACAAACTTTCATATTTATAATCTTAGTAGGATTTTTCGCAGTTTTTTTTATTTATTTTTTAATAAAATGACGAAATAATTAACAGAAAACTTTCACGTGTGTGTCGGCTTCACGCTCTCAATAATCACTATACTATCTAATGTCTTACAAAGCCTTTAAGTCTGTGATATTACATAATGTCTAGTAGCAATTGCTGCATTAAGTAAAAAAACTTTAATTACCAAAATTTTGAAATAATTACAAAGCCTAATAAAGCATTTAGTAGTCAGAAAATAAAAAGGTCACAAGATGCGCAGAATACAAAATAATATTAGATTACGATTTCTAACGTTGTAATTCTTACAAAAACTAAAGAAAAAGACCATGAATTTGGCGGGCCGTAACTTCGACATCACCTTAAGATAATCGAATAAATTTTTCAAAAGGCTAAGCTACAGGTAATTTATTACAGCCCTAAGACCCCTGGTCACCCTGACCCCAGCTCGGGGCGATTTATCTTGGCCACTTTCAGAGCGTTCCGATTTGATTGTTCTCATTTCTGTTTACTTAGTTTAAGTTCAAAGTTAGTTTACATTACTTAACGACCAACTTACTTGTTTTGTTTGTTGAAATTTAATGTTTAGAATGAGTAATTTAAAGGGTATGGGTAGATTAGAAAATCAATCTGTAGCTGTAGTGAGTTAAGTTTCTCCTTCATGGCCTTCTGTAGACCAGTCGAAATCAATAATCTTATATATGTTACTTGCTCCAGTCGGTCGCGGGTACGTTTTCAATCACTAAGACTGCGGTCCAAAATGACATAATAGCGTGCTACATGCACGCGCGTGTGCCATAATCCTTTTTGTACGCTTACACTGCTGTAAATGCTGCTTTTTCGATGCTGCTTTTCGACAGATAAGATATCCGCGAGCAACTGAAGCAAGTAAGATAGGATTAATGATTTTGACAGGGGGCTCGTTGTGTGAAAGGAGTGAACGACTAAGCGCGAGGAGTCGGGTATTTAATTATGTTTATTTATTTATTGAGACTAAATTTTAAGTCTAATTTTATGTCTACTCATTATGTATATTGGGGATACACACCCCACACAAGTAGCCAACTATGTTACGTGCTACTTACTACATACCTAACGATATAGCCTTGAATTTATACCTCATTGAGATGTTAGTATCACGGTTGATTTAAAGGCAATCTATTTAATTAAACACAGCCAATGTCAGTTCCTATCACTAAGTTTACAGTTACTAAACCTTTGAAAACGAAAATTGTCTGTAGGTAATCCCTAAATCGTTTTAGCAGATAACAATCCAAACAATAGAGGAGAACCAAATTCGATCTTGCTAGCAGAACTCAATTTGTGTAGTGACTTAGGAACGTTAACACCAACCACTTGATTAAGAGAATGTAAATAATTTGTATTCTACAGTGTAAATGTGAAGCGGTAGCGAAATAATCATCATCATCATTGGCCTATTCCGTCTATTACCAGACGATTTAAGGTTTGTATATTCGTACTCAGCGCTATCCCTTTCCCACGCGCACCGCGCAATGGTGCTATCCCTTTTCCCCGCGCGCCGCAAAATGGCCGTTTTTACCAAAATTGGTAATTCATGAATGGAAAACTTCAATGATTTACAAAACAGCCAGGCAGAAACTACTTTACTGTAACGACTATCTAAAGAAGAAAGTTTTGTGTTGCTATTGTCATTATAGTTTTTACGATATATCGTAAAATGAACAAAAAACCCAATTAAAAACATCAATGGAGAAAAATTAATGCTATCATGTTTTCATTCGGGGAAAAACTGCTCAAAGATTTGAAAATACATTCTAATTAAAAATTAGTGTTGTAGATGCAGCGGAAGTTACTTAATTTTTCTTTTGAAAGGGAGCTTTTCAGGTCATACCGGTCCCTAAATAGCCCTATGCATGATCGCATAGAGCGAAATAATTGAGCTTGTCAAAATCTACCCTGCATGTGTTTTTCGTTAACTACTAAAAATCGATCCATCTCTTTATTTTTATTTTCAACTAGCATCGCATCGCGGTTTCCCCAGCGTATATCCCGATCCAGTGGGAATATCGGGATAAAAAGTATATGTTATTTCCAGTAAATCAATGTATCCTCAAACCAAGTCTCATCAAAATCGGTCAGGTAGTGAAGCCAAAACAAAAAAAAAACTTTCCTCTTTATTATATTATATAGAAGATAGATAGATATGTAGATGTAGATTATTTACTATTTTAATATTAATTTGAAATCAAGAATTTTATTGTATTAGTGAAATAAAATACTATGTTTTTATATTTTTTTTTTGACATAATGGCACTTCAAAGTTTAAGAGATGCTTACAATTTTTCTCAAACATTGTTCTCTCATCGCTCCCAGTTTCAACCTTAAACCAAACATAAGAACATCAAGACAACGAATATTGCGTTAAGATTGGATTAAACGGTGCTTAGCAGAATCGATGAAAGGGGTTACCTAGTGGAAACACTCGGGAAAATCGTCTAATTTGCATTCAACTCCGAATGTTGTTTACCCTACGCAGTGTATGAATTTTATATAAATTTTTATACCTCGCCTCGGAGGGATTTTCCTAACTCAAAATCTTTTAGGGCAAAAACTAGACTACAATTTTCGATCGGCCGATGGGAGTCTGTTTCTTCTCCTAATGTCAGCGAGCAATGGATATAGGATTCGATGCCCGAAATTCTGGACGTCTTCTAAATTGTTGAGTGCACTTCACAAAAAAAATGTGACGTCATGCATTATTGACAAGTAACCATAACAACGTATTAAAGTATGCAAAGTGGTTAATGTCAACGATATAAAAGAGTTGTTATATGACGTTAACACGTAAAATTATCGTCCGTAAACCGACTTTACAGATAACCATTGTTTTTTTTTCAGTTGATACGATATAAAACTTAGTTAGATACAAATCGAAATGATATCTCGTATTTAGCGACTCTGGAACATAATTTTGCTACTATATTAAAACCTTAATTAACCTCGATTCCTGATCTTGTAGACTACAAATAAAATTTACTTGGAATGGTGACCGATATGAAAATATCGGCGAGCTATCGGCCGATAAAATTATCTTTGGCCTGTTTTCACCCTTCAAAACCTTTAGGAAAGAGTTTTTATTACTGTATCGGGATTGTATGCTTTTTATATGTGATAATCTAAATAATGTTTGTGGTTTTATGCTGGTTATGTGAGCCTTTGCTTGCTGAATAGCTAATAACGACAGAATTTAATTAAAATAGAAGATAAATAAAACATTTCAAACCGTACTTTATTAATAGGTTCTTAGTGTGTTTTGTCGATTTATATAAATAAATAGATATTGCAGGACATTCCACACTTCGCTATCTAGCCTCAAGCTAAGTAATTAGACTTATGTTATGGGCGCTAGACAACGGATACTTTTATTTTGTAAATATATACATATAATACATAGAAACAACCAGACCACAGACAAATATCTAAGCATAAATACATGTCTAAGGCGGAAATCGAACCCGCAAGCTTGTGTTCGGCAGTCCGGCATGGGGACCATTGTGCCAACTGGGTCCTCAAATATCAAGGAACATATCAAGGAGTTTGAGCAGGATGAAAAACATGGCGTTTTTTGTTTCGATTTCACAATAATTTTGTCGTGCTAATTCGAGTTAGTTGCACTATACTGGTATGTACTGTATTAACTTGAACAGGCTGTTTTCCGCAATTAGACCCTTTTTTTATTGGGTCTTTTTTCGCTTGAGAATGAAGTAGGCTTGCCCAGCACCTACTACCCTCTCAGCACGACTACTCAGCCAAGTCGACCATTTCCAGAGGAGAGAACTTGTGAATACTTCTGGAGCCAACTAAGCCGCGGGTTACATCACGATGTTTTCCTTCACCGTAAGAGCAATGTCAATTAGCGCACAAAAAAAATTCTTAAGAAAAATACATTGGTGCACGGCCGGCCGGGATTCGAACCCACGACCTTCAGAATGAAAGTCGAGGTATCTGCCACTAAGCCAACACCGCTCTTTTGCACTATACTTACAGGGTGTTCCGTAGTGAATGAATAAACGGAGTGGACGACACTGTGCCGGTTCTGAAAAATAAAAGTTATTGCTCAGTGTAAGTTTTACGGTTTCCGAGATAATGCGACATTTAAAAAAATAAAAATTCAAGAAGTTAACATAAAAGTGTGAAAACTCTCGTTTGGTATATTTGATTAGAAAAAAAATCAAATATACTTAACGAGTTAACAACATGTCGTGCTGCAGTTTTATTTTCATGAAACTTAGTTGTAACCCGAGTTGAATTGTATAATTCTGGTGGAATGTTATTCAATTTAGTTCTGTGAAAGTGCACAAGTGTAGTGAAAGTAAAAATCAGTGTCAAACATGAAGTTCTCTCGTTGCCTCCAAATCTCCTATTAAGGTTATGGTAAACTTGCCACCGCTTTACTATAGGCCCTGACTTGACGGACTATGACAACTTTGACTGTTTTGAAACACTTTAGGCCCGATTTATGATAAATCGGGTCATAATTTGATGCAAAATATAACTTGACACTGGCTAAATGCACAAGCCGTGCGAAGCCATAATAAAAAATGTAAAGTCAGTTTTTTACGTGATATAGATTGTGACTTCTGACTTTCAATATAACTTGACACTGGCTAAATGCACAAACCATGCGAAGCCATAATTAATAGAAAAAAAAATGTAAAGTCAGTGTTTTACGGGATATAGATTGTGACTTGTGACTTTCCTATCACAAAACCATAACCTACATTTTTTAAACAAACACTGTGCTTTCGTTAAAATCAAACAAGGCGAAGTAGTAACGGAGCCACTGTTCTGGAAGTCATTTCTATAAAGAAGCAATACCATTAACGAGATTGGTACGATGCCGATGGCAGATTCGGAACCCATTAATTTATACAAGATGAGAAAATGTGGTCTGCCTCTCGTTTGGTTATAGGATATTTTTTGTTGGACCGAGCGCTATATCAGACTATTGTGTTGGAGTTTTAACTATCCGAACCATTTAGGTTCTCAAAATTGAGTACTTACTTCTGATATTTTTTTTATCACAGTTGCTCATAAAGTGAATCTTATTCAACCTTTTTTTAGGCTCATTATCCAACGTATTACACACGCGTGCGTTGTGCATTATCTCGACGCCACTAGTGTGTAAATTAGTATCTTACTACTAATTACATGTTAGGTAGATGAAACATTCTTAATTTATCTGCTATGCAAAGATCAATTTACCACACATATATCGTAATGTACTATTCCCTTATCTGCCTACAGTACAGTACAGGCCTACAGTACTTCTGATATTCATTTTTCCCTTATCAATTACTAGCTGCGCCCCGCAGTTTCACCCGCATAAGTCCCGATCCCGGAATATCGGAATAAAATAGCCTATGTGTTATTCCAAGTCTCCAGCTATCTACATAACGAGTTTTATCGCAATCGGTCCAGTAGTTTTTGCGTGAAGAAGTAACAAACATACATACACACACAAACTTTCACATTTATAATATTAGTAGGATTTATTATCTACTACACGACCTACCAAACAAGCTTACCTATTTTCCATCCAAAGGTTGCCTGTAAGAAATCGCTTTTAGCGGTTAGGTCGCCCATTTGTTCAACTTTTACTTCTAGCTTTATGTGTTTTTAAGCATAAATGAGGCCGATTCATACATTTTTAATATGGCGCCATCTGTCTGCCAGTTGATTAAATAAGTGTAATAATTTTCTATGTTTTGTGTGTTGTGAAAATAAAGCGTTTAATCTATCTATTGACAATTATATCTACTTATACCTAGTATCATTTATAAATTATATCCTATGAGAAAATCTGGCAATTAATATCAATTTTATTATTCATCATATTAAAATAATTAAAAATAATTTATTAGTATAAGTGCGTAATTATTTTTTTATAGTGCTTGACAGTCGTCAGACTATTGGATTTAATCAAACAAGAAAAACAAATAAAATATTCCGTTTCATAATGTATTGAGCCTCCGTGAAGTAAAAGAAAAAAATACTATATTTAAGTATGTAATAAAGGCAATTATTATTAATATCATGAAATTAAAATAATAATAAATAATTTATTAATATCAATGCGTAATTAATTTTTATAGTGCTTGACAGTCGTCAGACTATTGGCTTTAATCAAACAAGATAAACAAATAAAATATTCCGTTTCATAATGTATTGAGCCTCCGTGAAGTAAAAGAAAAAAAAAACTATATTTAAGTATGTAATAAAGGCAATTATTATTAATATCATGAAATTAAAATAATAATAAATAATTTATTAATATCAATGCGTAATTAATTTTTATAGTGCTTGACAGTCGTCAGACTATTGGCTTTAATCAAACAAGAAAAATAAATAAAATATTCCGTTTCATAATGTATTGAGCCTCCGTGAAGTAAAAGAAAAAAATACTATATTTAAGTATGTAATAAAGGCAATTATTATTAATATCATGAAATTAAAATAATAATAAATAATTTATTAATATCAATGCGTAATTAATTTTGCATAGTGCTTGACAGTCGTAATGAATGCCTAACGCACACCACCGGCCAGATAATGGTGGGACACAAATTAAACTGTCAAAATAAATCAAGCAAACACCAACAAATTGTTTTGTTTTTAAAATGTAATGATTATTATTGTTGAGGTTTTTAATTTGTTTTGTTTCGAAAAAGTACTGTGCATCGAATTGGTTACAGTGTGATAAAATGTGACGTAAAAACGAAGCTAAATTCCATTCTGCGGCAGTGAGCTTTGATTTGATATATTTATTTCGACTTTTTAGAACTGACGATGCTCCACTGGAATTCAGCCACATTCGATCAGACTCTCTTATTAACACCAAGGATAGTTATTTAAGAAATTCATTTAGAATGTGATTTTATTTAAAGATAAACTAATTGAAATTGCATTATGTATTCGTAAAATAACGGGTTAGGACCGGAAGGTCCCGATTCTCAAGGAACAAGTCCCTCCCAAATTCTAAATTTCTCGAAAAATGGCGACCAGAAGGACAATTTTCGTAAATAAAATTGTTCAACTAACTTTGCAAAATCATTCCGATTGCATTTCGTTTGCAAAAAAAATCCGTATTAAAAAATACAAAATTGTAATTTAATAATTTTTTTATTTTTTTGAGGTAGCCTATTCCCTCTCTTTGCAGGGCAAATGTCTCGTTCCAGCTGGGTCCAGTCCCTTAGATTAAAATCCAAATTGACTAACTTTATCTCATACTAGCTGCGCCCCGCGGTTTCACCCGCGTTATAATTTTCTGCGCACCTTCCTAATTTTTTATTTCATAAGAACCTCCTGGCAAATAACAAACACAACAAAAAAATTAGGGAAAACGGTTCAGCTGTTCTCGAGATTTGCGCTTAGCAACACATTCAGCGATTCATTTTTATATCCTACTATCCTACTAATATTATAAATGTGAAAGTTTGTGTGTGTGTATGTGTGTGTGTGTATGTGTGTGTGTGTATGTTTGTTACTCCTTCAAGCAAAATCTACTGGACCGATTGCGATGAAACTCGGTATCTAGATAGCTGGAGACATGGATTAACACATAAGCTACTTTTTATCCCGATATTCCCACGGGATCGGGACTTACGCGGGTGAAGACGCAGGGCGCAGCTAGTTATACATAATTTTTCTCGCTATTCTTTGTTTATCCAGTAGGTTATGATAAACGGCATTCGTATTTATTCGCCACTATTGGATTGGCACGTTTATGATACATCCAACGTTTCCTGTAAGTTGTCATAACACGGAAACTCCATTCACACGATACGCTACCATTAAATATATCATATTTCGTTACCAACGCCTTGTTTTTATTACATTGGAAGTAGTTATGGTTTTGCCTATCTTCTTATGGAATTTTAACAAATAGAACATTGGAAAAATGTTATACACAAAAACACAAAATACACAAAATGGATCAGTAAGTATTAAATATATTCAATTTAATACTTATTGAAACAAGAAAGCTGTCATAATATAAGGACAAGGTAGGCAATCGCAAACGTTCTAAATAAAACAAAACCACCACGCGAACGCAGTCGCGGGCAACAGCTAGTACTGTATGAATAAACTTAGCTTTATATACTTATTTAATTTATTACCATCTAAACCATCTAATTGTTTTGATATTGAATAACTTGTTAGTAATTCAGGTTTAAAGAAGATTCATAAACCTATACTATATTATTCAGTACTAGCTGCGCCCTGCGTGGTCAGTGGTTTCACCCTGCGTAACTCCCGATCCCGTTAGAATATCGGAATAAAAAGTAGCCTATAGCCTTCCTCGATAAATGGAGTATCCAACACAAAAATATTTTTTCAATTCGAACCAGTAGTTCCTGAGATTAGCGCGTTCAAACAAACAAACTCTTCAGCTTTATATTATTAGTTTAAATTTATTAGTTAAAATGTTATTTAATTAATCTTTTTTTTGTTCATGTAATTTGTTTTTTTAACACCTGTGTCATGAATTGGAATATGACTATTACGTAACTAGTACACTTTCGATAAATGTTGATAGGTACGGTCGGAGTCAGAATTCCAGACCCACCGTAGAGCTCCAAAACTGCTATTATTAGAATGTTTTCAACTCGAGTAAGATTCTAAGGTCTTATTAAAGTTTTACTTTGAAGTCTTTCAACTTATAAATTTATTAGATGCATATTATGAGAATAAAAAACGTGTGGCACTCCGGAACTGCCGCTGTAAAGCTATTGCATCGTGTGAGCTTCGTATAGTCGTACCATATACAGACACGTTAAGCGAACGCTCGGCCGAGCTACATGGTAGGCGGAGTGGGGGGTTTATTTTCGTTACGGAATTTCTTGATTCGGTCAAAGCCCACGATAAAAGCTATGCAATAGCTTAAAAACATTCCAATAATAGTAATTAGGTAAAGAACTCTACGGTGGATCTGTAATTCTGACTCCAACCGTACATATACCTACAAAGTATAATTATGGAATTTATTATCCGAAAGATTTCAATTCACCACAAGAGCATAATACATCGTAATACAAATTCAATCTGTCATACGGAATACGTGCCTACCTCATGTTATTTGGGAAATATTTTCGTTCTGAGTGATTGATGCTGTGATGTGTCGCCGACTAATGCCGTTTACGAAGATAGATCGGTTCCTAAAGGCGTCCTATTATATCTTATTTAAATACTGGCTGAATGTTGATTTGTTTTTCGACACTTTGAATTTGGAATCAGAGTTTGTTTGCCTTTGAATTGGGTCTGGTTTTGTTGATTTGATAAGTAATTTGACGACCAAGTTGACACAATGGTTTGGTAACCATTGTGGAAGCCCTGTGTTTGGTAGTCCGGTGTGGTCACCGGACTACCAAACACATCGGGTTGCGGGTTCGATTGATTTGCGGGTCTGTGGTCTGGTTGTATCTATGTATTATAAGTATATATTTACAAAAGAAAAGTATATAAGTAGTATATCCGTTGCCTAGCACCCAAACCACAAGTCTAGTAACTTAACTTGGGGCTAGATGGCGAAGTATGGAATGCACTGTAATATTATTATTTATAAAAAAAAATGTTATTTACATTGATTAATATCAATTTAATTACTTGCGTTTTACTTTTAACCGATTTTCACAATAAAGAGGTTCTCGATTTGCACAATTAATGCAAAGTTACGGTTCATTGACACGGGATCCGGTATTGATTAGTTTTTCTTTGATGAACGTGTTTTAAAAGACAATTAAAAGAAAATTAAGTCGTATCCGTATTTTTTTATACGATTCGTGATTCGTGGGAATGCGGCCATTAAAAACCATTGCCGCCGTGGTAATAAATTATCACGATTCGTGAAAATTACGAATAGGGTAAAAAAAACACGAATCGTCCTCGAGTGAATCCTACTAATATTATAAATGTGAAAGTTTGTGCGTGTGTGTATGTGTGTGTTTGTTACTCCTTCACGCTAAAACCACTGGACCGATTGGGATAAAACTCGGTATGTAGATAGCTGGAGACCTGGATGAACACATAGGCTACTTTTTATCCCGATACTCCCACGGGATCGGGACTTAAGCGGGTGAAACCGCGGGGCGCAGCTAGTATTACATAATATTATTATCTTTGCTTAATATTTTAAGAGGAAAGGGTACTGGGCGCTTTCTCCATACAAACGTAGTAGACTGTTTCCTCCCTGGATGATGATACTAAAGCAAATATTTTTGTTGCATAAAACTTATATCTGCCATGACCCTATGTTTTGTTTTTATAATTTTAATTTCTATGATAATTAGAAAATGAAAAATCCCAAGATATAGGGGCATAGTCATGGCAGTTATAGGTTTTATACCACAAAAATATTTGCTCTAGTATCATTATCCAGGGAGGAAACAGTTGACTACGTTTATGTGGAGAGAGCGCCGGTATATACCTTTCACCTTAATTCAAAGAATATTCTACTAATATTATAAATGTGAAAGTTTGTGTGTGTGTATGTTTGTTACTCCTTCACGATAAAACTACTCGACCGATTGTGATGAAATTCGGTATGTAGATTGCTGGAGGTCTAGATTAACATATAGTACTTTTTATCCCGATATTCCCACGGAATCGGGACTTACGCGTGTGAAACCGCGGGGCGCAGCTAGTACTCCATATATTTACGTACGTATACTTTTATGGACCGCGTTCCAGACCTTCGTCCAGACAAAAATCGTGTCATACTGACCTTTGCCATAAATTTAGATCTATCTCTACAGCACTGAAATATTTTAATGACCCAGTTGGCACAATGGTCTCTATGTCGGACTGCCAAACACAGGGTTGCGGATTCGATTCCCGCCTCAGACAAGTATTTATGCTTAAATTTTTGTTTGTGGTCTGGTTGTTTCTATGTAGTATAAGTATATATTTACAAAAGAAAAGTATATAAGTAGTGTATCCGTTGTCTAGCACACAACCACAAGTCTAGTTACTTAGCTTGGGGCTAGATGGCGATGTGTGGAATGTCCTGCAATATTTATTTATTTATTATATTATTTCAACCAGTAACCTGCCCGTACTTGGCCATTCAAAGCTTTTACGTAGATTACCTTACCCAGTATAATTAGGTACTCACTCCTAATTTTGTATTGAATAATTGAAGAACTTGAATTAAGTTGTTAGTAATATATGAGTTCGATATGTTTAAAGGTGACTCGAAATCGGTTTTAATAGAACTTGATTGAACATTAAATATACGAAAAATTTGGTTTTCAAGATATTTAAGTTACATTAAAGACGCATTTTTCCTAGAAAAGTATTTTCAGTGCATGCCACGCACTATAAAAAAATATTTTACAAGCTGCGCCCCGCGGTTTCACCCGCGTAAGTCCCAATCCCGTATGAATATCTAGTTTTTATTTTTATTTTATTTTATTAAATAAGAATAAACATAAATACAAAGTATAAACACCTATTAAACCACACGAGGTTTATCTTAGGGTGTACATCCCTCATTTACTCACTCAGGTGCAGGGTAGGTAGGTGTACTTATAGTCTATTTGTTGTTTACGTCGTTAAAAATCCTATCCATGTCTCCAACTATCCATATACCGAGTTTCATCGCAATCGGTCCAGTAATTTTAGCGTGAAGGAGTAACAAACATACATTCATACACACACGCACACACAAACTTTCACATTTATAATATTAGTAGGATAGTAGGAAGTAGGATTCCCATGGTATCGGGACTAACGCGGGTGAAACCGCGGTTTCTTGTATATACCTGCAATCACGAACAAAGTCGTAAATCTATATATCTATATATATAAAAATCAATTGCTGTTCGTTAGTCTCACTAAAACTCGAGAACGGCTGAACGGATTTATCTTATCTTAGTCTTGAAATGTTCGTGGAGGTCTAGGGAAGGTTTAAAAGGCGAGAAAAAAATCGAATAATTTCCGGGAAAACCCTATCAATTCCTACGGGATCGGGACTTACGCGGGTGAAACCGCGGGGCGCAGCTAGTCTATACATATAAAATGCTTTGTCCTGAACTACTGACTGACTGACGGATCAACGCACAGCCTAAACCGCTGATCGTAGAGACCTGAAACTTGGAGGGTGTGTTCTTTGTGTGACGTAGGCACCAGATAAGAAAGGATTTTCCGAAATTCTACCCCTAAGGGGGTGAAAAAGGGGGGCAAAGTTTGTATGGGACAACGTGATTCCTTGGTCCATTTTCGACTTCTACGCGAACGAAGTCGCGGGCAAAAGCTAGTACCTAATACAATTCAAAGTCCTGACTGACTAAGTTATGTTATTCTATCGTATCAACGTACAGCTGAAACCAATGAATGGACGAAACAGTATCAAATTTGACATACAGATAGCTAATATGTCGTAGGGATTCACTAAAAAGGAATTTTGGAAAATTTTACACCTTGCCGACGAAGTCGCGGGATGAAGCTAGTACGAACAGATGAAATAACGCCTCTCTTTTTGAGTGGGGGGTTAAAAAGGAAACTAAATCGCTAAAAAAAACAGTTAAAGAAGAAAAAAAACTACAAGCGAGCTTCGGAAAGACATGCTTGCAATTATCAACTGATTAAAAAGCTTTTAACTTCGTTATTTCATTATAATAAAAATAAAAAAAAACCTACAAAATCAGATAATTTAATTGAATTCTACTGGATTTTCGCATCAAAAAACAATTTTAATCGAGAACAGTGCACGCATCACGTATTGCTACGCCTGTTGCCTTCGTTGTTTTATTGTTTACTATAACTGCCGATATTAAAAAATACCTTTTTATGTATAACTCTAATCTTTACACTTCATTTCACTATAGTTTTCAATCAATACAAAATTATATGGTCAAAAACATAACTTAGGTTAATTTAAATTGCATAAAATTACATACAACCGAATTGAGTACCTCCTCCTTTTTTTGAAGTCGGTTAAAAATAGGCAATAAAAATAAAATAAACAAAATAATAAAGACACACGGACAAAAGAGTGATCCTAAAAACCTTTTTACCTTTTGAAGTACGAAACCTTAAAAATGAATAAATTAAATTACAAAATATAAATCGTTATAAATTAAATAGGTACAATAAAAATCTAGAAATAAAAATATCTTTAAAAGAAACTTTTACTATTGAATGAACTATTTACATGACCTTTGTACAAGGGATACAGAAACAGCCTATACAATAATTAAATAGTGTACATAAATATCTATATACATACAATATTTAAATTATATAATTATAAAAGAATAAAATAAAATAAATGATTTTTAAGATACAATTTATGATACAATAGCACATACAATGAATGTAGTGTTTCATTCATTTATATTTGAAAACTAGCTGCGCCCCGGGTTTCACCCGCGTAATAATTTTCTGCGCCACTTTCTTAATTTTTTATTTCATAAGAACCTTCTCCTGATAATAACAAACAGACCAAAAAAAGAATTGACCAAATTGGTCCAGGCGTTGTTGAGTTATGCGCTTACCAACACATTTTGCGATTCATTTTTATATTATAGATTTAAAGAAAATAAATATGCAAATTTAAGGTCGGCGCGGCGGCGCCGTAATTCGACTTCTCCCTTTGCCTTTATTAGCCGTCATCTTTCATTGATCTTTTCTTAAAAACATAAGACACCTATTACCTATGTTTTCAGAAGAGACAAGAGATCGATAGTACAAAAAAAAACATAACTTAAATTCTACAAAAACTCACAGAAACGCAATTTATTCAATAGTCACAACATCTACATTTCTACAAATATAAATAAAAATAGGAAATTTTTATTTGGTGACTTACAGGTGCAAAGATTTATTATTTGATGGTTTGCAAAAACTTAGACAGTAGGTAGCGATTCTCGGGAAAAATATAAAATAAGAAAGACTTTTCTTGTGAATCGTGACTTTTTATCTGCTGCACCAAAAATACCGTCTTTGTTGGAAGAGGCTATCTATCAAAGAAGCTGTGTGTGACGTCAGTGGTTAATTTAGCATATTTTTCCAATTTTCAGTCGATTTTGCAGTTAAATTGCTTGTGTGTAAAGTTTTCGTTCTTTAAGTTATACTTTTTTAGGCGCGTTATAAAATAATGATGAGATTGAAATTTTAAAATGCGCGCGCATCTGTAACATAAGAGTCACATGTTGTAGCTGCGTAACCCAAAAGTAAAACAGGTCAAAGCTACGAGAGTGAAATTTTAAAAGCGCGCGCATCACTGTAACCCTAAAGTAACAGGTTGAAGCTGCCCGCAAAATAAATATCAGACGGACGAACGGACGGATAGACAAACAGATGTATAACTTCTAGAAGTATAACTTTTCACGCGCGTACACGCACTCATTTTTTTGTTTTTTTTACAATACAAATAAAGTCTCTCTATCTATCTACTTTCCACCATGACGATGCTTATAAAACGTAACCGATTTTGTTGACTGTTATTTTCCAACAAACCATAAAAATGAGTCTTTCGACAGTTGAAGGCTTTCGACTCATCATTGCATCGTCCATTTTCACAAATGATCGTTAAGTTTCACCCAGTTGGTTAGTTGGCTCGAACAAATAGTTATCTGATATCGAAGGCTACGTAGCTAATAATACAGTACAGATAGAAATAGAAATTATATTAGCAAAATACAGGTATTCTCCGCTGCAAATAGTCTTTCGGCAAATGTAAATAAAAACAGTCAGAATTGAAACCTCCATTTTTGAAGTTGGTTAAAAATAGATAGTCTATATTCAGCTTTGAATAGGTAACGTTTTTGCGTAAATATTTTGAACACGTCCCCAAACAAAGGGGGTTTTAATTTACAAATGTATAGCATGTGAGCGTTCGTGGTCGAATTGAAATTTCAAAGTCGTGCGTTGAATTGGACTATCTAAAATTTTAAAAGAGTTAGCCGTGTTCAGATTTAGTTAGAACACAAAGCTTTTAGTATTGATCTCTGTAAATGGGACTCTGTTATTTTATAGTACATTGCGATACAAGTGTGGTAAATTAATCATTGCATAGAGGCGGTTTATGACGCGCGAGCGTAACGCGAGTACATTTATAGAGCCGAGATTTTCAATCGTTTTCTAAGACGTTATCACGTAAAATTTTGTCCGTAAACCGACTTTAGAGACAACCATTTTTGCTAGCATAAAAACTCTTTGTTGGTACCAACCTTTTTTTTATACATCAAAACAGAATAACCTAGATAAATTATGAATGTTTCATCTACCTAACATGCAATTAGCAGTAAGATACAACTTTTTACACACTAGTGGCGTCAAGGTAATGTAAAACGCACGCGTGCGTTGGATTATGAGTTGAATAAGATCCACTTTATGAGCAACTATGATAAAAAATTATTTACAGTTTTAAAACTAAACAGTTTTTTTATTTACCTATATGGTAGGTCAGTGCTTGACCACTATCCTACCTGCCTGATAATAGGTGACGATGCGGTCTAAGATGTCGCATGCTGTTCTAGAAGATACTTGTTCACTCGCAACTTGAAGAATACCAAACTATACACGCTAGGAAGACAAAAGCAGGCAACTGATTCCAATTCCTTGCTTTAGTTGATCACAGAACTGAAGTAGACCCCATGTTTATGCATAGGGCAGAATCAAAAGATTGTTAAACACCCCAATAATTGGTTATCTTCATACCTAATAACTTGTTGTAAGGTTAAGTTTCTCTTTGATTTTGTTCAATGTTCACTTTATATAATTATTATAAACTAGCTGCGCCCCGCGGTTTCACCCGCGTTTGTCCCGATCCCGTGGGATCGATTTTTTCTCACCTTTTAAACCTTCCCTAGACCTCCACGAATAATTCAAGACTAAGATAAGATAAATCCGTTCAGCCGTTCTCGAGTTTTAGTGAGACTAACGAACAGCAATTCATTTTTATATATAAGACTAGCTGCGCCCCGCGGTTTCACCCGCGTAAGTCCCGATCCGATTTTTTCTCACCTTTTAAACCTTCCCTAGACCTCCACGAATAATTCAAGACTAAGATCAGGTAGATCCGTTCAGCCGTTCTCGAGTTTTAGTGAGACTAACGAACAGCAATTCATTTTTATATATAAGACTAGCTGCGCCCCGCGGTTTCACCCGCGTAAGTCCCGATCCCGTGGGATCGATTTTTTCTCACCTTTTAAACCTTCCCTAGACCTCCACGAATAATTCAAGACCAAGATAAGATAAATCCGTTCAGCCGTTCTCGAGTTTTAGCGAGACTAACGAACAGCAATTGATTTTTATATATAAGATTAGTGGAAACTGTGTTGGATTAAGAGTTTTCTTATATGTTGCAAATAATTCTATTATAGTTCAGTATGTTTCCCAAATAAACGAAAATAAATAAATAAATAAAATGACTATTTACAAATCGCAAATAGTCTGCTTCGAGTGTTCACTATTATGGCTCTTATTTTTATACTTTTTGCCTTGTTCAATTAGATGACAAATATTTACTTTACCTATCTTGACTGTTTAGTCGTATTTCAAAATGTATAATTTCCAAATTGCCGAACGCTTTCAAAATATCCAATCCTAAAATGTGCAATTTCCAAAATGTTACGATTATACAAGATCCAGACCATGCATTGCTGGCTGTACGATAAAGTGTACCCAATTTTCACCATAGATCATTTTCAACGAAACATCTTACTGCCTCTGGGTATCATATATACTAGGTATGTAGTACAGTTATGTGGTAAACTGTATCGACTTGCTATCGTCGTTGCGGCTTGGCTGCCGGTCAACTCGTTACCAGCCCGTTGGGACTTCACTACTTGTAGGTGCATACCTACCTACTATAATGTAGATGTGGTACAGGTGTTAACACAAGTGTTAGGTTTCACTATTTCTCAGTTGTATAAATTAGCAGTGTCATATCAAGTACCAGGTAGATAGAAAATAGTGCTTTTACATAATAGTATTCGTTAAATTTCGTTTTATTAGTAAAAACTTTTAATATTTTTATGATATGGCTCATATATTAAATTTATAGATTCTTCTGATTGCTAGTAAAAAGATGATGTATTTACCAATAAAACTAGGTAATTTGATTAATGACGCATTATTTATAAAGTTTATAATATGAAAACTAAATTATTGCCTGCTTGCTAACCGAATTTAATTCATTCGAATGCCTATCCTTTTTTATTTATCACTAGCTGCGCCTGTGGTTTTACCCGCGTAAGTCCCGATCCCGTAGAAATATCGTAAAAATATCCCGTAATGAATAAAAAATAAAAAGTGGCCTATGTGTTAATCCAGATCTTCAGCTATCTAGGTACCGAGTTTCAACGCAATTGGTCCAGTAGTTTTTGCGTGAAAGAGTAACAAACATACACACACACACAAACTTGTAGCACAAAGTAGGATGATTGATAAAATATAATATTTTTCTTCGTGACTATACTAGTCTTGTTTTCTATGATGCTGTTTAGATTTTATCGAAAGGGTTCTCGGTTGATATTATTGGGTATGATTATAGCTTAATAGGTAAACTTCACTTCCTGGTAACCGCTTTCTTGGTAAAAACAAATAGTCATTTTTTATTAAAGTATTTATTACTTAATTTTTTAATTAATCAATTAATAGTTGCGTCACTTAAATTCTGTCCAAACTGATGTTACTAAGGTTTAGCTATTTTCGGCATCAACCGGCTAAATTTTGCCTCCAAAAGGACTAACCTTAATTTAGCTAGTAACTTATTTTATAAGTAATTGAATGAATTACCTACTTTTATCATTATAGTATAAAAACAAAGTCGCTTCCCGCTGTCTGTCCCTTTGTATGCTTAGATCTTTAAAACTACTCAACGGATTATGATGCGGTTTTTTTGCAAATATAGTGATTCAAGAGGAAGGTTTATATGTATAATTTATAACTAGCTGCGCCCCACGGTTTCACCCGCGAAGGTTCCGATCCCGTGGCCAATCGGTATAAAAAAGTAGCCTATGTGTTATTCCAGGTCTCCAGCTATCTAGATACCGAGTTTCATCGCAATCGGTTCAGTAATTTTTGCGTGAAGGAGTAACAAACATACACACACACACACAAACTTTCACATTTATAATATTTGTAGGATACAAACATAATATAGCTGTGCGAAGCCGGGACGAGTTGCCAGTCATAATATAAAACAAAGTCGCTTCCCGCTGTCTGTCCCTATGTATGCTTAGATCTTTAAAACTACGCAACGAATTTTGATGAAGTGTTTTTTGTAGATAGAGTAATCAAGAGGAAAGTTTTAGTACATAAAACAAAACTACCACGCGTACGAAGTCGCGGGCAACAGCATAAAAATAAACTAAAAATAAAGTCCGTAGGTAACTGTAGATATAAAATCTATCTAAATGTATCTACATAAAAATCTATCTACATGTATCTATATCTATCTATATATAAATCTAGCCAAATGTAGATATAAACCTATCTGTATATATAAAATTCAAAGTCCTGACTGACTGACTGATTAAAAAAGACGCTCAGCTCGAAACAATGGGCAGATCGGTTTAAATTCGCATACTTACAGTTATCCGTTAAAACATAGACATCGAATGCTAAGAATGTATTTTGGAAAATTTAAGACCTACGAAGACGTAGTCACGAGCAATCAAAGAAAACAAACAAAATCAAAATCGGTTCATCCGTTATGGAGCTACAATGCCACAGACACGTCAAACTTATAACACGCATCTTTTTCAGTCAGGGGTTTAAAACTAATCTTTGATAAATCGTATTCTTGAAAACAAAATGTTAAAAAATATATCTTAAGACTTGAAACTCAAGAAGGGAACGATGCTAAGCCGTGCTTGACCTACTCCTGGCTAAGTGTGGGGCAAACCTTATTAACGTGTTTAATCCCCTTACTGGCTTCCCCAAGCTCCCTTCCAAGGTTTTGCAGATAGCAACATTTCTATCGGCCAATGAAGAAACAAAGGTACGTTCCTACTGATCAAACTTTCTGGTCAAACTAGTTTGTCCAAAAGGAATAAATTTCCTCGTAGTCAAACTACTCAACTAAGTGGTCAACAAAAGGCGAACGAAATGGAAAAAAAAGACGAACGAAATGGAAACAAAAGGCAATCAAAACTAAAACAAAAGACGATTGCAAAAAAAACCAAAAGACGATCGAGAAAAGAAACACAAGACAAAAAAAATCAAGAGATGATTGAAATGGAAATAAAAGACGATCGTAAAAAAAACAACCAAAAACATATAATACCCTTGACATTTGACAGATGTCAATTTTCGACCGCCTTTTGTTTTTTGTTGATTGTCTTTTATTTCCGTTTTGATCGCCCTTTGTTAACGACTTAGTTGAGTAGTTTGATTACGAGGAAATTTGTTCCTTTTGGACAAACTAGTTTGACCAGAAAGTTTGATCAGCAGGAACGTACCGAAACAAAGAGCCATAATATCAAAAGAGATTATTTAATAGGCGAAAGCAGAGTTGCCAAATTCTTCCGTGTTGAATTTTGAAATTAAAATCTTTCAAATACAGTGTCTGTCATCTAGCTCTAAGCTAAGTGATTAAGCTTGTATTATGGTGACCAGATGACGGATATTATACTTAATGTAAACTTACTTTTTATTGTAAATACATTATACATACAGACCAGCAACAAATATTATACATAAATATTTCTTCGAGGCGGAAATCGACCTCTCAAACTTCTGCGTTGCAGACACGTGTTCTGCCGACGCGTCAGGTCGTTGATATTATTTTAATCAAACGTAATCAAGAGATAGAAATGTGTTTAAGTAATTAACAAAACATTTAAAAAGAAATAGAATTTCAAAAAAAAAAAAAGTAACTTTCAGACGGCTAAATCGATTTCGAGCAACCATAGCTAAGAACACTCCCGACTAGCTCACCTTTCAAACACAAGAAACAATTAAAAATCAGTTCATCCGTTCGGCAGCTACGATGCCACAGACATACACACACACAGACACAGACACGTCAAACTTATAACACTCCGTCGTTTTTGCGTCGGGGGTTAATTAGGGCAACACTCGCAACTAATTTGAAGAAAGCCAGTCTCAACTTCAGTCCTACTTTGAGTACAACCCAACGTCAATCCCTTGAGAGACATCTCCCGTATTTTTACAGTACATTTTAAACATAATCTACATTTATAATTACCGATGGAGACTGACTGCCTCTTGGGAAGGAACCATCTAAATTACCCTTATAAAATATGCAAAGGTAATTCCTTTGTTCTTAATTCTACTTTCAGAGTTCGAGCTTAGATTAGCTAACGTCTAATTATGGTGTGATTAAAATAAAAGGAAATGTAATCAGCTCATTAATGCCCTTTGAATTAATTGAAGATTTTTGTTAAATTCGGTTCCATTTTTAGATTTAACCCTGATACCTTTACTTTTACGTAATGTAGCCTTAAATCTATAAATAAAAATTCAAAGTCCTGATTGATATAGATATATCAACGAACAGCTTGCGTAATGTTTGAGTTTTAAATTTTTACTTGTTTATGCCTGTGTTTAATGTTTAGTTTTAGTTTACTTAATTTATTTTTTTATTTATTCGTTTATTATGATTAACTTTTTACTTATTTTTTGATATTTTATTTTTATTTTAATAAATTTTATTTTTATTTTAATATTAATTAATTTTTATTTTTATTTTAATTAACTTTATTTTAATTAATTTTATTATTTCTATTTTATTTTAATGATTTGAATATCTGAAATAAATTATTGGACGTCCAGTTTAAACCAATGGTCCGTCCATTGGTCTGGCTAAAATTTGGCATACAGATTACAGATAGCTATTATGACGTAGGCATCCGACTTTTAGCTATTAACACTTAAAAAGTACTGTATGTATGTATGTACTGTCTATCTCATAGCAAAGGGTGATTAATATTTTATAGAAATGTTCATTCTTTAATGGTTTTCGCATAGGTTTGTATTTAAGATATAACTTTAAGTTTCTTGATTCCTTTTAATTTGAAGATCTATATAATTTTCATCGCCTCTGTGGCACGGTAGGTGACGCAGGGTTGCGTGTTTGATTTTCACCTCAATCAAACTGTTATGTAGATATATTCGTTGTTTCTGGTCTATGTGTTTCTTTATGTATAATAATAATAATATGTATATTTGTTATTGTAAAGGGCCTCTATGTGTTGGCTTCGGCCCCACGCACGCCTTTCAAAGGTCCGATGCTCCATAGCCCCGTGATACAGGACATATAACAGACAATAATATGTATTTATAAAAGAAGTTAGTAAGTGTTCTAACCGTTTTCTGGCCATAACATAAACCTAGTTGCTTAGCTTGTGACTAGATGGGGTTGCGTAAAATATCCCATAAAATACAAAAAAAATATTTCTTTTCATTTTGCATTTCTAATTATTTGTTACTCACATTTGCTACCTACTTTACTTTGTAATTTTAAGTTTTTGAAATCTTTGTCTTAGCAAATCTTCCTTTAAAATTCGACCACCGTGCACCGTCCAAGCACTGATTTAATCACCACTTAAGCCATTCTTGCTTTAATTCACAATCTAAATTGCTGGGCCAGTAATTACCAAAGTTGAAGGGGTTTCTCAATTGTGACCAGCACTTAGACGAAGGCCACTACTAGAGACCAATTTTCGGCTTAGGGATGTCGCCAGATTCTGAATACTATCGATAAAATTTAGTCGATATCGTTATAGAAATAGGTAGGTACATAATTTTTCTTTTTTATATAGATCTTCTTTAGCTATTGTAATAGCTGTGGTCAGGAAGAGACTAAAGCAACGGCGGCGTCGTCGTTAAAAAAACCTAATTCAATTTCGGAAAAATATTATATTGAATACAAATCGTATGAGTTTAAAATATATAATAATACCTTTTCTTCTTCAGGTGCGTCTCCGTCTAACGAAGGTGCTAGCATTCGTAACCAGAAATAGAGAAGAATATTCTTCTCTATTTCTGTCGAGGCGAAAGAGCTCGACTGCACTAAATAATAACTTTAGTTAAATTAAAAAATATCGACTTCACATGTCAATACAATTTTTTTTAAATATCAAATTTTCCAACTGCCTCTACGGCCTTGCTACGTAAAGAATGTTAAACTGTTGATTCCCCCGTGGCCAAGTAGTTCTCCGGCTGCTGTCCTGGTATCAGTGGGCCGATCGCAGTATTCTTATGCAGCGTGTTTTGACAGCGTTTGCGTCATAACTATAGATTTCGTATTGCCGTAATTTCGTGACGTACACGTCACGCAAACGTCGCGCGCTTTTTGTATCGCACAAAAACGGTATCGCGATAAATTTTGACTTGACATAAATGTCAAATTAATTGTCACCTAGGAAGATCAGTCAAAAATTTCGCACAGCTTGTTTCTCGCGTAGGTTAAGTAAACCTAGACGAGCAGTTAAAGTTTAACTTTTGCGAATTTAACTTTGTAAATGTTTTTTACCCGGCGAAAAAAACGAAGGAAGTTCCCAAGTCGACGGATATATTGATGACCCAGTTGGCGCAATGGTCACCATGCCGAACTGCCGAACACAGGGTTCGATTGCCGCCCCAGACAAGTATTTATGCTTAGATATTTGTCTGTGGTCTGGTTATTTCTATGTATTATAAGTATATATTTACAAAAGAAAAGTATTTAATAGTATATCCGTTGTCTAGCACCTATAACACAAGTTTAGTTACTTAGTTTGGGACTAGATAGCGATGTGTGGAATGTCCTGCACTATTTATTTATTATTTATAAATATTTGTTGTATATGATAAAGATTTTCTTTTTTTTATCAATGCTATAGTAATGTACCTACATTGAAATTGTAACCAATTACGTAAGTGTATTATAAACACTTTAAAAAATTAAAATTGAATCTCAAATGTCGATAAAAATATTGAAACTTATTTCATCTTAACATCCCTATTTCAGCTTGTAAATTTGAAACTTTACGCCTTTAGATAAGGTTAGTTTAAACTTATTATTTAAGTTGGTATCGTATTGTTACAAATTGTAAGTGATAAGGTTATATAATATTATCGGTAAATTTTATATGATCTTGAAGATTTGCTATGCCTATTTTATGAGTTTTAATTGGTTAAGAGGAAAGGGTGCCGGCGCTCTCTCCATACAAACGTAGTCGACTCTTTCATCACGAAAATTGGCCACCGCCATCCGGCGAGGGAATGCCGCTTGCATTCTCGCATCTTTTGTGCCGGGAGAGTAGCGGGGCGGTTGATTTTATTTTTATTTTTTCGTGTATAATAATGTATTAATTAAATTCAATTTATTGTAGTTGTTTAATAAATAAGCGAAATTTTCCATCTCAACCATTTTGTTCTCAACGAAACTCAACCATTTTGTTGAAAATATATATTTAAAAAAATATAATTTCTTAGTCAATATTGTCCCACTGCTAGGCAAAGGCAAATTCCGACGAAAATATAAATTTGTAAAATATTTTTAAATGTCAGTTATATTCATTATATTCATAAATAAAGCACGTAGTGTAAAAATGTTATTTATACTCGTTTTAAAGCGTTCGGGGTCATTAATCAAGTTGTATCGCTCTTGACTGCGGTTAAAAGAGTTGATAACAAAGTTTGTGTAAAGATTAACCTTTTTTTGATAAGTTGGCGATTGAGTTGAGAGAGATCTAGGGTGAAATGAAAGCAGACTACGGGGGGTTTTTGGCGGGAACGAGTTAACAACATGTCGTGCTGCAGTTTTATTTTCATGAAACTTAGTTGTAACCCGAGTTGAATTGTATAATTCTGGTGGAATGTTATTCAATTTAGTTCTGTGAAAGTGCTCAAGTGTAGTGAAAGTAAAAATCAGTGTTAAACATGAAGTGTTCTCGTTGCTTCCAAATCTCTTATTAAGGTTATGGTAAACTTGCCACCGCTTTACTATAGCCCCTGACTTGACGGACTATGACGACTTTGACTGTTTTGAAACACTTTCGGCTCGATTTATGAAAAATCGGGTCATAATTTGATGTTAAATATAACTTGACACTGGCTAAATGCACAAGCTGTGCGAAGCCATAATTAATAAAAAAAAGCAGACTACGGACATTTGTGTCGCGGACATTGGCATACTGAAAGTCAGAAGTCTAATTAAATAAATAATAAATATTTCAGGACATTCCACACATCGCCATCTAGCCCCAAGCTAAGTAACTAGACTTGTGTTATGGGTGCTAGATAACGGATATACTACTTATATGCTTTTCTTTTGTAAATATATACTTCTAATACATAGAAACAACCAGACCACAGACAAATATCTAAGCACAAATACTTGTCTGAGGCGGGAATCGAACCCGCAAACCTGTGTTTGGCAGTCCGGCATGGTGATCATTGTGGCAACTGGGTCGTCATATTAACTCCAAGAAGAATAATAAAGAAGAACAAAATTTATCATAGGGCCTTCTTGTAGCTACTCATGCGTTGACCACTGTGGACTTAAGCTACGAACCATTTTGTTTCGCCTCTGAAATTAAATAAAAATATTTTTGTTCAGTATTAAACATTGTCAAAAAAAGAGGAAGTTCGCAATTCGTCGCGCATGTATATTTTTCTAATAAAAAAAAAACTTATGAGGTGTCAAGGGACACCCGGATGGAACGAAGTTCCTTTCGATTAATTAGTGAAGGAATTGTATTTTTTTTAAGTTATACTAATATTTTTTCTATTATTAATCAGTATGCTCAATTTTAGTTAATTGGCTTGCTTTCTATAAGAGAGAGAGAGTGATAGACAGAGAAACACGCGAACGCCGCACGGCTTACAACTATAGCAAAAAGTGTCGTTACAACTTTTGGTCTTATTTTTTTCGGTCTAGCCCCCTTTCGCAACGCTCGATAAGGAACTTCGTTCCAATAAGATAATATAGATACTATATTTTATAAAAATTACTTTATCTACTTCATATACCCTGTAGGAACCAGTTAATATAAGTCTATTTCACTTTAAAAACTTTTTCTACCTGAGGGACAATTAACTTACCGCATACCAGTTCCCTCAACCATTTTTCCAGTTCCCTCAGTTTTTAGAAAATATTAAAAATGTACTCAATGTTTTCGTGTAAAAATAGGTTAAACATTAAAAACTTAATTAACATTGGGATTCAATCTGATAACAAAGTATAGGTACTACATAGAGATTGACGAGGTTATTTTGGAACGTTGTAAAATAGACTGCCACATCATGATCTTCTTCTTCTCGTATAGTGGTGTGGCTCACCTATTGTTAGAGTTTTCAGATCGCCTTAAGGCCTCTACCTTGACCTAACGACTGCTACTAGGGGCAGCAACCGGGACCAACGGATTAATGTGCCTAATATTCATATCATGATAGCATAAGGATGAAATTAGGTTTTTGGCTTTTTGAGGACTCTAGCACCAAAAATATACAAATAAAAACAATACCAGCAGGTTTAACAAGCGTAAGTACCTTATGAGAATAACCGGATAAAACGTAGCCTTCATTATTCCACATGTTCCAACGTATCCTCATACCAAGTTTCATCGTCTAGCAAAAATAGGTTTAGTAGATAATAATATAGGACCTATACGTAAGTACAGCGAAAAAAGGACCTGTTCTCGGAATGGCTTATTCTTCAAAGGACTTGTTCTCATAATACCTCATTCTGTAAAATACTTATTCGTAAAATGCCTTATTCGTTTAATAACCGATTCTTATAACGACTCATTTTTTAAATTCCTGCCAGTTTTTAAGAATGTTTAAGGTGAGAGGTTACCGGCGCTCTCTCCATACAAACGTAGTCGACTGTATTTTCCCTGGATTATGACCCTAGAGCAAATATTTTTGTTGCATAAAACTTATAACTGCCATAACCATGCCCCAATGCTTTTTATTTCTTTTTTGTTTTTTATATCTTAATTTATATGATAATTAGAAAATGAAAAACACCAAGCAGTTATAGTTATGTTTTATGGCACAAAAATATTTGTGCTAGTGTCATTATCCAGGGAGGAAACAGTTGAATACGTTTGTAAGGAGAGAGCGCCGGTACCCTTTCACCTTAAACCTACTTTGTTTATCTACTCAAACCTAATTTGTGTTTCTGGTGGTCCGTCTTAGTGTCTGTCATCCGTCTCAGCGAATCCATTTAGTAGGCCTTCTCCATCCCCTTTCCACCAATAGTCTAGAGCATTTGACATCCAATCATGACCTGCATGTCTTTTGATATCGTCGTTCTATCTTAGTGTATTTTCGAAACATAAATTTAGGTAACCTAAAATCCGACGAGATAAAAATCTGACTCAACGAAAATCTCACAAAACAGACAGATAGACGAACAAGAAAGTTATCTTATAAGGGTTCATTTTACCTTCTGAGGTATGAAACACTAAAAATAAAAAATCTTCGACGCCAAAACTCTTTGGTAATTAAGGTTTCGTTAAAGAAAAAAAGAACATTGCTTTGACTAAACAAGAAGATATAAGAAAGACGAAGAATAAATGTTATACCTTACTAAACTTGGTGCAAAAACTTGACACTGGCTTTATGCAGAAATCGTGCCCAGCCAAAACATGAAAATAAACTACAGGTTGTTAGATATACCAACTGATACCACACGGTCGATTCCACTTTTCCACTCGAATTCACATTCACACGATACCTACAGTAATTTAATGTTCAAACGACATAACCAAAACCCTTTTGTGAAATATCCATTCTAAACATCGACACAGTGTTGGCCAATTATGTGAATGCAGTTAATCGACTTTTAACTTAGCTGCTTATAAAAAACAGTTTGAATACCTGACAATTGACATGATGTCAATACAACGTTATTCAAGGAACCAGATTATTCAAGGAACATACTAAGTACCGCACTAAGATATATTTTAAAAATAATAAATTTCAAATATACGTCCTTAGAGATAATAACATGTTATTAATAATAATATTAAAATTAGTATGTGGAGCTTCACCTGGTGCCGTAACACTGTTACTCCCAGTGGTCCTTGAAAACAGGAGGCTGTTAGTGATGGAACGAAGCCGAGTGAGCGCAGAGGCCAATAGTTTTCTAATTACGGCGTAAAAGATGTCTTTTACGAAGACACACGGATGTCCGTGGGCGCCTTGGCAAACATCCCCATAATTAACTTATGATTTACTTTTAAAATGTTTGTCGACTGACGAACTTTCATTATTGACGTGATCCCCGCGATTACCTGAGGCAACTTGGTAATACACTATGACAAATGCTTTAGTAAGCGATTAACCTTTTTTGACGAGATAACGTCGTATAAATCGATGAACACCGGCATATACAAAAAAGTGTGTCACCATCGCACACGTTCCGTTATTGACAAGGTAACCAAGGTAAGCTTGTGACAAGCCAACGATAATACGTTGCCATGATTGCCATTCATGTTTTTTATGACGTAATCTATTAAAAACATCGACTTTACAGACAAGCAGTATTTGAATAGATTTGTAATTATTGATTAGAGTTTAATCGGTGCAGCGTTCGCAGCGCAGTTTAAACTCTAAGTGCTAACTTGTTCCACTTGTATTTTTCAACTGTGACCGCCACCGGCCTGTGAAATACTAACCAAAACCAAGTACCAATACTCGATCACGATTCACGATCCGTTACACCGCCCCCCATTTATCTCTGATTGAACAATCACAAGTTTAGTTTTGCGCTAAGACAAAGGGTTATCTTTGTACTTTGAACTAAGGTTTTAACCCTTTCTTCGTTGAAGCTAGAACAATGGTATTCAGGGTGGGTAAGATTTATTTGCACGGTAGGATGGAAAGAGCTAGTTTCTCTAGGGATTTGTCTTACATGAACGAGTTCATCGCCGCGCTGCTCGATGCTTGTATGAGATTCGATCAATGGTTTGCGAGACAAGCCTGGGCTCTGGTTTGCGGCTTGAACTGGACTCTTAGCATAATCGTATACATGGTCGTTTCTTTTTCAAGTTTTGGCTTCACTTCGTGCATAAAGCCAATTTCAAGATGTATACTCGTTTAACCTTTTTTTTTTCTTTTATTATGGCTTCGCACGTGTGCATTTAGCCAGTGTCAATTTATATTTTGCATCAAATTATGACCCGATTTTTCATAAATCGGGCCTAAAGTGTTTCAATACAGTCAAAGTCGTCATAGTCCGTCAAGTCAGGGGTTATAGTAAAGCGGTGGCAAGTTTACCATAACCTTAATAGGAGATTTGGAGGCAACGAGAAAACTGCATGTTTGACACTGATTTTTACTTCCACTACACTTGTGCACTTTCACAGAACTAAATTGAATAACATTCCACCAGAATTATACAATTCAACTCGGGTTACATCTAAGTTTCATGAAAATAAAACTGCAGCACGACATGTTGTTAACTCGTTCCCGCCAAAACTCCGATTAACCTTTATTTATCTCCTCTAAATCTAATGTCTTCTTGAAACCTCGCCGTGAAGTTTTTGTGTCAACGAAAAAGTTTCAGGTACCATTTAAGCCTCACACTCGTTTGTACACTTTTGAAATGAACTAAATTAGATACTGTTATCTACTGTTCATAGTATAAATAACCTTTGTTTTAAAAAATCAGCTGTATTTCGAATATATTTAACCTCAAATTTTTTTTTTTACAAATTTCCAAATGTAGTAGAAAAAAAGTTATTTGTTAAGGTGCACAGAAGTAGCCCTCAACGGCTTGCTAGTATAATTACCAATAATCCTGTATATATATATATATATATTATTAGATGAAACTGTACACTCATCATAGTTCAAATTCGATATTTGCCTCAACAGTTTCTATCGCTTCAATAAACTCAGTAATACCTGTGTAGGTATATTGTCTTCTTATACCTTTCGTCTGTTATATCCTTGTTAAAGCGAAGTTATTGAACAAAGTAACAATAATGTGTATTGGTTGGGCGTCACACGGATCTATGGCTAATAAAGGAGACTCATATTTATGAAGGTTAGGCCATATTATTTTTTATGAGTCCGTGATGTAGTAAAAGAAATTTCGTTTATTTTCTTATTTTCTATTGTGTTTTTTTCTGTGTCTTCTTCTTGGTTACTGACTTTTGCACGCTTAGTAATTTAGTCAATTACAACTGATTATGTGAATTTTAAAGTTTGTCCAGAGGTTGTACGGTTTAAAAAATTCATTTCCTTAGGATACATATATCCGGATTTGACATAACACGTGGACATCTATTCCCCATCTATAGCATGGGGAAATAAGGAAGACAATAGACCAAAATCAAACAAATGACATTGACAAGAATGACAAGCACATGGGTATAAAAAAACGAAATGATTAGTTTGATTTACGACGACATTCTATGTACTCTATGTTTTCTTATAATGGCAATAATTACGAGGATAAGCGTTTCCCCCGTTTTGTCTACCGTGGATAGTATCACCCTTGCTCCCATGCTCGGGCGGTGGACAAAACTGACAGAGGGAAAGACTATTTTGTCCTTTCCCTGTGATAAAATGTCTCCGACCATGCTAGCCCTGCTAAGATACCTCGCTATTAGCCACGAATGCAATTTTGCCGATATAACGTAATTTCAAATCCACCCCGATTACTTTTACCGTACTCAATTCTCAATTAAAAGTGCTCTTCAATTCCACCTAAGTTTGTGTTTACTTCCTACATCGGAGTACCCTTTATTTGCGAACAGAGGAAATGAAACAGCGTTGTAAGCTGAACAATTGAGGGCCAGTAAAGATCTTGTTTGGAACTACTGTTGAGACTTGAGGATTGCAATTTTAGGTCTATCAAAAGTAAGTTTATTTAGTTGACGCCATTTCTGTTATTAGTTAAGTTAGAGTCAAACTAAGCCACAGTCTAGGTATATATGAAGAAGAATAGTATTATTATAATAAAATAATAAAACGATTAAGGTGAAAGGGTACCGGCGCTCTCTCCATACAAACGTAGTCGACTGTTTCCTCTCTGGATAATGACACTAGAGCAAAATATATTTTTGTGGCATAAAACCTGTAACCGCCATGACTATGCCCCTATGTCTCGGTTTTTTTCATTTTCCAATTATCATAGATATTAAGCTTTGAAAAACAAAAAAACAAAACATAGGTGCAACAAAAATATTTGCTCTAGTGTCATTATCCAGGGAGGAAACAGTCGACTACGTTTGTATGGAGAGAGCGCAGGGTACCTTTCCTCTTAACGCATGACACAAAAAACACTTTGAAAGAATTACTTTTAGCAGAGAAAGATAAGCGTACATTTAGCTATCAAAAGGTGATTAAAATAATGAATTCCCATTTATCAAATTCCGACTTCCATTACCCCAAAACATATCGTTTTGAAATCCCATCCTTATCAAATCATTGTATAAAACGGCCAACATTCAGCGCCTATGAACCGTTGAACCATACAACCTCTCATAATCCGTATGCATTAAACGTGCCTTAGCATTCGAAACGATTTTTCAATTACGAACCTTTTCACTTCTTTTGAATGAAGCATTAGAATACCCGTCACGTTTTATCGGATACCACTCACGGCACTCATTTCGCCCAATCCATCCGACACGATGGTCCAATAGTTTCAATACGTACGTTGAGAAAGGGTGCCTGAATGGCCGTGTGTCCGGATAAAACAATTTGAGATAGTTTGTACAACAGTAATTGGTGATGGGTTTGTTGACCAAGGAAAATGCGGATTGAATGGGCTATTTTTTGTGGCACGTGCCTGGGTGCGGGTTAGATTTGTTGAGTGAATCCTCTTGGGTTGAGTAGTCAGTAATTTGTTAACCGTTTGGGTTCATTAGCAACACTGTAGTGACATTTGTGGGACTATTTATTTGAAAATAAACTAATAGTGGTTTAGAAACGTATATTCTTGGACTGTCGACTCGCCTCGGCTTCGTACGGTTATATAATGCATGTATTATACATATAAACCTTTCTCTTCAATCACTCTATCTAGTAAAAATGTGTGGTACTCGGGGACTGCCGCGGTAAAGCTATTGCATCGTGCGTGCTTCGTACAGTCATCCATGATCTGTCATCCGTCGTCCGTCATTTGTCGTCCGTCATCCGTTTCCATTGGACATTACACACTGCACGCTAACACAGCCGCAGAAGAGAAGTCAAAATAAATTGGCGGAGTGGGGGGGGGGTGTTAGGTTTTATTTTCGTTACGGAATTTCTTGATTCGGTCGCCGCGGTCAAAGCCCGTGATAAAAGCTATGCAACAGCATAGAAACCGCATCAATATCCGTTGCGTGGTTTTAAAGATCTAATTATAAATAGGGACAGACAGCAAGAAGCGACTTTGTTTAATACTATGAAGTGATAGTGATACCTATATTTTTAATGTAGACAAAGACAACAAGTACCTAGATGTATTTCTATGCCATCCATTAACAATAGGTAATAACATTACCCTTAAGGTCTTTGACTTTGTCTAATGGCCTTCTAAGTTAATATTGAATAATAGAATAATAATTAATATTATTCTACTATAACATGAAAAGCCATTTGCCTAAACGGCTTTACTTCAGTATCAAAAGGACAAAAAGGACCGATTCATTACTTAACACTCAAAATCTTTCTTATAAACTTCTTTCAACAATATTCTAAAGCAAACAATCAAGACGAGCTTAGGTACTCCGAGTCTGATAGACCCTTGATAAATAAACGTTACGTGAAATTTCCGTAATTCGTTCGAGAATGAAATGTCTGAATTAATAATTTATTTAGACGATAGACAAACAAGATGTTCTGTACGATATTGTACCTAAATTGTCTTTTGCGTCTCAGAACTTCAGCGATTCGGAACTCAAAATTCACTCTGCAATGACTCAGAAACTTCGAATCCTACAAATATTATAAATGTTAAAGTTTGTGTGTATGTGTGTGTATATTTGTTACTCCTTCATGCTATCCTACTAATCCTACTAATATTATAAATGTGAAAGTTTGTGTGTGTGTGTATGTTTGTTACTCCTTCACGCTAAAACCACTATACCGATTGGGATAAAACTCGGTATGTAGATAGCTGGAGCCCTGGATTAACATATATGCTACTTTTTATCCCGATATTCCCACGGGATCGGGACTTACGCGGGTGAAACCGCGGGCCGCAGCTAGTATTATAAATGTGAAAGTTTGAGTGTGTGTGTGTATATTCGTTACTCCTTCACGCTGAAACTACGAAATCGATTCGAATGAAATTCGATATATAGACAGCTAGAAGCCTGGATTAAAATATAGGCTACTTTTTATCCTGATATTCCCACGGGATCGGGACTTACGCGGGTTAAATCGCGGGGCGCAGCTAGTTGTATATAAAAGTTTGGGGATAAGCAAATTGTATGAACTTTCAACGGCTATTAATCACGGAATTCACAAAAGTACAAACACTGGAATTGTAAATTTTAATTTGTTGAATGGGGGGTGGTTATCCCCCCTCGTTCGTATTACCCCCCTAGCCTTAGCAATTATTTAGAACGGAAGGCTTAAAGGGTCGTAGCAGGAGGTGACTGTTACGGAACTACGCGCCCCCTTACAGTATTTGTAACGGTTTACGACTAAGCTTGCGTTTATCTTGGTCGGTTTTTTTTATATCAAATTATTTTATTTTATTCATTACTAAATAGCGAGTTTCGCAATCGGTCCAGTAGTTTTAGCGTGAAGGAGTAACAAACACACACACACACACACGCACACACAAACTTTCACATTTATAATATTAGTAGGATTGTTTAAAACGTTAATTACATCTTTGAAACCTTTTTTACGTAAAAATTGGGATATATTCTTAATAAAACTTTTGTAACTCGCACGATTTGTATTGATAGTAATGTCTATGACTGACCGTGACTATTTGAACATAGTCAAAACGTCAAGTTATGAAAAATAAAAATACGCGATTAAGACCCGAGAAAATAATTACTATAATTTGTTAATCTTTAATAATTATTAAAACAATACTATGAATTATTTTGTTTGTCTACACTATATAATATTATAAATAGGAATTATTTTTTGTTTGTTTGTTTGTAAAGAATAGGCTCCGAAACTTCTCGACCGATTTCGGTGAGACTTGATATGAGGATACATTGATTCATTGGGAATAACATAGGCTACTTTTTATTCCGATACTGTCACGAGATCGAGAGTTACGGGGGTGAAATCGCGGAGCGCTGGTAATCTTATATATAAAAATGAATTGCTGTTCGTTAGTCTCGCTAAAACTCGTTAACGGCTGAACGGATTTATCTTATCTTAGTCTTGAAATGTTCGTAGAGGTCTAGGGAAGGTTTAAAAGGCGAGAAAAAAATCGAATAATTTCCGGGAAAACCCTATCAATTCCTACGGGATCGGGACTTACGCGGGTGAAACCGCGGGGCGCAGCTAGTCTTATATATAAAAATGAATTGCTGTTCGTTAGTCTCACTAAAACTCGAGAACGGCTGAACGGATTTATCTTATCTTAGTCTTGAAATGTTCGTAGAGGTCTAGGGAAGGTTTAAAAGGCGAGAAAAAATCGATTCCCACGGGATCGAGACAAACGCGGGTGAAACCGCGGGGCGCAGCTAGTAGAATATAAAAATGAAATATTTAACAAATTCCGCTGATGTTAATATATAATTTTTAATCCATTATCGCGTGTTTCCCAGCTAGATGCCTGACGAGTAAGTACGTGTTACCCTTTTTCAATTTCCACTAACTGCAAATTCCAAATAAAGAATGCCGATATGAATAAAACTAGTTTTTGTGATTGCTAACTTTAATATAAGTTTCAATATTGTTACCATAAAATGTGATGATTAAACAAAAATAAACAATAATAATTATGAATAAAACTAGATTTTGTGATTGCTAACTTTAATATTAGTTTCAATATTGTTACCATAAAATGTGATGATAAAACAAAAATAAACAATAATAATTATGAATAAAACTAGATTTTGTGATTGCTAACTTTAATATAAGTTTCAATATTGTTACCATAAAATGTGATGATAAAACAATAATAATTATGAATAAAACTAGATTTTGTGATTGCTAACTTTAATATTAGTTTCAATATTATTACCATAAAATGTGATGATAAAACAAAAATAAACAATAATAATTATGAATAAAACTAGATTTTGTGATTGCTAACTTTAATATAAGTTTCAATATTGTTACCATAAAAAGTGATGATAAAACAAAAATAAACAATAATAATTATGAATAAAACTAGATTTTGTGATTGCTAACTTTAATATTAGTTTCAATATTGTTACCATAAAATTTGATGATAAAACAAAAATAAACAATAATAATTATGAATAAAACTAGATTTTGTGATTGCTAACTTTAATATTAGTTTCAATATTATTACCATAAAATGTGATGATAAAACAAAAATAAACAATAATAATTATGAATAAAACTAGTTTTTGTGATTACTAACTTTAATATTAATTTCCATATTGTTGCCATAATGTGATGATAAAACAAAAATAAACAATAATAATTATGAATAAAACTAGTTTTTGTGATTGCTAACTTTAATATTAGTTTCAATATTGTTACCATAAAATGTGATGATAAAACAAAAATAAACAATAATAATTATGAATAAAACTAGATTTTGTGATTGCTAACTTTAATATTAGTTTCAATATTGTTACCATAAAATGTGATGATAAAACAAAAATAAACAATAATAATTATGAATAAAACTAGATTTTGTGATTGCTAACTTTAATATTAATTTCCATATTGTTGCCATAATGTGATGATAAAACAAAAATAAACAATAATAATTATGAATAAAACTAGATTTTGTGATTGCTCACTTTAATATTAGTTTCAATATTGTTACCATAAAATGTGATGATAAAACAAAAATAAACAATAATAATTACACCTAAGTAGTACATTGTATCACAAAGATAAAAAACCAAAGGGTGAAAACCAAATGAAGGATTTTTTTCGCCCGAATAACGCAAAGTGCTTTTCATCATAATTATACGAAGAAATAAGGAAAATAATTTGAAAATAGAAAAAGGCGTAGCCATTTATTTTTAACAGTAAATTAAATAAATAAAATATATTGTAGGATATTCCACACATCGCCATCTAGGCCCAAGCTAAGTAACTAGACTTGTGTTATGGGTGGTAGACAACGGATATACTACTTATATACTTTACATATATAAATATAAAAATATATACTTATAATACATAGAAAAAACCAGACCACAGACAAATATCTAACTTGTCTGAAGCGGGAATCGAACCCGCAACCCTGTGTTTGGCAGTCCGGCATGGTGTCCATTGTGCCAACTGGGTAGTCAATTCGTTTGTTAATAACCATTTTGTATCCTCAAAAACATAAACAAATCATAACAAAGCCAAAACCAACTAAGTTGACTAATGAAATACGTCATTCAGACGGCGAAAAAGCTACTTTTCTACCTGTTAGCGCTGAAGGTTTCTTTGCTGAAAAACGGCTAAATTTTTATAATAATATTTAATGATGAAGTAGGTATACGTATTATCTATACATATAAACTGCTTTGTCCTTAACTACAGACTGACTGACTGACTGACGGATCAACGCACAGCCTAAACCGCTGATCGTAGAGACCTGAAACTTGGAGGGTGTGTTTTTTGTGTGACGTAGGCATCGGATAAGAAAGGATTTTAAGAAATTCCATCCCTAAGGGGGTGAAAAAGGGGTATGGGACAACGTGATTCCTTGGTCCAATCTTCTTCAAATTTTGCATAAACATCCTTTAACAGAATTGATGGAAGGCGTATTTCGTGTTTTTTTTTAATTCATCCCCTAATGGGGTTAAAAAGGGGTAGGAAGCTATTTTCGGGGTGATTTGCTTCGAAGTTGATATCAATACTCCTTTTAACTTACCTACATTGTATTTTGACACATGTTCGAAAACTCAATCCGATTTTATTAAAAAAAGGTTGCACTTTTAGGACACGGACTCATAGGGACGTAGAATGCGAAATTTGAAATGGTAAAGACTAGAACATTTTGGTTATAAAATATACGAATTATTTCATATTCAAAACTAACTGCGTACTGCGGTTTGACCCGCATAAGCCGTGATCCCGTGGGAATATCGGGATAAAAAGTATGCTATACTATTATGTAATCTGTGACGTTCGTGTTTGGTTCTACTAATTTAAATTTCAAATGCAAATTTCGATGTAATGTATAACACGACCTTCCTCGAAAAAAGAGCTGTCTAATAGTGAAAACCAAATTTCAATTGGTTTAGGTGTTTGTAATTGTATAACAAACAATCAGACAGGCATGAAATTTAAAAACTAAGCATATGTATTACAGTCTCCTAGACCCATTTTTGAAATTTGCTTCCAAGTACAGACTTTTTGTCCTCTCTGACTTTATTATAAGTATAGAAAAAAAACTGAATATACACAAATATAAAACAATATTTAATTAAACCAACCAACCGATTTTTGGTAATATTAAAACCCACATAAATATATTAGAGTTAAAACCAATTAAAACTCCTATTAGAATTATTTTCGACTTATTTGTGGACAAAGTCGCGGGCAAAAGCTAGTTGACAATACAAAATATCAGTGAGCGAGTCGTTGCGTACTCGTCGCTGTCCGTGAGTGCGCGGGCGCCAAGCGTTTCTCCGCCACCTCGCTCCACATCGTTCCCCTCGACGTCTCGCTTGCTCGGGCGTAGACACTACCAATTTCTACCTTTACTACTCTTTTAGTTGGGTATAACGTTCTTATGGGTTAGTATCAGACGGTATATAACACAAGTCGTCTTATGCAACAACTTGTCTAAAAATCATGTGAACTAATTTGCAATTAGTCTTCAATGTAACATCGTCTATGAAGCAACTCGTCATAATTGTTTTTTGTCAACTGCTCTGTTATCAATCCTACTAATCCTACTAATATTATAAATGTGAAAGTTTGTGTGTGTGTGTGTGTGTGTTTGTTACTCCTTCACGCAAAAACTACTGGATTGATTGCGATGAAACTCGGTATGTAGATAGCTGGAGACCTGGATTAACACATAGGCTACTTTTTATCTCGAAATCCTACGTGATCGGGACTTACGCGGGTGAAACCGTGGGGCGTAGCTAGTACAACATAAATGCAATTTGCCTAAAAAGATAGGTCGCTTATGAAGCAGCTCGTCTATGTTATAATTTGCCTACATTTCTAAGTGACAACATTTGGTTAGCCTTCAAACTGTGACAATCAGCTAGCCATCGGCCGATTCTTTAATCTGTAATTTAAGGATTTTTTATCATCTAAACACAGCGTTAACTTCTAAAGCTCATGCAATATTTCAGAAGCCACCTACGTCAAGTTATCTTACTCCCAGGCAACGTGCATAAAACAATCACAAAGTCAATTTGTTATACAAACATTTGTTCACAGCTGATTTATCTATAATCTAGGCAAAGGCCCTATCCATAGTCCGGGCCCGAGTCTGTGTTTAACTTCCGTTAATTGTTTGCCTCCGGTTCTAGCGTAATTACCACTATAGATAGAACCACAGTAGTGGAACACGGACCTTAAATTTGGTATATTATGTTTAACTGTGTGGTTCAACACAAAATGGGCCATTCTAACCGTGACAAAGTCTTAAATTGGATAATTTTTAATTTAAATTATTTAACGAAGTTACCTGTAAGTAAAGTTCTATCATGATTATTTGGGGCTATTTATTTGCTGCAACACTCCATATAAACACATAATAAAGGAAGTTATTTTGTATTGCATATTTAGACTTATGTATTCGTATAACTTTTTATAAGCACAACCCTAGGTACTTATATATTTACTTATTTTACCGTAATATATGCAAACAATTTTTATTTTAACTACCAGTTGCGAATCTGTCAAGTAGCAACTTGACAGATTCGCAACTGGTAGTTTTAGCTTGTTTGATAGGTAGAAAAGAAATAAGCTCAATTGATATTGAGCTTATTTCTTACAGCTCTTCTTTATTCAAAAGTTGCTTAGAAGAACTCATGAGAAAAGTTGCACATAACAGACCCTTAACTGTTTTCCTGAACGATTTTAAGAGTTTATCTAACTATCAAATAATATGCAGCCGAGATGAGAATGTTAAAATGGAAGTGTGGAGTAACGAGGATGGATAAAATAAGAAATGAGTATTGCAGAGGAAGCCTGAAAGTAGCACCAGTTACTGAAAAAGTAAAAGGGAACCGTTTTAGTTGGTATGGACATGTGATGACAAGAGAAGAGATGCATGTAGCTAAAAGAGTGATGAGTATGAATGTAGAGGGATGTAGAGGAAGAAGATGACCTAAGAAAAGATGGATGGATTGCGTCAGACAAGACATGAGAGAGATGAATGTTAACGATGAGTTGACGACTAATAGGAGTGAATGGACGAAGAAGACATACTGCGCCGACCCCAAATAAATTGGAATGAGGGCAGGAAAATGATGATGATGATGATCTAACTATCAAATAATCAAACATAACAACACAACATTACAATAAAATATTAATAACTGTGAATCAAATACCTTGATTAATAACAAAACCTATTAACAAAATTATTAGCGATTACTATAATGTCAACTATTCCTAACTAGATTCACCAAAATCATAACCATAAAATGTTGTTATTACTGGTTATAATAAAAAATATATTATATTGTTTGAGGTCGTTTGATTTATTACAATGATACGGTCGAGGGTAACCTGGTCAGACTTGACACTTTTTGTCTGTCGATATTTATTTATTTTTCCCTAAAATGTGGGATGTCAATGAAGGTATGATGCTTAAATGGAAGATTTGCATAGAAAGCTTTTCGCCCTAAGCGAGGGATGCCACTGAAGTAGAATGCCTGAAATGCGAAAGCGACTTACATTAGGCTGCTGAGTGAGGCCATGCGTGAAGTGGACAATAATGCTTGTCAAGTTTCTAGGATTTTACTGTTTAATATCTTCATTATTATTCAAGCAATTTTTGGAAAAATGTACTTGTACATATTAAATTCTAGATTTTCAGAGTTACTACCTCAACTAATGTTTAAAAACCGTTGCTGCTTCAGATGAAGTTGGCGTTAGCAACATAAACTTTCAAAATTTATTCTATTTTCGGCATATTAAACTTGATCCATTCGAAAAGGGATCATTGGCGAGGCAAGTTTAATTTGACGAAAATGGAATACATTTTGATAGTTTAACCTTACGATAACTCTATCTGAAGGGACAAGAGCTTTTATAAGTTTGTAAAGGTTGAAGTGTTGCTTGATCTTGGCACAATGGTCACCATGCCGGACTGCCAAACATAGGGTCGCAGGTTCCATTCCCGCCTCAGACCAGTATTTATGCTTATATATTTGTCTGTGTCTGGTTGTTTCTATGTATTATAAGTATATATTTAGAAAAGAAAAGTATATAAGTAGTAGGTATATCCGTTGTCTAGCACCTATAACACAAGTCTAGTTACTTAGCTTGGGGCTATATGGCGATGTATGTAATGTCCTGCAATATCTATTTATTTGTTGGATGAAAAATCTATGGTCAAATTAATTACCTACAGACTTGGCAGTTAGCAGATGCTGGTATTTATAACTTAAAAGGTTAGATGGAAAATCTCAAAAAAAATCGCTCGATCTGAATAAGTTTAACGTCTCCACGGCCCTGAAGGGACCCTCGATGAAAACATTTCAAGATAAACGTTAATATTTAAAGGGACATTTGCTGAGTTATTTGTCAATACATAGGGCCGGTAGGCTTTCGGAGGGGGACCGAATGATAATAAATTAATGTAAGAGGTTATGTCGATCACATTTCTTTCTTTGTTGCAAGTTTATTGTTGTGATGACTTGATTGTGTCTGTGTATTTATTTGAATGTTTTGTAAAGATTTTCCATTTTTGGAATGTTTTGTGTTCAAAAAATAAGTCAAGTGGCTAAGGCAAGGCGACACTTAAGGGGTTAACACACACTTTTGCTGAATTTGCTCCTTTTGCTATAAGTCCCAGAATTGTTTTTTTTAAGGTAAGCCGATAAAATACCATTATAGTTTTAGTGCGCGTGAAGAACCCACCTTAATTCTACACTAAATAATTCACAGATTGAACACTTTTTACTCAATCAACATACACAATAAACTCAGTAGGTAATTAAATTATAAAAAATACGAAAAAGTCAGTTTGAATCCGTATGGACCCCTCGCTACTGGTACCTACTTATTTTAGTACTGCTATTGAAATTGTGAAATTGTGTGAACATGGGAAAAAACAATTTTCTATTTATTGAATAGTATCTACCTACATAATTAGATAGTTATGTAAATATGTGTGTATAAAAATTAAAAGCCCGCGTAATTATATCCACTTAAAGTTAAACTATAATAGAAGGTCGAACGACAATGTTGGCAAAACAAAGTTACCAGTGATTGTTAAAACTTTGAATTCATGCGGTCCCCATACCTATCTGTAGACAAAGATCCCACGACAAAACTCTACCACTCATATTATATTCATTTAATAGTAAGTTATGTCATACATTATTAAATATCTTTTTATAGGGTTATTAGTAATTATACTAAAAAGCCGTTGAGGGCTACTTCTGTGCACTTAAACAAATAACTTTTGTTCTACGACTTTTGGAATTCGAACAATTTTTGAAAATTTTGTTTTTAGGTTTACCTCAAAATCAGCTGTTCCTCATACGGAGAGGTCATTAACCTTAAAGTTCTACGTATTTAGTAAGTTTTATCTACTGTTCTTAGCCTAAATGACCTTTATTTCAAGAAAATCTGCTGTTTTTCGAATTTGTATAACTTCAAAATTTCCATTCATTTTTTCGAATTTCCAAAAGTCGTAGAACAAAATTTGCTTGTTACGCGTTATTGTAGGCAGTAAATGGAGGTATACATTTGTATGGAAAGCTTCTTCTTATTGCGTCAATGCCGTTTTTACCAGACCAGCAGGCTGATTCACAAACCATCAAAAGGCTACCGAAACGAATAATGGCAACACCTAAAAAGTCGCCGAAGTGAAAGAACAGCATTTTTTTTTGTTTTGGTTGCCTTCCGACAGTTTGTGAATGAGCCTGTAGGAACTAGTCACACAAGGCGGCGTCTGTGGTTCCGCCAGGTCTTCTCTTGTGCAGGAGGTAGGGCACTATGGGCAGGAAAGTAGATGTGGCATGTCTTGCTTTGGAATCGCACTCGTGACGAGTATCCCCACTGATTTACAGTGCCCCACCTCGGACGGGAGTCGAGAAAGCGCTGTTGGATCTCTCTACCAAAACGCTTTAAGGTGAAAGGGTACCGGCGCTCTCTTCATACCAATGTAGTCGACTGTTTCCTCCCTGGATAATGACACTAGCCCAAAAAATTTTGTGCCATAAAACCTATAACTGTCGTGACTATGCCCCTATGTTTTGGTTTTTTTTTTCATTTTCTAATTATCCTAAAAATTAAAGGGTATGGTCATAGCAGTTATTAGTTTTATTCAACTAAAATATTTTCTCTTATGTCATTATCCAGTTAGAAAACAGTCGACTACGTTTGTATGGAGAGAGACCCCGATACCCTTTCCTGTTAAAAAAACAGTAGCCAATGACGTAAGAATAACATCGTTACCTCTTCAACTATAACAACTAGTATTCTACGGTCCATATGGGAACCGGTATTCGGTTGTTAGGGACAGGGTTTAGTTGGGAAACTTTGTCGTAGGCTCGCTTCTTTGATGTCGCACGTTGCGGCTGTATTTTTGGTACTTATATGTATACGTTTTATTGCTATTAGTTAGCCAGTTTCAGTTTAGGAGTTTTCGTTATGGGTAGTAATGGTCATAATAAGTAGGAACGAGTAGATGTGCGGTACGGAAATGACTGTGTTCCTTTGAGATTAGCTATGTTTCGTTAGCTCTAAAGTTTTTTGGTACATATTCTTCTTCTTCTCGTATAGTGGTGTGGCTCACCTATTGTTAGAATTTCCAGATCGCCTTAAGTCCTCTAACTTGACCTAACGACTGCTAATAGAGGTAGCAACCGGGACCAACGGCTTAACGTGCTTTCCGAAGCACAGAGGGGCTCACTAAAATACATTTTTGCCACACTACTAATTGGTCACCCACCGAAGTAATTACCGCGCCAGGCGTCGCTTAACCCACACGACCGTAAACGATCAGCGATATTCGCTTAGCTGTGAGCCCCCCGTACATATTATAATCTATACATGTAAAATGTTTTGTCCTGAATGACTGACTGACGGATCAACGCACATCCTAAACCGCTGATCGTATAGAAATGAAACTTTAAGGATGGTTGGACATTCTTTAAGAGAATTGATGGAAGACGTGCTTCGTATTTTATAGAAATAAATAACCAATTAAAAACCCTATTAGAACGAAACCGCGGACTTATGCTAGTAAAATTATATACTGTTATTTACACCATATGATCAAGTTCAAGCTCATGCATAAAATTGAGCATGCTTTTGATATTTAATTCACCTTTGTCGGCAGCAACTATCTACATCAAGTCATTAAGGTCCATTTGCAAAATGCCTGTACCCGATAATATAAATTACCTTGTTGTTTGTTGCATGGAAAATTATTGTGTACTATTTGTAGGTGAGTCCTACATTTTCGTATAGTTTAAGGTGAAAGGGTACCGGTGCTCTCTCCATACAAACGTAGTTGACTGTTTCCTCCCTAGATATTATTGTCTACAATAAAAATATTTGTGCTAGTGTTATCTATATTTATAAATATATTTTTTGTATAGAACCTATAACTGCCATGACTATGCCTCTATGTCTTGTATTTTCTATTTCTAATTATCAAAGAAATTAAGAATTAAAAAACAAAAAATAAAAAAATATATATATATAGGGGCTTGTTCAATTGTTCATGGCAGTTAAAAGTTTTAAGCAACAAAAATATTTGATCTAGTATCATTATCCAGGGAGAAATCAGTCGACTACGTTTGTATGGAGAGAGCGTTCGGTACCTAGTCAATTGTCGTTTTTAAACCCCTCCAAAAAAAACATCTAATACTGTTTTCTCGACCTAAAAAAATCTTTTCTCTTCATTTTTTTACCTATATTTAACATTTTTACTTTCAGAATCATACTTACCGGCTCGAAAATTGACAGATGCGCCGGAGTTTCAACGTCCGATCGGCAACCATACTTTCTACATCGGAAGGGAGGCTGTACTCGGCTGTTCAGTCATCAACTTGGGAAGGCATAAGGTATGATAGAGAAACTGGCCAAGTGCGAGTCAGACCAGAGTTAATTAAAAAGTTAAATATCTAAGGACCGATTGCAAGATCGCAGAAGTTCGATTTAATTAAATCAAAAAGGTGTCTAGATTTTAAAGACTCGATTTTACCTTTCTCTCAAAAATGTAAGTATGGACTAAAATTAGGTTTAGCGAAATCGATATCTTTACTGATCGATACTTTTTTGTTGTGCGGGTCCTGCTCGCACTTAATAAATTTAATTAAAAAAATAGAGACCGAAAGAGTTATGGACTCCTCCTGCTCGGAATAAGTACATCAAAATCATGTACTATTAGTTTCTATAAAACCTCACAGATTCAACGACGAAATCAATGCGAAATGCCAAGCCGTAATTAAAGTTTATCCTAAAAAACGTTAACTACGGCTACATTAAGTTACACGTTAAGTTAAGGCTACGTTAAGTATGGCAAATCAAAGGGAATTCCTTTGATTTGCCATACTTAACGTAGCCAATCAAAGGGATTCACTTTCCAAGGGAATTCCTTTGATTTGCCATACTGTGTTGATTATTTTTTTGCAAAATGAAAAGGTTCGATTCCTAGTAATGACTATTTCAAAAATCTATTGATGGAGTTTTAGTTTTTGTCAAATTCGGGCACGCAACTCCTTTCAGCATTTTTTGCTATCTCTTATCCTACTAATATTATAAATGTGAAAGTTTGTGTGTGTGTGTATGTTTGTTACTCCTTCACGCTTAAACCACTGGACCGATTGCAGTGAACACTGGACGATCCCTTTGATTGGCTACGTTAAGTATGGCAAATCAAAGGGAATTCCTTTGATTTGCCATACTTAACGTAGCCAATCAAAGGGATTCACTTTCCAAGGGAATTCCTTTGATTTGCCATACTGTGTTGATTATTTTTATGGCAAATCAAAGGGAATTCCTTTGATTTGCCATACTTAACGTAGCCAATCAAAGGGATTCACTTTCCAAGGGAATTCCTTTGATTTGCCATACTGTGTTGATTATTTTTATGGCAAATCAAAGGGAATTCCTTTGATTTGCCATACTTAACGTAGCCAATCAAAGGGATTCACTTTCCAAGGGAATTCCTTTGATTTGCCATACTGTGTTGATTATTTTTATGGCAAATCAAAGGGAATTCCTTTGATTTGCCATACTTAACGTAGCCAATCAAAGGGATTCACTTTCCAAGGGAATTCCTTTGATTTGCCATACTGTGTTGATTATTTTTTTGCAAAATGATAAGGTTCGATTCCTAGTAATGACTATTTCAAAAATCTATTGATGGAGTTTTAGTTTTTGTCAAATTCGGGCACGCAACTCCTTTCAGCATTTTTTGCTATCTCTTATCCTACTAATATTATAAATGTGAAAGTTTGTGTGTGTGTGTATGTTTGTTACTCCTTCACGCTTAAACCACTGGACCGATTGCAATGAAATTCTGTATGTAGATAGGATTAACATAAAGGCTACTTTATATCCCGATATTCCCACGGGATCGGGACTTACGCGGGTGAAACCGCGGGGCGCAGCTAGTAGTAAGATATAGCCTTGAAGGCCCACATAAAAAATCACCATGTTTATCATAACTGATCCATAACACCTATTTAAATAAATTTCTCGTGTTTTATTTTAAAAACAATTTAAATAAAAGTGTAGAATACCTAATTGCAACTAACTAATAGGTACGTAATTAACTGCTTTTTTCCAAGCCAGTCCCATTTTCTATGCAATGTAAAAGAAAACCAATATCCAAAGGGTGTAAAGTTTAATCGTTTTAAAAGAACCGGGCTTTTGTTTCTAGTAATTATCCCTGTTTACCTTAAAGGTGCCTTTAGATGAGTAGGTAGGTAGTAGTTTTTAAAAACAGCAACGTTTGGAAATACTTTAAGTATTACGGTAAAAAGTGCTGCAGGGTCTGTAGTGACGTTACAGTAATTCTTGTCTATCCAAAGGTTGCCTGGAAGAGATCTCTTTAAGCGATAAGGCCGCCCATTGTGCAATATTATTAGGTTTAATATTGTAACAGGAGTTTATGTTAGAATTAAGGTTTAATGTGGTACAATAAAGAGTTTATCTATCTATTTATCTATCTATCTAATGGCCGTCGCGTTTCGTTTCTTGTAATCAACAGACAAATAATCGGGTTACTATCGGAATGACCTTTTCTCTGAAAGTTCCAGTAGACAGTTTCAGTAGAATGAAATGAAAAAGGTACCAGCATAGACGAAATTCAGCTAAATGACACGAAAGCAGAATACCCGGCGAGCAAAGAGTCAAATCAGCTGGACGACATAAAAGCAATTTCATGCAAAAAAATATTTTTAACCTATTAACTACCATATCCAACATCTATATTAATATTTTATAAAGAGGAAAGATTTTTTTGTTATTAACGAATTGGCTCCAAAACTACTAAACTGATTTAGGTGAAACGTGGTATGATGATACATTGAATAATTGTGAGTATCATAGGCTTCTTTTTATCCCAATATTCCCACGGATTCGCAAGTTACACGAGTGAAGCCGGGAACGCTGCTATTATTTAATATTTTAATTATCTTCAACTGAATTTGTTCTTCATATTGTTGTCTATCACTGTCGCTCGTCATCTTCCTGCTTGTGTCTTTTTGGTGTTCAATGCGGGGTCACCAGTGTGGGTAGTTGTTGGTCGGTGCCGTCGGATTAGGTTTCGATAATGAAACACCGATATAACACCTAGGATCGTTTATTATGTACACCACTTAAATTTAAAAGGCTACCGGCACAAACATACGAATATTCGCATACGTCGTCGATCGAGCTAAAAATCACTACAATGAGCGAGCGGGTGTCGCGTAGGAGCGTGCGTACGTGACTGGAGAACGAACCGAGGCGGTGGACGACATTGCCCGAGCGGGTCCGAGTTATTCCGAGTCGCGAGCGCAACCGGCTGGTGGTAGGTAGGTATGACGTAGCTCGCTCGCTCGGTGCAATGCTCGAGTGCATTGTTCTCCGATCGACCGGTAGGTAATCCGATGTATGAAATCGGATAATGATTTTACAATATTACATTGAAATGTACTAAATTAATGTTGTAAATAAATAGATATCTTATAAATAAATGATGTTAAGTTAATAATGTAAATATTTATGATAGTGTATATAAATAAATATAATAATTATATAATATTAAATTTAGTATATAACTATAAATTTAGTATAGTATATAATAAGTGTGTACAATGTTTTATGTATGTATGTGTAGTAGGTTGCCCACATGTGCATTGCTAAACAGTATTAGAAATTTCTAAGTATTGTCTAAAGTCTCCTTTAACTACTATTGTACGAGTTGTTGCCACTTTGTTTGACAAAGGCGTTTTTTTTAATTTGTCTCACAAATAGTTTGTTTAATAATTTAGTTCATTGTTTTGTATATATCTATTTAAATATCTTATCCCACGAAAAATACAAATTAAAATAAACAAGTATTTAAGACTTATGTGTTTGGACGAAGGGTTTCTTTCCTAAACTTTTGTTCTACAACTATTGAAAATACGAACTCTTTTCGAAATGTTAAGGTTATGTTTACGTAATAGTACGGGATCCCTTTAAGTACGACCTTCATCGATCTGTTTAATGGATGCCAAAAAAAAATCAGTCCAGAATGATTTTATTTTTTATTTTTTTTTCTTATTAGACTTTTCGCTGGTTTGGTTGATAGACACATTTCATACCAATGAAATACATCATTTTTATTTTAACTTAACTTTAATTCATTAACCAGACCAGTGCAAATTACTAGTATCGATTTAAGATAGATAGATAGATAGATAAACTCTTTATTGTACCACATTAAACCTTAATTCTAACAAAAACAATATTAAACTTAACAATATGGCACAATGGGCGGCCTTATCGCTAAAAGCGATCTCTTCCAGGCAACCTTTGGATGGACAAGAATTAAAGAAGGGGATGGGTGGGTTGTATAACGTGAAAGGAAAATAAGGAGGAGAAAAAAATAAATATTAAAATACATAGAAAATAAAATAAAATATTCTAAATAATAATAATGAAATACGTAATATTCAGTAAAATAAATACGCACCTATACATACATATAAATACATAATATTAACTGCCTACCCAAGATTTGTGACGGTAAATAATAGTCAACCTAACGTTTGAATATTCTATAGGCTTCATTCTTTCGATTGGTATAAAATTTGTCTCTTAATCAAACCAGGGAAAGGTTAAAAAAACAAAACAAAAAATTCAATTGGTAATATAATCATAGTCTGGACTTAATTTTTTTAGACAACCCATTTGCATATTTATTGATCTATTTAATTTGATCTTTAATACTTTTCACCCATTAAACAGCACGGTGAAGGTCGTCCTTATCTTAGGTTATAAAAATCAGCTGTACCTTTGCAGTTCATTTGTTTATTGAGTTTGACTACTATCTTTTATAATATAAAAATGAATCGCAAAATGTGTTGGTAAGCGCATAACTCAACAACGTCTGGACCAATTTGGCCAATTATTTTTTTGGTCTGTTTGTTATTATCAGGAGAAGGTTCTTATGAAATAAAAAAATAAGAAAGTTGCGCAGAAAATTATTACGCGGGTGAAACCGCGGGGCGTAGCTAGTTTTAAATATTATTGCCGAAAACAGCAGATTTTCCAGTACTTATAACCTCAAAATTTTCAGAAATAGATCCAAATATCCAATCGTCATAGAGCAACTGTTGCTTGTTTAAAATCTAGACGTCTAGAACAATTCCCTTTCGTATTAAAAACCCTTTATCTAAGCACGTTGTAAGTATAATAGCGAATATGTTTGTTGAAATAAGCTATATGACAAAAATACATTTGTACAAAATGTGACTCGAGAATGAACAACCTGTAACATGTAATTATTCAATCTCGCTGATGTCATGTCTCTCATTTCCACAACAATTTCCCGTTTCCACTCAGTACTTAGTTACGACGCTACAAATTCATGAATCCTTACAAAAACTAGGCGTGGAATTAACTACACTTATGAGCAAAGTAACTGAGGTCACATTACATAAATTTAAGGATCATTTAATTTTTTAAGCCCGTAGTTTTTGCGTCGGGGGTTAAAAACAGACATGTATATTGAGGAAAATTAATTAATATAAAAAACTAGCTGCACCCCACGGTTTCACCTGCGTAATCATTTTCTGCGCAACTTTCTTAATATTTTCTTTCATAAAAACCTTCTCTTGACAACACAAAGACATCAAAAAAAGAATTGGCCAAATTGGTCCAGGCGTTGTTGAGTTATGCGCTTACCAACACATTTTGCGATTCATTTTTATATTATAAGATTAACGTGTCGCGGGACACGCTTACTTTTATGTGTGGGAGATAAATTATGTGGGAGGTTCGTTTCTGGTCAAGACGTATGCAATAATGTCAGGTAAGTTAAGATGGCGCTACAGGTAAAACTAAATCGCGCAAGCTTTGTGTCTTCATTTGATTACTAGCTGTCGCGGCAAAAGTTGTTTTGCCATATAAAAAAAAGACAAAAAATGTTATGCAAATCGGTGCAGCCGTTTAGGTGGAGTTTGGCAACTAACACCGCGACACGATTGACATCAAAATTTAAATGTCACTCAATTGTTTTGCCTTCCTGGAACCTCTCTATTTAAACTTGAACTTTATGCTATGGTATTAAAGGTCAAATTGACTTTTAAATATTATTATGAATCGTTTGAATGGGATTTGAGAGTATAGAAAGGGTTGTTTTTAGACATTTTCAGGCAATTTTTTGTATGTTTTTCTCCGTAAGAACCATTCTTGTATTTAAAGATATATTAAAAAAAAGAATTAGCGAAATCGGTTCAGTCGTTCTCGAGATTTGCGCTTAGGAACACATCAGCGACATTTTCATTTTTATATCATAGATAGAATAGATAAGGTAAAACATAGATTTTTGACTGTAAGAGCTTTTTGGATATCCAGTCCTTGGTTTGAATAGTACATACCTTTACAGTTTATCTTACGGTTTTTCGTTTCCCATTTTTTTATAAACGCGTAACATATTTTCTGGGCTTGGACCCCACCCGATAACCCGCGATAAGAAACTTCGTACCAAAACAATTTTATTATCCTAATTATTGCAGTAGTTTGGCCAATCGAACTACTGGACAAAATAATCTCAACAGTTTAGTAACTGACTTGGCAACTTAATTACTGTGACAAAGCCGATTCTTTTTGTTAAATTCTAATGGAAACTTTATTTGATGAATTGATTTCCACAGATTGTTTGTAAGAATTGACAATGTGTCCAAAATTCATTGGTCCAAAATGTGATTCGCTAACAAAGAAAAACTTGAAAGAAAACTCGATTACGTATTAATTTTAACAACCAAACTTACGAACTCATTACGTAAGAAAAATGTTTATTTCTCTTTTGTTTTCTTCAAAAGGAGATTCATTTGTTTTCTTCCGTTTATTGCGTGTAACATCTGTAACATATTGTAATTAAAATGTTAGGGTGTTGTTCCCGTATTATACTCCACTAGCTTGTACCCGTGGCTTCGTCCGACTAATCTAATATTATAAGAATACTAGCTTTTGCCCACGACTTCGTCCGCGTACACGTCGAAAATGGTACATTTAACCAACAACCCCCAAAATAACTTTCTACCCCTTTTTAACCCCGTTAAGCGTTAAATTTCAATAAAATATGAACACGTGTTCCATCAAATCTGTTAATAACGTTTATGCAAAATTTGAAGTAGATTGATCCAAGGAATCACGTTGTCCCATACAAACTTTGCCCCCCTTTTTTACCCCCTTAGGGGTAGAATTGCGGAAAATTATTTCGTATCGGATGCCTAAGTCATACAAAGAACACAACCTCCAAGTTTCAGGTCTCTACGATCAGTGGTTTAGGCTGTGCGTTGATCCGTCAGTCAGTCATTCAGGACACAGAATTTATATGTATAGATATATTTTGAGGGACCCATATTCTTCTTCTTATGGTGCCTCTCCGACTAGCAAAGGTTGTCAGTCAATTTAGAATATTCTTCTATATTTCTAACAAGGAGAAAGAGTTCGGCCGCACTCGCTATCCCCGTTCACTCCCGGATGTTACGCAGCCAAGGTTTTTTCCTCCGACCGACACGTCTTTTGCCCGCGATTTATCCCATCATATTTAGTTGCAGTAACTCGTACCTATCATGTCTCAATACATGTCCCAGGTAGGCAAATTTTCTTTGTTTGACGGTCTGCAAAAGTTCACGATTTTGCTTTACTCGTCGGAGAACCTCAACATTGGTTACTTTTTGATCCAGCTTTAGCAAGCATCTGCCTGTATGCCCAAATTTCAAACGCCTCTACACGTTTTCTGTGATCTTCTTTGATCGTCCAAGTCTCTCATCCGTATAGAACAATAGGCCAGAAGAGGGTCCCATGAGATCACCATTTTGGCTTTATTTTGTTAGACTATTTTTTACAAGATTATAATAGCTGTTGGATCTACGGATAAATAAATAAGACAATGCAAAGTCTAAACATAAGGACTTTGTACATTGCACATGTGTTCCCTTATAAGTCGTAGATGAATGTCAAAAAGAAAAAAAAGGAAGAGAAAAAAAAGGATCTTTAGAAAAGTGGAGAGCTTACTATAACTCTCCTTCAAGACCTTCCTTTTCTCTTTATGTTCATAATGAACAGCACCTACGAGGAGTAAGGCTTCGTTAATAACCTGATTTGGCTGACCTACATTCTAGTGATATTTCCTTTTCGACTTTCTGATGCGTACAATTTGGAGGTTTTCAAGTCACAAGTGAACATGTCTCTTCTTAGAAAGCGTGCTACATCTTAGACTGCATCGTCACCTACCTATTACCTATTAGTCACCACCACCAGTCAGGTGTTGTAATGGATAAACGCTAAGCTATCATATTAAGTACAAAAAAATCTAGTAAAATTTAAAGATATATCATAATCAATGCCACTTTTCGTTAAAATTTTATAACTCAAGAACGGGGTCACCTATCCAAACCAAATGTTTAAGCTTTCGGACTATTTAGTAGATGGTTTATGTAAAATTTGCACAAAATCGGTCGAGCGGTTCGTTATTTATCACATTTTTTCACTATTACGCAGCGAAGTACGTACTGGGCCGCTAGTTTTTTTTTATATTTTTGAACTTGGAATATAATATAGATCGCTGAAAAACGCATCTATAGGATTTTGGTTAACATCTAAAAGTATAAGCAAAAGACCCTTTCCTGGCGTCGGAACCGCTCACTGCAAATGCTACACGAAGTCCGTTTAGTCCGCACCCTTAAGGAGCTTAGTGTGATAACAGATGACGGACATTTTATCGGCCGATAATTTTCCATCCATAACCAGGTTCAAAACTTTTATAAAGCATAAATTGTGCAGTAAGGCGTACTATGATACTTCGTCTTACCTTAATGACAACAACCCATGGACGTGACTTTAGTTGCTCCATTTTTTAAACAATACTTTCAAATATTAGTGAGCGTCATCACTTGAAAAAAAACCCCATGAGTTTCGTGTGCCTTCTTCTCATTGGTGGGCGCGTTCCGAAGGCACACATCTTAACTTAGTTTTTAAGACGTTTCCATGGTGGTCCTTGTACAAATGTATTAAGGATCCATAGAAATAAAAAAAAATGACTTTGACTTTGGCTTTGTTCCTATTTGCAGGATGATGTTCACTATTATGTTCGCCTTTATTTTGGTGAACTACTGGCCGATAAAAAATCCAAAGTGTGTATCCACATTTTAAGGGTCATGCGTTAATCTCAATCACGTCTCGTCTACACCCGGCTTTATTATGCGAGATCTCGTTAAAAATGATCGTGATTTTTCGGGAAACTTCGGCAGGGGTCGTAATCTACGTTGTTTTTTATTACCTTTGGGTGTTGTTAATTTTGCTTTATTTTTTCCTTTTGTAGTTAACAGTGATAATGATAATTAGAAGGAGGGATGGTAGTTATGCTGCTGCACAATTAGGGAACAATAAAAGTTGCCAGTCGCCGAAAATTCAAAATATCTAAACAAAAAGTTTATAGATATGACTAGTTGCGCAGTTATAGGTATGACTAGTAACGAACGGTGAAACTGCGGGCAGTTTCACCCGCGTTACTCGCGATACTGTGGGAATATAAAAGATTTGCGCGACCAAACCACCAAACAAACAAACTTTTCGGCTTAATAAATATTTTAGTATTGATAATTTTCATAATTAAAATCGACTACCACGGAAATAACCCAAAAAAACTTTCAAAATTTATCTTTATAACATAACGGAGACTTTATCCAAAAAGGTAAAATAATAAAACGAGACTTTTTTTGTTATAAAAAACGTATGCACATCCAGTCTGCCTGGACAACGGAGGTTAAAAGCTTTCGAAATTAAATGAAGCTTTTAATAACAGTCACAGTTTTTTCTCACGTAAAAAGCTTTAAAATATAAACGTGTATTTTCTTTTCATGTAAAGTAAAGTGAAGGTTAAATATTTTTATCCATCAAATATGAATGTTGAGTTACGAAATATATACTGAGCCATCGCAGCGATTTTAAATGTTGGTTCTAAATGTTTCGAAGTCCAGATGTCAATGGGTATAATAGTCTTAATGTCAAAATGTACAAAAGTCTATTTGTATAAGTATAATTGTTATGGAACGAGTGTCAATAAATTGAAATTTCAAAAAATATAATTAAGGCATCAGTCTTAATAATACGACTTGTTTCCTCTTAACCTAACCCAAAATACCTAAAAATCCATTAACTCAATATCTTAAGTTCAAACCTACACATTGTTCTTATCGTTCCAAAACAATTTTAGGCCCTACAAGTTTGTATGAATGTGCACCTGGTCTGTGTGCTTATTTTAAACATTCATACAAACTTATATACCTAAATTTGTTTGATGCGAGAATCGAACTTACACCATAGGGCATCGAATACCTAACACATACCTACCTAAATAATATTATTTTTGGTAGACAGATAGGTAAGTATAAACATGTTTTGTGACTAGGTATAGATAGGCAGGTAAATACCAAAATAATTTGAAAGACACCACTCAAAAATTAATTTCAAGAGCCCATCAATTATCGGCAAACAAAGTGGATATTTCAAGCTAAAATTTGTTTCTCAACAATCTAGTTATTAATTTATTGTTTTAAATAAAAGGGTTACTCTGAACGGTAATCAATTAAACCCCGATGCTGAAGATAATAAGAAAATGAACGATGATGTAGGTGCGTTTATTCTGACTCGGTTGTGAACTATTTTATCAATAGATATTGTTTTAGTTTTGTATTTATCATTTATTTTGAAGGGGTTGTTTAACTAGGGGGTCTTATATAGCTACTTTTGACGAATCTTATCCGAATGAGTTGCAATACTGATTGCACTTTGCCTAGTTGGTGTGTGGTTTTGGATTAAAACCAAATTGCGTGGTGACCATCGCGATTTTTATGACATTACAATTCGCCGCAACCATCGCGATTTTTTTTCTATTAATTATGGCTTCGCACGGCTTGTGCATTTAGCCAGTGTCAAGTTATATTTTGCATCAAATTATGACCCGATGTGTCATAAATCGGACCTAAAGTGTTTCAAAAAAGTCAAACACATCAAAGTCCGTCAAGTCAGGGGCTATAGTAAAGCGGTGGCAAGTTTACCATAACCTTAATAGGAGATTTGGAGGCAACGAGAAAACTTCATGTTTGACACTTATTTTTACTTTCACTACACTTGTGCACTTTCACAGAACTAAATTGAATAACATTGTGTAGGTATCACAAATGTTACCAAATAGTTAATTTTTTTTGCTCTGCATTCCACATGCATCATATTTTTTTTTCCACGGTACTCAAAACAAGTGGCATAGACGCCAATTACTTTTTTCTTGCAGACATAATAAATTTGTCTAAAGTTGACATATTCATAACTATTTATTGCCTAAAACTTTTACAAGAACTGTGAGAAATTTGCGATAAGAATTCTTGGAACAAAAAGGCGGAGCTATTTGTTTTTTCTTAACGATACGGATCAATTCTAATCTTTTAGAATTGATAACCTTAAATTGTTATTTTTAGAGTTTATTATTGCATAAATTGCACATGAACATAGAGATCCTAAATGGGACGTAACATAGAAACGCCTACGCATAGATGAGGTAAGGGATGGAACGAACGAGGAACAGGAGAGTTTAAGCCTTAGAAAGGTGTAGTTGTGCATCTTGATTATATTTGATATCTAGTATAAATTTTATAGTAATAAGTGCTAAGTGTACATTGTATAACTGTAGAATCAGTGGCAAGGTGTGAAGAAACCTGTATTGTAATTTGGTAATGTAGACGCTGGCCGGTGTATCTTATTTGGTAATGTAAATCAAACGTTGTTGCTTTATAACTGAATTAAATCATTATCAATTATAAATAATGAATGACTCAAACTCAAACTGAATATATTTCTTAATGTTTTATGTGCCAGATTGATGTACTGTCATAGTGGAATAAATGGCTTAAAATATCAAGACACAAGTATGTGATCTGATATACTCTGACAAACCTATCTAATGATTACACATTAATATAAATAACCACTATTCATTGGTTAATTTATGATAGCCTTACAATAAAATCTAATATGTAATAATCTTACTTCTCAAGTTTGATAATGATTTAATGTGTGAATTGATTTTCTCATTATTTTAAATTTCTTCCAGAGAATATGTGTTATAGAATAAGGTTTATTCATAATAACATTATTTTCTTTGCTTAAAAACAATTGTATTCCGATCGCGAAAATAAATAAATTGTTTTGTTTAAACTTAATAACATTAGTTCACCGTTATCTATAAATAAACAACTTTGTGGATAATAATCCAAACTTCTTGTCATAAATACAAATAATATATTTCCTTAATTAAAATCGATATAAATATAATATTAAACTTACTTATCGGAATACAGTGACAAATGATATCTAATAAATAAATAAACAATTAACATTATAAAGGGCAATCGCGAGATTTGAATTCAATTACTCTTTTTATGTCGTCATCTAGTTTTTTCTTTGTGCGTTCTTTTTCTAGATGACCACGACATGTTGAATCGAATGCACTATCCTTTGATGTTTCATAAACAATCGAAGTATATAAACCTCAGATTAAATATGAAGTACGCATTTCTACAATCGAGCAGATCATATTGCCTATATTTGCGTATATCTTTATTGAGAGACAATATATTTCTTTTATTGCCCTTACACCTTTGTTTGATTTCTTTTACTATAATATAGGAATCCTTTATAGGCATGAATAAACGTTAGAATGATTCAAAGTTATACATTCCTTAACTTAAACATTATCTAAATATACTTAGTATACAGAAAAGTCTAGATTCTGTAAACTAGAACATTGAGTCAATCTTACTTCTAACCTATATACTTTAATCACCTTCATTTACTGTCTAGCTGAGTATAGCGTAAGTACTGATATTAGAACGAGTCCTACCGGGAAGGTGTGGTGAGTACATAGATGTAAACCCAGTTACGTACTATATGAATTATACTTGATAGTCTTACACAGAAACATAGCTTCGATGCTATGTATGGTCACTGACCATATTGTTATCATGAAAGACAACTTGTTACAATTTAAATACATAGACTTTCTTAAGTTTACTAGGTTATCATTGTGAGGGCCTAATGAACCTGTTCGAACCAGGTTAAGCATATATCCTGATGAGAAAGGTCTGATGTTGTATCTGCACGGGTGATGTCTTGGTAATTACTATATTGTGGCTAGTACTTCTATGATATTAGAGTACTATAATAATTGTGTAATATATGTAAATTGATTAAATTCAATCCTACCAGCCTTATCAAATTCTCCGTGCCTGGCTACTCGGAGTGAAACTCATTCTAGCTAATGTCCTCTCGCTGGGGTTGAGTACCACAGGTCGCCCCGCGGATCGCTGCGCCGATTGCTAACGGCCGTTGGCTTTGCCAATAAATAAAACCATGGTTCTATCCCGTAGTTTAACTACCTGGATCTGTAAGGCGTTCGCACGCCAGGCCTGCGACTTCCGCTCAAGATGTACTAGGTACACCCGTGTAACGGTCTTAGGCTCCCTTTAGGATAGAGTTTCACCGATGCGACAGGTATCATTGTGTAAACATGATGGACTAGATCACTTGTATCCGAATTATTTGTCTCTTTCAATTATCATTATCAAGCCATTAGATTCTAAACTCATTAGAACATAACGGACAAGCTCTAGAAGCTTGTTTACACGATATCAGATACAAGCCGTGAGAAGCTGGGTATTACAATCATGCTTACAATCTAAGCTACATGGGCCACTATAACCGAATACATACAAACAATTATACTCAGATATTTATATTATTTAAGTAATTTACCACAGAAACAATTGCCCGTGTTGAGATAATATCAATCCTAAATCTCTAAAGAAAACAAACTAGACGATCACTCTTCATAAACTACTAGACGATCACATTTCATAAAACCTAGACGATCATCGCTTATAAACTACTGAATTAAAGACGGCCATCTTTAATAAATGTATATATATAGATATATACACAGATACAGCATACGTTTACCATCACAACATTCCACCAGAATTATACAATTCAACTCAGGTTACAACTAAGTTTCATGAAAATAAAACTGTAGAACGACATGTTGTTAACTCGTTCCCGCCAAAACTCCATCGCGATTTGTATAGTGGTACAAATCCAATTGTCATGACAGTTCGCCATCATGAATAGTTTTTATGGATAAAACTGTCAAATGTTCGAATCCAACGACATTAAGCTAAAGTAGCGTCTTTCAATTCTACCATTTGACACCATTTTTCATAGAAACGAATCCGAATAGCGTTGCAATTGCAACCATCGCGTTTTGTACCTATAAAAATAAAAAACAGAAAAATATAAACAACAAATTTAGGTACATAATTCTCTTTTGAAGTTGATTGATCACACACAAAACGAAACTTCAATTCATATTACGTTTTGCATACTCATATTACGATATTACGATTCGTCTTCGACAGTGGCTATTTTAGACCCGCAGTTCAGTTTGTTTGCATTTGCTAGCACGAATAGTCTAGTAACTATCGGGACCTAATGCGACTATTCCATATGGTTTATTTAAGGCTTTATTATCTATCTTTAATAACGCACTAACTCAGTAAGTAAACAGGAACATTTTTAAATGATTCTAAAAACAAAATCTTTTATTATTTGAGTTGTATATACACAAATAATGGAAGTATTAATATTTAGTTTTTAGTTCCGAGCCTAGTGCCAAAACACAAAATGCAAAGTGCACCGCCCTCCCGCCCACTTGAAGAGGCATGCAATGAGGACAAGCAAAAGTTAGTATTAGTGACACCATTCATAAACCACGACACGTGTTTCGCGTCTACACGACGCATCATCAGGATTGGACCCCGACCGCGCTATATGGGCGACAAACGTTAGATACGACGTCGCTCTCCGAGATGTTGCCTCGCCGAACGCTGGAACAAGAGTGAGTCAACGACGCCGCTCCTTCCCCCTTTTATGCACTGTCGACGCCACGCCCACCACCTCCTCGCCCCACTATCGATCTGAGTAGTGGAGATGGGACTATATTTGTTTGCTCGTTCAGAAGTGTATTTTGTGGATTATTATTTTTTAGAATTTCCAACTGTTCCAACACACACAGACGCAATCCTTTTTCACAAATGTGTAATATATTATAGATGTTGTTGTCCTGTAGTGAATGGCCCGTATCTATCAAATGTTTAGCAAAGTGTGATTTTTCGGGATGGCCATTTCTAAACGCGGCAATGTGTTCTTTATATCTGGTATTGAAACTGCGACCTGTCTGACCCACGTAAACCGCGTTACACTCGTCGCAAACCAAACGATATACCCCGGACTTCTTCGAATTCTCTAAACGATCTTTGCCGTTACAAAGGCGACGAATCGTTTGGTTAGTCCTGAACGCCACGTTGACATCATGTCTTTTTAGAGTATTTTGTATTTTGTATGATAATGGTCCCACGTAGGTCAGACTGCTCACATTTTTATTTATAACTGTTTCTGGTGGTTGAGCATATAGAAGTGAGCGAACTACCTTCTTTTGTTTTTGTGTAATTAAATTATCAACCACCTGCGTGGTATATCCGTTTGAGATTGCTATTTGATAAATAGTTTGAAGTTCTTTGTCATATCCGTCCGCGGACATTGGCACTGACATTAATCTATGTATATGGCTTCGAAAAGCCGCCAGTTTATGTTGGAGAGGGTGACAAGATGATGACGGAATAATAGTGTCCGTATGAGTGGGTTTACGGTAAATTTCGAAGGTCAATTTGTTGTCTTTCCGAGTAATTGTTAAATCTAAGAAGTTTAGGGAATTATTTGACTCTAACTCTAGTTTGAATTTTATTTTCGGGTGAATATTGCTGATATTTGAAACAAATGAGTTTATTTGTGAGAGGGTACCCGTCCAGCAGATAAATATGTCATCGACATATCTATAATAAAATAGAATGTGTGGTTCACTCACTATATTGTTACTTTCAAAGTTATCCATGAAAACATCTGCCATAAGTGGGCTTAATGGGGAACCCATAGCCAAACCCTCTTTTTGTTGATAGTATTGGCTGTTGAACCTAAAGTAGTTCTGTTCCATACATAATCTAGTTAAATCTATAATTTCATCTATTTCTCCAGGTAGAAGTCGCTGTCTCTCAAACAGTTGGCTTAGAATTTGTAAACACTCCTGATAAGGAACGTTGGTAAATAGGCTTTCTACATCCAATGATAATAAAACGGAGTGTGTGGGTATTTGTAAATCTTTAATTTTATTAATTAATTCGGAACTGTTCTTTATACTATGTTTCGGTTTAAAACTCAGTTTGGCTTTTATGTAGTAATTGAGAAACTTAGCCAAATTATATGCTGGAGCACCGATATATGAGACTACGGGACGCATCGGAATGTTCTCTTTGTGAATTTTTGGCAGACCGTATAAAAGTGGAGACCGTGGATTCATTGGTACTATGTTTTTAAGATTCTCTGGAGAAATAAATGTTGTTGTTTTGATACTGTTTTTTATTTCTACTATGTATTTTCTAGACGGATCCGAATTTAACCTTACAAAGTCGTCACCCTGAATGATGCTGTTTACCTTTTGCTCGTAATCAGTTCTTTCCAATATAACAATGGTGTTTCCTTTGTCTGCTTTTGACAAAACCAAATTTTCACGGTTTATTTTGTCCTGTATGGACTTATACATAATTAAATCGTTTGATGTTTGAGTGGGTCGATAATTTCTGGTTTGAACTGATACCTGAAGCTTAACAGCATCATCCACCTTACCCAAATGACACGCTACTTCAGAATCCACCACCAAAGTTTCGAGTGTCTTCTGCGACATTGTCTGATTTAAATTGTATTTTAAGTTCCAACACACACAGTCATTCGAGTCACATAGCGTTAACAAAAGCCAAACAAATATGGTTAAATGAAGAATGTCGGTATTGGTTCACGGTTAGAGACAACCTCAAACTACATATCAAAGTTTTGTATACAGAGCTAAGCTACAAACTACATAATGTGGAATTCGATATCTTAGATAACAAGGCGAGGGAGTTGGCATCAAGGTTAGCTCATGATAAATATTTAACGCAAAGAAGTAAATTGGAGAGATTAACTACAGACAGTTCTAATAGGAATAATAGCAGTAATTATCCAACGGCCCATAATTTTTATCCACGCGTAAAAAACTTATCGAATACTCAGTTTACTCCACCAGAGATTGCCTTTTTAGAAAAAGGCTTAAAATACAATTTAAATCAGACAATGTCGCAGAAGACACTCGAAACTTTGGTGGTGGATTCTGAAGTAGCGTGTCATTTGGGTAAGGTGGATGATGCTGTTAAGCTTCAGGTATCAGTTCAAACCAGAAATTATCGACCCACTCAAACATCAAACGATTTAATTATGTATAAGTCCATACAGGACAAAATAAACCGTGAAAATTTGGTTTTGTCAAAAGCAGACAAAGGAAACACCATTGTTATATTGGAAAGAACTGATTACGAGCAAAAGGTAAACAGCATCATTCAGGGTGACGACTTTGTAAGGTTAAATTCGGATCCGTCTAGAAAATACATAGTAGAAATAAAAAACAGTATCAAAACAACAACATTTATTTCTCCAGAGAATCTTAAAAACATAGTACCAATGAATCCACGGTCTCCACTTTTATACGGTCTGCCAAAAATTCACAAAGAGGACATTCCGATGCGTCCCGTAGTCTCATATATCGGTGCTCCAGCATATAATTTGGCTAAGTTTCTCAATTACTACATAAAAGCCAAACTGAGTTTTAAACCGAAACATAGTATAAAGAACAGTTCCGAATTAATTAATAAAATTAAAGATTTACAAATACCCACACACTCCGTTTTATTATCATTGGATGTAGAAAGCCTATTTACCAACGTTCCTTATCAGGAGTGTTTACAAATTCTAAGCCAACTGTTTGAGAGACAGCGACTTCTACCTGGAGAAATAGATGAAATTATAGATTTAACTAGATTATGTATGGAACAGAACTACTTTAGGTTCAACAGCCAATACTATCAACAAAAAGAGGGTTTGGCTATGGGTTCCCCATTAAGCCCACTTATGGCAGATGTTTTCATGGATAACTTTGAAAGTAACAATATAGTGAGTGAACCACACATTCTATTTTATTATAGATATGTCGATGACATATTTATCTGCTGGACGGGTACCCTCTCACAAATAAACTCATTTGTTTCAAATATCAGCAATATTCACCCGAAAATAAAATTCAAACTAGAGTTAGAGTCAAATAATTCCCTAAACTTCTTAGATTTAACAATTACTCGGAAAGACAACAAATTGACCTTCGAAATTTACCGTAAACCCACTCATACGGACACTATTATTCCGTCATCATCTTGTCACCCTCTCCAACATAAACTGGCGGCTTTTCGAAGCCATATACATAGATTAATGTCAGTGCCAATGTCCGCGGACGGATATGACAAAGAACTTCAAACTATTTATCAAATAGCAATCTCAAACGGATATACCACGCAGGTGGTTGATAATTTAATTACACAAAAACAAAAGAAGGTAGTTCGCTCACTTCTATATGCTCAACCACCAGAAACAGTTATAAATAAAAATGTGAGCAGTCTGACCTACGTGGGACCATTATCATACAAAATACAAAATACTCTAAAAAGACATGATGTCAACGTGGCGTTCAGGACTAACCAAACGATTCGTCGCCTTTGTAACGGCAAAGATCGTTTAGAGAATTCGAAGAAGTCCGGGGTATATCGTTTGGTTTGCGACGAGTGTAACGCGGTTTACGTGGGTCAGACAGGTCGCAGTTTCAATACCAGATATAAAGAACACATTGCCGCGTTTAGAAATGGCCATCCCGAAAAATCACACTTTGCTAAACATTTGATAGATACGGGCCATTCACTACAGGACAACAACATCTATAATATATTACACATTTGTGAAAAAGGATTGCGTCTGTGTGTGTTGGAACAGTTGGAAATTCTAAAAAATAATAATCCACAAAATACACTTCTGAACGAGCAAACAAATATAGTCCCATCTCCACTACTCAGATCGATAGTGGGGCGAGGAGGTGGTGGGCGTGGCGTCGACAGTGCATAAAAGGGGGAAGGAGCGGCGTCGTTGACTCACTCTTGTTCCAGCGTTCGGCGAGGCAACATCTCGGAGAGCGACGTCGTATCTAACGTTTGTCGCCCATATAGCGCGGTCGGGGTCCAATCCTGATGATGCGTCGTGTAGACGCGAAACACGTGTCGTGGTTTATGAATGGTGTCACTAATACTAACTTTTGCTTGTCCTCATTGCATGCCTCTTCAAGTGGGCGGGAGGGCGGTGCACTTTGCATTTTGTGTTTTGGCACTAGGCTCGGAACTAAAAACTAAATATTAATACTTCCATTACAGATATGGAGTTCCGAAAAGTAACGCCGGATTCAATCAACTATGTTGTATATACAGGTAAATAAATAGTGCAGGAAATTCCACACATCGCCATCTAGCCACAAGCTAAGTAACAAGACTTGTGTTATGGGTTGTGTTGTGCTAGACAACGGAAATACTACTTATATACTTATAAAACATAGAAACAACCAGACCAAAGATAATATCTAAGCATAAATACTTGTCTGAGGCGGGAATCGAACCCGCCTTAGACGAATATTTGAATAGGTATCTTAATTGAATACCTAGGTATCTTTTAGATGACGACCCAATTGGCCCAATTGTCACCAAGCCGAACTGCCAAACACAGGGTTGCGGGTTCGATTCCCGCCTTAGACATGTATTTATGCATATATATTTGTTTGTGGACTGGTTGTCTCTGTATTATAAGTATATATTTACAAAAAAAACTATAAATGTAGTAAATCCGTTGTTTAGCATCCATAACACAAGTCTAGTTACTTAGCTTGGGGCTAAATGGCGATGTGTGGAATGTCCTGCAATATTTATTATTTATAACATAAGCATGCTACATCTTAGGCCGCATCGTCACCTACCATCAGGCAGGTGTGATAGTGGTCAAATCATATGTAAATAAAAGATTTTTAAAACAATAACCATATATTATAATTTGAGTTGTTCCATTAGAGAATGGAAGAGGAAAGAGGCGTTTTAGATGTCAAGTAAATAACTGAGAGATTTGATACGTATCTATTTGAAGAAAACACCTCAATCCAAACACATCGAGTTAAACAAACATCATTAATTAACTTTCTAATTAATTCGTTTATTACGTTTCCTTATGAGTAAACTCATTAAATGAGGCATAAATATCTCATATTACATTAGACCTAATAATCTTTACGAGGTGATAACCCTGAAAATACGATAGCGGAAGTTACTCTAATTAAAAGAGGTTATGAGTTTGCATAGGACCTTCTTCGTAGAATATTATTATTAAAATATGATATAATTAAAAACATTAATGTCGGGAGAGAAAAGTAATTCCAACAGTTTTCCTTAGTTTGCATAATCTTTGAACTTTGTTTTCACCAGCTTAAGGGTGCTGGCGTAGAGAAACCGAATTTATATGAGCAGCCTGAAAAGGATTTTGTATAAGATACGATTAAAAAAAAATAGATAACTATTTTTTGTTGTGGTCTAACTATTCTGAACAACTATTAAAAAAAAAATTGTTATAAAATGAAATAATTAAAAACAAAAATATAACTACCGTTTCTTAAAAACCGAATTTATATGAGCAGTTGTTAACGAAACTTAATTCGAAAAGAGGTTAATACGGTACTTGACTGAGTAGCATAATTGGTAAGCCCACTTGAACGGTATTCAAGAGAAGCGAGTTCGAGTCTCGTCTCAGTTGCAATTTATGAAGATGCATTTTTCCTTAAAAAATGGTGTTACATAGTTAAAAATAATAAACGAGTATAGCTTATAAATGAAAATAGAAATAGCTATGACTAGCGCTTCTATAGGTACCCAATAAAATCTGTCTTTCCTTATTAAAGTTGCTTTGGGGTAATCTAGTTGATAGAGACGCGGACTGTTTCTCCATATAAACACCCCGAGAAAATAAAATAAAATGTGTTAATTAAATGAAAATAAACATTATTTAAAGCTTGTTTTCAGAATTAAGTTTTATTTGAACTTTTAATTCGCTGGTAATGTAATGCATAAAAAAGTCTTTAGCCTTTAGTCAAGTGTTTTTTCAACCGCCCTTTCCCTTCTTAAATTAGTACAGTATGTGTCATAAGTCCAATATCATTTCGCTACAATAACCTTTACACACGAATATAAATACTTGATTTAAAAGTATTTAGTCTGCTTATTATTTTCAACACGTTAGTATGCTTTAAGTTGGCCAAGTGGTTTAAGCTGCCATCCGCTACACCAACCGACGTGGGATCGATCCACAGTTTACGTTATTATAATGTTCAAATAGTGCACCTAATACTTGCACTCACCAAAAAGTGTGACGTCATGCGTTATTGACAAGTAACCACAGCAATGTAATAGACAAGTAACTATCAATGTTTTTCCACCGACTTCAAGAAAAGGAGGAGTTTCTCAATTCGTTTGATCGTATTTTTTTTTATATAACCCTAAAATGAAGGACAAGACGTAAAAATAAAAGGTCAGTTTAGTATAAATAAATATTGCAGGACATTCCACACATCGCCATCTAGCCCCAAGCTAAGTTACTAGACTTGCGTTATGGGTGCTAGACAACGGATATACTACGTATAAATTTTTCTTTTATAAATACTTATAATACGGTAGCTGCGCCCCGCGATTTCACTCGCGTAAGTCCCGAACACAGCGCCATCTATTGGGTGTTTTTGCAACCTAGATGTCAAACAATATTGAAGAATTTTATCGATGAATCAACGTACACCGCCATCTATGAGAACTTCATAAAACTAAACAGTAAATTAACACTTGCTTAAGAAATCATTAATTGATACATTTTATTCGTTTACATTCACGACATAAGCGAATAATTGAGATGATAACTATCCTATCCAGTAAGTTAGACCAAAATACGGGTACATTTGAAATTTGATTGAAATCCGTTCAGTAGCTTTAGAGTTTATTGGCAACATACATCGTGACACAAGATTTTTATATATACAGATAGAAACCACCAACAAATATTGAAGTTTTAGTTATACTTCAATACAACCAGAGTAGTAATCTAACTTAATATAAATTCTGCATTCAGAAAATACGTATTCGCCAGCAATTTTCTAACATTACATAACATCACATTGCGAGAGATTACTTTTCGGGCCATTGTAACTTTTGCCTCACAATAAAATGTTACGTGACCAAGCCCCTAAATGGTGCTGTTTGTAGCCACCAAATCAATTTGGTATAGTGCGTGATTCAAATTCTATGAGCAGCTTTTACATTGATAGATTATATAAATGTTTGTTCGATACTTATTCTTTGGGCAAATAGTCAAAGACGGTCTATTAACAGGTTCAAAACATTTATAAAGCATAAATTGTGCAGTAATGCGTACTATGAAACTTCGTCTTACCTTAATGATAACAACCTATGGACGTGACTTTAATTGCTCCATTTCAAATAATACTTTCAAATATTTGTAATATTGACCTTTGTGAGCGTGATCACATGAAAAAAAACCCCATGGGTTTCTTGTGCCTTCTTCTCATTGGTGGGCGCGTTCCGAAGCCACACATCCTAACTTAGTTTTTAAGACGTTTTTACGTGATCTTGTACCTAGGTATTAAGTATCTAAATATCTAAAGGAATAAAGAATTTTGATTTGATTTGGTTTAGGGAACTGTGTTATATTAATTAATTATTAAGTTTTATATTGCGTACTAGCAAACCCGGCGAACTCCGTTTCGCCAACAGATTTTCCTTAATTTTCTTTGCTATAAACCTCACGGAGCCCGAGACCTTTCCAACGAATACAAAACCGTGGAAATCGGTTCGTGCGTTCTGGAGTTATAGCGTCAGGAAGGAAAACCCGACTTATTTTTGTATAGTAAGAGTTTGGCTAATGTTTTAGTAACAAGATGGTTGACAAGACGAAGAAAGAATGTGTCACTATCTATGACGTTACGTACGACATAGAATATGCAAGTATGAATGAAGGAGAAACGGAATGGCGCGAACATTTATTTTTAGTAATTAATAGCTTTTAGCCGCGACTTAGTTCGCGTAGGGGTTGAATTTTTCAAAAATGTGAAAACATTCATCATAATAGTTTAAATTAAGATCACCTAAAACTACATAGATTTAAGAGAAAGTCGTCCTTAATTAAAAAATGTGAGTAGGTACATGTTTTATTTAAAGACTAGCTTTCGCCCGTGACTTCGTCAGCGTAGGGGTAGAATTTTTCAAAATCCTTACTTATGTCATACCTAAGTAACGATATGCGTTGATCTGTTAGTCCGTCAGTATTTTATATGTATAGATAGATTGCAGAAAAAAATAATCTGTGAAATATTTTTTTAGAACCATACAAAGATAATGTATACATTAGATTTTGAAAAAAAATATTACATCAATGGTTTTATTTTGTTTTTTATAAATCCAAGACTCTGATTGGTGAAAGGGTACTAAAGATCCAATAATGAACTTATTTCACAAAATAAAAGCCAGAATCGCAGACTGAATCTGATTTTGACTAAAATTTAACTAAAGTTCAAATAACTTTTAAACCACTAATTATTGCAGAACATACAAGGGGGTTAAATCGATAAGTATTGAGGTCCCCCACCCCCCAGCAACCGATGATCCACCCCTCTTGTTACACCGTGTATATAATATATACCTCCATAAAACCTATATATATGTACTTTCATTCTATGCCTAATATCTAATTTCTAGGTTAGGTTAAAAAAAGAGTTAATTCAAGCCTTGGAAAATACCATAGTACTAAAGTTAAGAAGAGATATTAATGGGTGTATTAATATCTCTTGTATGTATGCTGTTTTAACCGACTTTAAAAAAAAGGAGGAGGTTCTCAATTGTATGTGTTTGTTTGATTATCTTGTGAAATAAATTTATAAGTTTAAAATCCTAATATTATAGTGGTTTCGTGTAATGAATCATTTTATAACCATGTTTTAGCTTTCGCATAATAATAGAAGCAAACACCTGTTGCTTGCAATTAAATTTTTCGTAAATGAAATAAAACGAATTAGGTACCAACATAAAATGAAAGCTTCTTTTACAAAGTAATTTGCAAACGTTTGAACTCGAAGTTAGCATTTAATTAAACGTGTGCCACATTTGAAATGTGTGTTATTTTTACTGTTAAACAATGTTTTAATTTAATTCATTTTTAAATAATTAAAACATTTAATTTATAAAAATATGAAGGAGTAGATAAATACTTAGGAAACTTGCTTTGTTTTAGAATATAATATCAGTTTACCAGTTTAGAGGTCGAATTCTTAGACGGCATTGTCACTTGCCATCCTGTGAGATAGTATGAAACTCTTCTTCTACTTTTCTTGTTAACTTTCCACTCTGGTGAATAGTGGAACTCAAATAGTTAAAACTATAAATTATATCAACTAGATTTTTCATGCGGTTTCAGTCCTGATCATCTAATATGAAGTAAATAGTAAGAAAATTATTAAATTGAAACATATCATAATATCACTTCATATGGAGAAGGACATTGAATGTACAGTCAGCAAAGGACTGAGGGTAGCAGGGGCATATTTTAAAGTTTTAATTTTTTTTATGACGGTTCAATAATTTTTGGTTATTCTGCGTGATATAACTAACACTTCGAAAACTTTAGTGATATCAAGCAGAATAATTAACAATTACTGAACAGTTATTTAAAAAAAAAACTTTAAAATATGCACCTGGTACCCTCAGTCCTTTGCTGACTGTACGACATGCTACGGGTGTGCTACGGGTGTGCTACGGGTGTGCTACGGTTGTGCTATGGGTGTGCTACGTGTGTGCTACGAGTAGCTACGGCGTAGCCCTGTCTACGACGCTTTACTGGCACTTTTTAACTATGTTACACGTAGCTTTAAAATATGCACCTGTTACCCGCAGTCCTTTGCTGTCTGTACAATGGTCACCATGCCGGACTGCCAAACACAGGGTTGCGGGTTCGGTTCCCGCCACAGACATGTATTTATGCTTAGATATTTGTCTGCGGTCTGGTTGTTTATATGTACTTCAAGTAAATATTTACAAAAGAAAAGTATATAAGTCGTATGTCTAGCACCCATAACACAAGTTTAGGTTACTTGACTTGGGGCAAGATGGCGATGTGTGGAATGTCCTTCAATATTTATTTATTATTTATCTTCTATACTATAAAGAATCACTGAATTGCTAAGCGCAAATCTCAAGAACAGCTGAACCAATTCCGCTATTATTGTGTGTTAGTTATTGTCAGGCGAAGGTACTTATGAAGAAAAAAAATAAGAAAATTGCGTAGATAATTATAGTCAGTCTCAATTATACTCAGTCCTTTGCTGACTTTACCAACAGGGTCGAATGAATATAAATAGTATAAGTTTATAAGGACTTCTTTAAACCCTCAAAAACCTGTCATAAAATCGGAGTAGGTACTTAACTCAAGCATAGAATGATTGTACTTTGAAGTATCTTCCATCACACTCCATAGGATCTTATGAGGTAAATTAATGACGCTTGTCAAATCGCGTCTCAGAGCGGCGATAAAACATTGTGACGTCACTCGTCATAGCAACGGTTATTGGTTACATTTTGGTGTAATAATGAGAGTGTTGGTGGTAATGCCTTACCATTGGTTGAGGTTAAGAATTTTTTTTCTATGCAAACTAGACTTGCATACTACCTGTCCCGGTAAACGTTGTTTTGAAATATACAAAAAATATATATATAAAGGAAACAAAATAGAATAGTGTTCGATTCTCAGACCTAACGAATATACACAAAAAAATCATATAATCGGTTCAGCCCTTTAGGTGGAGACACGAAAATTTTATATTTAGAGGGATCATCTCATGTAATGGGAAGCGATAATTTAATAGTACATGTGCGCTCTATTATAATAAATTACCTAAAGATGTATATGACATGTCCATTAACAGGTCCAAACCTTAAAAAGCGTAAATTGTGAAGTAAGGCGTACTATGATACTTCGTCTTAACAACCCATGGACGTGACTTTATTTGCTCCATTTTAAATAATATTTGTAATATTGACCTTTGTGAGCATGATCACATGGAAAAAAAACCCCATGAGTTTGTGGTGCCTTCTTCTCATTGGTGGGCGCGTTCTGAAGGCACACATCCTAACTTAGTTTTTAAGACGTGTCCATGTGATCTTGTACCTAGGTATTAAGTATCTAAATATGTAAAGGAATAAAGAATTTTGACTTTGACTTTGACGATGAGATCGAGGAGGTAGCGTCCTCGCTAGAAGCCAGAGATTTTAATAGAATAGAATTTATTCGGACAAACACACGACATAGTATAGACACAAATAATAAATAGTTAGAAATAAAATTAAATACAAAACACAGACAATAAAAATGAAAAGTATCTAAGAAGTTGTGTGTTGCTCGAATGGGTAAAGCATCAGCATGTTATCACAAGATTCACAAGTTAGTTCTTTCATAGGACTAAAAATTATGAATCTATTAATTATATTACAGTTATATTTACAAGCAAATAAAATGCAAAAATGATGACATTTAAGAAGGTTTAAGTTTTCGTGATTTAAAATTATAATTATTTATGTTCCTGTTACCAATAACCGGGAGCCATTGGAATAAAAAGCGTCCCAGTGTCCCCAACAAGGCAGTGAACATCGTAACCGATCCGAGAAAAAGCATTAATCTGAATTATTCATACTAAAATAAAAATTACGAATTCAACGTCTCAAGTAAGATGGTACTCCCCCGGAAAATTAGAACATACACATTCGCTTATAATATTAATGATATCTGTCTGAAACGACATGAAACACCGAGGGGGCTGTAACATCACCATCATTCAAGTAACGAGAACAATAGAGAATATAATTATTACAAGTAATTACTTTACCTAAGTCATTTTTAAGCTATTGCATAGCTTTTATCGCGAGGTTTGAGCGCGGCAAACGAATCAAGAAATTCCGTAACTTCCGTAAAATAAAACACCCCCTACCAAGTACGACTGTACGAAACTCGTATATTGCAATAGCTTTTTTTGTCGTGTGTGTTTTTAGGGTTCCATACTTCAAAAGGTAAAAAACGAACCCTTATAAGATCCTTTTTGTCTGCCTGTCTGTACGTGTGTCACCACCGATTTTCTCAGCAACGGGTGAACCTAGCAAGTTGTAATTGGTTAAAAAAATTAGGTTTTTAGTCCCTATTAGGTGCATAAAAATCAAGGTCCTGGGTCATCACGATAAAAAGATATGGGCAAATTTTCATTTTCGTGAAAACTTGTGAGTACCAAAATTTACCTTATTTTTCAACTTTTTTTATAGTTCGGTTTTTCCCTTTACTTGTGCTATAAGACCTTGCTTTCCAGCATAAATAAAGGAATAATTCCAAAAAATAAAAAAAGTTGAAAATTAATGGGTGTCCCCATACATACATACTTAAACCAATTTAATTTGACCCTTACATTGTACGGGCGCCCAAAAGAAATAGGGGTCAAGTTAAATTGGTATTTACCATTTCACGGCTAGGGTAGAGAGAGTTGAAACTAATGTACGGAACCTTCGTTCGGCGCGCGAGTGCGACTCACACTTGACCGGTTTTTTTTAATAATTACAAGTTACAATAGAACAAAATGTAATCAAATTGGGAGTCTCAAGGGATTGGCTCGGTCCGGTGATAACCCGTATAATAAACAACTAAAAAATAAATCAGCTTTATTTACCTATTATGAACTTTTTAAACTCAAATGATTTGTATTCAAATTAATTATTTTCCCGGGTCCTTATCGCGTATTTAACTCTGATATGACGCTGATTCACAAACCGACAGAAGAGAACCGAAACGAAAAAAAATATGATTGCTATTTCACTGTGTTGCCATCCTTGTCTTTTCAGTTTTATTCGTTTCGGAAGCCTTCGGATGGTTCGACATTTTCTTGCGACCATGACTATTGTAACATAGTCGAAACGTCGAGGTAAGAGAAAAAAAAACCGCGATTGAAACCCGGGTGAACATGTACTTAAACTTTTAACGAATCGGGTAGGCTTTATCAGAAATGCAGTACATCTATGTTCACCACACGTCTTTTTTAACCCCCGACGCAAAAACGACGGGGTGTTATAAGTTTGACGTGTCTCTCTCTGTGTGTGTGTGTCTGTCTGTGGCATCGTAGCTCCCGAACGGATGAACCGATTTTAATTTATTTTTTTTGTTTAAACCAAAGAATTAACTTAATAAACCAAAGAGGTTGCTCAAGACTTCTACAACTTACTTACAAAGTAGTCAAATTAAAGCTTTTCGATTTATTTCGATTCGCGATAATGCATATTATAATAAAATTTATTTGGTAAAAGTAATCACTTTTATTAACTTTAAAGTAATTACTTTTGGTTATTCAATCCAGTTTATAGAATGTAGGGGAAGATGTAATTTAACAGGGAGTGAAGGGAGAGGGTGAATGTTTTAGTCTCAGGACCCTAGCTATTATGGCACTCTGTAGTTTTTCAAAATGGGAACGTTTTAGCCGTTCTTCTTCTTCTCGTATAGTGGTGTGGCTCACCTATTGTTAGAGTTTTCGCCCTAAGGCTTCTAACTTGACCTAACGACTTCTACTAGAAGTACCTACTGTTGGTAGGTTTTAGTCGTAAACATTACACTTTCTGCTGAAAAACATATCTAACTAGGTAGCTAAATCAAAGTGGTTAGAAAAATTGAGAAATACTAAGAGATATTATTATACAATATTTAAATTGATAAACAATTATATGAAGTAAAAACAGTTTTTTGTCTTTTGTTTTTTTTTCAATCGTCTTTTGCTTTTCAACCTTACAGATACATAAATACATAAATACTGCAGGATATTCCACACATCTAGCCCCAAGCTAAGTAACTAGACTTGTATTATGGGTGCTAGACAACGGATATACTACTTATATACTTTTCTTTTGTAAATATATACTTAAAATACATAGAAACAACCAGACCACAGACAAATATCTAAGCATAAATACTTGTCTGAGGCGGGAATCGAACCCGCAACCCTGTGTTTGGCAGTCCGGCATGGTGACCATTGTGCCAACTGGGTCGTCAGATGTGGGTCTCTTCTCTGCTCTGCCCTGGGTCACGTGGGATTCAGCTAATTGGTATTCTGACTTACCTATTTACAACAAAGAACAAATATTTCTGTATAAATTATGTACAAATACTTGCTCGGAGACGGGGATCGAACCCGTTACTTTCAGAGTTCGTCTTTGCATGAAATAAATAATTTAGTATAATGCTATTTTTGGTAAATAATATACAAAACAAAAATATTTAAGTAATCAAAATTAACCTTTTAAATTTAAAATATTACTTATTCAACTCGCGCGTTTCAAAATTAAATCCACTTATCATTTTAGATCGTGTTGTGCATAAAATTTTGGTCATATTTTTTGTAAGAACAATTAATTTGTTTGTTAGACTTCCTGATTAGAAGCTTCCTCAAAGCTACGGTCACGGTTTGAAGATGTTGGGATATTTCTTTTTTGTCTTATATCACATAGTGTCTTACCACAGCTGTTTGTAGTTTAAGGGTCGATTCTTCATGTAGATCTTGAAAACTGAGTAATTTGCTGCTCGCTCGAGTTGCAATTCTGTTCATGACTCCGGAGATCTTTATCAGTACTTCATTAAAATGTAATAGATCTTCTATTAAAATTCTATTCTATTCAAATTTTTTAAGTACTCTTTCGAACACAAAAATCATCAACTCAATCGGTTGATCGTCGTCAAAAGTCTTTTATCTGCCATTTTGGAAGTATAATTAAGGTGAAAGGGTACCGGAGCTCTCTCCATATAAACGTAGTCGACTGTTTCCTCCCTAGAAAATGACACTAGCACAAATGTTTTTGTGCCATAAAACCTATACCTGCCATGACTATGCCCCTATGGGTACGGAACCTTAGAAAAACATACAATCAAATTGAGAACCTTTTCCTGTTTTGGAGTCGGTTAAAAACAGATAGGTATTTGTATACAAGTTCTCTCCTCTGGACATGATCGACTAAGCTGAGAGGGTAGTAGGTGCTGGGCAAGCCTACTCCAACCTCACGCAAAAAGGACCCAATTAAAAAGGGTCCAATGGCGGGAAACAGCCTGTATACAAGTACAAGTAAGGTATTTAACATCGATATCATAGGTATAGAGGGCTCTCTAACTTATAAGTCCATCGATAACGGACAAAAACCTCTTGTATGTATATATGTATGTATGTATACGGGTTTTTTTCCGCAACTAGACTCTTTTTAATTGGGTCCTTTTTGCGTGAGGATGGGTAGGCTTGCCCAGCACCTACTACCCTCTCAGCTTAGTCGACCGTGTCCAGAAGAGAGAACCTGTCAATACGCTTGGAGACAACTAAGCCGCGGGTTTCATCACGATGTTTTCCTTCACCGTAAGAGCAATGTCAATTAGCGAACATAATTTTTTTTTTAAGAAAAATACATTGGTGCACGGCCAGCCGGGATTCGAACCCTTAAAAACCTCTTAAGGGCAGGTGCTAATAAAGCTACCAAAATCGACCTTTGTTTTAAGCAACTCTAAGTAATCAAATACTCTTTTTTTGTTATTTGGATATAAATGCATATTGTAGTTTGATAACCATATTTTTGTTTATTGTGGTTGAAAACATGATATGAACAACTTCGTTCGATAATACAAATGTTAGAAAACAGAGAATTGTTAGATCGTTTATCGGGTTTTATTCAAAAATAGTTAACGTTTTTTTCTAAAAATGAATCAAATGATAGGTTTTGGTATCTAGGAACTATATTTGTGGATAATATTGCTAAAATGTTTTGCATATCGATCAAATATAAAAGTTAGCACGCAGCACGCTACGTTTTTGAGAGCGGGGGCTAAGGTAATGTACACACGGTACTAGAAAAGCGCCTTAAGTGTGCAACCCAGATCTCCAAAGAGATCTTCTGCCATTCATCTCCCCAATTACTTAACGTCTGCTGTAAACATATTAACAGAACAAAATGAACTGAATCCGTGGTAATGTGCAATAATACGGGCCATTACTCCGCTTTTGTTAGAAAATTAATCCGAAAACATCATTACGAATGTTTGTATCATGTAATGTTTGTAAGCTTTTATTTAGAAATGAGATTATTAATAATGTGGAGTTCGTATGTGTTTGCTTTGTTTGCCTTTTATTCAGTTAGGCAGCAGTAGCGAGGGGTCCATACAACCCGATTCCTGATGGCTTACCTTTACGGGTTATCACTCGTCAGTTTCCCTAATTAGCCAGTTTCTCTAACTGGTCAGTTTACCTCATTCGTCAGTTTTATGAAAATCGTCAACTGACCTGTTTCCTTTCTTGTCAGTTTCTTTAATAAGTCACTTAACTTATAAATAAATATTGCAGAACATTCCGCACATCGCCATCTAGCCCCAAGCTAAGTTACTAGACTTCTGTTATGGGTGCTAGATAACGGATATACTACTTATATACTTTTCTTTTGTAAATATATACTTATAATACATAGAAACAACCCGACCACAGACAAATATCTAAGCATAAATACATGTCTGAGGTGGGAATCGAACCCGCAACCCTGTGTTTGGCAGTCCGGCATGTTGACCATTGTGCCAACTGGGTCGTGATGGCTTACCTTTACGGATTATCACTCGTCAGTTTCCCTAATTAGCCAGTTTCTCTAACTGGTCAGTTTACCTCATTCGTCAGTTTTGTGAAATTCGTCAACAGGCCAGTTTCCATTCTTATTAGTTTCTTTAACAAGTCACTAAATTTGTCTATTATGAAATTCGTCAGTCCAGTACAGTGATTGATGTAAGTGCCTTCCTAGACCTATCTGATCTAGAAAGGTATCTGGACATAAGATGGTTTCCCGACTTACATTTAAAGAAATTTCACTCGTCGCTACTGGTAAGCCTGTATTTATACAAGTAAAATCAGCAATATTGCAGTGAGTCTGCAATCTTGTGGTAGAGTTCCAAAACTGCTAATAACTGAAGATTCTAAAGTCCTGCTCGAAATTAAATTAAAGTCAAATATTATTTTTGTATAAGACAAACATTATTAGAATTAAAACATTTTAATAATAGTCATTTTTAGGGTTCCGTACCTCAAAAGGTAAAAACGGAAACCCTTATAGGATCACTTTGTTGTCCGTCTGTCTGTCTGTCTGTCTGTCAAGACCTTTTTTCTCAGGAACGCGTGGAGGTATCAAGCTGAAATTCATATCAAATACTCAAGTCTATGGTCTCTTGGAGCTGTGAAAAAATCAAACTTCTAAGTCAACGCGATCAAAAGATACTCCCGTTTATGCCGCAAATTTTCGACACTCGCAAGGGAATCAAAACCTACAGGGTACTTCCCGTGAACTCAGAATCTTGAAATTTGGTACGAAGCAACGTCTTATAACACAGATAAAGGAAAAATTGCGAAAAGCATAAATTTTTAGTTACATCATATAATAAAAATATTTTTAATAATTTTAAACTTATTACCCCTTTACTCATGAACGCGTAGTGGTATTATATTGAAATTCTTAACAAATACTCAAGTCTATAATATCTTTAAGCTGTAACAAAATCAAACTTCTACGTCAACGCAATCAAAAGATACAGCAATTAAAGCCGCATATTTTGAAACTCGCAACTACTCGCAAGGGAATCAAAACCTAAAGGATACTTCCAGACGACCTGGAATCTTGAAATTTGGCATGAAGCAACGTTATAAAGTACACATATAGGAAAAATTCCGAAAATCTTAAATTTTTAGTTACATCACATAGTATATTTTTTTTAATAATCATAAACTTACTAGCTGACCCAGCAAACGTTGTTCAGCGATTAAAAAAAAAACAGATGTTTTATGGATTTCATTTAGCAATAAAAATACCATAACTTTTACTTATATACCTACAGGTTTGTACGGAACCCTCGGTGCGCGAGTCTGACTCGCACTTGGCCGGTTTTTAATCTGTACCTGTGTTTGTTATTTTTACCTACCTATCTATACATTGTGTTTTACTATAATTAGATTGGTTGAGCTATATCTCTAGAATTATTGACGATAAATGAGCCAACTTTATAGGAAAGGGTACTAGGCGCTCTCTCCATACAAACGTAGTCGACTATTTTCTCTCTGGATAATGACACTAGAGCAAATATTTTTGTTGCATAGAACTTTTAAGTGAAATGACCATTGACCATGTCCATGATAATTAGAAAATGAAAAAAACCAAAACATAGGGGCATAGTCATGGCAGTTATAGGTTTTGTGCAACAAAAATATTTGTGCTAGTGTCATCCAGGAAGGAAACAGTCGACTACGTTTGTATGGAGAGAGCGCCGGTAACCTTTCACCTTAACAACAAACTGTACACTTCCGGTACCTCGAATATGATGACGTCGAGGTCAGCTTCGAAAGCGTTGGCAAGACGACATCGACCGCCTCGAGCCAATTTAAGTCAGTTGGAAGGAAATAATGGAGTCCTTTGCCCAACAGTGGGATAGCATTGGTTAGAAAAAATATCATAAATTTTAACTATTGACTATCTTTTGCTAAGCAGCAATTTAGTGTTTTATTAAGATCATGGCAGACATAAGAGGGTGCTACGAGAATGTCTACAATGGGCTACGAGGGTGTCTACGAAGAGCTACGAGGGTGTCTACTGTCTAAGGCTATTAATACTTGTTGAAATAAAAAAAATAATAAATGAAAAAACTAATTCGATTAACATTTTATTACAATGTTGAAAACTTTAAAATAGACTTTGTTAGAACGATTTTAGTTTTCAATGCTCGTTTAATCTATACTGCTTAAAATTCAGAGTTGCCTTCGAGACTCGAATAAAGTAAATTAAATAGAAAATGGTGAACTCCACGGGATGTAAATTCTATACTGCAACTGCAAAAAGGAAAAATAAAATAAGAAAACGTTTCAAGTACTTAAAACGTTTACATAAACGGGTACCTACACAATGTTTTGAACTTCTGAATTACATTTTTTCTAGATTGTATAAAAAATACTATTAGAATTTGTTTCGGAAGCTTTTTCAAATGAGCATCTACATAAGTTCTTTGTCTTTACTTTTATACTTAGGAACTAGAAAATATTTATTAGCATTGAATAGGTTTCGAAACTACCAAACCGATTTTAATGAAACTTGGTATGATGGTACATTGATTTATTAATAAAATAAATAATAAATAAATAAATATTGTAGGACATTCCACACATCGTCATCTAGCCCCAAGCTATGTAAATAGACTTCTGTTATGGGTGCTAGACAACGGATATACTACTTATATACTTTTCTTTTGTAAATATATACTTATAATTCATAGAAATAACCAGACCACAGAGAAATATCTAAGCATAAATAATTATTTATCTGTGGTCAGACAAGTGTCTGAGGCGGGAATCGAACCCGCAACCCTGTGTTTGTCAGTCCGGCATGGTACCATTGTGCCAACCGCAAGGTGACGCAAGTTTTAAAATAAAGTTTTTCTCCAGGTAGGCTGGCTCCGAGCAGAAGATCAGACAGTTCTATCGCTACACGACCGCGTGGTACTAGGCCCAAGGTACTCCGTGGGCCTGGATGATCCAGACACCTGGCAGTTGAGGATCAGGCCGCTAAGGGCTGAAGATCGCGGCTGCTACATGTGCCAGATCAACACACAGCCTAATATGAAGTGGCAGATCGGATGTATCGATGTTTATGGTAAGGAAAATAATAATAATAAATTAATAATTATTTCTTCTTCTTAAATATAGATACATTGATACAGTTATCTACACTTTAATAATAATAGGTAAGTGAAAGTGAACAATGTTCAATAACATTGTTACGGCAGGTGCCATAGTATCCATAGTCGCCAGTATCTAGTCCACTACCATCCCATCACAAAAGCTCAAGTAGTTTTGTCCTGTAGATTATCAATAGTTTTCATCCAAACCGGAGGTTGTCCTTGGTTGCACTTTATAATGTAGACAGGGATAATCGCCGGTTTAGAATCCACCCCATTGCTTGCTATTATACTTGTTATTGTAAAGGGCCTTTTCGTGTTGGCTTCGGCTCCTCGCACGCCTTCCAAAGGTCCGGGGCTCCATAGCCCCATGATACAGGACGTATACGTAACTGAAAGCTGGTGTCTGAATTAGGTATCAAAATGGTACCTGATTCACAGATCACCAGGACCCCCACCCCCAAACTCTAGTTACATGATAAATGGACTATCAGTAGTGTATAAGTACATTTAATAAACTCAATGTATAATATTCAAAGTTTTGATTGACTGATTGATTGACTGAAGGGTTGATTGATTGGCCGACTGACTGATTGACTGACTAATATATCAACGTACAGCTTAGCTGCCTGTCCACTGGAGCTGAGCGGTGTTTCCACCAATAGAATTGCATAAAATAGAATAAAACGTTGAGCAAAACCGCGGGCAGAAACTAGCCACGAACTTTTGTATACCGTTGAGAATTGTCTATTTTAATAATAAAATTTTGTTTATTTAAAAAAATCAAAAACCAGCTAAGCTAAATAAACCATCTCCATGCTAAGGTTGCCTGGAAAAAATTGCTTTAAGCGATAAGGTCGCCGAATCTATACTAATATTATACAGCTGAAGAGTTTTTTCGAATTGAAAAATTATTTTTGTGTTGGATAGTCCATTTATCGAGGAAGGTTATAGGCTACTTTTCATTTTGTTATTCCCACGGAATCAGGACTTACGCGGGTGAAACCGTGGAGCCCAGCTATTTATAGTAATAAGCTTTTCCAATTTTGTTTTCGTTTTTTTTTTTAGGCTGTACAAACAAAGTGTTTATCTGTCTTTCTAAACGTTCAAATGTCAAACATGCTTAAATATCCGTTGGATAACTCCAAACCGCAATAAAACTCCCGAAACGAATAACTAAATTTAAACTTCAGAAAGCCCTAAAACCTAAATTAAATATTTTATATCTAATTAAGAGTTTTGGCTTCAGAAGCGCCCTTAAAGAAATACGATCGAAAGGGAAAGGCCCTTGTCACCATGAAAAACACTCAAGTTTTTAATTAAAACCGGGTTTAGTATTTATTATGGTCGAAAGTCGCACAATTTAAAAGCGAAAACAGCGTTCCACCTTTACGCAATATTGAAAAGGCCGGCTTTACTAAATTACAGAGCTACAAGGTACAAACTGAAGTGAATAATTGTAAGCGATTACTATTTCAAAAGTGCTTAATATAGATAAATAAATAAATATTTCAGGACATTCTACACATCGCCTTCCAGCCCCAAGCTAAGTAACTAGACTTGTGTTGTGGGTGCTAGACAACGGATATACTACTTATACAATTTTCTTTTGTAAATATATACTTAAAATACATAGAAACAACCAGACCACAGACAAATATCTAAGCATAAATACTTGTTGTAGATAAACACTTTATTGCACCATAAAAACAAACCGCAAAATGATTAAAACAAAATAAATTCTAACTTATGTAAATATCTATACGCTAAAAGAAAATGTATATTTAATACCTTACAATATGGCACAATGGGCCAATATATTGTATTTTATTCGCGTAAGTCACGATCCCGATGTTTCCATGTTCGAGGCTATAGGCTACTTTTTATTATGATATTTCTATCATAATAAAAAGTAGCCTATAGCCTTCCTCGATAAATGGAATATCCAACACAAAAATATTTTTTCAATTCGTACCAATTGTTCCTGAGATTAGCGCGTTCAAACAAAGAAACTCTTCAGCTTTATAATATTAGTACTTATAGGTAAGTAAAGTTAGTCTGTACATATATATTCACAAAGCACAAAAGGCTTATAAAATCTGAAGATACTTCCATGCAATTATATTAAGTTGTCATGTACAAAAAAAGTATATTTAAATATGATTTCCGTTGTCTGGATACCATTAGATGAGCCTAGTTGTTTAGGTCTAGATAGCGTTGTGTGAAATATCAATATTATTTGTAGACAAATAGAGTCTTTACTTAGAGTAATTCAATTCAGAATTTTCAAAAAGAATTCGAGAAATACATTTTAAAAGAACTTTAAATAGGCAAGAATAAAAAGGACTTTGTTTCTAAGCTTATTAAGGATGGATCTGAGACTTCAAAACATTGGAGGACTTTCAGTAGGTAGAACAAAACTCAATATCAACGAATCGTTTCCAATGAAAGGTGGAAAAGTATTTTCTTCAGAAAAATAAATCACCTTAAAGAAGTTAGCGTTGCGCCGCCGCCATTGATAGGCCGTGAGGTCGGATTTGTCTTACTTACGTTGCTAGGTCTACCGAGGTATCGATTTGCCTTAAAAAAAATGGTTGCCTGTAAAGTCGGTTTACGGACGATAATTTTATGTGATAACGTCATAAAAAAACGATAAAATATTGAGATCGTTTTGTATTTCTTTTATATTTTTTTTTCTTTATACTGTTATTGTTTTTTTATAAGTCTTCTATTCGTTACTCGTCACCATATTAAATATTTATCTAATAAATTCATGAGATAAAAGACTTTAAACTTGAACTTACCAAGATTCTAAGATCTTGGTTGAGTTAAAAATATTCTACAGCAGTTTTGGAGCTCTAACGGTGGGTCTGCAATTCCGACTCCGACCGTAGAACCTAATATTCACACTATAACGTAGGTTTGCTATTTCTAAGCTCACGGTCTATCAAGGTGAGTGCCAACTTTTATCGCTCGCCGCTCAAATTAGTTCGGGTTATACTTTTTTTTTCAATTGTGAAGTTTTGAAGTATGGATTTCAATATTGAATTTTTACTGTGTCTCGAAGGAAGTTGTTCATAACTTTGTAATGAGAAATTTTAATATTATGCAGCCTTTTGAATTGTTAAGTTTGTGGTTTGATATTATGTGACCAAAAACTTGGGTCTTTATTTTATATACTTTAGTTAATTCCTTAGAAATATGTTTTCTGTTACGTACCTATAAATATTAGAAGTTACTCAATACTGACTTAGTTATTTTATTCACGAATGTAGCTAAAACTGCTGAGACATTGTTATTTAACGACTGTAGAGCATCTAAGTATACAAAGTACGTCGTTTGCAGTAACTGTATTTACATAGAAAACTCTCAATGCTCTGTACCCTGAGTTTTATTACTTCTTGGTCTTAGAGCCACTTGTGGTACAGTTAGGTACAGATTCTCGGCGTTTGCGTTTGATGTACAGTAATGTACAGTCGCGGTCATACATTATTTATATTTGTTGGTACTGTTTATATCTTTGGTGACGTCGTAAAAAGGGATATGGAGAAAAAATATTATGTATTTAGTTGCTGTAATTTCTATCAGGTTTATGCTTCAACAAAAATAATTCAGGAAGGAAAAGTAAATTTTTACTTATCCGTTTGTTTGGCGGAATATTTTACTAATAAAAATACTAAATACTCGTATTGCTGGATATTCCACATAGCACCATCTAGCCCCAAGTTAAGAAACTAGGGTTGTCTTGTGATCGCTAAACAACGGATCAAATACTGATACACTTTTTTTTGTAAATAAAAACTTATTCAATAATTTTGCAATGGACCTTTAACACTTAAGATATTATTGCTTTTAGATACAGCTGGTTTGCCTTGTATCGTATGCAGGTCTGTTTCTAAAACTTGCGTGCAAAATCTTAGATAGCAGCGTCACTTAACATTGTGTGAAATAGTAGCACGGCAGTGATCAAACGCTGAGCTATTCATTATTTAAAAAAATGTTGATCTTTTAAAAATGTTTTTTCTCTATCACCAGTGCCTCCAGACATAATAAACGAGGAGACATCAGCTGATGTGTCTGCTCAAGAACAGGACAATGTGACCCTGATCTGCAGGGCATCAGGACATCCTCCGCCAAAGATCGCGTGGAGGCGAGAAGACCATGAACCTATGCTGCTGAAAAAAGTTGGAGGCAGAGATTTTTATAAAGGTGGGACTAAAACAAATTATAAGTATTTTAAAGAACTAAATGCAAAAACGTGTTAGTGTTAACATGTTTATAGTTTTTGATTGTTTAGTTGGGCATGTCTAAAGCTCCATTTTTGAATCGTTCGCCCCACGTCGAGCGCTTGATTTCTACTGATATTCGTTCGACATCGTTTGCTATTTTTGAATCGCTCGATTGGAACGAGTGGCCTCCATAACTCGTCGCCGACGAGTGGTTGCCGTCAAACAATCATAGTCAAACGTCAAACACTCATAGTCAAACATTTGGAAACGATCTTTGAAAATATTTATATCTTTTGGGATTATTTCGGATGTTCGTCGGTTTTCAATTTTCTGCGTAAAACGAATAAAAATTGACGTTTCATATTTCAAGGACAAACTATACAAAAATACAGAAAATTGATGTCATGTGACTTGGAAGTCGAGAATGACTTGTAGGCATATACGACAAAGCTATGTCACACGAGCGATTTAAAAATAGAGCGTTCATTAGCTTTGTTGCTAGTCCGGTGGTTTATGTCACTGTGTATTAACATTTTCCTAAGATAATATGTTTAAAAATATGTTGCGGTTGCTTGATAAGAGGTATACCATATTCCCAGATTTGATTTAATTATCTTCTGTAGAGTTCAAAGGTCTAATATTCAATAATAAATGTAACTAAAAAAATTGATTAGGTTATAGTCGCATTGATTGACGCACAGCTCATATTAATGAACTGATCAAGCAAAAATTTGGAATACAAATAGTTCTTAGCGTAGGCATCCGCTAAAAACGATTTCGAAAAATTTAACACTTTTGCGGACGAAGTTAACTATGTAGTTCGCTATATGGTACAGTCGGCTGCATAATTACAGACCCACTATAGAGCTCCAAAACGGCTAGTAAAAGAATGTTTTCAACACAAGCAAGATTCTAGGCACCTGCTTTAGTTGAAGTTTAAAGTCGTTTAACTCGTGAATTTATCAAACAAAAATTATTAAAATGATAACATTTCTAGTATTTAGAACTCTACGGTGGGTCTGTAATTATGCTTTCGATCGTACGGTCGGCTGCATAATTGCAGACCTACCGTAGAACTCCAGAACGGCTGTTATAAGAATGTTTTCAACACAAGCAAGATTATTGGCATGTGCTTTAGTTAAAGTTTGAAGTCTTCTAACTCATCAATTTATCAAACAAAAATTATTAGAATAAAAATATGCCAATAATAGTAATTTGAGAACTCTACCGGGGGCTGCAATTATGCAGTCGACATCTTGTCAAATATTTTTGTCAGTTACCCATGTCTACCAAAGGTAGCAATTCATAATCCAAGGTTACCCATAAAAAAAACAGCTAAACGAAACCCTTTATCCTAGAAAAGGTTTTATGGTAATGACGTCACAATTAGCTTCACCAAGGCTTTACCCCCACGGGTGAGTGACGTTGACATTTAACCATAAATGTTATATACATATTATACATCCTGCTGGTTCGAGCTAAAATTATTTCAGGAAAATATTGTTACGGTGGAATTTGTTAGGTAAGTAAGATGACATTTCCAATGAGAATCGTCAAATTGCGTATCCGAAGTAGTGCGTTGTAGATTATAACAAAATTAGGTAAAATAAATAAATACCAGAAAAGAAAATCTAAGAATTAAAAGTCCTGCTGACTGACTGATGTATGAACGCACAGCTTAACTTAACGGATAGAGTTATCTAAGTTCTCTAACGTAGAAAATAGTAGGCTAAGAAACGATTATTCAAAATTCTTACCCTACGCGGACGAAGACGCGAGCAATAAAAGCAAGTACCAAATAGGAACAAAAAGTTACCTTTCTCTATGTGATTTAGGCTGCATGGTGAGTAAATCACCAGCCCTTGCACTTCTAAGAACGGTAGGTGTCAGGCACGCCGTTATCCCTAAAATTTTAAATATCTCCTTCTTTAAGTTCCACCCCTATCGGAGATTGGACAGTATCAGGGAAAATTTCACTTTCGAGGCTGCCGCTCGGAAGAGCGAGGTACTGCTGCAGCCGAACCAATCCCTCAGGTTTTTTAACCAAGAGTGGCGCCTTCGGCCAACACTTCTCTTTCCAGCAATCTTTCCCTGGATGACGAGTTGGAGCATCCTGTACTTTTCATTTCTCATGACGAAATAAGATAACTTTCGGCGCTTAATGTTGTTAGTAAGTTCTATCTTCTTTTTGACTCCATTGAGGACTTCAATATTACTTACTCGGTCACACCATGAGATTTTCAGTATACGACGCTATATCCACATCTCAAAGGCTTCAAGACTTTTTTGTGGTCTTCTGCGTAAGTGCCACGTCTTCACTTCATATGGGAATCCCTGGATTGGAATAAGAGCAGGCATTATTAATGGTATTAATGCTAACTTACTTAATTACCCCAAAGTAAATTTTAACCTGCAAAACGAGAGTCTTACACCGTTCCCTATTCTCCGTTATTTTTGATCAGTTGTTGGTTTTTTTTTGTAACATATCTTTTTTTTCAGCCGATAGTTTTGTGGGGAGTTCCCTTCCACTGTGGCGTGTGGATCGCCGACAGATGGGCGCATTCCTCTGCATCGCGTCGAATGATGTTCCGCCTGCAGTCAGCAAGCGGATCACTCTTCTTGTAAACTGTAAGTATAAATAATAATATGTAATGAAAATTCATACTAATAGATGTCGCTAACGAAACTTAATTCGAAAAGAGATTAATGCGATTCTTAAATTCAACTATGACGGTACTTGACTGAGTGGCGTAATTGGTAAGCGCACTTCAACGGTCTCGTCTCAGTTGCAATTTTTAAAGACATATTTATAGCTAAACTGAATTAACCCCAACTCAGCGAAATGCTAGACTTACCACCAGCGCTGGTGTTTCGTTGAGGCCGTTCCGGTGATGTTAGTTACAATAGGTATACGTCATCGTGCCAGGCCAGGACATCGTGCCATTAAATGAAATGACACCACAAACTTCAACCTAACGATATTGTAACTTCGTACCAATTTCGTAACTAAAGTGCGAAGTACATTAAGTCTGTAGAGGTAAGTACCTACCTTATTTCCAATTCAGTAAACTCCTGAAATCACATGACAATGTTTAGAAGGTTCTTCTTACAATGTCACACTTGTACTTACTATGGTAATAGGTACCTTAAGGTTCACATCAAACCGCTTCTCACCTTTTGTCTTCGTCTTCGATACAATTAGGAGATTATTTCTCTTGCCTACCTTCGTATTACTAAAGGATATGGTTTAAATCATACGATAAAGCGTGAAATTAGGTAACATTTACAGACAAAATATGGCAAATATTAAAAAAAAATTGTGGGTGGGCAGGTAAATAAAATAAATAAATAATAAATAAATAAATATTGCAGGACATTCCACACATCGCCATCTAGCCCCAAGCTAAGTAACTAGACTTGTGTTATGGGTGCTAGACAACGGATATACTACTTAAATACTTTTCTTTTGTAAATATATACTTATAATACATAGAGACAACCAGACCACAGACAAATATCTAAGCATAAATACTTATCTGAGGCGGGAATCGAACCCGCAACCCTGCGTTTGGCAGTCCGGCATGGTGACCATTGTGCCAACTGGGTCGTCAAGACTTGATATTAGTCATTTGTTAGTCATATAGGTCAGTAAATTGATATTAGTCATTTGCACTGGTCTGGTTAATGAATTAAAATGAAGATTATGTATTTCATTGGTACGCAATTTGTCTATTGACCAAACTAGTGAAAAGTTGAGAAAAAAAAAGTAAAAAAATTATCAATCATTTTGGACTGTTTTTTTTTAGATTTATTGGACTATTTAATTTGATATAAAGATTATGTATTTCATTGGTACATAATTTGTCTATTGACCAAACCAGTGAAAGTCGAGAAAAAAATATATAAACATTTATGAATCATTTTGGACTGAAATTTTATGGGCAACCCATTTGCATTTATTGGCCAATTTAATTTGATTAATACTTTTCATCCATTAAACAGATCGATGAAGGTCGTCCTTAGAGAGATCTCCGACTAATTGTTATTCGATTTACATAATTTTTAGCTAACATCTTGCATCATAGATCTCTGAATTCGTGATAAAGCCGAATTGATCCCCCTTGTACGCCGCCCTTGCGTATAATTGACTCTTCCTTGTCATTGGCTCGCATCGCATCATACCTATACATACCTAATACATAGATATAACATAGAATATTCATTCAGAATAACAGGATCACGTACCTACATACACATACGCAATATGAAATGACAAAGTGAAGGGAAAGTACGCTGTTTTAACTTTAGTAAAACAACAAGTGAAGTTAGATGCCTTTAGCTTGTAGGATGTGCTTTTTGAAAGCACTTTTGGAGTAAACTCCGAACTGAAATTAACTTTATCAGATTTGTTTGCAAATGTGTCGGTATAGATAGATGCTTGTATAAAGATTTTTGGCAACTTATACGTGTCTTGAAATGCAATATACGTAGCTACGTTGAGCGAGAGCGGTGTTGGCTTAGTGGTAGATACCTCGACTTTCATTCTGAAGGTCGTGGGTTCGAATCCCAGCCGACCGTGCACCAATGTATTTTTCTTAAGAAAAAATTATGTACGCTAATTGACATTGCTCTTACGGTGAAGGAAAACATCGTGATGAAACCCGCGGCTTAGTTGGCTCCAGAAGTATTGACAAGTTCTCTCCTCTGGATATGGTTGACTAAGCTGAGAGGGTAGTAGGTGCTGGGCAAACCTACTCCATCCTCACGCAAAAAGGACCCAATTATAAAGGTTCCAATGGCGGAAAACAGCCTGTATACAAGTACAAGTTAGCGACGTTCAACCCGCGGCTTAGTTGTCTTCAGATGTATTGAGGAGTTCGTTCCACTGGATGCGGTCGACTATAGGTTCAGGTCCGTCAATAGAATATATTAAATATAGCTTTACATTTCACTTGTATGCCAGAATCTAGATTGAATATAAAGGCCAATCCTACTAATCCTACTAATATTATAAATGTGAAAGTTTGTGTGTGTATGTGTGTTTGTTACTCCTTCACGCTAAAACTACTGAACCGATTGCAATGAAATTCGCTGGAGGCCTGGATTAACATATTGGCTACTTTTTATCTCGATATTCTTACGGGATCGGGACTTACGCGGGTGGAACCGCGGGGCGCAACTAGTAATATTATAAATGTGTCTGTGTGTATGTATGTTTGTTACTCCTTTACGCAAAAACTACTGGACGATTGCGATGAAACTCGGTATCTAGATAGCTGGAGACCTGGATTAACACTTAGGATACTTTTCATCCCGATATTCCCACGGGATCGGGACTTACGCGGGTGAAACCGCGAGGCGCAGCTAATATTAATATAATTAGGTACTTACATTTTGTTTTCATAAATGATGTTGAATTTTTACAATTATTTTTGTAAGTAGGTAAGTATTTTATTTATTTCCCATTTATTTACGTTTTTGATTGAAATTGCTTCAATAAGTTATGTGCAGAAGTGAAGTCCTAAGTTAGTTTCTTAATAACTTACCTTTACCTTTACTACGCGAAAATACTAACCACTAGATTTCCTCCAAATAAACCAGAAAAAAGCAACCTAAATTAAAAGCTAAACCAAAATATTCCCTTCCAACATCTAAGTAAAACCAAAGACTTAACTCGTGTAAAAATCCTCAGCGAAAGGCTACGTTGTGATAATACTGGATTGATTCCAGCAGGATCCCCTTAATTCGTTGAAGATCCCTACGATTCGACTAGGTACCCACACAGGGGGATCAGTGAGCAATGAAACGTCAAATTCATTTTCTTCCCGTACCCAGGCATTTAGGGAGAGGATTATTTTGGCTCTAGTTTACTTTTTTGTTTGAATTGGATTTGAATGTTGAATAGGTGGCTCTATAACTCTGTGAAACAAAAATTATTTAATATTGATATTAACCTTTACAATTAATCAATTCAATTTAGAAGATTTACGCACCAGAAATTTATAATCTATGCCATTTTTTTGGCAAATATTATAAGTTTCTGGTACCTGACGGTAGGTGACGATGCGAACTAAAATATAGCACGTTTTCCGAAGTGATACCTATTCACTCGCGACTTGAACACCCCCAAATTGTACTCGTTAGGAAAGACAGACGCAGGCAACCGATTCCATTCCCTTGCAGTACGAATAAAGTATGACGAAGTAAGAGCGAACGTTTGGTTTGTCCACGATGAATCGGTGCTGCACATCAGTCTGCCAATTTAGGTAGTGACTAGGACATTATTGGAGTGTTAAATGGAGTAAGTTTGAATAGATAATGAATTTAATGTTTCTCAGAATCAAAACCAGAAAAGGCTAACAAGACCATGAGCCTGGTTGAAAAAATTAGTGGGACAGGAGTCATCAATTGGTAAATTTTGTACAGTTATCTTCTAGGAAAGCATGCTGTTACATTTTCGAGCGCATCGTCACTAACCAGCCAGGTGTGATAGTGGTCAAATGCTGACCTATTATTAATTATGTAAAAAAAAAGTATTTTTGAAGTCAATCATCATCATCATCATCATCATCATGTCAGCCCATGCACGTCCACTGCTGGACATAGGCCTCCCCCATACGACGCCACAAACAGCGGTCCTGAGCCGCCTCCATCCACCGATTTGAAGTCAATAAAATATATAATTTACTTTACAAAGAAATTAAACAAATGAATTCCAATTAATTCCAAAGGTCCATTTATGAATATATAAAATTTTGAGTATTTCGTAGTCTAGACATGTAAAATGTTCTCTTGGGGCTAAAGGGTTGATTTCAAATCACGGAGAGTACCAATCTACAGTTTCATTGGTGTATTAAACTACCTGTTACCACGATCGTTACTTTGTTAATTAGTTCGACGACATTGGATAGGAGACAATCCTCCTTATTCCAAAACGTGGTTTAAGGATAGTCTGAGATGTGTCTTTAAACCTTAGACTTAGACACAGAATTACTCGTGAATTATAGTCTAAACACTATCCCTATAGATTATATAGTGAACTATAGTCTAAACACTATCCTTATAGATTATATAGGGATAGTGTTTAGACTATATTTCATGAGTAAATCTGTGTCTAAATCTTGGGTTTAAATCCACATCTCGGACTATCCTTAAACCTTGTTTCGGAATAAGATGGACTAAGTATAAATCGTGATCATCGGCGTCATTAAATTGTAAATTATAGATTATGCACCAAAAGAGTAAAGCAATGTCTTACGTCACAGGTGGCATTTTGGACCATAAGTTTTGTAGAGTCCTGAGTAAAGTGAGGAGTTCAACCGCCAAAGACGAAGACATGCACAATTCCACTTTCTATAGCAAATCCTTTTCTTTTCGTTCTGTTATTCTCTGGAATTCTCTACCCCAACCTATCCGCTCTGCTAAAACCCTACCCATTTTCAAGAGTATGGTAACTGAACATTACTTTCACTCTATTGGTACATAACTCTTGCCTCTTATTTCTTTTCATATTTATATTCTTGTTTCTTCTCTTAGAAATGCTTGTATAATATTATTATATTTTTATTTTTTCTTTTATTTTTATTTTCTTATTTCTTATTATGTAAATAATTGTTAGTATATTCTCATTACGAATAGTATTGCTAAATATTATTATGTGTATGGTATGATATCTATGTTTAAGTATTTCGTTTATAATATCTATTTTACGTAGGTATTTATTATTATATTATGTGTTCCTTACACCACACGACCTACCAGTTAAGCTAAACAGACCTTCTCCATCCTAAGGTTGCCTGGAAGAAATCGCTTTAAGCGATAAGGTCGCCTGTTTGTACAATTTCGTAGTTAATAAGCTTTCTCGTCTTTTTTGTCATTTTCAATGTTTTGTGTGTTGTACAAATAAAGTGTTTATCTATCTATCTATCTATCATGCTTTTTATCTCGAGGTGCATACTTTTTTCACACCGTTCCACGAGAAAAACCAGACTCTTTACAATTGACGTACAAAATATAAGCAAGCTATTTTGACAAATGTTGTATTGTGTTACTATTTGATTTAACTTTTATACACATTTTACATGGTTATTATTTCTAATTATTGTGAAGAAATATTTTGGTAGTAATTAGTATTTTAAATTTAATTAATTTTATTCTCCTGAAACAAAGGAATCTCCTTGTTCAGGGATATGTGTTTTTATGATTTGCACGACTAATGTCAAAAAAGAAAAATGTCCACAGCCAATGTCCAAAAGTTATATAGTCCCATTATAAAAATGTCTAATTATTAAAATGTCCAGTCCTAAAAATGTCCAATATTGAAATTTCTAATAATAAATTTGTCCAAATATAATAATGTTTTGTGTTCTTGTATGTTTAGTTCTATTGCCAAATATTTTTTGATTGAAAATATACTATTCTAATTCATTAATATCAGAGGTAAGCCTCTTTGCTGATAGCTTACGGCAAAATCGTAGCATACCAGATTTTTGTAGACCAATACAACGCTATAAAAAAATAATTGCTAGGTATGAGACTGACGACCTAGTTGGCACAATAGTCACCATGCCGGACTGCCAAACACAGGGTTGCGGGTTCGATTCCGGCCTGAGACAATTTATGCTTAGATATTTGTCTGTTGCCTGGTTGTTTCTATGTATTATAAGTATATTATTATTATTTACAAGAGAAAAAGTATATAAGTAGTATATCCGTTGTTTAGCACCCATAGCACCAAGTCTAGTTACTTAGCTTGGGGCTAGATAGCGATGTATGTCCTGCAATATTTATTTATTTATCTTGTTAACTGCTTGTGAAGCTAATTTCCAATAAACCTGTATGTAAACAGGTATAATGCTGTAGGAATTTGTTGAACTGTTTACTTAGGTGCCTATTCATTACAGTTCCACCGACAGTAATCGTGCCAAATCAGCTATTGGGTGCCCCTCTGGGAACTGATGTTGTTCTAGAGTGTACCGTCGAAGCACATCCGAATACAATAAACTATTGGCTTAAGAACAGAGGAGAAATGCTCTTGGATGGGTAAGTTTACCATAATTTCCGAAATGGGTCACTTTTTGCGGCGAGGAAAGTCCTGAAAATATTATGGCAGAATCGCTTTCGCCCGAGTAATTCTCGGATAAAACCTATCGATGTCGGTATGAAAACTATTTCATGTCCCAATTTACTCTATTGATATTATGAAAAGTTTGATTCAAATCGAGGTCATGAAAAAATAAATATAGGCCCACTGTAGTGGAAAATAATTTAATCGGACATACTCATAGTCAACGAAAAACTTAGAGGAAAGGGTACCAAGCGCTCTCTCCATACAAACATAGTCGACTGTTTCCTCCCTGGATAATGACACTAAAGCAAATATTTTTGTTGCATAAAACTTATAACTGCCATAACCATGCTATGTTTTTTTTAATCTTAATTTCTATGATAATTAGTAAATAAAAAAAACCAAGACATAGGGGCATAGTCATGGCAGTTATAGGTTTTATGCAACAAAAATATTTGCTCTAGTGTCGTTATCCAGTGAGGAAATAGTCGCTAGTCGACTACGTTTGTATGGAGAGAGCACCGGTACCCTTGAAACAGGCTTTTGCGTTACAAATGTTAGTAGGGACATTTATAAATGTCGGAAAGGATATTTTAAATGCAAAAACAATGCTTTATGTTGCTGCTATTAATAATGCTTATGTCTATGAATATTAAAATGCGATTGTAATAAATATATTTGTTTCTTGCTATGTAATGATGACCTATACTTACCTACTCAAAGTTTGTCCAAAAAAAATGATAATTTTTTGATCTCTCGAATTCGTCTTATTTGGGCCTTAGTTATTAAGAACGAATCGAATGGTTCCACGCCAAATATCATAGAAGTTTGTAGCATCACTATAGTTTAAGGCTTACCTGTCCACAGAAGCGGAGAGAGATAGCGGAGCGGCAACATGCGAACTCCACCCACTGAGTTTTTTTTTTGTTGCACAATGTATGTGGAAGTGCTGCCGCGTCGTCGCTCTGGTTCCTCGCTCCGTTTCAGTAGACAGGCACTTGGAAATTAGAATCCAGCATTAATTCAAAGTCACGTTTTTTCTCCTCAGCCCAAAATACACAATCAGCGAAGAAAGAACATCGTACAAGGTGATGATGAAGTTGATCATCAGACGTTTCTCAAGAAGTGATATTGGTACTTATAACTGTGTTAGTACCAACTCGCTTGGGAAGAGTGAAGGCACTCTTAGGCTTTATGGTAAGTATTTTGAAAATTTGAAATTTTCCTACGAAAATATTAAATTGGTTTGACGTCCTGTGTGCGGTGAGAGAACTCCCGCCTGCGACGCAGAAGGGTGCGGGATTCGATTTCCGCCATCGATCAAATATTTATTATGATCTGAGTGATCTGTATAATTAATAAGTAAAGTACCTACCTGCGGGTAGTAAGAGCCATTTTAAAAACTAAATATTTCGTAAAAATAGGGAAAGCTGTTTAAAAACAGGTCGTTTGATAAATATTTGCTTTGATGTCGATCTGAAAAAACTATTTAATTTTTTTGTATATTTTCTTATTATTTTGTCACTAATATCAAAGTAGTGGTCCTTATTCTTTATTTTAAGCAGGTTTCTTATTTACAGAAGTACTGCAAATAAGAAATTAAGTATTCTATCCGTTGTCTGGCTATCATAACACAAACTAACTTAGCTTGGGGGTTAAATGGCGGAGTGTGAATGCAATAGTTAATATTATTTATTATTAGATGCCGGGTCGATACTCAGCAAGTCTTTAACTCAGCCTTAATTACCACACAGCCATGATATAACAGGTATATTGTGATTCAAAATGAATCTTTGTGCAATCTCACAAAGATTGTTAATTCACCCTAAAATGAATCGTTACCATAAATATAATAAGTCTTGGGACCTAATGATGAACCCCTAGGTAACCATAAACCGAATAAAAGTCTTCACACCCGATTTTTTATCATAAAGTTATTTAAAACGGGGCTTTTATCATGTTTAATATTGTTTTATAGTGAAAATAGTAAGATTAAATTCATATTAACTTTTTTATGCGTCTGAAAACTAAGATGTGCTTGTAATTTGACTAGCAGGGTTCAATCAGAAACAGAGTAAAAACACTATTTTAATAAGAAAATTCCAGGAAGTTACGTTAATAAGTGCTCAGTTAATCTCTAAGCTAAAACTGTACACAACTAGACTGGACTAAAATAAACAAATAATAATACGGGGATGTTATACCTTTTTGAAATTATTGTAGTGAACCCTTTTATTTGATATCCACGCAGATAAAAAAATATCACCTTAAAAAGGATTAAATCTTACAGCTGTCATATTTTTTACGTCACCTATCTAAGAACACTTAGACTAATGAGATGAATCTAGCGATACCTTCAATAAAGAAATCCATCCAGAGTGGTTTGGAATATAATATGGGGAAATAACGAATATTACAAACAAAAATACAAAGATAGAAACCCTTTTCTTGCAGTCGGCTAATGAAATGTCCATTACCATTGCTTAGACTGAGCAATCAAAGAAATTAGTCCGGCAGAAACTTGGGTTTGAAACCAAATGCCATCTATTTTTTACTACAAATTATAACAAGGTTTAATATAAATAACTAATTAACTCCAGGTTCAAAGCAAGTTTCAAGAAATTATTCTGAATATTAATTAACTTGGCCTCAGTTTCAATTATGTAACTAGGCTATTTAGGCTATTTCTGTCTACGTTGTTTATGTTAAAGGCTCAGCTCAGACGAGACATAGTTTCCACTCCTTAGACAATACTTACTCAGAGAGACATAAATTCGAATAGAGATAAAATAATAAAAAAATATTGCTGAACATTCTACACATCGCCATCTAGACCCAAGCTAAGTAACTAGACTTGTATTATGGGAGCTAGACAACGAATACTTTTCGTAAATACTTTAATACCAGACCACAGATAATTATCTAAGCATAAATACATGTCTGAGGCGGGAATCGAACCCGCAACCCAGTGTTTGGCAGTCCGATATGGTGACCATTGTACCAACTGGGTCGTCAACTGAGATGTCATTAGCACCTTAAACAGCACCATTTTCATTTACTTGAAAGTCTTTGCTTTTACCACCAAGAGAACAAGACTCCTCAATAAATCTCTAAAATAAAGAGCTACGAGTATGAAACTTCTAATGGAAACTCCTATTTTATTTATTTTATTATTCATTTTAGGTTTTGCAAGTAAAAAAAAAGATTTTTTTGACAAGCCCACAACACAAGACATTTTAGAAAAGTAAAGAGACAAACCAACATAATGTACAACAAAATAAATAATAAATAAAGAGATATTGTAGGACATTCCACACATCTTTACATGTACAGTCGGCTGCATAATTGCAGCCCTCGGTAGAGTTCAAAAATTACTTTTCATTCTAATAATTTTTGTTTAATTAATTGATGAGTTAAAATACTTTAAACTTCACCTAAAGCAGGTGTCTAGAATCTTGTGTTGAAAACATTCTTATAACAGGCGTTTTGGAGCTCTACGGCGGGTCTGAAATTATGAAGACGACCGTACATTTTTAGATCATACCACACATATGACCTGACATGTACAATTTTTTTTCTTTTTCTTTTATTATGGCTTCGCACGTGTGCATTTAGCCAGTGTCCAGTTATATTTTGCATCAAATTATGACCCGATTTTTCATAAATCGGGCCTAAAGTGTTTCAATACAGTCAAAGTTGTCATAGTCCGTCAAGTCAGGGGCTATAGTAAAGCGGTGGCAAGTTTACCATAACCTTAATAGGAGATTTGGAGGCAACGAGAAAACTGCATGTTTGACACTGATTTCTACTTTCACTACACTTGTGCACTTTCACAGAACTAAATTGAATAACATTCCACCAGAATTATACAATTCAACTCGGGTTACATCTAAGTTTCATGAAAATAAAACTGCAGCACGACATGTTGTTAACTCGTTCCCGCCAAAACTCTCCATGTACAATTTGCATAGTACATAAAAACAAAAAGTACAAAAAAAAAGAATATAAAAACAAACAAAATATAAAAAAAAAAACAGAAACACCGAACTGTCCGCCATCAAACTGTAGGTCGATGTTTATGCAAAATCTCTACGGACGTTCATAAATTAGATTCGTTAATTCCGTATTCATTATGTACCTCTACTAACGTATTATGTGCTTTATTGAAAATAACTTTGTGTCAAAGGTGATTCGGTTTCGACTCTAATAGCTGAATTATACAAATATTAATTTCGAATTCTGACAGGAATTAGGGACTAACAGAAACTATTTCAAAGGTATTTCGCTTAATTAATCCCTGCTCAGTCAATTAAAAGAGGTTTCATTTAACTGGTTGGTTATTCTCTTGCTAGTTCCAATGACGTGGAAAGTCCAAATAATGTGAAATTATATTAAAGTAAGTAATGACATTTGAAAAAAAGAATAATCTTTTACAATAAACAGTTTTAAGAGTTTTGGCGGGAACGAGTTAACAACATGTCGTGCTGCAGTTTTATTTTCATGAAACTTAGTTGTAACCCGAGTTGAATTGTATAATTCTGGTGAAATATTATTCAATTTAGTTCTGTGAAAGTGCACAAGTAAAAATCAGTGTCAAACATGAAGTTTTCTCGTTGCCTCCAAATTTCCTATTAAGGTTATGGTAAACTTGCCACCGCTTTACTATAGCCCCTGACTTGATGGACTATGACGACTTTGACTGTTTTGAAACACTTTTGGCCCGATTTATAAAAAATCGGGTCATAATTTGATGCGAAATATAACTTGACACTGGCTAAATGCACAAGCCGTGCAAAGCCATAATTAATAAAAAAATAACATTTACATTTATAATATTTTTTAAATTAGACAATCGTGGTAGATACATATCAATAAATATTTGTTTTGTTACAGAAATCAAATTATATCCAAGTTCACAATCTTCAGCTGAAATAAACGTTGGAGGTAAGAAAAAAATATTTTTCATATTGTATTTACGGGCTGTCTTCAGAAATTAGACCTCTTTAATTAGGGCCTTTTTGCGTAAGGTTTTAATAGGCAAGCCCAGAATCTATAGCCGTGTCCAACCGTGTCCAGAGGAAAGAAAAAGAACTCGTCAATACTTCTAGAACCAACTAAGCAGTTTCATTACGATGTTTTAATAGCTATTATAACATTACTAGCTTTTGCCCGCGATTTCGTCCGCGTAAAAGTCGAAAGAATGTTTATGCAAAATTTAAAGTAGATTGGATCATGGAAAAACGTTGTCCAATACAAACTTTGCCCCCCTTTTTCACTCCCTTAGGGGTAGCCTTTCGGAAAATCCTTTCTTATCGGATGCCTAAGTCACACAAAAAACACACTTTCCAAATTTTAGGTCTCTATATTAGCGGTTTAAGCTGTGCGTTGATCCGTCCGTCAGTCATTCAGGACAAAGCATTTTATATGTCTAGATTTGATTCCCCCCTTGCCGATGCAGTGAGTAAATCTCCAACCATAGTGGGATTGGGCGGATCGAATGCATCTCGACCAATGGGCTAAGATCGTTCGATGACCCTACAATCTCGATGCATTTAACAGTGAATGGCCAAACCTAGCCCAGGACCGAACTGCTTGTAAGGATGTTGAGGCAGCCAGCAGTGGGACAATATAAAATGATTTGAACTTTGCATATTGTTTTTTACAGGTCTAACCGATGGTGCAGTGAAACAAAGAACAAATAGTAATACAGTCAATTCTTGTGTGAATAAATTGCTATTGTTGTTATTAATTATTAATTTGAACTAAATTATAGATAGTTTTAGAATAAAATAATATTTTTTAATGTGTAAAAAATGTACAGTTAATGATAAGTATGATGTGCTTTGTGATAATTTAATGCAGTTCAAAATATTGATTTTTGCTTTGTAAATTGAGCTCCATCTCCAATATTGTTTGTGTGTTTAAGAGGGTGTGTGGGTATTGCTTTTTTATATATAAATGTGTTTCCCTATTTCCTTTCTGAATAATGTCTCAAGAGCTATATTTTTTATAAAACCTAGCTTTGTTGTACCTTCACAAGCCCATTTGTTTTTCATTTTTTTTTAGCAAATACTAGTTGCGCCCCGCGGTTTCACCCGCGTAAATCCCGATCCCGTGGGCATATTGGGATAAAAAGTATCTTATGTCCGTCTCCTGGCTCTAAGCTACCTCCCTACCAATTTTCACCCAAATCTGTTCTGCCATTCTTGAGTTATAAGTGGTGTAACTAACACGACTGTCTTTTATATATATAGAGATTTAATAACGAAAAATTACCATCTATTCCTTATTCTATGAAAAAGGAAGACAGAGGGTCATTTGTAACCTAGGTTTTATCTAATAGAAAAAATAATGCTCTAGATATTCAGAAATAAAAAGAAATGAAAATATTAGATTCCATCTTTCGTTCGGAGAGAAATGACACGAATTTTCCCACTGTCAAGGAAAAGCGTTCTAGTTAAGAAGTACTTCGGGACAAAATACACCTCTTATCTCCCACTTTCCCCTAATATTCCCCTATTATTATTATGTTGGGGATGACATTTTCCCCCATTGTGGGAAATTCTATTTAGGGCATGATGGGAATTATCCATTTTATATGGATAAAACTATACCCATGCGCCCTCTTAAGTGTTAAAGTACCTCACAAATGAAGTAGTTACATTATGTGACGAAATTAATGATCAATTAATCCCTCATATCCTATAATCAAAGTTTAATAAACATATTAATCACAATGTTTGATGTTTCATTTAAATAATTAGCTAATAATCAAGACAGCTGCAATGCTTTATATCTACGCCAAGCAGTGTTGCCAACTCGGATTTTGAAAAATCCGAGTTCGTAGATCTTTGTACTTTTTGGAGCCAAATGGCAAAACACGGAACCCTTATGGATTCGTCATATCTGTCTGTCTGCCGAATGTCACAGCCACTTTTTTCTGAGTGAAATGAAGAGGAATAAAATGAGTGTTTTAGCTCTCGCGGACCGTACCTAGTTCTTTCTTATGTTTATTTCCTCAGTTGTGTTCAATTAAATTGAAATTTGATAGATATCAAGAACAACACAACAGTAACTCCGTCGAATCGAAATATTTTTAGGTTAAGTTTTTCTACAAGGCGAGCTGGTAAGACGAGACGTTTCGTTTTACAGTCACAGTTATATGGAATGAGAACTTTGTTTCACTTTTGTTTAGAAATAATGACGAAAGTAGTATTGTGTTGGCAAAGCGAGTGTGCCATGGTATAAAACGGAACGTTTATAAAAAAAAAATTCGCGAATGAAAAGGAAGTTATGCACATTCAGCTATGTGTTTCGCTATTTTACAAATTGATAGAAAATACGTAGATTTTAGGACTGAAGTTCGTAGGTTTGCAGGAGAGAGCATAAAGTACGTAGATCTACGTAAAAAGACGTAGAGTTGGCAACACTGGTGCCAAGTAAAGAAATGTAAGGGTTTACTAAATAAATATAAATATTGCAGGACATTCCACACATCGCCAAGTAACTGGACTTGTGTTATTACTAGACAACGGATATACTACTTATATATTTTTCTTTTGTAAATATATATACTTTTAATACATAGAAACAACATGTCTGAGGCGGAATCGAACCCTTTTTAGGTGACCATTGTGCCAATTGGGTCGTCAATGATGCTATTTTATTTAGATGCATTTAAACAAATGCAGTAAAGTACAGTACATTCATTAGTTTTATTTAGAAAGTTACGATGTTTTATAAATATTTTCAACTTCTATTTTAGGCAATAACTAGCTATCATCCGCGACGTCGTCCGCGTAAGGGCTGACTTTTCCAAAATCCTTTCTTTGGAGATGGGTACGTCATAATAGCTATATGTGTGCCTGTTATTTAGGTTGAGCTGTGCGTTGATAAAATATACCAGTCAGTCACGACTTTGAATTTTTACTATAGACTAGCTTTTGCCCGCGACTTCGTCCGCGTAGAAGTCGAAAATGGACCAAGGAATCACGTTGTCCCATACAAACTTTGCCCCCTATTTTTCACCCCCTTAGGGGTAGAATTTCGGAAAATCCTTTCTTATCTGGTGCCTACGTCACACAAAGAACACACTCTCCAAGTTTCAGGTCTCTACGATCAGGGGTTTAGGCTGTGCGTTGATCCGTCAGTCAGTCAGTCAGTCAGTCAGTGATTCAGGACAAAGCATTTTATATGTATAGATATAGATGGTGTAAATTTCAAGGATTCCAAAAAAAAATCCACTCTGCACAACCGACATTTTCGAACGATAAATCGCAGCCACAATATGGTTAAGCTTTTAATCATCAAAGCAAAAATAAAGGCTTAACTTAAAGTACCAACCTAAATAATTCTAAGAGTTTCCTTTAAGAAAATCCGTCAAATTCTTATCTTTGACATCAACTGGTACGAAATAATGTAAATTTTCTCATAAATTCACGATCAATCTTAAAATGTGTAACTATAGCTATTTCCAGCGAATTCCCTTGAGATCTATTTTTATAAGTTACGGTAAAATATCAATAATAAACATATGAAAATGTATAAGCTAGTCAAAGTCAAAGTCTAAAATCTTTATTCCTTTGAATTCTTAATACCTAGGTATAAGATCACATGAACACGTCTTAAAAACTAATCTCTTAAAAACTAAGTTAATGTCTTAAAAACCAAGTTAGGATGTGTGCCTTCGGAACGCGCCGACCAATGAGAAGAAGGCACAAGAAACTCATGGAGAGTTTTTTTTCATGTGATCACGCTCACAAAGGTCAATATTACAAATATTTGAAAGTATTATTTGAAATGGAGCAACTAAAGTCACGTCCATGGGTTGTTATCATTAAGGTAAGACGAAGTATCATAGTACGCCTTACTGCACAATTTATGCTTTATAAAAGTTTTGAGCCTGGTAATTTACTATAATAGAGCGCACATGTATTATTAAACGACCTGTTTATTTTCCGGAACCTACTACCGGGCACGGTCAGTTCATCCTTATTTCTTAAGTTGAAATTATGAATATCTCTATTTTTACGAAAAATATTAGTGCGTTGCTATTCTAATTTTTAAGCCATTGCATAGCTTCTATCGCGGAAATTCCGTTTCTAAAATAAAACCTAACACCCCCACTCCGCCTACTATGTATGTATATGATACGACTGTACGAAGCTCGCACAATGCAATAGCTTCACCGCGGCAGTCCCCGAGTGTTTATTATGCTTAATAGACTTGCATTTGACCTCATCTCACCTGATGGGAAGCGACGATGAGGTCGAGGATGTGACAAGCTCACTTAGAAATACTATATTCTCTTTAGACTTTAACTCCCTTATTCTATCTGATGATGGATTCCAAGTTTCAGGTCTCTACGATCAGCGGCTTAGGTGCGTTGATCCGTCAGTCAGTCAGGACAAAGCATTTTATATGTATAGGTTAAACAAAAAAATATATACAAAGGTGAAGCCACGGGACATAGTTAACACAGCCAGGTTTTTCTTAGATTAAGTCACATTAGAAAGATACAAAGTAATGTTTCATTACGGAAGAGATCCTAATCCTGTAGTAACGTTTACGTTACGCTGTAAAACTGGACGTAACATACCACTAAGTTCTTTATCTTCGAAGATAATTTTTAAGTGTCGTTTCCTTTCGCAGTTTATAGCATTGTAAATCCTAAATCGTTGTTGTAAAAAAATATAACAGAATAACTTTTATGTTGTTGCAATAAAATTTAAATTGGAAATAGATTTTTTTATAATTGATGACAGAAATAAAAATAAGGTTAATTATAAAACTAAATATTTCCTATAAATAGGAAAAACTACTAATTTTTAGATAAATATTTGCTTAATCGTCAATATGAAAAATGATTCATTTGTTTATTTTCTGGTCATGTTCTCCAGATAGATGGATCTGTAAACTCTTTACCGTAAGTACCATTATAACCTTTTTTCTAACTTATTTATGTAAAAATATTACCTACTATTTTTTATATATAAATCAAACAATACCTATGGCCAAAAAGCGATCTCTCCCAGGCAACCCAGATAATTTTACAGTTGTAAATCGATTTCCAATGATTTAGGTGGGTTATGTCAGAAATGAAGAAAGTCAATTTAGATTTTTAGGTCAAACTCTGAAGAAGTGTGTTTCTTATTTCTTCGGTTTGTAGGGGTAACAATTGTGGGTAAACTAAGAGACAATCAGATACACAAAAATGTCTAACTGTTCATTATTCACACGGGAATAAAAATGAATTTTAATCCTACTAATCCTACTAATATTATAAATATGAAAGTTTGTGCGTGTGTGTGTGTGTGTTTGTTACCCCTTCACGCAAAAACTACTGGACCGATTGCGATGAAACTGTCGGTCGGTATGTAGATAGCTGGAGACCTGGATTAACACATAGGCTACTTTTTATCCCGATATTCCTACGGGATCGGGAAAGTAAATAATGTAAATTATACAGATTTTAAAGTCGTAAGAGAATCGTTTTTTTTCTAATTTATGTGTAAAGTAAAAGACAGACAGACATACAAAAATGTCAAACTGTTCATTGTTCATATGGGAGCACAAAACTTTCAACACTTCTTTAGATGTAAATGTAGTATGTAAGATGTATTGATGTTTGACGACCCAGTTGGCACAATGGTCACCACGCCGGACTGCCAAACACAGGGTTGCGGGTTCGATTCCCGCCTCAGACATGTATTTATGCTTAGATATTTGTCTGTGGTCTGGTTGTTTCTATGTATTATAAGTATATATTTACAAAAAAGAAAAGTATATAAGTAGTATATCCGTTGTCTAGCACCCATAACACAAGTCTAGTTACTTAACTTGGGGCTAGATGGCGCTGTGTGGATTGTCCTGCAATATTTATTATTATTTATTTATTATTTATATATTAGTATCTAAGTGACGTAACTAAGTAGGTAGATACTCAACGAAAAATACTCTGAACGAGTTCAATCAAAAGTTAGCCGAAATAACTGTTCGGAAAACAAGTTGGCAACTAGTTCCAAACTCAGTAATACACTTATAACTAATCATTCTTCAAGTCACATACACGAGATGTCGGGTTAAGTAGCTAGGTTTGCACGTGCCTACGTATTTTTACACGCTATTTAAAACCATATTGGTGATATTCCCCCTTATTCCAAAACGAGGTTTAACAATAGCCCGAGATGTGGATTTAAACCTTAAAAGACACAGATTTACTTGTGATCTATAGTCTAAACACCATCCCTATAGATTATCTAGGGACGGTATATAATCTTTAGGGATAGTGTTTAGACTATAGCTCCTCAACATGTACTGTTGAAAAACTATACATTTTTAAACGACCCCAACGATCACAATTGTCATGTGATAATCTGCTCTAAAGCTTGATAATTTAGTCTAAAAGAGTCTGTTTCCGGTGCTAAATGGATATTTATATTTACCTAAATCAAAGTGAAAACTCAGTGATTCTTATTAAAAATGGAGAGTTCGAATTCAAGTCACAGTTCAAAAATAGCTGAATCGACACAAAAAGCTTAATTTTCCAGACCTAGTCGGGCACTTTCCAAAGCGATATACCTATTTACGTCGTAGGCCTTTTTACTCTTAACACATTGTAAAATACGGACTCCGTTACATTGCCTAACATACAGAGTCTAAATTCAACCTTTTTATTGCTTTTTCGGTCGCAAGAGAGCCTTAATTTAATATACCAAGCTCGATTTGTTTACAAAAGAAGAAATTTATTCATGAAATTTGTTTTGCAAGGGTCCAGTTGGGGCCGTGGTACAAAATAAACTTTCTTTTAGGAAGTGACTTTGACCCTGTGTGACCCTCTTTATAGATATCTTTTGGCAATATTCTTAATAATTTTAGGGTCCCGCGTGTCGTTGGGATTGCATTTTATTGAATAGGGTCGCTTTGTGCTTGACAGTTGGTTTTTCACATAGAATTTTCCTTGTTACGGGAAGTAAAATCTAGGGTTGCGTATAACAGTCTTCCGCAATCTGACGAATCCTTACTGATTTTCGTACCGTGTAAGTCGGTAGTGTACGGTCCGCTGCATAATTGCAGACCTACGGTAGAGCTCCAAAACGGCTATTATAAGAATGTTTGCAACACAAGCAAGATTCTAGACACCTGCTTTAGTTGAAGTTTTAAGTCTTCTAACTCATCAATTAATCAAACAAAAATTATTAGAATGAAAACATTCCAATAATAGTAATTTTCGAACTCTACCGGGAGCTGCAATTATGCTGCCGACTGTACATACTTAATACGGAAAATAAATAGATATATTTACTAAAAGGATTTTAAACTAATTAAAAACATGGGAAATATCCCTTTTTTAGTACCTGTCTTTACTTACTCTAATCGGTCAAGATTTTATTTGGAAAATTTCAGTCATTTAGGCTGCGGTCCGAAATGGCATGATCCATGTGTCCCATGTCCACTGTAAGCATTTTTAGTATACATTTACAATTTCTGACCCGGGAGAATTAATCGTTAATAATCACTGTTCATTCAATTCGGACCGCACTCTTCAGAAAGACTTTAAAATGGCAGAAAAGCTATCCGAAATCGATTTAATTAAGAAGCTTATTTGGTTATATTGAGGTGCAAAGGATGTAATCACATTTTTCAGTTTCAAAATCTCTACAACAATCTTTAGTGCAACCTAAAAACCAGAAACAATTTATAAATATCTGCGTCACACAAAATTTACTGTTGACTAGCAATATCCGACAAATGCCGGCATTTTCTCTCCGCTTCTATTTTACGAGTATACGTGGAAAACTATTTTATAAGACAAGAAAAATATGAAACTTGGAATTTACAAGCGCTTTGCTTGAAAAGAACACCTAGATGAAACTTGTTAATGCTTATATCGTTTGATAGACGAGCAGAGTTTCTTTTTAACTTTTTATCGTGCTAATTTAAAACAAAACGAATAAAAGAAAAGTAGGACAAACGTTTTCTGTCCATTATCTAGCTATTATAACACAAGTCTAGTTGCTTAGCTTGGAGCTAGATGGTGCTATTTTCAATGTCCTACAATATTTATTTAGTTAATTAAACTTAGAAGTGTTAGTTATATTACAATGCTAATCTTCAATCTAAACATTGGTTACTAGGTACCACACGAAAACAAGCATAACCAACACTCAAACCAGGGGCGGATCTACCAAGGACTTACCTCAGCCCAGGGCTAGATACCCCGTGGATACAAAATACCCTATTCATCTCCATTGAAAATAATAGACAAATAAAAAATACTGATTATAAGGTTAGAAATGAGAAAGGTCTATGTTATTCAGACTGACTTACTAGAGTAGTGAATAGGGACTATTTAAAAAAATAAAGAAAAAGAAAAATAACCATTTTTTTTTGGAAAAATGGCAGTTGTCATTTTTATTCACCGTTATTCTGTCATCACAACTAATTGTTGAGTGGGTGACAGACTAACGGTGTTTGTTTGCTACAGTCAAGCTACACACCAAGCTATGGTATTTTTCTTCTGCTACAACACACACATTGGTTGGAGAATGTGTCATGATAAATAGATTAAGTTTTTTTTATTTATTACACAAATGTCATAATTATAAGTACATACAATAAATCAAATTGAATATTACAATCATTAAATTAAAATATACGTACGTTATAATTTTTATTGTATAACAATATGTATGTTTTAGAGAAAAATACACGCTATATCTATCCATCTATCTAATTAGTAGAATAATTATGTAGGTCTCTAAGTGGTATTAGCCCTAGGCCCCACAAATTCACGGTCCGCCCCTGCTCACAAGATAACATATTGCAGTGTAGAACGTTCTAGAATAGCACCATATTTCATAAAGTAAAACTAGCATGTGGAGTCTATCCTAGTATTATCAAGTTGGTACTATTGTAGGAAATTAGATTACGGTTTGTTGTAAAGTTGTTTTATAATTTATTGCCAACATAAGAAACTAAAAGCCCGTACCAGAGACCATTGAATCCGACACAAGTGGCCGACACGACTGCAGCAAAAAATGATTGGCAAAGAAACTACTACACGAAATGGAACTCTTTGGTAAGTACCACTCAACTTACCAGAAGCAAGGGATAACTGAAAATGTAAAGGTAAGCCGTTAGAAATCGGGTTGTATGAACCCCTCGCTAGTGATACCTACGCGTATTTACCCGACTACGGCGAAGCCAAAAGGGAGGGTTATGTTTTTGCCCGTATGTATGAATGTTTTTCTGTTCTCACCTAACTTAAAAATACTTACTATAATTTAATAATTGAGGTATCATTATTAATACGCGGTGCGCGGACGTAGCCTACATTTTGCTTCACAAAATTAAATAAATTTTAGTCTCATTTAGTTCACTGCATCTTATTCTAGGCTTATACGTTTTTCTTTTTTGGTAAATCAGTTTAGTCTATAATTAGATATATATTCAGATACTTTAACTTTTAATAACTTTTATCTTGGGCAATATTTCTTTAAAATAAAAACGGTTAAACCTAGATCCATTAGATCGAGAACATTTTCAAAAATTATCAAAATCGGACCTCGTTTATGGGGGGGGGGGGGAAATGTTACCGCTTTTTGTATGGAAATTTACAGCTTCACAGTGGTTTTAAGAAACAAAATACCTACAACAATAATGTAACAAATAAGTAAGCAGGTACCTAACCTACCCAACACCCATACAATTTGTGAAAGCCAGAGCAATATTTGAACAAATCATTATCACGAAATCCTACTGCGACAGAAAATGTCACCAATCTTTCTGAAAATCCGTCGGTGGCACCTACGCCTGACAAGAATATTTATGATTTTCAAGGTGGGCGCTAGCGTCCTTTGTAAAATCATACAATTCTACGAAATTTGAACCTTATGAAATACTAGCTGTTGCCCGCGACTTCGTACGCGTGGTTTATGCGCGAGGTTTTGTTTTATGTCTCAAAGTCAAAGTCAAGTCAAAGTCGAAATTCTTTATTTCTTTTGGATACTTAATACTTAGGTACAAGATCACTTAGCGACGTTTTAAAAACTAAGTTCAAACTAAGTTCTCAAAACCTTTCTCTTGAATCGCTGCATTAAAATCCTCGTAGTTTTAAAGATCAAAGCAAACATAGGGACAGACAGTGGCTTCGTGTTATACAATGTCGTGATAGTGATGTCTTCGAAATAAATAAATAAATATTGTAAGACACTTTCCATATCGCTATCTAGTCCCAAGCAACAAGACTTGTATTATGGTGGCGAAAGAACGGATAGATTACTTATAAAGGTACTTTTCTTTTTAAATATACCTATACTAAACAAGCAGCGCTCTGCGATTTCCCCTGCGCCGCGTAACTTCCGATCCCGTGGGATTATCGGGATTTAAAGTATGTTACTCCCAATTAATCAATGTATCTTCATACCAAGTTTCATCAAAATCAATCTAGAAGTTTCGGACCCTATTCAATGCAAACAAACAATTAAATCTTTTCTCTTTACAATATTAGTATAGATATACATACAGACTGACCAGAAACAAATATCTGTATATAAATACTTGTTTGAGGCGGGGATTGAACCCATAACATTCCACGTCGCAAGTGGATGTTCGCACGACGCGCCACAGACGCGGTGGGCGCTAGAGCGTCCTAAATAAAATCATACAAATCTACGAAATTTGAACCTTAAGTCATCAAATAATTATGTCCCCTTTTTTATCAAACTCTATCGGATCCTTGTCAACTTCAACATTTTTCTGAATTTTCCTTTTGGTTGTTACCTATTAATACAGAGATGTTACTTTTGTCGTTATGTAACGTTTATTTTTATATGCTTGGCAAATTTTTTACAATTTTTAACCGATTACAAAAAAGGAGGAGCTTCTCAATTCGTCGCTTAGGGCAATTCCGGGGTAGATGGCCCTATTAACTTTGGTTCGTACTGAAATTTGGTGCCGGTCACGATTCGAATCGAACTGTATTGTAATAAATTCCATCTGTTAGTTTTAAGTCGTATTTTAATCTACTGGCCATCTTTACCGCACGGCCATCTCCCCCGGAATTACCCTATTTTTTATGCATGTTCACTGCTTACTCGAAGACGGCTCACAGGTAAGATTCAGTACGGTTATGTTATGGGTAAGATTCAGTACAGTTAGTTCACAGGTGAGATTCAGTACGGTTAGGTTACGGGTAAGATGCAGTACAGTTAGGTAACAGGTAAGATTCAGAATGGTTAGGTTATGAGTAAGATTCAGTACACTTAGGTTACAGGACCTTTATTCACTAAAGTTTAAGTCATCGTCGGGCGCGCGTGATCAGGGCGAGATTGCCATACAAAAACCGCCACTAATCACGCGCGCCCAGCGACTTGTACCTTAGTGAATACAGGCACAGGTAAGATTGAGTACAGTTAGGTCACAGGTAAGACTCAGTACGGTTAGGTTACGAGTAAGATTCAGTACAGTTAGGTCACAGGTAAGATTCAGTACAGTTAGTTCACAGGTCAGATTCAGTACGGTTAGGTTATGGGTAAGATTTGGTATAGTTAGGTTACAGGTTAGATTTAGTACGGTTAGGTTACGGGTAAAATTTGGTACAGTTGGGTCACAGGTAAGATTGAGTACAGTTACAAAAGGTTGGAGAACTACGCGGGTGAAACAGCGGGCACTAGGTAGTCTTACATAAAGCTCCTTTTTTTCAAATCTTTGAATTCCCAGTAATGATTCCAAGATTTTTTCACCAAACAAAAGCGTTTGAAAAGGAAAAAAATACGGGTACGAATTGAAAACAATTACGAAGTAGCAAGTTCGGTGTGATAAGGAGCAAGGACTTTTGTCAAGTGGGAGGGCAAAGAACGGTGATATTTTTTAAAGTATTTCTTTCTCATGATAAGGTATTGTTGTTACAAATCGGATTGCAGTTTTTAAGTCTTCTTTGTTAACATTTTGTTTGTTGTGTTTTTTTTGTTATTGTTGTTTATTTTTGTTTAAAATATTTTCATAAATATCACTTAATTAATGTGTACCTACTTATGTATAGGTATGTCTCATGATAATCGTGTGTTAATAATATCGATAACGTGTAAAGGCACACATCCTAACTTAGTTCTTTTCAGACGTTTCAATACGATTCGACCCCAGGCACCCCATGTTTGGCACGAACCCCTCTTCAACAAACTACCGATTAAAGAGCCGCAATAGTTTCCAGAAGTCCACTCTACCCCTCACCGAAAGGGCTGGAGATACCCGAGTCCTTTTGTGGAAGGAGAAGTATGCCCCACCCCACATTTCCTGGACCCTGCAAAGACTCTTCCCACTGCTGTCGCTGCAGGGTGAACCTAGGAAGATAGGGCATGATCGATACATGCTGGGTTCAGTGCGACTGCGGGGCCCCGAGGATATTATGCTCCACCTCTTGTACTGCCTCTCCAGCCCTAACAGCTGTACATTGCCTGACCTGATGCCAGCTAATAGCAACGCCATAAACCTGGCAGTACACTGGAGTGGGCGGATGTTACCCTATCTTATTCAATTCCCTCTTTAATTTGTGCTATCGATACGAAGAAGAAGAACGTGATTTTAAGCAAGCATGTTTTCTAATGAATAAAGAAAATTTATATTTTGACTTTTTACTATTAGGTGCCTGGTACTATTTTAAGCCCGCGTTCATTCGCCTATTGTTGGAATTTTCCAAAATATTTTATATGCGTCAGAATTTTTAATTTTATGTTAATAAATAAATATATATTGCAGGACATTCCACACATCGCCATCTAGCCCCAAGCTAAGTAACTAGACTTGTGTTATGGGTGCTAGACAACAGATATACTACTTATATACTTTACTTTTGTAAATATATACTTATAATTCATAGAAACAACCAGACCACAGACAAATATCTAAGCAAGTATTTATACTTGTCTGAGGCGGGAATCGAACTCGCAACCCTGTGTTTGGCAGTCCGGCAAGGTAACCATTGTGCCAACTGGGTCGGCAAGTAATAGATTAGGCATAGAAAATTAAAAATTCTAGACACAAAACAAATAATTTAAAAACAATTCCTAAACACAGACAGAAAAGAACCGAAAAATTCGGAAATGAAAGGGCGTAAATAACAACACTGACAGTTATGGCACGATAAATTTAATTATGGCAACATTCAGTGATTCATAAACACTGAGCGTTGAATTGCGACCTCAGTTATGAATATAAACAAGGAAAAACAAAAGACGCAGCCGTTTTTGCGCTAATAAATAGCGTCACGGTTTACGTCTTTGTTTATTGATATTTTTATTTACAAGTTAGGGCGAGTATAGACTTCTTTTTCTATTTCTTCCTTCCCTTTTCCCACTATGTGGGGTCGGCACAACATGTCATCCTTCTCTTTACTTACCGTCAAGTCCCAGTTTACTCTTCTTTCTCTCTCTCTCCCAACACAATCCACCTCTTATTTAGGCGTCTTCTCGCTCTACGCCCATTGACTACCAAGTCCTGCGGGCCGATCGCCGTATTCTTATGCAGCGCGTCTTTACTGTGTTTGCGTCATATATAACTCATAACGATAAATTTCGTATTGCATTACTTAAGACGCAAACGTCACGCACCTAAACGTCGCGTGCTCTCGCCGTTTTGCCCTAATAGCGACCTACGCGTCTTTTATATCGCACAAATACGGTATCGCGCTAAATTTTGTCATGACCTAAATGTCAAACTAATTGTCACCTAGGAAGATTAGTCAAAAATTTCGTACGGAAAAACAGCTTGTTTCACGCGTAGGTGAAGTATACGTGCAGTTAAAGTAACGGTTACGCGTAGCTTTATTTTACGGCAATACCGACGATTAGCGTGCACGTTGCGTATGCGTCAACTGAACGTGCACTCGACTAATGCGTCATAGAATTACGGCGATCGGACTGCTGTACTCTTCTGATGACATGAGTATCCTCTCTCTACATAACGTGACCGACCACGCCAGCACAGACTTCTTTTTAGCCAGAATTATTAACTATTATTAATTGTATACTAGGTCACTGGTAATTATATAATAAAGCCTTTGAGGACTACTTCTATGCACCTTAACAAACAATAATTGTTCTACGACTTTAGGAAATTAAAAAAAAAATGTAAATTTTGAGGTTATGTAAATTCTAAAATCAGCTGGTTTTTTTAAATATTCAAAACAAGGAATTATAACGGTAATCAACTTAAAAAATAAGTATAATCTTAAGGTTAATGACTTCTCCGTGTAGAGAATAGCTGATTTTCAGATAAACATAACCTGAAAAAGATCGTATTTCCAAAAGTCGTAGAACAAAAGTTGTTTGTTAAGGTGCACAGTAATACCCTTCAAGCCCTTTTTTATATATTAACTATGTATAATCCATAAAATTAATTAATTTTAGCCGAAATAATGAAATAGGTGTAACTTATAATAATATAAAAAAATTTAACTGTTTTCCTTACCTCAATTTATCCTGTTCCAAAGCATTTTCCTGTATAAAACAATTACATATCATTAATTATTCAATCACTAGTGGTCTTGTCATTGGTCTGGCTGGACTCGGAACATAGAAGGAATAATGGATTTGAATTATTTAATAATACTAATAATACTGACAATAAAATGCATTTACTGTCAAAAACTCGAAGAAGTGTCACTTGGAAATCATGTAAATGGTATGTAAACATATTTGTCTTTAAAGTAATTATGATTATAGAATACCCACGTAACTACTAATCCCACAGGGAAAGAACATCCATATAAGAAAAAAAAACACATACAACCGAATTAAGGAAATTCCTCTTTTTTTGAAGTCGGTTAAAAAATAGCCTATAATACTCCAAATGAATCAATGTACCCTCATACCAAGTTTTATCAAAATCGGTCCAGTAGTTTCGGAGCACTCAATGCAATCAAACAATCAAATCTTTCCTCTAATATTAGTACCTATCAATAGAAATAGACAAGCTATAAAATGATTCATTATTTTTCTGCAAAAATCTGCTGTAGGTAGATTCTAAATATACTAAAATTAATTGATCTTTAGCGTTTAGGTCACGTTCGTCATTGTACCTACAATTAATTATAAGTAAATATTAATCTTTTTATGTCAATATCAACTATATAGACTTAATCTTCGGTTAAGATACTTATACTTACTATTAAGATATTTGTTACAAACCAAATAAAGGCTAATAAATGCATTGAATTTAATTTCTTCTGAATGCACTCAAACCCGACGTAATTTAGGCCTCTTCCACAAATAGGTCCCTAACGTTTTCTATTCAGGACAATACGTCTTCAGTCCATGTCTATTTCAGTGTAGGGTTTTCCTCAAAACATTCCTCTCACTGTTTCCTGACTGACTTTGTCTCAAAATATTTAAATCGCTTATCCTATCTAATTTTTTAAAGATTATTCTTTTGTTTCAGCGTCTTATAATTTCACATCGATGGCTATGAAGATATTGACTGAAGAAGAAAAGTTAACTAAAAACCAGCCGAGTATATTTAGCGAACATTATTATGGAGAAAAAACAAATATTTCCTTTTATTCCAATAATACTGGGAGATTGAAAGAAAACTTACTTATCAGTGTACTATTACCTACTTACGTTTTCTTTAACTCTGTACGAATTTGAAAAGTTAACTTTCATGCTTTAGCCTCCGTCATATATAATTAGATTTAAAGATTTCCGTTTGAAATTAAATACTTTCAGATTGATCTTTCACAAATTTTGTCAAAATCGCTTCAGTGTTTTGATTTTTAATACTGTGACTGAATTTTTGTTGCCAATCTTTCAAATTGTGTATAATAATAATAAATATTGCAGGACATTCCACACATCACCATCTAGCCCCAAGCTAAGTACCTAACTAGACTTGTGATATGGGTGCTAGACAACGGATATACTACTTATATACTTTTCTTTTTTTGTAAATATATACTTATAATAGAAACAACCAGGACCACAGACAAATATATATAAGCATAAAGACTTGTCTGAGGCGGGAATCGAACCCGCAACCTTGTGTTTGGCAGTCCGGCATGGTGACCATTGTACCGACTGGGTCGTCCCGTGTATGGTTATTTCATTGGCTTTGAAATTTGTTGAAATAAGTTAAATATTATTTTACTTGTTTGACAAATATTTTATTTAGTAACCAAACTAATACATCGACCGATTAAATGCTTTATTTGAAGGCTATATGACGACCCAGTTGGCACAATGGTCACCATGCCGGACTGCCAAACACAGAGTTGCGGATTCGATTCCCGCCTCAGACATGTATTTATGCTTAGATATTTGTCTGTGGTCTGGTTGTTTCTATGTATTATAAGTAAATATTTACAAAAGAAAAGTATATAAGTAGTATATCCGTTGTGTAGCACCCATAACACAAGTGTAGTTACTTAGCTTGGGGCTAGATGGCGATGTGTGGAATGTCCTGCAATATTTATTTATATTTATTTATTTTATTTATATGGCGTTAGATGATGTCATGCATTTTCATACAATAAACTTTGTTCTACGACGGGAATTGAATCTGCTAGTCTGCAACGACGCCACAGAGATCGTAAAAAAGCCAATTTCTGTTTACCACACACGAATAAAGAGTGTTTTATGTTTTTAAAAGCGATGTAAAGCTTTTAACACACGTGAGTGAATACGTTTTACGAAGTTTACGCATCGGTCGCACACTGTGTTTTTTGGTCAGATAGTAAAGTAACAAAGAGTTAGGTATAGTTAGTATTCTGTTCAACTAGAGGGAGTATGTTGTCAGCCTTTTGGGGATGATGTCTCATGAGGGGATGCTCTCGAGGCCGCAGTATAGTGTTGAATAAATCTTTGCGCGATCATACAAGTGATTTTCTCCTTATGTTTGTATAGCTCTTACTAGCTCTTTCACGAAACGAAAAAAAATCATATCATTTGAATTCTGTGTTTTACTTATAAATAGGTAAACAAGGTATCAAGGAACACCCAGATGGAACGATGTTCCTTTCGATTAATTAATTAGTGAAGGAATTGTATTTTTTTTTAGTTTTAATAATATTTTTTTCTATTATTAACAACTAGAATGTAATATAAACTTAATCAGTAGGCTCAATTTTAGTAAACTGGCTTGCTTTCTATGAGAAAGAAAGACAGGCAGAGAAACACGCGCACGCTGCACGGCTTGTACTTGAACGGATTTTTTTCGGCGATTAGACCCTTTTTAATTGGGTGCTTTTTGCGTGAGGATGGAGTAGGCTTGCCCAGCACCTACTACCCTCTCAGCCTAGTCGACCATGTCCAGAGGAGAGAACTTGTCAATACTTCTGGGAGCCAACTAAGCCGCGGGTTTCAGCACGATGTTTTCAATTAAAATACATTCCATAGTATCCATTAACCAGCTCGGCGAAGGTCGTTCTTAAAGATCTTATACTATAATTAAACAAGAATATAATTTTTTTAATAAAAAATATTTGCAAGACTCGAGACACAATATCATGAGTCATAAATGTTATTGACAAAACCTTTATTAAAACTTTTTGATAGCCATAAAACCGTTTCTTTCGAAAACTTTTGAATTATCAGAAAGTGTATTGAAAGTAAGAAACTTGTTTGGTATTGAATTTATCGAATAGTTTAGAAGTGTATTAAAGTTGTGAGTTTGTGAGTTGGGAAGGGTAATGTAGGGGTAGTGCGTGGACGTTTCGATACGATTTATTATCAAAGGGAATGGTTAAAATTGTAAGGGTTTGGTAACGATCAAACAGTTTGAAGACAATTTAATATTACGTAGGTACCGAGATATGAAGTACTCTTTGAAACAACCGCTGTAATGATTGTTTAATAGAAAATTATTGTATTATAATTTCTTGATACCAAATAATATAAAATAGATAAAAAATTAAATATATATTGCAGGACATTCCACACATCGCCATCTAGCCCCAAGCTAAGTTACTAGACTTGTGTTATGGCTGCTAAACAACGGATATACTACTTATCCACTTTTCTTTCTTAATATATATATATTAATAAATAAATAACTAGAAAAAGACATACTTACATATTTAACATTATAAATACAAAAAATGAAGTGACCAGTTAGTCAAATATTCCGCCCCTTATCGTACCCGGCGTAAAGGTTCCAAATAAATAAAAACAACCAGACCACAGACAAATATCCAAGCAAATATACTTGTCTGGGGCGGGAAACGAACCCGCAACCCTGTGTTTAGCAGTCAAGCAAGGACTATTGTGCCAACTAGGTCGTCAATATACAATAAATACAATACAATAAATAATACATATTATAGGATCAAGAAATTTTATGTTATTCTTATCTAAAATGTCCAGTAATAACTATGTACATATTAACCCCTCACGCTGAACGACCTTTAAGGCGTAGTCTAAGATTTTTCCGCTAAAACTGAGTACTATGGTTTTACAGATTTTTTTTCATTCTACGATTCAAAAACCCACAGCTAACAGCTATCTTCAAATTCTGGACGACCTACGTCACATTACCTAATGTCGTGTTTAGACCAAAAAAAATTTCTTTTACACATACCACATATGACAAAATAACATTTTCTTTATGTAAAATGTATCTTTTATTATTGGGCTTTCGATATAATTAACACTGCACTACACACACTACACTGCCTTTAGATGTTTGTGCGATTTGTTGCATAAAATTGGAGTGGGTTTAAGTATACTGCTCCTCAGAACTAGACTTGCCCACTTTAAAAAAAAAACAATATAAAATACGTTCATAATCATTTTAAACGAAATTTAAATATATTTCTCTTCCTTAGATTTTCAAAAATGATTTGAAATAGAAAAAACATCAAACTTGTAATAATAGAAAGAGCAATCGCCAAAAGAAGAAAAACAAAAAATCGGCTGAAATACCCTGGTTTTACGGTAGGTTTCTTATACATTTTTATTTTAGTAGGTAGGTACCTAGTGAGTTACAGGCTCAACCTAGACTTAACCTACAAGATTTTAATATTTCAAGACGAAATGGTCCTAAAACAAGCAATCGCCACAATTTCTACCACTCAAATATTCTATTAGAACTCTCAAACGTGTCTCAAATGCTTAACACGAAAAATAACTGACTATAAAAAGATACGAGTGGACAGAGGGACGAAACGACCTGTTTGATAAGACATACTTTAGATATTAAACTTTAAATCGACCGATATTTTTCTTCTTGCATTAATTAAGAGTTATCGACGACCCAGTTGGCACAATGGCCTCCATGCCTGACTGCCAAACACAGGGTTGCGGGTTCGATTCCCGCCTCAGACAAGTATTTATGCTTAGATATTTGTCGGTGGTTTGGTTGTTTCTATGTATTATAAGTATATATTTACAAAAGAAAAGTATATTTATGTAGTATTTTCGTTGTCTAGGACCCATAACACAAGTCTGGTTAGGTACTTAGCTTGGGGCTAGATGGCCATGTGTGGAAAAAAAAATGGTGTGGGTCGGTATCTCGTGAATTTAAGTTGCCCTGAAGTTTTTATAAAAACAGTGAAAAAAATGTAGTCGATGAGGTGATATTTGCGAACTATTTTTAGACCATTTGTTTTTTTATGTATGTTCTTCTATTATTTAGAACGAGATAGGTAATGTGCTGTAAAATAATTCTGTTTTTTGGAAATTGGTTGCCCGATCAAAAAGTTTCAAGTCTGCTGATCTAATTTTATTTTGTTGCTGTACAGTTAGCAGCTATTTTATAAAAGTTTCGCTTTTATTGTGACGAGATAAGGCGAAAATAAAAACTTTTTTCTTCTCATTGAGTGTAATAAGCTATTTATCAACGGCTTTTGTCGTGTTAATTGTACACTAAAAGTTTAACGAAATATTATTCTCATTATCTTCTCTGCTGGCAAAATTTATTTCGCCCTATATACTTTGTAATGGCGAATTCGCAAAAATAAATGGTCGACTAAAGGGGGCAGGCTCTTTAATCCCATGTATCTTAATTTTGCTTTAACTAATTCATAACATTGATACCTTTCTAAATTCTATAAGAAATTACCTATTTAGGTGATATTATTTAAATATTAGTAATTGCAGAGTGAAGTCAAAATGTATTTATAAACTTTTATTTCTCAAATTGAAAAACTTATATATTTTTCAAAGTAAAACTTTTTAGCTATAGAATGTTTTTATTTGAAAAACTATATTTTTCGTAATACAGAGACTAACTGTTTGTGTAAACCAGAACGTAAAATGTAAAGAAACAAAATAGAAAGAAAAATAAAAGTCAACCGCAAAATTTATACTTTAGTAAGAGTTAAATTTGAAAACGCTGTAATCACTGAACGCGGTATCAAACAGAATAGTAAATTATTTATTCTCTAGAGTTCACAAGATTTATATGGCAAACTCAGCGTGAGTTCACTTTCTTTATGTCACAGTGTATTTTTGCCTTAAACACAGTGCATAAAATAAATACTAAAGCGGTTATATGTTTTTGTATTCGTACTGTAAAAATAAATTCTTTTTAAAAAATAATTCTTAAGGTGATAGAAATGGCTGCCACTTTGGCCAACGGATTAGTGTGGCCATCCTAAAGACAATGCAGCCAACTTTAGCCTAGGCAAATTTATATACATTTTTAATGTTATTTTTTGTATTAAGGCGCTCTTCCAGTACCGTGTGTAGGTATTCAAATTACCTTAGCCCCCGCTCTCAAAAACGTAGCGTGCTGCGTGCTAACTGTTATATTTGATCGATATGCAAAACATTTTAACATTATTATCCACAAATATAGTTCCTAGAGGTCAAAACCTATCATTTGATTCATTTTTAGAAACAAACGTTAACTATTTTTGAATAAAACCCGATAAACGATCTAATAATTCTCTGTTTTCTAACATTTTTTTTATCGAACGAAGTTGTTTATATCATGTTTTCAACCACAATAAACAAAAATATGGCTATTAGACTACAATATCCAAATAACAAAAAAAGAGTATTTGATTACTTAAAGTTGCTTAAAACAAAGGTCGATTTAGCTTTATTAGCACCTGCCCTTAAACTAATTTTAAAATGGATTTATTTATTTACATTTTTATTATTTGTATATCGTCAATCCTACACTTTAATTATTATCATACAAAACTAAATTTATTTCCTTCGATTTGGAGTTAGATATGGTTTACTGCTGCGCCCCATGGTGAGTAATTAAGGTTACCACTTACTACAAACTATTGCCAATGAATCACAAATATTTTACAAAAAACCGTTGCCAAATTGGTCCAGTCATGTTGGAGTAAATAATAATTGAGACATTGAAGTGTTTAAGAACAATGACACCATCTATACATATAAAATTCTTTGTCCTGAATGGCTTACTGACTGACGGATCAACGCACAGCCTTAACCGCTGATCGTAGAGACCTGAAACTTGGAGGGTGTGTTCTTTGTGTGACGTAGGCATCCGATAAGAAAGGATTTTCCGATATTGTACTCCTAAGGGGGTGAAAAAGGGGGGCAAACTTTGTATGGGACAGTGATTCCTTCGTAGCGGGCAAAAGCTAGTCTCACCCTGAAGTCCTTAAATCTAAATACCGTCCTCCGTTCCGTTGCAGGTAGTGTTTTTTTTTCAACATATTTAAAAAGAAATAAATAAAATCCGGATCTAATCAATAACGAATTGTTATCTTCTCGCTATTCCCCTCTCACTCGCCCCAAACACCAACTCTTGGAACAGTTTAAATTGCTTTTTCAGACACAGCACGTCTATTTCTTGCAGCAAACTACTAACAATAGTGCCTCGACGATAATGGTCTTAGATCAACTTTGAAAGTATACTGTTTGCTATTTCACTAAAGACGCCTCGGACTTGAATTATGACCCGACTTGACTACACAATGCAGGTGAATTTGTTAAGTAACAATTAAATTGGGATGCCTTTTAACCGACTTTTGAAAAAGGAGAAGGTTCTCAATTCGTCGCATAAATATATCTTCTATTCTATATAATAGAAAGGAAAGATTATTTGTTGTTTGTAACGAATATACTCCGAAACGACTGGACCGATTTTCATTGATTCATGGAGAGTAACATAGGCTACTTTTGATCCCAAAATTCCCACGGGATCGGGAGTTACACGCGTGAAAGCGTAGCGCTGTTTTTTGTATAAGTTTACCGATTATTTGAAGACACAACTGATTGTGATGATTATTTTTTGTTAAAAATGGATACTTATTAATTGAAGGAAGAACTGGCATTGTAAATGGTAAAGAATACTGGGTCCCTCAAGAAGGCTAACGTCGTCAAGATAGACCCAAAAAAAATGGTGCAATGATCTGGACGCAGAGTGTCATAAAATAGTTGGAAATCAAGGTACATAAAAGAAAACGGGAAAGACTTTGTCGAAATAGACATAGCTGGCAACAACAAAAAAATATATGGCCGTTTCTAATTAAAAATAACTCGATGACAGTCATGTATGTTATGTAGTCTTTTATACTTATAATTTTTCAAGGGTCGACATGATAATAAGATTAATTAGACGTTATGTAATTGTATTCCCTTATTTCCTTCCTGAATCATTTAATAATAAGTAAAAACATTTGTGTTAAGGAAAAGCTGCTAGGTAGTAGAAGTGATGCGTGACAAATTGGGACTGCGACGAAATCTCATGCTTACGATTACAAAAGTCGAAGTTGACGCTGCTAAACTGAGCTTAAGCTAGTAGGTATAAGACACAATCTATACTAATATTATAAAGCTGAATAGTTTGTTTGTTTGTTTGAACGCGCTAACACAATTGGTTCGACTTGAAAAAATCTTTTTGTTTTGGATAGTCCATTTATCGAGGAAGGCTATAGGCTACTTTTTATTTTGGTATTCCCACTTTTTTTTCTATTTTTTTCTTATTTTTTATATTTTTTTTTTATTTTTTTCCCAGAATTCATTCGTAAAATGCCAGAACATTTATTTTTAATGGCCATATATCTCGTGTCAAAGAATGAAATCAATCTTCCCAAAAGTTCGTTTTTCATTTTAAATCTAAGACACAATCTTTCCTTGAACACAATGTAAATTTTACTAAAGTTTCAGTAAAATAATGTTGTTTTAACTTGTATAGGTAAAAATTTAAATTGCAGATTGTAAAATACTTGCAGCTTGACTAGACGATGATACTTTTATTTTATGACTAATTGGGATATTGACGAATTTGATAGTGTCTAACCGGAACTATTCTGAAACAAATACACAAAAGTAAATTTATAATAATAAATATAACAGGACACCGCACACAGCGATATCTGGCCTCAATATTTGCAAATGGGCTTGTCTTAAGGTTATCAGATAAAGGATAGTATTTACTTAAAACATTATTTTTCGTATTTTATATAGATACAGAAACATGCAGGTTCATCATTTGTTCATAGAAATATCTGCTTTAAAAATAAATAAATAATTATATTGATGGCGAGAATCGAACACGAAAACTTCAACGTCGCCGGAGTTGTCTAGTAAAGTAATTAAATAAAACAGGAATGTGTTTCATGTGGTTACTTTATTTTACAATGAAATTACATTTTCTCAAATAAATTTCTCTTACAAAACCCAGGATACTTACAAAGTCCAAACGTTAGGTATCAAAAGTAGAAATTACAAAAGGCGGTCACCGGGTCACCGACCTCGTAGGTACCTATACGTTGAAAGCGCAAAGCGTCAGGTGTGCCGTGGACGCGATTCATGAAGAGAATTTCTTGCAACCACAGAAAAAGAAACTAAACCTCCGATGGAACTACGAGTACTTATTCTCTATATTTTGTAATCGAATCGTTTTTGAGACAAATATACATTTTAGAACCTCGGCGGCTTGCATGACAAACTTATTTAGGTACTTGTACTTGAACGGGCTGTTTTCCGCAATTAGACCCTTTTTAATTGGGTCTTTTTTGCGTGAGAATGGAGTAGGCTTGACCAGCACCTACTACCCTCCAGCCTAGTCGGCCATTTCCAGAGGAGAGAACTTGTCAATACTTCTGGAGCCTACTAAGCCGAGGGTTTCATCACGATGTTTTCCTTCACTGTAAGAGCAATGATGGAGTTTTGGCGGAAACGAGTTAACAACATGTCGTGCTGCAGTTTTATTTTCATGAAACTTAGTTGTAACCCGAGTTGAATTGTATAATTCTGGTGGAATGTTATTTAATTTAGTTCTGTGAAAGTGCACAAGTGTAGTGAAAGTAAAAATCAGTGTCAAACATGAAGTTTACTCGTTGCCTCCAAATCTCCTATTAAGGTTATGGTAAATAATTACCACTAAGCCAACAGCACTCCTTTTTAGGTAATTCTAAGCTAAAAGCATTTAACGGGGAATATTAAATTAAATTCTATTTCTATACAAACAAGGTTGATTTTATAATTATTTGACACTTTGACAGAGTCGTTCTATGTACGAGACCTTTAAGAAAATTTATGAATGATACTCCAGGTACATACTGAGTTTTATCGCAATCGGTCCATTTATATTGGACATGAAGGAGTAACAGACATACATACAAACTTCCACATTAAAATATTAGTAGGATACGAAAAATATGCTGGGTATATCATCAAGAGAACAAAATGCGATACAAAATATCTTCCGACCAACCACAACCAGAATACACCACCGCGTTCGCTCCGTGTGTGCACTTGAAACTTAATGTTTGTAAGCATCCTGTTTATTTTCTTTTCCTCTCTGAATAGAAGTCAGATGTGCGGTGTGGGACAGAGACAGTACCTACCTAAAGAGTATTATTTCTCTACCGACGATTTTAAATACGGTTTCAATTTGAAAAAGAGTCATCTATTTTTAATGGTTCTATTTATACTCGACTGTGGAGGAAAGTTATGTTTTACTTAGACAGTTAAACAATACTTCAGCATCGATACACTAAACACTAAGAGACTCTATTGAATTAAACGGCTGAACTCTATTGCTGAACATTAGGGACTAAACGGTTAAACTCTAGGAACCTAACGGCTGAACTCTAGGGACAGAACAGCTGAACTCTAGGGACATAGCGGCTGACTTTAAGGATTAAATGGCTGAACTCTAGGGACTTAACGGCTGAACTCTAGATACTAAACGGCTGAATTATATATAAGATTATTCAATTATATATATTTATCTTTCTCATGATTTTGTCATGTACCAAGATGAGAAGGATCCATTCGGGCTACAGACGGCGGTCTTTCAGTTCTTACGGGGTTCAGTAAATATCATAGTTTGTATGAAAATGTCACTGAACTGACTAGGAATACTTGGAATATGATCTTACTCATTTGATGCCGTGGTTGATTTGTTTTTTTTTTATTTATGTTTTAAGCTATTACATAGATTTAATCGCTGGCTTTGAGCGCGGCGACCGAATCAAGAAATTCCGTAACGAAAATAAAACCTAACACCACCCACTCCGCCTACCATGTAGCTCGGCCGAGCGTTCGCTTAACGTGTATGTATATGTTACGACTGTATTTTTTAATATCTATGGTCATGTTTATTATTTTAAACTACTTTTTATAGTTTAATATGGTACAATAAAGTGTTTATCTATCTATCTTAATAGGATAAAGTAAAGTCATTAATTAAGATGATGTCAATGTAGACTTTTACCCTCAATAACTCAACGTCTATTCCAACGAAATATCTATCATAGAATCAAAGTAAACAGAAACCGTAAATGGTAATTCGGAACTCGTGGCAAATAAATTGATCCATAGTCATAGACAAACTCTATTTATAGACTAGTACAAACCACCTGAGTTGCCTAAAACTATTTTTAGGGTTTCTTACTCAAGAGGTTAAAGTGGGACCCTCTTACTAAGACTTCGCTGTTAGTCCGTCCGTCCGTCTGTCTGTCACAAGACTGTATTTTATGAACCATGATAGTTAGAGAGTTCAAATTTTTATAGATGATGTATTTCTGTTGCCGCTATAACAACAAATACTAAAATCAGGAAATAGAGAATATTTTTTGAGTGTGTTTTTTTAATAGCTTCACTTTTGTGGACATATTGCCAGTGATTGAAAATATTTCCATTAAGTTGTAGCTCCGAGTTCGAATTCAATATCAATAAACACGATTTAATATGTCTCCACATATATTACGCTTAGACCTATCACGTAGAAAACAAAAGTAGATAACTATAACTAATAAGTGGAATAAAGTATTCTTAAAAAATAAATAACGTATCTACTTACATTTAATAAAAGTTAAAAGTCCCTGGAAAGGCTTTCCTAAAAGCTGGCTGCGTTGCCTCCTTGCTTATGCGCTGTCCGAAGTAGTAGCTAGCTAAAACCAGGAGCTAAAACTTTTAAAACTGTTAGGTAAAAAAAATGAACGTGTCGCACGTGTTTGGAACGAAATCCCTATACCTTTTTTAAATATTTTTTTTCATATGTTGTTTCTTTTAGGGTTTTCCGTTTCACGATTTCGTAACGCGTAACATTTTTTTTCGGTCAGGTCGCAAACCCGCGAAAAGGAACTTCGTTCCAAAAGAACATGCAGTTAGAGTCTTAACAATAAAATTATGGTGTGAGTAGTTAGTTGCTAGTTTATGTCTGCCGTTTACAAAAAAGATGTCTATTTCTAATAGCGATTTAATGTAAGGTTAGTTCCGAAGATTGTGATAGCAAGTTTGATTTCAGGAATATCTCCGGTTTATATAAGAAGTTGTGGTGTTTTGATTGTTAGTACTCAATCTACTGAATTGATTGATATAATACCTAGGTTTATTGCTAGCCTAGAGTTATAATTGAGATATAAATTAGGCATTTAGTTTGTTTAGAATGCCTATTGCCCATAAGGAACTTATAATAATAATAATAATAATTGATTGATATAATACCTAGGTTTATTGCTAGCCTAGAGTTATAATTGAGATATAAATTAGGCATTTAGTTTGTTTAGAATGCCTATTGCCCATAAGGAACTTATAATAATAATAATAATAAGCCCCCTAAAATCCAACCACACGCCCTGATCGAACACCAGATCATCGTGGGGGGCGGGCAACATAATGTTATTCTACTGGATGGCTAACGTGGCTCTGGTAACCCAATCACAATGGAGACTAGAGCGAGAAAGAAATTACGTATAGGGTCGCTTCCCGGGGGCGATCGCCGGGGCGCACTTGGAGCTGACGCTGAGTGCCTCAGTATACGGACCGTCAGTGGCAGTGGGTTGAGCAGGCGGGCCCCTGCCGGGTCACCCGAACAAGATGACAGCCGAACACAATTTCCTCTTTCCTCTTCACCTTCCTCCCTTTTTCCTTCACTTCCTTCCTCTCCTCCCTCATACTTGAACCCTATTGCTAATCCTTCGTCTTTATCTACTATTTCTATTTCGACATCTAATGCCGAAGACGTTGTGCAGGCGACACTTGCTGTCGATGATGCTGCACCCGGCGAGGCTAAACGTGTGCGCATAAAATGGAGTAAAGAAATGAATAAGTTCATCCTCCGCACATATTATATTCTAACATCAATAGAAAACGACACCACTTCTTATTTACCGGAACTACACATCAAATTTTTAGAGCAATTCCCTGAAGTACAAGTTAGCAGACAGCGTATAGGTGATCAACGCAGAGCAATAATTAGAAGAAAATTGTTAACAGTACAGGAAGTCAATGACATACGTAACGACGCAACAACATATCTAAATAGTATATCTGTCAATAACCCCAGTTCTAGTAGCCGTAGTCAACCAAACACAATAGCAATATCTCATACAAATTCACAACAACAACAACCTGGTCAAAGAATGCGCTGGAGTCGTGAGCTTAATGAAGAAATTATTAGAGCATATTATAAAATAACACTACTAGATACAAATAGGACATCTTATCGAAAATTACTACACCAACATTTTATCAATAAATTCCCACATTTAGCACATATTACAGAGCAAAGAGTAGCTGACCAAAGAAGAATAATAATAAATAATAAGATATTCAATACTGCTGAACTAGATCGAATAAAACAAGAAGTAGCTGATGAATTAAGAACGACCAACGAACCTAGTTTGAGTAACGTCAATGAGATTAGTTTACACAACAACGAAGATGAAACAAATGATTTCAATAGGATAGATTCAACAATATTTACGGATACAGACAACCAAGAAAACAACCTAGACATTGAACAAGAACAAGACGAAAATAATATTGAAATTGAAACCACTTTCCAAAATGCATTAGAATATTTTAAAACAACTGATCCGATAAAAAGACCATTCATACCGAGACAAAAAACTTCTAAACGATTAGCGAAAATAGTAGGTTATTTAGATAAAAATGTATTTAAAAATTATATAGATATGGATACATCATTTGAAATGTTACAAGCTATTATTTATTCTGCAGCATGGACAGCAGCTAAACTTAACGGTGCTAAGCTAAGTATTCCTATTTTAGTAAATAACAGAGAACAATACAAACGTCACAAATCCAACTGGCAAAAAAGATTAGAACGTAGAATAAGTAAGTTACGCAAAAATATTGGTTTATTGACACATTTTATTAACGGCAATAGAAGTAGAGCCATGCAAAGTCGCGTAGATAATATTTTACAACAGTTTAGATTACATACAGTGCATGAAGATCCAAATACTCAACTTCCACAATTTTTAGACACTCTAAAGCAAAAACTTGCTGTTTACAGTAGCCGTCTTAAGCGTTATGTAGCTTGTACCCTTCGGAAAACACAGAACAAACAATTCCAAAACAATGAAAAATCCTTCTATAGAACCATAAGTCAGCAAACTTCGAATCATAATGATAATACTTCAGAAAACAGAACAAATCCACCATTGCCACCATCTAATGAGCTAAAAGAATTCTGGTCTAACATATGGGAGAATTCAGTTGATCACAATAATGAAGCGCAGTGGATTGAAGAAGAGAGAAATAAACATGAAACTACTGAACCGATGAATTATGAACGCATACCTGTGGACATTTTCAATAACGTCCTTAAAAACCTACATAACTGGAAAGCACCGGGATCCGATCATATTCAAAACTACTGGTACAAGAAATTTACTTTTTTACAACCTTACCTATATAAACACATTAATAATTTCATACAAAACCCTGACTTAATTCCAACTTACATTACAATTGGCACTACATTCATGATACCCAAAGATTACAATGACACAACGAACCCTGCAAAATATAGACCAATAACCTGCCTTCAAACAATATATAAGATCATCACAGCGTGCCTTGCACAGTTAATATACAAACATACAGAAACCAATCATATTCTAAATGAACAACAGAAAGGAGCTAGAAAAAATAGTCAGGGATGTAAAGAACAACTTACAATAGATACAGTTATACTAAAACAAATTCAGCAATACAAAAAAGATCTGTATACAGCTTACATAGACTACAAAAAAGCGTATGATTCTGTCCCGCACTCTTGGTTGATTCAAATACTTGAAATTTATAAAATTCACCCTCAATTAATAACGTTTTTACAATACCTAATGAACACGTGGACTACCAAACTTATATTACGTACACAAACAGAAAATATAGAAACAGACGAAATCAAGATAAAACGTGGCATCTTCCAAGGTGACACCCTAAGCCCATTATGGTTTTGCCTTGCCTTGAACCCTTTGTCAAATCTATTAAATGCTTCTAATAAAGGATACCCAATAAATTACAAAACGACTCAACCTATAAATAATTTAAATGTTAATAGTACAGATAATAAGTTTAATTTTACTCATTTGCTTTACATGGATGATATAAAACTATTTGGATCTAGTAATAATGATTTACAAATGCTGTTAAAAATTACGGATAAATTTTCCCAAGACATTAGGATGAATTTTGGCATTGATAAATGCAAAATTAATGCAGTTAAGGCAGGGCAAAACTATTCGATGTCATATCAATTAGACTCTGGGGAAACAATAGACCCGTTAGAAGAACATGAAACGTACAAATATTTAGGTTACAGGCAGAATAGTCAAATTTTAGATAAGGATGTAAAAGCCAATCTCCGTACTAAATTCAAACATAGATTAAATAGTATATTAAAAACCGAACTACATGCGAAAAATACAGTTAAAGCCATTAATACCTATGCAATACCTATTTTAACATACTCTTTTGGAATAATAAAGTGGAACAAAACCGAACTCAAACAACTACAACGCAATATAAATACAACAATGACAAAAAACAGAAAGCATCACCCAAGAGCGTGTGTACAGAGACAGACGTTACCTAGAATCGAAGGGGGTAGAGGAATAATAGATATTCAAAATTTACACAATAAACAAATTAGTAACTTAAGAGCATATTTCCATAAAAAAACAGAGACATCAAATCTTCATTCGGCAATAGTTCATAATGATAACAAACTTACGCCTCTCAATCTGAGTGACAACAATGTACAAAAAAACGAAGAACAGACAGACAGACTGACAAAAATAGAAGAATGGACCCGGAAGTCTCTACATGGAAGACATCGCCAAGATTTGTGCCAAACTCATGTCGACAAAGATGCGTCGAACGCCTGGCTCACTCGAGGTGAACTCTTCCCTGAGACCGAAGGATTTATGCTAGCTATACAGGACCAAATAATAGAGACCAGGAACTATCAGAAATACATCATTAAAATACCTAACCTTCCCACAGATTTATGTAGACGTTGTAATAGTGCATCCGAAACCATCCAACATATTACCGGAGCCTGTAGGGCAATTGTTCAAACAGACTACAAACATAGACACGACCAAGTAGCTAGCATAATTCACCAAAACCTGGCACTAAAATATAACCTCATACCCTTAGCACCCAAAGTCCCATACTACAAATACACACCAGACACCATACTTGAAAATACTAACTACAAACTATATTTTGATAGGGGAATATTGACAGATAGAACTATACATTTTAATAGACCAGATTTGTTACTTATTGATAAAATTAAGAAAACTGCCGTTATCATTGACATAGCCATCCCTAACACCCATAACCTACAAAGTACAATTACAGAAAAATTAACAAAATATGTCGAATTGAAAGAAGAAATCATGCGTATGTGGCACCTCAAAGCTGTATCCATAGTCCCAATAGTTCTTTCTACAACAGGAGTTATTCCTATACAACTACATAAGTCAATAAAAAAGTTAAGTTTACCGGATTACATATTCATTAATTTACAAAAAGCAGTTATTTTAAACACTTGTAGAATCGTACGAAAATTTTTACAGACAGAGTCAGAGAGGGAATTGCATCCTAACTCTATAAATCAAACTCAACAGCGTCAATTGTCTGATGACTTGGCTTAGGCCCGTGGTCAGACAGAATTAAACCGGTGTTTGAGCCGAGATGAAAAATTCATAAAAACAAATAATAATAATAATAAGCCCGCAGGGCACCTTGAGGCGAGGTGTCGGGGAGCAGCGACCCCGCGGTTCCCGAGTGCTCCAGGGGGAAGCAACCGTTCCTCATCTCCGGCTGGCCTTAGTTGGCTGATCGGAGTGAAAAATGACGAGGAAGCGGTCCCCCGCCTCTGGCTTGCCTTCACCGGCCGTCCAGAGTGGAGTCGCAAGAATACGTTCGAAAGATATATGCCGCACGTCAGTGGTGAGTGGGCCAGGTAGGCTGGACCCTCAGGGAGCCCGTGACCTGAGTTTAAAACCCAGTGCGGCATCACTATCTTTAAGCCACTCTCGTCCCTGTTGCCCCCTTGCTGTAATTTACTCAGCTGATTAGGGTGGCCCAGTTTGAGAGTTGGCGAGTCTCCACCTGCCACTTTTAAATGTTTGTTGAACATTGTTACGGCAGGTGCCATAGTACCCATAGTTCCCCAGTATCCAGTCCACTACCATCCCATCACAATAACCCAAGTAGTAGTTTTCTCCTGTAGTTTATCAATAGTTCTATTCAAACCGGAGATTGTCCTTGGCTGCATTTTATAGTGCAGACAGGGATAATCGCCGGTTTGATGTCCACATCATACTTTGCCATTAAACTTGTTATTGTAAAGGGCCTCTTCGTGTTGGCTTCGGCCCCACGCATGCCTTCCAAAGGTCCGGGACTCCATAGTCCCGTGATATAGGACATATAACAAACAAATAATAATAATAATAATAATAATAATAAATCATTTATTTCAGGCTACAAAGGCCCATAGATACATACCTTATAGACTAACATACATATTTTATAATTATAATTGAATGTGTTAAAGAGATATCTTAGAACTATGTTAGTAGCACTTCCATGACACTACACTTTCGTCTTTGTCTGTTCTTGTGGAATTTGTCCGCGGAAGCGACGGAACACCACGTCCTTCGGCCAGAAGCTTTCGTCCATAACGCGAGGCAGATAGCTGTTCGGTACTCGCACCACAAACGCCTTGAAATTGACGTTTCGATGCGACTCCAGCATATGCACCCTCAGCGTACAACCCAGCTTCCGGCGTACGTACTCGACGATGTCCTTCGTCCCGACGGTGTAGTGCAGGCGGGAGATGTACACCGGAGTGTTAGGCGTCGCAGCACGAACTCCCTGACTAGAATCAGTCGGGGCTGTACCGCAGCGATTCATGATAGGTCTTGGTCGCCGCTTCTTTTGCACCTTGACAAAACCTTCATCATCGTCGTCGTTCGGAACCTTTGGCTTCGAAACGACAAGGGCGCTCGCGGGGACTGAGGCCGCAGGCAAAGGCGGCGGGGCGAGGAGCGTAGGTCGTGCGGCGGCACGTAGAGGTGCCGCAGCGGTGCGGGACGCGCGGGGCACGCTGTCTACAAGCGGCGCACGAGGCGACGGCGACTGCGACAATACTGCTGACGCGAAGCTATTATTTAGGACAGCTCCGCGCGGTGAGTTGACGTGCGTCACCGACACAGGTGACCTCGTTACCGCTCCGTTCTTGCGCAACTCGTCCACTTCTTTGCGTAGTTCGGAAACGGTATTTTGAGATGCATCCAGCTTCTCGTGCGGCTCTTTTTCAGAAGGACGATGTCCTTCAAGAGGCTCGTAGCATCGACGTGGTCGAAAGTGACGGGAGGGAGCTTATTTAAGTCCCTCGCCACAAACGTAGGCACGTCGTCCGGGTCTGTCTCCTTAAACAGCGTAATGATGTCCTGTACGCTTTTTTTAGTCCCGTCGCGACGACGAGACACCATTTGGTCACGCTTATTCAGCACCTCGAATAGCAACAGCTTGGCCGCCGCTATGTCCTCCTCACTGAAGTTCGATGTACAGATCTGAAGTGCAGACAACTCGTCCATCACGTCCAGTTTCTGCTGCAGGAACGTCAGCAACTCGTTCACCACAATGGTGTTACTCATTGTGATAAATTACGAACGGCAGCTTACGCTGCGCTATTCGTCACAAATACGCAAATAAATTATTAAGTATGTGTCACGTCTGCATCGTTGCGCGCTGCACAAGAGACTGCAATGATACGTGAAATGTGTTTATAATGTGTTGTGTTACATTACTAGAAATTATAAATTACAATTTCAGTTAATTTTAGAATTTGGGGCGATAGGATAAGGAGGAATGGCGGTGACTCCCGCCCCGGCTCGTTTCTGGCGCAGAGGTTAGCCATCGCCATTCAGCGTGGCAATGCTTCTAGAATTATGGGAACCTTTACGCCGGGTACGATAAGGGGCGGGTATTTGACACACTGGTGACTTTATTTATTTTCATTTATTCATATAAATAATAATAATATAATATTTTTTATTTGCTTTCTTCACAATTTTAACCTTAACCTATAAATCCAACTTTTATAAAGTAAAATGTAATTAGTATAAAATTGTGGAGACTGGAGCCCGCACAAAGGTTTGTGATAACCCGTTTTACAGGCCTCCTGGCCTCCACCAACGAACCAAGGCAATAAGCGACAACTAAATATAAGTACATCTTAATTTGAGATGACAATATTATGGAGATATTGAGAACAAAACAAAAGTAGCTTTATTACAAAATAATAATAAAATACAAGTAGAAAAGGTGTAACGTGAACAGATTGTGTAAGAAAAGGCTATGTGTGTATATATTGTGTAAGTAGGTATTTGAGTGATGTATGTACGATGTATGGCCAGGAGTCTTCCACGTCACCCCAGTGTCTTAACACTCTTGGTACGCGGGCTTACTCCAGTCCCCGTGTGTGATTGTGTGTGAGTGCTTGAATGAGTGAGTTAGTTGAGTGAATAATGGCCGAAATCAACAATCCATCCGCCGGCCACACAAATATATATGTCTTTATAGGAATTTCAGTTGATTCCAATAAAATATGTTAGAAATAGTAGCCGTTAACAATAACATTTTTTTGACATTAAAACAGATTAGAATTTTTAGAGTGATGATTAGAATTGCACCTGAAGAAATTTGCAAGAAAAAAATTCCGAGTAGAGTCGACCCTTAATAATTGTAACTTTTTAATTCTGACAATATTTCATGTATTTATTAGGTAAATGTCTTATTATGAATAATTGTCTGTTATGTGTTGGGCACACATCCACATGGTCGATGATACCCATTTCACGGAGTTATAGAGCCCCGGAGCTTTGAAAGGCATGCGTGGAGCTGAAGCCAACACGTAGATGCTCTTTACAATAACAAAGTTAATACTTATACAAGTTAATACTTATAAGTATACAATTTCTTGACTTATGTGTATTGTATGGATCATGTATGGATTTTAATTATCTGAAATAAATGTATTGAATTGAATTGAATAGCAAAATATGATGTGGATAACAAACCAATGGTTTTCCTTGTCTGCACTATAATAATATTATTTTTATGATCTAAAGTGTCCCACAGCAAGACAAAGGCTTCTTTACTCCCCTTCAATAGTTTGCGATCTTTTACTGACGAAATGCCAAAGTGTCTCAAACTTATCTTTATGTAACTTAAGTAAAACATTATCAATCATTTCGATCACAAACTTACATAAACAGAATGACATATAAACAGTTCGAAATTCAAACACACAGATCCATTTCCATCACAAGTGCAGCATTGAATCCGCTCATCCAGATAATCCGGTTTAAAACGGTTTAAATTTAAAATTGAGGTCGGATTCTGTCTCCGATTCGCTGTTAGTCGCCTTAATTATGTTTTAATAAGTTAATATCCGGTGGCAGAAAGCCAATAGGAGCTCAGTATTGATACAGTAGCCGGATAGATATTGCAGTCATTGGTTGCCAAATTAGCTAACGTATTTCAGTCGAGACGGTAAGGCGAATTTGTGGGAATAATACGATTTGTATCGGTTTTTCTTTACTGCTATTGCTTGAGTTTTAAAGTTTAATGTTTTTCGTATTACAGCATCGAAGAGTGAGTACGTGTTCAACTTATTAATATCTGCTCTCACTCTACCGTTTTAGTATAAAAATAACACATAGAAACCTATCTAATTATAACGAATAATAATCTTTATAATACATACTCATTTATTTTATTTATTTAATAAATTAAGTACACAAGAAAAATACAGATTACATTATAAAGTTATTACTAAGGTAAGTCTAACCCTGTGAAGAGTTTTCTGCCGACAGACCTCTAGGGAAAGGAAATAATATAGCTGAAGGTAATTAAAAGTGTACAAACAGTTAATAATAAAACAAAATGAAAATTACAATTACCAAATTAAAATATACGAAAGGAAAACGAAAATAAAATTACAAATAAAAGACACCCTCAAGCGCGCCTCCCTGAGGCATCGTTCCCAGAAGGCTGGCAACATTTCCCCTTTGGATGGGCAGACTGACCCTTTGAGCGAAAAAGCTACCAGCCCTCCGATCACCAGACACCCTGATATTGACGTCTCTGTTATTAATCCCATCTGATGGTAGGGTCTGGCTTTTTAGTCTTCTCCCTCCACTTCGCTCTATCAGACGCATCGTCTGGGGAAGCTTCGCTGTCTTTTAGGAACCTGTGTTGTTACAGGCATATTAAGTTAAATAATTCTTTGTCTGATTTGCTTGTTGATAGTGTTCGAGTAAGTATCTTTAAAAGTTAAACGTCAAAACCAAATTAAAAAAAGCTTTATTAAAGTATTTGAATTTTCGCACGAAAACATCACAGCTCATTTTGAAGGTTCATTCCATGAAGGTTTTGTATTTTTCCGGTAAAATATCCTTACTGCAGTAGTTACAGTCATAGCTAATTTCGTGTCATAAGAAGAATCATCAAAATCGGTTCAAAGTACAGATCAGTAACAAAAAACTTGAAAGGTGTCAGGGGAAGAAACTTCGTCCCATCCGGGTGATGGGACAAAGTTTCTTTTGATTAATCAGTGAAGGAATTGTAATAAAATCAAAAAGTGTCGTTACAACTTTTGGTCTTAATTTTTTCCGTCTAGCTCCTTTTCGCAACGCGCGATAAGGAACTTCGTTCCAAAAAGTAGAGTGAAGAACCTCCTTTTTTTGAAGTCGGTTGGAAAGGAAACATTTTCTCATCCTCAATTAAATAAAATATATGAATGCTGGCTGAACGGTCACGCCAAATATTTACAACGCCATTGTTAAATGGGCGCCCTTTCCCTTGTCAAGTAAATTTTTTTTTCGAGTATATTCTCGGCCATTGTGGTGTTAGTTGTTACTTTTTCAAAATATTTTTGCTTCTGACAGATGTAACAAAGAAACTCTGCTTTAAAAAAATAGGGAAATGTTTTGATAACATTTTGTTTTTGAATTTGGAAGAATTGTGCGTAATGTTAAGGTACACCCAGACCATGCCCAAAAAAGATTATAAATTTGATAGAAATAATTTAAACAAATTGTGACAATACCAATATTTCTACTAAATAAATAAAATAAAATATATTTAATTCAGGCATGTACCCATATTAAAGTAGTATTAATAATATAAAAAGGACTAAGATAAAATAAAATAAATACAAGATTACCACTTGTCGAAGCTAACCATCTAGCCCTAAGCTAAGTAACTAGACTTGTGTCATGGGTTCCAGACAACGGATATACTACTTATATACTTTTCTTTTGTAAATATATACTTATAATACATATAATCAACCAGGCCACAGACATATATCTAAGCATAAGTACTTGTCTGAGGCGGGAATCGAACACGCAACCCTGTGTTTGACAGTCCGGCATGGTGACCATTGTGCCAACTGGGTCGTCAACCCAAGAATTAAAACCGCATTGTCACCTACCATCAGGTGTGATAGTGATCAAACGCAGACCCATCGTGAGCAAAAAATAATAAAAAGTAATTTTGCCGAACTTTAAATTATTTTCATGTAAAAATATTTTTACAAAGTTCAATAATATCCTGGGGGTAGCAAAAAGTACCAACAAGGGATTACAGAGTTTTTGTACCACAATGTATATCCCTATGAGACTAAGCCTATCAAATCGAGCGTCAAAACGTACAATTTATTGTACACAGCTAAAAATATTAGGCTAAAACATCCAACACACGTAATCATACAAATGGATCAAACAATTCATACAAACAACAATCATAAGCACTTCTGGGTATCTCAAGATGTTTCACAAAGGGCCTGAACAATCCCTTACACCAGAGAACATTTGTAATACAAGGCTCAATTTATCAGTGTATACGAGTATTGTTACAGAAATCGTGTATATTTCATTCCTTGCTTTACTTGTGGTACTACTATGAAAATTTTGGTTTCTCTACTTTAAATCGAAAGATGGCAAACCTAAGAACTTCAAGAACCTAAAGTCCTTACCTCCTTAGGTGAAGTTAAAAATAAAATCGATACGGACGGTTCCTATTTTGTCAATAAAACTCACGTTCTCGTTACGCGATGACGTCACACTTTTTTGTTAGTGTCGGTATTCATCGATTTACCTCTATGACGTTATTACATCAAAATTAAAAACACATATATCGTATAATTATATATGCATCTATTTTCCACACCTAGTTAAAGAAAACCTATCAATTTCATTGTAATCTAAAAAACGGAGAATTTTATCATGTCTAAGCACAATGTCATGCAAATCGCCTTATATGGCGATTGAATGCAATTATTGCGTAGCGGAGTGTAGCGCTTTAGGCTGATCCTTATCTTTTATTCATTTTTTATTAATAAAATAAAAAAATAAATAAATGAAAATTACATGCCATAATATTTTAGATATGTAATATATTCACCAATTCATTTCTAATTAGCGGTTAGGTACATAATGACGCAAACTTCTCTTTTTTTCCTAGGTATGAATATATTTACTTATACATATTAATTGTATTTATATATTTTTATTAACTTTAATAGTCTTTACTTTGCAAAGAATATAAAATTTTCCATTTACATACAATTTTACTACATTTATATAATATTTAAATTTCATGCAATTTTTTTTCCATAATATATATTAATTTTAATATTAACACAATTAATAAATAAATGATAAATATTTATTAATTGCGATTCTACTGTGATAAGTGTAGAGTTCTTTGTTTTTATATAATTTAAGTATTTGATAAATTATTATTATTTAATACTATTACAATTTTTATCTTTTAAGACTTCTTTTTATAATTTAGTTTTTACTAATTTCAATCTTCAGTAGCAGTCGCCTCTCGGGCATATGCCTTCCCCATTTCTTTCCACCTCCTTCTGTCTCTTCATTTTTTATTAACCAAACTATAATAATGGATTTAAATTTTTAGGCTTCCGTACGTTCCTCAAAAAGTAATTAAATTTTTTAAAACCCCCCGACACAAAATAACAAAAATAGTATGAACATAAAAAGCTTAAAACAATCAATAAAAACGATGAAAAAAAAACCATACAAAAAGAAAAAAAATTATCCCGAAATTATGATCCTACGTAAGTAAAGATCACTTTCTTGTCCCGTCCGTTTTGTAGGTTAAAGATTATGTTGGGAACGAATATACTTGTTTCTTCCTTTTTTAAGTTTAAAAGTAGGTATTTAGCCTAGGTTAGTAAGAAGTATGTATTTTCGCAGTAGGACTTTAAAGACGCGCCGTAATGATAGCCATTTCGTGAAAACGTACTGAACAAGTTTCTGTGAACGATGTTATTATTGATTCTCATCACCATTTGGGAAATGAGACGAATATTACCAGTGTTTATACAAATATACTGGACGGTTTTGTCTGACATTTTCATGGTACGTTTGATTTAACGGCCGTCTCATTTAAAACTAATTGTGTCTTTATGTTTTTGACGAGCACTGATGTTTAACCCTCGAACGAACAAAGGTATTGAAAATAATTTTAAGGATTAATGCAACTCCAAAAATTGCACCACAGCGAGATTTGAAGTCGCGATCTTCTACTGGTCGTACAGTTGCGATCAGCAGTAGGTACGTCACACAAATTCACGTCACAAGTGAATTTAGTTCGTTAGCATCAAAAATGTAGTATAATCTTGACCCCTTTGTCATTGTACCATCGCAGATCTGCAACAAGTATTTTAAGTTGGTTTTTAAACTAAGTATGAATTTTTCGTAACTCTTCTTTGTTCTGTTTCATAAAAATCGATTAAGTTCTTAAAAGGTTATGGGTGTCTCAAATTATGAAAACAGGTTCTGTTCAATTTAGCCCTTAAAAGCTTAATAGTACATTGTTACCCTAGGGGTGAAAGTCACTCATTTGGTCCCGAGACGCTAATAGTTCGAAGGACAAAATGAGTCTGTTACCCAAGGTAAACACTATGCTTTTTATTACGAATAACATATCAAATTCTTCCTAATAACGAGAGTGAGTGAGAGACTTCTTACCACATGAGTAGTCCAGACTACCTGATCCTCCCACAAGGTTGGGACCAAAGATGTCATACATTGAATAGTGTCTTTTTAGGTTTTGCTTTTTGTATTCAATGCTCAAATACACCGGTACCAAAGACCTTATATAAAACCTCTGGCAGTCTACATGAGCCGTGTGAAGTCATAGTGGTTATTCTTTGGTGTTACCTAAAGCAAGGGGTTAGGTTTTTGAAGTGTAATGATACTGATACTGGCTATAAGCACAAGAGGTACGAAGCCATAATTTGACATGACAGCTGTCAGTGAAAGCGATTTTCCCTAAGGCTGAAAGTTTTACTTTCAACACGCTCTTCAGGCATCTTTAGACCTACTTTCAGAGTATGAGTGAGACAAATACATAAATCATTAAACTTATTGATAGCCGGCTAATCAAACTAGGTTAAATTTATTTTCAGTACGTAGCCGTTTCACTGATTCTAGAAATTGCGAGAATGCTCGAAAATCTTTGGCTACAAATTCGTTAGTAGTAACCTATAAGGTTTCTGATGATTAGTGAAAAATAGTTTAAGCGCGTAACTGTAATAAATGGTTAGTCGTGTTAAATAATTATAGGGTATAACTGAGATTAGTGTTGAATAAATCAATTAAAAAACATTTTAACATATTGCACACCAAGCTAAAAAACTATACTTGTGTTATGGTGACTACACAACAGATAGAATATGTACTTACTCATATACTTATTTCTGTAAATACAAACTAATTATCCATAATACTACACAACTTACTAGTATAGCTGAAACAGTTCTTTTCCATCTAAAGGTTGAAAGAAATTATTTGCACACATCCTAACTTAGTTTTTAAGACGTTTCAATATGATCTGTGTATAAAATTTACATAAGCATCCAAATGAATAAAGAAATTTTACTTTGACTTTGCAACTTATAATTTCTAGCTATTACTTTACATCGTGTTTTGTTTCTTTCTATTTTGTACAAATAAAGTTATCTATCTATCTATATTGTTTAGAGGCGGGAATCGAATCATAGCGAATAATGTAAAACAGTGGTCGACCAAGCGCGTAACTAAATAAGTTTGTTGGAATAGGGAGAGAGTGAAAAAATTCACTCAGTCATAGATCAGATAGTATTTATTTATTATTTAATAAATTCAGTACACAAGGAAAATACAAAAAAGATTACATTATAAAGTTATTACTAAGGTAAGTCTAACCCTGTGAAGAGTTCTCTGCCGACAGACCTCTAGGGAAAGGAAAAATAATATAGCGTAATAATCTTCTTCTATAATATAAAAATGAATCGCAAAATGTGTTGGTAAGCGCATAACTCGACAACGCCTGGACCAATTTGGCCAATTATTTTTTTGGTCTGTTTGTTATTATCAGGAAAAGGTTCTTATGAAATTAAAAATTAAGAAAGTTGCGCATAAAATTATTACGCGAGTGAAACCGCGGGGCGCAGCTAGTATATAATAAAATATATAATAGCGTAGTAATAATATAGAATAATAATATATAAATAATATAGAATTATGTAAATTAGTTGCAATAAACGACGTGCGTTTGAAATTAAGATTTGACTTTTGCAATTAACCAATCCTACTTATCCTACTAATATTATAAATGTGAAAGTTTGTGTGTGTGTTGTGTATGTATGTTTGTTACTCCTTCACTTAAAAACCGCGGGGCGCACCTAGTTTCCCAAATAAAATTCTCGTGTCGCGGTGTTAGTTGCAAAACTTCACCAAAACGGCTGAACCGATTTGTATGAATTTTTTGTAAATATTAGTTAGGTCTGGGAATCGAACACTTCTGTTTTTTTTCTCATTTTTTTTTCTCCTTTATTTTTCCTTTATATTTTTTTTTGTAGGTATATGGCATAACAGCGTTTGCCGGGACAGCTAGTTAAAATATAATATTATCTAATTGAATTATTCGAACTCTTTCAGCAAAAACTTCTCTGGAAAAACCACCATTGTCTCGCTAAGTAAGTATAAATTACAATAAACGTACGCTTACCTTTCTCGACTATTAGCAATGTTAGCTCAATGTGGTACTTTACTGAAGTGCGCTCTTATATTCTTTTAATAATAGCCTTTTTATTCTATTCTGAATTACAGGGTATGTTGCGTGATTTTCCAGCGTATTTTTCTATGAAAACCAATGGGTTTGGATTTTTGTATATGGAAGCCACAATTCTAGCCAGTAACTGTTTGCAAGGCTATAATTGGCTAACCAAACCATTGAGACAAATTAGTCTCAACAGAGAGCGGTGTTGGCTTAGTGGTAGATACCTCGACTTTGATTCTGAAGGTCGTGGTTTCGAATCCCGGCCGGCCGTACACCAATGGATTTTTCTTAAGAAAAATACATTGCTCTTATGGTGAAGGAAAACATCGTGATGTGAAGCCGCGGGTTTCGGCTTAGTTGACTCCAGAAGTATTGACAAGTTCTCTCCTCTGGACATGGTCGACTAAGCTGAGAGGGTAGTAGGTGCTGGGTCAGCCCTTATACAAGTACAAATATTCTCAACAGTACGGCTGTTTCCCCCAACTGCTGGGTCGAAGCCATTATCAAAGATGTTTTTAACAGCATCGTTAGTGGCAGCATTTGTTCTCTTGACTCAAAATGCCATAATAGGGACAGTGACGTCCGCACAGTTGATATAGAAACCGTTGAAAGATTCTTTGCACGCTAATATCTAGATGCTGAACTAGGTTATATTATCCACAAATCTGAAGACATCAATTCTCAAAGCAGAAATAAAGTTATATTTTTGGCCATGCTTCAGAAGTAACATCTTTATAGTGTCTGCCCCATTAGAGGAGAGTAATTACAATTTAATACTGGACAATGGTGCAGGTTTTATATGTTTATGTCACAGAACAAAGATAGATAGGAAAGGAAGGAAGAATACGATATACACAAAGTAATGTAATAGCTAGAAAGTATAAGTGAGCCTTATTGCTTATGTATTCCATTCACTTACTGTATTCTATGGCACTACAAATGGTTCTTGGTTTCTCCACGTTCACTTCCGTCTCTGACTCTTCAAATACGATCCTCTCAAAAATTCTGCTCACTTAATAGCAAAAGGTAAGAAGAGGCTTGGAATAAAGGAGGGTTCAGATAGAAGTGCAGATACTTCCTACTTTATATTTGACTTTTATATTCAGTAAGTACCTATCTAATATCTTTCTAACGAACGCCAAAATAACTCTCACATTAGACCAAGAGCCCGTAACCCCTTACCCCCACTAAGAATATAAATGTTTGACTCCACTGTTCTCGACTGCAGCATTTTGTATAATACCACCATTCGTTTATACGGAGGTAGGTAATTTATATGCGACCTTTATTTACAAAGGTGCTATTGTTTGCAGAGGTTTTATTTAACGTTCACTGTCTTAATTCTGTTTTATTCGGTAATTTTGTACATCTGTTGCTGTATTTTTTTGTCGAGGGTAGTTGAGAAATGCAGTATAACAATGAGAGCTTGATAGAAAGGAGGGTTAAACTTTTTCTTTTTATTTCTCGAATGTTTTTCGCACCTCTTATTCTGTTATGTCAAAGATATTATAAAGTGTGGTTTGCTCAGACTTTGTCGATGGAGATGACTCTCTCCGACGTGCAGCGGAGCGTCCGCGCTGAGCAGGTAGTAGGGCACATGGATCAGGCTATGACGTGCTTCATTGTTTGCTCCGTGTTTCATGCCTGTCTTCTTCTACCTTTCTGTCTATTTTCGAGGCTATATTTGTAATACACTTTATCATACCTCACACGAACATTGACAAACAACTGAAAGGATTTTCATGAAGGTATCGTTAGGTTATTTTTAATAATTCAAAAAGGAGACAGCGGTAAGATGACATTGTTTAAAGTGGAAAAAAACTCTTTTTCTATATCTAACGAAATTGGGTATCAAATTCAAGGAGTAATTACAATAATAAACATTTTTGTTTACGAAATTGTAACTCTATTCTATTATTACTAAGGAATAAATATATTATATTAAGTAAGCATATTAAAAAAACCTTTAACAACTTATTTTATAAATAAATCCATTGCACAAAACAAGCAAACAAATGTTATTTAAATTGTTAATTTTTAATCGACTTCAAAACAGGATAAGAACTTACAAAATAATACTTTTTTTATCACAGTTGCTCATAAAGTGGATCTTATTCAACGGCTTTTAGGCTCATAATCCAACATAGTATGCACGCGTGCGTTTTACATTACCAACCTAGTGCTATAAAGTTATCCCGATAAGATAAATACGTATCTTACTGCTAATTACATGTTAGGTAGGTGAAACATTCTTAATTTATCTGGGTTATACTGTTTTGATGTATAAAAAAGGTACGTACTAAAGAGTTTTTTAGCTAGCAAAAATGGTTCTCTAAAGTCGGTTAACGAACAAAAATTTTATGTGATAATGACTTAGAAAACGATTAAAAATTGAGTTATGTTTATTTTTTGTTTTTTCTTTACTAAAATATATTGTTTTTCCGTACCATTGTATTTTGTTCTTAACCCCCGACGCAAAACAAATAGAAAAAACCCTAAAAAATATTGTATGTCAGACGAGGGTGTATAGGTTAAAAGCCTTTAGCCTGGACTTTCCGGAGCATAATTTAAAAAAAAAATATTGCCTTAAAAAAATGTAAACATAGACTTATCACAAATATTTTGTTAATTATTATTTTGTTTTCTTTTCAAGTCTTTTCTTTTATTCGCAACTGTGATAAAAAACGTCGTACGATATACGTGTGGAATTGATCTTTGCATCTTGGCTTCTTAACAAACTCGCTGCCGCTCGCGCGTCATAGACCGCCTCTATGCAAAGATCAATTTACCACACTTATATCGTAATGTACTATTATTTAACTAGCTGCGCCCTTCGGTTTCACCCGGATAAGTCCCGATCCCGTGGGAATATCGGGATAAAAAGTAACCTATGTGTTAATTCAGGTCTCCAGCTATCTAGATACCTAGTTTCATCGCAATCGGTTTAGTAGTTTTTGCGTGAAGGAGTAACAAACATACATACACAAACACACACACACACAAACTTTCACATTTATAATATTAGTAGGATAGGAAAATGAATGTATAGAAACATGAAACAGTTTTGACGAGAACAATGGAATCGCAGCGGATGGGAATAACCTTTTTATAGTCATGTGAAAGTTCAAATATTTTAATTACTAATTAAAAATAATTTGATAATAAGGTAACTTACTTATACTATTTAAACGTGTTGAAACGTATGACAAGATAATTTAATTTCTTAACTAGAAAAGAGTTGTAAATTTCTCATTTTAATTGCGTTGAAAATTAATTGAAACATTATTCAAATCTTGTTGGAAACAGAAGCTTTTGCAGTGAACGTATTTTACACTTTCTATTATAATTCATTACAAGCAAGTTTTTTCTTTATATTATTAAATTTATATTTTAAGTAAATTTGTATGGCACACAGTTTAAAGGGTCGTTATACAATTTATTCACCTATGTACAGTATGCGTCATTTGCTACAATAATACTATAAACAAGTATTGTACTTACGACCTTTTTCTAATAGACGTTACGCACAAACATAAATACTTGAATTAAAAGTACTCAGTGTGATTATTATTTTAATCGTGTATTTAGTTAGCCGAGTGGTATAAGCCACCCGCTACACCAACCGACGTGGGTTCCACAGGTTACGTTGTTATAATGTTCAAATAGTGCTTCACAGGATTGCAAACGTTACGATGGCAACGGACTTTTGAGCGTAGATTGTGTACATGCTGTGTTTCTATCATTCTCTTCGATTATTCTCTTCTAACTTTTTCAGTTACAGCTACTAGACTTTAAAGCGCAAAGCCTTAACACAAAATGCCTCTCGTCGATAGCTAAAACTTCACATTAATTAATTAATGAAAAATGTTTATTAAGTTTTGTTGAGTTTTTTTCCTACATTTTCGTTTAATTATAAAAAGAAAATTTAGTTCCTAAAGCCAATTTAAGTTAAAAAAACACCGACGCAAAACACAAAAACTTTGCGACGTATAACAAAAGTTAGAAAAGAATGTTATTGTAAGTAAGTAGGTACCTATACTTTTTATTTGCGATAAAATCAGCTATTTTATTTTTTTTATTTTTTTTACAAAGGAAAACAAACAGTTATAACATACTATAAAAACAACAAAAATACAACTATAAACCAATTACGTGTTTTTACATATTGTGACTATTTACGCTAGTCTGTAGTAACTTATATAATTAAAAAGAGAAAAAATAAGAAAAACTTAGTTATTTAGGAATGTGCATCAAACCAGTGTGTATTAAAGTGGTATTTCATAAAATACAATTTAGTCATATATTATTTAAAAAGGCAAACCTCTGAGCGGCGCATAATGATCAACGAATAATGTCAAAAAATTTCACCCCGTAACAAGATATCAAAATAAACATTTTTCCTTCAATTATCATACTGAAACATTTCCAGTGAAACTTTCCTACGTTTCAGCGGAAATTATTCAAATACAAGCATCAACAGTTGGATGCAGCTGGCAGACAACTCACGTTGAAAATGGTGAATTTTTAACCAAACCCCCCAGATTTGCGGCTTCGTGCTCCCAATTTGACTTCTATTGTGTAAGGTTTCGAAAAACGTGGAAAATATGTATCTATAAAATTACAGGTAGGTTAACATTGTAAAAATTAGTACTTAGTGTGTTGCTCTTACGGTGAAGGAAAACCCGCGGCTTAGTTGGCTCCAGAATAAGAAGAAAGAGTACCGACGCTCTCTCCATATAAACGTAGTCGACTGTTTCCGTCCTGGATAATGACACGAGCACAAATATTTTTGTTTCATAAAACTTATAACTGCTATGACCATGCCCCTATGTTTTTTTTGTTATTTAAATCTTAATTTCTATGATAATTAGAAAATGAAACAAACAAGACGTAGGGCATAGTCATGGCAGTTATAGGTTTTATGAAACAAAAATATTTGTGCTCGTGTCATTATCCAGGACGGAAACAGTCGACTACGTTTGTATGGAGAGACCGCAGGTACCCTTTCCTCTTAAGTGTTGAAGAGTTCTTTCCTCTGGACATGGTCGACTAAACTGAGAGGGTGAGAGGGCTCTAGGAAAGCCTACTGCATTTATTACATATCCCGGGCTTGACCCCTTTCTAGTCTTATCTCCTTTTTTAAGAAAGTAAACTGAAAATGTTTCCTCCATTCAGTATTCCTATACCTACATTTTATTTTTGGTGCATGTTAATTTTGGAGTATTCCAGCAAAGGATCTTACATCTAAGTATGCCCAGCACATCAAAAATATGTAGTCAATACTTGATACTAAAAATAGATCGATATGGCGAGACATTAAAGGCCGGACGTAGTGGGCGTAGATCTTAAAGGTTAACTTCCATTTCTTATTGTTTGTACTAATTGGATTGGTAATTGGAATAATTGTATTTGTGTTTTTACACCCCTAAAGCCTTAATTAAGGTCAATTTACACCCCAACCTTAACATAAACCACTAAAACTTTAACTCCAATAAACAAATTCCTTAAATCACAAAGCTCGAAATTAATTATTATTATCGTAGAAAGGGGAACTAAGGAACTAATAAAAATAATTTGTAACGTGTTACTAGAGTCGCATTTCGTTTGTAATCTAATAATATTAAGTTATTTACGGTCCAAAGGGCAATAACTTCTTGTTGCCGATGAAATGTTATGGCAGAAGTGTGTGGTGCAAGCGGAGGACAATTAGGTCGACGTATATTTACATAAAATGTGAATAAATATTTGCAATTTTTAAAATTAAGGGCCCTCGCCCACGGCGACTTTTTGAAGCGACGGTATCACTACTAACGTGTGTTAGTCGCATTTGCAACGCGCTACAGAAGCGATACCGAGGCGCTACTAACACGCTACAGTAGCGATACGAACCCGCAACTACCGCGCTACTTTACGCGCTACTTACGCTCGCTGTGTTTCGTTACTAAATCACGTTTGTATCGGGACAGAAGCGTGCATCAGGACAGAAGGGCGACGGCAAAAAGCTAGCGACCGCATTGCGACTGTATCGCTACAAAAAGTCGCCGTGGGTGAGGGCCCTAGGACGCAGGAGTTTTTATTTCGAAGTTCTATGATCCATGTGATTACTCCAAAATCAAATAATTTATATATATAATTTACTCCCTAGTGTTATAATTTTCAGTTATTAATCGAAAATAATGGACACAGCTTACGCCACAGAAGTTTTTCTCCCGCAAAAAGCTTTTGACTTAAGAACCTTTTCGGCTGAAGAAATTTATTCATAGAATTCAATTTACTACACAGGTGTGGTTTGACCCTTAACGTGAAATAAACGGCGGCATTAACGATGACTTGTTTTGTTTTTCTCAAAATTGTTGAGAGGTGAAACAGTCTCGCTGAATCATTTTCAAAGGAGGAAAATCCGCGGTATTTTTGAAGGTAATGCCATTTACTCAAGAGCAGATTTTGTATTTTGCGACCGTAAGGAAAAGGTAATCCACGCTTCATTAAAAATGCAAATAACAGATAATAATTTTTCCATCACCGTGATCATCAAATCACACACGTTCTCATGGTAGTTCTATAGGTAATGTCACTTACAAAGCCAGTTTTCGGAGCAGATTCAGTGCTTATCGGTGCCAAGCTGTGATGAAGGCCAAATCTCGTAATAACATTGCCCAATTACATTGCAATATCATTTCGATTACAAAAAATACCCTCAACCCTTTTTTTTTCAAAAACCTGAAGTTATACCCGTTTTGCATTTCGAAATTGACTTTAAGTCAGTTTCGAATCGAGATAATAATAATAATAATAATAATAGTTTATTCACATACAACATACAATCGGTACTTAAATAATAACTCTAAGCTACAACAATCAATTATCCGAATTATGTAGTAGTTAGGTACATGACATGGTAGGTGTATCGTTGACAATTACTGTCTGCACTAGGTTAAACCTGTACCGCAGACAGTATGAACTCTCATGCATAAATTCTGCAAAAGACGTGTTACTACACGATGTATTATGCAAATACAAAGAGAAAATAAAAAAAACAAAACAAAAAGAAGAGGTGTGAACCGGAAGTTTCCCGCGTCACCCCAGACTCTGGGAACGCGTATGGGTGTGGGAGTGTGTGTGAGTATGAGAGGATGTGTGTAAATATGAATGGGTGTGAGTGCGAAGGTGTGTGAGTATGAGTAGATTGAGTTGTTGGCCTCCCCCTAATCACCAGCCTCTTAAGAGTTGGGCAGGGGGAGACCTCCTTCTCAGTGTGTGGAACGTAAAAGGTGTGGGGACGTGTGTGTGTTTGTGTGTGGTAAGTGGTGAGTGATTACATAATTATATAAATAAATAAAATAAATAATCTAGAGTTCCTAATGAAGTTGATTCAGATTCGAAACCGATTCAGTAGATCTTCAGTTTGATCGTAATCCAAAGTCATCAACCACTGTGTCAGGGTATGCTTACACTGGTAGTAACACATTGGGTATATATTTGTTTGCACATTGATGGTGTTGTATAGCCGGGCACTGATATATTTGTAGTGACGAGATGCAAAGGCGGTACTGTATCTTTCCAAGGGACAAACTATAGTTTTAGGCTTTCTTCGATTCTGCTGATTGTTGTCATAGTGTAAGGACGAGTGTCGTTTTAGCACTGTACGGAGAATGTAAAGTTGTCTCACAGTCAAAACTTTTGCCTCGTCGTACAAGTTTGTTGTAGGAAACCGAAACGGTTTTCGGCTCATTACCTTCAGCACTGCTCTCTGTGCACGTTCTAATTTTAGAAAGGCAGTTTTTGCAGCGCCTCCCCATACAGAGATGCAATATGTTGCGACTGACTCGCTTAGACTTTTATATACCATCATCAATATCGTTTTGTCAGCAGAATTCCTAAGATTTTTAAATAAATATATAAGTTTCCTAAGTCTACCAGTAAGAGTATCCAAGTGCTTGTACCAAGTAAGACATTCATCAATCTCAATTCCTAGGTATTTTATTGATGTGACTCTAGTTAATGACGAGCATGAACAGCGTAGGTGGTCATCGCAAGTATGCGCTTTGATCGAGATTGAATTGGGAGCTGGTTGAAACGATGGTCTGATACTGAAAGTTAAGAACTTGGTTTTATGAACATTAAGTGTCAACAAATTTCCATCTAGCCACTTGAGAACTGTATTAAAGGCATGTTCGGCTCGACTTTGAGTCTGGTTCCATGACCTTCCAGAGACAATTAGTGCTGTGTCATCAGCATACGTAATTATTGAGCAATGCGGGATTTTAAGTTCACAGAGGTCGTTAACATAGATTTGAAACAAAGTAGGTCCCAAAATGCTTCCCTGCGGCACACCATAGCTTAACTGCTCTTCCTCGCTAATGAATTCTCCTATTTTAGCGCACTGTGTCCGATTTGTTAAGTAGCACTTAAACAAATCAAGAACCGAACCACGTATCCCAATATGTTGCAATTTCAATAGAAGAATCGGAACAGAGACAGTATCAAACGCTTTTGATATATCTAGGAAAATACCTAAGCATTTGTCTTTACTATCTATTTTATCAACCGCGTAGTTAGCAAAGCTGGAGATAGCATCCTCAGTTGACCTACCTCTTCTGAAACCATACTGGTTATCTGAGATAAGATGGTGTTTCTCTAAGAAATTCACAAGGTTGTTATTCAGTATACGTTCTAAAATCTTAGACAATATGGGCAGAAGAGAGATTGGACGATAGTTTTCAATGCTACCTTTGTCTCCACTTTTGTAAATAGGACAGACTACAGCCTTTTTAAGCGCTTGAGGAAAGGTGCTTGTGGATATAGCTAGATTGCAAATGTGTGTTATTACCGGGGTTATTTTACTCGAAGTAAGTTTAATTATTTTTGCCGAAATTTCATCCCATCCTGTAGCACAGTCTGTTCGTAACGAGTTAATGATTCGTAGTACATCATGTCCAGTAACAGGCAACAACACAAGTGAGTTTGGGGGAGACTCTGTACAAGAAAAGGCATTATTATTATGAGTTTCACTGATTCGTGACTCTATTTTACTGGCCAGGTTAGCGCCTATAGTAGCAAAATATTTGTTTATTTTATTAACAGACTCTTTGGGATCTGGGGAACTATCTAGTAATTCCGTTGGTTGTGAGTGAGTTGATTTTGAGTTGGTAATTGTTTTTATGACATCCCAAGTTTTTTTTGGATTTTTTTTGGCCTTTTCAAATTCTGATCGTTCATATTCTTGTTTCACTTTTTTTAACAAATCGTTACAATAGTTTCTATATCGTTTATAGGTAGTCTTCAGAACAAAATTATTTGGAATTTTTTTGGATTTATTGTGCAAATTATCGCGATTTCTTATGCAGCGTAACAAACCTGAAGTGATCCACGGTTTAAATGTACGAAGTCTATGAGGTGTTCTCTTAGTAATTGTGTGTTTTTTAATGATTGTCGAAATAATATCTATTAAATCATTGGTAGCTTTATTGACATCACTGCTCTCCAGAATTGACCCAAAATCCGCCTGTTGTATTTCATCTATAATGGATTTATAATCAATTTGTCGCGTTATTGGGTTAGGTTTACAGTTGACTTTTTGAAACCTCAGACATAACAAAGTAGGTAGATGATCAGTTACTTGAGAGTCAATAATTAAGGTGGTAGCAGGTAGCTTAGTTTTTAAGAATACTACGTCTAGACACGAATTTTCCCTAGTTGGTATTTCATAGGCGGGTAGCATGCCAAATTCAGCACAAAGTGTCAGGTAGTTATTTGAGTCAGTGTCATTAGTATCAGTGATATCAATATTTGTATCACCTATGACGCAGACATTCTTATACGATTTTACATTGTCAAGTATCAGTTCCAAACTGTCTAAAAAACTTTTAGGTTTTCTGAATTCTGGCGGTCTATAAATGCCCAAAATTATTGTTTCATTATCTTTCAATTTACAGGCTAATCCGCTGGCTTCAACCAAAGGAATCTCCTCGACAGTACATGATAGATTATTGTTTATGTACATTATAACCCCATCATTCCTATTTTTATTTTTTTCTGTGTAATATGTAGTATAACCCTGTAAAGCGGGTAGAAATTTATTTACTGCCAGGAAACATTCCGTAAGAACAATAATGTCACAAGGAGTATCTATTTGCGCAAGCAATGCCAGGAAAGCACTGAAATTTTTGCCAACGCTCCTTATATTAATATGAATAATTTTAAGAGATGTGTCACAGTTACCAATATATTTCTGACAATCACTCGGCAAACATTTCCAAGACTGTGCTACTCTAATCTCATCGATTTGTTGATTAACATTGTTGTCATTGTTAATCATTGTTGTAAATTAGGTATCACTAAAATACTATGCAGAAGTACAATTATCTGGCTATATCGAAAGTTGATTAGAAAATGAAGATATGTAGGAATAGTAATAAAATAATTATGTAATAATAACAGTGTGTGTAAGATGAACTGTGTGACTTGTAAATATGTTTGAGGTATGAGTGAGTGAGTAAAGTTGTGTGATTCATTGAAGTGAAAAATTGATCTAACATTTCCGGTGATAAAATATGAAATAGTCCTACACCTGTTGCAACTATATTTGCAACTTATCATTTTGAATATATTACATTGGCTGAAGGCTGAAGGAAAGCCATCCATAACAGTAGTATATATTTCTAGTCATTTAAGTGTTTTTTGCAAGTCTCTCAGAGAGTGCTCTGAGGAAATGATAATGGGCCTTCCTCCAACCTCCTTACATAGAAAAATTTTTCCATTAGACGACCAATATCTGTAATTATATTTTTTAGCAAAATCTTTTACATCATTAAAAAGTTTCCTTACTGTCGGAGGCAGATACTCAGAAACATAAATCGGCTGGCGCGTGCCCGGGATGCCTATAGTCTCGGTGTGTAGTTTGTCTTCGACTTTTCGTTCCTTGTTGAATTTCCGGGCCGAAACAAGAAAGTCATTCCTTGCCGACACATTGGAGAACTCTACAACAATCGCCCGGCTGGAGCCAGGCTTGGCGGGTCGGCGGTAAACATCTCGTAGATTAGTAGTCTTCATGTTGACATCTAGAGCATTTCCAATCTTTTGCACTATGTTCATTAGGTCAGCAGGCGATTCAGCCTTATTAGCCGGGTAGGGTACATTGCGAATCTCTGCAGTCGACGAGCGGGATGTGAATTGCAGATCAGTTATTCGATTTTGTAAATCGGACAGGCAGGTCCGCAGCTCACTGCGCTCTTTTTCAAGTGATTGTATTTTTACTCTCATTTCCTCACAGCTGGAGTTCATGAAATCCATAGATATTTCAAGTTCTTTGTGCGATTTCTGTATTTCTACATTCTGCCTCTTTAACTCAGAGACGTCAGCTGCCAGTATTTTCATTAAAGCGGTTTGTTCGTCTTTCCAGGATGTTAAAACTGTGAGCATGTTGATTATCCTGTCCAAACGGTCGGAGTCCAACCGGTCAGAGTCTTCACATGAGTCATCATCATCACGCAATCGCTTTCCTACTCTTGCGCTAAAGTTCAATTTGAGTTGTTTAGTAGCCTTAGACGTCGACGCCTTGGATAGATCCGAATCTGATAACGATTCATGCAGAGGCCCCCGCACGCATAATGACATCCCCGAAGCACGCGCAGAGGCTGCCGCGGTAGCCCGCGGCGTCCCGTGCGCGGGCGCGCATTCGGGCGGTGCAGCGTGCGCAGGATCGGTAGCAGGCGCCGGGACGGATGCAGGTGGCGGGGTGCGGTGTGTTTTACCCATTTCGATTCTTCTATAGTGGTCTTGACGCTGCACTAGTCGTTTGTAGCAGATGCGAGTTTGTTTCGTAGCAAAAGGCTCGTAGTCCGTAGCTTTTACCGTAGCAAATGTGTCGTAGCCGATGTAAGTGACTCGTATATTTAACCCGTTTTGCAACTGCACAATTGGCTCATCAGGGGAGCGCTCGGCTGCAACGACGACGGCCGACGGTTCGATCCCCGCACCTCAGCGAGAATGTGACGAACAGAGCGAAATATTGACATCTCACTCGTCTCCTCCCATTAGGCGTGGCGCGCCGCAGCAATCGTTCAAGAAAGACAAGGAATTAAAAAACACTGTCTCAACCAATCACAAAAATATTAAGTAAAATTCGGATCACAACGCAAAACACGTCTGCTCACAACAACGACCAAGAGAGAGAGATAATATTTCAATGTTATTTAGGTACGATAATTGGCCTTCTGGTTTTGTCATTACACAGGCAGCTGTTTGAGCCACTGACGTAGAATTTTTTAAGCCTTGTCTGGACGAGTAGGTACCTACTGTCACTCAATTTCCTAATGATAACCAGCACAAGTTGGCGACGTTGATACCTGAAGGTGGTTCCTGAAACAAAATAAGAGCTGCCCTTTTATCGAACTCGGTTAGCAATAAATTTATTTAAAAAAAATACAATTCCTAACAAATAACAATACATATTCTATATAATTTTGAAATATTCTTCTACGTTTTATAACAACGACATTTTACAAGGTACAACATTATTCAAAGATGTCGTGAGATTCCAGACTATCCAGACACATCCCACACCTGCACCTAGGTAGGTTGAACATTGAAATATTGTTTCGAAATCTTGAATACCTAGCGATAATTTTATATTCGAATATTTGTTTCGAATTTTGAAATTGAATTTTGCTGCCTATTTATTTTGTAGCTTCGCGCTTATGTAGTTTTGGGGTTCGACTCAACTACAGAAGATTAGGCTTAGCTTTTAGGTTATGGCAAATTGTGTTGTGTCGTGCGTTGACATAAACTATGATATTATACGTTCTTTCTTAATAACCATTAGCTGTGCCCCTCGGTTTCACTCGCGTAAGTTCCGATTCCGTTAATTTAGGTCTCCAGCTATCTACATACCGAATTTCATTGCAATCGTTTCAGTAGTTTTAGCGTGAAGGAATAACAAACATACATACACACAAACTTTCACATTTATAATATTAGGAAGTAGGATTGTACATTTTGACGATGGAGCATATTAACACAAGTACAATTAGAACTCGTTGAAGTAACGGGGCGATAAATCGCGACCACGACAAAAAAAATCAGAATAAAAATCTCATAAAAGGCCTATCAAGAGGTTGTGGTTAGAAATGGCACACATAAGTTTGTTGAATTGTACTGTCGCATCACAACCTACAATCTGCCTACATCTGGAATTGAACCCTGTCATAAACACAAGCTTACGAAAAGGTCACCATTTCACAACCGACAATCCTCTACAAACTTGAAGAGATAAAGACAAAGCATCTTATTTATGTTCTGAACTCTAATAACAGTACTGAAAATGACCAAAATTCCGCTAGAACGATTAAACTAAGTTTTCCATTCAAATTTATTGCAAGGACGCTCAGTTATTTTTCAATTTGCAACAGTTACAGCGTGCATAGACTTCAAACTTTCTATCCGGCGACTGACACAAATAAAGGTACAAATGATATAAATAGAACTGGTCAGGTAGATTACCATCAGGATACGATCTGTTTTAATTTATTTGGTGATTTTTCGATACTCTTACTTCTTTCTTTTTTTTAACCCCCGACGCAAGAACGACGGGGTGTTATAACTTGGACGTGTCTCTGTGTGTGTGTGTCTGTCTGTGGCATCGTAGCTCCCTAACGGATGAACCGATTTTGATTTAGTTTTTATTGTTTGAAAGGTTCATTAGTCGGGAGTGTTCGTAGCTATGTTTGATCGAAATCGGTTAAGCCGTCTGAAAGTTATAAGGGCTAAAAGTCAGGATTAAAAATCGAATGTAGGTACATATGCTCGAGTGGGGTATCAAATGAAAGGGCATGATTCGTACATTACAAATAGCTATGTTTAATCGGTTTAGCCGTTTGAAAGTTATGGGGATAAAAGTCAAGATTAACAACCGAATGTAAGTAGATATGCTAGAGTAGGGTATCAAATGAAAGGGCATGATTTGCACATTACAAATAGCTAATTAAAAAGTCCCTCCCTACAAAAAGGATGAAATAAAAACGTAATTTAAAAATTAAAAAAACCCCGACACAAAATTCAGTTAAGTTAAGTTGTGTAAGTATTTAGTTCTTAAGTAGTTTCACTTGTAATTCTTAATACTTACTTTAACAAAAGAGCGATCCCCCGATGCGACAATATTTAATCAAAAAAATTCAGATGTACTTATGTGGGGTCATAATTTCGGGGTTATTTTTTTCTTTTTTTAGGGTTTTTTTTAATAGTTTTTTTGCTTGTTTTAGGCTTTTTACGTCGATACTGTTTTCATTATTTTGTGTCGGGGGTTTTTTAAATTTTTAATTTATTTTGTTTTTAGACTTTTCACTGGTTTGGTCAATAGAGAAATTCCGTACCATAATGAAATACATTATAATCTTTATTTTAACTTAACTGTAATTCACTAACCAGATCGATGCAATTGATTAGTCTCGATTTAACTGCGTACCCAAGAGTTGTGACGGGAAAAAATAGGCAACCTATCGTTTGAATATTCTATATAGGCATCATAATTTCTATGTTTATGGTCTCGACAAACCAGTGAAAAGTTTAAAAAACAAAACAAAAAATTAAATTGTTAATTACTCATATTCGGGACTGAAATTTTTTAGGCAATTATATATTTATTGACATAATTAATTTGATAGAAAATACTTTTCATCCATTAAACAGCTCGATGAAAGTCGTCCTTAAAGGGATCTAACAGTTACTGATATCAAACAATCGGTGAACAAAATTAAACAGCTCGATGAAGGTCGTCCTTAAAGGGGTCTAACAGTTACTGATATCAAACAATCGGCGGACAAAAAGTCCGAAGTCTGCTGAGGTTTTTTAAGGAACTTTACGTTGTTTAAGGCGATCAAACGACTCGAAAACTTTTTTTATAGTAAAAAGGGAATCGGTTTGTTTCAACGGAGACGTTTTAAAAAGCAATTCAACTTGTTAAAAAAGTTTATTGAGATTTCTTTTTTCTGTAGATTGGAATTTTATTTGCTAAATGAGTAAAGTGTATTCGGGAAATTGGTGTCTTTTTGTTTATTACGAAAAAAAGGAAGACATTTTGCTGAAAAGAGAGCTTGTGACGTAGGTAGGTATTGTACTTGAACTGACTGTTTTCCGCAATTAGACCCTGTTTAATTGGGTCCTTTTTTGCGTGAGGATCAGCACCTACTATACCCTCT